>CM060359.1:163530514-166186567 GCA_030545235.1 Helianthus tuberosus
ACCTAATATATAATAATACGACCCACACGTCCTACACGTTGGAAATTCGGTTGTTTTCAGTTCAGTTATTATGGTGCTAAAACGTTAAAATATGGATGAGCTCGGTACCAGTAACGGCAGCGAAAGTACCGATTCGGAAAATCATCGAAATTAGGTACCGGCACCGAAAATGCTCGGTACAATGCGGTATGGTATTTGAAGGTAAAAATCAATAAATACAGGTATGGTGCTAGACCGGTGTCGAACCGAAAGTAACGATTCTGAAAACGCCAAAAGGTGGGTACCAAATTGGTATCGAAAATGATTTGGTATAGTAAATTTGGTACCGATACGATACCGGTTCTTTTACAGGATTTGATACGATTTGCTCATCAATATTCTAAATATCCAAGTTAATTTTACATGCTACAATTCATTAATTACAGAAAAAGACAAAAAAAGAAAGCAAAATAAGTTGTTGTGTATATAAAACCTCATTCAAAGGAAATACAGTTACTTACTGTGTGTATGAAAAGTAATCTAAACGATGCAATTACTTGCATTGATGCGTTGCTACAGGATTTGATGAGCTCGGTACCAACCGGTACCGAAAATACCGTTACCGAAATCTCCAAAAGTGGGTACCGGTACCGAATATACCTAGTATGGTACGGTTCGGTACCGGTCGGTACTGGTACGGCACCGGTATTTGAGGGTAAAAACCGGTGAATACATGTGCAGAACCGGTACCAAAAATACAACGGTTTGGTAAATTTGAGACCGGTACCTATACCCGATACCATTTGCTCATCTCTTCCATTCTAATTTTAAATACTTCTAATTCTAATTATAATTTTAATTTAATAATAAACTAATGAACCTACTGTTCATTCAGTTTAAAATTTATCATATATAAATGCCACCCTAGATTCTTAAAATTTGAGGCACATGATCTTGAAGGCCTATTCTGGACCACTATACAAGTTTTAATGCATAACATACATGTCATTAGGATTAAAATCTTGGACCACATGATCTTAAAGGCTGGCCCTCTTTTATTAGAGTAAGTGTACAAGTCTATAATGCATCATGAACAACTTTTTGAGTTGTAGAAAAAGGAAAATCTTATAAAGATCATACTGAATAGCTCAAAATTAACATTGAATTTTAGTAAGACTATAAGTTTAATCAATGTATACTATGATCACACTGATTGTTGAGTTGCAATAGCTATTTATTTAAGAAAAAAAAAAACTAAAAGGGAAATATTAATTTAGTCAATAAGGGTTTAGTTTGTATATATAATAAAAGTTTAGGCTTTTCTGAGATTAATTCAGTTAATAAGGGTTTAGTTTGTATATATAACTTTAGGCTTTTCTAGATAAGAAGATATAAAATAATGAGTAAAGTTAACGTACAAAGTGCCTTATTGTACAAAACGTACGAAAGGCATGAAAAAGCCAAAAAAACGCGATGTTATTTTCGTAATTATTTGCTCGTAGGGTAATTATCAAAATTACTCTAAAAATGATCTTCTAGAGTAATTTTGATCTTGTAAGGTAATTATCAAAATTACTCTACAAGTCTATCTTGTAGAGTAATTTTGATCTTAAATGGTAATTATCAAAATTACTGGACGAGGTAATGGAATGGACGAGGTAATGGAATGGACGAAGGAATGAAATGGATCATTCCATTCCATTGTCTTGTTTGATTACCACATGGTAATGAAATGAATCATTATTTTGTAGTGTTTGGTAGGCTAGGAAAAGAAGAAGGAATAAAAGCGGTGATGGGTGGCGGTGGTCAGCAGTGCCGCCGGTGTTTGGTGGCGGAGGATGGCGGCGGCGATGGGTGGTGGCGGTGGGTGGCGGAGGTGGTGGGTTGTGGTAGCGGTGACGCTGGTGTTCAGTGGCGGAGGGTTGTAGTGGCGGTGGATGGGAGTGGTCGGCGATAGCAGGTGGCGGTCGATGGCGGTGGCACCTTTTAATGGCAGCGTTGGGTGGTTGTGTTGGAGGTGGTGGGAGGTGGTGGCGGTGGCCGGTGGTGGCGCCAGTGTTCGGCGTCGACGCAAGTGGTTGTGGTCGCGGTGGTTGGTGATGTTCGGTGGTGGTGGCGATGGCGCCGATGTTTGATGGCTGAGGGTGGCGATGGCAGTGGCGGAGGGCGGCGGTGGCGGGTGGTGGTGGAGGCTGGAAACGACGGTGGGTTGTGGTGGCGGTGGTTGTGGCGATGGCGCCAATGTTTGATGGCGGAGGGTGGCGATGGCAGCTACGGGTGGAGGCGGAGGGCGCCGGTTGCGGTGGCGTGGCGGGCGGCGGCAGAATGGTCGGCGTCGGCGCCGGTGATCAATGGCGTAGGGTGGCGGCGGCCGGTGGTGGTAGCGGTGGTGGGTGGCTAGTGGTGGGGGATGTTCGTGATGAAGGTGAGAGAGGGAATCAAATGAAAAAAAAAGGTGTGGATGGAATGGATTTCAAGGAATGGAATACCCTACGTAATAGGTCATTCTGTTACCTTTACCAACCAAACACATTTTTTTTTCATTCCCTCATAATAGCCTATTCTATTCTGCCTCTCATTCCTGTATACCAAAAACAAAAACTACATAAGTGTATCAAAATTACTCTGCAAGTTTATCAAACAACATACAATTCATAATTACTCTTCAAAATCATTTGTAAAGTAATTATAATACTCTACAAAATCAAAATTACCATACAAGATCATCTGTAGAGTAATTATGATACTCTACAAAATTACTCTAAAAGATCAAAATTACCCTACAAGAATATTTTACAAAATTACTGTATAAGATCAAAATTACCCTACAAGATCATTTGTACAGTAATTTTTTTGAGAATTACTTTACGAGTAAATAATTGCTACTATATATATATATATATAGTTTTTTTTTTTATTTTCATCTTATTCGTACGTTTTGTATGATAAGGGTATTTGTATTTAATCTTTTGTCATAAAATAATATAGCATATTATATAAGCATAACATGATTATATTTATTTTCAGTTGGTTTTTAATATATATATATATATAGTGGAGGGTTCAAATGAGAAGAAATTTTTTGTAAGAATAAAAAAGAACAATCTTCAACCAATAAGAATGATTCTTTTTAATTCATTTAATTTTTGTCTTTAATATAGGTGTAAGGGTATATTGGTAAAATTAGATAGATCATTAATTGTTAGTCTTCCTTTTTAATAGCTAACTAAATTAAAATTGTAACTTATTTTCAAAAAAATATATTTTTTCAAAGAAGAAAAAAATTATTTTAAAGTGTAGGATAAAGTATGAGGTGTGTAGGATGAATTACGAGTTGTGTAGGATAAATTTCAGTATGTGTAGGATAAATTTCAAAAACGTGTAGGATAAATTTTGATGTGTCTAGGCAAAAATTTTAGTGTGTAGGATGATAGTCTTTATGACTAATTAATTAGTCAAAAATAATAATAAATGAGATGAGAGAAAAACTATTTAATGTTTTACAATTGTACCCTTTGTTCTTTTTCTTCTCAATTTAATTTTCTTCTCAAATGAACCTCCCCCTATATATATATATATATACTACTTTAATAAGCATTTAGGAAGGACAGAAATGGTCATTTGCCACTTTACAACCATTTGAAGCCCATTGTACAACCTTTTAAGCACAAAGGTGTTGAAAAATCCTTCAACACACGCGGAGCAGCTCATACAAACTAACCGGATCTCTTGACCCGTTTTACCAAAATGGATCCAATATATACCTTCTTTCACTAAATCTAAACCCTAATTCATTTCATTCACATCCACCCCCATCCTTCTTCTTCTCTCTCTCTCTCTCACCAGACGCGGATCTAGGGTTTCAAAACCAGGCGCTCCAAGATCAAGATCTAGGGTTTCTCTGTGATGAATCCGACACCAGATCGACTTCCTCATTATCATCACCACCATTTCTAGGGTTTCTTTACCAGTGGCTTCAAGATATACGCTTCCTCAGCGATGAATCTCTCTAGATCCAACACCAGATTGGCTGGTTTGACCGCTCGGTATCTTTCTTTTTACAGTTTCTTTTTTTTGGTTATTTGAATCGGATATGTGTATCATTTCAGAGATGCCACCATTTCTAGGGTTTCTTTACCAGTCGCTTCAAGATATACGCTTCCTCAGCGATGAATATCTCTAGATCCAACACCAGATCGACTGGTTTGACCGCTCGGTATCTTTCTTTTTACAGTATCTTTTTTTTTGGTTATTTGAATCGGATATGTGTAACATTTTAGAGATGCCGCTGAGTTGTTCATGTTAGGGTGCACCGGAATAACCAGATGTGGTATGTGTTCTGTAGTTTAGTTTTTTTTTTCTTTAAAAAAGTTTGTATTTTTAATTTGAAGTTGATTATTGATTATTGTGTTTATCTTGCAAGGTATTGTTTGAGCCGTAGCTTTTTTATTTTGCGAAATGTTTGTTTGTTTACTACTGGATAACCAGATGTGGTATGTGTTCTTTACTTTAGGTTTTTTTTGAAGCCCATTGTACAACCTTTAAAGCACAAAGGTGTTGAAAAATCCTTCAACAACACGCGGACCAGCTCATATAAACTAACCGGATGCATTTGACCCGTTTTAATCAAATGGATGCAATATATACTTTCTTTCACTAAATCTAAACTCTAATTTCATTTCATTCACATCAGCCCCCATGCTCATATAAACTAACTGGTATGTTTGTAGCTGATTATGTTTGTTACAAATCTGGTATGTTTGTAGCTGATTTACATGCTTATGTTACTGATTATGTTTGTTACAGATCTGGTATGTTTGTAGCTGATTATGTTTGTAGCTGATTATGTTTGTTATAGATCTAATGTTACTGATAAGATTCAGTTTTTCTTTTACAGTTGCTGGAGGGTGGTAAAGGAGTTGTGTACTCCGGATTTTGTGTTCTTAATCTGTCTGAACTGAAAGTGTTTGAGGTTGTGATGCACAAGCTGAGCTTGTGTTCTTAATCTGTCTGAACTGAAAGTGTTTGAGGCTGTGATGCAAAAGCTGAGCTTGTGTTCTTAATCTGTCTGAACTGAAAGTGTTTGAGGCTATGATGCAAAAGCTGAGCTTGTGTTCTTAATCTGTCTGAACTGAAAGTGTTTGAGGCTGTGATGCAAAAGCTGAGCTTGTGTTCTTAATCTGTGTGAACTGAAGTAACAATTGTTTTAAAGTAATGAATCAGGTTAAAACTCTAAACAACTTTGCACTTGCATCAAATTATAACTCTTTTTAGTAAACTTTTTGAATTTAAAGTGTTTGAGGCTGTGATGCAAAAGCTGAGCTTGTATTCTTAATCTGTCTGAACTGAAAGTGTTTGAGGCTGTGATGCAAAAGTTGAGTTTGTGTTCTTAATCTGTCTGAACTGAAAGTGTTGAGTCTATGATGCATAAGCTGACCTTGTGTTCTTAATCTGTCTGAACTGAAAGTGTTCGAGGCTGTGATGCAAACGCTGAGCTTGTGTTCTTAATCTGTCTGAACTGAAAGTGTTTGAGGCTGTGATGCAAAAGCTGAGCTTGTGTTCTTAATCTGTTTGAACTGAAAGTGTTGAGACTATGATGCATAAGCTAAGCCTGTGATGTTACATATGTGTTTAAAACACTTGTACATCATGCTTTAAAGGTTGTTTAAGTTTAGTGGCAAATTACTCTTGTACATCATGCTTTAAAGCGAGGTTACATAACACAATAGACTGTGATGATGATTGTATTTTGAGGGTACATAGAAGATCCAAGTAGCATCTTGGCGGGGCAATATCTAGGTTGCATAGTTCTCACTCTGCAACCGTGTGTTGCAGCGATGGCTTTAACCGTAGTTGTGTTCATCTCTCAATTACATGTCTGAGTCTTCCAGATGTTTTGAAAGAAAGTATATATTGGATCCATTTGGATAAAACGGGTCAAATGCATCCGGTTAGTTTGTATGAGCTGGTCCGCGTGTGTTGAAGGATTTTTCAACACCTTTGTGCTTAAAAGGTTGTACAAAGGGCTTCAAATGGTTGTAAAGTGGCAAATGACCATTTATGTCCTTGCTATATGCTTATTAAAGTAGTATATAGTATGCTTATTAAAGTAGTATAGATATAGAAGTATAGATATAGAGTATAGAGTATAGAGTATAGGTATAGATAGATAGATAATGTGCTTAAAATGATTTTAGCCTTTATGTTTGCTACAGATCTGGTATGTTTGTAGCTGATTTACATGCTTATGTTACTGAAGGTTTTAGTATCTAAGTTGAGTGCTTGTAGAGTTGTGATGAATTGTGATGAATGTAGTTGAATTTATAGACTTCCAAACATGCTTCCTTTCTGACAAATCCGAACAATGTGTTCTTTTACAGCTGTATTTGAACAGTCATCGTCAGTAAAAGAATTCAAAAAGGATGGCAGTAAAATATTTTGGATTCTGAAAGGTTGTTAACTGTTTGAAGACTTTTTGTGAAAAGTCTTTGATAGGTTGTCAACTGTTAAACTGTTCAACTGTAAAATCAGGAGTTAGGTTTCTGAAAAAGGTTTCGAAGGTCTTTCTGACAGGTTACTGTTTAATTTTTTGGTCATAAAAAATTACTAAATCAATTTTTACTTTAAATTCAAAAAGTTTATTAAAAAGAGTTATAAACTGATTCAAGTGCAAAGCTGTTTAGAGTTTTAACCTGATTCATTACTTTAAATCAATTGTTACTTTAAATTGCAAAAGCTGAGCTTGTGTTCTTAATCTGTCTGAACTGAAAGCATGATGTACTATGATGCAAAAGCTGAGCTTGTGTTCTTAATTTGTCTGAACTGAAAGTGTTGAGGCTATGATGCATATGCTGAGCCTATGAGGTTACATATGTGTTTAAAACACTTGTACATCATGCTTTAAAGGTTGTTTAAGTTTAGTCGAAAATTACTCTTGTACATCATGCTTTAAATCGAGGTTGCATAACACAATAGACTGTGATGATGATTGTATTTTGAGGGTACATAGAAGATCCGAGTAGCATCTTGGCGGGGCAATATCCAGGTTGCATAGTTCTCACTCTGCAACCGTGTGTTGCAGCCATGGCTTTAACCGTAGTTGTGTTCATCTCTCAATTACATGTCTGAGTCTTCCAGATGTTTTGATAAGCAAATGAGCAGGTTATGATGCATAATATGTCTGAACTGAAAGTGTTGAGGTTATGATGCATAAGCTGAGCCTGTGAGGTTATGATGCATAATATGTCTGAACTGAAATTGTTGAGGCTATGATGCATAAGCTAAGCCTGTGAGGTTACATATGTGTTTCTTGTGCTTAAAACACGGGTATGTTTGTAGCTGATTTTCATGCTTATGTTACTGATTTGAATTCCATTGTACAAGCATTTAAGCATGAATGTGTTGAAACTTTCTTCAACACGCGGAGCAGCTCATGGATCCTAACCGGATCTCTTTGACCCGTTTTACTCAAATGGATCCAATATAAACTTTCTTTCACTCAATCTAAACCCTAAATTCATAAGCTGAGCTGAAAGTTTTGAGGCTATGATGTTCAGGCTATGATGCATAAGCTGAGCCTGTGAGGTTATGATGCATAATATGTCTGAACTGAAAGTGTTGAGGCTATGATGCATAACCTGAGCCTGTGAGGTTATGATGCAAAAGCTGAGCCTGGCGGGGCAATATCAAGGTTGCATAGTTCTCACTCTGCAACCGTGTGTTTGCAACCATGGCTTAACCCGGTTTGTAGTTGTGTTCATCTCTCAATTATATGCCTGAGTCTTCCAGATGTTTTGATAAGCAAATGAGCAGGTGGTGTATCGAAATCAATCTTCCTCTTAGGCGATTTAGCCCGCCGCAAGGATTCGGTTTGGCAGGAGTTTTCTTGTTATACGGTTGTGGACCAGCTCAATGTGAATGCTGGAGTACTTTAGAAGTCAAGTTGGGTCCAAGGCTTGGAAGAAGGTGGGAGTTGTGGCTTTCGCTACGATATGGAGACTTTGGACGAGTAGAAAAGAGAAAGAATTTAATGGCAACAACATTCCGATCGCTAAAGTGTACCAGTTTTGTTTTGATAGTCATTATGTATGATTTTAGAAGCTTTGACCATGTTGATATGTGTATTTCAATTAGTTGTATTTATGAACACAGATTATATTAAGAAAAAAAGAAAGTTATTTTGTATTGTGTAATCATCATCTTCTTAGAGTTTTGGCGTGGTTTGATTTCATTCTTTGATGCGCAATGGAAAGAATCTTACTTTCACTTATACTTGTAGCATTCATACACGAAAACTGAAAACTGACAGGTGTCGCCTTTAGACAAAATGTATATTTTCAAACCAAAACAAACATGAAGAACCCTCTGTTTTTTTCACAAGCAAAACAAACATTAAGAACCCAAAATACCCAAATACCCAAATAACATGATGAAACCCTCTGTTTTTTCATCGAATCAAACCATAAATCAAAATGAGGAACACATCCAAACCATCTATTTTTTCATCGAATCAAACCAAAAATCAATGAGGAACACATCAATCCGAAACTGATCCGATCAGTTCTTTTTAAACAGTTCTCAAACAACCAGGGGTAAGACCATCTTTTGGCATGAGTGAAATATCAACCTGAGCCCCTAAATTCATTTTTTGCTTTTTTCTTATGAAATCTAAATCAAAATGAGGAACATATCCAAACCATCTTTTTTCTTATGAAATCTAATAATTCAAATTAACTCTTTTATTTTTAAATGTATAACAAATTATTAAAGCCTAAACTGTATATTAAATGTAAACTTTTAATACATACAATACAGAGACAAAACGTCATACCAACTTCGTAGACTTGACGGAACTTACAGACTCAATAACAAAAGACCTTAACATACAATACAGAGACAAAACGTCAAAGATCCACAAGCAATTGTGGGTCTTTACTGACGGGTGCACTTCGGAATGACGCAGATATGAATGAATATAACCTCAGTGTAGGTAATTACATATCTACCACTGGGGTTATATTCATTCATATGAATGAATATAACCCCAGTGGTAGATATGTAATTAGCGAGCTCTGGAATTTCAAGGAAAATCGAAGAGCTACACTGGGGTTATATTCATTCATATTAATCACTTCCTTATGTGCACCGCGCCATCTTCTAGGAGGTTGTCAAGTGTTCTCGCCTTCGTAGTTGGTGTTTTGCGTATCTTTACATCCGCAGCCATTCTGTACAACAAAACACATTCAAATGAGGAACACATTCGAATCAAACCAAAAATCAATATGAGGAACACATCAATTCGAAACTGATCCGATTAGTTCTTAATATGAGGAACCCAAATCATGCAATCAAACCAAAAATCAATATGATGAACACACAAGAATCAAAACCAAAACACATTGAAAACCACTGATCCGATCAGTTCTTTATATGAGGAACCCAAATCATGGAATCAAACCAAAAATCAATATGATGAACACACAAGAATCAAAACCAAAACACATTGAAAACCACTTATCCGATTAGTTCTTAATATGAGGAACCCAAATCATGGAATCAAACCAAAAATCAATATGATGAACACACAAGAATCAAAACCAAAGCACGTTCAAAACCTCTGTTTTGATACCCTAAACCCACAAGAATCAAAACCAAAACACGTTGAAAACCTCTGTTTTGATGCATTTTGAACAATATACTCAGTTGATACATCAACCCTCTGTTTTTTCAAAATCAACCCAAAATCATCGAATGGAACCCAAAATCAACCCTCTGTTTTTTCAAAATCAACCCAAAATAATCGAATGGAACCCAAAATCAAACCAAAAATCATCGAATGGAACCCAAAATCAACCCTCTGTTTTATCAAAATCAACCCAAAATCATCTAATGGAACCCAAAATCATCGAATGGAACCCAAAATCAAACGAATGGAACCCAAAATCAACCCTCTGTTTTTTCAAAATCATCGAATGGAACCCAAAATCATCGAATGGAACCCAAAATCAAACCCAGAATTAACAATCTATTTTTTCACAATATAAACACATTCAAATCATCGAATCAAACCAAAAATCAATATGAGGATGAAGATGAACCTGATCTGTTCGATGATGAAGATGTTAGATGAAGATGATCTGTTGATCTGTTCGATGAAGATGATGATGATGATCTTGGGAGTTGGGAGAGATATTGGGAGTTGGGAGAGCTGTTGATGATGATAATGAAACTGGAGGTCGGCTATTAAGTGTAAATTGTCGCCACACTGGGACCTGTTTGCACAAAACAAAACCGTAGCATACCAATTTTAATCCGAATTCAACCATTTCAACTAACATGCGTTACCTTTTCTAACACATAAAATTAATAAAGTTGAGCCATGATGCATGTGTGTTAGTATGTGTATTCATAATTCATAGTACCATGTATATGCATTTAATTTTATGCCTGAATCATACGTGTTTATGCTATTAAACGAGTTTACCGAGTTACATATTTGTTGTAACTTATGTTGACGTTCTTGAACACCCTCAAGTCGACGCTTTGAATGTCAAATATAGATCAGAAATTATAGGCGGATTGGTTTGAATAGTTTTGAGCTTATGGTTGTGCTTTTGTTAGCTTGGCGCAGTTCGATTTGTTTACATCCTTGTAAAACTCTTTAAATCCCCATCACCAGTTTTGAAGTACCTTAACTGAAAATTTAGATTTTAGTTATGACCCATCTGAACTGAACCTTCTCATGCACACCCTTAGAATTACTAAGAAGTGATTTGTTTTCCTTTGCATCGCGAATTTGGTTTTGGTTATGGCTCAAAACCGAACTGCCCTAAGATAGCCCTAAACTCACAAACCTAAGTGATATGTTTCCCGTCGCATCGCGCGGGTAAAAAACTAGTATATATATATATATATATGTATATATGTATATATATATATATATAACTCTTCCGTTGTCATCCCCTCTCCTAGCCCAGTTGGTTCCCATGTGGTTGGTTGGGCCGGTTCCCTTCTTGTGAGGATGCCGGTTTGACTCCCGACTGCGGCAATTTGGGGGAGGGGACATCCCAATGATGGATCGTATCCTACCGAGGCATGGTGCGGTTCTGAGGGCAACCCGGTTTTACCCAGCTGTTACCCTAGCGAGTTTCTCGTGTGGGGGCAGTATGGTTTCCGGGCGAAGGTCAGTTTGCGCGACGGCCTGGGCCCGATAGAACATCGCGTCCGTAAGGCGGGACTGACAGGGGATTGTTTTTAACAAGAACCCGGTGATCTAGGTCCTGTACATAATCATCCTTTAAAAAAAAAAACTTTTCCGTTTTTGACTTAACATTTATAAATTTTAAATGATCACCTCTATTATGAATTAATAACCTAAGGCTTTCGACAACCTAATCTTTTATTTGTAGGAATATTTTTTTGGATTTAGTTTTACTATCAGATGACTTTATTTAGATAATATTGAATAAGAATTACAAAGTTTGGCGGGAGGTCATAAGTTTAAATCTCACAGACTAGGGCTGCAAACGAACCAAACGTTCGGCGAACAGTTCGTGAACTGTTTGGCGGGAAGTTCGTTTGTGTTCATTCGTTTATTAAACAAACGAACACGAACAAGAAATTTCGTTCGTTTAGTTAAATGAACAAACATGAACAAAGGTCGTGTTCGTTCATTTATGTTCGTGAACGTTCGGTAACGTGTTCGTTTGTGTTCGATAGTTCATTAGTGTTTTTAGTTTTTATATTTATTTAAATACTTTAAAAATTCGACAAATTAAATATCTAATAAGTATCAGTGTATTATATATTTTGTTCATGAACGATTGTTTGTGTTCGTTTGTTTCCTTTTGTGTTCATGAACATTAGTATGTGCTCATTTGTGTTCGTCAAGGTTCGTTTTTGTTCATTGCCTAAAATTAACAAACAAACACAAACGAACACGAACAAGTTCCTTTTCTTAACAAATGAACACGAACATAAAATCTCGTTTGATAAGTGTTCGTGAACGGTTCGCGGAACGGTTCGCGAACACATATATTTCTTAACAAACAAACACGAACAAGGTCTTGTTCGTGTTCGTTCGGTTCGTTTGCAGCCCTACTCACAGATAAGAACCATTAAAGAAATTAGATGTAAAAAAAACGAATTTCAGAATACAACTTTTTTGCAAACATACATTTGTGATTTGTAATATTCCATTCCAAATCTGGGAGTATGTCGCCAAAACACCTCAAGAAGACCGGAAGCATGTTGTCAAACGCCTCAAGTAGATCGAAAACATGTCCTGTTAGGATCTGAGTTTGTTCTGATTGTGTTGTTTAACAAAATGATTAAGTGAAAGAAGGTAAATCAGAGAACAATTGCAACGGAAATGGAAAGTAAACTTTAGAACACAATCAAAGGAGAATAGTTTTCATCATACACGATTTCATTAGTCAAAAGATTGTATCAGTTACAAAAGTTTGACTATGCATGCATGTACACTAAACTCCCCCTCAAACTGAGCTCTCTAGTTTGTTCGTACAAGATGATTGGTGCGAAAGAGCTAATAGAACAGTACAAGTACTGTTCTATTTATAGTACAAATCTAACCACTGAGCATCTTTGCTGACATCACCTAGACAGTGACATCTAACCAACTAGACAGTGACATCATCCATCTGCTGCTGTCTTTTTCTTTGATTTAAGACTTGGATGGATACATCAGAGGATGTGAACAGCTTTGTAAGAGAGATGGTCTGCTGCTGAGTCTTATCAGTGGTTTGGTCTTTGTAAACTAGCTTCTTGGGGGCTGTAGGATCAGTTTCTCTTAGTTTTCCAACTTCTCATATATCTGATCAACATACTGCCTGGACCATCTTGATATAGCCCTTGCATTCCCATACTTAGTTGCTACCAGCTCAGCTCTCTTCCTCTTGTATTCTAAGGCAAGATCTGCACTGGACTTTTTAAACTTGTTCCAGTCTGGTGCAGTCTTTCTCATTTGAGGATCATTCTTCATTCTTTCACATCTTTTTGCTTTTTCTTTGAGAGTTGTGAGAGGCCAGTCTTTGAATTGATTCTCTTTGGCTGGGTATGGTTTGTCTCTCATGATAAGTTATATGAGATCTTTCCTTAGCACCTTTTGAAGATCAGCATTGGGAGGCAGGTTTGACATCTTCTTGCTTAAGTCTCTTGCACAATCTTCCAGTTTCCTGACTTCACTTGCCTATGCTGCATTCGACTTTACAAGTTGGTGTCACCTTTCCCTTTACTCTCTTCTTTGGCAGTGTATTCAGCTTCCTTGGCTTTTAGTTTCAGATACTCATCCATGTTTCTTGGAGTTCTGAAGCCATGAAGAGATGAGAAGGTTCTCTTGGATGGATCATCCTCTATGTCAAATTGAAGCATTTCACCTTTAATTGCATGCAATTCTAGAGGATATGTTACTGCCAATGGTATGTCTCTTGTAGGGTCGTGATCAGTGAGTGGTTAAGTAAATGGATTTGATGTTGGTGATGGTGGTGTTATGAATGGTTTAGGTGAAGTTTGAATGAATGGTGCGGATGATAAGGGAGGAGATGTAGGTATACCATTATCATGCACTGTGAACTTCCTTTTTCTTGTATAGACTGATTTAGGTGAAGGAGTTTTTTAATTTGGGTTATAGGAGTGAAAATTGATTGTGATGGGAATTTAAATGTTGTGGGAGTAGTAGATTGACTAACAGCTGTTGAAACAACTGGTGTCTCAACCACTGTTGCCTTAACATATGTTGATGCTTTTGTTGCATCAACATTTGTTGCAGTTGAAGTTGGTAAAGGTGAAGAAGGTTTTGTTTTCTGCCTTTTGAGAGGCGGTTTTTATGGTGAGGGTTTGGGTTTTGATGCAACAGTGGGTGGCTTTTTGGTACCAGCAGTGGTTTTGAGACCAACATTGGTTGGCTTTTTAGGCTTTGGTGGTGGTGAAGGTGATCTAGGATATGTGGCAAGAGGTTTATTATGCTTGTGTGATTTTCTTCTATCTGAAGTGCCAAGATCCTTTGTTTTTATTTTCTAATCTTTCAACTCCTTTTGTTCCCTTTTCCAAACCTTTTCTTTTGTTTCATTCTGATTTTGTATGGTCTTCTTTCTAGCAACTTCATCATCTGCTTGAATATTTAGGGTTTCATCAACTCCCTTTTTCTTTTCTTTGACAGATGTTTCATCAGATGTTGCTGAAGACTTCTTTGCAGGCTCTGGCTTTTGTTTTGGCTTTTTTTTCTTGGAGTAGGCTTGACAAAAATTTTCATATCATGTTTCTCCCCTTTTTTGGCATCATCATCAACCTCGTTTTCAAAGACAGGTGTCGGGGTAGTGCCACTCATCTTTGTCAGGGTCTCCTTGATACCCCTGAGGTCAGCCTGAGTATCCTTGTATCTAGCTTCAACCATAACCCTGATGTGTTCCATCTGTGTTTTGTGTTGAGCTGCATCAAGTTCTCTTTGGGCAGCAAGAATTGGTTGAACTGAATTCCAGAGCTCTTGAGATAACTGCTGATGTGTTGGTTGACTTTTGGAAGTTTCTACCAGTGTTTGTATTGACTGATTCATTGAAAGAACAGTGGTTTCAATGGAGGATTACCTCTCCGTCAAATCATGATATTTTAAACCATCACCCAAATGAATGAGATCATCTGATTTCCCACCAGAGGTGGTTGTATCAACCTTTGAGATAAGAGGAGTCTCCAAATTCTCATTAGCTGATGCCCATTGTTCTTGGTACTGGGGACTTCCTTCTGTGGAAGTTACCTTGGCACCCACATCAGTGGTTACCTTGGTAGATTCAGCAGTGGTTGCCTTTAAGGGAGTCTTACTTATGAAACTACTGTCTAGATGTAGATAAGTGGATCCAAAATCTGTAGTAGCTACTCCACTTAAACTACCAACAAGAATTTCTTGAAATTCAAGTGGTGTAGCCTCCTCAACTGTTTGTGGGATAGCCAATTGAATTGGTTCAGACACAAACATTGTAGAAGTTATACTCTCAGTAATGTGTTGGTGAGAGGGGCTACTTTGAGTCTGAATTTCAATGGCCTCAAACAGAGGTATTATTGTGGGTGGAAGTTGAGATGTGGGGAGTGTTGTAGAAAGAGAATTTGCCCCGGGAGGAGGGCTGTTAAGCATACTCTCAAGTGAGGGTAAAACTTCATATTGTGGTGTCCCTGTGTTTACAACATGTTCCTTTTGTGAGGAAGCATAGGAGTTGAGGTTTGAGGTGGATCTTTCCAACTGTTGTGAGGAAGTAGCAACAGTGGTTTCTTGTGATATTTGTGTTGTCACAAGGTTAGCTTCTGGGATCTCATCTTCCAGAAGTCCCTTATTTGAAGGTTTGGTCGGCTTGGTGGATTTTTTCTTTTTGGTGGGGGTTGCACAGCAGTGGTTGTGCTACTGTGTTCACCAAGAGCAGTGGGCTCAACAGTAGAAGTCTGAGGAGAAGATGTGGACTCATCCAAAATTTGCTCAGACTCCCCTGCTTGTGTTTTAGAAACTTTTGACTCTTTAGCCATAAGAAGAGTAAATGTTTCAGAAGATAAACTGTTTATTTGAAAAGGTGTTCCTTGTTCTAAAGCTTGTGCATTGTCTTTTGGAAATTTTTGTTGTAAATAATAGCTTAAGAACCGAGGAAATAACAAGAAAGCTTGTGGCTTCTTTTCTTTAACATTTTTCAAATTATTAACCAAATCAGTATACAATGCTTGGAAGTAATTGAAATCAGTGTTTGACATAACGCATACCCCAAGTATTGAATTTTTAAAGGAATTTCATTGAAAGCAGTAGTTTTGTTTGAAACACATGTGAGCAGGGTATCAAACAGGAATTTCATAGGAGGTGGAAATTCTCCTTTTTGCATAGTTGCCTTTGTTAACTGTCCTGCATACCCTCTTTCGATCAAATCAATTTGATACTCACTTTTAGAGAAGGAAGTTTTATCTTCTAAATCATTCATCTGAAAAACCTCTAAGATGGTTTGTGGAGTTATTGGAACCAAAATACCTCCCACTTTTGATGAAATTGCCCAAGGCTTTTTATCTTGAACTTGAAGTTCAACATTTGCCCAGAAATCTCATAGGGTATCTTGATAAATTGGTGCATTACAGGTGAGCAAAGTTTTGTACTTTGAAGAAGACAGGGTATCGATGATGGAATGAAAGTCTGTATTTTTATCCCTCTTTTCGAAGGTACAGAGGTAATTGTGTGGATGTTTGAGGATAAGAGCCATGACCGGAATGGAAAATCGTGAATGATTGAGAGAGAGATGAAGAAGAAGAGTGTAACCGCTTTGGAGAATTTTTTGAATTCGATACGGTGGTGAAAACTCTGTTTGGGGGTTTTATCAGGGTTTTATTGAAGGGAAAAGTGAATGCTGACGTGGCAGCGATTTCAAAGATCTGACGGTTAACATCTGCCCACGTGACAACCACTGATGGACAAAGTGGATGACAGTTATTTGGAAACCACTGATGAGCAATATCAGTGGTTGGGAACAGTGAATTGAAATATCAGTTGCTGATTTTTAATTATTAGTGGATAAACACCAGTGGTAGAAAGACTGATGTTTAAGCAACAGTGAACAATAAGGAAATGATGAAACAGAGGTTGTCTTTTACTAGTGGGTGAATTTTTAACAAACAGAGGTTTGAAACAAACAGTGGTTGTGAACAGACTTTTAAGGATTTTATGAAAAAGTTCATTTTTAGCTATTTTGAAGGATGAATTTTTGATTTTCTGAAAACATTTTAAGGCTTTTTACACAAGGATAAGAAGGTTTTAGCCTTCTAATCCAAGTTAAGCATTCCAATTCTTGAAATCAAATTTTCAAAGGTGGATGTGTCTAAAGCTTTGGTCAACACATCTGCTAATTGATCTTTTGTTGGAACATGATGCAGAGAAATCAAACCTTTTTCATAGCAATCCCTCACAAAGTGATGTCTGATGTCAATGTGCTTGGTGGTTGAATGAGAAACTGGATTTTTGATGATATTTTCAGCTGCTTGACTATCCAACATGAGAGGAGTCTTTAAAGCAGTTATACCAAAATCCAGCAACTGATTTTGAAGCAACAAAAGTTGGGCTGTACAGCTGCAGCAGCGATATATTCAGCTTCAGCAGTGGATGTTGAAACAACTACTTGCTTTTTGCTTTGCCAAGACAACAAGCAATCGCCTAGGAATTGACACCCTCCTGATGTAGACTTCCTTGTGGTGTTGCATCCAGTAAAATCAATGTCTGAATAACCTGAAAGCATAGTATTCCCATTAGCAGGATACCAGATACCAAGTGTGGGAGCACCTTTTATGTATCTGAATATTCTTTTCACATTAATGAGATTTGATAGCCTAGGTGCTGACTAGGATCTGGCACAAACAGATGTTGCAAACATGACGTCTGACCTTGATGCAGTTAGGTACAATAAAGACCCAATCATGCTTCTATATAAATTCTAATAAACCAGTTCATCTTTTGCTTCAGACATGACAAGCTTTGTAGTTGCCATGGGTGTACTACATGGTTTACAATCATTCATGTCAAATTCTGTTAAAAGATCTTTTACATATTTTCTTTGATGAATGAATGTACCATTTTGCAATTGCTTAACTTGGAGACCAAGAAAGCATTGGAGTTCACCCATTGCACTCATTTCAAACTCTGCTGTCATGAGTTGCCTAAACTCTTCACACATTGAGTTACATGTGCTTCCAAAAATGATGTCATCCACATAAATTTGGACAATCATCAAATCTTTTCCTCTCCATTTTAAAAACAAGGTTTTATCAATTTTACCTCTTGTGAAACCAATAGAGATGAGAAAAGTGGAAAGAGTTTCATACCTGACCCTTGGTGCTTATTTCAAGCTATACAAAGCTTTATTTAGCTTGTAGACATGATCTGGATAAAAAGGATCCTCAAAACCAGGAGGTTGACAAACATATACCTCTTCTTGAATTTACTATAAATGAATGCACACTTGATATCCATTTGATACACCTTGATGTTGTGGTTAACAGCAAAGGCTAAGAACAATTTGATGGCTTCAAGCCTTGCCACAGGAGCAAAGGTTTCATCATAGTCAATGCCTTCTTTTTGTCTATAACCTTGAACCACAAGCCTGGCTTTGTTCTTGACAACAATGCCCCTTTCATCAGTTTTGTTTTTGAAAACACACTTTGTGCCAATTAGACTTACATCCTTTGGCAATGGTACAAGTTCCCATACTTGTTTTCTTTTGAACTGTTGGAGCTCTTTATGCATAGCTTCTACCTAACTGTTGTCTTTCAGTGCCTCTTGGTACTTGACCGGTTGATGGAGTGATAGAAAGCCAGCAAAAAGACAAATGTTTTGGGATTGACTTCTTGTGAGAACCCCTTCATTGATGTTGCCAATCACTTGATCAGGTGGATGAGATTTAAGGAAGATCAGATCTCCCTTGAATGGAACAATGGCATTTAAAGGTGAAGGTTGCAGATGTAAATCATTTGAGCTAACATCTGTTGGTGACTTTGATGATCCAACATCTGTTAGAAATGGAGGTGGAGGAATAGGTGGAATGGGTGTGGCACAATGTTGATTTTTATCCACTGTTAATGAATTTTTATCAACAGTGGTTAGTGATGAGATGACAGAGGTTACAGGGCTACTTTGGTCAACAACTGTTGATGCAGCAGTGGATGAGCTTTGACAGCTATTTTGAACATCTGCTGCTCTGGTGTAGGATGTCATTTTGTTTTGTGGGATCACAACATCTCATCCATAGTCTTGTGGTGGAGATTGTGGTGTACCCGCAGGGTTAGTCTTGACAGACACATCTTCAAATGTAAATTTATCAAGGTCAAACAATTCAGCAAGGTTTGCTGGGATTTTCAATGATGAAAGTTCATTGAACTTTACATTCAAAGTCTCTTCCACACACCAAGTCCGTGTGTTAAACACTTTGTAGGCCTTGTAGTGGTTGAGTATCCCAAATGATAACCACAATCTACTTTGGCTGCAAATTTTGAAATGGAATCTTTTAAGTTTAAAATAATACATGGGCAGCCAAAGATTTTGAAATATGAGATCAGTGGTTTGATTTTGAACATAGTTTCATAGGAAGTCTTTTGATGCCTGGGGTTGATCAAAACTCTGTTTTGGACATAACAGGCAGTGTTTACAGCCTTTGCCCAAAAAGTTAACAGTAAACCTGAATCTGCAAGCATGGTTCTGGAAGCTTCAATCAAAGTTCTGTTTTTTTCTTTTAACCACCCCATTTTGTTTTTGTGTTCTTGGGATGCTGTACTGCCTTACAATCCCTTTTGACACACAGAAATCATCCAACTCCTTGTTTCTAAACTCTATTCCATTGTCACTTCTAAAGATTTTTACTAGCAAGTCAAATTGCTTTTCAACCTGTTTGAGAAAGTCTTGCAAAATACATGCAGTCTCATCTTTAGAATGTAAAAAGTAAGTCTATGTAAACCTATAAAAATCATCTACAATAACCAAACAATATCTTTTCTTTTTCAAGCTCATGATTTTTACTAGGCCAAACAAATCCATGTGACGCATTTGCAAACACTTGGTAGTTTTGGACTCTTCAATGGACTTGTAAGAGCTTTTATGTTGTTTACCTTTTAAACAGGAAACACAATGCTCAGGACAAGTAAACAATTTTTGTGGAAGACCTCTTACAAGGCCTTGTTTTGAGAGTCTGGTGATAGTCTCAAGATTTGTGTGCCCAAGTCTCATGTGCCATAATTCTGTCTCTTTGTTAGAGGCAGCTAAGAATAGACAAGCATCAGTCATTTGACTTTCTTTTGACATAACAACCACATACACATTGCCACTCCTTTGAGCAACAAGTTGTGTTTTATCCTAGGCTATTATTGCTTCAATTTTTCTTAACATTTCTGGTCCAACAATTTTACAATTATCCTTAGTGAAAAATGACCCATCGCCTTTGTCACTCATTTGTGAAACACTAAGGAGATTGAATTTCAGGTTGTCAATTAGATTAACATTCACAAACTTGAGCTTCCCAGACTGAACTGTCCCTGACCCCATCAACTTTTCTTTTGAATTGTTTCCAAAGGATATATCACCCCTCCATTTTTTTTTTGAAATCCTTGAGTACGGCTCTACATCCAATCATATGTCTGGAGCCTCCACTATCTACATACCACGAACTATCTAAGCATGCAGAAGCTCCCTGCACATCAAGCAAACAATTAGTTTAGGTGGGTCTCCAAAGCCAAGATGGCTTTGGATGGGGTCACAGATAGGTCTGCATCAAGTCCAGGAGTATAAACAGTGGTTTGGTCAGGTGTTTGAACAAATTTTTGAACATTTTTACCTAACCACTGTTGTGGACCATCTCCTGTCAGATGTTGATAACCAAAAGGATGCCTATTCACTTTGGGTTTAGATGGCTTTTTGTAAGTCTCATAAACATGTGGGACCCCTTTGGTATGGTGGTTGACCCTTTCCTCTTTGAAATTGGTTTGATGATGGTGCATCTGTCACTTGCACTTCTCTGGGAGCAGAGGTTTTGTTCAACTATTTTGTAACAGCTGTTTGGACAGGCATAAAAGGTTGTTTGTTTTGATGGAGTTTTGATGGACTCTCAAGTGTTTTAGAAGTGTACTCTTTTCTTTTAATCTCAATAGTTTTGAGGTACACAAACTCTTGAGTAAGATGATTGGTTTTTCCATAAATTGTGCACATAGGTGCAGGCTCAATGATACTGGTTTTGTTGATATCAAATGCTTTTAAAAGAAAACAGTCCTTTGTGGAATGGTTTCTTTTCTCACAGAAATCACAAAACAAGTTGTTAACCTTTTCTCTTTTCGTCCTCTTTTCCTTTTCTTTCTCAACAGAGTTTTTAACCTCTGTTGGGATGTCTTTTAGAGGAATGACCTTAGCCTTAGGTGTTTTGACACCCTCAATGGTGGAAAAATCCATTGGTTTGAAATTTTCAAGGATATCGCATTCATTTGACTAGGTAGGTTTGAATTAATATTTTTCTATGTCTTCAAAGGTTGATGACCCCTGGTTTTTCCAAGATGATTTTGTTACCACTTTTATCAGTGATTTTGATTTCTTGACCATCCTTGTTTTTGGGAATTACTTCAACTAAGTCAGAATCAATTTTAGCAGTGTTTTTAGTTTGGTCATTTTTCCTAAAGCCTATGCCAAACTTAACATTGCTTTTGACCTGCTTTTCCAACATTAGCTCATAACCTTTATAGGATTCCACCCATTTTCACAAGTGATTTGGGTGGATTCAAGCTCCTTTTTACAAACTCGGTACTTTTCTACCATAGCTTGGAGTTGGTCCTTGGTTATGCTATGTTCATGCTTCAGACTGCAGATTTCATTTTCCTTTTCAGACAATTTGATTTTCAATTCTTTAACAGATTTTTTAAATTGTACTTCATCTTACAAAATTTTATCCCTATGGTTTTCATTCACCTCTTTTATATTAGCAAATGCTATGATGCATTTGTCTGAACATAGATTTTTCAAGACCTGAGGTAATACCTTAGCTGCAGCCATCATGGCATAATCACGTTCATCCTCACACACTCTACCATCCCATGGGTCAGCAAGAGGTTCCAACAGTGGTTCAGATTCTTTCTTCTCTAACAGCTGTTCACCAACAACAGTAGTAACCACTACTTCAGCACTAGGTTTCACTTCATCAGATTCCTGTCCTTCTGGTATTGACTCTAGTGCCATAAAACAAAATTCATCAATAGTATCATCAGATTTAGCAAATAGAGTAAAGTTTTCATCAGTTAAATCATCAGGCATATTGCTCCAATCAACAAAGCCCTGAGTAAAGAAACTTTGCTGACTGGCCTTTGCTGGTGCAAATGTTTGTGCAGTTTGTTGTGGTGCAGGTTGTTGCACTTGGACCTGAGGGACAGAGGCTTGGACATACTGAATTTGTGGAACAGTGGTTTGAACATATTGCACCGGAACAATGTTTACAGGATGTGCATAATGGGCAGTGTTTTGCACATGAGGAGTAGGGGTATATTGGGAATAGTGCACAATGATTTGTGTATTTTGAGGTCTAGGGCTAGGATGTGTTATGATAGGATCACTATTTTCACTTCTACATTCTCTAGCAAAGTGTCCTAGCCTGTTACACTTGTAGCACTTGATTTTGGACTTATCCAACCCCACTTTTAAATTCCCATGCAGTCCTGGAAACTTTCTACCTGTTCTCTTGTAAAATTTACTGGTTCTTACACTCAGTAAAGCCAATTGGTGCAAAATGTCCATCTCTTCTGAATCAGTGGGATCAAAATGTTGGAGGTCAATGAATTCAAAGGATAAGTTATCTGAGATCTAGTTTTCTCCATTAGCTGTGAAAGCATAATTGGGTGAGTAAGGCTCAGAGTTGAAGGCTCCACGTGCAGTTATGTCAATGTAATGATCATAACTCTGGTCCTTACTACCACCAGATTCTTCGTGACCCAAAAGTGCTGTGTTACCAAAGGTGTAATCATCAGCAACTTTTCCAGATTCTTGCAATTTCTTTTTTCTGGTTTAGCTCTCTCTCATAAGTGAGAAGCCTACCATGAAGTTGGGTCAGACTTAACTCTTTGAAACCCACAGAATTTCTAGTCACAAAAGCTATAGTGTCCCACTTGTCTGGTAATGATCTAAGAAACCTACTATTTAAAGTGGATTTTGCAAATTCAACATTAACCAGTTGTTAGGTTAGTGACTCTCCTTTGGCATGACAGAATGTTTCATATTGTTGGTTTAAAACCTCTCTGTTGTTTTCTATAACCTCTTCTGTACCACCAAACTGCTATTTGAGTGCATCCCAAAGCTCTTTGGCACTGTTACTGTGTAACAGTCCAGCATATATGTCATTTGGAAGAGCTGAAGCCACTATGCTAAAAGCCTTTGCATCTAGTTCAATTTTTTTTAAATCCTGATCTGAGTAATTTTCAAGGCTTTTAGGCACTTGGGCCTTGTGATCTTCTAGTGCTAGGCACCATTGGAACATGAGATCTAAAGATGACTGACTTCCAGCAGCCGGTGTTTTGCTGAGCTAACACATGGCCCATCCTACGTTGCCAGATATTGTATTCAGATCTGACAAGCATAAGTGGCTTGAATAGTGTTCCGGTGTTATGAGGGTCCTGTGAGTGTGATGTCATCTTGGTTGGTTTACAGAAGTTTTTGGATAATCAACTTTAGACGTGATTACACTTGTACTAAATTTTTCAAATGATAGGAACAACTTAGTATCAATGAATTTGAGCTGAACTTTTATGTCAAACTGAATGTTAAATCGAATTTGACTATCCTATGCTCTGATACCAATTGTTAGGATCTGAGTTTGTTCTGATTGTGTTGTTTAACAAAATGATTAAGTGAAAGAAGGTAAATCAGAGAACAATTGCAGCGGAAATGGAAAGTAAACTTTAGAACACAATCAAAGGAGAATAGTTTTCATCATACACGATTTCATTAGTCAAAAGATTGTACCAATTACAAAAGTTTAACTATGCATGCATGTACACTAAACTCCCCTTTAGCCTGAGCTCACTAGTTTGTTCGTACAAGATGATTGGCGCGAAAGAGCTAATAGAACAGTACAGGTACTGTTCTATTTATAGTACAAATCTAACCAATGAGCATCTTTGCTGAAATCACCTAGACAGTGACATCTAACCAACTAACAACATCTAAACACTAATACTAATAAACACTATTACATTGAACAACTGATAACTAAACACTTATGCTCATATCCGCTATTGATGCTTAAGAACTGATGTCTCAGAGTTATGCTTTCTTCATAGGTTGATCAGGCCTTTGATTTAGCAGTACTTTGTCTTCAACAGGGCTTTGGTAATCAGCAGTAGATAAGTCTTCATCAGTCTTTGTAACCAGCAGTCTTTAAAGGAATAGTTGTTAAGTAGATCAGACTTTAGGATGGTCAGCTGATAGAAACACTGACATTGGAGGGAACTTATGTGACACCCGTGTCACTCCAACCATCAAACAAATGCCAAACCAATGAAATATAGTATTTCATACTTGGGATTTGTAAAAATATTTGTATCGTTTACACATATCAATTCTTGTTCGATTTCAAGCTTTAAATCGCTTTCTGGAGGGTTATACGCGCTCTGATGTGTAGATATAACCAGTTTAATCCAACAA
Source organism: Helianthus tuberosus (assembly GCA_030545235.1). NCBI lineage: Eukaryota > Viridiplantae > Streptophyta > Magnoliopsida > Asterales > Asteraceae > Helianthus > Helianthus tuberosus. Next base: position 163,554,678 of record CM060359.1, read on the forward strand.
ACACTCCGGAATAGTGAAATAGGCTTGACATACCTTAAATAACCTTTACATAACTTATATATAAGTTTTGGAAGGTTTGGTGTGGAGAAATCAAGTTTAATCGCTTACAGGGACTAAAGTTGACAAACTGCGAAAGTATGCCAATTTGAACTGTAATAGACCTTCCGGAACATGACCATAAGTTAAACATACCACAAATATCCTTTACATAGCTTAGAAATAGGCTTTGAGGTGTTCGGTATGCTAAAATAAACTTTTGTGTCATTCAGGGACTAAAAGTGTCAAAAAATGCACAAGTTTGCATTTTTACGCATAACTTACGTTCTGAATACATCCGGACATCCAAAAATTTATGTAAGCATGACTATATTATATTTTAGTGTTCGCCATAAGAAAAATCCATTCGTCGCGTCATTTGGATCGTTTTTCACGCTTATGCGCATTCCGTCGTAATTAAGCGAACATCGCGTTCGTACGACCAAACAAACCATCATCCGGCATATTTTTGAGTATGTTTTGAGTTCCCTATACTTTAACTTCATTTTAGAGCCTTGAAATGAGGTTAACGGGGTTCAAACGCATCGAAAAAGGCCTTAAACACGTGCGGGGACCATTCCTGCCACTTTTGAAACTTTTCTGAAACTGGGGGGTCAGTGGCGTAGCGCGACTGCCTAGGCCCTCACCTTCGCGCTACGCGACTGCCTATTCTGGGGCAGAAAATCTGCAGAAACTCATTTTTCGCATTTTCGGGACCAGATTCGATGTATCGACAGCCTGTTTCCAGCTGCAAACCACTCCCAAAACCTTGCCACATGTTGATACCCTATGGTGAGTGGCCATTTAGTCACCATAAGGTTCCGACACTTGTACGGTTGCGATTAAGACACATTTTCCATGAAACGATCTTAACGGTTCGGGTATTCCTATAAATACCCAACCCATCCAACCTCATTTCTTACAAGAATTCTGATTTTGAGAGCTCTAAGTTGAAACCATTGTTTCATACCTGAGTTCTTGGATCGGGATTAGCATTCGGGGACCCTTCGTAAGTATTCTTTCGTTCTTTTCCTTATTTTATTGCTTTTCGAGTCAGAAAGTCAAACTTTGTTTGACTTTCAGCGTTGACCAGTAATGGTCAATGCGAAGTTCTTTTGAACTTCGCAACGTGAGTGTAATCACGTTGGTCATAGTCCCTTGGGACTATGCCCACTGATTACCACGTTGTCTAGGGTCGTAGGGTAAGCGATCTGATGAATCGCTTATACCTCGAACCCGACCCATTTGGTCGATCATTAGGATCCGACCAAATACATTAGGTGACCATAGTAGGTAGGGAATAACCTTCCGAGGTTATACCCTATGGTCACATCGTTTAAGTAGTTGTATGATAGGTAGTTTATATGCCTTAGGTAAATTACCAGAATACCCTTTTCATGTATAATTGGTAATTAAGCATATGTAACCTAAACCTTTGTCACATAACTGATTATGTAATATGTTTAGGCATATAACACTTGTCATAGGGCTAGTTAGGCGGTCCGAACGCGTTTCACGCGAACGACGCGTTAAAGTAGCATAAGCTACCTAAACGGGTCGTAATGGGTCGTAGACGCTTAGGTTAAGTTTCATTTAGTATGTAGGCTTTGTTAAACCAAATGACACGAGTCTCTACACTCGTTTGGTTTACAAACCCTAATGCTACCCGATCTTCCGATCTAGGTCCGGTTAATTAACATAGTTACCTATAGTAGGTGCCGTTTGATTCCGTGATCTCTAGCCTTGCTTGGTGGTTATCCTAGGACTTCTGAGCAATCTCAAGTGAGTACATAGACCCCTCTTTTACTGTTTTCCAAACTGTTTTGGGGTGGAACACATGTGCCTACTTGTTACTTTCATGCTTTCCTGTTTTCACATCATATACTTCCTATGTTCATTAGTACATTATAGTACATGATTTCATTGTGTTTATGCTAGGTGTGCCCATTGTGTGCATTACTTAGTACATCGTTTTACATTATATTTCATGCTACGTGTGCCCATTTGTGTGCATTACTTAGTACAGTTCACATGCTATGTATGTCTGTTGTTGCATACTTAGTACCGATATTTCAGTTCACATGCTATGTATGTCTGTTGTTGCATACTTAGTACCGATATTTCAGTTCACATGCTATGTATGTCTGTTGTTGCATACTTAGTACAGATATTTCAGTTCACATGCTATGTATGTCTGTTGTTGCATACTTAGTACATTTCTTATTTATCATATGCTTACATTTTGGTAGGACAATTTGGTTTAAACATAGACATCTTACATTGTTGGTTTGGTTTGTGTAAGTGATTTAAGTAACGAGGCGTGTGTAATATGATACAAGCATGGTGGATACGCCGCTGGTACTTCCTATATATAAGTGTTTGTATGGTATTACATATTGTAGCGTTAACTGAATCATTTCAGTTTGATACATAGAACATTTTATACAAATAACATATTTTTCACAAGACATTGATTTACAAACAACTTATCTAATACAAACTCATTTTACATGGTTATTCATTTAACCATACATTATTTATACATATCATCTGATCTTATCGATTTTCAAATGATTTACAAAACAAAGCAAATAACAAGGTTCATGACTAAACATTTTCTCAAACATAAGTCATGAAACCTATTTTCACAAAACCTATGTATCTCACCGGCATCTTTATGCTGACGTACCTATTTTCACATGTGTTTTTCAGGAGCTGTTGCGTAAGATGATCAAGATACACATAGGCAGACTTGGGCTTTAGTGACAATAAAAGATGCAAGACTAGTTAATTATGTTGTATTTCTTGTTTGTTAAGACATTGTAACACTTTTAATCAATAAAACGAAACTTCAATTGCCATGGATTTGAAACAATTAATTCTGTTACAACACTCCCCGACGTTTCCGCCACGTTTTGTATGTTCCACGTGGTCGGGGTGTGACAGAAAAGATGGTATCAGAGCCAATGGTTATAGGGAATTAGGTTATTAGTAATGCTTTGACCTAGTCTATAACTTTCTTAGGACCCTAACGCGAGTTTACTTGCGTTTAGTCATAAAACAATACTGTCACCTATCCTTAGGTGACGACCACAACAAGAACATAAATTTCAAAACCGCTTTGAACACTAATCATCTGTTCTAGGATGATTTATTACAAGGTTTTGAACCCTCTGTTATACGGTTTTGAACCCCTTTGAATTTTCAAAATCTCATCAAGGTTTTGGGTTTTAAATAATGTGAACACGTGCAAACTGGAAGGGTGAATGCCTGTATTCTGGGTTTTCTGTCTAGGCAAGCACTTCGTATACATCTCATCAGACGCGAGACCAGTTGTGCTTACCTGGGAATTCTTGGGATGAGTGTTCACTTATAGGCGAGCATGTCTTCGCGATACATTATTTTTGACCTATTTACTTTGATTAATCACCGAGGTCGTTTGTTGCTTTGTAGTAACGAACAAATGACCACTATCCTTGCTTTCATCAGATTTGTTTCATCTCATTCATTTCGTCTAATTCTCTCACTCGTTTCCTTTCATGTTCTTCTCTTTTAGAATGCCTCCACGACGCGAAAATCCAGTATCTGTTGACGAGCTGGCAGCTGTCATTACACAGCAAATGACTGCTGCAATCCCGATTATCGTTGCCCAATGTCACCAAGCTATCAACAGCAATAATGCTCTCTGCAACTTCAAGACGTTCAACTCGGCTAAGCCATCAAAGTTTTCTGGGTCTCAAGGAGCGACTGCACTTCTGCAATGGTTTGAGAGTCTAGAGAGCACCTTCAGGCATGTTCAATGTCCAAACGAGCGAAAGGTAGACTTCGCATCTAGTGTCTTTGAGAAAAGAGCTTTGACGTGGTGGAACGGTGTGGTGAGAGATAGGGGTGCCGAAGTAGCACTGGCTCAAACATGGGAAGAACTTAGAGCACTGATGATGAAGGAATTCTGTCCTCGTCACGAGATCAGGGCCTTGGAAAGGGAATTCGATGATCTTAAGCAAGACAGCGGCGAACATCGAGCATACACTGATCGATATGAGGAGCTGAGCCTGTTGTGCCCTACCATGGTTACGCCTTTGGATAAGGCGATCGAAAAATACATTGATGGTCTCCCTGACGCAGTTCAAGACATTGTTACTGGTAGTAACCCCACTACGGTTAGGCAGGCCATTGAGTTATCTGCAACCCTGACTGAATCTCAGATCAGGAAACGTAAGCTTTTCCGAAAGGGTGACAAGAAACCGCTCGAGGAATCAAAGACCATGGATGAACAGACTGTATCCCTTGAGTGGTCAAAGAAGCAAAAGGCTTCTCAGAACTTCGCCATGGTCGCTCACAATGATCAAGCCGCCCCCAACCAACCAGCTAAACCCCGTGCTAGGAAGCCATACAAAGGAACTTCACCTTTGTGCAACAAATGTAACCTTTATCATCATGCTATGGTGAGGTGCCGCGAATGCCAAATTTGTGGACGTAAAGGTCATACAGCAAAAGTTTGCGTAGCAACAGTTGCACCGAATCAAGCTAACAACAAACCTGCCCGAGCTCGCTTTCCACCAGGTTCGTGCAACAAGTGTGGTGAGATGGGACATTTCCGAAGAAATTGCCCAAAGCTTGCTAATGCTAATCCAGCACAGAGATGAGCATCTGACCGACTAGAAGACAACACCGTTTAGAAATAATCATGTCTTATGTATTATTTTCTTTTGTTGTCAAGGTCCATGAAACAGTTGTTATCATTGTTAATAAATAAATCTTTTTATTTACATTGCAATGTATTTATGTGATTGTTTGTATAAACAACATATCCCCTACAACACCGACTATCACGGAACCGCATTCCTTGAAGAACAGACTACCCCCCAAAATTTTTCCATTATACAATCTCTTGCGTTTTATACAAAGATCCTAAGTACCCGTCTCTTGCAAAGAGACGAAGTACAAGGTGCAAGTTATAACTCTGTACGAAGACCCCAAGTACCACTATAAATTCTTAATAGGGTACCTAAGGGTATTTCCGTATGTCCTAAATTATTGTGTACCTTAATTCGAAGATTGCGTTTTCCTAAAAACGAAAATCGAATTTTTGGTAGATCATCCTATCTTCATGAATGTATTCTTGAAATGATTAAAGTGCCAAATGAAATCCACGAATTGGATTCCTGGTGTGCTTTAAGTATCCGCGTCCAAAGATAACAAATTAATAACAAATTAAACAACTATGTGATTTTGTGCTTATGTGTTCCCTTTATGTTTTTGGTGTGATCCAAATTCTTGTTATTCAAATCCTCGTAGAATCTTCCATATCTTTGGGTGCTATATTAAATCCTCAACGGGCTTGTACGTAATAGTAAAGACCCTTGGATTATATTGTACCATTCCATAATTAGACCCGTGAAAGGTCTAGGTAATCAGATTGATCCAAAAATCTGGTTAGGTATATCAAGTGATGATATAGCTGAAAGGACTCCTTGGAGGTCTAATTAAAAAGATCATGTGTTGATCTGATTAAAAGGACCCTATGGTAGTCTAGTCACACTCATCACAGGTTTGATATTTTCTTCCCCTACACATCATGAAATGCACTGTGCGGACTGTGCAAGGAATTACGTAATTATGGACGCGTACATAATTATGGAAATTCAGTGCACAGAGACCACAGCGAATTTTGTCATGTATTCCGTTCATTTTTGTTTCTGAAGATGTTAAAATGACTCCTTTCGTTCATTTTTGTTTCTGAAGATGTTAAAATGACTCCTTTCGTTCATTTTTGTTTCTGAAGATGTTAAAATGACTTTTCCGTTCATTTTTGTTTCTGAAGATGTTAAAATGACTCCTTTCGTTCATTTTTGTTTCTGAAGATGTTAAAATGACTCCTTTCGTTCATTTTTGTTTCTGAAGATGTTAAAATGACTCCTTTCGTTCATTTTTGTTTCTGAAGATGTTAAAATGACTTTTCCGTTCATTTTTGTTTCTGAAGATGTTAAAATGACTCCTTTCGTTCATTTTTGTTTCTGAAGATGTTAAAATGACTCCTTTCGTTCATTTTTGTTTCTGAAGATGTTAAAATGACTTTTCCGTTCATTTTTGTTTCTGAAGATGTTAAAATGACTTTTCCGTTCATTTTTGTTTCTGAAGATGTTAAAATGACTCCTTTCGTTCATTTTTGTTTCTGAAGATGTTAAAATGACTCCTTTCGTTCATTTTTGTTTCTGAAGATGTTAAAATGACTCCTTTCGTTCATTTTTGTTTCTGAAGATGTTAAAATGACTCCTTTCGTTCATTTTTGTTTCTGAAGATGTTAAAATGACTTTTCCGTTCATTTTTGTTTCTGAAGATGTTAAAATGACTCCTTTCGTTCATTTTTGTTTCTGAAGATGTTAAAATGACTCCTTTCGTTCATTTTTGTTTCTGAAGATGTTAAAATGACTCCTTTCGTTCATTTTTGTTTCTGAAGATGTTAAAATGACTTTTCCGTTCATTTTTGTTTCTGAAGATGTTGTGTAAAATGACACATTCTGTTCATTTTCGTTTCCATTCATTTTCGTTGCTGAAGAAAATCCATCGAGGGAAATGAATATCCTTGTTTATTCCTTCATGTGCATTTTTCTAAAGAATGCCTGTTGAAAATAACTCCGTTCATTTTTCAATTCTGAAGAATGTCCGTTAAAGAGAAATAACAGGATTATGCCTTTCATATCTCTGGTGGTTATTTGACACAAAGCCACAGTTTGACTCCTACGAATTAATTTCGGGACGAAATTTCCTAAAGTAGGGGAGACTGTGACACCCGTGTCACTCCAACCATCAAACAAATGCCAAACCAATGAAATATAGTATTTCATACTTGGGATTTGTAAAAATATGTGTATCGTTTACACATATCAATTCTTGTTCGATTTCAAGCTTTAAATCGCTTTCTGGAGGGTTATACGCGCTCTGATGTGTAGATATAACCAGTTTAATCCAACAAACACTCCGGAATAGTGAAATAGGCTTGACATACCTTAAATAACCTTTACATAACTTATATATAAGTTTTGGAAGGTTTGGTGTGGAGAAATCTAGTTTAATCGCTTACAGGGACTAAAGTTGACAAACTGCGAAAGTATGCCAATTTGAACTGTAATAGACCTTCCGGAACATGACCATAAGTTAAACATACCACAAATATCCTTTACATAGCTTAGAAATAGGCTTTGAGGTGTTCGGTATGCTAAAATAAACTTTTGTGTCATTCAGGGACTAAAAGTGTCAAAAAATGCACAAGTTTGCATTTTTACGCATAACTTACGTTCTGAATACATCCGGACATCCAAAAATTTATGTAAGCATGACTATATTATATTTTAGTGTTCGCCATAAGAAAAATCCATTCGTCGCGTCATTTGGATCGTTTTTCACGCTTATGCGCATTCCGTCGTAATTAAGCGAACATCGCGTTCGTACGACCAAACAAACCATCATCCGGCATATTTTTGAGTATGTTTTGAGTTCCCTATACTTTAACTTCATTTTAGAGCCTTGAAATGAGGTTAACGGGGTTCAAACGCATCGAAAAAGGCCTTAAACACGTGCGGGGACCATTCCTGCCACTTTTGAAACTTTTCTGAAACTGGGGGGTCAGTGGCGTAGCGCGACTGCCTAGGCCCTCACCTTCGCGCTACGCGACTGCCTATTCTGGGGCAGAAAATATGCAGAAACTCATTTTTCGCATTTTCGGGACCAGATTCGATGTATCGACAGCCTGTTTCCAGCTGCAAACCACTCCCAAAACCTTGCCACATGTTGATACCCTATGGTGAGTGGCCATTTAGTCACCATAAGGTTCCGACACTTGTACGGTTGCGATTAAGACACATTTTCCATGAAACGATCTTAACGGTTCGGGTATTCCTATAAATACCCAACCCATCCAACCTCATTTCTTACAAGAATTCTGATTTTGAGAGCTCTAAGTTGAAACCATTGTTTCATACCTGAGTTCTTGGATCGGGATTAGCATTCGGGGACCCTTCGTAAGTATTCTTTCGTTCTTTTCCTTATTTTATTGCTTTTCGAGTCAGAAAGTCAAACTTTGTTTGACTTTCAGCGTTGACCAGTAATGGTCAATGCGAAGTTCTTTTGAACTTCGCAACGTGAGTGTAATCACGTTGGTCATAGTCCCTTGGGACTATGCCCACTGATTACCACGTTGTCTAGGGTCGTAGGGTAAGCGATCTGATGAATCGCTTATACCTCGAACCCGACCCATTTGGTCGATCATTAGGATCCGACCAAATACATTAGGTGACCATAGTAGGTAGGGAATAACCTTCCGAGGTTATACCCTATGGTCACATCGTTTAAGTAGTTGTATGATAGGTAGTTTATATGCCTTAGGTAAATTACCAGAATACCCTTTTCATGTATAATTGGTAATTAAGCATATGTAACCTAAACCTTTGTCACATAACTGATTATGTAATATGTTTAGGCATATAACACTTGTCATAGGGCTAGTTAGGCGGTCCGAACGCGTTTCACGCGAACGACGCGTTAAAGTAGCATAAGCTACCTAAACGGGTCGTAATGGGTCGTAGACGCTTAGGTTAAGTTTCATTTAGTATGTAGGCTTTGTTAAACCAAATGACACGAGTCTCTACACTCGTTTGGTTTACAAACCCTAATGCTACCCGATCTTCCGATCTAGGTCCGGTTAATTAACATAGTTACCTATAGTAGGTGCCGTTTGATTCCGTGATCTCTAGCCTTGCTTGGTGGTTATCCTAGGACTTCTGAGCAATCTCAAGTGAGTACATAGACCCCTCTTTTACTGTTTTCCAAACTGTTTTGGGGTGGAACACATGTGCCTACTTGTTACTTTCATGCTTTCCTGTTTTCACATCATATACTTCCTATGTTCATTAGTACATTATTGTACATGATTTCATTGTGTTTATGCTAGGTGTGCCCATTGTGTGCATTACTTAGTACATCGTTTTACATTACATTTCATGCTACGTGTGCCCATTTGTGTGCATTACTTAGTACAGTTCACATGCTATGTATGTCTGTTGTTGCATACTTAGTACCGATATTTCAGTTCACATGCTATGTATGTCTGTTGTTGCATACTTAGTACCGATATTTCAGTTCACATGCTATGTATGTCTGTTGTTGCATACTTAGTACAGATATTTCAGTTCACATGCTATGTATGTCTGTTGTTGCATACTTAGTACATTTCTTATTTATCATATGCTTACATTTTGGTAGGACAATTTGGTTTAAACATAGACATCTTACATTGTTGGTTTGGTTTGTGTAAGTGATTTAAGTAACGAGGCGTGTGTAATATGATACAAGCATGGTGGATACGCCGCTGGTACTTCCTATATATAAGTGTTTGTATGGTATTACATATTGTAGCGTTAACTGAATCATTTCAGTTTGATACATAGAACATTTTATACAAATAACATATTTTTCACAAGACATTGATTTACAAACAACTTATCTAATACAAACTCATTTTACATGGTTATTCATTTAACCATACATTATTTATACATATCATCTGATCTTATCGATTTTCAAATGATTTACAAAACAAAGCAAATAACAAGGTTCATGACTAAACATTTTCTCAAACATAAGTCATGAAACCTATTTTCACAAAACCTATGTATCTCACCGGCATCTTTATGCTGACGTACCTATTTTCACATGTGTTTTTCAGGAGCTGTTGCGTAAGATGATCAAGATACACATAGGCAGACTTGGGCTTTAGTGACAATAAAAGATGCAAGACTAGTTAATTATGTTGTATTTCTTGTTTGTTAAGACATTGTAACACTTTTAATCAATAAAACGAAACTTCAATTGCCATGGATTTGAAACAATTAATTCTGTTACAACACTCCCCGACGTTTCCGCCACGTTTTGTATGTTCCACGTGGTCGGGGTGTGACAACTTAGAACATGCACTGCTTTATTGTGGATCAACTGTTGAGAACCAGTTTGGGCTTTCTGTATCATCTGTTCTTTAAGTACTGATTGCATGGGCCAACATGTCCAAAGAACACAGGGAACGCCACAAGAAGATGGAGAGCATCTCGAGTGAAGACCTAAAACCCCACAAGAAGATGAAGGCAGATGAACTTCCAATTATTTTAGTAGAATCCAACATACTACCTAGACTTCCGACTAAGTCCGTAGGACGTTGCATGTGTGTATACAAACAATGGAAATCGTTTTTATCCACACCTAAGTTTTCCCGGATGCACCTCGGCCAGGTAACCATCAACGACTATAAACTTGTCTTGTGTAATCTCTCCTATTGTATGTGTTTTCAGTTTCTATAAGATATGGACGTGGCATGGACATCATACCATTTCGCGAGCGAGACCAAATATTAGTTTCAAAATTATCATTTAAGTTATAGTTTCAGGTACATTTAACTAAATTAGTTTTTTTATTGAACAAGAATTTCAAAATAGATTTTTTTTTTTTGAAAAATACACTAAAATGTGTATATATATACATGGGGGATGATAACTAGAAAAATCATTGTTAATTTGTTAATGAGAAAACTTAAAACACTCTATTTGAAGTTGTATTACATACGTGTGATACATTGAAAAAACACGTTGCAGACAGGAAGAAAAAGTGTTTGTGGTCTGTATGGGCGTTTTAATATTACACATGTGTAATACATGATATACTACACATTTTCCAAACTTTGTAGTCATTTTTTGATATACTGCATAGATGCATTATGCGAAAAAATAAAACTTTTTGAAAATAACGTACTAGTACACATGTGTAATATATTATGTATTGAACATGTGTAATGCATCACTTTTTTTCCTTGCAAACCGCAAACAATTTTTCTTATTCTAGATATATGTTTTCTCATTAAGAAGGGTTTTTCTCATAATCCTCTATATATATATATATATACACACACACACACAGAGGGTCAGGATTTAGGAAAAATGGTGAAAAGTGTGAGAACGGTGAGAACAGTTATGGAACGTCAGATCAAAACATTCTATGGACTAGATTGTCGGGGCGGCGTTTTTGTAAATAACATCAATTTTATCACGTGGACACGCTTCATTAAGGGTAAAAAGGTCTTTAGACTTCTTTACACAAAACGCCAAACTCATGAATAAAACGCCATTAAATTCCCTCCTTAAACTATAAAGCACACATCATCCTAATCTAAACGCCATTAAATATAAAACGTCAAACTTTGTTGTTAAACGATAAAGCTGAACAAACAGCAACTGAAATGACAGAACTTAATTACAAGCATTTAATATAAGAAAATCCCACCTAAAATACGCGCCTAAAACATCCTATATAAACAACATCTCAGACCTTCCATTACACACACCAAAACCAAAACGCCATATTTTACTATATACCATTCATCTTACAAACGCTAAAAAACCCAAACATCAAAGATTTCAAAAACAACTTTCTTTGAAAATCAGTTTTGTTCTCTGTAAAGTTTCGCTCAATGTGATGGACAAAATCCTTAAGTGAGGATATTGTCCATCTCATTGAGTAAAATCTTATTGAGTTTATCCTCAACTTCCATCCAATCTATAAACGCTAAAATATATAAAAACCACAAAATTGCAAAACGTCATTTCTTGGAGATTCAGTTTTGTTTTCGATAAAGTTTAGCTAAATGGGGTGGACAACATTGTTAGACATCTTTCTTAACTGAGGATTAACAATGTTGTCCATCTCATACAGCAAAACATTATTGAGTTTAGCATGACCAAAATTATAGGTTTAAGGTACTTTTATTTAGTGGCGTTGTTTTCTTAGTAAAACGCCAAAAAGTTAAAAAATCAAAAATGGCAAACATTGTTTATTGGATATTCAAAAATATTGTTATACGTGAAGTTTTGCAAAATGGATTGTTAGTTGAGGGGTGTAACTCAATAACATTTTGCTGCATGAGATGGACAAATCTTCAAGAAAAAGAGGCTAATGTCAGACTTATGTCATTTTCTGTGCTTTGTTGTTGATGAATATTTGAATGGCATGAAGAGACTGATGACACTGATGAGTGGGTTGAATATAAACATGAAGATAAAGATGAACTTCAAACAAAAAACTCACATCATTTTATGCTTCCAAACGGCCTCAAAAAAGCTACTTCAACAACAAAAAAACAAATGAATCATACCAAAGTCAAACCGCTAGTGAAGATGTTTCAAAGAAGAAAGAGACTGGTGACAGTGAAGATTTGCAAGATGAATTCTTTCTATTTTTTTAATTTTCTTTTTCAGTTGTTTGTTATGTAATTTTCAACTAAGAACAAAAACATTATTTCTCAATAAAATTAATAAATAAAACGCCACACAGACAAATGCTTGTAAAATGCCATCATGGTATAAAACGCTCAAAAACTCCCAAACTATAATAAAATTACTTTGGACAAATATTATTAAAGACTAAAAAAAAGTATAAAACAAGGTACAAGAGAAATAGAACAAAGTGTCATCTTTATCTAAACCACATTAAAAATACAAAACGTCAACATCTCGAAAAGGTAACTACAAACAGTAAACTGAAACAAGTAAACAGATGAAGTTAAACAAACTGTAACTACAAAACAGTAAACTGAAGCGATGGAAATTTTATTAATAACATTTATTATATTAAAAGTCATTCCATAGGGAATTGAATTTTTTTTTGTATTTTCAAAATGCCATAATTAACTGTTGAATTTATTTATCTTTTCAAAACGCCATAATTACCTGTCACTTTATAGACTGCATCCTACGTGCGTCGAAAAAAAATCATTATAAAAGTAGAACATGTAAACACAACTTAAAACACTCTACACATTATCTAAAACTCCACAAAAACAATATCTATGTGACACAAAAACAGTAAAACGCCATGTAGTTATTGAATCTAATTAACGCCAAAAATAATCTTAGACGCCAAAAAATGATGCAGCATGTGACACATGAAATTGGGAAAAAAAGAAGATTAAAAGGACAAAAAAGCCCCTCGAACCCTGATTATATCCTGCGCCACGTGTTTCATCAGGATGCGTTCTCACCGTTATCACACTTTAGTGCGTTTTCTTCTATTCACGTCACTATATATATAGGGTGAGGTTTGGCTAGAAAATCTAAGTTTCCTAAAAAGTGTAAAAAGTCATAAAACACAATAATTTCAGGCATAAAACACACCTAAAACTCACAAATAATAGAATGAAGATTACTAAAACACTATATTCAAACTCTAATAGTCCATAAAAACTCTAATATTAAAACACAATAATTTCAGGCATGAATATCAAACACAAAATGCTAAACAACATAAAACACAATAATATTTGTGATTCCATAATCAGAGCCTTAACATCTAAAACACAACACAAAACTCACATACATGATGTTTTAGTAATCTTCATCATGTTATTTGTGGGTTTTTGATGTGTTTTATGGTTGACATTATGGTGTTTTATAACTTTTTATACTTTTTAGTAAATTTGGACTTTCTAGACAACTCCTAGCCTATATATATACATATACATATATACATATACATATATATACATATACATATACATATATATAGAGGAGATGGTTCAAATGAAAACTACTTTTAACCCAAAAACTCAAAAACTAACAAAAAAAGCCTAAAAAACACACCAAATTTCTTTTTTTTTTTTACAAATTTTTTTATTAAAAATCGCTATTTAAATTATATGAAAAAACTTTAAAAAAAAAAAATTCTTTGTAGTACACATGTGCACTACAATTTTTTTTTTTTTTTTTTTTTGAAAAAAAGTTTTTTTATATAGTTTAAATAGCGAAAATTGGTATGTTTTTTTAGGTTTTTTTAAGTTAGTTTTCGAGTTTTCGCGAACTAGTGGTTTTCATTTGAAACTTCCCATATATATATATATATATATATATATATATATATATATAGGGTAGGGATCCTAAGAGAAGTCCACCCTATTTGAGAAACTTAAGAAGCAATCTGGACCACACATTTTCCCTATGCAAAAAAATGTGAAAAAATGCAATTTTTTTTTTTGGAAAAATCGAAGCTTTTTCTTTAAGGATTAAATTTTTTATTTTTTTAAATATTTTTTTTTATTTATACACATGTGTATATTGTTAATATTTTAATTATACATATATGTATATTGTCAATTATACATATATGTATATACATGTTTGAAATTGAAAAAAATATGTGTTATAAATCCTAAACCTTATACCATAAACGCTAAAGCTAAACCTTAATGCTAAACCCTAAACCCTAAAGCTAAACCCTAATTCTAGACCCTAATGCTAAAACCTAAAGCTAAACCCTAATTCTAAACCCTAAAGCTAAAACTAAACCCTAAAGCTAAACCCTTAATGCTAAACCCTAATGCAAACCCTAAAGATAAAGCTAAACCCAAAAGTTAAAGCTAAACCCTAATGCTAAACCCAAAAGCTAAACCCTAATGCTAAACCCTAAATACTATTGCTAAACCCTAAAGCTAAACCCTAAACCATAAAGCTAAACCCTAATGCTAAACCCTAAATACTAATCCTAAACCCTAAATAACACTTATTTTTCAATTTTAAACATGTATATACATATATGTATGTATAATTGACAATATACATATATGTATAGTTAAAAGATTAACAATATACACATGTGTATAAATAAAAAAAATTAAAAAAAATTAAATAAAAAATTAAATCCTTAAAGAAAAAGCTGCGATTTTTCCAAAAAACAAAAAAAAATGCATTTTTTTACCTTTTTTTTTTTTTTGCATTTTTTTGCTTAGGGAAAATGTGTGGTCGAGAATGCTTCTCAAGTTTCTCAAATAGCCTACTATTTCTCACATGATCCTTCTCCTATATATATATATATATATATATAGGAAAAGTGTAAAATACAATACGTCTTAACGTATGAAGCGGTAAGGTCCCAAAAACCTTGTTTCAAGTGCTTGGGATCATACCACAACCTCGTCATAAAATCCTCTTTAGACCTTGCGCGGCCACGCACTGGTCCCACAAAAAGAAATTAGAAAGAAAGATGACAATCAACATCGGCGCGCCAAAAAGGAGACAAACGAATCCTTACGCCAACATCCATAACAGAAAAGGATAAAAATCCTAACAAACACCCCTGCATGAATTATATCCAGACTTGGGTATAAACGACCCTTCTATTACCAGAGAATTGTCGTGAAGAAGAGCCACACGAGATTACTGCCAGGACCTTCTTGAAGGACTCATCGTGCACCACTATTCGGTTGTAACAGAATAGCCACGTGGCATCATCCTAGGCTCCCTCAAAGTCACAATCACAAAATTGAAGGAAGATCCACACTTGCCCACTCTCCACGTGGTAATCCCCTGTCCGTTGATCAAGAGCGCGATCCGTGTGCATACACACCTGTTAGAGATTAACGGAGATGGAAAATAACCGCTCACGGAAAATTCCTTTTCGTCAACTTTTCATCAAACAGGTTTTCCCACCCAAACTCTGGCTATAAATAGAAGGATAATTCAGGTATCATTCTCAAGTTACTTCACTTCAAATTCACTACTTCTTCTTCTTTCAAACCTGTACTTATTCTCACGCCGGAGGGTGGTCATGGAGAGAACCCCCATTCTCCCTGTGGCGAGTCTAACGGTTGTCTGTTTTGCAGTGATCGATAGAAGAAGAGAGCTAACCACCTTTGAATCAAACGGAGAGACATACCCCTTTTATGCAGATTCAAACCCCCTGGTTTATCTGATTCCAGTCGATTAAACCAGCGTTTCTTCATTGGCGCCCACCGATTTCTCAGTTTTACTCACATCTTTTCGTTTCGATTCATTACTACGTCACTTTTGTTTTTCAATGGAAGAAACACCGACAAACCATCAATCTGGCCCTCGGCCAAACACAGCACACAATACCCGAGTCGATGGGATTGTGAAAGAAGCTTCCGATGAAAACGAGATGTAATACAACGATAATGATCCAAGTGATCCTGTTACCCCAGGAATACTTCCTGAGATACCAGTAAGTTCAATTCTACCTCCCAGAGAAACTCCTATCTCATGGTATATTAGATCTCAGGGTGCGTTAAACGATGTATATGCACAACTATGTGCACAGACAACTGCTCCTAATCAACCACGACGACCAACGTCTCGTGCACGAGCACCTTCTGCATCACATGCATCGCATGATGAAACTCCGTCACGGGTACACGTGGAAGACACCGAAATCTACTTCGGATCTTCTACAAGGTACGAGTATACTCAATCTGAAACTCAGCAACGAGATGAATCTCATACCCATCGAAGACAATCTGTTCATTCTCGGTTGGGGCCACGCTCTCAACACAAACGAGAACATACCAAGAAGGAGACAACACGAGTATGTTTAGCTGGTTATAAAAAGGCCACAGAGATTACAAACCACGGGCGGTTTAAAAGCCGAGGCTAGAAAAATCCAGCACAAGGCACTGGATTACGAAATGGTGGACGATATCTTATACCGCAAATCATTCATGGGTCCATTATTGCGTTGCGTCGATAAAACAGACGCGTAGTACTTAGTCAGGGAAATTCATGAAGGGTTATGCGGAATCCATGCAGGACCACGAATGGTCGTTGCAAAACTTATGAATGCAGGCTATTATTGGCCGGGAATACATGTAGACGCAGTGGAGTTATTGCGTAAATGCGCAGCATGTCAACGTCATGCACCAAAGACTCTTCGCCCAAAAAATCCCTTGGTCCCGGTCACCTCCGCTTGGCATTTCCAACAATGGGGCATCGACCTAGTCGGACCCTTTCCAGATGTGCCCGGCGCGGTAAAGTTCATAGTCGTAGCAGTAAACTATTTCACCAAGTGGGTAGAAGCAATGGCCTTGGCGTCAACTACAGCAATGGTAATTCGCAAGTTTATCTGGGAACACATCATCTGTCGATTTGGATTACCATTGCGAATCATCTCCGACAAGGGCACAAACTTCGCGTCCGAAGACTTACAAAAGTGGTTCAAGGATATGAACATCGAGCATAGCTTCGCCTCTATGGCACACCCACAAGTGAATGGGCAAGTCGAAAGCATCAATAAACAAATAGTAGACGGTATCAAGGCAAGACTCGGCACCGCACGCAGGGGGTGGGTAGACGAACTCCCCAGCATCTTGTGGGCCCACCGTACCATGCCAAAAACCAGCACAGGTGAAACCCCATTCAGCCTTGTGTACGTTTCAGAAGCAGTAATCCTAGCAGAAGTCGGTCTCCCGTCACCACGCACGATTGCAATGGAGAAACAAGATAATGAGAAAGAACGAAGATTCGATTTAGACCTCCTAGAAGAACGGCGCGAGAACGCAGCCATTACAGAGGCCAGATACAAATCAAAATTAGAAAAACATTACAACGCGTGCGTACGTGTCTGCGCTTTCATTCCAGGAGATTTTGTCCTGCGCGATAACGAAGCATCAAATGCAGAAAAGCTAGGAAAGTTGGCGCCTAAATGGGAAGGACCATATGTCATCCACGAAGTCCTGGGAAAAGGCGCATACACCTTAAAGAAACTTGATGGAACGAATGTACCGCGCACCTTGAACACACAAAAACTGCACAGGTGCTACATGTAGTCAACATAAACCATCTCACATAGTAAGCCATGCTCATGCGCAAAAAGCGTAATCGTTCTTCTATTATTTACTTTGTATCCATTGGCCCCGCGCCTTATCAATATAAAGGCTACCTTTATCATGTTCCGTCGTTTATTACAAAAATGCATGTAATTTCTTTTGGTTTGCGCGAAAAAAATTATGGTGAAACATCACAAGTCTCATGAACGGTCTATGGGTACAAATCCCACACACAATCCAGACCTACGTTCACACATGAGCTTCATACCATCTTTATTCGCCCTACCTAAACAAAGTAATTATACACATGCAAGACATTGTAATCCAAACATAAATATATTCGAAATAGTTACTTATTAAACATATGTACAGCAGTACTACAAAAATGTTACTCGTGCAACATAGCACATTAAATATAAACCCCGACGGGGTATCGAAAAAATCAGTTACAAATAAACATGCTAAACACCATGAAATGTATTCAAAACAAGGTGTGCAGTACTGTAGACAAGGGGGATGAAGATCAACAAATCAGGGGTTAACACTTTCTTCAACACCCGGAGCAGGAACATTCATAGGCACACCAGTCGAATTCTCGGCCGGAGAGGTTGAAGAATGGTCACGGCGTCATCGTCGATACACCACTGAAGAGCGACCCCTCCAGTTTGCCAGAAAAACTTGAATCGTGGAATAAGCCGACAACCTGGTCACCCTTTCATCGTTATCATCCACAGTATGAAGGGGAGTATAACCCCTCCATAAAGACAACGGAGGAATAGCACTAAGAATACCTCCACTCTCGGCAGGGTCTCCAAGCAAAAGCAGGCCATCAACAACTTCAGAAACACTTAAAATTTCAGAAACCCTCCGATATCGAGGACGTCGCCTTATCCTCATCTTTCCCAAATCTGGAAAAATACTAACACCATCTGTATAAATATAAAGCCAGAAAGAGCTGGCGTCAGTATTGAGAAGAGAAATGACAGAAATCGTGATGATTAAGTGTCAAATCACCTCCCTTTGAAACGGCGCTGTCATTACAAACGTCATATCCCATTTAATACATTCTGACAGCATCTGCTCACATTCCAAGAAGCTACAGTTCAGTAAGAAGAGGAAAGGGTACTATTTATACATCTTTTATTTATAGATGACGTAGCCACAATCAGCTCATGATTCAAAAAGTCTTTTCAAATGAATAGTTCGAAGCAATGAATAAAAGAAATTTCTTCCTCAAAAAGGTTCCACACTTTAGCGCCACAAAGCTTTACAGCAAAAAACACCCATCTCTCATAGTCTAGTGCTCCACTTATTTGCATAAAGGCAACACTAGACTGGGGGGACTTGAAGGGGTAAGGTCCCAAAAACCTTGTTTCAAGTGCTTGGGATCATACCACAACCTCGTCATAAAATCCACTTTAGACCTTGCGTGGCCGCGCACTGGTCCCACAAAGAGAAATTAGGAAGAAAGATGACAATCAACACCTGCGTGCCAAAAAGGAGACTAACGAATCCTTGCGCAAACATCCATAACAGAAAAGGATAAAAATCCTAACAAACACCCCTGCATGAATTATATCCAGACTTGGGTATAAACGAACCTTCTATTACCACAGAATTGTCGTGAAGAAGAGCCACACGGGATTACTGCCAAGACCTTCTAGAAGGACTCATCGTGCACCACTATTTGGTTGTAACCGAATAGCCACGTGGCATCATCCCAGGCTCCCTCAAAGTCACAATGCTAGCACAAAATTGAAGGAAGATCCACACTTGCCCACTCTCCACGTGGCAATCCCCTGTCCGTTAATCAAGATCACGATCCGTGTGCATACACACCTGTTAGAGATTAACGGAGAGGGAAAATAACCGCTCACGGAAAATTCCTTTCTGTCAACTTTTCATCAAATAGGTTTTCCCGCCCAAACTCTGGCTATAAATAGAAGGATAATTCAGGTATCATTCTCAAGTTACTTCACTTCAAATTCACTACTTCTTCTTCTTTCAAACCTGTACTTATTCTCACGCCAGAGGGTGGTCACGGAGAGAACCCCCATTCTTCCTGTGCCGAGTCTGACGGTTGTCTGTTTTGCAGTGATCGATAGAAGAAGAGAGCTAACCACCATTGAATCGAACGGAGAGACATACCCCTTTTATGTAGATTCAAACCCCCTGGTTTATCTGATTCCGGTCGATTAAACCAGTGTTTCTTCAACGTACATCATATACGACAACGTGCGTGATTAATGTTTTCCTCGTGCGTGATTAATGTTTTCCAACATGCGTGATTTGGGTTTCTTAGTTTATAACGTGCGTGATTTTCAAATGAACGTGCGTAATTATCTGTCGTATGTGATGTACGTTAACCGGCCTATATATATATATATATATATATATATAGGGGAGGGTTTAAATGTGAACGCTAAATATTGTGAGATTTGTGAGAACGCTATATATATAGGGGAGGGCTAAAACAATTCAAATTCAAAATTTCTTTTTACACTTATCATTATTATCTTAATACAATGTTAGAAATTAAATTTACACGTTTAAATTTACGTGAATTCGTAAATAAAGAAAATTTACGCATGTGTAAGTTTGCCATTTACACATGTCTAAATTTGTTATATTTACACATGTGTAAAAAATCTAATAAGAGTGATTTTAAGAAGAGAAATGAATTATTTGATGTTGTAAATTCTTTTTTTGATGTTGTATTTTAATTTCAATGAGGGTTGTATTAAAACAAATGGTTTTGATTGGTGTTCTCATTCGTTCTCACGGTTCTCGCAATATTTAGCGTTCTCAAGATAACCCTACCCTATATATATATATATATAGGTAACGGATGAATTAAAAGCTCACAGGTAGAGAGGAAACTCGAAAACTCTATATTACATATGTGTAATATATCATATTTTGTATATTACATATGTGTAATATATCATATTTTGTATATTACACATGTGTAATATATTATTGTTACACATGTGCAATATATATTAAATATATGCATTATTAATCTCATACATTGCATATATGCAACATATCATACCTTACATATGTAGTATATCATACATTACCATCGTATGCTCCGGTTCCCTTAACTACTCCATAATCTTCAAATATGTGTTTTCATCATCACAAGCTAATCCAACGCATCCCTAAATACTCAAATTTGACGTTAAAGACCGAATGAAAAAAATGTCGACAAATCATGTAACCAAAATTATCCCCAAAAATCATCCCCTTATGGTAAATTTCTAGAAAAAAAATCGTTCAAGAAAAATGATTGTATCTTGGTTACATCAAGGGTTAACACATCGAAACGAATCAGCTTAAACATCATCACCATCTCATTTGCAAAAACCAAATGACGATGAAGTTCATGTAGTGAATGAACTATCCTTTAGTGAATGACTGATCTTTAGCGAATGGCAACTTTTAACATTTTTCTTATCCAATCCTTTTTATAGGTCGGTTTGCCTTTTAAAAGTTAAACTGTCAATTGACATATATATGCACTAACAAATTTGATAAAACTCATTTAAGCATTTTCTCATATACTTCGTAGGCATTATTTTTAGGGTATCGTTTTAGCTAACTTCCCATACTAAATCACCATGTTTCATTGAATTCTACAAGTTTATGCACTTCTGACATAAAGCTAAAAGGAACTTTCAACTATTATACTCTAATCCATCCTTTTTACCAATTAATCATGAGTTCATCTTCATGTCAAAAACTCATTTCATGGTATATATGAACGCTTACATCGAACTATTAACATGTTCAAGTAACTCACACATACATGTAAGTATGATGATCATGAACATCAAAACAACACCGATTTCATCGTATCACAAAAACCCACTTTATGACATGTGTGAGAATATACTTAAATATCTAGATGGACTAAGTATTTCATATATTCTAGGAAGTAGGATGATTATAAACATCCATACATCATCTATTTCACCAAACTAACAATAATATTGAACTCAAAGTTCTCACATTCAAGTTCCTCTTCACACGAAATTCATTCATGAAATCAAGTTTTACAACACACCTTTTGGTAAGTTTAGATGATCATGAATCTGAGATCATTCATCGATTCCATGATGAATCCTTCTTTAATTTTGATATTTTCTTGAAATTTTGGAAGTAGTCTTCTACCTCTCTCTCTCTCTCTCTATATATATATATATATAGAGAGAGAGAGAAACGGGATCAGGAGAAAACGCTCAAAAGTGTGAGAACGGTGAGAACGCATCCAGGCCCAACACGTGTCACGCGATATAGAGAAGGGCGGAGGGGCTTTTTGTCCTTTCATATTTTTTTAACGCGTGTCACATCCCGTTTCCATTTTTTGGCGTTTAATAAATACGCAGTGTTTTTATTGTTTGTAGATCAAGAACATAGTAAATATTTTGGCGTTTTAAGTATGTTTTGGCATTTTTATTGTTTTTTAAATCAGGATGCATGTCTATGATGTAAAAAACATCAATAATTTTCTTGATGTGTATTATATCAAGTAGGATACAGGTCTATAATTTGACAGGCAATTATGGCGTTTTGAAAAGATAAATAAATTTAATTTTCCATGTAGTGGCTTTTAATATAATAAATGTTTGTCAATAATGTTACCGTCTCTTCATTTTACTGTTTAGCAATTATTGTTTCGTTCAATTTCATTTTGTGAATTAGTGTTGATTTTTCCAGTAATACTTTGTTTGGAGTTTTTGGCGTTTTATAGCAACATCGTGCTTTGCTATCATCCGTTCTCTCAGTTTTCACACAATCAGGCGTTTTGATGTTTGTAGTTTTTGGCGTTTTATATTCAATTTCTTTTTATTAGTATAGAATTAGATAATAAACAACAGAGATTTAGATAACAAACAATAGAAAATGAAAAAAAAATTAAAAATTATAATCTAATTTCTCATTAAAATCTTCACTATCATCAGCATCTTCTACTTTAACATTTTTGGCGTTTTGAACCAGTTTTTGAATACCTTATGTAGATCCTTATTTTTCTAAATAACGTTCGTCTTCATTAAGGGGTAAAAGGGTCTTTTACTTTTCTGTTTCATGAATATTTGTCCATCTCATCCAGCAAAAGCTTATAGAGATACCCACCTCAGAGTAGAATCCATTCAGTGAAACTTCATTCAGAACAATACTCAATATAGAAGAAATGAGGTTCCGTCTGTGGATATTTTTGGCGTTTTAAAGTGAATGGTTTCTTGGAAAGATGGCGTTTATTTTTTGGTGGTGTGATCAGTTGATGGTGCAGAGACGTTTCTCTTATAGGATGTTTTTGGCGCGTAGTTTAGGCGGGTTTTTTTATTTATAATAAATGATATTAATAAAGTAGCCGTCTTTTTCAGTTACTGTGTGTATTTTTTTTATTCTTTTTGTTCAGCTTTTTTTGAGTTTTTATGGTCATAGACATTTCATCTTCCAAATTAAAGAATGCATTCTCCAAAACTTTGCGTAGAACAATATTGAATATACAAGAAACGATTTTTGGCGTTTTACTGAGAAAATAGTGTATCTGAAAGAAACGTCTATTTTTTGGAAATTTTTTATATTTAAGAGTTTTGACGTTTTTTAAGATGATTGGTACATAGTAAAATATGGTGTTTTTTAGTAGGTGTGTTTGATGTTTTGGAATTTTTGGCGTTATAAGATGAATGTTAGATAGTAGAAAATATGCCGTTTTCAGGTTGGGGGAGGTGTTTTCTTATGTATGAGAATGTTTTGTTTATATAGGGATGCGTTTTGGCCAGTAATGGCGTTTTATTCATTACTTTGGCGTTTTGGTATAGGAGTGTAAAGACCTTTTTACCCTTAATGAAGCGTGTCCACTCAATAGAATTCTTGTTATTTACGAAAACGTCACCGCGCGGCGCCAATCTAGTCCATAGATTGTTTTGATCGGACGATTCATAAGCGTTCTCACCGTTCTCACACTTTACACTGTTTTCTCTAAATCCTGACCCTATATATATATATATATATATATAGGGAGAGGATCATGAGAAAACTACATATATAAACAAAACATTATGGGGGGTGTAGGCTTTTGGTGGGAGGTGAATTTAGGTTTTTTGGGGGTTTAGGTTTTTGGGAGGGTGTCGGTGGGGGGGTGGGTTAAGTGTTTTAGGCTTTCCGTATTAGTGCACATGTGCAGTACAAAAAAAAAATTAAATTTTTTTTATACATAAAAAGCCGCAAAAAAAATTAAAAAGAAATTCGGTATGTTTTTTTAGGCTTTTTTAGTTAGTTTTTTGGTTTTCTCATGATTCATCCCATATATATATATATATATATATATATAGGATGAGGTTCTACAGTGAACACAAATGTATTTGCGAACGGGGCGAACAAATCTTGGCCATTGATTTACACATGTGGATGGCTAGGATTTCATTATCAAATCATAAAATACACTAGTCTATTTCACCATCAAATCCTGGTAATTGATCTACACACCTGTATGGCTAGGATTAGTTCCCTCAGTTCGCAAACTACACTAGTGTTCACTTTTGAACCTAATGTTTATATATATACATGACACACACACCTTTGTATGGGTGTTTTAATTTCTTTTCTCTTATTTAACATTAGGTTTATTTAATTAAATTCTAATGTTTATCGGGTTAACTTTTACCACCAACGGTATTTTACCTACTCATTACAATGAACTTGGTCTAATTACCAAATTCAGTTTTAGGTTGTTACAAATAGCCTCCATCTGCAAAACACACCTAGCAAACGGCACAATTCTTTCGTATAATCTTCATATATACATATTTAAGACATGCCTTAACCTAGGCTATCCATACAACGACTGACATACTAAAATACACTATCGCGTACTAGTTCAAAAAGAATTACTATAATGTATTATTCTAAAATGAATTACTAGAATGTCTTTTATGCGACTTTGAACTTTTTATATTATAATTTATGTTGGGTACGAAATTATCTTCTTACATTAGAACAAGGAAAAATATAAAAGATGCATGTTAAATGGGTTGTTTCGTGTTAACCTGGACACAATTTTTTTTACAACACACCATAATCTCTTTTTAATTCTTAAAATAAAACACCATAGAAAACAAGACTGGAAGATTGAATGTAAATGATATTTGCAATGTTATGGTGTCTTATATACGTTCATGGTGTTTTACTATAAAACACAACGCATTGAATCACTATACAATTAAAACAAAATACAAAGACTGACATACTAAAATACACTATCGCGTACTAGTTCAAAAAGAATTACTATAATGTATTATTCTAAAATGAATTACTAGAATGTCTTTTATGCGACTTTGAACTTTTTATATTATATTTTATGCTGGGTACGAAATTATCTCCTTACATTAGAACAACGAAAAATATAAAAGATGCATGTTAAATGGGTTGTTTCGTGTTAACCCGGACACGATTTTTTTTACAAGACACCATAATCTCTTTTTAATTCTTAAAATAAAACACCATAGAAAACAAGACCGGAAGATTCAATGTAAATGATATTTGCAATGTTATGGTGTCTTATATACGTTCATGGTGTTTTACTATAAAACACAACGCATTGAATCACTATACAATTAAAACAAAATACAAAGACTGACATACTAAAATACACTGTCGCGTACTAGTTCAAAAAGAATTACTATAATGTATTATTCTAAAATGAATTACTAGAATGTCTTTTATGCGACTTTGAACTTTTTATATTATATTTTATGCTAGGTACGAAATTATCTCCTTACATTAGAACAACGAAAAATATAAAAGATGCATGTTAAATGGGTTGTTTCGTGTTAACCTGGACACAATTAGTTTACAAGACACCATAATCTGTTTTGAATTCTTAAAATAAAACACCATAGAAAACAAGACTGGAAGATTGAATGTAAATGATATTTGCAATGTTATGGTGTCTTATATACGTTCATGGTGTTTTACTATAAAACACAACGCATTGAATCACTATACAATTAAAACAAAATAGAGAAAACACCATGGACAAAAACATCCGATTGAAACGTAATTTTTTTCTCTATATAAGTATAGCAATATGGTGCTTATATTAAAGAAAAAAAAAAACACTTGTTATTATGGTTTAAATTAAAAAAAATTACGTATAAAAAGTTATTGACGTTTAAAAAAGACGGGGGAGGGGGGGGGGGGACTTGCATGTGCATTGTATGCGAGTTTTTGAATTTTATCTTTACTTAGGTTTATTTATTAAATTACTTAATTGCCCTTAACCTAATAAATTAAATAATGACATGTGTCCTCATCGTGTTTTTTCTTATCATTCCACAAATTTCATATTTTTTTACAGGATTGTAAACCCATATATATATACACACACACACACACACACACACACACACACACACACACACACACACACACACACACGACACAGAAACACCTTTGTATGTGTGGACTTGCATGTGCATTGTATGCGAGTTTTTGAATTTTATCTTTACTTAGGTTTATTTATTAAATTACTTAATTGCCCTTAACCTAATAAATTAAATAATGACATGTGTCTTCATAGTGTTTTTTCTTATCATTCTCACAAATTTCATCTTTTTTACAGGGTTGTAAACCTATATATATATATATATATATACACACACACACACGACACAGAAACACCTTTGTATGTGTGTTTTAATTTCTTTTCTCTTATTTAATATTAGGTTTATTTACTTAAATTCTAATGTTTATCGGGTTAACTTTTACCACTAACGTTATTTTAGCTGTTCAATACAATTAATTTGGTTTAATTACCAAATCCATTTTTAGGGTGTTACAAATAACCTCCGTTCGCAAGACACACCTAGCAAATGGCACAATTCATTCGTATAATCTTCAACATATACTATCCATACAACGACGGACACACTAAAATACACTATCACGTACTAGTTCAAAAAGAATTACTATAATGTATTATTCAAAAAAGAATTACTAGAATGTATTTTATGGGACTTTGAACTTTTTGTGTTATATTTTTTGTTGGGTACGAAATTATATCCTTTCATTAATATAAGGAAAAATATAAATGATGCATGTTAAATGGGTTGTTTCGTGTTAACCTGAACATGATTAATTAATTTGTTTAAAATATAAAAATCCATAAATGAAAATATAATAAAAACCAAAATCTCTATAGAAGTTATATTTTTATAAACATGTTGGAAAATAGGTGAAAATAGCATTTTTCACAAATATAGGAAACTGATTTTCTCCTATTTTGGACTAGAAATAAATATAATAAAATAAGCGGGTTTTATATATTTATTTGTGGGTTTGTGTTCTATGTTGGGAGAGCTTCGCAACGAACTAAACCACGTCCAAAACGGAGCTAAGATGAATGAGATATCGATGCTCAAAGTTGGGTGTTTGGAACATTCAATGCTGAAACAAAAGGGAAAGTAGCACCTTGTCCCACATCGGATGAGAGATGGAACTTAAAGGGGTATTTAAGTGGGAACTCTCCATCCTTATTGTTTCATGGGAGCACTCACTAGTGTACTCGCGAAGGGTGCGGAGCACCCTAACTCGCACTCGCACACGCTCGCGCGCGCGCGCGCGTGGCGTGGGTGATGAGGCGCAACGCCGCGAGCCGCTTGAGAGCCGCCTTTGTATTTTTGACCACGTGCGCGTGGTGGATCTCATGGGCTGCAGGGACCAAGTGGAGTGCAGGTTCGAAGCGCGTGACGTGGCAGTCCGCGCGCGGGTATACGTGGCACGAAGGCGCGCGGTTGCGCATGGTGCATGGGTCCGGAGGTGTCGTGCGCGGCGCACCAAAGTGAGCCAAAACGGCGCGACTGTGTGGCGTGCTCGTAGAGGCTCACAGGTGACGTGGCGCACGCGCGCATGGACCTGAGTCAGTGAGGCGCACACGCGCATGGGTGTGAGCCAAGAGGACGAACCGCGCATGGCGTGCACACCTGGGTGCGCGCGCACCAGTGTGGCTTGCGCGCGCGCGTGCAGAAGCTTTCAGCATTGAATGACAGAGCAGTTTCAGTCCAGCTTCGTAACTGACGAGTTAACGGGCTTTGACTGAGAATTAAATGACGTATTAAATTGCATTGAAGACGTTTAATGCAATTTAAAACCTCTCTTTAATTCGTTTTTTACTGTTTCGACTTAGGAGCTGTATAAATACAGCTCCATACCCACTGCAGAAACTTACCAGCAACACAACAGTTATTCACTTTCTCTCTAAAATTTTCTGATCTTCTCCTGCTCTCTTCAAGGTAGACATCGGGTTGTAGGCGAATTCCGGCAGTACTACTGCTCCGGCTGTTGTACCCTGGGAAACAAAACGAGTACTCTTGGGAGACTCGGAATTTGTTTTAAGGGAAGCGTGTTAAACACGTGCCTCAGTCACTCTGCTTCTACCCCTTTCTTGTATTTGGTTTATTTTCAGTTGTATTTGTAATTGTTATTTTGTCTTTCTTATTTCTGTTTGTAATCAGTATTAATAAAATTTGTTATTTTTATTTATTTACGCGAACGGTTCCTACAATCTTAAAACAAATTTTTAAAACCGTTCGTAAAATCAAAACCATTCTGTTTGTGATTCAAACCAGTTTTGTTTTCACTCAGTTTGTGTTTTAAAAACAGATTTTTTTTGTTTTCTTCTTCAAAGGAGCGACTTTGGTTGAAAACAAATTGGTTACATTCAGTTGTGTCCTAAAATTGGTAATAAACTTTCTGCCTTGGTCTTCAAAGTTGGACTTAGAAGTCAGTCAGTAAGTTTTAATTATTAAAAATTTCTGTTTTTTGGTCTTCAAAGTTGGACTTAGAAGCCAAACAGTAATTTGTGGTAAAAATTAAAATTTAGTAGTTTTCTTCTGGTTTTTGCGTAAATCAGATTTTTTGACTAAACTTTAAAATTTTAATTTTTTCAGCATGTCAAACGAAAATGTCAACGTTAACAACACCACAAATGTTGTGACGGGAACCCCTCTTAACGCCACCACTGTGGGAGCGTCCACAGTGGCCAATCATGCTGAACGACCCGAGAAGTTCTCGGGTCTACACTTCAAAAGGTGGCAGCAGAAGATGTTCTTCTACCTGACCACCATGAACCTTGCGAGGTTCTTGTCGGAAACCGCTCCCCAACCTGTGGAAGGGGAGACCGACGCACAAAGACAGTGCGCGGTAGATGCGTGGAAGCATTCGGATTTCATATGTCGTGGCTATGTGTTAAACGGCCTGTCGGATGCATTGTATAATGTGTACTACAACGTCAAGACTTCCAAAGACCTTTGGGATCCCTTGGACAAGAAGTACAAAACGGAGGATGCTGGCACAAAGAAATTTGTGGTAGCCCGTTTCTTGGATTTCAAAATGGTTGATTCTAAAAGTGTTATGAATCAAGTCCAAGAATTCCAAATTATACTACATGACATCTTTGCGGAAGGCATGACACTTAGCGAGACATTTCAAGTGGCAGCGATGATTGAAAAGTTACCTCCTGGTTGGTTGGATTTTAAGAATTATCTTAAACACAAACGAAAGGAGATGACTTTAGAGGACCTTATTATTCGTCTTCGGATTGAAGAGGGCAATAGAATTGCCCTAAAAGGCAGCCAGGCGCAAACTTCGGCTAGCGCAAATTTGGTTGAGCATGGGCAATCCTCTAAAGGCGCAAAGGGTAAGGGGAAGAAGGACAAGGAGAAAGCAAAGGCTAGCAAACTTGGACCGAAGAAAGGGGTTGTGAAAAAGAAACCTCCCACGTTCCAAGGGACTTGTTACAACTGTGACGAGCCGGGGCATCGGGCTAACCAATGTAAGAAACCAAAGCGTGAGCGTGCGCACATGGTGGATGAAGACGGAATGCCTTTGGTGGCAATGATTTCCGACAAAACCGCAATGTTGGATGAGGTCAATGCTGTGACCAACACTCCAAAAGGGTGGTGGATTGATACGGGAGCGACCCGTCATGTGTGCCCAGACAGGAGCCTCTTTACCACCTTCAAGGAGCTTGCGGGAGATGAGAAGCTGTACATGGGAAATGCAGCCACCGCGGACATCAAGGGTGAAGGAACGGTGATTTTGAAGTGGACTTCAGGGAAGGAGCTCACTTTAAGCAACGTGTTATATGTCCCAGACTTGCGCAAGAGCCTAGTCTCGGGTTGGTTGCTTAATAAGTTTGGATTTCGTTTAGTTTTTGAGAGCGATCAATTTGTACTAACTAAACGAGGAATGTATGTAGGCAAGGGCTACGCCCAAAATGGTATGTTCAAATTGAATGTAATGGCTGTGAAAAAGAATATGAATAAAATTGCTACTACTTCTACTTATATGCTTGAGTTTTCTGAATCGAATAAATGGCATGGTAGATTAGGTCACGTAAATTTTAATTCAATACGCCGTTTAATCAATTTAAATTGTTAACCAACATTCCATATTGATTCACACTATAAGTGTGAAACTTGCGTTGAATCCAAACTTACAAGAACATCATCGAAATCGGTTGAACGAATAACCGAACCCCTTGATTTAATTCACACCGATATATGTGATTTAAAAGCGGTACCCACAAGAGGTGGAAATAAGTACTTCATCACGTTTATTGATGATAGTACTAAATATTGCTATGTATATTTACTAAAAAGTAAAGATGAAGCAATAAGTAAATTTATCTTGTATAAGAATGAAGTTGAGAATCAACTTCAAAAGAAGATAAAAGCTTTGCGAAGCGACCGAGGAGGCGAATATGTTGCACCTTTTGCCGATTTATGCGCAAAAAGTGGCATTGTACATGAGTGTACACCTCCTTATTCTCCACAATCAAATGGCGTGGCGGAACGAAAGAACCGCACATTGAAAGAAATGATGAACGCCATGTTGATAAGTTCTGGGATGAGCCAGGAAATGTGGGGGGAAGCCATTCTCTCGGCCAATTATCTTTTGAACAAGATACCATTGAAAAAGAGAGACGAGACTCCATATGAGTTATGGAAAAAGAAAAAGCCTTCATATAAATACTTGAAAGTGTGGGGGTGCCTAGCAAAGGTGATTGTACCACCTCCTAAGGCTCTTAGGATAGGACCCAAAACTGTTGATTGCATATTTATTGGGTATGCGCATCAAAGTAGTGCACATCGCTTTCTTGTACATGAGTCCAAGAATCCTGATGTACACGTAAACACTATCATGGAGGTGAATCCTAACGTTGTGTCTTACTTTGAAAATGTGTTTCCTTTGAGAAGACAAACACATGCAACGTCATATACACCTACTTTTGAAATAGGTGAAAGCTCATCTAGACCAGCTGATGAGGTAGTTCATGATAAGACACATGAACAACCTGAGGTTGAAGAAAGTGACCGTAGGCGAAGCAAAAGGCCAAGGGTTGAAAAATCCTTCGGTCCAGACTTCGTTAGCTATATGGTTGAGGGCGAGCCTAATACATATCGCGAAGCGGTTTCTTCTTCAGAAGGACCTCAATGGAAAGAAGCAATAAGAAATGAAATAGATTCTATATTGCAAAATCATACTTGGGAGTTAGTAGATCTTCCACCTGGTTGCAAACCACTTGGATATCGTTGGATATTCAAAAGGAAGATGAAAACTGATGGAAGTATTGATAAATACAAGGCTAGATTGGTGATTAAAGGATTTAGACAAAAGGAAGGTCTAGATTACTTGGATACCTACTCGCCTGTGACGCGCATAATCTCGATTAGATTGGTTCTTGCTATAGCGGCTTTAAGAAATTTGGAAGTTCACCAAATGGATGTTAAAACCGCATTTCTAAATGGCGATTTAGAAGAAGAGATTTACATGGAGCAACCTGAAGGTTTCTCTGCCCCAGGTCAAGAGGGTAAAGTATGTAAACTCGTCAAATCTTTGTATGGTTTGAAGCAAGCACCAAAACAATGGCACCAAAAGTTTGATCATGTCATGATTAACAATGGTTTCAAAATAAATGAGTGCGACAAATGTGTTTATTTCAAAGACATAAATGAAGGTTATGTAATTTTATGCCTTTATGTAGATGATATGCTTATCATTGGGAGTAATGATAAAATTATCAAAGCTACTAAAAGCATGTTAAAAGCGAGATTTGACATGAAAGACATGGGTTTAGCGGATGTGATTCTTGGAGTAAAGATCAAAAGAACCCAAGAAGGTCTTGTGTTAAGTCAATCTCACTATGTGGATAAAATTCTTGAAAAATTCAACTCGGCAGATACGAGTGTAGCTCGAACTCCATTTGATACCTCCCAACATCTCAAGAAGAATAAAGGAGATGGAGTTGCTCAGTTAGAGTATTCAAGAATTATTGGCAGTCTAATGTATCTAATGACATGTACTAGACCCGACTTGGCTTACGCGGTGAGTAGGCTAAGTAGATACACCAGCAATCCGTGCGCGGATCATTGGAAAGCTATCACGAGGGTGCTTAAATACATAAGATACACAAGAGATTATGGACTCCATTATACCCGACAACCAGCAGTGATCGAAGGATACACTGATGCAAACTGGATATCGGATAATAAAGATTCCAAATCAACAAGTGGTTACGTGTTTACACTTGGAGGAGCTGCTATTGCTTGGAAGTCTTCTAAGCAAACGGTGATAGCAAGATCCACAATGGAATCCGAATTTATCGCCTTGGATAAGTCAGGCGAGGAGGCGGAATGGCTACGTCAATTCGTGGAAGATATTCCAAGATGGCCAAAGCCTTTGCCAACCATATGTGTACATTGTGATAGCCAATCAGCGATTGGTAGAGCCCAAAGCTTGATGTACAATGGCAGATCAAGGCATATGCGACGTAGGCATAACACGATACGACAACTACTCTCAACGGGTGTTATCACAATTGATTATGTGAGATCAACGGATAACATCGCGGACCCCATAACAAAAGGCTTAAGCAGAGAGTTAGTAGAAACGTCGTCAAGAACTCGTATCTCCCGAGTTGAATTTTTCAAGAATTTTATCCACATAGTGAGATTGACTTAACACAAGACCTTCTTGGGTTCTTATGATCTTTACTCCAAGAATCACATCCGCTAAACCCATGTCTTTCATGTCAAATCTCGCTTTTAACATGCTTTTAGTAGCTTTGATAATTTTATCATTACTCCCAATGATAAGCATATCATCTACATAAAGGCATAAAATTACATAACCTTCATTTGTGTCTTTGAAATAAACACATTTGTCGCACTCTACACTTCAAAAGGTGGCAGCAGAAGATGTTCTTCTACCTGACCACCATGAACCTTGCGAGGTTCTTGTCGGAAACCGCTCCCCAACCTGTGGAAGGGGAGACCGACGCACAAAGACAGTGCGCGGTAGATGCGTGGAAGCATTCGGATTTCATATGTCGTGGCTATGTGTTAAACGGCCTGTCGGATGCATTGTATAA
The DNA here is from genome assembly GCA_030545235.1 of Helianthus tuberosus. Classification (NCBI taxonomy): domain Eukaryota; kingdom Viridiplantae; phylum Streptophyta; class Magnoliopsida; order Asterales; family Asteraceae; genus Helianthus; species Helianthus tuberosus. The sequence goes on from CM060359.1 coordinate 163,587,803, forward strand.
TGTGTACTACAACGTCAAGACTTCCAAAGACCTTTGGGATCCATTGGACAAGAAGTACAAAACGGAGGATGCTGGCACAAAGAAATTTGTGGTAGCCCGTTTCTTGGATTTCAAAATGGTTGATTCTAAAAGTGTTATGAATCAAGTCCAAGAATTCCAAATTATACTACATGACATCTTTGCGGAAGGCATGACACTTAGCGAGACATTTCAAGTGGCAGCGATGATTGAAAAGTTACCTCCTGGTTGGTTGGATTTTAAGAATTATCTTAAACACAAACGAAAGGAGATGACTTTAGAGGACCTTATTGTTCGTCTTCGGATTGAAGAGGGCAATAGAATTGCCCTAAAAGGCAGCCAGGCGCAAACTTCGGCTAGCGCAAATTTGGTTGAGCATGGGCAATCCTCTAAAGACGCAAAGGGTAAGGGGAAGAAGGACAAGGAGAAAGCAAAGGCTAGCAAACTTGGACCGAAGAAAGGGGTTGTGAAAAAGAAACCTCCCACGTTCCAAGGGACTTGTTACAACTGTGACGAGCCGGGGCATCGGGCTAACCAATGTAAGAAACCAAAGCGTGAGCGTGCGCACATGGTGGATGAAGACGGAATGCCTTTGGTGGCAATGATTTCCGACAAAACCGCAATGTTGGATGAGGTCAATGCTGTGACCAACACTCCAAAAGGGTGGTGGATTGATACGGGAGCGACCCGTCATGTGTGCCCAGACAGGAGCCTCTTTACCACCTTCAAGGAGCTTGCGGGAGATGAGAAGCTGTACATGGGAAATGCAGCCACCGCGGACATCAAGGGTGAAGGAACGGTGATTTTGAAGTGGACTTCAGGGAAGGAGCTCACTTTAAGCAACGTGTTATATGTCCCAGACTTGCGCAAGAGCCTAGTCTCGGGTTGGTTGCTTAATAAGTTTGGATTTCGTTTAGTTTTTTAGAGCGATCAATTTGTACTAACTAAACGAGGAATGTATGTAGGCAAGGGCTACGCCCAAAATGGTATGTTCAAATTGAATGTAATGGATGTGAAAAAGAATATGAATAAAATTGCTACTACTTCTACTTATATGCTTGAGTTTTCTGAATCGAATAAATGGCATGGTAGATTAGGTCACGTAAATTTTAATTCAATACGCCGTTTAATCAATTTAAATTGTATACCAACATTCCATATTGATTCACACTATAAGTGTGAAACTTGCGTTGAATCCAAACTTACAAGAACATCATCGAAATCGGTTGAACGAATAACCGAACCCCTTGATTTAATTCACACCGATATATGTGATTTAAAAGCGGTACCCACAAGAGGTGGAAATAAGTACTTCATCACGTTTATTGATGATAGTACTAAATATTGCTATGTATATTTACTAAAAAGTAAAGATGAAGCAATAAGTAAATTTATCTTGTATAAGAATGAAGTTGAGAATCAACTTCAAAAGAAGATAAAAGCTTTGCGAAGCGACCGAGGAGGCGAATATGTTGCACCTTTTGCCGATTTATGCGCAAAAAGTGGCATTGTACATGAGTGTACACCTCCTTATTCTCCACAATCAAATGGCGTGGCGGAACGAAAGAACCGCACATTGAAAGAAATGATGAACGCCATGTTGATAAGTTCTGGGATGAGCCAGGAAATGTGGGGGGAAGCCATTCTCTCGGCCAATTATCTTTTGAACAAGATACCATTGAAAAAGAGAGACGAGACTCCATATGAGTTATGGAAAAAGAAAAAGCCTTCATATAAATACTTGAAAGTGTGGGGGTGCCTAGCAAAGGTGATTGTACCACCTCCTAAGTCTCTTAGGATAGGACCCAAAACTGTTGATTGCATATTTATTGGGTATGCGCATCAAAGTAGTGCACATCGCTTTCTTGTACATGAGTCCAAGAATCCTGATGTACACGTAAACACTATCATGGAGGTGAATCCTAACGTTGTGTCCTACTTTGAAAATGTGTTTCCTTTGAGAAGACAAACACATGCAACGTCGTATACACCTACTTTTGAAGTAGGTGAAAGCTCATCTAGACCAGTTGATGAGGTAGTTCATGATAAGACACATGAACAACCTGAGGTTGAAGAAAGTGACCGTAGGCGAAGCAAAAGGCCAAGGGTTGAAAAATCCTTCGGTCCAGACTTCGTTAGCTATATGGTTGAGGGCGAGCCTAATACATATCGCGAAGCGGTTTCTTCTTCAGAAGGACCTCAATGGAAAGAAGCAATAAGAAATGAAATAGATTCTATATTGCAAAATCATACTTGGGAGTTAGTAGATCTTCCACCTGGTTGCAAACCACTTGGATATCGTTGGATATTCAAAAGGAAGATGAAAACTGATGGAAGTATTGATAAATACATGGCTAGATTGGTGATTAAAGGATTTAGACAAAAGGAAGGTCTAGATTACTTTGATACCTACTCGCCTGTGACGCGCATAACCTCGATTAGATTGGTTCTTGCTATAGCGGCTTTAAGAAATTTGGAAGTTCACCAAATGGATGTTAAAACCGCATTTCTAAATGGCGATTTAGAAGAAGAGATTTACATGGAGCAACCTGAAGGTTTCTCTGCCCCAGGTCAAGAGGGTAAAGTATGTAAACTCGTCAAATCTTTGTATGGTTTGAAGCAAGCACCAAAACAATGGCACCAAAAGTTTGATCATGTCATGATTGACAATGGTTTCAAAATAAATGAGTGCGACAAATGTGTTTATTTCAAAGACACAAATGAAGGTTATGTAATTTTATGCCTTTATGTAGATGATATGCTTATCATTGGGAGTAATGATAAAATTATCAAAGCTACTAAAAGCATGTTAAAAGCGAGATTTGACATGAAAGACATGGGTTTAGCGGATGTGATTCTTGGAGTAAAGATCATAAGAACCCAAGAAGGTCTTGTGTTAAGTCAATCTCACTATGTGGATAAAATTCTTGAAAAATTCAACTCGGGAGATACGAGTGTAGCTCGAACTCCAGTTGATACCTCCCAACATCTCAAGAAGAATAAAGGAGATGGAGTTGCTCAGTTAGAGTATTCAAGAATTATTGGCAGTCTAATGTATCTAATGACATGTACTAGACCCGACTTGGCTTACGCGGTGAGTAGGCTAAGTAGATACACCAGCAATCCGTGCGCGGATCATTGGAAAGCTATCACGAGGGTGCTTAAATACATAAGATACACAAGAGATTATGGACTCCATTATACCCGACAACCAGCAGTGATCGAAGGATACACTGATGCAAACTGGATATCGGATAATAAAGATTCCAAATCAACAAGTGGTTACGTGTTTACACTTGGAGGAGCTGCTATTGCTTGGAAGTCTTCTAAGCAAACGGTGATAGCAAGATCCACAATGGAATCCGAATTTATCGCCTTGGATAAGTCAGGCGAGGAGGCGGAATGGCTACGTCAATTCGTGGAAGATATTCCAAGATGGCCAAAGCCTTTGCCAGCCATATGTGTACATTGTGATAGCCAATCAGCGATTGGTAGAGCCCAAAGCTTGATGTACAATGGCAGATCAAGGCATATGCAACGTAGGCATAACACGATACGACAACTACTCTCAACGGGTGTTATCACAATTGATTATGTGAGGTCAACGGATAACATCGCGGACCCGTTAACAAAAGGCTTAAGCAGAGAGTTAGTAGAAACGTCGTCAAGAGGAATGGGACTAAAGCCCGTGGTAAATGGGAATATGAGGGAAACCTAACTTAGCTGACTGGAGATCCCAAGATCTAAGTTCAATAGGAAAACTTAATCATATTACCAAAACGGAGTCACTGTGGGGGAGTACCTCAAACTAAATAAAAGGGAGTTATATATACTTCCTAGTCCATTCCAATCAGTGACATTGAAGTGAGGCTAAGCATATTAAGGTTAACGATTTCGGGAAATCAAAATGCTTTTAATGATTCAGAGGAATCACCTATGTTAGAGAGAAGTAGGGTCGCTTCAAATGGATTTGTGGGGTGCGCAAATCCTAGAGCTCTCGCAGAACCAGGCTAGTGTTCCAGGACCATAATAGGACACGACAATGAGGAGTTGGCCAAACCAGGGAGAGTATTGTGTGAAATGTATTGTCGTTTACACAAATGGGGGTATGTTCAAGGACATCGCGTCTACACACCGCTAGTAAGCTAAGTGTGCTTCACAAAAGAAGGTTCAAAGGTTAAAACCTACCTATCTTGCAATACTCAACTGTCGAAGTTTATCGTTGAAAAGTGTAAGGAAAAGATCCATTTCCATACATGTGGGGGATTGTTGGAAATTTGATGAAAATAGCATTTTTCATGTGGGGGATTGTTGGAAAATAGGTGAAAATAACATTTTTCACAAATATAGGAAAATGATTTTCTCCTATTTTGGACTAGAAATAAATATAATAAAATGAGCGGGTTTTATATATTTATTTGTGGGTTTGTGTTCTATGTTGGGAGAGCTTCGCAACGAACTAAACCACGTCCAAAACGGAGCTAAGATGAATGAGATATCAATGCTCAAAGTTGGGTGTTTGGAACATTCAATGCAGAAACAAAAGGGAAAGTAGCACCTTGTCCCACATCGGATGAGAGATGGAACTTAAAGGGGTATTTAAGTGGGAACTCTCCATCCTTATTGTTTCATGGGAGCACTCACTAGTGTACTCGCGAAGGGTGCGGAGCACCCTAACTCGCACTCGCTCTCGCACACGCTCGCGCGCGCGCGTGGCGTGGGCGATGAGGCGCAATGTGGCGCTTTGATGGCGCACTTTGCACTTCGCTCGCATCGCCGCGAGCCGCTTGAGAGCCGCCTTTATATTTTTGACCACGTGCGCGTGGTGGATCTCATGGGCTGCAGGGACCAAGTGGAGTGCAGGTTCGAAGCGGGTGACGTGGCAGTCCGCGCGCGGGTATACGTGGCACGAAGGCGCGCGGTTGCGCATGGTGCATGGGTCCGGAGGTGTCGTGCGCGGCGCACCAAAGTGAGCCAAAACGGCACGACTGTGTGGCGTGCTCGTAGAGGCTCACAGGTGACGTGGCGCACGCGCGCATGGACCTGAGTCAGTGAGGCGCACGCGCGCATGGGTGTGAGCCAAGAGGACGCACCGCGCATAGCGTGCACACCTGGGCGCGCGCGCACCAGTGTGGCTTGCGCGCGCGCGTGCAGAAGCTTCCAGCATTGAATGACAGAGCAGTTTCAGTCCAGCTTCGTAACTGACGAGTTAACGGGCTTTGACTGAGAATTAAATGACGTATTAAATTGCATTGAAGACGTTTAATGCAATTTAAAACCTCTCTTTAATTCGTTTTTGACTGTTTCGACTTAGGAGCTGTATAAATACAGCTCCATACCCACTGCAGAAACTTACCAGCAACACAACAGCTATTCACTTTCTCTCTAAAATTTTCTGATCTTCTCCTGCTCTCTTCAAGGTAGACATCGGGTTGTAGGCGAATTCCGGCAGTACTACTGCTCCGGCTGTTGTACCCTGGGAAACAAAACGAGTACTCTTAGGAGACTCGGAATTTGTTTTAAGGGAAGCGTGTTGAACACATGCCTCAGTCACTCTGCTTCTACCCCTTTCTTGTATTTGGTTTATTTTCAGTTGTATTTGTAATTGTTATTTTGTCTTTCTTATTTCTGTTTGTAATCAGTATTAATAAAATTTGTTATTTTTATTTATTTACGCGAACGGTTCCTACAAAACCTAAATATATTAATTAAGTAATTAATTAATTAAACTTTAGATAAGTATATAAAATAAAACGAATGAAAAGAATACCAGATACTTAGAAATATAAAAGGAAAAAAATAACACTAAAATTACACATATTGTCCTTTGATAGCATGGTGAAATTTTAATATTAACAATTAGTGAAAATGACGAAAATCATAAACTCAAAGATGATTCATGTAGTTAATAAAGTTTAGAACCAAAGATGCAGTTTTCAATATATGTAAAGGACGAACAAAAACAATGTAAGATACTCTGTAAACTTATTCCTGTCGAACGAGATTCGTTGTAATGAAATTTTTGAGTCAATAGTTTTCCTTTTTATGGCATTCAAATTTGAGTGGCTTAAAGATCCTCTCCTTGTAATGTAAGCATTTTTGTTTTGTTTCCGGTTCCTAGCCGGAAACGTTTTTTAGTAACCCTAATCCAGCCGAAGAAAAACAAATAGCAAGCATATTTATATTTTAAAAAATAGTTCAAGAATATTTTACACTTTTTATACTTTAGGTACGTGAAAATTATACCTTTTATCTTTAATCTTTTGGTTTTTCTCCAACTTTGTTGCAACAGATATTATTTAATATATAATATTACATTTTTACGTTGTTTTTTTTCTTGATGACAAAAATAAACTTTAAATGACAACAACACATGTGAACTCTCACCACAAAACTTGACAATAGATCAAATGTCATCATCAATAACTTGCTATAAATTGAGACTCATCCCACAAGATGTAGGCACACCACTCCTAAAACACACATCCTCCCTTTTAGCCAACCAAACACTTCATGGATTCCCAAAGATACGATGAGCTCCATGGAAGCAACAATTGGGCTGGCCTTCTTGACCCTTTCGACCTCGACCTACGTAATCTCATTCTCGGCTACGGTGACCTAGCATCGGCCGCAGAGCGGGCATTTAACAATGATGCCGCATCTTTGTACAACGGCTACAGCAACTACGGCAAGAGCTCGTTTTTCAAACAAGTCATGCTCCCTTGGGCTGATTCTAAGTACCAAGTCACTTCCTTCATCTATGCAACCGCTCATGTCAGCAGTATGTTTCCTCTCTTGAGTCAGCCTCCTTTTGGTTTGCCTGACCTGTCTCGTGGAGGAACCGAATTCGAAACAAACTGGATGGGGTATGTTGCCGTTTCGAATGACGAGTATAGTAAGTTCATTGGTCGTCGTGAAATATGTGTGGTGTGGCGTGGGACGGCTAGGTATTACGAATGGATTGAGGATATACAAGGTGTGAATCCTGTACCAGTGTATCCACTACTACCGTTAGATATCCAGACACTACCAATCCATATAGGGCAAACCCACCATGAAGGTAACAATAACCAGCGCGGTATATATCACTTTTCTGTTAGAAAAACCTAGAGTGTTGCAATTGTTTTAAATCTATGTATTGTTGATAAACCATTTTGGGAAAATCATCGATAGATAAAAAAATTAACATAATATGCATTAATTAAATTTTAAGAGATTTTAAAAATAGGCATACCCTCAACCAATCAATAAAAAAAAACTCTAAATAAGCAAATTCTACAAAGGAGGCTAAATTTTACTGTCTCGAAAAATGGGACAACAAAACAAAAAAAAATATAATTACGTGTAGGGTGTCATCTCTATTTTAGTGAACGACTAAAAGAGCCGACTCTATCTTAGTCGGCACAGAAAAAAAGGGTAACATCTTAGCTAGAAACTAATAAAATTGGTGTTATCTTAACCATCACAGAAAAACAGATGACGCTTTAGCTGCCGGCTAAGATGTAGCCATTTATATTTCTGTAATGGCTAAGATAGAGTCGGCTTCTTTATCCGTCAGCTAAAATAGAGCGACATTTTCATGTTGGCACAAGAAAACGAAGCAATAGCAGTGACATTTGTCACCGCCAAAGATAGCGATCGTCTCGCTAATACTGCTGAAGATTGGTATTAAGAAATGAGTGGCTAGGTTGATTGTGGACACCGCGTTCCGGATCGGACCTTTAGCGGCAACATAATTGATTGTTGACACCGCGTTCCGGATCGGACCTTTAGCAGTGACAAAAGTGTTGTTGCCGCTAAAGGTAGGTGTTTCTTGTGGGTAAAGTTATTCTACAAAATCTTCTAAAAATAAGAAGTGTACAAAGATAAAATGAATTAAAAAACATAACACAATGTGAGCAAAATATAACACAATGCCGAAAAATATAACACGATACAAACATAGAAAAGACACAATGAGGTAGGAGTAGGATCAAATACAAACCACATTTCGTTTACAAACTCTAAGAACCATTTAAAAAGTGTCATGTGTCATCCAACCAATTATAGAGAAATGGTAAAATGATAACCTAAATAATATCAATTATCTTGAATTTTTTATAATTCTGCTAACAATCAATTAATTTTTATGTGCTAATATAATTCAAAACTGCTACTCTTATGTATGTATTGTTTTAGTATGTACTAATTTAACTTTTTTAAGTAATAGGATTTGTTCTTACGGTTTGTAGAATAAATATGGTTTGTACCGGAACCAACCCCGAGGTAAACAAAAAAGTGTAAAATTTATAAGCTAAACATCTAAAAACAAAAACCTAAAATCCTACATCATAGAGTTCGATGAGACGGTTTCAATGCCGCTTGAATGAGGTCAATTGGAGTCCTTTTGATACCATTCTTAAGACTTCTTATTTTTAGGAGACTTTGTATTTGATTCTAACCCATTTCTTATAGCGAGTGTAATTATTAGATTGCTTGTTTCGTGACACATTGTTCCTTTTTTAGTTTTTGTGCCGGCCAAATTCCAACTTCTTTAGCCGATTTTGCTTTTTTAGCGTTATGCGTTGGTTGGTTTTGGGTATGCCTAGTTTTAAAATGCTAAAATTCAATGTTTATTTTGTTATTTTTTTTGTGTCAACCAATGATTTCCCTATTTTTTTCATGGATGTCACTTGACTGTATGCTCGCTGAACATTTTTATGTATTATTTTTAAGACATAAATTTCATAACTAATTTGTGAATATATATTGCATACAGATATACCACATGTCATGGGAGGATGGCTTTCACTTTATAACACAAGCGACCCGAAGTCGGAGTTCATTCCGTCTAGTGCCCGTAAACAGCTCTTGCAAAGTATCAAAGAGTTACTGGAAAAGTACAAAAATGAAAAGGTAAGCATAACATGCGCGGGACACAGTCTTGGTGCATGTCTTGCTGCTCTATCTGCTTTAGACATTGCTAGGAACGTTGTTACGCCGGATATCAATGTCTCAGCTTTCATCTTCGCGTCTCCACAAGTCGGGAATCAAGCTTTTAAAGAAAAGATGGAGCAACTGCCTAACCTTAAGGTGCTAAGCGTAAAGAACGAGTCAGACATTGTCCCATTATGGCCAAGCAAGATGATAAAATCGGTCAATGACAAGATATGGGTGCCTCTCCCAACTAAATGGCAGGAATATGTTGATGTTGGGGTCGAGTTGAGGATTGACACCAAGAAATCGCCATACTTGAAAGACGAAAAGGAGATTAAAGGCACGTTTCCTCCATTTGTTTATCATGACTTGCAGGGTATGTTGCATAGTTTGAGTGGATGGAATGGGAAGGATAGTGATTTTGATTGGGGTTTAGTGAAGAGGAGTTTAGGGTGGGTTAACATGTCAACTGATTATCTGAAAAAAGAGTACAAAATACCAGCGAGTTGGTGGGGTGAGAAGAACAAAGGAATGGTGCTTAATGACTATGGTTATTGGATTCTATCACCAGCAGTACTAGATCGCCATGACCATGACTTACCAGAATAAATGATCAAATGATCGGTCGTGGGTTCAAACGGTGGTGTGTTTACTAAATAAATGATGTATTGGTCTTACGGTCAAAATCTACGGTGTGTGCGTAAACCCAAACAATAAGCATATTAATTATGCATTGTGATTGTTTTTTGTTGTATGTTATTTCAATTTTATTGTAACATGTGTTCTACTCGGGACCATACAACTTTTGTTGTATGTTTAATTATTCATATTATGCATAATGTTATCTTGTATTTAATGCCTATAGTATTTGGTATTTCTTGGCCATAAAGCTTCCAACTTGTAGTGCCTTAGTAAAAGAGTCCACAACTTAATCTTTTGTAGCTTACTTCCACTTGTTTGTCATTAACAAATTTCTGGGAGAGGAATGGCTGATTAATTTTCACAGTAGCTCTTTGTAGTCTACTTTGCATGTTTATTTATATATTCTAAAGTTCCCTTTAGCCATAGCGCTTGACAACCAGCCCTCGGCTTTTATTAATGATAGAGCAATTACGTTTTCTTTCATTGATTGCCAAGATCCAAGAGATAGCACCCTGAATTCATATTAAAAATAAATCATGTGGTGCTAGCTTATACTATCAATGATGTTCCCTCCGAAATCATTGTCTTTATATCAGTTAAGGATAATGTTTTATGCTTTGATGTAGACGATCCCATGGTTAAAAGTTCCTTTTATTAATCCTAGAACTCGTTTACCTTTTTCCCAATAACATTCATTGGGTTGTTCCACATGTCTACTAGATTGCTTATGGATTGAGCACCTAATGTTTGGTCTTGTGGTGGTAATTAAGTGCCTGAGACTCCCAATAAAACTACAAAACTACGAAAGTGTATGAAATGAATTAACATTGTTCTTGTGTACCTTTTGAGAGTTTTAATGCAAATTCCATAGGAGTGGATGCTGGAGATGTGTTAAAATAAAATGCAACTGATTAATTCATGTTGCAAACATTGTTTGTTTAGTGTGTTATAAAGTTGTTACACCTGTTTGTTATACGGTTATTTTATAAAGGGTGTAAAGTGTGCAGACTTGAAGAATGAAGGGCTTGAATGCAAACATCTGAGGACTAAAGTAGAAGCTTGCAAGTATTGCAGGGTTATAAGTGAAAGTATCTTTTATACGCATATAAAAGGGTTGTATATTGTACTGTTGGTCATTCATTAGTTTCCAGATCTTTCTTCTTTGTCTCTCACACTTGGGCGATTAGGGATTGTGTATTCAGATCGTTTGTGATCTGATTGTTTGATCTCGTGTGAGATCTGCTGGTTCTGGTTTGTACAAGATCAACTGATTACCATCAGTTGATCATCTTCTTCTTTGTATTGTTACAGATCTCGCTATTTGTGAGATCTAGGGTTACTGGGGGTGTTTTCAAGGTTTGGGTGAATAATAAAAGTTTTATCACCGTTTTTTGTCGCTATTTCTTTGTGTTCTTTGTTCTATTATGTTTATCATACCATTTTTACATGGTATCAGAGCTATATAGCTCTTGATTACTGATCTTGGTTCTTCCGTTGTGAGTTTTAGGAGTTTTTTGCTGTTGGTTAGCAGGAGGAGTTCTTTGGTGCTTCTAAGAAGTGTTGATCATTGTCTTGGAAAGTGTGTCGTTCAGATCTGGTTCGCTCCCAGTGTTCTAGGGTTTGTGAATCTATGGCTGTGGAACAAGATCATCTTGATCTTGGTGTTGAAGGTTGTGTTGGTCTCTGAAACCTTGAAGGTTTCAGAGCAAACTGACCAGTGTTATCTTCTTGATTGTCTTCTTTGTATGATCTGTAACCCTAGAAGGTTAGAGTTTCATACTAGCTTGGAACGCAATTTTGTAAAGATCGTTCTTGTCTTCTTTGTTAATTTATGTTTCTTTTGCATCATATTTTTGTGAGTCTAGGCATCCCTGTTTACTGGACTAGCCGGGCCGGCACTTGATCGAGTCTATTTGCTTGTTGTGCATTGTTTGGTCTGTGTGGTTGCTTGTTTCTGTTCTTTGTTGTTTGTGTATTATGTTTGAAGATTGGTATTTAGTTTGGCACCGGAGTAAAGGCATGTCCAGGCACCTGTGAGTGATGAACCTGGAATCTTATCCCTGACTCAGCTTCGCCTTAGATTCTATTGTGTTTGTTTGTGTTCACATTCAGTGTTATTTGTTGATAACTTCTGTTGTTTTGTTCTGTTGTTTACTTGGTGTTCATTGTTGATTGATATGTTGTTTTCAATGGGTGATACTGGTAGTTCTTATCAGACTTTGATTAGTAAGTTAGATATAAGAGATCCTTTATATCTTCACCCAAGTGACTCTAGTGCCCTAACTATAGTGAATGTTAAATTGAAAGGTACAGAAAACTATTTTGTATGGTCTAGTGCAATGAAATTAGCCTTAGAGGCTATAAATAAGTATGGGTTCATAGATGGTAAGTGTGTTAAGTCTGAGAGTGGCCCTGTTTTAGCTAGTTGTCACACCTCGATATTTCCACGTATTACCGGTGGGCCTGGTGGGGAGTATCGTGACGTAGTTGATATCGTCATAGTCAAATATATACAGTTTAATGCACAGCGGAAGTCTTGGATGAAAAATAGTATTACAAACCGAAATTTAAAGTATAATTAAACATTATAACAACGGTTGTATTTGGATACACAGGCAGATCTTAAAACAGAAATATAACGTTATTCAACAGACTTTAGACGTGAGAACTTTCAAGATTCCTTAATAACGCCCCGAGCTCCCAGCCGATTACGTACGGTACCTGTCACTTAGTCTTTTTGGAAAATACGTCAGTTTTCACTGGTAAACACAATTAATCCACTCTTTTGAAAACATTTATAAAAGTTGGTTTAAGTACACAAGGCACAACATTTTATAACTTGGGACAATTATATTAATAACAATCTTGTATCAGATTCACATGTTTGTCCAACATTTAGGGCCGGTATAACAGCCGAACAAGATTAATCGACACACCACAAATATAAACTCACAAGAAGTTTCCTCAGGAGTGAGTATATCTTTTACATACACAACAGACAGGTGTATGCCTACACCCCGTGCTTAAGTCGTGGGCTCGTGGCCATTCACGCTTTTTGAATGAGCCAAGGATATCTAGGAAACGGTCATTAACCCCCAATGTCATTTGTTATCAAGCAACACTGATTAAAACGAGATTATACAATTTAAACATATTTGAATAAAAGGTTTCTACACCCGACCAAGCAGTAATATTTTACCGTATTCCAAGCCCGTATTAGGGAAAATAAGTTAAAAGTATTTTCCCGAGCTAAAAGTAATTTATCTCAGTCATAATTTCAAATCAGCAAGTGCAAGTACTCTAACGGGGCTCTCAATCTGGAATGAAGGTTTTATTAACCTATTAGATTCCTAACGGGTCTTATTTAAGTTATAACTTAGACCGGTTAGTTTTAAGAAAGGTTTATGGTTCAACACGCGAGATTAAGCGATGACCGGATTGGAATGTGATTTAGACCCAACAAGTATGAAGACTTGTATATAATGGGTATACTAAATACATTCTGGATTTTGAAGTAAAAATGATAAGGTTTGACCCGTTTCGGTTAATTTATGCAAACTAGTTACATAAACTGTACCGTACGCATATATGCATAACGGGTAACCAAAAGAGTCATGAACAAGTTCCATAAGTTAATATGCTTAAATTATGCAGTGATATCAGTAGGATATCTTCCATTATGCCCAAAACGAATTTAAAACCAAATTAAGCCCTGTAAGGGTATTTTGGTCATTTTATAGTTTATAAAAGAGGTTAAATAATAAACTGATTTTTTGGTCTAAAACATTCAGTAAAAACATTTATTTTATATTATTATATCAGTGAGATATCATATATATGTGTGTTTAATCATTTATGGCCAAACTATGTACCGTAGGGGCATTTTGGGCATTTCACTTATGCTTTAAGGGTCAAATTTGGAAATATGAGTTCAAGACTTATACTTACTGTTGAAGTTTAAATTTTATTTATAATATCAGTAGGTAACAAGTCTTAGGTGCTAATTATGGTTTTAAACCATACTATGCGTCTAAATCGCATAAAAGTCGGTATTTGACGATATTCGAGTTGTTTAAGGAAATCTGATATTTTAATCAGTCTCAACTGTTCAAAATGTTTTATTTACTGTATAAAATCAGTAGAAAAAAGGTTTGACACGCAAAATATGCATAAAACTCATTTTATTAAACAAAAGAGCGTTATCGTCAATTACCGAGTCCATGCAAGAACTCTATGTTATGGTCAGTAATAAATTTGGCAAAAATTTCCAAAAATCCCTAAATATTATATCTTAATAGTGGGTAGCAATTTTGGTGCCAAAAATTGGGTTTAAATAAGATTTACGTTAAAAGTGCCATTTAATTAATAAAAAGCTTATGTTTTACGATATCGTGCCTAACTTTCATTCTAGACCAGAAACGGATGTCAAAATTTTGGACACACTTATAATTCAGTAATAAAGGTTTTTGTCCACTCACATTATCAAAAATCTCGCTTTTTATAAAATAAGGGCATAGCGGTCAACTTTAAGCATTTAATGGAAACATGCAATGAACTAGGATTTCTATGGAACCATGTTGTATAACCTCAGAGGTTTATACTAACATATAATATGGTCCTAAAGGAACCCTAAGGCATATCTAAACTAAGCTAAATCGGGTCAGAACTGAAAGTCAAAGCAATAGTCTACTTTTGCGACTTTCGGTTGCGAACCAAGCCTAAACTCAGAATTGTCGGGTTGAACATGCCTAAACCTGTTCTTATATTATTTACCAAGTTATTTAAGTGTTAAAAATCTTCCATAACTTCTGTATTATTAGTTATGAATTATTTTGTAAAAACTGACTAGTTTGACTTTTTGTTAAGTAGTTTGACCCGACAATTAACCAAGTAAAAGTGATAATCGGTAGGTGCCCTTTTAAGGGTTTATTACCTACATAATTACCAACTCCTAGCCACTTTCAATTCGAATAATGGCTGGACCGTTTGTGATTAATTACTAAGTCAAAGCGTAATTATGATAACTTTGACATTCGGTCATTAAGCTAATTAAAACTTAACTAAGGAAGCTAAGAACGCCTACAAGAGTCCTTAGCACAAAATTTGAACTTGAAAAAGCTTCCTTGAACTGCAGGAGGCTTCAGAGAGTGAGTTTGAGTGAAATTTGAAAGCGTGGAAGTTCTAAGTGCAAACAATGGCCCTTTATATAGGAATTTCAAGACTTCTAAGATCAATCCAGCTGCTACCTAGTGTATTCAGATGATTCCAAGTGTCCCTAGGGCAGTGAAAACCATTAACAAGTCCCTGGTATCGCTCAGAAGCCATGCAATGGCGGTTTAAGAGCTACAACATGCAGCTGTCCTGATCAATGTCGCTGGTTGTTCTCTCACGGCCAGCAAGAGTCTTTTAAGAAATCTCTCGCGGCCCGCGATAAGGGTAATATCCGGTAACAAGTTTGCAGAAATTGCTTTTTCAGTCCCTGGTCCATATTAAGTTTATTTAACTTTCATTTATTGCACATGTGACCCCCATAGTTAACTTTTAAAATTAACTTTGTTAAGTTCCCGGTTAGCTACGAGGTCACCCGAATTGTACTTATTTGCCTCGAAACTTCACGAAGTCATTATCCAATATACATGTGGAAATATAATGAAGTATTACAAAGTCTCGGGAATGTCAAAAGGTCACTCAGAGGTAAGTATTAACATGTTGACACGTTTAACCCCTACGCTATGTCAACTTTTGATCTTTAAGCACAAACGACTTTCCACGGATGATAATTATTCGCTAAAGAATATGTACATCGTTTAACGTTATTTAAAAACATAGTCTTCATTTGTTGACACGTGTCTTCATTTCATTGGTCATGATTTAGCGAGGTGTTACACTAATCAATGGGACATATGTAATTCTGTGGTACTTACTTGGTTGTTAAATTCTGTGTCTGAGGAACTTTTTCTTGGTCAGGTTTTTTCAAAGTTGGCTTCAGAGGTCTGGACAGATCTCAAAGAGTCATTCTATAGGGTAGATGGTTCTATTGTTTATGATTTGTATAAAAAAATTAACTGTGTTTCACAAAATGGAACCTCTGT
Source organism: Helianthus tuberosus (assembly GCA_030545235.1). NCBI lineage: Eukaryota > Viridiplantae > Streptophyta > Magnoliopsida > Asterales > Asteraceae > Helianthus > Helianthus tuberosus. The sequence goes on from CM060359.1 coordinate 163,603,471, forward strand.
TGCTGAATACTATAATAAGCTGACAACAATGTGGAAGCAGTTTGATGCTATGTTGCATCTGCCTTCATGTTCTTTTCAAGCAGCAAAAGATTTTAATGATTTTTCAACACTCATTAAATTGATGCAATTTCTCATGGGTCTTGATGATGTTTATCAATCAGTAATAACAAATCTATTAACAAGAGAACCATTACCTACTATTAAAGTGGTATTCTCTAAAATTTCTAGAGAAGAGTCACATAGGTTATCAAGTAGTGGATCAAAAACACAGAGTGTGTCTTTTGTGTCTAAGTCCAATCAGTCATTTGATCAAAGAAAGAAAGTTAATAGGGGTCTTAACTCTAATATGAAGTGTCCTCACTATAACATGTTAGGACATACTGTTGATATATGCTTTGAAATTATTGGGTATCCACCTGGGTTTAAACGCAGGGCTAATAATAGTAATCAATCTAATAAAGTGAACATGGCTAATAATAATAAAGCTAATTTTGTGGTTGGAACATCTTCATCTGTTGGTGGGCATGGAATGCTTTTTACATCTGAGCAGATTGCTAAGTTGTTGAGTCTTGTTGGAGAGAAGGGTGGATCTGATTCTCAGAATCAAAATGTAGGAGGTGAGTGTTTTAATGTTTTCAACTTTGTTAGTTGTTCAAGTTCTGTCAGTTTTAGTATGACTGGGTGGATTGTTGACTCTGGGGCTAGTCAACATATGGTTAGTACATATAAAAACTTGATTAATGTAGTGAATGTGTCTGAGTTTAATATTACAGTTGGTCATCCAAATGGAACAAGTGTTAAGGTTTTAAAAATTGGTGATCTAAGACTGACAGATGATATATTTTTAAGAGATGTCTTTTATGTTCCTGGTTATTGTGTAAATCTGTTGTCTGTGTATAAGTTGTCTAAAGATAATCATGTGTCTGTTGTGTTTAATGAAACAAGTTGTGTCTTACAGGATTCCAGTTCAAAGAGAATGCTGATGAGTGGTAAACAGGATTGTGGTCAGTTTATGTAGGAAATGCTAGTAATAATATCAATGCTTGTTTCAATAGTCCTGTGAAGTCTTTTACATGGCATAGTAGGCTAGGACACCCTTCAGATCAGATTCTAGCAGTGTTAAAACAAGATCTTAAAATTCAGTCTAGTGAACATGGTCCTTGTGATGTGTGTCATAGGGCAAAACAAGTTAGGGTTCCATTTCCTTTGAGTGAACACAAGTCAAAAACAGTTGGTGATCTCATACATTTAGATGTATGAGGTCCTTATAAGGTAACCAATTATGATGGTTACAAATATTTTCTAACTATTGTAGATGACTACTCTAGGGCTGTGTGGTCACACAGTTTAAGAAAAAAATTAAAACAATTAGGAGTGATAGTGGGACAGAATTTGTAAATAATCAAATGGATATTTTTTTGTAAGACAAAGGGAATTATACATCAAACTTCCTGTTCCTATACACCACAACAAAATGGTGTGGTGGAAAGGAAACACAGACACCATTTAAATACTGCTAGAGCCTTGATATTTCAGGGTGGTCTACCTTTAAGGTTCTGGTCTGATTGTGTGCTAACTGCTGTGTATCTTATTAACAGGTTGCCATCTTATGTGTTGAATGGTAGGAGTCCTTTTGAAATGATGTTTAACTTTAGACCCTCTGTCACATTTAAGAAACTTCGGGTGTTTATGTTTTAACTTTGTTTTACATGATTCTGATAAATTTTCTTATCATGCTGAAAAATGTGTTCTTCTTGGTTACTCTAGTTTTAAAAAGGGGTATAAGCTATGGAGTTTGGATAATAAGAAAATATTTTTTTCAAGAGACGTAAAGTTTTATGAAAATGTTTATCCCATTAAAATGGAAACTTTTGTTAACCAAGAACCTGTTTTTGATAAACAATTAAATCATGTAAATTTCTTTGATAATGTTTCATATGAAGTTTCTAACTTACCCAATGATGAAGAGGGTACAAATGGTTCACAAGATCCCATTAGTGATGATCAGCAACCATTGTTACCCTCTACATCAGCCCCTGTTTCAGGCGTTGATAGTGTTCAACAATCTGAACAGGATAGCGCAGTAGTAGACATGGTAACAATGAGAGGGCAGAGGACACTATAGGATCAAATGTTGAGACCAACCAGTCTAAGGGTAATACAAATGTTAGAAAATATTCTAGAAATGTTGCTATGCCTAAAAAATTTGATGACTTTGTTGTTGAGGGTAAAGTTAGATATGGTATAGAAAAGGTGGTTAGTTATGCTAACTTGTCTTATGAAAATGTGTGTTTTGTTGCTTCTTTAAATAAAACCATTGAGCCTACTACTTATAGTGAGGCTGTTAAGGATGAAAAATGGGTAGAAGCTATGAATAATGAGATGGGAGCACTTTATAGAAATAATACTTGGGTTTTGGTGGATCTTCCTAAAGGTAGAAAGCCTATAGGGTGTAAATGGGTTCATAAAATAAAGTATAAAGCTAATGGTGAGGTAGAAAGGTATAAGACTAGGTTAGTGGCTAAGGGGTTTAACCAAAGAGAAGGAATAGATTTTGGTGAAACATTTTCACCTGTTGTGAAGATGGTTACTGTTAGAATTGTTTTAAAACTTACTGTTAATAATAATTGGCCGTTGTATCAAATGGATATAAATAATGCCTTTTTATATGGAACATTAACTGAGGATGTTTTTATGACTTTGCCTCAAGGATATTTTACAAAAGATAATACTAAAGTGTGTAAGTTAGTTAAATATTTGTATGGGTTAAAACAAGCTCCTAGACAGTTGAATGAGAAATTAACTATTGTTTTAGTGTCAATGGGGTTTGTACAAAGTGTTTGTGATTATTCTTTGTTTGTGTTGTCTAAACAAGATGTGTTTATAGTTCTTTTAGTCTATGTTGATGACATAGTTGTGACTGGAAACAATAAAGTTGAAATAGAAAAAATTAAAACATGCTTGAAAGGGAGTTTTCAAATCAAAGATCTTGGCCTTCTTGGATATTTTCTAGGTATTGAGGTGCTATATTCTGATGGCTGCATTTGTTTGTCACAGAGAAAATATTGCCTTGAATTATTGAATGAATTTGGGTACTTGGGTTGTAAACCTATTGCTACACCAATTGAGCAAAGTTTTCTTGTGACCAATAAATGTAATAAAGAGGAGAAATACTTGGAAAATATAAATGGCTTTCAAAGGTTAATTAGGAAGTTGATATATTTGTCATTAACTAGGCCAGACATAAGTTATGCTGTCCAGTTTCTAAGTCAGTATATGCATTGTCCCAGCCAAGTTCATTTAGATATAGGGCTGAGGTTGTTGAGATACTTGAAGTTATTTCCTGGAAAGGGTGTTAATTTTAAGAAGTCTGATGATATGAACTTGTCAGGGTTTGTTGACTCTGACTGGGCCAAATTGTAACACCCTTAGTATTATTTAATGCTTTTCGTATAATTTATGAAAATAAACATGTAATTAAGATTACGTATCCGTAGAAAATACGGGTAATTTAAAACTTTTAGAATTTAAAAATAACACAACGAAATGTAATAGAGTTCGTCGATTAAAATATCGACGAAACGATGTGCGGAAGCTTGTATTTTTTATCGTGTTCGTTTCTTCCTTGATCTTGATCTTCATCCCGGAACACTTGGTATTTACCTATGATCAAAACCAACTCAAAAGTTAGTTTTGATGCTTAAATAATAGATTAAACAAGTTATAAACATCAATCCATAAAATAAAAATCAATTTGGCAGTTCTGTAGTCTGTCGCGGGCCGCAACAGACTTAAGACTAGCTTACGCGGGCAGCGACTCGCTGTCGCATGTCGCGACAGATTTAGGCCTCTCTGTCGCGTGGCGTGATGGTGCACTTTTTCCAGTGGAACTGTTGCTGAAACCTGCAGTTTTACCCAGCCATGGTTTTAGTCGAAATACGAACTTTAAAGTGTCATAACTTTTGGTCTACTTATCCGATTCGTGTGATTCTTTTTCCTACACGACCGTAATTTAATTCTCCATCTCATGGAGTAAAAACCTGACATCTAAATTCACAAATTTTTAGAATTCAAGCTCTCGGCTTGAAATTAAATTTTGACACTTTTTGACTCGTTTGTGTTTTGATAAAACAAACTTGTTAATTACCTTTAAAATGTCATGTAAATCACATTATATCAGTTTACTAATATCCAAGGTTCAAATTGCGGTTTCTTATGCAAATCTTAACCCGTTTTTCATATTTATTCATTTTGACCCGTTAAGGGTATTTACATTTTCAAGATCAAATCGCGCTTTTTTTAGTTTACATCCTATCCCCAATTTTTATACATATCACAAGGACTCAATTTAACAAAACGCTTATTTTTAAACAACTCTTAAAGGTTGTTTGCCCCATTTACCCTTCAAGGGCTTTATGGTCAATTTTAGTCATTCGTTTTGCGACGAAGGACTTTCGCTAATAGTTGACCCAAAATATCGCTTCTAACTACAATACAAAATATGCGTATCTGGCTCGGGTCAACATATTGACCCGTTTTAAGACCTTGTCTCTATAATATGCTAATTGATAAACCATTTATCATGTGAGCATGAGACTCGGCATACACTTATTAGTCGTTAGTTGTCAAATGGTATCAATATTACCATTTGACCCGTTTGGTCTAAACTACCAAATATTTCATGCTTAATATTAAATGGTGTTTATCCACCATTTCATTAAGTAACTAACTTTGGATTTTTAACCATTTAGTTATGTCGCCCTAACCCATTTCTTACGTGTTTAATCCAACATAGTTTATGTCCCTTGGCATCATTTAAAGCTTCGACTTTTATCATTCATACGTGATTAAAATCACCGGTTTACCCTCTTTCCTCATTTAGGCTTACTTATAAAGTAGCCATTCAAAATTTGTTTTAAATATGTCATTCCAATGTCTAATTTTCATTTTTCACCCTTTTTACCAATAGTCTTGGTTTTTCATTAATTTGGTATGTTCCGACCCGTATCATGTCGCGTCGGGAACTATACCTTGAATATTATCTTTATCATATAAGTAACTTTAGAACAAGCACGTATTCTATAAAAATGTAAGTTTCACTTACCTTCCTTCCGGTTATGTATTTATCCGCGTACTCAATCCGTTTGACCCGCTTCTTTCCCAAGCCTCCACCTAGCTCATAAAGCGTCAAACTATCGTCATCACTTACAAGGTGGTTAGATTAGTCATTAACGATCACGACTATTCCACCTTACTTATTTTCTATCAAATTTGTCATTTAATCTCATTAATGGCCAGTTTGACTTTCAAAAGTCAACTGTTCCTTTTTAATGTACGAAATGCACAATTGTGTTCAATGAACTCACTTAAGCATTTCTTCGACTATTCAGTAGTCACTATTTTTAGGCAACTAATTTAACTACATTCATCAACATAGTTTATATACATCATCTAATTATATAAAACTCGTTCTTTCATTACGCAATTTCTACAGGTTCCATCTATCTATTCAAATCAAGTTCTATATTCTACTAATTGATATCATGGTTTCAAACATTCATATTCATGAATAATTTACCAATTTCATTACAACATTCCAACAACCCATCTTAATTATGTATGATCACATACTCAAACTTGCAAATTGTTTAAGTATCTCGCATCAACTATCGATTATGATGATTTCTAGCACAAACATATCATCATCTTCCTTATTTAGTCAAAACCCACTTAGCACATATAAGAGTAATCATCAAATCCCTAGTTTTTAATACTAATTCATCAAGTTTTCAACTAGGGTTTGTTTCTAAACATGAATTCATCCTAGTTTCACCCAAACATCAATCATTCAAGCTTGAATTTCGATTTTCATAAGTTCGTCAAGAATCTCAACTTCATAAATATCAAAAATTTGACATACCTTATGATCCCCACGACTAGGTGATCATTTCTATGTATTCATGCATCGATTTAGGGCTTGAATCAAGCTTCAATTTGTTGATTTTGTTAAAGTTAGGGTTTGAGCCCCATGAGGGCTCTCCTGGTCGATCTCACTCACGCACACACACTGTGTGTTGTGTTTTATTTTTTGATTTTAATATCCCAAGTTCCTACTTAACATTATTAGCCCCTCATGTTTCGTTAGTTAGTAAGTAGGTTACAACCTACTTATTTTCAACAATATTTTGTCTTCTTAACTAGGTTAAACTTTCCTAGTTAACTTAGCGAGTTTGGGATAGTCATAACCCGTTTCATTTTAAGTCCCGTTAACTTGGGCCTCTTACGAACTTTATTTCTTCCAAAAGCTTTTATTCTCTTTTTATTAATATTAGGTTTAGTTAGTATTAACGGGGTTTGATTACCAACCCCGTTTTCGGGGTGTTATACAAATGCATTAAAACTAGAAAGTCAGTCACTGGTTTTGGTATTTTTCTTGGTGATACACTTGTTTCGTGGAAAAGTAAGAAGCAGAGTGTAGTATAAAGGTCAACTGCAGAAGCTGAGTACAGAGCTATGTGCTCAACTACCTGCGAGATAATGTGGATTTTGAATGTTTTAACTGAGTTGAAAGTTTCATATAATCTGCCAGTTAAGTTGTTCTGTGATAGCACGTCTGCAATCTCTATCTCTCAAAATCCTATGTTACATGAGCATACTAAGCATTTTGAGATCGATTTACATTTTTTGAGAGAAAAGATTACAGCAGGTATCATAGAACCTAAAAAGGTTCATTCGGATGTGCAGATTGCAGACATATTCACAAAGGGTTAGAGTGCGAGTCAACATCAAACTCTTTGTGAAAGTCTTGGAATGTTAGACATGTTTGCCACAAGAATTAAGGGGGCATGTTAAAATAAAATGCAACTGATTAATTCATGTTGCAAACATTGTTTGTTTAGTGTGTTAGAAAGTTGTTACACATGTTTGTTATACGGTTATTTTTTTAAGGGTGTAAAGTGTGCAGACTTGAAGAATGAAGGGCTTAAATGCAAACATCTGAGGACTAAAGTGGAAGCTTGCAAGTCTTGCAGGGTTATAAGTGAAAGTATCTTTTATACACATATAAAAGGGCAGTATATTTCACTGTTGGTCATTCATTAGTTTCCAGATCTTTCTTCTTTGTCTCTCGCACTTGGGCGATTAGGGTTTGTGTATTAAGATCGTTTGTAATCTGATCTGTGTGATCTCGTGTGAGATCTGCTGGTTCTGTTTTGTACAAGATCAACTGATTACCATCAGTTGATCATCTTCTTCTTTGTATTTTTACAGATCTCACTATTTGTGAGATCTAGGGTTACTAGGGGTTGTTTTCAAGGTTTGGGTGAATAATAAAAGTTTTATCACCTTTTTTTGTCGCTATTTCTTTGTGTTCTTTGTTCTATTATGTTTATCATACCATTTTTAGAAGATGAATCCGTCATGTGAAGTGATCCAAATCAATCATCTCAAATTCATGGTTCATAGATTTCTTGAACTTGTGTATCATGGCGGTAATACTTCCTGTAAAGATTAAGTCGATGCATAACAAACTGGTTCCTTCATTTTCAATGTATAACGTGTAAGTACATTTCTTGAAGCCATTACTCATAATATTTGTCTATTCTACCATACCAAGCACATGGTGCTTGTTTTAACTCATGGGGTGCTTTCGTTGACTTTACATCCATTTGAAGGACTTTCACACCAATATGAGCAGCCAAGGCTATTGTATCTAACCGAATTACAAGTTCAAATACTTCAGTGTAATTTAAAACAAATTGCTGGTTTACCAACAATCTCACTTTGTGTTTATCTACTTCTCCTTTTCATTTAATTTGGTTTCCTAAACCCACTTGACTCCTACTGCCTTTTGATCCTTTAGTAGTTCTACTAAATCCCATGTGTCATTTTTTTTATTATGGCTCCAGTTTCAGTATCCATTGCCTATTTCCATTTCTCTTCCCTAGAAGCTTCTTTGAAATCAAATAGGAGCTACATCTTCAAATAAATCAAAATCCACATTTTCTTGTCTAATTTCCTAGGTATTTGCATATAGATCTCCCGTTGTTCTTAATTTAGTACAGGTTGAGCAAGAATAGGATGAGATTGAATTTGAACTTGTCTATGGAGATCAGGAAGATTCGAATTCTTGAGTTTCTGTATTGTCTTGCAAATCGTCTTAGGACCCATAGTAATATTCTATTCTTATGACCCATAATCAATCTGATTGCCATCTTTTCTTGGTCATTGGCTTCCCATTTTCTTTCTTTATCGAAGACAACATCATTGTTGGTCCCATTGACAGAGTTTAGTGGAAACCCGGGGGTGCACCCGCCCCCCGAATGTTTCGGTTAAAAGTGTAAAATTTCTGATTTTTCGTCCGAAAATTTTAAAATTATAAAGGATCCTCCCCCCCTAATTATTTTGCGTAAATATTTATAAAATATATAAATTGGGTCCAATGACTCTCCTCCTCCTCCCCCCCCCCCCCCCCCCCCCCAGAACTTTTAGGCAAGCTCCTCCATTGGTTGGTCCTAATTGATATTTGATCTCTAGAACATGAATCGAACTTGAATACAAACCGAATGTTTTGTACATGTGATGATAACAATGAGAAATTGAAACCTATACTAATCCAACAGTTGCAAGTGAATAGACGTGTCTCTTTGCGAATCGTTGCGTCTCTTGATCATGTTGATGTGATTGATCTTGAAGAGATGCGTCTCTTGATTCTTGCTTGAAGCCGTCGATCAATAGGTATGTCTCCCGGAGACATATCGATTCCCCTTAGGGAGTTGGTTATGATCTTCTGTTTTGTCACATCTAGTCCCTGCACTCTCTGATAACTTATTTATTACGAAATTAAACTATCTTTGAACTATATACGAATCAACCCTCATACTTGGATGTGAAGGGATTAGCGATTTCAATCATGACCTAATTATAGTATTGTTAGTTAGAGTATTGTAGATCATGTTCATGGACAATTGTAACAGTAACGTCCCATACTTTTTTCATAAACACTATTTTTCCCTTACTTAAGTGGGTGTGTGAGAGCATATATTTTAGTAACTTATGAGCTTCTTGGCTTATTGAAACACAATATTCTCCATTCCAGTGTTTGGCTAAGCTTACCAACTTATTTAAGCCTTTTTTTGTAGTTGTGTTGCATTAGTTTTTCCTGGACTTATTTGGCTTTTACAACGTATGTGTGATGTGTTACAATTCAATAAAGAACACATAGGCCTAAAAAAATATCACGAGAAATCCAGTAACTGCATTTGTCCAGTAGTTAGTTGAGTTGGGTAATGAATAATTCATCTAATCCTTTACAATAATAGATCTTATTTTACTTCACTAAGACAAAACAAAACATCTCACCAACCTCCCACTAAATCCATCAGAGAATGGAGCACTAGGAACGCACCATTTAAATTAGTTAATTCTCATTAGTTAAGTTTGAATCGCGGTTGCCAATCTATGATCATCTTGCCTCCTTTCATGGATCTTTTTATTAATCTTAGAGTAAAATATCAAAATGTTCGTCGAGTTTAGGTCACTTTTGTTTCTTAAGTTTAAAAATGAAACTATTTGTATATAGGTCTCTGATGTTTCATTTTTATTGTCATTGTCATCCAATTAGCAAAACTGAGTGAGCATTTTCTGTTAACTCCTCCCATTTCTTATCGTTTTCCTCGTTTAATTAAAATATAATATGGCATAAAATGATGATTATACCCTTTCTTATAATGATGAAAACAATAAAAAGGGGATATGTTAACTTAAAATTCTAACTCAATTTACCAACTAGATGGAAAAAACAACAAAAATAAAACCTTAGGGACCCCAAGAGCTGAAGTGCTAAAGGTGGTCTAAACCCAGAGACCATTTTAGCATTTTATTGCTATTTCTTGTTTTGTAACTTTGATTTTAAGTCTTTTTACTTTGCATTGCAGGTCTTTTGACATAAAAGAATTTATCTTATATGAGTTCAATAGAGATGTTGACTCTTACAGGTAACTAACTATACATATTTTTATAATAGTTAGACTCTACAATGTCCCTTTTTCAAGTTAATTATAATATGTCTATGGACATTTTTAACAAGTTAATTATACCACACATAATTATATGTCTATGGACATCCTTAACATTAAAGTTCCATACTTATTAACAAAAACTCCTTTTTTTATTTAAAGGGTAGTTTGAGAGCATATTTTAGTACCTTATGGGCGTTGAACTTATTGTCGACTGCACTATTACACTTTCTTTTGCATGCACTGCGGTGAGTCTTATTGTATTTAAAGTCGTGTATTGCTTACGCATCGAAAAACATGCTCAGTTGTGTGTGTGAATACACATGGGAAAACAAGTGCCTAAAATGCGTCATGTTTTTTTTTGAAAGTGACATGAACTTATTTAAAGTCGTACATTGCATACACATCGAAAACATGCTCACTTGTGCGTGTGAATTTACATGGGAAAACAAGAGTCTAAAATGGGTCATGTTCTTTTTTTGAAACTGACATGAGCTTATTTAAAGTTGTATGTTGACATCATGCGAGTGTGTATGGATTTTCGATTTATTTTTAAGTACTTTTTATTCTTTTATCAAGTTTTAAATTTATAAAGCACGATATAAACTATCACTCTCTATAACATGTTAGGGCAAGTGCACCCATTGTTGGCGTAGCATAGTGATGGTAAGATAAAGAGTATAACAACCCTCCAAATTATTTCAAACACCCTAATATTTTTAAATGTCCCTATGTGTCCTAAAATACACCCCGTATGCAAAAACCGAGCCCTAAATACCTTATATAATTAAAAATAAAATAAAAATCAAAATTTTATGTCACTCGCAGGACGCGTAGACCCCTTAGGGATCTTACGCGGGGCGCGACAGCTCCAAACTCAGACGAAACCATAGCGTGCCACGTGTCATCATCGTGTCAACCCTAAACTCGACGAATCAGCAACCCTAGCCCCAATACTCTACTACGCGGGCCGCGTAGACCCTGGTCTCACCTTACGCGGGCCGCGAGAAACCTGAAATCAGGCCCTATAAATAGATGGCCTCGGCAGTTCATTCCGATCACTCACAATCTTTTTCTCCCTCGAAATTCTTAAGTGTTGAAGTAATTTCCGGGTATTATACCCCCCAATTAACAAAGTTCTGCTCCGTTGTAAGTATCATAACCCCGATTACGTATTAGATACGTTGCCCAATTGATCAAGGGTTCCGTAACGGCTATCGTGGTTCTGCCCGACGTAGTCGTTGGAATGTCGTCTCAGGGAGGGTATTACTAATGTAAATTTTGGGTTATTATACTAACGCGTGTGCATTTGTGTAAATTATAGATAATCACCAGGAAACCCTTACAGAAAACCTAAGAAAGCAATGTGAGTAATCTCCTTTTTGTAAACATTTTTATAAACTGCTTTTACAAAACCTTTATTTATTTAAATTATAAATTGCAGTGATTGAGTCTTTGTAGTCTTCAATTGTTGCCGGTATATTGGGGTTTGGTATACAAAATTGATTACTACACTGTGTGTAGTAAGTCGAGACGACATTAACATGTTACCATTGGACAAAGAGTTAGCCAATGTGTAATATGACCCATCAGTCAGGGATTGACAATACTGAATGAGTAATTGTGTAGATATAAACATTGTAATCACTCTCAATACTGTTTAATGATAAAATATGTTTGAGTAAACTGAGATTTACTCACCAGTATTTCCCACTGAAAAATGTTTTTAAAACGTGTTTCGGGTAACAAAATGTAAAAGCCAATTAGAAGAAAGCCAGCTGGAGAGCACTGAAGGCTTGGAAAAATGTGGCTATAAAAGTTACCTAAAAGACGATGTTTTAAATTCAATAAAATAGGGTTGATCCCTATAAGCAATGTTGTAATAAGAAACTTGGGTTTTACCCATGTGTTTGTTAATATAAAATATGGTGGTTTTACTCTGACAAAAAAAAAAAATGTATTTCCTAACTACGGTCCTGATGAAAAATTCCGCTGCCAAAAATGACTAAATACCCGATACCACCGAAACTGGCCCGCGACCGCCCGTTCCCGGGAAGACAAGGATGGGGGTTGTGACAGAAGGGGGTATCAGAGCTAAGCCACTGATTCAGCCACAGAAGTGTTCTGCTGACACCAAGTGTTATTCAATGTGTTAGTAAATAAATTACAGCAATAGGTGCATAACTATATTTTATTGTTATGTGTTATTTGACTATTTGTTAGTTTACAGTATGAGCGACCAAGGACCTTCCGACGCGTATCGTCAATTGTCCAGCTCACCTAGGAGCGAAGGCACCTCTTCACAGCTTGCCCTCTCAGGGTATTCAGCTGACAATGAAGATGGGATATCCGTATTTAGGGCTCAGTCTGAAGAGCCATTCCCTCAGAAAAAGAGAGGATGGTTAAGTAGAGGGGCACACGAGCGTAGGAAAAGAATGAAAAAATTGCAACAACAGAGAGCCTTAGCAGCAGCGAAAAGGGAGACAGATGCCCATGCACAGGATATGCTTAATAGAAGTTTAGCCAATTTCCATATCCTAGCAACCACAGCTGCCGACCATAACCTGGAGCAACAAATAGCACCCCAACCATTACCCTTGTTTCCTGATCAGCCAATGGAAATAGAAAATAACCCAGAAGATCAAGTCGAAATGCATGATTTTAACCCAGAAGAGATACCTAGGGTACCAGAACCAAATCCCTTAGACCTGGATTACGACCCATGGTTAGATGAGAATAAGGACAATGTGCCACGTTACCCAATACCTGAAGATATACCCATGCCAAACTTAGCAGCCTACCCAGACCTTGATGTCCTAGATCCTTACTGGAACAAGGACCCATATGTTCGATAAATTTTAGCAGACCCGTACCAGGCACCCATACCCCAGATTCCAAACCCAGCCCCAGCACCTGCACCCCCAATGAGTGTAGAAAATGTGCAAGAACTCTGAACTTTCGGAGAAGAGATTTTAGAAAGTAGCGAGAGAATGAGGCATGTCGGAGAGCGACTCGTCTGGAAGTACGACGAGCGCAATATGGATTTCTGGATGAATCCATATCCATGAAGGTGATGGTAGAGATGATAGTAATAATAGTAATAATAATATATAATATATGTGTATGAAAAAAATATATTTTTTATAATAAGTAATGTACTGTAGTATAGACCACCTCGTGGTTAGTGATGCCTAATAGTAAAGTAATTTTTAATTTTCAGTTCTGGTTTGTATTAAATGCATACTATATATATATATATAAAGAGTAAGTCACAATGTTCGACGTTTTTGACCAACATATGTGTTATGTGATTGATTGATTGTATTAAATATTATTTTGTGATATTAATATTTGGTAAATGTTTATAATTCAGATGGCTGACCAAGTGAACTAGGAAAATCAGAATAATGAAAACCAGAATGACAATAATCCGAATAATGATAATCTGAACAATGATAACAATGGAAATCAAGTGGATAACAGTGCTATTCAACACATAGTGGCATAAGGAATTATAGATGCGATGTCATTTATTATCCAAAATGTTAGGGAAGCTGATAATAAAAGTAACCATAGAAGTAAACGACCAACTGAACCGGAACACAGCGTGAACAATGGACCCATACTTCAAGCGCCCATTCCCAAAAGAAGAAGAACCATGCCTTATGGTTGTTCTTATAAATAATTCTGGTCATGTAAACCAATAGAATTCTCGGGCAATGAAGGGGCCGTTGCAGTTCTACGCTGGATAGAAAAGACTGAGGCTGTTTTAAAAATAAGCAAGTGTGCGGAAGAGGATAAGATAATGTTTGCTTCTAATCTGTTTAAGAACTCACCCTTAGAATGGTGGAACACTATCCTCCAGTCTAAAGGAAGTAATAGGATTTACAATATGGAGTGGGAAGAATTTAAGAATATGGTGGAAAGAAAATTCTGCCCTCCCAATGAAAAAAAACAGATAGCAAATAAGTTTTTAAACTTTAGAATGACTGGAGTAGATAGTAAAGGGTACACTACATTATTCTTTGAATATGCTAGAATAGTGCCAACCCTTGCATCACCTGAACCAGTATTAATCTCCCATTACATCTGGGGATTAATCAGCGAGATTAGGCATGTAGTCAAGGCAGCTCGACCTCAAACCATAGAAGAAGCTGTAGAACTAGCCAACACCTTGACAGATGAACTAGTGCGTACACGAGAAGAAGACCAGAGGAGAAACCTAGCTCAGAAACTTACCCAAGAATTTCGTTCTGGAAATTCCAACCGTAGGAAAAATATAGGTTCTACCTCTGCACCCTACTGCAAGTATTGCAAAAGGAAGCATTCTGGAAGATGCTCCATCTACTGCAACTTCTGCAAAATATCTGGACACAAGGAAGAAGATTGTAGGAAGAAATTCAGTAATGGAATATGTTTCAACTGTGGAGAAAAGGGCCATATTAGACCAAATTGTCCGAAACTAGCTCCAGCCATGAACAACAAGACTACTAAGAACGCTAGAGCATTTGTTCTGACTGCAGATGAAGAAAAGATGATTCCGGACGTGATAGTCGGTACGTTTTTAGTTAATGATGTTTTTGCTAAAGTATTATTTGACTCTGGTGCGAACCAAAGTTTTATTAATACTTCATTTTGCAAAATTCTTAATCAACCATTAACTAAACTTCCACAAGAATGTCTAGTAGAGACAGCAAATGGGGAAACCATTAAGATTTCTGAAATCTTGCAGGAAGCAAGAATAGAATTTTTAAATCAAAAGTTTAGTGCAAACCTTTACCCAATGAATCTGGCAGGATTTGATGTTGTATTAGGAATAGATTGGTTAATAGCTAATAAAGCTAGTATTCTATGTGATCAAAAGTCAATCCAAGTAAATTCACCAAGAGGTGAAAAGATCACAATTAAAGGAGATAAACCCTCTAAATCCACAAAATTCATCTATGTGATGAAAACAGCAAGTTATATAAGAAAAGGGTCAATAGTGTATTTGATTTCTATAATCACTAACACTAAAGGAAAAGAACTAAAAGATATCCCTGTAGTATCTCAGTTTTCAGATGTATTCCCAGAAGAGTTACCAGGGCTTCCGCCAGACTGGGAAGTTGAATTCAGAATCCATCTGCTACCAGGAACAACACCAATTGCCAAAGCACCTTACCGTTTGGCACCCGCCGAAATGCAGGAACTGAAGAAACAATTAGACGAATTGTTGGAAAAAGGATTCATACAGCCAAGTTCATCACCCTGGGGAGTACCAATCTCATTCGTCAAGAAGAAAGACGGATCAATGCATATGTGCATTGACTACCATGAATTGAACAAGGTCACGATTAAGAATCGGTACCCATTACCAAGAATCGATGATTTGTTCGACCAGTTGCAAGGAGCTCGATTCTTCTCTAAAATCGATTTAAGGTCAGGATATCATCAATTAAAGGTACAGGAAGAGGACATTCCTAAGACAGCCTTTCAAACAAGGTATGGCCATTATGAATTTACTGTCATGCCATTTGGTTTAACCAATGCCCCAGCCGCATTTATGGACATGATGAATCGAATATGTAAACCATATTTGGATAAATTCATAATTGTCTTTATCGATGGTATTCTCATTTACTCTAAAAGTAAAGAGGAACATGCAAAACATTTGCACGCACTTTTAAGTTTATTAAGAAAAGAAAAGCTTTATGCTAAGTTTTCAAAGTGTGAATTTTGGTTAGAACATGTACAGTTTCTTGGACATTTAGTTAATCATGAAGGAATTCATGTAGATCCCACCAAGATTGAGGCAATTACCAAATGGAAAACCCCTGAATCACCCACTGAGGTTAGAAGTTTCTTAGGATTAGTTGGTTATTATAGAAGATTTATTCAAGATTTTTCTAGAATAGCCATCCCCTTAACTAAGTTAACCTGTAAATCCATTAAGTTTGAATGGGGACCAAAACAAGAAGAAGTATTTAGAATCCTTAAGCAAAGACTAACCCATTCACCCATACTAGCATTACCAGAAGGAACTGAAGACTTTATAGTCTACTATGACGCTTCTAAGTTAGGTTATGGATGTGTATTGATGCAACGCCAAAAAGTTATAGCTTACGCATCTAGGCAACTTAAGAATCATGAAGAGAATTATTCAACCCATGATCTAGAATTAGGAGCCATAATCTTTGCCCTTAAAATTTGGAGACATTACCTTTATGGTAGTAAGTTTACCATTTTTACGGATCATAAGAGTTTAAGGTATATTTTTGGGCAAAAGGAGTTAAACATGAGACAAAGACGCTGGATGGAGTTATTAAGTGATTATGATTGTAATATCCAGTATCATGCAGGAAAAGCTAATGTAGTAGCTGATGCTTTAAGTCGAAAGTATCACGAAAAGCCAAAAAGAGTACGTTCTATTAAATTAAATCTGCAAGTAGATTTAAATGAACAAATTAGAACAGCACAAGAATCAATAATCAAGGACGATACTGAGAAATTAAAAGGAATGATTAAGGAATTAGAACAAGGAATAGATGGAATTTGGAGATTCCATAAGAAAAGAATGTGGATACCTAAATTAGGAAACTTACGCCACCGTATATTAGAAGAAGCCCATAAGTCTTATTATACGATGCATCCTAGAAGTGATAAGATGTATAAGGATTTAAGAAAGAATTTCTGGTGGATAGGAATGAAGAAAGATATAGCAGCTTATGTTTCAAAATATCTAACTTGTTCATAAGTTAAAGCTCAACATCAGAAACCTTCAGGATTGCTACAACAATTAGAAATGCCAATTTGGAAATGGGAATTGATAACAATGGATATTGTTACCAAATTACCCAAAACAAGAAAAGGTAATGATACAATCTGGGTGATTGTAGACAGGCTAACTAAGTCGGCTCACTTCTTACCCGTGAAGGAAACTTTTAGTATGGAACAGTTTGCTAAATTATATGTAAATGAAATAGTTTCATTACATGGAATTCCTTTATCAATTGTTTCTGACAGAGATAGCCATTTTACCTCTCATTTTTGGACAAGTTTCCAAAAAGCAATGGGAACCAAGTTGAATCTAAGCACAGCTTATCATCCTCAAACGGACGGACAAAGTGAAAGGACCATTCAGACAATGGAAGACATGCTTAGAGCTTGTGTAATTGATTTCAGAGGTAATTGGGATGATCACTTACCCTTAATAGAATTTTCTTACAATAACAGTTATCACACAAGTATCAATGCTGCACCATTCAAAGCACTTTATGGACGAAAGTGCCGAACCCCAGTCTATTGGGCAGAAATTGGGGAAAAGCAAATGTCTGGGCCTGAAATAGTGCAAGAAACAACAGACAAGATCATTCAAGTCAAGGAATGACTAAAAGCAGCACGTGATCGACAAAAGAATTATGCTAATAACAGACGAAGGTCATTAGAGTTTCAAATAGGTGACAAGGTATTGTTAAAAGTCTCTCCTTGGAAAGGAGTAGTCAGATTCATCAAAAGGGGAAAGCTAAGTCCCAGGTATGTTGGACCTTTTGAAATTATTAAAAGAATAGGACCTGTAGCCTATCAGCTACAACTGCCAGAGGAAATGATAGGAATACATGATGTATTTCATGTATCTAATCTCAAAAAGTGCTTAGCTGATGAATCATTAGTTGTGCCTCTTAAGGATATAGAGGTAAATGAACAACTTAAATTTGTAGAAAGACCTCTACAGATTGAAGATAGAAAGATTAAGAATCTTAAACATAAGAGATTAGTTCTGGTCAAAGTAAAATGGGACTCCAGAAGAGGACCAGAGTATACATGGGAGCTTGAATCAGAAATGCGAAGGAAATATCCGCACTTATTCCAGTAAGATCTCGAGGACGAGCTCTAAAACAAGGTGGGGAGGATATAACAACCCTCCAAATTATTTCCAACACCCTAATATTTTTAAATGTCCCTATGTGTCCTAAAATACACCCCGTATGCAAAAACCGAGCCCTAAATACCTTATATAACTAAAAATAAAATCAAAATTTTATGCCGCTCGCGGGCCGCGTAGACCCCTTAGGGATCTTACGCGGGGCGCGACAGCTCCAAACACAGACGAAACCATAGCGTGCCACTTGTCATCATCGTATCAACCCTAAACTCGACGAATCAGCAACCCTAGCCCCTATTACTCTACTACGCGGGCCGCGTAGACCCTGGTCTCACCTTACGCGGGCCGCGAGAAACCTAAAATCAGGCCCTATAAATAGATGGCCTCAGCAGTTCATTCCGATCACTCACAATCTTTTTCTCTCTCGAAATTCTTAAGTGTTGAAGTAATTTCCGGGTATTATACCCCCTAATTAACAAAGCTCTGCTCTGTTGTAAGTATCATAACCCCGGTTACATATTAGATACACTGCCTGATGGATCCAGGGTTCTGTAACGACTTTCGTGGTTCTGCCGGACGTAGTCGTTGGAATGTCGTCCCAGGGAGGGTATTACTAATGTAAATTTTGGGTTATTATACTAACGCGTGTTGTGACACCTGTGTCACTACGACCATCAAACAAATACCAACCCAATGAAATATTGTGTTTCATACTTGGGATTTGTAGAAATATGTGTATCGTTTGCACGTATCAATTCTTGTTCGATTTTTAGCTCTAAATCGCTTTCTAGAAGGTTATACGCGAACTGATGCGTAAACGTAATCAGTTTAACGCGACAAACACTCTGGGATAGTGACATAGGCTTAACATACCTTAAATAACCTTTACATAACTTAGAAATAAGTTTTGGATGGTTTGGTGTGTCGAAATCAAGTTTGTTCGATCGCGGGGACTATTTGCATCAAACTACGAAACTATGCCGATTTGTATGGTAACGAACATTCCGGAACTTGATCATAAGTTAAAAATGCCCTAAATATCCCTTACATAGCTTAGAAATAGGCTTTGAGGTGTTTAGTGTGCAAAAATAAACTTTTGGGTCAAACAGGGACTAAAAGCGTCCAAAAGTGCACAAGTTTGCATTTTCGCATATCTTACGTTCTGAATATATCCGGACATCCAAAAATTTATGTAGTCATTAAAATATTTTATTTTAGTGATTGGCATGATAAAATTCCATTCGTCGCTTAATTTGGATCGTTTATGCGTTCGTTACGACTTACGTCGTAATTAACCAAACAACGCAACCGTACGACCAAACGAACCGACATCCAAGATATTTTTGAGCATGTTTCATGTTCCCTATACTTTAACTTCATTTTGGAGCCTTGAAATGAGATTAACGGGCCTTAAACGTGTCAAAAATACATCAAAATGCATGTTTTTCAAGTGCAGGGGCTGTTTTTGACAATCTGGCAAACATTCCCAGGCGGGCCGCGTAAGCTGGTATGTTTTCTTACACGGGCCGCATAGCATACCCAGATCAGCAAAACTGACTTTCTGAATCAGCAGCTGGTATTCAGGCTTTAGGACATGGTTTTAAACATTCTAGGGGCAAGATTTTGATGGTTTTTATGCTCCCATGGTATTACAAAACCTTGGGCCCAAGTGTAAGGCCATCATTCAAGCACGGTTTACGAGGAACGATCTTAACGGACTTGGAAATCCTATAAATACCTACCCCCATATTTATTCAAGCTCACAATCTGATTCATTTTGGCTCTAAGTTGAAGTTTAAACACTTCATACCTGAGCTAGCTTGAATCAAACTTCCTAGCTTGGACCCTTTGTAAGATTTTCTTTCGTTCTTTAAAGCGTTTTTAAGCGGGAAAGTCAAACAGTGTTTGACATTCTGCTTTGACCAGTCAATGGTCAACATGAAGTTCGTTTGAACTTCGCAATGTGAGCGTAATCACAATGGTTATAGTCCCTAGTGACTATACCTACCGATTACCACGTTGATTAGGTCTAGTGACGAGTCGTAGTTTCGGTCAAAATGCGCATTTATACGTATTTTGCAACCAAACTACTCTTGGGTATCAAAACCGTTTGTTTTGATATCAAACTTGTTTTCTAACTTAGTTAAACATGTTTTAACATGTTTAACTCGTCACTTTTAGTTTAGTGCTTGTGTAGAGTCGTAAAGTCAAGAGGTCTGAACCACCGCTTAGACTTTCGAACTCGACCCGTTTGGTTGATCATTAGGATCCGACCAAACATGTTTAGTGACCATAGTTGTATAGGGGATAACCTTCCGAGGTTATACCTTATGGTCACTTAGTTTAATTAGTTGTATGATAGATTATTATATGCGTTAGGTAAAATAACCAAAATGCCCTTTTCATGCATAATTGATATTTAAGCATATGTAACTTAAACTTTTGTCATGTAACTGATTATGCAACATATTTAAACATGTTTAGGCATATAATACTTGTCATAGGACTAGTAAGGCGTTCCGAACGCGTTTTACGCGAACGACGCGTTAATATAGCGTAAGTTACCTAAACGGGCCGTAATGGGTCGTAAACACTTAGGATAGGTTCTGTTTTAGTATGTAGGCTTTGTTAAACCATATCATATGAGTTCCAACACTCATTTGGTTTACGAAACATCATCCTATCCGATCTTCCGATTTAGGTCCGGTTATTAACATAGTAACCTATATTAGGTGTCGTTTGATTTCCGTGATCCCTCTAGCTTTGCTTGGTTGTTGTTCAACACTCCTAAGCACTCTCAAGTGAGTACATAGTCCCCTCTTTTACTGTTTTCAAATGTTTTGGGGTGAAACATGTGTACCTATCTGTTATTTTCACGATTTCAAAGTATAAATTGATTATACATGCTAGTACTTATCTTTTGACGACTGATTGATTATCTATGGTTTAAACATTAATTTTTAAAAGGTTATAAAACAAACTGTTGGATTGTACTTATTTTATACATTTACCAAACTGATTGGTAGTACGATATAGCGCTATAGGACTAGACACCCCATTCCTGTTGTATGGAATGTCAAAAACCAAATTTTATCCAAATAGAGATTGCCTTTGTGGTATTTCTATAGTCTCTAAGGTGTAGTTTGATACACTAAGGTTTGAATGAATCCTAAATCACATTTTTTTGTGTATATTTTGTTATACTTCCAAAGTATGGTTTGATATACTCTCATATGTGATAATGTTTACCAAAGTATATTTGGATATACTATGTACAAAACCAACATGAATTTTGTTTATTATTAAAACATAGTTTGATATGTTATTTATAAAACCAAAGCATAGTTTAATATGTTATTTATAAAACCAAGGTATACTTATGATATACTACTGAAAACTATTATTTTAACAACTAAAGTATATTTGATATACTATCTGTTTAACTATTTTTTTGAAACTAAAATGTATTTTAATACATTACTTATTCGACTTTCTTAAAACCAAAGTATATTTTTATATATACTACAAACTTTTTTATCAAAACATTGTTTTACAAACAACATATTTTATACAAACTCATTTTACTTGGTTATCTAATTATCCATGCATTATTCATTTATATCATCAAAATTCTCATAAATTTTCGCATGATTTATAAAGAAAACATTTTCAAGTTCATGACTACTTTTTATTAAACTTTCTTTTAAACTCACAAGTCATGAATCGTGCATTAATAAAACCTATGTATCTCACAGGCATTTTTATGCTGACGTACCTATTTTTACACATGTTTCAGGTGCTGCTATGTGATGATTGTTGATACGTGCTATACATAGGACGGACACGTGCCTTAGCGACTTTAAAATTTGAAAGACAATATTTGTATTTATGTGATTTTTAATAAAACAATAAGTTCAATAATTCAATAAAACGAAACTATTTAATCTATGGTTGTGAAACAATGATTCTGTTACGACACTCCCCGACGTTTCCGCCACGGTTTGTTGTTTTACGTGGTCGGGGTGTGACAGAAAAGTTGGTATCAGAGCGAATGGTTATAGGGAATTAGGTTATTAGTAATGCTTTGACCTAGACTATAACCTTCCTAGGACCCTAACGCGAGTTTACTTGCGTTTAGTCATAAAACAATACCGTTGCCTATCTTTAGGTAACAACCACAACGAGAACACAAATTTCGAATCCGCTTTGAAAACTAATCATCTGTTCTAGGATGATTAATTACTAGGTTTTGAACCTTCGAAGTTTTCAAAATCTCATCAAAGTTTGGGTCTTATAATGTGAACACCTGCAATCTGGAAGGGTGGATGCCTGTATCCTGAGTTTTCTGTCTAAGGCTAGAGTGTTCGTACAAATCCACATAATCGGACCAGTCACTCTTACCTGGGAACTCTTGGGATGAGTGTCCACTTATAGGCTAAAGCATGTCTTCGCGATACATTATGAGGACCTATTTACTTTGATTCAGCTTTTGTGTGTCGTTTGTTTGCTTCGTGGTTCGAACAAATAACCATCATCCATGCCTTTTTATCGTTAATTGCAACATCCTATTCTTACCCAATGCCATTTCACTTGTTTTCTCTCATGTTTCCTTGTTCTTTTTAGACAATGCCTCCTCGACGAGATGCACAACCTCAAACTAATGAAGAAATCGCAGCCCTTGTCGCTTAGCAAATGGCTGTTGTGCTTCCGGGCATAGTAACCCAGATCCATCAGTTATACAACGACAATAACAACAACAATGCTCAGTGTAGTTTCAAGACCTTCAATTATGCTAAACCTTTGAAGTTTTCTGGGTCTCAAGGAGCAACCGCGCTCCTGCAATGGTTTGAAAGTTTGGAGAGCATGTTTAGGCATGTGCAATGTCCGAATGAGCGTAAGGTTGAGTTTGCGTCCAGTGCATTCGAGAAGCGTGCTCTTACATGGTGGAACGATGTGATGTGTGATAGGGGTGCCGATGTGGCACTAGCTCAAACTTGGGAAGAGCTTCGAGCTCTAATGATGAAGGAGTTCTGTCTTCGTCATGAGCTTAGAGCGTTGGAAAGGGAGTTCGGCGATCTAAAGCAAGACAGCGGTGAACATCGAGCCTACACTGACCGCTATGAGGAACTGAGCCTGTTATGTCCTACCATGGTTACGCCTTTGGATAAGGCAATCGAAAAATACATTGATGGTCCTCCTGATCTACTTCAGGATATCGTTACTGGCAGCAACCCTACTACTGTCAGATAGGCCATTGAATTGTCTGCTACCCTGACTGAATCCCAGATCAGGAAGGGTAAGCTTTTCCGAAAAGGCGACCCGAGACCATCTGACAAGTCTGCACAAGATGAACCAAAGGATAAACAGGCCGAGATATCCAAGAAGAAGAAGCGCAAGGTTCATAAAATTGCGCGATAACTGCTCAGAACAATCAGGTTGCACCAAACCAGCTAGCACAACCTCGTGCAAAGAAAAATTATGTTGGTACCGCACCTTTGTGCAACAAATGCAACCGTCATCATCTGGAGCAAGTGCAGTGTCAAAAATGTACCCACTGTAGACGATTGGGACATTTGGTCAATACCTGCCGTTATGCTAGTCGAGCTACTGCAAACCCTGTTGTTGCTCAAGCACAGTTTCCACCGGGGTCGTGTTACAATTGTGGTGACCTTACTCACTACCAAAACAATTGCCCAAGACTTGTTAACACGAACCCAGCGCATGGACGAGTGTTTAACATAAATGTGGCAATCGCGAACTACAATGCAGCAGTGAATAATTAGTCTTTTGTATTTCTTGTTTGTCATCTTTCGATGTTTGAATCAACTCAGATGTTATATAAATAAAATTCGCTGTTTCAATTTTATTTTATGAAACTGATACGATTATGTGTATGTTTGAATACAACCCTACGATGCCAAGAAACTGTGTTTCTTAGAAAACAAACTGCTCGTGTGGTTCTTTCTTTTTTATGATCACTTGTGATCTCCCCGAGAATCTTAAGCACTCGTTTCTTTTTAAGAAACAAAGCCGAATTCTTATTAAGATCTTCATATCTTCATAGTTAGATTCTTGAAGACGTTTAAAGTGCTAAATGAAATCCACGGATTGGATTCCTGTTGTACTTTAAATGCATGTGCGCAAATTAACAACAAATTAATAAAATGAAGATCAAGTTAAACAATTATGTGATTATATGCTTATGTGTTTTCTTATATGTTTTGTGTTTTGTGTGATCCGAATATTGATTATCCAAATCCTCGTAGAATCTCCCATATCTCCATATGAGGGATTCATAGTAGGATATCCAAAGGTGCTACCTTAAATCCTTAAGGGGCTTCTATGTAATAGTTAAGACCCTTGGATTATGAAGTACTATTCTATAATTGGACACCTTGAGTGGTCTAGTTTAATTGATTGATTCAAATCTGGTTGAAAATATCATGTGATGATATAGCTGAAAAAGATCCCTTAAGTGGTCTATTTAAGGAGATCGTACGACGGGCTAGTTAAGGAGATCATGTGTTGATCTAGTTAAAAAGATCGTTCGTTAATCTAGTTAAAAAGATCCTTTGGTGGTCTAGTGGAGGCACGTCATGTTTATTCGATTGATTCTTTTTCCCCTACGAATTATGAAATGAACTGTGCAGACTGTGCAAGGAATTACGTAATTATGGATGCATACATAATTATGGAATTCAGTGCACAGAAACCACAACAAGTTTTGTCATGTGTTAAGACCTATAGCGACGAGAATAACGAAACAGGAACAATGTAGAAAGGGCATGGTGGATACGCCCCTGGTACTTCCTATATATAAGTGTTCCTTACTACATTGCGAACGTAGCGTTATTTAAGTTACTAGAAGTCCTGGACCTTAACCAATGTTATTCTATCTTACATTCTCTGACTCTGTTTTCGAGCACACACAAGTTTCCTATAATAGTCTTTATAGGAAACGTTCTCCTATCCGTTATTCAAAACTCCATGCTTTTGTTACAAAAATGACATCACTTCGACAGTTGACAAATTTGCTAAGGATCTAAACATGGCCCACATTTTTACTTAGGGTACGAAGGATTCATTCGAAAGCGACACAATCACAGTTGTCTTCATAGGTTTCCTCTAAAATTAAATTTCGGGACGAAATTTCCTAAAGTAGGGGAGACTGTGACACCTGTCTCACTACGACCATCAAAAAAATACCAAACCAATGAAATATTGTGTTTCATACTTGGGATTTGTAGAAATATGTGTATCGTTTGCACATATCAATTCTTGTTCGATTTCGAGCTCTAAATCGCTTTCTAGAAGGTTATACGCGAACTGATGCGTAAACGTAGTCAGTTTAATGCGACAAACACTCCGGGATAGTGACATAGGCTTAACATACCTTAAATAACCTTTACATAACTTAGAAATAAGTTTTGGATGGTTTGGTGTGTCGAAATCAAGTTTGTTCGATCGCAGGGACTATTTGCGTCAAACTACGAAACTATGCCGATTTGTATGGTAACGAACATTCTGGAACTTGATCATAAGTTAAACATGCCCTAAATATCCGTTACATAGCTTAGAAATAGTCTTTGAGGTGTTTAGTGCGCAAAAATAAACTTTTGGGTCAAACAGGGACTAAAAGCGTCAAAAAGTGCACAAGTTTGCATTTTCACGCATATCTTACGTTCTGAATATATCCGGACATCCAAAAATTTATGTAGTCATTAAAATATTTTATTTTAGTGATTGGCATGATAAAATTCAATTCGTCGCTTAATTTGGATCGTTTTTGCGTTCGTTACGACTTCCGTCGTAATTAACTGAACAACGCAACCGTACGACCAAACGAACCGACATCCAAGATATTTTTGAGCATGTTTCATGTTCACTATACTTTAACTTCATTTTGGAGCCTTGAAATGAGATTAACGGGCCTTAAACGTGTCAAAAATACATCAAAATGCATGTTTTTCAACTGCAGGGGCTGTTTTTGACAATCTGTCAAACATTCCCTGGCGGGCCGCGTAAGCTGGTATGTATTCTTAAGCAGGCCGCGTAGCATACCTAGATCAGGAAAACTGACTTTCTGAATCAGCAGCTGGTATTCAGGCTTTGGGACATGGTTTTAAACATTCTAGGGGCAAGATTTTGATGGTTTTTTATGCTCCCATGGTATTATATAACCTTGGGCCCAAGTGTAAGGCCATGATTCAAGCACGGTTTACGAGAAACGATCCTAACGGTCTTGGAAATCCTATAAATACCCACCGCCATTTTTATTCAAGCTCACAATCTGATTCATTTTGGCTCTAAGTTGAAGTTTAAACACTTCATACCTGAGCTAGCTTGAATCAAACTTCCTAGCTTGGACCCTTTGTAAGCTTCTTTCGTTCTTTAAAGCGTTTTTAATCGGGAAAGTCAAACAGTGTTTGACTTTCTGCTTTGACCAGTTAATGGTCAACACGAAGTTCGTTTGAACTTCGCAACGTCAGCGTAATCACGATGGTTATAGTCACTAGTGACTATACCTGCTGATTACCACGTTGATTAGGTCTAGTGATGAGTCGTAGTTTCGGTCAAAATGCGCATTTATGCGTATTTTGCAACCAAACTACTCTTGGGTATCAAAACCGTTTTTTTATATCAAACTTGTTTTCTAACTTAGTTAAACATGTTTTAACATGTTTAACTCGTCACTTTTAGTTTAGTGCTTGTGTAGAGTCGTAAAGTCAAGCGGTCTAAACCACCGCTTAAACTTTCGAACTCGACCCGTTTGGTCGATCATTAGTATCCGACCAAGCATGTTTAGTGACAATAGTTGTATAGGGGATAACCTTCCGAGGTTATACCTTATGGTCAGTTAGTTTAATTAGTTGTATGATAGATTATTATATGCCTTAGGTAAAATGACCAAAATGCCCTTTTCATGCATAATTGATATTTAAGCATATGTAACTTAAACTTTTGTCATGTAACTGATTATGCAACATATTTAAACATGTTTAGGCATATAATACTTGTCATAGGACTAGTTAGGCGTTCCGAACGCGTTTTACGCGAACGACGCGTTAAAGTAGCGTAAGTTACCTAAACGGGTCGTAATGGGTTGTAAGCACTTAGGATAGATTCCGTTTTAGTATTTAGGCTTTGTTAAACCATATCATATGAGTTCCAACACTCATTTTGTTTACGAAACCTCATCCTATCCGATCTTCCGATTTAGGTCCGGTTATTAACATAGTTACCTATATTAGGTGTCGTTTGATTTCCGTGATCCCTCTAGCTTTGCTTGGTTGTTGTTCAAGACTCCTAAGCACTCTCAAGTGAGTACATAGTCCCCTCTTTTACTGTTTTCAAATGTTTTGGGGTGAAACATGTGTATCTATCTGTTATTTTCACGATTTCAAAGTATAAATTGATTATACATGCTAGTACTTATCTTTTGACGACTGATTAATTATCTATGGTTTAAACATTAATTTTTCAAAGGTTATAAAACAAACTGTTGGATTGTACTTATTTTATACATTTACCAAACTGATTGGTAGTACGATATAGCGCTATAGGACTAGACACCCTATTCCTGTTGTATGGAATGTCAGAAACCAAATTTTATCCAAATAGAGATTGCCTTTGTGGTATTTCTATAGTCTCTAAGGTGTAGTTTGATACACTAAGGTTTGAATGAATCCTAAATCACATTTTTTTTGTGTATATTTTGTTATACTTCCAAAGTATGGTTTGATATACTCTTATATGTGATATTGTTTACCAAAGTATATTTGGATATACTATGTACAAAACCAACATGTATTTTGTTAATTATTAAAACATGGTTTGAAATGTTATTTATAAATCCAACGCATAGTTTAATATGTTATTTATAAAACCAAGGTATACTTATGATATACTACTGAAAACAATTATTTTGACAACTAAAGTATATTTTATATACTATTTGTTTAACTATTTTTTTTGGAACTAAAATGTATTTTAATACATTACTTATTCGACTTTCTTAAAACCAAGGTATATTTTTATATATACTACAAACTTTTTTTTCAAAACATTGTTTTACAAACAACATATTTTATACAAACTCATTTTACTTGGTTATCTAATTATCTATGCATTATTCATTTATATCATCAAAATTCTCATAAATTTTCGCATGATTTATAAAGAAAAAAATTTCAAGTTCATGACTACTTTTTATTAACTTTCTTTTAAACTCACAAGTCATGAATCGTGCATTAATAAAACCTATGTATCTCACAGACATTTTTATGCTAACATACCTATTTTTACACATGTTTCAGGTGCTACTATGGGATGATTGTTGATACGTGCTATACATAGGATGGACACGTGCCTTAGCGACTTTAAAACTTGAAAGACAATATTTGTATTTATATGATTTGTAATAAAACAATAAGTTCAATAATTCAATAAAACAAAACTATTTAATCCATGGTTGTGAAACAATGATTCTGTTACGACACTCCCCGACGTTTCCGCCATGATTTGTTGTTTTACGTGGTCGGGGTGTGACACGTGTGCCTTTGTGTAAATTATAGATAATCACCCAGAAACCCTTACAGAAAACCTAATAAAGCAATGTGAGTAATCTCCTTTTCGTAAACTGCTTTTACAAAACCTTTATTTATTTAAATTATAAATAGCAGTGATTGAGTCTTTGTAGTCTTCAATTACTGCCGGTATATTAGGGTTTTGTATACAAAGTTGATTACTACACTGTGTGTAGTAATTCAAGACGACATTAACACGTTACCATTGGACAAAGAGTTAGCCAATGTGTAATATGACCCATCAGTCAGGGATTGACAATACTGAATGAGTAATTGTGTAGATATAAACATTGTAATCGCTCTCAATACTGTTTAATGATAAAATATGTTTGAGTAAACTGAGATTTACTCACCAGTATTTCCCACTGACAAATGTTTTTAAAACGCCTTTCAGGTAACAAAATGTAAAAGCCAATTAGAAGAAAGCCATCTGGAGAGCACTGAAGGCTTGGAAAAATGTGGCTATAAAAGTTACCTAAAAGACGATGTTTTAAATTCAATAAAATAGGGTTGATCCCTATAAGCAATGTTGTAATAAGAGCTAAAGTGCTAAAGGTGGTCTAAACCAAGAGACCATTTTAGCATTTTATTGATATTTCTTGTTTTGTAACTTTGCTTATAAGACTTTTTACATTGCATTGCAGGTCTTTTGACATAAAAGAATTTATGTTATATGAGTTCAATAGAGATGTTGACTCTTACAGGTAACTAACTATACATATTTTTATAATAGTTAGACTCTACAATGTCCCTTTTTCAAGTTAATTATGATATGTCTAAGGACATTTTTAACAAGTTAATTATACCACACATAATTATATGTCTATGGACATCCTTAACATTAAAGTTCCATACTTATTAACAAAAACTCCTTTTTTATTTAAAGGGTTGTTTGAGAGCATATTTTAGTACCTTATGGACGTTGAACTTATTGTCGACTGCACTATTACACTTTCTTTTGCATGCACTGTGGTGAGTCTTATTGTATTTAAAGTCGTGTATTGCTTACGCATCGAAAAACATGCTCACTTGTGTGTGTGTGAATACACATGGGAAAACAAGTGCCTAAAATGTGTCATGTTTTTGTTTTTGAAAGTGACATGACCTTATTTAAAGTCGTACATTGCATACACATCGAAAACATGCTCACTTGTGTTTGTGAATATACATGGGAAAACAAGTGTCTAAAATGGGTCATGTTCTTTTTTTGAAACTGACATGAGCTTATTTAATGTTGTATGTTGACATCATGCGAGTGTGTATGGATTTTCGATTTATTTTTAAGTACCTTTTATTCTTTTATCAAGTTTTAAATTTATAAAGCACGATATAAACTGTCACTTTCTACAACACGTTAGGGCAAGTGCACCCATTGTGTTAGTGCATTTATGTCTATCGCCTCTGTCATCTCAAATCGTAGCTGAAACTGTTAAATTCTAGGCTATATTGTAATATCTATTTAAGAAAGGCAAGGTGGCATTATTGTAAATAAGGTGAACTACCTTTTAAGCCTTAGCCTATAAATAGATGCCTTAGGGTTTAGATTTAGAACTTTTGCTCATTTGACTCTCGAGAGAAACTGTTCAGTGTCTGTCTTCTACCGGAGCTTTGTACTTTCAGAACGATCAATAGAAAGAACAGACAGTGTTAAATCGTTGAATTCTGTGTTGATTATCTGTGATTTGTCATAATGGATTCCGCACATTAGACAAAGTCGATTCATCTTGTTCCTTAAGATCAGATCCTGAGCAAAGGGACCTACAAGTGGTATCAGAGCAGGTTCTCGGTTGCGAAGATCAAACGCACAGATTCGTACTGGATTTCATCAGAATCAGATTCAAATTTCACTCAGATTTGATCTATTTCTTCACTTTTTCATATTCGTCACGTTTCTTACTGAAAAACGCAAAATTAAACAGGACTTTACGGATAAAAATTGCTAATTTTTGGATATGTTGTGCGAAACTATCTAATCTACAAGCCTACAAATTTTCAGATCTTAACTCTAAGTAATTTGGGAGAAATCTTGAATTTTTTGGTTCGAAAAAGTTGAGATATGTTTGCTGTTGATGTTAAAGTTCATATGAATGTCAGCCGATCGGACAGCTGACCGATCGGCTAGCTAATCGTTCCAAAACACATCATTGCAATTCATTTAAATTCGTTGACTTTGACTTGCCAGCCGATCGGCTAGCATCTCTGGCCGAACGGTCAGCAAGTCGTACCATACTCTGCACTTCATTTCATTGCATTTAAAAATTGTTGACTTGTTGACTGGCTAACCGATCGGACACCTGTCCGATCCTCTGCACATCACTGCATTTCATTAAAGTGGTTGACGTTGTTGACCTAACCGAACGGACAGCTGTCCGAACGGCTAGCGTCCCAACCGATCGGCTGGCATCCCACCCGCACGGTCGGTAATACGTGTCAACACATCCCGCCCGATCAAGTTACTTTGTCAACATTCATGTGAGTCATTAATTGAATTCGGTGAGCATGTGACTTTCATTTCAGTTGTCAACAAGTTAACCTGCCATCATTAATACCATATTTCAGTAATCACGTGATATATTTGATTTAGATAAAAATCAATATTAATGCCAATTTGAATCAAAGGTCTAGTTAGTTTGAATTGTTCAATTTGTTTGTCGGCCATATTCTGAATTGATGTGATAAAGTTTGCATGAGATATTGATAATTGTCGGATATATTCGAATTAATATAGTGCATGTGATGTTATCAGTTTGCATGTGATAATGAGATTTGAGATTTGAATTGTGAATAATAAAGTTTGTCAGATTCATCACGTGACCAACTGAATTTGATTGTTTGATTAATGTGAGCATTCAATAAATGTCGGAAATTAATTAAGTCGGTGTGCATGTGATGTTGTTTTGAAAGTCAAGTTCTTTGTTGAAGTGTCAATAGGCCAACCGATAGATCAAGAATTTTGTCGTTTTGTGACATCAAACGGACAGCATCAACGTGCCAGCCGATCGATCAAGCATTTTTGTCTTTTTGTGCCATTGCTTGAAGTGCAAGCTGATCGGACAACATATTTGTCGTGTAGTGTCAACCGATCGAACAGAGGGTCGAACGGACAACCAACCGATTCAAGAATCCCAACCGATCGGACAGCAATCCCAGCCGATCGGATAGCTTTACCGCCCGATCGGACAACAAGTTGACTTTTGTTGACTCACTCGTTCGGATACCCGTTCGATCAAGTTGTTTGATATTTTTAAACTGATCGTTTGTTTGTTTGTTTTCAGGAGATTCAAGATTTACAAAGTGCAAATTTCAAGAAACTGTTTGAAGATGTCAAGCAGCAGTGAAGAATTTTACAACACGTTTTACAATGCCTTTACTTCAGAATCATCCGAAAGAAGATCTGAAACAAGAGAATATTCGAAAGAGATTTCAGATAATTTGAAATATGACAATATGTATGGAAGCCAACAGAAACCACCGAAATTAATGAGGATTGAAGATTATAACTGGTGGAAAAATCGGTTTGAGGGTTGGGTAAAAGCATTCGCTCCTGAAAGTTGGTTAAAATTGAAAAATGGATATACAGAACCAGTAAAAGCAGGAGGAGAGTTATTAGATGAAAAAGAGTTTACAGATATAGATGTGAAAAATGTTGTACCTGAATACAAAATGTTTACATTGATAAAACAATCAGTGAGAGAAGATATCATTTCGCTACTTGAGCAAGAGAAAACGTCGAAGAGTTTATGGGAAGCGTTAGAGAGAAAGTGTGTAGGAAGTAATGAGATTGTGAAAAACAAAAAGAAATTGTTACGTAAAGAGTTTGATCTTTTTGGCTGTATAACTGGTGGAAAAATCGGTTTGAGGGTTGGGTAAAAGCATTCGCTCCTGAAAGTTGGTTAAAATTGAAAAATGGATATACAGAACCAGTAAAAGCAGGAGGAGAGTTATTAGATGAAAAAGAGTTTACAGATATAGATGTGAAAAATGTTGTACCTGAATACAAAATGTTTACATTGATAAAACAATCAGTGAGAGAAGATATCATTTCGCTACTTGAGCAAGAGAAAACGTCGAAGAGTTTATGGGAAGCGTTAGAGAGAAAGTGTGTAGGAAGTAATGAGATTGTGAAAAACAAAAAGAAATTGTTACGTAAAGAGTTTGATCTTTTTGGCTGTATGAAAAATGAATCGGTTTGTAAAATGATTGAGAGATTTGGGCATCTAAAGATGGAGCTGGCAAGACACAAAATCACATACACTCAAGAGGAGTTGGTTGATAAATTGTTTGATTCGTTGCCGAATGAGCAAGAGTGGCAATACTTTGCCTTAATGTTGAAAAACACAATCAAGCCTGAAGAGTTAACAGTGGATTTGATGATTGAAAGACTTGAAAGCCATGAGTTGGAGATAAAGAGATCTAAAGTCAACAATCCAGCTCATCAGCAGATTGCGGAGCTGTACTACCGAAGAAATCTACCACAAACTGGGTCTCCAAGAACAGCGTTTTCTGCAGAAAGCTCAAACTCAGTGAACAATGAAAGTCCTCACAGTGGTTTTCACAGTGGATCTTTTTCAACAACATCGAGCCAATCTGCATCAAAGAATGTATTCCAATGCAACATTGCAGTAGATTTGAAGAATACTCAAAATTTCAATGAGGAGTCTGCAAAGCAACAGATGGTTTTCTTAGCATCTGTGCTTGAATCGTACGAGAGTCTGGTTGCAGGAAAGATTGGAAACACCAACCTCACAAAAGAAGATTACGATCAGATTGACCCGGAAGAGATGGAACTGATCGAAATAAGGTGGTGTATGGCCAGTGCTGTGAGACGTGTTCAAAGATTCATGGAGATCACAGGAAGACATTCGATTGGCGGACCTTCCACCAAACTGGGTTTTGACAAGTCAAAGGTGACATGTTTCAAATGTAAACAGAAAGGTCACTTTAAACGTGAGTGCAGAAATGCTTACACTGATGATTCTGAAAATCCATTCAAAGAAGATTACTACAAGAAAGCGATCTATCATCAGAACAAACCTGAACCTCCTAGAATGAAGCAGCTTGAAGAAAAATCAAGAGCTCTTGCAGTTATTCATGACGATGAAGGTTATGACTGGAGTCAAGTTCTCCCTGAAGAAGATTGTGTTGGATATGCATTAGTAGCTGATTTTGATCATGATAGATGGTGGAGAAGAGATTATGCAAGATGGGAAATTGAAAAATTCAGAGAACCATTCAAAGAAGCCTAGAGAGTCAAAAGATGGAATGACGAATTGGAATGTTACATGGATCCACAGGGTAATCCAGTTGTTGACCCATCAAAGGTGGATTTTGAAGCTGTAACAAATTTGCTTCCAAGTCAGGCTACTTTCAACACAAGAAGGTTATCTGAAAAAGAATATTTGCCAGATTTGGTGAACAAAATCAAAGAAGTTTGTGAAGCAAGTCTACCAAAGGTGGTAGAAATGAAGAAGTGAAAAGAAGAAGAGTTGAAAAAGATGGTAGAGGAAATGAAGATTACTGCAAAGCTTGCTGCTGAAGAGGAGCAGAAGATTGAAGAAGAACAGAAAGAAGAAGAAGAAGAAGAAGAAGAAGAAGAGAACAAAAAGGAAGATCATACAGACGAACTGATGCTGAAAGAGACAGAGGTAAATGAATCTTCTGATCTATCGAGTGTTGAAATTGTTGATAAAAATGAGAACAAATGCAGGAATTGCATAGAAATGTGCAAAGCCTGTATTGAAAAAGATGAAACAATCAAAACAAAAGATATTGAAACAAACAAAATTGAAAATGTTTTCAAAACAAAATGTAAAGAAATGATTGAAAAAGAAGAAATTTTGAAACTAAAAGTTGAAAAGCTGACACAGAAATGTCAAGATCTTGAAAAAGAAAAAATTTGTATAAACAAAAGTGTTCAGCAAAATGTGTTGATTGTGTTGAAAAAGAAAATAAATTTCAAGATTTTCAAAAGGAGTATGAAAATTTAAAATGGTCAAGTCAGAGAGTACAAGAAGCTTATGATACTTTGAAGAGCCAAGTCAAATGTTTTGATCAAAGATTTTCTGAAACTTTGGTAACTAAAGAAATGTATGAGAGAAAGTTTAAAGAAAAGCAACTTGAATTAAACAAGTGTGTTGATGAAGTTGCTAATCTCAAACAAGTTCTGGTTGAAAAAGAAAAGGTTGTTACCAAACTTCAAAGTTATCATAACTCTTCGTATATTCTCGAACGTATTTTCAACATCACACCAGATGACAAAGATACTGACAAGAATAAAAAAGGTATTGGTTCATAATTTCATCAGGTACCACCACCATTGAGAAACAATTATACTTTTTATGATGAGGAAAAGGTGGCAAAAGGTCTGAACATAGTTGACCAATTACCTGAAAGCATCGATGTGACTTACTCCAAATCTGATGAAGCTAATGATTCAGAGGTGGTAAGTAAGGTTGTTGAAAGCATTCTGAAAGATGAGTCAAACAAAGGTAAGTCTGAATCACATGATGAAAATGAGGGAAATTTTCATGATGGCTATCTTAAACAGACAAAATCCGAGAAAAATTTGAATGATGATTCAAAAGGATTGGTTTATACCATGATTGGATCGGACAAATTATTCTTAGATGTTGTATTCCCGATTCAGAATGTGATTTCAGAAAAGGTTGATAAAGTTTTCAAAATGGTTGAGATTGAAAAATCTGAAATTTCAAAATTTGCTGGAAAAGGTCACAAACCTTTTTATAACAAACCTGGTTACAAGAAGAAAAACATGAAGGCTGGGTTTGGTTATAAGAAGAAACAAAGTTGGAAAAGAAATGAAATGCCAAATTATCAGGCAAAAATGAGTTTTGTTCAAGGAAAAAGTTTTGAAGAAGAGGAAAAACTCAAATTTAGACAACAGTCTAATGAAGAGTTTTGTGCTCAAAAGAAAAGGCAACAACCACAGGTTAAAGATGTTTCAAAAAGAACATGTTTTAAGTGTGATCAATTAGGACATCTTGCACGAAAGTGTCCAAATCTGAAACCTGTAGATGTTGAGACCAAAAAGAAGTTTGAAAATGTTGAGAAACAAAAATCCGAGAGTGTGAAACAAAGGTTAACCAGATTTGATTCAAAACAAACTTGGAGGTACAACACAAACAAGTTTGCTTCGAATCAAACTTGGAAACCAAAACAGACTAGGTCTGATTCTAGACAAACACAGATTTTTCACACACCCAGATTCAGAACAACACAAAGTTTGAACACATCAGTTGATATGACAAAATCCCAACAGTTTTGGAAACCAAAAGTTGTTGTTCAAAAACAAAATGTTCAAAAAGATTCACATTTTTACAAAAGAGGTACTCCAAAAGGACAAACATGGAGTGTTAAGAAACTAGTGTCTTTGGTAAAAGATGAGAAAATTGAAGTTAAAGATGAAAAAGTCTTTGTTCAGAATGAAAAAGATTTTCCGAAATTGAATGATGCATATTGTGTTGAAATGCCTAAGGTTCAACATACCTGGGCTAAATTGTTCAAGTAATCAAGTAGTCTGAATGTGTAGGTGCTCAACAAAATCAAAGATTGTGAGAATGGAAGTTGGAGCAGCCTGTCACAACGAGGAGAGGAGGCTGCTGGACCCTGGATTGGTTGAACAGGGGGTTTAACATTTTCTGTACATAAATAAACAATATTTCAAAAACCCTAAAAACTGAAAATTTAAAAAAAAATCCAAAAATATGTTTTTATTTTGTCAAAAATTTTGAAAAAAAAATCAAAAATATGTTGAGTGAATACGCCGAAACCCTCACGGCTGAACAAACATGATTACTTTCACAAGATTGAAAAACGGTTTTCAAACTGTCGAAAATCAATGGGTTGTAAATCATGGGGGTACGTTATATTTTCTGCAAAACAGAGCACTTTAAGCAGAAAATGGATGGCGAGACAAAGCTATCAGTATTGGTTGTCAAATTTTCTTTAAATGATTTTACATTTTAGGGGGAGTAATATTGTTAGAAAATACAAAAACATTTGAAAATTTGAAAAAGTAAAAAACATGATAAAATTCAAAATTGAATTTTTGTGTAAAAAGAGGAAATGATAGTACATCAGTAGACAGTTACAGTATGCTAAAGAAATGTAATGATTATATAGCGTTAAACAGTCTCACTGATGATATGCCGGTAGATTTTTATACATTTAGTAAACTTTTTCGGGATATAAACCTAAATTCAAACTTGCTTATTTCGTGGGGAACACTACTTGGATATATAGGTAACCCCTGAAATCTCGTTTGAAGGACCCCTCTTTCTGAGATACTAGGTCTTTATGCTTAGTGATATCTGGGGTATTATCCCGGGACTTCTGATTTTGCGGAAGCAATGGCCTAGTCCCCGGAGAATACTTTACGCTTGCTTGAAATATAGCCTACCCTCAGCATAAAAAATGATGAAACATTGAATAAATATGTAAATCATGTGCTGTTGAAGAAAAGATCCTCTAAAGGGGACACACCAAAAGTCGAAGCCGTCATCTCTCTACTGAACGGAAGTTCTGACCTGAGCTCTCACGGTTATTCGTAATTTATAACCCCTTACAGATATCATCTTGGTATACTCACCTGTAAGACTGAATATTGGGATCTGGATACGGGAGTATATTCAAGAGGTGGGACACATGAATGAGTTTAAGTTCTTAAGACACCTAATTCGTATCCTGAATCAGTTGAAGTTTGTGTGAAAATTTAAGTGGATCAGTATA
The DNA here is from genome assembly GCA_030545235.1 of Helianthus tuberosus. NCBI lineage: Eukaryota > Viridiplantae > Streptophyta > Magnoliopsida > Asterales > Asteraceae > Helianthus > Helianthus tuberosus. The sequence continues at coordinate 163,640,682 of CM060359.1, forward strand.
TCGACAATCTAAGTGAATTGTTTAATTCTTTATGTGAAACTAAGCTCAATGGTACTTGTGACTTGTCAAAGACTGATATGATCCTTTAACGCAAACTCAATCAAAAATATTGTCTGTAAATATGTTTGTAAATATTTCTTTACTGTTTTATATTTCAGAAAAATACAAAAAGATTTTGATTTCTGCTTTATTTTCGACAACTGATGTCTGAGGAGCCGAGTTTCAAAATCTAAGTATGTTGATCGTGTTTCGGAAAATAAAACAAGTTCATTAATTTGAAATTTGAAGTTTTAAAATTAAAAATCAAAAATAGTTTGTGATATCTCCAAGGTCATTAAGTTGAACTTGGATGATTAACCGTGAAGTATTTGGATGCTTAAATTGTTAAAATCTGTAATAGAGCCAGTTTCTGATCATGTTCGCTAAAATTGCCAAATCTACGAAGATTGTTGATAGGGGGAGAGTATCAAGTAATCCTGGATATATTCATATTATTATTATATCTTTAGAGCCAGGATCTTGATTTAGAAAGTTTAAAAGAGCCAGGTCACAATTCCTGGACAATTGGATGTTCAAAATGCTTTTACTTATAAATGTTTGAGTGATTGCAGATGTTGTACCAGACTACGATCCCGATAGCCGAGTCTAAGGGGGAGTCTGAAGACGAGCTCAACGCAAGAGGAAGCGTGGATTCAATGAGCCAGGAAACTATCCTGAAGGAGCTTGTATACGGAAAGCCAGGTGTCGATCCCAAAGCATGGAAGCTTGACGAAAGGGGGAGCCTGAAGAGTCTACCGAAAGGAAGAAGCTGAAGCTGAAAACAGATCCACGAGGATTCTGTTCAAACATTAAGACTCAGTGAGAGAGAGAAAGATAAGACGCTACGAGTTTGACTAAATTTTTGAGATTGACTGCGGCAATATCCAAGGGGGAGTCTGTTAGTGCATTTATGTCTATCGCCTCCGTCATCTCAAATCGTAGCTGAAACTTTTAAATTCTAGGCTATATTGTAATATCTAGTTAAGAAAGGCAAGGTGGCATTATTGTAAATAAGATGAACTACCTTTTAAGCCTTGGCTTATAAATAGATGCCTTAGGGTTTAGATTTAGAACTTTTGCTCATTTGACTCTCGAGAGAAACTGTTCAGTGTCTGTCTTCTACCGGAGCTTTGTACTTTCAGAACGATCAATAGAAAGAACAGACAGTGTTAAATCGTTGAATTCTGTGTTGATTATCTGTGATTTGTCATAATGGATTCCGCACATTAGACAAAGTCGATTCATCTTGTTCCTTAAGATCAGATCCTGAGCAAAGGGACCTACACATTGTTGGCGTAGTATAGTGATGGTAAGATAAAGAGTATAACAACCCTCCAAATTATTTCCAACACCCTAATATTTTTAAATGTCCCTATGTGTCCTAAAATACACCCCGTATGCAAAAACCGAGCCCTAAATACCTTATATAATTAAAAATAAAATCAAAATCAAAATTTTATGTCGCTCGCGTGCCGCGTAGACCCCTAAGGGATCTTACGCCGGTCGCGACAGCTCCAAACTCAGACGAAACCATAGCGTGCCACGTGTCATCATCGTGTCAACCCTAAACTCAATGAATCAGCAACCCTAGCCCCTATTACTCTACTGCGCAGGCCGCGTAGACCCTGGTCTCACCTTACGCGGGCCGCGAGAAACCTGAAATCAGGCCCTATAAATAGATGGCCTCGGCAGTTCATTCCGATCACTATGTGTAGTAAGTCGAGACGACATTAACATGTTTCCATTGGACATAGAGTTAGCCAATGTGTAATATGACCCATCAGTCAGGGATTGACAATACTGAATGAGTAATTGTGTAGATATAAACATTGTAATCGCTCTCAATACTGTTTAATAATAAAATATGTTTGAGTAAACTGAGATTTACTCACCAGTATTTCCCACTGACAAATGTATTTAAAACGCGTTTCAGGTAACAAAATGTAAAAGCCAATTAGAAGAAAGCCAGCTGGAGAGCACTGAAGGCTTGGAAAAATGTGGCTATAAAAGTTTCCTAAAAGATAATGTTTTAAATTCAATAAAATAGGGTTGATCCCTATAAGCAATGTTGTAATAAGAAACTTGGGTTTTACCCATGTGTTTATTAATATAAAATATGGTGGTTTTACTCTGAAAAAATATTTTCTAACTACGGTCCTGATGAAAATTCCGCTGCCAAAAATGACTAAATACCCGATACCACCGAAACTGGCTCGCGACCGCCCGTTCCCGGGAAGACAAGGATCGGGGGATGTGACAAAGAGATCGTCCAAGGACACAAGGGCTTTTAATACAGATTAATCGTCAACGTCTAATCGACCCAAATTTTGAGAAAAGATTTTAAACAAATAAAAATAAAGAAAGAAATTAAATATTAAAAGAAACAAATAAACATGAAATAATCACTTGGTTCCGAATCATCTTTTAAATATCCTTTGATGATTTCCGCACTTTGGGTTTTTTAAGAGATTATCTTATTTATAGTGCCAGGTCCCTCTTTTGAATGCAACGTTACCCTCTGCCATATTTGTCTGAGTCAGCAGGGATACAGTCATGCAAGGTTGTTTAAAGTTTTAATAGTAGTTTTTTATAAAGGATACAAGTTGTTCTTACTTCGCTCAATTTGATACTATCTGCCTCAAAGGAAGTCCTAATAAGCTTGAATAAAGTCCTCGCAGGATCTATACACTAAACGAGGCAAGAACTTTACCCAAAACCACTCTTCTAACCCTCTTCCAGACAGTTAACGTGCTTTATATAGACTGTAAAGACACGAATGAGTGAATCAACAAAACCTGAAGAGATGATAAGATAAAATTCACGTTCAATATAAAAAAAACAAGTTATTAAAGTTACTAATACATACTCAAATAAAAAGTGACCTAAAACAACCCTCAAAAACGTTCTAAACTAACCCGTGTCAGACGCGTGGCAAGTCTAGGTTCGTGACCAGGCAACACTAGCCGTAGACTAGGATGCCCTCGCGGGGCGCGAGAGAGACCCTTAGGTTGGTCGTGGGGGACGAGAGACGTACGGAGAAACTAAAAATTGAGCAGTTCAGCAACATGCACAATCTGCTCACTCTTTCTTTCTCTTTATAACTTCTATCAGTTAAAATACCCCTCTAAAACACAAAGCTCTGCCACGTTGTAGGTAATTTAACCCCCGATCACTAAATCGTTACCCTACTCAATTGATCTAGGACCCAACAACGCACGTCAAAGCTCTGCCTGACTAAGTTCGTTGGGGTTCTGTCTCGTGTTGTATGGTTAATGTGATTTGGATTATTTTACTAAGACGCGTGCATTGTTTGTCTTTAATAGAAACTCATAGAAATAATTAGGAAGTATCACCGAGAAGCCCTTAGAAAAACATAAGTTTACAATGTGAGTCATTCTCCTTTTCTCACAGTTTGTGAGCCATTATTTAAAATGTTTTACAAAACCCTAAATCTTTATCAGTTATGTTTACAGTGATTAAGTTTTTGTAATTCTACAATTATCATCAGTATGTAGGGTTTTGTATACATTACTTAGCACTCGTTAATATTGGACAATGGGTTAGCCAATATTAGCATGACCGCATGCACGGGGGACAAAGGCTGCTCCAGTAGCAATACTGTGTTGAGAAATTGGAAGATATAAACAAATGTAAAAATTCTTGATGTTGTAAAACATAACAATGTGTCATTTTATAAAATGGAATGTACTCACCAGTATTTCTTGGTGATAAAATATTTTAAAACGAGTTTCAGGTAACTTGATGTGAAGATATTAAAAGCCAGCTGTGGAGCACTGAAGGCTTAAAAAATTGGCTATAAAGTTACCTGAATACATATTATAAATAAAATATTGGTTTTCATCCCATTTGTTTAATCTAAAAGTTTGTGTTTTGAAACTATGAATATATTTCCTAACTATGATCCTGATGTGTCATTTTTGCTGCCAAATTAATAAACACCGATACCACCGTCACTGGCTCGTGGCTCCCGCTCCCGGGATGGGGTCGGGGGTTGCGACAGAAGGTGGTATCAGAGCCATGATAAAGGTGGTATCCCGCTCCTGAGATGGGGTCGGGGTTGCAAGTTAGTAAAGAGGAACATGCAGAGCATCTGCATATACTTTTGACGTTGTTGAGAAAAGAAAAGCTTTATGCTAAATTCCAAAATGTGAATTCTTGTTGCAAGAAGTGCAATTCCTTGGACATTTATTTAATCATAAAGGAATTCATATGGATCCCTCAAAGATCGAAGCGATTACCAAATGAAAAGTCCCAGAGTCACCTACAGAAGTGTGAAGTTTTCTTGGACTGGCAGGATATTATAGATGTTTTATTCAATATTTTTTCTAGAATAGTCATTCCATTGATCAAACTAACTTGCAAGATAGTTAAGTTTGAATGGGGACCAAAACAAGAGGAACAATTTAAGATTTTAAAGCAAAAGCTAACAATGCACCAATACTCGCCTTGCCAGAAGGAACTAAAACTTTGTAGTCTACTATGATGCCTCCAAGCTAGGATTTGGATGTGTATTGATGCAACGTCAGAAGGTAATTTCTTATGCCTCTAGACAACTTAAAAAGCATGAAGAGAATTATACAACACCTAATCTAGAGTTAGGAGCGATAATTTTTGCCCTTAAGGTTTTGAGACATTATCTTTATGGTAGTAAGTTCGTTGTTTTCACGGATCATAAGAGTTTAAGATATGTCTTTAGATAAAAGGAATTAAACATGAGGCAAAGACGTTGGATGGAAATTCTTAGTGATTATGATTATGATATCTAGTATCATGCAGGAAAGGCTAACGTAGTGGCTGATGCTTTAAGTCGAAAGTACCATGAGAAACCAAAGAGAGTGCGTGCTCTCAGACTAAACTTGCATATAGACTTAAATGAGCAAATTAAAAAGATACAGGAAACAGTAATCAAGGATGATGCTGAACGTTTAAAAGAAATGATTAAAGAATTAGAACAAAGAACCGATGGAATTTAGAGATTCCATAAGAAAAGAATTTGGATACATATTCAAGGAAACCTACGAAACAAAATTCTAGAAGAAGCTCATAAATCTAAGTATACGATGCATCCTAAAAGTGAAAAGATGTATCAAGACTCAAGAAAGAATTTCTGGTGGATAGGAATGAAGAAGGATATAGCAAATTATGTTGCTAAATGTTTAACCTGTTCATAGGTCAAAGCTGAACATCAGAAACCTTCAGGGTTACGACAACAGTTAGAAATGCCAATTTCGAAATGTGAACTGATAACAATAGACTTTGTAACTAAATTACCCAAGAAACGAAAAGGTAATGATATAATCTGGGTGATTGTAGACAGATTACCCAAATCTGCAAATTTCTTACCAATGAAAGAAACTTTTAATATGGAACAGTTAGCTAAGTTGTATGTAAACGAAATAGTTTCGTTACATAGAATTCATTTATATATTGTGTCTGACAGAGACAGTCATTTTACATCTCATTTTTGGGCAAGTTTCCAAAAGGCAATGGGCACCAAGTTAAATCTAAGTACAGCTTATCATCCTCAAACGGACGGTCAAGGCAAAAGGACAATTCCAACAATAGAAGATATGCTTAGAACTTGTGTTATAGATTTCGGAGGAAATTGGAACGACCATGATGTGTGCAAAATGTAACATATAAATTACATCAAATGAGGCATGAAACTAACCCTTTTTAGTACTAATGTTGGAAAAAATGTGTTTTTGTCTTCCTTTTGAATTTACAGGACCAAATGAGCTTAAACTAGCAAAAGGAACAAATATATAGCCAAAACCAACATAAATACAAAGAAAAGGGATAAACGTGACATGCCTGACCCCTCAGCAGCATCCCCAAAGGAAAAAACAAGAAACAGAAGACTAACCACGGGGCTGTGCCCACTGGACACAAGGGCGTGGTCAGCTACCTGCAGAAAAGACAAAGCTGGGGAAGCTTCTACGCCCACCACGGGGGCGTGCCCAGCCCAGCATGGGGCGTGGTCAACGCTAAGATACGCAGAATCTTGCAAAATATTTGTAGTACAAATACGCTTCTACACACGGGGTCGTGCCCACTGTACACGAGCCGTGTTGAGCCCTATGCTGACAAATGCAATTAATAAAGGAAGAGAAAAGGATGGCCAAGGGGGCATGTCCGCTGGACACGGAGCCGTGGCCGTGCTTCTGTTCAGGCTATAAATAGAGGTGCTTGGCTCACTTCAAAGGCATCCCTTGGCAAACCACCACTCTCTCACTTTACCACCACTCCACCACCACTACAACACCCACATCCACCACCATTATCCATCATCCACCTTAGAGTGTGTATAGTAGTCTCGGGATCCAAGATTAATAGTAAGAGTTCTTGTCAATCAAAGGCAATGTTTGGCTAAGTCACTTACATCACTTGGTGAAGACAAGTCTTTAATGTATTACTTTTGATTTTTAATCTTTTCGCACTTGTTATTTGGTTTTGTATTAATGACTTTAATAACCAGTTTCTTATGTTGAAGGTGAAACTTCTTTATCATTTGTCTGTGGTGTCTTGGCATTACTTTACTGTCTATATAAAGTAAAAGATTTACACGATTCATATCTCTACGGTCTATATAGAGATATGTTGGCTACCTGGTCGGGGGTTAAGGGAATGGTTGAGTAAGGCTCTTGCCTTATTCAGTGTATAGATCCTGCAAGGACCTGGGTCAAGCTTACTAGAACCTCCTTCAATACCCACTGGTATTGAATGGCGGGGGTGCGAATGGCTTGATCCCCCCATATGTAAACTACTATTAATACATTAAACCGGCTACTTGGGATTGTATCCCTGCTGACTCAAACCACTTAGCCGAGGGTAAAGTCACCTTCAAAAGAGGGGCCTACCACTTTTCGCATTAATAACTTAATTAATTATCTTTCAATATTACGACCCTTTGGGATTGTATCATTGCTGACTCAAACCACTAGGTTGAGGGTAATGTCACCTTCAAAAGAGGGGCCTACTACTATAACTAAGATAATCTCTTAAAAAGTGCAAAAGTGCGAAAATCATCAAAGGATACACTAAAGGCGAGTCGGATCCAAGCGATTCATCTTGTCTATCTGTTTTTACTTTATTTTCATTTCTGCATTTTTTAGTTTTTATTTTCATGATTTAAAATATTTTCTCAAAAAATTTAGATTGATTAGACATTGAGGATAAACCGGTACTAAAAGCTCTTGTGACCTTGGACAACCTCGGTATCTTAGAAACGCTATACTACGCTCACGATGGGTGCACTTGCCCATGTGTGTGTTTAGTGTTAGTAGCATATCGTGTTTTATAAATTTAAAACTTGACTAATACATAAAATGGGCTAATAATATCAATAAAATCATATTACAGCTCGCACACACCAACCACTTACCTTTAATAGAATTTTCTTACAACAACAGCTATCATACCAGCATCAATGTTGCCCCATTCGAAGCACTCTATGCATGAAAATGCCGAACACATGTTTGCTAGGCCGAAATTGGAGAAAACTGTTGGAATTTTAAATTGGAGACAAGGTATTGTTAAAAGTTTCTCCATGGAAAGGAGTTGTTAGATTCGGTAAGAAAGGAAAGCTAAGCCCAAGATATGTTGGACCTTTTGAAGTTATTAAAAGAATAGGACCGGTAGCTTATCAGCTACAATTTCCCGAAGAAATGGTTGGAATACATGATGTGTTTCTTGTATGTAACCTCAAGAAGTGCTTAGCAGACGTATCAATAGTAGTACCTCTTTAGAACATAGAGGTAATCGAAAAGCTTAAGTTTGTAGAGAATCCCATACAGATTGAAAATAGAAGGATCAAGAATCTCAAACACAAGAGATTAGTTCCGGTCAAAGTGAAATGGGATTCAAAGAGAGGGCCAGAATACACATGGGAGCTAGAGTCAGAAATGCAACGGAAATATCCACACCTATTCTAGTGAATCTCAAGGACGAGATTTAAAACAAGGTGGGGAGGATATAACAACCCTCGAAAACGTTCTAAACTAACCCGCATGTTTCAAAACGAGCCCATATAACCTTAATTTTATATAAATCAAATAAAATATTAATTTTTATGTGGCTCGCGGGCCGCGAAAGAATTAAGGGGGCCGGTCGCGGGGCGCGACTGGCCATTGTTTGATGGACACTCCTTGCGCCACGTGTCAGACGCGTGGCAAGTCTAGGTTCGTGACCAGAAAACCCTAGCCGTAGACTAGGGTGCCCTCGCGGGGCGCGAGAGAGACCCTTAGGTGGGTCACGAGGCGTGAGAGACGTACGGATAAACAATAAATTGAGCAGTTCAGCAACATGCACAATTCGCTCACTCTTTCTTTCTCTCTATAACTTATATCAGTTAAAATACCCCTCTAAAACACAAAGCTCTTCCACGTGGTAAGTATTTTAACCCCTGATCACTAATTCGTTACCCTACCCGATTGATCTAGGACCCAGCAACGCATGTCAAGGCTCTACCTGACTAAGTTCGTTGGGGTTCTGTCTCGTGTTGTATGGCTATTGTGATTTGGGTTATTTTACTAAAACGCGTGCATCATTTGTCTTTATTAGAAACTCAAAGAAATAATCAGGAAATATCACCGACAAGCCCGTAGAGAAACATAAGTTTACAATGTGAGTCATTCTCGTTTTCTCACAGTTTTTGAACCATTATTTCAAATGTTTTACAAAACCCTAAATCTTTATCATTTATGTTTACAGTGATTAAGTTTTTGTAATTCTACAATTATCATCAGTATGTGGGGTTTTGTATACATTACTTGAAACTCGTTAATATTGGACAATGGGTTAGCCAATATTAGCATGACCGCAAGCACGAGGGACAAAGGCTGCCCTAGTAGCAATACTGTGTTGAGAAATTAGTAGATATAAACAAATGTAAAAACTCTTGATGCTGTAAAATATAACAATGTGTCATTTTATAAAATGGAATGTTGTCGCCAGTATTTCTTGCTGATAAAATATTTTAAATCGCGTTTCAGTTAACTTGTTGTGAAGATATTAAAAGCCAGCTGGGGAGCACTGAAGGGTTAAAACCAAGTGGCTATAAAGTTACCTAAATAAAAAGTTTATGTTTTCTGTAATTAGGGTTTATCTCTATAAACATATTATAAATAAAATATGAGTTTTCATCCCATTTGTTAAATCTAAAAGTTGGGCATTTTGAAACTCTGAATTTATTTCCTAACTACGATCCTGATGTCTCATTTCCGCTGCCAAATTAATAAACACCGACACTGGCTCGCAGCTCCCGCTCCCGGGATGGAGTCGGGGATTGCGACATGACCAAAGGTTGGAAATAAAAAGTAATAAATAAAAGATTTTGTCTTCACCTAGTGATGTAAGAGATTAGCCAAGCATGGCCATAGTTTAACGAAAGCTCTTACTATCAATCTTGGATCCCGAGACTACTATAATTCTAAATATTGTGCTAGATGATGATGGTGTTGTGGTGATGGAAGTGAGAGAAATGGTTTACCAAGAGATGAGTTGTAAGTGAGCTAAGCACCTCTATTTGTAGTTGGAAACATGAGGTTCGCACGCCCCCGTGCCTGGTAGGCATGACCCCGTGTCCTTCACCTTATATGTCTTCATTTAATGTTGTTGTCAGTCCATCTACACCCACGGCCTCGTATGTCAACGGCATGGTCCCTTGACCCTTGTACTTGTTGTACGAACCCAGATTTGCAAATTTGAGAGTTGACCAGATCAATATGGCAGATCGAGGGTAGCGTTGCCTCAAAAGAGGGACATGGCACATTTTGCATTAAATAATTACTTAATTATCTTTCAATAATCCGGCCTTGCAGGACTGTATCCCTACTGACTGCGAACAATATGGTTTAGGATAGCGTTGCCTACAAAAAAGGGACATGCCACTATAACTAAGATAATCTATTAAAGAACCCAAAGTGCGGAAAACATTAAAAGATACATAAAAGATGAGTCGGAACCAAATGATTCTTTCTTGTTTAGTTGCTTCTTTTATTATTTAGTTTCTTTCTATATTTTTAGTTGTTTAAAACATTTTCTCAAAATTTGGGTCGATTACACGTTGGCGATAAACACATACTAAAAGCTCTTTTGTCCTTCGGCAATCTCGGTATCTTACCATCGCTACACTATGCCAACGATGGGTGCACTTTCCCTAACGTGTTATAGAGAGTGACAGTTTATATCGTGTTTTATAAATTTATAGCTTGATAAATGAGTAAAAAGTACTTAAAAATACATCAAAATTCTGTACATACTCGCATCACGTCATGTTTTTAGGGCCGTTGCCGGGGGACACAAGAATTTTAAAAAAACTTAAAATCAACGGCCTAATCATTTTTTTTTTGTTTTTTCAGTTCAACTTTTTTTCGTTTTACAAAAACTTTCAGTTCCAGTAGCTTAACACGAGGCCATGCTTTATAGACACGGGACCATGTCTTGTTTACAGTAACTGAAAATTTTCTGTGGAAGGCTCACACGGGCCATGTTTCATTCAACATGGGGTCGTTTTAAAAACGCCCAGTACCGAATTAAACAAAGTCTAAGGTACAGGGCCGTGTTCACATAGCACTAGGCCATGTAAACCTTCTGTATTCGTAAAAATTTTAATTTCCAAAAATCGTAATCTTCTGAGTACTATCCTAACAATGGACTATTACATGGGAGATTTTGATTACTATGATTATGATGAGTATGAGAAACCATATTGTACCATATGCGGTGAATCCTACTCGGTACAAAATTTTTACCTCTTTCAACCATCAACCTCATACACAACATATGAGGAACCAAGATTTAAGCTTCCAACATCAAGCTTTGATTGGGACACTCCAGCGTTTGAAATGTATGAGACATCACTCACAATAGTTCCCGAAGCCGAAAGCCTCATACAAAGTCTCAAGAACATAGAATGCTTGATCAAACAATCTCTTGCAAGAGAAGAGACTATATGTACAAAAGAGGTAATAATATAAGAGGTAATAATAGAAGAGGTAAAACCCCAAGAGCCAACGAAGGAAGAACAACTCAAAGAAGACTTAACACCTGAAGAAAACCCCAAACCAAGCCATTCGAAAGTTAAGTTCTCTAAGGTAAATTTCAAAGAGGAACAAAAAGACCTCCAAGAAATATACATCTTACAACCTTCTTTTGAAAATCATAGTTTTGTTCTATCTCATGCTAAGTTCTTAAATGAGTTAACCACTAGTCCTAACATTAAAGCAATAGCAAGTGTTAAATTGACTAAAGATCAAACTTTGCTAATACTAGATGAACAAAATGAATCAAACATAAAACCAGTAACATATTTTAGTCAAAACATCTATGTTAGTAACAACTCAATAGATAAAGATCCTAGTGTTAAAATAATGACAAGCTACATTTTTGAAAGAATACGTATTGGTGATTTTCTTCCAATTAAAATTCCGATCTTTTTGGCTAATAAAAAAAAATAAAAATGCTACGGGAGTGGTTGAGGACGTTCTCATTCAAACTAATCAAACGATTCTACCTACCGACTTTGTCATCTTAGATGATGCTCCGCTCGTGTTGGCACAACCTTTTCTTAAAACCCAACAAGCTTTGATCAAACAAAAATATCAAGATCTTCCCACAAAACTTGAGGCCGACAAACGAACTTTTAATTTAAATAATGCAATGAAATATCCAATCGGCAATGACGACCCCTTGTTAGAAGATGAAGTTGAGCCACCTTATATGGAAGAACCAAATGACCAATTCTTTGAAGAGGAAGAACTTCCAAAAGGCTTAGCATAAGCATTCTTAGATAATAAAGGTAAATTTCACGTCATCATTTCTTCGTATCTCACTTCTCATGAAAAAGAAAAATTATTAATAGTCTAAGTCCCAGAAGAAAGTGAGGTTAGAGCCTAGGTATCTCTACATAAACCTAATTCGCTGAAACCTATAGCTCTGATACCAATCTGTATCAGAGTTGGCATGACCTATGGTTGTAACCTATGGCTCTGATACCAATCTGTCACACCCCGAAATATCAGAGCTGGCGTGACTGGACCGGTATCTTCATTGCACTGCTGAAGCAAATAAGCTAAGACTTCTAGAAAACGAACGCCCACTAAGTACTCGAATCTCCAAAGGTTCTCCTATTCCAACCATGCCATAATTTGAGAAAGTAGCCTGAGAAAGAAACATGCGAAAAATCAATATAAAGTTGAGCGAGTTCATTGTTTGTATGTAAAAGATTTAAAATAAATCTTTTTGAATAACCGGTTTTGTGAAACCTTGTATGTGTAAAAAGTTATGTTTGTATAACCTTGTATCTGTAAATTTTAGTGTTTGTAACACTTTTGTGGCTGTCAGTGTCTGCGCATGACAATGACAAACATGCTTGTATGAGTATGTATGTTGGGCTCGTCAGTCCTTAAGATGAAGGCCTTAGGTGCATGCAAGTTTTGGGTTGTTGTATTTGGGACACACAGTGTCCGTTGTTCTTATACAGGACTAACCAGTCCCCTTTGTAACTAGGACCAACCCTGTCACTAGTATTTGTAGCTCATGCATGTTTCGTAACTGTTTATGTTTTTGTAAAAAAAAACCGGTGTGTTTTGCATTAGTTTCTCGTAAACCATTTGAGTTTATCGAAAATCAGAAACCATTTGCGTTAGTTACAACTTGTTTGTAGAATGGTTTACAAATATGAAACCTTTGTTCGTCAAAAACCTTATGTCTTAGCAAAACGTGTAAGTCTAGAAAATATGTAATTCTTGATCACCGAAAACCTTATTTGATTATTTTTTTTTTTTTTGCAAAACGTCCTTGTCTTTCCACCCAAAAAAACATTTAGAAAAAAATGTAAAACCGTAAAAAGGTGGGGTTATGAACTCACCTGGATTTCCATGTGCAAAGCTAGCTAAATACGACTCTGTGATGTCGTTTCCAAGACGTGACTCGCTAGCGTGCATTCTACAATATTCCTAACACGGAATATCTTATAAGTTTCTAAATAAACGCGGTAACTAAACTACGTGTCACCGAGCTCTACCGAATCGTTAACCGAACGATTCGACGGTAAGTTGTTAACTTAATGACAACGATTAAGTTATACGTGTTAAGTCTCGTTTAGTGTCATTAATAGTTACTAAGGGCTTGTTTGGCTAAGCTTTTCAAAACTACTTATTTGCTTATTTGCTTTTCTGAAAAGCAAATAAGTCAATAAGCTGTTTTGAAAAGCTTTAAAATGGAGCTTTTTAAAATGACTTATTTGCTTTTCAGAAAGCAAATAAGCAAATAAGTCATTTTGAAAAGCTCAGCCAAACAGCCCCTAAGTTTTGGAAGTACTTAGTTTTCGATAAATTCAAAATATACAAATATTTATACAAAAATATAAATATATCGATAGAATAGTGTTAGTCGTTCCGAGAAGTCGTACGTGTATGTAAAGAATATTTACATGAAAGTATATATAACAAACTCGTGTTGTGTATCGCGTCTCGTATGATAAGTATCAAAATATGTGTATATGCCGTTTAGGCGTTTGAAATAAATATAAAATGTTATATTTATTTTATAGAAGAATCGTCGAGTTGTTGTGTTTTAAAATAAATATATAACTATATTTATTTTTTTATAAACGAATACGAGTCGTTTGATGTTTGAATAAATCTAAAACTATATTTATTTTTATAAAAGAATTCATATTGTTTGATACTTGAAATAAATATATAAACTATATTTATTTTTTATAAAAACGAATTCGTGTTGTTTTGTTTGATATTTGGAATAAATATAAAAACTATATTTATTTTATAAAACGATGGCATGTTCGGCGTTTGAACCAATATAAATAATTATATTGATTTTTTAAAAGATTTTTCGAATTTATGAAGTTTAAAATATAATAACTATATTTATTTGTTGTAAATAATTTCCAAATCGTTGCTTTCGAAAGTTGTAAAGTGTCGTCGTAAGAAATTCTATATTTGTACTTGTTTTTATGAAAGTTTCTCGGATCTAATAAGTTTCGTCTTATAATAACACGCGTTTTGGTTTCAGATTTTCTCGAAAAACGGGCAGAATTTCCTCTGTTTTTGGACGCCCCCGACAATAAAAGTTGTCGTTATTTTTCAAAATTCAACCAATTTGCAACAATGTATACGTATATTCAATTTATATAAGAACGACAATAAGTAATTCCAAGTGAATTTTTAACTAAAAATTCACTAAGTTGTTCGGTTCGAGAGCTCGTATTTCACGTAATCCTTTAAAACTATATTAAAACGTAAATATAAATCTTGATGTTAATTATTTACCAAATCTTCATGTCGAAATGCGGAAAAGTTGACTGAGTTGACCGAGTCAACTCACTGTGTTGACCAGGTGTGACCGAGTCGACCCGAACCACATACCACGACCCGAGCTGATCCAAAATCCGAACTGATCTGTTGACCAAAGTTGACCAAACTTTGACTGTTGATCGAGCCGTTGACCAGAATAATGAGTTGACCTGAACCCGAGACGTCACCCGAGCCACAATTTACCCGACCACAGTTGACCATACCCGGACCACTGTTGACCATACCCGAACCACTGTTGACCGAGTAGAACCCGCAAAATCCCGACAAAAGTCTGACCCATCTATAACCCGAAATCCACTTGAATAATTTGAACCAAAACCTTCACCCGAACCTGTAATGAAACCTGAACAAAACCAACCTGACTAACATCACCACTGCTAAAAATATCACCAGCTGTGCACCTCCTTCACCATCCCAACTCATCGCTGACCCGACTGGACCCATTATCGTCGCCTGTCAACTGAACCATGACCACCATCAACGCTAGACAGGAACTCGTCGGACCTGAGACACTGACCACCGCCACGCCGCTGTCGACGGCGGCGGCTCTCCTTCAAACTTCTCCGTCTTCTCTCTCTCTATCTCGATCTTTCTCTTCTCTTCTTGTCACCGCAAATCGAGGGACGAAAGTGTGGGTGTGGCTGAGAGTTGTTTGGTTATCGGGTTACAGGGGATGCGAGAGGGGGAGTCCATTGTTGGGTGTCATCGGAAAAGGAGCCACCGGTCATCGACCGGCTGTTCATCGGGGGGAGAGGGTGGGGTTGAGAGGTGTAGTTGAAGGTGTTTGAGGGAGATGAGAGACATCGAGTGTGTTGGATGTGGTTGTGTGCTTGTTTCCTGTATGTATAATCGACAGAGAGAGAGGAGAATGAAAATGAAGATGTTGCTTTATGGGTGTGTTGATTTGTTTGGAGAAGAAGATAAGATGCAGGACTTTGAGGGGTTTGGGAGGAAACATCTTTGGGAGCGGCTGGTAAAAATGAAGCAACTTTAGGGTTTGGTTCTTTAAATAGGTAGGTTAAGTTAGTGGGCTTTGAGCTTGGGCCCAAGGCTCAAGGCCCACAAGCCCAATCCTCGTGTCTAGTGGCCCGAAATATCTTAAAAGACCCGTTTTCAAAACCCGTTTTTCTAAAAATTTCGTGAATTATTGTTATAAAATCAAAAGACGCAAATTAGGGTCGGTAATTGCGTTTCCGCGTTCGTTCGTCAATCACGGTCAAAGTCGCGTTATTAGATCGTTATGCGTTTGTGATGTTTCGGAGGTACGAATAATTCGAAAAACTAAATTTATAAATAAAAATACTCGTAGAAAATTCGTATTTTTCGGCGTCGTCAGTATTTCGTACGGTTTCGCTTAAACCACCATTCATGCACTGTAAAGCCAGTTAGGCGTTCCTAGGCATTCCAAAGGCCTAGTTAAGTTAATGTATGTCTGAAGCAATATTTATTATCGCCCTGATGTTTGTTAATCGCGTAATTAGGAGCCGTAAATCACGGGTTGTCACATTCTCCCCATGTTAATAAATTTTCGTCCTCGAAATTTAGACTACTTTAACTCCTTAGAGTTACGTTATGCATAGGTAATACGAATAGTGTCAAAGTGAATAACCACGAGTTCGAATCAAGACTTACTCGAATTATGTGAATTCAAGGACATATTACAACGATAAGAACCCAACGGTTAAAAGAAATTTGTTCGGAATTTGATGTCAAGGGAATGAGACATACTGATACAGTCACCAGGGTGACTAAGTTAACAGGGGTCCAACAAAGAACAACAATCTCGACCAATAGAATTCCAAACGAACGTTTACAATATGAAAATGAGTTCTAGAAACCATAACATGTGCTAGATGAAACTTATAATCAACAAGCTCAAATGAAGGAGTTTTGCATGAAACGCTCGAACGTGATTAGCACAAGCTACAAGTTATACCAACGCCACAAGGTGTCGTAGTGAATGAAACAATTCAATAATAGCGATGATTGAACAAGTATCACATGTATTTTGCATGAAACGCTCGATCATGATTAGCACAAGCTGCAAGTTCTACTGACACCACAAGGTGCCGTAGTGATCGAGATAATTCAATTATAACGGTGACCGAACAAGTTCACCGTGTTTGAAATCAAATCAAATGAAAGTGCAATGAAGTAAATTTGAAAATTTGTTTCTAACAACATCATAGGATTTTTCAATTGAAAATAGAACATCAAAGAAATATTGTTATTTGCTCGAAGATGAAGATGCAATGAATATCATGAAACATTCGATCGATAAAGAAAGAACCGTTAATAGGTACATCGGAATATAATCATGAATTTGTGTACCATTGTCTTAACACACGATTGTGTTAAGACTGCTGTAATATGATAAATCAATATTTAAAGCAAATCAATAAATAAATATTTAAATCCGTGCATGAGATGTGTAAACGAGATTAGCACAAGCTTCAAATTAGTGAGAACACCACCACAAGGGGTTTGAAATCAACAAACGACTTAATGGACTCGAAGGCCAAACAAGTCTACTACGACTCGGAATAAATGAAGCGCTTGTTAAAGATTGATTTGAATATGATGCTCCCAATACATCATATGGTGCCTTGAATTGAATATGTGTAGTGGACAAGTTCAAACAATTGAACTTGGTTTAGGCGTAATCCAACAGCAAATACATGTTTCGAAAAGGAAATTTCGGCTTGGTTACAACGCAGAACCATGTACGTGTCTTGAAAAGAAAAGAACTTTCAAGAAATTCGTTGACTCGATAGCAAGGAGTCAACACTTACAATAATGCAGGTCATTCGAATCATAAATCAATAATTATATTTTGCAAAGTAATATTTGAAACTTTAATGAAACAATCATTCGAAGTGAAACAACATGCGTAACAAACAATGAGCGTGTAACATATGAATTTTTCAAGAAACGAAATAAATTAGTGTTCGCTAAAATGAAAGAAATCACTGTGATACAATGACCATTAAGAGGAGTAGAGATGTAAAAATCTATTCACTAGATGTAAAAGTCAGAATTTCAATAAAGAAATTTATGGACTTTACCTGGGTTTCATGTGATGACCGGTTGTTAGGTGACATTACCATAGAATGTCGAACATAGCGCATTCATCGTTTACGAGATAGGGGGATTGCGAATACTTGTTTCTTCTCCATGGCGTGATTCGTGTCGTTGCAGGACCGCGTAACAAGTTGCCGCATCCTGATCGATAGTTCCCCTGCTGATGGAATCTAGCATCGTCGTTGCATTGCGCCATTGTGTCTTTTCGAAGGCCTCGCCTCGATAGTCATATTTGACATACTTCAACCTCCGTTGATGTATAGATTGAGTTTCGTGAACTCTTGCACGCCTGTGCTTTGTTTTGCGTAGGTTACCTGCTCGATTAAATAAGATAACGTAGACGACATAATAATGACATTTGCCCAAGTTAATAGACGTGGTTCCTACGTGATGACCTTTAATGAACTTCGACATAAGTTCCTAAAGGTTCTAAATGCACGTTTCCTCATCTCTCAAAGTTTTCTTTATTGCGTGTAACTGTTTTTGTGTACCGTGTAGAAAACACAACTTTAGCGTATGTCCGAAAACAATATTTTGACTCATTGTTTTTTGGCAACGGTTGGAGACCGTTTTCGAGTCTTAGGCGTTTTGTATGTATTCAAAGTCTTAATAGTCTAAGTCCTAGAGGAAAGTGAGGTTAGAGCCTAGGTATCTTTACAGAAACCTAATTCGCTGAAACCTATAGCTCTGATACTAATCTGGTATCAGAGTTGGCATGACCTATGGCTGTAACCTATGGCTCTGATACCAATCTGTCACACCCCGAAATATCAGAGCTGGCGTGACTGGACCGGTATCTTCATTTCATAGCGGAAGCAAATAAGCTAAGACTTCTAGAAAACGAACACCCACTAAGTACTCGAATCTCCAATGGTTCTCCTATTCCAACTGTGCCATAATTTGAGAAAGTAACCTGAGAAAGAAACATGCGAAAAATCAACATAAAGTTGAGCGAGTTCATAGTTTGTATGTAAAAGATTTGAAATAAATCTTTTTGAATAACCGGTTTTTAAAGTATTGTTTTTGAAAACGAAATAAAATTCATTTTCTTTGGCACGTTTAATGAAAACTTTGTATTTGTGAAACCTTGTATGTGTAAAGTGTTATGTTTGTATAACCTTGTATCTGTAAATTTTAGTGTTTTAACACTTTTGTGGTTGTCACTGTGTGTGCATGACAATGACAAACATGCCTGCATGAGTCTGTATGTTGGACTCATCAGTCCTTAAGATGAAAGCCATATGTGCATGCAAGTTTTGGGTTGTTGTATTTGGGACACACAGTCTCCTATGTTCTTGTACAGGACTAACCAGTCCCCTTTGTAACTAGGACCAACCCCGTCACTAGTATCTGTAGCTCATACATGTTTCGTAACTGTTTATGTTTTTGTAAAAAAACCCGGTGTGTTTTGCATAAGTTTCTCGTAAACCATTTGAGTTTATCGAAAATCAGAAACCATTTGCATTAGTTATAACTTGTTTGTAGAGTGGTTTAGAAATATGAAACCTTTGTTCGTCAAAAACCTTATGTCTTAGCAAAACGTGTAAGTATAGAAAATATGTAATTCTTGATCACCGAAAACCTTATTTGATTTTTTTTTCAAAACGTGTATGTCTTTCCACCCAGAAAACATTTAGAAAAAAATGTAAAACCGTTAAAAGGTGGGGTTATGAACTCACCTGGATTTCCATGTGCAAAGCTAGCTAAATACGACTCTGTGATGTCGTTTCCAAGACGTGACTCGCTAGCGTGCATTCTACAATATTCCTAACACGGAATATCTTATAAGTTTCTAAATAAACGCGGTAACTAAACTACGTGTCACCGAGCTCTACTGAATCGTTAACCGAACAATTCGACGGTAAGTTGTTAACTTAATGACAACGATTAAGTTATACGTGTTAAGTCTCGTTTAGTGTCGTTAATAGTTACTAAGTTTTGGAAGTACTTAGTTTTAGAGAAATTCGAAATATACAAATATTTATACAAAAATATAAATATATCGATAGAATAGTGTTAGTCGTTCCGAGAAGTCGTACGTGTATGTAAGGAATATCTACAAGAAAGTATATATAACAAACTCGTGTTGTGTATCGCGTCTCGTATGATAAGTATCAAAATATGTGTATATGCCGTTTAGGCGTTTGAAATAAATATAAAAAGTTATATTTATTTTATAGAAGAATCATCGAGTTGTTGTGTTTGAAAATAAATATATAGAACTATATTTATTTTTTTATAAACGAATACGAGTCGTTTGATGTTTGAATAATTATAAAACTATATTTATTTTTATAAAAGAATTCATATTGTTTGATACTTGAAATAAATATATAAACTATATTTATTTTTTATAAAAATGAATTCGTGTTGTTTTGTTTGATATTTGGAATAAATATAAAAACTATATTTATTTTTTAAAACGAAGGCGTGTTCGGCGTTTGAAACAATATAAATAATTATATTGATTTTATAAAAGATTAGTCGAATTTCCGAAGTTTAAAATATAATAACTATATTTATTTGTTGTAAATAATTTCCAAATCGTTGCTTTCGAAAGTTGTAAAGTGTCTTCGTAAGAAATTCTATATTTGTACTTGTTTTTATAAAAGTTTCTCGGATCCAATAAGTTTCGTCGTATAATAACACGCGTTTTGGTTTCAGATTTTCTCGAAAAACGGGCAGAGTTTCCTCTGTTTTTTGACGCCCCCGACAACACAAGTTGTCCCTATTTTTCAAAATTCAACCAATTTGCAACAATGTATATGTATATTCAATTTATATAAGAACGACAATAAGTAATTCCAAGTAAATTTTTAACTAAAAATTCACTAATTTGTTCGGTTCGAGAGCTCGTATTTCACGTAATCCTATAAAACTATATTAAAACGTAAATATAAATCTTGATGTTAATTCTTCACCAAATCTTCATGTCGAAATGCGGAAAAGTTGACTGAGTTGACCGAGTTAACTCACTGTGTTAACCGAGGCAACTCACTGTGTTGACCAAGTCAACTCATTGTGTTGACCAGGTGTGACCGAGTCGACCCGAACTACGAACTGATCTGTTGACCAAAGTTGACCAAACTTTGATTGTTGACCGAGCCGTTGACCCGAATAATGAGTTGACCCGAATCCGAGACGTCACCCGAGCCACAGTTTACCCGACCACGGTTGACCATACCCAAACCACTATTGACCATACCCGAACCACTCTTGATCGAGTAGAACCCGAAAAATCCCGACACAAATCTGACCCATCTATAATCCGAAATCCACTTGAATAATTTGAACCAAAACCTTCACCCGAACCCGTAATGAAACCCGAACAAAACCAACCTGACTAACATCACCACTGCTGAAAATATCACCGGTTGTGCACCTCCTTCACCATCCCAACTCATCACCGACCCGACTGGACCCATTATCATCGCCTGTCAACTAAGCCATGACCACCATCAACGCCAGATAGGAACTCGTCGGACCTGAGACACTGACCGCCGCCACGCCGCCGTAGATGGCGGCGGCTCTCCTCCAAACTTCTCTGTCTTCTCTCTCACTATCTCGATCTTTCGCTTCTCTTCTTGTCGCCGTAAATCAAGGGACGAAAGTGTGGGTGCGGCTGAGAGTTGTTTGGTTATCGGGTTACAGGGGATCCGAGAGGGGGGGTCCGTTGTTGGGCGTCATCGGAAAAGGAGCCGCCGGTCGTCGACCGGCTGTTCATCGGAGGGAGAGTGTCACACCCCAACCGATGGCGGAATCATCGGGGCGTGGCACTGAGCGAAATAGATTGTCCAGAAGTTTCCATAACAATTATCAATACTATTCAATTTAAATAATACGTCCCATACCGTATCTCAAACAGCAAAATAATTATTACAGACAAAAATCTAGGCAAATATTCTGTTCCGACAACTCAGATTTAAATAGACAGCAATTGTTTATCTGCTTCTAGAGACCCTTGATTCGTTATCTACAGACAACTATTTGTTGGGCTCTAAAGCTTTATTCAAGCTTCAAATTCCTACCACATGTGCATCCTAAACACCTGTCAAATACGTTAAAATAAAGTCAATACATATAATGTAAAGGTGAGCATACAAGTTTGATAATAGCATATAGAGTTCGAATTCGTTTACGCATAACCAGCACGTACACATAGTGAAATGAAGCACGTTAGTTATCGACATAGATCCATCGATACCAATGACTGCGGGTTGACTGCCCGAGGCAGTTCGCAATACATGATTACCACCGTAATCCATGCAAGAAAGTGTCCTTAACAACCCCTGTGTGAACGGGTGCTGAGTCCAAACTATAGTACTATCGTTGCTAAGGCAGGTAAACAACATTCCATGTGTAAACATAACAAACAAGCATTCATAAGCCACGTATAACATGCATTAACGGTTAGCATTCAAATAGAATTGAGTAGTGTGATTGTTGTAGTTTGAATATTCGTAACGTATGTAACACCCAAAAGTGCGTAAAGCAAAAAGGGATCGAGTATACTCACAGCGGTTGATGGATTGAAGGGAGCGCTTAACGAGTAAGGTTAGCCTGAATAGATTCGATAGCATAACGGTAAGTGATACGTAAAACGATACAAAGTTCGGATGGATCGGATGGTAGTTCGTTCGGATGGTAATCCGAGCGGACAGCAATCCGTGCGGATATCAATCCGTTCGGATGGTCATCTGGTCGGATAGCTTGTCCGATCGGATGACGATTCGAGTGGATCGTTTCTTCCTATGAGGAGAGATGTGTTTGTGTATGATGGCTTGACTTTTGAAGTTTTCGTTGTAGTATTTTGAAAACATTGAAGTATATCTATCCATCAAGTCGTTCGATCGGATGGTGGGTCGTGCGGATGACAATCCGTTCAGATGGTCATCCGGTCGGACGGCAATGAAATGGTGAGAGTACTTAGTGAAGGCAGCTCTTAAACAGAAGTGTCACTCGATCGGATGACCATCCGATCGGGTGGCAACCCAGTTATTGAACACGTTGAATATTGTTTAAGTCTTTAAAGTCTTAGTATCTCATGATCCGAAGAGTAATCCAACCAGATGGTCGTCCGATCGGATTGCAATTCGTTCAATACTCAAACTTTAGTTAAGGTTGTTTAAAGTGGGACCCAAATGTGATCCGTTCGGGTGACAATCCGTTCGGATGACCTATCCAATTGGACAGCAATCCGGTCGGACGGCAATCTATTCCAACTGTTCCGTTCGTCCTACACTTGGTCGTTTTGATGGTTTGTCGTTATGTCGAGACGCCTTGACAACGTGTTAACCAATAGAACCCCCGTTTTGACCCAGATGACTAAACCGACCAGGAATCACCCTCACTCGGTCAGTTACCGGCTCAAGATGGTTGTTCTTGTTTAACCCGAAGTCGGTGGTCTCGTGGGCGGAATCCAGATCTGAACTAGTACAACACTATGGATGAGTAGGAGACTAGATCTGATCCTGATTCTACCGGTTTTGAGTGTTTTGAGTGTAAAAGAGTTGAAAGAAGGTTAGAAACCATCTTTCAATCCTTTTTCACCACTCTCGTGTCGAGATCTTTACAAGATCTTTGTGTATTTGGGTGGAAATCGGTTAGATCTCAGTTGTTCTTGGTGGATTGAGGTCAAAGCATGAAGTTCTTGAAGAACACATGATGACGTCATCCTAGAACATCCGAAATCTAGTGATTTCACGGTTAAAAGTTAAGATTGAGAAGATAGAAAGGTGTAGGTGTGCGTGTAGATTAAGAAAGTACAAGATTTAGGATGAGATCTTACCTGGATTGAGTGAAATCGAAGAAAAGGTGGGGAGCACGAGTTGTTCGGACAGAAGGTTTCCAAAAGTGGAAAGAATGACAATGACAGGGGTATTTATAGGATTCCAAAAGAGGAAAGTGTGATCCGATCGGATGACTCACCGCCCGGATGGCAATCCGGTCGGATGACATCCTTGTCGGATGACCCCTGACCTGTCGCAAGGTGGCTATCCGGCCGGATGGCTATCCGGCCGGATGACACCTGGTTCGGATGCTTGACGCAACGATTTTTGGCGTTTCGATTTCGATTGCGAGCGGTTCGATACGATAGGGTTTCCTAGTCAACTTACTTTCAGTCCCAAACACTCATATCGCGCATAATCTCTTCTCCACTAATTACCATAGTCCGATTGTGATTCGAGTTCGAGTTCGATTTCAAGTTTCGATTGAGTTCGATTGCATTTCGAGTTTCGATTGCGTTTCGATTGATTACCACAATATAACATAAATAAATAATCATGCACAAATAACACATAAAGCACACATACACGTATAACAAGTAAAATGCGTAGCTCGAGTTGCGATTTGTTGTCGATTTGATTAGCATAGCTTGATTATTGATTAATTAACTTTATCACATTGTTACTGCCTATAGTTTACAGTCGTAGGTCGATTGAATATCGATTAACACACATCGATTATTGTAATTAACAACACTTACTCCACATAATACAAATAAAATAAGGAAATTTCTATAAGTCAAGTTGCGCGAAATCGGTCGTTGACTTTGACCTTGACTTTGACTTGTGAAAACACGGGGTGTTACAGCCTCCCCTTGTTTAGGGAATTTCGTCCTGAAATTAAGCTGGAAGTTGTACAACGCCGTGATTCATGTTTGAGAACCTTCTCTTTCTAGACTTTTTCTTCGAATAACTGCGGGTACTTTGCCTTCATGTCGCTTTCGAGTTCCCAAGTGAACTCTGCGCCTCGTTTGCCTTCCCATCGGACTTTCACGATAGGAATGCGAGAGCATCTGAGTTGCTTGGTTTGGCGATCCATGATTTCGACAGGCTTTTCCACGAAGTGTAATGTTTCGTTTACTTGCAGATCATCGAGAGAAACGTGTAAGTCGTGGTTGGCTAGGCACATTCGGAGGTTTGACACGTGGAAAGTCGGGTGGACATTACTAAGTTCCTCCGGTAGTTCGAGTCTGTAAGCGACTTTTTCGATCCTTTCCAGAATCTTAAAAGGTCCAACATATCGAGGCGCGAGCTTTCCTTTCTTGCTGAATCGGACCACACCCTTCCAAGGCGATACCTTTAGGAGTACGTAGTCACCAACGTCAAATTCAAGGGGCCTGCGTTTCTTATCGGCGTAACTTTTCTGTCGATCCCGAGCTTTCGCCAGGTTGTCTCGAATTTGGAAAATTTTGTCTGTCGTTTTTTGTAATAGCTCTGGACTGGTGACCGATCTCGTGCCACGCAATAGGCGATCGACATCTTCTTCCGTATAATGCCTCGAATGGTGCCATTTGGATGCTAGAATGATAGTTGTTGTTATACAAGAATTCGACCAACGGCAGGTATTTATCCCAATTACCACCGAAGTCTAGGACACACGAACAGAGCATGTCCTCAAGAGTACGAATCGTTCTTCAGTCTGACCGTCGGTTTGAGGGTGGAATGCGGTACTTAGATTAAGCGATGTACCGAGTGCCGTTTGAAACGTTTCCCACAGTCGCGAAGTAAACCGAGCATCACGATCAGAGATGATGTCACGAGGCGTCCCATGATTACAAATGATCTCGCCGGTGTAGATTCGGGCTAATCGTTCTACCTTGTAGTCTTCCCGTATTGGCAAAATGTGAGCTGATTTAGTCAAGCGGTCGACCACAACCCAAATGCTGTCGTGACCTGATGACGTGTGCGGTAGCTTGGTTATAAAGTCCATAGCTATACTCTCCCACTTCCACATGGGAATTGGTGGTTGTTCGAGTAAGCCAGAGGGTCTTTGATGTTCGGCCTTGACTCTAGCACAAGTTAGGCATTTTCCAACGTAGAGAGCGATATCCCTTTTCATACCCGGCCACCAGTACTTATAACGAAGGTCCTGGTACATCTTATCGGCACCGGGATGAACAGAATATCGGGATTTGTGGGCTTCGTCCATCAAGATCTGTCGCAAATTGGTTCGTTTGGGAATCCAAATTCGGTCCAGGAAGTGGAATATCCCTTTAGATTTGCTCCATCGTGGTAGATCCTTTCTTTCTTCAGTGTGCGTTCGTTAAAACACGCATGTTGAGCGTCACGGATGAGGGTTTTGAGATCGTGTTGGGCTTGAACATTACGAGTGCTAAGCAGATAGATCCGTCTGCTGAGTGCGTCGGCAACAACATTTGCCTTGCCTGGGTGATAACGAATCTCCCAGTCGTAATCGCTGAGAAGTTCTACCCACCGGCGTTGACGCATATTAAGTTCCTTCTGATTAAAGATATGTTGTAGGCTCCTATGATCGGTGAAGATCGTACACTTGGTACCATACAGGTAGTGTCGCCAAATATTTAATGTAAAAACAACCGCACCTAGCTCGAGATCATGGGTTGTATAGTTCTTCTCGTGGACTTTGAGCTGACGAGATGCGTAAGCTATGACCTTGTCCCGCTGCATGAGAACACAGCCAAGACCAAGGTTGGAAGCATCACAATAGACAATGAAATCATTGTTTCCGTCGGGTAGAGTGAGAACAGGAGTGTTGCAAAGCATGTGTTTGAGGGTTTGAAAAGTAGTCTCTTGTTTAGTTCCCCAAACAAAAGGCTTGTCTTTATGTGTGAGAGAGGTAAGCAGCACAGCGATCTTTGAGAATCCCTCGATAAATCGTCGATAATAGCCCACTAGTCCGAGAAAAGAGCGGACTTCAGACGGGTTCTTAGGCGTAATCCAGCTCCTAACTGCTTCAATCTTCGCAGGATCGACGTGAATACCCTGACTATTAACAATGTGACCCAGAAATTGAACTTCCTCCAACCAGAATTCACACTTGGAGAACTTGGCATAGAGTTGGTTCCCCTGGAGTAACTCGAGAACCAAACGTAGATGTTGCGCGTGTTCGGTCTTCGATTTGGAATAGATCAAGACATCGTCGATGAATACGATGACGAAACGGTCGATATATGGTTTACACACGCGATTCATAAGGTCCATGAAGACCGCGGGTGCGTTGGTTAGACCAAAAGGCATGACAACGAATTCGTAGTGGCCGTAACGAGTGCGAAACACGGTTTTGGGTATATCCTCCTCTTGAATACGTAGCTGGTGATATCCTGAACGTAGATCGATCTTCGAGAAACACGTAGCACCTTGTAGTTGATCAAATAAATCGTTGATACGAGGTAGGGGATAACGGTTCTTGATAGTTAACTTATTCAATTCCCGATAGTCGATGCACATCCTGAACGACCCATCCTTCTTTTTGACGAAAAGGACTGGCGCACCCCAGGGAGAGGTGCTCCGGAGAATGAAGCCTTTCTCAAGTAATTCCTGGAGTTGGGTTGAGAGTTTGCGCATTTCGGACGGCGCGAGTCTATAAGGAGCTTTGGCAATGGGGTTGGCTCCAGGAATGAGGTCGATACGAAAGTCGATATCACGACTTGGCGGTAGTCCGGGGAGATCCTCTGGAAAAACATTAGGAAATTCTCGAACCACAGGAACGTCTTTCACTTCCTTCTTTTCTTTCTTTTCCTTCTCCGCTACTACAATGTTAGCCAAGAAAGCCTTGTATTCCTTGCGGAGATACTTGCTAGCTTGCACGCATGACATAAGCTTGAGACCTTTCGAAGTAGTATCACCGTACACACACAGTAAATCACCATTCGCGAGCGAGAATCGAATCATCTTGTCGAAGCACACGACTTCAGCATGGTTTTCTCAAAGAAAGTCCATGCCTACTATGATGTCAAAGCTTCTGAGTTGCATCGGAATAAGGTCGATTGGGAAGATGTGATTGTTGAGCTCAAGAGTACAATTACGAAGAACAGAATTGACAGCGACGGTTCTTCCGGTAGCGACTTCAACATCGAATGTCGAGGAGAGTTGGGAGCGTTTACGACTAAGGAGTTTCTCAAATTCGAACGACACAAAGCAATTATCGGCTCCAGTATCAAACAAACATGAAGCATAAATACCATTCACAAGGAACGTACCATTGACTGCGTTGTTGTCGGCCTGGGCTTGACGCACGTTGAGGTTGAAAGTTCTGGCGCGTGCGGCCTGTTGTTGCTGCTGCTGTTGTTGTTGCTGCTGAGGCTGTTGTTGCTGAGGCTCTTGTTTCACGACCCTGTTTGGGCACATATTGGCGAAGTGGTTCGGGTCGCCACATGCGAAGCAGGCTCTGGCTCTGACTGCGGGTACCGGAGGAGCTTGTTGACCCTGTGGGGCAGTGAGTAGAGCTTGATGAGCAGGAGCTTGTCGAATACGGCAGTTGGCAGTAAAATGGCCGTATACATTGCAATGAGCACAAAAACGGCAAGCAATGGCAGTTGGATGGTGGTAGGTGCAAGTAGGGCAGAGCGGATGTGGCCCAGTGTATGCACGCTTTGCAGGGGGTGCATTAGCCACAGGCGCCGCTACTTGACGTTGTTGGGCTGGTACACCTTGAATCGGTGCAGCAGTGATCGCACAGTTCTTGTTGCTGGAGCTGTTCCTTCTTTTGTTCTTTCTCTTGTTGCTCGATAAAGTGGGTTCAACAGTTGGTGCGGTGGTAGTAGCTTGATGCAGGTGCGTCGGAGTTTTATCCCAGACACCAGCCTTGACCCTCTTGTCGTTGATTTCGGCGGCCAGTAGGTAAGTTTCTTCGATCGTCTTAGTCTTAGCCGCTTACATGAAATCTGTGACGCAATCGGGCAAAGCTCGGATGTACTTCTTGATTGTGATCTCCGGAGTCTTGACTTGATCGGGACAGATGATGCTAAGTTGTTTGAAACGAGCAGTGAGAGCAGCATTGTCACCTTCATGCTGAGGTATGTGCGAAAATTCATCTTCTAGCTTTTGACGTTCGTGAGGAGGGCAGAATTCCTCTAGCATAACTTCCTTGAGCTCGCCCCACGACAGACCATAGGCTGCATCGTTCCATCGCTTGTTCCTCTCAGCCGTCCACCAGTCTAGTGCACTGGACTGGAAAACCACTCTGAAGGACCTAGCATTGGAATAGTGCAGTAGGACCTCCCTCGCCAGTGAATTCCATTGGCCCACACGACTTTAATTGTTAAAATTGAAGGACTTAGCAGTAGCTTTAGGAGCTTCGGTCCTCAACTCCTCAGATGACTTGCTGGCATTCTCGTAAATATCACTCACGGCCTTTGCCACACTTTTTGCGATGATGGCAGCAAGGCGTTTGTCCCTCTTTTCTTGACGAGAAAGTGCATGACGGGATCCAGACGACATTGTCTGCAACAGACATCGTCACAGGACTCAACACATTGTATTCGAATCTCACCTCACACGTTTACTACTCACTAAAGCTC
The DNA here is from genome assembly GCA_030545235.1 of Helianthus tuberosus. Taxonomy (NCBI): domain Eukaryota; kingdom Viridiplantae; phylum Streptophyta; class Magnoliopsida; order Asterales; family Asteraceae; genus Helianthus; species Helianthus tuberosus. Next base: position 163,669,446 of record CM060359.1, read on the forward strand.
AGGAACACGCAGATTCACGTAAACACATAACACATAGAGCACCAAATCACATAAGCATGTAGAGCACATAATCACATAACATCTAAGCATGTAAGCACAGAAGCAAGGAAACGCATACACATTTAGTCACTAGAGGCAGTCAGAAAACAGAGTTCTACATCCCTTAGCCTATAAATAGGAACCTAAGGTGTTAGGTTTAGAACTTTTGACACTTCTTGGTATTTTAGAGAATTGAAGGCTCTGGGTCTAGAGAGAGAAACTGACATCGTGATTCAGGTGCTTTGTATGATTTCAGATCTATCAATAGAATCACTGATCATATTACGTTCTCATGTGTTCGGTCCCGTTCGTGTACGGATTCCACACGTCACATGTTCGGTTCGCAATCGTTTCGAAGCGAGAAATAAGCACATAAACAGGTAATAGCACATAAAACAAATAAAATTGACAAGTTATCAGAGTCAGCAGTAGCGACTCAGCTTTGAAACTCATAAAAATCGAGAGATAGATCGTCTGCGGCTAGTAGACTTTGACTACCCAAAGTGGTCCGACTATTCACAAGGATCCGCTGGGCACATTTAACCTTCAGGACTATGCCCTTGCCTCGATTCTTGGGCATTTGGCACACATCCCGTTAGTCATATCGTGGTTTCAGGTCGTTGGAGTCCGTCGAGACTTTGGTGAGAGTTTTGTACAATGTGCGGAACAAGTCATCAAGGTTAGGGTTTCACCCCTGGCTTAACAACTTCGTCCCTGTTTTGATAAAATAGAGGAGATTATTCATCAAAATATGGGTTTCACCCCTAGTTTGGTATAATTCCCTCACTGAACAGTATCGATTAAGCAATTTAGTCGGGTGTTTGGGGTTTTCACACCTAATCTCGACTTTATCGCCCTTTTATAGTTGAAAATTCGAGCATAGTGATAATGTAGTATAAGTGAGATTAGTGAGGAATAAGCTCATACGTAATCCCTATTGGATGTACTCGAGTCGGTCTGTTGGTTCTTAACTATAGTCTAGGTATCTAAGACTTCGACTCGGACTAGGTCGAGTCTTGCCTAATTCCCTATAGTTATGGCTCTGATACCAATCTGTCACACCCCAACCGATGGCGGAATCATCGGGGCGTGGCACTGAGCGAAACAGATTGTCCAGAAGTTTCCATAACAATTATCAATACTATTCAATTAAAATAATACGTCCCATACCGTATCTCAAACAACAAAATAATTATTACAAACAAAAATCTAGGCAAATATTATGTTCCGACAACTCAGATTTAAATAGACAGCAATTGTTTATCTGCTTCTAGAGACCCTTGATTCGTTATCTACAGACAACTATTTGTTGGGCTCTAAAGCTTTATTCTAGCTTCAAATTCCTACCACATGTGCATCCTAAACACCTATCACATACGTTAAAATAAAGTCAATACATATAATGTAAAGGTGAGCATACAAGTTTGATAATAGCATATAGAGTTCGAATTCGTTTACGCATAACCAGCACGTACACATAGTGTAATGAAGCACGTTAGTTATCGACATAGATCCATCGATACCAATGACTGCGGGTTGACTGCCCGAGGCAGTTCTCAATACATGATTACCACTGTAATCCATGCAAGTAAGTGTCCTTAACAACCCCCGTGTGAACGGGTGCTGAGTCCAAACTATAGTACTATCGTTGCTAAGGCAGGTAGACATCATTCCATGTGTAAACATAACAAACAAGCATTCATAAGCCACGTATAACATGCATTAACGGTTAGCGTTCAAATAGAATTGAGTAGTGTGATTGTTGTAGTTTGAATATTCGTAACGTATGTAACACCCAAAAGTGCGTAAAGCAAAAAGGGATCGAGTATACTCACAGCGGTTGATGGATTGAAGGGAGCGCTTAACGAGTAAGGTTAGCCTGAATAGATTTGATAGCATAACGATAAGTGATACGTAAAACGATACAAAGTTCGGATGGATCGGATGGTAGTTCGTTCGGATTGTAATCCGAGCGGACGGTAATCCGTGCGGATATCAATCCGTTCGGATGGTCATCCGGTCGGATGACGATTCGAGTGGATTGTTTCTTCCTATGAGGAGAGATGTGTTTGTGTATGATGGCTTGACTTTTGAAGTTTTCATTGTAGTATTTTGAAAACATTGAAGTATCTCTATAAATCAGGTCGTTCGATCGGATGGTGGGTCGTGCGGATGACAATCCGTTTGGATGGTCATCCGGTTGGACGGTGGTCCGGTCGAACGGCAATGAAATGGTGAGAGTACTTAGTGAAGGCAGCTCTTAAACAGAAGTGTCACTCGATCGGATGACCATCCGATCGGGTGGCAACCCTGTTAATGAACACGTTGAAAATTGTTTAAGTCTTTAAAGTCTCAGTATCTCATGATCCGAAGAGTAATCCAACCAGATGGTCGTCCGATCAGATTGCAATTCGTTCAATACTCAAACTTTAGTTAAGGTTGTTTAAAGTGGGACCCAAATGTGATCCGTTCGGGTGACAATCCGTTCGGATGACCTATCCGATCGGACAGCAATCCGGTCGGACGACAATCCGTTCCAACTGTTCCGTTCGTCCTACACTTGGTCGTTTTGATGGTTTGCGTTATGTCGAGATGCCTTGACAACGTGTTAACCTATAGAACCCCCGTTTTGACCCAGATGACTAAACCGACCAGGAATCACCCTAGCTCGGTCAGTTACCGGCTCTAGATGGTTGTTCTTGTTTAACCCGAAGTAGGTGGTCTCGTGGGCGGAATCCAGATCTAAACTAGTACAACACTATGGATGAGTAGGAGACAAGATCTGATCCTGATTCTACCGGTTTTGAGTGTTTTGAGTGTAAAAGAGTTGAAAGAAGGTTAGAAACCATCTTTCAATCCTTTTTCACCACTCTCTTGTCGAGATCTTTACAAGATCTTTGTGTATTTGGGTGGAAATCGGTTAGATCTCAGTTGTTCTTGGTGGATTGAGGTCAAAGCATGAAGTTCTTGAAGAACACATGATGACGTCGTCCTAGAACACCCGAAATCTAGTGATTTCACGGTTAAAAGTTAAGACTGAAAAGATAGAAAGGTGTAGGTGTGCATGTAGATTAAGAAAGTACAAGTTTTAGGACGAGATCTTACCTGGATTGAGAGAAATCGAAGAAAAGGTGGGGAGCACGAGTTGTTCGGATAGAAGGTTTCCAAAAGTGGAAAGAATGACAATGTCAGGGGTATTTATAGGATTCCAAAAGTGGAAAGTGTGATCCGATCGGATAACTCACCGCCCGGATGGCAATCCGGTTGGATGACATCCTGGTCGGATGACCCCTGACCTGTCGCAAGGTGGCTATCCGGCCGGATGACACTTGGTTCGGATGCTTGACGCGACGATTTTTGGCATTTCGATTTCGATTGCGAGCGGTTCGATATGATAGGGTTTCCTAGTCAAATTACTTTCAGTCCCAAGCACTCATATCTCGCATAATCTCTTCTCCACTATTTACCATAGTCCGATTGTGATTCGAGTTCGAGTTCGATTTCAAGTTTCGATTGAGTTCGATTGCATTTCGAGTTTCGATTGCGTTTCGATTGATTACCACAATATAACATAAATAAATAATCATGCACAAATAACACATAAAGCACACACACACGTATAACAAGTAAAATACGTAGCTCGAGTTGCGATTTGTTGTCAATTTGATTAGCATAGCTTGATTATTGATTAATTAACTTTATCGCATTGTTACTGCCTATAGTTCACAGTCGTAATTCGATTGAATATCGATTAACACACGTCGATTATTTTAATTAACAACACTTACTCCACATAATACGAATAAAATAAGGAAATTTCTACAAGTCAAGTTGCGCGAAATCGGTCGTGACTTTGACCTTGACTTTGACTTTGACTTGTGAAAACACGGGGTGTTACAGAGAGGGTGGGGTTGAGAGGTGTGGTTGAAGGTGTTTGAGGGAGATGAGAGAGATCGAGTGTGTTGGATGTGGTTTTTTCTTGTTTCCTGTATGTATAATCGAGAGTGTAACGCCCTGCTCTTTCGTACCTTCCATTTATAGCAAGTCTTGCTTGTATTTCTATTTTTGGAAACCTTGTGTTCTTGTAATCGTTCTTCCTTGTAACCGTTGTGAAATCCAAGACTTGGATCATAAATAAAACTCGTATTTTGTTACATACATGTCATACATACTTTGTACATGCTCATACATTCAATTTCGTGAAACAATTGATGATTATTCGTAATTCTTGGAAACTATGTGCTAAACTTGTAAATACATGTGTTAGGAAACTTTATTTGTAAGTATTGAAGAAAAACACAATCAACTGGATCTATGAAGAGATCACAGTCCTGAAGATCACGAACTGGAAAAAGAAGATCAGATGAGACAACTGGAATACATAGCATCTATTTCAAAGAATCACAAGTTGATCAAGAGCTGAATTGGATTATCAGAAGAGGTCATTTCTGATGGATCTGATGATATTTCTGATGAAAGTATCTGACGATTCTGATCATCAAGGATTTTCTGATGATTTGTTCATCAGAATTTCTGATGAAGTGGTTTATCAGAATTTCTGATGAAATAACCCACTTGTCTGAAATTGGCTCTGTCCTGCCACACTTACCGAAGAAAGTTGACATTTAATGATATCATGATGAAAAAGGCAACTTGAACGTTGGAATCAATGAATATGTCAATTGGCTACTTTTTGCAGGAATTATTGTATGAATAAACTATTGTTTATTCATACACCAAGCCGTCTATAAATAGAAGGCTAAACCAGGAGAAGCAAAGTGAGTTTGAAGCTTAGCATTCACACATACATCTAAACTCCATTGCTCTCTCCCCCACAGAATTCAAGATTCGTTTGTATTAGATAATAATCTTACAATCACCTTGTAAACCATTTTGTTTCAAAGTGATATAAACTTGATAATTCTGTAGGTCTTGTTTCTTGAAAGTCTGATTTCCATTTCCGTACATCTTTTTCACATCTACTGAAATCACTTGCCATATTACGTGAAAAGAAGTTGTTTTGAGCCTGAACTGGGTCTAACAATTGGTATCAGAACAGATTGAATAAACTATTTTCAAACGATCAATCGGTCATCTTCTTTTCTCTAAATATGGCCAGCTTTCAATCCTGGAATAATGCTTTTAACATTGGTTCCATGTCTAAACCTCCGACTCTGGTCAGAGAGGAATACCCCAAGTGGAAAATCAGGATGGTCAATTTCCTTAATGGTCATGACCGAGCTCTGTTTCAATCCATTGAAAGGGGTCCACATACACCAATGACTGATATACCTGCTATTCCAGCAACTGACCAATCACCAACAATCCCTGCCTCCCGCGCTCCCAAAAGTGAATTAAACTAGAGTGCGGAAGACAAGGACCTGGTGGCTGGGGATGAAAGGGCTAAGTCACTTTTAATTATGGCCATCCCCAATGACATATTTTCACAAGTTGATGCATGTGCATCAGCTAAGGAAATATGGGATCAGTTGGAAAATCTTTGTGAAGGAGGAGAAAGGATGAGAAGAAACAAGAGAACAAATAATGTCTCATCTTATGAAAGGTTTAAAAGTTTGCCAAATGAAAGGTTAAATGATACATATCAAAGATTTACAAAACTTTTAAACGAGCTAAAGAAATTTGGTATAACAAAATCAAACGATGAAAGAAACATAAAATTTCTTGATGCCCTTCCTAGAGAATGGAGAAGTCTAACCATGACTTTATCATAAACCTTAGAACTAGGAAACATGAGTCTTCATGACTTATACAGCATCTTGATCCCCAGAGAGGAAGAAATATTTGAAGAAACCATTCAAAGAGGGGGATCTTTAGCTCTAATCTCAAACTCACAAAGATCAACAACAACAAATGATCCACAACCATTAAACAGTCAAAATCTTGAAACTTCTGATGCATCATCAGACTTTTCAGCTTTTGCTGAAGCAATAGCACTGCTCACCAAAACATTTGAGCAGAGGTTTAGGGGAAGTAACCAGAGATACCAGAGGAGTGACAAAGGAAGGATGGATGGAAGATCTAAAGAAGAGTTTAGATCTAAGGATAAAGGGAAGGCTGAAGTTGTGTGTTACAAGTGCAAGCAAAGAGGTCACTATGCATCAGAATGCAAGACCAAAAAGCTGAAGGATGTCGCCTATTATGAGAAAAAGCTTGAAGAAGCAGCACCAAGTAAGCTTAATTGCTGGAACAGATACATGGTTATCTGATGATTCTTCTGATGATGAAGAAGAAGAATTGGAAAATTTTTGCCTCATGGCACTCTCTGAAGGACTACCAGAAACTTCAGAACAAAAGGTAAATTTAGACAATCTTGATCTTGAACACAAACTAAACAAGCTTATGTCAGATTTTCTAAATCTGCAAGAAAAACATAAATCAGATATTAGAAAATCTGATGAGTTGCAAAGGACTTTGAATAAAATCATTCTTGAAAACCAACATCTTATAGAGGACAGTTTAGATCAAAGAGCAAAAATTGAGTTTTATGAAAATGAAAGAAAAGATCTTTACAAGAAAATCAATGACAAAGAAATCAACGTAAGAGGTTTTCAACAGGCTAAAGAATTCATAAATTTTATTGAGTCCACACCAAAGAACAAAGGAGAGGGTTTAGGCTATACAAGTACTACAAGTTCAAATAGAAATAAACCCACTATCTTTGTAAAAGCAACTCATCAGATTTCTGATAATTTAGTATCAGAATCTGAATCTTGCAAATCAATCTGTTCTGGATATTCTTTTGACAAACCAAACTTCAAAACAAACAAGAGTGAATGCAGTCAAGAATCTGTAAAAACTCCAGAAGCAGTTCACTCATATATTCAAAATTATCCAATCATTCCATCACAAGAGGAACTATCAGAAAATTCTGATAACTCTTGTATGTGTGTTGACATACTGAAGCTTGTCCAACACCATCTTCAAAAGAAAAATGTAAAATCTGTTAATGGCTCAGCATATAACAGAGTTTCTGATGCAAAACCAAGAAAAAATAAAAATAAAAAGTTTCAAATTTCATCAGAAACAGTACCCAAGCATGCCTGGGTACCAAAAACCCTCTTATCATTTCATTTCAGGACCATCATGTGCAGCAGATCTGGTACTGCGACTCAGGAAGCTCCAAGCACATGACTGGGGACAGGAGCTTACTCAGCAACTTTGTTTCAAAGCTGGGTAGAATGGTAAATTTTGGAAATGGAGTAAAAGGGAGGATCATGGGATATGGTTGCATAAAATATGGATGTTTGACCATAGAGAAAGTAGCCTATGTTGAAGGCTTAAAGTATAATTTGTTGAGTTGTGGTCAATTCTGTGAGAAAGGTTTTCAGGTAACCTTTTTACCAGAAAAATGCTTGTTAATAGGTATAGATGATAACAAAATTTATTTAAGTGGGAAAAGGATAAGAAAATCAATCTACTATTTTTACTTCAAAGAAGAAAGTGAACATCTAAAACTATGTTTATTTTCAAAACATAACAAAGGTAGTAGTTGGTTATGGCACAAAAGGCTTGCTCATTTAAATTTCAAAAACCTAAGCATATTAGCAAGCAAAGGTCTGGTAAAAGGATTACCTTTGATATCCTCAAAGAAGGATAAAATTTGTGAAGCATGTGAAATGGGAAAATTCAAAAGAAGCTCACACAAATCAATTTCTGAGTCTTCTATTTCACAAAATTTAGAACTTTTACACATGGATTTGTGTGGACCCATAAGTACAGAAAGTTTTTCTGGAAAGAAATACATACTAGTAATAGTAGATGACTTCTCCAGGTACACATGGGTAGAATTTTTGAGAAAGAATAGTGAAACTCCTGATCTGATCATTAATTTTATTAAGAAAATTGAAAATCTGTTAAAACTAACTGTGAGAAGGATCAGATCAGACAATGGAACAGAATTTAAAAATGCAAAAATTGAGAATTTCTTAGTAAGTAAAGGAATTTCTCATGATTTTTCTGCTCCAAGAACACCCCAACAGAATGGTGTGGTTGAAAGAAGGAATAGGACCTTGGTAGAAGCTGCCAGAACCATGCTTGCTTATGCTAAATTGCCCACTCACTTTTGGGCAGAAGCTATAGCAAATGCATGTTTTACACAAAACAGATCCATAATCAACAAAAGGCACAACAAAACACCTTACAACATTATAAATGGAAGAATACCAAGTATAAAATTTTTGCATACATTTGGTTGTAGATGTTTTGTTTTTAATGATTTTGAAAGCCTTGAAAAATTTGACAGAAAAGCAGAAAAAGGCATTTTTCTTGGTTATTCTTTGTCCTCAAAAGCATACAGAGTTTTTATTCTCAACACCAGGACCATCAGAGAAAGTTTGTATGTCTCATTCGATGACTCATCAGAAACAGAGGTTTCTGAGGAGTACATAAAAGAAATAAACTTTTCTGACAAACAAGAAAATTATGAACATCTCTTTGAAATATTAAATGAAGATTTCCTAGAACATGATAATGCCTACAAAAATAAATCAAAAGATTATTCATGTTCTAACCCTGCAGATCAAGTATGTAGTACATCAGAAATCCAGATTTCTGATACTTTTCAGACAAATGTAGCACCTGATCAGGGGGAAACTTCAAATCCATCAGAACCAACAACATTTCACAACAAGTTAAGATGGATCAAAGGACATGTTCATTCTGACATCATAGGCAATCCAGCAGATGGTGTCAGAACAAGATCTGCTACTGCACATGAGTGTGCATTCTCTGGGTTCTTAAGCAAGATAGAACCCAAATCTGTCAAGGAAGCTCTAAATGACCCAGACTGGATTCAAGCCATGCAAGAAGAGCTTGATCAATTTGAAAGGAGCAAGGTATGGGATCTGGTACCCAAGCCAAATGACAAATCTGTCATAGGCTCAAAATGGGTGTTCAGAAACAAATCTGATGAGAACGGCATAATCACCAGGAACAAAGCAAGGTTAGTGGTCAAGGGTTACTGTCAACAAGAAGGTATTGATTATGACGAAACCTTTGCACTAGTAGCTAGATTAGAAGCTGTAAGAATTTTTCTTGCTTATGCTGCATCTAAGGATTTAAAAGTTTATCAAATGGATGTAAAATCAGCTTTTCTGAATGGTAAAATTGAGGAAGAAGTTTATGTGCATCAACCAGAAGGCTTTGTTGATCCAAAATTTCAAAATCATGTTTATAGATTAAACAAAGCCTTGTATGGGTTGAAGCAAGCTCCTAGAGCCTGGTATGAAACTTTATCAAACTTCTTACTCAATTCTGGGTTTACCAAAGGAACTATTGACACCACTCTTTTTCTCAAAACACACAAAGGTCACACTTTTCTGGTCCAGATATATGTTGGTGACATTATATTTGGATCAACAAATGAAAAAATTTGTGACAAATTTCAAAAATTGATGACCAGCCACTTTGAAATGAGTATGATGGGTGAGTTAACCTTTTTCTTAGGGTTACAGGTAAAACAAAGAATTGATGGAATATTTTTGAGTCAATCAAAATATGTGAAAACAATTCTACAAAAATACTCACTTGAAAACTGCTATGTTTCAAAAACTCCCATGGCAACAGGGAACAAGTTAGATTCTGATAAAAATGGTATAAGTGTTGATATTAAAACCTATAGAGGGATGATAGGATCACTGCTTAATTTAACTGCAAGCAGACCAGATATCATGTTTGCAACATGTTTTCTGGCCAGATATCAATGTGATCCTAAAGAATCCCATCTGAAAGCTGTAAAAAGGGTTTTTAAATATCTCAAAGGCGCATCAGAAATTGGTCTCTGGTATCCTAAGGATACAAACCTTGAATTAATTGCATACACAGATGCAGATTATGCAAGGTGCAAAATCGACAGGAAAAGCACATCTGGTGCCTGTCAACTTTTGGGAGAAAAATTGGTATGTTGGGCGAGCAAGAAACAAAACTGTGTTGCCACATCAACAGCAGAATCAGAATATGTAGCAACATCAAGTTGCTGTTCACAAGTGCTGTGGATGCAAACTCAACGGAAAGATTATGGAGTAACTCTGACAAGAATTCCAATTCTATGTGACTCAAAGAGTGCCATTGCAATAACTGAAAATCATGTTCATCACTCAAGAACCAAACACATAGATGTCAGATACCACTTCATAAAAGATCATGTGGAGAAAGGTAACACTGAAATGTATTTTGTTCCAACTGAAAATCAAATTGCTGATATCTTTACAAAACCTCTTGATGAAAAGAGACACAATTTTTTAATCAGCAAACTAGGCATGGTTAATCTAAATGATGAAGATTTCTCAGAAAACTCAAAAACACAAATTGAAGACCAACTTGTTGAAAATCAAAATTCTGATATTCATAGAACAAATCAACTAGTTTCTGATAAAACAATCCATCAATCTGATGGAACACAAGAAAATCTGATGAACTATCAATAAATGATAGTTTATCAGATATTCTGAAGAAATATCAGGATATCTGGTAAAAGCACCAGAAGTTCTGATATAAAATCAGAAATTATGATTGAAACATCAGGATAATCTGTAAAATTACATCCTCATGCATATTCCACATATTGTAATTACTTATTTTCGAGTATTTTTTTTGTTTTGTTTTTTAATTTAAAAAAAAACAAAAAGGGGGAAAAGTAACATGCATACTGATGGAGTTCCATACAGCTGTAATAATCAACCGTCTCATTTTCTTTTCAGTTTATTGAATTTCATTTTTTGCATGCAACGTCATTTCTTCATAAGCAACTTAAATGTGACACGTAGGCACTAGAATCATTAGGAGCTATGAAAATAGATGCCCAGTCATTAAATGCTTACTCACACATGGGGCTTAATAGACTGTCAAAATCACTGTTACACTCACTGGGACAGATATCTTCTTAATTGAAAAGAAAAAGGTTGGCTGTTAACATCACTTTCATCTATAAATATTAACAACCTGAAAAGAACATTTGTAACAAAAACCAGCTCTTCAAAAGCCTTTCAACAGTTTTTTTCCTTATCAAAAATGGGTCGCCCAAAATTGATGAAAGCCACTGAATTCCCTCTTCCGTTTCACAGACTTCACAATCTTAGATTAAGATCCAACTTGGAAGGACCTGCATGGGAGGACTGCAGGTTTGTGTACAATATGATCATCCGAAGTCCTCTAGGCTTTGCTGTGTCATCACATGTCACCATATATCCAGAACTTCTCCAAGAGTTCTGGTGAAACTCTCAAATCATTTTTTATGGTACTTCCATGTGGATTGAAAGTGAGGTCATGGGAGTAAGAATTACTCTAAAAGAAGAAACAATCAGAAATGTCCTCAAACTGGGTAATGATCATGAAATCCAACTTCTGGAAAAAGCAAATGTGCAACAAACCTTGACTGAAATGGGCTATCACACACTCAACTCGTCAAGGGCCATTAGCAAGTCTGGTTTTATACCACCTTTCCAGTTTTTGGTAACACAGCTAAGTGTCTGCTTTTCCAAGAAAATTGGACACTTCAATGAGCTGTCGAATAGGATGATGGAAGTGGTTCATGCTGTGATACAAGAAAAACCTTTCAACTATGCTAAGTTTCTAATGAGAGACCTAGAAGCAAACATCCACGACCGTCAACCCTTTCTGATTTACCCTCGATTTGTTACCAAGGTGATCACTAGTCAGCTGGACTTTGGAGGAGTGAGAAGCTGCTATTCAAGAGCTGAGCTGGTACTTCAAGAAAACATTAGTGAAGCCACCTTGACGCCATCAACGAATCACACCGGACGAGTAACCAGTCTTTGGTTATATGTGAAGTGCATGTTCAATGTGTTAGAGGAGGAGGAGTAGTTTCTTTGTTTTATGTTTTGTTTTCGTTTAACATGTTTGTTTTATGTTTTTTCTTTCAACAGGTTTGTTTTAATTTTTTTGTTGGTAAATAGATCTAGGGGGAACTAACACAACTTGACTGATAAAATCAAAGAAAATCTGGTGGATTACACATGAATACTGACAGAAGTTAGTAGAACTCAAAATCTGATGATCAATCAGAAAAACTGATCATTCACCAGAAAACTATGAAAATTCTGATAACAAATCAGAAAATCATATTTTGTTTTGAAAAACCAGAAAGTTTAACTTCAGGGTCGCTTATCAGTCACATTGACAGATTTCGCTTATCTGACATTTTGACTGATTTCGCTTATCAGTCATATTGGGTGATTTCGCTTTTGTGAACCTGACTGATTTCGTTTATCAGTCACATTGACTGATTTCGCTTATAGAGACACATTAAAGCTGATTTCGTTTTTGTGTCACTATTTTTTCTAAAATTTCAAAAATTTTTCTAAGTGTTTAAGCTGATTGAGTTTGTTTGTTTGTTCTCAGGTGTTTGAAGATGTCAAGCAACGGTGAAGAATTCTACAACACATTCTACAATGCGTTCACTTCCGAATCGTCAGATAGAAGATCTGAGATAAAAGAATACTCAAGAGAGATTTCGGAGAATTTGAAGTATCAGAACATGTATGGAAGCCAACAGAAGCCACCAAAGCTAATGAAAGTTGAAGATTATCACTGGTGGAAAAACCAATTTGAGGGTTGGGTAAAAGTTTTTGCTCCTGAAAGCTGGTTAAAACTGACAGATGGATATACTGAACCAGTAAAAGAGGGAGGAGAGTTAATAGATCCAAAAGATTTCTCAAACATAGACATAAAAAGTGTTGTGGCTGAATATAAAATGATCACATTAATCAAACAATCAGTGAGAGAGGATATTATTTCGTTACTTGAACAAGAGAAAACTTCAAAGAGTTTGTGGGAAGCGTTAGAGAAAAAGTGTGTAGGAAGTAATGAAATTGTTAAAAACAAAAAGAAACTGTTGCGTAAAGAGTTTGATCTTTTCAGTTGTATGAAAAATGAACCTGTTTGTAAAATGATCGAAAGATTTGGGCATCTAAAAATGGAGCTGGTTAGACATGAAATCAAATATTCTGAAGAGGATTTGGTGGATAAATTGTTTGATTCATTGCCAAATGATCAAGAGTGGAAATACTTCGCTTTAATGTTGAAAAATACAATCAAGCCTAAAGATTTGAAAGTGGATTTGCTGATTGAAAGGCTTGAAAGCCATGAGTTGGAGATAAAGAGATCTAAAGTCAACAATTCGGATTATCAGCAGAATGTAGAACTTTACTACAGAGGAAATATACCACAGGCTGGGTCTCCAAGAACAGTGTTTTCTGCTGAAAGTTCAAGATCAGTAAACAATGAAAGTCTTCACAGTGGTTTTCACAGTGGATCTTCTTCAAACACTTCAAGTCAAACTGCTTCCAAGAATTTGTTTCAGTGTAATATTGCAGTGGATCTGAAGAATGGGCAGAATTTCAGCAAAGAGTCAGCAAAACAACAGATGGTCTTCTTGGCATCTGTACTTGAATCATATGAAAGCCTTGTTGCAGGGAAGATTGGCAATACCAACTTGACGAAAGAAGATTATGATCAATTATACCCCGAGGAGATGGAACTAACAGATATAAGATGGTGCATGGCTAGTGCGGTTCGTCGGGCACAGCGGTTCATGAAGATCACGGGGAGAAAGTCAATTGGTGGACCATCTACCAAACTGGGATTTGATAAATCTAAGGTGACATGTTTCAAATGCAAACAAAGAGGTCACTTTAAGCGCGAGTGCAGAAATGCGTATGCTAATAATGATTCTGCAAACCCGTTCAATGAAGATTATTACAAGAAAGCGATTTACCATCAGAACAAGTCTGAGCATCCAAGGTTGAAACAGCCTGAAGAAAAATCAAGGGCTCTTGCAGTTAAATATGACGATGAAGGTTACGACTGGAGTCAAGTTTGCCCTGAAGAAGATGCAGTTGGATATGCATTTGTGGCTGATGCTGATCCTGATAGATGGTGGAAAGCAAACTATGTAAGATGGGAAATTGGAAAATTAAACGAACCATTCAAAGAAGCTCAGAGAGCAAAAAGATGGAATGAAGAGTTGGAATGTTACATGGATCCACGGGGTAATCCAGTTGTTGACCCATCAAAAGTGGATTTCAAAGCTGTAACAAATTTGCTTCCAAGGCAGGCTACTTTCAACACACGAAGGTTATCTGATAAAGCATATCTGCCTGATTTGGAGAAGAAAATAAGAGAGGTTTGTGAAGCAAGTCTACCGAAGGTGGTAGAAATGAAGAAGAAAAAAGAAGAAGAAATGAAGAAGTTGATTGAAGAAGTAAAGAATGTCGTGAAGATTGCTGCTGAAGAGGAACAGAAAGCTGAAGAAGAACAGAAGAATAAAGAAGCTCAGAAAGAAGAAAAGGAGGAAGATCAGAAAGTTGAGTCAGAAGAAACGGTGCTGAATGAGACTGAGGTTAGAAAATCTTCTGATCTATCGAATGTTGAATTGGTTGATGAAAAAGAAAACAAGTGCAGGAATTGCATAGAAATGTGCAAAGTCGGTACTGAAAAAGATGACATCATAAAAACAAAAGACAATGATATAGTTAAACTAGAAAAAGTTTTCACAACAAAATGTAAAGATATGATTGAAAAGGAAGAAATTTTGAAACTAAAAGTTGAAAAATTGACACAGAAATGTCAAGGTCTTGAAAAGGATAATGATGTTTATAGACAACTGTGTTCAACAAAATGTGTCGATTGTGTTGAAAAAGAATCCAAATTCCAAGATTTACAAAAACAGTATGATTCTTTAAATTGGTCAAGTCAGAGAGTACAAGAAGCTTATGATACTTTGAAGAGCCAAGTCAAAAGTTTTGATTAAAGATTATCTGAAACTTTAGTCACTAAAGAAATGTATGAAAGAAAATTTAAAGAAAAGCAAATTGAATTGAACAAATGTGTTGACGAAATTGCTAGTCTTAAACAAGTCTTGGCTGAAAAAGAAAAGGTTGTTACCAAACTTCAAAGTTATCATAACTCTTCGTACATTCTCGAACGCATTTTCAACATCACACCAGATGACAAAGATACTGAAAATTGCAAAAGGGTATTGGTTCAGAATTTCATCAGGTACCACCACCATTGAGAAACAATTATACTTTTTATGATGAGGAAAAGGTGGCAAAGGGTTTGAACATAGCTGACCAGTTACCTGAAAGTATCGATGTGACTTACTCCAAATCTGATGATGCTAATGATTCAGAGGTGGTAAGTAAGGTTGTTGAAAGCGTTTTGAAAGATGAGTCTACAAAAGGTAAGTCTGAATCACAGGATGAAGATGAAGGAAATTTTCATGATGGTTATCTGAAAAACACAAAATCCGAGAAAAATTTGAATGATGATTCAAAACGATTGGTTTATACCATGATTTGATCGGACAAATTATTCTTAGATGTTGTATTCCCGATTCAGAATGTGATTTCAGAGAAGGTCGATAAAGTTTTCAAAATGGTTGAGATTGAGAAGTCTGAGATTCCAAAGTTTGCTGGTAAAGGTTATAAATCTTTTTATAACAAACCTGGTTTTAAGAAGAAAAACATGAAGGCTGGTTTGGGTTATAAAAGGAAACAGAATTGGAATCAAAGTAAAAAACCAAATTTGCAACAAAAGATGAATTTTGTTCAAGGGAAAAGCTTGAAAGAAGAGGAAAAACTCAAATTTGGACAACAGTCTAATGAGGAGTTTGATGCTATAAAAAAGAAACAACAACAGGCCAAGGACGTTTCAAAGAAAGTGTGTTTTAAATGTGATCAGATTGGACATGTTGCACGAAAGTGTCCAAATCCAAAGCCTGTTGATGTTGAAAAACATAAATCTGAGGATGTGAAACCGAGGTCAACCAGATTTGATTCGAAACAAACTTGGAGGTACAATACAAACATGTTTGCTTCAAATCAAAATTGGAAATCAAACCCGAACAGGTTCGATTCAAGACAGACCTGGAATTCTCACACACCCAGATTCAGAACAACACAGAGTTGGAGAAAATCTGTTGATATGACAAAACCTCAAGAGTTTTGGAAACCTAAAAATGTTGTTCAAGATCAAAAGGTTCAAAAAGAGACAAATTTTTACAAAAGAGGTACTCCGAAAGGTCAAATGTGGAGTGCTAAGAAACAAGTGACGTCGGAAAAAGATGAGAAAGTTGAAGTCAACGCTGAAAAATTTTTAAATGACAAAGAGTTTCCGAAATTAAATGAACATTATTGTGTTGAAATGCCTAAGGTCCAACAGACCTGGGCTAAATTGTTCAAATGATTGATAAAGTTTGAATGTGCAGGTGCTCAATGAAGCTGAAGATTGTGAGAATGGTAGTTGGAGCAGCCTGGCACAGGAAGAGGTTGCAGAACCCTGGTTTGGTTGAACAGGGAGTTTAGTTTGATTGTTTTCTGTACATAAATAAACAATATTTTCAAAATCCTAAAAATTGAAAAATTTAAAACCAAAAATTTGTTTTTAGTTTGTTAAAATTTGAAAAACCAAAAATATGTTGTTTTTAATATTGTTTTGAATGTATGTTGATTGAATACGCCGAAACCCTCACGGCTGAACAAACATGATTACTTTCACAAGATTGAAAAACGGTTTTCAAACTGTCGAAAATCAATGGGTTGTAAATCATGGGGGTACGTTATATTTTCTGCAAATCAGAGCATGTGAAGCAGAAAATGGATGGCGAGGCAAAGCTATCAGTGTTGGTTGTCAAATTTTCTTTTAAATGGTTTTGCATTTTAGGGGGAGTAATGTTGTTAGAAAATACAAAAACATTTGAAAATTTGAAAAAGCCAAAAACATGATAAAATTTAAAAATTGAGTTTTTGCGTAAAAAGAGGAAATGATAGTACATCAGTAGACAGTTACAGTATGCTAAAGAATTGTAAAGAATTAAAAAGCGTTAAACAGTCTTACTGTTGATATGTCGATAGGTTTTTGCACATTTAGTAAGTTTGTTCGGGATATAAACTTAAATCTTACTTGCTTATTTCGTGGGGAACACTATTTGGATATATAGGTAACCCCTGAAATCTCGTTTGAAAGATTCCTTTTTCTGATATACTAGGCTTTATACTCAGTGATATCTGGGGTATTATTCCGGGACTTCTGCTGAATGGAAGTTCTGACCTAGTCCTCGAATAATACTTTCTGCAATGCTTGAAACACAGCATCACCCTCAGCATCAATGATAAGACAATAAAATTGCTTAGCAATGCTGTTGTAAAAAAGATCCTCTAAAGGGGACACACCTACAAGTTGAGTCATGATCTCTCTGCTGAACGGTAGTTCTGACCTGAGCTCTCATGATTCTTCATAAATTATTAACCCCTTACAGATATCATTTGTGTTATAATTACCTGTAAGACTGAATATCGGGATCTGGATACGGGAGTATATTCAAGAGGTGGGACACACGTATAAGTTTAAGTCTCTAAAACACTTAATATGTATCCTGAACAGATTGAAAATTGTGTGAAAATTTAAGTGGACCAGTATATCGACAATCTAAGTGAATTGTTTAATTCTTACTGTGTAACTAAGCTCAACGGTACTTGTGACTTGTCAAAAACTGATATGAACCTCTGACGCAAACTCAAACAAAAATATTGTATGTAATATTTCTTTACTGCTTTATGTTTTCAGAAAATACAAAAAGATTTTGATTTATGTTTTATTTTCGACAACCGATGTCTGAGTGCTGAGTTTCAAAATCTAAGTAAGCTGATCGTGTTTCTGAAAATAAAACAAGTTCATAAATTTGAAACTTGAAGTTTTAAAATCAAAAACCAAAAACAGTTTGTGATATCTCCAAGGTCATTAAGTTGGACTTGGATGATTAACTGTGGGGGATTTGGATGCTTATATTGTTATAGAGCTAGTTTCCGATACGATTCAATGAAACTGCCAAATTCTTGAGAAGTGATTTTGAGGAGATTGAATTGTTAGTTTAAAATTTCTGGAAGTTTAAAATGTTGTTACTTATAGTTATATGAGTGATTGCAGGAGAAGTCCAGACTACGATCCCGAGAGCTGAGTCTAAGGGGGAGTCTGAAGACAAGCTGAAAGTTAGGAGGAGCTTGTAGCTGGAAAGCTAGGTGTCGATCCCTAAAAGCACGGAAGCTTGACGAAAGGGGGAGCCTGCTGATGATAAAGCTGTTGATGATAGAGCCAGTAATGAGATTCTAGTGTAAGAGTCAAAGAGAGAAGCTGATCAAAGAGAAAGATTGATGAATGCGTACAATGTTATAATCTGAATGAGAAGACAAAATGACCAAGACTGAAGACTCGGAGCTGAAAACTGCGTCAACATCCAAGGGGGAGTCTGTTGGTGCACGGAATGTCTGTTGACTTCGTTTACATCAAGTCTTAGGTCAAGATAGTGAAATTAGGGTTTAATGATGTTAATTTCGCTTATAATGTCATGTGAGTCATTAAAAGCGAAATCAGTCCTTAGTGTTTCACTTATAGGTCATAGTT
The DNA here is from genome assembly GCA_030545235.1 of Helianthus tuberosus. Lineage (NCBI taxonomy): Eukaryota > Viridiplantae > Streptophyta > Magnoliopsida > Asterales > Asteraceae > Helianthus > Helianthus tuberosus. The sequence goes on from CM060359.1 coordinate 163,687,923, forward strand.
AGGGTATTTCGCTTATATGTACAAAGTTAGGTTGAGGTTTCGCTCTTAGGGTTAGAAGGTGATTTCGCTTATGTGGTTAACTAGAGGTTTTGCTCATATGACATGTCATAAGAGCGAAATCACAGAGACTATATATAGTCATCAAGAGCGAACCTGGTCATTTAGTTTTGTAACTTGGAGCGAACCTAGGTCATGCTTGTGGTGTCGAAACTCTGTCAATTTGTAATCAGAAAGCATCAATAAAGAAAGAATTAAAGAGGAAAAGCTGTTGTTATTTTGCGTGTACCGATTCCGCCTTTATACATGAAGATGAACGTCCTTGACTGACTTTTCAGGGTCGCAAAACGGTCCAACAAGTTTCTTTCTAAAATTCTTTTTTCTGAGGACTGGAACAAGCTATATAAAAAAAAACCATATACCTCTGGTATATCAGAACAAAGGTGTGGAGTTCAGAACTGCAAGACTACAATGTAAGTAAAATCTCAGAACTCTACTTATTCCCTCTCATCTCAAAAAAAAAATATTTCTGATGATATATATATATCATTATGAGAAATATCTAGGGAGACACACAAAGGGTTTCGATTGGACCTTTTAAAAAGGGGTCCCACATAGAGAAAAGGTGCAAGTTGGAAACTAGTGTTTATCTGCAAAATCTTTGAAGTCTCTAAGTATCTTTAAAAAGGATATACATTAAATTAGAGATAAATCAAAGGTTTTTTAAAAACGGTTGTTTCCTTAAAGGATTAAAACATCTTAAAGGTGTCATTAATCACCCTGAACTCAAACAACCCACGACAAACACTCAAAAATCTCTGTCGATACACCCTATAAATACCTCATTCAAAAACAGAGTCTTTCATCTTCAACCTTCAAATTCAAAACCCTAAAACCCTTTTCCAAAAACAAAACCCAAATTCTCAATGGCTGCTGTCAACATCAACATACCTCAAATTAAACACTCAGTTCCTTTCATCACTGAAGATGAATTTCTTCCATTAAAGAGCAACAATGAAGCAATGAATGATAACATCGAAGAATATGATATGAAGTGTCAAATTCTCATTGAATTTCTAACAAGATGCCCGTTAGCTCAAGCTCTTACAAAGACCAGAGAGGTACCACAAGAACTCATACAACAAGTTGTAAAAACTCTCAAAATCTCAAGTCAAACTGAGCTAACAACACATGTATGGGGAAATATCTTCATTAAAATTTCACCAGAAAAGATAAGGGAATGTTTGGAGCTACCCTTACATCAGAACTTTGAAAAGTCACCAGAAAGAGAAGATATGTTTTCACAACTTGATGCTGTAATGGGATACAAAACAAAGATTTCAACAATCAATAAATTCAAGAGAAACAAGCTACCTGCCTTCTGGCAAGTCTTAATGGAAATTTTGAACAAGTGTCTATCGTCAAAGATTGGAGGTACAGATCAGATAAATATGAACATTCTAACAATCATGTTCAGTCTAATTAATGGATTGAACATTGATTATGGAGCAGAAATATTTATTCTGATCAGGAGATCAATTCTGACCAAAGATGGTAGAATAGATTCACATCTACCCTTTCCAAGATTTCTATCTATCATAATTTCTTATGCTTTTCTGAAAAGAAACATGGCAATACCAGCATCAGAAAATATGTGGAAGACAGAAATTATGAAACCTTGGAATGCTGCAGGGTCTTGGAAGTCAGATTATGATGTACCTGCTCTGACAGAAAAAATGATGAGTATGACACCAGAAGAATCACCATACAGAGCAGAATACCTGAAAATGTTGAACAAAAAGTCAGAAAGAAAAGGAGTTTTCGAACAAGTGTTCCCTATGGAGCATGATGCACAGGAGTCAAGCACACCAAGAATGGAACAGCAGGATGAATCTGATCCTCATCTAGCTGATAAAGATATAAATATGAATCTTGTGGCTGAAGGACATCATGCTAAAGACTCACACATTAGAGAAACAGGTGCACAACAGTCTAAAATAAACATATTTTATGATTCTGAGAATGATTCTGATGAATCAATTCAAGGAAAACATGAAATCTTACTTAGAGATACTATTTCTTCAAAACAAGATGTGAGTAAAACAAAAGACTCATTTTCTGAATCGGATTCTGATGAGGAAAATGAGAAAACAACAGGTGGAGATCAGCCTGCTGATCAAGGAAACCTGGATGAGAAAACAAAAAGTTTCTCAACAACTCATGGAGAACCTGAAAATGATCAAGGATATGAGGAAATCCAGAACTTGAATTTGTTTCAATTTTCTGGTGAGGATATAGGAAATTTGGATTCGTCCAATCCTTTTAACCTTAAAACAGCAGAGAATGTGTTTTCTGCTGGTGTTAGAAGAGAAACATCTGTTGTTTTTCCAATTTCCCAAGAACATCAATCTATGTCACCTAAACAATTTCAAAAAGAACCTGAAGATAAAGCTGCTACTGTGAAAACAGCAACAGAAGAAAAACTTGATCTAATACTAGAAGAAATCAGAAATCAAAAGTCAGAGATCAAGTTTTTGTCAGAAACTGTCAAAACTGTGCAGAAGCAAACTGAAGACAATACTGCAACTCTCAACAAATTGCAAAAATCATCAGAAAACAAAGAAAGCTCATCAGAAATTGAGAAATCTATCAAGGAACTGAATGATATCAAGAAAAAGATGGCTGAGGGTGCAACTGCAGGAGAAAGCTCAAGTTCAGGGAAGCTTCTTGAAGAAATACAGTTCCTCAGAGCCAACAACAGCAGCATGACTGAGGCTTTTGAGAAACTGTTGATGGAATTAGCTGCACAAAGAAATCAAGAAAATAAAGAGTTCCAGAAAATGAAGAAACAAGAGGAAACAAATACTCAAGCTCTTACTAATGTTCATCTGTTAGTTAAGAGATTGCAGTATAATGTTGCCAGACTAGCTAATATTGATCTTCATGAACTGAAAGCCCCAATTCCACAAGAAAGACAAGCAAGAAGATCAGAAACTTCTCAACAACAACCAGAAATTGTTCAACAACATCAAACCAAACCAACAGAAACCTCAACAGCTCAAAAACAGAAGCAACCCATGGGTCCACCTCAAGATAAACATAAGATACTCATGGGTCCTCCACCAAATGTCTCAAAGCCAGACACATCAAGGGTACAACCAAAAGATCATGTTCCAGTACAACCAGTTTCTACAACCATCACAGGAGAAACAGAGTTGAGCATAATAATGGATACAAAAGAAAAGAGTAGAATGGAACATGAAGTGACTTCCTCAAAAAGGCCAAGAAAAGAAATGAGAGAAGATTCAGAAGGGAACATCAGAGAAATGGACGTGCTAAAAGGTGATTTACACACTATTATGTACCCTGAAGAACATCTAAAGAATTACTATTGGAAAGGTCCAGAAGACAACCCAAAGAGACCACTCTCTCCAATGAGCAAAGGTATTGTTGAAAACAGAAACAATGGAGGCTGGGTAATTTTACACAAGCACATGACCAATCCAATAGTATCAATTGAAAGAATTGATACAATGACCACCGGAGGAGGCATCCTAGGCAATGAAGCACAAAACAAGTATACCTTGATCAGAAAAGACAACAGTCAACAAAAGGTTAATGATGCAGATCTGGCTGATGATATTCACCCATTGGGAATAGTCAAAATGAAGAATATCATTGATGAAATGAAAGGTAATTCAGTTATAATCAGAAGAGCCCTTGAAAGTCTCAAAAGTGCAGGAGCAAAGTTATACAAAAGGGCTGCACTGGCAGACTTTGATCTATGTATCAATTTTGAGTACAGCAACAAAGTGCTAATACCACCTCCGAACACTTAAATTCCAGCTGAAATTGCTTCTAAACTATTAAGAACTGGAGCAATCTTTGATCAACCAGAAATGAGTGTAGTCTTCAAAGATGCTAATAAAGAGAAAGCTCTGTTCAGAATCAGTGATATATGCAGGTATTCAAATCAAACTCTGAAATATATAAAAAACTGCACGAATGAAAAACAAGAGCAGCTCAAAAAGAAGGGAAAGAACAATGAAAAGCTGAGAAAAACAATTGAAGAGTGCATTGAAAATTGGATGGAAGCAAGAGGATGGTATAAAGAAATATACAAAGAAACTCAAAAGGCAATTGACTACAAGAAAAGGCTGAAACCTGGAGACAAATACAGAAGTGGAGTGAAGATCAACTAACGATTTAATAAGATTAAATTTCCTGTTTATGAACAATATTTTATCAATGTCTGATTTATAGTTGGTTTGACTATGTTCAATGTTTCTGAACTTAGTTGTTTTTGAATTTCTCTTTCAAAGAAAGTTGTTTATGTTTGATATAGAGGTAGTTCATTTTCTTACAATACTTAGGGGGAAACTGTTAGGAAACTTTATTTGTAAGTATTGAAGAAAAACACAATCAACTAGATCTATGAAGAGATCACAGTCTTGAAGATCACGAACTAGAAAAAGAAGATCAGATGGGACAACCGGAATACATAGCATCTACTTCAAAGAATCACAAGTTGATCAAGAGCTGAATTGGATTATCAGAAGAGGTCATTTCTGATGGATCTGATGATATTTCTGATGAAATATCATCAGTATCTAACGATTCTGATCATCAAGGATTTTCTGATGATTTGTTCATCAGAATTTCTGATGAAGTGGTTTATCAGAATTTCTGATGAAATAACCCACTTGTCTGAAATTGGCTCTGTCCTGCCACACTTACCGAAGCAAGTTGACATTTAATGATATCATGATGAAAAAGGCAACTTGAACGTTGGAATCAATGAATATGTCAATTGGCTACTTTTTGCAGGAATTATTGTATGAATAAACTATTGTTTATTCATACACCAAGCCGTCTATAAATAGAAGGCTAAACCAGGAGAAGCAAAGTGAGTTTGAAGCTTAGCATTCACACATACATCTAAACTCCATTGCTCTCTCCCCCACAAAATTCAAGATTCGTTTGTATTAGATAATAATCTTACAATCACCTTGTAAACCATTTTGTTTCAAAGTGATATAAACTTGATAATTCTGTAGGTCTTGTTTCTTGAAAGTCTGATTTCCATTTCCGCACATCTTTTTCACATCTACTGAAATCACTTGCCATATTACGTGAAAAGAAGTTGTTTTGAGCCTGAACTGGGTCTAACAACATGAAACTTATGCATAAAATGTGCTATCATCGTAAATGAAACTTAAATACTACATTCATACGCTTAATTATACTTTGATTATGTTCATCATACTTAAATTTACCTTATACTATGCTTTTATGGCGAAACTAGTCCTTAAAACACCTAAAAACCCTAATTTACAAACTTCAGGGGCCTAAATGCAATTTAATGAAACTTCAGCCTTGGCCCTTGTTTTCAGCCGTGAGAACTTACACCTGGGGCTTCGCTGGCCGCAAGCCGAGTCCCAGTTCATACATCTTTGATCAGCCGTGAATTTGAGCGCGATTTTGGGTGTTGTTTGAAGTTTAAACTCGTTTTAGCATTAAATAACCCACCAAAACCAACCCTAATAACTTCCTTATAAATACCAAGTGCCTCCCAAGTCATTTGCACTTTACAAACACCCTCACAACTCTCTCAAACACTCTAAATCGTGGCTGCAATCTGAAGTTCGGACAGAAGCACTGCTCTTCACTAAAGTGAGCATAACTCACTCGTTTCTCATACGTTTTAGCTCATTCTTTTTCCAGAACTCTTGGCTTGACCTTAGCTTCGATTCCATGGATGTTTTACAGTAAACAAGTCCCTGGAACTCCGGCAAAAAGTCTTCAAAGTTCACTGTTTGTTTCTATTTCGTCAAGGGTTAAACCCACAAGTAATGTTCATGCTTCAAGCTTGATTTAGGTGTGATTATGGACTAAATCAGGTTGTTCCAACATAAAATCCCCACATTATTTGATGTTTTCTTATAGAATAGTTGTTTATATCTTGTATTATTCATAGTTCATGACCCTCCTTGTATGTTTTTACATCAAGTGTAGTGGTGAACACTTAGAGGTACCTAAATGGAAGCTTGTTCTTCCTACCTCCTACATGAATTCAATGACACATTAGAGGTACCTAAATGAAGATTTAATCTTCTACCTCATGCTTGACTATTAGCATACTAATATATAATACATAACCTAAATAATATCTATATGCATTTGAACCTTTGATGATGGATTCATGTTCATTTGTTAAAGTAGTAGACTAACATCATCTAAGACCTAAACCTTGTTATGATTCTAATGGGTGCTCAACTCATAAAAACATTATAACCCTTGTGGTTACATAGTTTCATACAAGTGGTATGTGTTGAAGATGATTATTTTTATATAATACTTTCATGTCATTTTAATTCTGAATCCTTAATCTTCCGATTTCCCCAAACTCACACACCTATGTTTCCTTTGTGTAGAAGGACTTGGTGTTCCAACCTCCTAATCACCCAACTCACTCGCGGGATTACCAAGTAGAAGACTTGCAAAACCGTGAGTATACCCGCAACTCCCTTTTTATGTTTACCACTTTTGGGGTGTAACATGTTAACTTATAAAACCACACTTAAACTTATTCTTTATGCAATGCACGAAAACAATCCTTATACATGAATACTATGTTGTTATGCTTGATGCTTATACGTGGACCATACTTACGTGATATGTTTTAGTCATTAGCTTTCACGAGCCTCCATTTGACATGTATAGTGCTATAGGAGTAACGCACCTCCCGTAGACTAGTGGTCATGTTGAATTATATCATTTTGCGTAAACAGAGGGTTGACTAGAAATATTGCCTGCCATGTTATGTTGATCTTGTATAAACTAAGTTGCCATGTGGATTCATTTCAAACTTTTTATACTTATACTTATTCTTAAACTTGTATACTCGCCTTTGCTTTTGCATTGAATTGTATTTTTAACATGTTACAGGTTGATGATTATGGATTGCTATGAAATGAAGTAGCAAAGATGCCTAGCTACTCTCTTAGACGTTTAGGTTTAAAGTGTTGTTTCAATTTTGTTTCGGTTATGTTGGAACAATGTTGTTATTTGAAATTCTTGTAATGTTTTTCATAATTTGCTTATGAAATGAAATCGGTTGAATTAAATATTATGACAATTAGTGTTATGAAGTCTCTTGCAATCTTGAACAAGTCCCGCTCCAATGATTTCACCATTGGTTGGGGTGTGACAGATTGGTATAAGAGCCATAACTATAGGGAATTAGGTAGAATTGCCATGTTCGACCTAGTCTATAGTAGGAACCATATTTTTGACCATTCTTGTTACATGCTTAAAATGTTATTCTTCCTACTTTGCTTCTTTCTTTTCTTTTTGGTCTTAATATTTACATAATGTCTTTCCTAAGACATTTTACACAATACACTTGAAGACTTGAAGACACTATTTATACAAAAGAGACGAGTTTACCAAAATAGGCATGAAACCCACAATTTGGTGAACGACTCTCATTCCGCTTATTCTTATTTTGCACGAAAGTACGCCATTAAGCTAGGAGTGAAATCCACATCTTAATGGTAAATTTCCAATTCAAACTCTAGTGGACCCTCGTCATAGTGTCGAAATTATATTTTGACCTGACGAGTATCAACCACATTAGGGTACGAAATCGTCAAGTTAGGGGTGAAACCCGCACCTTGTTGATTAAGTCCCACTCCTCGATTTTCAATCTCGCTAAAGTTTCGATTGTTTCAATCGATTAGAGACGTGTAGTAACTAGAAGGGTAAGATACCGTTAATCGCTTCTCGATGACAGTATCTTACCTATAGGCCAAAGCACGTTTCTCTAATTTGAAAGGACTTTTAACTCACTTTGGAATAGTCGACGTTTCTCTACCCGAAACAATCCTATGTTTTACGAGCCTCTCTTTTATGTGATTCAGTTTATATGTCATTTTTATACTTGTTACCTCGTTCGATTCAAAACCGTTACACAATTCGCACGTCTCGCGCAATAAAAAACAATAATAATTCTCGTGAACAAATTAATTTATACTCTTTTACGCATTCATACGTGTTTATACTTGTCAAATACTTGTTAAACTTATGTTAAATATGTGAACCATACATGATACAACATACTTACATGCTTATACATGCAAACTTGTTTTGAATTTATGATCAAGTCTCATCCTTTCCTTCCTTTTTCGATCCTCTAGATGTCATCCAACGGTGCACCAAAGAGGACCAAGTCAAAGAAGGTTCAACCTCCAACACCAACTCTGAATCCATGTCAAAAAAGGATTGTATGAAGTTCATGGCTAAGAAAATGGCTAAAGTCATACCCGACATTGTCAGCAGAATTCAGCCAAACACCGACTCACCGCATGGCTCTGTCGATTCGAAGCCCGAAAAACCCAAGCTGACATTCCAATTCAAGCAATTTATGGCTTGTAAACCTCTGGAGTTTACATGCAAAGATGGCACCACCGTCATGAAGAATTAGTTCGACGCGATCAAACTTACCTTCCTACAGAGTGGATGTCCTGAGCTTCGAACTCTGAATGCGACCGGTGTTTTCCGCTCGAGGGCACTCGAGCTGTGGACCACTAAACGCAACAAAAGAGGAAACGATGTTGCGCATGCGTTGCCGTGGGACGAGCTTAAGCAACTAATGAAAGACCACTTCTGTCCTCCTCATGAACTCCAAAAATTGGAGAACGAATTTTGGAACCTAACGCAAAAGGGGAGCGACATGTATGGTCTGATTACGCGCTTCAAACAGCTGAGTGTCCTTTGCCCTGGACAAGTAGACTCCGTCCCTAAAACCATAGCCAAGTTCATTCACTTTGTTGCACCTTCCGTGACCAATCATCTTGCCTCCGCTAACCCTAAAACCATAGAGGAAGCCTATACCATAGCCACCGAACTCAACAACAATTGCGTTCTTCATGGAACCTTTGACAAGGTTTCAACGAACAGTGCTCATCAAGCTGTCACTAATACTACCACCGCTACTGAACCTTCATCCTCTCAATCGTCCAAGAAAAACCGTGGCAAGAATCGGAAGGCTTCAAGCCCGAATTGTGCGGTCGTCACTACGCTAAACCCACAACCCTTACAAACTTTAGCCGCCGTTGCACCCGCAAACACTGAACCGCCAAGACAAGGCTACGTTGGTTCTCATCCCCAATGTACCACCTGTTTGTTTCATCATCCTACCCATGTGCCCTGCCGCAAATACGCCAACTGTCAGAGGTATGGACATTTTGCTAACCGATGTCGAAACCTCCCTCAAACCCAAAACAATCAGAACCAAGCTCTTGTTGCAAACCCTGCTCCCAACCAAGCTGCTCCTGTGCGAGCATACTTCAAATGTGGCGATCTTAATCATCTCGCCAATGTTTTCCCTCAAAGGAACCAGCCTCAACAGCAAGCTCGAGGCCGAGCGTTCCTCCTCACCACTGCTCAGGCTCAAAATGAAAACGATGTCATTACTGGTACGTTTCTTGTGAACCATGTCTATGCTTCGTGTTTATTTGATACTGGCACCGATAAAAGTTTTGTGTCGTTAGAATTTGAACCTTTGCTTAAGTGTAAACGCTCTAAGTTGCCAAAATATTTCGCCGTCGAAGTCGCTGAAGGTAAAACTGTCACTGTCGATTTCTTCATTTCTCAGTGTTCTTTGATTCTTAATGATCATACTTTCTCGATCAATCTCATACCTATGCAAATGGGTAGCTTTGACATCAAAGTAGGCATGGACTGGCTTAGGCGAGTTCGTGCCGAAGTTGTTTCTTCTGAAAAGTTTATCCGCTTTCCTCTTCCGAAGGGTGATTCTCTACACGTGTATGGCAAGAAACCTTCTCAAGGTCTCAAGCTTATGTCGTGTATTCAAGCGAACAAATGTTTACGCAAGGGTACCTTCGCCTTTCTCGCCCACATTGTGGAGAAGAAGGATAAAGGCCCAAGCATAAGCGGCGTTCCCGTTGTACGTGATTTTCCTGAAGTGTTTCCCGACGATCTTCCTGGTCCGCCTCCTGCTCGTTCTGTCTACTTTCGCATTGATTTCATGCCTGGCGCTAAGCCCGTCGCTAAGTCTCCCTATCGTTTAGCACCCTCTGAGATGCAAGAGCTCTCAAGTCAACTCCAAGAGCTTCTTGATAAATGCTTTATACACCCTAGTACTTCTCCTTGGGGCGCTCCCGTTTTGTTCGTCAAAAAGAAAGATGGGTCATTCCGAATGTGTATTGACTATCATGAGCTCAACAAGCTTACTGTCAAGAACCGATACCCTCTACCGCGCATCGATGATCTCTTCGATCAATTACAAGGTGCGACCTGCTTTTCAAAGATCGATCTTCGTTCTGGGTATCATCAATTTCGAGTCCTCGAAGAAGATATACCTAAAACCGCTTTTCGTACGTGATATGGTCACTATGTGTTCGTGGTCATGCCCTTTGGTTTGACCAACGCACCTGCTGTCTTCATGGATTTGATGAACCACGTGTGTAAAGCGTACTTGGACCGCTTCGTGATCGTCCTCATCGATGATATTCTTATCTATTCCAAGACACAAGGAGAGCATGAGCGACACTTGCGTCTTATCCTTGAACTTCTTCGTACCGAACGTCTATACGCCAAATTCTCCAAGTGCAAATTTTGGTTAAAAGAAATTCAATTCCTTGGTCATACCGTCAACGAACTTGTTATTCACGTTGACCCCGCTAAAATCGAAGCCGTAAGGAATTGGATCGCACCAAAATCTCCGTCCGAAATTTGTTCGTTTCTTGGTCTTGCTGGTTATTATCGTCGCTTTATTTCTAACTTTTCCAAGATCGCTGTTCCTTTTACCTCCTTGACTCAAAAAGAGAAACCTTTTGTTTGGGGTCCCGAACAAGAGGAGTCTTTTCAAACTCTCAAGGACATGCTTTGTAATGCTCCTATCCTAGCACTTCCTGATCGTAACGATGACTTCGTCGTGTACTGCGATGTTTCCAACCTTGGCCTTGGTTGTGTCCTTATGCAATGAGACAAGGTTATCGCTTATGCGTCGAGGCAACTGAAAATACATGTGAAAAATTATACTACTCACGACCTTGAACTTGACGCAGTTTTTTTTTGGGTTGAAGATTTGGCGACACTACCTTTATGGTACTAAGTGTGTGGTTTTCACTGACCATAAGAGCCTACAACATATCTTCGATCAAAAGGAACTGAACATGCGTCAACGTCGTTGGGTGGAACTATTAAACGACTACGACTGCGAAATCAAATACCATCCAGGTAAAGCGAATGTAGTAGCCGACGCTCTTAGTCGTAAAACTCATGTAAAGAGTATTCGTTGTCTCCAACTCGTTAACGATCTTCAATGCCGTATTCGTGAAGCCAAATATGCCTCTATTAACAAAGGTAGTTTCTCTGTTGAGATACGAGGAGCTATGGAGCATGAACTTGTGTCCAAACCTGACGGTATTTTATACTATCTCAATCGTATTTGGATCCCTAATCGTGAAAACCTTTGAGACTTTCTAATGAACGAGGCACACAAATCGAAATACTCTGTTCACCCTGGTGCTGATAAGATGTACCACGATATGCGTACGACCTATTGGTGGCCTGAAATGAAGAGAAATATCGCCTCCTACGTTGCAAAATGTCTTACCTGCTCAAAGGTCAAAGCTGAGCATCAACGTCCCTCTGGTTTGCTCGAACAACCAGAAATTCCTGTCTGGAAATGGGAGAGCATTGCCATGGATTTCATCACTAAACTTCCTCATAGTTCATCTGGTCATGACAGTATTTGGGTGATCATTGATCGATTGACCAAATCAGCTTATTTTCTCCCCATTCGTGAAGATTTCAAAGTCAAGAAATTGGCTAGAATCTACACCAATGAGATCATTTGTCGTCATGGTATCCCCTTTGACATCATTTCCGATCGTGATGCTCGTTTTACGTCTCGTCTTTGGCAAACTTTTCAATCTGCTATGGGTACTGTTCTTAACCTTAGCACTGCTTTTCATCCTCAATCAGACGGTTAAACCGAGCGTACTATCCAAACACTAGAGGATATGCGTCGTTCATCCGTAAAAGAGTTTGGTGGCAACCGGGATTCACACTTGCCTTTGATCGAATTCTCGTACAATAACAGTTACCATGCGAGTATTCAAATGGCACCCTTCAAAGCATTGTATGGTCGCAAGTGCCGTTCGCCTATTTGTTGGAACGAGATTGGTGAATCTCAATTCACTGGTCCCGAGCTTATACAAGAAGCAACGGACAAGATTTTACAGGTTTGAGACAACTTACTGAAAGCCAAGAGCCGACAAAAGAGTTACGCCGACAAGCGTCGCAAACCCTTGGAATTCGAGGCGGGTGACTACGTACTTCTCAAGGTATCCCCTTGGAAGGGCGTGGTTCGATTTGACAAGAAAGGGAAACTCGCACCTCGCTATGTTGGTCCTTTCAAGATCCTCGAAAGGATTGGAAAGCTTACGTATAGACTAGACCTTCCTGAATAACTCAACAACGTACATCCTGTCTTCCATGTATCCAACTTAAAGAAGTGTCTCGTGGATGAAGGACTTCAAGTTCCACTCGAAGATCTTCAAGTCAACGAAACATTGCACTTTGTGGAAAGACCCTTCGAAATCTTGGAGAGAGGAATCGACTCGTATGGTTAAAATACTGTCTTTATGTTGTAAGGGTGCATTAGCTATGTTATACGATTTTGAAAGTGGAAACGTTTTTGCATAAATATGTTTGTTTACTTGCCTCGTCTAATTCGAGGCTCGTAATGAATGAATGGTTTAAATATGGTGTTGGTTATAGTTACACTTGAACGTGCACCTAATGAGTTAATCAACAATGCGTGTTTTGGGTCATGAAAAATAAGAGTCAACAAACTAATCAAGAATCATGAGATATCATGTGATATAAAGAGAATATAAATGTATTGCCGTATTGGTTGAGATTAGCCATTTATAGTATTTTCAAGATTTACTTATGATGTACAAGTGATTTTTCCCTTAAGACGTTATTATTGTCCAACTATATGTCAAGATGGAATACGTAGACTTGTTAACAATAAGGTGAGTTAAGGTTATAGTTATGCTGCAAAAAGCGTGTGAGGCGTGCTATGTTGTCAAAAGCGCAAAAAGCGCGCGCCTAGGTGCTCGGGCGCAGCGACGCGCAACTATAGCGCCTAGTGGTAGCCTAGGCTCAAATATGGGCTTTTTTTGTAAAAGGAACCGAGAAAAGGAACCCATTAGAACACAAGAAGTTGCAATATCTTGTTTTCGTCAAGTATAACAAGACACTCAAGAACCGTCGTGATAAAGAGGTTGTGTATGATCTGATATCTTTAGATAACATTGATGATTGTAATGAGTGGATGACTGGAAGGATGGAAGAAGAACGGGTTTTTGAGGATGAAGACATGGGAAGTTATACGAGATGCGAGTGGGGCTGGAGAGGTAAGGGCAACAAGATCATCACAACCATCATCTTCAAGAGCTTTAGTGGATGAAGATTCTGAAAAAGACGATCTTGATGAATCCGAAGCTGAATATCCAATTGATGTTGATGGAAGTTCTGATGACTTTGATGATGGTCTTAATGATTGATGATGAACAATAAGCTTGGTTTAAAAAAGCGGGAAGCGCACAAAAGCGATGAGGTCTAAAACCGATTTTTAAAAAGCGAAGCGCAAAAGCGGTGAGCTTTTCATACGCAAAGCGCAAAGTGATTATATAATTTATTTTATATATCCCATAAGTGTTTAGCATCCAATACCTATGATTTAGCTATAATTAAGCTTTATATATGTTTTAAAATGAAAAAAAAAACATAAATGTACAGCATAATAAGCCTATTGTACAACACTCAGAAGCATAGAAACACCCCATGTACAAAAAGCGTGCGCCTCCGTTGTGCCTTAGGTCGATTTTCACCCTAAAAAGCGCGCCTCAGCTGCGCTTCTTGTACATCGTGCACCTTATGTCACACAAGGCGATGGGGTTTGCGCCTAGATGCGCTTAAGCGTGCTTAAGGCACACTTTTTTAAACCAAGACTATAAGTTTTAAATGTTTTCGTGACCGCAAACGCTTGTATAAGTCCTAGACCTAGTAACTTTTGGTATAACTTTTGGTATCACTACTTGTGTATAAACCCTAAACTTTTGCTACTAACTATTAGCTACATGATCTTAAATGGCATCTTTAATAGTTTTTTTATTTTATATGTGGAATCTTATTTATTTTGCAATGCATAACATATTTTTTATATTTTTTTCTCTATGTGCACTTTTCTTAGAAAAGCCCACTTTTTCCCCCCTTCCGCCTAGGCTCCGAGCGAGGCCGATGCGCCTCGCCTATGCCTTGCGTCTTTGACAACATAGGAGGCGTGATAAAAGACAGGCACGATGAACTGCTAAGAAAGGCGATGGTTAGGCGAGTGCTATGGTCAAGCGGGCCTAAATGAAACGATGAAGATGATCATCATCATACTCAGTAAATCCCACCAATAGCAAAGCTAAGGTAGGGTCTGAGGATGGTAAGATGTACAGCCTTACCTCTGTTGGTGCATATGTCTGTTGACTTCGTCTTGTATCGAGTCATGTAATAGATAGACCAGGACAAGTAGTTCATTAGAAACGGGAAACAGGCTGAAACAGTCACTTCACACGAAGTGGACCAGTCCGTGCGAAGTGGCCAATTCGCACGAACTGGACCAGGTCGCGTGGAATTGTTTCATGCGGACTGGCCTCCCTATAAATACCTGTGCCTGGGTCTTCATTTGTAACTTTGGATTCTGGTAGCGAAGCTCTGCCAAAGTGTCGCCAAGCCTGTAAAACGTTCTAATATCAATCAAATCGACAGTTTAAGTGATTCTATGTGCAATACAAGCTGAATGAAGATTAAATCATTGAATTCCGCCTCTGATTTGGTCAAGAACTCTTCTGATTGACTCGTTTTGATCGATTCAACGTTCCAACAAGGGGTATCAGAGCTCAGGAGGAAGAGTTCTTACCGATTTAGCTTGTTTTCATCGAGATTTCAGATTTCTACTCATTCTTCTACACGTTTTTCAAAATTAATCAAGATTTTACGGTTAAAATGAGCTGATTTTCACATATAACCTGCGAAACACCATTTTAAACAATCTGTGAGAAAATTAGACCTAAAATCGACCTTAAACTTGATCAATTTGACAAAAAAATGTATAGATCGTTCGAAAGTGCATCAGTTCGCACGAACTGATTGGCTCTAGTTCGCACGGAATTCATTCACTTCGCACGAGGTGACCTTCAGATCACGCGAATTGAGTTTTTGTACCTCAGTTCGCACCAAAATACTTCCACTTCTCGCGGGTTGAGTTTGTGTTATATCAGTTCGCATGAAATAGAGTTAGTTCGCACGAAGTCGATCCACTTCGCACGAAGTGAACCAAGTCGCACCAGATCCAGTTCGTATGAAGTTTCCAGTTCGCACGAAGTGAACTTTCTAGATCGTTTGGATTTGATCCAGATTGCATGAAGTTCAAATCGTTTAAACTAGGCCAGGTCGTTTGAATTGACATCAGTTCGTACGGATTGAAGGTGGTCAGCTCGTTTGAATTAACCAGTTCGTTTGAATAGTCTATTTTGTGAACTTTTGACACCGAAACATGGATTACGAAGAAGAAATGGCGTATGTGTATTATGAATCCCAGCAATATATTCCTATAAAGACAGAAGAAGAATCAGTTTCAACAAAAATGGATTCAAGAAAAGCACCAATCTTTGATCGCTCATCAGATGAAGAGAGTGATGATGATAGAAAAGAAATCCGAAAACTTAAAAATTATCAAAGAAAAGTTTCATATGATAGTGATGATGATAATTTGTGTTTTACAGGTAAAATGGAAAAGGTCAAAGAAGGACAAGCTGCGAAAAAGAAGAATCATAAGGCAGCAATTGTTAAAGAAAAAGATGACAGTGATGATGAATATGTTCGAGTTTTAATTCCAACTTTTAAAGACAAGAAGGAAGCTGATGCTAAAAAGATGCATGAGAAGTGCTCAAAATGTGATAAATCAAGAGCAGACAATGTCAAACTTCTGAAAGATGTGGAAAGTTTGACATTAGAAAATAAAAATTTAAAAGAAAATGAAAAATAATTTCAAAAGAAAATAACATTTTTAGAAAATGAAAAATTAAAAATTGAAAAAGTTATTAAAAATCAAATAAAAATTTTAAAGGAAAATGAAAAAGAATTTCACAATGAAATAACATTTTTAGAAAATGAAAAATGAAAAATTGAAAAAGTTTTTAAAAATAAAATAAAAATTTTAGAAAATGAAAAATCTGTTTTAGATAAAAATAATATTGAAAATCAAAAAGCAATAAATTCTCATCTTGAGAAAATCACTCAACTTGAAAATGAAGTTGAGAGTGCTAAAAATAAAATTGATTATTTCAAAAAGAAATTGAAAGGTTTTGTGACTTCAGCAGCAATGCTAGATCAGATATGTCCAAAAACGATCAATAAAAATAAAAAGGAAAGTCCAATAAGTGACGATGTCACAAATTATGATGAACTCATAATTGAAGATTGTGATGATAAATCTGATGATGAAAATGATAAAAAGAAAATATTTTTGAAACTAAAAGAAAATTTTCAAGAAACTGTTTTGCAATCTACTGAAAAAGGTGAATGCTCAACGCAAAAACCTTTTAAGAAGATCGTGGAACAAAAACAAAACCAAAATTCTAAAAATTTTCGAAGCAAAAATAAAAGATCATCAGTTCAATCATCCAATCTTCATAAAAAATCACAAAAATTTGAAAATCTAAACTCATAAAAATTTGATAATAAATTGTGCAGGTTTGACCATAGTGCTTCAGAGACAAATCCTTGTGATGATAGAAAAAGGAGAAGTCATAATTACCACAAGGCCAAACAATGTTACGATTTAAATGTTTGGTTTGAAAGTGGTAGAAGGTACGATAACAGGGTGTGTTACAAATGTGGTTTTATAGGACACATTGCTGTTAACTGCTAGAGTCAGAGATTTGAGACAAGACGATGCTATGAATGTCATATCAGAGGTCATATTGTCAGAGATTGCCCAATGAGATCAAAGAGAAGATCGAGGGCTGAATCTCATAGAATGGTGAAGAAAACAGTCAAAATTGAAGAAAAGCACAAAGAACAGAAAGTGAAATTATCACAAGGGCAGAAAGATAGACTGAGAAAGAAAAGAAAGAAAGCAAGAGAGTATCTAGAAAAGATTTTGTCCTCGGGTACAACTGTTGGTTCAGATAAAAGTTCTGATGAATCGCTTTACTCAACAAAAAATGATCAGTCAAGTAAAACGAATTCATCAGATACAAATCTGAGGACAAAAGAAAGAATAAAGAAAGAAAAATTGATTAATCAAATGCTTAAAAAATCAAAGAAAGTTAAATTTTCAAATAAAATTTTTATAAAAGTGTTTGAATATAAAAGAAATCGTGAAAGGTTGTTCATGTCACATGTTGATGAATCTGGAAAACCTAAATCCAGTATGGATTGGGTTCCAATAATGGATGGCGATGAATTTGTTTCTTCGGAAACAAAGGAGCCACCATCTGGCAATGAATCTGACTCGTCAAAGTCAGAGGAGCCACAAATTGAGGTAAAAAGTGATAATTCCGTTTCGAAAATGGATGATGCAAACTTTCCATCATTGTCAAACGGAAACTTAAAGCAAAAAAATTGGAAAACCCAAGGACCGTCAGGCTTGGGTGAATCTTTTTAAATGAAAAACCTGACTTGCCGGAGCTCCCAAGTTGGTAATCGTGAAGCATGAATCGGCATCATTCTTGGAAAAATGTTTTTGTGAAAAAACTTACAAATGTGATATTTTTACAAGTGGATTGAAGAACAAAGTGGTGAATTAAACCCCATGTTTGTGTAAAATCAACTAAACTAATTTTCCGGAAAAACCATTTTGATTAAAACAAACTTAAGTGTTTTGAAATCATAATGGGAAAATAGTTTGTTGTCAGGGGGGTTCTGACTGTTTACGCCAAGTGGATGGCGAATTGAAGCGATTCACATCAGTTTGTCATTTTATTTGTATAGTTTATTGATTTCGTTTTTCAAATTTTCCCAGAAAATCAAAATTGAAACATATTTTGATTTTAGGGGGAGTAAAAATTTTAGAAATTTTGAAAAATTCAAAAACATGATAAAATCTGAAATCCAAAAACATTGAAAAATCAAAAATGAGTTTTGTTGTGAAAAAGAGGAAATGATAGTACATCAGTTAGATAGTTATGGTATGCTAAAGAAATGTAATGATTAAATAGCATTAAACGGTCTCACTGATGATATGCCGATAGGTTTTTGCACATTTAGTAAGATTTTTTCGGGATATAAACCTAAAAATCATAACTTGCTTGTTTCGTGGGGAACATCACTTGGATATATGGGTAACCCCCGAAATCTTGTTTGAAAGGTCCCTCTTTCTGAAATACTAGGTCTTTATACTTAGTGATATCTGGGGTATTATCCCGGGACTTCTGATTTTGCGGAGCAATAGCCTAGTCCCCGTATAATACTTTCCGCTTGCTTGAAATAAAAGCACACCCTTAGCATAAAAAATGATCATTGAAAACTGTAAATCATGTGCTATTGAAGAAAAGATCCTCTAAAGGGGACACACCAAAAGTCGAGCCTTCATCTCTGCAAAAAATTGAGCTCTCAAGGTTTCGCAATTCACCCCTTACAGATATCATCTAGGTATACTCACCTGTAAGACTGAATATTGGGATCTGGATGCGGGAGTATATTCAAGAGGTGGGACACATGAATAAGTCTAAGTTCTTAATACACCTAATTCGTATCCTGAATAAGTTGAAATTTGTGTGAGAATTTAAGTGGATCAGTATATCGACAATCTAAGTGAACTGTTTAATTCTTAATGTGTAACTAAGCTCAACGATACTTGTGACTTGTCATAAACTGATATGATCCTCTGACACAAACTCACAAAAATATTGTATGAAAATATTTATTTACTGCATTTCTAGTTTATTTCTGAAAATCTTAGAAAAATACCAAAAGAATGTGTTTTAGCATAAAATTTTGAAAAATTCAAAAAGATTTTATTTCATCTTTTTTCGACAACTGATGTTGGAAAGCTGATTTTCAAAATTCTGAGTGCTAAACATGATGAAAGACATTGGATTGGGAGAGTTTGTTTGTGATGAAAAATGATTTTGAAATAATGTCACATATACAAGTGGTGTTTTTTAGAATGATTGAATGATTAGTTAATCAAGGTCATTAATTTGAACTTGATGTAACTATTGATAATGATAATGAACTCTACAAGTGATGTCTAAATTTGTTATATTTTCAAAATTAGAGACATTTACTTTTGGGTAGAGAATATGCAGGTCAGCAGATAGAGAATTCCAGACTACGATCCCAGCTGATTGATAGGGGGAGTCTGAAGACGGAAAAGCCAGGTTCCTGATCTTGTTGCTATGGAGAGCCAGGTGACGTTCCTTAGTTTGTGAGAGAGCCAGGAGTCATATCTGAACCTGAGCAGAGATTGAGCCAGGATACGATCTTGGATGAAAGCTGTAGAGCCAGATTCCGATCCTGGAACAACTAAAAGCTGCTGATGCTGATGAACTTAAGGAATCAATCTAAGCAAGAGAATGAGAAAAGCCAGATTGCGATTCTGAAAGAAGGAAGATAGAGAGATTGATACTTACAATGGAGAATACTTTGGAAAGAGCGAGAAGACCGATCAAGACTGAAGACTCGATATGTACTGAAGACTCGTCAACATCCAAGGGGGAGATTGTTGGTGCATATGTCTCTTGACTTCGTCTTGTATCGAGTCGTGTAATAGATAGACCAGGACACGTAGTTCGTTAGAAACGGGAAACAGGCTGAAACAGTCACTTCACACGAAGTGGACCAGTCCGTGCGAAGTGGCCAGTTCGCACGAACTGGACCAGGTCGCGCGGACTGGTCCACTTCGTGTGAAGTGACTGTAACTGTTTCATGCGGACTGGCCTCCCTATAAATACATGTGCCTGGGTCTTCATTTGTAACTTTGGATTCTGGTGTACGTTTGTTCCCACATACGTGATCTTTTTTTTTTTTTTGTGATTGGTCAACATGCGAGCTTTTGTGGCTATAGGTGTGTGTTTGACTATCTTAGTGTTGTAAAAATCGCCTAGCGCCTGGTGGGGTACCGACTAGCGATTTATCGACATTTCTAGGGATTAATTGTATTGGAATTTTATATGAAAATTTTCAAACATATATATATATAATCGATATGAATACAATACTTCAAAATTAACAAGAATAATTCAAATTTCACATAGTATAGTTCAAATATATGAAACATGATCTAATCATAAGCTATGAAATCTTCAACCGAGTCTACATCAACCAAGGAATCCAATCAATCTTCAAGATCTACCACTTCAACTCTAAACTTCTGATGAGACTTGAGAAATTAGTCAGAAGTCGCAAGCTAGTCAGCCCAACGATGAAAGAATGACGAAGTCGCACACACACTTTAGAATTAGGTTTTATTAAAGTTTGGGCTTTTGGTTTTGTGTTATTAAATTTGTGGGCTTTTCCTTAGTTTTGGCCCGAAAATAAAAGGCCTTGAAAATAGGTGCTATGACCGCTATCCGGGAATCAAAATAGCGGTCAAATAGCGGCCAATAGCACCGATAATATCAGTTCCGCTATTTTACCCGATGTCCGCTAACCGCTATTGACTGCACAGAATAAAATAGATATGCTTGAAAATGCCTAAGGCCACACTTTTCGTAAAGTAGTCAAGGTAGATGATAAATCTTATTTGGTTCTAATACCCGTATTATGGAATTTGTCAAATCGGTATGGATACTTGATTAGACACACACACACACACAAAAGAGCAATGAAACACATTGTTGGACTAATCTAGTCAAAGTCTAATAGTTGAAGGGGTATAAGTGTCTTTCAGTTGGGCTATTTCTTTAAGGAGTTTTTCTTATTTATGGAATCCTGTTTTTGGAGTTTTGGGTCAAGATTTAGTCTTTATTAGGAATAACCTTTGTCCACAATTGCACTTTTAGAAAGTAGGCATATGATAAATCCTATGTTGAGGTGGATAGAGTACAGAGTAGTAATTGTTAAAGAAATCGATGGAATAAAATACTTACCGTATAAGGAATACAAGACGATTTAGATACAAAGAGGTCTACAATTAGTAATTTTTTGCCTCGTTCTATAAGAGGAGACCCATGTTAGACGGCTTTATTATGCAAATTGGATTTTGTATCGGCCCAATCCCAAAGTTATAGACTAGCCCAATAACTTGATCTCAACATAAAACCGAGGTGAAAGAAAGTTAAGCCGACAACTTTAATTTTTAAGGTGCTCAAATTTCTGTTCTTGTATCCACGTGGAATGAGTTATTACATATTCCTTAACAGTGTTGTTAATAGCAAGTATCGCGCTCGCTATAGCGTTTAGCATGGCGATGCGTCAATGGGTCGCAATCTGATTTTGGCGCCTCCATGGCGTGAAAATAGCGAGATTATAGTTTTTTTTTTGTTATTTTTGTTTTAATATAAATAGCAGTAGTATTTACCTATAAAATAACAGGATTTTCGTTTTTTTAAATATACATATGAAAACAGCGTATTTTGATAAAATACACATAAAATATTTCTATAAGTTATCTTCTAGTGTATCGCTAAACCTAAAATAGCGCCCGCTATTTCGTCGCTATCGCTACGTAGCGTACAGGCAACATAGTTGTTAATATGCTACATAGCGAATAGCGATAAATAGCGATACACTAGAATTTTTTTTTTTTAAAATTTATATGTAAATTTTATCAAAATACCCTAGTATATAAAAAAAATCTAAAATCCAACTACTTTATAGCTATATTCAATTGCTAATTTATATTAAAAAAAATTAAAGACAGCTATTTATCGCTACAGACCGTATAGCGAGCATGGACCAATACGCCGCGCTATTCGCTATAGCGATCGTTGTGATCGCTATTGACAACTATGATAGGCAGCTTGCCGATATCGTCCGCTATTCGCGGTTAACAACTATGTTCCTTAATGTTTCTCGTTTATTGCCCATATTTTGTCGTTTATGCTGTTGTTATTAATGAATCGAGATATTTTTGATACGGACATTGTCACACAAGAGGTTTGTTGTAAACTAGTATATTTAACAGGCAGGATTTATCCCCCTGTTAGAAAATACTAATTATAGTGGTAACCAACTAAAGTGGAAGGATTTCATTGTTTTCAAAAGTTTAATTTTAAAGTTTTAGAATTAGAGAATTATTTGGTATCATTCAGAAGGAAACAATGTAAATCCTTATAAAGAATCGCTGTCCTGATGGATTGGTAGTCGTATTTAGCAAATATTATTTGATTTTCTAAATTTCTGTGGAAATTTTATACCTTATTGTGTTCTTTATATGAAGAGGTTACGGAAACTAAATTCTTAGTAGCCAAGAGATGTATTATAATTATTATATTGTTTTTTTTTTCTGTTTACTGTTAAAGTATTATTGATTGGCTAATGGACTAGATGGACTCAGATCATTGGCTAATAACAAGTTACTTTTTTTTTAATATATATACATACACATATAAATGTAGATTTTTTGGATATTAAGCCTGCACTGAGTAACGTAATTTAATTGTCGCGTGTGATGCAGAGAGAGGTATGTCAGCTGCTCCCGGATTCTTCTGGTGACCAAAAAGGCGTAAGTAGATTCTCTTTATTGTTCCGTTATAAACTTATGGTATATGCATGTCAGCGTGATGACATCATAATCAATCATATTCTTTTGTGCAGTTTCAGGATTTTATATCATACTTGAAGCAGCGGGAGTGTGCAGGAGTTATCAAGATTCCAGCTACAAAAACCGTCTGGGCAAGACTTCTATTCATCCTCCCGTACTCCCAGGAGACGTGTTCTCGTCTCTCTGTCACTCCCGAGACCTCAGATTGCTTAATCGCGCTTGTTTTACCTGAAGATTTTGGGTTTTCGGCAAAATGGTAACTACATCCACCATATGGATGTCAATGTCTTTGTATATACAACTTCATACACAGAAAACGTAGGTAGCAATGTTTTAGGTCTCTTCGGTTTCCTTCTGATCGCTCAGTTGTATATCGATGTTAGCTTTCACCTTTCTTTGTACTTTGATGATCTAAACATTAGCTAAAGTATCATTTTCGCTTCAAGCGTTTAATCGGTCAGAGAACCAAATTTGTGTATATGGATATATAATTGAAACCGCGCTGTTGTTTGGAATAGGTAACTTGATTATGAATCAGTTCATCTTGTTTGCGGATCTTGTAACCATAATCACTATTTACCTGCTGCTATGGTTAAGTTTTCATACCGGTTTTGATTATGTTAATTGTCCGCTATTTCAGTTAACAAATCTAGATCCTATTTCATGATGGAGAAATACATCTTTAAGTAAACTATCAACTCGTAGTCATTCTGTTATTTTGATTTTTTTTTCACGTATACTCCGGATGATAATTATTCCGAAATAAAACAATGCACTCTATAATACTTTAAATAGGTACTTCAAAAAACTTATATCAACTAATCAGAGTGGCGCAGCGGAAGCGTGGTGGGCCCATAACCCACAGGTCCCAGGATCGAAACCTGGCTCTGATAATAGTGGCTTCCGATTACTTTTTATTTTCAAATATTCTGTGCCAGTTATTGTTTTACAGATTTCTTCTGTTAAAATCTGTCAAATATTTTTCACAACTGTGTGCAACACATAATTCTTTTTTTTTTTTTTTAAATCCTAAGTA
Organism: Helianthus tuberosus; assembly: GCA_030545235.1. NCBI lineage: Eukaryota > Viridiplantae > Streptophyta > Magnoliopsida > Asterales > Asteraceae > Helianthus > Helianthus tuberosus. The sequence goes on from CM060359.1 coordinate 163,711,763, forward strand.
AACATACGTGTAAAATATATTTCATAATTTGAGTTATAAATATTATTAATGTTTGAATGATCCAAGCACCAAAACAAGGGTCATGTTTTCTAATTTTGGTTCCCTATTCTTATTTTTAAAACCATAAAAATTAGAATTTTGACCCATGCCGTGCGTTGCAGCGGCAACATCGTGTTTGTCATCTCATTACACGCGCAACGATGATGACATTAACGTGCCGTACCTGACGTTACACGTTTTTTACTTTGTTACACACGTTACGTTTGTGACATTAATATCATTATACATAGATAATAAAAAGAGTATAATATCTTGAATGTTGCAGTTTAAAATTGTAAAGATAATTTAGACAACGGTGTAAGTCGTAAAAGTAATTTAACTATTAACGTGGTTAGATATAGATTAAAAAAAGTATAATATTGTGTCATACGTTACGGTGTATAGCCTTAAAAGTAATTTAGATGAAATGAAGTGTCAAGGTATAAAGTAAAAAAGGTTGCCGGTCAATTTGTTCATAACCAAAAGTTACAAATGAATGTGTAACTTCCTTAAAGATGAGGATTAATAGTTTTTATGTCAAAATTTTGACTATTAATCCTTGCACGTTATTGCGGGTGTGAACTCAATCGTTTCAGTGTGCGCGTATAATAAAATAAATAGAAAACTAAAAATGATAAATGTTTTAAAATTTATTACAAAATGTTTAGTTGATTTGAATTAAAGTTAAATAAACCATATACATCAACCAAAGTCTCATGTACAAAATCCTTTAAGCAAAGAAAACCTCTTAAGCACATGTTACTATACCATAAACCGATATATTAGTATTAATAGTTATATAATAATAATAATAAAGAAGTAAGGAAAAAGAAAACAAAAGAAAAGGTATGAATATGTTATTACATGTGTTGTGTTGAAATGTGGATAGGGAGCTTGTAAAGTTGGCATAATTAATCTTTGTTCAAAAGGAGGTATAAATGCAGTGAAAATGTATGAAAAAAAAAATTGCATCAGGCGATTCGAAGCCAGGATGGAATTGAGAAGACTATATGCGTCAGCCACCTAATCCAACCATTTCATTGTTGATAGCTTTGCTTTCGGTAACTAATATAAACAAACAAATGTCGGTGGCTTTTGATAAAACAACCACCAACATTTGTTATATAAATTAAACAAAAACCACATAACCTTCAGAGTAGTCATAAGGCCGACCAAAATTTTGTTAACAAGGTGAAACGTAGCTAGACATTTCAACAATATTTAAAATGTTTTCATTTTATTATAAATAACTTATAATTTTTAAGAGCATCTCCAACAGTGGCGGATCCAACCCAAAATTTAGGGGAATCTCAAATTCTTTTTGGGATCAGGGGTATCATTTATATAAAATCGAAAAAATTACATTACGTAGATGAAGTTGACAGGTACTTTTACACTGCGAAGACAAAGTTGAGGACGTGCTAAACATTTCAAATGCCTATAGATACACCACGTTCAAAGTTTCAAACACCCACAATCACCCATATTATCTCCAACATCACATCCCTGTTCAAACATAAATTTTACACTCACACAAATGGATCTTAATGTATTAAACATGAGAACTGATGAGAAATTTCTATATATATAGTTTTTAATTTTATTTTCTATCTACTCAAGCATATTTTTAGTTGAAAAAAATAAAAAAGACAAAAAATATATAGTTACTCTAATAGAGTAATTATGTAGTTACCCCACTAACAAAATTATTAATTTTTTTAATTCTTTTAGGTTTTATGACAAACACACCTGACAAGATGAAAAAAAAAGAAAAAAACCCTTTAACTTCCTACATTTAACACCTTAACATCCATTTGTACAATAGCATCCCCTTGTGTATACGTAGATTAAAGACGATTTAAAAAACAACAATTTATTTGTTAAATACGTTAACTTTTGATTTACTTTACACCCGTAAAAAATTAAACCCATTTTTCAATCAAACTAACTACCCAACTAAACCCATTAGCCCAATGTTGTTTTAAATTACACTTTTATACCAATTAAACAAAACTGGCCAAAGGCGGCAACAAAAAAGTAGCGACAAACTGCGAAGCTTGACCCGAGTGACAGGGGGGTTAAAAACGTATATACCCAAAATTTTCTATAGAACCGGGGGGTCGAAAACGTATATACCCAAAAATTTCTATGCGAAAACCACATATATAACACTACTGAGCGAAAAGTTCAGAGGGTCGGGCGCCCCTTTCCGCCCCTTCTATACTTCGCCCTTGGCTGTATATCTTTTTTTATTCTTTTTTCATACTCGGTGAGGGCCCTTGAATTTTCCACGATGTTGGTTCGGTTCTATTCAAACATAAAGGAAAACATGAAAACATACCTGTTACAGCAGACAGTGCAGTGGAGAATCCAGTCAGAGAAAATGACATCCCGTTCGACATAATTGTCAGTGTGATCTGGTTCCTCCTTAGGGTTCTAACTAATGATGGGGACTAAGAAAACCGATACGGGAATCGGTTATCGGAGAGGGAAGTCGAATGATGATGTTATGTTATTAGGTTATCTCTCTCAGTGTGTAACCTTTTGACCTCTACATAATTCTCCTTATATAAGCACCCAGGAGGAAACCTAATTAGTTAGTTAATAAGGGTAATATGGTCCATCAACAATTACCAACTAATTATTTAATAGGTTATTATATATTTTGATCTATATTATGTAAATGATTATTATGGCTACTAGATTAAATATTAAACATAATATATTTAATCTTACATTCTCCCACTTAGCCGAGTAATCATTTACCATTAGTATTAGATAAGTCTGATCAGGAGTTAACACTCATTTTAGCCTTAAACAAGGACTATAGCAGAGAAATACAGCCATTGAATCATTATACGACTCAGGACCCCCATTAGTCATACTATAGCCTTAATTTAAAACCTAACCGTCATGATCAAAATACGCATAAGCCCTGTGTTTGATTTGTAACTTCATTTGTCTATATGCCATTATACCGGTTGAACATATTCTAAGAGACATACAAAATCAAACTGAGGAAATTTCATTAATCATAAAACATAAGCTAGTACAATATGCTTAAATAAGGTCTTTACTAAATCCCATATTCCGAACATGTTCTTCGTAAACCTTAGGAGGGAGACCTTTAGTCATCAGATCCACAAGCATATCTTTAGTACTAATATACTCGATACAAAGATTATTTTCCTCAACTCGTTCACGTACGAACATATATTTTGTATCGAGATATAAACCAGCTCCAGTCGAACTGTTACTGTTCGAGAAACTAACGGCAACTGAATTATCACAATAAAGCTTCAAAGGTCTAGAAATGGAATTAACGACTTTGAGTCCAGTGATCAGATTTCTAAGCAACATTCCATGACAGGTTGCGTTATAAACAGCAATGTACTCTGCCATCATTGTGGAAGTTGTGGTCAACTGTTGTTTATGACTCTTCCATGAGTTAGGGCCGCCTGCTAACATAAAGATATAGCCCAAAGTGGATTTCTTGTCATCTTTGCATTTGGCAAAGTCAGAATCAGAATAGCCCACCACTTCTAAATGATCACTTCTTCTATAAGTCAGTTTATAGTCTTTCGTCCCTTGCAGATATCGAAGTACCTTCTTAGCTGTTTTCCAGTGATCTAGGCCAGGATTAGTCTGATAATGGCCTAGCATTCCAGCAATATAAGCAATATCTGGGCAAGTACAGACTTGAGCATACATCAGGCTCCCGACTACTGACGCATAAGGTATCTGGCTCATTTGCTCATTCTCAACCTCTGTTGTCGGACACTGGAATGAACCGAAAACATCTCCCTTAACTACTGGAGCGACTAAGGGTTTGCACTGTTGCATGTTGTAACGTGTAAGGACACGATCTATGTAAGCCTTTTGGGACAATCCTAAGATCCCTTTGTGTCTATCTCGGTGAATTTCGATGCCAATGACGTAAGAAGCATCTCCGAGATCCTTCATGTCGAAGTTATGTGAGAGTAACCGCTTCGACTCATGCAACATGTCTAAACTATTACTTGCCAATAGAATATCATCTACGTAAAGGACAAGTATAGTAAAGTTGCTCCCACTCATCTTGAGGTAGGTGCATTGATCCACTTGATTCTTCATAAAACCTTGTTTCTTCATGACTTCATCAAACTTGAGGTACCATTGACGTGATGCTTGTTTTAACCCATAAATGGATTTCTTCAATTTACAGACTAAATGCTCCTGACCTTCAGGTTTAAAGCCTTCAGGTTGTTTCATGTAAACATCTTCGTCCAAATCTCCGTTAAGGAAAGCGGTTTTAACATCCATCTGATGTAACTCTAAATCAAAATGAGCTACTAGGGCCATGACGATCCTTAATGAATCTTTACGAGAGACAGGTGAAAATGTCTCTTGATAATCAATTCCCTCTTTCTGAGTGTAGCCCTTTGTAACCAATCTCGCTTTGTAGCGTTCAACGTTCCCATTCAGATCCAGTTTTGTTTTGAACACCCATTTACATCCTACGGGTTTCACACCGTTGGGTAATTCTACCAAATCCCAAACGTCATTTTTCTTCATGGATTCAAGCTCTTCAATCATTGCTTTATTCCATTCAGAAGACTGATCACTGCTAATGGCTTCATTGTAAGAGATAGGATCATTGAGCTTTCCGGGATCCATTTCAATCAGGTAGGTAACATAATCATCCCAATTAGTAGGCCTTCTTTTCCTAGATGACCTCCTGAGTGGATTATCGGGTTCAGCGTTGTCTTGGTTTTGAGCGTTTGATGTGCCTTCGTCATGAGGTATAATGGGTTCTGATTGTAGAGGTGAATTTGCAGTTGGTGCAGTAGCTACAGGTACAGTAGTTGCATTGGGTACAAGAGGAGTAATCGGAGTAATGGTAAGCGACGAGTCTCCCCCCCCCCCCGCGTCTTGTACTTCTTGCAATTCTTCGTAAGGGTTGGTACTGTTCCCACTGACCTTGAAATCCTCCAGGAACGCAGCACGCTTGGTTTCAACAATACGGGTGACATGAGAAGGACAATAGAAACGATAACCCTTAGAGTTATCCGGATACCCGATAAAGAAACAGGTAACTGTTTTAGGGTCAAGTTTCCTTAGGAAAGGATTGTAAAGTTTTGCTTCAGCAATGCAGCCCCATACTTTCATATATTTAAGACTCGGTTTCCTTCCTGTCCAAAGTTCATAAGGAGTTTTAGGGACAGACTTAGAAGGAACTCTATTAAGTATATGAACAGCTGTAACACCCTAGCTATTATTTAACGATTTTCGTATAATTTAAATCCATAATCATGTAATTACGGTTACAATTATAATGAAAAATAAGGGTTTATTAAAAACTTTTACAATTTAAAGTAATACAACATAATGTGATTTAATTCATTGTTTTAGAATAACGACGAAACAACTTGCGGAAGCTTCATTTTTTTTTCGTGTGTTCGGTCCTTTGCCATCGCTTGATCTCCATCCGGGTACACTTGATATCACCTATGATCAAAACCAACATAAAAGTTAGTTTTGATAACTTAAATATAAGTTTAAACAAGTTCTACACATCAAATAATCAACAAAATAATTATTTCCAACTTTGATGTCTCATGCGTGTCGCGCGAGACTCATCTCAATATGTCGCGTGACGCGACGTCTGTCGCGTGTCGCGCCAGAAACCACGTTATCTGTCGCGTGGCGCGAGGGAAACCATTTTCCAGCAGGTCCGTCTCTGGAACCTGCATGTATGTCCAGCTTTAGTTTTAGTCGTAAAACGAACTTTAAAGTGTCATAACTTTTTATCTACAAGTCCGTTTTACCAGATTCTTTTTCCTACACGTTCTAAATTTAATTCTCCATCTCATGAAGTCACTACCTGATATTAAACTACTTTAAAAGTTCAGATTTCAAGTTCTCGGCTTAAAATCCCTTTTTAACACTTTTGACCCGTTCAAACTTTTATCAAACCAACTTGTTTGTTACACCTGAATTCTTGTAGACATCGTGTTTTAAATATTTCCTATCACACATGGTTTAGACCACGGGTTACTACGCATTAATAATCCGTTTATGCTTACCCGCTTATTTGGACCCTTTAAGGGTATTTAAGTACTTTTTTTAGCAAAATTCTCGCTCATTTATATCTAGCATCATATTCTCACGTTAAAAGTATCTACCCATGTCACATAATCATCATGCAAGTTCCTAAACAACCCATATGGGTCTTTTGCCCAATTTACCCTTCAAGGGCGTTTTGGTCGATTTCAGTCCTTCATTTTACGACGAAGGACTTTCACCATTTAATTGACCAAAATTTTGCACGTTTAACTACATCCTTATATTTGCGTACCTGGCTCGGGTCAACCTATTGACCCGTTTTAATACCTCGCTTCAACAATTTGCTATTTCATAGCAGCGCTAGCTTAAAAGCCGCTTTTTCTTGTAAGCATAAGACTCGACAAGTGCTTATTAGTCGTGATTTGTCAAATGGTATCAATATTGCCATTTGACCCGTTTAGTCTAAACGACCAAACATTTTGCGCTTATATTCCAATGGTATTTATTTACCATTTTATTAAGTAAATCATTTCGGATTCCTTACCATCTAGTTATGTCTTTTAAATCCGTTTCTTACACGGTGACCCAACGTGGCTTATGCCACTTGGTGTCGTTTTAAACTTCAACCCTTATCCATTTATACATGACTAAATCACCATTTTCCATTTTTATTCATTTAGGCCTACTTACAAAGTAGCCATTCAAAGATTCATTTTATATGTGTCATCTACGACCCATTTCCATTTCGCGTCTTTTGATATATTCCGACCCGTACCACTTCGTGTCGGAACCATAGTTCGAATACAACCTTTGCCGTAATTGTAACCGAGAATTAAATGCATATCTTACATAAAGAGTGTAACCTTTACTTACCTCGCATCCAAATTACGCTTTCCTTTTCGTACTTGCTCCGTTTGACCCGCTTCATTCCCAAGCCTCCATCTAGCTTGTCAAGAGTCAAACTATCATCATAATTCACAAGGTGGTTAGATTAGTCATTATAACCACGACTATTCCACCTTACTTATTTCTTTATGTCAAAACTACTATTCGACTCCGTCCATGGTTAGTTTAACTTTTCAAAAGTTAACTACCCTTAATTATATGATATGTGCATATAAACTAAATCGACTTCATTATTAAGATTTGTATTACCCCACATCACACGTATTTAGTCGAACTAGGAAATTACGCATTTTATTCATAATTTCAACATATGAATATTGTGGGCATAATTTAGAACATCAATAATCAAGTTTCGTATCACTGAAAATAGGCTGTTTTTGGTGACCTGTTTAACCTGTTTACAAGTCTTCAAAAATTATGATTTTTTAATGTGGCGTACCTCTCGGAGGGTTAGGCCTTGTGTTAAAATTTCAAGATCTAACTCTTTACCAAAAATTCGTAAAAATTCATCTACTAAGCTGCAATCATATTCGTCAATTCTGACTGCAGCTTACGGAAAAATTCATTAAAAATTGCTCGTTTATCCGATTGACGAAATTCCAATTGGCGATTCATTTAATCGCTTAAAACCATCTACAGTAAAAATTTGAGATCATAACTAAATTCCTAAATTGAGTTATGACATTCGCAATGGGCTGCAAATTCTGCCAGAAAACGCAGCTTGAACCTTCGATACGGAAAAATTCATAGAATGCTCAATTTTCGTCGAAAAAATGCGATTCCAGTGGGGTTGTAAAGATATTTCCTGGAATTACATTTTAGACTCAAGAAACACATGTTTTTGTCAAGTTTTTTCCACGTTACAGCCAACACAAGTTGGCTGTAAATTCTGATCAGAAGCTGTTTGAATTCAGCTTTCAATCAAAACATGTTTATGACATTATAGCACTATTTTTAGCCATCAAAAACCCTAAAACATCACATTACACGAATTTATCATCATCAAATCTGAATTTACTTCATGGAACTCATGTTTTGAACACCAATTTAACAAGCTATCGACTAGGGTTTATTCCTAGACATGATTTCATCCCCAATTTCATTCAAACATTGGTCATGCAAGCTTAATCTTTCGATTTCATGTTTTCATCAAGAATCTCAACTTCATAAATATCAAAAATTCGACATACCTTGTGATCCCTTTGATTAGGTGATCGTTTCTATGCATTCATGCATCGATTTGGGGCTCCAATCAAGCTTCAATTTGATGAATTTGTTGAACTAGGGTTTTTAACCCTTTCTTCCTTCTCCTGGGCAATTTCACGCACGCACACACATATCCAGTGTGTGTTGTGTTTTTTTTAATCAATATAAGTTCCCCACTTGACAACATTAGTCCCTCATGTTTTTATCTTGATAAATTGAAGCTACTACTCACCATTTATCATTTAACCACATACTACTAACTAGGTTAATTATTCCTAGTTAACTTAATAGATTCGGGAAGTTATAACTCGTTATATTTTAAGTCCCGTTAACTCGGGCCTTTTATATACTTTGTTTTCTCAAAGTATTTGTCCTCTTTTTAATTAATATTAGATTTGTTTACTTAAATCCTAATATTTACCGGGTAAATTTTCACCACTAACGGTATTTTACCCATCATTAACATTAACGTGGTTTGGTTACCAAACCCGTTTTTGGGGTGTTACAAGTCTACCCCCCTTAAAGAGGTTTCGTCCCCGAAACCTTATTTACGTACTTTATTAGTTGAGATCATCTGAACCTTAGTTTTCGGTGATCACTTGAGCAGTACCCGCATATAATAATCTTACCAAAAAAAGTATGGTAAGGTGTTTTTAGTTTTAAGGCATATGCTCCTTTCACGTGTAAGGCCTCGCAGGTCGTTATTTTAGCTTATGTCCACTATCCTTATTAACCGAGTTGTCACTTAGTCTCATTAGTCTGTAAGCATGTTTATCCCGCGCTTGTCTTATGTTAACAAGCGCTTTGTATTTGTCATGACATTTTCCTAACTCTGAATAGCTTTATCGGCTAGACTAATTAGTCGCTGTCACTTCATACCCCGTCATCCGGGTATACTATTTTGCCATCTCTGGTCTTATGTGTGTTTAAGATTTTCTATTTCCCCTCATACTACTTATGTTCATTAAAACGTTGCTTTTGACTATAAACTAATTTTTTTTAGTTTATGTTTCCTTTTTGTCTTACATCTTTCTCTCATTTCTAGGAATGTTACTTCCGAGGATCTATTCTTTTCCGTTATTATTTATTGCGGGGAATTATAACCAATTCCCACGCTTAATCCATATGACCCGTAGGCTCTTTCACTTAGCCTCGTAGGCTAGTTCTTTAGGCTTTCACCTTTTAAGGCGAGGCCTCTATAGTTCTTTTCTTTTCATTCATGACCCGGGGGTCATTTTGGTCCCGTAGACCTTTAAAATGTTTATAACCCATAGGTTATAATGATCCCATAGATCATTCTTTTTACCAGTGTCATTCTTGAAATGTATATATATTTATATAGCATCAAGGCACCCCTCGTTATGTTTGGGACCATTTATTTTTGTCTTTAAAATTCATTTGACCTTGACTGTAGTCTAAGGCCACATCCATTTTCCTTCGGAATATCTTTCCGGCTCTATGACTTCTCACGTCATTTACACGTCAGTTTGTCTCACTCTTATCGTCATTCAGTTTACGCTTCTATTTCCTTTCAAACCGCTACCCGGGTTCTTTATCTTAGTGTTTTTAACACTCCAGTTTCACTGGTTTGCGTTTTTCCTTTCTATACTCTTTTACGACCTATCACATAGGTTCATTAATATTCCGCGCTTTCATTATTCAGCTTGCGCTTACTTTCATTTTCAAGAGTTATTCTTTATTAATCTCGTTTGACTTGTTTGTGTGAAACTTCATCACTTATGAATGTAAAACTTTATTCTTTGTTCGACCCATTCACTTTAAAATAGTTGAACATAATTTATCAAAATTTCTATTTACATTATCTTGTCGTCTTTTAGTCATGACTCAAAACCCGAGTCTTTTAACTTTCCATCCGAGTTCCCGTTTCTCATCTACGCATGTGTTTAATCCTTACCAATCAACCGGGTGTTTTACCGAAGTCGTTGTTATTGCAACCCTTCCGGTATACATTAAGACTTCGCTTCATTTTTATTTTCCGACTTTGTCCTCAAGTTTGACGTTTTACAAAAACGGTCCGTTAAGAGATATATTTGCATTCTCCGGGTTCGAGTGTAAGTATACCCCCTCCCAATGCGTATCTTAATCATTTTACATGTTTGGATTCTCCAGGTTCGAGTGTAAGTACACCCCCTCCCAATGCATATCTTAATCGTTTTACATATTTGCATTCTCCGGGTTCGAGTGTAAGTACACCCCCTCCCAATGCATATCTTAATCATTGTACATTAATCTTGGTCCCTTCACTCGGGCTCATTATCCTAATGTAATACGCTTTCGTCACCGGCTGTGCGTTTACATTATTATCAAATATTTTGCTCATTTGATTTATTTGGGTACTTTTTAATTTATCCCACTCACCCCGTCCTTACTACATCGGGTGTAAGCATGTCCATCATAAAAAGTTCATGGCACCACGTGCTCACCACTTACTTGGCCAGAGTAAGCGATCAATACCTGGTATACATGACATTTTTATAATTTTCACATTACACCCCATGTAAGTAACGCCTCTATTTGTTTTTCTTGGAAATAATATCCCGGATAGGTTTTCTATTCGGGTTTTTCCAAGTTTTCTATCTAGATATGCAACTTTCAATCTCTACGTATTTGTTGCATATTACTATTTATGCAATTAAATTTAAAATGTGCACCTGGTAATGCTTTCCCTAACGGGCTTCTCTTGCCATTAGCCTTGTTCGCGATCGCTACGCGATTTAGGTCCTTGGTGAGCATGTTCTACTTGTCGTACTTTGGACCGTTCCTCCGTCAAATTTGCAATTCGTTAGACTCCCGCTATCTTTAGATGCAAGTGTCCTTCAACAAAACATTTACAAGAGTCAATAATATCAACTTCAATAATCGCCCGTATTATAATACAAGGCTTTTTCTACTATACGCATCAACGCGCGTAATTTCGTCAACTATATCAATCATTTTAATTGGGGTAACGTGTATTACACGATAACCCTATGTGTTGTTTACAACACTTTAACACACTAAACCATTAACATACACGTACTTACCGAATTTGCTATCAAGCCTCGAACCGAACACTTTATTCTTTTAACCTTGAGCTCTGATTACCAACTTGTAACACCCTAGCTATTATTTAACAATTTTCGTATAATTTAAATCCATAATCATGTAATTACGGTTACAATTATAATGAAAAATACGGGTTTATTAAAAACTTTTACAATTTAAAGTAATACAACATAATGTGATTTAATTCATTGTTTTAGAATAACGACGAAACAACTTGCGGAAGCTTCATTTTTTTTTCGTGTGTTCGGTCCTTTGCAATCGCTTGATCTCCATCCGGGTACACTTGATATCACCTATGATCAAAACCAACATAAAAGTTAGTTTTGATAACTTAAATATAAGTTTAAACAAGTTCTACACATCAAATAATCAACAAAATAATTATTTCCAACTTTGATGTCTCTCGCGTGTCGCGCGAGACTCATCTCAATATGTCGCGTGACGCGACGTCTGTCGCGTGTCGCGCCCGAAACCACGTTATCTGTCGTGTGGCGCTAGGGAAACCATTTTCCAGCAGGTCCGTCTCTGGAACCTGCATGTCTGTCCAGCTTTAGTTTTAGTCGTAAAACGAACTTTAAAGTGTCATAACTTTTTATCTACAAGTCCGTTTTACCAGATTCTTTTTCCTACATGTTCTAAATTTAATTCTCCATCTCATGAAGTCACTACCTGATATTAAACTACTTTAAAAGTTCAGATTTCAAGTTCTCGGCTTAAAATCCCTTTTTAACACTTTTGACCCGTTCAAACTTTTATCAAACCAACTTGTTTGTTACACCTAAATTCTTGTAGACATCGTGTTTTAAATATTTCCTATCACACATGGTTTAGACCACGGGTTACTACGCATTAATAATCCGTTTATGCTTACCCGCTTATTTGTACCCTTTAAGGGTATTTAAGTACTTTTTTTAGCAAAATTCTCGCTCATTTATATCTAGCATCATATTCTCACGTTAAAAGTATCTACCCATGTCACATAATCATCATGCAAGTTCCTAAACAATCCATATGGGTCGTTTGCCCAATTTACCCTTCAAGGGCGTTTTGGTCAATTTCAGTCCTTCATTTTACAACGAAGGACTTTCACCATTTAATTGACCAAAATTTTGCACGTTTAACTACATCCTTATATTTGCGTACCTGGCTCGGGTCAACCTATTGACCCGCTTTAATACCTCGCTTCAACAATTTGCTATTTCATAGCAGCGCTAGCTTATAAGCCGCTTTTTCCTGTAAGCATAAGACTCGACAAGTGCTTATTAGTCGTGATTTGTCAAATGGTATCAATATTGCCATTTGACCCGTTTAGTCTAAACGACCAAACATTTTGCGCTTATATTCCAATGGTATTTATTTACCATTTTATTAAGTAAATCATTTCGGATTCCTTACCATCTAGTTATGTCTTTTAAATCCGTTTCTTACACGGTGACCCAACGTGGCTTATGCCACTTGGTGTCGTTTTAAACTTCAACCCTTATCCATTTATACATGACTAAATCACCATTTTCCATTTTTATTCATTTAGGCCTACTTACAAAGTAGCCATTCAAAGATTCATTTTATATGTGTTATCTACGACCCATTTCCATTTCGCGTCTTTTGATATATTCCGACCCGTACCACTTCGTGTCGGAACCATAGTTCGAATACAACCTTTGCCGTAATTGTAACCGAGAATTAAATGCATATCTTACATAAAGAGTGTAACCTTTACTTACCTCGCAACCAAATTACGCTTTCCTTTTCGTACTTGCTCCGTTTGACCCGCTTCATTCCCAAGCCTCCATCTAGCTTGTCAAGAGTCAAACTATCATCATAATTCACAAGGTGGTTAGATTAGTCATTATAACCACGACTATTCCACCTTACTTATTTCTTTATGTCAAAACTACTATTCGACTCCGTCCATGGTTAGTTTAACTTTTCAAAAGTTAACTACCCTTAATTATATGATATGTGCATATAAACTAAATCGACTTCATTATTAAGATTTGTATTACCCCACATCACACGTATTTAGTCGAACTAGGAAATTACGCATTTTATTCATAATTTCAACATATGAACATTGTGGGCATAATTTAGAACATCAACAATCAAGTTTCGTATCACTGAAAATAGGCTGTTTTTGGTGACCTGTTTAACCTGTTTACAAGTCTTCAAAAATTATGATTTTTTAATGTGGCGTACCTCTCGGAGGGTTAGGCCTTGTGTTAAAATTTCAAGATCTAACTCTTTACCAAAAATTCGTAAAAATTCATCTACTAAGCTGCAATCATATTCGTCAATTCTGACTGCAGCTTACGGAAAAATTCATTAAAAATTGCTCGTTTATCCGATTGACGAAATTCCAATTGGCGATTCATTTAATCGCTTAAAACCATCTACAGTAAAAATTTGAGATCATAACTAAATTGCTAAATTGAGTTATGACATTCGCAATGGGCTGCAAATTCTGCCAGAAAACGCAGACTGAGCCTTCGATACGGAAAAATTCATAGATTGCTCAATTTTCGTTGAAAAAATGCGATTCCAGTGGGGTTTTAAAGATATTTCCTGGAATTACATTTTAGACTCAAGAAACACATGTTTTTGTCAAGTTTTTTCCACGTTACAGCCAACACAAGTTGGCTGTAAATTCTGATCAGAAGCTGTTTGAATTCATCTTTCAATCAAAACATGTTTATGACATTATAGCACTATTTTTAGCCATCAAAAACCCTAAAACATCACATTACACGAATTTATCATCATCAAATCTGAATTTACTTCATGGAACTCATGTTTTGAACACCAATTTAACAAGCTATCGACTAGGGTTTACTCCTAGACATGATTTCATCCCCAATTTCATTCAAACATTGGTCATGCAAGCTTAATCTTTCGATTTCATGTTTTCAGCAAGAATCTCAACTTCATAAATATCAAAAATTCAACATACCTTGTGATCCCCTTGATTAGGTGATCGTTTCTATGCATTCATGCATCGATTTGGGGCTCCAATCAAGCTTCAATTTGATGAATTTGTTGAACTAGGGTTTTTAACCCCTTCTTCCTTCTCCTGGGTGATTTCATGCACGCACACACATATCCAGTGTGTGTTGTGTTTTTTTTTAATCAATATAAGTTCCCCACTTGACAACATTAGTCCCTCACGTTTTTATCTTGATAAATTGAAGCTACTACTCACCATTTATCATTTAACCACATACTACTAACTAGGTTAATTATTCCTAGTTAACTTAATAGATTCGGGAAGTTATAACTCGTTATATTTTAAGTCCCGTTAACTCGGGCCTTTTATATACTTTGTTTTCTCAAAGTATTTGTCCTCTTTTTAATTAATATTAGATTTGTTTACTTAAATCCTAATATTTACCGGGTAAATTTTCACCACCAACGGTATTTTACCCATCATTAACATTAATGTGGTTTGGTTACCAAACCCGTTTTTGGGGTGTTACAACAGCGGCTTTTAACGCTTCAGTCCAGAGAAATAATGGTAAATTAGTGTTGGCTAACATACTGCGCACCATGTTCATAAGGGTACGGTTTCTTCTTTCAGCGACACCATTCTGCTGAGGTGTACCAGGCATGGTGTATTGGTTCACAATCCCCTGGCCCTTACAAAACTCATAAAATGGACCAGGAGCTTGTCCCACATCAGTATGTCTTCCATAATATTCACCGCCTCTATCTGATCTCACAACTTTAATCTGATGATCTAATTGCTTTTCAACTTCAGCCTTATAATCTTTAAAAGTTGTAAGAGATTCAGATTTCTCCTTAATTAGATACAAGTACATGTAACGAGAATAATCATCAATGAAAGTGATAAATGAAGTATGTCCTGTTATGCCAGCGATTTGGTAGGGACCACTAATGTCAGTATGAATGAGTTCTAATAAATTAGAGCTCCTAGTGGCACCTTTCTTATTCGCTAATGTCATTTTACCTTTAAGACATTTGGCACATGTTCCAAAATCAGAGAAATCGAGAGGAGGTAAGACTTCATCCTTTACAAGACGGTTTAATCGTTCTTTTGAAATGTGGCCTAAACGCTGATGCCACAACATGGATGAAGTCTCTAAGTCTCGTTTCTCTTTCATCTTTGTGATTGATTCATTAATGTTATATGACAACAAAGACTTGGAAAAGCCATCATCTAGTTCTAATCTATAGAGACCACCATCCAGAATACCAGTACCATAAAGAACGGAATCATAGAGGATAGAGAGTTTGCGATGACCATGGGAAACAATAAAACCGTCCATGTCTAACTTTGGTCCTGATACAAGGTTCCGAGTTACCTCAGGAACATATAAGATATCATAAATTTTAATACATAAACCAGTTTTCATAACTAAGTGTAATGTTCCAATGGCCTTCACTTCTAATTCTCGATCATCCCCAACCTTAAGCGTTCTTTGGTTTCTTTCCAGCTTCCGGATTGAAAGGAATCCCTGAGTTGAATTGGTAACATGAACCATAGAACCAGAATTAAACCACCAAGAATTAGCAGGAACACTTAAATTATAGGACTCAAGTATCATAAAATAATCGTTACCTTTCTTAGTCAGCCACTCCTTAAAGTCAGGGCTTTCCTTCTGCATGTGTCCTGCCTTTTTACAGAACTTGCAGCGGATTCTGCCTAAGGAGTTCTTAGAGCTGGAGGGTGCACTTGTATTAGGATTAGGCCTTTGGACTTTTGAAGCATCCTTTCTCTGATGATTGTTCTTCCTTTTCTTAGAGTTGGAGGTGGTGAAGTTAGCAACATCAATAGGGTGATCCATCCTCATACGCTCTTCCTACTATACGCACATAGCTACCAGCTCACTCATCGTCCATTTGTCATTCTGAGTGTTGTAATTGATCTTGAATACTTCAAAGGATGAAGGAAGCGAAGTGATGATAAAATGAACAAGGAAACCATCACTGGTCTCCATTTCCAGCCCCTTCAGCTTATTGGCCATGTCATTCATCATCATGATGTGCTCGCAAATACAGCTCCTCCCATCATACTTAGTTGTCACCAGCTTGAGGATAAGGGTACTAGCGTGTGCTTTAGACGTCCCTTTGAACTGCGCCTCCACATGTTCCAAGTAGGTTTTAGCATCTTCAGAATCAGGAATGGCTCCTCTGATTGCATTACTGATGGACTGCTTCATGAACATGAGAGACATGCGGTTACACCTAGTCCATTTTTCATGAACTATCTGCTTAGCAGCAGTACTTTGAGTGGTAAGGTCCGCTGGCTTATTCTCTCTTAGAGCAATAATCAAAGTCCAGCAATCCAAGTGTAAGCATGAGGGCATCCTTCCATGCAGCAAAGTTATCACCAATCAAAAGTGGAATCCCCTGATTTGGTGCTGTTAGTGGAAATAAGATGAGCAAGTTATGATACTTAAGAAGAAGTTCTAATGTGATCTAAGGGCATGTTAAACTAAGGCAGGCATAAATAATGACAATTTTACATTATGAAGCTGTGATATTGTCTATTACTAACATCAAAATAATAGACTTAGTTAAAATTCTACTTAAACGAAGACAAATCAGCTTTGGCCAGAAGTGTAATCATTTAAGCATATGTGCAAAGTGGTTGTAACAAATCAGCTTTGGCCAGAAATTGAGACAATCACTTTAGTTATGCACCTGTTAAGTATGCCATCTATGAAAGAATTAAATCAGCTTTGGCCAGATATTAAGACATTCATGTTTATGATGCATACTTAACATAGCTTTCGTAATACTTGAATGATAAGTAGATGTATCAAATCAGCTTTGGCCATAAATGATACATCAAACTCATTCAAGTTAAGTCATTTTGGTTTTGTAAAACATTATCTGATTCTGATTAATTAACTAGGTAATTACAAACCAATTATTTAATAGCAAACCACCCGTTAGCGCGGTGAGTTCGCTGGGGGGTGCAGGGGGACAGCGTGCCCCCGCACGGGGTTCGGGGCGGAGCCCCGGGCCAAAATTTAGTTTACATTAACTGCTTAGGAAAGTAATAGGATTTCGAATAAGTCTTGAAATTTATGAACACTCATGATTTCGGATGGTTTATGTCTTGGATTCATCCGAAATGAATGATTTCGAATCATTTCGGACTATCCGAAATGGATGATTTCGAATGATTTCGGATGTGTCCAAGATGCGTAAGTCGAGTCATTTCGGATGATTTCGGATGGTGATGCTTAGTCTGAGATTGATCCGAAATGGTGATGCTTAGTCCGAAATGATCCGCAATCCTTAGTTCGAAATGATCCGTAATGATCAAACTGATGTTGATCCGTGATGGACGCTTAGTCCGAAACGATCTGTAATGATCCAGAATGATCATCCGAAATGCCTATCCGTAATGTGTTCCACAAGCTACAAAAAACCCCTATTTTTTGGCAGTTAATAGCTGATAAGATTTAAATCCGAAATCTTAGGGATTATGGGATTAAGTTTCCTGTTTAAATATTAATTATATTTATCTGTTTATCTCGAAAATTATATCCATTAATAGAAAAGCATATTTTCGAAAATTCAAGTAGATAAAATTGGATCAAACAGGAGCAAAACACCCAATAATTCGAATTCATTCCAAAACTAAAAGAATTTTTCGAATTTAATCAAGAACTCATGATGAACCCTAAATCAGAAAATTAAACATTCATCCGAAATCAGAACTTTTGAATTCGGAACATTTATAATGGATGAACGTCTGATCCGTAATGGATCTGAGATGATCCGGAATGACATCTATTTCATCCGGATTGGCATCTCGGATGCAATATGTTATATGAAAAACCTCATCCGTGATGCATCCGGAATGATATTTCGGATGACAGAAAAAACAGATTCTGTTATGGTTTTCAAGTCTGTTTTCCAGATTTAATCCAGATTTTCGGATACAAAACAGAACCGACTAATCAACATATGGTCTGATACCACATGTTGGTTCGGTTATGTTCAAACATAAAGGAAAACATGAAAACATACATGTTACATCAGACAGTGCAGTGGAGAATCCAATCAGAGAAGATGACATCCCGTTCGACATAATTGTCAGTGTGATCTGGTTCCTCCTTAGGGTGCTAACTAATGATGGGGACTAAGAAAACCGATAAAGGAATCGGTTATCGGAGAGGGAAGTCGAATGATGATGTTATGTTATTAGGTTATCTCTCTCAGTGTGTAACCTTTTGACCTCTACATAATTCTCCTTATATAAGCACCCAGGAGGAAACCTAATTAGTTAATAAGGGTAATATGGTCCATCAACAATTACCAACTAATTATTTAATAGGTTATTATATATTTTGATCTATATTATATAAATGATTATTATGGCTACTAGATTAAATATTAAACATAATATATTTAATCTTACACACGATACTTCAGTACACCGTATTCACAAACGAGAACAACGAAAATGTTTGAGATTTGGTTGCCACCGTGAATATCACTCCTAGGTTAAAAAAGAACCAAACTGACCCCACCAAATTGTATGTGGTCACGTAATTTCAATATAGGATAACCACCGAAACAACAAGATATTTTGTTTGAGTGTATTTTGACAAAATAATGAAAATTAACCAACTAGTTGAGACACTCTAATGCTTAAGGTCTATTGATAAAAGCAACACCTTTAAACACTTGAGTTTGGGAATGAGAAGTAGGGGTGTTCATCGAATCGAATATCGAATTTTCGAATTATTCGAATTGAATTGTTCGAATAATTTTTATTTTTCCTTGAATTCGTATTCGATTCGAATTCAATTAAAACCTACCGAATTCGATTCGAATTCGTATTCGAATAAAAAACCCAATTCGTATTCGATTCGTATTCGCTTAAAAATTAGAATTCGAATAAATTCGATTTAATTCAGATTCTTTAAAAACATGTAAAAAACTTTCAAAATGAAACATAAATTTTAAAGCAGCCATAAAGCACGATATCAAATTAAAACGTTTCAAATAAAGTAGCACAAGTCTAAAATTCAAAACGAGAAGTCGGGAATAACCACTCCACATTACAAGTTAATATTTGGGAAAATATCATAGAAATGTAATCAAGTTTACCAACTGTTCCAATTAAATCATCCAAACTTTTTTTTTGTCTCCTGAAAGTTACTAAACTTTAATTTTGTGTTCTAATAGTATGTAATTACCAGATCATCAGGTTACCATTTTTTCTTTTATTTTTTAATTTTAATTTAATGCTTATATGTGGATATAACCAAAATAAAAGAATTCAATATTTTCCATAATTTTGATCTTCAAACCTCTGAGACCAGAGGTAGTAGATATTGAACTACATAGTCTTCAATAAACTCACGTCAACATCACGGTGTGAGCGATATTGTAACTGAAAATGAAAATCGTTATCCTCATCTTGACGTTCAAATTTTCTTCTTTTACCGGTGTCGGAAGTCTAATATCAGAATCTCTACTCCGGCGAACGGTTCCGTGTGAAATTGAAAGCTCTATTCATTCCGTACAGTCACATACGGTGTAGCTATTTAGAAAATTGTTGATCTCTGACTCTCATGTTGATTGTTGTAAAAGGTTCCATGTGAAATTGAAGCTTTAGTTCTCTCGGTAAATGGTAAAACAATGCTTGAGAATTTGATGAAAGGGAAGAGAGAGTGTTAAAAATTTTGATATGTAGTGGGTCTTATTTGAAAGAACTTTGGCGACCAAGACCAAGATCTGAAAGAGTAAAAGGGTTTCTTTTTGTTTGTTGATTTTAAATTTTGAGAAAAGAAACAGGTTCGAAAAAAGACTTTTTTGTTTTATTTTTTTTATATAAATTAAAAATCATAAATGTTTTGGATTAAATTGAATGAACCTGACATGTCATCAACGGAAATCTGGTAACCTGATAATTATATAGTATTCAAACAACAAATGAAACTTTAGTGACTATAGAGAGACAAAAAAAGTTTCGATGACTTAATTGTAACAGTTGGCAAACTTGATTAAATTTCTATAAAGTTACCCCTTAATATTTTTACGCTTAGAAATCTATTGATAAATTTGTTACTTAGGTTTTAGTTATGGGCCATATAGTGGTTTGGTAAAGGGTAATTTTAATACTTGGAAAAAAATTTGAAAATAATTTATAGTATAGCCTAATAAAAGTTATATATGTATTATATATAAAAATAATAAATAAAAATGTATAATTTTTGTTCGAATTTCGAATCGAATTTGAAATTATAAATTCGTATTCGATTCGTATTCGATTTACTTGACTCGAATTGAATCGAATTCGAATTCGAATTCTTACAATCGAAACAAATTCTTGATAATCGAATCGAATTTAAACGAATTTCGAATTTTTCGAATTCGAAACGAATTCTGCACACCCCTAATGAGATGTCTTGAGTTCAATTTCCACAGATGACAAGGATTAAAAATTAATTTCGCTATTAAAAAAAAGTGGTATGCTTCACAACCAAAAATAAAAAAATTAAATCTTTGCAGGGCATATATGTTGTGATGTATTTATCCTTGGAAAATACAGGACGTATTAAAAAATATCTACAATCACTGTGAGTCACGTGTCAGGACTAACCAATCTACTTAAAAAAATCCCACTATCAACGGAGATTCGATTTTCATCGTTGTCAATCATGTACATGAAACGTGATCTTGTTTCTTCTTGGTAATTCGACTTGACTATTGAGTGAGAGGTCGAATAAGTGAATTAGAGATGAGAGAAAATCAATAAAAAAATTAGTATGGAATTGAAATATGCTATGTTATTCTTACAATCTTCTTCCATTAGCAATTAATCGGTTTCTAACTCAACAAATTTAATTCTCAGTTAAGCAAACTACTTAAAGCATTTTTTAACATTCTATAAATTACAATGCCTAACCTCAATCTTAATGATGGCTATTAAACAAATGTGTATCACGAATGGCTAGTTATCGATGACTGTGGTGCATCGGTAATTACTTACGAAATCTGATAAAAAAATAAAGAAAATCTGAAGTTCTAGTTTTGGAGGGAACCCATTGCCGAAGGGGCATTTTCGAAGGGATGGAGTCATTGCCTCTCGGTACAACCAAATTCGAGGGATGCATGCCAATCTGTAAACACTTGAGTTTATTATGTCTAGATGCATAGTTTGTCGCATATTGCAATAGACCTTCTTAAAGTATGGTTTATATATATATCAATATCATACCCTAATTAAAGAAAATAAAACTGAGAATTTTATTGTCTAAGTGTATTAAAAATATAACCAAGTAATAAAACTTATCAGTGTTTAAAAATCGTGGAACTAGATATAAACAAAAACAATCAAGAATACAAGCTATTTCCTATTTTGCTCTCTAGCAACCTCTTGTTTATTATGAGAAAACGTCATCGCGTTGGTATTAGTCATTTATTCGAGTTGATCACTGGTTCAGATCGCTTAGCGACAAAAACAAATAACGAAAGATAAACAACAAAATAGCGACAAAACAGGTGACAAATCTCTTATTTAACCCAAACCAAAAATTACCCCCAATCTCCCAACAGATCTTACGAATGTAAGATCAGAACAATACAGAAAATGTACAGAACAAATCGATGATCATCAACTGATGATCATCTACCAGGCAGCGTCAATAGTCTCTCAACAAAGAAGAGAGATCACAACAACACAAACGGCTGCACAATACAAATCGCCAAAAACCCTAACTGTTACAGAGAGAAAGAGAAAGAGAGAGTAAAGATGCGAAGGGAAGAATGAGGAAATCCAGAAACTTCTGCTATTTATATCAGCAGATTCCAAAGTTACACTCTAGTCTAGCAGATTGCAACAAGATTATCTTAGTCCTCCGAGATTTACATAACGCCCCCTCGACTTCTAATCAATACACATTCAGTTGCAACAACCTGAACCACTTAAACAAACATAAGCCCAACAACTTATAACAACCAAAGCGCACTTCAAGAGTCCAGAAAATAGGATTAAAGCCCAGATTTGAATGACCACAAATACAACACAATATTTTAACATCCCCCCTTCATTCAAACGGCTTTAAACACATTTATAAGTCCTAGTTTTTCACAAAATAATTCATGCTGATTTGCACTTAAACCTTTTGTAATAACATCTGCAAGCTGACTTTCAGAGTCAACCTTCATTGTTTGAATAAAACCCGAAGCAACCTTTTCCCTAAAGAAATACAAGTCCAGCTCAAAGTGCTTTGTTCTCTCATGAAAAACTGGGTTTGCTGCAATAGATATTGCAGCATTGCTATCACAATACAAATTTATAGGAACTTTGCAATTAATATTAAGCTCACTTAACAAGTTCACAATCCAAACAAGCTCACAGGTGGCTGAGCACATAGCCCTGTACTCAGCCTCTCCTGAAGACCTGGAAACTGTACTTTGTTTTTTTACTTTTCCAGGAAATCAAATCATGACCAAGGAAAACGTAATAACCAGTCACAGATTTCCTAGTATCAAGACACTTAGCCCAGTCCGAATCAGCAAAACATGTTAACTCAAAATTATCACACTTCTTGAACATAAGACCCTTACCAGGACACAACTTAAGATACCTCAATAGTCTTAAAGCCACTTTAAGATGCGAAACACAAGGTCTATGCATATACTGACTTAAAAACTGATCAGCATAACAAATATCATGTCGAGTCAAAGACAAATAGATTAGTTTCCCAATCAAATTTTGATAACTTGTTATATCAACCAATTCTTCCTGTTCATCACCTATTTTATTATTAATAACATGACTTAACTCGATAGGTGTATTAACAGGTTTACAGCCAAGGTAACCAAATTCAGATAAAAGATCTAAGCAATACTTTCGTTGGTTTAAACAAATACCTGATTTATCATAAACAACTTCTAAACCAAGGAAATATTTTAAAACACCCAAGTCCTTGATTTGAAAACTTTTGCTAAGAAGACCTTTTATCCTACCAATTTCAACATCGTTGTTTCCGGTTATCAAAATATCATCTACATATACAAGTAAAGCTATAAACACAGAACCCTTATTCATAACATATAAAGAATGATCACACTGACTTTGAACAAAACCAACATCAAGTAAAACATCAATTAATTTTTCATTCCATTTTCTAGGAGCCTGTTTTAACCCATACAAAGACTTAACTAATTTGCATACTTTGTTATCATTTTTAGAATAATAACCCTCGGGAAGGGACATATAGACATTTTCAGTAATTGAACCATATAAAAAGCATTATTTACGTCCAGTTGATACAAAGTCCAACCATTTTGAACGACAAGACTTAATATGCATCTAATATACCCATTTTCACAACCGGTGAAAACGTTTCCCCGAAGTCCAAACCTTCCCGTTGGTTATACCCTTTAGCAACCAACCTAGCTTTATATCTTTCTATTTCACCATTAGCCTTGTACTTAATTTTATAAATCCATTTACAGCCTATGGGCTTTCTATTAGCAGGCAAATCAACAATCTCCCAGGTTTTGTTCCTAAGCAAAGCTTCCATTTCAAGATTCATAGCTTCAACCCACTTAGGGTCTTTCGAAGCTTCACTATAACTACTAGGTTTAGTAGATTTATTTAAGCTACTAATAAAACACACAGAATCTACTGTCAAACAAGAGTAGTTAACAACTTTATTTATATCATACTTAGCACAGTTATTAAGCACAAAATCTTGAAATCTTTTTGGAACAGAAGTAACCCTAGAAGATCTTCTAAGACCTCCTAGGTTTCCCTAAGATGGGTTAATCTCAACATCTGACACAGTAGTGTCCTCTGCCCTGCTAGACTCCTCCCTATTACTACCCTCTACACTAGACTCTAAGTTATGACCTAAGTCACCTAGACCAGGAGTGGAAAATGTAGAGGGAACTGGCTGCTGATCATCACTGACTGTGTCATGAAAATCAGTAGTAGCCTCTTCATCATTGGGAATTGAAGAAATTTCAGGTGTATTTGTTTCATTTTGATCAAAAAAGTTTATCAGATTTAAACCGTTATCCACCAC
Source organism: Helianthus tuberosus (assembly GCA_030545235.1). Classification (NCBI taxonomy): domain Eukaryota; kingdom Viridiplantae; phylum Streptophyta; class Magnoliopsida; order Asterales; family Asteraceae; genus Helianthus; species Helianthus tuberosus. The sequence goes on from CM060359.1 coordinate 163,736,044, forward strand.
CACATTATCATTAACCTGTTTTGACTTAAAAGCATATACATGCTCATAGAACTTGACGTTCCTAGAATAAAAAAACCTTTTTTTCATCTAAACTCCACAACTTATGTCCTTTTTTACATTAGAATAACCTATCAAAACACACTTATCAGCATGATAAGCAAATTTATCAGGTTCATTCAACAAGGTACTAAAACAAAGACACCCAAAATTCCTAAGATGAGACAGAGAGGGTTTAAACTTAAACATAAGCTCATAAGGACTTTTCCCATTCAACACAAAAGATGGCAGCCTGTTAATAATATAACAGTAGTTAGCACACAGTCACTCCAAAACCTCAGTGGTAGACCCCCCCTGAAACATCAACGCTCTAGCTATATTTAAAAGATGTCTATGCTTCCGTTCAACTACCCCATTTTGTTGTGAGGTATAAGAACAAGAAGTTTGATGTATAATACCTTTTGTTTTACAAAACAATTACATTTGATTATTAACAAATTCTGTGCCGTTATCACTTCTAAAAACTTTTACTTTCTTTTTAAACTGAGTCTGAACTATTTCATAATTTTTTTTTTAATTTTCAAATACTTCCATCTTATTTTTGAGAAGATAACACCAAAATGATCTAGAATAATCATCAACCACAGTTATAAAATATTTGAACCCTTCATAACTGGAAACCTTATATGGACCCCATAAGTCTAAGTGAATTAAATCACCTACTTCCTTAGACTTATGTTCACTCAAAGGAAAAGGAACTCTTATTTGTTTAGACCTATGACAAATCTCACACGGACTATGTTCAACAGAATTCACTCCTAAATCATCTTTTAAGACAGCCAGAACCTGATCTGAGGGATGACCTAACCTACTGTGCCATAAATTTGATCTAATAACACTATTAAAACACATATTCACAACATTACCATCTCTTCCTACAAAATCAGCCCATTTTCTTGTTTACCAATCACTAGGATTTTCCTTGACTTCAAATCCCGAAGCATACAATTGTTTTCATTACACAAAACAACAATACTGTTATCTTTGGCTAACTTATGCATAGACAAAAGATTAACACTATACTCAGGAACATAAAACACATCTTTTAAGACAACATTATTGACCAACCTAAGTTCTCCAATTTTTAACACACTCACACTAGTCCCATTAGGATGACCAACCTTCAACCCACATTCCAACACATCGATACAATTAAACATGATTTGTCACTTTTAATCATATGTTGATTGGCACCAGAATCAACAACCCAATTGTAGTTATTACTGAAACTAACACTACTAGAACAACTAACAAAATTATAAACACACGATGGCATACCTCCCATATTAGACTTCACCTGATCTCCCTCAGGTTTATCACCAACTAAACTCATCAACTTTGCAATCTGTTTAGGAGTAAACGGCAAAGCAGACACAACAGAACTAGAAGGACCAGAAGACATACTAGACTTATTTGAATTATTACCACTATTATTTCTACCAAAAGACCCACTAGACCTCTTCCTCATACCAGGAGGATAACCAATCAACTCAAAACAACGATCAACAGTATGATCTATCATGTTGCAATTAGTACATTTCAAATTAGAATTAGGCCCCCTAAAGTTGTTTCTCCTTCTAGAGTCAAAATTCTGATTAGACCGGTTTGACTTAGCCACAAATGATACAAACTGACCCTTTGATCTACTACTTGAGAGTCTATGAGACTCTTCTCTAGAAATCAAGGCATAAGCAGCCTTGACAGAGGAAATGGTTCTCTTGTCAACAAATTTGTCCTCACAGGTTGATATACATCATCAAGGCCCATGAGGAACTGCATTAACTTGATTAATGTGGAAAAATCATTGTAGTCTTTGGCTGCTTGACAAGAACATGAAGGCAGATGCACCATTGCATCAAACTGCTTCCACATCGTTGTCAATTTATTATAGTATTCAGCCACTGAGCTACCATTTTGAGAAATACAGTTGATTCTTTTATATAAATCAAAGACAACAGAACCATTTACCTTATCATATGTTTCTTTCAGGTCTGTCCAAACTTTAGAAGCAAGTGTGACAACCCTCATAAATCCAGGTATCCGTACAATTAATTAATATTAATTAAGTGCTTAATGACTGTGCTGAATTACTTAACTGCTTTCTGATTACTGCATCATACTTACATGTGCATCACATATTACATAATGTCACATCATTATCACATACAGACTATATTGACATACATGATGCACAAAGCACAGTTAGCACAGTTAACGGATAAAGCGGGAATATGCTAACGGGGTTCAGTACATAGGCAGATAGTGTTTTGAGACCCAGTATGGGCCAGGGACAAGGTACTATACTATTATGGTGTGTAGGGAAGTAAGGACCATAAAACTACGTCACTAGGTGATAGTTTAAGTGCCGGAAAGTGCCTAAAATCCACTTAAATTGCAGAATTCTGCATTTTTCAGCAAAATTCAGCTTTTTAACAAGCTAGTTTCATGCAAAAATTTGACTAAATGGTCCTGAATGCTTTCCTAAGTGTCGGGAATTAAAAGTGTCACAAAAAGTAACATAAAGATCATTAAACGGAATAGCTTGACACTTTAACGAACCGGTATCTAACCGAACAACCGGACACTACCCGAAACACCAAAATTATACTAGAAACATTGTTTTATTATTTTTGAACTAGTTATGATCCCCGAACACCTTAACACACTATATAATGCATCATACACTTAAAACACTAGAGATTACACTTAACCTCCAACTATTATCTAATTTACCATTCAAACTTACATTTACCCCCCCCCCCCCCTTGGTATTTACGGTCACAAGGACCCCACCACCATACCCCAAAGATTTTATTCCATTTTATATTGGATCTTGCTTGATCTTGTGGACAAAATATTGAGAAGTAAGATTATAAGTATGGCATATGGATTCAAGAGATCATTACATTCCTCACTTCTCAACACCACGCTTCAACTCTCTCACTCTCTTCCTCTCCCTCTCGGCTGTAAGTAGCCACCACCACCACCATTGTTTTCATTTCAATATCATGCAATCCAAGCTCATTTCAAGATGTTAGAAGGTGATTAAGGAAGCTTGAAGCTTGTGGAACTTGAAGGATCTCTATTGCATGCTTTTATCCACCATTTTCATCATCTTCTTCATCAAGTGTTCTTCCCTAGCTTAGAGCTAGTAGTAAGACACTCACAACCCTTTGATACTTCTAATTTTGATTTGTTAAAAAGATGTATTATGTTGTAAATTACAAGAACACTAAAGAACATAATCTTGAATCATGAACATAAAGCTTACATATGATGAAATCTTGATGAAATAATGTTGTTTAGAGTATGTATGATACTTGCTTGATTACTTGAGATTATGATGTTGATCATCATAAGGAGCTTGCTAGATTGTGATTAAACACATGATCTAGCAAGTTAGAGGATGATTATGTGCTAACACAAGAAGATCATCCTCATGCATGAGCATGAACTTGAATGATAAGATGATTTCTTGAAAAACAATGAACAAAGTAAGCTAGTAATCTTATGAATCTAAGATTTATGAATGGTATTTCGAAAGAACCGAGTTCAAAATATGATTTTTAGAAAATAGTGGTTCATACTTAAACAAACACTATTTTTAGAGATGAGACAAGTGTATAAACACTTATGAAACAAGAAGATCTCACAAAGAAACATTTTTGTAAAATATGTTTACAAGTTGTAAACACTTAAATTCTTTAAGAATGATATTTTTAAGAAAATAAACACACTTTAAAGGATAACTATACCTACTAAAAACACTACCAAGTTACTACAAGTTTTTGTGAAAGATCAAGTTCATGTTGTTATGTAAATTGTATAGTTTTTGCACTTGGTAAGTGTAGATTGATTATTGATTGTTGTGATGATTTTTGAAAAGAAAATGATATGCTTTAATAGCATGGACACCTCCATTTTTAGGGGAAACTATGGCAAAATTTTCTAAAAATATAAACACTTAGAAAAATATTTTCTAACAAGTATTTACAAGTGTATTTTGATCATAAGTTTTCAATATAAACTTTGCCATAATTTTTGTAACAAAAATACAAGTATTGGAGGTTGGTTTTCATAAATAAAATTGGGTAAACATATATATATATATATATATATATATATTTAGAATATCTATACATATTAAGACACTTGTGTGATTATTTGTATACTTGGTGAAATGGTTATATTATTTTAGGGTAAAATAATATAACTTAACAAAGTACCGTGAAATTTACTATCCAAAACAATACCGTTACAAATATATCTTTGGTAAATATTATTTTGGATACAAGAAAGGAAAATATGATTTTTGTAAATATTACAAAGTTATATCATACTTTGACAAAAGGGAAAATATTATTTTTGGGGAAGTTAAAATATATTTTCTTAGTATATTTAGAAGATATATGATTTTTGAGAAAAATATATATTTTCTGGACAATACATTATTTTTGGAATAAAATAAGTCTATATATATATTTTCTAAAGTGAGACTTGGAAATATATTATTTTAGAAATTACAAATACAATAATACATATATACATGTATAAGATACCCCATCCTTGGGAAGGAAATACGAAAGTAAATACTTGAGAAGTATTGTTACCGAAATAATGCTTAAACAAATATTCCAAAACCAAATATAATTTAAGTTGAAATATTAAGTATTTTGACAAATAATTATACAACTTGGAATAACATTAGAAACGTAACTCCAAAACATGAAAATACTAGGCAAAGGCACGACCCGTTCGTCTAATAGACGTTAGTACACTGTAGGTAGTCGTGTTTGCTGAGGAGTTTTGAGTGCCAGTACCGAAGACGCATTACTGTGAGTTCATGTCCCCCTTTTATTTTTAATTGTTTTCAGTTTTATACTTCGGGGGTGAAATACATGTTACAATTCTTACAAACGCTTTATACATGGTATGGTTAGCTAAGGAGGGTTACCGCTAGATCATGTGAAGGGTGGGTATAACACTTAAGGCCATTAATCCTCATCGTGGGACCGAGGGACATGAGTGATATATCTATTTGGGTGTAGCGAGCCCACACCCATGGGGACCAGGGTGGCCCATAGTGGTGACTATGTCTTCCAGCCGGAGGCCCGGTACAAATTTGCTAGGTTTGAGTTTTCCTGTACCATTTCACACATACCATTGGCTTTGCAACCCATTGGTGATCTCTTTTTCCTTATTGCTACATACCAGGGACATACATACATACAAGACATACTTTAAAGGTTTATTCATACACTCACACATGAACTCGCTTAACTTTTGTTGATTTTTCAAATTACATGTATTTCAGGGAACTAGTGGATCTGGCAGGTGTATGCATGTGTTTCAAGCTGCGTTTAAATAAAAGATGTCATCCGGGGTAGTATAGTTTAGAAGATGTTTCCTATTCCTGGACGGGATACATGTTTCTAAACCCGGTTTTATTTACGATCTTTTGTCGAGTCTTGATGAACTCATTTGAACATGTTGTGGTTTGTAACTTAAGTTCGGTGTCAACTTTTCAAACAAGTATGTTGTGGTACTTTTAAACTTAACTTTTATGGATGAATATCTTTTGGTTTTATCATATAGCATTGTTATGATTGAATGCTATGGTATTAAGAAGTCACACCAATAACCATGCTTCCGCAAAAGTCAGGGTGTGACAGCTTGGTATCAGAGCTTCGATCGTAGCGAACTAGGATTCTTTCTCGAGTCTAGACTACGATCATTAGGGCTCTCACGAAAATGTTTTCACAAACATGTTTTCATTGCATACACAAAATGTCCAGATCAAGGAAACAAACATTTTTACAAATAAAAGACACAAAATACATTTCAAAGAATTCATTTATATTTCAGTCTGAGAGATTAGGGAGTTAGTCTGAGAAACTAGCTGGGTGATTCAGTCTGAGAGACTGGGGAGTTGGTCTGAGAGACTAACTGGGTAGTTCAGTCTGAGAGACTGTGTAGTCTGAGAGACTAGTTGGGGCAGTCTGAGAGACTAGAAGGTTTTAGCCTATGAGGCTAGGTAGTTCAGTTTGGGAAACTGGGAGGTTTAGCCTGAGAGGCTGGGTAGTTCAGTTTGGGAAACTGGGAGGTTTAGCCTGAGAGGCTGGGTAGTTCAGTTTGAGAAACTGGGATGTTTAGTCTGAGAGACTAAGTAGTTCAGTCTGGGAGGCTGGGTGGGATAGTCTTGGGAAGACTAGGATTGCATACATGCTTACATTGCTATTACTTACATGCTTATTTGACGATTGTTGATATATGTGCATACTTGTGATTGTTTTGTTACAGACACCATGTCCTCTTCTGATAGCGGAGTATCAGATACCATAGACCCTATGGCCATAGTTTCAGATGACGAGATGGCCACAGATCCTGAGGTTCTTACATCTGACACTACGAGTGACGATGATGATGACTTTCAGCCGTTTGCTTTACCATATTTTGGAGATGATATACCGCTAGCTGATGGTCTTCCTGGCGAGGATCTACCTCTTGTTCAGATCCCTGCTCCTCTTCCTCTTGCTGCATTTCCTCTTGAGGATCTGCCTCTAGACGTTATGTCTGACGACGACATCGATCTTTTTATTGAGGGTCCCCCTGAGGGTGCCCAGGATGGTGGGGCTCCAGTCGATGATGCCGTTGTCGCTCCACTTGTCGAGATCCCAGTCGATGATGTCGATTCTGTTCCACATGATGAGATTCCTATTGTCGAGGCTCCTTCTGACCAGTCTGGTCCTGATTCATACGAGTCTGTGTCATCTACTACTTTACACGCACTGGGATTACAGGGTTATCCCGCCGATACTGATTCTGACACAGCTATGTCTGTTGCACCCGATATTCCACACGGTGTTGATCATGATTTTGATGATGAGTTGGATCCTGTCTTTCCTCACGACTTTGACCCTGATCATGAGATTGAGTTTGTCCCCGATGATCAGCCTTTTGAGGCACCTGTCATTCTTGACGATCAGCTCTTTGATATACCCGCTGATCTTGAGCTTGCTCCAGCTGACCCTGAGCCTTTGATTGCACCAGAGCCCATACCTGCTCATGATCCTCTACCGGAGCACGATCACGTTGACATACCAGTTGTTGCACCACCTTTGCCTGATCCTCTACCTGCACCCGCAGACCACGCTCCTTTTGCAGCCCAGATTGACCCCAGATATGCATTCACCCACAATGGGTAGATAGAGGACGACGATGACTTACCTCCTTTTGTTAGACCTGTTACTCCCCCACCTGCACCTACACATGCACCAGTTGATATCGCCCCGTTTCACCCACACGTATCTGTCATTCATCTTACTGATTTACCAGTCACGTTTTTACAGGATATCCCTCCTCCCCATCCAGGGGAAGGACCATCGAGTCAGCCGTCTGGTCACATACCATCTGTGTCAACAGCCTTTCCTTTCATGACATCGTTTGCACCTGCTACACATACTGCTCCTTTTGCTACTACACCATCGGACGAGCCACTTATCTGGTTTCCGCCCAACACGATGCCTATTTCTGATCCATACCATCCCTTCCACATTGGTTATACGAGGGATGATCTGCTTTTGTCTTTACAGCTCCAGCAGGAGATGCTGTGTAGGAGAGTCATGGAGTTAGAGAGGATCCCGCGTCCTCCGTCTTGTCCTTGTCAGTCACCATTCGCGACTCCGCCCGCTCCTCTCCTACCCTACCTAGATTTTGACTTCCGTTTTCTTACTATGGAGCAGCAGGTTAGCTATCTGTTGCGTGTCGTCCATGCTCTTGAGGAGGATTTAGCGCATTTGCGCAGGTTGCTTTTCGTTACTCCACCTCCTCCCCCTCCACCATCAGTATAGCAGTTTTTGGTTTTATGGAGGTGGCATACTTTTGATGAGAGTGCAGCTATTGAGCCAGATTTCACAGCTTTTTGAAGACCACATTTCTTTTTGACTTTTGATTATTGTAGTTTGATGGATAGTATGGACAAGGGCGATGCGACCCTGTAGTCCTTTTTGATTGTGATATGGTACATGGTGAAACTTGTAAAACTGTATTTGTGGTCATTCGATATATGAAAGCTCAATCGCAACATTCTCATTATATACGTTGTTGGATACTTGTTTGTGTTATGACATGGGATGTTATGTGTTTACTTGTGTTGATGAATGTTATTACATACGCATACTACATACTTATATGCATAAGACCTGACCTATACAACCTTCTTATAGAAGATGCCTCCACGAAGAGAAACTCGGTTGCCCACTACTGAGGCCGAGTTACAAGAACGAATTTCACGAGCGATAGCAGAGCACGAGGCCTCACGCGCTGAAACTAGCGGGGGTAGCTCAAGAAACAACCCACCCCATGGTAATGTTTAAGTCGCTTGAGACACATTACGTTACATTTGGATATTCCATGTGCGTTTGCTAATGCTTTCTGTGAATGACGTTACTTGTACAGGCTGTACCTATAAACAGTTTTTAGACTGTAAACCGCTGAATTTCGACGGCACCGGGGGTGCTGTGGCTTTTGTTTGATGGATGGAGAAGACCGATTCTGTGATAAGAATGAGCAAATGTGCACCAGAACACCAAGTCACCTACATCTCCAGATTGTTCATAGATGAAGCGCTTTCATGGTGGAATCTCCAAGTCCAAACTATGGGAGAGGCAGCAGCGTACGCTTTGACTTGGAAGGAGGTGAAGGAGCTCATGCGAAAGAAATACTGCTCCAGAGCTGAAATCCAAAAATTGGAAACTGAATTCTGGAACCTCAAGATGGACGGCCCGAAGATCGCCGAATATGTGCAGAGATTTCACGATCTATCTCACGTGGTACCATACATGGTTAGTCCAGAATTCAAGCGCGTTGAGCGTTTCATTTGGGGGTTGGCACCTCAGATTATGAGTATGGTAACAACATCAAAGCCTGCAACAATTACTGAGGCTATCGATCTGAGCGTGTCACTGACTGAAGAAGCTATCAGGTTAAACAAGTTTTCGATCTCTGACCAGAAGAAGAAAGAGACTCACGTTGAGTCATCGGGTGAGAACAAAAGGAAGTTCTCAAACTTCAAGAAAGGTACCAGCAGTGCTAACAAGAAGGAAGAGGCAAACGCACCAGCAAGGGCCAAAATTGGTGCTGAAAACAAAGGAAAAGGTTACATGGGCGCCCTGCCCAAATGTGATGTATGCCAGTACCATCATTCCGGCCAGTGCTGATTTAGGAAATGTGAGTCTTGTGGGATGGTTGGCCACTCGAAGGAAACATGTTGGGTTGGTACCGGGCGTGGTAACAATGGTCAGAGAGGTTATGGCAACAACAACCATGGAGGAAATGGATATGGAAACCGCCCTCAAGGTGGAAATGGCGGTAACAGAAATCGTGGTAATTTTGGGAATCAAGCTGGTAATGGAAACCGTGGAGCGAATAACAATCAAGGTGGTAATGGGAACGATAATGGTCGAGGACCAGGTTGTTTTAATTGTGGAGACGTGGGGCACTTCAAGAGAGAATGCCCAAAACTCAATCAAGCTCAAGGGAGGGTTTTCAACATCGGTGCAAAGGAAGCACGCCAAGATCCAAATGTGGTCACTGGTATGTTCCCTATCAACCAACGCTTTGCGTCTGTACTATTTGATACCGGTGCCAATTATAGTTTTGTATCGCTAGAATTTAAGAAAATGCTTGGGTTGGTAGCTAGTAAGCTAGATATTCCATATTCGATAGAACTAGCTAATGGGAAGCTAGTGGCAGCAAATGAAGTTATTAGGGGTTGCGTGATAGAACTAGGTGAGCATGAGTTTACGCTTGATCTGCTGCCAGTCGAGTTGGGAAGCTTCGACGTGGTAGTAGGGATGGATTGGTTGTCAAGCAACTGAGCAGAGATTGTATGTCACGAGAAGGTCATTCGCATTCCGATGGCGAATGGAGAAACAATTGTGGTACATGGAGAGAAGCGCGATACGCCCCTAAGAATCATTAGTTGTTTGAAGGCTCGAAAGTGTTTACAGAAAGGATGTGTTGCCTTCTTGGCACACATTATGGACAAAGAAGCCGTTGAGCCAAAGCTAGAAGACATTCCATTCGTGAAGGAATATCCTGAAGTCTTCCCCGAAGACTTGCCAGGATTGCCGCCGCAACAACAAGTCGAGTTCCATATTGACTTAGTTCCAGGCGCTGCGCCTGTGGCTAAGGCACCTTATCGACTTGTGCCCTCCGAGATGCAAGAACTGTCAACACAACTTCCGGGGCTATTGGATAAGGGATTTATCAGGCCAAGCTTCTCGCCTTGGGGAGCTCCAGTTTTGTTTGTCAAGAAGAAAGATGGTAGTTTCCGCATGTGTATCGACTACCGGGAGCTTAACAAGTTGACTATCAAGAATAGATATCCTTTGCCAAGGATTGATAACCTGTTCGATCAACTACAAGGTTCGAGTTGTTATTCCAAGATTGATCTTCAATCGGGTTATCACCAGTTGCGTATACAAGAAGAAAGCATACCAAAGACTGCCTTTAGGACTCGATATTGGCATTACGAGTTCCTGGTTTTGCCGTTTGGGCTGACGAACGCGCCGGTAGTTTTCATGGACTTGATGAACAGAGTTTGTAAGCCATACCTTGATAAGTTTGTGATCGTGTTTATTGATGATATTTTAATCTACTCAAAGACGAAGGAAGAACACGAGCAACATCTAAGAGCTATCTTAGAGCTGCTCAAGGAGGAGAAATTGTACGCAAAGTTCTCGAAGTGCGAATTCTGGTTACGTGAGGTTCAGTTCCTTGGTCACGTGGTTAACGGAGATGGAATCCATGTGGATCCCACAAAGATCGAGGCAATCAAGAATTAGGAGACTCCAAAGACGCCAACCGAGATCCGCCAGTTCCTAGGTTTGGCAGGATATTATCGCAGATTTATTGAGGATTTCTCGAAAATCGCTCAACCTTTGACCTCCCTTACACAGAAAGACAAGAAGTACGAATGGGGAGACAAGCAAGAAGAAGCATTTCAGTTGTTAAAAAACAAACTTTGCGATGCACCGATCTTATCCCTACCCGAAGGCACTGACGACTTCTTGGTATATTGCAATGCCTCGCGTCAAGGTTTAGGCTGCGTGCTGATGCAGCGACAGAAGGTTATAGCCTATGCTTCGCGCCAGTTGAAGGTTCATGAGAAAAACTACACCACGCATGACTTGGAGTTAGGCGCAGTGGTGTTTGCATTAAAAATATGGCGACATTATTTGTATGGCACGCGATGCACAATCTTCACTGATCACAAGAGCCTACAACACATTTTTTATAAAAAAGAGCTGAATATGAGACAGCGCCGATGGGTTGAGTTGTTAAATGATTATGATTGTGAAATCAAGTATCACCCAGGGAAGGCGAATGTGGTCGCCGATGCCTTGAGTCGGAAAGAAAGGATCAAGCCCATAAGGGTTAGGGCATTGGAAATGATTATTCAAACGGATCTCTCATTGCGCATTCGTGCCGCGCAGAGAGAAGCACTTAAGGAAGAGAATCTTGAGAATGAATATCTCCGTGGGATGGAGAAGTAGCTAGTACCCAATGATGAAGGAACGTTGTGCTTTATGAAACGAATTTGGGTTCCTCTCTTCGGTGGTCTAAGAGAAGTAATTTTCGATGAAGCTCACAAGTCACGGTACTCGATTCATCTAGGATCGGATAAAATGTACCAGGATTTAAAGGATTTCTATTGGTGGCCGAGATTAAAAGGCGATGTTGCAACGTATGTTGGCAAATGTTTGAGTTATGCCAAGGTAAAGGCCGAATATCAGAAGCCTTTAGGCCTTCTGCAACAAACAGAAATACCCATGTGGAAATGGGAGCAGATTTCAATGGACTTTATAACGAAGTTACCAAGGACACCCAGAGGTCACGATACGATTTGGGTAATCATGGACTGTCTGACCAAATCAGCACACTTTTTACCGATCAGAGAGAAAGATAATACTAGCAAGCTTGCTGAGCTATACCTGAAAGAGTAGTTGCACGACATGGAGTACCTCTCTCAATCATTTCTGATCGAGACGGAAGGTTTGTATCAAGGATTTGGCAATCCTTCCAAGAAGCCTTTGGTTCTCAGTTGAATCTGAGTACTGCATTCCATCCACAGACGGATGGCCAGAGCGAACGAACAATTCAAACGTTGGAAGATATGTTGCGAGCATGCGTAATGGATTTGAGTGGTAGCTGGGACACTCACTTACCCTTGGTAGAATTCTCATACAACAACAGCTACCATGCGAGTATCCAAGCTGCACCGTTTGAAGCTCTCTATGGACGCAAGTGTCGATCACCATTATGCTGGGCAGACGCGGGGGATAGACAGCTTGTTGGTCCTGAATTGGTTCAAGAGACGACTGATAAGATTACACAAATCCGAGAGCGCATAAAAGCAGCTCGTGATCGACAAAAGAGTTACGCGGACCAAAGAAGGAAACCGTTGGAGTTTGCAGTAGGAGATATGGTTTTGTTAAAGGTTTCACCATGGAAGGGTGTAGCACGCTTTGGGAAGCGTGGGAAGTTGAACCCGCGATACATTGGACCATTCAAAATCCTAGAGAGGATTGGTCTTGTAGCTTACAAGTTGGATCTACCCGCAGAACTGAATGGCGTTCATGATACATTTCATGTATCTAACCTGAAAAAGAGTCCAACTCAAGAAACAGTTGTCATACCTGCCGACGAGGTCCACATTGACGACACACTCCACTTTACTGAAGAACCGGTTGAGGTTACTAATTGGAAAATTAACAAGACGCGCAGGAGTAGTGTCAAACTCGTCAAGGTTCGTTGGAATGCGTAACACGGCCCAGAGTTCACTTGGGAGCGTGAGGATCCTATGAAAGCAAAATACCCACATTTGTTCCCCAAGACCCCTACAACTAGTAGCAGAACTAAAATTTCGGGACGAAATTTTCTTAACAGGGGGGAATGTGACAACCCTCATAAATCCAGGTATCCGTACAATTAATTAATATTAATTAAGTGCATAATGACTGTGCTGAATTACTTAACTGCTTTCTGATTACTGCATCATACTTACATGTGCATCACATATTACATAATGTCACATCATTATCACATACAGACTATATTGACATACATGATGCACAAAGCACAATTAGCACAGTTAACGGATAAAGCGGGAATATGCTGACGGAGTTCAGTACATAGGCAGACAGTGTTTTAAGACCCAGTATGGGCCAGGGACAAGGTACTACACTAGTATGGTGTGTAGGGAAGTAAGGACCATAAAACTGCGTCACTAGGTGATAGTTTAAGTGCCGGAAAGTGCCTAAAATCCACTTAAAGTGCAGAATTCTGCATTTTTCAGCAAAATTCAGCTTTTTAACAAGCTAGTTTCATGCAAAAATTTGACTAAATGGTCCTGAATGCTTTCCTAAGTGTCGGGAATTAAAAGTGTCACAAAAAGTAACATAAAGATCATTAAACGGAATAGCTTGACACTTTAACGAACCGGTATCTAACCGAACAACCGGACACTACCCGAAACACCAAAATTATACTAGAAACATTGTTTTATTATTTTTGAACTAGTTATGATCCCCGAACACCTTAACACACTATATAATGCATCATACACTTAAAACACTAGAGATTACACTTAACCTCCAACTATTATCTAATTTACCATTGAAACTTACATTTACCCCCCCCCCCCTTGGTATTTACGGTCACAAGGACCCCACCACCATACCCCAAAGATTTTATTCTCTTTTATATTGGATATTGCTTGATCTTGTGGACAAAATATTGAGAAGTAAGAATATAAGTATGGCATATGGATTGAAGAGATCATTACATTCCTCACTTCTCAACACCACACTTCAACTCTCTCACTCTCTTCCTCTCCCTCTCGGCCGTAAGTAGCCACCACCACAACCATTGTTTTCATTTCAAGATCATGCAATCCAAGCTCATTTCAAGATGTTAGAAGGTGATTAAGGAAGCTTGAAGCTTGTGGAACTTGAAGGATCTCTATTGCTTGCTTTTATCCACCATTTTCATCATCTTCTTCATCAAGTGTTCTTCCCTAGCTTAGAGCTAGTAGTAAGACTCTCACAACCCTTTGATACTTCTAATTTTGATTTGTTAAAAAGATGTATTATGTTGTTAATCACAAGAACACTAAAGAACATAATCTTGAATCATGAACATAAAGCTTACATATGATGAAATCTTGATGAAATAATGTTGTTTAGAGTATGTATGATACTTGCTTGATTACTTGAGATTATGATGTTGATCATCATAAGGAGCTTGCTAGATTGTGATTAAACACATGATCTAGCAAGTTAGAGGATGATTATGTGCTAGCACAAGAAGATCATCCTCATGCATGAGCATGAACTTGAATGATAAGATGATTTCTTGAAAAACAATGAACAAAGTAAGCTAGTAATCCTATGAATCTAAGATTTATGAATGGTATTTCGAAAGAACCGAGTTCAAAATATGATTTTTAGAAAATAGTGGTTCATACTTAAAAAAACACTATTTTTGGAGATGAGACAAGTGTAACACCTCGAAAATTTATGCCCAACAATGTATCAACACATGTCATGAGCTTTAAACGAATAGAAGATTATTTATGAAGGACTAAAGTTGACAAACAAGGAAAGTATGTGAATATAAGGTTTCAAAGTCTCAACAATGGATAAATATACTTTACTGTAACCCTACACGACGTTTATACCCTTAAACGAATGAATCATGGATCATACGAAGCTAATTGTGGAAGAAAGTGAGAGATTACAAACTATAGGGGTTAAATGTGTCAACATGTTTAAAGTATACCTCTGAGTGACCTTTTAGCGAACCTGAAGCTTTTTAACGATTAATTATGCTCACTAGAATAAGTGGTAAAAATTTCACAAGGTTTCGATAAAGTATGAGAAAGTTATGACGATATTCGTATACGAGGGGTTAAAAGCGTCAACGTTGAAATTTATGACTTTTCGGGTTATCATAAAGTTAACCAAGGACTTAACAAAGTTTGTATATGTCTTGGAGTCTTTAAAAATCAAGTTAGAGGGCTTAAAATGCAAATTTGGAAGTTGAAACCACGTTTGGAAGGACCAGGGACCTAAAGTGCGAATAATGAAACTTGTTTGGCTGGTTCTGGGAAGCCACACGGGCCGCGTAAGCCCATGGGGGACCCTTACATGGGCCGCCTGAACACCCCAGTGACAAAATTCACCTGTCAGCTGCTAGTTCAGGCTGTTAACCGACTTCAAACGCTTGTTTTACATACCAGGGGCTGCCCCAATGGTATTTCATGCATAGGGGGCACCTGTAAGCATCTCATATCACCTGTAGACTTCCTTAACATGATCCTAGATGATCAAAATGGGTATATAAGGAGCTCCAATGTTGCAACTCTTGATCACACTTACTTGAAACTCTCACAACTTCACTTCTGGAGAATTTTGGAGCTCAAGCACCCTTCCTAGGAGTCACTAGTCGTGCTTAGGACTATTGTAAGTGTCCTTAACCTTCCTTAATCCAGTTTTACTTAGTTAATTAGCATAAAGTCAAACCATCGTAATTAAATTTTGACTTCGTAATTAATCAATAATTTTCCAGTCAAATCTCGAATTAAAAATACCTATGAGTTGGTAATTATGTGGGTAATAAACCCTTAAAAGGGTACTCTCTGATTCCCACTCTAACTAGGTCAATTGTCGGGTCAAAGCTAACCTTAAAAAGTCAACAGAAAGCTTATTTTCAAATTAATGCATAATTAGCAATGTAGGAACCATGCAACTTATTTTATCATTAATATAACTTGGTAATTAATGTAAGAACATGTCTAAACATGTTCAACCCGACAATTTTCAGTTTAGGCTCGGTTCGGAACCGAAAGTCGCATAAATTGACTTTTGCTTTGGCTTTCAGTTCTGACCCAATGTAGCATGTTTTAGAAATGCCTTAGAGCCTTATTAGGACCAGGTTTCATGTTAGTATAACCCTCTGTGATTATACAACTTGGTTCATTAGTTATCCTATTCATATGCATGTTTCCGTTAAATGCTTAAATGTTGACTATTATGCTCATATGACCTTAAAATGTGATTTTGAAAATGTAAAAGAATAGAAACCTTAGTTACTGATTATTAGACTTGTCCGTAAAATTTGACATCAGTTTGGAGTCTAGATTAGTAGTTATGCTCATTAGCGTAAATGAAAAGCTTTTTATTAATTAAATGGAGTAATTAGCATATAGCCTATCTAAACCCAATTTTTGATACCAAACTTTTTACCCACTGATGTAAAATAATATTTTGGGATTTTTGAAGATTTTTATTTAATTTTAGGCTGAGCATAACATAGAGTTCTAAGCTTGATTCGGTAATTGCCGGTTTTGCCCTTTTGGCCTATAAAATGAGTTTTACAAATCATTTTGATTCCAAACCTTTTGCTACTGATTTTATAGGATAAATAAAATATTTTAAGCCTTCTAGAATAATAAAAATATCAGCTTTCTTTATAAAACCCGATAATCGCTCAAAATCGCCTTTTTACGCGTTCTAAGCGCATAGTATGTATTAAAATCATTTTAGATATATAAGACTTAATACCTACTGATATATTAAGTAAATTTTTATATTCTAACAGTAAGTAAAAGTTTTTAAATTCAGGTTTCCAGTTTTGACCTTTTAGGCTTAAGTGAAATTACCAAAATGCCCTTTCGGTGCATAGTTTAGTTATAAATGGTAAATTTCACATATATGTAATACCCTACTGATATAACCTATTAATTGGAGTATATTTACTGTTTATATCAGATCTGAAACTCAGAATCATATTAAATCTCTTTTATAACCTTTTAAATGACCAAAATACCCCTACGGGGCATAATTTGGGTTTAAATCCATTTCGGGCATAATAGAAGATATCTTACTGATTTCACAACATATTTAAGGCATATTAACTTAGGAAACCTGTTCATGAATCATTTGGTTACCCGTTACGCATTATTCGCGTTCGGTGCGGTTTATGTAACTAGTTTGCATAAATTAGCCGAAACGGGTCAAACCTTATCATTTTTGTCTCAAAATCCAGAATGTGTTTAGTTTACCCATATTACACAAGTCTCCAAGCTTGTCGGGTCTAAATCACATTCTATTCCGGTCTTCGCTTAATCATGCGTTTGAACCGTATCTTCTTTTAAAACTAACCGGTCTAAGTTTAGGCTTAATTAAAGACCCGTTAGGAATCTAATAGGTTATTAAAAACCTTTGTTCCAGATTAGGAGACCCGGTAAAAGCTATTTGCACTTGCTATTTGTGAATTATACTTGCTCAGGTAAATACTTTTAACTTATTTTCCCTATACGGGCTTGGGGTACGGTATATAAAATACCGCTTGGTCGGGCATTGAATTTTTAATTGTATGAAGGTTAAATTATTGAAATGTCCCGTTTAAATTGTTTTGTTTGCTTAAAGCCTTTGGGGGGTTAATGACCATGTCCCGGATATCCTTGGCATCAGTTTACGAAATGGCCACGACCTAAGCACGGGGTGTAGGCGTACACCCGACAATGCATATATAAATAATAAGGTATAACCGCCGGTTTCGGGAATAACTCGCCACGAGACTATATCATTTGGTGTGTCAATTAATCTTTAACCCGGTGTCAATCCGGGCTACTGAACGTATAACGAACATGTAATTCTTTTACAAGTTTATAT
This sequence comes from Helianthus tuberosus, assembly GCA_030545235.1. NCBI lineage: Eukaryota > Viridiplantae > Streptophyta > Magnoliopsida > Asterales > Asteraceae > Helianthus > Helianthus tuberosus. Next base: position 163,753,842 of record CM060359.1, read on the forward strand.
ATAAATAATTATCCCAAGTTATAAAATATTTTGTGCCTTGTGCATTCAAATTAATTTTCTAAACCTTTTCAAAACGAGTCAGTTAATTGTATTTACCTGTGTAAACTGACGTATTTTCCCAAAAAGGTTAAGTGCAGGTACTACTCGAAATAGGCTGGCCTCTCCTTAGCATCAATAAGAGTCTCGCAAGCTTGGATGCATTTTAAGTCTGATGAACTATGTTTCCTTTTTATTTGATCCGCCTGTGGATCTGTTTCAACTATTTTGTGATACTTAATATTACAATTTATTCGGTTGAAATAAATCTATCTTTTGCTTCCGCTCTGCATTTAAAATTGTGTTGTTTGACTATGATGATATCAACTACGTCACGATACTCCCCACCGGGCCCACCGGTAATACGTGAAAATATCGGGGTGTGACAACAAGTGTATAAAAACTTATGAAACAAGAAGATCTCACAAAGAAACATTTTTGTAAAATATGTTTACAAGTTGTAAACACTTAAATTCTTTAAGAATGAGATTTTTAAAGAAATAAACACACTTTAAGGGATAACTATACCTACTAAAAACACTACCAAGTTACTACAAGTTTTTGTGAAAATCAAGTTCATGTTGTTATGTAAATTGTATAGTTTTTGCACTTGGTAAGTGTAGATTGATTATTGATTGTTGTGATGATTTTTGAAAAGAAAATGATATGCTTTAATAGCATGGACACCTCCATTTTTAGGGGAAACTATGGCAAAATTTTCTAAAAATATAAACACTTAGAAAAATATTTATTAACAAGTATTTACAAGTGTATTTTGATCATAAGTTTTCAATATAAACTTTGCCATAATTTTTGTAACAAAAATACAAGTATTGGAGGTTGGTTTTCATAAATAAAAATGGGTAAACATATATATATATATATATATATATTTAGAATATATATACATATTAAGACACTTGTGTGATTATTTGTATACTTGGTGAAATGGTTATATTATTTTAGGGTAAAATAATACAACTTAACAAAGTACCGTGAAATTTACTATCCAAAACAATACCGTTACAAATATATCTTTGGTAAATATTATTTTAGATACAAGAAAGGAAAATATGATTTTTGTAAATATTACAAAGTTATATCATACTTTGACAAAAGGGAAAATATTATTTTTGGGGAAGTTAAAATATATTTTCTTAGTATATTTAGAAGATATATGATTTTTGGGAAAAATATATATTTTCTGGATAATACATTATTTTTGGAATAAAATAAGTCTATATATATATTTTCTAAAGTGAGACTTGGAAATATATTATTTCGGAAATTACAAATACAATAATACAGATATACATGTATAAGATACCCCATCATTGGGAAGGAAATACGAAAGTAAATACTTGGGAAGTATTGTTACAGAAATAATGCTTAAACAAATATTCCAAAACCAAATATAATTTAAGTTGAAATATTAAGTATTTTGACAAATAATTATACAACTTGGAATAACATTAGAAACGTAACTCCAAAACATGAAAATACTAAGCAAAGGCACGACCCGTTCGTCTAATAGACGTTAGTACACTGTAGGTAGTCGTGTTTGCTGAGGAGTTTTGAGTGCCAGTACTGAAGACGCATTACTGTGAGTTCATGTCCCCCTTTTATTTTTAATTGTTTTCAGTTTTATACTTCGGGGGTGAAATACATGTTACAATTCTTACAAACGCTTTATACATGGTATGGTTAGCTAAGGAGGGTTACCGCTAGATCATGTGAAGGGTGGGTATAACACTTAAGGCCATTAATGCTCGTCGTGGGACCGAGGGACATGAGTGATATATCTATTTGGGTGTAGCGAGCCACACCCATGGGGACCAGGGTGGCCCATAGTGGTGACTATGTCTTCCAGCCGGAGGCCCGGTACAAATTTGCTAGGTTTGAGTTTTCCTGCACCATTTCACACATACCATTGGCTTTGCAACCCAATGGTGATATCTTTTTCCTTATTGCTACATACCAGGGACACACATACATACAAGACATACTTTAAAGGTTTATTCATACACTCACACATGAACTCGCTCAATTTTGTTGATTTTTCAAATTACATGTATTTCAGGGAACTAGTGGATCTGGCAGGTGTATGCATGTGTTTCAAGCTGCGTTTAAATACAAGATGTCATCTGGGGTAGTAGAGTTTAGAAGATGTGTCCTATTCCTGGACGGGATAGATGTTTCTAAACCCGGTTTTATTTACGATCTTTTGTTGAGTCTTGATGAACTCATTTAAACATGTTGTGGTTTGTAACTTAAGTTCGGTGTCAAATTTTCAAACAAGTATGTTGTGGTACTTTTAAACTTAACTTTTATGGATGAATATCTTTTGGTTTTATCATATAGCATTGTTATGATTGAATGCTATGGTATTAAGAAGTCACACCAATAACCACGCTTCCGCAAAAGTCAAGGTGTGACAGCAAGTTTGGAAAAAAGTTGCCCTAATAATAACTCTTCAGATACAGAATTCAATAACCAAGTTAACGACACCGAGTTACACCTATCCCATTAGGCAGCTAAGACATCATCATCATCAGGTTTTTCACACTTTCCATTTATAAAACAAAACTTATTTTTAGCTTCTAGTGCAAGCTTCATTGCACTAGACCAAACAGAATAATTCTCAGTGCCCTTAAGTTTTATGTTAACTATGGTCAATGCACTTGAGTCACTAGGATGCAAATAAAGAGGGTTCCCCATGTCCAATTTACTAATAAGGGTAACAGAAGTACCTTCACCATCACCCATGATGACAAACTTTCAAAGAACAGACAAACAAACAAGCACATATCACACAAGTTATCAACTGATAACACACAAGTAATAAGACAGCCAAACAAGATAAAACCTAGGGCGAAGCTGAGTCAGGGACCAGATTCCAGGTTCGTCACTCATAGGTGCCTGGACAAGCCTTTACTCAGGAGCCACACTTAAAGACTAACCAAGAACAAATAATACAATGCAGAAGGAAATAACCAACAACACAGGAGAAATGCAAACAAGACACACCAACTAGCAAGTAGACAGACTCGATCAAGTGCCGGCCCAACTAGTCCGGTAAACAGGTATGCCTAGACACAGACAAAGAATGACGCAGAAACAAAAATAACAGAGATAAAAGACAGAACAATCTTACAGCGGGTGCAAAAAAAATCCAAGAGATATCAAATCAGTAGTTTCCAAGAACTACTAAACCTGATATAGAAGATACCCTGAAAAACCTTCCGGTTAGTTTGCCCTGAACCTTCTAGGGTTTCAGAGACTAACACAGAAGTCTGAACAGTAGAAAACCAAATAACCAGCAAACCCTAAGTTAGGGTTTCGTCCACCACCGATAAGAAAATCACCAAGAATAAACAGATCTAAGCAGATCTGTCACCAACAAAAGTTTCTGAGCACAGAAACCCTATACAACAAGAAACGAACAATCCGCAAACAAATCTACACAGCGGATACAAACACCAAATCATCAATTGGAGCACATAGGCTCTGATATCATGTTAAAAACGATTGTATGATGATGAATCAACAACAAATAACGAAAGATAAACAACAAAATAGCGACAAAAAGGTGACAAATCTCTTATTTAACCCAAACCAAAAATTACCCCCCAATCTCTCAACAGATCTTACGAATGTAAGATCAGAACAATACAGAAAATGTACAGAACAAATCGATGATCATCAACTGATGATCATCTACCAGGCAGCGTCAATAGTCTCTCAACAAAGAAGAGAGATCACAACAACACAAACGGCTACACAATACAAATCGCCAAAAACCCTAACTATTACAGAGAGAAAGGGGGAGTAAAGATGCGAAGGGGAGAATGAGGAAATCCAGAAACTTCAGCTATTTATATCAGCACATTCCAAAGTTACACTCTAGTCCAGCAGAATGCAACAAGATGATCGCAGTCCTCCGAGATTTACATAACGCCCCCTCGACTTCTTATCAATACACATTCAGTTGCAACAACCTGAACCACTTAAACAAACATAAGCCCAACAACTTATAACAACCAAAGCCCACTTCAAGAGTCCAGAAAATAGGATTAAAGCCCAGATTTGAATGACCACAAATACAACACAATATTTTAACAGATTTCATTCAAATTTTTTACAATACAATCAGTTGAGATAAAGTGTACCACCCCTCACCATGTGCACTCTCTCACTAAGTTCTTATTCCTTTAGCTCTTAGTGCTACATGGCAAATAACACAAAGAATTATATATATGATGAGAGAACTGTTCATGACGACACCATGTAAGCGACCCCTAACAACTCATTAAATTATGTAACAACCAACAGTTAGTAAAACTGCAAGATATCTATAAAAACCCTCCTAAAATATTTCCGACACTCCTAAAATATTTAGAATGTCCCTATACGTCCTAAAATACACCCCGTATACGAAAACCAGTTCCAAAATACCTTTATATAATTAAAAATAAAATAAAAACAATAAAATGAGTCTGTCGCGGGCCGCGACAGACTTCCCTTGAGCTTACGCGGGCTGCGACCGAGTGACGGGAGGCGAAACCCTAGCACGCCACGTGGCATAACACTCGGACAGGCTACACTTGTGATTCGACAAAGCTAGGCCCTACGTACCCTAGCTCGAGGGCCGCGTAAGACCGCCTTTGAGCTTTCACGGGGCGTGACAAAGTGCCGACCTGGCACTATAAATAGAGGATCACGGCTTCAGTTGTCAAATCGTTCAAATCTCGATCTCTATCTCTCAATTTTCTGCATAGCAAATATTATATCGGGCATAATACCCACTAAAATAGCGAAGCTCTGCCTCGTTGTAAGTATTTTAACCCCTGGTTATGTATTAGATATGCTGCCCGATTGATCTAGTGGTCCGTAACGACTGTCGAGGTTCTGCCCGACGTAGTCGTTGGAGTTCTGTCTCGGGGAGGGTATAACTAATGTAAATATTGGGTTATTATACTAACGCGTGTGCATTGTTTAATTTATTAGATTATAACCAGGAAACCACAGGAAAAAGTCTAAATTAGCAATGTGAGTAATCCTTACAAAACCTCAATTGTTTTTACATTATAATTAACAGTGATTGAGTATTTGTAATTCTACAATTATCGTCGGTATGTTGGGGTTTTGTATACAAAATTTATTACTACACTGTGAGTAGTAACATGAACATAAGTCAGGGTTGACAGTACCGTGGGTGGTAATTAAGGTAGAATAATGAACAAATATAATTCCTGATTGCCCTCAATACTGTACAAGGATAAAATATGTTTTGATTAAATTTGGATTCACTCTCCAGTATTTCCCACTGGCAAATGTTTTTAAAACGCATTTCAGGTAACAAAATGTGAAAGCTAAAATAGAAGCCAGTTGGAGAGCACTGAAGGCTTGGAAAATATGGCTATAAAAGTTACCTAAATAAAGAAAGATGTTTTATTCAATAAATTAGGGTTTATCCCTATAACATGTTTGTAAAAGAAACATGTGAATTTCCCATGTGTTTACTATTATGAAAATGTGGTATTTTACTCTGATAAAATATTTCCTAACTACGGTCCTGATGTAAATTCCGCTGCCAAATAATGATAAAAACCGATACCACCATCTCTAAGTAGGCTGCGGCCACCCGCCTCCCGAGGCAGGGGTCGGGGGTTGTGACAATAACTACACCATTATATTGAACGACTGCTTCTTGTGAAAGTTACAGAAAACATTTAGACTCCTTAAAACTGATGATGAGAACCAACACTTCTAGGAATCCAGAACTTCTGGTCTTTGATTTGTTGACTTGATCTTCTTGTCTACAGTCTTGACTTTTGTTGACTTGTTAACCAACACTTTGATAATCCAACACTTGTCCAACTGTGAAACTGTGGTCCCTACAGTTGTTATGGCTGTTTCACTTGAAAAACCTGCAAGTGTCACTTGTGACACAAGAGGTGTACTCTCCTCTGCTTATGGGTTAGCAAAGAGCTCTGAACTTGCACTAGTCACTTGTTGGAGTGTGCTCTCAGTGATGACAGATGAGTGGTTGAGATGAACTAGTTTTAGGCAAGTCAGATGCTGCAACACTATTCTTTTATGAGGATATGTGAGGAGTTTGGATGGGTGGCGGTGTGTGCATCTGTTTTGAGGAAGTAACAACATATATTATTTGCTGCTTTTGTATTACAGTAGGTATTTCTAACATCTTAACCTCCAGAGATACCCTTCTAGTTATTTTGGATTGGGGGAATGGAGGAGAAATAGTCTGTATGGTAATGGCTAGTGTGTGTTCCATAGTGCTGGGTTATACACTATGGTCACCAGGAGTAGTGACGTCCACAACAGATGTTTGACCAACAATTGTTGGTTCATTTTCTAAAACATTTTGCTCATCAGCATTTTCTTGACTTCTATTAGTCATCATGCGTGTGAATGTTTCATTCGAAAGACTTTTCATTTGTAGGGCTTCACCCTATTTAAAAATGTTTTGTGCCAAAGCATTTCTTCTTTGCTTTCACATTCACAACCATATCCATAAACAAAGTTTGGGATAGCTTGTAATTTACATCTCTCAAAATAGCATATCCTAAATACTGAGTTTTTAAAGGTATTTCATTAAAAGATGTGGTTTTGACTGAGGGACATTCAAGGAGGGTATGGAAGAAAAATTTCATTTCTGGTGGAAAATCTGGTTTAAAAATTGTTACTCCCACCAGTTGAGCATCATACCCACTCTCTATGAATTCATTATGCAACTCAATTTTTTAGGAAAAAAATATGTACTTAACTCGTTATTGAGGGCAAATGTGGTGGATAGCGTTTGTGGAGTTATCTGGACATCAACTCCTTTAACTTTTGAAATAATAATTAAGGGCTTTTTATCCCTAAGCAAGAAGTCAGAATTGTTTCAGAACTAATGAAGAGTATCAAGATAGATAGGTGCATCGACGATTTGGATGGTGTGATATTTGGGTGATGTGAGTATATCAATTGGAATATACTGAACCGATCATGGATGTTGGACCAAATCCATCGCTAACACGGAATGTGCTGATTCGGAACGCATAATTTGGTCAAAACTTAACTAAATGAAGTAAACTTTTATTTCATGATTAAGTACTCCAAAATATGTTTTCAACGATGTATAATACATTTAAAAACGCTTTTGTTTGGACCCTCAACCGTTTAAAACCAAACTAAAGCGCAAAACTGAACAATCTGTAAAGATCCACGGTTTTGATCATTTTTCGGGTTCTAAAAAGAAACATTTTCTAAACGAAAGTTGTAAAACACGTTATGATTTAGTATACTGGAAATTTTCATAATTTTTCGATTTCGTTTACTATTTTGAAAACGTAAAACGAAAACAACACTTATTGCTATGAAAATTTATATTTCCTAAAAATATAAACATTTTCAATTTATCAATGGTCCTTTAAACCAATACCTCCCACAAACATCATCGCAACAAAACCTTAATGAACAATCCTCATAATTAGGAATTACTCGTGTTCTTGTAAAACCTTGAGAAAACACAAATTCGTTGCTGGTACATCAATGTGAGTACATAGCCCCCTCTTTTTGTCTTTAAAACTTTTGGGGTGAAACATATGCTACTAATAAAACAACATTTTATGGCTATATGTTCCTAAATGCTTTTGTGTGAAATTTGTTTGGATAACTCCTCGAGTTGCATTCATTAACTTTGATCAAGCGGACCTGTAGTATGTTATAGCGCTATAGGTGTCACATCCCCTATGCATGGGATGTATCTCGTGAGATGATAGAATCCATGCATATATGTCAACGTTAGGCTTGAATGTGCCCCTCTTAGTTACCATACATTGTTAAATGCAAATGACTTTAATTATTATAAATTGCCGTCACAAAACTTTTTACCATTAAAACCAACAGATTGCAATACTAAACCTTTTGCCATGTTATTGGCTATAAAACCTATTTTACTCACCAACGCTTGTAGTTGGACAATGTACTGCAAGACCAAACTTTTTGGCATATACTTGGCCACAAAACCTCTGTAACTCATTTTTAGGTGACCTTTTTATTTTTCACATATATTTCAGATACTAGTATTTGATGATGCTATTCAAGTATGCTTCACATATGAAATAGACTTGGGCCTTACTTGCTTTAGTTAAAAACAATTACTTATGATGTTTTGTGTTTGAAAAATAACGTAATTCAGTTGATTAATATAATAAAACTTTATATTAGTGTCATGTGTTATGAACAATCTGGTAACGTGACTCCCTGACGTTTCCGTCGTGGATTCCACATGGTCAGGGTATTACAATTGGCAAATCAGCAAAAGGTAGAGAACCGGAGAACCATGTGTTTTACATGTAAAAAAATTATAAAAACTAAATTTTACATTAAAAAATCAATTAAAAAAAATAAAATCGAAGCTTTTACACAGAGACAATGCATGAGCCTTTCTAAAAATGAACTAATAATTTAAAATAAACAATAAGAAACAAAAAAACTAAACAATCTTTTTTATTTATTTATTTTTTTTTTTTGCAAAAATGGGTATTTTTACTCAAACGACTTCATGTGTTTATATTTAAAAATTACTGAAAACATTTATATAAAAACTAGCAGAGTGCCCGCGCGATGCGACGAGGGAGACACTTTGCATTGGGGTACTCATTTCTGGTAGTTTTTCTTATTCGTGCAATATTTATTATAACATCATTTTGGTGGATATGCGTCATAGGCGAAATCATTTGTTAGTCCATTTCATTGTGGTATGTATGGTTCGGTTGTTTTGGTTCTTATCCTCAACCGAAGTCATCGGTTGGTCAATTTTATTAATCAATTGGTTTTCGGTTATCAGTTTTAATTATTTGGTTAGTTTGACGGCTTTTTGTTCGATTCGTTTAATAGCCAAAACCAAACTTTAGCTAATACTTTTGCTTAGAAATACATGAAATTTAGGTATAAATACATGAAGTAGAAGTATAAATACATAAAATGGATGTGTAAAATATATACATGAACTAAAGGTATAAAAGCTAGAAATATATGATAATATGAAGGTTTGGTTTGGTTAATTTTGGTTAAATAGGGATACAAAAAATCAATAACCGATTTTGGTATTCAGGTTTTCGTTAATTGGTTTTCAGATAATTCATTTGTTGGTTGATTTTGTTCAGTTTCGTTTGTTTTCGGTTCAGTTTTGGTTAATGATTCAGTTATTGTTCACCTTAAACATTGTAATTACGTAACCTATCATTTTTTAAGATTTATAGTGTAAAGACTTTTTAAATTTTAAAAGTTGTTTCCCACTTAATTTTTTTCCATCCTTTTTCGTAGAAAGTTTGTTATTATATCTATACCAATATATGGGCGAAATATTTATTTTAAAATGAGTCAAACCCATGCTAATAAATAGCATACATATCTAGTCAATTTTTGACTTTTTCACATTCGGGTAACAAAAATAATAATAATAATACTAATAATATCTATACAAAATCGGAATATTTATTCTTAAGTGAGTTAAACTCATGCTAATAAATAGCATATATCTAGTCATTTTTACTTTGTCAAATAATATTTATACAAAACCGAAATATTTACGTAGGTTGTTAGAGTTTTATAATATAACTAATATTTAGTCACTGAATCTATACTATAATACATTTTATAGTTTCTAGTAATCAAATACAAACATGAGACAATTATTCAATAATGGTAGAATCAATAAATTTAACTCTTAAAATGATTACGTTTATTGATTTACTTATTCTACTTCTTTCCAATGATCACTTGTACAATAAGGCATCATCTACTTGTACCTTTTAATCCGCAAGTTGATACCAAACAAGACAACTACCGAAACGTTGACAAAAATGCATAGGTCGTCATGCTATCTTTGGGTTTTTTTAAACATTATAGTTAAAATAAGATATGACAAGAATACGTAAAAGAATTATAAGTTTGTTGTGGAGGGGAAAAATGTAATTAATTATCTATAATTTTGTTAAAATATAGGGATTTAAGTGTAATAAGTTTAGGGGCTAAAAAATAAATAGTGTTTAAAATACCAAACTACCATCATTTTATGGGTCTTTCTATAAATAAAGGGGGGGGGGGGGGGAGTTCTTATTTTTTGGGTATCTTAAAATACCCCTCACTCATACATTATAATATAGCATAGATAAGTGTTATTTTACGTGTAAAGTTCATGGTTACCACCTCCCCCTACGTATATAATATTTAGAGTAAACTTCCGTTTTGCTCCCTGTGGTTTGGTCATTTTAACGGTTTTGCTCCAATAGTTTAAAAATAGTCATTTTCCTCCCTGATTTTTCTAACTTATCTTCATTTTGCTTCCAGCCTCTAACTCCATCAGGGAGGAAAATGGCGACAAACTCGAAAGATTAGGGAGCAAACTGGCGACAAACTCGAAAGATCAGGGAGGAAAATGACTATTTTTAAACTATTGGAGCAAAACCGTTAAAATGACCAAACCACAGGGAGCAAAACGAAAGTTTACTCTAATATTTAACCTTTTTCTTAAACGACATAAAAAAAATAATTGGTTAACATAGGTTACCAAGTTTTTAACCTTTTTGTTAAACGAAATAAAAAATAAAATAATTGGTTAACATAGGTTAGACCGCGGGGTATGGTGGGGCGGGGGGTTTGGGGCATGGGTTGACACGTGGCTTGGGGGGGGGGGGGGGCAGAGCTGGGCTAACCCACATTTTAGACGGTATGGTGGGGCGGGGGTTTGGGGCGTGGGTTTGGCGGGTTTCGCTGGGCTGACCCAAATAGCCAAACCGCTGGGCTATTTGAATATTTTTTAAAACAACAAATTTAATTTTTTAATATTTTTAAATAAAGAAAATTACATAATAATATTCCTAACGTTTATATTTGTTCTTTATCTCTTCTCTCATCTCCAAGACTAGTTGCAACTCGTCACCCTCTAGGTGATCAAAGGGCTGTGATAGAAATTTCAAATCATCCCGTCTTTGTTTCAGGGCATCTCTAGCATCTTTGCTCTTTCGAAGTTCGGCCCTTTGTTGTTGGAATACGTTGAATGTATCTAGCTTGCATGCAATGTCATCCAACTGATCGCTGTATATTCCCCTACGCGAGCCCGAACTCCGAGCTGAAGGCGATGCCGTATCCGATCTTGATTTTTGAGCGCGCCTTTTTGCGGCATCTCTTCCATATTCAGGCCGGTTTTGCGAATCATCCAAAAGGTCCTCAAACTCTTGATCTCGTACATCAGATTGGGCTTGGGACGAGGCCCTTAACCTTTTGGAAGACGTGTTCGATTCGCTACCACCGGGGATATTCGCCCACTTTGGATGGAACTTACAAATCTCCCAACAATGCATGAAACGGAAGTCGGTCCCCACATTTGATTTGAATGTAACCAAAGCATTCGTCACAATGTCGGCTTCGGTTTCACCACTTTTTGGGTTTTGCTTTGATTTATTTAAATAACCACTAAATTTTGTAAGTTGGCCGCTTATCTCGCTCCACTTCGAGGATAAGCTATCGTTTTCACGATAAGCCTCCCTTGCTATTTCTTCATGGAATGCTCTACTAACGCTTCCCACAAATGGCTTCGATGTTGAGAATTTCCTATTTTAATAAAAACAAAATTTAATATATTACAAAGTTATATAAAAAATAACCATAAATATTTAAATAAAACAAGGGATACAAAATATTTAAGAATACTTAAACTTGGATGTTGAGATTGTTGACACCAAGCCCTCGCCAATGCACGTTCTTCATTAACGACCCATTTTTGTTGTTTTCGTTTGACGGTTTCAAGTGCTTTCTCCGCCTCGGTTTTTTTTCTTATGACTTCTCTTTTTGGGAACTATTGAGGCGAAAGGACCATCGTTGGGTGGTTGAGTTTCGGGGACGGTTTCGGTTTGTGAAAGGTCGACGGACGTTGGTGAAAGGTTGATGGGCGATTGTGTAAACGGGGTAGGTATCGAATTGTCGGTGTGTGGGAAGTTTGTAAACACACGACCACCGATATACGATGCATAACTCGCTTCAAGGGGCATAGGAGAGTGTATGAAAAATGGACGAGGCATTGGACGATTGGGTGGTGGGCTAGGATTATTTTCTTGGAACCCAAACGGGTTGTTCGAATCGTAAACACGATTATGAGGATGCATTTTCGGTTTTGTAGAATGAGAATTGAAGATGATTATAGAAGATATTGTGGTTGAATGTCGTAAAAATAGGAATAATTGTGTGATATTTATAGTGAAAAAATATTTTTTTTAACATAGCCGTTGGCCAACGGCTAGCCCAACGGCTATTTTGCTTTGGCCATTAACAACCCGCCATGTCACCTTGCTTCCCCCGCCTCACGCCCGGCTTGAAACTCAAGCCCCAATGGCCACGCCCCAACCCAAGCCCACCCAGGATGGTGGCTTGGGCGTTTTCCTCCAACCCAAGTCCCATACCCCACAGTCTTAGCAAGTTTTTAGTGTTTCTTTAATCATATATAGACCGAGAGAGAGATCATCATAGAAACGTTTTAAATGAGATTCAGATTTTCATTCTTATATGTACTTTTGTAAATATTGATAAAACAAAAATTGAAAATAATGGGTAAGCTGTTATATATTGACCGACCACTATAATTTTAATCACCCTGTACCCACATGTTTAGATTATGCTTATTTTATTTTGTGAACGATAATCCTGTACCCACGTGTTTAGATTATGCTTATTTTATTTTTTGAACCACAAAAGGCAATTTATACACGATAAGGATAAGAACATTCACATCCAATTTTCGGTTTTTTTACTCTATATTACTCTGAAAAACACTATTTTTTTTTCCAATTAAATAATACTTTGTAATACCTTTATCATTTCATCTTTTCGCTATTTCACCTACAAACATTTTTAAAATATATTAAAGAATTATAAAGTTAAACAATTTTCTTTTAAATTTACATATAAATAGTAACATTTTCTCTTTCCTTTACTCACAACCACTTACAGCCACCCATAACCACTTTTCATAAAATAAAAACCCATCACATAATTTAAGAGGTCGGATTGAATGCTCTAACAAGTCCTACCAAGTTGCTAGGACATAATGCTAGAACATAACTACAAACATTACAAGCTCAAATTAGTATTACATCAATCCTTACAATCTAACGAGTTGAATTTTGCCCATTCTTGATCCAAACAAACAATACTGACATTACTCTTCCAACAACATTATTTAGGTTCCTTTGATGATTTTTAAAAACTCGTATTATTACTATATATTAATTCATAACATGCTGAGAAACAGTGATGATCCATATTTTTTTATTTAGCCATTAAACTTTTCACATTTCTTTCATTTTGGCCCCTCATTAGCATGTGTTCTCATTTTTTTTCTACAGCTGCTCATAAATTCCTCTTTCAAGGATTTATATGCAACCACATGACACCGATTGTTAAATTTATTTATATATTCAGCCACATGCTGAGAAACAGTGATGATCCATATTTTTTTATTTAGCCATTAAACTTTTCACATTTCTTTCATTTTGGCCCCTCATTAGCATGTGTTCTCATTTTTTTCTACAGCTGCTCATAAATTCCTCTTTCAAGGATTTATATGCAGCCACATGACACCGATTGTTAAATTTATTTATATATTCAGCTATTTTAATATTATTACTATTATTTATATTAATTTTAAGCATATTTTTGGTTATAAAGTTTTGTATATACTTTTAGATATGTGGGTCTTTGTCTACGATTTGATACAAGTTTAATTCGAACATGTCTACATAGTTAGTTTTGTTTTTTACTGTGACAAACTGAACCGCTACCGTCTGAACAAAATCGGTATTGGTAGAGTATTCATTTTTATTGTTTTTCTAACGTATTCTAATAGAGTATTTTTTTGATATTGTAAACTATAGTGACTGCCGATATTTTTTCGTTTTCCAAACTTGGTTGCTCTATCGAGTGCCGAAATCGTACCGGTACTGTAACGAACCAAACCGAACAGATATCGATCGAAAGCCCGCAACGAAGTGCGAAGAATACCACTAGTTTTCCTTAATTTGCAGCCTAAGCTTGACCAACACACCGGTTGACACTTGTCACCTACATTTCGCACCACCGCCAATTTTTTTTTTTTTTTCAATCATAGTTCTATCATCTATGTTTATTACCATTTTGGCATTTTGCATGTGTTTTTCATGTATTACAAAAAAAAAAAAAAAAATCTAAATTTGCAACAACTTCATCCACATATCATGATTACATAGAATTTCATCCGCATATCATGATTACATACTGTGGGATTACCCTTTTTGTTGCAGGTTTCAGTCACGAGTATCTGTTCAGTTTGGTACATCACTAGCAGTTGCCAGTCGGTATAGCAACCAAAATATATATGCCCAAGGATATCGTCACATACATTTTACATCGATCAAAAATCATAAAATCAAATATTGGTACCGTTCAGTTCGTCTGGGCACCAATAACGTAACATCACTCACTATAGCTCACGGTACCAAAAAGTATTCTATTACGAATGGAACCCTGCTTATAACTAATTATATACCGCCACGTCGAGAAAGCAACACGAATATGCAACTGGTACCGATATTGCTTAAATCATATCGGTTTTGTTCCTCAAAGTAAAGAAATATAATCAAGTATATTTGACAAGTTCAAATGAAAGTTTTAATAAATCATAGATAAAAATAAGTGTTTCACAATGGTATATTCAGAAGTTTATAAATATTTATATTGTATTACTAAAAAACTAAACCCCGAGTCAACTTTTATAACACGTATGCCTACGCTTTAATCATTTGTACATTATTATTTATAACTCGGTTCTGAGTAAAAACATATCTACAGGAAGATAAAAAAAACATGTAGCAAGTCATCTTTCATAATATATTAATAATAACAATAATAAAAAAAAATTCCGTTTATTTATTGAACTTGTACATGTGCAATTCATGTATAGACTATATTACAGTATCTACACATAATTTACACATGTATAGTTGAACGTTATTGAAAAAAAAAAGTGAACAACTTAGTTTAATGATTATCTATATACATACACAACGTAAAAGCAATGAGTTATTGACAAAAAAAAAAAAATTATGATCTTTATTTTATTTTTTACAATAAGCTAGTATTGATCAATTAATTTCACTACTCGTGTTTTATAACATAATCCAACATTTGCAAACAATAAGAGGGGTCATAATCAACAACTTGCTATAAGACTCATACTACAATGTAGGCGCACCAGCTCCAAAAAAACACATTGTAGTCACAACCAATTTAATTTAGCCAAGAGACAAATCATGGATTCACAAAGATACGACGAGCTCCATGGAAGCAACAATTGGGATGGTCTTCTTGACCCTTTCGACCTCGACCTACGCAATCTTCTTATTGGCTATGGCGACCTCTCATCGGCCGCAGAACGAGCATTTAATAATGATGAAGGCTCTCTCTACGCCGGTTACAGCTACTACGGCAAGAGTTCGTTTTTCAAAGGAGTCATGCTCCCTTGGGCTGATTCTAAGTACCAAGTGACTTCCTTCATCTATGCCACGGCTCGTGTCGACTCTAATCTTCCTTTACTTTTCCCTGGCATTTCTCGTGAAGGAAGCGAATTCGAATCCAATTGGATGGGGTATGTTGCTGTTTCTAGTGACGAGTACAGTGAGTTCATCGGTCGCCGCGAAATATGTGTGGTGTGGCGTGGGACAGTTAGGATATACGAGTGGATAGACGACATAGCGGGTGCCGAGCCTGTATCAGCTGAACCTCTACTCCCTAGTGGTAACTCTACAGGTGCGCCTACAAACTTATTAGACCATGCGTAGTGGTACCCTGGTAAGGGTGAATAATGCCCTTACTCTTGGGCGTTTTCCGCCATGTGACAGTCCAGTCAGCAAGGGACATTATTGAGCGTTTTTCTAAAATGGGTGCAGTGTGGATGCGTGTATTATGTTAAAAAGGGGTTTAAAGAGTTAAATAAAACAAAAACTAACAAAAAAAGGGGATTGGTCAAGAAAAAGTGGGATACATCTGATTGGCCACCAAAATATCATTTGAGCGTGTTTTAAAACACGCTGGAACGATTTTTTTCGAAAAAAAACGCCCGAACACGCCATGGGGGTGGGGCTAGGGCGAGATTGGGCGAGTTTGGCTTAAAATTTTTAAAAGACCACGCCCATTACGGGTAGTCTTAGCAGTCAATTTCTGCTGCATTTTAAATAAGTTTACAAATTGATATACATGCTTCAGGTTAAACATATTTTGTGTTTTTCATGCTTATACAACCAAACAATAAAATCTCACTAATAACCAGTGACGGATCTTGCCCGTTGAACGTGCCAGGGCCGAAAGACACGGGCCTTAAAAAAAGCCCGGGCAAGCCCGGGCCAAACATAGTATATATAAAAATTTTCGATCGAAATACGGAAAATTAGCACTACGGCCGAAAAACTTGCCCGGGCCGTGGCCCTGCCACAACTCTTATAAGATCCGCCCATGCTAATAACAAGGGTGAAAATGGCAAACATTTCCTCTATCCCAAGGATACATTGACTATTTCCATTAAGACCCTCGATTCTAAAAACGACTAAACATAAGGCGTGACTAATGTAACCATAAACAAGAAGAAGTTAGAGAGTGCTAAAGCTAATATTAATAACTACTATCAATAATGAGAAACCTATATTAGTAACAGATCTAGATATATATAAGAGGTAGGAAGCCAAAACAAAGAAAATAGTACGCAACCCTTAAACGTGGCTTTAGTCACCTCTATAAGTCTAGCATATTAAAGGCTAAGCTAGGGCTATTTTTCCATGCTTATGAATAAATTCTTTACCATTAAATAGCAAAAAAAAAAAAAAATATATAGGGGCGGAATCAAGGAGCAATATACTTAGCAAAAAATTATATATTTTCGTGTTCATTTTCATAGGAAGGTTAAAAAGGATTCACCTTTCCTAGTTTATAATGTGGTTTGTTTCTAGTTTTAATTCTTCTGTTTAATTTATAAATTATAGCTATGTTTAATTTATAAATTATAGCTATGTTTAATTATTTTTAATAATCCTAGTTTACCCTGTGGTTTGTTGTAGTTTTAATTCTCTGGTTTAATTTATAAATTTTAGCTATGTTTAATTATTTTTACTATATTTGATTAATAATTTATACTTTTAATAATACAAAAATAGAAAATGATTAATAATAAAAATAATTTGAATATTAAAAATAAAATGTTAAAGGTGACGATGATGATGTGGAAATGTAAGTATTGATAAAAATGTTTGTAGGTTGGAGTGAAAATGAGTGTTTATGATTCATTTTTAAAAATATGACTATACGTGTTTTTGGTGCATTTAACACCTTGCATTGGTGATGGCCTTATAACCAATAAAGAAAATAACTATATGATGACCCAAACTAAAAAACTCTGATTGATCACTTTTTTCGTGTTTTGTGTATTATTTTGAAGTCATAAGTTTTGAAGTTAATTTGTCAATTTTGGCTCACGCTTTTTGATCACGGTGCAGATCCAGATACACCAAAAGTCATGGGAGGTTGGCTAACAATCTACAACACAAGCGACCCGAACTCTGAATTCATTCCATTAAGTGCCCGAACACAGCTCTTGGAACGCGTCAAAGAATTACTGGGCAAGTACAAAAACGAAAAAGTAAGCATAACATGCACCGGACACAGCCTTGGTGCATGCTTAGCGGTTCTATCGGCCTTTGACATCGCTAGGAATGTGGTGACACCCGATATCAATGTATCTGCTTTCATTTTCGCTTGTCCTCAAGTCGGGAATCAATCGTTTAAAGAAAAGATGCAGGAACTACCTAACCTTAAGATACTCAGGGTAAAGAATGACCCGGATATCATCCCATTTTGGCCAAGCAAGATAATAAAATGGGTCAGTGAGAACATTTGGGAGAGTGTGCCAAGTGAATTGCTGGAGTATGTTGATGTTGGGGTGGAGTTATGGATCAACAGCAAGGACTCACCATACTTGAAAGAGGAAAGTAAGTTAAGTGGCATGCTTCATCCATTGGTTTATCATAACTTGCAGGGTATGTTGCATACTTTGAGTGGTTGGAATGGGAAGAATGGTAATTTTGATTGGGGTTTGGTGAAGAGGAGTTTAGGGTGGGTGAACTTGTCAAATGATATTTTGAAGGAAGAGTTCAAAATACCTGTGAGTTGGTGGGCTGAGAAGAACAAAGGACTGGTGCTTAATGACCATGGTGATTGGGTTTTAGCACCTTTAGATCGTCATGACCATGACTTACCTGTGTAACTTCAACAGCGAGGACAATGGTCGGGGGGTTGAAACAGCAGTCACGAGAGCTGTTTGTAAAGTAATTTCTACTAAATAAACAATCTTTGCTATACGAGCAGAGATGTGCGTGTGTTTTAGTAAACCCAAACAATAAGCGTATTGAATATTGTGGTATGGTATTTCACTTCTACTATGATATGTTTTATAAGTGTAATCAACTATTGGTGTGTATTTTGCTGGTTCAGGCACCTTATGACACTCACTCAACACACACTCACACACGAACGACAATATATTAAAGTGAAACAAGAGAATGTTTAGAATTATCTAATGCTGCCAATTTGATTCCGCTAAACATTTAATATATATATACAAACATGAAAACGTAAAATAAACTAAAACTCCTAGAAAACACAGGAAGTAAAACCCACGACTTAATTCTTTTGCATCAGTCCAACGTAATCCTCCTTATTAGCATCAAACTCAACTTTCTCAACCCCTTTAACTTGGTCAACCTAGACCAATTCCTTACCCACGACCCCTTGATAGATGTTAGACCCATTTAAACTTAACCCGTAACCGAATTGGCCCGTACACGACCCGTAAGCCAGTCACCCGATCAAGATTATTCCCAACATTCACTCCCATAATCTTGTTCTTCTTGCTACTTGCTTCTTTAATGCTCGCATTCGGTTTCTTGCTTATCTTGCTTAATCGGTCACACAGATCCGGTTCAATTCTTGCTCTTGGTTTCGCTACTTGCTATCCAGAATTATTCATCTTGCTAATCTTCTAAATCACCTGTAATCTCTCTTAAAGTTTCATATACAGAAAATCGTTGCAACTGTGTGTGTTTGTGAGGGGCCTGAACCAACATTTGGTATCAGAGCCACGCTCCATGGCCGATCCTCAAGTTGTAGGCGGTGGGAAGAAACTCAACACTCATAACTATTATTATTGGTCAACGTGCATCATTTTTGTTGGACATCCGATTGCATTTCAGCGGAAGTAGGAACAATATTCGGATTGGTTTGCATTGTGTATGAGGATTAGATACAAAAACAGAGTTTGAAAAAAGAGAACAAGAGAAACTGTTTGTTGGACAATTCGAATGAAAAGAAATTGTCTTGGTACCGGAAATGTTTGCCGGTAACTACATATATATACATTTGGAAGTGACGGTTGTTTCTGGTGGTTATCCTTTTTTGGCGGGAATAACCGCCATTTGAAGCGGTGCCTCCCATCAACCGTCGCATCCCTTCATTTATTCGATACATACATACAAATGATAAGTATAATTAAGCTAATTACATAATAAGTATACATAATTAAGTTTATAAACTAATACACTCCCCTAAACTTGATTATGTTTTGAAGAGTGCACAAGAACACTTCTGTTAGCTTCGTCCACAGCCTTCATCGCTTGTTTGAAATCGAATCGACGCCTCTTCTGCATTTTCTTCATACCATGCCAATCGTTTTCAGCAAACAGAGCATAGTGTTGAAGTGTCTCTTCTTCTTGAACATTGCCCTCGCTCTTACTCCTTTCTCGGTCATTAACAGAGGGGCCTTCATCACTCGTAATCATCTCCTTTTCCATACATTTCCCTGAACTGTTTTGAACTTATAGTAATATACTAGAACATCCAGATACATTGCATACATAGTTCTCATTAACTCCCCATCATTATAATCATATCCCATATCCTTAGCCACCACTACCTAGAGATTGTTGTTTGTAACAGTCTTGTACACTCTATCTCGTTTCACAACCATATATAAATCAAGCAAATTTACCTTTCTATTATCAGCCGAATATGGTGGAATGGGTCGAGTAGAGATTCCAAGTTTGACCTTATTCTAACATCTCTTCAAACTTGATCTCTAATTCATGCTTATATTTAAACATGAATTCCCTATCATCTAACATGTCTAATAGTGATTTGTAGTTAGTGAAATCATGAAACTCCATGGCTTGTATGATCATCACGTTCCAATCAGGTTCGAGTGAAGATAAGTGTAAGGTTTCGAAATAGGAGTTTAGATAATCTGCCTTGTAATCTTCGTTTATGGAATTATGACTGATTACCTTTTGTTTTCCTTTCATTCCTATTTCTTCTTCTTTTGTTAATCCGGTGACATCATTCATGGTGTTAGAAACAGGGGCATTAAACATGGGATAAATCTTACACCTTTCTCTGTTTTTCTTAACCATGTATCCTTGCAGTACTAATTGGTTCATACTTAACAATTACGATCTAATTCCGGTGTATAAAATACACTTTGAATACGTAACGATTCATTCCTAGATTTTACTTCTACGGCCCCTACACCTCGGATAAATAAGAAATTATCTTCCCCGGTTTTTGTTTCTACCCCAACCATGTGTTTAATTCGTATAAACACATTTAGATTTCTGGAAAAATGATGATTAAATACTGTACTTACATACCATATATCACCCCATTTTCCGCCTTCGGTACCGGTGAGAATCAGTTCCTGCCGGAAACCGTCTTCTGCATCCTGTCGCTGAATACCAATATTTATAGCTTGTCGGATTAACTGAGTTGCTTCATCATTTATAGCTTGCACGAGATGATCTGGTGTCCGGGTTCATGAAAATAATAACACAATTTAACGTGTGACTCTTTATTTTGTTTTTCGATCTTTTCTTCAGTGCAGTGATCACATGGGAGCAGTGGTGATGAAGATTGCAAGAATCCATCTTTCTTGAACATGGCTCTGATACCACTTTGTTGGACATCCGATTGCATTTCAGCGGAAGTAGGAACAATATTCAGATTGGTTTGCATTGTGTATGAAAAAAGCGAACAAGAGAAACTGTTGGTTGGACAATTCTAATAAAAAGAAATTGTCTTGGTATCGGAAATATTTTCCGGTAACTACATATATATACATTTGGATGTGACGATTGTTTCCGGTGGTTATCCTTTTTGGCGGGAATAACCGACATTTGAAGCGGTGCCTCCCATCAACCGTCGCATCCCTTCATTTATTTGATACATACATACAAATGATAAGTATAATTAAGCTAATTACATAATAAGTATACCTAATTAAGTTTATAAACTAATAATTTTGTACTTGTAGTGCCAAGATTTGTGGTAAGTCATTGACGATGCTAAGGTGTGACACCTGTGTCACTCCAACCATCAAACAAATGCCAAACCAATGAAATATTGTATTTCATACTTGGGATTTGTAAAAATATGTGTATCGTTTGCACATATCAACTCTTGTTCGATTTTAAGCTTTAAATCGCTTTCTGGAGGGTTATACGTGCTCTGATGCGTAAATATAACCAGTTTAATCCAACGAACACTCCGGAATAGTGAAATGGGCTTAACATACCTTAAATAACCTTTACATAACTTAGAAATAAGTTTTGAAGGCTTTGGTATGGCAAAAACAAGTTAATTCGCTT
Source organism: Helianthus tuberosus (assembly GCA_030545235.1). Lineage (NCBI taxonomy): Eukaryota > Viridiplantae > Streptophyta > Magnoliopsida > Asterales > Asteraceae > Helianthus > Helianthus tuberosus. Next base: position 163,775,660 of record CM060359.1, read on the forward strand.
ACAGGGACTAAACTTGACAAACTGCGAAAGTATGCCAATTTGAACAGTAACAAACATTCCAGAACATGACCATAAGTTAAAAATACCATAAATATCCTTCACATAGCTTAGAAATAGGCTTTGAGGGGTTCGGTGTGCTAAAATAAACTTTTGGGTCATTCAGGGACTAAAAGCGTCAAAAAGTGCACAAGTTTGCACTTTCGCGCATAACTTACATTCTGAATACATCCGGACATCCAAAAATTTATGTAAGCACTAAAATATTTTATTTTAGTGTTTGGCATAAGAAAAATCCTTTCGTCGCGTCATTTGGATCGTTTTTCGCGCTTATGCGCATTCCGTTGTAATTAAGCGAACATCGCGATCGTACGACCAAAAGAACTGACATCCGACATATTTTTGAGCATGTTTCATGTCCAAAATGTTTAGGCATCATTTTAGGGCCTTAAAGTTGGCTTAACGGGACTTAAACGTGTCGGAGATGGCTTAAACACGTAACAGGGACTGAAACTGTCATTTATGAAAGTTGGTTTCTGACCAGTCAGGCCAGGCGGCCCGCGTAAAACCAGGGCTATCCTTTACGCGGCCCGCGTCAGACTCCCAGATCAGATAAGATCAATTAATCAGCAGATTACAGCTGTTAAGCTCCCAACCACACACCCACACTTGCCCTTTCAGTTCATGAGAGGCCATTTTTAGTCACCACAACATTCCAACAAGTGTACGCCTTAGATTCGATCACGGTTTCCAAGAAACGATCCTAACGGTTCGGGAAATCCTATAAATACCCACATCCCCCAACTTCAAAACACACTAGAATCTGATTTGAGAAGCTCTAAGTTGAAACCTTTGTTTCATACCTGAGCTACTTGAATCAAGATTAGCATTTGGGGACCCTTCGTAAGTATTCCTTCGTTCTTTTATTGCTTTTCGAGTCCGAAAGTCAAACTTTGTTTGACTTTCTGCGTTGACCAGTTTATGGTCAATGCGAAGTTCGTTTGAACTTCGCAACATGATTGTAATCACGATGGTTATAGTCCCTTGTGACTATGCCTACTGATTACCACGTTGTCTAGAGTCGTAAGGGTAAGCGATCTAATAAATCGCTTATACCTTCGAACCCGACCCATTTGGTCGATCATTAGGATCCGACCAAATACATTAGGCGACCATAGTAGGTAGGGAATAACCTTCCGAGGTTATACCTTATGGTCGCTTCGTTTAAGTAGTTATATGATAGGTAGTTTATATGCCTTAGGTAAATTACCAAAATGCCCTTTTTACGCCAAAATTCATTTTAAGCATATGTAACATAACTTTTGGTATCTAAACTGATTTGGTAACAATATTAGATATGTTAAGGCATATTCTACTTGTCATAGGACTAGTTAGGCATTCCGAACGCGTTTTACGCGAACGACGCGTTAAAGTAGCATAAGCTACCTAAGCGGGCCGTAATGGGTCGTAAGCACTTAGGCTAGGTTTCATTTAGTATGTAGGCTTTGTTAAACCATACTACATGAGTTCCCATACTCATTTGGTTTACGAGCCCTCATTCTATCTAAATCCTCCGATTTAGGTCCGGTATTTTAACATAGTTACCTATATTAGGTGCCGTTTGATTTCCGGGATCTCTAGCATTGCTTGGTGGTTATCCAAGGACTTCTAAGCAATCTCAAGTGAGTACATAGTCCCCTCTTTTACTGTTTTCAACTGTTTTGGGGTGAAGCATGTGTACCTATATGTTATTTTCATGATTTCAAAGTATAATTGATTATACATGTTATTAGTTATCATTTGACAAACTAAATGACTATCTATGGTTTAAACACTGATTTCTCAAAGAACATAAAATAAAATGTTGAATTGTACTTCTTTTATGTTCACCAGACCGATTGGTAGTATGATATAGCGCTATAGGATTTGACACCCCATTCTTGTTGTCATGGAATGTCTGAAACCAATTTGTTTCTCCATCCAAATAGGGATTTCCTTTGTGGTATTCCTATAGTCTCAAAGGTGTATTTTGATGCACTAGGTCTGAATGAATTCTTAAATCACATTATTTTTGTATATTTAGTTATACTCCCAAAAGTATAGTTTGATATGCTCCCATGTGTGATATTGTACAAAACCAACATATATATTTTGTTAATCATCCAAAACATATTTTGATATGTTATTTACAAAACCAAAACATAGTTTAATATGTTATTTATCACATCCAAAGCATATTTTGATATGTTATTTACAAAACCAAAACATAGTTTAATATGTTATTTATAAATCCGAAGTATACTTGTAATATACTACATAAAACTATTATTTTAAACAACGAAGGTATATTTAATGTACTATCTATCTATCGATTGGGTTTTGGTTAGTGTTTAGATAACGGGACGGGTGTAATGTGATGAAAACATGGTAGATACGCCGCTGGTACTTCTTATATATAAGTGTTTTCATTGCATTACATACCGTGGCGTTATTTAGTACACTTGGGTTAACGATATTGGAACTGAAATATACTTTAATATATTACTCATTCGATTCTCTTAAAATCCAAAGTATATTTTCAAATATACTATAAGCCTTTTTATCAAAATATTGTTTTACAAGCAACTTATTTTATACAAACTCATTTTACATGGTTATTCATTTAACCTTACATTTATTTATACATACTATCTGATCTTATTGTTTTTCAAACGATTTACAAAACAAATCAATTTACAAGGTTCATGACTAAACTTTATTAAACATTTTCTTAAACTTACAAGTCATGAATCCTATTTTCACAAAACCTATGTATCTCATAGGCATTTTTATGCTGACGTACCTATTTTTACACATGTTTCAGGTACTGCTTTGCAATGATTGTTGATACATGCTACATTTAGGATGGACTTGTGCTTTAGCAACTTTAAAACTTGGAAGATCATAGTTGTACTTATTTGATTGTATTAAAACAATGAGTTCATTTATTCAATGAAACAGAATTTATTTATTCCATGGTTATGAAACAATGATTCTGTTACAACACTCCCCGACGTTTCCGCCACGTCTAGTTGTTCTACGTGGTCGGGGTGTGACAGAAAAGTTGGTATCAGAGCCAATGGTTATAGGGAATTAGGTTATTAGTAATGCTTTGACCTAGACTATAACCTTCCTAGGACCCTAACACAAGTTTTCTTGTGTTTAGTTTTAAAACAATACCGTCACTTATTCTTAGGTGACAACCACAATAAGAACATAAATTTCTATCCCGCTTTGAAAACTAATCATCTGTTCTAGGATGATTTATTATATGGTTTTGAACCCTCTAAGTTTTCAAATCCCGTCAAAGTTGGTCTAAATAATGTGAACACGTGCAAACTGGAAGGGTGGGTGCCTGTACCCTGAGTTTTCTGTCTAAGGCTAGAGTGTTCGTACAAATCCACATAATCGGACCAGTCACTCTTACCTGGGAACTCTTGGGGTGAGTGTCCACTTATAGGCGAGCATGTCTTCGCGATACATTATTTTTGACCTATTTACTTTGATAAATCACCGGGGTCGTTTGTTGCTTTGTAGTAACAAACAAATGACCACTATCCTTGCTTTCATCAGATTTGTTTCGTCTCATTCTTTTTGTCTAATTCTCTCACTCGTTTCCTTTCATGTTTCCTCTTTTAGAATGCCTCCTCGACGCGACAATCAGATGCGAATGCCGAACTGGCGGAAATCATCGCGCAGCAAATGGCTGCTGCCTTCCCAAATCTTTATGCTCAAATGATTCAAGCCATCAACAACAACAATGTTCCATGCAATTTCAAGAATTTTAACTCGGCTAAACCGCTCAAGTTTAGTGGTTCTGAGGGAGCAACTGGGCTTCTTCAATGGTTCGAGAGCATTGAGAATACTTTCCGTCACGTTCAGTGTCCTGAAAATCGCAAGGTCGAGTTTTCTTCGAGTGTGTTTCAGAAGAGGGCTCTTACGTGGTGGAACGGGGTTATGAGAGACCGCGGTGCTGAGGTTGCATTAGCACAGACTTGGGCCGAGCTTAGGGCTCTTATGATGAAGGAATTCTGTCCTCGTCATGAGCTAAGGGCTCTAGAAAGGGAATTTGATGATTTGAAGCAAGACAGTGGGGAACATCGAGCCTATACTGACCACTATGAGGAATTGAGCTTGTTATGCCCTACTATGGTTACGCCTCTGGATAAGGCGATTGAGAAATACCTTGATGGTCTTCCTGACGTAATTCAGGATATCGTTACTGGCAGCAACCCTACTACTGTCAGACAAGCCATTGAATTGTCTGCCACTCTGACTGAATCCCATATCAGGAAGCGCAAGCTATTTCGGAAGGGCGACTCAAGACCATCTGACAAGACTGCTCAAGTGGAACCAAAGGAAGAAAATGCTGAGGTGTCCAAGAAGAAGAAGCGCAAAGCCTCTCAAAACTATGCTGTAACTGCTCAAGACAAACAGGTTGCACCAAACCAGCCAGCACAACCTCGCAAAAGGCAAAACTATGTTGGTACCGCACCTTTGTGCAACAAGTGCAACCGTCATCATCTAGAGCAAGAGCAGTGTCACAAATGTACCCACTGTGGGCGGTTGGGACATTTGATCAATGTTTGTCGTTATGCAAATCAAGCTGCTGCAAACCCTGCTGATGTTCAAGCACGGTTCCCTCCGGGGTCATGTTATAACTATGGTGACCTTACTCACTACAGAAACAATTGCCCAAGACTTGTTAACGCACCTCCAGCGCGAGGACGAGTATTTAACATCAATGAGGCAAACGGAAACAATGATGCAGCAGTGAACAATTAGTGTTTTGTATTTCCTTGGTTGTTATCTTTTGACACTTCAAGACAATTCGGTTGTTACATAAATAAAGATTTGTTGTTTTTATTTCTGCAAAATTTATGCGTTTGTGTGAATGCTTGATGCAACCTTATGATGTCAACCCAAAGACAAACTACTCGTGTGGTTCTGTCATTTTATGATCACTTGTGATCCCCCCAAGAACCTTAAACACTCGTTTCTTTTAAGAAACAAAGCCAAACTCTTATTGAAAATCCCTCTATCTTTATAGATAGATCCTTGAAAATCATTAAAGTGCCAAATAAAATCCACTGATTGGATTCCTGGTGTGCTTTAAATATCCATGCCCAAAGATAACGAATTAAAAAATCAAGTTAACTAAATTTGTGCTTATTTGTTTTCTTACATGTTTTGTGGTTGTATGTGATCCATCCAAATCCTCGTGGAATCTTCCATATCTCATACGAGAGATTCATAATAGGATATCCAAAGTTACTATCTTAAATCATTAATGGACTTCTACGTTGTAGTCAAGTCCCTTGGGTTTCAAAGTACTATTCTATAATTGGACCTCTTGAATGGTCTGGTTAAACATATTGATTTTGAAAATCTGATTAGAAATATCATGTGATGATATAATTAAAAAAAAGATCCCTTAAGTGGTGAGATCGTACGACGGTCTAGTTAAGAAGATCATGTGTTGATCTAGTTAAAAAGATTGTTCGTTGATCTAGTTGAAAAGATCCTTTGGTGGTCTAGTCAGGTCGCTTCATGTTTATTCAATTGACTTTTCCTCTACGCATCATGAAATGAACTGTGCGGACTGTGCAAGGAATTTAGTAAATATGGAGGCCTACATAATTATGGAATTCAGTGCACAGAAACCACAGGAAGCTTTGTCATGTGTTAAGACCTATAGTGACAAGAATAATGATACGGGAGAAGTCTTGGACCTTGACCGATGTCATTTTATCTTACACTCCCCAATTCTGATTTCAAGCACACACAAGTTTCCTATGATAAGTCTTCATAAGAAACGTTCTTCTGTCCGTAGTTCAAAATTCCATGTTTTACTACTACAAGGAATTCACTTTGAGGGTTAACCAATTCGCTAAGAGTCCTAACATGGCCCAGAGTTTTACTTAAGGGTTCAATGGATCTATTAGAAGGCGAACCCGTCACAGCTGTCTTCACAAGTTTCCTCTAGAATTAAATTTCGGGACGAAATTTCCTAAAGTAGGGGAGACTGTGACACCTGTGTCACTCTAACCATCAAACAAATTCCAAACCAATGAAATATTGTATTTCATACTTGGGATTTGTAAAAATATGTGTATCGTTTGCACATATCAACTCTTGTTCGATTTTAAGCTTTAAATCGCTTTCTGGAGGGTTATACGCGCTTTGATACGTAAATATAACCAGTTTAATCCAACGAACACTCTGGAATAGTGAAATAGGCTTAACATACCTTAAATAACCTTTACATAACTTATAAATAAGTTTTGAAGGCTTTGGTATGGCAAAAACAAGTTAATTCGCTTACAGGGACTAAACTTGACAAACTGCGAAAGTATGCCAATTTGAACTATAACAAACATTCCGGAACATGACCATAAGTTAAACATACAATAAATATCCTTCACATAGCTTAGAAATAGGCTTTGAGGGGTTCGGTGTGCTAAAATAAACTTTTGGGTCATTCAGGGACTAAAAGCGTCAAAAAGTGCACAAGTTTGCATTTTCGCGCATAACTTACATTCTGCATACATCCGGACATCCAAAAATTTATGTAAGCAGTAAAATATTTTATTTTAGTGTTTGGCATAAGAAAAATCCTTTCGTCGCGTCATTTGGATCGTTTTTCGCGCTTATGCGCATTCCGTCGTAATTAAGCGAACATCGCGATCGTACGACCAAACGAACTGACATCCGACATATTTTTGAGCATGTTTCATGTCCAAAATGTTTAGGCATCATTTTAGGGCCTTAAAGTTGGCTTAACGGGCCTTAAACGTGTCGGAAATGGCTTAAACACGTAACAGGGACTAAAACTGTCATTTATGAAAGTTGGTTTCTGACCAGTCAGGCCAGGCGGCCTGTGTAAAACCAGGGCTATCCTTTATGCGGCCCGCGTCAGACTCCCAGATCAGATAAGATCAATTAATCAGCAGATTACAGCTGTTAAGCTCCCAACCACACACCCACACTTGCCCTTTCAGTTCATGAGAGGCCATTTTTAGTCACCACAACATTCCAACAAGTGTACGCCTTAGATTCGATCACGGTTTCCAAGAAACGATCCTAACGGTTCGGGAAATCCTATAAATACCCACATCCCCCAACTTCAAAACCCACTAGAATCTGATTTGAGAAGCTCTAAGTTGAAACCTTTGTTTCATACCTGAGCTACTTGAATCAAGATTAGCATTCGGGGACCCTTCGTAAGTATTCCTTCGTTTCTTTTATTGCTTTTCGAGTCCGAAAGTCAAACTTTGTTTGACTTTCTGCGTTGACCAGTTTATGGTCAATGCGAAGTTCGTTTGAACTTCGCAACGTGATTGTAATCACGATGGTTATAGTCCCTTGTGACTATGCCTACTGATTACCACGTTGTCTAGAGTCGTAAGGGTAAGCGATCTAATAAATCGCTTATACCTTCGAACCCGACCCATTTGGTCGATCATTAGGATCCGACCAAATACATTAGGCGACCATAGTAGGTAGGGAATAACCTTCCGAGGTTATACCTTATGGTCGCTTCGTTTAAGTAGTTGTATGATAGGTAGTTTATATGCCTTAGGTAAATTACCAAAATGCCCTTTTTACGCCAAAATTCATTTTAAGCATATGTAACATAACTTTTGGTATCTAAACTGATTTGGTAACAATATTAGGTATGTTAAGGCATATTCTACTTATCATAGGACTAGTTAGGCATTCCGAACGCGTTTTACGCGAACGACGCGTTAAAGTAGCATAAGCTACCTAAGCGGGCCGTAATGGGTCGTAAGCACTTAGGCAAGGTTTCATTTAGTATGTAGGCTTTGTTAAACCATACTACATGAGTTCCCATACTCATTTGGTTTACGAGCCCTCATTCTATCTAAATCCTCCGATTTAGGTCCGGTATTTTAACATAGTTACCTATATTAGGTGCCGTTTGATTTTCGGGATCTCTAGCATTTCTTGGTGGTTATCCTAGGACTTCTAAGCAATCTCAAGTGAGTACATAGTCCCCTCTTTTACTGTTTTCAACTGTTTTGGGGTGAAGCATGTGTACCTATATGTTATTTTCAAGATTTCAAAGTATAATTGATTATACATGTTATTACTTATCATTTGACAAACTAAATGACTATCTATGGTTTAAACACTGATTTCTCAAAGAACATAAATTAAAATGTTGAATTGTACTTATTTTATGTTCACCAGACCAATTGATAGTATGATATAGCGCTATAGGATTTGACACCCCATTCTAGTTGTCATGGAATGTCTGAAACCAATTTGTTTCTCCATCCAAATAGGGATTTCCTTTGTGGTATTCCTATAGTCTCAAAGGTGTATTTTGATGCACTAGGTCTGAATGAATTCTTAAATCACATTATTTTTGTATATTTAGTTATACTCCCAAAAGTATAGTTTGATATGCTCCCATGTGTGATATTGTACAAAACCAACATATATATTTTGTTAATCATCCAAAACATATTTTGATATGTTATTTACAAAACCAAAACATAGTTTAATATGTTATTTATCACATCCAAATCATATTTTGATATGTTATTTACAAAACCAAAACATAGTTTAATATGTTATTTATAAATCCGAAGTATACTTGTAATATACTACATAAAACTATTATTTTAAACAACGGAGGTATATTTAATGTACTATCTATCTATCGATTGGGTTTTGGTTAGTGTTTAGATAACGGGACGGGTGTAATGTGATGAAAACATGGTAGATACGCCGCTGGTACTTCTTATATATAAGTGTTTTCATTGCATTACATACCGTGGCGTTATTTAGTACACTTGGGTTAACGATATTGGAACTGAAATATACTTTAATATATTACTCATTCGATTCTCTTAAAATCCAAAGTATATTTTCAAATATACTATAAGCCTTTTTATCAAAATATTGTTTTACAAGCAACTTATCTTATACAAACTCATTTTACATGGTTATTCATTTAACCTTACATTTATTTATACATACCATCTGATCTTATTGTTTTTCAAACGATTTACAAAACAAATCAATTTACAAAGTTCATGACTAAACTTTATTAAACATTTTCTTAAAGTTACAAGTCATGAATCCTATTTTCACAAAACCTATGTATCTCACAGGCATTTTTATGCTGACGTACCTATTTTTACACATGTTTCAGGTAATGCTTTGCAATGATTGTTGATACATGCTACATTTAGGATGGACTCGTGCTTTAGCAACTTTAAAACTTGGAAGATCATAGTTGTACTTTTTTGATTGTATTAAAACAACGAGTTCATTTATTCAATAAAACAGAATTTATTTATTCCATGGTTATGAAACAATGATTCTGTTACAACACTCCCCGACGTTTCCGCCACGTCTAGTTGTTCTACGTGGCCGGGGTGTGACATAAGGCAACACAACCGAAAGGACAAGACGCTAGCGGAGTTTTAAGGAAATAGAAATCAAGGCAGGAAAAGTGTTGCTCTTGTTGAAGACAGTTGTGGAAGACGAACTGGCTTGATCACATCATGGATTCAAGCACCCTAAAGGAAGCCTGGGTTGCACTCACGGTATTGTTCTTAAAGAAAAAAACCATACCAAGTAGCAACTACTTGAAAACAGGTTGTTTTCAGAAAGAGAAAGTCAAAATACCGACACAATACACACCAATGCCAAGCTAAAAAACCATCATAAATCACGATATCATGCAGGTGACAAAAATAACCGATTAACATCTAAGATCGAGGAACAGCATGTGGTGAATGAAATACACGACACGGTCGTAAACATATTCTGCTCATAATTTGAAGTTGTGGTTGTCGGGTCCATATTGCTGGAAATTTTCATTCAAAGCCTCAAGAATATGGAAACTCTGCAACACTTCACTATGATGAATAATGGGAAGTAGAAGCTTTTATTGCCCAAGAAGTCGAAGATCATGTCACAACTTTCACAGCCACAATGTAACCCGAATTAGTAAACTTGACGAATGGATTATGGATTCGGGCTGTTCGAACCATGTGTTAGGTGAGAAGGAACAAATACACATTTCGAAGACGTATGGAGGAATTAAAATCATGCTCATAGCCGAAAATTTGAAGCATTAAATCAACTTATAGGTGATGTGGTGGTTCAAGCCAGAGGTAACAAGAAGGATCACATTCTTAATGATGTTTACCATGTACCTGAAATAAAAAAGAACAACTTGCTGCTAGTTCCACAATTCATTCTAGTCGGTCAATATGTAGTGTTTAGACCCGATTCAGTGTGTATGAACCCTTTGATACTTCTTCAAAGGCTTTTTTTTCAAGGTCATTGGAAGGAATGAATAAATGTATGTATTTTCTCGTGGAATGGTGGATGCCTGTACCTTAAGTCTTCTGTCTAAGAAAACATTTCGCATAAATCTAAATCAACCGAAGGAACTGTTATGCTTTCCTTGGAATTCGAGGAGTGAGTGTCCACTTAGGGGATTGGGGCACTCCACTAGTGATGGAATTCATCCAATCAAGTTCCGCCATGTCATCAAGCATTATTCCATCACTAGTGATGGATTTTAGTGGAAATGCCCTTCACTAGTGATGGTTTTTTTTTTTATTTTTAAATTATAAATTAACAATAAATCAATAAAATTACAAATTTTAAATTTCATTTAAATAAAAAACAATATTTCTAGAAATGTTTTAGATTACAACTTAAAAATAAACATATAAAAATAGAAACATACATAACGATAACGTACTCGTCGTCCAAATCCGGAAATTCCAAACCGAAAGAACCTACAAGTTCAGTTAAATCATATCTCAACTGAAAGTGAATTTATTCATTGCGTAAGTCTTGTTGGACATTTTCGGGAACGGGAACTTGTGTAGGAGGATCCGGCACCAAATCTGGAGATATTGCACGTCCATCTTCTTTTGTTAGCATATTCTGCAATATGATACATGCATATACTATGCTATGTACTGTTTTCTTATGCATCCCACGAACCGGTCGGTTTAGTATGCCCCATCTACCCTTTAAAACACCAAAAGCTCACTCAACATCTTTTCTTGTCGATTCTTGCAACCTCTTGAACGTCTTTTCTCTAATCTCGACAGGAAATGAAAGAGCTTTCAAAGAAACAGACCATGATGGGTGGATACCATCCACAAGAAGAAAGCCTCGTCTGTAATATCTTCCGTTAAGATAAAATGGTCAGAAAGGTGCGGTACCATCTGTTACGCTTTGAAACAATGACGACGTGTACAAAACATTGATGTCGTTGTTTAAACCAGGAACACCAAATATGAATGCCAAAACCATAAATCATTCGACGTCACCGCTTCAAGTATAATGGTTGGTCTTTTGACGTCACCCCTAACATACGCCCCTCACAACTCTCTTGGACAATTTCTCCATTTGATATGTGTACAATCGATGCTACCGAGCATCCCTGGAAAATGCCATCTAGCCTCATGCGTGGTGTAAATACGTGCGATGTCGTGTCTCGTTGGTTTACATAGGAACTCTTTGGCATACAATTTAATGATTGCGTTACAAAAGAACTACAAACATTCACGTGAAGTTCTGTCCGACATAGCTAAGTATTCATCAAATTCATCGAAAGGGTTACCTGTTGTCGCAGCCCCCGACCCCTGCCCTGGGAGCGGGCGGTCGCGGGTACTCAAAGCCGGTGGTATCGGTGTTTATTAATTTGGCAGCGAAAATGAGACATCATGACCGTAGTTAGGAAATATTTTATCAGAGTGTAAAACACCAACTTTTTCTATTTAAACAAATGGGATAAAACCCAAGTTTCCATTACAATATATTTATAGGGATAACCCTAATTATTGAAAACATAAATCTCCTTTTATTTAGGTAACTTTTATAGCCACAACTTTAAGCCGTCAGTGTTTTCCAGCTAGCTTCTATTAGCTTCACATTAAGTTACTTGAAACGCGTTTTAAAGATATTTTATCAGCAATAAATACTGGCGAGTGCATCCCAGTTTAATCAAAATAGTTTTATAACTTTATAGTATTGAGAGCGATTACAATGTTTATATCTACACAGTTACTCATTCAGTACTGCCAACACCTGACTTGTGGGTCATATTACTCATTGGCAAACTCTTCGTCCAATAGTAACGAATTAAAAATAATGTACACAAAACCCCGACATACCGGCAGTAATTGTAGAATACATAGACTCAATCACTGTTAAGTATAATTATAACATTTGAGGTTTTGGTAAAACGGTTTGATAAAATGACTCACAAACGGTGAGAAAAAGAGAATGAATCACAAACGGTAAGGAAAAGAGAATGTACTCACAAACGGTGAGAAAAAGAGAATGTACTCACATTGTTGACTTAGATGTTTCTACGGCCTCCTGGTAATGTTCCTGATTATTGTCTATTAAAATTAAACAATGCACATGTGTCAGTAAGATAACCCAAATCACATTAGCCATACTACCGAGACAGAACTCCAACGAACTGAGTTAGGAAGAGCTTTGACATGCGTTACAGAGCCATAGATCAATCGGGTAGGATAACAAATACGTGATCGGGGGTTATAATACTTACAATGAAGCAGAGCTTCGCTTTTTAGGGGGTATTATTCCCGATTATAATTGCCTATCAGATAATTTGAGAGAGAATTTAGAAATGAACGACGATCAAATGAGGCCTGAGGCCCCTTTTATAGGCCTGGACTATGGCGGCTCGCGCCCCGCGAGCGCTCAGGGGTTGGCCTTCACGGCCCGCGAGAGGCCTAGGGTTGGTCCTAGCCTTGTCGACTCAACTATGTAGCTTCCACACGTACTTGGACACATGGCGGACCAGGGTGTTGCCTGGTGTCACCTTGTCGCGGCCCGCGACTCGCACTCCCAAGGGGGTTCGCATCCCACGAGAGCCTTAAATTATTGGTTTTATTTGATTTTTATAAATATAAACGTATTATATGGCCGTTTCTGGTATACGGGGTATATTAGGAATGTTTAGGGTGTTCTAAGGGTCTTAGGAGGGTTGTTATATCCTCCCCACATTGTTTTAGATCTCGTCCTCGAGGTCTACTGGAACAGGTGTGGATATTTCCTTTGCATTTCTGACTCGAGCTCCCATGTGTGAAGGTCCTCTCTTGGAATTCCATTTTACCTTGACCAGAACTAGTCTTTTCTTTTTGAGATTCTTGATCTTCATATCTTCAATCTGAATAGGTTTCTCTATAAACTTAAGTTTCTCATTTACCTCTATGCCCTTAAGAGGTATAACTAATGATTCGTTTGCTAAGCACTTTTTGAGGTTACATACATGAAATACATCATGTATTCCTGCCATTTCCTCTGGCAGTTGTAGCTGATAAGCAACTGGTCCTATTCTTTTGATAATCTTAAAAGGTCCAACATACCTGGGGCTTAGCTTTCCTCTTTTAACGAATCTGACTACTCCTTTCCATGAAGAAATTTTTAATAATACCTTATCTCCAACTTGAAATTCCAATGGTTTTCGTCGGTTATCTGCATAACTCTTTTGTCCGTTGTTTCTTGTACTATCTCCGGTACAGATAATTGCTTTTCTCCAATCTTTGCCCAACAGACTGGAGTTCGGCACTTTCGTCCATAAAATGCTTCAAATGGTGCAACATTAATGCTAGTATGATAACTGTTATTGTAGGAAAATTCTATTAATGGTAGATGATCGTCCCAATTTCCTCCGAATCAATTACACAGGCTCTAAGCATATCTTCCATCGTTTGTATTGTCCTTTCGCTTTGTCCGTCCATTTGAGGATGATAAGCTGTGCTTAGATTTATCCTGGTTCCCATTGCATTTTAGAAACTTGTCCAAAAATGAGAAGTAAAACGGCTATCTCTATCAGATACAATAGATAAAAAAAATTCCATGTAATAAAACTATTTCATTTACATAGAACATGGCTAACTATTCCATACTGAAGGTTTCCTTCATAGGTAAGAAATGAGCAGATTTGGTTAATCTGTCTACAATCACCCAGATTGTATCATTACCTTTTTGTGTCTTGGGTAATTTAGTAGCAAAGTCCATTGTTATCAATTCCCATTTCCAGATTGGAATTTCTAATTGCTGCAATAACTCTGATGGTTTCTGATGCTCAGCTTTAACCTATGAACAGATTAGACATTTAGCAACATAGTTTGCTATATCTTTTTTTCATTCCTATCCACAAGAAATTCTTCCTTATGTCTTAATACATCTTATCACTAACAGGATGTATCGGATACTTAGACTTATAGGCTTCCTCTAGAATTCTATGGCGTAGGTTTCTTTGTTTAGGTATCCAGATCCTTTTCTTATGGAATCTCCAAATTCCATCCGATCCTTGTTCTAACTCCTTAATCATACCTTTTAAACATTCAGCATCGTCCTTGATTACTATTTCCTGTATTGTTCTTATTTTCTTATTTAAATCTATCTATAGATTTAATCGAAGAGAGTGAACTCGTTTTGGCTTTTCATGATACTTTCGACTTAAAGCATCAACTACTACATTAGTTTTTCCTGCATGATACTGGATATATCACAATCATAATCACTAAGAATCCCCATCCAACGTCTCTGTCTCATATTTAATTCTTTTTGCCCAAAAACATACCTTAAAGTTCTTATGATCTGTGAATATAACAAACTTACTACCGTAAAGATAGTGTCTCCAAATTTTAAGGGCAAAAATTATGGCTCCTAACTCTAGATCATGGATTGTATAATTCTCTTCCTATTTCTTAAGCTGTCTAGAGGCGTATGCTATAACCTTTTGACGTTGCATCAACACACATCCATATCCTAACTTAGACGCGTCACAATAGACTATAAAGTCTCCAGTTCCTTCTGGTAACACGAGTATGGATGCGTTGGTTAACTTTTGCTTTAGAATTCTAAATGCTTCCTCCTGTTTTGGTCCCCATTCAAACTTAATTGATTTACAGGTCAGTTTGGTTAACGGGATGGCTATCCTAGAGAAATCCTGAATAAAACGTCTATAATATCCTGCTAGTCCAAGAAAACTTCTCACCTCTGTTGGTGATTCAGGGACTTTCCATTTCGTAATCGCCTCGATTTTTGTGGGATCCACATGAATTCCTTCATGATTAATCAGATGTCCAAGGAATTGCAATTCTTGTATCCAGAATTTGCATTTTGAAAATTTAGCATAAAGCTTTTCCTTTCTCAATAATGTCAAAAGTGAATGCAGATACTCTGAATGTTCCTCTTTACTATTAGAGTAAATTCGAATATCATTTATAAAGACAATTATGAATTTATCCAGGTATGGTTTACATATCATGTTCATCATGTCCACAAATGCGGCTGGGGCATTGGTTAAACCAAATGGCATGACTGTAAATTCATAATGACCGTACCTTGTTCTGAAAGCAGTTTTAGGAATGTCCGCTTCCTGTACTTTCAATTGATGATATCCTGAGCATAAGTCGATCTTAGAAAAGAATCGACCTCCTTGAAGTTGATCGAACGGATCATCGATTCTCGGTAGTGGGTACCGATTTTTAATCGTAACCTTGTTTAATTCCCGGTAATAAATGCATCTACTCGTTGATCCGTCCTTCTTTTTGACAAACAGTACCGGTGCTCACCACGGTGATGAACTAGGCTGTATAAAACCTTTGTCAAGAAGTTCGTCTAACTGTTTCTTCAGTTCCTACATCTCCATCGGTGCTAGACGATAGGGTGCCTTGGCAATCGGTGCCGTTCCTGATATTAGGTGAATCCTAAATTTAACCTCTCGATCTGGCGGTAATCCAGGTAATTCTTCTGGAAAGACGTCTGATAATTTAGATACTATGAGAATATCTTTTAATTCTTTTCCTTTAGTGTTAATGATTACGGAAATCATATACACCATGGCTCCTTTCCTTGTGTAGCTTGCAGCTTTCATCATAGAGATGAATTTGGTTGACCTAGTTGGCTTATCTCCTTTAATTGTGATATTTTCACCCTTTGGTGTACTTACTTGCACATACTTTTGATCACATAAGATACTAGCATGATTGGCTACTAACCAATCCATTCCTAGCACAATATCGAATCCGACTAGATTTATTGGGTAAAGGTTAGCAGAAAAATTATGGTTTAAAATTTCTATCCTTGCTCCCTGCAAGAATTCACTTATCTTAATAGAATCTCAATTTGCTGTCTCCACCAGACAGTCTTGTTGAAGTTTAGTTAATGGTTAATCAAGAAGTTTGTAGAAAGAAGTATTAATAAAACTTTGGTTTGCACCAGAGTCAAATAATACCTTGGAAAAAATATCATTAACTAAGAACGTACCGATAATCACATCCGAAATCATTTTGGCTTCTTCGGTTGTCAGAACGAGTGCTCTGGCATTGTTCTTGGGTCCTTCAGTTCCCTTAGCTTTGTTGGTTGTTGCTAGAGCTAGTTCCGGACAGTTCGGTTTGATGTGTCCAGCTTCTCCACAATTAAAGCATAACCTATTGATAGATTTCCTCCTACAGTCTTCTTCCTTGTGTCCAGATATTTTGCAAAAGTTGCAGCATATTGAGCACCTTCCAGAGTGCTTCCTTTTGCAATACTTGCAGTAGGGTGCAGAGAAAGAACCTGGACCTTTCCCACGGTTGGAATTACCGTAGCGAAATTATTGGGTAAGCTTTTGAGCTAGGCTCTTTCTCTGGTTTTCTTCTTGCGTATGCACCAATTCATCAGTCAAGGTGTTGGCCAGTTCTACTGCCTCTTCTATGGTTTGTGGTCTAGCTGCATTGACTACATGTCTGATCTCACTAATTAATCCCCAGATGTAACAGGAGATTAATACTGGTTCTGGTGAGGCTAAGGTTGGTACTATCCTAACATATTAAAAGAATATGGTAGTGTAACCTTTGCAGTCTATTCCAGTCATTTTAAGATTGAAAAACTTATTGGCGATTTGCTCCTTTTCATGAGGAGGACAAAATTTACTTTCGACTCTATCCTTAAAGTCGGTCCATTCCATATTATAAGCTCTGTCATTTCCTCTAGACTGAAGAATGGTATTCCACCACTCTAGGGCTGCATTCTTAAAAAGATTAGAAGCAAACATAATCTTATCTTCATCCGCACATTTACTTATTTTTAAGACTGCTTCTGTCTTTTCTATCCAGCGTAAGGCTGCAATGGCTTCTTCATTGCCTGAGAATTCTATTGGTTTGCAAGACCAGAATTCTTTATAAGAACAACCATATGAAACGATTCTTCTTCTTTTTGGAATAGGTACTTGGATCAGTGATCCATTATTTTCGTTCACACTGTGACTTGGTTTAGTGGGTGGACGTTTACTTACAATTACAGATTTATTATTTTCTGCTTCTTTAACAGTATTGAGAATATATGGCATAGCATCTATAATTCCTTGTGCTACTATATGTTGGATGACACTGTTATCTACTTGGTTTCCGTTATTATCATTATTCTGGTTTTCCTGATTTACTTCGTTTGACATCTGAATTATAAACATTTATCAGGTATCAATATCACATAATAAGATTTAATACAAACAATAACACAAGCAATTTGATCAAAAACGTCAAACATTGCGACTTTACTCCTTTTTATATCTATATATGCATCGATTACAAACTATAACTGAAATTTAAGCACACTAGTAGTTAGGCATCGATATCTATTTTAGTCTATCTATTCTAGTTGATATATATATATATATATATATATATTATCAAACTGTAAAATTACACACATATCCATGTATTATTCTAGGTGTCGTTTATCCAATACTTCATCTCATGCTCATCGTATTTCCAAACAAGCTGCTCTCCTATCTAACGGATCCTATTTCCTTCATCCACTAAATTTTCACCATACTGGCGAAGTTCCTGCATATTTTCTTCACTCATGGGTGGTAATGGTGCTGGTATGGGATCAGGATATCGAGGTATGGGGTGTCCGTAAGGGTATGCGTTTCTTATTACACTTGTTGTATAAGAATTTATACACTTTTAAACATCAAATATGCCCCGTTCATGCGAAAACTCTTTGTATTTTCATTGATTTGGATACTCATTAGTGTTGTTTATGAAAATACAGGCCAGGGCTTCGGCTCGGTGTTGAAACGGAGGCTTTTGGAGCAAAATGGAGCAAAAATGGAACATTCCAGCAAACTTCCAGATATGGAACTACCGTGCCAACCACTGGCATGACCGTGCCAGACCATCCAACATCGGCACTCCCAACCAGCACTATCAGTCAGCAGCACAGCCATCGAAGATCAGCGACCCGCACGACAGTGCCGACCACACACACGACCGTGTCAGGTCAAAATCAACTTCTGATCAGCTCATTTCTGAGATCGCACCATTCATTATCGAGTATTTATCGACACGCACGACCATGCCATGGTCTGGCACGGTCGTGCCACCTCAGAAACATTTGAGCGGGATTTTTCCAGAAATGGTAGCAAACAAGATCGACAGACGAAAAGTGACTTTGACACTTGCCATGCACGACCGTGCCAAAAGGTGGCATGATAGTGCCAAACGCCCAGCAGTTTAAATACGAGTTTCTGGCTCATTTGCAAGGGAGTTGGAGCATCTTGGTGAAGTTTTCTCTCAAAATTATGGACTTGAAAGATTGTTGAAGCCAAGGAGGAGCTTGGAGAAGACTAAACCATTGAAGATTCACTCAATTCACCATTTTAATCTTGTCTTTAAACATGGTTAGCCTACTTTCTACATTATGAACAATTTAATCTTTCTTGTAGTAGTTATGAGCCTTATGGGCTAATCATTTGTGTTGCTTAAACTATGTTGAAGCTTATGAACATGTGATAATATGGAAGAAGATGTGGTGATTGTTCTTGTTAATATTCATAGTGATGTTTAATCTTGTTCTTGGAGTTCATGTACGTGTTTAAAGTTGTTGTTCTTGAATGTTTGATCATAAGTATTTACATGATGTGTTGGAAAGCCCATGTAAAGATTATGATTATTGAATCTTGTTAACTTGTTAGATTGATTCATAGCATGAAACTAGGAATGGTAATTGCTAACATGACTTGAATAATGATTTGAACATGTGTATGGATTCTTGCATTTACATTTGAAAAGATCCAATGAATGTTTATATGACTTCTATGGTTTGTGTTTGTGTTAGTTTGATGATTTAGGCCAAGATTGTTGTCTAGCATGACCATGCTTGTGGTTCATATCAAGAACAAGATGAAGATGTTGCTTACTTGAAACCAAGTTAGGGTGATTAGTGTGTTGTTCATATTAGTTTTCCCTAACTTGTAGAGTTAGGAGTTTTGACAAACAAATAACTCATGATTAAAGATTAACATTAACTTAGCAAGTGAACTTAAAAGAATAATTTTTAGGTGATTAGAATGTTAATTCATTTTAAGTTTTCCTAATAATTATAAGACTAGGAAGCCTTGATTGGGGACTTAGTTGAAATTAGAGCTTGCATCATTGATGTGTGTAAAATGCAACATATAAATTACATCAAATGAGGCATAAAACTAACCCTTTTTTAGTACTAATGTTGGAAAAAGTGTGCTTTTGTCTTCCTTTTGTATTTTCAGGATTAAATGAGCTCAAATGAACGAAAGAAGCAAAAAATGCAGCTAAATCTAACATAAATACAAGAAAAGGGATAAACGTTGCATGCCCGACCCCTCGACAGCATCTTCCCAAGCAAAAACAAGACAACAGAAGACTGAACACGCCCCGTGCTCAGTGAGCACCGGGGCGTGCCCAAGTGTCTGCAGAAAAGACAAAGTTGTAGAAGCTTCTATTTCCCAACACGGGGCGTGTCCAGCGGACACGGGGCCGTGGTCAACGCAAAGATTCGCAGAATCTAAGCAAATCTTGATAGTACATATACGCTTCTGCACACGGGGCCGTGCCCAGCGGACACGGGGGCGTGGTCAACTAATGCAGACAAACTGCAATAAATGAAGAAATAGAAGATGGATGGACACGGGGTCGTGTCCGGGCTTCTGTACAGGCTATAAATAGGGGTGCTTGGCTCACTTGCAAATCATCCCTTGACAAACCACCTCTCTCACACTTCACCCACCCTCCACCACCATCACAACCCACATCCACCACCATCATCCATCATCCATCATAGAGTGTGTGTAGTAGTCTCGGGATCCAAGATTGATAGTAAGAGTTCTTGACAATCAAAGGCCATGTTTGCCTAAGTCTCTTACATCACTTGGTGAAGACAAGCATTTAGTGTAATACTTTTGTTTTTTTTAATCTTTTCGCACTTTTTATTTTGTTTTGTATTAATGACATTAAGAACTAGTTTCTTATGTTTAAGGTGAAACTTCCTTATCATTTGTCCGTGGTGTCTTGGCGTTATTTTACTGTCTATATAAAATAAATGATTTACACCATTCATATCTCCATGGTCTATATGGAGATATGTTGGCTACCTGGACGGGGGTTAAGGGAATGGTTTGGTAAGGTTATTGCCTTGTTCAGTGTATAGATCCTGCAAGGACCTGGGTCAAGCTTAGTAGGACCTCCTTCAATACCCACTGGTATTGGATGGCGGGGGTTCGAATTTCTTGATCCCCTCATATGTAAACTACTATTATTACATTAACCCGACTACTTAGGATTATATCCCTGCTGACTCAAATTACTTAGCCGAGGGTAACGTCACCTTCAAAAGATGGGCCTATCACATTACGCATTAATAACTTAATTAATTATCTTCCAATAATCCAACCCTTTAGGATTGTATCCTTGCTGACTCAAACTACTAGGTTGAGGGTAACGTCACCTTCAAAAGAGGGGCCTACAACTATAACTAAGATAATCTCTTAAAAAGTGCAAAAGTGCGAAATTCATCAAAGGTTACACTAAAGGCGAGTCGGATCCAAGTAATTCATCTTGTCTATCTGTTTTTATTTTTATTTTCAGCATTTTTTTAGTTTTATTTTCATGTTTAAAACCTTTTTCCAAACTTTTGATTTGATTAAACGTTGAGGATAAACCGGTACTAAAAGCTCTTGTGTCCTTGGACGACCTCGGTATCTTACCAACACTATACTACGCTCATGATGGGTGCACTTGCCCATGTGTGTGCTTAAGTGTTAGTAGAATATCGTGTTTTATAAATTTAAAACTTGATTAATGTGTTAAAAAGGGAGAAAAATACAGATAAAAATATATCACACCTAACACACACCAATCATCACTAATCCTTCCCCTTGTTGTCACATATTTGTTAGTGGATACTTAGTTTAGGCAACCTTTCTTAGATATTGTTATTTTCTAGAATATTTAGTAGTTTGTTTATTTGCATGCTAAGTTAGAAAAACCAATCCCGTTAATTGAAAAGGTTTTAAAGTAGCAAAAGTTTAGTATCGAGAAACCGCATCCACGGATTGATATCCGGTTCTTGCCGATAAACTATATTACCACTCGACGGCTATACTTGCCCTTTTGTGTGTGTAGTTTAGTTCTTAGGTGAAAATCACTTTTGAAACTAAATTTGTGTGAAGGAAAATTCATTTATAAAAATATATTTAATTTATGCACATCAAGTTTTTGGCGCCGTTGCCAGGGATGCGGTTTTCGTGAGAACGGTTCGAGTTACTTATTAAGCCACTTGTGAAAATTGTACAAAGTTTTTGTCTACTTGTTTTATTTGCCTTTGCATGATTATTTGAAAAAAAAATGATTATTTGCTAAGTGTTTTTGTTTTTCTATATATATATATATATATATATATATATATATATATATATATATATATATATCTTCCTATATAATAAAGGAAGAGTTTGAAATCCAACGTGTCAAGATATCAAGCCTCCCCTTTATTTTTATCCTATGTGGCATTTTCTAAGAATTTTCAATTTTCATGTTTCATTAAAAATATTGCATCTCAAACCAGCTTTATCTGGTTCAAATGTCAGACGAAATGCCTTTCCAGCTTTCCTCAAACAACTAAACTAATTCAAAATTCAAATTTATTCCCAAACTAGATGTGGAAAAGAAATTCCAAAACCTAGAGAAGAAACGAGAGGAAAGTTGAAGACATCCAGGCAAATCACCGCCATTCGGAACAGAGCTGCAAAGACAATCGCCCGAACTCCGAAGACGGCTAGGGTTCTGGCAAATGATCGTGTCGGACTCATAAACGTCATAAAGGTTCGATATTGTTGGATCTGTTTGTATGTGTTTTAAAGGTCTCTTGGTCGCCTCTGTTTTCTTCATTGCTTATTGGGTTTTGTTTTTGTTTGAAAAAAAAAGACCTTTGATTTCTGTTGTTGAGGTAATGTTTCAGTTGAATACCTTATAAATATATTGTATATGATATCTTTGATTGTTGTATTTTCTTTATTAGGGTTCAAATTGCATATGGATGCTACTTGATAAGTTGAATATTACTTCTGGTGGTTTTTTCAATTGCAACCTCCCACCAAGCTTTTAGGTATTTTTTGTTTCCTTACTTTGTTTGTAGGTCTAATGATGTATTTTGGAATCTAATTGGAAATTTTGTTCTTATTTATTTAAAATATATTTGATGATTTTGTGTTTGCATAAGTTTTATGTTCTTATTTAGGCATCTCACATCTCATACAAATGAAGTATGCCCATCACTTTTATGTTCTTAATTGAATATATCATAGTCATATATCAACAAATTTGTCAAAAGTTTCAGTAATCATAGGCTGATTCGGGTTAACAGCCGAATTGGGCGTGACATATGCTAATACAACGTTTAATACCGGTACATCGACCCTCCGTATAGTAATATGTGTGTGTATATATATTATAAATGAAAATGGTTGTGTAACCCTAATGTATGTAGATGCCTAAGCTGAGTACTTTTACCTTATTAATATTAATGTGTATATTGTATGCATTCTTAGGAAAAACACATGTTTTGAAGAGATAAATGAAGACCATGACTTGGGATGGGGATTGATCAAATTACCATTTGATGTGATAGAACTACTGATGAACAATCATTAAAGGTAATACAAGCTTCATAATTGTATCTTCAAGAAAATCATGTGAAGGTACAAGGCTTCTGTTGGTTGTGTATTTTCATTTTAGACATTGTTTGCAGGTTTCTTAGCATTCATACATCTTTATATGATATTATTACAAAAATTAAAGACAATGTATAATTTATGATGTCACATATCCAGTATAACAACAATAACAGGGGACACTATTTTGTATTTATAGATTTGTGAATTACAAGGCGAAGAGGGGGATTGGAGTTTGCGGGTATACTTTATTCAAAAATATCATTAGTTAAATATCAGATGTAATAATTGTAATTTAACTTTTTCTTTATTTAATGTAATATTTTATTTCACTTATATTTTGTTTATTTATACAGTTATGACTTCTTTAATGTAATTTGTTCAACCCGTCGCACCCGGTGATTGAATTACAGAGCAGCGTTTCGGGTGGTTCTCGGACCCTATCGAGCTGTCAAAAGTATGGTGTGATCGAGTGGTTAGCGGCCATCACATGTGTTCAATCAATAGTTATTTAGGGGCTGCATGGATGGTTAAACAGTCCTAAAAGGACGACCGTAATGGGCTGTCAAAACTGGACAGCAAGGTCACATTTTCGGGCGTGATTTTAAGACTAAATTGTGGGGTACCATGATGCGAGTTGGGATCTTTTGCAGCTGTTTGAGAGGAGCTTTAGGGTTGAGATACCACAATTTTATGTGTAACTGGTTTATTGGTAAAAAATTCAGTATATACAGTAAGATTTAATTTAGTCAATTTTCATTTTAATTTTCAAATATAAAGTAGTATTCGAGGTAAAACTATGATATTATACATGTTCTGAACATTAATGACTATTGTGATGTTTCCTAACGGGCTTTAATTATATAAGGGCCTTCATAGATACCACAATTTCATTAATAGCAAATCCCAAGCCTTGAGCATATGTATGTGACATAGACCATTAGTGTTTATAAATTTATGAATTATATCATTTTCTTTTGTAACATAATAATACTAAGAAAAACTGTAATATTAAATTTCAATAGTTAGTATTTTTTAAGCTATAAATACGATTATTTTTTTCACAAAATCGTACATTTTAAATAAATTTTTACATTTGTTGTTTACATTATTAAACAGGGTTTGTTAAAAGGAATGGTTTTTGGAATTAGTTTTACATGAAAACTTTGAATACATATGGAGGCAAAGTTGGGATACTGATGAAACCGAACAAAAAATTTGTTGTGGGAAGGGAAACAAGAAACTTAAGAGGTTCAAAATATTGTTTATGTACTTTTGATTATTGAAAATTAAATTTTCCTAGCCCGGGATGTTCCCGGGCGATAGCCTAGTATATATATATATATATATATATATATATATATATATATATATATATATATATATATATACAGTGCATTGTGCTCCTCCTTTTTCCCTACAGGTCGTGCATGTCCTCAACCCCCGTTGCTGATATCGTTGAGCCTTCATCGAAGCCGGAGTGCAATCTTCATCATAGACTGCGGGAGCGTTCCCGCGTGGTAGCCGAGACGATCGAGGTAGACGCGGCGGGAGGCGACACATTCTATGAGGTTCAGGTAGATATGGCGCATGAAGAAGAGATCTTGAATGAAATAGGAAAACCATCACTCGATGGTTTACCTACGAGCACCGATGCACCAACAATCAATAATACTAATTTCGAGATCAAGTCTGGCATCATATCGATGTTGTAGAATGCGGTGCAATTTTATGGCAAGGATCACGAGGATCCTAGTGTCCACATCGCGGGTTTTCTGGAGGTTTGTGCCACGTTTAGGATTCGTGATGCATCATCGGATGCTGTACGCCTTCGGCTCTTTCCGTTTTCTTTACGGGATGGAGCCAAAGAGTGGCTTCTCTCACTTCCAGCTGGTTCTATAGCTACATGGAATCAATTGGCTGAGAAGTTCCTGTAGGATCAAGATTCGACCTAAACGAGTCAATCAGAAGAGTTCTAATCCAAACCAAAGGCGGAATTCAATGATTCAGACTTGATTGCAGCTTGATTCACACTAGGATTCACTTTAATTGTCGTATATATTGATTTGAAAGCTATTACAGATCACTCGACACTTCGGCAACACCTCAGCTCCGGAATCAGTAAGTTACAAATGAAAGACCAAGCTCAGCTATTTATAGATGTTGCCAGTTCGCATGAAACATCAGAACCCACTTCGTGCGAAGTGGTCACTTCGTACGAACTGGCTTTGCCAGTTCGTGTGAACTGAACTGTTTACACTAAAAAACCTATTTTCTTGATTGCTAAGCTTCGGTTTAACCTATCTAGATACAAGACTTGATACAAGACGAAGTCGACAGACATATGCACCAACAGACTCCCCCTTGGATGTTGACGAAGTCTTTAGTACGACTCTTCAGTCTTGATCAGTCTTCTCGCTCTTACCAAAGTATCTGACACTGTAAGCATCCTTCAATCTCTATCTTTTTTCAGAATGAGCAGCTTCTATCTTGAACAAAATTCCAGGATCAGAAACTGGCTCTAACATCTTCAGACTCCCCTTTGCTAACAGACTCCCCCTTAAGTTGTTCTGGGATCGTAATCTGACATAGCTCTCGTTCTAAGATCGTGTCCTGGCTCAAACTCTGCTCAGGCTTAGACACGGGGATCTGCACAAACCTCTACCCAACAGTAAGTTTATTTATTTATAACAATTTTAATCTCTGATTAACCACTTGTAAGAATACCATACCATCATCAAAAATAGTTAAATCAAGTTCAAATTAATGACCTTGATTAACCACTTGTAGGATTATTGATTCAACAAATCAATACAAACATTTATCATTTATCATTTTTCTTTCAAACACACTTTCCCAATCCACTGTTGTTCATCATGTTTAGCACTCGGAATTTTGAAAATCAGCTTTTCAACATCAGTTGTCAAAAATAAGATGAAATAAAATCTTTTTGATTTTTCAAAAAAATTATGCTAAAACACATTCTATTTGGGTTTTTGCTTTTAAAGAAAAACAGTAAAGAAATATTTACAGATAATATTATTGCGAGTTTGTGTAAGAGGATCATATTAATTTTTGAGACCAATCACAAGCACTGTTGAGCTTTAAACACTTTAAGTTCTAAACGATTCACTTAGATTGTCAGTATACTGATCCACTTAAATTTTCACACAAAGTTCAATTGCTTCGAGATACGAGATTAGTATTTTAAGGACTTAAACTTATTCGCGTGTCCCACCTCAGAATATACTCCCGTATCCAGACTCCTATATTCAGTCTTACAGGTGAATGTACACTAATGATATCTGTAATGGGTAAATGCGAGGCCATGAGAGCTCAGGCTAGAACTTCCGTTCAATCAGAGAGATGATGGCTCGTCTTTAGGTGGGTCCCCCTTGGGGATCTTCTTTTCAACAGCACATGATTAGCATTTTTCAATGTTTCATCATTTTTTATGCTGAGGGTGGGCTTTATGATTAAAGCAGTGCAGAGCATTATACGAGGACTAGGCTATTGCTCCCGCAAAATCAGAAGTCCCGGTATAATACCCCAGATATCATCACGCACAAAGACCTAGTATGTCAGAAACAGAAAGCCCTTCAAATAAGATTTCAGGGGTTACCTATATATCCGAGAGATGTTCCCCACGAAATATGTAAGTATGATATTTAGGTTTATATCTCGAAAACAATCTACTGAATGTGTAAAAACCTACTGGCATATCATCAGTGAGACCGTTTATCACATTTTAACTTTCCAAATCTTTAGCGTACTTTGATTGTCTACTGATGTACTATCATTTCCTCTTTTTCACCACAAAACTCTTTTTGAATTTTTCGATGTTTTTGGATTTTCGATTTTATCATGTTTTTGGATTTTTCAAATTTTCAAAATTACTAAATTTTTTACTCCCCCTAAAATCAAAAATATGTTTCAATTTTTGATTTTCTAGGAAAATTTGAAAATGAAAGCAATAAACTATAGACAAATGCTGACAAAACTGATGTGAATTGCTTCAATTCGCCATCCACTTGGCATAAACAATCAGAACTCCCCCTGACAACAAACTATTTTCCCATTATGATTTCAAAACACTTAAGCTTGTTTTAGTCAAAATGGTTTTTCCGAAAAATTAGTTTGTGGGGTTTCATCACATTGTTTTCTCATTACTACTAGTAGGTTCACTTTTTCTTTTTCTTTCACCACTTGAAAAATTTAACACTTGTAGGATTTCACAAAAACATTTTTCAAGAATGATGCCGATTCCTGCTCCACGATTACCAACTTGGGAGCTCCGGCAAGTCAGGCTTTTTATTTTTTAAAAAATCTCACCCATTCCTGAGGAATCAAGGGTGAACCATTTTCATTTGGTTTTACAATTTTTGATTCATAAAACTCTTTTACTCCCTTTACCTTTCCGTCGACCATCTTCCCAAAAATATGTAATGCCGTACCATTAAAAGTTTTTTCAGCATCAAATTCGTTCTCATCAGAGAAGAATTGATCTGAAATCTCAACCTTACCACTTTTTGACTTCAAGTTTCTGTTTGACAATGGTGGAAAGTTTTCATCATCCATCGTCGGAACGGAATTCTCATCACTCACTTTTCACAACATGTGGCTCCTCTGACTTTGACGAGTCAGATTCATCGCCAGAACTAACCTCTGATTTAACAACCCATTTTTGTTTGTTCAAATTGGCTCTTCTTTTGTAAAAATGTTTCGAACTTTCACCAACTTCGAAAGTCGAATTTTTGAACTCTTTAAATTTCTCTGCTGGTTGTTCCTTTTTATCAACACATTTTTCTTTCATTTTTGAGTTAGAAGAAACCCCCTGTTTTGTGTTGATGGATTGTGGGCAATTCCAAGAAATATGTACAACCTCTTGACATTTGAAACATGTTCTTCTTTCAACTCTTGGTTCAGATTCCTTCAACATATTCTTTTTCCTTTCAGCGAGAAACTCCTTGTTTGACTGTCTCCAAAACGGTTTCTCCTTCTCCTCTTCAGAACTTGTTCCTGAAACAAATTTAGTTTTTGATTTATAAGTTTTCTCATTTTTATGATTTTCTGGTGGAATAAAACCTAAACCTTTCTTTTTGAAATTACTGTTATGGGTTGGTTTCTTTCGATAACCAGAACCAGAACTGTAACATTTTTTCTTGTTCAATCTTTGTTGAACTCTTGAAGTGTATTTTTTAGGTTTTTCAGTAAGATTTACATCTTTTATTTCAGAAATATTAATTTCTGTCAATTTGAAAACCTTGTTGATCATTTCAATTTTAACACTTCTTATTGGAAATTCTTCATCAGAATATAATTTGTCGGAATCATTCAAAGTATATGCTACTTTGAATGTTTCGTCATTCAAATTATTTTGTGACATTAGAAATTCTTTATTATAAACCCGTTTGACCGATGAACTCGAGCTTTTGTCTGACGAACTCAACTTTTCAGATTTAGACTCTAACTTTGACTCTTCATCTTTATCCAACACCTGATCGACCACTTTCTTAATTAACTCGAACTCATGATCAGTGTCAGACGATGTGAATGTAACGTCAATGTTGTCTGGTAACTCATCAGTTGTTTCTGACTTTTACTTTATATTGACTGCCTTTTTGACTTCATCCGAAATAGACTTTCTGG
Organism: Helianthus tuberosus; assembly: GCA_030545235.1. Classification (NCBI taxonomy): domain Eukaryota; kingdom Viridiplantae; phylum Streptophyta; class Magnoliopsida; order Asterales; family Asteraceae; genus Helianthus; species Helianthus tuberosus. Next base: position 163,804,368 of record CM060359.1, read on the forward strand.
GAGAATAACCTTCCCAGATCGGAGGCGGACACCTTTTATAATTTGTACTTTGTTTCTTACTAGTATCCATATCTTCCGACTTCTTATCTTGAAAGACTTTAAAACCTGCTACAGTCGGATAAATTCTATCAATCAAGTAATCAGAACTTGAGTAACTCTGCAGCAGTCTTCTGATTCTTTCATTCTCAATCTTTTCAGTCTCCAGTTCCTACTTCAACTTTGCACACTCATCAATATAGTGATTGATAGCCTTCTGCTTAGTCATCATCGTTGCATTCATCATTGTCAAAGCATCTTCTCTTTCTAAGTTTGTCTTTTCCAATTGGTTAACTGTTCTGTTCAGCACATCATAAGATTCTTTCACGTACTTAACATCAAACACCAATTTTTCTTTCATCTTGTCTAGCTCAATATACTTCTTATCTTTTTTCTTCACAATGTTTGCATGATTCCAAACATTTTAGACAAGATTTTTCAACCTCTACAATTTTTTCAACTTCAACTATTTTTTCGACTTCAATTATTTTTTCAACTTCGACTATTTTCTCCACTTCAACTATTTTTTTGACTTCAACTATTTTTTCAACTTCGACTATTTTCTCCACTTTAACTATTTTCTCCACCACCTTCTCAATCACATTCTGTTCTTTCTCAAATTCTATTTTCACTTCATTTTCTTCAATCTCGACCTTCTGTGTCGGTTCTTCTTAAGCTTTTGCCTTTTCTTCAGCAATCCTTCTTGCTTCAATTTCCTCTTCAACAATCCTTCTTGCTTCCATTTCTCTCTTCAGTCTAGCAGCCCTTTTCTCTTTCAACATCTCGATTTTATCTGCAAAAAACAAATTAAAACTACAAGAATCCAAATTTTTTTAGCTGTATTAATATACTCTTCCTCATCATCAGTATCTTCATCACTTCCTGAAGACTTAAAGATCGGTTGTCTTCTAGGACGATTCTTAGATTTGAATGATTCTTCTCCTGAGATTGAGTCTTCAAAGATTTGAGTAACAAATGCTTTAGAAACTGAAGGTCGGTTAGGATCATAATCATCCCAATTAAAACCTTCTGGAATTCTCTCATCATCTTGATTTAACCAACCAAAACAAGCTCTACCCTTTTTTTCATCTTCAATTTGAATAGTTTTTGAGTGTGAAGATTGTTGTTGATATGGTTGTTGAGCAACCTGTTGATAAATTTCTTTTCGATGATAATCATTGTTTCCAAACGGATCTTGTCTTCCGGTTGCTTCTCTGTTTGTACACTCTCGTTTAAAATGCCCTTTTTCTTGGCAACGAAAACAAGTAACTTTTGATTTGTCAAAACCTAGCTGAGATGTAGAAGCATCACGAAGATCATCTCTTCCAGTGATTTGTTTGAATTTTTCTGCTCTTCTCAAAACACTAGCTAAACACCACTTGATGTCCATCAACTCAAGTTCCTCAGAATCAATCTGGTCATAATCCTCTTTAGTGAGCATCGGATTTCCGATTCTTCCAGTAACTAAGCTTTCATACGACTCTAACATAGTAACAAGAGATGCCATGTGTTGCTTTGTAGTATCTGGAGAAAAATTTCTACCATTTTGAATGCTTAATGTCACATTGCATTGCAAATTTGTTGAACTCTGTTGTTGAGAACTTGGTGTTGAGAAATTTGGGTCAAAACTTGAATAAGACGAAGAATATCCACCACTCTGAGTTGCAGTGCTAACATTTGTTCCGGAAGTACCATCAGCACTGAAAGCAGTCTGAATCTTCGGACTCGGAGTAGTCTCAACTTTGCTTCCTCTATAGTATAGACTAACATCTTGTTGAGCACTCGGATTCTTCATGATAGCAGTTTTCTGAACATCCAATTCATGTTCTTCAAGCTTCTGAATGAACTTACACAAATTCATATCTTCAGATTTTCGGTTATGCTTTAGAATCAACATATATGTTCCCTATTTATTCTGTGGAAGGGCATCAACTAGCTTATCAACCCATTCATCATCTTCTTTCTTGATGTCCAATCTTTTCATCCCCTGGACAAGATGACAATATCTCTCAATAGTCTTCCTAGTCGTCTCATTTTCAAAAGTTGTAAACATATCAAATGATTTCTTTAGTAATGCATGTTTATTTTTTATCATATCAGCATTTCCCTTAAACTTTTGAATCAACGCTAACCAAATTGATCTAGCAGTTCCCTCATGTTGAAGCAAAACGAAAATATCTTCTTTTACTGCTTGTTGGAGAAGACTAATCATCATCTTTTCACTGGTGTATCTTAATTCTTCATTCGGTGTAAATTCACTTAATGGTTTTTCATTTTCAAGATCATCTTTCGGTCTAACATATTCTTTCTCTATCGAAACCCATGCATCAAACTTATTTCCTTGCACCCAGTTTTCAAAACGATTTTGCCATCCTTTAAAATCCTCAATATACATAAGCTTCGGAGGCTTTTGGAAAGTTCCCGTTTCATTTTCAATTTCAACAGTTTCGGCAACAGTAACTGGAGCGGTCGGGGTAGTAACAAAGGCATTGTAAAACTCGTTTTCCATGTTTGGTGTCAAAAATTCACAAGCACACAATGTTCAAATGAACTGGTGACATTTTCAAATGAACTGATCACCTTTAAACCACCTGAACCCACTTCGTGTGAACTGATGATGTTCAAACAACCTAGATCAAATTTCAAACGAACTGGATTAGTTTCAAACGAAATGGATCAAGAATTCACTCCATGCGAACTGGTTCAAATGACCGAGTTCAAATGATCTGATTTAAATGAATTGGGACACTCCGTGCGAACTGAACTTTAATTAACTCATGCAAACTGAGGTTCAAGTTGTCAAACCGTGCGAACTGCCACTTATTTCAAATGACCGGACCAAATTCAAACGACCTGACCCTATTTCATGCGAAGTGGATGTTTCGTGCGACCTGATGTGACTTCGTGTGACCTGGGAGGTTCAGCTCGTGCGAAGTGAAGATTCTTTCAAACGAACTGACTAAAATTCACACGAACTGGGGGTTTTTCATGCGATTTCGGACTAAAAATTCATGATTTTATCAAATTTTAGGTAGAATTAAGTTCTGATTTCTTCAAGGATTGTTTAAAACTATGTTTTACGTGTTATATGTGAAAATCAAGTCATTTTAACCGTGAAATCTTTCTGATTTGATGAAAACGTGTAGAAGAATGAGTAGAAATCAGAATTAATGGTGAAAATAAGCTGAAATGGTAAGAACTCTTCCTCCTGAGCTCTGATACCACTTGTAGGATCGAGATTCGACCTAAACGAGTCAATCGGAAGAGTTCTAATCCAAACCAAAGGCGGAATTCAATGATTCGGACTTGATTGCAGCTTGATTCACACTAGGATTCACTTTAATTGTCGTATATATTGATTTGAAAGCTATTTCAGATCACTCGACACTTCGACAGCACCTCAGCTCTGGAATCAGTAAGTTACAAATGAAAGACCAAGCCCAGCTATTTATAGATGTTGCCAGTTTGCATGAAACAACAGAACCCACTTCGTGCGAAGTGGTCACTTCGTACGAACTGGCTTTGCCAGTTCGTGTGAACTGAACTGGCTTTGCCAGTTCGTGTGAACTGAACTGTTTACACTAAAAAAACCTATTTTCTTGATTGCTAAGCTTTGGTTTAACCTATCTAGATACAAGACTCGATACAAGACGAAGTCGACAGACATGTGCACCAACAATTCCTCAAGAAATATTTCCCTCCAGATTAAACTATTCGGTTGAGAACCAAGATTCTCAACTTTAGTCAGGACAAGGACGAGTCCCTTTACGAGGCGTGGGAGCGTTTTAAAGAGCTTATGAGAAAGGTCCCACATCACGGGTTGCCCAAGTGGCAACAATGTCAGATCTTCTATCATGGTTTGGATAGTCACGGACATATGATGGTTGATACATACTCGGGTGGAGACATTGGCACGAAAAATGCCACCGAGGCGTTTGAGATTCTAGAGAGATGTGCCACAAAGAATCGGACATAACAGCCACCGAGGGGGAAGAGTTCTCGAAAGGGAGTTCATCACGTGGACGACTTCACCGCTATGACAGCACGTATGATGCCTTTTCTTCGAAATTTGATCAAGTGATGGAAATGCACTCGAGTGGTTCTTCGAGTGGGGGAGCATATCATGTAGGCGATATTCTGACGGGAGAGATGTCACACGAGCATGTTGATTTCATGGGAAACCAATACCGTCCTCAGAATAATCCCTACAACAATACTTATAATCCGAGGTGGAGGAATCTCCCAAATTTCAGTTGCAAGCCTAACAATTCTAATCAGTATCCACCCGGATTTGCTCCACATCCCACAGCTCCAGCTCAGGGAGCATATGGTCCACCTCGACCTCAGCAGACACCTTCCATGAGTGAACCTAGGGTGCATGATATGCATAGTCAGATCTTAGCTGGTCAAAACACTCAAAAGGTCGAAAATGAGATGCGTTTTAAAGAGTATGACAGTCGTTTCATGAGGCATGAGAGTGAGTTGAGAAGCCAAAAGGCTTCCATGCAAACCATCGAGAACCAAGTTGGCCAGATTGCCAAGATGTTATCTGAGAGACAATAGGGGGGGCCTTCCGAGCTACACATAGCCTAATCCCAATGCTACTTCGAAGGCCATCACGTTGAGAAGCGGTAAGACCGGTCAGCCCACCACTCTGACTGCTCTAGTAAAGCTGGTTGATGATGAGATTACTGAGGAAATTAAGACTGAGTCTCCGGGTGAGGTGCAACAGAGGCGAGTCCCATCAAGTACAACATGACCCAAGGAGCCAGTGAGAGAGTATGTCCCTCCAATTCCATACCCGGGGAGGTTAAAGAAGCAGAAGATGGAAGAACACTATGGTAAATTCCTCGAGCTTTTTAAGCAACTTCATATAAATTTACCATTTGTCGAGGCACTTTCTCAAATGCCTAAGTACGCGAAGTTTCTGAAAGATATTTTATCTAACAAAAAGAAACTTGAGGAGCTTTTTCAAGTTACCTTGAATGAGGAGTGTTCAGCGGTTCTTCAGAACAAACTATCGAAGAAGATGAATGATCCTGGGAGTTTCACTATCCCATGTTTGGTTGGTAGTTTGTCGGTCAGCAATGCATTAGCTGATCTTGGAGCTAGTATAAACCTCATGCCATATGCGGTTTTTGCTAAGCTAGATTTGGGAGAGCCCAAGCCGACTCGTATGAGCATTCAGCTAGCCGACCGTTCAGTGAAGTACCCTCGAGGCATAGTTGAGAACATGCTGGTGAAAATCGACAAGTTTGTCTTTCTAGTCGATTTTCTGATTCTAGACATGGACGAGGACAAAACTATTCCACTTATCTTAGGATGACCATTCCTAGCCACTGCGAGAGCCTTGATTGATGTCTGCACCGGTAGACTTTCTCTTCGGGTTGATGATAAGGAGGCTACCTTTGATATTGGGAAATCCATGCAACACTCACAGAGTCAGGATGATACACTCTACTTCATTAAGATTATCGATACATATATGAATGTTCATATTCGTGATACATTTGAGGAGGATGTTGTGGACACATAACTGCTAGGAGGGGAGATTTTTGGTTCGCCTAGTGTGTACCGATTAGTTGAGGAGATGACCTGTCTGATAGGTCACGCGTCTCCACCGTGTCTCAAGGTTTTTGAGGTTGTGGATCGTGTTACTGAGCCTAAAGCACTGTCACACCCCAACCGATAGCGGAAACATCAGGGCGCGGCACTGAGCGAAACAGATTGTTCACGAGAAATTCCATAACAACTAAATTACCAGATAGTTAATATTATGTCCCATACCATAACCCATCAAGCATTTAATTATTACAGACATAGATATCTCAAGAACAAGTAAAACTGTGCCGACAACTCATATTTAATTAAGTGAATTGTTCGTTGGTTTCTAGACTCTCCTAAGCTCGATTCCATCAAGTAGCAAGCAAGCATCCTAAACACCTGTCACATACGTTAAAATAGAGGTCAATACACATAGTGTAAAGGTGGCATACAAGTTTAATAGTATAATAGAGTTCGAAATCATTTACGCATAACCAACATGTACAACGTATAATGTGAAGCATGTAAGTTATCGACAAAGATCCTATCAATACCAATGACTGCGATTTGACTGCGAGTAGCGAGTGCACATCACATGTTCACCACTGCGAACACGTGAAGTATTGTCCTTAACAACCCCTGAGTGAACAGGTGCTGAGTCCAAACAATAGTACTATCATTGCTAAGGAAGGTAGACAACAATCGATGTGTAAAGGGAGTGCAAGAGTGAGATTAGCCTGATCAGAACGATAACATAAGCGATAAGCGGTGCGTAAAACGATGCAAGTGAAACAAGGTGACGAGTGGTCATTCCGCCGGATGGCAATCCGAACGGATGTCCATTCGATTGGATGTCAATCCATTCGGATGGCCATTCGGGCGGATTGACACTCGTTTGGGATGGATGTGTTTGTTTATGATGGCTTTGAGGTTTTCGTTATAGCATTTTGAAAACAGAGAAGTATCTCTACCTTTCAGGTCGTTCGATCGAACGGTCGTTCGATCGAACGGTAGTTCGATCGGATGGTGATCCATTCGGCGAGGTATTTCTCAGAGAACAAGTTCACAGCAGGATCAACGTCCAATCGGATGATCTGCCGATCGGGTGGCAATCCGTTGTATTGAACATGTTGAAAACTGTTTAAGTGTTGATCCTCAAGTGCAATCCGATCGGATTGCGGTTCGACCGGTTGACAATCCGATCGGATGGCGATCCGTCCCGCAATCTGATCTTTTTGCAACTTGAAGATTTGTTAAGTTTGGAAAGTGTTGCGGTTTTTCGAGACAGTGTGACAACGTGCTAAACAATAGAAACCCCATCATGACCCAAGTTGTCCGATCGAACAGGAATCACCCTAGCCCAATCAGTTTAATCCGGAATCAGTTGTCCCTTAGATAGAAATCAGATCTTGAACCAACACCTCACTAAGAATATGTTGAAGATCAGAACGAGCTACGATTCTATTGGTTTTGAATGCATTGAGTTTAAAAGAGTTGAAAGAAAGTTGGATAAGTATCTTTCAATCCTTTTATCCTTAAAAATGTTCAGATCTATGCAAGATCTATGTTTATTCATGTGGAAATCTCTCAGATCTAAGTTGTTCTTCGTGGAATGAGGCTAAAACTTGAAGTTCACAAGAACTCCATGATGACATCACCCTGGAATACTTCAAATCCACTAATTTCACGGTTAAAAGTTAAGATTCAAAAGGTGAAAAAGATGAAGAAATGCGTGTAGATCATAGAAGTACAAGATTTAGGTTGAAAACTTACAAGAATCGCGAGAAATCGGGAGAAAGAAGGGTTGAGTGCGCTAGTCGAGTGGGAGAGGAGCTGTCACATCAAATGATGTGACAGGAGGGGTATTTATAGGGTTTCCAAAAGAGGAAAGGGGAGCACAAGGGTCGGACTGGCCACTCGAGCGGTTGGCCATTCGATCCAGGTGTCCGACGTGTTGAGTTTTGTTGTTTCGATTCACGTGTTGAGCGTTGTGATGCGTTTCGAGGGAGCGATGCGATAGTATTTCCCATTAGTTACACAAATAACATAACTACTATATCTAACATACAATCACTGTAAATAACTTTCGTTTAGCGCTTGCGATTGGATTGCGATGCGATGGAATTGTGATATAGTTAACTACCTCAATATAAACATAACATGCACAAGTAACACATAATAGCACGCACTCGTAAAACAATATCCAGAATCCATAATTTGAGTTGTGATTGCTATTGTAATGCGATTAGCGATTAATATGCGATTAAGTAGCGATTTATGAACATGTACTCCACATAATACAACTAAACTAATTTAATTATAAAACTGGTTATAAGTCAAGGTGGTCAAATCTGTAGTTAAGCAAGGAGCGACATATCGCAATTGGCAATCTGTTTTTCCTTTGACTTTAATTTTGACTTCAGTAACACGGGTTATGACAGTCCCCCCTACTTAAGGAAATTTCGTTCCAAAAGTTAAGAAGTAGTCGTAACAAATAGTTGCGGGTACTTCGCCTTCATGTCACTTTCGAGTTCCCATGTGAACTCTAAACCGCGTTTGCCTTCCCAGCGAACCTTCACAATGGGAATGCGTGAGCGTCTGAGTACCTTGGTCTCTCGGCCCATGATCTCGACAGGCTTTTCCACGAAGTGTAATGTTTCGTCCACTTGAAAATCCTCGAGAGGGACATGTAATTCCTGTTCGGCTAGGCACATTCTGAGGTTCGAAACGTGGAAAGTCGGGTGGACGTTACTCAGTTCCTCCGGTAGTTCGAGTCTGTAGGCCACCTTGCGAATCCTTTCAAGAATCTTAAAGGGACCAACATATCGAGGCGTGAGCTTTCCTTTCTTGCCGAATCTGATCACCCCCTTCCAAGGTGCAACCTTTAGGAGTACGTTTTCGCCAACGTCAAATTCAAGGGGCTTACGGCGTCTATCGGCGTAACTTTTCTGTCGGCTCCGAGCTTTCAAGAGATTGTCTCGAATTTGGAGGATTTTGTCAGTCGTTTCTTGCAATAGCTCAGGACCGGTAATTTGTGCGTCTCCGATCTCGTGCCATACAATAGGCGATCGACATTTTCTTCCGTATAATGCCTCAAATGGTGCCATTTGGATGCTAGAGTGATAACTGTTATTGTACGAGAATTCGACTAAAGGTAAGTGCGTGTCCCAATTACCACCGAAATCTATGATACACGAACGAAGCATGTCTTCGAGGGTGTGAATTGTGCGTTCAGTCTGACCGTCGGTCTAGGGATGGAACGCGGTACTTAGATTAAGTGTAGTACCAAGAGCAGATTGGAACGTATCCCAAAGACGCGAATTGAATCGACCATCGCGGTCAGAGATGATGTCACGAGGTGTCCCGTGTCGATAGATAACCTCGTTGGTGTAGATTCGTGCTAATCGTTCTACCTTATAGTCTTCTCATATCGGTAGAAAGTGGGCGGATTTAGTGAGACGGTCAACGATAACCCAGATGCTGTCATGTCCTGATGGCGTGCGCGGAAGTTTCGTTAAGAAGTCCATAGCTATACTCTCCCATTTCCACATAGGGATCTCGGGTTGCACGAGTAAGCCAGGGGGTCTTTGATGTTCGGCCTTGACTTTCGAACAAGTCAGGCACTTTGAAACATAGATAGCGATATCCTTTTTCATACCCGGGCACCAGTACTTGTAGCGCATGTCCTGGTACATTTTGTCAGCACCGGGATGAATAGAATATCGAGATTTGTGGGCTTCGTCCATCAGAATTTGTCGCAAATTGGTGCGCTTGGGAATCCAAATTTGGTCTAGATAGTGAAAGATACCATTCGATTTATTCTCGAGTTAAGCGCCGTCGTTAAGAATTCTATCCTTCTTCAGAGTTCGTTCAGGAAAATAAGCATGCCGAGCGTCAAGTATAAGGGTTTCGAGATTATGTTGGGCTTGGACATTACGAACGCTATGAAAATAGCTTCGTCGACTGAGAGCATCGACGATGACGTTTGCTTTGCCTGGATGATAACGGATCTCACAGTCGTAATCGTTGAGTAGTTCTACCCACCGGCGTTGACGCATGTTCAGTTCTTTCTGGTCAAAGATGTATTGTAGGCTCCTATGATCGGTGAAGATCGTACACTTGGTACCGTACTGGTAGTGTTGCCAAATCTTTAATGCAAAAATAACTGTGCCAAGCTCGAGGTCGTGTGTGGAATAGTTCTTCTCGTGGATCTTGAGCTGTCGAGAGGTGTAAGCGATAACCTTGTCTCGTTGCATGAGAACACAACCAAGACCGAGGTTAGAGGCATCGCAGTAGACTACGAAATTGTCGTCTCCATCGGGAAGTGAGAGCACGGGAGCATTGCAAAGTTTTGCTTTAAGCGTTTGAAAGGCCTCCTTTTGTCTGGTTCCCTAAACAAAAGGTTTGTCTTTATGCGTAAGAGAAGTAAGCGCTACAGCGATCGTAGAGAATCCTTAGATAAATCGGCGATAATAGCCTGCCAGTCCGAGAAAAGAACGGACTTCAGACGGGTTCTTGGGTGTAACCCAACTCTTAACAGCTTCAATCTTCGCGTGATCGACATGGATACCTTGACTATTGACAATGTGACCTAAGAATTGGACCTCCTCCAGCCAATTCGCACTTGGAGAACTTGGCATAGAGACGGTTTCCCTGGAGTAACTCAAGAACCAAACGTAGATGTTGCGAGTGTTCGGCTTTTGACTTGGAATAGATCAGGATATCATCGATGAACACGATGACGAAGAGATCAAGAAAGGGTTTGCACACGCGATTCATTAAATCCATGAAGACTGCGGGAGCGTTAGTCAAACCAAAAGGCATGACAACAAACTCGTAGTGACTGTATCGGGTTCGAAAAGCGGTTTTGGGTGTATCTTCCTCTTGAATGCGTAATTGATGATAGCCCGAACGTAGATCAATCTTTGAGAAACACGTAGCACCTTGTAACTGATCAAACAAATCATCGATTCAGGGCAAGGGGTATCGATTCTTGATGGTAAGCTTATTCAATTCCCTGTAGTCGATGCACATCCGGAACGACCCATCCTTCTTTTTGAAGAAAAGGACTAGTGCGCCCCAGGGAGAGGTACTAGGGCGAATGAGTCCTTTGTCAAGTAGTTCCTGGAGCTGATTCGAGAGTTCGCGCATTTCAGAAGGAGCAAGACGATAAGGTGCTCTGGCAACGGGATTTGCTCTAGGAATGAGGTCAATTCGAAAATCGATATCGCGAGTGGGCGGTAAACCAGGTAATTCGTCAGGAAAGACGTTAGGAAATTCACGAACAACGGGGACATCTATTACTCCTGTATTCCCTTTCTTTTCCTTCTCCGCTACTACGATGTTTGCCAAGAAAGCTATGTATTCCTTGCGGAGATACTTGCTAGCTTGGACACATGACATGAGTTGTAATTTCTTCGAAATGACTTCACCATAAACACATAATTGATCACCATTCGCGAGAGAAAAACGAATCATCTTATCGAAGCAAAAAATTTTAGCATGATTTTCCCGAAGGAAATCCATACCACCTATGACATCAAAGCTACCGAGTTGCATCGGGATGAGATTGATCGGGAAAACATGACCGTTGAGATCGAGAGTACAGTCACGCAGAACAGAACTGACGGTGATGGTTCTTCCAGTGGCAACTTCTACATAGAAACAGTTATCGGCTCCAGTATCAAACGAACACGAAGCATATATACCATTTACGAGAAATGTACCATTAACCACGTTGTTGTCTGCCTGAGCCTGGCTGGCGTTGATGTTGAAGACGCGCCCACAGGCTGCTTGCTGCTGCTGTTGCTGGGGCTCTTGTTTCACTACTCTATTTGGGCACATGTTTGTAAAGTGGTTGGGATCACCACATGCAAAGCAAGCTCGAGCGTTAGCTGCGGGTGCAGGAGCTGCTTGATGGCCTTGAGGATCAGGGAGAAGAGCTTGTGGTGCAGGGGCTTGACCTTGAGCTGGAGCTGGAGTTTGACGTGGACCGGTACAGCAGTTTGCGGTGAAGTGGCCGTACATGTTGCACTGAACACAGAACCTGCATGCGATACCCACCGGGTGATGATAGGTACAACTAGGGCAGAACGGGTGTGGTCCAATGTATGCACGCTTTGCTGCCTGTGCATTGGCCATGGGTGCCGCTACTTGGCGGTGTTGAGGCTGCGGTTGGACATGCATTGTTTGGAGCGGGGCAGCAGTAACTGCACAGTTCTTGTTGCTGGAACTGCTGTTGTTTTTCCTCTTACGGCGAGAGACCTTCGAAGATTGCGGTGCGATGGTAGTCTCAGTGGTGGTAGCTGCGGTGACTTGATGCAGATTCTTGGTGGCTTTGTCGAAATAACCAGCCCTGACTCGCTTATCGTTGATCTCGGCTGCGAGCAGGTAGGTTTCCTCGATTGTTGTCGTCTTTGCAGCCTGAACAAAATCAGCAACGCAATCCGGAAGAGCACGGATATACTTCTTGATGGTGATTTCTGGGGCCTTAACTTTGGTCTGGACAGATGATACTCAACTGCTTGAAGCGAGCGGTTAAACCAACGTTATCTCCACCATCCTGCTTAATGGGCCAGAATTCATCCTCAAGCTTTTGGAGTTCATGGGGAGGACAGAACTATTACATCATGATGTTCTTCAACTCGTCCCACGACAATCCGAAAGCTGCATCATTTCCTCGTTTGTTCTTCTCGGCCGTCCACCAATCAAGAGCGCGGGATTGGAAGACGCCGATAGCATTGGTAGTGCAGAGGTTTTCTGGACAGCCACTCTGGCGCAGGGTGACTTCGATCGAATCAAACCATTGAAACATGGCCGTAGGCCCATCTTCGCCGGTAAATTCTTTCGGGCCGCATGCTTTGAACTGCTTGAAGCTAAAAGCTGCTTTAGGAGAATCCATCCTGGACTCTTCCGAGGACTTGCTTGCATTTTCGTTCAGCTCACTGACGATCTGTGGAATAACTTTCACGACCTGACTTGCGACGAGAGAATTGAGTCGCTTGTCAGCTTGTTTGTGTCTAGCGGCGCGGGAGTGAAGTGATCCAGATGACGACATTGTCTGCAACAGACATCGTCACAGGACTCAAACTCAATTTCGATTATTCCTAGTATAGTCTAGTGATTTACCATAAAGCTCAGGAACATAATCATTCATAAATTCACGTAGGCACATAACCACAGAATCACATAAGCACGTAAGCACATAAGCACGTAAGCACATGAGCATGTAAGCTATCCTAAACATATATTTTGCACGTATTCACCTATCCTTCACAACAGCGTACAGTGATTAAGCATAGCGATTTCGATTAGCGAGTAGCGATTGCGAATAAAGACTAGCGATTCGTTGGCGCGTGGTGTGAATTGTATGTGGTTTTGTGGAGCAAGAAACGTGAAATCGAAGCCATCAGTACCACCGTACTGTTTATCTCAAAACGCTAGCAAATAAGCATATAAAACATATAAAATTCCTCATAAAAGCGATAAATCACAGAGTCAACGGCGGCAAATCCAGAATCGAAACACATGAAATCGGGAATAAATTGTCTGCTGCTCGATAGACATCGACTACCCAAAGTGATTCGACTATTCACAAGGACTCGAAGTGCATGCTAGAGCCTTCGGGACTGTGCACTTGTCTCAATCCGGGCAATTGGCACGCATCCCGCCAGTTACAGTGTGACTTCAAGTCGTTGGAGTCCGTCGAGACTTTGGTGAGAGTTTTGTAAAACAGCAATAAAGTGTGGAACAAGTCATCGAGATTCGGATTTCACCCCTAACTTAAGGACTATGTTCCCTGTTTTGATGAAGTAGAGGGGAAAATTTGCGTTGAAGTATGGATTTCACTCCTGATTCCACGCAAATCCTCGTGTTGATAGTAAAAATAGAGAATCGAACGAGTGATCCGGTCGAGAGTTTGTGGTTTTCACACCTAATCTTAACCAGATCGTTCGTTGATGTGAGTATACAACCTTAGGAAAGGCTGGTCTCGCGCGGAACTGTAGTATGCGGTGGTCGCGCAAGAGTGTAGTGTACAACGAGTTTCGAGCGAGAAATAGCATATAAGCTTGTACCAAACCCATACTAGGTATGCACAAGTCGGTCTGTTGGTACTTAGACTATAGACTAGGTCGTTACTAAGACATCGACCCGGACTTGGTCGAGTCATGCCTAATTCCCTATAGTTATGGCTCTGATACCAATCTGTCACACCCCAACCGATGGCGGAAACATCGGGGCGTGGCACTGAGCGAAACAGATTATTCAAGAGAAATTCCATAACAACTAAATTACCAGATAGTTAATATTATGTCCCATACCATAACCCATCAAGCATTTAATTATTACAGACATAGATATCTCAAGAACAAGTAAAACTGTTCCGACAACTCAGATTTAAATAAGTGAACTGTTCATTGGTTTCTAGACTCTCCTAAGCTCGATTCCATCAAGTAGCAAGCAAGCATCCTAAACACCAGTCACATACATTAAAATAGAGGTCAATACACATAGTGTAAAGGTGAGCATACAAGTTTAATAGTATAATAGAGTTCGAAATCGTTTACGCATAACCAGCATGTACAACGTATAATGTGAAGCATGTAAGTTATCGAAAAAGATCCTATTAATACCAATGACTGCGATTTAACTGCGAGTAGCGAGTGCGCATCACATGTTCACCACTGCGAACACGTGAAGTATTGTCCTTAACAACCCCTGAGTGAACAGGTGCTGAGTCCAAACTATAGTACTATCGTTGCTAAGGAAGGTAGACAGCAATCGATGTGTAAACATAACAAATAGGCATTCATCGAGTCATGTATAACATGCAATAGCGGCCAATGTATAAATAGTGTTTGCGTTGTGTGTTCGATGTGATTTAGAATAGGTAACATATGTAACACCCAAAAGTGCGTAAAGCAAAAAAAGGGACCGAGTATACTCACAGCGATGGAAGTTAATGGATTGAAGGGAGCGCTAGAGTGAGATTAGCCTGATCAGAATGATAACATAAGCGATAAGTGGTGCGTAAAACGATGCAAGTGAAACAAGGTGACGAGTGGTCATTCGGTCGGATGGCAATCCGAATGGATGGCCATTCGATTGGATGTCAATCCGTTCGGATGGCCATTCGGGCGGATTGACACTCGTTTGGGATGGATGTGTTTGTGTATGATGGCTTTGAAGTTTTCGTTATAGCATTTAGAAAATAGAGAAGTATCTCTACCTTTCAGGTCGTTAGATCGAACGGTAGTTTGATCGGATGGCAATCCATTCGGCGAGGTATTTCTCAGAGAACAAGTTCACAGCAGGATCAACGTCCAATCGGATGATCTACCGATCGGGTGGCAATCCGTTGTATTGAACATGTTGAAAATTGTTTAAGTGTTGATCCTCAAGTGCAATCCGATCGGATTGCGGTTCGACCGGTTGACAATCCGATCGGATGGCAATCCGATCGGACGGCGATCCATCCCGCGATCTGATCTTTTTGCAACTTAAAGATTTGTTAAGTTTGGAAAGTGTTGCGGTTGTTCGAGACAGTGTGACAACGTGCTAAACAACAGAAACCCCATCATGACCCAAGTTGTCCGATCGAACAGGAATCACCCTAGCCCGATCAGTTTACCGGCTCGTGACGGTGGTTCATGTTTAACCCGGAATCAGTTGTCCCTTAGATAGAAATCCGATCTTGAACCAACACCTCACTAAGAATGAGTAGAAGATCAGAATGAGCTCCGATTCTATCGGTTTTGAATGCATTGAGTGTAAAAGAGTTGAAAGAAAGTTGGATAAGAATCTTTCAATCCTTTTATCCTTACAAATGTTCAGATCTATGCAAGATCTATGTTTATTCATGTGGAAATCTCTCAGATCTAAGTTGTTCTTCGTGGAATGAGGCTAAAACTTGAAGTTCATAAGAACTCCATGATGATATCACCCTGGAACACCTCAAATCCACTAATTTCACGGTTAAAAGTTAAGATTCAAAAGGTGAAAAAGATGAAGAAATGCGTGTAGATCATAGAAGTACAATATTTAGGTTGAAAACTTACAAGAATCGCGAGAAATCGGGAGAAAGAAGGGGTTGAGTGCGCAGGTCTAGTGGGAGAGGAGCTGTTACATCAAATGATGTGACAGGAGGGGTATTTATAGGGTTTCCAAAAGAGGAAAAGGGAGCACAAGGGTCGGACTGGCCACTCGATCAGTTGGCCATTCGATCCAGGTGTCCGACGTGTTGAGTTTTGTTGTTTCGATTCGCGTGTTGAGCGTTGCGATGCGTTTCGAGGGAGCGATGCGATAGTATTTCCCATTAGTTACACAAATAACATAACTACTATATCTAACATACAATCACTGTAAATAACTTGCGTTTAGCGCTTGCGATTGGATTGCGATGCGATGGAATTGCGATTGCGATTAACTACCTCAATATAAACATAACATGCACATGTAACACATAATAGCACACACTCGTAAAACAATATCCAGAATCCATAATTCGAGTTGTGATTGCGATTGCGATGCGATTAGCGATTAATATTCGATTAAGTAGCGATTTATGAACATGTACTCCACATAATACAACTAAACTAATTTAATTATAAAACTGGTTATAAGTCAAGGTGGTCAAATCCGTAGTTAAGCAAGGAGTGACAGATCGCAATTAGCAATCTTTTCTTCCTTTGACCTTGACTTTGACTTCAGTAACACGGGTTGTTACAAGCATGACCTTCTATCGAGGATCCACCTTCGGTTGAGCTTAAGGACCTTCCAGATCATTTGGAGTATGCTTTCTTGGAGGGTGAGACTCATTTGCCCGTTATCATTTCTGTTGGATTGTCGAGAGAGGAGAAGGGCCGATTGCTTGAAGTCTTGAAGCCGCATAATAAAGCGATCGCTTAGAAGATTATGGATATAAAAGGGATTAATCCATCCTTTTATACCCATAAGACCTTGATGGAGGAGGATTTTAAATCTGTGGTACAATATCAGAGGCGCTTGAACCCGAACATGCAGGAGGTTGTGAAGAAAGAAGTCATTAAACTTCTTGATGTAGGTTTGATATATCTGATCTCTGATTCACCATGGGTTAGCCCTGTACAGGTGGTCCCGAAGAAAGAATGCATGACAGTGGTGACTAATGAGAAAAACGAGTTGATTCCTACTCGTACTATCACCGGATGGAGGGTTTGCATTGACTACCGCGAACTCAATGATGCCACGAGGAAGGATCATTTCCCACTTCCTTTCATTGATCAGATGTTGGAGAGGTTCTCAGGTAGGATTTACTACTGGTTCCTTGATGGTTTTTCAGGCTACTTTCAGATTCCCATCTCTTTTGAGGATCATGAGAAGACGACATTCACATGTCCCTATGGCACATTCGCCTACCGGTGGATACCCTTTGCATTGTGTAATGCCCCGGCCACATTTCAGAGGTGTATGGTGGCCATTTTTCATGACATGATCGAGGACTCCATGAAGGTTTTCATGGATGATTTTTCCATGTTTAGAAGTTCTTTTGATCAGTGTCTCGGGAATCTGAAAATGATGTTGGCTAGATGTGAAGAAGCCAACCTTGTGTTGAACTGGGAAAAATGCAACTTTATGGTAAAGGAAGGCATTGTGCTTGGGCACAAGATTTCACAGGCGGGGCTCGAGGTTGACCGAGTCAAAGTTGAGACTATTTCAAAGCTCCCGCCTCCCACATCAGTGAAATCTATTAGGAGTTTTCTCGGTCATGTAGGTTTCTACCGGCGATTCATAAAGGACTTTTCCAAAATCGCCCATCCTGTTAGTACATATGTCTGCATCGAGTCTTGTGTATTTTATGCTGTGTATGTACTTTTGTATATGAATGTATATGTTTGGTTTTGTCTAGACAATTCAGGGAATGGTGCGTAAATGTAAAAGTGAAATCCGTCGGACGACGTTTGTCATCCGATCGGATGGCCATCCGATCAGATGACCATCCGATCGGACCATCATCCGTCCGGGTGACACTTATTCCCTCCCTAGTTGCCTATAAATAATAGGCTAATGCATTGTGTTTAGAACCTTTTGCTGATCTCTGTAAGGAAGCTCTGTTAGTCTGACTTTTTATCGGAACCTCTGTATTTTCATCATCATTCAATAGAAATCAGACGTGTTAAACATTGAACTTGTCGTTGTTGATCCTTTGACATTATCAAGGGATTCCGCACCTTGATTCTGATCGATCCAGCCACGTTCTACTCGAACAGATCCTGCGAAAACGGCCTAACAAGTGGTATCAAAGCCACAGGAGGTTGAATTGGAGACGACAACAGCAAATTCACCGAGTTTTCAGCGATTTTCTGCAGATTTCTGTCAAATCTCACCGGAGATTCTGACTATTTCTTCATCATCTTCTTCATTTCTTTCAGTTTTTGCATTTTCACACCTTAAAACGAGAAAAAATCAAAATTAACCAAGATTTCACGGATGAAATTCAGTGAAATTGATATCATTCGAATCGGAATTGAACATAGAACAATCCTACAAAGTTTCATTGAATAATTCGGTCTAAAACTAAATCAAACCGATCAAAAACTATGTCGAGTTCTTCGCAAAAGATGACGTCATCCACCCGATCGGATTGCAATCCGATCGGATTGGACTAGATTGTTCCTGATTTTCTTTGTAGACGTCAGTGCTTGTTCAATCGGATCACCTACCGATCGGATTAACTTTGAGATTTATGTGTTTTAAAGGTTCAAGTTTCACTCGATTGAACGACCATCCGATCGGATAGCCATTCGACACTTGAGCTCATCCCACACTTGTGAACTTGTTTGGTTGATCATTTGTGTAATCCGACCGATTCACTATTCGATTGGATCACAATTCGACCCAAGTGCAGTTGTTTGAGATTTTTGAAAGTTGTGAAATTTTTCTAAGTGTTTGACTATTTCAGGTACACTCAAGATGGGAGACGATTTTCTGAATCCGTTCAGCGACATCTTCGCATACAACACCGGAGATGCTTCGTCAAATACAAACACCAACACCAATCCAAATCCAAAAAAGGCAATAGCAGATTCTCTCAGCGTCAACAACGCTTCTGGTACATATAACAAGCCGCCAAAGCTAATGGCGATTGAAGACTATAACCGATGGGCAGGCAGATTTGACGGTTGGTTGAAAGCCTTTGCTTACCTGAGTTGGAGGTGCATGAAGAACGGTTACGATATTGGAAGAAAAGATTATGAAAACTTGAATGAAACTGAACAAGAGACATTTGTTGCTGAACAAAAATGTGTAGCCTTGTTACATCAATCTGTTAGAGATGATATTATTTCTTTGATTAGCTACGAAAATTCGAAAGATTTGTGGGCCAAGCTTGAGAAAATGTGTATTGGAGGGGAAAAGATCGTGAAAAACAAGAAACGACTGCTGTAGAAGGAGTTTGACTTGTTTACATGCATGAAGAATGAGAATGTGTTAAAGATGATTGAACGGTTCTGCCATTTGAAGATAGAGCTTACTAGACATGTCATCACGGTTACTGAAGAAGAGATGGTTGAGAAACTGTTTGAATCTTTACCAGAAGAAAAAGATTGGCAGTATTATGGCCTGGTTCCAAGAAATACCAAGGTATTGTCAGAAATGACTGTTGACTGGTTGATCGAAAGATTTGAGAGTCATAAAATGAACAAAGTCAACAACACCCCATATCAACAAAATGTAGATCTTTACTACAGGGGTAGTATGATTCCGAAAACCACTTCACCGAGAACAGCATTCTCTGCCGAAAGTTCAAACACGATGAATCAAGAAAAGCAAAGCAACAGTTCATCACCCAGCAGTGGTTATCATGGATGTTCTTCTTCATCTATTTCAGGGAATCAGCAACAGCAAAATGTTCCCAAAAACGTCTTTCAATGCAATATAGTTGTGAACCTGAACAATGCTCAAAATTTTAATGAAGAAACAGCAAAACAACAAATGGTGTTTCTCACTTCGATCTTAGAATCATATGAAAGTCTGGTTGCCGGGAAAATTGGAAATACAAATCTGACAAAAGAAGATTATGACCAGATTGATCCCGAAGAGATGGAATTAATCGACATACGTTGGTGCATGGCCAGTGTAATCAGGAGAGCACAATGTTTTGTGGAGATAACGGGAAGAAATTCCATCGAAGGGCCTTCGACAAAGTTGGGATTCGATAAATCCAAAGTTACCTGCTTCAAATGTAAACAAAAAGGGCACTTCAAGCGGGAATGTAGAAACTCAGCAGTGGATGAAACAGCTAATCCCTTTCATGAAGACTACTATAAGAAAGTTGTTTATCACCTAAATCGTGAAGAGCCGCCCAGAATAATGCAAATTGAGGAAATTCCGAAGGAGAAGTCGAGAGCCTTAGCTGTGATTCAAGATGACGAAGGTTTCGACTGGAGTGAGTTTTTGGTTGGCTTTGCGTTCATGGCACAAGTTCAACCATATAAAGATACACGAACTGAAGAGCAAAAATACACCTATCGAAAGATGATAGCTCAAAATATAAAGGATAGAAACTATCAAGCGTGGAAAGAAGCCAAGAAGGCAAACAGATGGGATCCGGATCGTGAATGCTACTTGGATCAAAGAGGCAACATAATTGCGGAACCATCATCACTCATACTTGAAACTCTCATTGAATCTTTAAAGTAAGAAGATGAACAGAGAGAGAGAGAGATGCTGCAAAAAAAGCTGAAGAAGAAGAGCTGAAATCAAAGAAGATAGATGAGGGAATAATCGACACCACGAAGAAAATGACATCTGAAAACCTGAAGAAAATGGCTGACAAAGTGCTTATGGCAAAGGAACTAGAGGTAGATTCCAAATCTGCGTCTAAGTCAACAAGCAAGGTCAGTAGTAGTGGTTCAACCAGTGAATCAGGTAAGACTGATTGGCTAAAACAGAGAGTGACTGCAAAAATTGCATGAAAGAATGCAAAGTTTGCAGCACACATGCTATCTCACAATGAAAAACACCCAAGAACTGGTTGAGAAAGTCGAAATGACTGAAAAAGGATTTTTAAATCGAGATCAACTTCTTAGAGCCTCAAATAAAAGAATTGATGAATTAACAGAAAAGATTGAAAAAGATAAAACTGGTGTTGAGCGCTTTAAGAAAGAAAATGAGAAGTTAATTCATGAAAATAGACAAATTTCAGAAAATTATAAGAAGTTGAAAAGAACAGTGAAAGATTCTGATGAGCGAAATGGTAAAACTGTTAAAGAAAATCTTCAATTGTCTGGAGTTCTTCAGGCAAAAGAAAGACAAATCAACCATCAATTGGATGAGATCACAAATCTTAAGCTTCAGTTTTAGGAAGCTAAGATAGAAAATGAAAGAATTAATTTGAAATTGAACAGTTACAACTCCGCGAGCTTTGTTCTTCAACACATAGTTCCCAAACCAATTGGGAAGAACAAAGCTGGTGAAGATGTATACTCGGATAGAACAAGGGTGGGTTATCATCAAGTTCCACCGCCTGTGTTAAACAATTTTTCAAAGAAACAATCCGGGTTGGATAAGTTTCTGAGACAAATGAGAAATCAGATGTTGAAAAACTTCCAGAAACAATCGATGTCACATTCACTTCGTCATCTGATGAAGATAGTGTTCAGTCTAAAGTCGTAAAAAATGTGGTTGAAAACGTCTTAAAATCAGATAGTGATTCGACTGAAAATGAAGAGTGTTTTCTGAATAACTACATTCCGAAATCAAAATCCCAAAACAACTCAAATGACGAACCTACTCTTGTCATGTACAAGATGTCGGGTTCTGATAAGTTGTATTCGGATATTGAATTTCCACTTGAGAATGTGAATGTTGACAAGTTGAAGAAAGTTTTCAAATTGGTCGAAATTGATGTCTCTGAAATTGAGGGTTTAAAGAGTTCCAAAAGGTTTTTGAACTTTGAAAAGGATAAATCTTACTATAAGAAACCTGTTGTACCACCACGGTTTAACAATAACAATCAAACCAGATGGTCGGGTAGTTATCAGGGTGGTAAGAACAATCAAAGAAGAAACTTTCAAAACAAAAGATTTGTCGAAAAGAAAGTGTTTGTAAAGAGTTCAAGTTCACATTCTGAACAAGAATCAGAAATATTTTCAAAATCAAATGAAGAATTCATTGAGAAAAAGTCCTCACAGCCTCAGACTGAAGGGAGAAGTCTGGTTGTTGACACTCACACATGCTTTAAATGCAACGAAGTTGGACACATTGCACTAAAGTGCACCAACTCAAAACCTAAGTCTGTGGTTGTTGAGAATCCTCGAAAGAAAAATGATGTCAAAGGAAAAGCTCCAATGTTTTTTAAGAAAAAGATTTTGAAAAATGAAAACATCAAAGTCAAAACTGAGTCTGTAAAATACAACAGGTAAAGAAAACTGATAAATTTTACAAATGGGTCGCTTCTTCACAGCAAAATTGGAAGCCAAAATCTGAGGCAAAGACATCAAGTGTTCCAAAACCAAAGGTTTCTGATTCTGAAAAACAATCATCTATGACTAAACCAGTCAAGATGAATGTACCTTTGGATTTTTATGAGAAGCTGGAAAAACAAACTTCTACCCCACCAGGGAAGAAGTATGTTCCGAAGAAAGACCAACCATCTGGTCAACCTCTGAAAAATGATT
Source organism: Helianthus tuberosus (assembly GCA_030545235.1). Classification (NCBI taxonomy): domain Eukaryota; kingdom Viridiplantae; phylum Streptophyta; class Magnoliopsida; order Asterales; family Asteraceae; genus Helianthus; species Helianthus tuberosus. The sequence goes on from CM060359.1 coordinate 163,826,606, forward strand.
TCTTTTTATATTAAGAGGTTGAGGTTAGGTCTGAAGAGAGTTTGAAAATGAATGACAAAAATTTTCCACCTCTGTATACAACAAAAACACACCTTAATGTTAAGCTACCTGAGTCGATGGAGGCTTGGGTTACTTCAAAATCTAACTAAATGTTTGTGAAATGTTCAGGAGCTCCCAAGATCTATCTCACATTGGATTATGGATAATGGAGCTTCTCGGCACATGACAGGGGGAAAAACCCTGTTATACGATGTTAGAGGATTCAACGGTGGATACTTCGGTTTCGCAGGAAATCAAGGAGGACGTATTATTGGTGAAGGAACATTGTCAAATGGTGTGATCACTTTTGAGAGAGTCAACTACATAGCTGAGCTGGAAAACAACTTGCTTAGCATTTCTCAAATTTGTAACCGAATGTATTCAACACATTTCACTGATAAGGAATGTCTGATCTTGAAGCCGGGGTTTGTCATCCCCGAGGAGTGGATTATCATGAGAGCACCAAGGGTTAATGATCTGTACGTGTTGTATATGAGTGTTGCTACGACTACCACGGGTCAACCCCAGTGCTTCGTATCAAGAGCCACTGAAAAGGAGTCAGAGTTGTGGCATCGAAAGATGGGCCACATTCACCTACGCAAGATGAACTACCTGGTGCATAATGATTTAGTAAAAGGTGTTCACTTGAAGAGTTTTCATCTGGAAGGGGAGTGTATCAGTTATATAAAAGCAAAGCAACGGAAGAAATCCCATCCTGGTAAAAAGATAAACTCTGTCTCAAAGCCACTAGAAAGACTTCACATGGATCTCTTCGGTCCTGTGAATGTCAAGAGTATTACAGGTGATCTCTATTGCTTAGTTGTCACTGATGACTATTCGAGATTCTCATGTGTGACGTTCCTGAAGTCGAAAGACGAAACATTTGAGAGTTTGCTGAGGTTATTCAGGAAGATAGAAAATGTGTACCAAGCCCGCATACGCAGATTACGAAGTGACAATGGTACGAAATTTAAAAACAACAGAATGGAGGAATTCTGTGATCGACGAGGTATATTGCAAGAGTTCAGCGCACCTTATACTCCGCAACAAAATGGAGTCGTAGATAGAAAGAACAGAACGCTGATCGAAACGGCGAGAACGATGCTAGCTGATTCCAAGTTACCGATTAATTTATGGGCAGAAGCAGTATCAGCCGCTTGCTATACACTCAACAGGGTACTTACTGTGAAGAAGCACAAGAAAGCATGTTTCGAGTTGATCAACAATCGGAATCCTAATCTCGAGTATTTAGAACCGTTTGGGTCTCCCTGCACTGTTCTACATCCCGATGGCAAATTTGGTTCAAAGAGTATTGAAGGTATTTTTGTGGGATATGCAAGTCCACTCAGACGCGTCTTTGTTCCAAGTCTCAAGAAGATCATCAAAGAAAATCATGTTGAATGTCAAGGCTACACTATGCCTCCATAGAAGCCCGCAGACTCATGGCGATTCAACTATGATACCGTATGGGATTCATTTGAGTTAGAAGAAGAGCCAGAGTTCTTTGATGATTTGGATATTTTACAAGAATATGAAGCATCTCAGGGAAGATTTCCAGCAAGTTCTTCTAAACGTCAACAACCAACTTCCAATAATGATGAAGCTGGTCCCAGTCATGCTGGAGAGAATGATGAAGCTCAATAAACTCTGACTACTTCGGAACACGAGTTTGCGCCTGAAAATTAGACGGTAGCCAATGATGAATCAGAATTTGATGAAATTCCTACTTTTGATCGTGGTGATTCAGAGTCTGATGGGGAGCAAATCCAATCTTCAGATCAGACAGTTCTTGACAATGAACAAGTTGCAGATCAGAATGTTACTAATTTGGAAGGCGAGGTGGATGTTCCTGGCGAAGTTATGCCAAGGACTCTTTCATACCATCTAGAGGAGTTGATAATAGGAGAGCTGCAGTCAGGCGTTCGCACCAGAAGCCAAATTGACCATGGCCTTACTTGCTTTTATACTAAGATTGCTCCTTTACAAACTGAATTTTCACTCAGTTGTTTCATTTCGCAGATTGAGCCGAAAACCTACAAGGAAGCACGGACTGAAGATTCATGGGTCAATGCAATGCAAGAGGAGCTGAGTCAGTTTGAAAAACTTGGTGTATGGAAGCTTGTGGATCTTCCTGACAGACACCGAAAGACAAACACAAAATGGGTGTTCAAGTGCAAAATGGACGACCGAGGAGTTATTGTCCGTAACAAAGCTCGACTCGTGGCCCAGGGTTTCAGTCAGCAAGAGGGGATAGACTTCACAGAGGTTTATGCTCTAGTTGCTTGACTTGAAGCTATCAGAATTTTCCTAGCTTTTGCTTCATGGAAAGGTTTTAAAGTGTAACAGTTAGATGTCAAATCGGCGTTTTTATATGGAAAAGTGAAAGAGGAGGTGTATGTCGGATAGCCACAGGGCTTTACCAGCCCAATCCATAAAGATAAGGTCTATCTGCTAGACAAAGCACTGTATGGTTTGCATCAGGGCCCGATAGCCTGGTATGAGACGCTCTCACAACACTTACTTACCAACGGCTTTATCCGAGGCAAAGTGGACGCTACCCTCTTCACAAAAGAAGTCGATGGGCACTTACTGATTGTACAGATTTATGTTGATGATATAATCTTTGGGTCAACAAACGAAGAACTCTGCAAAGATTTTGAAAAAGTAATGAAGCAGAAATTCGAGATGTCGTCAATGGGTGAGATGAAGTTCTTCCTAGGGCTGCAAGTCGACCAAATACCTGAAGGAACCTTCATTCATCAAACGAAATATGTTTACGATGTTCTGGAGAAATTCGGGATGTCTGAGACAGCTCCAATATCCACCCCATTAGCAACCAATCATGGTATCAACCCTGATCTCACCGGAGAGAAGGTGGACGAGACGCTATACCGCTCAATGATCGGTTCGCTGATGTACTTGACAGCATCCAGACACGATATCATGTACCCAACTTGCCTCGCGGCCCGATATCAGTCAAGCACTAGAGCGTCGCATATGTCAATCGTCAAGAGGATCCTACACTACCTGAAAGGAACTCCAACACTAGGGTTATGGTATCCCAAAGATGGTGACTTCACGCTTGAAGGTGAATTCACGCTTGAAGGTTACTCAGATTCTGACTTCAGTTGCTGCAAAGTCAATGCTAAATCAACAACTGCAGGATGCCAATTTTTCGGACCCCGGCTGGTCACATGGCAATGTAAGACGCAAACTTCTGTTGCTTTATCAACATGTGAAGCTGAGTACGTATCTGCTAGCAGCTGCTGCTCATAGATCCTGTGGATCCAGCAACAGATGCGCGATTACGGTTTGCAATTTCTTACTTCACCTATTTTTATTAATAATGAGGTTGCAATCAACATAACAAAAAATCCGGTACATCACGCTAAAACTAAGCATATAGAAATTCGTCATCACTTCATACGAGATTGTTATGAAAAGAAGTTGATAAGAATAGACAAAATCCATGTCGACGAACAAAAGGCATATTTACATACCAAAGCTTTCGATAAAGGTCGTTTTCAATATCTTTTAAAACTAAATGGTATGAAACTGTTGTCGGATGCGGATGAGATAGTTGGCGTTGATGAGAAAACCACTGCAGACGATGTTTAGAAGTCGACTGCACTGGTTTGTCGTATTTTTAGTTGTTTTGGTATTTAGGGGGAGATAGATATATTTTCAGAAAATACAAAAACAATAAAAAATGTGTTAGTACATAACGTTTGTAGCTTCCGTCAGCATGTAGTCATATTTTGTATTCTGTGTTTTTGTAATCTATATGTATGTAAGTAGCTAGCAAGACAACTCAGGAATAGGTTTTGTATGTAAAAGTGTTGGTTGTAACAAGCTCACCTGTACGGATGGTAATACGCACGGGTGAGTCATACGCACGGATAGCCCACCCGTACGTACAACACTTCTTAGTTTTCCTGAGGTTGCCTATAAATAGGAGGTCCGGTGCATCTTTGTTAGTACTTTTGACACGCACGGATAGTCTGTACTTCTACCGGATCTTTGTGACTTTCAGAACACTCAATAGAAAGAACAGACAAGTGTTTAAACGTTGAATTCTGTGTTGAACAAATCTGTGATTCGTCATAATGGATTCCGCACATTAAGACGAAATCGATTCATCTTGTTCCTTACGATCAGATCCTGCATCATCGGGACCAACAAGTGGTATCAGAGCATCCAGGAAGCTGAATCGAGATCAACAACACCGAATTCACCGGAATTCAAGCTTATTCGCCGATCAAAGTCAAATTTCACCGGAGATTTGACATCTGCTGTCGATTTGATTCAAATTTCACCGGAAATTTGACAGATTTCTTCTACTTCTACTTAGTTTTTGCATTCATTCTTCATTCGTCACCATAAAATCAGAAAAACTTAAAATTGAGCAAGAATCTACGGTTAAAATTTGTTAAAATTGATATAAATTGATTCGCAATCATTCAAAGTATAATCCTACTTAGTTTCATAATCAGATTCAACCTAAAACTAGATCAAATTCATCAAAAACCATGTTTAGCTGTTCGTATTTGATGACGTCATTCACCCGTGCCTGTCCAAATGGATTGGATTAGTTAGTTACTACAAGTTGTTTGCTGACATCATCATTGTTACATGCACGGATTACAACCCGTGCGGATAACCTGAAAAGTCAAAAGGTCAAAGATATTCATACGTGCAACCATCCGAGCGGATCATTATCCGTGCGGATAACCTCTGTCATTCGTCCGGATAACTACTCGGACGGATCATTATCCGGTTCAAGTGTTTGAAACTTTTAGAATTTGTAAAAATTATCTAAGTGTTTGATAATTGTTTCAGGTATTTGAAAATGGAAGAATTCATGAATCCCTTCAGTGAGATGTATGCTTTCGCGGGTAACTCCGGAGACGATACTTCCAACCATTCAAATGATAATCCGAACCCGAAGAAAACTTTGTCCGATGCACTAAGTGTTGAAAGCGCATATGGTACCTATAACAAACCACCAAAGCTAATGGCAATCGAAGAATATAATCGGTGGGCAAAAAGATTCGATGAGTGGCTGAAAGCATTCGCATATCCAAGCTGGAAAAGCTTAAAGAACGGTTTCAAAAGTGGTAGACAAGATTGTGAGAATCTGGAAGAAACTGAAGAAATAGAAAACTTTGTCGCTGAACAAAAATGCGTCGCTTTGATTCACCAGTCCGTAAGAGACGACATTATTTCACTCATTGAATACACAAACGCAAAAGATCTGTGGGAAAAGTTAAAAATAAAATGTGTAGGAAGTGCAGAAATAGTCAAAAAAAAAAAAAAGAAACTGTTGAGAAAAGAGTTTGACTTGTTTGGATGCTTAAAGAATGAATCAGTTTGTAAAATGATTGAGAGATTTGGACACCTAAAGTTAGAATTGGCAAGACACGGAATCCTCTTTCCTCAAGAGGAACTAGTTGACAAACTGTTCGATTCACTACCAGAAGAGATGGATTGGTAGTACTATGCATTGATGTTAAAGAATACAATCAAAGCTGAAGATCTGACCGTTGACTTGCTGATTGAAAGACTAGAGAGTCATGAATTGGAGATAAAGAAAACACACAAAGTAAATCATTCATCATACCAACAAAACATGGAGCTGTACTATCCAAAGAGTATGATTCCCAAGAATGTTTCTCCAAGAACTGCTTTCTCCGCTGAAAATTCAAGCCCTTCAAGTAAAGAAAGTCCAAGTTCAAATAATGGTTTTCATGGAGGTTTATCATCCAATGCTCCAAGCCAGAGATCTTCTTCAAATTCTTCAAGTCAACAACAATCTGTTCCAAAGAACGTATTTCAATGCAACATTGCGGTGGATTTGAAGAATGCTCAGAATTTTGATGAGGAGTCGGCTAAACAGCAGATGATCTTTCTAGCATCTGTGTTGGAGTCGTATGAAGGGTCAGTAGCTGGGAAGATAGGTAATACCAATCTGACGAAGGAAGATTATGATCAGATTGATCCCGAGGAAATGGAGTTGATCGATATTCGTTGGGCTATGGCCAGTGCTGTTCGTCGAGCGCAACGTTTCATGGAAATTACTGGCAGGAAGACAATTGGTGGTGCATCTACCAAGCTAGGGTTTGATAAGTCCAAGGTGACGTGCTTCAAATGTAAGCAGAAAGGTCACTTCAAACGAGAATGCAGAAACGCATATGCGGATGAGTCGGAGAACCCTTTCAGAGATGATTACTACAAGAAAGCAATTTATCACCAGAATAAATCTGAGCCACCTAGATTGAAGCAGGTTGAAGACAACAAAGAGAAATCTAGAGCTCTTGCTGTGATTCATGACGATGAAGGTTTTGATTGGAGCGAACTGTTACCAGAGGAAGATGCGGTGGGTTATGCATTTGTGACGAAGATTGTTCCTTTTAAAGACAATAGAACTAAAGAAGAAAAGTTCGTCAACCGAAGAATGAAAGCCCAAACCAGAATGAGCAGAATTTATAACATATACAAAGAAGCTAAAAGAGCCAAGAGATGGGATGCCGACAGAGAATGTTATCTTGATCCACAAGGAAACATTGCAGTTGACCCAGATTCCATTAGTGTTGATGCTCTCACCCAACAATTTGCCGAGGAAGAAGAAGCTAGACAAAGAGAATGGTGGGGAGGTGGTGATGAGAAACTAGTAGAGAAAGAAGAAAAAGTTAAAGAAGCAGAACAGGAGCCAAAGTCAAAGAATGCTGATGATGGGATCATTGATACATCACAAGAGTTAACGGCTGAAAACTTGAGGAAGATGGCTGAAAAAGTTCTTGCAGCAAAAGAACTTGAGGTAGTTTCTAGTTCTGGAACTGAGTCCAAAAACAAGGTCAGTTCAAATGGTACACTTGAGTCAGGTAAGAAAGTTAAATCTGAAAATGACTGCAAAAATTGCATGAAAGAGTGCAAAGTTTGTAGTACAATCACTTACCTCAATGGTAAGAAGGTTGAAGAGTTGACTAGTAGAGTCAAAAGTGTTGAAAATCAAATCTTAAACCGTGACAAAATGCTGAAAGCTTCGAATGATAGATCGAAAGAATTAACTAAGAAAATTGAAAACGATAAAAATGACATAGAAAGAATAAGAAAAGAAAACGAAAAGTTGATTCTTGAAAATCGTAAAATTTCTGAAAATTTTGAGAAGCTAAAGCGAACGGTTAAAGATTCTGATGACAGAAATGGTAAAACAACGAGAGAAAATCTTCAACTATCAGGGGTTCTTAGAGTAAAAGAAGAGTTAATCAACCAACAACTTGATGAAATTGCGAAATTAAAGCTTCAGTTTGAAGAAGCTAAGATTGAAAATGAGCGTATTAATTTGAAACTGAACAGTTACAACTCTGCAAGCTTTGTTTTGCAACACATTGTTCCAAAACCCATTGTGAAAAACAAAGCTGGCGAAGATGTATACTGTGATGGAACTGGGGTGGGGTTTCATCAAGCTCCGCCACCTGTTCTAAACAATTTTTCAAAGAAGCAATCAGGGTTGATTAATGATGAAGTTGAAACAAATGAGATAAAACTGCCAGAGTCAATTGATGTGACATTTTCTTCATCATCATCCGATGATAGTGTTCAAACCGAGATTGTTAAAGGCATAGCTGAAAGTGTCTTGGATAGTGATTCGAATGAAGATGAAGAATGTTTTCTGAACAATTACATTCCGAAACCAAAATCTAATAACAACTTAAATGATGAACCGGGTCTTGTGATGTACAAGATGTCTGGTTCTAATAAGTTGTATTCAGACTTTGAGTTTCCTCTGGAGAATGTTAATATGAACAAATTGAAAAAGGTTTTCAAATTAGTTGAAATTGATTTGTCTGAACTAGACGGTTTGAAACAGACAAAGAGACAAATGAATTTTGATAAAGATAAAGCTTACTATAAAAAACCTGTTATTCCACCACGTTTCTCAAACAACAATCGAAATAAATGGTCAGGAGGATATCAGGGTGGTAAGAATTATCAGAAAAAGAATGATCAGAACAAGAAGTTTGCTGTGAAAAAGATGTTTGTGAACAGTTCAAGTTCACTTTCTGATGAGGAGTCTGAATTTTTTTCAAAAACAAACAAAGAGTTCTTTGAAAAGAAGGCCTCACAGCCTCAGTCTGAAGGCTCAAGTCGGGTAGTTGACACCCGAACATGCTTCAAAAGTAATCAAGTTGGACATATCGCACGAAAGTGTACCAACTTGAAGCCTAAGACTGAAACTGTGAAAAATTCTATCAAGAGAGATGTTGTGAAAGGAAAGGCTCCATTGGTTGTTGAGAAAAATGTTTTGAGAAATGAGAACACCAAGATCAAAACTGAACCTGTTAAGAATTCGATATCTAAAAATGATAAATTTTACCAACGGGTTGCATCACCTCAACAAACATGGAAGCCAAAAGTTGTTGAAAAGAAAGCAAATTCACCAAAGGTGTCTGAAACTAAAAAATCATCATTTTCAACCAAGAAGATGTATGTACCTTTGGAGTTTTATGAGAAACAAAAATCGACTTCTGAAAAGAAGTATGTGGTGAAGAAAAACCAACTAACTGGTCAACCTCAAAAAGATGAATTCTTCTTATTCAAAGAGGTTGAAGTTGGGACTGCTGAAAGCCTAAAAATGAATGATAAAAACTTTCCGCCACTTTACACTACAAAAACTCACATTAATATCCAGTTACCCGAGTCAAAAGAGGCTTGGGTAGCATCAAAATCTCATTAAATGTTTTTGATATGTGCAGGAGCTTCCAAGATCCGTTTCACGTTTGATTATGGATAGTGGAGCTTCTCGGCACATGACAGGAAAGACAGCGCTGCTGTATGATGTCAGAAATATCAATGGAGGTTATGTAGGGTTCGCTGGTAACCAAGGTGGTAGAATTGTTGGTGAAGGAACGTTATCCAACGGGATCGTCACGTTTGAAAGAGTTAACTACATTGCTGAGCAGGAAAATAATCTGCTAAGTATCTCGCAGATTTGTGACCGGATGTATACTACTCACTTCACAGACAAAGAGTGTTTGATTTTGAAACCAGGCTTTGTTATTCCTGAAGAATGGATTATCATGAGAGATCCTAGAGTGAATGATCTGTATGTTTTAGACATGAGTGTAGCAACTACAACAACGGGTCAAGCACACTGTTTTATTTCTAAAGCAACGGAGAAAGAATCAAAGTTGTGGCATCGTAAGATGGGGCACATTCATCTTCGTAAAATGAATCATCTGGTGCATAATGATTTGGTTCTGGGAGTTCACATTAAAGGTTTCCATCTGGAAAATGAGTGCATTAGTTGCATGAAAGGCAAGCAAAAGAAAAAGTCACACCCCAAAAAGCAAGTCAATTCAGTCTCAAGACCTTTGGAGAGACTTCACATGGATCTATTTGGTCCTGTGAATGTCAAAAGTATTACAGGAGAACTTTATTGTCTTGTGGTTACAGATGATTATTCCAGATTTTCATGGGTATCATTCTTAAAGTCGAAAGAGGAAACGTTTGACAGTTTGAGAGGGTTGTTCAGAAAGATTGAAAACTTGTACCAAAGGCGTATCAGAAGAATTAGAAGTGATAATGGTACTGAGTTCAAGAACAACAAGATGGAAGAATATTGTGATGAAAGAGGTATCTTGCATGAGTTTAGTGCTCCGTACACTCCGCAACAGAATGGAGTCGCAGAACGTAAAAACAGGACGCTAATGGAAACGGCCAGAACAATGCTTGCTGATTCAAAGTTACCGATAAATTTCTGGGCAGAAGCAGTTTCCGCCGCATGCTATACGCTCAACAGAGTTCTCACTGTCAAGAAATTCAACAAAACATGCTTTGAGTTGATCAATAACCGAAAACCGAATTTGAAGTATCTTGAACCGTTCGGGTCACCCTGTACTGTTCTAGAGCCTTTTGGAAAGTTTGGTCCGAAGAGTATTGAAGGAATATTCATAGGATATGCAAGTCCATTACGACGAGTCTTCGTTCCAAGTCTGAAGCGGATTATTGAAGCTCAAAATGTTGAATGTCAAGGTCATACAATGCCTCCATAGAATCCTGGCGACTCATGGCGTTTCAATTATGATACTTTGTGGGAGTCTTTCAACATGGAGGAAGAACCAGAGTTCTTTGATGAGTTGGATATTCTGAGGGAGTATGAAGATTCAGATGAAAGATTTCCAGCAGAAACCTATCGAAAACGACAAGCTTCAAATGATGATGAGGCAGGCCCAAGCAATGCTGGAGAACATGACGATATTGAAAATGATGTTGCTCAAGAAAATCAGACAGTAGAGAATGTTAATCAAGAATCTGAAAACATACCAATATTCGATCATGATGATTCAGACTCTGAGGGGGAGCTAATCCAGTTTTCAAATCAAACCATTCCAGTCAGTGAACAAGTTGCAAATCAAAACGTCACAAATTTGGAGAGCGAAGTAGATGTTTCAGGCGAGGTGATGCCAAGAACGCTTTCTTATCATCCAGAGGAACTGATAATCGGAGAACTACAATCAGGCGTCCGCACTCGAAGACAGCTTGATTAAGGATTTACATGTTTTTATACAAAAGTTTCTTCTTTACAAACTGAATTTTCATTAAGTTGCTTTATCTCGCAGATAGAACCAAGGACGTACAAAGAGGCGCTTACTGAAGATTCGTGGGTAAATGCAATGCAGGAGGAGTTAAGCCAATTCGAGAAGTTAGGTGTGTGGAAGCTAGTAGATTTGCCCGATGGGCACCGGAAGATTAATACCAAATGGGTGTTTAAATTCAAGAGGGATGATCGAGGAGTTATCATTCGAAACAAAGCTCGACTCGTTGTTCAAGGCTTCAGTCAGCAGGAGGGGATAGATTTCACCGAAGTATATGCCCCTGTTGCAAGACTTGAAGCAATCAGAATCTTCCTTGCATTTGCATCATGGAAAGGATTTAAAGTTTTTCAGCTAGATGTGAAGTCGGCGTTTCTTTACGGCAAGGTGAAAGAGGAGGTTTATGTCGGGCAGCCACCGGGCTTCACCGACCCAATTCACAAAGACAAAGTTTATCTTCTTGATAAGGCGTTGTACGGCTTACATCAGGCCCCGAGAGCCTGGTATGAGACCTTGTCTCAACATCTGTTAGCCAACCACTTCACTCGAGGAAAGATAGACGCCACTCTGTTCACAAAAGAAGTCGACGGGCATCTTCTGATTGTCCAAATTTACGTGGACGACATAATTTTCGGGTCTACAAATGAACAACTCTGCAAAGATTTTGAACAAGTCATGAAGCAGAAGTTTGAAATGTCTTCAATGGGTGAGATGAAGTTCTTCTTGGGACTTCAAGTTGATCAACTTCCCGAGGAAACTTTCATACATCAAACAAAACACGTTCATGATGTTCTGGAGAAATTTGGGATGTCAGGAATGTCACCAATGTCCACCCCATTAGCGACGAACCATGGGATAAACCCTGATCTCACTGGAGAGAAGGTAGATGAAACATTGTATCGCTCCATGATCGGCTCGTTAATGTGTTTGACGACATCAAGACCGGATATTATGTACCCAACCTGCCTCGCAGCTCGATTTCAGTCAAATCCTAGAGCTTCGCACATGGTAATTGTGAAAAGGATTCTACGCTACCTGAAAGGAACTCCATCTCTGGGGTTGTGGTATCCAAAAGATGGCGACTTCATGCTCGAAGGATATTCTGATTCTGATTTCGGATGCTGCAAAGTGAATGCTAAATCAACAACAGCGGGGTGCCAGTTTTTCAGACCACGATTGGTCACTTGGCAATGCAAGAAGCAGACCTCTGTCGCTTTATCCACTTGTGAAGCTGAATATGTATCTGCTAGCAGCTGTTGCTCTCAGATCTTGTGGATCCAGCAACAGATGAGAGACTACGGTTTGCAATTTCTTAACTCCCCTATCTTTGTTGATAATGAGGCAGCAATTAACATAACAAAAAATCCTGTTCATCACGCTAAAACAAAACACATTGAAATTCGTCATCACTTCATCTGAGACTGTTTCGAGAAGAAGTTGATACGAATTGAGAAAATCCACACCGATGAACAAAAAGCTGACTTACATACCAAAGCATTTGACAAAACACGCTTTAAATATCTTTTGAAACTTAATGGTATGAAGTTACTATCGGATGCGGAGGAAATCGTTGGCGTTGATGAAGGTACCACTGTAGATGATGTTGAGAAACAATCTACAATGGTTTGTCGAATTTTTACTTGTTTTGGTTTTTAGGGGGAGATAGTAGTTTTATTTTCAGAAAATATAAAAACAATAAAAAATTCGAAAAAGACAAAAACATTAGAAAATTTCAAAAACCCAAAAACATGATAAAATTTCAAAAAGAGTTTGTGTAAAAAGGGAAAATGATAGTACATCAGCTAGACGGTTACAGTACACTAAAGAAATGGAAGGTTCAAATGCGTTAAACAGTCTCACTGATGATGTGTCGATAGGTTTTTACACATTTAGTAAGTCTGTTCGAGATATAAACCTAAAATCTTACTTGCTTATTTCGTGGGGAACACTACTTGGATATATAGATAACCCCTGAAATATTGTTTGAAAGGTCTCATAATCTGATATACTAGGTCTTTATTCTCAATGATGTCTGGGGTATTATTCCGGGACTTCTGCTGAACGGTAGTTCTGACCTAGTCCTTGGATAATACTTTCTGCAAATGCTTGAAACATAGCATAAACCCTCAGCATGCCGATGAAACAATAAAATTGATAGTCGCTGCTGTTGTAGCTAAAAGATCCTCTAAAGGGGACATTCTGAAAAGTCGAAGCTGATATCTCTCTGCGTATACGGAAGTATCGACCTGAGATCCCTCGGCCCTCGCATACCTAATTTATGTACATATATCATTGTAGTATACTCACCTGTAAGACTGATTATTGGGATTCTGGATACGGGAGTATATTCAAGAGGTGGGACACTCGTATAAGTTTAAGTCTCTAAAATACTAAATCAGTATCCTGAACAGATTGAAATGTGTGTAAGAATTTAAGTGGATCAGCATATCGACAATCTAAGTGAATTGTTTAATGTTTGGCATGAAATCAAGCTTAATGGTACTTGTAACTTGTCGGAAGCTGATATGATTCCCTAACACGCTCACCAAAAATATGTTCGTAAATAGTTTATTTTTACTATTCTTATATTCTGTTTTTCATTTCTAGTCTAATTGCTTCATTAAAAATCCCAAAAAGATTTTATTTTTTCTGCTTTATTTTCCGACAAACCAAAGTGGAGAGTTGATCTTCGGATTCGAAAGTTGATAGAAGATGCAGGAAGTTTCTGGGATGGAAGATGTGTTTGGAGCTAATCTTAATTAATCTGTAATTGAAATGTCAAACACAAGTTCATTAAGTTGATACTTGTAATTTTTCAGAAAAATGATTGAACAAAAATTCCAAAAGTCAGTATGTTTTGTTTCAAGTCAACCAAGGTCATTAAGTTGGACTTGGTCGACAAATTAAGTACCTTGGGTCATTAATTTGAACCAAGCAACTTAAGTGGATTTCTAAAATCTGACAAAATTTGAGAAAAATCAAAGTTAAAGTGTGTCTCATTCGGATGCTCATCCGGTCGGATAGCCATACGCACGGATGGTAATCCGCACGGGTGACAATACGGGTTTGTTGAGAGTATATATAGAGGGTCAAAGAGTCAGTCAATGCTATCCGCACGTACAATACTCTTTCTCTCTCACTCGCACTTCAACTTTCTGATTTCAGAATTCTTTGCACGGATCTTTGTTTTCGTTGGTTTGCACAACATTAACAATGGCAAAGGTATGTTTTTCTAACTCAAATCTGCTATAATCCGTTGTTTGATAACTGTTCATCTCGTATCTTTTCTTTCGGAGCTCTTATCTTAGATCTAGCCTGTATTAGTCTGTTTTGTTATGAATAAATCATAGGGTTTTGTTCGGAATGATTAGATCTAGAGTTTTACGGTTTAATTTTTGTTATAACATGTTTAAATCTTGTAGATCTGATGTTTAGACGGTACGAAGTGTCGGTTAGGTTTTGTGAAATTAAACTGTGAATAGGAAGTTTTAGACAACATTGAACATAGGGTTTTGATCGCGTTGACATCGTCTGTGTAGATCTGTGTTCAATTTTAGGATTTGCCTTAGAAATTTTTTTTGATGTTTAAAGACTGTTCTTCATCTGTGATTTGCAATCCGCGCGGATAACTTGTGCGCACGGATGACAATCCGGAGCAAAGCATGTTGTACGCATGGATGACAATCTAAGCACATGTTGTACGCACGGATGGCAATCCATGGGCAATGTCAGGCTGTACGCACGGATGGCAATACGGGGCATAGACAAGTTGTCCGCACGTAGAACTTATCCGCACGGATAAGTCATACGCACGGATAAGTCATGCGCACGGATAACCCTTTAAGTGTCAAGCCGTGCGGATAACCCTTAAATTGACAATCCATATGGATAATCTTTCACAAAGCATAGGAAGTTTTTCTATTGTTAGAATATTTTGAGATCCCAAAATATTTCTTAAATGAATAAAATTTCTGCAGGATTGGGATAAATCTCATAATATTTACTATGTATTGGATAAAGAGTTTACCGAAAACACGATAGTTCAAGATATTGCGAAATTCTTGAGAGAAAGTAGAATCTCTAAGGCTTTAACTGATAAGACTGTAGCATATGAATCTCACGTTAAAAGATTTTGGAGTGCTGCAAGATATGAAGAGAGTGATAAAACTATTCATTCTGCTGTATCAAAGAAGGATGAGAATGGAAAAGATATAGATTTGGAGATGAAAGTGACAGTTGGTGATGTAAGGAGAGTGTTGAATTTAGGAGACGCTGATAGCGACCCAACCATTGTTTCTGAACGTCTTGTAAAAGGGATATGGTGTAGAATGGGTTTTGCTGGTAGTATAAATGGAAAGATGCAGAAAACAAGTTTCAGTCACGCTTACAAATTCATGGCTCATTGTGTTCTTCATGCATTGTCACACAGAAAGGGTGGATATGATGAAACTCAAGATTATATCATGAATATCATTGCTTGTCTTGTCCTGAACAGACCGTACAATGTTTCTCAAGTAATTTTTGATTACATGACGGAGAATGTAAAGGATGGAAGCAAGAGGCTTCTTATGTATCCTAGGTTTATCCAGATGTTGATAAATGATCAGTTTGAAGGTTTAGAAAAGAGAAGTAACGACATTTTGGGACTAAGGCATATGTCACCAGACACAATCAGTAGGTTGATCAAGGGTCCAAATCCAGGAGCAAAAAGAATGATCTGTAAAATTTCAAATCCAGACTATGTAGCTCCAGAAAATGATGCATGGAGACATGAAGATAGCAATTCTGATAATGAAGATGACAAGATGAGTTTGTTCTTTAAGAAAGATACTAGATGGTGGTGTATCAAGGATGGAGAGAGAAAGAGAACTCCAAAAACGTCCCCTGCATTTTCTATTCCGAAGAATGTAGAAAAGGGTATTGTGAAAGGGGGAGTCATAAGGAAATTAGATTTTTATATTGTGAAAACTTCTAAATAAATTTGTCAAACATTTGTTTTGCAGGGTCTTCTGGAGAACCACAACAAAGGCTGAGAGATGAAACAATTTTGGAACCGTCAGCAGTTATTCAAGAAGGAGCTGAATTGTTATCACAATCTCTTCAAAGTTTCTTAAAGAAGAATGAGGATGCTGCTAAAGGTGTTAAAGATCAAGAAGGTGTCGTTCAAGATCTATCAAGTGATGATGATTCTGAAACCACTATATCAGAATCTGAACTTGATCCAATCACTCTTGGCAAAGGAAAAGCTCAGTTAAAGAAAAAGTCTACAAAGAAAAAGAAAGGGTCAGATGAAGAAGATTCAACTTATGATCCTGAGAATCCAAAGAAACAAATCAAGAAAAGAAAAGCAGTTGTAGCTGGCCTCATTCCTAGAAATGTTCGTGCTAGAAAAGGAGAAGCTCAAATTCAAATTGAACAAGGAAGTAAAGATTCACAACATGTTAAACCTCGAAAAACAGAAGCTGAAAAGAAGACTAGTCACGATGACTACGTTGAAGTTACCGAGGGTGGAGTCTCCTATTAAGATTTTCCAAAAATACCAGAGAATATTGAGATTCCAGAATCTTCACATCCAAGAGACTCAGATGATTTCTTTAGCAATTTTCCACCTGCTTCAGGTGATCCGTTAGAAGATCTGAATTTTGATGATGATTTGTTCAACAATGAAGCAGTGAGAGTTCTGGCAAAGAAAGTCAAAGATCTTGAAAAAGAAAAAGAAAAGGCTGAAAGCGGACGTGATCTTTTGTTGAAGCAAGTTAATAAAATAATGAAAGCTCATGATCAACTTAAATCGGTGTTAATCTTTCATGAAGATAACACCATGAAGAATATAAAGGAAGATGGTGATAGTAATACTAAAGTGATTGAAGTTCTTACGGCAGAAATCTCTTCATTGAATGAGAAGACAAAGAATCTCCAAGATGTAAATCAAACACTCAATCAGCTTCTCAGTGAAATGAGTGAATCTACTTCAAATGAAATGAAAGCAATGAAGTTGGAGATGGAAGCCATGAAAGCAGACAAAGTGATGAAAGATGAACAACTTAAGATGTTATATTCTGTTGTGGAAAATCTTTTGAAAAAGGATGTTCATGCTGCCTTCAATGAAATTGAAGTAAGAAAAGTTGAAGAAAGAAGACTTAAAAGAGAAAGAAGACTAGCCGAGGATGCTATTCAAAAGAACAAAAGTATAGTTGAAGATGTTCAGGAAGCTGGTGGTTCTTCAAGTCAAGTTGATGCTGAAATGATTGATGTTGAAAATGCTCAAGAACAAGTTGCTCAAGAACAAATTGAACATGGTCAAGATTTCATGTTAGTTGGAGAGTCTTCTCAAATCATTGATTCTGATGAAATCATTCGTAGAGTTGCTGCTAAACAAAAGAAGAAAAAGGCCAAAGAAGTATTGCTACTTGAATGGAAGACAAAGCAATTTGTTCTTGTTGGTAATGCATATACAGCACCTCTCAATGTAAAAGAAGCTCTTCACGGAATGAAAATTATGAAAAGGAGAAAAGAAGCAAAGAAGGCTCGTGCAGAAGAAGTTAGTGATTCTGATGAAGAACTTCTTGGAGATGATGAAGCAGATGAAGATGAAGAGAAAGATGACGATGATGAGAAAGACGATGATAATAAGAAAGATGATGATAAGAAGAACGATGACGATGATCAAGGTTCTTCAGGATTGATTGTGAAGAATCCTATTGATGAACAAAAGATTGAGGAGTTTCTGAATGATCAGATCAACGAACAAGAAGATGATGATCAGCAAGAAACTTCTACTTCTAGAAAGCAGCACATGGATCAGGTATTCCTCACAAATCCTACCGTCATTTTCTTACAAGATAAAAATCAGGAAGTGATTGAGGTTAGAAGGTCAAGGGAAGAGATGTTAGAGGAATTGGGTTTGCAAGAAGGGAAATTTAAATTCGATATTGAAGATGAGATTCCTGAGACTTCTGAAGATGTATTTGAGCCGAGATATGCTTTCGAAGCTGATCATTACAATGATGTAATTGTTGAAGATGCTTCAGATTCATCTGATGATGAAGTTGATTTTCATTATTCTGGGATTGATGAAACATTTCCTTCGTTGTCGGAAATGTTCAAAGATCGAAATGAAGAAGAAATCAGGAGAAAGATAGTGGAGAAAGTGTCTACAGAAGGTATTCCAGATACCATACCGAGAGAAAATCTTGCTGAAGAAAGAAAGAAATGGTACAAAGTCATGCCAAAAGAGAGAAAGAAGCTTCGGGCACTTCAATTCTTTACACACGACAAAGAACTCTCTTGGGGTGACATTCTCTCATGGGGATATTTGGAAGACTTAAAAGTTTATGCAATCAGAAGAGAACAGGGAGTACAGTATTTTGAGTTCTTGTCTGATATCAAAACTCTGCCATGGTGGGATATAGATGAATTGGTGAAAACAAAGAACATCAAAGAATTTTACCATGGGTTAGATGTGAAGCAACATGATCAAAGGTTATGGAATTATGTGAAGCTGCAAGCTGAGAAAAGATATCCTGATTGGAAACCACACTTTCCACAATAAATTGTCAGAATCTTAGATAGTGGTGAAAAAGATATTACTCTGGATATCAAACCTCCAAGTTGTTTGAAGAATATGCCTTTACGGGCAATGGAGCAAGATTTCCACGAAGAGTTTGAAGGGTGGTTGTACAATCAATCTACAGCTGAAGCAATAATTTCATTAAACAACAAGTCCACTGGTGAAGCAAGAAGGATCTGTGTGTTAGATCCTATGTGGCTTGTAAATTGCTCGAAGAAAGATATAGATTGTCTGTTCTACAACAAGATAGTTTATGAGAGACCTGACAGAGAGCAAGCTATGCAATATCAAAAGGTTGTGGATGTTTGTTACGTAAAAGACATCAACTCTGGAAGATACTGGAAGACAAAATGGAGAGATCTAGAGATTGACGAGTTCTTGAAAGTATACAAGCGTGAACAACGTTCCAAAAAGATTGCTGAAAGAGCTGCTGAGATGGGAAAACGTAAATTGGGGATTGTTCCTCCAACAGATCAAACACCAATTGAATCTGAAGAAAACAAAATTCCTAAGTGGGATCGGAAGCGTGATGGAGATCCAGTCTACAGAAATTGGTGGATGACTGAAGGAAGACAAAAACGAAAAAGAATGTTGGAGCAAAAGGCACAGAAAAGAAGGGAGAAAGCGCGTGAACGAAGACGCAGCAGAAGGAATTAAAGACTATGCTGGAAGGTACTACAACTACATCCGAGGGGGAGTCTGTTAGTACATAACGTCTGTAGCTTCCGTCAGCATGTAGTCATATTTTGTATTCTGTGTTTTTGTAATCTATATGTATGTATGTAGCTAGCAAGACAACTCAGGAACAGGTTTTGTATGTAAAAGTTTTGGTTGTAACAAGCTCACCTGTACGGATGGTAATACGCACGGATGACTTATCCGCACGGATAAGTCATACGCACGGATAAGTCATCCGCACGGGTGAGTCATACGCACGGATAGCCCACCCGTACGTACAACACTTCTTAGTTTTCCTGAGGTTGCCTATAAATAGGAGGTCCGGTGCATCTTTGTTAGTACTTTTGACACGCACGGATAGTCTGTACTTCTACCGGATCTTTGTGACTTTCAGAACACTCAATAGAAAGAACAGACAAGTGTTTAAACGTTGAATTCTGTGTTGAACAAATCTGTGATTCGTCATAATGGATTCCGCACATTAAGACGAAATCGATTCATCTTGTTCCTTACGATCAGATCCTGCATCATCGGGACCAACAAAATGAAAAAATCCAAAAACATGAGATAATTTCAAAATCCAAAAACAATATAAAACTAAAAAGAGTTTGTGTAAAAAGAGGAAATGATAGTACATCAGCAAGACAGTTACAGTATGCTAAAGATATGTAATGTTTAAAAAAGCGTTAAGCAGTCTCACTGATGATATGCCGATAGGTTTTTACACACTTAGTAGACTGATTCGGGATATAAACATAAAATCATTTCTTGCTTATTTCGTGGGGAACATCTCTCGGATATATAGGTAACCCCTGAAATCTTGTTTGAAAGATTTTCTATTTCTGACATACTAGGTCTATGTGTGTGTAACAACTCTCATCAAAAGTCATATTTATTTAATTAATTTGCCCAACAGGAAACCCTAATTGAGACACCCAAATGATTCGGCGTAAACCCTAAAATTTTCAGAACAATCGGAATCAGGATCAGGACCCATAAAACTCAGGGGGGGGGGGGTAAACCCTAATTAGTATTATCAACACAGTTTGTTGTCAAGAATTCGAAATAACGCGAAACCAACTCAGCAAGCCTACTGGGACACAAGGCTACCCTAGGGTAGATTGTTACCTCCCGCGACACGCGACAGAAACATGGACATCCTTCGCGACACGCGGGGGAAACAATTTTCAAGTATAAATAGAACAGTCTGTTTCATGCAATTGAGTGTTCATTCGACGTTCAAATTCGAATTGTACGTTGAGTTATAGCATAAACAGTCCCACAACACACACGGATCACTAATCGCCGCCGCAATACAGGGTAATAACTCAATCGCTGATACGATTTAATGTCCGATCGATTAAACTATCCAATGGATGTTTAAGTGCTGCCCACATTAGGGTTTATGCTTTGTCAATCGTCGTTAATTCGATGGATGTTTAAGTATCGCACTTTGTCATTCGTTGTGAAGGTTTTAATCTCGTGAGTTATCGTAAATGCTGTATTAAGTTACCAACCAAATTGTGTGCCTGTTATTAAATTTAGGTTAAAAGGCTAATCAGTAGGCTAGGCTCTGCTCAATTAAATCTACAATGTGAGTCATTCTCTTTGTATCAAATTACTTTACAAAACCCTATTTATTTCAAAAGTTATAATTACAGTGATTAAGTCTTGTTATCTGAAATTACTGCCAGTATGTGGGGGGATGTGCACATAGCTACTAATTATTTATCACTTGTGGGTAAACGGACCCAGCAAGTGATATATCCACAGTCACAAGTCCGGTCAAGTGACAACTGGGTCAGTTAATTCAAAAGATAGAGACATTGTAATCGCTCTTAATACTGTAAATTATAACAAACAGGTCGTTTTAGTAAAATGAATGATTCACTCAGTATTTCCCGCTGACAAAACCTTTTTCAAACATGTTTCAGGTGATCTGTTGTGATCCAAGAAAAGTGCCGAGAAGCACTACAAGCTTAAGGAAGTGGCTCAGTATAAAATAAAGAAACATGTTTTGTAAAATAAAAGATTTCGTTGTGAAATCTCAAGATTGTAAATCACGGGGTTTTATCCCGAGTTGTGAAATAAAATAATCGGGAAATATTTCAGTTTTAAAAAGATCCTGATGATAAACTTCCGCTGTTAAACTCAATACCACGGGATTTCTGTCCCGTGGCTCCTGAAACGGGTCAAACCGGGTCGGGGGCCGTGACAGAAAAAGGTGGTATCAGAGCCACTGATTTAAGCCAATTAAGTATTTAGAAATACTTAATTTCACTAATTGTTATTATGTGATTATGTGTGTTATTAACTGACTATTTGATAGTTACAGTATGGGTAAACAAAAGTTGTCAAACATCTATCTTAAATTAGATAGGTCATCCAACGAGAAGGGAAGTTCATCCCAACCCAAATCCTCAAATCACTCTGTAATTCCTGAAGAAGGAATATTTGTGAGAAAGGCACATTATGAGAAACCACTTTCTCCTAATAAAAGAAGTTTGATTATTAGGAAAAGTCTGGAGGAAATAAGGAAAATCCGAGAAAAGAAGATTAAACAGGAAACCCAGGAGTTAACCAGTAAATCACCTTGGGAAGACAAGTTAGACGAAAAATGGGTGGATCTATATATGCTAGCTACTGTAGCAGTTAATATAAATCTTTAAAATAATCTGACACATGTTTTAGTATCCAGATCACCTACAGTCTAGAAACTTTACCCAGTAAATAAATAATTTACAATAAACCTTTGTGTGTGTTAATTTTTAGTTGTTTTGTTGTTAACCAATATGAAATAATATTTAAAGGTTATCTATAAAATTTTGTTATAAAATTTCTAATTATGTGTATTTTGCTAAACAGCATGAGTGACTTGTCTGACGCCCTTCAAAACTTAAATCTCTATCCGGTAAAAATAGAGGTTTCCAGGGATTTCAATAGGTATATACCAGACATAGAAGAACCTATTGAATTTAATGCTTCACCACCTCCAGAGAAACCCAAGCCCAAGAAAAGAAGGAGAGTTGTAGGATGGAGGCGTGTGCATAGGAGGAAGCCCGTCACTAGAAAGATGCCTAAAATTGAAAATCCTTTAGATAAAGGGAAGGAAATTGAAGCCGGGGAAGAGTCTAGGCAGATGGGATTACGGTTTGATGAATATTCTAAGCAAATAGAAATGGAGGTTGGAGGAAGTTCTCAGGTAGAAGTTGGAGAAAGTTCTAAACAAACTCAGGAAATGACATTGCAGGAAGAGTTAGATTTTATATTGGCAAGCTGTGATACTATTTAGCCTGTTAATACAAATGTTTTTACTCGTCCTATTGAAACTCAACTCCCTATAAACTTAGAACCAGCAATCCCAGAACCTATAGTCCATACCCAACCTTTAGGAATGGACGAATGGTGGACGAATGACTGGCAATTCCAAAACCTGCTCAACAGTCCTAATTCCTTTCTTCCTTAGTTCGACCCGGAACCATTACCAAATCCACCCATGAGTAACGAGAATTTAGCAGAACTTCGCCATTTTGGCGAAGAGTTAATGGATGCGGGAAATAGAATTCGGGAGATAGGAGGACAAATTGCATGGAAGTATGATGAAAGGGAGCTTCGTTTTTAGGAAAATAAATGATGAAAGATAGTAGGTTTATGAAATTGTTGTTGTGTAATAGTAATAATAAAACCAGTATGTTTAAAAATAAATAATAAAACGATTGTATATAGAAGCATGATATAATCTATAAAACAAATGAAATTTTAGAAAATTTACAATTTTGTTTTTGTATATTCGTTTACGTGATTATGTGCAATTAATTGTGACATTGGATTATTTCTTTTATACTAATTATTTATCTATAAATTAATTATCAGATGAAAAACGCTAATAACGAACCAGTTAATGAGGTTAATCAATCTGAGCAACACCCGGGGGATCAATATATGACTAGACAGGATATAGAAATTATTGTTGCTCAAGGAATAGCTAATGCTATTCCAGCAATAGTTGCTGCTGTTAAAAATCCAATCGAGCCTCAACCAATCGTTCCAAGCAAACGCATTTCTGAAGATAACTTCAGTAATAGTATAAACGGAGGCGGTAATCATACTAATCATAATAATGAACCAATGCAAGCTCCGCTCTCTAAGAAAATGAAAGCTGCAACACCTAGTTGCACTTACAAAGAATTTCTTGCTTGCAAACCCACTGAATTTGCAGGCAATGAAGGAGCGACTGCGGCACTGCGTTGGTTAGAGAAAACCGAGGCAGTGATTACCATAAGTAAATGTGCTCAGGATGATCAGGTCATGTACGCGTCAAATCTTTTTAAAGAAGGGGCGCTAGAATGGTGGAACACGGTGTTACAAGCAAAAGGAAGAATGATAGCTTATGCCATAAATTGGGAAGAATTTAAGAATCTTGTAGAAAGAAAATTCTGTCCTGAGTATGAAAAAGATCAAATGGAAAATAAGTTCTTAAACCATAGAATGATGGGTGTAGATTGTCGCGGTTATACGTCGACATTCTTCGAATATGCTAGAGTGGTACCAACACTGGCTTCGCCAGAACCGGTACTCATTTCTCGCTATATTTGGGGATTGATTGGGGAAATCCGCAATATCGTTAAAGCTGCGAGACCTCGCACTATTGACGATGCAGTGGAATTAGCCAACACCCTAACTGATGAACTGGTACGCACAAGAGATGATAATAAGAAAAAGGAACTAGCTCAGAAAATTACCCAAGGATTTCGTACGGGTAATAATAACTACTTCAAGAGAAAAGGAACAGGGCAATCTTCAACTTTGCCGTTCTGTCAAAATTGCAAAAAGAAACATTTTGGAAGATGCAAGGTATATTGCAATTTTTGCAAAACTGTAGGACATCGTGAAGAAAATTGCAGGAAGAAATCCATAATTTGTTATAATTGTGGAGAAGCAGGACATTTCAAAACAGAATGTCCTAAAGTGGTCAAACCTGCAGACAACAAAGCCAAGACAGTCGACGGAACCACTAAAAAGAATGTCAGAGCATTCCAGCTGACCACTCAAGAAGCAGAACTTATTCCAGATGTGATAGCTGGTACGTTCCTAGTTCACAACGTATATGCAAAAGTATTATTTGACTCTGGTGCAAACCAAAGTTTTATAAATACTTTATTCTGTCAAGCTCTTAAGTTACCTATAACCAACATTAGGCAGATTTTTACAGTCGAAACCGCAGATGGGAATTCAGTTAAAATAGATCAGGTTTTGCAAAAAGTAGAAATATAACTTTCAGGTCATAAATTTTCTGCAAATCTGTTACCTATGAAATTAGCTGAATTCGATGTTGTGTTAGGAATGGATTGGTTAATAGTCAACCATGCTCGAATCCTTTGTGATAAAAATTCTATAGAAATTCAAGCACCTACTGGAGAAATAATCATGATTACAGGAGATAAGCCACGTAAACCCATGAAGTTCATATCAGCAATGAAAGTTGCTAGTTATGAACGAAAGCAAGGAATAGTATATATGATTTCAGTAATCATTAGTACTAAGAATAAAGAACTTAAGGAGATCCCTGTAGTCTCAGAATACCCAGATGTATTCCCAGAAGAGTTACCAGGATTACCACCAGATAGGAAGGTAGAATTTAGGATTCATCTACTTTCCGGAACTATACCGATAGCCAAGGCACCTTATCGGTTAGCACCCACAGAAATGTTAGAACTGAAAACACAATTAGATGAATTACTAAGTAAAGGATTCATACAACCTAGCTCATCCCCTTGGGGAGCTCCAGTGTTGTTTGTAGAGAAGAAAGATGGTTCGATGAGAATGTGTATTGATTATAGAGAACTGAATAAGGTTACAATTAAGAATCGATACCCATTACCTAGGATTGATGATCTTTTCGATCAACTTCAAGGAGCTAGATATTTTTCTAAGATCGACTTACGTTCCGGATATCATCAATTAAAGGTACAAGAAGAAGACATACCTAAAACTGCTTTCAGAACTAGGTATGGTCATTACGAGTTTACAGTCATGCCCTTTGGATTAACAAATGCACCTGCCACATTCATGGACATGATGAATAGAATATGTAAACCGTATTTGGATAAATTTGTAATTGTCTTCATAGACGATATACTTATTTATTCAAAAAGTTAGGACGAACATTGTGAGCACTTAAATACACTCTTAACTTTGTTAAGAAAAGAAAAGCTTTATGCCAAATTCTCGAAGTGTGAATTTTGCTAAAGGAAGTGCAATATTTAGGACACATGGTAAATCATGCAGGTATTCATGTAGTTCCTGCTAAGATAGAGGCAATTACCAATTGGAAGGTTCCGCAAACCGCAATGGAAATTAGAAGTTTTATAGGTTTGGCTGGGTATTATAGACGGTTTATTAAGGATTTTTCCAAAATAGTTGTACCATTAACTAAGCTAACCTGTAAAGCCATTAAGTTTGAATGGGGACCTAAACAAGAAGAAGCCTTTAGAATATTGAAGTAGAAATTAACAAATGCTCCAATCCTAGCTTTACCAGAAGGGACTGAAGATTTTGAAGTTTACTGTGATGCTTCAAAACTAGGATTAGGATGTGTGCAAATGCAACGCAAGAAAGTAATTGCGTATGCTTCAAGGCAATTGAAAAAGCACGAAGAGAACAATACAACTCATGATTTAGAATTAGGAGCTGTAATTTTTGCCCTTAAGATTTGGAGACATTATCTTTACGAAAGTAAATTTACTGTCTATAGAGACCACAAAAGTTTAAAATATATTTTTGGGCAAAAAGAATTAAACATGAGACAAAGAAGATGGATGGAAATCCTAAGTGATTACGACTGTGATATTCAGTATCACGAAGGAAAGGCAAATGTAGTTGCAGATGCCTTAAGTCGTAAGTATCATGAGAAACAACGACGGGTTCGTGCTCTCAGATTAAATCTATAGTTAGATTTAATGGAACAACTGAAGCATTTTCAAGAAACAACAATAGAGGATGTTGCTGAAGGAATGAAAGGACGAATAAAAGAATTAGAGCAAGGAGCTGATGGAATTTGGAGATTCCACAAAAACAGAATTTGGGTACCAAAGCAGGGAGAATTAAGAAATAAGATTTTAGAGGAAGCTCATAAATCTAGGTATACCATACACCCTGGAAACAATAAGATGTACCAAGATTTAAGAAAGAATTTTTGGTGGATAGGCATGAAGAAGGATATAGCTAGATATGTTTCTAAGTGTCTTACTTATTCACAAGTTAAGGCAGAACATCAGAAACCTTCAGGTCTACTCCAACAATTAGAAATGCCAGTATGGAAATGGGAACTCATAACAATGGATTTTGTTACTAAGTTACCCAAAACCAGAAAAGGTAATGATGCGATTTGGGTAATTGTGGATCGATTAACCAAATCTGCTCATTTCCTGCCTATGAAAGAAACTTTAGCATGGAAAGACTAGCAAAGTTGTATGTAGATGAAGTCGTATCTCTACATGGAGTTCCACTCTCCATTGTATCAGATAGGGATAGTCGTTTCACTTCTCATTTCTGGAAAAGTTTCCAAGAAGCAATGGGAACTCGACTAAACCTAAGTACTGCATATCATCCTCAAACGGACGGGCAAAGTGAAAGAACGATCTAAACTCTAGAAGACATGCTCCGAGCATGTGTGATAGATTTTGGTGGAAATTGGGACGACCATTTACCATTAATTGAATTCTCCTATAACAATAGTTATCATTCAAGTATTAAACTGCCCCATTCGAAGCACTGTATGGAAGAAAGTGCAGAACTCCAGTTTGTTGGGCAGAAATAGGAGAAAGTCAATTACCAGGTCCAGAGATAGTGCAAGAAACGACCGACAAGATTACTCAAATCAAGGAAAGGCTGAAGACGGCTCGAGATCGCCAGAAGAGTTATGCAGACAATAGATGCAAGCCGTTAGAATTTCAAGTTGGAGATAGAGTACTGTTGAAAGTTTCCCCTTGGAAAAGAGTTGTTCGATTTGGTAAGAAAGGAAAGCTAAGTCCAAGATACGTAGGACCATTTCCGGTGATCCAATGTATAGGATCAGTTGCTTATCGTTTACAACTACCCGAAGAACTAGCTGGAGTACATGATGTATTTCATGTATCCAATCTCAAGAAATGTCTATCAGATGAATCTTTGGTAGTATCTCTCCAAGATATAGAGGTAAACGAAAAATTAAAATTTGTAGAAAAACCTCTTCAGATAGAAGATCGAAAGGTGAAATTTCTCAAACACAAGCGACTAGTTCTAGTTAAAGTCAAGTGGGATTCAAAGAGAGGAGCTGAATACACTTGGGAGCTGGAATCAGAAATGAAGCGAAAGTATCCTCATTTATTCCAGTAAATCTCGAGGACGAGATTTTTATTAAGGTGGGGAGAATGTAACAACTCTCATCAAAAGTCATATTTATTTAATTAATTTGCCCAATAGGAAACCCTAATTGAGACACCCAAATGATTCTGCGTAAACCCTAAAATTTTCAGAACAATCGGAATCAGGATCAGGGCCCCTAAAACTCAGGGGGGGGGGGGGAAACCCTAATTAGTATTATCAACACAGTTTGTTGTCAAGAATTCAAAATAACGCGAAACCAACTCAGCAAGCCTACTGGGACACAAGGCTACCCTAGGGTAGATTGTTACCTCCCGCGACACGCGACAGAAACAGGGACATCCTTCGCGACACGCGGGGGAAACAATTTTCAAGTATAAATAGAACAGTCTGTTTCATGCAATTGAGTGTTCGTTCGACGTTCAAATTCGAATTGTACGTTGAGTTATAGCATAAACAGTCCCACAACACACACGGATCACTAATCGCCGCCGTAATACAGGGTAATAACTCGATCGCTGATACGATTTAATGTCCGATCGATTAAACTATCCAATGGATGTTTAAGTGCTGCCCACATTAGGGTTTATGCTTTGTCATTCGTCGTTAATTCGATGGATGTTTAAGTATCGCACTTTGTCATTCGTTGTGAAGGTTTTAATCTCGTGAGTTATCGTAAATGCTGTATTAAGTTACTAACCAAATTGTGTGCCTGTTATTAAATTTAGGTTAAAAGGCTAATCAGTAGGCTAGGCTCTGCTCAATTAAATCTACAATGTGAGTCATTCTCTTTGTACACTTTACAAAACCCTATTTATTTCAAAAGTTATAATTACAGGGATTAAGTCTTGTTATCTGAAATTACTGCCAGTATGTGGGGGGATGTGCACATAGCTACTAATTATTTATCACTTGTGGGTAAACGGACCCAGCAAGTGATATGTACACAATCACAAGTCCAGTCAAGTGACAACTGGGTCAGTTAATTCAAAAGATAGAGACATTGTAATCGCTCTTAATACTGTAAATTATAACAAACAGGTCGTTTTAGTAAAATGAATGATTCACTCAGTATTTCCCGCTGACAAAACCTTTTTCAAACATGTTTCAGGTGATCTGTTGTGATCCAAGAAAAGTGCCGAGAAGCACTACAAGCTTAAGGAAGTGGCTCAGTATAAAATAAAGAAACATGTTTTGTAAAATAAAAGATTTCGTTGTGAAATCTCAAGATTGTAAATCACCGGGTTTTATCCCGAGTTGTGAAATAAAATAATCGGGAAATATTTCAGTTTTAAAAAGATCCTGATGATAAACTTCCGCTGTTAAACTCAATACCACAGGATTTCTGTCCCGCGGCTCCTGAAACGGGTCAAACCAGGTCGGGGGCCGTGACAGTGTGTGATGATATCTGGGGTATTATACCAGGACTTCTGATTTTGCGAAAGCAATAGCCTAGTCCTCGTATAATACTCTGCACTGCTTTAATCATTAAATCCTACCCTCAGCCTAAAAAATGATGAAACATTGCAAAATACTAATCATGTGCTGTTGAAGAAAAGATCCCCAATAGGGACACACCGAAAGTCGAGCCATCATCTCTTTGTCTGAACGGAAGTTCTAACCTGAGCTCTCATGGCCTCACACTACCCTTTACAGATATCATTATTGTACGTTCACCTGTAAGATTGAATATAGAGATCTGGATATGAGAGTATATTCTGAGGTGGGACACACGTATAAGTTAAGTTCTTAAAACACTAATTCCTATCCTGAATAAGTTGAAATTTGTGTGAAAACTTAAAAGGATCAGTATATCGACAATCTAAGTAAATTGTTTAATACTTGTTGTGTAATCAAGCTCAACGGTACTTGTAACGTGTCAAGCAGCTGATATGATCCTCTGACACACTCACCAAAAATAAGTTTGTAAATAATTTAGGTTTACTTCATTTCATTTCATTTCATAGTTAGTTCAAAAACCAAAAAGATTTCATAGTGTTTCAGTTTAAACTTTCTTAAAATTCCAAAAAGATTTTATTTTTCTGCTTTAATTTTTCGACAAACCAAGGTAGAAAGCTGATCTTCAGACTCGCAGTCATGAAGCAGAGCAGGAAGTTTCTGAACTGGACAATAGGGTTAGGAGCTAATCTTGAATGGTTTGATGATTCAAAGACAAAAACAAGTTCATTAAGTTGACACTTGTAAATTTTCACGAAAAATGTGTTTGAAAAGTTTGAACAAATTATCAGTTGTTTTCGTTTCGGGTCAACCAAGGTCATTAACTTGGACTTGGTAGACAAATTAAGTGCCTAGGGTCCTTAACTTGGACCTAGATACTTAAGTGGATATTCTAAAACTGACCAAAATCTGATAAAACGTCAAAAGATCAACACTTCAAGTCAAAGGGTGTTTGGATCGAATGGCGATCCGATCGGATGGCCATTCGACACTTGCATTTGCCTATATAAAGAGGTCAATGGTCTTCAGTCAAATTTTTATTCGTTCGAGTGACCATCCGACACTCTCTCAAACACTCTCACTTTCTTGATCATTGTTCTTCATTCTTGCTTTCCACATTTCATTGGATTGTTGGCACGCTCAACCTTCACAATGGGAAAGGTAAGTTTGCTAATCTTAACTATTAAATTTGATGTTTTGATGATGTTTTTGGGTTCGGCGACTGTTCGGACCAAATTTCTTAGATCTAGGCTTTATTAATGATATTTGATAGAATCCAAGCATAGGGTTTTGTTCACGGGCCTTAGATCTATAGGTTTGCCGTCTCAATTTGTGCAAAACATGATAAATCTGATGAATTGATGTTTAGTAGGTGTCGGCATTCGGACCTGTTATTGTTAAATTAAACTCAAATGGCTGAGAGTTAGAAATATTTGAACATAGGGTTTTAATCATCGGCAAAATCTCTACGTAGATCTGTGTTCAATTTTGAGAAAAACTTAGGATATTTTTGATGTTCAGTAATCATTCAAAGTGTTCTTCAGTGGCAGTGACTCGAATGGTGGTTCGATCGGATGGCAATCCGATCGGATGGCCATCCGATCCAATACAATTCATCTTTGGAAATGTTTCTAAGTGCCTGTCTTGAAAATTGTGCCTTCATGTTAATCAGTTGTTTTTAAATAAGATGGCATCTTGATCAGATGGCAATCCAATCGGATGGCCATCCGATCCTCATCATTCACACAGTTGACTTGTCAAATGTATTGATCTGTATGTCACAAGGATCGAGTGATAATCCGATCGGATGACAAAATGATCGGATGGCCATCCGAGCCATATACACAAGTCTTGACTGATTGTTCTTTAATATTGATGGTTCATTGGATTGGATGGCAATCCGATCAGATGACCATCCGATCCTCAGTACTGCATAGAGTGTGAAATACAGAGTTAGAAAAATTTTTGAAATTTTCAAAATTTTTTATACTTGTCACTTTTTGTCTCGTACTTTGTGCAAATGCTAAACATCAATTATTTTTACAGGCAAGAGCATCGGATTGGGATAAGTCTCACAATATCTATTGTCTGTTGGACGCACACTATACAGATACAACACCGTATAAGGACATGGCGAAGTTTTTGAGAGAAAGTAAAGTTGCTAAAGCCTTAACCGATAGAACTATAGTGTATGAATCGCATGTTAGAAGGTTTTGGAGTTCGGTGAGGTATGCGAAGAGTGAAAAGACAATATACTCAGCTGTTAGAAAGAAGGACGAGAATGACTAGGATGTGGATATAGAGATTAAGTTTAATGTTGGTGATTTAAGGAGAGTTTTGGAATTAGGTGACAATGATAATGATCCTACAATAATTCCTGAGAAGTTATGCAAAGGTTTGTAGTATAGAATGGGCTTTACAGGACATGTGAGCGGGAAATACCTTAAGTCCATGTTTAGCCCTCCATATAAGTTCCTAATTCATTGCATCATTCATGCTTTGTCACATCGAAAGGGAGCGTATGATGAGACATCAGACTATATCATGAACATCATTACATGTTTAGGGCTTAACAGGCCATATAACATCTCTCAAGTGATATTTGATCATTTGATTGACAACATCAAGGGTGATACGTATATTATGTATCCAAGATTCATGCAAATGATGATAGACGATCAAGTGAATGACATTCCAAAGGATCCAGCTGATGTTTTAGGTCTACGTCATATGACGGCTGATACTTTGAGCAGATTAATTTCTTACAAAGGTTTAAAGAAAGATGAAGCTGAACCAAGGGCCAGAAGAATGATATGCAAGATTGGAAATCCAGCATACGTTGCACCTGAGAACGAGGCGTGGAGACATGATAATAGTAACTCAGAGAATAAGGATGATAATCTAAGGGATATGGTTGAAAAGAAGCTTAGATAGTGGTTCGTGAGGGAAGGTAAAAGGAAGAGAACACCAAAGGTCTCCCCAGCTGTATCTACACCGAAGAAAGTGACACCGAAGATTGTTGTTAAGGGTATAGTTGAAAGGGGGAGTCATAAGAAAAGTTAGAATTATTAAACGTCATATCTTTCTAATGAATGTTCAATGCTGGTTTTGCAGGGCCTTCAAAGGAAACACCACCAAAATTGGTTGATGAGCCAGTGCTTGAACCATCAGAAGTTCTTCAGCAAGGCGTTGGTCTTTTAAAGGAAACTCCTGAAGGTTTTCTAAAGAATAATGAGGAAACATCTATTCAAAAAGATCAAAGTTCAAGTGGTTAACCTGAAAGTGTTAAAGATATATAACCTGAAGGTGTTGCTCATGATGATTCAGATGATGCTGACGATGAATCGACTGATACAGAGACAGAGATTGATGTGTCAAAGATAGGTGTTGGAAAGGTTACCTTAAAGAAGAAACCTCAAAAGAAGAAGAAAGGATCTGATGATGATGATTCTACTTACATTCCAACAGCTGAAGAGAAAAAGAAACTTTGTATAAAGCGCAAAGCTATTCAAACAGGAATACTTCCAAGAAGCCTCAGGGCATAGAAAGGATCTGCAACAGCTCCAAAGGATCAAAGCGGCAAAAGTGAGACGCATGTTGAAACTTCAAAAGGTCCTGAAGCTGTTAAAGACAAAAGTGTTGAAGTTCCTGAGGTTGAGCAGGTTCAGGATCAAGGAAAGAAAGTTGGTGATGATGACTATGTTGAAGTAAGGGTTGCTACACCACCACCACCACCACCAGAAAGTCAGCCTATTCCAGAAAGTGGTGAATCTTCACAGCCAAAGAAAACTGTTCTTCTAGATATGTTTGAAGGTTTTCCTAATATTCACGGTGAACTCAAAGATGATATACTTCCTGATGAAGAATTCGATATGTTTCATGATGCATCTGTCAAAGATCTGAAAAAGGAAATGAGTCTTCTAGAAAAGGAGAAAGAGAAAGCTGAAGCAGAACATGACGAATTGAAACAACAGCTTGAGGAATTGAAAAAGGTGAATGAAGAGAGAAAGGCTGTCATGATCAAACATGCAAAGAAGATAAAGAATATGGAAGGAGATGTTGAGGATAATGCAAAGCTATTTGAGGTTCTATCAGCAGAGATTTCTGATTTGCATTTGAAGATGAAGAAATTGAATTAGATAAATCAGACGCTGAATCAATTGTTAAGTGAACTTCATGAAGCGTCCCCGAATGAAATGAAAGCGATGAAGCTAGAGATGGAAGCACTTAGAGCTGACAAGACAGTGAAAGATGAGCAGCTCAATATGTTACATACCGTTATGGAACATCATCTGGGAATCGATGTTCAATCCATCTACAACAACATTGAGATCCAAAGAGTTGAAGAGCGAAGAATTCAGAGAGAGAAAGAGTTGGCTCAAGAAGCGACTCAGAGAAAGAAAGGTTTAACCGTTGAGACAGAAGAGATACTTGGTTCTTCAAGTCAAGCTGATGTTGAAATGGTAGATGCTGAAGTTGATCAAGCTCAAAGCTTAGTACTTGTTGGTGAAGCTACTCCTTCGTCTTATAACTTTGAAGATATTATTCGTTTAGTAAGAGTCGAACAAAGAAAACGAAAGACAAGAGAACCAGAAGTGAAGCTTCTGTGTTGGAAAGAAGAGGAAGAGGAAAAGAAAGAAGATGAAGAGTTAGAAGATAATCTTGATGCGATTGAGAACTATGATCCTTCATGGGATGATTTGATAGATAAAGATGATGATAAAGATCAAGGCTCAACGGGGTTGATGGTGATGCCTTCTATCCAACAAAAGCTAGATGATTTTATGAACGACGAGGTCAATGAACAAGAGGAGGATCATCACCAGGAGTCTTCTTCTTCTGGAAAACATCATGCAGACCAGGTATTCCTCACACAACCTACTGTTATATATTTGAATGCTCCAGTTGAGGGGGAGTTAGAGGTACCTAGGTCTAGGCCTGAGATGTTGGAAGAGTTGGGTTTAGACGATGGAAGGTTTAAGTTTGATATTGAAGATGAGATACCTTCATCGCCAGAGAAATAGTATGAGTTGAAGTATGTTCATGAAGCTGATAACTACAATGATGTGATAATTGAAGATTGTTCGGATAGTTCTGAAGAAGATACGGTGTTTCATTATTCTGGAGTCGATGATTCATTTCCAACTCTTACCGAGATGTTTAAGTAACAAAATGAAGATGAGTTGCGAAGAAAAGTGGTCGAAAGGATAACTACTGAAGGCATTCCTCAAACTATTCCAAAAGAAACATTAGTTGAAGAAAGAAAAAGATGGTTCAAGGTCATGCCCAAGGAGAGGAAGTTCATAAGACCTCTTCAATACTTCACGCATAATGCTGATATATCATTGGGTGACATTCTTTCATGGGGGTATCTAGAAGATCTGCAAGTGTATGCCATTAGACGGAGTTGGGGGTTCAATACTTTGAGTATTTTTCAGACATTAAAACCCTCCCCTGGTGGGACGTTGAACAATTGGTGCAAACAAAGAACATAAAACAATTCTATCATGGTCTTGACGTGAAGCAACATGATCAACGATTGTCGAATTACATAAAGTTGCATGTAACAACTCTCATTAAAATTACCATATCTTATCTTATTTTACCCAATAAGAAACCCTAATTGAGACCCCCAAGTGATACTGCATGACCCCTAAAATTTTCAGAACAATCGGAATCAGGATCAGGGCCCCTAAAACTCAGGGGGGGGGGGGGTATTTTCTATTCAGTATTATCTAGACAGTTTTTGATAGAAATTGAATTTTTACGAACCGTCGACTCACCCAAGCTAGTAACAGGTGTGGCTACCCTATGCTAAAAGTGACCTCTCGCGCCACGTGAGAGCCTCTCGTGACACGCGGGCGCGCCATTTTTCCAGTATATATAGAGGGGTGTGGCACTTGCATTTGTTTGTAAGGCACAGTTTGAGAAACCACTTACCATTAAGAAAAGGAGTTGGATTATTAGAAAAAGTCAAGCAAAAATAAAGAAGTCACAACCAAAAGGAGTGGTGGTTAATAAAGAAACTCAGGAAATAGGTAATAACCCACCGTGGGAAAATGAATTAGATGAACAATGGGCAAATCTCTATATGTTAGCCACTACAGCTGTAAATGCCAGCTGACTAGAATTGTGGGGTTGTGAGAGGATGTGTTTAATAATAATAATAGTAATAAAAATATAATCCTCTGAAATAACTTAAAATAAAACTTTTGTAAGATAACGGGTGTGTACGGACGCATAGAAATATATAAAATATGGAAGTCATAAAATCGACAATTTTGGCTATATGTGTTGACGTAATTATGTGCGATTGTTTATTCTGTTTGGTTATTTTGTGCTAATAAGTAATATATATTAATTACCAGATGGAACATGCTGGTAATGAACAAGTTAACGAGGGTAACCAGTCTGCACAAAACCATGAAGATCAATTTCTGAATAGACAAGATATAGAAAACATCGTTGCTCAAGGAATAGCCAATGCTATTCCCGCAATTCTTGCTGCTGCCCGAAATCCAGTTGAACCTCAACAAATTATTCCCAGTAAACGCACTCACGGAGAGAATTTCAGCAATAGCATAAATGGAGGCGGCAACATTAATAATAACGATAACGATGATGTGATGCAGGCCCCAATTCCTAAGAAAATGAAAGCTGCAACACCTGGTTGTACTTACAAGGAATTTCTTACTTGTAAACCTGTTGAATTTGCAGGCAATGAGGGGGCGACTGCTACACTACGTTGGTTGGAGAAAACCGAGGCAGTAATCAAAA
Organism: Helianthus tuberosus; assembly: GCA_030545235.1. Lineage (NCBI taxonomy): Eukaryota > Viridiplantae > Streptophyta > Magnoliopsida > Asterales > Asteraceae > Helianthus > Helianthus tuberosus. Next base: position 163,862,087 of record CM060359.1, read on the forward strand.
TAAGTAAATGTGTCGAGGAGGACAAAGTCATGTATGCTTCTCACCTTTTCAAGGAAGAAGCATTAGAATGGTGGAATACGGTGTTGCAATCTAAGGGAAGTGACATGGCCTATGCCATGAGTTGGGAGGAATTTAAGCATCTGGTGGAATGAAAATTCTACCCAGAATATGAAAAAGAGCAGATGGCAAACAAATTCCTGAGCCACCGAATGGTGAATGTTGACTGCCGAGGGTATACTTCGAAATTTTTCGAATATGCTCGAATTGTGCCTACTTTGGCTTTTCCAGAGCCGGTACTTATTTCTCGCTACATCTGGGGTTTAATTAGCGAGATCCGTGATATTGTCAAAGCTGCAAGGCCCCGCACGATTGATGATGCGGTGGAATTAGCCAACACTTTGACAGACGGACTGGTGCGTACGGGAGAAGAAAATAGGAAGAAGGAAATGGCTAAGAAAATTACCCAAGGATTTCGTGTGGGTAATAATAGCAATTTCAAGAAAGGAAAAACTGGGCAATCTTCCACTCCGCCGTTCTGTAGAAACTGCAAAAAGAAACATTTTGGAAAATGTAATGAACCCTACAACTTCTGTAAAGCTACAGGACATCATGAAGAAGATTGCAGAAAGAAAACAAGGGTCTGCTATAACTGTGGAGAAGCTGGGCATTTCAAACCAGTATGCCCTAAATTGGTCAAACCAGCTGATACCAAGGCTAAACCTGCTGAAGGAACTAATAGAAAGAACGTAAGAGCCTTCCAACTGACTACCCAGGAAGCCGAATTAATTCCTGATGTGATAGCTGGTACGTTCCTAGTTCACGACGTTTATGCAAAAGTATTATTTGACTCTGGTGCAAACCAAAGTTTTATAAATACTTCATTCTGCCAAGCTCTTAATTTACCCTTAACCAACCTTAGACAAATTTTCACGGTAGAAACGGCAGATGGGAATTCTGTTAACATAGATAAGGTTTTGCAAAAAGGGAAAATAGAACTTTCAGGTCATAAATTTTCTGCAAACCTATTATCTATGAATTTAGCTGGATTCGATGTCGTGTTAGGAATGGATTGGTTAGTAGCCAACCATGCTCGAATCCTTTGTGACAAGAATTCCATAGAAATTCGTGCACCTACCGGAGCGGTAATTATGATTACAGGGGATAAGCCGCGTAAACCCATGAAGTTCATTTCAGTAATGAAAGTTGCTAATTATGAACGAAAGCATGGAGTAGTGTATATGATTTCAGTAATCATTAGAACTAAGGGTAAGGAACTTAAGGAAATTCCTGTAGTATCAGAATATTCAGATGTATTTCCAGAAGAACTACCAGGATTACCACCAGATAGGGAGGTAGAATTTAGAATTCATTTGATTCCTGGAACTACCCCTGTAGCAAAGGCACCTTATCGTTTAGCACCCACCGAATGTTAGAACTGAAACAACAATTAGATGAATTGCTCAGTAAAGGATTCATAGAACCTAGTTCATCCCCTTGGGGAGCACCGGTGTTGTTCGTAAAGAAAAAGGATGGTTCGATGCGAATGTGTATCGATTATAGGGAACTGAATAAGGTTACAATTAAGAATCGATACCCATTACCTAGGATTGATGATCTTTTCGATCAACTTCAGGGGGCTAGATATTTTTCTAAGATAGATTTACGCTCTGGATATCATCAGTTGAAGGTACAAGAAGAAGACATACCTAAAACGGCTTTCAGAACTAGGTATGGTCATTACGAGTTTACAGTTATGCCGTTTGGACTAACAAATGCTCCTGCAACATTTATGGACATGATGCATAGGATCTGTAAACCGTACTTGGATAAATTTGTAATTGTCTTCATCGACGATATACTTATTTATTCCAAAAGCCAGGAAGAACATTGTGAGCACCTGCATGCACTCTTAACTTTGTTAAGAAAAAAGAAGCTTTATGCCAAATTCTCGAAGTGTGAATTTTGGCTACAGGAGGTGCAATTTTTAGGACACATGGTGAATCATGAAGGTATTTACGTAGATCCCTCCAAGATAGAAGCGATCACCAGATGGAAGGTCCCTCAATCAGCTACAGAAGTTAGAAGTTTTCTAGGATTAGCTGGGTACTATAGGCGCTTTATTAAGGATTTTTCTAAGATAGTTGTGCCATTAACTAAGCTAACCTGCAAAACAGTTAAGTTTGAATGGGGACCTAAGCAAGAAGAGGCTTTTAGGATTTTAAAACAAAGGTTAACAAACACCCCATTCCTTGCCTTACCAGAAGGGACAGAAGACTTTGATGTCTACTGCGATGCTTCTAAGCTAGGATTATGATGTGTGCTAATGCAACGCAAAAAGGTAATTACGTATGCCTCAAGACAATTGAAAAAGCACGAGGAAAACTATACGACGCATGACTTAGAATTAGGGTCGATAATTTTTGACCTTAAGATTTGGAGACATTATCTGTATGGAAGTAAGTTTACTGTCTATACAGATCATAAGAGTTTAAAGTACATATTTGGGCAAAAAGAATTGAACATGAGGCAAAGAAGATGGATGGAAATTCTAAGTGACTACGACTGTGATATTCAATATCACGAAGGAAAAGCAAATGTAGTTGCAGATGCCTTAAGTCGTAAGTATCACGAAAAGCAAAAGCGAGTTCGTGCTCTTAGATTAAGTTTACAATTAGACTTAATGGAACAATTAAAGAATGTCCAGGAAACAGCAATCAAGGATAATGCTGAAGGAATGAAAGGACGAATAAAGGAATTAGAACAAGGAAGTGATGGAATTTGGAGATTCCACAAAAGAAGAATTTGGGTACCTAAGCAAGGAGAGTTAAGAAATAAGATTTTAGAGGAAGCCCATAAATCTAGCTATACCATGCACCCGGGAAACAATAAAATGTACCAAGATTTAAGAAATAACTTCTGATGGATAGGAATGAAAAAGGATATAGCTAGATATGTATCTAAGTGTCTAACTTGTTCACAAGTTAAGGCAGAACACCAGAAACCCTCAGGTCTACTACAACAATTAGAAATGCCTGTATGGAAATGGGAGCTCATAACAATGGATTTTGTTACTAAGTTACCCAAAACCAGAAGAGGTAATGATGCGATTTGGGTAATTGTGGATCGATTAACCAAATCAGCCCATTTTCTACCCATGAAAGAAACCTTTAGCATGGAAAGGTTAGCGAAGTTGTATGTAGATGAAGTAGTATCACTACATGGAGTCCCACTCTCCATTGTATCGGATAGGGATAGTCGTTTCACTTCCCACTTCTGGACAAATTTCAAGGAAGCAATGGGAACCCGACTAAATTTAAGTACTGCATATCATCCTCAAACAGACGGACAATGTGAAAGGACGATTCAAACTCTAGAAGACATGCTTCGGGCATGTGTAATAGATTTTGGTGGGAACTGGGATGACCACCTACCCTTAATCGAATTCTCCTATAACAATAGTTACCATTCAAGCAATGAAGCTGCCCCATTCGAAGCACTATATGGATAAAAATGCAGAACTCCAGTCTGTTGGGCAGAAATAGGAAAAAGTCAGTTATCAGGTCCTGAAATTGTGCAAGAAACCACCGACAAGATCACTCAAATCAAGGAAAGACTAAAGACGGCTCGAGATCGCCAGAAGAGTTATGCAAACAATCGACGCAAACCACTGGAATTTCAAGTCGGAGATAAGGTACTTTTGAAAGTTTCTCCTTGGAAAGGAGTAGCTCGGTTCGGGAAAAAGGGAAAGCTATGTCCAAGGTACGTAGGACCATTCCCAGTAATCCAACAAATAGGACCAGTTGCTTATCGTTTACAACTACCAGAAGAGCTAGCTGGGGTGCATGACGTGTTTCATGTATCCAACCTCAAGAAATGTTTATCTGACGAATCCCTGGTAGTACCTCTTCAAGATGTAGAGGTAAATGAAAAGTTAAAATTTGTTGAGAAGCCACTACATATAGAAGACAGAAAGGTCAAGTTTCTCAAACACAAACGACTAGTGCTGGTCAAAGTCAAGTGGGATTCAAAGAGAGGACCTGAGTACACTTGGGAGCTGGAATCAGAGATGAAGCGGAAAGATCCCTACCTGTTCCAGTAAATCTCGAGGACGAGATTTTTATTAAGGTGGGGAGGATGTAACAACTCTCATTAAAATTACCATTTCTTTTCTTATTTTACCCAATAGGAAACCCTAATTGAGTCCCCCAAGTGATACTGCATGACCCCTAAAATTTTCAGAACAATCGGAATCAGGACCAGGGCCCCTAAAACTCAGGGGGGGGGGGTATTTTCTAGTCAGTATTATCTAGACAGTTTTTGATAGAAATTGAATTTTTACGAACTGTCGACTCACCCAAGCTAGTAACAGACGTGGCTACCTGTCACACCCCCAAAATCCACATGCGGAGTACCACCGCTTGGGGGTGTGACTGACCAGGATCCAGCCACCAATTATACTGAGCATTGGTTAATAGTAAAAGTGTTCACCAACCACAATAGTTAGTAAACACCATAGTTTGAAGTTTTAAAAGTTTAAGTTCAAATAACAGTTTAAGTAAACAGCGGAAGCATAAACCAAACAGTTTCAAAACAAAGTTCATAGTTCAAGATTATTTAAAACCCAACACATGGGTTAGACGACCACTACACATTCCCAAGCTGCAAGCTCCTGAGTCACTGGGTACCTGCAAAGCATGCAGTAGGGTATCAACAAAAATGTTGGCGAGTTCACAAGTTGTCCAGTTTTTAATTACCAAAAACTTGTTTCACCAGTTAATTTATCCGTTTATACATGCCATGGGGAGCTACCCCATAAGTAAGCGACTAAACTGTTTTACAATACCGAATACTTACTTAACCGTACGTTTCCGCAGTGCCCCGTTTGTCAATGTTCTATCATCATTGACGGTTTGCCAGAGTACATTAGTTCACTCCCGTTCCCAGTAACAAGGGACGGTGTGAGGCTGGTTACACCTAAATAGCGCTATCAACTAATAACCCGTTCGCCAGGCCCCGGTGACTAATCGGTATTAAATGGTAGGGACTTGAGTGATAGAGTTTCGTTTAGTGTTGCTCGTTGCATTCCGTATAAACAGTAATTAACTAAGAGTCCCATTTAAGGGGAAAAAGTAGGTTTGTATCCCTTACGAGGGGATAGCGTTGTTTAAGTTTCCGTTTCCCAAACCACCGGGAACGCATGCTTTATTATTGTGAACTCACCTTGGGTTGCTCGGCAGATTAGTTTACTTGGTCAAGCACGCTGGTCACCACGCCTAACATGGTTACCAGTTTTGGGTCAGGCTCGAATACAGATAAGTCACGTAGGTTTTACACATAACTAACACATAGCATACATATCACGTCATTGGGCCTGTCCTACCAGTTAAATAGTTACAGATAACACATGGTTCAGTTAAACAGGCAGCCCAAACAATTCACATTGTGGCCCAATAACTAAACTAAGCAGCCCAGTCGAGACAAGGTGGTCTCGACTCGAGAACACGCGGTCTCGAGTCGTAACCAGGAGGTCTCGAGTCATGGACTTCTGGTCTCGAGTAGTGCAGGCATGAGTCGCAACCTTGGAAGTCTCGAGTCCAATCTCGAGTCGAGATCATGAGATCTCGAGTCGAGACCAAGCTGGTCTCAAGTCCCTGAAGTCTGTCCCGAGGTGTTTATTCGTAGTTCTCGAGTCGCAATCACTGCGGTCTCGAGTTGTCATTTGGATGATCTCGAGTCGAGACCGGGGGTCTCGACTTGCACACCTGATGACCGAATCCTTCTAGAACCTGTCCAAATGTACTATCCAATAGAATTGCCATTTCATGAAATTGTGTACTATCCAATACAATTTCACTAACATGTTTTCTTGCCTAATCTTAATACAAAACAGATCAAAACACCTAATTTCCAAATATTCATTGCATATTCAAACAGTTCATATCATATTCATATAGTTCATCTTTAGGGTTTTTATCATCACACTTGATTATTCAAATAATACCCGAGATTTATTCAAACAAACACATTCTCTATGATTCTCAGATTCATCTATATGGGCCTAGAAGCAAAAATCAATAAGCTATACATAACATGCATTTCATAAGCAACAATCATGTAATGTTTCATTCTTTTCTTTAAGAACATTTATGTGCAACAATCATAACAATCTCCTAATCAGCCTATAGTCATGCATATCATTTATACAAGAATGACATACTCATAATCACCAAACATAAATATTTACACGATCTATCCTAGCTTATCCAAATAATACAATGCTTGCATATCATAAATATTCATCCATTTGATCATTCAAAATAACCAACCACCATCTTGCTATTCATTCACTTTAATGACACCATTTTATACCTAAACATCTAGTAAAGTACTTAAAACACTAACCGGTTGTGAAAAGGCACCGAGACAAGAAAGAAGATGAGAAAATGGAGTGTCCAAGTGATGATGATGAGCTTGGCCGAGTCTCCTTGTTGTTGCCGATTGATCCGAGAGAAAGGAGGGGAGGGGTGATGCTTGATTGTTAGGGTTTAAGGTTTTCTAGAGAGAGAGTGGGAGTGAGGATGAAGTGAGAGAGAGTGTAAAGGAGAGTGTGTGAGGGTTTTAGGTTTATATTTAGAGGGTGGTGCACCCTAAGTGGGTTTCTGAGTGGGCTAAGGGAGGTTGCGGCCCATCCGGCCCATCTGTCACTGTTTACTCTAGACCGAGGGTTCTCGAGTCGGGATCATGGTCTCGGCTCACTTATACATATATATACATAACTATACATCATACGTACACATTATCAACACATAGCACATCAAGATAAATCACAAACTTTCATTTAATAATATGTACACGAAATACTGAAACAAGAAGGTTGTTCGGGAAAAACCAGAGTGTCACATTATCCCCAAGTTTTAAGAACTTTCGTCCCGAAAGTTAAGGCAGCCACTGTCAAGCTGGTGAGAACGTTTCAACGGGGTGTCACATCATCCCCCAGTTAGTTTGGAATTTCGTCCCGAAATTCGGTTGTAGCTTCAGTGCTGGGAGTTTCATTTGGGAACAACTGGGGATACTTGCGCTTCATCTGGTCTTCCCGCTCCCAAGTAAACTCTGGGCCACGGTGCGAGTTCCAACGAACTCCTACGAGAGGTATCTGGCTACGTTTGAGGGTTTTGATTTCTCGATCCGTGATCTCAATCGGTTCCTTAGTAAAGTGTAGCTGTTCGTCAATAGTGAGTTCCTTGAAAGGAATGATGAGTGTTTCATCTGACAGACACTTCTTCAGATTAGACACATGAAAGATGTTGTGCACCGCACTCAGTTCTTCAGGCAGATTCAATCTGTAAGCAACCTTATCGATCTTTTCGGTAATTTCGAAGGGTCCGACATATCACGGATTAAGCTTGCCCCGTTTTCCAAAACGAACCACACCCTTCCAGGGTGAGACTTTAAGTAGAGCCCGGTCACCAACCTGGAATTCTAGCGGTTTCCTATCCTTATCAGCGTAACTCTTCTGACGGTCACGAGCTGCCGCCATGCGTTGTCTGATCTGGGCAATCCTTTCCGTAGTGTCCACCACAAGTTCTGGACATGTGATCTGGCTATCACCAACTTCCGCCCAGCAAAGAGGCGATCGGCATTTACGACCGTACAGTGCCTCAAAGGGCGCTGCCTGAATGCTGGTGTGGTAGCTGTTGTTGTAGGAGAATTCCACTAACGGTAGATGCTTTTCCCAACCCTTGCCAAAATCGATCACACATGCCCTCAGCATGTCTTCAAGGGTTTGGATGGTGTGTTCAGATTGCCCATCCGTTTGTGGATGATAAGCGGTGCTCATGTCTAAACGTGAGCCAAAGGATTTGTGCATAGCTTGCCACAACTCAGAAGTAAAACGCGCGTCTCGATCGGAAATAATAGAGGTTGGTACACCGTGCCTCGAAACCACTTCCTTTAAGTAAACATCTGCCAAGGTAGAAAACTTGTCTGTTTCTTTAATAGCCAAAAAGTGTGCAGACTTAGTTAATCGATCCACTATCACCCAAATGGTGTCATTTCCGCATTGAGACCTAGGCAGGCCAGTAACAAAATCCATGGAAATTTGCTCCCATTTCCATTGCGGGATCTCTGGTTGTTGGAGTAGGCCCGATGGTTTCTGATACTCAGCCTTGACTCTCGCACAAGTCAAACATTTACTGACATAGGTTGCTATGTGGGCTTTCATGCTAGACCACCAGTATGTAGTCTTTAAGTCGTGGTACATCTTATCCGAACGAGGATGTACTGAGTAACGGGACTTATGGGCTTCATCCATTACAAGCTCGCGTAAATTCCCATAAAGTGGGACCCATGTACGCCCGTTTACGTAGTAAGCACCATCTTCTTTTTGTTCTAGCCATTTCCTTGATCCTCGCAGGGACTCAGCCCTGATGTTCTCGGCTTTCAATGCTTCAACCTGAGCATTTTGGATTTGCTTAGGGAGGTTTGAGTGGATGGTGAGCTGTAAGGCACGAACACGCTTAGGTTTGGTTTCCTTCCTGCTGAGGGCATCTGCCACAACATTAGGCTCGCCTGGATGATATTTAATCGTGCACTCGTAGTCGTTTAGAAGCTCGACCCATCGGCGTTGCCGCATATTCAACTCTTTTTGTTCCATTATATGCTGGAGACTCTTGTGATCGGTGTAAATCGTGCACTTGGTACCGTACAAGTAGTGTCTCCAAATCTTGAGCGCGAAGACCACAACTCCGAATTCTAAGTCATGTGTCGTGTAGTTCCGTTCGTGGATCTTGAGTTGTCGCGAGGCGTAAGCGATAACCATCTCGTGTTGCATCAACACGCAACCAAGTCCTTGAATAGAAGCGTCGCAGTAAACAACAAAGTCGTCGGTACCTTCAGGTAAGGAAATAATAGGAGCACTACAAAGGTTCTTCTTTAGTTCTTGAAAGGCAGATTCCTGAGCATCATTCCATTTGTAAGTAACACCCTTCTGAGTGAGGGTCGTAAGTGGTTGAGCGATCTTAGAAAATCCCTTGATAAATCTTCGATAGTATCCTGCCAATCCCAAGAATTGGCGAACTTCGGTCGGAGTCTTAGGTATAGGCCAATTCTTAATGGATTCGATCTTAGCGGGGTCGACGTGAATCCCATCCTGATTGACTATGTGCCCAAGGAAATGGACTTCTCTAAGCCAGAAATCACATTTCGAGAATTTGGCGTACAGTTGCTCATTGCGAAGGAGTTCGAGAATAAGACGCAGGTGTCATTCACGCTCCTCTTGACTCTTCGAGTAAATTAGGATGTCGTCAATAAAAACAATCACGAACTTGTCGGGGTAGGGTTTGCAAACTCGGTTCATGAGATCCATGAAGATCGCAGGTGCGTTGGTCATTCCGAAAGGCATAACAAGGAATTCGTAGTGACCATAGCGGGTTCTGAAAGCAGTCTTAGAGATGTCCTCATCGCGGACTCTCAGCTGGTGATAGCCGATCGCAGATTAATCTTGGAATAATAGCTCGACCCTTGCAGCTGGTCGAACAGATCGTCGATACGGGGAAGTGGATAACGATTCTTGATGGTAACCTTGTTCAGTTCGCGGTAATCAATGCACATTCGGAATGTGCCATCCTTCTTTTTAACAAAGAGCACTGGGGCTCCCCAGGGTGACGAGCTAGGACGGATAAAACCTTTGTCCAATAGTTCTTGTAGTTGAGTAGAAAGTTCCTTTAGTTTAGCGGGGGCTAGTCGATAAGGTGCACGAGCTATAGGTGCCGCTCCGGGAGTTAGCTCGATTTGAAATTCGACCTGGCGGTGAGGAGGGAGTCCAGGTAATTCCTCGGGGAATACCTCGGGATAGTCACGTACAACTGGAAAATCTTCGATTCTCTTTTCCTTTTCCTGTGTGTTGGTGACAAGTGCTAAGATAGCGGTGTGCCCCTTTCGTAAACACTTCTGGGATTTTAAGAATGAAATGATGCCTGTGACTTCTCCGCCTTTGTCGCCTTGAACGATAAGGGGTTTGCCAGAAGGACGGGGAATACGAACAACTTTCTCTTGGCAGAGGATTTCAGCTCGATGCTTGGATAACCAATCCATACCAATGACGACGTCGAAGCTTCCGAGAATGATGGGGAAGAGATCGATACGGAAGGTCTGACCAGACAATTCTAGTTTGCAGTTACAAATAACGTGTGAGGCCTCGAGGTTTCTACCATTAGCTATTTCAACGATACGCTTAGAGGTTAACGGCTTAGGAGTAGTCTTAAGCTTCTTACTAACACATAGGGATACATAACTAGCATCGGCTCCAGAATCAAATAATATGGAAACATAACGATCATCAAGTAGGAACTTACCCGCCACCACGTTGGGGTCGTTCCTTGCTTCACCAGCCCCAATCACGAATGCCCTTGCATTGTTTCCAGCTCCCTGGTTGTTGTTGTTGTTTCCAGCACCTTGATTATTGTTGTTGCGATTCTGGTTCAGTTGAGGGCAATCCTTTCGCATGTGCCCTATTGCCCCACATTTGTAGCATTCACGGTTGTTTCCTTGTTGCTGCTGTTGCTGCTGTTGCTGTGGTTGATGCTGATTCTGCCTAGCTGGGAACTGACTCCTGCAGTCTTTGGCTTCATGCCCCATTTTGTTGCATCGCAGGCACTAACCTTTGCTACACGCCCCATTGTGGTGTCGATTACACTTGTTACACTTAGGGTGGTTTCCCCGATAGCCACCCTGTTGTTGAGGGCCTTTGTTGTTTTCAGTTTTCCTTTGTTGCGTCGAGGTCTGAGTGAGGTTAGCTTCCTTGCTCTGATTTCCTTCCGATTTACGCTTGTTATCACAAGAGGTTCCGGCAGTAGCATTCATCCTTTTGGGCAACTTGCCCTCCTCCACAGCCTGATCAGAGAGTTTGTGAGCAAGACGGACCACTGGTTGGATGGTATTGAGGTTGGCTGAGGTCACATGGCTCCGGATTTCTGGGGCCAAACCTTTGATGTACAATTTGATCCTTCGATACATAGGTCGAGACATGTTTGGGCAAAGTGCAGCATAGTCGTTGGACTGTTTGGTGTAGGTCTCAATCTCTGATCCAACCATCTTGAGCTCAAAGTACTCGTTCTCAAGTTTGTGGATATCATCCCTGCGACAATACTCTTCCTTGATCATGTCCTTGAAATCTTCCCATGCAGTAGCATTAGCAGTTTCCAGACCAAGCATCTGAATCTGCGCCTTCCACCATGAAAGCGCGTTTCCTTCAAGCGTACCAGTCGCAAACTTTACCCAATTAGCAGGGGGACACTCGCAGACAACAAAGACAGCTTCGGCCTTTTCAATCCAGTGCAGAAGGCCTATGGCACCCTCAGTGTCGTTGAAAGGGAGAGGCTTGCAATCCATGAAGGTTTTGAAAGTACAAACACGTGGTTGCGCAGGCGCTTGCTGACCTGTTGTGAGAAGCGAATCGAATAGGCTTAGAGGTGAAAAGACGATGCGGGGGTAGGATCTAAACATCCTAAAATAACAAGTTTACCTCCAGGGTGAGCTGCGAAAGCTGCAGCCACCGTGTTGAGCAAGTTAGTAAACTGCGCCTGAGTCATGTTAACGTTTCCTCTTCCGCGTCAAATCATTGTCTTCATAACCAGAAAACACAGTATGAGTGTGATGTCGTAATGTAGCGAGAATGAGGTAAAAGAGGGATACGTATCTATCTAATTAGGCACACTAGTATGTATAGTAGAGCAATCAACATAAAGTAAACAAGCAAGTAAACACAAGTCCGAGTTATGAGGTCTAATACGTTGAGTCTTGCCCTTGGAGTGTAGTATCATCACGAGTCACGGGTTATAGTCTGGTTTTTCTCAAAAAGACTTTCTTTTTAAAACCGAGTTCACTATAACCAATGGCTCTGATACCAATCTGTCACACCCCCAAAATCCACATGCGGAGTACCACCGCTTGGGGGCGTGACTGACCAGGATCCAGCCACCAATTATACTGAGCATTGGTTAATAGTAAAAATGTTCACCAACCACAATAGTTAGTAAACACCATAGTTTGAAGTTTTAAAAGTTTAAGTTCAAATAACAGTTTAAGTAAACAGCGGAAGCATAAACCAAACAGTTTCAAAACAAAGTTCATAGTTCAAGATTATTTAAAACCCAACACATGGGTTAGACGACCACTACACATTCCCAAGCTGCAAGCTCCCGAGTCACTGGGTACCTGCAAAGCATGCAGTAGGGTATCAACAAAAATGTTGGCGAGTTCAGGAGTTGTCCAGTTTTTAATTACCAAAAACTTGTTTCACCAGTTAATTTATCCGTTTATACATGCCATGGGGAGCTACCCCATAAGTAAGCGACTAAACTGTTTTACAATACCGAATACTTACTTAACGGTACGTTTCCGTAGTGCCCCGTTTGTCAATGTTCTATCATCATTGACGGTTTGTCAGAGTACATTAGTTCACTCCCGTTCCCAGTAACAAGGGTCGGTGTGAGGCTGGTTACACCAAAATAGCGCTATCAACTAATAACCCGTTCGCCAAGCCCCGGCGACTAATCGGTATTAAATGGTAGGGACATGAGTGATAGAGTTTCGTTTAGTGTTGCTCGTTGCATTCCGTATAAACAGTAATTAACTAAGAGTCCCATTTAAGGGGAAGATAGTAGGTTTGTATCCCTTACGTGGGGATAACGTTGTTTAAGTTTTTTTTTCCCAAACCACCGGGAGCGCATGCTTTATTAGTTGTGAACTCACATTGGGTTACTCGGCAGATTAGTTTACTTGGTCAAGCACGCTGGTCACCACGTCTTAACATGGTTACCAGTTTTGGGTCAGGCTCGAATACAGATAAGTCACGTAGGTTTTACACATAACTAACACATAGCATACATATCACGTCATTAGGCCTGTCCTACCAGTTAAATAGTTACAGATAACACATGGTTCAGTTAAACAGGCAGCCCAAACAATTCACATTGTGGCCCAATAACTAAAGTAAGCAGCCCAGTCGAGACAAGGTGGTCTTGACTCGAGAAAACGCGGTCTCGAGTCGTAACCAGGAGGTCTCGAGTCATGGACTTCTGGTCTCGAGTAGTGCAGGCATGAGTCGCAACCTCGGAAGTCTCGAGTCCAATCTCAAGTCGAGATCATGAGATCTCGAGTCGAGACCAAGCTGGTCTCAAGTCCCTGAAGTCTGTCCCGAGGTGTTTATTTGTAGTTCTCGAGTCGCAATCACTGCGGTCTCGAGTTGTCATTTGGATGATCTCGAGTCAAGACCGGGGGTCTCGACTTGCACACCTGATGACCGAATCCTTCTAGAACCTGTCCAAATGTACTATCCAATGGAATTGCCATTTCATGAAATTGTGTACTATCCAATACAATTTCACTAACATGTTTTCTTGCCTAATCTTAATACAAAACAGATCAAAACACCTAATTTCCAAATATTCATTGCATATTCAAACAGTTCATATCATATTCATATAGTTCATCTTTAGGGTTTTTATCATCACACTTGATTATTCAAATAACATACATCATTCACCCGAGATTTATTCAAACAAACACATTCTCTATGATTCTCAGATTCATCTATATGGGCCTAGAAGCAAAAATTAATAAGCCATACATAACATGCATTTCATAAGCAACAATCATGTAATGTTTCATTCTTTTCTTTAAGAACATTTATGTGCAACAATCATAACAATGTCCTAATCAGCCTATAGTCATGCATATCATTTATACAAGAATGACATACTCATAATCACCAAACATAAACATTCACACGATCTATCCTAGCTTATCCAAATAATACAATGCTTGCATATCATCAATATTCATCCATTTGATCATTCAAAATAACCAACCACCATCTTGCTATTCATTCACTTTAATGACACCATTTTATACCTAAACATCTAGTAAAGTACTTAAAACACTAACCGGTTGTGAAAAGGCACCGAGACAAGAAAGAAGATAAGAACATGGAGTGTCCGAGTGATGATGATGAGCTTGGCCGAGTCTCCTTGTTGTTGCCGATTGATCCGAGAGAAAGGAGGGGAAGGGTGATGCTTGATTGTTAGGGTTTAAGGTTTTCTAGAGAGAGAGAGGGAGTGAGGATGAAGTGAGAGAGAGTGTAAAGGAGAGTGTGTGAGGGTTTTAGGTTTATATTTAGAGGGTGGTGCACCCTAAGTGGGTTTTCGAGTGGGCTAAGGGAGGTTGCGGCCCATCCGGCCCATCTGTCACTGTTTACTCGAGACCGAGGGTTCTCGAGTTGGGATCATGGTCTCGGCTCACTTATACATATATATACATAACTATACATCATACGTACACATTATCAACACATAGCACATCAAGATAAATCACAAACTTTCATTTAATAATATGTACACGAAATACTGAAACAAGAAGGTTGTTCGGGAAAATCCAGAGTGTCACACTACCCTATGCTAAAAGTGACCTCTCGCGCCACGCGAGAGCCTTTCGTGACACGCGGGCGCGCCGTTTTCCAGTATATATAGAGGGTTGTGGCACTTGCATTTCAGCGTTGGTTTGACGTAAAAATTCATTTCGTACGCCGAGATATCGTCTAAACAGTTCAAAACACACACACAACACGAAATTCTGCCGCGATAACAGGGTAATAACTCGATCACTGCTACGATTTAATGTCCGATCGATAGAAACCAAACCAATGGATGTTTAAGTGCTGCTCAAACTTGGGTTATACTTTGTCATTCGTCGTGAATTCGATGGATGTTTAAGTATCGCACTTTGTCATTCGTTGTGAAGGTTTTGATCTCGTGAGTTGTCGTAAAAGTTGGATTAAAGTTACTAACCTAGTTTTCGTGTGCATTGTTATTTGAATTAGGTTACAAGGCTAATCAGTAGGCTAGACTCTGCCCGTTTAAATATGCAATGTAAGTCATTCTCTTTTATCAAAAGTACTTTACAATACTCCATTTATTTTCAGAAAGTTATAATTACAGGGATTAAGTCGTGGTTATCTTGAATCACTGGCTAGTGGGGTATTGTGCACATTATTAATTTCTCACGGTTAGGCTAATAAATCCTAGCAGTGATAATCATCACTACTTGGGTGAAAGGACCCAATAGTGGTATGAGCATCGTCACCAGGAGGTGACGCGGCGCCAGATAAAAATAAGATAGAAGCCATTGTAATCGCTCTTATGCGGTAATTTATAACTAATGTGTCGTTTTGTTTAACCTGAATGACTCGCCAGTATTTCCCCGCTAATAAAATATTTTTAAAACATGTTTCAGGCGACCTGCTATGAGTCCAGGAAAACGTGCTACGGAGCACTAACAAGCTTGAAGAGCTGGCTCAATAAAATGAATAAACATGTTTTGTAAACCAGGGAATTTCCTAGTTAAATTCCTCTATTGTAAATTACGGGGTTTATCCCGAATTATAAAATAAAATAATCGGGCATTGTCAAGTTTTAAAAGATCTTGTAAATCTTCCGCTATCAACTCAATTAATAAATACCACGGGACTTCTGTCCCGCGGCTCCTGGACCGGGTAAAACCGGGACGGGGGCCGTGACATTGCAAGCAAAGCATAGATTTCCATATTGGAAGCCACAATATCCAGAACAAATTGTTACAATCTTGGAATCTGGAGAAAAGGATATTACATTGAACATAAAGCCGCCACGTTGTTTGAAAAATATGCCACTACGTGCTATGGAGCAGGATTTCCATGAAGAGTTTCAGGGTTGGATGTACAACCAAAGCACAGCGGAAGTGGTAATATCTCTTTTTGATAAGAAGACTGGTGAATCGAGGAGAATTTGTGTGGTAGACCCGATGTGGCTAGTGAATTGCTCCAAGAAGGATATTGACTGCTTATTCTACAACAAGATTGTTTATGAAAGGCCAGACAAAGTCCAAGCTATGCAATATCAGAAATTAGTGGATTTGTGTTACGCGAAAGACATCAACTCTGGCAGATACTGGAAATCGAAATGGAGAGATATAGAGATTGATGAATTCTTGAAGAAGTATAAACAAAGTCAAAGATTCAAGGAAATTGCTGACAAAGCTACAAGGCTTGGAAGGTATAAGCTGATGAGACCGCCTCCAATAGAGCAGACACCGATTGAAAAAGAAGAAAACAAGATCCCACACTGGGATAGAAATCGCGATGGTGATCCTGTGTATAGAAAATACTGGAATGAAGTTGGAAGGCCTCTTAGGCGAAAGATGCTTGAGGAGAGAGAGGAAAAGAGACGTCAGAAAGTGAAGGAGCGAAGGCACAACAGGAAGTCAGATTAAAGACTCTGCAGGAAAGAACTACAGCTACATCCAAGGGGGGGTCTGTTAGTACATATGTTTGTAGCTTCCGTCTGCATCGAGTCTTGTGTATTTTGTGTTGTGTATGTACTTTGTATATGAATGTATATGTTTGTTTTTGTCTAGACAATTCAGGGAATGGTGCATAAATGTAAAAGTAAAATCCATCGGACGATGTTTATCATCCGATCGGATGGCCATCCGATGGGATGACACATCCGATCGGACCATCATCCGTCCCGGTGACACTTATTCCCTCCCTGGTTGCCTATAAATAGTAGGCTAGTGCATTGTGTTTAGAACCTTTTGCTGATCTCTGTAAGGAAGCTCTGTCAGTCTGATTTTCTACCGGAACCTCTGTATTTTCATCATCATTCAATAGAAATCAGACGCGTTAAATGTTGAACTTGTCGTTGTTGATTCATTGACATTATCAAGGGATTCCGCACCTTGATTCTGATCGATCCAGTCATGTTCTACTCGAACAGATCCTGCGAAAACGGCCTAACACATCCCATGACTCAACTCCTCGAGAAGGATGCCCAGTTTGTTTTCTCTGATGAATGCCTTCGGGCATTTGAGTTGTTAAAGGATAAGTTGGTGAATGCCCCGATCATGGTCGCTCCCGACTAGGAGCTACCATTTGAGTTGATGTGTGATGCGAGTGATTTCGCAGTCGGGGCTGTCTTGGGTCAAAGGAAAGATAAGCACTTTCA
This sequence comes from Helianthus tuberosus, assembly GCA_030545235.1. Taxonomy (NCBI): domain Eukaryota; kingdom Viridiplantae; phylum Streptophyta; class Magnoliopsida; order Asterales; family Asteraceae; genus Helianthus; species Helianthus tuberosus. The sequence continues at coordinate 163,879,123 of CM060359.1, forward strand.
CCTGATTTACTATGCGAGCAAGACCTTGAACGACGCTCAGGAGCACTATACCATGACAGAGAAAGAGCTTGCATCATCACTAATCCTTGAAGCCTTGATTGGGGACTTAGTTAAAATTAGAGCTCGCATCATCACTAATCCTTCCCCTTGTTGTCACATGTTTGTTGTGGATATTTAGTTTAGGCAACCTTTCTTAGATATTGTTATTTTCTAGAATATTTAGAAGTTTGTTTATTTGCATGCTAAGTTAGAAAAACTAAACCCATTAATTGAAAAGGTTTTAAAGTAACAAAAGTTTAGTATCAAGACACCGCGTCCACGGATTGATATCTGGTTTTTGCCGATAAACTATATCACCACTCGACGGGTACACTTGCCCTTTTGTGTGTAGTTTAGTTCTTAGGTGAAAATCATTTTGAAACTAAATTTGTGTGAAGGAAAATTCATTTATAAAAATATATTTAATTCACGCACATCAACACTTTGCTTATGCCAGTCGCTGTTCCAGAATGGGTCTAAAGGGTTCAGGTCGGTATACTGTGCTATGAGATTTGGTGCGGGAATTCTTGGGATCTCATAGGGGTCGAATGCTGGGATTGGGAATTGGTCTTCCTGGTTGGGTTCTAGCATTTGTTGGTCTGGGAATAAGGGTAACAATGATGGTTCAGCTATTTGGTTCAGATTAGAGTCTACTGCTGTAGTGACTAGCATGTGAAAATCTGCTAATTGCCTATCAAGTTCCTCTTCCCAAAGTGGTCTATTAACTGCTTCCTGAGTTTGTGCATTCACTTCCCTATTTGCTTTCGCTAAAGCTCTCTATTATTGTAATTTCTTCATTCTTTTCCTCCTCTCATGCGCTCCTCTAATAAACCATCCTCTCTTTTTAGAAGGGAATGGCTCCTCAGACTGTGCCTTAAAAATAAATATTCCTTACTCAGCATCAGCTGAGTATCCTGAGGGATTTGGCTGAGATGAGGTTCCTTCATCTTTTGGGGAACTAGCTAATTGACGATAAGCGTAGGATGTACCTTGCTCACTCATAATGTAAACTAACAAATTGTCAAATAACACAAAACAACAATATACATATTTACACATAAGCACACAGATTATTTCCTAACACAACTTGTTTAAAATTTAAGTGTCAGTAAAACATTTCATTGGCTTAAACCAGTGGCTGTAGCTCTGATACCACCTTCTGTCACAGCCCCCGACACCTGCCTTGGGAGCGGGCGGCCATGGGTACTCAGAGCAAATGGTATCGGTGTTTATTAATTTGGCAGCGAAAATGAGACATCAGGACCGTAGTTAGGAAATATTTTATCAGAGTGTAAAACACCAACTTTTTCTATTTAAACAAATGGGATAAAACCCAAGTTTCCATTACAATATATTTATAGGGATAACCCTAATTATTGAAAACATAAATCTCCTTTTAATTAGGTAACTTTTATAGCCACAAATGTAAGCCTTCAGTGCTCTGCAGCTGGCTTCTATTAGCTTCACATTAAGTTACCTGAAATACGTTTTAAAAATATTTTATCAGCAAGAAATACTGACGAGTGCATCCCAGTTTAATCAAAACAATTTTATAACTTTACAGTATTGAGAGCGATTACAATATTTATATCTACACAGTTACTCATTCAGTAGTGTCAACACCTGACTTGTGGGTCATATTACTCATTGGCAAACTCTTCGTCCAATAGTAATGGATTAAAAATAATGTATACAAAACCCCAACATACCGGCAGTAATTGTAGAATACATATACTCAATCACTGTTACGTATAATTAAAACATTTGAGGTTTTGGTAAAACAATTTGATAAAATGACTCACAAACGGTGAGAAAAAGAGAATGAAATCACAAACGGTGAGAAAAAGAGAATGTACTCACAAACGGTGAGAAAAAGAGAATGTACTCACATTGTTGACTTAGGTATTTCTACGGCTTCCTGGTAATGTTCCTGATTATTATCTATTAAAATTAAACAATGCACACGTGTTAGTAAGATAACCCAAATCACATTAGACATACTACTGAGACAAAACTCCAACGAACTGAGTCAGACAGAGCCTTGACAAGCGTTACGGAGCCCTAGATCAATCGGGTAGGGTAACAAATACGCGTTCGGGGGTTATAATACTTACAACGAGGCAGAGATTTGCTTTTTAGGGGGTATTATTCCCGAGTATAATTGCCTATCAGAGAATTTGAGAGAGAATTTAGAATTGAACGACGATCAAATGAAGCCTGAGGCCCTTTTTATAGGCCTGGACTATGGCGGCTTGCGCCCCGCGAGCGCTCAGGGGTCGGCCTTCGTGGCCCGCGAGAGACCTAGGGTAGGTCCTAGCCTTGTCGACTCAACAATGCAGCTTCCACACATACTTGGACACGTAGCGGACCAGGGTGTTGCCTGGTGTTACCTTGTCGCGGCCCGCGACTCGCACTCCCAAGGGGGTCGCGCCCCGCGAGAGCCTTAAATTATTGTTTTTATTTTATTTTTATAAATATAAAGGTATTATAGGGCCGTTTCTCGTATACGAGGTATATTAGGAAGTTTTAAGGTGTTCTAAGGGTTTTAGGAGGGTTGTTATACATGTCGCTAGTTGTTATTTGATTTTTATAAATATAAAGGTATTATAGGGCCGTTTCTCGTATACGGGGTATATTAGGAACGTTTAAGGTATTCTAAGTGTTTTAGGAGGGTTGTAATACCTGTCGCTAGTTGGCAGATGGCGGATGTGCATTTTTGTATTGGCGTGAAACTTCGTTTGCCCCTCCCGTCGGAACGTTCTTGAAACCATTCTTCGCTTTCTTTAGCACTAACCAAGTTAAAATTTTCTGTTATGTCAATCCACTTAAGGGTATTCTGGTCATTTCATGTTTTTATTTAAAATGTTCATTAATAAATAAACATCATCTTCCCCAATCGTAACCCTAGAATCTCTCATCTTCATCTCTCACCAACCAACCTCTACCACCACCACTATATAGAATGCTTAGCCAACTAAATGTTCTTCATAACTTGATCACAGCTTAATAAGTTAATCTAACATCAAGATCATAAGTGAGACAATCCAACTATTTGAGCATTTAAGTGAAACCAAGTATTTCCCCAAATACGATTGATAATGTGTCATAGATTTTGATCTAAAGCAAATACAAAATTTTATAAATACAGCTCATCTTATAAGCTTTATAATCTATAACCAATTCAAATATCCAAACTAGCCCATTTGATATACAAATTTCAAAACTTTATCACACCCACATGAAATCAGAATCACTGAGACAAATCATCGAACAGTTGGTGCTCAACAACAACTGAACATACTAATTGTTATGGGTGGTTTTCTGAACACATATCTTGAATTATATCTGACTTGATTACTTTTGATTGTGACCAGGATACCGAATCAGGATATTGGTAACATCCTGATACAGTATCATGGTAGTTACTAATTGTTCACGTGCAGATTAGCTTGGCAAACCTATAACGTTCGAGTGGACTACTTCTCCTGGAGACTCGGGCTATTCAGTTGAAAAGAAGACGTTGAAGCCGGAAGAAGGGGTCTTCAACGTCTAGGAAGGAATATTCTAAGCATCCCGATTTTATAGGATAGTTTGTTATTTCTATTTTACTATATAAAGGAATGTACGGATTGATAGACACACAATTTTTTCACTCACACTTTTGCTTCCTACTAGCTGCAATCACTCGCAATCACCAACACTTACACTCGAAATTCATTGTAACACTTAGTTGATCCGTATCATATCCTGCACTGTGTCCTGAAATTTGATGTAATAAGAAGAATAAGGCAGCTGCGATTGTCAGCTCCCGAGGTTTTGTGCCGGCGATCTAGATTGATCAAGGGCTTTCCTCGTATATCTCGTGTCACCCTTTACCTTATTGCTCATTGTTTGATTGTTGATATAGCTCGGTATCCTAAGCTATATCCTGAAACTGTTTTTTGCAAACAACTAAACCAGAACATTTTCGATACACATTGTTAGCACACTATCTCACAAAACTAATTTGATCACTAAATTGCTTAGGTAATTTTTGACCAAAACAATTTGGCGCCCACCGTGGGGCAAGTGGTGCTATTTCTACTAAAAGCTTTCTTAAAATAACTACTTGGTTTCCTATTTTCAAAGCTTTTTGCACAACTATTTTCAATGGCCTCAAAATCAAACATGAGCTCTTCTACCATGTCTGCTACAACCTCTGCAACAATTGGTTCGGTGCTTTCACCACCTCCAAGGACGCAAGCTTCCTCACAGCCTCAAGCTCCTCCGAGGAGGGTTGAAACTCACACGTCTCGGTATATTGCTGCCTCAGGGAGAGCTACTATTATGGCTTCTAATGATGAAATTCTAACTTTGTTTGGTAGTATACAGGATCAGATGAAGCAACAACAGGAGACCAACCAAATGCTGATAAGAGAGATACAACTATTAAAATCTAGCTCAAGCAGGCCTGCTGAAGATACTGTCACTCCCTTGCAGCCCAGAGCATTGAACTTCAGCTCGGCAGTATATACTGAGTACAACCGGGGCAATATTGTACCTAGCCATTCCCAGAGCCATACTCCTGAGATACCCCCATCGGTTAGGGTATCAACTGTGAGAAATTCAGGATATGCTCCAGGATATGGCCAGAATCACCAAACTGGTAACATGGCTAATAATGTTAATACTTTTGCTACTAACAGTTTTGGATCTTTGCAGGATACAGGTGGGACGTCAGCACTCTCAAGGGAGCATCAGAAGTTAAAGGATATGATATCCAGTGTACCTGGGGTTGTTCATCCCATTCCGGAAGTATCCCAGGATAGTAACATGATATCCCGTTTTGAATATCCTATATGTGATGCTGAGATTCCAAAAAGATTTCAAACTCCCAATATGAAGCTCTATGACGGAACCACGGATCCTGAAGAGCATATCGCTCAGTGTAGGGAGAGGATGGAGATTAATCCTATCCCTCCGGATCTCAAGGAAGCATGCCTTTGCAAGGGTTTTGGCTCTACTCTAACAGGATCAGCCTTTAAATGGCTCTTAAACGTTCCACCTCATTCAATTACATCATTTGCTCACTTAGTTAACTTATTTAATAGTCAATTTTCTTGCAGTCGAAGTTTTGAAAAACTAACCAGTGATCTCTACAGGATAACACATGGACCTCAAGGATCCCTAAGGGATTATGTGAACAAATTCAGCAGGGAATCCTGGGACATCCCACATCTTGATGTTGCTACAGCAGTCCAAGCATTCAATATGGGGTTACAAAAGGATTCCCAGTTTTATCAGGATCCTGTAATGAATCCCTGTTAGTGTACCCGAACTAATGTATGCCATGCAGGGTTTGGGAGATAAAGCGAGATGGCCATGAAAGAACCAGCAAAAGGCTGATTGGAAGGATAAATCCAAATGGTGTGCTTTCCATGAGGATTTCGGACATGTGACAGAAGATAGCATAGCTCTGAGGAAGGAGATAAGCTATCTGCTGAGCAAAGGATACCTGAAGGATCTTCTGGGAAGAAAGAAGAATAAGGATCAGGATACTGAGAAGGATCCTGAACGAGCAGCATCACCTCCTACGGATGCCAAGATAATTAACTTTATCTCAGGAGGATCCGACATTTGTGGGACCTCTTATTCTGCAGCAAAAAGACATGCCAAATAGGCTAAGGCAGAACGGGGAGATAAGCCGACCAGAATGACAACCCTCACAACTGATAAAGTCATAACGTTTGATAATGATTATTGGGATAGCATCCAAGATCCTCATCATGATGGTTTGGTAATCACTTTGTATGTTGCTAATCATTTTGTGCGCAGGATACTGGTGGACAACGGTAGCTCTATCAACATTATTCAGCTAGAAACACTGAAGAGGATGAACATTTCCCAAATGGAGATCACTTCAAAGTCCACTGTACTTGTAGGGTTCAGTGGAGAGGCTAAGAATACTGTGGGAGAGATAAAGCTACCAATATATGTTGAGGGAGTGAATTCAATGCAGCGATTCTGTGTCATGGACTCATTATCCTGCTACAATATTATATTGGGAAAACCATGGATTCATGACATGAAGGCTGTTCCAACAACCTATCATCAGTGTATCAAGATTCCTACTCCTTGGGGGGTTGTTAAGGTGGAAAGTGACCAACAAGAGGCAAAAGAATGTTATTCTTCCTCAATGAAGTCTTCAACGAAGCCTAAAGCAGGATAACAATTAAAGATATGAGCCCAGGATATCATCGAAGCCTCGCAGCAGGATGTCAAGAAAGTTATCCTGGACCAGGATAATCCAGATATCTCGGTGCTCGTAGGATCCAATATCCCTCAGGATATTGAAAGTCAGTTAACGAACTTTTTGAAATGTAGGATGTCCACGTTTGCATGGAGACATGAGGATATGACATGTATCTCTAAGGATATTATAACTCATACGCTGGGGATTGACAGGTCTTTCAAGCCCATTCAACAAAAAAGAAGGAAGTTTGCTTCTGAAAGGAATGTGATCATACAGGAAGAGGTTGAAAGATTATTGAAATCCAAGATGATTAGAGAAGTCAAATTCCTCAAGTGGCTAGCAAACGTGGTTGTGGTTCAAAAGAAGAATGGGAAATGGAGAGATTGTGTGGATTACACAGATTTGAACAAAGGATGTCCTAAAGACCCATTTCCTTTGCCGCATATAGACTCAATGGTGGATGCAACTGCCGGTCATGAGATGTTAACCTTTATGGATGCATCCTCAGGATTCTAGCAGATCCAAATGGAACCTTCAGACCAGGAGGATACTGCTTTCATTACACAAACAGGCATTTACTGTTATACTGCTATGCATTTCGGTTTGAAAAATGCAGGTGCAATGTACCAGAGTTTGGTGAACATGATGTTTAAAGACAAACTGGGGGACACCATGGAGGCATACATTGATGATATGGTGGTAAAGTCCAAGAGGGCTGAGGATCATCTCCGGGATACTGAAGGAGCACTTGATATCCTGGACCAGTATAATATGAAACTAAATCCAGCCAAGTGACATTTTGGAGTGGGGCAGGAATGTTTTTAGGATATATGGTGACTAAAAGGGGGATAGAAGCAAGCCCAGAATAGATCAAAGCTATCCTGGATATTAAGTCACCGTCCAACATGAAAGATGTGCAAAGATTAATAGGACGAGTAGCGGCATTAAACAGGTTTATATCAAGATCCTCGGAGAAGTGTCAGGAATTCTACGATATCCTGAAGAAGAATAAGAAATTTGAATGGGGAGAAAAGCATGAAGCAACCCTACAAGAATTAAAGCAATATCTTTCAACTGCACCTCTGTTGATGAAGCCTGAGGATGGTGAACCATTATCCCTGTATCTTGCAGTGTCAGGGAATGCAGTAAGTGCGGTTCTGGTAAAGGATGATGAAGATCAGCAGTATCCTGTCTATTATGTTAGTAAGAGTTTATTAGATGCTGAAACTAGATATTCACACTTAGAGAAATTAATATTAGCCCCAGTTATGGCATCCTTATACATTATTTTGAGACACATAGGATTCATGTTAAGACTAATTATCCAGTTAAAAATGTGCTTAGGAAACCTGAGATGTCGGGTAGAATGGCTAAATGGTCAGTAAAGTTAAGTGCCTATGATCTAGTATATGAACCTAGAAATGCTATAAAGTCTCAGGCTCTAGCAGACTTTGTGGCTGATTTCAGTAGTGATATTCAAAATGAAGTAGACCTAGAAGTACAACAACTGGGAGAAACCTTAGAATCCTGGACATTGTACACTGATGGTGCATCTAATGTAACAGGTTTAGGATCAGGTATACTATTAAAATCGCCTGATGTGTGCAAAATGCAACATATAAATTACATCAATTATGGCATAAAACTAACCCTTTTTTAGTACTAATGTTGGAAAAAGTGTGTTTTTGTCTTCCTTTTGTATTTTCAGGATTAAATGAGCTCAAATTAACAAAAGAAGCAAAAACGCAGCTAAATCTAACATAAATACAAGAAAAGGAATAAACGTGACATGCCCGACCTCCCCGAAAGCATCTTCCCAAGCAAAACAAGAAAACAGAAGGTTGAACACGCCCCGTGCTCAGTGAGCACGGAGGCGTGCCCAAGTGTCAGCATAAAAGATAAAGTTGTAGAAGCTTCCATCGCCCACCACGGGGCCGTGCTCAGCGGACACGGGGTCGTGGTCAACTATAAGATTCGCAGAATCCAGGAAAATCTTGATAGTACAGATATGCTTCTGCACACGGGGTCGAGCCCAGCGGACACGGGGCCGTGGTTAACTAATAAAGACAAGAGCAATTAATGAAGAAAGAGATGGATGTGGATACGGGGCCGTGCCCACTGGACACGGGGCCGTGCCCGAGCTTCTGTTCAGCCTATACATAGGAGTGCTTGGCTCAAGCTCAAACCATCCCTTGGCACACCACCTCTCTCACACTTCACCCACCACCCACCACCACCATAACACCATCATCCACCACCATCATCCATTGTCCATCATAGAGTGTGTGAGTCGTCTCGGGATCCAAGATTGATCGTAAGAGTTCTTGACAATCAAGGCCATGTTTCCTTATCGTTTGTCCGTGGTGTCTTGGCATTATTTTACTTTCTATATAAAATAAAAGATTTTCACCATTCATATCTCCACGGTCTATATGGAGGTATGTTGGCTACCTGGTTGGGGGTTAAGGGAACGGTTTGGTAAGAGTCTTGCCATTGTTCAGTGTATAGATCCTGCAAAGGACCTGGGTCAAATTTAGTAGGACCTCCTTCAATACGTAACGGTATTGGATGGCGGGGGTCCAAACTCTTTGATCCCCTCATAAGTTAAACTACTATTAATACTTTAACCCGGCTACTTAGGACTGTATCCCTGCTGACTCAGACTACTTAGCCGAGGGTAACGTCACATTCAAAAGAGGGGCCTACCACATTATGCATTAATAACTTAATTAATTATCTTTTAATAATCCGACCCTTTAGGATTGTATCCTTGCTGACTCAAACTACTGGGTTGAGGGTAACGTCACCTCCAAAAGAGGGGCCTACTACAATAACTAAGATAATCTTTTAAATAGTGCAAAAGTGCGGAAATAATCAAAGGTTACACTAAACACGAGTCGGAACCAAGTGATTCATCTTGTCTATCTGTTTTATTTATTTTTATTTTTATTTTCAGCATTTTAGTTAGTTTATTTTTCTTAGTTTAAAACCTTTTTCTAAATTTTGATTTGATTAGACGTTGAGGATAAACCGGTACTAAAAGCTCTTGTGTCCTTGGACGACCTCGGAAACTTACCAACACTATCCTACGCTCACGATGAGTGCACTTGCCCATATGTGTGTTTAGTGTTAGTAAATATCGTGTTTTATAAATTTAAAACTTGGCTAAAGAAATTGTAAAAGGGCTTAAAATATACTTAAACTTATATACACACTTCACACGCATCAAGTTTTTGGCGCCGCTGCCGGGGACACAAGGATTTTAAGAAAGCTTAAAATTGACGGCCTAATCAGTTTTTCAAAACCTTTTTAAAACGCGCGCACATTTTTCTGCATTTTAGTTTAGTTTCGCATTTACAGTGACCTGAACACGGGCCGTGCTCACTGAACTCGGGGCCGTGCTGCACATTTTCATAAAACACCTAGTAACAGTAGCTTGAACACGGGTCGTGCTCACTGAACACGCCCCATGCTCAACGAAGTCAGTAACTTTAATTAAAACGCCCAGATACAGATTATGTACACGGGGCCGTGCTCACTGAACACGGGGCCGTGTCCAGCCTCTGTTTCGGTTTTTATTTTTGTCTTCTGATCTCGAGACTTGGTTGTGGTCTGCTGAGTGATTCTTATAGATCAATACTCAGGAGGTTACAACTACACCTATGAGGAGGAGGATTATATGAGTAACTATTGCACTAATTGTAGTAATCTGCACTCGGTTTAATATAGTCACTCGTATCAACCATCCAATTCATACACCTACTATGAGGAACCCAGGTACGAGCCATCAACTTCATACACATCCTATGAAGACCAAAGGTATGAACCTCCTCCGTCATACTCATATTTTGATGAACCAAGGTATGAGCCTTCTTACTCATACTTTGAGGAACCAAGATATGAGCCACCACCTTCGTATGCTTATTATGAGGAACCATGGCGTGAACAACCCACCTCATATAAGTATTATGAAGAAAAACAGTACGACCCTTATCCATCATATGCTTACAATGAAGAACAATGGTGTGAACCATCTACTTCATATGGGTATTATGAGGAACAAAGGATCGAACAACCGGATTCAAGCTTTGAAAATCCCAATCCTTTTTCTATAACCGAAGTGACCGATAGGATATTAGAACATCTTAGAGTTATCGATCGCTATATAAAAGAATCTCGCGCAAGGGAAGAGGAGTCCCGCGCACGAGAAGAATTAAATAAAGAAAAGATAACTGAAAGTGTAAAAATGGAAGAACAAATAAGTGAAAAACCGACACATGAGTTAAACAACGAAAAAGGTGAGTCCGTTAACGATAAAATTCAAGAAGAGTCTAATTTTGAAGAAATTAATCTCTTATCACCTTCTTTTGAAAATCATTGTTTAGTTCCCACTCATGCTAAGTTTTTAAAAGAGTTAAACACTAACACTAAAATTGACGAAACGGTAAGTGTTAAGTTAACTATTGATCAAACCTCACTAATAAAAGAAGACCCATTTGAAATTAACATTACACCGGTTCCATGTTTCTTTCAAAATTCATTTATTAATAATGTCACAATCGATAAAGATCTTTGCGTTAACATAATGCCTAACTACATTTTCGAAAAATTAAGTATTAGTGATTTTTCTCCACTTCAAATACCCATTTTTCTATCCAATCGGAAGGTAATAAAATCAATCGGTGTAGTTGAGGATGTCTTGGTTCAAACAAATCAAATGGTAGTCCCCACCGACTTTGTCATCCTCGATGACGCTCCTCTAGTGTTGGGACGACCATTTGTAAAAACTCACGAAGCATTGAAAAATCGGAAGTACAACAATCTACCTCTTCAATTAGGGGCATTTAGAAAGAGTGTCGATCTTGAGCGGTCAATGAAATATCCATTCGGCAATAATGACCCCCTAATTGAAGATGAAGATGAACCACCTGATACAAGTGAAATGTTTAACCACTTTGTTGAAGAAGAGGTCGCCATAGAACAAACTTTTAAAGTTCTTGATCAATATGAGCAACCAAATAAGGAGTCTCCTAAAGACCCACCTCTTGAGCTCAAAGAAGTTCCAAAAGGTTTGGAATATGCTTTTCTAGACAAAGATGGTAAATTACCTGTAATTATTTCATCTAAATTAGATAGTTTAGAAAAAGAAAAATTAATTAGTCTTTTGAAAAAACATAAAAATGCGATCGCTTGGAAACTTGTATACATAAAAGGAATAAGTCCTTCCATGTGTACGCACAAAATTTTAATGAATGATGACTACAAATCAGTAATACAACCACAACGTCGAGTAAATCCAAATGTTCAAGAAGTGGTTAAAAACGAAGTCATCAAATTACTTGACGCCAGACTTATTTATTTTATCTCCGATAGTCCTTGCGTAAGTCCCGTCGAAGTAGTCCCAAAGAAAGGAGGTATGACGGTAATAACAAATGAAAAGAATGAACTAATACCAACAAGAACCGTCACAGGATGGAGAGTATGTATAGATTATAGACGATTAAATGAAGCAACAAGAAAAGATCACTTTCCTTTACCCTTCATTGATCAAATGTTAGAAAGATTACCCGGTCATAAATTTTATTGTTTCTTGGATGGTTTTTCAGGTTACTTTCAAATCCCGATAGCACCCGAAGACCAAGAAAAGACAACCTTTACATGCCCCTATGGAACCTTTGCTTATCGACGCATGCCGTTTGGTCTATGTAATGCCCCCGCAACATTCCAACGTTGCATGGTAGCCATCTTCCACGACATGATAGAAAAGACAATGGAAGTCTTCATGGATGACTTTTCTATCTTTGGAGATTCATACAACCAATGCCTCGATAACCTTGAACAAATGCAATCCCGATGTGAGGAAACTAACCTCGCCCTTAACTGGGAAAAATGCCATTTCATGGTAACGGAGGGAATAGTACTCGGTCACAAAATCTCAAGCGAAGGAATGGAGGTGGATCGAGCCAAAATAGATACCATTTCTCGACTACCGCCTCCATCCTCCGCTAGAGCTATCAGAAGTTTCCTAGGGCATGCCGGATTTTATAGGCGGTTTATCAAAGACTTTTCTAAAATTTAAAGGCCTCTAACAAAATTACTTGAAAAAGATGCCCCTTTCATCTTTGACAAGGATTGCAATCAAGCATTTCTAACCTTAAAGGAAATGCTAGTCAATGCACCTATCATGATAGCGCCTGATTGGAAATTTCCTTTCGAAATCATGTGTGATGCCAGTGACTTTGCAGTTGGAGCTGTCTTGGGACAAAGAAAAGAAAAGCATTTTCACCCAATTTATTATGCTAGTAAAACACTTAATGATGCACAAGAAAATTACACAACAACTGAAAAAGAATTACTAGCTGTGGTATTTGCTTTTGATAAATTTCGTTCTTATCTTGTTCTTTCTAAAACTATAGTCTACACAGATCATGCAGCCATTCGATATCTCTTCAAAAAGCAGGACGCAAAACCACGTTTGATTCGGTGGATTCTACTCCTCCAAGAATTTGATATTGAAATCAAAGATAAAAGAGGAGCAAAAAACACCGCAGCAGATCATCTTTCACGCTTAGAAGACCCAGCTTTGGAGGCAACCAGGGACGAGCAAATCAATGAAAAATTTCCAACGGAGTCCCTAGAAATGGTGGAATACAAGGAAGAACCATGGTACGCCGACTATGCTAAGAGCACGAAGTTGAGGGATCCGCTCTACCGATACATCCATAGGCTCCTCGGCTACTCTCTTAGCCAAAGGCATGATAGCGGTGGCGTTGTTGGGTTAAGAGATTTAGTTGTCCTCCACTCCATCCATAACCGCAGGCACCTCGATGTTCCGTTCCTCATTCTCCGAAACATGCATCTGAACCGCCTTGCTACTGCACCAACCCCTATCTTCTTTGGGGGATGGGTGTACCGTCTCTTCAAGCACTTCACCAACATACCTAGGTCATTCGGGAGGAGCCCATGGTCGGGAAGGGTAGATATACACATCTGCCACTCAATGAACCTAATTTATGAGGCTGAAGACGGGACGGTTAGCTTCCAAAGGATGCAAGGGCATGCATGGAACCCGCAAGAGGCACTTGTCCTCCACGCTCCACAACGTCATCAGTACCAGTACCAGCCCCATGGTGATCCAGGCCAGTCCTCCTCAGGAGGCGGTTTTCCTAACTTCCAAAGTTTACATGATTTATTGCAGGAAAACCTCATGTGCACCAGGAACACCTATAATATGGCAAGCAACACGTACAACCGGGTTGGGGCGATCGAGAGAAACATATCCGATATCCAAGATGATATTGGAAATATCCGGGAGTACATTGCGGGGCATGGTGGAGATGATGATGATGAGGACGAGGACATGGATTAGGCGGGAGGAGCGGAGGAAGAAGCGGTTGGTTGGTGGTTCCCCAGGTTAACCTTTTATCTTGAACAATTTCCGGCTTGCGTGCCGTGTGTCGAACAATTTACTTTCCTTTAACTCTTTTATTTTCTGCATTTTTTTTCTAACTTTATGATGGATGGGATGTTGAATATTGGTAATCTAGGATGTTTGCTATGTTTTGGAGGAGTGTTTATTGATAAAACAGGTACATACGAGGCTTAGAGCACTAAACCTTAGTGCTACTAAAGCCGGGACAGCAAAACTAGAACCAGAAACCTCTTTCTCAACCTTGCAGACTGTCTACACGGGGTCGTGTCCAGCCGACACGTCCCCATGCCCACTACCCCAGACCTGCTGTTTGTCTAAATATGCAGACTTTTGCCAGACACGGGGTCGTGTCCAGCCAACACGCCCACGTGTCCACCTTCTGTAAGTTTTCGTTACTGGCACCTGCACACCGGGCCGTCTCCAACGAACACGGGGCCGTGTCCAGACGTCCAGTAACACAATTTTTTTCTTTTTCACATTTTTTTACACATTCAATCAACCTAAAAATATATTTTTGGGACACATTGAGGACAATGTGTAATTTAAGTGTGGGGGGGGGGGGATGCTAAAACCTTGAATCTTGCAAGTCCTAATAACAAGCCTTACACAAAACTCTATTGGAACCGCTAATCACCCCAAATTTTTTTCAAAATTTTTTTTTCATTTTTTTACTTGTCTAAGTTTAATTTGGGAATTTCAAAATTCTAAAAAGGTTATATTTTTACAAATTTTCAACCGATAGCGTCATGATAAAAAGAACCAACATAAGAAAATTATGAAAAGGCATGACAAGCTTAGTTAAAATTTAATTATATATACTTGATCACATAAAAACCCATTCTCACGATGGGTGCACTTGCCCATATGTGTGTTTAGTGTTAGTAAATATCGTGTGTTATAAATTTAAAACTTGGCTAAAGAAAGTGTAAAAGGGCTTAAAATATACTTAAACTTATATACACACTTCACACGCATCATCGCCACAGGGGGACATATTACCCCAGGCTATTAGGTGTGAATTTCCTGCCACTAATAATGAAGCAGAATATGAAGCCTTGATTACAGGATTAGAGTTAGCTAAGAATATGAACATTAAATGTTTGCAAGTGTAAGTTGATTCCTTGTAATTACTAACCATTTCAATGGATCCTATGCAGTCAAAGGGGAAAGGCTAATCGAGTATCTTCAAATTCTCAAAAAATTAGCATGATATTTCGATGTTTTTACACTTGGACAGGTAACAAGGGAGGATAATGCCGAGGCAGATGCTTTGGCAAATTTGGGATCATCAGTCAGGATACCGGAAGGAACTCAGATACCAATACTACATATCCTGTATCCTGCGATGGAACACTTCAAGTCTCAGGATAAGGAAGTAGCAAGTATCCAGGATCCTGATGATGGGTATCCTGAAGAGAATCCTGAATCGTGGACGGCTCCAATTATGAAATACCTTAAACAAGGAGAAATCCCAAAGGATGAGAATCCTAAGGCTTTCAGGATGAAGGTATCTCGTTTTACTATTATAAATAATGTTTTGTATAAGAAGTCTCTCGCAGGTCCATACCTAAGATACTTGGAGGATCCTGAAACCAAGGAGGTACTTCAGGATATACACGAAGGAGAATGTGGCAACCATACTGGGGGCATATCATTATTCTCAAAAATGCTAAGAACGGTATACTATAGGCCGACTATGAGGAAAGGTGCTGCAGAATATGCTCGAAGATGTGACGCATGTCAGAGGCACAACAGTATATTACATCAACCTGCTGAGCCATTATATCCCATTTCTTCCCCTTGGCCATTCATGAAATGGGGTATGGATATAGTGGGGAAATTGCCAAAGGCTCCAGGAGGAAAAGTTTTTTTGCTGGAAATGACGGATTATTTCTCCAAATGGGTTGAGGCTGAGGCCTTCGTGCAAGTCAGGGATCAAGAAGTAGTGTCTTTCATAAAGAGAAATATCCTGACCAGATTTGGGGTACCGGCTGAGATAATTTATGATAATGGCTCCCAGTTCATCAGCAAGAGAACCACGATTTTTGCAAAAGTTGGGGGATCAAGATGATTACATCAACTCCAGTACATCCTTAAGCAAATGGACAAGCAGAATCCTCAAACAAAATAATTGTCAACAACTTAAAGAAGAAATTAGGTGCTAAAAAGGGGAGATGGGCAGAAGAACTACCATTTGTCCTATGGCCTGATAGGACAACGGTAAAGTGTGCAACTGGGCAAACCCCATTTTCCTTAGTATTCAGAACAGAAGCAATGATCCCAACAGAGATGGTGATACCTACAGTAACATCAAATCTGCGAGATCCTGAGAAAAATCCCGAAGCTTTATGCCAAGAGTTAGATACTGTTGATGCAACAAGAGATGCAGCAAAGCTAAGGATGGCAGCATATCAACAGAGGATATCCAGAGCATATAACAAAAATCTAAGGACTAGAAGGTTTCAAGTTGGAGATTGGGCGTTAAGAAAGGCTTTTTCAGAATACTATTAATCTTGCTGATGGGAAGCTTGCCCAGAAGTGGGAAGGACCTTATGAAGTTGAGTCAGAATCTGGGAAAGGAGCATACCGACTCAAGAATATGTAGGGGGATATGTTACCAAGATCCTGGAATGCTATACACCTTAAGCTTTATTTCAAGTGAGTTTAGAATTTGATTTCTAACTCAAGATGGTATGAATTCTATTTCCTTTTTATATGATTTATTATTTGTTGAAACCCAATACTGACTTAAGCATTGGAGGGGTGTTAGCCCACCTTAGTTTGAAGGTGTTTTGTAGGATATGCTTCAGGATGCTACTCGAGGATATGTACTCAAGATGAACCGAAAGATTAAAGGATTGGCCCCCTCTCTCACGTTTAAGGGATTCTGATCCCTTCAAAGGTTTAAAGGTATTCACCTTTCTCCCGACTTGGGTTTAAACTTCCCCGCCTGGAGCGCAAGTTATCCAGGAATAGTTCAAGATGGCGTGACCTGTTCATGTAAAAGTGGCTGACAATTTCGTTATTATTGGCTATATCCTGGATCCTTAAGGTATATGAGGATTGATCACCCTCTCTCACGAAAGGGTTTTTCATACTCTCTAAGGTTTAAAGGTTTTCACCTTTCTATGTCATGGAGTTTATACACTCCCGCCTGTAGCGCACTAAAACATGGGTTTATCCCCAGTATACTCAGGGTTTATCCCCAGGATATTAAGGATCTATCTCTAGGATATGTAGGGACTATCCCCTGTATTACTAAAGTCACTCACAAGTGTGTTCACACATGATTGTTGTATGAATCAAAAAGTTCCTAAGTATTCAAATATATTATACACAGGGGACATTCATCTTGATATGCTCGAAGGATGAAAATTGATTTCCTAACTGTTCCAGACAGGGGACATCTATGGTGAAAATATTGCAAAGGGTTCAGAGGATGAAAGTTGGAATCTATTTCCTAAGTATTAATGGTATGACCTTTCTTTTTTATCTTTTGAAGCCTTATCTATGTAGCCTAAGTTTTTGGAATTTTGTTTGACAAAGTCTTAATAGAACATTTTTTATTAAAATATTGAGAATATCCTGACCAGGATATTTCCTCAGGATACTTCGTCAAAATATTTGAAATATTGTAAAAATGAGAGTTACATTCAAATTAAACACATGCAACAAAATTTACAAAGAAAATATGAACAATAATGGATAAGGCTAAAAATGTTAGTTTATTATTAACATAGCAAAATATTTTACTTTTGACTTCATCTCAAACCGAGATCCATCCACCAAAAGCACAATTAGTTTTTAACATATTTACTTAAACAGTGGAGGGCTTCGTCTTGAAACCCAAGATCCCTCCACCTTCAACTATTATATTGTTCAAAAGAGCATACTAGAGGTTGATGACCAAGGGCTTCATCCTGAAACACAGGATCCCTCCACCTTTGGCCATCAAATTGTTCTAAGTGTAGGAATCTAAATTGTTCAAAAGACAGAAAGTAAATTGTTTGTTAAACCACAACCATCAAGATTAAAAAAGTGGGCTCCGGCCTAGGCATGAATATCCATCATCGCCCACTTCGATGCTTTCAAGGGGCAACACCCTCTTCAACCATGGCTTCATCGGCACCCGCACCAGCATCACCACCAGCATCCTTCCCAGCATCATCACCAATATCAACCGCCTTTTCAGCCACCTTGGAAGGTTCCTCAGCCACAAGTTTAGCAGGATGCTCCACAGGATTACCACTGAGATCCTTCAACTTCGCCTCCAAAGCATCAACATTCCCGGAAGGGCATTCAAAGCCCATGGCCCTGGCTTCATAAGCCATCTTTAGTCTAGCCTAGAGGAGGGGAATTACAATGGACCCTTTGGCGGCCTCTCGATAGGTGTTCAATCTTGCTTGTATTGAAGATGGGCGGCATCCAGCTTGGCTTGAGCATCCTGGTTGGCCTTATTGATGGCGGCCTTGGCTTCCTGAGTCACAACCTTGTATTTATCCTCATAGTGTTGTCACTTGGTGGTGGCTATCGCTCCCTGGTCAGCTATGGTGATCTCTGCCTTCTTCAGCTTCGCTTCCAACATCTTGTTTAGCCCACAACTTTCTTCATAAAGGCTTGTCAGGCGTTCGAGGCCCTGCAATCAAAAGATACAGGTGGCAATATATATTAGTTAACATACATGATCAACATATATGTGTAGGATATGGTATAAGGATATGTACCTGATTAAGAAAGCTAGTCATAAGCCCACTGGATTCGAGGAACCCATGGTTCTCATAAGGAAAGGTTTCAGAGGAAGCTAGAGAGCCTGTTTCCTTTCTTTTGCGGGAGCTTGAGGCACGGGGCTTCGTGACAGGAGAAGGCTTGGGCACAGCCGTGGCCTTGGAGCTGGATGCAGGTTTGGATGCAGTAGACGGTTTGACTGGTTCCTTTTTCCCTTGGACAGGGCCAGAGTAACTGTCCAATTCTTCAAGATCAAAAGTTTCTGGAATCTTGACTGGTGCTGCACAAAGGGAGAAATTCTAAACTCTTTCTACTCTTTCATTATATTGAACTAATTAAGCACACGCAGCATTGAATAACCCTTACTAGACATATCAGATGAAGAGTATTGACTGGAACTTGGAAGGTGTGTTGAAAAGCTTCTATCACTCTCTGGCAACCGGTAGACTGCTTGGATTATTCCTTCGGATTCTTCAGTGGGAGGAGCCAACTCTTTGAAATTTACTGCACAAAATAAAGAAGTGGTGTCAGTGCAGGATACGTCATTAGGATATATTTGGGGATAACTTAAAACCCTAAACCCTACCGGAGGTCAACCATTTCACCGGAAGGCTATCACCTTCGGCAATGGAGTCCCGCCTAACAAAGAAAAATTTACATTGCCACCCATCCTCATTTCTTGTTACTTTGAGGATGAGGGGGTTGCTGGAGGTTGAAAAAAGCAAGAAAAGGCTGTTACTGTGTGAACGAAGACGGTAAGCAATCGGGATATCCTCAATACAAAGGTCAGGGACATGAAGGGCCTTGATCTGGTTAAGCACGATTAGTACTCTCCAAACCATGGGCATTGTTTGGGCAAAACTAAGACCGGTGGTACGGAAGAATTGGATGATGAATTCAGGAAAGGGATAGCGAAGGCCAAGAGAGAAAGGGTATGTTGAAAAGTAGATCCATTCTTCGGATGATACATCTGAACGAATACTCCAGTCAAACAGACGAATCACCGCCTTATCGGAGAAAGCGTCGGAGGCTCTCAGTGCAGCGATATCGGCATTATCGAATGAGCACACCTCCTTCTCGGGACGTTTGATCAGATTCTGGTTAGTAAACGAGGAGGTTGACTCACCGGAATGAGATCGAGTTCTGGTGGCCATCAAGGAAGTTAAGCAGAGAGAATATTGAGAGAAAGGAGGAGAGAAAATACCTGATAATTCTGAGGAAGGTGGCTAATTATCAACAAGAAAGTGAGAAGATATAGGAGCGAAATAGATAGGCATTGAGTATAAGCCGCGTGGGAAGTTGCACACTGTCACTTCAAGCGTCTCTTCAACTTAATTACCTGAATATAAGCAATAAGTTTTAAAATATATCCGTTAGAATTTAGAATTCCAACAGATATACTTTGGCGATAATTGTTATGGGTGGTTTTCTGAACACATATCCTGAATTATATCCTGACTTGATTACTTTTTATTGTGACCAGGATACCGGATCAGGATATTGGTAACATCCTGATACAGTATCCTGGTAGTTACTAATTGTTCACATGCAGATTAGCTTGGCAAACCTATAACGTTCGAGTGGACTACTTCTCCTAGAGACTCGGGCTATTCAATTGAAAAGAAGACGTTGAAGCCGGAAGAAGGGGTCTTCAACGTCTATGATGGAATATTCCAGGCATCCCGATTTTATAGGATAGTTTGTTATTTCTATTTTACTATATAAAGGAATGTACGGATCGATAGACACACAATTTTTTCACTCACACGTTTGCTTCCTACTAGCTGCAATTACTCGCAATCACCAACACTTACACTTGAAATTCGTTGTAACACTTAGTTGATCCGTATCATATCCTGCACTATATCCTGAAATTTGAAGTAATAAGAAGAACAAGGCAGCTGTGATTTTCAGCTCCCGAGGTTTTGTGCCGGCGATCTAGATTGATTAAGGGCTTTCCTCGTATATCTAGTGTCACCCTTTACCTTTCTGCTCATTGTTTGATTGTTGATATAGCTCGGTATCCTTAGCTATATCCTGAAACTGCTTTTTGCAAACAACTAAACCATAACATTTTCGATACACATTGTTAGCACACTACCTCACAAAACTAATTTGATCACTAAATTGCTTAGGTAATTTTTGACCAAAACACTAATCGATACCCAACTGAAACAGTTATTTAACAAATTAAATTATTGAAAGATCGAAAGGATTGATAATCAAAAGAACTTACATGGATCTTGTGAAGAGGTACTTGCGACTTGAAGTAGATGTAATCACCAAGTGCAGAAAACCCACCTTTCATTGTTGCTGATTTTGATGATGATCGTTACTATTTGAAGCCCATTAAGTGTTGATTTGTTCAGAGAATCTTGTAGGTTCCTCATTTTCTATTTTACATGATTGAAGGAAAAGATGAACCACGTGATCGGGCCCCGTATATGAATACATCGTGTAGGACAGATGAGATGAGAGATTCTAGGGTTAGGGTTAGGATTAGGATTGGGGTTGGGCATTTAGGAAGTTGATTGGTGGTTTTTATAAATGTAATATTTTTAGTTTTATTAATAATGTACATTTTAAATAAAAGAATTAAATGACCAGAATACCCTTAACTGGATAGACATAACTGAAATTTTAACTTGGTTATTGTTAAAGGACGAAAGGTATGATGCGTTTTCCAAATAAAGGATTGTAACTGTAATTATTAAAGTTAAAGGCTATCCATTGCAACCCGCTACAAACATAAAGGATGAAAAGTGTAATTTACCCTTAAACATATATTTTTCCACAACGATCTATTTAGGAAATTGATATTTGATCACATATTTTTTTTCTACATGCTGGATGAACTTTAATAATTCTCTTAACTATATAGGTGGCTTTCAAATTCGGTTGATGCTAGCTACTGTTGTTGATTTAGAAGCTGCAACAAAAAAATGTTCTTTGAAGTGTTTCCTACTACATGTATATAAAAAAGTTTATGTGAGGCAAAATAGAGGTTCCTGGATAATATGTTAATTGAAACCAAGAAGCAATGATTCAACCATGCGTTGGAACACACCTCCCCGTTGACTTGGGTTTAGAAATTAGCATAATGAAACAAACTTAAAACACACCTAAACACTTTTTGTTACACATCAAAAACCTAAACAACTGAATAACACAATTAACACTTATCAAAGGTATATTTCCCAGATTTAGATTCATCGTTTTATTTTTGTGACAACCCTCATAATTACATGTATCCGTACGATTAATTAATGTTAATTAAAGTGCTTGATGATTGTGCTGAATTACTTAACTGCTTTCTGATTACTGCGTCATACTTATATGTGCTTGTTAACATACTAGTCTTGTGCAGAAAGTTGACTAAATGGTCCTGTATGCTTTCCTAAGTGTTGGGAATTAAAAGTGTTAGAAAAGATGCATAAAAGACACTATACGGAACAACTTAGCACTTTAATGAACAGGTATCTAACCGAACAACCAGACATTACCCGGAACACAAAAATATTGTTAAAAACATTGTTTCACTTTTGTAAGCTAGTTATGGTTCCCGAACACCCTAACACCCACTAAAATATCTAGTAACTAACATAACTAATCACATACTTGGTTTTGAACTATATTACCTAACTAACCATTTAACTTTACATTTAACCCCCCCCCCCCATGCAAGTAATCGGCCCAAACTTGGCCCCACCATGATCTTCATAAAATCACACTAAATCCCCATGATCTTACTTGGATATTGTAAAGATTTGTTTAGATAATGTATGTACTACAAGAAACACAAAACCCTCTGGAGATTAGCTTAAGATTATAAATAATCCTCATCATTCTTCATACATTACACCACCCAACTTCTTCTCCTCTCTCCCATTAAACTCTCGGTCGAACACCCCGAGCACACCCTCACCATCATCAAGTCTTGATAACCCATTTCCAAGGCCATTCTAAGGAGTAAGAAGGTATTTAACGAAGCTTGGTGCTCACGGAACTTGAAGGACCACCTCCGTTTGCTATTATCCATCACATTTTCACTAGTGTTCTTCCCTAGCTTTAAGCTAGTAGTAAGCTTCTTGTTAATCCTTAGATACTTCATCTTTTTGGTGGTTAATAGATATATAATGATGAAACATATGAACACTAAAATTCTTGAATCTTGAATCATGAAACATAAGCTTAAATAAGATGAAACATGATGTAATATTGTTAGTATGATGTTGTTTGGTATATGTTGATGTTTGCTTGATGATTACTAGTAATATGATGATTGATCATCATATGGAACTTGTTGGAGAATGATTAAAAACATGGTTTAACAAGTTAGGAGATGATTATGTGCTTACATGAAATAATCATCTTCTAGTCTAAACATGAACTTGAAAGAAAGATGATTTCTTGCAAAATAATAAACCTAGTGAACTAGTAAACTGGTAAACACGACTTGTGAATGATTTTCCTAAATAAACCAAGTTTAAAAGACGGTTTTCGAAAGATCATGATGCTTACACTATTTTGGAAATAAAGTGAGTATATGGATACTAGTGACACATGAAAATGTTGTAAATAAATATTTTTATAAAATATGTTCACAAGTTGTGAACATCTAAAAATCCCGAGAATGAGATATTAAATAAAGTAAACACACTTTGGAGGGTAACTAAACCCACTAAACGCCTTACCAAGTTACTACGCGTTTTTATGAAACATCAAGTTCATGTTGGTTTGTAAATGGAATAGTTTGCTCTTGGTAAATTGTTGTTGATTGTTGAATGATTTTTGGAAAAGAAAATGATATGCTTATTAGCATGGACACCTCCATTTACAAAGGAAACTCTGGCGAAATTTCTAAAAACTCCAACACATAGAAAATATTTTCTAACAAGTGTTACAAGTGTATTTTTAACTATGATCTTTCCACAAAAGTCAGGGTGTGACATTTGAATTATGTGGTATGTGATAGAAGTAATGAGTAGATAAACCGTACGTAGGATACATGTTATGCATGCACGAGAAACTGATTGTTATCTGTACCTTATTAGGACGTGCTTGATTTTTTATTATTAGAGTAACTAATCTAACCGAGCAAACCAAGGTGAGTTCACACTTTTCTACAAAGCATGGTAATTACCGGTGGGAATGGGAATGGGTTAAGAAATAGGGATTCCTCGTCCTGTTGGGACGTGTTCAGGAATGTGAATTCCTCGTCCTGTTGGGACGGATTTAGATTTACTAGACTAGAACTCTATCAACGAAGTCCCTCATTTATATCGACTTAATCGCCGAGGCCAATGGCGAGCGGGTCATTAGTTAATAGCGCTATTAGGTTTAACAAACCTCACACCGTGCCGTTCGGACGGGCGTGTACTAATGCACTATGGCACGTCGGTGATGATAGACACCGACGCTAGGACACAACTTATTTTCGTTAGTAGTCGATATGGTAACGAGTCTGGTAGTTTAAAAAAATGGGGTAGCCCCCACGGTCGGAGTGCCGGGCTGGATAGCCAGGGATTATGAACATGGGGTAGCCCCCACGGCTGAAACGGCCGAAGTAAAAATGGGTTAACTAATAAACGTTTTCGAACTATGGGGTAACCCCCACTGCTGGATAGCTGGTTAAGATTAAACTACGATTTTGGAAACAACTCTAAAAATGGACAACCAACTGTGAACTCCCTCAACTTTGTTGTTGACTCGTTACTACATGCTTTGCAGGTCGTTAGGTGTCTATGGAGCTTGCACGGGGAGGCGTGGTCGTTGTGGGACACGGACTGTTATGTCCCGTTCTGAACATTTAAACTTATGTACTTATTACTTATGTTTTGGGTTTTACCTTTAATGCTTCCGCTGTTTAATTTGAACTTGGTTAACTAGCTTTTGAACACCAATTATATTGCGTGGTTGAATTTTATCTATTTTAAATACATTGTTCAATATGATTGGTGGCTGGATTCTGGTCATGTCACGCCTCCAAGCGGTGATACTCCTCGTGTGGATTTTTGGGGGTGTGACAGATTAGTATCAGAGCCATTGGTTATAGTAAACTTGGTTTTAAAAAGGGAAAAGCTTTTTGACAAAACCAGACTATAACCTGTACAGTGCTCAACGATCCACAACGACGCTTCGCTCCACGTGCAAGACTCGACACAATAGGTGGTATGATTTATGTTTATATTGTCTGTTTGATAGTTCACATAGTGCATTAGTTAGCGTGATAACTGCTATTTGAGCCATGTGTGCGTACTTTCTTCTGTCGTCCCACGCTTTCGCACTTTCGCGACACTTTTCTCACTTACGTTGCTTCGTTGTGAAGATCATGGGTGGATGTTTGAACTTGACTCAAGCCCAACTGACGGCTCTAATCAACGAACGAGTGGCTGAGGCACTCGCAGCTATCCCTGCAGGAGGTATAACCTGCCATATCAACCCATCTTAAGACGTTTAAATCCTACTCTCGTGAACCAACCCTTGTGCTTAACCTTGTCTTTTATTCTCGCGCAATAGGTCAACATGCTCAGCCTCCCGTATGTACGTTCAAAACATTCGTGGATTGCCGACCTAGTACCTTCAACGACACAAAAGGAGTTGTAGGTCTTCTTCACTGGTTCGAGAAGATTGAGTCTGTTTTTGAGATGTGTGAATGCCCTGAAGATCATAGGGTGAAATTTTCTACTAGAACACTCGAGGGTGCTGCGTTAACCTAGTGGAAAGCACAGGTTCAACTGCTAGGGCTGGCGGTTGCTAATGCCACCCCTTGGAACGACTTCAAAGAATTGATCAAAGAAGAGTACTGTAGTTGTGACGACATCTACAAGCTAGAGGTGGAATTTTTCAATTTGAAAATGACGGGGTCAGAAATCGAGGCATACACAAAGAGATCGAACGAATTAGCTATCTTGTGTCCTACTATGGTGGATCCTCCTATCAAGCGTATCGAGCTGTACCTTAAGGGTTTGGTGCCAGAGATTCAAAGCCATGTGACCTCAGATAATATTGGCACCATTCAGTAAATCATTCGGTTGGCTCATCGCCTCACTGATCAGGCAGTTGAGCAGAACAAGCTGCCCAAGCTTATTAGCGCTACTATTTCCGATGCTCCCAGTGATAACAATCGCAAGTGGGATGGAAATTCGGGCAAGGGTTCTACTTCAGTTCAGTCTCAGTCCCAGCAACGAAGGACTGAGGACTATAAGTGCCCCAGTCAGCAGCCTTCTGGAAGTCAAGGGCAGGGTGGATACAAGGAGAATCACCCCAAATGTAATCGCTATAACTTGCACCACAGCGGGCCATGTAGTAGAGGCAACTGTCATCGGTGCAACAAGCCTGGTCACATTGCAAAGGATTGCAGGAGTCAGCGTCCAGTGAATCAGAATCGGCAACAACAACAAGCCCCACAGAATCAACGCCAGCAGCTGCAACAACAAGGTAACAACAAATGGTGCTTTCAATGTGGTACTGAAGGCCATTTCAAGAGAGACTGACCCCAGCTAAATCAGAACCAGAACAACAATAATCAGGGGAATGGAAACGGCAATGGGGGAAACAAAAATGGTAATGGGGCAAGGGGTCGTGCCTTCATGATTGGACAGGGTGATGCTAGGAATGATCCCAACGTTGTGATGGGTAAGTTTCTACTGGATGACTTTTATGTTACTGTTTTATTTGATTCGGGTGCCGATACTAGCTACGTATCCTTAAAAGTTAGTCAAATGCTTAAGCGCACTCCAACACTTTTGAACACCAAACACACGGTAGAACTAGTAAACGATAAAAGTCTTGAAGCCACACACATAGTTAAGGGTTGTAACCTCGTCTTAGCTGGTCAGACCATCTCTATCGATCTTATTCCTATCGTTCTAGGTAGTTTCGATGTTGTTATTGGGATGGATTGGTTATCTCATCGGCAAGCGGAAATTCTTTGCAACGAGAAGATTGTCCGTATTCCTCGTTCTGGTGAAGAACCTCTCATGATTCATGGCGACAAGAGTGGTGCGGTGGTGGGCATCATCTCTTTCCTTAAGGCCCAGAAGTGTTTACGAAAGGGCCACCCTGCCATTCTAGCTCTCGTTACTGACGCATCATTGGAAGAGAAGAGAATTGAAGACATACCTATTGTACGCGAATTTCCTGAAGTATTCCCCGAGGAATTACCTGGTCTTCCGCCTCATCGTCAAGTCAAGTTTCAAATCGAGCTAACTCCTGGAGCAGCACCCATAGCTCGTGCGCCTTATCGCTTAGCCCCATCAGAACTAGAGGAATTGTCCACTCAATTGCAAGACCTCTTGGACGAGGGTTTTATTTGTCCTAGCTCTTCGCCCTAGGGAGCTCCAGTCTTTTTTGTGAAGAAGAAAGACGGTACTTTCAGAATGTGTATTGACTATCGCGAACTCAATAAGGTGATTGTGAAGAATTGTTATCCTCTTCCACGCATTGTTGACTTATTCGACCAGTTGCAAGGGTCGAATTTCTATTCCAAGATTGACTTAAGATCAGGTTACCATCAACTGAGAGTCCGAGACGAGGATATCTCTAAAACAGCATTCAGGACTCGTTATGGGCATTACGAGTTCCTGGTTATGCCTTTTGGGTTGACGAATGCACCTGCGGTCTTCATGGATCTCATGAACCGAGTGTGCAAACATTACCTGGATAAGTTTGTCATAGTTTTCATTGATGACATCCTGATCTATTCGAAGAGTCAGGAAGAACACGAGCAACACCTGAGTTTTATTTTGGAACTTCTTCGAACAGAGCAGTTGTATGCCAAATTTTTGAAATGTGACTTCTGGCTTCGCGAAGTCCACTTTCTAGGCCACGTGGTAAACAAGGATGGGATTCATGTTGATCCCTCCAAGGTAGACTCGATCAAGAACTGGCCTGCACCCCGTACACCAACAGAAATCCGCCAATTCTTGGGTTTGGAGGGCTACTACAGAAGATTCATCTAGGATTTCTCTAAGATTGCGCAACCTCTCACCTCGCTAACTCAGAAGGGTGTCACTTATCATTGGGGTGATGCACAAGAATCTACTTTCCAACACTTAAAAGATAGACTTTATAGCGCGCCTATCCTCTCATTGCCTGAAGGCACCGATAATTTGGTGGTTTATTGCGACGCTTCCATCCAAGGACTTAGTTGCGTGTTGATGCAACGTGACAAGGTCATTGCCTACGCATCGCGCCAACTTAAAGTTCACGAAATGAACTACACTACACATGACTTGGAATTGGGAGCGGTTGTTTTCGCACTTAAGATATGGAGACATTACCTGTACGGTACCAAGTGCACCATTTACACCGATCACAGGAGTCTCGAGCATAACTTCAAGCAAAAGGAGTTAAATATGCGACAGCATCGATGGGCCGAACTCTTGAATGATTACGAATGTGCGATCAAGTACCATCCGGGTAAAGCCAATGTTGTGGGCGATGCCCTCAGTCGAATGGGTACTATCCCTAAACGTGTGCGAGCGTTACAACTTACCATCCAATCTAGTCTTCCTACCCAGATACGAGATGCTCAGTTTGAAGCGTTGAAAGCAGAGAACATCAGGGCGGAGTCCCTACGAGGATCAAGGAAACGGTTAGAACAAAAGGAAGACGACGCCTGCTATCTAAACGGGCGCATCTGGGTTCCACTCTATGGTAATCTACGTGAGCTTGTGATGGATGAGGCACACAAGTCTCGTTATTCAGTACATCCTAGTTCGGATAAGATGTACCACGATCTCAGGACTACGTATTGGTGGCCTAGTATGAAAGCCAACATAGCAACCTACGTCAGTAAATGTTTGACTTGTGTGAGGGTCAAGATTGAATATCAGAAACCATCAGGCCTACTCCAACAACCAAAGATCCCGACATGGAAATGGGAGCAAATTTCCATGGATTTCGTTACTGGCCTGCCTAGATCTCAACGCGGAAATTATACCATTTGTGTGATCGTGGATAGACTGACCAAGTCTGCACATTTTCTGGCTATCAAGGAAACGGATAAGTTTTCTACTCTAGCAGATGTCTACCTAAAGGAAGTAGTATCAAGGCACGGAGTGCCAACCTCCATCATTTCTGATCTCGACTCACGTTTTACATCTAAATTGTGGCAAGCTATGCACAAGTCCTTTGGTTCTAGCTTAGACATGAGCACGGCATATCATCCACAGACGGATGGGCAATCTGAACGCACCATCCAAACCCTTGAAGACATGCTTTGGGCATGTGTAATCGACTTTGGTAATGGCTGGGAAAAACACCTCCCGTTAGTGGAGTTTTCGTATGACAACAGTTACCACACCAGTATCCAGGCCGCTCCGTTCGAGGCATTGTACGGACGGAATTGCCGATCACCTCTTTGTTGGGCAGCGGTTGGCGATAGTCAAATCATTGGCCCAGAACTTGTGGTAGATACAACCGAGAAGATTGCTCAAATATGAAAACGAATGGCGGCAGCTCGTGACCGTCAGAAAAGCTATGCTGATAAGCGAAGGAAACAACTCGAGTTCCAGGTTGGGGATCGAGTTCTACATAAAGTCTCACCTTGGAAAGGTGTAGTTCGTTTTGGCAAATGAGGCAAACTAAATCTGCGTTATATCGGACCGTTCGAAATCATTGAGAAAATTGGCAAAGTCGCTTACAAGTTGAATCTACCTGAAGAACTCAGCGGAGTTCACAACGTATTCCACGTGTCAAATCTGAAAAAGTGTCTGTCAGATGAGACCCTCATAGTTCCCTTAAAGGAGCTTACAATCGACGATCAGTTGCGATTCGTCGAGGAACCAGTTGAAATCACAGACCGAGACGTTAAGATTCTCAAGCGTACCAGAATACCTCTTGTTCGAGTTCGTTGAACTCCCGTCGTGGCCCAGAGTATACCTGGGAACGAGAAGACTGAATGAAACTCAAGTATCCCCAGTTGTTTAAGAAAAGTGCAACCACTACTTAGACTGAAGCTACTGCAGAATTTCGGGACGAAATTCCAAACCAACGGGGGGATGATGTGACACCCTAGGTAAACCAGGAAAACCACGCAACTTAACTAGCTTCCTCAGTAACCACGTGCTAAATTTCGTGACGAAATTTTCTTAACAAGGGGAGAATGTGACAACCCTCATAATTACATGTATCCGTACGATTAATTAATGTTAATTAAAGTGCTTGATGACTGTGCTGAATTACTTAACTGCTTTCTGATTACTGCGTCATACTTACATGTGCTTGTTAACATACTAGTCTAGTGCAGAAAGTTGACTAAATGGTCCTGTATGCTTTCCTAAGTGTTGAGAATTAAAAGTGTTACAAAATATGCATAAAAGACACTATACGGAACAACTTAGCATTTTAACGAACTGGTATCTAACCGAACAACCAGACATTACTTGGACAAAAATATTGTTAAAAACATTGTTTCACTTTTCTGAGCTAGTTATGGTTCCCGAACACCCTAACACCCACTAAAACATCTAGTAACTAACATAACTAATCACATACTTGGTTTTGAACTATATTACCTAACTAACCATTTAACTTTACATTTAACCCCCCCCCCCCCGAATGCAAGTAATCGGCCCAAACTCGGCCCCACCATGATCTTCATAAAATCACACTAAATCCCCATGATCTTACTTGGATATTGTAAAGATTTGTTTAGATAATGTATGTACTACAAGAAACACTAAACCCTTTGGACATTAGCTTAAGATTATAAATAATCCTCATCATTCTTCATACATTACACCACACAACTTCTTCTCCTCTCTCCCATTAAACTCTCAGCCTAACACCCCAAGCACACCCTCACCATCATCAAGTCTTGATCATCCATTTCCAAGGCCATTCTAAGGAGTAAGAAGGTATTTAACGAAGCTTGGTGCTCACGGAACTTGAAGGACCACCTCCGTTTGCTATTATCCATCACATTTTCACTAGTGTTCTTCCCTAGCTTTAAGCTAGTAGTAAGCTTCTTGTTAATCCTTAGATACTTCATCTTTTTGGTGGTTAATAGATATATAATGATGAAACATATGAACAATAAATTCTTGAATCTTGAATCATGAAACATAAGCTTAAATAAGATGAAACATGATGTAATATTGTTAGTATGATGTTGTTTGGTATATGTTGATGTTTGCTTGATGATTACTAGTAATATGATGATTGATCATCATATGGAACTTGTTAGAGAATGATTAAAAACATGGTTTAACAAGTTAGGAGATGATTATGTGCTTACATCAAATAATCATCTTCTAGTCTAAACATGAACTTGAAAGAAAGATGATTTCTTGCAAAATAATAAACCTAGTGCACTAGTAAACTGGTAAACACGACTTGTGAATGATTTTCCTAAATAAACCAAGTTTAAAAGACGGTTTTCGAAAGATCATGATACTTACACTATTTTGGAAATAAAGTGAGTATATGGATACTAGTGACACATGAAAATGTTGTAAATAAATATTTTTATAAAATATGTTCACAAGTTGTGAACATCTAAAAATCCCGAGAATGAGATATTAAATAAAGTAAACACACTTTGGAGGGTAACTAAACCCACTAAACGCCTTACCAAGTTACTACGCGTTTTTATGAAACATCAAGTTCATGTTGGTTTGTAAATGGAATAGTTTGCTCTTGGTAAATTGTTGTTGATTGTTGAATGATTTTTGGAAAAGAAAATGATATGCTTATTAGCATGGACACCTCCATTTACAAAGGAAACTCTGGCGAAATTTCTAAAAACTCCAACACATAGAAAATATTTTCTAACAAGTGTTACAAGTGTATTTTTAACTATGATCTTTCCACAAAAGTCAGAGTGTGACATTTGAATTTTGTGGTATGTGATAGAAGTAATGAGTAGATAAACCGTACGTAGGATACGTGTTATCCATGCACGAGAAACTGATTGTTATCTGTACCTTATTAGGACGTGCTTGATTTTTGATTATTAGAGTAACTAATCTAACCGAGCAAACCAAGGTGAGTTCACACTTTTCTACAAAGCATGGTAATTCCTGGTGGGAATGGGAATGGGCTAAGGAATAGGGATTCCTCGTCCTGTTGGGACGTGTTCAGGAATGTGAATTCCTCGTCCTGTTGGGACGGATTTAGATTTACTAGACTAGAACTCTATCAACGAAGTCCCTCATTTATATCGACTTAATCGCCGAGGACAATGGCGAGCGGGTCATTAGTTAATAGCGCTATTAGGTTTAACGAACCTCACACCGTGCCGTTCGGACGGGCGTGTAATAATGGACTATGGCACGTCGGTGATGATAGACACCGACGCTAGGGCACAACTTATTTTCGTTAGTAGTCGATATGGTAACGAGTCTGGTAGTTTAAAAGAATGGGGTAGCCCCCACGGCCGGAGTGCCGGGCTGGATAGCCAGGGATTATGAACATGGGGTAGCCCCCATGGCTGAAACGGCTGAAGTAAAAATGGGTTAACTAATAAACATTTTCGAACTATGGGGTGACCCCCACGGCTGGATAGCTGGTTAAGATTAAACTACGATTTTGGAAACAACTCTAAAAATGGACAACCAACTGTGAACTCACTCAACTTTGTTGTTGACTCGTTACTACATGCTTTGCAGGTCATTAGGTGTCTATGGAGCTTGCACGGGGAGGCATGGTTGTTGTGGGACACAGACTGTTATGTCCCGTTCTAAACTTATGTACCTATTACTTATGTTTTGGGTTTTACCTTTAATGCTTCCGCTGTTTAATTTGAACTTGGTTAACTAGCTTTTGAACACCAATTATATTGCGTGGTTGAATTTTATCTATTTTAAATACATTGTTCAATATGATTGGTGGCTGGATCCTTGTCATGTCATGCCTCCAAGCGGTGATACTCCGCGTGTGGATTTTTGGGGGTGTGACAATTTTCAAAGCTCTTTCACATTTTCAACGCACATTAAATTATCAAAATTAAGGGCGTTTTAACAAATTGATAGCAATTGAAGAAATGTATACTTTGCCAATAAAAAACTAATAAAAAATATCAAACATAACTGAGGTCGTATAAGATCACAGATACCTTGAGCTCGTATGAAGCCTACCACCACCGCCACTGCGTCCACACCTCCAAACCACCGTACCATAACCACACCATCCCGCCGCACCACCATTATAGAGATGTTCGATTTGCAGATCTGAACCATCAAAGATGAGATGTGTTCCAACTAGCAATTTGTGAATAAATAGCTATCTAGTGATGATTTGTAGTTGGTACTTGGTATTTATTGAAAAGGAGTAATATATTTGGTGAGTGAAGATAAATTGATTTGAAGATCTGAGTTTGAAAGCTGAAATGTAGGGTCCGATTAGAGAGAGGTTTAGGTTGGGGTGTAAATTTGGAGAAACTGTGAGAAAGAGAACTAAAGATCTAATCTCAAGTTGAAGGAGATTGAAGCGGCGGATGAGAAAGATGGAGGACAAAGATTCGATCGTGTAGAGACAGATAGGGTTTTAATACCTTTTCAGTTATTTCCTTCAGAACTTTATTATCATATAACGATGGCCGGCCAATCAGACCTACCTTTATCATAGCCCACTAGAATTAATCTTTATACCACTACATTGGTAATAATATTTTATTCCTTAATTTGGTAAAACTAGGATTAGTACCCGCCGCAATGCGGCGGGCTTCTTACATATGTATAAAAAGAATTAGTATCCAAACCCACCCGACAATCACATCACAAACTATGTGCCTGGAGATATCGATTGTTTCCAAATTCTTAATCAATTGTGAAAAGATAATAGTGCAAAGCTGATAGTAAGCAACAGTATTAGGGTCTAGAGTCATAACTGAACATAATAAGTCGATATTTGGTAGTAATTG
This sequence comes from Helianthus tuberosus, assembly GCA_030545235.1. Lineage (NCBI taxonomy): Eukaryota > Viridiplantae > Streptophyta > Magnoliopsida > Asterales > Asteraceae > Helianthus > Helianthus tuberosus. Next base: position 163,912,420 of record CM060359.1, read on the forward strand.
ACTGGAGACAAAATGAACCGTTTTATCAAGGAAACCCAAACAAAGCTGAACATAGTATCGAACATCGGATAGGCTAAAAAATCGATTAGGCTTTGTAGGCCGCATTCGTGATACGGACACTCCATGTCTCATATGTTTTCCGTTGAAGATAAATGGTGGAACGAACTGAAAATCGACGCCTCCTTTACACATGTCATAATACCAAAATTCCACAAATGTAAACTAACAACATCCCACGCAGTTGCCACAATAGACCATGCAAATAAGGGGTAAACTTCAATAGCCATGTTTCATTGGTCTTCGTTTCATTAGTCTTCTTTCTGGCACTTGCTTCCGTTTTTGTTTCTGAAGAATGAAATATCCGTTTGCGCTACATTAGAAACTAAATTATCAAGTGAATAGATGATAAAAATATATACAATTAAACATCAACTTCAATATCCAAATAATTTGGTTTAAGAATTTAAAAATAACACTGTAGTTAATGATGCATACCTGGCATCTATTGTCAAAGAGAATGCAAAAAAAGATCCAAACTTCTAGAGCCATGTTTCTGTCTTTTTTTCTAGTAGTTACAGCTGTAGATATTACTATTATCATCATCATACTCAGTAAATCCCACCAAGAGTAAGGGTACGGTAGGATATTAGTGTTATTAACAAAAGACCATGTGGGTAAGCCATAACAAAATATTAAGTCGTTCTACAAAATAAAAAAAAAAATTATTTATAAACAAATCAAGTTTAATTACACATAAGGCGGTCCTAAATAAAGAAAAGGTAAAACCATGACAATTTAAAAAGAGGAAAAACACACAAAAGCTTCACTTGCTTTCATTAACAGATCAGACAACAATGATGCTTCTCTATCAAATTGCAAAAAAATGCAAACAACTATATATCATTTAGTCAACTATCAAAATTTGAGCCACTAAATAACTAATTCCGGCCCATAACGAAGAAACAAATTGCAGTGTCGTAACTCATAAGAGCATACGCCTCATCCGAGTCTGCATCAACTTGACAAAAACATATAAGTTTTTGAAACGAATATATATATATATATTAGATCACCATACTTGCATTTTCTCTAGACATCCAACATTGTTCTAAAACCATAAGACTTTTCTATCTTTCTACATAAAAAGTTGCAAAAATAACTTAGTATCTAAAACAATAAAACAGCTGAAAAAGAGGGCATACATGCAACATTAATCAAAGAAGGTTGCTGAACAATTTTGACTAAAGATTGGGATAGCTTGGAATTTGAGCATCCACATCTTGCCTAGCATACTACATACATTTGTATAACTAATAATCGCTATACAACCGTAAGACCATACGGTTAACACAACAGTGAATGTGTGCAAATAAATTGATAAATATCCTACTTTCAGGTAGTAGTATCTGGACCATGTATTGCTGATAAGCCATAAGGTATAAAAGATATCATCACCCAGATGATATAATCAAGGTAAAATTTACCTTAGTCGTAATGAGGCATGTCACCAGTTTAGATTGACAAGATACTGCAATGTGGTTTGAACCATTAGAGCATGAACAAACTATTAAATAAGCAAATGCATGACAATTATATTAAAAGACATAAAAGCAGACAAGAAATAAATGGGTTTGGGGCAGGGCTAAACGGATTCAAGTAGTATATATGGGTCAACATGAGAAAACCATATAACTAATGGCCTAGGCTCATGTTGGCCTACCTAAACTTTTTCCAACCCATTTAAAATGAAAATTAAAAAAAAAAGAATTTCATTATTTGTGCATAAGCTGCGCGGTTCTCCTCGCTTCTTGGGAAACCATCAATAAAAAATCTACCAGTTCACCAGATTTAATGGCACTTTTGAGCAATTTCGATGTTTCCTTTTTGTGATCGTCTCTGGTGTCATGTCACTACCAGATGGTTTTAGTAAAGGTGAAAAATATGTAAACAGGTCAGCTTGGTTTGTATTTATCTAAGAACGGGGTTGTTATAAGCATAGTTGTCAAAGGCGCAAGGCGAACTCAAGACACAAAAGGCGAGCTTTGGGCCTCAATGCAAGGTGCTTAAAAAGTGAGGGCCTGAAAATGGGGCTTCTCAAGTGAAGCCTTCAAAAAGGCTATGTTGAGATTAGAAAGTGGGCCTAGTCGCGCGCCTGGGTGAATGTTGACAACAGAGGTTACATGTAGCTAAAACTGAAATGGGACAGATAGGTTAAACGGGTCAAAAGCCATCTAATTCATTTAAGAAAGATTTGCACTTATATGTATAGTATAAGTTGTTAATTATTTTATTACCTTAATACTGTGACAACTGTGTTCTGTAATCGATGTATAATGTAAAACAACGTGTTATTATATGTGTTTTGGTGTTATTATATGTGTAATTATGTTTGATGATTTTACAATTTGATTTAACTCCGATTTCAAGCTTTAAATCGCTTTCTGGAAGGTTATACGCAAACTGGTGCGTAAACGCTATCAATATAACGCGAAAAACACTATGGAATAGTGGCATAGGCTTAACATACCTTAAATAACATCCACATGACTTAGAAATAAGTTTTGGATGGTTTGGTTTGTTGAAATCAAGTTTGTTCGATCGCAGGGACTATTTGTGTCAAACTGCGAAACTATACCGATTTGTATAGTAACGAACATTCAGGAACTTGATCATAAGTTAAACATACCCTAAATAACCTTTACATAGCTTAGAAATAGGATTTGAGGGGTTCGGTATGCTCAAATAAACTATATTGATCAATAGGGACTAAAAGCGTCAAAAAGTGCATGAGTTTGCATTTTCGGGCCTATCTTACGTTCTGAATATATCCGGACATCCAAAAATTTATGTAATCATTAAAATATGTTATTTTAGTGATTGGCTTGATAAAATTCCATTCGTCGCTTAATTTGGATCGTTTTTGCGTTCGTTACGACTCCCGTCGTAATTAACCGAACAACGCAACCGTACGACCAAACAAGCCGACATCCGAGATATTTTTGAGCATGTTTTAAGTTCCCTATACTTTAATTTCATTTTAGAGCCTTGAAATGAGGTTAACGGGGCTTAAACGTGTCAAAAATGAGCCGAAATGCAAGTTTCTGAAGTGCAGGGACTAAATTTGACAGTTCTGGAAACTTATTCCAGGCGGACCACGTAGCCCAGGTCTTCTGTTTACGCGGGGCGCGTGGTACCTGCAGATAGAAACATTAAATCTGGCTATCCAACTGGGTTTTGATGGTTTTGAACATTGTTTTGGCATATCTTGGGCTATATTTGATGGTTTTTAAGGTTCCCATTGTTTAGAAATACCATGGGCACACATGGAGGGCCAAGATCGAAGCTCGTTTCCCGATAAACGATCCTAACGGTTTACCGAATTCTATAAATACCCATGCCCTCCATTTGATTTCTGCACACTTGATCTGAATTACACTCTAAGTTAGAGCCTTTGCTTCATACCTGAGTGATTTGGATCAAGATCTTCCTAGCTTGGACCCTTTGTAAGCGTTCTTTCGTTCTTTTATCGCTTTTCGAGTCTGAAAGTCAAACTGCGTTTGACTTTCTGCATTGACCAGTTTATGGTCAATGCGAAGTTCGTTTCAACTTCATAAAGTGAGCGTAATCACGATGGTTATAGTCCCTAGTGACTATACCTACTTATTACCACGTTATCTAGGTGTAGTGATGAGTCGTAGTTTCGGACAAAATACGTATTCCCTATGCAACCGTTTGTTTTGATACCAAACCTGTTTTCTAACTTAGTTAAACATGTTTCGACATGTTTAGCTCGTCACTTTTTAGATTAGTGCTTGTGTAGAGTCGTAAGTCAAACGGACTAAACACCCGCTTTGACTTTCGAACACGACCCGTTTGGTCGATCATTAGGATCCGACCAAACACGTTTAGTGACCATAGTTGCATAGGGAATAACCTTCCGAGGTTATACCTTATGGTCACTTGGGTTAATTAGTTGTATGATAGGTAATTTATATGCCTTAGGTAAATGACCCAAATGCCCTTTTCATGCATAATTGAACTTTAAGCATATATAACCTAAACTTTTGTCACAAAACTGATTATGTAACATATTTAAACATGTTTAGGCAAATAATACTTGTCATAGGACTAGTTAGACGCCTCGAACGTGCATTTGCGCGCACGACGCGTTAAAGTAGCGCAAGCTACCTTAGTGGATCATAATGGGTCGAAAGCACTTAGGTTAGGTTTCAATTTAGGATGTAGGCTTTGTTAAACCATATCACATGAGATCCAACACTCATTTGGTTTACAAGACCTTATTCTATCCGATCTTCCGATTTAGGGGTCTATTGTTTGACTAGTGATTTAATTACTAGGTGCTGCTTGATTTCTCTGATTTACTTGAGTTTGTTGAAGTTCTACCGATTGAGGATACTTTGCACTTCATGTGAGTACATAGTTCCCCTATTTTACTGTTTTCAATTGTTTTGGGGTGATTCATATGTACAAAAATGATTTCAAGATTTAAACAATGATTTCAAAAACGATTAAGAATGTTTATACAAAACTAATAACGATTTCAATAAAGTGAAAAAACTTGTTGGTTATAGTTACATAACAAATGACATTCATTAGCACTGATCAAGCCGACCAGTATTAGGTTATGGTACCATAGGATCTGACAAATCCCGTTATCTTACTGCACCCATGGTTATGTGTGGGGGTTGTGGGTAACGACTGAATCTGATGATAGTTAACTTACCCTTTGGTGGTTTGTTAAAGCGAGAAGCGAGAAGCGAGTTAGTCGAGTCACGAAGGTTTGAATGTTATTAGCGAGATGACCAAAAAGAGTTTTCACAATTTAAAACAAGGATGATTTAAATGATTTTTAACGAGTTAACGATTTGGAAACAATTTGAACAAGTTAAACGAATTGGATAAGCGATTGGTTTTTGGTTAAGTGTTTAGATAACGGGACGGGTGTAATATGGTGAAAACATGGTAGATACGCCGCTGGTACTTCTTATATATAAGTGTTTTCAACATATTACATACCGTGGCGTTATTTAGTTCACTTGGGTAAACGATTTTGAAACAATGTCACACAACGATGTTTTCTAAATAATATAAACCATACGAGTTTTATTAACGAGTTTTTACAAGTTGTTTTACAATTAAATTTACTAAAACAAATTTTTTTGGGTTAAGAGTCATGGCTACGAGATTTTATAAATTATAACCCACTTGATTTGAGTTGGTTAAATTATGTTGCAATACACTTTTCAAAACGATGTTTGTATTTTGACTCTTGTAGTCTAATAAAGTACTGCAGCATGAAAACTAGCCATGAATCCAACACTCTTATAAAATCTATGTACTCGCCAGCATTTCTTTGTTGACTTTGTTTTTACATATGTTTCAGGTGTTGTCGCTTGATGTGATTTCTAGGATGCATGCGTCACATAGGATCTGGACGAGGCCTTAGTGACATAATAACAGTGATAGTCGATATGTAATTTGTTTGTTATGTGTTTAGACAATGTTAATGTTTAATATTATCAATAAAACGAAACTCTTTTTGTATCCAAGGTTATGAAACAATAATTCTGTCACGACACTCCCCGATGTTTCCGCCACGGTTTGTTGTTTTACGTGGTCGGGGTGTGACAGAAGAGTTGGTATCAGAGCCAATGGTTATAGGGAATTAGGTTATTAGTAATGCTTTGACCTAGACTATAACTTTTAGGACCCTAACGCAAGAAACTTTGCGTTTAGATTTTAAAAACAAAACTGTCACCTATCCTTAGGTGATAACCACAATAGGAACACTAAGTTCGAATCCGCTTTGAAAAGTAATCATCTGTTCTAGGATGATTGATTACTAGGTTTTGAACCCTATGTTATAAGGTTTTGAACCCTTTAAGTTTTTAAAATCTCATCAAAGTTTGGGTCTAAATAGTGTGAACACGTGCAAACTAGAAGAGTGAGTGCCTGTACTCCGAGTTTTCCGTTTAAGGCTAGAGTGTTCGTAAAAATCTACATAATCGGACCAGTCACTCTTACCTGGGAACTCTTGGGGTGAGTGTTCACTTATAGGCGAGCATGTCTTCGCGATACATTATTCTGGCCCATTTACTTTGATTAGTCACTGCGTGTCGTTTGTTTGTTCGAGGTAACGAACAAATGATCGCCTCCTTTGTGTTTTGTCCAATGTTTTCTATACCTCCTTGTTTCTCTTTTTCAATCTCACTCGATTCTCATGTTTCCTTGTTAGACAATGTCTCCTCGACGTGAAGCACAATCTTTTACTATTGAAGAAATCGTAGCCCTGGTCTCTCAGCAAGTGGCTGCTGTGCTTCCCGGCGTTGTGACCTAAGTCCATGAGATATACAACAACAATAATAACAACAATAATGCACCGTGTAATTTCAAGAGTTTCAATTCTACTAAGCCGCTAAAGTTTTCTGGGTCACAAGGAGCAACTGCGCTCTTGCAGTGGTTTGAGAGTATCGAGAGCACATTCAGACATGTGCAGTGTCCAAATGCGCGTAAGGTCGAATTTGCTTCAAGCATGTTTGAGAAGCGAGCGCTTACCTGGTGGAATGGTATTATGCGCGATAGGGGTGCCGAAGTGGCATTGGCACAGACATGGGATGAGCTTCGAGCTCTCATGATGAGAGAGTTTTGTCCCCGTCCCGAAATTCGAGCTTTAGAACGAGAGTTTGACGATCTAAATCAAGATGGGGGTGAACACCGTGCGTATACAGATCGTTTTGAAGAACTCAGTCTGTTGTGTCCCGCTATGGTTACCCCACTAGAGAAAACAATCGAGAGGTATATCGATGGTTTACCCGATTCCATACAGGATATTGTGACCGGTGTTAATCCTACTACTGTTCGCCAAGCAATCGAGTTGTCTGCAACCCTGACTGAGTCTCAAGTCAGGAAGGGTAAACTTACCCGCAAGGGTGATAAGAAGAAGTCGACCGATTCTGTTAAAGACAAGGATAAGGGTAGGGGTAAGAAAGGTTAGTCGTTGAAGAAGTCGAGAAAGCGAAAGGGTGCTCAAAATTTTGCTGTAACAGCTCAGAACCCGCAGAACCCACCGGCTCAGCCACCTGCAAAAAAGGTATATGCCGGTACCGCACCTCATTGTGCACGCTGCAACGGTCATCATGTTGCACAACAAGCTTGCAAGCAATGCACAATGTGTGGTAAACTTGGGCATTTGGCCAATATTTTCCGTTTAAGACAAAATCAGGTTGCTCAGGTTCCAGCACAGGTTCAAGGGAATGCTGCGAGATTCCCACCGGGTTCATGTTTCAATTGTGGAGAGTTTGGTCACTTCCGCAACAATTGTCCGAGGTTGGTGAATGCAAATGAGAATCCGAACGTGAATGTCAACGCGAATGTGAATCCCGCCCGTGGACGAGCGTACAATCTAAATGCAAACGAAGCGAGGGATGACAACGAGGTGGTTAACGGTACGTTTCTTGTTAACAATCGACCTACATCTGTTCTTTTTGATTCTGGTGCCGATAGAAGTTTTGTTTCATTATCATTTGAGCCTTTTCTTGCGATACCTAGAACTAAACTAAGGAAACCCTTATCTGTCGAAGTTGCTACTGGTAAACCTCTTGTTCTCGATTCTGTTATTCGTGATTGTCAGTTGAACCTTGAAAACCATCTTTTTCCTATTGACCTCACACCGATGCAACTTGGGAGTTTCAACATTATCGTTGGAATGGATTGGTTAACCAAACATCATGCTGAGGTGGTTTGCTTCGATAAGATTGTTCGTATTCCTTTGTCTTCTGGCAATATTCTGGAAGTTCGTGGCGAGAAACCTTCAGGTGGATTGAAGCTTATGTTGTGTACAAAAGCCCAAAGTTATTTGAGAAAAGGATATGTTGCTTTTCTAGCACATGTCACCGAGGGAAAGGCAAGAGCAAGAGTATTCAAGATATTCCGATTGTTCAAGATTGTCCAGAGGTGTTTCCTGATGAACTGCCTGGTTTGCTTCCAGTTCATCAAGTCGAGTTTCATATTGACCTTGTACCCAATGCCAACCCGATTGCGAAAGCACCTTATCGTCTTGCACCGTCGGAGATGCAAGAGTTATCGAAACAGCTTCAAGAGTTATCTGATAAAGGATTCATCCGACCGAGCTTTTCACCCTGGGAGCCTCTGTCCTCTTCGTGAAAAAGAAAGATGGGGCTTTTCAAATGTGTATCGATTATCGTGAGCTTAATAAGCTCACCATAAAAAATCGATATCCCCTACCTCGAATTGATGATCTCTTCGACCAGCTGTAGGTGCTTCATGCTTTTCAAAGATCGATCTGCGTTCTGGGTATCATCAACTTCGTGTTCTCGAAGAAGATATTCCCAAAACTGCTTTCCGCACAAGATATGGGAATTATGAGTTCACTGTCATGCCTTTTGGTTTGACGAATGCTCCAGCTATCTTTATGGACTTAATGAATAGGGTCTGTAAACCTTATTTAGACAAGTTCATTATTGTGTTGATCGACGATATTCTTGTCTATTCGAAGTCTCGAGCCGAGCACGAGCAACACCTTCGCTTTACATTGGAACTCCTTAAGAAGGAACAACTTTTTGCTAAATTCTCCAAGTGTGAATTTTGGCTTAAAGAAGTTCAATTCTTGGGTCATATAGTCAATGAGCAGGGTATTTATGTGGATCCATCCAAGATTGTTGCTATTAAAGACTGGAATAAACCAACAACGCCTACAGAGATTCGATCTTTTCTTGGTCTTGTTGGTTATTATCGTCGATTCATTTCAAACTTCTCAAAGATAGCGGTCCCACTCACTTCTTTAACTCAGAAGAATAAGCCTTTTGAGTGGGGACCCAAGCAAGAAGAAGCGTTTCAAACGCTAAAACAGAAGCCTTGTGATGCTCATGCTCTATCTTTGCCTGAGGGAAATGATGATTTCGTTGTCTATTATGACGCGTCGAATCTAGGCCTTGGTTGCGTTCTTATGCAACGAGGTAAAGTGATAACTTATGCGTCAAGACAGCTGAAAATTCATGAGAAGAACTACACAACTCATGATCTTGAGTTGGGAGCTGTGGTTTTCGCACTTAAAATCTGGAGACACTACCTCTATGGCACGAAATGTGTGGTTTTCACAGACCACAAAAGTCTCCAGCATATTCTCAATCAGAAGGAGCTGAACATGAGGCAACGACGTTGGATTGAGCTCTTAAGTGATTACGATTGTGAGATTCGCTACCATCCTGGTAAGGCGAATGTCGTAGCTGATGCGCTTAGTCGAAAAGAGCGAGTCAAGCTTCATTCTGTTCGAACTCTATCTGATATTCAAACTCGTGTTCTTCAAGCTCAGCAATTTTGTGTTTCACAAAATTTAATAGGGAAGGAATTACCACATCAGCTTGAGCTTAAACTTGAAGCGAAGGACGATGGGTTGCTCTATTTCAAGGATCGTTTGTGGATTCCGAAACAAGACGATCTTCGCACCTTGGTGATGGATGATCTCACAAGTCTCGATATTCTATCCATCCTGGTGCTGATAAAATGTACAAGGATCTCCGTACTTGTAGGATCGTGTCTCGACCTGAATGAGTCGTTCGGAAGAGCTCTAGTCCGTTTCAGAGGCGGAAACTAAGAAACGGATGTAAAAACAGCTTGAATATCACAATAAACGTCTTGTGTATTGATTTACCATCGATTACAATCACAAGGAACACCGGCAGCACCTCGGTATCGATTACAAGGCTCTGGTCTGTTCTAACCTGTCCTGTCCCCTTGAAATGATAACATAACACACATATTTATAGTCTAGTCTTGATCGCTTGAAATGAACATGTACATGTTCAAGCGATCAGACTCAAGCGGCCAAGAAAGTTCAAGCGATCAAACTCAAAAACATTCAAGCGAATAAGACAAAAACTTCAATTCTGATTTGAGATTCCATGCAATTCACGTGATGTTGTCTTGTGATGATGTCAACATTGATGTCACCATTATGATGTCATCATTTGATATGATGACATCATGCTCGATCAAATCCGCAACGAACTCAAGACTCGATATAAGACGAAGACGACAGATGTGTGCACCAACAGACTCCCCCTCAGATGTTGACGAGTCTTAAGTGTCGAGTCTTCGCATCTTCAGTCTTTATCAGTCTGAATGCTCTCTGAAATATCTCACAATGTAAGCATCCTCTAACTTTCTCTTCTCCTCTTCAGCATCAAACAAACTCTCCACAAACAATCTCCCGGATGTGTTCAGACTCCGCCTTTCGATATGCTGGGATCGCAGTCTGGCATGTTGAAATCACACATTCCACAGGTATTAGAACCTGAGCTCTAGTTCGTTTCAGAGGCGGAAACTAAGAAACGGATGTAAAAACAGCTTGAATATCACAATAAACGTCTTGTGTATTGATTTACTATCGATTACAATCACAAGGAACACCGGCAGCACCTCGATATCGATTACAAGGCTCTGGTCTGTTCTAACATGTCCTGTCCCCTTGAAATGATAACATAACACACATATTTATAGTCTAGTCTTGATCGCTTGAAATGAACATGTACATGTTCAAGCGATCAGACTCAAGCGGCCAAGAAAGTTCAAGCGATCAAACTCAAAAACATTCAAGCGAATAAGACAAAAACTTCAATTCTGATTTGAGATTCCATGCAATTCACGTGATGTTGTCTTGTGATGATGTCAACATTGATGTCACCATTATGATGTCATCATTTGATATGATGACATCATGCTCGATTAAATCCGCAACGAACTCAAGACTGGATATAAGACGAAGACGACAGATGTGTGCACCAACAGTACTCAGTACTGGTGGCCTGGTATGAAAAAGGATGTTACCTTGTATGTATCAAAATGCCTGACTTGTCTCAAAGTTAAAGCTGGACATCAACGACCTTCTGGTTTGCTTGTACAACCAGAGATACCGATTTGGAAGTGGGAGAACATTGCTATGGATCTCATCACAAAGTTACCGCGTACATCTAAAGGTCACGATGCTATATGGGTTGTTATCGATCAATTAACGAAATCAGCTCATTTTATTCCAATTCGCGAGGATCTATCTGCTGATAAACTTGCAAAGATTTATATTGATGAGATTGTATCATGACATGGTGTTCCTTTCGATATCATTTCTGATCGTGATGCTCGGTTTTCATCTCATTTCTGGAAGACCATGCAATCTGCTTTGGGAACCCAACTAAATGTAAGCACTGCTTATCATCCCCAAACAGATGGACAAACCGAGAGGACGATTCAAACTTTGGAGGATATGCTTAGAGCATGCGTTATAGACTTTGGTGGTAATTGGGATTCTCATCTTCCATTAATCGAGTTCTCTTACAAAAATAGCCATCATGCTAGTATTAATATGGCACCATTCGAAGCTCTTTACAGTCGAAAATGTCGTTCACCTATCTGTTGGAATGAGATTAGCGAAGCTCGCCTTACTGGACCTGAACTCATTCTAGAAACAACAGACAAAATCAAGAAAATTCACGATAATCTTGTGACAGCTCGAAGCCGTCAAAAGAGTTACGCGGATATGCGACGCAAGCCCTCAGAATTTCAAGTCGGAGATCGTGTCCTACTCAAGGTTTCATCTTGGAAGGGAGTGGTGAGATTTGGAAAGAAAGGAAAACTTGCACCTCGATATGTGGGACCATTTAAGATTGTGGAAAGGATTGGGAAGGTTGCCTATCGACTAGAGCTACCTCCAGAGCTTGGAAATATTCATCCGACTTTTCACGCGTCCAATTTACGAAAGTGTTTAGCTGATGCAGATCTTCACATCCCTCTCGACGAGATCCGAATCGATGAAACGAAGCACTTTGTCGAGAAACCCGTGGAGATCGTGGACCGTACATTTTAACAGTTGAAGAACAAACGGATTCGATTGGTCAAAGTTCGCTGGGAATACAAACGAGGCCCAGAATTTACTTGGGAACGTGAGGACCAGATGAAGGCGAAATATCCGCATTTGTTTTCACAAGCTTCCTCTAGTTAAAATTTCGGGATGAAATTTCCTGAAGTAGGGGAGACTGTGACAACTGTGTTCTGTAATCGATGTATAATGTAAAACAATGTTGATTATCAATAAAACAATGTGCTTTGGTGTTATTATATTTGTTTTGGTGTTATTATATGTGTAATTATGTTTGATGATTTTACAATTTGATTTAACTCCGATTTCAAGCTTTAAATCGCTTTCTGGAAGGTTATACGCAGACTGGTGCGTAAATGCAGTCAGTATAACGCGAAAAACACCCCGGAATAGTGACATAGGCTTAGCATGTCTTCGCGATACATTATTCTGGCCCATTTACTTTGATTAGTCACTGCGTGTCGTTTGTTTGTTCGAGGTAACGAACAAATGATCGCCTCCTTTGTGTTTTGTCCAATGTTTTCTATACCTCCTTGTTTCTCTTTTTCAATCTCACTCGATTCTCATGTTTCCTTGTTAGACAATGTCTCCTCGACGTGAAGCACAATCTTTTACTATTGAAGAAATCGTAGCCCTGGTCTCTCAGCAAGTGGCTGCTGTGCTTCCCGGCGTTGTGACCTAAGTCCATGAGATATACAACAACAATAATAACAACAATAATGCACCGTGTAATTTCAAGAGTTTCAATTCTACTAAGCCGCTAAAGTTTTCTGGGTCACAAGGAGCAACTGCGCTCTTGCAGTGGTTTGAGAGTATCGAGAGCACATTCAGACATGTGCAGTGTCCAAATGCGCGTAAGGTCGAATTTGCTTCAAGCATGTTTGAGAAGCGAGCGCTTACCTGGTGGAATGGTATTATGCGCGATAGGGGTGCCGAAGTGGCATTGGCACAGACATGGGATGAGCTTCGAGCTCTCATGATGAGAGAGTTTTGTCCCCGTCCCGAAATTCGAGCTTTAGAACGAGAGTTTGACGATCTAAATCAAGATGGGGGTGAACACCGTGCGTATACAGATCGTTTTGAAGAACTCAGTCTGTTGTGTCCCGCTATGGTTACCCCACTAGAGAAAACAATCGAGAGGTATATCGATGGTTTACCCGATTCCATACAGGATATTGTGACCGGTGTTAATCCTACTACTGTTCGCCAAGCAATCGAGTTGTCTGCAACCCTGACTGAGTCTCAAGTTAGGAAGGGTAAACTTACCCGCAAGGGTGATAAGAAGAAGTCGACCGATTCTGTTAAAGACAAGGATAAGGGTAGGGGTAAGAAAGGTTAGTCGTTGAAGAAGTCGAGAAAGCGAAAGGGTGCTCAAAATTTTGCTGTAACAGCTCAGAACCCGCAGAACCCACCGGCTCAGCCACCTGCAAAAAAGGTATATGCCGGTACCGCACCTCATTGTGCACGCTGCAACGGTCATCATGTTGCACAACAAGCTTGCAAGCAATGCACAATGTGTGGTAAACTTGGGCATTTGGCCAATATTTTCCGTTTAAGACAAAATCAGGTTGCTCAGGTTCCAGCACAGGTTCAAGGGAATGCTGCGAGATTCCCACCGGGTTCATGTTTCAATTGTGGAGAGTTTGGTCACTTCCGCAACAATTGTCCGAGGTTGGTGAATGCAAATGAGAATCCGAACGTGAATGTCAACACGAATGTGAATCCCGCCCGTGGACGAGCGTACAATCTAAATGCAAACGAAGCGAGGGATGACAACGAGGTGGTTAACGGTACGTTTCTTGTTAACAATCGACCTACATCTGTTCTTTTTGATTCTGGTGCCGATAGAAGTTTTGTTTCATTATCATTTGAGCCTTTTCTTGCGATACCTAGAACTAAACTAAGGAAACCCTTATCTGTCGAAGTTGCTACTGGTAAACCTCTTGTTCTCGATTCTGTTATTCGTGATTGTCAGTTGAACCTTGAAAACCATCTTTTTCCTATTGACCTCACACCGATGCAACTTGGGAGTTTCAACATTATCGTTGGAATGGATTGGTTAACCAAACATCATGCTGAGGTGGTTTGCTTCGATAAGATTGTTCGTATTCCTTTGTCTTCTGGCAATATTCTGGAAGTTCGTGGCGAGAAACCTTCAGGTGGATTGAAGCTTATGTTGTGTACAAAAGCCCAAAGTTATTTGAGAAAAGGATATGTTGCTTTTCTAGCACATGTCACCGAGGGAAAGGCAAGAGCAAGAGTATTCAAGATATTCCGATTGTTCAAGATTGTCCAGAGGTGTTTCCTGATGAACTGCCTGGTTTGCTTCCAGTTCATCAAGTCGAGTTTCATATTGACCTTGTACCCAATGCCAACCCGATTGCGAAAGCACCTTATCGTCTTACACCGTCGGAGATGCAAGAGTTATCGAAACAGCTTCAAGAGTTATCTGATAAAGGATTCATCCGACCGAGCTTTTCACCCTGGGAGCCTCTGTCCTCTTCGTGAAAAAGAAAGATGGGGCTTTTCAAATGTGTATCGATTATCGTGAGCTTAATAAGCTCACCATAAAAAATCGATATCCCCTACCTCGAATTGATGATCTCTTCGACCAGCTGTAGGTGCTTCATGCTTTTCAAAGATCGATCTGCGTTCTGGGTATCATCAACTTCGTGTTCTCGAAGAAGATATTCCCAAAACTGCTTTCCGCACAAGATATGGGAATTATGAGTTCACTGTCATGCCTTTTGGTTTGACGAATGCTCCAGCTATCTTTATGGACTTAATGAATAGGGTCTGTAAACCTTATTTAGACAAGTTCATTATTGTGTTGATCGACGATATTCTTGTCTATTCGAAGTCTCGAGCCGAGCACGAGCAACACCTTCGCTTTACATTGGAACTCCTTAAGAAGGAACAACTTTTTGCTAAATTCTCCAAGTGTGAATTTTGGCTTAAAGAAGTTCAATTCTTGGGTCATATAGTCAATGAGCAGGGTATTTATGTGGATCCATCCAAGATTGTTGCTATTAAAGACTGGAATAAACCAACAACGCCTACAGAGATTCGATCTTTTCTTGGTCTTGTTGGTTATTATCGTCGATTCATTTCAAACTTCTCAAAGATAGCGGTCCCACTCACTTCTTTAACTCAGAAGAATAAGCCTTTTGAGTGGGGACCCAAGCAAGAAGAAGCGTTTCAAACGCTAAAACAGAAGCCTTGTGATGCTCATGCTCTATCTTTGCCTGAGGGAAATGATGATTTCGTTGTCTATTATGACGCGTCGAATCTAGGCCTTGGTTGCGTTCTTATGCAACGAGGTAAAGTGATAACTTATGCGTCAAGACAGCTGAAAATTCATGAGAAGAACTACACAACTCATGATCTTGAGTTGGGAGCTGTGGTTTTCGCACTTAAAATCTGGAGACACTACCTCTATGGCACGAAATGTGTGGTTTTCACAGACCACAAAAGTCTCCAGCATATTCTCAATCAGAAGGAGCTGAACATGAGGCAACGACGTTGGATTGAGCTCTTAAGTGATTACGATTGCGAGATTCGCTACCATCCTGGTAAGGCGAATGTCGTAGCTGATGCGCTTAGTCGAAAAGAGCGAGTCAAGCTTCATTCTGTTCGAACTCTATCTGATATTCAAACTCGTGTTCTTCAAGCTCAGCAATTTTGTGTTTCACAAAATTTAATAGGGAAGGAATTACCACATCAGCTTGAGCTTAAACTTGAAGCGAAGGACGATGGGTTGCTCTATTTCAAGGATCGTTTGTGGATTCCGAAACAAGACGATCTTCGCACCTTGGTGATGGATGAATCTCACAAGTCTCGATATTCTATCCATCCTGGTGCTGATAAAATGTACAAGGATCTCCGTACTTGTAGGATCGTGTCTCGACCTGAATGAGTCGTTCGGAAGAGCTCTAGTCCGTTTCAGAGGCGGAAACTAAGAAACGGATGTAAAAACAGCTTGAATATCACAATAAACGTCTTGTGTATTGATTTACTATCGATTACAATCACAAGGAACACCGGCAGCACCTCGGTATCGATTACAAGGCTCTGGTCTGTTCTAACCTGTCCTGTCCCCTTGAAATGATAACATAACACACATATTTATAGTCTAGTCTTGATCGCTTGAAATGAACATGTACATGTTCAAGCGATCAGACTCAAGCGGCCAAGAAAGTTCAAGCGATCAAACTCAAAAACATTCAAGCGAATAAGACAAAAACTTCAATTCTGATTTGAGATTCCATGCAATTCACATGATGTTGTCTTGTGATGATGTCAACATTGATGTCACCATTATGATGTCATCATTTGATATGATGACATCATGCTCGATCAAATCCGCAACGAACTCAAGACTCGATATAAGGCGAAGACGACAGATGTGTGCACCAACAGACTCCCCCTCAGATGTTGACGAGTCTTAAGTGTCGAGTCTTCGCATCTTTAGTCTTTATCAGTCTGAATGCTCTCTCAAATATCTCACAATGTAAGCATCCTCTAACTTTCTCTTCTCCTCTTCAGCATCAAACAAACTCTCCACAAACAATCTCCCAGATGTCTTCAGACTCCCCCTTTCGATATGCTGGGATCGCAGTCTGGCATGTTGAAATCACACATTCCTCAGGTATTAGAACCTGAGCTCTAGTCCGTTTCAGAGGCGGAAACTAAGAAACGAATGTAAAAACAGCTTGAATATCACAATAAACGTCTTGTGTATTGATTTACTATCGATTACAATCACAAGGAACACCGGCAGCACCTCGATATCGATTACAAGGCTCTGGTCTGTTCTAACCTGTCCTGTCCCCTTGAAATGATAACATAACACACATATTTATAGTCTAGTCTTGATCGCTTGAAATGAACATGTACATGTTCAAGCGATCAGACTCAAGCGGCCAAGAAAGTTCAAGCGATCAAACTCAAAAACATTCAAGCGAATAAGACAAAAACTTCAATTCTGATTTGAGATTCCATGCAATTCACGTGATGTTGTCTTGTGATGATGTCAACATTGATGTCACCATTATGATGTCATCATTTGATATGATGACATCATGCTCGATTAAATCCGCAACGAACTCAAGACTCGATATAAGACGAAGACGACAGATGTGTGCACCAACAGTACTCAGTACTGGTGGCCTGGTATGAAAAAGGATGTTACCTTGTATGTATCAAAATGCCTGACTTGTCTCAAAGTCAAAGCTGGACATCAACGACCTTCTGGTTTGCTTGTACAACCAGAGATACCGATTTGGAAGTGGGAGAACATTGCTATGGATCTCATCACAAAGTTACCGCGTACATCTAAAGGTCACGATGCTATATGGGTTGTTATCGATCAATTAATGAAATCAGCTCATTTTATTCCAATTTGCGAGGATCTATCTGCTGATAAACTTGCAAACATTTATGTTGATGAGATTGTATCATGACATGGTGTTCCTTTCGATATCATTTCTGATCGTGATGCTCGGTTTTCATCTCATTTCTGGAAGACCATGCAATCTGCTTTGGGAACCCAACTAAATCTAAGCACTACTTATCATCCCCAAACAGATGGACAAACCGAGAGGACGATTCAAACTTTGGAGGATATGCTTAGAGCATGCGTTATAGACTTTGGTGGTAATTGGGATTCTCATCTTCCATTAATCGAGTTCTCTTACAACAATAGCCATCATGCTAGTATTAATATGGCACCATTCGAAGCTCTCTACAGTCGAAAATGTCGTTCACTTGTCTGTTGGAATGAGATTAGCGAAGCTCACCTTACTGGACCTGAACTCATTCTAGAAACAACAGACAAAATCAAGAAAATTCACGATAATCTTGTGACAGCTCGAAGCCGTCAAAAGAGTTACGCGGATATGCGACGCAAGCCCTCAGAATTTCAAGTCGGAGATCGTGTCCTACTCAAGGTTTCATCTTGGAAGGGAGTGGTGAGATTTGGAAAGAAAGGAAAACTTGCACCTCGATATGTGGGACCATTTAAGATTGTGGAAAGGATTAGGAAGGTTGCCTATCGACTAGAGCTACCTCCAGAGCTTGGAAATATTCATCCGACTTTTCACATGTCCAATTTACGAAAGTGTTTAGCTGATGCAGATCTTCACATCCCTCTCGACGAGATCCGAATCGATGAAACGAAGCACTTTGTCGAGAAACCCGTGGAGATCGTGGACCGTACATTTTAACAGTTGAAGAACAAACGGATTCGATTGGTCAAAGTTCGCTGGGAATACAAACGAGGCCCAGAGTTTACTTGGGAACGTGAGGACCAGATGAAGGCGAAATATCCGCATTTGTTTTCACAAGCTTCCTCTAGTTAAAATTTCGGGATGAAATTTCCTGAAGTAGGGGAGACTGTGACAACTGTGTTCTGTAATCGATGTATAATGTAAAACAATGTTGATTATCAATAAAACAATGTGATTTGGTGTTATTATATTTGTTTTGGTGTTATTATATGTGTAATTATGTTTGATGATTTTACAATTTGATTTAACTCCGATTTCAAGCTTTAAATCGCTTTCTGGAAGGTTATACGCAAACTGGTGCGTAAATGCAGTCAGTATAACGCGAAAAACACCCCGGAATAGTGACATAGGCTTAACATACCTTAAATAACCTCCACATGACTTAGAAATAAGTTTTGGATGGTTTGGTGTGTTGAAATCAAGTTTGTTCGATCGCAGGGACTATTTGTGTCAAACTGCGAAACTATACCGATTTGTATAGCAACGAACATTCCGAAACTTGATCATAAGTTAAACATACCCTAAATAACCTTTACATAGCTTAGAAATAGGCTTTGAGGGGTTCGGTATGCTAAAATAAACTATATTGATCAATAGGGACTAAAAGCGTCAAAAAGTGCATAAGTTTGCATTTTCGCGCATATCTTACGTTCTGAATATATCCGGACATCCAAAAATTTATGTAATCATTAAAATATGTTATTTTAGTGATTGGATTGATAAAATTCCATTCATCGCTTAATTTGGATCGTTTTTGCGTTTGTTACGACTCCCGTCGTAATTAACCGAACAACGCAACCGTACGACCAAACGAGCTGACATCCGAGATATTTTTGAACGTGTTTAAAGTGCCCTATACTTTAACTTCATTTTAGAGCCTTGAAATGAGGTTAACCGGGCTTAAAGGTGTCAAAAATGAGCCGAAATGCAAGTTTCTGAAGTGCAAGGACTAAATTTGACAGTTCTGGAAACTTATTCCAGGTGGGCCGCGTAGCCCAGGTCTTCTGTTTATGCGGGGAGCGTGGTACCTGTAGACAGAAACATTGAATCTGGCTATCCAGCTGGGTTTTTATGGTTTTGAACATTGTTTTGGCATACCTTGGGCTATATTTGATGGTTTTTAAGGTGCCCATTGTTTAGAAATACCATGGGCACACATGGAGGGCCAAGATCGAAGCTCGTTTCCTGATAAACAATCCTAATGGTTTACCGAATTCTATAAATACCCATGCCCTCCATTTGATTTCTGCACACTTGATCTGAATTACACTCTAAGTTGGAGCCTTTGCTTCATACCTGAGTGATTTGGATCAAGATCTTCCTAGCTTGGACCCTTTGTAAGCGGTCTTTCGTTCTTTTATCGCTTTTCGAGTCTGAAAGTCAAACTGCGTTTGACTTTCTGCATTGACCAGTTTATGGTCAATGCGAAGTTCGTTTGAACTTCATAACGTGAGCGTAATTACGATGGTTATAGTCCCTAGTGACTATACCTACTGATTACCACGTTATCTAGGTGTAGTGACGAGTCGTAGTTTCGGCCAAAATGCGTATTCTTGCGTATTTTGTAACCAAACTACTTATAGGTATCAAAACCGTTTGTTTTGATACCAAACCTGTTTTCTAACTTAGTTAAACATGTTTCGACATGTTTAGCTCGTCACTTTTTAGATTAGTTCTTGTGTAGAGTCGTAAGTCAAGCGGACTAAACACCCGCTTAGACTTTCGAACACGACCCGTTTGGTCGATCATTAGGATCCGACCAAACACGTTTAGTGACCATAGTTGCATAGGGAATAACCTTCCGAGGTTATACCTTATGGTCACTTGGGTTAATTAGTTGTATGATAGGTAATTTATATGCCTTAGGTAAATGACCCAAATGCCCTTTTCATGCATAATTGAACTTTAAGCATATGTAACCTAAACTTTTGTCACAAAACTGATTATGTAACATATTTAAACATGTTTAGGCATATAATACTTGTCATAGGACTAGTTAGACGCCTCGAACGCGCATTTGCGCGCACGGCGCGTTAAAGTAGCGCAAGCTACCTTAGTGGATCATAATGGGTCGAAAGCACTTAGGTTAGGTTTCAATTTAGGATGTAGGCTTTGTTAAACCATATCACATGAGATCCAACACTCATTTAGTTTACAAGACCTCATTCTATCCGATCTTCCGATTTAGGTGTCTATTGTTTGACTAGTTATTTAATTACTAGGTGCTGCTTGATTTCTCTGATTTACTTGAGTTTGTTGAAGTTCTACTGATTGAGGATACTTTGCACTTCATGTGAGTACATAGTTCCCCTATTTTACTGTTTTCAATTGTTTTGGGGTGATTCATATGTACAAAAATGATTTCAAGATTTAAACAATGATTTCAACAACGATTAAGATGGTTTATACAAAACTAATAACGATTTCAATAAAGTGAACAAACTTGTTGGTTGTAGTTACATAACAAATGACATTCGTTAGCACTGATCAAGCCGACCAGTATTAGGTTATGATACCATAGGATCTGACAAATCCCGTTATCTTACTGCACCCAAGGTTATGTGTGGGGGTTGTGGGTAACGACTGAATCTGATGATAGTTAACTTACCCTTTGGTGGTTTGTTAAAGCGAGAAGCGAGTTAGTCGAGTCTCGAAGGTTTGAATGTTATTGGCGAGACGACCAAAAATAGTTTTCACAATTTAAAACAAGGATGATTTAAACGATTTTTAACGAGTTAACGATTTGGAAACAATTTGAACAAGTTAAACGAATTGGATAAACGATTGGTTTTTGGTTAAGTGTTTAGATAACGGGACGGGTGTAATATTGTGAAAACATGGTAGATATGCCGCTGGTACTTCTTATATATAAGTGTTTTCAACATATTACATACCGTGGCATTATTTAGTTCACTTGGGTAAATGATTTTGAAACAATGTCACACAACGATGTTTTCTAAATAATATAAACCATACGAGTTTTATTATCGAGTTTTAACAAGATGTTTTACAATTAAATTTACTAAAACAAATGTTTTTGGGTTAAGAGTCATGGCTACGAGATTTTATAAATTATAACCCACTTGATTTGAGTTGGTTAAATTATGTTGCAATACACTTTTCAAAATGAGGTTTGTATTTTGACTCTTGTAGTCTAATAAAGTACTGTAGCATGAAAACTAGCCATGAATCCGACACTCTTATAAAACATATGTACTCGCCAGCATTTCTTTGCTGACTTTGTTTTTACATATGTTTCAGGTGTTATCGCTTGATGTGATTTCTAGGATGCATGCGTCACATAGGATCTGGACGAGGCCTTAGTGACATAATAACAGTGATAGTCGATATGTAATTTGTTTGTTATGTGTTAAGACAATGTTAATGTTTAATATTATCAATAAAACGAAACTCTTTTTGTATCCATGGTTATGAAACAATAATTCTGCCACGACACTCCCCGACGTTTCCGCCACGGTTTGTTGTTTTACGTGGTCGGGGTGTGACAAATACTGACAAAAAAATTAGAAGTGTTGGCTGGCAGACACAAACCTAATCCAACTTTTTCTTTTTTTTTTACTTTTACATGAGAATTAATCGGCCCGAACCCATTATAATCCTTCCCAACTTGCCCATTTTTCCACCTCTAGTTTTTGTGCATTGACAAAAAAAAAAGCGAAGTTGGGAATCCATACAAATATACACCGTTGGAAGAGATTCCTTTTCTGAGCAAATCTCCAACGCTTGTGTGAATCCATAATTGCTTCATAAGTTGGGAACATGGCCCATGTATTGTATAACACAGGTATACACCATCAGCAAATGCAAGCTGGACAAAAGGGCAACATTAAAATCATTATTCTTAACAAATTCAGTATAATAAACACAACTAACATTTAGGTTTGAGGAGTTTTAGTTATGTTTACTATTTCAATGATTGGTGGTCTTACACTTATAGTTTTAAGTGAGCATTAAGTCGAACACTTGGTGTGCAGAATTTGGATTTCTTTAACTCTTGATGATTATGCAAAACACCAACAAAATTCATCATAGTTTCAATAATATGAATTTTAAATAAAATTTTAAAACTTCAAAAATCTAGGATAAAAAAATAAATTAACGCAACACATTTCACAAAATTATAACATAGATTTATGGTTGATACTTGATTCAATAAAAGCACATATTATGAAGGAAAAATATATAAATTTAAAACAAACATACCTGCTGCTTCAGTGACTTTTTCCTTAGAATTAAACCCATGAAATCTCTCTCTCTCTATATTGCATTATTTGCATATAAAGGTAGGTAAAATTCCAATGCTCCTACACTTTCACATATATTTACACTTATAGCTAAAAAATTATGCCCTAAATTTTAAAACATTGAAGGAATTGCAAAAATTAAAATAGATTAAAGTTAAAAACCGACCATGTTTCTCACCTCTGCTCACACACAACATCCTTTGCTGAAGAGAAAACCCTAACGGAATAAACCACCTGCGATGAGAGGAAAACAACTCATAAAAATTAGGGTTTCTTACTAATTCATTGATATTCGATTCAATGAAAAAGAAACACCTGACAATCCCATATAATCATCGCCGTTCTATGGTGAAGAGGAACTGAACAAACGACCATCGATTGACGATCCTGAAATGCAAAATCAGTCACCGAAATCATCATATAAACAAACAATTGTCGCAAAAACGAAGAACACAACCATCATCGCTTTGATTCCTCGTCGCGTTCGTCGGCTACGATGGACGCTTCTATATCTTCATCTCTAAAAATCCCCTCGTTTCCCGTCTCTATTTTTTTAATAGGTTTATCGTCAGTTAGACTATTGAGTGTTGACAGAGAATAGAAAGGGTTTTTGGAAGGAAGAAGAGATGATATGGTGTGGTGTTTTTGGGGAAGAAGAAGAGATGTTGCTGGCACGTGTTTAAAGCAGAATCATATATCTATTTTTTTTTTTTTTTTTGAAACACACCCTAAGCAAAGGTTACAACACATGTATGCATATACATCTTGCTTCTTTATAGTGTTTAATGTTTAACGATCCATGTTTTATAATACTTATATTTTATTTCCTTAACACCTACCTTTATGGTAGCCCACTAGAATTAATCTTTATACCACTACATTGGTAATAATATTTTATTCCTTAATTTGGTAAAATGATCCATGTTTTATATACCTACACTTATATTTTATATCCATAACAACTACCTTTATCATAGCCCACTAGAATTAATCTTTATACCACTACATTGGTAATAATATTTTATTCCTTAATTTAGTAAAATAATCTATGTTCTATATACCTACACTTATATTTTATATCCATAACACCTAAAAGAAATCACTATCTTCTATTTATAGATAAATTGATGATTTACATTCTTTCTATTTTGTTTATATTTTATCTTTTATATTCAAATTTACAAAACGTTGAGAGTCCATCTTTTTAATGCTACATTTTAACTTTTACTGTAATTATAAAAATATAAACTACACAAACAATTTAAGATATACATAAAGTATATGGTATATGATACGTTAATAAAATGAAAAGTTGTCTTATGCATACACTTTCGTATTTTCCCTTATCTTTTTATATCTACCAAAACCTGATGTGATTTGAACTAATATTAGTTGTACTAATTTTAATACTAGCGAATAGTGCACATGTTTTAGTTGTCAGTGGTAAAATTAAAGACTTACGGAAATTTTAGTTATTGAAATTAACTTCAACTTTACCTTTTCGACTTTAGGCATATTATAGATGTTGGTGTGAACTCATTTGATGAGTTCAATATAATACATATAATTATAAATAAAAACTTCTATCACTACAACTTAAAAAACCCGTCCATCGGACGGGTCAACTACTAGTTTAATATTGATAAAACCTTTCTAACTAAAGGAAACGTTAGAAAACATCCCCAACTTTTCTCAAAGATTCATTAACAACACAACAGTTGCATTTCTCAATCCATAGAATCATTCAACCTACACCAATTAAGACTACTTTATTCATGCTCAGCAATCAAACACCATTGTACAACTCAAGATCTATTGTTGAACAAACCCTCCTATCTATGGGTGGATTAAACCTTTCAAATCCTCATATGCATTTGTTGTCCTTTCTGGACCTCATCCTTGCAACATTGTACTTTTTTAACCTTAAAGTTTGTCAATGGATCATGACGGATCTTAATATGCCATATTGGGCCATAAGGGTTAGAGTTTGTCTCAATGAATCATGTTGTGTCCTAATAGGCAATAATAGACTCTAAGTGAGAACCATTAAACAATATTGTTTATAATTAACCATCATTGATCATTATTAACGAATATGGTATACATGTCTTTTAAGAGTTAAATAGAACATAGGGATATGCATGGGTCGGTTTGGGTCGTTTTGATAAAAAGCCACATCCATAACCGCGATGTCTGTTATTGGATAACCATAACCATAACCTATCGGTTATGGTGGTTATGGTTATTGGGTTTTGATGGTTTTAGCGGGTCGGTTATGGGTGGTTAACCGTGTATTTAGCTTAGCTAAAAATAGCTTATTTTTTTTAAAATGGAATAAATTGTTATTGCATATTTGTATATATTAGTATATTACATAATATTAAAAAAATATATAATCTATAATACTAACACCAATTATTATTATCGAATATTCAAATAAAATGATATGATACATTCTATAAATTCAAATAAACATTTAACCAAAACCACAAAATAATATGAAAAACCCTTAAGTAATAAAAATATTCAGTCAAAAACATCAAATATTAAAAATATGGTGAAAAGTCTTAAATCCTATAAAGATTTATTAAATGTCGGTTCGGTTCGGTTATGGTGGGTATGGAAAAAATGATAACCATAACCGACCCGCTACTTTCGGTTTTCAAAAAAACCATTAATCGACCCACCGGTTTTTTATTTGGTTCAGTTTTTTCGGTTAATCCAGTTATGGTTCTATTAATTCGGTTTTTTCACACCCCTAACAAAACATTACCATTATTTACATACTATAAATTTCTAACATGTATATGTATTGGGGTGTTGTACATGAGGCTTAGGGGTATTTTCAAAAAAAAAAAGTTAATATTCAACTTTTAGTCCAAAACTTATTTGATTTTTCATTTTTAACCTAAAAGTTTTCAACTTTTTCAATTTAATCTCACATTTTTTTTGCTTTCAACTTTGGTCCCTATACTTATCGTATTTCGTAATTTTTTTTGTTTAACGTTTCTTTCTAAATTTTGTGAGTTAACACGATGCAACGTGCGTGTGCGGTTCAACGCTATTATGTTTCATTTAACACTTCGTTCTAATTTGCGAGTTAAAACGACGCAACTTATGTGTATGGTTCAACGTTTTTACGTTGTTTTTTCCCGTTTAACATAACAGGTTGGTCGCAACGAGCGGAGTACTAAGTCAACTTAGTTATTATTTTCTGTGTTTTACGTTACGATATAATTTCTTAACATTAATACGTGTTGGTTGTTGGTGATGGTGTGACTAGGGGTGAGCAAAAGGAAAAACCCGACCCTACCCGACCATTACCCGACCCAACCCAAGAACCGATTAAACATAAAATACAGAACCGATTCACTACCCTAAATATAGGGTCGGTTCCGGTCCATAGGTCCAAGTCGGGGTTCACCATGAAAAGAACCGAAAACCGACCCGACCCGACCCTATTTTATATGAATAATTGGAACCGATCTAAATACCTAGGTACTTCGGTTCGGGTCGGGTTGGGTATATTTTCCGTTCGGTTCTCGGTTATTTTTGGTCCGGACCTAAACTTGCTCACCACTAGGTGTGACATTGGTACTATTTAAAAAAGTTTTACACCCCCACCGCAACGTGGTGGGGCTTAATACTAGTTGACCTCAATTGAGCACAATTGGACCTCATTGACTAGTATTCATCATAGTTATCCATAACAACCATTAAATCATATTAACCATTAAATCATATTTGTCACAGCCCCAAAATACCACATGCGGAAACTCCGCAGGACGTGTGACGTACCAGGATCCAGCCACCAATCACATTGAACTATAATAAATATTTATGTAAAACATTCCATTCATTTCATGATATAATCCCAAGTCATAAGTTAAAACCAAAGTAAACGTTCAGCGGAAGCATATAGTAAATTGTTAATCAACTGTTTCAAAACAAGTGTTCAAAACCAACGAATCAAGTATACAAGATCCTCGACCCATGACCACTCCAGCACTCCCAGATAGCAAGTCCACAACCAAGAATCTAACGACCTGCAAGCATGCAGACAAGTGTGTCAGACGACGCTGGTGAGTTCAAAGTTTGTTAACACGTTTTAGTTACCAGATATAGTATAAAACATTTCAAAGATTGATGTTGTTATTAACTCGATTACCGCAGATGGCTCTAAATTTATTTGCCCAAACCCCAATGCTCTATCACACATTGGTCAAGTGGTTAAGGTAGTTAGTTGACGACCGTCCTCCCCGGTACGTTGTGAGGGTGCCAAACCTAATAGCGCTATCAACTAATAACCCCGTTGCCTCCCCGGCAACCAATCGGTATATGATGGGACTTAATGATAGAAATGAGTGTAATAACCAACATCCCAATAACCCGACATTCCTCCCCGGAACGATTACCAGATGTCCCTCCCCGGGACGCATGCTTGGAAAAAGAGCAGTGAACTCACCTTGGTTTGCTCGGGTTGTTAACTTATCCGTTCCCAAGTTAATCAACCAACCCTACCGTGGTTACCAATGAAATAAGTTTCACAATTAAAGAAGTCATTATTTTCACACAGATTGCATCTCTCACAAGATCACAGTATATCAGGTAGCCAATACACCTTTCTAATGCAAGTTCACATCTCATGTGAATGTCATAATTAACACATAACATAACAGGTGAGTTTGTTATACCAACTAATCGAACCAAGTTTCTTATTCTTATTGACATGCAACAAGGATCCGTATACACACACAAATATCTATCATCATCAACATCATAGGCACTCACTGTTCAACTCATAAACTTACACGACGAAACATCCTTGTGACGAAAGATCATCTTTCGTCGGGATGCTTGTCGACGAAGGACCCTATGTTTCGTCGGAATGCTTGTCGACGAACAACCCATGTTTCGTCGATATGAGATGTGACGAAAAACTATATGTTTCCTCGGGCAAACAGTTACAGATCCAATGGTTACAATTCTACATGCTCTAGAACCCTAATCATCATCAACAGTTACATCATGATCATCGATCAATCATCCAGTTCCCAATTCGCATACTCATATGATCATTATTATCATAACAGTCATTCGATTAATACCTACTTATCATTCTAACCAAACAGTAATCATGAGGATATACAAGAACCTTCAAGACTCCATCAAACTATCCTAACTACGCAATACGGTTAATGAACGATGAACATTACGCACACAAGATCCAACGTATTCATACATAATCATTACAATACAAATCCACGTATCAGATATAGATCTAATGAATAAGAACAAGATACTAACCAAGGTTCCAGATTGGTTAGATTGTTTGAATAAGAAAAGCTTCGGGTTTCCCCATTGCCGTCACACCAGAGAGAAAGAGAGGTCTAGGGTTTTTGGTTTTCAACTGACAGTTCTCATATCAAAGTTTAGGTTTTAAACGTAACATGCTGGGCCGCGACTACCTGGGCCGAAGGCCCTTATGGCAAAAAACCCTTAGACGAAAGATGTATTTCGTCAAGTTTGTGGGTGACGAAAATCTAGGTTTTTCATCGAGCATCTAGGTTTTTTGTCGAGCAATGTTGTGAAAGGGTTTTTGTCATTACAGATTTTTATCAATAATCAATCATTAAACTACTAAACATTCCAATATAAAGCACATAATACAATGTACAATGATATATAAAATAGGTGGCACGTAAAGGAAAGGTCTTGAAATCTCGGGTTGTCACATCATCCCCAACTTAAAAGAAATTTCCTCCTGAAATTTGATAAGCAATCCAAAACAGCACGGTGTTAGATCAGGATGACTGTGGATTTTCCCCAGGTGCCACATCATCCCCAACTGGAAAGGGAATTTCGTCCTGAAATTCCTCAGTTGCATCTGGATTAGATTGTCCGGTTGGGAAAAGATGAGGATACTTGAGCTTCATCTGGTCCTCACGTTCCCACGTGAATTCCGGTCCACGTCTTGAGTTCCAACAAACTCTCACAATCAAAATTCGACTATGCTTACGAACCTTGACTTCCCGATCCATAATTTCTATTGGTTCTTCGACGGACTGCAACTTGTCGTCAATTTTCAGCTCTTGAAACGGTACCACAAGTGTTTCATTAGTCAAACACTTCTTTAGTTGCGACACATGAAAGACATCGTGGACGTTACCCAGTTCAGCAGGTAACTCGAGTTTGTAGGCCACTTTACCGATCCGCTCAGAAATTATGAAAGGCCCTACATAACGTGGGTTAAGCTTACCGCACTTTCCAAACCGTACGACACACTTCCAGGGTGAGACCTTCAACATAACACGATCGCCTACAACGAATTCCAAGGGTTTCCTATGTGACAACTCGAAATTTATAACCTTTCGTGTATCTTAGTGTAACCTACTTGAAACATTATGTGACTAGTTGACGTATTGGTGTAATGATATATGTGAACATCCTATGTGATTACGTGTTACGTTTATGTGTTGTAATTGTATGTATGCGTGTATGTATATGAACCGAGACAACAAGGACCCGACTCGAGACCATGCGGTCTCGAGTGAACAGTAACAGTTGGGCCGGATTGGGCCACACACCCCTTAGCCTATTCGAAAACCCATTAGGGTGCACCACTTGAAGCTAGTATACATCCTTGTTGCTAACCAACACTATCATCTTTGGACAACACACATACTCCCCTACTCTCTCTAGAAACCATTAAACCCTAAGTCTCAACATCACCTCTCCTCCTTCCTCTCGGATCAAACCGGTGACACTAGGAGCTCTCGGATCGACTCACACACACACCCGTTTGGAAGCTTCATACTCACCCTTGAAACCCATCAACCGGTTAGTGTCTTTATGATGTTTGTTGTTAAATGATAGTATGAATGACATGATTGAACTAATATAGTTGTATGCTTGATGATGTTTTGTGAATCGGAGTTGTATGATGTTGATAATCGGATAACATGTTTTGATTTCGGATATGTTACATAATGAGCTCATGATATCTTGTGTCTAAATATGATTCAAACCATTGATTATTGATGTTCATGAAAACCGGCTTGCATATGTGTAGTACCATGTTAATCGGATTAGTGTAGAGTTGATTTTTGAGATGTTATGTGATGATTCGAAACCATTAGATGGGTATGTTCAAGTGTGTTGATTTGTTGTTCATGATTATGTTTGTGATTTATGCTAAAAATCCGGAAATATGATGAACAAGTTTAAATAATTAACATGAACATGACTTGAATATATATGAAGAACAACTTGAAGATGATATGAATATGTTATGAACATTTGATATTGCCATGTTTGATCCATTTCGGTATTTAGCTAGACAAGGGAACATGTTAGTGCAATATTACTGGATAGTACATAATATCATGACCATGAAACCTCATTGGCCAAGTACAATGTCGAATTCAGCAAATGTCCCCAGCCGAGACCTTCTGTCTCGACTCGAGGCCACCAAATGTCAACCCGAGATCCCTGGTTTCGACACAAGTTGCGAGTCGAGAACCTATAGTCTCGACTCGAGACCCCACGTGATCAACACCCAAACATCGTGACTTGAGACCCTACTTGCGAGTCCGGTTGCGACTCGAGATCAACACATGCATAACCCGAGACCTCATCAGTTGCGACTCGAAACTTGTAAGCTACAACTCGAGACCGCACAGTCTCGACTAGAGACCGCACAGTCTCGACTCAAGACCATCTTCATATGCACGCTGAATTGGACTTGCATGATTACGGGCTTAGGTGATTGGGCCGGACTTTTGGGCCTAATGCATAGACCTTATACATTACTGATTGAATGCGAATGTTGATGGACTGCCATGAATGATACTTGAATGCAATGTGCTAGAAACATACGTGTACTACTTGATTCCGAACCTGATTTGTATGATACAACTATGATAGGACGTGAGTGACCACAATATTGCTTGATTGACCTTTCTGTGTATCTGCCGAGCAAACCAAGGTGAGTTCACACCCTCTACAAAGCATGGGATTCCCAGGGGTCGGGAATTGGGGTTAAGGAACATGGGTTCCTCGTCCTCCTTGGGTAGGACAGCAATGGTTCAGGGATGTAATTCCTCGTCCTCACGGACAGATAACTCGTACTAGACCAAAACTCTATCACGAAGTCCCTCCTTTTTATATCGACTTAATCGCCGGGCCAATGGCGAGCGGGTCATTAGTTAGATAGCGCTATTTAGGTCTGACAAACCTCACACCGTGCCGCAGAGGACGGGCGTGAACTAATGGATCTGGGGCACGTCAATGATGATAGACATTGACAGTTTCAGGGCACTTAAACATGACTACAGTCAGCAGTCGATATGGTAACGAGTCTAGTGTATACATGGGGTAGCCCCCACGGCCGAAATGCCAGATAACTAACACGGGGTAGCCCCCCCCCCCCCACGGCTGGATTGCCAGAGTAATCGGGAATAAACAAGTCACGTTTTTAACTATGGGGTAACCCCCACGGCAGGATGCCAGATAAGGGAAACTGTTTTCGAAACAACTTAAAACGAACACCCAACCGTGAACTCACTCAACTTGTTGTTGACTCGTTACTACATGCTTTGCAGGACAATAGGTACTTAGCTGGAGCTTGCATGGAGGAGAGTCGTTGTGGGGCATGGACAGCTGCGTGCCATGTTAAACTTGAAACAATTAAACTTATGTTTTGATTTTAAACGTTATGCTTCCGCTTGCAACTTAAATTACGTTTTGTGTGAACACCAATTGTATTGGTTGGATTTATATAATTATTTATATTCTTGTTTGATATGATTGGTGGCTGGATCCTAGTCAGTCACACCTCCAAGCGGTAGTACTCCGCAGGTGGATTTTGGGGGTGTGACAGATTGGTATCAGAGCCATTGGTTATAGAGAACTTGGTTTTAATAAAGGGGAAAACGTTTTGTTAAAACCAGACTATAACCTCTACAGTGCTCTACGGTCCACAACGACGCTTCACTCCACATGCAAGGCTCGACATTCTAGGTGATATGATCTATGTATATATTGCCTACTTGTTAGTTACATAGTACATTGCTCATGGTATGCTTGGTTAGTATAACTACTGTTGCTTGAACACGTGTGTATTTGCTCACTTCTGTCATCGCATTTTCGCGAACCCCTCTCACTCACGTTCTTCTTGATATGAAGATCATTTCCGGACGCGTTAACCTGACACAATCCCAGTTGATGGCTCTGATTAACGAACGAGTTGCTGCGGCACTTGCAGCTGCACACGCAGGAGGTATATCCTGCAGTTCTAACTCAATTTAGGATCTGTAGATCCTACTCTCGTGAACCAACCTTTGTGTTAAACTCTGTCTTTCTTTCGCCCACAATAGGTCAGCATGCTCAGCCACCCGTGTGCACTTTTAAAACTTTCATGGACTGCCGACCCACTACTTTTAGCGGCACTGAAGGAGCTGTAGGTCTCCTCCACTGGTTTGAGAAGCTCGAGTCAGTTTTCTAAATGTGTGAATGCCCTGCGGCGCGCAGAGTGAAGTATGCTACCGGTACTCTTGAGGGTTTAGCCCTCACATGGTGGAACGCTCAGGTTCAAATGCTGGGGTTGGTTGCTGCCAACGCCACCCCATGGGGAACTTTTAAGGAAATGATCAAGGAAGAATACTGCAGTCGTGATGACATTCATAAGCTGGAAGTCGAGTTCTTCAACCTCAAGATGACGGGGTCAGAAATTGAGGCGTACACTAAGAGATCGAATGAGCTTGCCTTACTGTGTCCTACTATGGTGGACCCTCCATTTAAGCGTATTGAACTCTTTCTCAAGGGCTTGGTGCCAGAGATCCAAAGTCATGTGACTTCAGCAAACCTCGCCACTATCCAGCAGGTTGTTCAGTTGGCTCACCGTCTTACTGACCAAGCGGTGGAGCAGAACAAGTTGCCAAAGCGCATAGGTGCGGCAACTACTTCAGGTACTCTTAGCGACAACAAACGGAAATGGGATGGAACTTCAAGTAAGGGGTCGACTTCTGTTCAATCCCAGTCTCAGCAGAGAAAGACTGATGACTACAAGAGCCCTAGTCAGCAATCATCTGGTGGTCAAAGTTACGGTGGGTACAAAGGGAATCACCCCAAATGCAATCGCTGCAGCCTGCACCACAGTGGGCCATGCACCAGGGGCAACTGTCATCGGTGCAACAAGCCAGGTCACGCTGCAAAGGATTGCAGGAGCTTATACCCCGCCAATCAGAATCGTCAGCAAACCCAACAGAACCAACGTCAGCAGCAGCAGCAGGGGGATAACAAAGGGTGCTTTCAGTGTGGAGCTGAAGGCCACTTCAAGAGAGATTGTCCCCAACTGAACAGGAACCAGAACAACAACAACAACAACAACAATCAGGGGAATGGTAACAATGGGAACAACAACAACAATGGCGCCAGGGGGCGGGCGTTCGTGATTGGTCAAGGTGAAGCAAGGAATGACCCCAATGTCGTGGCGGGTAAGTTCCTTCTCGACGACTTTTATGTTTCAGTATTATTTGATTCGGGTGCCGATACTAGCAACATGTCACTAGAAGTTAGTCGAATGCTTAAGCGTATTCCAACACCTTTGAACAACAAGCACACTATAGAGCTAGCGAATGGTAAGAGTTTAGAAGCCACACACGTAGTCAAGGGTTGTAAACTTATTCTCGCTGACCAGACCTTCTCTATCGACCTTATTCCTATCGTCTTGGGTAGTTTCGAAGTTGTCATTGGGATGGATTGGTTATCCCAACACCGAGCAGAGATTCTTTGCAACGAGAAGGTTGTCCGTATTCCAGGTTCCGGTGGTGAACCTCTCATGATTCGTGGCGACAAGAGGAGTGCTGTTGAGAACGTCATTTCTCTCCTTAAGGCCCAAAAGTGCTTGCGAAAGGGCCACACTGCCATTTTGGCTCTCGTTACTGACACCTCAGAAAAAGAGAAGAAGATAGAAGATTTTCCAGTTGTACGCGATTATCCAGAGGTATTTCCTGAGGAATTACCTGGTCTTCCGCCTCATCGCCAAGTTGAGTTTCAGATCGAACTAGCTCCTGGAGCTACGCCTATAGCTCGTACACCTTATCGTTTAGCCCCATCAGAGTTGGAAGAACTCTCTACGCAACTACAAGAACTCTTGGATAAGGGTTTTATTCGTCCTAGCTCATCGCCCTGGGGAGCTCCAGTACTATTTGTGAAGAAGAAGGACGGTACCTTCAGAATGTGCATCGACTACCGGGAACTCAACAAGGTGACGGTGAAAAATCGTTATCCTCTACCACGCATTGACGATTTGTTCGACCGGCTGCAAGGGTCGAGCTACTACTCAAAGATTGATTTGAGATCAGGGTATCACCAACTGAGAGTCCGAGAAGAGGATGTCTCTAAAACGGCCTTCAGAACTCGATACGGGCACTATGAGTTTTTGGTCATGCCTTTTGGGCTGACAAACGCACCTGCGGTTTTCATGGACTTAATGAACTGAGTGTGCAAGCCTTACCTGGACAAGTTCGTTATAGTCTTCATCGACGACATCCTGATCTATTCTAAGAGTCAGGAGGAACACGAGCAACATCTACGGCTCATCCTGGAACTCCTTCGAACAGAACAGCTTTATGCAAAGTTCTCGAAATGCGACTTCTGGCTTCGTGAAGTCCATTTCCTAGGCCATGTGGTGAACAAAGATGGGATTCACGTTGATCCATCCAAGGTAGACTCTATTAAGGACTGGCATGCACCTCGCACACCAAAGGAAATTCGCCAATTCTTGGGATTGGCAGGGTACTACAGGAGGTTCATTAAGGATTTTTCTAAGATTGCACAGCCTCTCACCTCACTGACGCAGAAAGGCGTTGTTTATTGCTGGGGAAATGCATAGGAATCAGCATTTCAGCAATTAAAGGATAGACTTTGCAGCGCCCCTATCCTTTCATTGCCAGAGGGCACAGACGACTTTGTGGTTTACTGCGACGCATCAATTCAGGGTCTCGGTTGTGTATTAATGCAACGAGATAAAGTTATAGCCTACGCCTCACGCCAACTCAAGGTTCACGAGAAGAACTACACTACACACGATTTGGAGCTGGGAGCTGTTGTTTTTGCACTTAAGTTATGGCGGCATTACCTGTATGGTACCAAGTGCGCCATCTACACCGACCACAGGAGCCTCGAACATATCTTCAAGCAGAAGGAACTGAACATGCGACAACGACGATGGGTCGAACTACTGAATGACTACGAGTGCTCGATCAGGTATCACCCGGGCAAGGCCAATGTTGTGGCTGACGCCCTCAGTCGAAAGGACACTGCGCCTAAGCGCGTGCGGGCTTTACAACTCACAATACATTCTAGTCTTCCTTCCCAAATACGAGACGCTCAGATAGAAGCACTGAAACCAGAGAACGTCAGGGCTGAAGCCCTACGCGGATCAAGGCAACGCTTAGAACAGAAGGAAGACGGCGCTTACTACGTAACGAGACGCGTTTGGGTCCCACTCTATGGCAACCTACGAGAGCTTGTGATGGATGAAGCACACAAGTCTCGCTACTCGGTACATCCTGGTTCGGATAAAATGTACCACGATATCAAAACCACGTATTGGTGGCCTAGCATGAAAGCCCACATCGCAACTTACGTCAGCAAGTGTTTGACTTGTGCGAGAGTCAAGTCTGAATACCAGAAACCCTCAGGCCTACTCCAACAACCAGAGATACCACAATGGAAATGGGAGCAAATTTCCATGGATTTTGTTACTGGCCTACCTAGATCCCAGCGCGGAAACGATACTATTTGGGTGATCGTGGATCGACTTACAAAATCTGCACACTTCCTGGCTATCAAGGAGACGGATAAATTCTCCACTCTTGCAGAAATATACCTCAAGGAAGTTGTTTCGAGGCACGGGGTGCCCACCTCTATTATCTCAGATCGAGATGCACGTTTCACTTCAGAACTGTGGCAAGCAATGCACAAATCCTTTGGCTCACGATTAGACATGAGCACAGCGTATCACCCTCAGACGGACGGGCAGTCCGAGCGCACTATTCAAACCTTAGAAGACATGCTTCGTGCATGTGTAATCGACTTTGGCAACAGCTGGGAAAAGCATCTGCCACTTATGGAATTCTCATATAATAACAGCTACCATACCAGCATTAAAGCTGCTCCGTTTGAGGCATTGTACGGACGTAAATGCCGGTCACCTCTTTGTTGGGCAGAGGTGGGGGATAGTCAGATCACTGGTCCAGAACATGTTGTAGACACGACCGAACAAATTGCTCAAATACGAAAACGCATGGCGGTAGCTCGTGACCATCAGAAAGTTTACGCCGATAAGGGCAGGAAACCACTAGAGCTCCAGATTGGGGAGCGGGTACTACTCAAAGTTTCACCCTGGAAGGGTGTGGTTCGTTTTGGTAAACGCGGCAAACTTAACCCACGATACGTTGGACCTTTCGAAATCATTGAGAAAATAGGCAAGGTGGCCTACAGACTGAACTTACCAGCAGAACTCGGTGCAGTTCACAACGTTTTTCACGTGTCGAATCTGAAGAAGTGTCTGTCAGATGAGACCCACATAGTTCCCCTAAAGGAACTCACTATCGACGAACAGTTACGATTCGTCGAGGAACCAGTCGAAATCACGGACCGCGATGTTAAGGTCCTCAAGAGCACTAGAATACCTCTCGTTCGAGTTCATTGGAACTCACGTCGCGGCCCAGAGTTCACCTGGGAGCGCGAAGATCAGATGAAACAAAAGTATCCCCAACTGTTCGCAAACAGTACACCCAGTACTGAGGCCGAAGCTACGGAATTTCGGGACGAAATTCCAGATCAACGGGGGGTGGATGTGACACCCCAGGAAAACCGGGAACACCATACAACTTAACTAGCTTCCTCAGTGAGTGCCTACCAAATTTCGGGACGAAATTTCTTTCAACTTGGGGATGATGTGACAACTCGAAATTTAGAACCTTTCGTGTATCTTAGTGTAACCTACTTGAAACATTATGTGACTAGTTGACGTATTGGTGTAATGATATATGTGAACATCCTATGTGATTACGTGTTACGTTTATGTGTTGTAATTGTATGTATGCGTGTATGTATATGAACCGAGACAACAAGGACCCGACTCGAGACCATGCGGTCTCGAGTGAACAGTAACAGTTGGGCCGGATTGGGCCACACACCCCTTAGCCTATTCGAAAACCCATTAGGGTGCACCACTTGAAGCTAGTATATATCCTTGTTGCTAACCAACACTATCATCTTTGGACAACACACATACTCCCCTACTCTCTCTAGAAACCATTAAACCCTAAGCCTCAACATCACCTCTCCTCCTTCCTCTCGGATCAAACCGGTGACACTAGGAGCTCTCGGATCGACTCACACACACACCCGTTTGGAAGCTTCATACTCACCATTGAAACCCATCAACCGGTTAGTGTCTTTATGATGTTTGTTGTTAAATGATAGTATGAATGACATGATTGAACTAATATAGTTGTATGCTTGATGATGTTTTGTGAATCGGAGTTGTATGATGTTGATAATCGGATAAGATGTTTTGATTTCGGATATGTTACATAATGAGCTCATGATATCTTGTGTCTAAATATGATTCAAACCATTGATTATTAATGTTCATGAAAACCGGCTTGCATATGTGTAGTACCATGTTAATCGGATTAGTGTAGAGTTGATTTTTGAGATGTTATGTGATGATTCGAAACCATTAGATGGGTATGTTCAAGTGTGTTGATTTGTTGTTCATGATTATGTTTGTGATTTATGCTAAAAATCCGGAAATATGATGAACAAGTTTAAATAATTAACATGAACATGACTTGAATATATATGAAGAACAACTTGAAGATGATATGAATATGTTATGAACATTTGAAATTGCCATGTTTGATCCATTTCGGTATTTAGCTAGACAAGGGAACATGTTAGTGCAATATTACTGGATAGTACATAATATCATGACCATGAAACATCATTGGCCAAGTATAATGTCGAATTCAGCAAATGTCCCCAGCCGAGACCTTCTGTCTCGACTCGAGGCCACCAAATGTCAACCCAAGATCCCTGGTTTCGACACAAGTTGCGAGTCGAGAACCTATAGTCTCGACTCGAGACCCCACGTGATCAACACCCAAACATCGTGACTCGAGACCCTACTTGCGAGTCCGGTTGCGACTCGAGATCAACACATGCATAACCCGAGACCTCATCAGTTGCGACTCGAAACTTGTAAGCTACAACTCGAGACCGCACAGTCTCGACTAGAGACCGCACAGTCTCGACTCAAGACCATCTTCATATGCACGTTGAATTGGACTTGCATGATTACGGGCTTAGGTGATTGGGCCGGACTTTTGGGCCTAATGCATAGACCTTATACATTACTGATTGCACGCGAATGTTGATGGACTGCCATGAATGATACTTGAATGCAATGTGCTAGAAACATACGTGTACTACTTGATTCCGAACCTGATTTGTATGATACAACTATGATAGGACGTGAGTGACCACAATATTGCTTGATTGACCTTTCTGTGTATCTGCCGAGCAAACCAAGGTGAGTTCACACCCTCTACAAAGCATGGGATTCCCAGGGGTCGGGAATTGGGGTTAAGGAACATGGGTTCCTCGTCCTCCTTGGGTAGGACAGCAATGGTTCAGGGATGTAATTCCTCGTCCTCACGGACAGATAACTCGTACTAGACCAAAACTCTATCACGAAGTCCCTCCTTTTTATATCGACTTAATCGCCGGGCCAATGGCGAGCGGGTCATTAGTTAGATAGCGCTATTTAGGTCTGACAAACCTCACACCGTGCCGCAGAGGACGGGCGTGAACTAATGGATCTGGGGCACGTGAATGATGATAGACATTGACAGTTTCAGGGCACTTAAACATGACTACAGTCAGCAGTCGATATGGTAACGAGTCTAGTGTATACATGGGGTAGCCCCCACGGCCGAAATGCCAGATAACTAACACGGGGTAGCCCCCCCACCCCCACGGCTGGATTGCCAGAGTAATCGGGAATAAACAAGTCACGTTTTTAACTATGGGGTAACCCCTACGGCAGGATGCCAGATAAGGGAAACTGTTTTCGAAACAACTTAAAACGAACACCCAACCGTTAACTCACTCAACTTGTTGTTGACTCGTTACTACATGCTTTGCAGGACAATAGGTACTTAGCTGGAGCTTGCATGGAGGAGAGTCGTTGTGGGGCATGGACAGCTGCGTGCCATGTTAAACTTGAAACAATTAAACTTATGTTTTGATTTTAAACGTTATGCTTCCGCTTGCAACTTAAATTACGTTTTGTGTGAACACCAATTGTATTGTTTAGATTTATATAATTATTTATATGCTTGTTCGATATGATTGGTGGCTGGATCCTGGTCAGTCACGCCTCCAAGCGGTAGTACTCCGCAGGTGGATTTTGGGGGTGTGACATCCTACGCTTGTCAGCGTAGCTTTTCTGACAGTCGCGCGCTGCCGCCATACGATTCCTGATCTGAACAATCTTTTCTGAAGTTTCAAGCACAAGTTCCGGGCCTGTGATGTGGCTGTTACCCACCTCAGCCCAATAGAGAGGTAAACAACATTTTCGTCTGTACAATGCTTCGAATGGGGCTGCCTGGATACTTGTGTGGTAACTATTGTTATAAGAAAACTCTACGAAGGGCAAGTGTTTCTCCCAGCCTTTGCCAAAATCGATCACACACGCTCGCAGCATGTCTTCCAGTGTCTGGATGGTTCGCTCACATTGACCATCTGTCTGTGGGTGATAAGCAGTGCTCATGTTGAGGAGTGAGCCAAATGATTTGTGCATCGCCTGCCACAAATCCGATATGAAACGCGGGTCACGATCTGAGATAATAGAAGTTGGCACTCCGTGCCTAGAAGTTGCCAAAATCCACAAGCGGAGTATCACCGCATGAGGCGTGACATGACCAGGATCAAGCCACCAATCATATTGAACAATGTAATTAAGTAAATAAAACCAACCATAATATAATTGGTGTCCAAAAGAAATTAACCAACTTCAAGTTAACAGCGGAAGCATAAAGTGTAAAACCAAAACATAAGTGTTAAAGTTTAAATGTTTAACATGGATCTCAACAGTCCATGTCCCACAACGACTCCTCCTGCTCGTGCAAGCTCCAGCTAAGCATCTAACGACCTGCAAGGCATGTAGCAACGAGTCAACAACAAAGTTGAGCGAGTTCACAGTTGGTGTTCATTGTAAAGTCGTTCCAAAAACCATGAGTTCATTTATAAACCATAAGTTAACCAGTTTCCTTGTTTCCCAAACCATATCCATAATCAGTGGGGGGCTTCCCCATGTGAACCACTAGACCCGTTACCATATAAACCACTGACTGGAGTCATGTATGTGCCCTACGTCAATGTCCATCATCATTGACTAAGTGCCCAGATCCATTAGTTCACTCCCGTCCTCTACGGCATGGTGTGAGGCTTGTCAGACCTAAATAGCGCTATCTAACTAATGACCCGCTCGCCATTGGCCTGAAGATTAAGTCGATATAAAAATGAGGGATTTCATGATAGAGTTTTGTGTAGTAAGTTATAGGTTGTCGTCCTTCCCAACCGAGGATGGAGGTACGTAATCCACACAAAGAGAATACGCAGGTTAAAGGTTGTCATCCTTCTCAACGAGGATGTGGGTACATATTCTGTTAAAGGTGAATATGTAGGTTTCGTTTTAGCTTCTTAACCCATTCCCAAACCACCGGGAATCCCATGCCTTATAGAAAGTGTGAACTCACCTTGGTTTGCTCGGTATGCTTAACTACTTGTTTCCAATTAATCAGTCAAAGCCTATGGTATGCACGTATACACAATCAGTTTACATTCACAAGGTTCACGTATAAATACAATCACAGTGGGTACTAAAACAGTGATCCTAGATTGCACATAGCAGTTATTCAAGCCCATGCAAATCACACTTCACATCTATGATTCATATCAATACAATCATCCATCAACAGAATCAACTTAGTTCACTGCTGTTTACCCTCTCGACGAAACTCCCTAGTTTCGTCATGATCCCCTTTGACGAAACCCTAAGGTTTCGTCGTGATTCCCCTTGGCGAAACCCCCAGGTTTCGTCGACAATGTTAATTACGAAACCTCCAACGTTTCATCGTCAGCATGTGTGATGGAAATCCCAGACCTTTCGTCGAGATGTTAACAGTTAAGCATATACGCACCCTGAAACCCTAATTATCAACAACCGTTTCACCGTAATTATTGATCGTATAGTTATCTTTCAAATACGATAAACATTAATTTGCTATCATCATCATCCCAATAACATCACAACACTTATCAACTAGTATGAACCCTAATTCACAAAGCAACCATATATGATCTAGATTACGTTATGTATGCATCCGATGATTCGACCCATTCAATACAAATAAAACAGATAATATACAATGTCAATCATCAAACACAACTATTAATATTAAGCATTTGACATAACAGAAACGTTCACAATTATCAGACCTAGTCTAAAACATCAAACCCTAGTTGATGACATATGAGAGCACAGATTCTAATATCACACAAAATAATCAAGTAATACAACAAACAGGTCTAATCGGATGATCGTATACTAACCGGTTGCAAGATGGAACTAGTAAGAATTCAAGGAAGATAATGGTTGCCGTCGGGTGCAAAGGAGAAGAGAGAAAAGCTCTAGGGTTTCGCCGGTTATGATTTCTAATTAAGGTTTCGCGTATAAGGGGGGGTTTATAACTGATTCTAACATGGGCCAAACCTGGGCCGAAAGCCCATGTCCACGAAACCTCAAAGGGGCGATGAAACCCAAGGTTTCGTCGTGATGGGCTTGACGAAACCCCTAGGTGGCGTAACTCCTGGGTTTTGTCGGGGTGAGTATGACGAAACCCCCCAGGTTTCGTCGAGCAGAAGTTGTGGTGAAACTTTACAAGTTTCGTCGAGCTTACTAGTGGTGAAACCCTAAGTGTCATCACGTTAGGGTTTTTAACTTTTAAACCGATCACAAGTTTATAACACTAAACACATTATCCCCAACTTGAAAGAAATTTCGTCCCGAAATTTAGCACGTAGTCACTGAGGAAGCTAGTTAAGTTGCGTGTTTTTCCTGGTTTTCCTGGGGTGTCACATCATCCCCCCGTTGGTTTGGAATTTCGTCCCAAAATTCCATAGTAGCTTCAGCCTCAGTAGTGGTTGTACTTTTCTCGAACAACTGGGGATACTTGTCTTTCATTTGGTCTTCTCATTCCCATGTAAACTCTGGGCCACGACGCGAGTTTCAACAAACTCGAACAAGGGGTATTCTGGTACGCTAGAGAACCTTTACATCTCGGTCTGTAATCTCTACAGGTTCTTCGACGAATCTTAGCTGATCATTGATGGTGAGTTCCTTAACAGGAACTATGAGGGTCTCATCTGACAGACACTTCTTCAGATTTGACACGTGGAATACGTTGTGAACTCTACTGAGTTCGTCATGTAGATTCAATCTGTAAGCGACCTTGCCAATTCATTCAGTGATTTCAAAAGGTCCGACATAGCGCGGACTAAGCTTGCCTCGTTTACCAAAATGAACCACACCCTTCCAGGGTGAGACTTTAAGTAGAACCCGGTCCCCGACCTGAAATTCTAGAGGTTTCCTACGCTTATCAGCGTAGCTTTTCTGACGGTCACGAGCTGCCGCCATTCGTTGTCGTATCTGGGCAATCTTCTCTGTCGTGTCTACTACTAGTTTTGGGCCAGTGATTTGGCTGTTGCCAACCTCTGCCCAATAAAGAGGTGATCGGCATTTACGCCCGTACAATGCCTCGAAAGGAGCTGCCTGGATGCTGGAGTGGTAACTGTTGTTATACGAGAACTCCACTAAAGCAAGGTGTCGTTCCCAGCCGTTACCAAAGTCGATAAC
Source organism: Helianthus tuberosus (assembly GCA_030545235.1). Classification (NCBI taxonomy): domain Eukaryota; kingdom Viridiplantae; phylum Streptophyta; class Magnoliopsida; order Asterales; family Asteraceae; genus Helianthus; species Helianthus tuberosus. The sequence goes on from CM060359.1 coordinate 163,954,882, forward strand.
ACATGCTCGAAGCATGTCTTCAAGGGTTTGGATGATGCATTCAGACTGCCCATCCGTCTGTGGATGATATGCTGTGCTCATGTCTAGACGTGAGCCAAAGGACTTGTGCATCGCTTGCCACAACTCAGAGGTAAAACGCGCATTACGATTAGATATGATGGAGGTTGGCACCCCGTGCCTCGAAACAACTTCCTTAAGATAGACGTCTGCTAGAGTAGAGAACTTTTCCGTTTCTTTGATAGCCAAAAAGTGTGCAGACTTGGTCAATCGATCCACTATCACCCAAACAGTATCGTTTCCTCGTTGAGATCTAGGTAGGCCAGTAACGAAGTCCATGGAAATTTGCTCCCATTTCCATGTCGGGATCTCTGGTTGTTGAAGTAGGCCTGATGGCTTTTGGTATTCAATCTTGACTCTCGCACAAGTCAAACATTTACTGACGTAGGTTGCTATGTTGGCTTTCATGCTAGGCCACTAGTACGTGGTCTTTAGGTCGTGGTACATCTTATCCGAACCAGGATGTACTGAGTAACGAGACTTATGTGCTTCATCCATCACAAGTTCGCGTAAATTACCATATAGTGGAACCCAGATGCGCCATGTTACGAAGTAGGCGCCGTCTTCCTTTTGTTCTAACTGTTTCCTCGATCCTCGCAGGGATCAGCCCTGATGTTTTCTGCTTTCAATGGTTCAACCTGAGCATCTCGTATCTGAGTAGGAAGACTAGATTGTATAGTAAGCTGTAACGCTCGCACACGCTTAGGTTTTGACTCCTTTCAGCTGAGGGCGTCGGCCACAACATTGGCATTGCCCGGATGGTACTTGATCGCGCATTCGTAATCATTCAAGAGTTCGACCCATCGACGCTGTCGCATGTTCAACTCCTTCTGTTCGAAGATATGCTGGAGACTCCTGTGATCGGTGTAAATGGTGCACTTGGTACCGTACAGATAATGCCTCCATATCTTGAGTGCGAAAACAACTGCTCCCAGCTCCAGATCGTGTGTAGTGTATTTCCTTTCATGGACCTTAAGTTGGCGTGATGCGTAAGCAATGACCTTCTCATGTTGCATCAACGCACAACCAAGTCCTTGGATGGACGCGTCGCAATAAACCACAAAATCGTGTGTGCCTTCAGGCAATGAGAGAATAGGTGCGCTACAAAGTCTATTCTTTAAGTGCTGAAATGCTGATTCCTGTGCATCACCCCAATGATAGGTGACACCCTTCTGAGTTAGTGAAGTGAGAGGTTGCGCAATCTTGGAGAAATCCTTAATGAACCTTCGGTAATAGCCCGCCAAACCCAAGAATTGGCGGATTTCAGTTAGTGTACGGGGTGCAGTCCAGCTCTTGATTGAGTCAACCTTGGATGGATCAACATGAATCCTATCCTTGTTTACCATGTGGCCTAGGAAATGGACTTCACGAAGCCAAAAGTCCCATTTCGAAAATTTAGCATACAGCTGCTCTGTTCGAAGGAGATCCAGAATGAGGCGTAGGTGATGTTCGTGTTCTTCCTGACTCTTAGAATAGATCAGGATGTCGTCGATGAAAACAATAACGAACTTATCCAGGTAAGGTTTGCACACTCGGTTCATGAGATCCATAAAGACCGCAGGTGCGTTTGTTAATCCGAAAGGCATGACCAGAAACTCGTAGTGCCCGTAACGAGTTCTGAATGCTGTCTTGGAGATGTCCTCGTCTCGGACTCTCAGCTGATGATAACCCGATCTCAGATCAATCTTGGAGTAGAAGCTCGACCCTTGCAGCTGGTCGAATAGGTCATCGATGCGCGGGAAAGGATAACGATTCTTCACGGTCACCTTGTTGAGTTCACGATAATCAATACACATTCGAAAGGTACCATCTTTCTTCTTCACAAAAAAGACTGGAGCTCCCAGGGCGAAGAGCTAGGACGAATGAAACCCTTGTCCAAGAGCTCTTGTAGTTGCGTAGATAGTTCTTCCAGTTCTGATGGTGCTAAGCGATAAGGTGCACGAGCTATTGGTGCTGCTCCAGGAGCAAGCTCGATTTGAAACTTGACCTGGCGGTGAGGCGGAAGACCAGGTAATTCCTCAGTAAATACTTCAGGGAAGTCGTGTACAATCGGAATGTCTTCTATCTTCTTTTCTTTCGTTGAGGTGTCAGTAACGAGGGCTAGAATAGCTGTATGGCCCTTTCGTAAGCACTTATGGGACTTAAGAAAAGAGATGACGCCCACTACAGCACCACTCTTGTCACCATGAATAACAAGAGGTTCTTCACCCGAATGAGGAATGCGGACGATTTTCTCCTTGCAAAGGATCTCTGCTCAGTGTTGAGATAACCAATCCATCCCAATGACGATGTCGAAACTACCAAGAACGATGGGGATAAGATCGATAGAGAAGGTTTGACCAGCTAGGACAAGTTTACAACCCTTAACTATGTGTGCGGCCTCAAGACTTTTACCGTTTGCTAGTTCTACAACATGTTTGGTGTTCAAAAGTGTTGGGGTACGCTTAAGCATCTGACTAAATTTTAATGACACGTAACTAGTATCGGCACCCAAATCAAGTAAAACATTAACAAAGAAGTCATCCAGTGGAAACTTACCCATCACAAAGTTGGGATCGTTCCTCACATCACCCTGACCAATCACGAAGGCACGTCCCCTAGCACCATTGCCGTCAATGTTACCCCCGTTGTTGTTCCCATTTCCCTTATTGTTGTTGTTGCCCTGATTCTGGTTCAACAGTGGACAGTGTCTCTTGAAGTGACCCTCAGCACCATACTGAAAACATCCCTTATTACCCTGCTGTTGCTGCTGGTTCTGTGGAGCCTGTTGTTGTTGCTGACGATTCTGATTTGCAGGATATGGACTCCTGCAATCCTTTGTTGCGTGACCAGGCTTGTTACATCTATGACAGCGAACCTTGCTACACGGCCCGCTGTGGTGCAAGTTACAACGGTTGCACTTAGGTTGATTTCCCCTGTACCCACCTTGACCCTGATTCCCAGAAGACTGCTGACTGGGGCTCTTGTACTCATCTGTCTTTCGTTGCTAAGACTGAGACTGAACAGAAGTTGTACCCTTGCTTGAGTTTCCATCCCACTTGCGCTTGTTGTCACTAGGAGCATCCGAAGTAGTAGCGCTAATATGCTTAGGCAGCTTGTTCTGCTCCACTGCCTGATCAGTGAGACGATGAGCCAATCGAATGACCTGCTGGATGGTGGCGAGGTTAGCTGCAGTTACATGGCTCTGAATCTCCGGCACTAAACCCTTAAGGTACAGCTCGATGTGTTTGATAGGAGGATCCACCATAGTTGGACACAACACGGCCAATTCATTCGATCTCTTTGTATACGCCTCAATTTTAGACCCCGTCATCTTTAAGTTGTAGAATTCCACTTCCAGTTTGTGGATGTCATCACAGTTACAGTACTCTTCCTTGATCAGATCTTTGAAGTCATTCCATGGAGTGGCATTAGCAGCCGCCAACCCTAGCATTTGGACTTGAGCGTTCCACCACGTGAGCGCTACACCTTCAAGAGTTCCAGTAGCATATTTCACCCTACGAGCCTCAGGGCATTCACACATCTCGAAGAAAGATTCGAGCTTCTCGAACCAGTGGAGGAGGCCTACAGCTCCTTCAGTGCCGTTGAAAGTACTGGGTCGGCAATCCATGAAAGTTTTGAACGTACACGCAGGAGGCTGAGCAGGTTGACCTGTCGCGTGGGCAAAAAGTACAATGTTAAGCACAAGAGTTGGTTCACGAGAGTAGAATCTAAACATCCTAGAGTAAGTTGTCATGGCAGGTTATACCTCATGCCTGAGCCGCTGCGAGTGCCTCAGCAACTCATTCATTAATTAGAGCCGTCAGCTGGGCTTGAGTCAAGTTCAGACGTCCACTCATGATCTTCATATCAAAGGAATCATAAATTAGAAAGGAATCACGAAAATGCGATGACAGAAGAGAGTAAGCACACAGGGTTTCAAACAGTAGTCGTTATGTTGACTAAGTGATGCGTGTGTGGTGTGATATATATTTAAGTATATTTTAACCCCTTTTTACACGTTAGCCAAGTTTTAAATTTATAAAACACGATATTTTACTAACACCAAACACACATATGGGCAAGTGCACCCATCGTGAGCGTAGTATAGTCTTGGCAAGATACCGAGGTCGTCCAAGGACACAAGAGCTTTTAGTACCGGTTTATCCTCAACGTCTAATCAAATCAAAAGTTAGAAAAAGGTTTTTAAATAAGAAAAATAAAATTAACTAAAATGCTGAAAAATAAAAATAAAAAAAATAGATAGACAAGATGAATCACTTGGCTCTGACTCGTGTTTAGTGTAACCTTTGATTATTTCCGCACTTTTGCACTTTTTAAGAGATTATCTTAGTTATTGTAGTAGGCCCCTCTTTTGAAGGTGACGTTACCCTCAACCCAGTAGTTTGAGTCAGCAAGGATACAATCCTAAAGGGTCGGATTATTGAAAGATAATTAATTAAGTTATTAATGCATATTATGGTAGGCCCCTCTTTTGAAGGTGACGTTACCCTCGGCTAAGTAGTCTGAGTCAGCAGGGATACAGTCCTAAATAGCGGATTAAAGTATTAATAGTAGCTTACATATGAGGGGATCAAAGTGTTTGGACCCCCGCCATCCAATACCGGTGGGTATTGAAGGAGGTCCTACTAAATTTGACCCAGGTCCTTGCAGGATCTATACACTGAACAAGGCAAGACTCTTACCAAACCGTTCCCTTAACCCCCGACCAGGTAGCCAACATATCTCCATATAGACCGTGGAGATATGAATGGTGAAAATCTTTTATTTTATATAGACAGTAAAATAATGCCAAGACACCACGGACAAACGTAAAGAAGAATCACCTTCAACATAAGAAACTAGTTATTAAAGTCATTAATACATAACCAAGTAAAAAGTGCGAAAAGATTAAAAATAAAAAGTATTACACTAGACACTTGTCTTCACCAAGTGATGTAAGAGACTTAGGCAAACATGGCCTTTGATTGTCAAGAACTCTTACGATCAATCTTGGATCCCGAAACGACTCACACACTCTAGGATGGACGATGGATGATGGTGGTGGATGATGGTGTTGTGATGGTGGTGGGTGGTGGGTGAAGTGTGAGAGAGGTGGTGTGCCAAGGGATGGTTTGCAAATGAGCCAAGCACCCCTATTTATAGCCTGAACAGCAGCTCACGGCCCCGTGTCCACCTTCTTCTCTGTCTTCATTAATTTCAGTTTTTCTGCATTAGTTTACCACCCCCCCCCCCGTGTCCGCTGGGCACGCCCCCGTGTGCAGAAACGTATTTGTACTATCAATATTTCCTCAGATTCTGCGAATCTTAGAGTTGACCACGGCCCCATGTCCGCTGAGCACGACCCCGTGGTGGTTGATAGAAGCTTCTACAGCTTTGTCTTTTCTGCTGACAGTTGGGCACGCCCCCCGTGCTCATTGAGCACGGGGCGTGTTCAGTCTTCTGTTCTCTTGTTTTGCTTGGGAAGGTGTTGTCGGGGAGGCCGGGCATGCCACGTTTGTTCGTTTTCTTGTATTTATGTTAGATTTAGCTGCCTTTTTGCTTCTTTTGTTCATTTGAGCTCATTTAATCCTGAAAATACAAAAGGAAGACAAAAACACACTTTTTCCAATATTAGTACTAAAAAGGGTTAGTTTTATGCCACAATTGATGTAATTTATATGTTGTATTTTGTGCACATCAAATACCCCCACACTTGAATCTTTGCTTGTCCTCAAGCAAAACTCTTTTCAATGTGGCTTTACACTCCCAAATGGAATGGGTAGAAGAGAAGGTTTTTGGGCTTGTCGTAGTGTGTCGGGATTTCCAAGATTCTTTATTAATTTTTATTTTTATTTATTTACAATCCTATTCGTCATGATTTATTTAAAACATTACATAAGATAAATTACTTATTAGGGCATAACATGCCTTTTTAAAATTCCATTTATATACAAGTTCACATACCTCACGGGGGATCACTCAACACTCGGCCGAAGATCTATTTTAGTGGATCACTCGAGAGCGGCATGGAACTTACTCCTACCATCAGCTTGCCAAGCAATCAATCCTCCTCCTTTTTAACTACACACCTTTGCAAATATCAAGAGGACTTTTGGGGTGAAGGGTTAGGCTTGGGTTAAAGGTAGGTGGTTGGGTTAGTGGTTAGTAAAAGGGCGAAAGGTGTAAAAAGCGTCGGTTTTTGTAAGACTTTTTATTTTTTTGAAATTTTTATTTTGATGAAGACATTATTCAAACAAAGTTATTTTTGATAAACTTGTTTGTTTATTTCTCTTTTGCTTCATAATCATCATCAATTTTTTTTTTGAAAGTCATAAGAAAAACCGAGCTTGTTACTAAAACTAAGGGTTTAAAAATAAAAAGGTTTTGGTGGGTGAAAGGGTGTTTGTTTTGGGTTATGAAATGAAAAGGTTTAGGCTCAAAGGGGTTAACTAGGGGGATTTTGGGTAGGTGGTAAAAAAAAAAGAAAAAATAATGGTGTAGAAATAAAAAGGGTTAGTCCTAATGCCTCCGTCATTTACTTACTCGGGTTTAAGTTGGTAAGGACCAGGAATGTATCATCGTGGCAAGTTCTAGAGTTGTAAGAACCAAGCGGCTATTCACACAAGAAACGAAAAATGAGCATTTAGTCTAAAGATATATATTTGTATGCTCAATAAAGGCTCAAAACTCACTTTTTGTGGGAATGGGTTTTTATGTGATCAAGTTTATATAATCAAATTTTAGTTAAGCTTGTTATGCCGTTTCATAATTTTCTTATGTTGATTCTTTTTATCACGACGCTATCGGTTGTAAATTTGTAAAAATATAACCTTTTTAGAACTTGAATTTCCCAAATTAAACCTAGACAAGTAAAAAAAAATGAAAATTTTTGAAAAAATTTGGGGTGATTAGCGGTTCTAATAGAGTTTTGTGTAAGGCTTGTATTTAGGACTTGCAACATTCAAGGTTTTAGCATCCCCCCCCCCCCCCCCACACTTAAATTACACACTGTCCTCAATGTGTCCCAAAAATAAGTTTTTAGGTTGATTGAATGTGTCAAAAGGTGTGAAAAAGCAAAAAAAAATATTTTACTGGGCGTCTGGACACGGCCCCGTGTCGGATGGACACGACCCCGTGGTCAGAGTGCCAGTAACAATTACTTACAGAAGGTGGACATGGGGGCATGTTGGCTCTACACGACCCCGTGTCTGGCTGAAGTCTGCAGAATTAAACAAACAGCAGGTCTAGGGCAATGGGCACGGGGGCGTGTTGGCTGGACACGACCCCGTGTGGACAATTTGCAAGGGTGAAAAACAGGTTTCTGGCTTCGTTTTTCCTGCTCCGGCTTTAGTAGTACTAATGGTTAGTACTTTAAGCCTCGTATGTACCTGTTTTATCAATAAACACTACTCCAAACCAAAACAAGCATCCTAAATTACCATCTTTCAACATCCACATCACAAAGTTAAAAAGAAAAACAAATGCAGAAAATAAAAAGAGTTAAAGGAAAGTAAATTGTTCAACACACGGCACGAAGGCCGGAAATTGTTCAAAAGAAAAGAGGGTTAACCTGTGGGATCACCAACCATCTGCTCCTACCTCCGCTCCTCCCGCCTAGTCCATGTCCTCGTCCTCATCATCATCGTCACCACCTCCTCCTCCTCCGTGCCCCGCCATGTACTCCCGGATATTTCCAATGTCATCCTGAATGTCAGATATGTTTCTCTCAATTGCTCCGACCCGGTTGTACGTGTTGTTGGCTAGGTTGTAGGTGTTCCTTGTGCACATGAGGTTTTCCTGCATTAAATCATGTAAACTTTGAAAATAATGAAAACCGCCTCCTTGTGAGGAGGATTGGCCCGGATCACCGTGGGGCTGGTATTGGTAATGAGGAGGTTGTTGAAACTGTGGAGCGTGAAGGACGAGTGCCTCTTGCGGGTTCCATGCATGCCCTTGGACTCGTTGGAAGCTAACCGACCCGTCTTCGGCTTCATAAATCAGGTTCATGGAGCGGCTGATGTGTATGTCCACTCTTCCCGACCATGGGCTCTTTTGGAAAGACCTGGGCATGTTCACGAAGTGCTTAAAGAGACGGTATATCCACCCCCCAAAGAAGATAGGGGTTGGTGGAGAAGCAAGCCGGTTCCAATGCATGTTGCGGAGCAGGAGGTACGGAATATCAAGGTTTCTGCGGTTGTGAATGCAATGAAGGACCACCAGATCTCTCAACCCAACAACGCCACTGCTATCATGCCTTTGACGAAGAGAGTAGGTGAGGACCCGATGAATGTAACGGTAAAGAGGGTCCCTCAACCTAGTGCTCTTAGTGCTGCTTTGGGTTGTAGTGCCCATCTCCTATTTGAGCCCAAGCGGCTTGGCGTTCGTTTTCATCCAATTCTCGCACCCCTCCGTTGTTTTCGTCGTTACGCGCATCTTCCTCCGCATACAACCCAACTATCGACCCAAATTGTGCCATTGAAATCGAGTACTTAGTCCCCCCACATCGGAACTCTACCCCATCATTGTCAAATGGGTCACACCTTGAATTGACACGATGGTGCTATAGAACTCCAGATTGTACTCGTGGACTAAGCGAAGTCAAGTGGTTAGGGCGACTCTTAGTGGGCCGGTAACGAGGTTGTTAAACCGGTCAAGTTGGTTCACCAATGTTAAAAGATCCATGCACACTTGTCTTGGGTATTATCCGGTCTGGTTCGAAGCACATCGTATCTTGCTTTAGCGTCCTGCTCAGTGGCATTGAACCTTGTGAATTTCTTTGACATCTGAAAGAATAAACCAAAAGTTAGCACGAAACAGTGGAAATTTCGGAGAAAACTGAAAACAGTTAGCTGGACACGGCCCCGTGTTCAGCGGACACGACCCCGTGTCCCGGTGTCTGTTACTCAAAAACTTCATTTTTCGACCCGGTCCCGAAAACATGAAAATTTTTGGTCCAGTAGGTGCGGTTTCCCCCGAAAATGAAACCCCAAGTGCCGTTTTTCCCAAAACAAACCGTTTACCCCTTCAATTTTATCTTTTTCGGTTCAAAAACAAGGGTTTTGGGTTTTTGTGAGAAATCGGGCAAATCTATGAACAATACAAGTGGATTTACTTCCTATAACACTAATCTAAACTAATGCTAACAATTTTATGCAAAAATTTGAGGTTCGATCCGGATGAAGTTCAAGAACCCTAGATTTTTCCCCAAATTTTTGATGTTTTAACTACATGCAAATGCTTAATCTAACTATTAATGATAATAGAATCATACCTTGATGTTGTTAGAGGTAGAGGAGATGTCAGAATTATGCGGAAAAATCGCCTGAACCAGAGCGTTTTTGGGGAAACGGGGCGTGTGGAATGAAGAAACTGTTTAAGAAAAGGGGTTTTATCCCGACAGTTGCGCGGACACGGCCCCGTCTCCAGCGCACACGGCCTCGTGCCGAGCAAAGTTTTTTTAGTGCTCGTGTGAGTGCCCTAATTTCCCAAAAGCTTGGTTAGAAGACTTACCGATTTGGATGTCAACCCATTCATTCATAACTTACCAGGTATGATGTTGATGCTTTCATTCTTCGACCGTTTGAAGCGAGATTTCTTCCTCTTCATCCTCAATGAATCCTTGATAAAGTTTCAGCCGTTGGCCATTGACTTTGAATGGAGAGCCATTCCGAGATTTAATTTCTACTGCACCGTGTGGGAAAATATGGGTGATGGAAAAAGGTCCTGACCACCTAGACTTTAATTTATCAGGAAACAATCGAAGTCGTGAATTAAACAATAGAACTTGATCTCCTACTCGAAATTCATTAGGTTTAATGTGTTTATCGTGTAAGTTTTTCATTCTTTCCTTATAAATTTTGGAGTTTGAGTATGCATAATTCCTTAATTCGTCTAATTCATTTAATTGACAAAATCGATTTCTACCAGCAAATTCTAAATCTAAGTTTACATTTTTAATTGCCCAGTAGGCCTTGTGAGCTATTTCTACTGGCAAATGACAGCTTTTTCCATAGACGAGCTTATATGGGGTTGTACCTATTGTTGTTTTATAAGTAGTTTGAAAAGCCCATAAAGCGTCATCTAATTTATCAGCCCATTCCTTTTTATTTAACCCTACGGTTTTTTCAAGTATACGTTTTAAACCTCTATTAGTCACTTCGGCTTGTCCGTTTGTTTGAGGGTGATATGCTGTTGAGACCCTGTCATAGACCCCATATCTTGTTAAAAAAATTTCAAGTTGATGGTTACAAAAATGGGTACCTCTATCACTTATTAATGCTTTAGGTGTACCAAAACGGGAGAATAATTTTTTCAGAAATCTTACCACGACTCTTCCATTGTTGGAAGTGCCTCGGCCTCGGCCCATTTAGACAAGTAATCTACTGCCACAAGTATATATTTGTTTCCTTTTGACGGTGGGAAAGGTCCCATAAAGTCGAGTCCCCACACATCAAAAATTTCACAAACAAGAATGCCATTTTGTGGCATTTCGTTTTTGGAAGAAATATTACCTATTCTTTGGCAAGCATCACATGTCTTGACAAGACTTTGGGCGTCTTTGTAAATGGTTGGCCAGTAAAATTTTGAATCAAATACCTTTCGTGCGGTACTAGCGGCACCATGATGTCCTCCGTATGGACCTTCATAACAATGGCGGAGAATTATTCGTGCTTCACTACCATGTACGCATCGTCGGATGAGTTGGTCGGCACACATTTTGCAAAGATAAGGATGTTCCCAAAAATAGTGTTTTACATCAGCAAAGAATTTCTTTCTTTGATGATGTGGCCAACCTTTTGTGACTATATACCACTAGCTAGGTAGTTAGCATAGTCGGCGTACCATGGTTCTTGTCTGTATTCCACCATTTCTAGGGACTCCGTTGGAAATTTTTCATTGATTTTCTCATCCCTGGTTGCCTCCAGAGCTGGGTCTTCTAAGCATGAAAGATGATCTGCTGCGGTGTTTTCTGCTCCTCTTTTGTCTTTGATTTCAATATCAAATTCTTGGAGGAGTAAAATCCACCGAATCAAACGTGGTTTTGCGTCCTGCTTCTTGAAGAGATATCAAATGGCTGCATGATCTGTATAGACTATTGTTTTAGAAAGAACAAGATAAGAACGAAATTTATCAAAAGCAAATACCACAGCTAGTAACTCTTTTTTAGTTGTTGTGTAATTTTCTTGTGCATCGTTAAGTGTTTTACTAGCATAATAAATTGGGTGAAAATGATTTTCTTTTCTTTGTCCCAAGATAGCTCCAACTGCAAAGTCACTTGCATCACACATGATTTCAAAAGGAAATTTCCAATCTGGCGCTCTCATGATAGGTGCGTTGACTAGCATTTCCTTTAGGGTTAGAAATGCTTGCTTGCAATCCTTGTCAAAGATGAAAGGGGCATCTTTTTCAAGTAATTTTGTTAAAGGCCTTGAGATTTTTGAAAAGTCTTTGATAAACCACCTATAAATTTAAGTATATTTTAACCCCTTTTTACATGTTAGCCAAGTTTTAAATTTATAAAACATGATATTTTACTAACACCAAACACACATATGGGCAAGTGCACCCATCGTGAGCGTAGTATAGTGTTGGCAAGATACCGAGGTCATCCAAGGACACAAGAGCTTTTAGTACCGGTTTATCCTCAACGTCTAATCAAATCAAAAGTTAGAAAAAGGTTTTTAAATAATAAAAATAAAATTAACTAAAATGCTAAAAAATAAAAATAAAAAAACAGATAGACAAGATGAATCACTTGGCTCCGACTCGTGTTTAGTGTAACCTTTGATTATTTCCGCACTTTTGCACTTTTTAAGAGATTATCTTAGTTATTGTAGTAGGCCCCGCTTTTGAAGGTGACGTTACCCTCAACCCAGTAGTTTGAGTCAGCAAGGATACCATCCTAAAGGGTCGGATTATTGAAAGATAATTAATTAAGTTACTAATGCATATTATGGTAGGCCCCTCTTTTGAAGGTGACGTTACCCTCGGCTAAGTAGTCTGAGTCAGCAGGGATACAATCCTAAATAGCCGGATTAAAGTATTAATAGTAGCTTACATATGAGGGGATCAAAGAGTTTGGACCCCGCCATCCAATACCGGTGGGTATTGAAGGAGGTCCTACTAAATTTGACCCAGGTCCTTGCAGGATCTATACACTGAACAAGGCAAGACTCTTACCAAACTGTTCCCTTAACCCCCGACCAGGTAGCCAACATATCTCCATATACACCGTGGAGATATGAATGGTGAAAATCTTTTATTTTATATAGATAGTAAAATAATGCCAAGACACCACAGACAAACGATAAGGAAGAATCACCTTCAACATAAGAAACTAGTTATTAAAGTCATTAATACATAACCAAGTAAAAAGTGCGAAAAGATTAAAAATAAAAAGTATTACACTAGACACTTGTCTTCACCAAGTGATGTAAGAGACTTAGGCAAACATGGCCTTTGATTGTCAAGAACTCTTACGATCAATCTTGTATCCCGAGACGACTCACACACTCTACGATGGACGATGGATGATGGTGGTGGATGATGGTGGTGGGTGGTGGGTGAAGTGTGAGAGAGGTGGTGTGCCAAGGGATGGCATGCAAATGAGCCAAGCACCCCTATTTATAGCCCGAACAGTAGCTCGGGCACGGCCCCGTGTCCATTGGGCATGGCCCCGTGTCCACCTTCTTATCTGTCTTCATTAATTGCAGTTTGTCTGCATTAGTTGACCACGTCCCCGTGTCCGCTGGGCACGCCCCCGTGTGTAGAAGCGTATCTGTACTATCAAGATTTCCTCAGATTCTGCGAATCTTAGAGTTGACCACGGCCCCGTGTCCGCTGAGCACGACCCCGTGGTGGTTGATAGAAGCTTCTACAGCTTTTTCTTTTCTGCTGACACTTGGGCACGTCCCCGTGCTCATTGAGCACGGGGCATGTTCAGTCTTCTGTTCTCTTGTTTTGCTTAGGAAGGTGCTGTCGGGGAGGCCGGGCATGCCACGTTTGTTCCTTTTCTTGTATTTATGTTAGATTTAGCTGCCTTTTTGCTTCTTTTGTTCATTTGAGCTCATTTAATTCTGAATATACAAAAGGAAGACAAAAACACACTTTTTCCAACATTAGTACTAAAAAAGGGTTAGTTTTATGCCACAATTGATGTAATTTATATCTTGCATTTTGTGCACATCACTAAGCATACCATGAACAATGCACTATGTAAACTAGCAGACATGCAATATAAACATAAACCATATCACCTATAGTGTTGAGCCTTGCACGTGGAGCGAAGCGTCGTTGTGGATCGTTGAGCACTGTACAGATTATAGTATGGTTTTGTCAAAAAGCTTTTCCCTTTTTAAAACCAAGTTCACTATAACCAATGGCTCTTATACCAATCTGTCACACCCCCAAAATCCACAAGCGGAGTATCACCGCATGAGGCGTGACATGACCAGGATCAAGCCACCAATCATATTGAACAATGTAATTAAGTAAATAAAACCAACCATAATATAATTGGTGTCCAAAAGAAATTAACCAACTTCAAGTTAACGGCGGAAGCATAAAGTGTAAAACCAAAACATAAGTGTTAAAGTTTAAATGTTTAACATGGATCTCAACAGTCCATGTCCCACAACGACTCCTCCTGCTCGTGCAAGCTCCAGCTAAGCATCTAACGACCTGCAAGGCATGTAACAACGAGTCAACAACAAAGTTGAGCGAGTTCACAGTTGGTGTTCATTGTAAAGTCGTTCCAAAAACCATGAGTTCATTTATAAACCATAAGTTAACCAGTTTCCTTGTTTCCCAAACCATATCCATAATCAGTGGGGGGTTCCCCATGTGAACCACTAGACCCGTTACCATATCGACAACTGACTGGAGTCATGTATGTGCCCTACGTCAATGTCTATCATCATTGACTAAGTGCCCAGATCCATTAGTTCACTCCCATCCTCTGCGGCACGGTGTGAGGCTTGTCAGACCTAAATAGCGCTATCTAACTAATGACCCGCTCGCCATTGGCCCGGCGATTAAGTCGATTTAAAAATGAGGGACTTCATGATAGAGTTTTGTCTAGTAAGTTATAGGTTGTCGTCCTTCCTAACCGAGGACGGAGGTACGTAATCCACACAAAGAGAATACGCAGGTTAAAGGTTGTCATCCTTCTCAACGAGGATGTGGGTACATATTCTGTTAAAGGTGAATATGTAGGTTTCGTTTTAGCTTCTTAACCCATTCCCAAACCACCGGGAATCCCATGCCTTATAGAAAGTGTTAACTCACCTTGGTTTACTCGGTATGCTTAACTACTTTTTTCTAATTAATCAGTCAAAGCCTATGGTATGCACGTATACACAATCAGTTTATATTCACAAGGTTCACGTATAAATACAATCACAGTGGGTACTAAAACAGTGATCCTAGATTGCACATTGCAGTTATTCAAGCCCATGCAAATCACACTTCACATCTATGATTCATATCAATACAATCATCCATCCATCAACAAAATCAACTTAGTTCACTGTGCTGTTTACCCTCTTGACGAAACTCCCTAGTTTCGTCATGATCCCCTTTGACGAAACCCTAAGGTTTCGTCGTGATTCCCCTTGGCGAAACCCCCAGGTTTCGTCGATAATGTTAATGACGAAACCTCCAACATTTCGTCGTCAGCATGTGTGACGGAAATCCCAGACCTTTCGTCGAGATGTTAACAGTTAAGCATATACGCACCCTGAAACCCTAATTATCAACAACCGTTTCACCATAATTATCGATCGTACAGTTATCTTTCAAATACGATAAACATTAATTTGCTATCATCATCATCCCAATAACCTCACAGCACTTATCAACTAGTATGAACCCTAATTTACAAAGCAACCATATATGATCTATATTACGTCATGTAAGCATCCGATGATTCGACCCATTCAATACAAATACAACAGATAATATACAATGTCAGTCATCAAACACAACTATTAATATTGAGCATTGGACATAACAGAAACGATCATAATTATCAGACCTAGTCTAAAACATCAAACCCTAGTTGATGACATATGAGAGCACAGATTCTAATATCACACAAAATAATCAAGTAATACAACAAACAGGTCTAATCGGATGATCGTATACTATCTGGTTGCAAGATGGAACTAGTAAGAATTCAAGGAAGATAATGGTTAACGTCGGGTGTAAAGGAGAAGAGAGAAAAGCTCTAGGGTTTCGCCGGTTATGATTTCTAATTAAGGTTTCGCATATAAGGGGGTTTATAACTGATTCTTACATGGGCCAAACCTGGGCCGAAAGCCCATGTCCATGAAACCTCAAAGGGGCGACGAAACCCCAGGTTTCGTCATGATGGGCTTGACGAAACCCCTAGGTGGCGAAACTCCTGGGTTTCGTCGGGGTGAGTATGACGAAACCCCCCAGGTTTCGTCGAGCAGAAGTTGCGGTGAAACTTTACAAGTTTCGTCGAGCTTACTAGTGGTGAAACCCTAAGTGTCATCACGTTAGGGTTTTTAACTTTTAAACCGATCAAAAGTTTATAACACTAAACACATTAACACATTAATCATATACAAGTTAAAATGAAACAAGTATTGTACAGAGGAAAGACCTTGAAAACTCAAGTTGTCACAGTGTGAACCGAGTATCGAGACTTGGGTGCTTCGTCCATCACAAGCTCTCTAAGGTTACCAAAAAAATGAATCCATATCCGTTGCACGAAGTAGAGAATACTATCAGATCTCTCTATAAGTCGTTTTTCCATGCCTCGCAAATACTCGACTTTATAGTTTTCTTCCTTCAATGCTTCAGTCTGAGCCGAACGGATCTGATCAGGAAGATTTGAGTGAATAGTAAGCTGTAAGGCTCGCACACATTTTGGTTTCGTTTCCTTCCGACTAAGGGCATCAGCTACAACATTAGCCTTGCCTGGATGATACTTGATTGCGCAGTCGTAGTCATTCAAGAGTTCTACCCAGCGACGCTGTCGCATATTCAATTCCTTTTGGTCGACAATATGCTGGAGGCTCCTGTGATCGGTGTAGATAGTGCATTTGGTACCGTACAGATAGCGCCTCCAGATTTTCAACGCGAAAACCACGGCCCCTCACTCCAAGTCGTGAGTCATGTAATTCTTTTCATGTACCTTCAGTTGTCGAGAAGCATAAGCTATTACATTGTTGCGTTGCATCAGCACGCAACCGAGACCCTGAATGGAAGCATCACAATATACCACAAAATCTAGTGTACCTTTAGGTAGAGACAAAATCGGTGCACTGTAGAGTTTTTGTTTTAACAACTGGAAGGCCTCTTCTTAGAGAAGTCTTTGATAAATATGCGATAGTACCCAGCGAGACCAAGAAATTGTCGCACCTCTGAAGGAGTCTTCGGTGCCGCCCAATTTCTGATAGCATCAATCTTGGCAGGGTCCACGTGTATTCCCGATTCGTTCACAATGTGGCCAAGGAAGTGTACCTCTCGAATCCAGAAGTCACACTTAGAAAATTTCGCGTAGAGTTGCTCCTTTCTCAGGAGCTCCAAGATAAGCCGTAAGTGTTGCTCGTGATCCTCCTTGCTCTTTGAGTAGATTAGAATGTCGTTGATAAACACAATAATGAAGTCGTCGAGATACGGTTTGCATACCCAGTTCATGAGGTCCATGAAGACCGCTGGTGCGTTCGTCAATCCAGACGGCATAACTAAGAGCTCATAGTGGCCATACCGCGTTCGAAAAATTGTCTTCGGTATATCCTCCTCTCGGACTCTCATCTGATGATAGCCCGATCATAAATCGATCTTCAAGTAAAAACTCGACCCTTACAACTGGTCAAACAGGTCGTCGATGCGTGGCAAAGGGTAACGGTTCTTGACAGTCATCTTGTTGAGTTCCCGATAATCAATACACATACGAAAGGACCCGTCCTTCTTCTTCACGAACAGAACTGGGGCTCCCCAAGGCGAATAACTGGGTCGGATAAAACCTCTATCCAACAGTTCTTGAAGTTGATTAGATAACTCTTGCAACTCCCCTGGTGCAAGACGATAAGGAGCTCGAGCAATTGGGGCTGCTCCTGGTGTGAGGTCAATCTAAAATTCCACTTGACGATGAGGAGGTAAACCAGGAAGTTCCTCAGGAAACACATCAGAAAATTCACAAACAACTGGCAGGTCTTTGATCTTTCTTTCTTCAGACGGTGTACTTGTAACAAGTGCTAGAATAGCAGGATACCCCTTTCGTAGACACTTCTATGCTTGCATAATTGAGATGATACCAACCATCTCACCACTGCGATGCCCTTGAACCGATAAAGATTCTCCACTTGGGAGAGGAATACGTACGATCTTCTCTTTACAGAGAATTTCAGCTTGATGCTTAGACAACCAATCCATTCCAACCACTACATCAAAACTACCGAGGGTAACAGGAAGAAGGTCATTGTCAAACACCTGACCCACAAGGTCTAGTTTACACCCAAAAAGGACATGCGAAGCTTCAATTGTCTTACCATCAGCAAATTCTACTACATGCTTGGTTTATAAAGGCGTTGGAGCTAACCCTAATCGTTGACTGAATTCTATGGACACATAACTCCAATCGGCACCGGAATTAAATAACACAGAAGCATAGAGATTGTTTACCTGTCACACCCCGATATTTCCACGTATTATCGATGGGCCCGGTGGGGAGTATCGTGACGTAGTTGATATCATCATAGTCAAACAACACAATTTAATGCACAGCGGAAGCAAAAGATGAATCACATTACAAACCGAATAAAATGTAATATTGAAGTATTACAAACGGACTATAAAGGATCCACAGGCGGATCAAAAGATAAAAAGATCATTGTTCAACAGACTTTAACATCTTAAGTTTGCAAGACTCTTTAGTGATGCTAGGTGTAGCCAGCCTATTCCGTATAGTACCTGTACTTAGCCTTTTTGGGAAAATACGTCAGTTTACACTGGTAAATACAATTAACCGGCTCATTTTGAAAAGAGTTTAAGAAAATTGTTTTAAATGCACATGGCACAAAAGTTCTTTTATAACTTGGGACAATTATTTAAAAATAATCTTGTATACAGTTTTACTTATTTGTCGTCCGTCAGGGCCGGTTAGAAGAGCCGGACAGGATTAACTGACACGCCACAGGCATAATGTCCACAAGGTTGATTCCTTAAACTGGGTTACCAGTTTTTACATATGCAGCTGTCAGGTGTATGCCTACACCCCGTGCTTAGGTCGTGGCCATTTCAATGAATGATGCCAAGGATATCCGGGACATGGTCATTAACCCCCCAAAGGCCATATACCAAACAATACAGATTAAAACGAGTTATGTAAATACATTAATCACAATCCGATTTAAATGACTACACACCCGACCAAGCGGTATTTTTATAATACCGTATCCCAAGCCCGTATAACGGAAAATAAGTACAAAGTATTTACCTGAGCAAGTATATATCACCAACAGCGAGTGCAAGTAGCTTTTACCGGGCTCCTAATCTGGAACGAAGGTTTTTAATAACCTATTAGATTCCTAACGGGTCTTAATTAAGCCTAAACTTAGACTGGTTAGTTTCAAATGAAGATATACGGTTCAAAACGCACGATTAAGCGAAGACCGGATTAGAATGTGGTTTAGACCTGACAAGTTTGTATACTTGTATAATATGGATAAACTAAACACATTCTGGATTTTGAGATAAAAATGATAAGGTTTGACCCGTTTCGGCTAATTTATGCAAACTAGTTACATAAACCGCATTGAACGCGAAAATGCGTAACGGGTAGCCAATTGAGTCATATACAGGTTTCCTAAGTTAATATGCCTTAAATATATTGTGATATCAGTAAGTTACCTTCCATTACACCCAAAATGAATTTAAACTTAAACTATGCCCCGTAGGGGCATTTTGGTCATTTTAAAGCTTATAAAAGAGATTAAATATGAATCTGAGATTCAGGTCTGATATATTTAGTAAAAATACCTAATTTAATAAGTTATATCAGTAGGGTATTGCATATACGTGAAATTTTCCATTTATAACCAAATTATGCACCGTAGGGGCATTTTGGTAATTTCACATAGGCTTTAAAGGTCGAAAAAGGGAATCTGAGTTTAAAACTTTTCTTTACTTTTAACATATATAAATATACTTAAAACATCAGTAGGTACTAAGTCTTATATGTTAAAAATGGTTTTAACTCATACTATGCGCTTAAAACGCGTAAAAGTCGGTTTTAAGCGATTTTCGGGTTTAAATAGGAAATCTGAATTTTTGGTCATTTTATAAAGTTCAAAATATTTTTATTTATCATATAAAATCAGTAGCAAAAAGTTTGGTATCAAAATATTATGTAAAACTCATTTTATGGGCCAAAAGGGCAAAACCGACAATTACCGAATCAAAGCTAGAACCCTATGTTATGCTTAGCCTAAAAATAAATAAAAATCTTCATAAATCCCAAAATATTATTTTACATCAGTAGGTAAAAAGTTTGGTAACAAAAATTGGGTTTAGATAGGCTTCATGCTAATTACGCCGTTTAATTAATAAAAAGCTTTCTAATTACGCTATTGAGCATAACTCCTAATCTAGACCTCAAACTGATGTCAAATTTTTAGGACAAGTTTATAAATCAGTAATAAAGATTATTGTCCTCACACATTTTCAAAATTCTTGTTTTAAGGTCAAAAGGGCATATTGGTCAACATTTAGGCATATAACGGAAACATGCATATGAATCGGATAACTAATGAACCAAGTTGTATAATCACAGAGGGTTATACTAGCATGTAACCTGGTCCAAATAAAGCTCTAAGACATTTCTAAAATATGCTCTAATGGGACAGAACTGAAAGTAAAAGTAAAAGTCCACTTATGCGACTTTCGGTTCCGAACCGAGCTTATACTGAAAATTGTCGGGTTGAACATGCTTAGACATGTTCTTACTTTAATTACCAAGTTATATGAGTGATAAAACACGTTGCATGGCTTCTACATTGTTAATATGCAATTATTTGAAAATTAGCTTTCTGTTGACTTTTTATGAACAAGTTTGACCCGACAATTGACCTAGTTAGAGTGGGAATCAGAGAGTGCCCTTTTAAGGGTTTATTACCCACATAATTACCAACTCAAAGCTACTTTTAATTTGAGAATTGACTGGGCAATTTGTGATTAATCATGAAGTCAAACCTAAATTACGACGGGTTTGACTTTAGGCTATTAAACTAATAAAACTGAATTAAGAAAGGTTAAGGACACTTACTGAAGTCCTATGCACGACTAATGATCCTTAGGAAGTGGTCCTGAGCTCCAGGAGTCTCCAGAAAATGAGTTTGAA
The DNA here is from genome assembly GCA_030545235.1 of Helianthus tuberosus. Lineage (NCBI taxonomy): Eukaryota > Viridiplantae > Streptophyta > Magnoliopsida > Asterales > Asteraceae > Helianthus > Helianthus tuberosus. The sequence goes on from CM060359.1 coordinate 163,975,292, forward strand.
TGATTACAAGTGAAGTGCCCAACATGTTGCAAATGGAGTTCTATTTATATGGGTTTTAATCTCACTAGATCATGCCAAACAAGTCTATAAGATGATTCTTGATCATCACATGTGTCCCTAGGCCAATATAAACCACCAAACAAGCCCCTAGAATTGAAAACCAGGCCTTAAAGTCGGTGGAACTGGCTGGAACAGGCAGCTCTGCTTGTTTTCTGCACCTGCAGGTCTCACGCGGCCCACGTAAGACATAAGAGAGTCTTACGCCGCCGGTATGGCTCCCGAATCCGGTCAAAACAACTTTCAACAATTGCATTTTAGTCCCTGGTCCTTTTAAATGTGGTTTTAACTATATATTTTGCACTTTTGACCCTCTAACTTAACTTTTAAGGGCTTCAAGACATTACCAAACTTTGTTAAGTCATCGGTTAGTTTTATGATCACCCGAAAAGCCTTAAATTTCAACGTTGACGCTTTTAACCCCTCATATACGAATGTTAGCATAACTTTCTCATACGTTATCGAAACCTTGTGAATTTTTATCACTTATTCTAGTGAGCATAATTTATCGTTACAAAGCTTCGGGTTCGTTAAAAGGTCACTCAGAGGTATAAATTAAACATGTTGACACTTTTAACCCTTGTAGTTTGTAATCTCTTATTTTCTTCCACAATTGGCTTCGTATGATTCATAATTCATTCGTTTAAGGGTATGAACATCGTCTAGGGTTGTTGAAAGGTATAATTATCCATTGTTGACACTTTGAATCATTTTACACACGCAAATTCTTTGTTTGTCAACTTTAGTCCCTCTAACTTAATTCTTTACATGTTTTAAAGTCCATGACACGTGTCAATATAATATTGGACATGAATTTACGAGGTGTTACATCCTCCCCCCCTTAAAAGAAATCTTGACCTCGAGATTTACTGGAATAAATGAGGGTACTTTTCTTTCATTGTGGATTCTACCTCCCACGTGTACTCGGGACCTCTACGGGCATCCCATTTAACCTTTACAATTGGTACATGCTTCTTTCGAAGCTTCTTAACCTATCGATCCTCGATCGACAAAGGTTTTTCCACAAATTTCAGGCTCTCATCTATATGCACATCCGTATGTGGTATGACTAGAGATTCATCAGCTGTACATTTCTTCAAATTGCAGATGTGGAAAACATTATGAATACCACTGAGCTCCTCAGGCAGGTTTAACTTATAAGCCACTGTTCCAACACATTAAATAATCTCAGATGGTCCTATGTACCTTGGGCTTAACTTGCCTTTCTTACCAAATCGCATTACCCCTTTCCAGGGTGAAACCTTAAGTAACACTTTGTCACCTACCTCGAATTTTAGAGGTTTACGCCTTTTGTCTGCGTAGCTTTTCTGTCTATCTCTGGCAGCTTTGAGATGATCTCTTATCTGCACAATCTTGTATGTCGTCTCCAGGACTATATCAGGTCCTGTTAGTTGGACATCTCCAACTTCTGCCTAGCAAACGGGTGTCCTGCACTTCCTTCCATACAAGGCTTCAAATGGTGCAGCTTGAATACTGGAATGATAACTATTATTGTATGAAAATTCGATCAATGGAAGATGATCATCCCAACTTCCACCTAGATCAATAACACAAGCTCTTAACATATCTTCCAGTGTTTGAATTGTTCGCTCGCTTTGACCATCCGTTTGTGGATGATATGCAGTACTGAAGTTTAGTCGAGTGCCTAGGGATTGCTGAAAACTTTTCCAGAAGTGTGACGTATATCTCGTATCCCTATCAGACACTGGCACTCCGTGGAGAGATACAATCTCGTCCACATATAGCTGAGCTAATTTATCTGAGCTATGTGTTTTCTTAATGGGTAAGAAGTGGGCTGACTTGGTCAATCTATCCACTATAACCCAAATAGTATCATTTCCTCGCTTTGTCTTTGGTAACTTGGTGATAAAATCCATAGTCACCATCTCCCACTTCCAGGTGGGAAGTTCAGGCTGTTGTAGCAATCCTGACGGCTTCTGGTGTTCTGCCTTAACTTGAGCGCATGTCAGGCATTTGGCCACATTAGTGGCTATAGAATTTTTCAAGCCTATCCACCAATAATTTGCCTTCAGATCCTGATACATCTTGTCACTTCCAGGATGAACAGAATACTTGGAACTATGGGCTTCCTGAAGGATTACCTCCCTAAGCCCTCCATAGACTGGAACCGATATTCGTCCATTTAATCTTAGGATTCCATCCTTACCATATGATAACTGTTCTGCAGTGAGTCCTAGTTTTTCATTTGGATAGTTAGCTTCTAACATGGCTTCCTTTTATGCAGCTAACAGTCTTTCATTTAAACTATTCTTTAATTCAATGCTCTTGGCATTATTCTTATGGGCTTAACCCTTTCCTTCCTACTTAAGGCATCGACAACCACATTTGCCTTGCTTGGATGGTATCTGATTTCACAATCATAGTCGTTTAAAGTCTCCATCCATCGACGCTGTCTCATGTTTATGTCCTTCTGATTAAACAGATGTTGAAGGCTCTTGTGATCAGAATAGATCACACACTTGGTACCATACAAATAATGCCTCCATAGCTTTAGTGCAAATACAACGGCACCCAACTCCAAGTCATGGGTGGTGTAATTCTATTCATGCACTTTTAATTGTCGAGAAGCATAGGCAATGACCTTGCCTTTCTGCATGAGCACACACCCCATACTAGTATGTGATGCATCGTAGTATACTAAAAATTCTTCGATTCCATCAGGCAATGTCAACATAGGTGCATTGCTCAACTTCTGCTTAAGAGTATCAAAAGATTCTTGCTGCTTAGGTCCCCAGTCAAACTTTCTATTCTTGCGGTTTAATAAAGTTAGGAGTGCTGCAATTCTTGAGAAGTTTTCAATAAAACGCCTATAGTATCCTGCTAAACCCAAGAAACTACGAATCTCTGTGGGTGTCTTATGCTCTTGCCAATTCATGACAGCTTCAACCTTAGTGCGATCCACCTGGATACCACGCTCACTAACCACGTGTCCAAGAAACTGGACTTCACGAAGCCAAAATTCACACTTTGAAAACTTGGCATAGTGTTTCTCTTGTTGAAGCAATGAAAGGATACAACGAAGGTGCTTCTCATGGTCAGCTTGATTCTTCGAGTAAATAAGATTATCATCGATGAAGATGATGACAAATTTATCCAAGTAGGGCTTGCAGACGTGGTTCATGAGATCCATGAACGCTGCTGGTGCATTAGTGAGCCCAAAAGGCATCACTAAGAACTCGTAGTGACCATAACGAGTCCTAAATGCAGTCTTGTGTACATCTTTATCTTTAACCTTCAGTTGATGGTAGCCTGACCTCAACTCGATCTTGGAGAAGTAACTTGCCCCTTGCAATTGATCGAACAGATCGTTGATCTTGGGCAATGGATATCTATTCTTGATAGTGACTTTGTTAAGCTCGCAATAATCGATGCATAGACGCATCGATCCATCCTTCTTCTTTACAAACAGGATTGGTGCTCCCCAAGGAGACGAACTAGGTCTAATAAAACCTTTGGATAACAAATCATCCAGTTGAGTTCTCAATTCTTTCATCTCCGTTGGTGCTAACCTGTAAGGTGCTCTCGCAACTGGTGCTGCTCTAGGAATAATGTCAATTCTGAACTCTACTTGCCTATCTGTTGGTAAACCAGGTAGTTCTTCAGGGAAAATTTCTGGATATTCAGAAATGACAAGGATATCTTCAACCTTGGGTTTTGGTTCATCAATAGTTACCTGTGCCATGTAAATGACACAACCCTTCTTCAAACACCGTGATGCCTTAAGCATAGACACTTGCTTAGGCAACCCATACTGAGTGTCTCCCTGTATGGTAAGTGGCTCACCATCAGGGGTCTTGATCACTACTTGTTTCTTGTTGCAAACGATCTGGGCTTGGTTATGAGATAACCAGTCCATGCCTATAACTATGTCGAAACCAGCCAATTTTAAAGGAAGCAAGGATAACGGAAAAGAGTGGTTCCTAATGGATATAAAACATCCATCTAACACAGTCGAGGCTGTCTCTAAGGTACCATCAGCCAATTCTACCTCATATTTCACGCTTAGGGTTTTAATAGGTAAATTCAACAACTTACAAAACTTATCATCTACAAATGACTTATCTGCACCCGAATCAAATAATACCCTTGCATAAACATCATTTATAAGAAAGGTACCTGTTATCACATTATCATCCTGAACAGCTTCTCGTGCATCCATTCGAAAGACCCTTGCATTGGTCTTTTTTACTTCTTCAGGTTTTTTGGCATATTTAGGGCAGTTTGTCTTGATGTGCCATTTTTAATTGCTGTTATAGCATGTAGCATCCTTTACTTTCTTGCAGTCCACTGTCTTGTGCTCCTTGGATTTGCATAAACCACATGCAGACGGTTTTGACAGAGAGTTGGATTCAAACCTGCATCTTCCAAAGTGACGTTTCTGGCAGATTTTGCACTTTGGCTTCTCATCTGCTTGCTGACTACCCTTGCCAGACCCAAACTTCTTCTTGTGGTCTGTGGTTCCCTTAAATTTCTTCTCAGACCGTCGTGAGTTATCGTCCTCACGTTTTCTCTTTCCTTCCTCCGAGTTCTTAAGCGATCTTAGCCTGACTGCATCCAAGGTAAGGGATAAAGATAGGTTAGCTGCTGACCTAAAAGTAGCTGGTCGAGATGCCTTGACACTGGCCTTGATCTCTGGGGCTAAACCCCCATTGAAACGAGCAATTCGCTTGGGTTTCGGTGTTACCAAATACGGAATCAATCGGGACATGGTATTGAAGCTGGTGAGGTATGCTTGACAATCTAATTTTTTCATCACCAACGATAAGAAGTCGGACTCAATCTTTTTAACCTCATGTTGAGGGCAGTAATTCTCCTTAATAAGTGCAACAAACTGATCCCATGTCAGATTGTACAGTGGGACCTTTCCAGTAGCTTGAATGAGAGACTTCCACCATGCTAGTGCCTCTCCTTTGAATGACTGGGATACATACTTTACCACATCCTTATCACCACAACTGCTGATATCAACCACGGTATCCATTTCATCCAACCATGATATACAGTCAATAGCTCCTTTTTCCCTAGTGAAATCCCTGGGTTTGCAGGAGACAAAGTACTTATAAGTACAGGTCTTTGTACGTGGTTCGTGATCAAATACAATCTTCTTTGATGGAACATTGTGCTGATTCGAGGAGTGTCGATCATCCTCTTTCTTAGATGGTGGCTTACTATGAGCCTCAGAATGAGTCTTAGGGTGAGGTTTGGAATGAGGTGCGGATAGGGTCCTGCTTCGATTCCCGCTAGATTCATTAAACTGCCGATCCATGGCTTTTGTAACAGCATTATCTATTAGTGCTTGAAGTTCCGCACCGATCACATTGATCCTGGTAGTGTCATGATTTTCCCGAGGGTCACTGTTTATTTCTTCAGACTCTGCCATGTAGCTTGATGGCTACATAAATTGATGATAATTATTTATTCAGAAGTCTAATATAGTAATATCATTCTTGATGATTTATTAACCATGGTATTAATAACCATATTGGTTAATTTGTTAAATATTATTCATTCAGGGTTTTTATTATAATAATCCCTTGTTTTAATTAAATTATAATAATAGCACAAAGAGGCTAGGTCACAAGGACAATTCAAATTTTAAGCCATGATTTTATAGAATCGAGGCATTAAGGCTTGAATCAAAGTTCATTACCTTTTCTTGACAGGGAGTCGTAGACCACCACTGTCTTTAGTCTCAAAAGGACATTAATTATGGCCCGTAGGCACTTCATCACTAATGGATGATTATGTAAATAAGAGGGGATTTGGAATAACCCAATTTAAGAATGATTTATGTGATTTTATCGAATCACATTTTGCCATGAGTGTTAACATGTTTTCAGATGTTAACAAGGATCTGAATCTTTTAAATAGGTTTTACCATCTTGGCCATGTCTGAAATGACATATAGGCTAGGTTATACCTTTAAGATTCTTTCTAATATTTAACGCAGAGCAATCTTAAACTGAGATGTTAACAATGATCTGAATCTAATTAAGGAACTACCATCATGACCCTGTCTTAAAATGACACATGGGCTAGGTTTTGTCCTTTTTAGATTTTATTATAATGGCAAATCTTATAAAAGGAATGATAATTTTTATTTATTTCATAATTTTATGCTTATGCATATAATTGACAAAAATGAAATTTTAAAGGGTAAATTACAGTTTTCGTCCTTTATGTTTGTATCTGATTGCAACGGATGACGTTTAACTTTAATAATTACAGTCACAATCCTTTATTTGGAAAACCCATTACACATTTCGTCCTTTATCACTAACAATGTTAATATTTTCAGTTAAGGGTAGTCTAGTCATTTTACCAACTTAATTAAAAGAAAACCAAAACCTAAGTTTAAAAACCCACTTCTATCTCTACCTTTTTCGTTCCTTCCCTTTCCCTTCCTTCTTTCACCACCATAACCACCACCACCACCAACCTTTCTTATCTCATTCTCAGTTATCTCTCCCCTATCTCTCTCTCCAGCCATACCCACCACCACCTAATCCGCCACCACCACTATGACAGCCACCGCCACCACCACGCCGGATCTACAACCACCTCCATCGGATCTACCGCCACCACCACTTGTCTACTCTTCAAAGCGTTGATTTCATCTTTGTGAGAAGAAAGCATGATTTACTTTTGTATATGTTGTGTGCCTTTTTGTTTGATTTGAAAGGTATGAATTTCTAGGGTTTACTTACATCACTAGATGACCAGGGAATTTGTTTCAGTAATTCTTAAACAAACAATGGCCTTGTTTAATTAGATCTTGGTTTAAAGATGAACATAGAGTTGTATAATATCTAGATGAACAAGTAATTTTTTTAAACAAACAATGTGTGTTCTGATGGCTATATAAATTGTATAGTTTCTTAATACAGCAATGTTCGGTGGAAACATACATACCAAGGTGTGATTCTCACTTAGTATCAATCTTTCACTTAATATTCAAAGTAAATATATGACATAAACGGTCCCCAAAATAGCTTATAGAAACATACATACCAAGCTGTAGGCAAGTTATCAAATCCATATCTGAAATTGGATTCTTGAATTCTTGATTGAGAAGAGAATACTTAGAGATGTGGGTGTCGGTGATCGGTGAGTTTTTTTTTTTTTTGGGTGTAAGATTTCGAAGTTGGATTAATTGGTGGAATTGAAAAATGAGTGAGTGTGAGAAATTAAGAACCGATTGGAAGAGAAAATTCTGAAAAAAAAAAAAGGTTTTCTGGTTTCGAATTTGATTTTGTTTGACGCAGCAGAATCGTTGGCGGTGGGGAGTGACAGCGGGGTGGTGTTTGGGAGAGTAGAGATAAACAGGGGTAAAATGACATAAATGCCCTCACATGAGGTGCACATGATCTGATTTAACATAAAATTTTAACCTGGTTAGTGCTAAAGGACGAAATGTGTAATGGGTTTTCCAAATAAAGGATTGTGACTGTAATTATTGAAGTTAAAGGTCATCCATTGCAATCCAATACAAACATAAAGGACGAAAAATGTAATTTACCCAATTTTAAATTAAACCATTCCACTACAAAATTAAAGGGTACATGTTTGCCCTAAATGGGACTTAAGAGAAATAACTTGCCCATGCAGGGGCTAAACAGAAATAACATGCCCATGTAGGGGCTAACTAAAAACAAGTCCTCGCAGGGACTGATTACAGAAACAGACGTCCACGTAGGGACTCGATTTAAAATAAGGAAATTACAACACAACTAAATAAATAAGGAATCTTCAAAAATCCCTTTTCTTGGTCATCCCCTTGATTAAACTCGCCAGACCTTTAAGAAACCCACGGTTGTTCCTACGCTCTTCTTGGACCTCCCGCTCAACCTGGCTCAACCTTTCGAGAACCTCCTGTTGTCGCTCTGGTGGTATCAATTACGGCTGCGGTGGCTGCTGATGTGGAGGTTGAGGAGGTGGCGGTTGTTGGTACCCATAAGCTGGGTATCCAGCTCCCCAGGGAGCTCCATAGGGCCCCTCAGGGTGGAGATCATTGTAGTCCCATGCTGCCAGTTGTAGTTGGTATGGGTCAGCTGCTCAAATGGGTTGTACGCCGCTGAACCGGCGTATGCAGGAATTGGGTTATCATAACCCATTGGTGGCGGTGCGATAGGCGCAGAATTTACCTCAGAGACGGGGATTGAAGGCCCTCATGTCACACCCCGACCACGTAAAACAACAAATCGTGGCGGAAATGTCAGGGAGTGTTGTAACATAATCATTGTTTCATAACACATGGAAATTGAAATTTTTTTTTATTGATTAATAGAATTTACAATGTCTTAACAACAAAGAAGTATAACATAATTAACTAGTCTTGCATCTTTTAATGTCACTAAGGCCCGAGTCTGCCTATGTGTATCTTGATCAATCCCATGCATCATTTCCTGAAACACATGTGAAAATAGGTACGTCAGCATTAAAATGCTTGTGAGATACAAAGGTTTTATTGATATAGGATTCATGACTTATAAGTTTAGAAAAGTGGTTTAACAAAAGTAGTCATGAACCTTGTAAAATGTTTTTGCTTTATAAATCATATAAAAATTAAGGAAAACAAATGATATAAAAGAAATATGTATGGTTAAATAAATAACCAGGTAAAATGAATTTGTATAAAATACGTTGTCTGTAAAACAATGTTTTGTGAAGATATGTTAATTTGTGTAGAATGTAATATGTCAAAATTGAAATGGTTTAAATAACGCTACGATATGTAATATCATACAAGCACTTATATATAGGAAGTACCAGCGGTGTATCCACCTTGCTTGTATCATATTACACACGCCTCGTTACTTAAATCACTTACCAAACAAACCACCAATGTAAAAATGTACATGTATAACTAAATGTAATGTTTAAACAAATGTTGAAATGTTATTGTGTAAAAAAATGTAATGTAGAGTGAATAAACAACCTTTATTGATTAAAAGCATTCACTTAACCCTATAAGAAAGTAATGTACAAAACAAAGCATTTGATAAATTATAATCAAAAGTTATGCTTTGTAAAATAATGCATGCTTTACTGATACAAACACTTATGCGGTAATGTTAAACGTCTACATCCAAGCCTTGAGACTGTAGGATAAACCCTGGAACAAAGTCAAAGGTCTACCTAGAAATGTTTTCGGATTCGGTCATTCCTTCCACCCAAACAAACCTAGGATTTCAGGAATGGGAGTTGTCAAGTCCTATGGTACCACTACCTACTACTGAGCGGCATGATCGGTGATAATGAATGTATTAGTCTCGTTAAACAAACCAAATGATATACCAAATGTAAGCATGTTTTATGAAAATAATGTACCTAGTATGCTAAGTAAACATATAAGGTAGAGATGTAAAACAATGTGTTCATATGCTGAGTAAACATATGTAACAGAAAATGTAATGTAAAACAATGTGCTAGCATGCTAAGTAAACATACATAGCAAAAGAAAATGTAATGTAAAACAATGTGCTAGCATGCTAAGTAAACATACATAGCAAAAGAAAGTGTAATGTAAAACAATGTGCTAGCATGCCAAGTAAACATACATAGCAAAACATAATGAAATCATGTACTATAAGTGTACTAATGAACATAGCAAGTATAGGATATAAAAACATGAAAAGCAAGAAAGTAACAAGTAGGCACATGTGTTTCACCCCAAAACAGTTTGAAAACAGTAAAAGAGGGGACTATGTACTCACTTGAGGGTGCTTAGAAGTCTTGAACAACAACCAAGCAAAGCTAGAGGGATCACGGAAATCAAACGGCACCTAATATAGGTAACTACATTAATAATCAGACCTAACTCAGAAGATTGGATAGTATGAGGTTTCATAAACCAAATGAGTATTGGAACTCATATGATTTGGTTTAATAAAACCTACATTCTAAAATGAAACCTAACCTAAGTGCTTACGACCCATTACGACTCGTTTAGGTAGCTTACGCTACTTTAACGCGTCATTCACGTAAAACGCGTTCGGACCGCCGAACTAGTCCTATGACAAGTATTATATGCCTTAATATGTCTAATAATGTTACCTAATCAGTTTGGATGTGAAAATTTAGGTTACATATGCTTAAAATGAATTTATGCGCAAAAGGGCGTTTTGGTCATTTACCTAAGGCATATAAACTACCTATCATACAACTATTTAAATGAAGTGACCATAAGGTATAACCTTGGAAGGTTATTCCCTATACAACTATGGTCACCTAATGTGTTTGGTCGGATCCTAATGATCGACCAAACGGGTCGGGTTCGAAAGTATAAGCGGTTGTTTAGACCGCTTACCTTACGACCCTACATAAGCACTAAACCTAAAGTGACGAGCTAAACATGTTAAAACATGTTTAACAAAGTTAGAAAACAGGTTTGGTATCAAAACAAACGGTTTTGATACCTAAAAGTAGTTTGGTTACAAAATACGCAAGAATATGCATTTTGGCCGAAACTACGACTCGTCACTACACCTAAACAACGTGGTAATCAGTTGGTATAGTCAGTAGGGACTATAACCATCGTGATTATGCTCATGTTATGAAGTTCAAACGAACTTCATGTTGACCATAAACTGGTTAATGCAGAAAGTCAAACATAGTTTGACTTTCACGCTAAAAACGCGTAAAGAACGAAAGAGGACTTACAAAAGGTCCAAGGGGGTTTGATCCAATTTATTCTCAGGTATGATGTGCAAGACTTCAACTTAGAGAATGAAAATTAGATCAAATGTGAGTTTGGGCAAATGGGGGGTGGGGTTTATATAGTTTTTGCACAACCGTTAAGATCGTTCATCGTAAAACGAGCTTCGATCTCATCCGTACACATGTGCCCATGGTTTTCTAAAACCATTGGAGCCCCTAATATGTGTCCATAGTATCATAAAAACCATTAAATACCAGCCCATAGTTTGCAAAACCATGGGCTAAAACCATCAAAACTTCAAAATTGGACTAGGTTCATTGAATCTGGTCAGAAATTTCAAAAATGGTCCCTGCACTTGTTAAACTTGATTTTTGGCACTTTTAAGCCCCGTTAACCCCATTTCAAGGCTCTAAAATAAAGTTAAAGTATAGGGAACTTAAAATATGCTCAAAAACATCTCGGATGTCGGTTCGTTTGGTCGTACGGTTGCGTTGTTCGGTTAATTACGACGGAAATCGTAACGAACGCAAAAACGATCCAAATTATGCGACGAATGGAATTTTATCATGCCAATCAGTAAAATAAAATATTTTAATGATTACATAAATTTTTGGATGTCCGGATATAATCAAGACGTAAGATATGCGCGAAAATGCAAACTTATGCACTTTTGACGCTTTTAGTCTATATTGATCAAATAAGTTTATTTTAGCACACCGAACCCCTCAAAGCCTATTTCTAAGCTATGTAAAGGTTATTTAAGGTATGTTAAGCCTATGTCACTGTTCCGGAGTGTTTGTTGCATTAAACTGATTATATTTACGCATCAGATCGCATATAGTCTTCCAGAAAGCGATTTAAAGCTCGAAATCGAACAAGAATTGATATGTGCAAATGATACACATATTTATACAAATCCCAAGTATGAAATACAATATTTCATTGATTTGGTACTTGTTTGATGGCCGTCGAGGCACAGGTGTCACAGTCTCCCATACTTCAGGAAATTTCATCCCGAATTTTATTTAGAGGAAACTTGTGAGATCTTGAAACATGAAGTTGAAAAGATAAAACAACACTGGTTAAGGTTCTAAACTTCTAGTAACTTTAATAACATCATGCTTGCAATGTAAGAGGGACACTTATATACAAGTATATAAAGCGTTATTGGTGCGTCCACCGTACCTTCTTTACATTGTTCACGTTTTGTTATTGTTGCCACTATAGGTTCTTACACATGATAAATCTTACTGTGGTTTCTGCACACTAAATTTCATAATTATGTACGCGTCCATAATTACGTAATTCCTTGCAGAGTCCGCACAGTACATTTTATAACGTGTAAGGGAAAACCAAATGAACAAACCTGTGATGAGCGTGACTAGACCACCATAGGGTCCTTTTAATTAAATCGATAAATGATTTAAATAGACTACCAAGGAGTCTGTTCAGCCATATCACCACATGTCATTCTTAACCAGATTCTGAATCAATCTTTGAATTTAGACCACTCAAGGGGTCTCTTTGAATTTTGGAATGGTACTATATAATCCAAGGGTCTTAACTATTACATAGAAGCCCATTAAGGATTTAAGGTAGTACCTTTTGAATATCCTATTATGAATCCCTCATATGAAGATATGGGAGATTCTATGAGGATTTGGATAACAAATTATCCAGAGTACACAAAAACACAAAATGCATAAACACATAATCACATAACCACAAAATTGTTTATCTTGATCTTTAATTTGTTATCATTTTGTTAATTTGTTTTGTTAATTGTGCACATGTATTTAAAGCACACCAGGTATCCAATTCGTGGATTTTGATTGGCACTTTAAATATTTCCAAGAATCTAACTATAAAGATAGGAAGATCTTAAAAAGAAAATTCGATTTCGATTATAAGGAATCGAAATGTTCGAATTAAGGAATTCAAGGAATCCAATGAAGGACTCTGATTTGAACAATAATCATCCACAAGGATCTAATTGTGAAGGTAAGAAGATCCCATATGGATTTTGTGATTTGAAAAGCGGGAGGTGTTTCAAAACCTTGCACTAGACGTGCTTAAGTCGATACACGAGGTAAAATGCTCATGAAGTTGAGGCGCTAGATATGCCAAGGTGACATATGAAGCAGAGTTTGAAGGTTAAGTCAATGTATGGGGAAAATGTTTTTGAAAACTATGCATGGGGTTCTTTTTGAAATGTGTTTAATGTTTTTGAAACCTTACATAATACTTTTGAAATCATAAAATAGGTGTACTTGATAAGTATATTTATAAAATGTTTTAAAGTCATGCTAGATGAATTTTGAAATTATGTATAAGGTTTTTGAAAACATGAATGATGTTTTTGAAATCATGCACTTGATATATTAAGTAGATATACTATGTTAAAAATGTTTTAAAACTATATGGAAATGTTTTGAAATCATGAAGGTTGTTTTGAAAACTTAAACTATATATGTTGTTATGAAAACCAAAATGTAATGTGTATGTGATTGAAAAATACCTTAGTTTTCTAACCAAGGATTTAAAGGCACAGATGTGCAAAAAAAGTAGGATTACTCATAATGTCACTTTATTTACTGTACTTCGTCTCTTAGAATGAAACGAGTACTTAAAATTTTTGAGGAATTCATGAGCAAACACGAGAATGGGAGAATCACAAGAGTAGTTTGTAAAGAACATAGTTCCTTGATGTAGGTATCATAGGGAAATGCCATACACATATGTAACTACACCTGTACATCAGAATTGTGAACAACAATTTATTTATAAACAAAACTGATTGTTTCACATTACAAGAAAAAAAACAAAGAAACAAAAGCATAAGATTAAAACAACAACATCTTATACTCAGCCAAATGCTTATTCGTGGGTCAGATTTGCATTGACAATCTCTGATCACTTGTTCCTGAAATAGCTCGTCTCGCCGTAGTTGTACCAAGTACTAGACGGTAAACGAGCTTGAGCAGGGTTGACTTGGGGTTGGTTTGGACCACCTTGGATTGGGTTGAATTGACAAGCATTTGCCAGGTGAACGAGTCGTCCACTTGATGTACACAGACGACACTGCAGGTAAGCTCGGTGAGGTGCATTACACTCGTTGCACATCAGTGTTGTACCGGCATAAGGTTTCCTGGCAGGAGGTTGAGCAGCAGCACGGTTTGCAACAGCTTTGTCTTGAATAGCAAAGCGGCATATGTCAACCAAATGTCCCCATCGTCCACAATGGGTACATTTGAACCAGGGTATCTGATCTGAATGGTGACGGTTGCATCGATTGCACCATGGGGCAGGTCCCAAGTATGGCTTCCTGGCTGGTGGTGTTGTCACCTGGCTAGGTTCTGCTTGATTTGGTGCAACTGCTGCGGGTTTCTTTGAAGCCTTACGCTTCTTTGATTTTGGTGCAGGCTTGACTTCTGCTTCCTTCGGTGACTCTTGAGTGGCTTCATTGTTGAGACGGGACATGGCGACAGCTAAATCAACAGACTTTAGGATTACTTCGCCTATTTGCTGGGCAAATTTGGCAGTTTGCTTGGACATTTGAGCGTCGCTGCGATGAAGAGACATCTTGGAGGAAGTGAAAGGCATGGGAAGTAACAAGTGAAATGTTATTGGATAATCAAAACAGAATGGCAATGCATAAAATTGCGATCATTTGTTTGTTACCTAAGGTAAACAAATGAGACGGTGACAAATCAAAGTAAACGGGTCATATTAATGTATCACTGAAGACATGCTTGCCTATAAGTGAACACTCACCCCAAGAGTTCCCATGTAAGAGTGACTGGTCCGATACTGCGGATTTGTACGAATACTCTAGCCTTAGACAGAAAACTCAGAGTACAGGCATTCACCCTTTCAGTTTGCACGTGTTCACATTATAAGACCCAACTTTGATGAGATTTTGAAAACTTAGAGGATTCAAAACCTAGTAATTAATCATCCTAGAACAGATGATTGGTTTTTAAAGCGGATTTGAAATTTATGTTCTTGTTGTGGTTGTCGCCTAAGGATAGGTGATGGTATTGTTTTATGATCTAAACGCAAGTAAACTCTCATTAGGGTCCTAGGAAGGTTATAGACTAGGTCAAAGCATTACTAATAACCTAATTCCCTATAACCATGAGCTGTGATACCAACTCTTTTTTCACACCGCGACCACGTAAAACAACAAATCGTGGCGGAAACGTCGGGGAGTGTTGTAACAGAATCATTGTTTCATAACACATGGAAATTGAAATTTTGTTTTATTGATAAATAGAAGTTACAATGTCTTAACAACAAAGAAGTATAACATAATTAACTAGTCTTGCATCTTTTAATGTCACTAAGGCCCGAGTCTGCCTATATGTATCTTGATCAATCCTATACATCATTTCCTGAAACACATGTGAAAATAGGTACGTCAGCATTAAAATGCCTGTGAGATACATAGGTTTTATTGATTTAGGATTCATGACTTATAAGTTTAGAAAAAGTTGTTTAACAAAAGTAGTCATGAACCTTGTAAAATGTTTTTGCTTTATAAATCATATAAAAATCGATAAGGAAAACAAATGATATAAAAGAAATATGTATGGTTAAATAAATAACCAAGTAAAAATGAATTTGTATAAAATGTGTTGTTTGTAAAACAATGTTTTGTGAAGATATGTTAATTTGTGTAGAATGTAATATGTCAAAATTGAAATGGTTTAAATAACGCTATGATATGTAATATCATACAAGCACTTATATATAGGAAGTACCAACGGCGTATCCACCATGCTTGTATCATATTACACACGCCTCGTTACTTAAATCATTTACCAAACAAACCACCAATGTAAAAATGTACATGTATAACTAAATGTAATGTTTAAACAAATGTTGAAATGTTATTGTGTAAACAAATGTAATGTAGAGTGAATAAATAGCCTTTATTGATTAAAAGCATTTACTCGACCCTATAAGAAAGAAATGTACAAAACAATGCATTTGATAAATTATAATCAAAGGTTATGCTTTGTAAAATAATGCATGCTTTACTGATACAAACACTTATGCGGTAATGTTAAACGTCTACATCCAAGCCTTGAGAATGTAGGATAAACCCTGGAACAAAGTCAAAGGTCTACCTAGAAATGTTTTCGGATTCGGTCATTCCTTCCACCCAAACAAACCTAGGATTTCAGGAATGGGAGTTGTCAAGTCCTATGGTACCACTACCTACTACCGAGCGGCATGATCGGTGTTAATGAATGTATTAGTCTCGTTAAACAAACCAAATGATATACCAAATGTAAGCATGTTTTATGAAAATAATGTACCTAGTATGCTAAGTAAACATATAAGGTAGAGATGTAAAACAATGTGTTCATATGCTGAGTAAACATATGTAACAGAAAATGTAATGTAAAACAATGTGCTAGCATGCTAAGTAAACATACATAGCAAAAGAAAATGTAATGTAAAACAATGTGCTAGCATGCTAAGTAAACATACATAGCAAAAGAAAGTGTAATGTAAAACAATGTGCTAGCATGCCAAGTAAACATACATAGCAAAACATAATGAAATCATGTACTATAAGTGTACTAATGAACATAGCAAGTATACGATATAAAAACATGAAAAGCACGAAAGTAACAAGTAGGCACATGTGTTTCACCCCAAAACAGTTTGAAAACAGTAAAAGAGGGGACTATGTACTCACTTGAGGGTGCTTAGAAGTCTTGAACAACAACCAAGCAAAGCTAGAGGGATCACGGAAATCAAACGGCACCTAATATAGGTAACTACATTAATAACCGGACCAAACTCGGAAGATTGGATAGTATGAGGTTTCATAAACCAAATGAGTATTGGAACTCATATGATATGGTTTAATAAACCCTACATACTATGAAACCTAACCTAAGTGCTTACGACCCATTACGACTCGTTTAGGTAGCTTACGCTACTTTAACGCGTCGTTCACGTAAAACGCGTTCGGACCGCCTAACTTGTCCTATGATAAGTATTATATGCCTTAATATGTCTAATAATGTTACCTAATAAGTTTAGATGTGAAAATTTAGGTTACATATGCTTAAAATGAATTTATGCGCAAAAAGGGCATTTTGGTCATTTACCTAAGGCATATAAACTACCTATCATACAACTATTTAAACGAAGTGACCATAAGGTATAACCTCCGAAGGTTATTCCCTATACAACTATGGTCACCTAATGTGTTTGGTCGGATCCTAATGATCGACCAAACGGGTCGGGTTCGAAAGTATAAGCGGTTGTTTAGACCGCTTACCTTACGACCCTACATAAGCACTAAACCTAAAGTGACGAGCTAAAAATGTTAAAACATGTTTAACAAAGTTAGAAAACAGGTTTGGTATCAAAACAAACGGTTTTGATACCTAAAAGTAGTTTGGTTACAAAATACGCAAGAATATGCATTTTGGCCGAAACTACGACTCGTCACTACACCTAAACAACGTGGTAATCAGTAGGTATAGTCACTAGGGACTATAACCATCGTGATTATGCTCACATTATGAAGTTCAAATGAACTTCATGTTGACCATAAACTGGTCAATGCAGAAAGTCAAACATAGTTTGACTTTCACGCTAAAAACGTGTGAAGAACGAAAGAGGACATACAAAAGGTCCAAGGGGGTTTGATCCAATTTATTCTCAGGTATGAAGTTCAAGACTTCAACTTAGAGAATGAAAATTAGATTAAATGTGAGTTTGGGCAAATGGGGGGTGGGGTTTATATAGTTTTTGCACAACCGTTAAGATCGTTCATCGTAAAACGAGCTTCGATCTCATCCGTACACATGTGCCCATGGTTTTCTAAAACCATGGGAGCCCCTAATATGAGTCCATAGTATCATAAAAACCATTAAATACCAGCCCATAGTTTGCAAAACCATGGGCTAAAACCATCAAAACTTCAAAATTGGACTAGGTTCATTGAATCTGGTCAGAAATTTCAAAAATGGTCCCTTCGCTTGTAAAACTTGATTTTTGGCACTTTTAAGCCCCATTAACCCCATTTCAAGGCTCTAAAATAAATTTAAAGTATAGGGAACTTAAAATATGCTCAAAAACATCTCGGATGTTGGTTCGTTTGGTCGTACGGTTGCGTTGTTCGGTTAACTACGACGGAAATCGTAATGAACGCAAAAACGATCCAAATTATGCGACGAATGGAATTTTATCATTCCAATCACTAAAATAAAATATTTTAATGATTACATAAATTTTTGGATGTCTGGATATATTCAGGACGTAAGATATGCGCGAAAATGCAAACTTATGCACTTTTGACGCTTTTAGTCTCTATTGATCAAATAAGTTTATTTTAGCATACCGAACCCCTCAAAGCCTATTTCTAAGCTATGTAAGGGTTATTTAAGGTATGTTAAGCCTATGTCACTGTTCCGGAGTGTTTGTTGCATTAAACTGATTATATTTACGCATCAGATCGCGTATAGTCTTCCAGAAAGCGATTTAAATCTCGAAATCGAACAAGAATTGATATGTGCAAATGATACACATATTTATACAAATCCAAATATGAAATACAATATTTCATTGATTTGGTACTTGTTTGATGGACATGGAGGAACATGTGTCACACCTCCCATCTGTGGGTCTTTATAAAGTGGCGGGTAATGACTGCCACTTGAAGGTTGAGGGGTGCTGATACGCACTCCTCCTCGCACGGACATCCGTGTGTTTGATCTTTTCTGCCTCGGTGGCTCCGGAGGCGGTTGCTGAACTGGCGGTGGTGGTGGCAGAGTGACCGCTACAAAACGGGAATCCTCGGAGGGATCCTGTTGTGGCTGCTACTGCTCATGCGGAGACGAGTGATAAGAAGGAGTAAACACCCAGTCATACTGGTCGAATCTCGCCTCGTAGCTGTCTGGACCACGATAAGGTGATCCATGAAATGATGACCCATCTGAGATCTAGATGGGGTGAGTAGGTGTTCCGGACGGAGGTTCGGCGGGATCGGTATCTTCATCCATGTCCATAGCATGATCACCGGAGAAGTGGTCCTCTGGTCCCAATGGGTTAAAACCCAATGGTTTTTCAATCAGGTTTGTCGGGTTGAACCGGCTATGGAAATAAGGCGTTGGGTCGTTGAAAGAGTGGTGTGAGTTTGAGCGTTGGAGAGGGATGAAGGAGTGAGGTGAGTTATGTGGCTCATTTTCTGATTGGGGCCCGAATGAATGGTGGTATGAAGGTGAAGAACTCAGCGAGACAGATCGCCTCGCGGGCTCCAGGTAGGTCCTCCAGTCCTCCTGGGGACTGGTGCTCATGGTAATGGAAGGTGTTCGTCGGTGAGAAGGTCCAGCCTCGTGGTCGTTTGGGGCGTTGAATGGCCCCTTGCCTCTTCCTCCTCTACGAAATCTAGGTGGCATCTTGTTGAAACTGTCAAAACAATTAAAAGAACAACAAAGAAATATAAAGGACAAAATAAAACGAATTAGGATTAGTCCGGAGTTCTTGTCTAGACTCGAAAATCGGGGAATGTGCAAACTGTGTCATTGAGACTAAACACAAAAGGCTAGTGTTTAATTCACTCAATGTTGGCTCTGATACCAACCTGTCACACCCCGATATTTCCACGTATTACCGGTGGGCCCGATGGGGAGTATCATGGCGTAGTTGATATCATCATAGTCAAACAACACAATTTAATGTACAGAGGAAGCAAAAGATGAATCACATTACAAACCGAATAAAATGTAATATTGAAGTATTACAAACGGACTGTAAAGGATCCACAGGCGGATCAAAAGATAAAAAGATCATTGTTCAACAGACTTTAACATCTTAAGCATGCAAGACTCTTTAGTGATGCTAGGAGTAGCCAGCCTATTCCGTATAGTACCTGCACTTAGCCTTTTTGGGAAAATACGTCAGTTTACACTGGTAAATACAATTAACCGACTCATTTTGAAAAGAGTTTAAGAAAATTGTTTTAAATGCACATGGCACAAAAGTTCTTTTATAACTTGGGACAATTATTTAAAAATAATCTTGTATACAGTTTTACCTATTTGTCGTCCGTCAGGGCCGGTTAGAAGAGCAGGATAGGATTAACTGACATGCCACATGCATAATGCCCACAAGGTTGATTCCTTAAAGTGGGTTACCAGTTTTTACATATGCAGTTGTCAGGTGTATGCCTACACCCCGTGCTTAGGTCGTGGCCATTTCAATGAATGATGCCAAGGATATCCGGGACACAGTCATTAACCCCCCAAAAGCCATATACCAAACAATACAGATTAAAACGTGTTATGTAAATACATTAATCACAATCCGATTTAAATGACTACACACCCGACCAAGCGGTATTTTTATAATACTGTATCCCAAGCCCGTATAACGGAAAATAAGTTAAAAGTATTTACCTGAGCAAGTATATATCATAAACATCGAGTGCAAGTAGCTTTTACCGGGCTCCTAATCTGGAACGAAGGTTTTTAATAACCTATTAGATTCCTAACGAGTCTTAATTAAGCCTAAACTTAGACCGGTTAGTTTTAAAGGAAGATATACGGTTCAAAACGCACGATTAAGCGAAGACCGGATTAGAATGTGGTTTAGACCCAACAAGTTTGTATACTTGTATAATACGGGTAAACTAAACACATTCTGGATTTTGAGATAAAAATGATAAGGTTTGACCCGTTTCGGCTAATTTATGCAAACTAGTTACATAAACCGCACCGAACGCGAAAATGCGTAACGGGTAGCCAATTGAGTCATATACATGTTTCCTAATTTAATATGCCTTAAATATGTTGTGATATCAGTAAGATACCTTTCATTACGCCCAAAATGAATTTAAACTCAAACTATGCCCCGTAGGGGCATTTTGATCATTTTAAAGCTTATAAAAGAGATTAAATAAGAATCTGAGATTCAGGTCTGATATATTTAGTAAAAATACCTAATTTAATAAGTTATATCAGTAGGGTATTACATATATGTGAAATTTTCCATTTATAACCAAATTTTGCACCGTTGGGGCATTTTGGTAATTTCACATAGGCTTTAAAGGTCAAAAAAGGGAATATGAGTTTAAAACTTTTCTTTACTCTTAAAATATATAAATTTACTTAAAACATCAGTAGGTACTAAGTCTTATATGTTAAAAATGGTTTTAACTCATACTATGCGCCTAAAACGCGTAAAAGTCGGTTTTAAGCGATTTCCGGGTTTAAATAGGAAATCTGAATTTTTGTTCAGTTTATAAAGTTCAAAATATTTTTATTTATCATATAAAATCAGTAGCAAAAAGTTTGGTATCAAAATATTATGTAAAACTCATTTTATGGGCCAAAAGGGCAAAACCCACAATTACCGAATCAAAGCTAGAACCCTATGTTATGCTCAGCCTAAAAATAAATAAAAATCTTCAAAAAACCCAAAATATAATTTTACATCAGTAGGTAAAAAGTTTGGTATAAAAAAATTGGGATTAGATAGGCTTCATGCTAATTACGCCGTTTAATTAATAAAAGGCTTTCTAATTACGCTATTGAGCATAACTCCTAATATAGACCTCAAACTGATGTCAAATTTTTAGGAAAAGTTTATAAATCAGTAATAAATATTATTGTCCTGTCACATTTTCAAAATACTTGTTTTAAGGTCAAAAGGGCATATTGGTCAACATTTAGGCATATAACGGAAACATGCATATGAATCGGATAACTAATGAACCAAGTTGTATAATCACAGAGGGTTATACTAACATGTAACCTGGTCCTAATAAAGCTCTAAGGAATTTCTAAAATATGCTCTAATGGGTCAGAACTGAAAGTCAAAGTAAAAGTCCACTTATGCGACTTTCGGTTCCAAACCGAGCTTATACTGAAAAATTGTCGGGTTGAACATGCTTAGATATGTTCTTACATTAATTACCAAGTAATATGAGTGATAAAACAGGTTGCATGGCTTATACATTGTTAATTATGCATTTATTTCAAAATTAGCTTTCTGTTGACTTTTTATGAACAAGTTTGACCCGACAATTAACCTAGTTAGATTGGGAATCAGAGAGTGCCCTTTTAAGGGTTTATTACCCACATAATTACCAACTCAAAGCTACTTTTAATTTGAGAATTGACTGGAAAATTTGTGACTAATCACGAAGTCAAACCTAAATTACGACAGGTTTGACTTTAGGTTATTAAACTAATAAAACTGAATTAAGAAAGGTTAAGGACACTTACTGAAGTCCTATGCACGACTAATGATCCTTAGGAAGTGGTCTTGAGCTCCAGGAGTCTCCAGAAAATGAGTTTGAATGATTATAACTGAAGTGCCCAACATGTTACAAATGGAGTGCTATTTATATGGGTTTTAATCTCACTAGATCATGCCAAACAAGTCTTTAAGATGATTCCTGATCATCACATGTGTCCCTAGGCCAATATAAACCATCAAACAAGCCCCTAGAATTGAAAACCAGGCCTTAAAGTCGGTGGAACTGGCTGGAACAGGCAGCTGTGCTTGTTTTCTGCACCTGCAGGTCTCACGCGGCCCGCGTAAGACATAAGAGAGTCTTACGCGGCCGGTATGGCCCCCGAATCCGGTCAAAACAACTTTCAGCAATTGCATTTTAGTCCCTGGTCCTTTTAAATGTGGTTTTAACTTTATATTTTGCACTTTTGACCCTCTAACTTAACTTTTAAGGGCTCCAAGACATAACCAAACTTTGTTAAGTCCTCGGTTAGTTTTATGATCACCCGAAAAGCCTTAAATTTCAACGTTGACGCTTTTAACCCCTCATATACGAATGTTAGCATAACTTTCTCATACGTTATCGAAACCTTGTGAAATTTTTATCACTTATTATAGTGAGCATAATTTATCGTTACAAAGCTTCGAGCTCGTTAAAAGGTCACTCAGAGGTATAAATTAAACATGTTGACACTTTTAACCCATGTAGTTTGTAATCTCTCACTTTCTTCCACAATTGGCTTCGTATGATTCATAATTAATTCGTTTAAGGGTATAAACATCGTGTAGGGTTGTTGAAAGGTATAATTATCCATTGTTGACACTTTGAATCCTTTTACACACGTGAATTCTTTGTTTGTCAACTTTAGTCCCTCTAACTTAATTCTTTACATGTTTTAAAGTCCATGACACGTGTCAATATAATATTGGACATGAATTTACGAGGTGTTACATTACAGAAAACGTACCAGTCACGACATTTCTGTCGTTCCTAGCATCACCAGCACCAATCGTAAATACCCTTCCACGAGCACCATTGCCCCCATTGTTGCCATTATTATTGTTCCCAGCATTGTTATTCTGACGATTGTTGTTATCATTGGCATTTTGATTCAGCTGAGGGCAATCCCGCTTGATGTGACCCTCATCCCCACACTGGAAACACCCCTTCCTCTTGCCTTGATTCTGATGGGACTGCTGCCTTTGCTGTTGATGATGCTGCTGATTTTGCTGCTGCTGCTGCTGCTTTGGGTACGGAGCTCTACGGTCTTTTGCCACATGGCCCACCTTATCGCACCTATCGAAAGCCTGGACACATGGTCCATGATGATGATAACCACACTTTTTGCACTTTGGCTTCTTACCAACGTAGGTGCCTTGACTCTGATTGCTGGCCTGGCCTTGGTTCACTGAGGACGACTGACTGAAACTACGGTTATTGCTGTTGTCAGGCCTTTTTTGCGACTGGCTTGCACTGGTTGCTTTGTCAGCATCATTCCATTTGCGCTTGTTATCACTAGCAGGGGTGGTAGCTGTAGCAGCAGGGGTTGTAGCAGAAACACGAGGCGGTAGCGATCCATGCTCGACTTCTTGGTCAGTAATCTTGCGTGCCAAACGGATGATCTGAGGCAGGTTGTTGAGATTTGCAGCAGTGACCAAACTCTTTACTGAGGGTGCTAGGCCCGTGATGTACAACTCAATTCTTCGTGGTGGAGGTCGAGACAGGTTAGGGCACATATTTGCTAGCTCATGTGATCGCTTCGTGTAAGCCTCGATCTCAGACCCCACCATCTTCAAATTGTAGTATTCGTTATTGAGTTTCTGAATCTCGTCTCGAGGACAGTACTCCTCTCGCATTAACTCCTTGAAATCATCCCAAGTTGTTGCGTTCGCCATTTCAATGCCTAACATCTGCACCTGGGCATTCCACCAAGTTAAGGCACCATCCTCCAAGGTGCCTGTAGCATACTTCACTCTGTCCCCAGCAGGACAGTTACACATAGCAAACACTGACTCAGCTTTTTCAAACCATCGAAGTAGCCCCACAGCTCCTTCAGTCCCACTGAATGTCTGTGGCTTACAATCCATGAACGTCTTAAACGTACAAGCAGGCGGATTGTTTTGATTCTGGTGCGCTTGTTGACCTAGGGACGAAAGAAAATACAATACACGGGTAAGAGTTGAGTTCACGACACAGGAATAAAGAGTATTTGGCACATATCTTACTAGCTTGATAGGCTGCCAAAGCCTCAGCCACATGTGTATTAATCAGATTTGTAAGTTCGGCCTGTGTCATCGCAATGTGACCACGCCCATGGCCTCGTCCGCTCATGATTCTATATAAGTAAAGAGGACAGGTTAAGAGTCGAGATAAAGTAGGAGTCAAGCTCACGAAGATTTCTACGGGTTACTAAGTTTACAACAATGAACAAAGTGGAACCCCTTTCACACTCGTTAAGGCTCACTGGGACTCACATGCACCCCGCATTATTATTATGTGTGCACCCATAATATTAATGCAATTTGCATGTTTATCTCAGCTCCTCCCAACTTATGCTAAAAAGGTTCCTCAAATCCGAGTAGCAAGTCATAAGACACCACAAAACGTAAACCACGAAAGCCTTACGAGATATCACATTGTGACTCTATCAATCACCTAACTTAGGCAAGTACACATGAGTTCAGTCTGTAGTGCTAAGTGTGCAACATCATACAATAGTGTTCTCTAGATATGCTATGCAATAAGTAAACGAGAGACGAACCTTGCAATCTGGAGCTGAGTGTCATGGTCGACTTCGAAGCTGTTCGGTTATAGTCTGGTTTTAGGAAAACGTTTTAAAACCTAGTTCACTATAACTAGTGGCTCTGATACCAAACTGTCACACCGCCAAAATACCACATGCGGAAACTCCGCAGGACGTGTGATGTACCAGGATCCAGCCACCAATCACATTGAACTATAAAAAATATTCAAGTAAAACATTCCATTCATTTCGTGATATAATCCCAAGTCATAAGTTAAAACCAAAGTAAACATTCAGCGGAAGCATATAGTAAATTGTTAATCAACTGTTTCAAAACAAGTGTTCAAAGCCAACGAATCAAGTATCCAAGAGCCTCGACCCATGACCACTCCAACACTCCCAGATAGCAAGTCCACAACCAAGAATCTAACGACCTGCAAGCATGCAGACAAGTGTGTCAGACGACGCTGGTGAGTTCAAATTTTGTTAACACGTTTTAGTTACCAGATATAGTATAAAACATTTCAGAGATTGATGTTGTTATTAACTCGATTACCGCAGATGGCTCCAGATTTATTTTCCCAAACCCCAATGCTCTATCACACATTTGTCAAGTGGTTAAGGTAATTAGTTCACGACCGTTCTCCCCAGTACGGTGTGAGGGTGCCAAACCTAATAGCGCTATCAACTAATAACCCCGTTGCCTCCCTGGCAACCAATCGGTATATGATGGGACTTAATGATAGAAATTAGTGTAATAACCAACATCCCAATAACCTGACATTCCTCCCCGGAATGATTACCAGATGTCCCTCCTCAGGACGCATGCTTGGAAAAAGAGCAGTGAACTCACCTTGGTTTGCTCGGTTTGTTAAGTTATCCGTTCCCAAGTTAATCAACCAACCCTACCATGGTTACCAATGAAATCAGTTTCACAATTAAACAAGTCATTATTTTCACACAGATTGCATCTCTCACAAGATCACAGTATATCTGGTAGCCAATACACCTTTCTAATGCAAGTTCACATCTCATGTGAATGTCATAATTAACACATAACATAACATGTGAGTTTGTTATACCAACTAATCGAACCAAGTTTCTTATTCTTATTGACATGCAACAAGGATCCGTATACACACACAAATATCTATCATCATCAACATCATAGGCACTCACTATTCAACTCATAAATTTACACGACGAAACATCCTTGTGACGAAAGATCATCTTTCATCAGGATGCTTGTCGACGAAGGACCCTATGTTTCGTCGGAATGCTTGTCGACGAACAACCCATGTTTCGTCGATATGAGATGTGATGAAAAACTATATGTTTCATCGGGAAAACAGTTACAGATCCAATGGTTACAATTCTACATGCTCTAGAACCCTAATCATGATCAACAGTTACATCATGATTATAGATCAATCATCCAGTTCCCAATTCGCATACTCATATGATCATTATTATCATAACAGTCATTCGATTAATACCTACTTATCATTCTACCCAAATAGTAATCATGAGGATATACAAGAACCTTCAAGACTCCATCAAACTATCCTAACTACACAATACGGTTAATGAACGATGAAAATTACGCACACAAGATCCAACATATTCATACATAATCATTACAATACAAATCCACGTATCGAATATAGATCTAATGAATAAGAATAAGATACTAACCAAGGTTCCGGATTGGTTAGATTGTTTGAATAAGAAAAGCTCCGGGTTTCACCGTGTCACACCCTGACTTTTGCGGAAGCATGATTTGGTGTGACTTGCTTAATATCATTGCATTCAACCATAACAAACAACTATATGATAAATCCAAGATGTTCATCCATTGATTAAGTTTTAAAACATTACATCGTCATTGTCTTGAAACATAGAATTAAAATCCGAGTTACAAACCATAAAAATTGTTTAGAGTTCCGTAAGGACTCATCAAAAGACTTTAGTTAAAACTAGGTTTTGAAAGATGTGTCCCGTCCAGGATAAAACACACTAACCAAACCCTAAGACACGGATGACATCTTTTATTCTCAACATGACTTGAAACTCCAACGCCCGCCAGATCCATACTTAATTTCCTGAAAATACATGTAGTTTGAAAAGATCAACAAAAGTTGAGCGAGTTCATGTGTGTGTTTGTGAATAAACCTTGGAAGCATTTGTAAGTATGTTTGTATGTACTTGAAAATCCGGTATGAAAGCAACAAGAAAAACAGATCAATTAATGTGTAGCTAATACATTAATATTTGTGACGTGATGCAGGGAACTCAAACCTAGCAAACTTTGTCAATAAAACATAGTCACCACATGGCTCATTCGGCGTACGCATGGGTGGGGCTCGCTACACCCGAATAGATCTATCACTCATGTCCCTCGGTCCTACAACGAGGATTAATGGCCTTAAGTGTTATGCCCACCACTCACATTATCAAGCAGTACCCTTCCTTAGCTAAGCATACCAAATGAAGATGTTTGTAAACAGTTGTAACATGTATTTCACCCCCGAGGTTATAAAACTGAAAACAGTTAAAAGAAAAGGGGGGGTCATGAACTCACAGTTTTGCATTCTTCGAATCCGCCTGTATCTCAAAGTTTCCTCTGGTGTACACGACTACCTACAATGTACTATGGTCTTATTAGACGAGCGGGTCGTGCCTTGACTTAGTATTAATTAGTGCCTTTGAGTTACGTTTCCAAGTGTCTTCATCATTATTCCAAGTTATATAATTATTTGTCAAAATAATAAATAGAGTAAAATGCACGGATAGTCCCTGTGGTTTGGTAAAATTTCACCCTTAGTCCCCAACTTTTGGAAATTACACCCTTGCTCCCTATGGTTTGACAGTTTGTTACGCGGATAGTCCCAGGAGTGGATGAGGGTTAGTTTTCTCAGTTAAGTTGGTGTGAAATGACTATAATACCCTTAATATAAAATAAAATAAACAAATCAAGTATTTAAATATATAAAACATATATGTATGTATATACACACACTTACTGAACAAATCTGGATTACCAAATCTCACAAAACAACCATCCTTTTTAGTTTTAACACAACAAACCTGCAACTTCTTGTTTTCAATTATCAATCAACACAATGGAACACTTCTTTTTCTTCTATGTTTATTTCTGCAACACGGACAAAAACAAACAATATCAAATCTTCATCAAATCGCTGAAGCAGATAAAGTGCAACTCAGATTCAGATCTGAAACCTCGAGTTCAATCAGATTTCTTCATCATCAACAAACTATTTCAGGTTCAACAACAAATCAGATTTCGTGTGCTTCTTTCTTCTGAAACCTGCAACAACAATTCAAATTTCATGTACAGCACACTTCATCTTCTGAAACCTACGGACTCTGGCCGCGAGATCCAGATATCATAAATGTTCAAAACGCCCATCAGAAACCTAGGTACAGGTAACAACCATCCAAAATACTGCAATTCGAGTCAATCACAGAGCACCCCCCCCCCCAATCGTGCACCTCCATAGCTCCATAACCCCCAATCGTAGTCGTTTCACACGGTAAAACAATTTGCCCTGATTTAATTAAACCCCAATAAACCCTAAATTCTGACAAATTTTCGTAGAACCTGTATCAAATTGTACAAAATTTGAAATTTGCAGTTGCTGGGAGATTCATCTTGAAATCTGTTTCAGATAATTTGTACGATCGGTGGTGGAGGGTGGTGGGGTTGGTAAAGGCGAAAGGGTGAGGTGGATAGCGGTGGTTGATTTGGGGATGGGTGATTGATGGTGGAGGCGGGTATGGGTTTAGGAGGCGGAGGTGTGGTGGTGGAAGGGGATGACGGTGGTGGGGAGTGGTGATGGCGGCAGTGGAGGTGACGGTGGTGGTGGTTTTTAGTGAGAGAGAGAGAGAGAGTAGAAATAGAGATACATAATGTTCAGTAAGTGTGTGTATATACATACATATATGTTTTATATATTTAAATACTTGATTTGTTTATTTTATTTTATATTAAGGGTATTATAGTCATTTCACACCAACTTAACTGAGAAAACTAACCCCCATCCACTCCAGGGACTATCCGCGTAACAAACTGTCAAACCACAGGGAGCAAGGGTGTAATTTCCAAAAGTTGGGGACTAAGGGTGAAATTTTACCAAACCACAGGGACGATCCGTGCATTTTACTCTAATAAATATTTTAACTTAAATTATATTTATTAAATTTTGGAATAATTGTTAAGACAATATATATCAACTTAATACTTCCCAAGTATTTATACTTGTATTTCCTTCCCAAGGATGGGGTATCTTATACATGTGTATTTTTGCCATGTTTTGGGGTCGTATTCCGGGGTGTATTTATACATATGAGAATACGTATTTTTATTGTATTCATTAAGTATTCTTATACTTAATTTCGTATAATTTCTCCGGAATATTATTTTCAATAAAAGTCCACCAATATATATATTTTTAAAATTTATATTGTAATAAATATTTCTTAGAAAAATTATTTATAATTTTTTATTGGCAAAAATATTTGTACTTTCTTATAAATTCCAAAAATCAATATATTTTCAAGTCCACTCAGAAAATATACATAAACTCATTTTTCCAAAAAGTGATATATTTCATACTTATTTGAGAAAATATATATTTCTCCCAAAAGTATTATATTTCATGTTTGTGTAAGAAAATATATATTTCAAAAAGAAATATAATATATCTTCTAAAAATTTCAAGAAAATATATATTTCACCCTTGCCAAAAATAATATATTTTCCTCTTGTCAAAATATGATATATTCTTGTAGTAATTGTAAAAATCATATTTTTACTTCCTTGGTGTCCAAAATATTATTTACTAAAATATTCTTTGTGATTATAATTTCTGGAATATTTCGTAAGTCTCATATTTCATAGTTTGGTTGCATAAATATTTTGCGTAAGTATGTATATCTATTCCTTGGAATTTTTGGTAATATTTCGGATGGTAATACTTGGTATTTTTGTGAGTTATATTATTTCAAGTCCTAAAATAATATAATTATTAGACAAAGTATACAAATAATCACACATGTGTGTCTTCAATGTATATATATTCTAAATATATATTTAGCCACTTTTATTTATAAAAACCAACCTCCAACACTTATATTTTGTAACCAAAATTATGGCAAAGTTTATATGGAAAACACATGGTTAAAATACACTTGTAAATATTTGTTTAAAATATTTTTCTAAGTGTTAATATTTTTAGAAAATTTTGCCATAGTTTCCCCTAAAAATGGAGGTTTCCATGCTTTCAGGCATATCATTTTCTTTTGTAAAAATCATCACAATTCATTTACCATCAACTCTAAACAACTTACTCTTATCAATCTTCCCAAAAACATGCATTTTCTACTACTTCATGAACTTTAAAGTTTATGAAAATTTGTAGTAACTTGGTAGTGTGTTTAGTAAGTTTAGTTACCCTTTAAAGTGTGGTTGTTTATTTAAAAACTTCATTCTTGAATGATTTAGATGTTTACAACTTGTAATCATGTTTTATAAAAATGTTTCTTTATGAAATTTTCTTGTTACACAAGTGTTTCTACACTTGTTTATCCACTAAAAATAAGGTTTGTTCATGTAAGAACCAAGATTTAATGAAACTTATATTTTTAACTTGGTTTCTTTTAGAAATCATTCATAAATATTTAGATCTATATGTTTAACATCTTACTTTGTTCACCACTTTTCAAGAAAACAAAGTATTCTTTCAAGTTCATAATTTTCATAAGGATGATCCATTCATTTTCATCAAGTTCATCCTCTCATCTTGCTAGATTATGTTTTTAATCATGATCTAGCAAGACCATATGATGATCAACATCATTTCTACAAATAATCAAAGATCAACATGCATAACAACTCATATTCATCAAGATTACTTCACATTTTAAGCTTATGTTCATATTTACTTCTCATGATCTTTAGTGTTCTTCAAGTTTTTGTTTATGATTCATCACTAACCACTAAAAATAGAAGTAATATGGAGTGTACAAGGATCTTACCACTAGCTCAAGGCTAGGGATGATTCAAGTGAAGAAATGAAGAGGATAAAAGCAAATGAAAAAGGTCCTTCAACTTCCGAAAGCTCCAAGCTTCCTAACTTAGCTCCTTACACCATAATATCACTTGGGAATGGGTGGAATGGAAGTGAAAATGGAGACGTGTGGGAGGTGTGTGTGAGCCGTGAGCTATAGGGTGGAGAAGAAGGAGAAATTGCAAAGTGTGGAATGAGGATGAAAGGTATGAACTTGAAGTTATTATTAATAACCAATAACTCATGATCTTTTATTGATTTTTATGCTCTTAAAGAGTAGACAAGATCCCTTATTTAAAGCAAATAAAATCAATTGTGGGTCCCATATTATGGGCCGTGAACTAGGTGTGGGGGGGGGGGGGGTCTTAGGCTAGGTAGTAATGTTATGGTGAGATCATGGTTGAAATCCAAGTGTCTAGTTAGGTTATTTGGTTATTAGTATGTTGTATGGTGTGTTATGATGTTCGGGGACCATAACTAGCTTGGCAATGTTAAAACAATGCTTCTAGTGTAAATTTGATGTTTCGGGTAGTGTCCGGTTGTTCGGTCGGTTACCGGTTCGTTAAGGTGCTAAACTATGCAGTTTAGTGTGCTTTATGTTACCTTTTGTGACAGTTTCGATTCCCGACACTTAGGAAAGTATTCAGGACTATTTAATCATATTTCTGCATGATATTAGATTGTTTAAATGTTGTATTTTGCTAAATTTTGCAGAATTCTGCAGTTTATGTGAGTTTTAGGCACTTTCCGGCACTTAAACTATCTCTAGGAAGACATTTTTATGATCCTTACTTTCCTACACACTATACTAGTGTAAGACTTGGTTTCTGGCTCATTTCGTTTCTCAATGTACTGTCTGTCTATGTGTTGAGTTCTGGCAGCATTATCCTGATTTGTCTTAATACTGTGCTAGCTTTGTTTCGTGCATCATTTTAACCAATAAAGTTTGCATGCAACAAGGTTATGTCATTTTGCAATATGTGATGCACATGTATGTATGATATCAATAATCAGAAAGCAATTCTAGTCAGAATTTGTAAATCAGCACAGTCATTAATCATTAATTGTTGCCTAATTAATTATACGGATGCATGCAAATTTGGCAGTTGTCACATACCGTTGCCGCCACACCAGAGACAAAGAGAGGTCTAGGGTTTTTGGTTTTCAACTGACATTTCTCATATCAAAGTTTAGGTTTTAAACGTAACATGTTGGGCCGCAGACTACCTGGGCCGAAGGCCCTTATGGCGAAAAACCCATAGACGAAAGATGTATTTCGTCAAGTTTGTGGGTGACGAAAATCTAGGTTTTTCGTCGAGCATCTAGGTTTTTCGTCGATTAATGTTGTGAAAGGGTTTTTGTCATTACAGATTTTTATCAATAATCAATCATTAAACTACTAAACATTCCAATATAAAGCACATAATACAATGTACAATGAAATATAAAACAGGTGGCATGTAAAGGAAAGGTCTTGAAATCCCGGGTTGCCACAATATTAATCATATAAATACACACACTTCCAATTAAAAATGTAGTATCCCCAGATGAAGTGAAGGGTTGTTTTAACTACCTATAATGTCCCGTTTAACTTCATTGATACATAATATATATAACTAGTAGAAAACCCACGCGATACGGCGGGGTCAACAATTTACAACGCAATACTCGTTTTCATTAGTTTATTAATTCTCTTGTGAAATATTGTATAGTACGTATTTTTCTTATTCATATCATCCATATTGTTTATTTATGCCATGGGTCTTATAGATCTTAGATATACCTTATTTTTAAGTTATTATGTTTATGACTACTTTTTTATTCATGTGTTCGGATTTTTATTTTTAAATTAATGTATTTATGACGTATATTTTCTTATTTGTGTGTTTCGGTTTAAGAGTAACTTGCTTTTTGATGACGGGGGTATCTCAAGCCTCAATAAAATGACTAAGAATACATAACAGCTTGAAGGGTCAAAAGGTTAAAGGGTTTAAAACTCGGGAACTAAGGTGAACAGGAAAAAGAACGTGTATAGTAATCAGTCACTTCACTGATTGCTTAAACAACTCTCCTACAGCCGCAAAAGCAAAGCATGTGCACAGGGAGCTCTCTTTTATCCGCAGGTCCGAACCCTTCAACCCCTAAAAGGGTAAGTCCCTCACTGCAAGCCAAAATCACTAGTCAAAGGTTTCTCCTTTGAGAAACCCCTTTCCCTATAAAATGCAGGACATGGCAAGCATGCAAAACACTCCAGGATCAGCAGAGGTTGCATCAACTCTCCGATTCTTCTTCTCCCTCTTGAGAACTTGCTTTATGCTTGTTTCTCTTCTTCACTTCAAATAATACATTTTCTCCTACAATCACAATCTGGCCTGGTTTGTTATCAGCTTGGAATTCTAGGAGAACAACAACAATACTAGTGAACCTCTCTCCATGTCTTGCAAATGTGGGGGAACCCCACGACCTGCGTTAGGCAAACCGGAACCCTCCAAGCCTTTTTCTTAACCAGACTAATCACTATCCTTGGTCTTGTATTTGTTGCATCAACAAGTTGGCGCCCACCATGGGGCTACGTCGCTTATTTTTCTCAAAAGACCAGTAGTGTAGCTCCATTCTCTCCAGAATCATCATGTCAGAAAGTGAATCTCCCGGTGAAGTTAATCAAGTGTCACGAACTCTGACACCCAACACTAGCCAAATGTCACCGGCTATGTCTACACCCATCTCCGCCCCGGGAAGTACTCCCATGGGAACCATGTTCTCAGAGTTTACATCTTTTCAAACACTGACTCCATCCCGATCAGGGGTATCTTCTCTTCAAGTTAGTGTTTCTAATACTCCGAAACGCGTCGACCGGACGCCGGAGGGAGTAGCTCGACATTTTCTGCAACTAAGATCTCTTCTCAACCAACATGTGAGCCAAGAAAGGGAAAAGGGAGTGAGAATAAGGCTAGATTATGACGAGCCTGAACCCTCACTATCGCCCGGTCCACTACCACCTCCTTTCACCAGCTCACAGCCAAGTACTTCTCACTTTGAAGCTGGCCCAAGTGTGACAAGCCAACAGTTCAACCCTACCCCTTATGCTTATGGGAGACCAAGCCCAACAGCCTTCCCGCTGTTTTCTTCACAGCCTGTTGTAACCGGCACTCCCCTTGGACACAAAAAAACTCTTGAACAACTATGGCAGTTACCGGCTTCAAACGTTCCCCCTCTCGTTGCCACTACCTGGGAACAAGCCTTGGCAGTCTTGCCTTTGGCTCGGAGTGCGGCCATGAGCACTCCCATGGGAACGAATCACACAACTACCGTTGAAAGCCTTCAAGGCTTTAACATAATGCCGCAGATGATGGCCCAGATGATGGCACATTTCCCTTGGTCCCAGTTCATCAACCAAGTGTTAAGTACCCACCAGGGAAAAACGAGTCATAACTCAAGGGTAGAGGAAGACCTTGCTAAACCCTACAAACCTAGCAACCTTTCCTGCTTCTCCCAACAAATCGCTGATTATGACTTCCAAACAAAAATCAAGATGCGATCTCATATTAAGACGTACGACGGAACCGAGGATCCAGAGGATCATCTCCAGATCTCTACTGGTGCTGCTAGAATCGAAAAATGGTCTAACGCTGAATGCTGCCTCATGTTCATGCAAACCCTTATTAGGTCAACCAGAATATGGTTCAACGACCTACCTGCTAGTAGCGTTCGAAGCTTCGATGACCTAAGCAAAGGGTTCTTGGCCAAATTTTCACAGCAAAGGAGGTACGTTAAAGATGCCACGGTAATATTCCTGATAAAACAGAGAGATGACGAAAGCCTTCAAGAATTCATAGAAAGATATAAAAAGGAAGGTCAAACATATATGGGGGCAGATGAAAAGATGAGAGTGGCGGGTTTCATGAATGTCATTACCTCCAAATATCTCACAAGGGACTTCAACAAGTCCCTACCAAAAACCCTCAAAAAAGCTCTCGAAAGGGCTGAAGCCCACATTTGAGGAGAGGAGGCGATCAACATTAAGGAGCAAAGGAAAAGGGGATCTAGTTGGTGAGGTAACAGCCCAACTCGAAAGAAATGGAATTTTCATTCCTATGACAGGCGTCCCAGTAGCTCAGAGCAATGAAGGCCTGAAGGTTGGAACCATCCAAGCAGGGAAAAGACTATAAACTTTACAGCTCTTACAAAAACCACACAAGAGATCCTTGCTACTGAAGAAGTGAAACAAAGCTTCCGACCTCTACCCAAAAGTAAAAGAAACAAAAATTCCACCCAGTTCTGTGAGTTTCACGAGAAAAAGGGCCACCATACTAACGATTGCTTTCAACTCAAAAAGAGGATTAAGGAAGCTGTCAAGTTCGGGGAGCTAGCCTATCTGGTGAAAGGGGTAAGGGACAAGATAGTGGAGTGGAAAAGCAAGGAGGTTAACATGGTGGATTTTGATGAAAAGGTCTCCCACAAACGGCCACGGTTGGAAGCTTGGGAGCTTCAGTGTGTCTGCTTCCCACCATCAGAAAGGGACCCGCTCTCGAACCCTCTGGTGGTTGAAGCAATTGTGGGTACAATGAAGACAAGCAAAGCCTACATCGACACATGGGCAACTACTTAAATCATGTTTGAAAAGTTCTTCAGTCGCTTGAGCAATGAAGAACGTTCAAAGCTTCAACCATTCAGAACCTCTATAAAAGGTATTGCCGACATACCCCTCAAGCCTTTGGGACAATTGACCCTTGATGTCCGTTTCAGTGAAGGCAAGATGGAAAGAACTCAACCTCTTACGTTTGTGGTTATCAAAATCCCTTCCAATTATGATGTCATCATAGGAAGACTAGGGCAGTGTGCATTCTATATGGCTGTTTCAGTTGGTCATGGCACCGTAAAGTTCCCCACCGAGAGAGGGATTGCAACCCTTCAACCCACTCAAGAGGCTTACATGGTTGAAGGTGAAAGTTCAAAAAACGAAGATGACAAGCAAGGGCTGATCATAAACCCCAAATATCCCGAACAAAGGATAAGGGTTAACACAAGCCTTTCCCAAGAAACCCTCTCATACCTTGAGAAGCTGCTAGTACACTATAGTGATGTCTTTGCTTGGTGCCCGGAAGACATGACGGGTATCTCTCGAAGCATTGCTGACATGAGCTGAAGATACCATCGGATGTCAAGCCTATTGTCCAAAAGAAACGAAGCCTAGCTCCTGAAAGAAGTCGGGCCTCATGTCAAGAAGTTTATAAGCTTGTTCTAGCCGGGATCCTTCAGGAAGTCAAGTATCAATCCTGGGTTGCAAACCCAGTCATGGTTCGAAAACCTGACAAATCTTGGAGAATGTGCATCGACTTCAAGGACTTGAACAAGGCATGCCCTAAAGATTGTTACCCTTTACCCGAGATCGACTTCAAAGTAGACTCAGTTACAGGGTTCCCGTTCAAGTGCTTTCTTGATGCCTACAAGGGCTACCACCAAATCCAAATGAAAAAAGAAGATGAAGAGAAAACGACTTTCCACACCGACAAGGGTAGCTTTTGCTACCAAAAGATGCCTTTTGGCCTAAGAAATCCGGGTGCGACCTATCAACGCCTGATTGACCAAGCCTTTGCGAGTCAAATTGGCAAAAACATGGAAGCATATTTCGATGATTTGGTAATTAAAAGGAAAACATAATACCAAACGCTTGACGACATAGAAGAAACCTTCCAAAACTTGAGAAGAATTAACATGAAACTCAACCCAGAAAAGTGATCGTTTGTGTTTGAAGAAGGAAAGTTTCAGGGGCATATTGTGGGAAAACCAAGTATAAAGGCCAACCCAAACAAAGTCAAAGCCATTCTTGAAATCAAATCTCCACAAAGTAAAAAGGAAGTGGAGAGCCTGAATAGAAAGCTTGCAGCTCTGAAGCGTTTTACCTCAAAGCTGGCCGAAAAATCTTTACCCTTCTTCAAAATGCTCAAAGGGTGTTCCGATAAAAAAAAGATTTCAAGTGGACTGAGGAAGCAGAAGAAGCTTTCAGCCAGATGAAGCAGCACTTAGCTTCACTCCCGAATATCGCAGCCCCGGAAACAGGAGAACTGATCTCTGTCTACCTCTCGGTTGCTGAAGAAGCAATAAGCGCGGTCTTAACCATCAAACGTAACAAAGTTCAGGTACTCGTCTACTTCTTCAGTAAAATTTTAAAGCTGGCAAAGATCAAGTACCCTCCTTTGGAAAAACTTGCTCAAGCCCTAGTCCAAACGGCTAGAAGGCTTCGAAGGTACTTTCAAGCACACCCAATACAAGTGGTCACCGACCAACCTATCTAAAGTGTGCTTGAAAAACCAGAAAATTCAGGACGGTTAGCCAAGTGGGCTGTGGAACTTCGTGAACACAAAATCACCTATGTTCCAAGAAAAGCTGTCAAAGCTCAAGTCTTGGCTGACTTCATTGTAGAAGTCCCAAAGCAAGCCACCACGAAAGTTAATACAACTACCGCTAAACCCTCTGACCCTGAAGCTTGGAAGCTTTTTACTGATGGGGCTTCAAGCGTTGAAGGGTCAGGAGCTGGGCTCATTTTAATCAACCCTGAAGGGTTAGAATTTACATACGCTCTTCGACTTGAATTTCAGACCACCAAAAACGAAGCTGAATACGAAGCATTGAGAGCTGGTTTGAAGATAGCCAAAGAAATGAAGGTTCAAAAACTTTAGGTCTTCACAGACTCGTTGCTTGTTTCAAGTCAAGTCAATGACAATTATGTTTCAAAAGAGCCCAACATGAAGAAATATAGAGAAAAGTCTAAAGAATTGATGAACACATTCCATGCATATACCATCAAGCAAGTCCTAAGATCTCAAAACAAGAGAGCCGATGCCTTGAGCAAACTTACCTCTCCCACCTTTGCCCATCCTACCAAGAAGGTATTGGTGGAGGTGTTGAAAACTCCCTCGATTCAAGAATTAGAGGTTCAAGACGTGATCACTGAAGAAGGCCCTAATTGGATGACTCCTATTGAAAAATTCCTCAAAAATGGTGAGTTACCATTGAGCAGACAGAGGCTGAAAGGGTTCGGATCAAATCCAGACAGTATGCGTTGCAAGGAGGAATCCTCTACAAAAAGGGTTACCTTGCACCACTACTGAGATGTGTTGGCCCGGAACAAAGCCAATACCTGATCAAAGAGGTTCACGAGGGGATATGTGGAGCTCATTTTGGACCAAGATCGGTGGTTGCTAGGCTAATGAACCTCGGATATTTTTGGTCGTCCATGCACCGAGACACCACCGAACAGCTAAGAAAATGTGAAGCTTGTCAAGTACATGCACCGGTTCCCAAGAGCCCCAAACATGATCTCGTTCTGATATCTTCAGCCTGGCCATTTCACAAATGGGGAATGGATATTCTTGGTCTTTTCCCACCGGCCAAGGGTGGAGTAAAATTCTTATTGGCGGCTGTAGACTACTTTACCAAGTGGCCTGAAGTGAAACCACTTGCAAAAATCTCGGGCAAACAAGTCATTGACTTTGTGTGGGAAAACATCATTTGTCGCTTCGGGCTGCCAGGAGTGTTAGTAACAGATAACGAGAAACAATTTGCTGAGAAGCCTTTTAGCACTTAGTGCAAGGAATTCAGAATAACCCAAGTGTTCAGCTCAGTTGCATACCCACAATCCAACGGCCAAGTTGAAAGAACAAACAGAAGTATCGTTGAAGGAATCAAGACTCGATTGGGGAGACATGAAAACAATTGGCTCGAAACGTTCTATGGGAAATACGAACAACGGAAAAAACAAGCCACAAAAGAACACCTTATAGCTTGGTGTTCGGATTAGAAGCTGTGATACCAGCAGAAATAGGAGTTGTAAGTCAAAGCACACTCAACACGGACCTCGTTGAATTTGCAACTCCTAGAAGAAATACGCGACCAAGCCGCTATACAAGAAGCTAAGTATAAGCAAAAAAATGGAAGCTTATTACAACACGAGGGTCAAGCATGAACGTTTCAAGCCAGGAGATCTCGTACTTCGAAACAATGAGGCCAGCAAGAAAGAAAACCAAGGAAAACTTGGCCCAAAGTGGGAAGGGCCATACACAATCCTTGAAGTTCACAAAGGTGGATCCTATAAACTGGCCGACGCGGAGGGTAAAAAGCTTCCCAGACACTGGAATGACAAAACCCTTAAAAGGTTCCATGTCTAATCAAGAAAGTTTAGCTTATATTTCAAGAGTTGTCCCATTCCCTTTTGTAAACAACAATATCTCTTGAATGAATGATGAAGTTTTATCAAATTTGTCTTTCTATCCTAAAATCAGGTTGAGAACCTAGCAAAAAACTCCATGGCAAGGGCCATGTAAGGGGATGAGCTCCCAGGCCACATCGCTCAATAGGTTCAAGGTTCGAATGGACCTATATAAGGGGTGAGTTCCTATATCGATACAACTCCATGAGACTTAGAAATTTTTTCACAAACTTGTCTCATAGACGGGTTTGAACAGCCTACACCAAATGTTCTAGAAACCTTAGAAAACGGTTCACAAAACAAATTTTTTTAAGGATAGACAACATGTGCCCTTTTATCTAAGTGAAGCCTTGAAGCTAAAGTGACTGCAGCACTAAAACTTCATAAGGAACACTAGGTAAAGAGACACATAAGACGGACAAGGCAAATTATTATCAACACATGAACAGCAAAATTACGAAACATCAAACATGCATAAACACAAAGGCCTTAAGGGCCATAAAACCTTCAAATTGTTCAAATAGCCACCAGGCTAACAACCATCACCAGAAGCAAAACCTGAATTTTTCAAAAGACATAAAAACATAACATTGTTCAAGTTTGCTAAGATAGCTACGAATGTAATTCAGAAAGTTCAGTTTGCATCACCAGCACTAGAAGGCTTTGATGCCCCAGCTTTATCATCCTTTGCCTTCTTTGCCTTCTTCTTCTTTCGACCCAAACTAGCCACCTCAGAGGCTTCAAGGCTTCCTTCCTTCGAGGCTTCATCTCCAGCAGATATGGTTTCTTCACTATCTCCCGAGCATGAGCGTTTTTTAGACAAGGACTCCAACACTTTCTTGTAAACTGTGACACCTATGCCTCCATGGCCATCAAACAAATACTGTATCAATGAAATATTGTATTTCATACTTGGGACATGTATAAATATGTGTATCCTTTGCACATATCAATTCTTGTTCGATTTCAAGGTTTAAATCGCTTTCTGGAGGGTTATACGCGTACTGATGCGTAAATATAACCAGTTTAATGCAACGAACACTCCGGAATAGTGAAATAGGCTTAAAATACCTTAAATAACCTTTACATAACTAAGAAATAAGTTTTCAAGGCTTTGGTATGGCAAAATCAAGTTAATTCGCTTACAGGGACTAAATTTGACAAACTGCGAAAGTATGCCAATTTGAACTGTAACAGACATTCCGGAACATGACCATAAGTTAAACATACCATAAATATCCTTTACATAGCTTAGAAATAGACTTTGAGGGGTTCGGTGTGCTAAAATAAACTTTTGGGTCATTCAGGGACTAAAAGCGTCAAAAAGTGCACAAGTTTGCACTTTCGCGCATATCTTGCGTTTTGAATACATCCCGACATCCAAAAATTTATGTAAGCACTAAAATATTTTATTTTAGTGTTTGGCATGAGAAAAATCCATTCGTCGCGCTATTTGGATCGTTTTTCGCGCTTATGCGCATTCCGTCGTAATTAAGGGAACATCGCGTTCGTACGACCAAACGAACCAACATCCGACATATTTTTGAGCATGTTTCATCTCCAAAATGTTTAGGCATCATTTTAGGGCCTTAAAGTTGGCTTTACGGGCCTTAGAAGTGTCGGGAATGGCCTTAAACACCATCAGGGACTGAAACTGTCAATATGGCAAAGTTGGTTCTGATCAGACAAGGCCAGGCGGCCCGCGTAAGTCTTGTGTGTATCCTTACGTGGCCCGCATCAGTCTCCCAGACCAGATTAACTGAATTTAACAGCAGATTACAGCTGTTAACCACTCAAAAACTCACCCACACTTGCCCTTTCAGTTCATGAGGGGCCATTTTGATGTTCCATAGCATTCCAACAAGTGTAAGGTTGAGATTGCATCACGGTTTCCAAGAAACGATCTTAACGGTTCGAAGAATCTTATAAATACCCATCCATCCCAACCTCAAAAACCCACAAATCTGATCTCAAAGCTCTAAGTTGAAGCCATCACTTCATACCTGAGCTATTCGATCAAGATTTACTAGCGGGGACCCTTTGTAAGTGTTCCTTTGTTCTTTTATCTCTTTTCTAGTCCGAAAGTCAAACTATGTTTGACTTTCTGCGTTGACCAGTTTATGGTCAATGCAAAGTTCGTTTGAACTTCATAACGTGAGCGTGATCACGATGGTTATAGTCCCTAGTGACTATACCTACTGATTACCACGTTATCTAGGCTCAGTGACGAGTCGTAGTTTCGGCCAAAATGCGCATTCTTGCGTATTTTGTAACCAAACTACTCTTAGGTATCAAAACCGTTTGTTTGGATGCCAAACCTGTTTTCTAAACTTAGTTAAGCATGTTTTAACATGCTTAGCTCGTCACTTTTAGTTTAGTGCTTATATAGGGTTGTAAGGTAAGCGATCTAAACAATAGCTTATACTTTCGAACCCGACCCATTTGGTCGATCATTAGGATCCGACCAAATACATTAGGTGACCATAGTTGTGTAGGGAATAACCTTCCGAGGTTATACCTTATGGTCACGACGTTTAGTTAGTTGTATGATAGGTAGTTTATATGCCTTAGGTAAATTACCAAAATGCCCTTTTAACGCCAAAATTCATTTTAAGCATATGTAACATAACTTTTGGTATCTAAACTGATTTGGTAACAATGTTAGACATGTTAAGGCATATTTTACTTATCATAGGACTAGTTAGGCGTTCCGAACGCGTTTTACGCGAACGACACGTTAAAGTGGCATAAGCTACCTAAACGGGTCGTAATGGGTCGTAAGCTCTTAGGTTAGGTTTCCTTTAGTATGTAGGCTTTGTTAAACCATATTACATGAGTTCTCATACTCATTTGGTTTACAAGCCCTCATTCTATCCGATCTTCCGATTGAGGTCCGGTATATTAACATAGTTACCTATATTAGGTTCCGTTTGATATCCGTGATCTCTAGCATTGTTTGGTTGTTACTCAAGGACTACTAAGCAATCTCAAGTGAGTACATAGACCCCTCTTTTACTGTTTTCCAAACGTTTTGGGGTGAAACACATGTGCCTACTTGTTACTTTCATGCTTCCTGTTTTCACATCATATACTTGCTATGTTCATTAGTACATTTATAGTACATGATTTCATTGTGTTTGATGCTATGTATGCCCATTGTGTGCATACTTAGTACATTATTTTACATTACATTTTATGCTATGTATGCCCATTGTGTGCGTACTTAGTACATTATTTTACATTACATTTTATGCTATGTATGCCCATTGTGTGCGTACTTAGTACATTATTTTACATTACATTTTATGCTATGTATGCCCATTGTGTGCGTACTTAGTACATTATTTTACATTACATTTTATGCTATGTATGCCCATTGTGTGCATACTTAGTACATCATTTTACATTACATTCTATGCTATGTGTGCCCATTGTGTGCATACTTAGTACATTTATTATTCATCACATGCTTACATTTTGGTATGACATTTGGTTTGTTTAAATGGGACAATGTACATTCATTAACACCGATCATGCCGCTCGGTAGTAGGTAGTGGTACCATAGGACTTGACAACTCCCATTCCTGAAATCTCGGGTTTGTTTGGATTGGAAGGAATGACTGAATCCGATTACATTTCTAGGTGGACCTTAGACTTTGTGCTAGGGTTTATTCTACAGTCACAAGGCTTGGATGTATGAATTTTCACAATACCGCATAGATGTTTATATCAGTATAGCATGCATTTATTACACAAAACATAACTTTGATTTAAACCATGTTTTACTTCAATACCTTGTTTTTGTGCATTTTACATATGGTTTAGTTGACATATTTCACTTACCATACATAAACATTTTGACATTGATATACACAAAATTCATGGTTTGCATTAGACATAAACATTTTGACAATTGATTATACATAAACATTTTACTTTGGTGGTTTGGTTTGGGTAAGTGATTTAAGTAACGATGCGTGTGTAATATGATACAAGTATGGTGGATACGCTGCTGGTACTTCCTATATATAAGTGCTTGTATGGTATTACATATCGTAGCGTTATTTGAATCATTTCAACATAAGACATATATCATTTGTCACACCCCGACCACGTAGAACATACAGAACGTGGCGGAAATGTCGAGGAGTGTTGTAACAGAATTAATGTTTCAAATCCATGGCAATTGAAGTTTCGTTTTATTAATCAAAAGTGTTACAATGTCTTAATAAACAAAGAAGTACAACATAATTAACTAGTCTTGTCTCGTTTTAAGTCACTAAGGCACAGGTCCGCCTAAGTATGTCTTGATAAGTCCTATGCTTCAGCTCCTGAAAACACATGTGAAAATAGGTACGTCAGCATAAAAATGCCGGTGAGATACATAGGTTTTGAGAAAATAGGATTCATGACTTATGTTTGAGAAAATGTTTAGTCATGAACCTTGTAATTTGCTTTGTCTTGTAAATCATTTGAAAAACAATAAGTTCAGATGATATGTATAAATAAGTGAAATAATGTATGGTTAAATGAATAACCATTTAAGATGAGTTTGTATAAGATAAGTTGTTTGTAAAACAATGTCTTGTGAAAAGTATGTTATTTGTATAAAATGTTCTATGTATCAAACTGAAATGATTCAAATAACGCTACGACATGTAATACCATACAAACACTTATATATAGGAAGTACCAGCGGCGTATCCACCATGTTTGTATCATATTACACACGCATCGTTACTTAATCACTTAATCAAACCAAACCACCAATATAGAATGTCTATGTTTAACAATTGAAGAAATGTTTATGTATGGTAAGTAATGTAAAGTTAAACGAATAACCTTATAGTAGCATATA
Organism: Helianthus tuberosus; assembly: GCA_030545235.1. Lineage (NCBI taxonomy): Eukaryota > Viridiplantae > Streptophyta > Magnoliopsida > Asterales > Asteraceae > Helianthus > Helianthus tuberosus. The sequence goes on from CM060359.1 coordinate 164,019,216, forward strand.
AAAAGTATACTTTGGATTTGTAAGTAGCATATTAAACTATGTTTTTGGTTTAGTAAGTAACATATCAAAATATGCTTTGGATGTGATAAATAACATATTAAACTATGTTTTTGGTTTAGTAAGTAACATATCAAAATATGCTTTGGATGATTAATAAAATAAATATGTTGGTTTTGTACAATACCACACATGAGAGTATATCAAACTATACTTTAATAGTGTGATTTAAGAATTCATTCAGACCTGGTGCATCAAAATACACCTTTGAGACTATAAGGATACCACAAAGGCAATCCCTATTTGGATGGAGCAACAAATTGGTTTCAGACATTCCATGCCAACAGGAATGGGGTGTCAAATCCTATAGCGCTATATCATACTAACAATCGGTCTGGTGAACAAAATAAGTACAATTCAACCATTTATTTTATGTTTTTAGAGAAATCAGTGTTTAAAACCATAGATAGTCATTTAGTTTGTCAAAAGATAAGTAATAACTTGTATGATCAAATGTCAAAATGTAAGTATGTGATGAAATCAGTTGTACTAAGTAATGCACACAATGGGCACACGTAGCATGAAATGTAATGTAAAATGATGTACCAAGTATGCTAAGTTAACATACGAAGCAGAAAAGTCATGTAAATCAATGTACTAATAGTGTACTAATGAACATAACCAGTATATGATGTGAAAACAGGAAAGCATGAAAGTAACAAGTAGGCACATGTGTTCCACCCCAAAACAGTTTGGAAAACAGTAAAAGAGGGGTCTATGTACTCACTTGATATTGCTCAGATGTCTAAAGATAACCACCAAGTAATGCTAGAGATCTCGGAATCAAACGGCACCTAATATAGGTAGCTATGTTAATAAACCGGACCTATATCGGAAGACTGGGTAGCATTAGGGTTTGTAAACCAAATGAGTGTAGGAACTCATATGATATGGTTTAACAAAGCCTACATACTAAATGAAACTTAACTTAAGTGTTATCGACCCATTACGACCCGTTTAGGTAGCTTATGCTACTTTAACGCGTCGTTCGCGTGAAACGCATTCGGACCGCCTAACTAGTCCTATGACAAGTGTTATATGCCTAAACATGTTACATAATCAGTTATGTGACAAAGGTTTAGGTTACATATGCTTAATTACCAATTATACATGAAAAGGGTATTCTGGTAATTTACCTAAGGCATATAAACTACCTATCATACAACTACTTAAACGATGTGACCATAAGGTATAACCTCGGAAGGTTATTCCCTACACTATGGTCACCTAATGTATTTGGTCCGATCCTAATGATCGACCAAATGGGTCGAGTTCGAAGGTATAGGCGATTTATTAGATCGCCTACCCTACGACTCTAGACAACGTGGTAATCAGTGGGCATAGTCCCAAGGGACTATGACCAACGTGATTACACTCACGTTGCGAAGTTCAAACGAACTTCGCATTGACCATAACTGGTCAATGTTGAAAGTCAAACAAAGTTTGACTTTCGGACTCGAAAAGCAATAAAATAAGGAAAAGAACGAAAGAATACTTACGAAGGGTCCCCGAATGCTAATCCCGATCCAAGAACTCAGGTATGAAACAATGGTTTCAACTTAGAGCTCTCAAAATCAGAATTCTAGTGGGTTTTGATGTTGTGTGGGTTGGGTATTTATAGGAATACCCGAACCGTTAGGATCGTTTGTCGAAAATCGTGCCTTAATCATGTCCGTACAAGTGTCGGAATGTTATGGTGCCTAAATTGCCACTAACCATAGGGAATCAACACTTGGCAAGGGATTTGGGAGTGGATAACAACTGTAAACAGTTGTCGATACATCGAATCCGGTCCCGAAAATGCGAAAAATGAGTTTTCTGCATGTTTCTGCCCCAGACTAGGCAGTCGCGTAGCGCGACGGTGAGGGCCTAGGCAGTCGCGCTACGCCACTGACCCCCCAGTTTCAGAAAAGTTTCAAAAGTGGCAGGAATGGTCCCTGCACGTGTTTAAGGCCTTTTTCGATGCGTTTGAACCCCGTTAACCTCATTTCAAGGCTCTAAAATGAAGTTAAAGTATAGGGAACTCAAAACATACTCAAAAATATGCCGGATGATGGTTCGTTTGGTCGTACGAACGCGATGTTCGCTTAATTACGACGGAATGCGCATAAGCGCGAAAAACGAACCAAATGACGCGACGAATGGATTTTTCTTATGGAGAACACTAAAATATAATGTAGTCATGCTCACATAAATTTTTGGATGTCCAGATGTATTCAGAACGTAAGTTATGCGCGAAAATGCAAACTTGTGCACTTTTTGACACTTTTAGTCCCTGAATGACCCAAAAGTTTATTTTAGCATACCGAACACCTCAAAGCCTATTTCTAAGCTATGTGAAGGGTATTTATGGTATGTTTAACTTATGGTCATGCTCCGGAATGTCTGTTACAGTTCAAATTGGCATACTTTCGCAGTTTGTCAACTTTAGTCCCTGTAAGCGATTTAACTAGATTTTGCCATACCAAAGCCTTCAAAACTTATTTCTAAGTTATGTAAAGGTTATTTAAGGTATGTTAAGTCTATTTCACTATTCCAGAGTGTTTGTTGCATTAAACTGGTTATATTTACGCATCAGTGCGTGTATAACCTTCCAGAAAGTGATTTAGAGCTTGAAATTGAACTAGAGTTGATATGTGCAAATGATACACATATATTTAACAAATCCCAAGTATGAAATACAATATTTCATTGGTTTGGCATTTGTCTGATGGTTGAAATGACACAGGTGTTACAGTCTCCCCTACTTTAGGAAATTTCGTCCCGAAATTTAATTTTAGAGGAAACTTGTGAAGACAGCTGTGACGATTTCGCCTTCTAATAGATCCTTTAAACCCTTAAGTAAAACTCTGGGCCATGTTAGGAATTTTAGCGAATTTGTTAACCATCAAAGTGAATTCCTTGCAGTAGTAAAACATGGAATTTTGAACTACGAACAGAAGAACGTTTCTTATGAAGACTTATCATAGGAAACTTGGTGTGTGATTGAGATCAGAATTGAGAATAAATGACATTGGTCGAGGTCCAAGACTTCTCCCGTATCATTATTCTTGTCACTATAGGTCTTAACACATGACAAAGCTTCCTGTGGTTTCTGTGCACTGAATTCCATAATTTTGTAGGCCTCCATAATTACGTAATTCCTTGCCCAGTCCGCACAGTTCATTTCATAATGCGTAGAGGAAAAAAAATCAATTGAATAAACATGAAGCGACCTGACTAGACCACCAAAGGGCCCTTTTAATTTGACCAATGAACGAGCCTTTTAATTAGATCAACGCATGATCTTCTTAACTAGACCGTCGCACAATCTCGTTAAATAGACCACTTAAGGGATCTTATAAATTATATCATCACATGATATTTCTAATCAGATTTTCAAAATCAATCTGTTTGACCAGACCATGCAAGAGGTCCAATTTATAGAATAGTACTTTAAAACCCAAAGGACTTGACTACTACGTAGAAGTCCATTAAGGATTTAAGATAGTATCTTTGGATATCCTTCTATGAATCCCTCATATAAGATATGGAAGATTCTACGAGGATTTGGATGGGTCACAAACAACCACAAAACATAGAAGAAAACACATAAGCACATAATTAGTTAACTTGATTCTTTAATTCGTTCTCTTTAGGTATAGATAATTAAAGCACACTAGGAATCCAATCCATGGATTTCATTTGGCACTTTAATCTTTTCAAGAATCTATCTTATGAAGATAGAAGGATTCTTAGTAAGATTTTGGCTTTGTTTCTTAAAAGAAACAAGTGTTTAAGGTTCTAGGGGAGATCACAAGTGATCATAAAATGACAGAACCACACGAGTAGTTTGTATTTGGGTTGACATCATAAGGTTGTATCAAACATTCACACAATCGTATCAGTTTTTGCAAAAATAAAAACGACGAATTTTTATTTATATAACAACTGACTTGTCTTTAAACGTCAAAGATTACAACCAAGGGAAATAACAAAACACTAGTTGTTTTCTGCTGCATCATTGTTTCCGTCTGCCTTATTGATGTTAAATGCTCATCCACGCGCTGGAGGTGCGTTAACAAGTCTTGGGCAATTGTTCCTGTAGTGGGTAAGGTCACCACAGTTATAACATGACCCCGGAGGGAACCGTGCTTGAACAGCAGCAGGGTTTGCAGCAGCTTGATTTGCAAAACGACAAACATTGATCAAATGTCCCAACCGCCCACAGTGGGTACATTTGTGACACTGTTCTTGCGCTAGATGATGACGGTTGCATTTGTTGCACAAAGGTGCGGTACCAACATAGTTTTGCCTTTTGCGAGGTTGTGCTGGTTGGTTTAGTGCAACCTGTTTGTCTTGAGCAGATACAGCGCAGTTTTGAGAGGCTTTGCGCTTCTTCTTCTTGGATACCTCAGCATGTTCTTCCTTTGGTTCCACTTGAGCAGTCTTGTCGGATGGTCTTGGGTCACCCTTCCGAAACAACTTTTTCTTTCTGATGTGGGATTCAGTCAAAGTGGCAGACAATTCAATGGCTTGTCTGACAGTAGTAGGGTTGCTGCCAGTAACAATATCCTGAACTAGGTCAGGAAGACCATCAGTATATTTCTCGATTGCCTTATCCACAGGAGTAACCATAGCAGGACACAACAGGCTCAATTCTTCAAAACGGTTAGTATAGGCTCGATGCTCGCCACTGTCTTGCTTCAAATCATCAAACTCCCTCTCCAAAGCTCGCAGTTCATGACGAGGGCAAAACTCCTTCATCATAAGAGCCCTAAGCTCAGCCCAAGTCTGCGCTAATGCTACATCAGCACCGCGATCTCTCATCACCCCGTTCCACCACGTGAGAGCCCTTTTCTGAAACACACTCGAAGAAAACTCGACCTTGCGATTCTCAGGACACTGAACGTGACGGAAAGTATTCTCAATGCTTTCGAACCATTGAAGAAGCCCAGTTGCTCCCTCAGAACCACTAAACTTGAGTGGTTTAGCCGAGTTGAAACTCTTGAAGTTGCATGGAGCGTTGTTGTTGTTGATGGCTTGCATCATTTGAGCATAAAGATTTGGGAAGGCAACAGCCATTTGCTGCGCGATGATTTCCGCCAGTTCGGCATTTGCCATCTGATTGTCGCGTCGAGGAGGCATTCTAAAAGAGGAACATGAAAAGAAACGAGTGAGAGATTTAGATGAAATGAATGAGATGAATCAAATCTGATGAAAGCAAGGATAGTGGTCATTTGTTTGTTACTACAAAGTAAACAAACTACACACAGTGACTAATCAAAGTAAATGGATTAAAATAATGTATCGCGAAGACATGCTCGCCTATAAGTGAACACTCATCCCAAGAATTCCCAGGTAAGCACAACTGGTCTCGCGTCTGATGAGATGTATACGAAGTGCTTGCCTAGACAGAAAACCCAGAATACAGGCATTCACCCTTCCAGTTTGCACGTGTTCACATTATTTAAAACCCAAAACCTTAACGAAATTTTGAAAACTCAAAGGGGTTCAAAACCATATAATAAAGGGTTCAAAACCTTACAATAGAGAGTTCAAAACCTAGTAATCAATCATCCTAGAACAGATGATTAGTTTTCAAAGCAGTTTTGAAATTTATGTTCTTGTTGTGGTCGTCGCCTAAGGATAGGTGACGGTATTGTTTTATGACTAAACGCAAGTAAACTCGCGTTAGGGTCCTAGAAAAGTTATAGACTAGGTCAAAGCATTACTAATAACCTAATTCCCTATAACCATTGGCTCTGATACCATCTTTTCTGTCACACCCCGACCACGTAGAACATACAGAACGTGGCGGAAATGTCGAGGAGTGTTGTAACAGAATTAATGTTTCAAATCCATGGCAATTGAAGTTTCGTTTTATTAATCAAAAGTGTTACAATGTCTTAATAAACAAAGAAGTACAACATAATTAACTAGTCTTGTCTCGTTTTAAGTCACTAAGGCACAGGTCCGCCTAAGTATGTCTTGATAAGTCCTATGCTTCAGCTCCTGAAAACACATGTGAAAATAGGTACGTCAGCATAAAAATGCCGGTGAGATACATAGGTTTTGAGAAAATAGGATTCATGACTTATGTTTGAGAAAATGTTTAGTCATGAACCTTGTAATTTGCTTTGTCTTGTAAATCATTTGAAAAACAATAAGTTCAGATGATATGTATAAATAAGTGAAATAATGTATGGTTAAATGAATAACCATTTAAGATGAGTTTGTATAAGATAAGTTGTTTGTAAAACAATGTCTTGTGAAAAGTATGTTATTTGTATAAAATGTTCTATGTATCAAACTGAAATGATTCAAATAACGCTACGACATGTAATACCATACAAACACTTATATATAGGAAGTACCAGCGGCGTATCCACCATGTTTGTATCATATTACACATGCATCGTTACTTAATCACTTAATCAAACCAAACCACCAATATAGAATGTCTATGTTTAACAATTGAAGAAATGTTTATGTATGGTAAGTAATGTAAAGTTAAACGAATAACCTTATAGTAGCATATAAAAAGTATACTTTGGATTTGTAAGTAGCATATTAAACTATGTTTTTGGTTTAGTAAGTAACATATCAAAATATGCTTTGGATGTGATAAATAACATATTAAACTATGTTTTTGGTTTAGTAAGTAACATATCAAAATATGCTTTGGATGATTAATAAAATAAATATGTTGGTTTTGTACAATACCACACATGAGAGTATATCAAACTATACTTTAATAGTGTGATTTAAGAATTCATTCAGACCTGGTGCATCAAAATACACCTTTGAGACTATAAGGATACCACAAAGGCAATCCCTATTTGGATGGAGCAACAAATTGGTTTCAGACATTCCATGCCAACAGGAATGGGGTGTCAAATCCTATAGCGCTATATCATACTAACAATCGGTCTGGTGAACAAAATAAGTACAATTCAACCATTTATTTTATGTTTTTAGAGAAATCAGTGTTTAAAACCATAGATAGTCATTTAGTTTGTCAAAAGATAAGTAATAACTTGTATGATCAAATGTCAAAATGTAAGTATGTGATGAAATCAGTTGTACTAAGTAATGCACACAATGGGCACACGTAGCATGAAATGTAATGTAAAATGATGTACCAAGTATGCTAAGTTAACATACGAAGCAGAAAAGTCATGTAAATCAATGTACTAATAGTGTACTAATGAACATAACCAGTATATGATGTGAAAACAGGAAAGCATGAAAGTAACAAGTAGGCACATGTGTTCCACCCCAAAACAGTTTGGAAAACAGTAAAAGAGGGGTCTATGTACTCACTTGATATTGCTCAGATGTCTAAAGATAACCACCAAGTAATGCTAGAGATCTCGGAATCAAACGGCACCTAATATAGGTAGCTATGTTAATAAACCGGACCTATATCGGAAGACTGGGTAGCATTAGGGTTTGTAAACCAAATGAGTGTAGGAACTCATATGATATGGTTTAACAAAGCCTACATACTAAATGAAACTTAACTTAAGTGTTATCGACCCATTACGACCCGTTTAGGTAGCTTATGCTACTTTAACGCGTCGTTCGCGTGAAACGCATTCGGACCGCCTAACTAGTCCTATGACAAGTGTTATATGCCTAAACATGTTACATAATCAGTTATGTGACAAAGGTTTAGGTTACATATGCTTAATTACCAATTATACATGAAAAGGGTATTCTGGTAATTTACCTAAAGCATATAAACTACCTATCATACAACTACTTAAACGATGTGACCATAAGGTATAACCTCGGAAGGTTATTCCCTACACTATGGTCACCTAATGTATTTGGTCCGATCCTAATGATCGACCAAATGGGTCGAGTTCGAAGGTATAGGCGATTTATTAGATCGCCTACCCTACGACTCTAGACAACGTGGTAATCAGTGGGCATAGTCCCAAGGGACTATGACCAACGTGATTACACTCACGTTGCGAAGTTCAAACGAACTTCGCATTGACCATAACTGGTCAATGTTGAAAGTCAAACAAAGTTTGACTTTCGGACTCGAAAAGCAATAAAATAAGGAAAAGAACGAAAGAATACTTACGAAGGGTCCCCGAATGCTAATCCCGATCCAAGAACTCAGGTATGAAACAATGGTTTCAACTTAGAGCTCTCAAAATCAGAATTCTAGTGGGTTTTGATGTTGTGTGGGTTGGGTATTTATAGGAATACCCGAACCGTTAGGATCGTTTGTCGAAAATCGTGCCTTAATCATGTCCGTACAAGTGTCGGAATGTTATGGTGCCTAAATTGCCACTAACCATAGGGAATCAACACTTGGCAAGGGATTTGGGAGTGGATAACAACTGTAAACAGCTGTCGATACATCGAATCCGGTCCCGAAAATGCGAAAAATGAGTTTTCTGCATGTTTCTGCCCCAGACTAGGCAGTCGCGTAGCGCGACGGTGAGGGCCTAGGCAGTCGCGCTACGCCACTGACCCCCCAGTTTCAGAAAAGTTTCAAAAGTGGCAGGAATGGTCCCTGCACGTGTTTAAGGCCTTTTTCGATGCGTTTGAACCCCGTTAACCTCATTTCAAGGCTCTAAAATGAAGTTAAAGTATAGGGAACTCAAAACATACTCAAAAATATGCCGGATGATGGTTCGTTTGGTCGTACGAACGCGATGTTCGCTTAATTACGACGGAATGCGCATAAGCGCGAAAAACGAACCAAATGACGCGACGAATGGATTTTTCTTATGGCGAACACTAAAATATAATGTAGTCATGCTCACATAAATTTTTGGATGTCCAGATGTATTCAGAACGTAAGTTATGCGCGAAAATGCAAACTTGTGCACTTTTTGACACTTTTAGTCCCTGAATGACCCAAAAGTTTATTTTAGCATACCGAACACCTCAAAGCCTATTTCTAAGCTATGTGAAGGGTATTTATGGTATGTTTAACTTATGGTCATGCTCCGGAATGTCTGTTACAGTTCAAATTGGCATACTTTCGCAGTTTGTCAACTTTAGTCCCTGTAAGCGATTTAACTAGATTTTGCCATACCAAAGCCTTCAAAACTTATTTCTAAGTTATGTAAAGGTTATTTAAGGTATGTTAAGTCTATTTCACTATTCCAGAGTGTTTGTTGCATTAAACTGGTTATATTTACGCATCAGTGCGTGTATAACCTTCCAGAAAGTGATTTAGAGCTTGAAATTGAACTAGAGTTGATATGTGCAAATGATACACATATATTTAACAAATCCCAAGTATGAAATACAATATTTCATTGGTTTGGCATTTGTCTGATGGTTGAAATGACACAGGTGTTACATCATTTTATACAAATAACATACTTTTCACAAGATATTCTTTTACAAAACAACTTATCTTATACAAACTCATTTTACCTGGTTATTCATTTAACCATACATTATTCTCTTATTTATACATACATCTGATCTTATTGCTTTTCAAATGATTTACAAGGTTCATGACTAAACATTTTCTTAAACATAAGTCATGAATTCTATTTTCATAAAACCTATGTATCTCACAGGCATTTTTATGCTAACGTACCTATTTTCACATGTGTTTCAGGATATGATGCATTGGATTTATCAAGATACACTTAGGCGGACTTGGGCCTTAGTGACAATAAAAGATGCAAGACTAGTTATTTATGTTATATTTCTTTGATTGTCAAGACATTGTAATTCTTTTAATCAATAAAACAATATTTCAATTTCCATGTGTTATGAAACAATGATTCTGTTACAACACTCCCTGACGTTTCCGCCACGTTTTGTTGTTTTACGTGGTCGGGGTGTGACACAAACAGCCTGATTCAGGCCACGAGGTTTCAAACCCTGTAAAACAGAAAGTGGCTTGTCAAAACACTCGGAAACCTCACCAACAAAGGGCCAAGTCATATGCTCCATTTCCCGGACAGAATCTTGAAAGACTTTAAGAGCCTGTGGTTGAAAGAGAGAAGTTTTGTCTTGTGGTTCACTCGCCTCACAAGCTTTGTACCCAGCAACAAAGCCTTGATGCCTCCCATGAGCTAACAACTTCGTATATATGATACCCAAAGCCTGGTTGAATTCAGAAGAATGAAGAAGGTAGGTGACCACTTGTTGAAAGCCATGCTCAATCAACCACCTATTATCAGCTTTCAACCCCTCCTGCTCCTTCAAAAAAAATTTCTCGCGAACCTTCAAAGCTTCCATATCCTTTTCAAGCCCTCAACCTCCACCTCATGCGTTGACGTAACCTCGTGCATCTTCTTCACCCATGCCTCTTCCTTCTTGGCAAAACCGTCAATCTCCTTCTTCATGGAAGCCATGGAAGTTTTCATTTTATACTTCTTCTTTGTGACTTCTTCATATTCTTGCATCCCTTTATGAAAACGGGTGACACCCTCAGCCAACAGGGCAGAAAGGTTGCAAGAACTCAACATCAACCTTTAAATAAAATGATCACCCTCCATCTCTGATATGGCATCTCGAACACCAGGAGGAGCAAAATGGGCCAACACATCTGCACAAACGGCAGGATCCTTGCAACTATCCCCGACTTTCACACCCTAGTTGGGAACATAAACTTCTACAGCACCGGACTCTTCCAAGCCTTCAACACTTTTACCCGAGGAGCCCTGGATAACAGGCACAACACCCTTTTTAACCAACTTCTTCTTCTTTCCGGCAGCTGCCAACTCTTTTTACTTTTCCTTCTCTAAACCACCTTCAGAAAACTTCTCAACGGACACCTCAATGTCATCACCAATATCAATAGCCTCTGAACCAGAGGGTTGATCAGCACTTTTTAAATGGCGGTTCGATCGATGAGTAGAAACCTTGGGATCAGAAACTTTTGTGAAACCCTTAACGTTTGGAACACTCACATAACCGGAACCTTCGAACCGATGCTCAGATCCCCTAGTAACTACATCTTCGCCAGGTGTAGCAGCGGCATCACCAAACACAACATCAGAAGTGTCATCGCTCTTCACAAAGTCAAGTGTAGACATAACTACAAAACAAACACAAATACAGGGTATAAACAAACAGGCAACAGGAACATAATAACACAAACAGAACAAACGCATACCCTGACCATCTCTTATAAGCACTGGATCCCGATCAGGTTTGTCCCATAATATACTAATGCCCAACAACACTAGTAAAGGCTCAGGAAAGGGACGAACCCTCGAAGGACACTCACTGATGCTTTCAAGAAAATGAGTATTTATCTCAAGTGCAGAAGGTTCAGGTTCGTTAAGAACGGAGTCCGGATGTCTCGAAACCATTTTAAAAGGAACAATCTCATCTGAAACCCAAAAGAACCGGTCTTTCCAGACACCAAGACTGGATACCATGGATGAAACCAAACAAGTGTCGACTTGAGACGTTTCAATTGTGAAACAATCACCATTTTTTGCTAACCGGAAAAAAACGACGAAACGACAGAATGGTTGGATCATATCCGGTTGCCCGAGATAAAACCTCGAAATGCAGAACCCTAGCCAAACCCTGAGGGTGGATCTGACCAAGTGAAACACGGTAATATTCTAGAACATTCAACACAAAGTTTGAAAAAGGATGACAGAGATAAGAAAATTCGAAGTGGCAACAATATAAACCAAATGAACCAGGAGGACACCGATCAATAGAAACATCACAACCCGGTGCAACCGGTTTAAATCTCAACCCAATGCCCAATTCCAAACAAAAAGCTTCTACTTCTTCTTGGGTTAAGCGCGAAAATGATTTCGCTAAATCCTTACGAGCACCCATACTAAAAAATAAGAAGGAGTGAAAATCAGCACTAACCTGGAAGAAAGGGGAACGAACTTGAGTGGAAAATGTGTAGAAGTGGTTTTGTTTTTCTAAGAAGATAAGGGTAAATAAATGATAAATCGGATGTTATAATTACCCAGCGGATTAATTAAAACCGCCGCCTGACAGAAAACTGCCACTAGTCACATCAACGGTCTTTTCAAAATTCAAAAACCAAAAATCTCAACTGCAGTGAACCTTTTAAGCTCTCAAGCCTTGAAGCCTTCAACCAATATAAAATGTGGAAAAAGTTGGAAGCATTTGAGCATAAACTCCAAACACCTCTGACTTGGGGGGCTGATGACGGGGGTAGCTCAAGCCTCAATAAAATGACTAACAATACATAACAGCTTGAAGGGTCAAAAGGTTAAAGGGTTTAAAACCCGGGAACTAAGGTGAACAACAAAAAGAACGTGTACATTAATCAGTCACTTCACTGATTGCTTAAACAACTCTCCCACAGCCGCAAAAGCAAAGCATGTGCACAGGGAGCTCTCTTTTATCCGCAGGTCCGAACCCTTCAACACCTAAAAGGGTAAATCCCTCACTGCAAGCCAGATTCACTAGTCAAATGTTTCTCCTTTGAGAAACCCCTTTCCCTATAAAATGCAGGACATGGCAAGCATGCAAAACACTCCAGGATCGGCATCAACTCTCCGATTCTTCTTCTCCCTCTTGAGAACTTGCTTTATGCTTGTTTCCCTTCTTCACTTCAAATAATACATTTTCTCCTACAATCACATTCTGGGCTGGTTTCTTATCAGCTTGGAATTCTAGGAGAACAACAACAATACTAGTGAACCTCTTTCCATGTCTTGCAAACGTGGGGGGACCCCACGACCTGCGTTAGGCAAACTGGAACCCTCCAAGCCTTTTGCCTAACCAGACTAATCACTATCCTTGGTCTTGTATTTGTTGCATCAACACTTTTAGAAAGTTATTAGGAGAATGTAAGTCGCTTATTGAGATGGTAAACCTCTCATTTTTGTGGTAATTTGCAAAATTATGTAAAGTGAGTTGGTGTAAATCTTTCTTAAAATTAAAGGCTAATCATATATAAAAACATTCCTGAAGCTGCAAGTGCAATGTGCAAATGTTGATTATTATTAAACACACTACACATTTAAAGCTGCAAGTTAAATATATCAATTAAACTACTCAATTTAAATAAAGAAAATTAACCTCTTCAAAATTTTCATGCAAAATATGTTATCATGAAATCAACTTTATCATGTAGTTATTTTATAAATGATGATTTTATAGAACAAAACACTTTCTAAAATTTTTAATTTGAACACCAAGAGTCAATAGTCAACTGTATAAATTGTCATTGATAAAAACATTAAAAAAATCATGATCCTAAAAAATAGGACAGTAACACTCTGTATTGCCCCAAGACAATTGAATAGATATTCAGAAGCAGAATATGTTATTCCAAATTTCCAAGACTAAAAAAATCAATTCCAAATGCAGATAGAAGACACCCCTAAACAATAAAGTAACTTAAAACTTTGAGAAAAGAATGTTGAGGCAGTGAACTTTATGGCGTTCTTCAACAAAAGCGTAAAAACAGGTTATTCCCTTGAGTGTAAGCTCATTAATAACCAAACACACTTGACCAAAATGAGCCGAACAACTCCAGGTGTTGCCCGCCCAGACCTGGACCACATAAGGCTCACATGCACTATATATCTTACATATAAAGGTTTCAGCAAGCAGTCCTTCTCACACATTTTCCAACCTAGATATTAATAAAGAAATCGCCATCTACCAATATCCTTCATTAGATCCATTTCCACATGATGCACCTGCAAATTTGCGCAGAATTGGCTTCTTAATAATAGTTTAGAAAAATATAAATTTACAAAAAAAGATCATATACCTAAGAGCATCCTTGAATGACAACCTCTATGCCAACAGATCTTGTACAACTGTATAGATCTAACCATCGACCAGATCTTAAAGATGTAGGATAGCCACCGGAAGCCTAAACTAAGTAGACATGTTCTTATGTTAAAACAAAGTCATGAAAGGAACCATTTTTATTTGTTTAAGATGTTTTATTACATTTTCACCCTGTGTAAATTTATATACTGACAGAAAAAAACTACCAGCAATATACCTAAAACAAAGGCGTCCAAAGTTTACTCTTAAGGCGTCAATGGAAAACAATGGTCACAGAAAAATGGTTGTTTAGGTTCAGAGAGATCATTTCACATGAATGTGGTCTTTACAACTAATTTTCAATTTAAACAGACCGGTAGAACTAAACTTTTTTAATTTCAAATTGTACAAAGTTAGCTGAAACAACAACAATCAACAATGTGTGCCCTTAAAGAAAAAATTAGACAAACTTAAATATTAAGTTCAATCTAAGGCCAACTAAGACCACCCTGCAGATCATTCTTGCAACAGTTATGATTCACAACTTCATAATTTCTCCACTATAAACAAGCCCAAAAATTGAAAAGATGAACATCAAATACAAAAATAAACATCAAACTAAGGTCCTCGAAACAAGGTCATCAACGATCGTCAATACAATTGCCATCTTCTTTATCTGATAACCGACTGGAACATGTTTTGCTTCAAATTCAAACCACAAGAACGGCATTAGTGGTTTAACTAGACATAGCAGATCAAGCCAGTTGGATAGCAAATCAAAACAAGTTCGGGTCATTATGTGGGCTTGCTGTAAAGTTCATCTCATTTGGGTAATCATTCAAATAAGTGACTTTGAAATACAAAAGAGGAACTCACACACATACGTAAAAAGAATTTATATGACTAATGAATTGATTTCCTTAGTTAACCTATATCAAGATGGAAGACAATTTACTGTTGAGTTATTGACCAAGAACTTCGAACTTCTTATTTCATTTTTTTGGAAATTTAAAATATCAGAATATATATGAGTAACCCAAAGTCCCAAACGTGTTTCAACCTATTTGTTATCTAACCCGAACCCAATTTTCCACCTTCATATCCGACTGTCAGCAATAAAGGTGACCCAAATAAGATGCATATAAAAGGAGCATATGTATAAGAAGGAAGCATAATTGAAAGATGAAAAGGACAAGCAAGGATAATGAACCAACTCCCTGTAACTAATGTGTAGCAACTTCAATGGCATACACAAACAGGTCCATGAATTATTACTCACCAGCCTAAGGTGGTGTTGCCTTTTTAGCACTGTCCTCATGTGATTATAAAAACAAACAATTAATAATCAGCAGAATCCAAAGTTGTTAAAATATCCATAGCAAATACCTTCAAAAGGCGTATGATTATACCAGAACTCATAGGTCTCCCTGCCACAATCATCAACCAGAACTTTCACTTCTCAAAACAGACACCTCTTTGCTAAATCGGCATCCAAGGGCTTCACAAAGGAAATATCAAATTCCATTACGGTCACTCCACATCATATAGCAGTTAAAGCATAGCCACAATGAACTGTAACAGTTGAAACATAAATAACATGTTCTTTTTTGCAAATTTTGATGATCGCTTACTTACCATATAAACTTGTTTGGAATGACCAGTTTACTGTTAACACTTTTGGCAGCTTACCCGTGTACAAAAGTTATATGGTTATTTATTAAGCTCAATCTAAATAAAACTAACCCAAATGGACCTAGGGGCCGTGTTTGATCTAATAGGGTCAACAATTGCAAAATAAACAAAAGTAGGGCAACAAATTACACATAACCATCATCAACAAACAATAATGATATTTAAAATATAAAAAAAAATGAAAACATACAAGAATAAGATAAAAAAGAGTACTCTGATCAACTTTGACAAAATCAGCATCAAACGACTTAAGATCTTCTCCAGCGACCTTCTCATCGGCAATCAAAGTCTCCACATGCTTCGTCACTTTCACAACCACCACCTAACACCACCACAACCAACTGACATCCGTGGCAAAATTAGGATTTGTTAGCAACAGAATTAGATTGAAATAAACGAAATGCATAACCAAAATCAAATGATGATAAGCAAACAAACCAAATAAAAAAAACCCTCACACATCACAATCATCTCAAATTAACAGATTTGCAGAAAGAAGGTTTACCTAGGAACGGTGAAATCAGCTTAGTCCTCTAACATTGATGCCATCATCGAAAAGAATGAACCCTAAAGGATAAAAGATGGAGAAATCAATACTACAAAAATACAGACTTGTTCAAAATTCATATAAAGAAGCCGAGAATCAATAGTTCTCTTACCCCGGAAAGAATTTTTTTAAAATAAAGCAGCAACATACATCGTTGTGCTGCTTGGGTGGTCCGGCCTCTGGTTTCTGAATTGACGAATGTACATAGAGTATGAAGAAAAGGTGGATGAAGGGGGTAGAAATGGAAGAAAGGTATAAAAACAACCACGATCTTAGATACATTTCAACGATCATGAAATTGGTATATAAAGAAACCCTAACCTGGAACAAGGAAACGCAGAGACGATTAGGATTCACACGATTGATTGCCACGGAGGAGTTTTGTACCAGAATTCTCCAAGAGTCTTGAATTTTTGGACCATGTCCAAGTTTAGCCCCTCTAAATGGCTTGTTATATCTTGTATATGAAGAGAGCAGGGGTAGAGTTGGAAGAAAATGCTAAAAAAAATTAGGTATTTAAACATGACTTTTTGGCTAACATCTTAAAAATTTTAAGGAAATTACTTTTTTGTACATGGGAGATGTATTATATAGTATTATAGATAAATCATCAACATGTTATTTTACAATTTTTTTTGAACGGCCAACAGAATCAATCCCGAGCACTCTTGCGACACCAACTTGACAAACGGAGTACTCCGAGAGTAACCTGAGTCCACCACCAATTCCTGGGAAAACCCGATAACGCACCCGCCCGTAGGCACGACAGTGAAATTACCGATAAAACCCGTTTGGCTCAAGTATCCAACCCAGGTTTCCCTGGGTCTCCTATCATTAATTGCCCACCAGTGCCTCACTATGCACCAAGTTGAACCCGCATCTCTCAAGAGAAATGCAAGTCCTCTACCACTTGATCTAGAGATCATTGGCTGTTATTTTCCAGTTAACTTTTATTAGTTAAGCGACAATAAAAAAAATTATTAATTTTTATGAATTCATAAAGACCCATATTTTTTATTGTACAAAATAAAATTACAAAATAAGTTCTATGAATTAAAACCCTAAAATTTAATACAAAAATAAATTAATAACAAATTGTAGTAGTAAGTAAACATAAATAATCTTAAATATAATTTAAAATTCATATCCAAAAGATTATCACAATAAGGTTCTTCCACGGTTTATCACACTTTTATAATAAGTATTGATTAAAATATTATAGAATCAAAATATTTACTATATTGTATGACTAGGTTTAAACCCCGTATATTATACAGGTTTTTTTTTTGAAGGGTGACTTTCTATGTACAGGACCTAGTGGTCACCGGGTTCTTGGCAAAGACAATCTCCCGTCAGTCCCGCCTTACGGACGCGATGTTCTATCGGGCCCCGGCCGCCGCGCAAACTGACATTCACCCGGAAACCATACTGCCCACACACGAGAACCTCGTTGGGGTAACAGCTGGGTAAAATCAGGTTGCCCTCAGGACCGCACCATGCCTTGGTAGGATACGATCCATCATTGGGACGTCCCCTCTCCCAAATAGCCGCAGCCGGGAGTCGAACCGACAACCTCACAAGGAGGAAACCAGCCCAACCAACCACATGGGAACCAACTGGGCTAGGAGAGGGGATATATTACACAGGTTTAATAAATATAATTTTATATACTAAATAAAAAAATAATATATTTTTATAAACTTCAGTTATTAAACGTGTTGAGTAAATATAATTTAATACATTAAATAATAAAAAAATTATATCTTTAAGAACCTTGTGTATTGTGCATGTTGAATAAATGTAATTTTATATATCAAACAATAAAAAAATTATATTAAAAAAATCCATGTATATTCACGGGTGGAAGAAATGTAATTTTATATGCTAAATAATAAAAAGAGTTATATTCAAAAAAAAAAAAAACTCCATGTATTATACGGGTTGAATAAATTTAATTTTATATAGCAAATAACAAAAAAAATGTTATATCTTTAAAAACTCTGTGTATTACATGGGTTTATCTATTGTTAAAAAAAATTCTAAATCAAAATGGATTTTTTTTTATTTTTTAAATTTGGTTAATACTATTTTAAATTTTTGGTTTGATTAATAAATTGTTTAATATAATTTTCATAGTTAACAATAAATAATATGCATGTTTATCTACAGTTAAGTGAAACAATGCCTTTTAGTTTAGATAAAACTTTACGATTTGAAGTTTTAGTTTAGATAAGACTCTACTATTTGAAGTTAAGTTTATGCCAATGATTTAGAGTTGATAAGATTTATATTAATTTAATTAATATTTAATAATTTAAATTAAATAATAATTATTATCTACAATTAAGGATGGTCTAGAATAATGACAAGTGTCCCTTAATTGGTTTCTTTTATTATATAGTACTAGCGGTAAGACCCGTGTGCAAACACGGGTGGTTTCTTAGAAAAGTATGCATAAAACATTTTAATAGAAAGTATAGATAGGTATATAGATATTGTACCAAAATGTATTATCTATTATAGCTAAAGACAACTATAAACATAGATCATCGGTTAATATATCAGTTACATATGATTATTTCCATTCTCTTATTCAAAAAAGAGAGTATCCACCCATTGACAATGTAAACCGTTATAAACATAAGTACATATAAAACATGTCTAACAAACTTAATAAAATTCAAATACAACTTAAGTTTTAACAAACATTAACTAAGAACATACGATCACCTGCCTAAATAACTATCATCAAACCTCAATCAAGAATTTGTTACGCAGCAACATGTCTTTTGCTACATGTTGTGATGTGGTTAAATATGCTACTGGAGACAATGTCACAGCTGCTGATCCAACAATCTCCTTATACAACAGATGATACCAAAACCCTTCTTTATTACTGATTTTTATTTCTCATGAATATCTCCCCGATTTGTACGTTGAATTGTTGTTCAAAGTCCAGGGAGAACATGTCTTCTTCATCATCCCTTTCAAGTTGAAGGTTCAACAAATCTTCGAGATCGTATGTATTCAGATTATATGCACTATCCATTTTAATCTCTTCAACACTACCATCTAATCTTATCAAAGTCAATACTTGGGTTTATGAGCATGACTTCCACTTTACATTTTTGGATCAGTTGGTTTTCTTGGAAAAAGGATTATTGAAGATGAGTTTGGTGATTGTGGTCTGCTAACTTAATTTTGCAATGGATTCAGATAAAGCAGATGATGAAAGAAGGTTTTTCGGAGTATGGATCTTTACAGCCAGAGCAACACTTGTAGGATAGACTGAGTTTTAAAGAACATTTGGATCCTTAGCTCTAAGTTCTTCCAGCTTTTTGTAGGTCTCAACTATCTTCAGTTTAGACCATTTGGCAATGGATCTAGCTGGACCATAACCAGCAGCCACAAGCTCTACTCTCATTCTTTTAAACTTCAATGCCTCATCTGAATCCACTGTTTTGACTTTCTTCCAATTAGGTGGAGTTGGCTTTACCAGAGGATCATTGCGGATTTTTGTGATTCTGTCGATCTTTTCTCTAAGAGCATCTGCTGACTAGGTTTTGAATTGATCTTTGGCTGCATTATATGGTTTGTACTTCATAATGTGTCCAACATAATCATCCCTCAGTTGCATCTGAAGTTCAGGAATTACTGGCCTCTCAGACATGGATTTACTCAGGTCCCTAGCATAGTCTTCAAGTTTTACGACTTTGCTAAGCTGAAATGATAAGAACCTCTGGTATTCCCTGTCATCCATTCCTATGCTATTCTCTCTTGCTATAACCTCAGCCTGTGATACTTTTAATTTCAGATACTCATCTAAGTTTTGAGGCTTCTTATAGCCATAAAGAGATGGGAAGGATCTTTTAGATGGATCCTCTATTGTGAAAAATGATTCAATTTCACCTTTAACAATGACTAACTCCAGAAGATATTGAGCTTCCAGAGGAATGATTGATGGTAGTGTAGCAATTGGAAGAGATGAAATAGGTTCTCTGGGTGGAAATGATGAGCATGGACTGTTTTGAATGGAGGCAGATAATACAGGGATTGCTGATTTAATCTACTCATCATCTTCTAACACAATATGAGTTTTTCTCCTATGTGTGGGCATGATTTCTGGTGAAGGAGAATATTTTAGTAGTGAAGATGAATGTATGGGAAATCTTTGTGACGTTGGAGGTGGTTGGATTATAGTGAAAATGTTCATGGCAGATGTTTGACAAACTTCTCCTGAAACAACTGGTGTCTCAGCAGCTGTTTGGCTAACATCTGCTGATAGTTTTGTTATATCAGCATCTATTGACAGAATGGGTCATGATGGTGTTGAAGCTATTTTCTCCTTCTTTTGTGGTGGTTTTTTTGGAGAAGGTTTGGATTTAGTTCAACAAAGGATACAATTTCTATAGGATTAGCTTTTGAAACTGGTGGCAACTTTCTCAGTGAATCTTTCTCCCCCTTTTTGGCATCATCATCATCATCATCATCATCATCTTTCTCAAAGATTGATGTAGGGATAGAGCCAGTTAGTTTCAACAGATGTTCCTTAATGTTCATAACGTCTGCTTGTGTGTCTTTATACCTAGCATTAACTAAATTTCTGATAAATTCCAAACTGAAATTGTAGTTACTTTCAGCCAAATTCCTCTGAGCTTGAAGGATGGGTTCCAAAGAATTCCAATGCTCATTGGCAATTTCCTTGTTGGTAGGTTGACTTTTAAAAGGCTCTATCATCTGCTTAATCAATTCTTTCATTTCCGCAACATCTGTTTCAATGGTAGACACTCTAACTGTCAAATCCTTATAACTTAATTCATCACCTACTTTAATAGGATCATCTGAATTCCCACCTGTAGTGGTTGTATTTGTTTTGATAATAGGAGAAGACTCCATATCATTAGAAACACATGCCCCTTTTTCTTGGTTCTGGGGACTTCCCACTGAAGCAGAGATTACAGTTGTAACCTCATCAGTGGTTGCCTTCAAGGGAGTCTTAATGATGTATCATCATCATCATCATCATCATCATCATCTTTCTCAAAGATTGATGTAGGGGTAGAGCCAGTTAGTTTCAACAGATGTTCCTTAATGTTCATAACGTCTGCTTGTGTGTCTTTATACCTAGCATTAACTAAATTTCTGATAAATTCCAAACTGAAATTGTAGTTACTTTCAGCCAAATTCCTCTGAGCTTGAAGGATGGGTTCCAAAGAATTCCAATGCTCATTGGCAATTTCCTTGTTGGTAGGTTGACTTTTAAAAGGCTCTATCATCTGCTTAATCAATTCTTTCATTTCCGCAACATCTGTTTCAATGGTAGACACTCTAACTGTCAAATCCTTATAACTTAATTCATCACCTACTTTAATAGGATCATCTGAATTCCCACCTGTTGTGGTTGTATTTGTTTTGATAATAGGAGAAGACTCCATATCATTAGAAACACATGCCCCTTTTTCTTGGTTCTGGGGACTTCCCACTGAAGCAGAGATTACAGTTGTAACCTCATCAGTGGTTGCCTTCAAGGGAGTCTTAATGATGTAACCACTGTCCAACTGATCACCAATGGGTTCAACAATTGTAGTGGCTGCTCCACTTGAACTACCACCAAGAGTTAAAACTCAACGGGGATAACCTCCTCAACTGTTTGTAGGATAATAGATTGAATTGGTTCAGGCACAGTCATTTGTTGGGCTCTACTCTCAGTAATGTGTGGATGAGAGGAGCTGTTTTGTTTCTAAATTTCAATTGCTTCAAATAGAGTTAATATTGTTGATGGAACTTGAGAAGAGGGTTGAAGTGTAGATAGCGAGATTGCCCTGGGAGAGGGGCTTTTAAACATACTTTCATATGAAAGGTCTACTTCATGTTGTGGTGTCCATGTGCTTACAACATTATCCTTTTGTGAGGATACATGAGGAGTTTGGATGGGTTGAGATCTTTCCAGCAACTATGAGGAAGTAGCAGCAGTGGTTTCAAGTGACATTTGTGTTGTCACTTGATTAACCTCTGGGATCTCATCTTCCAGAGGAACCTTTTTATTTTGTTTGGTTTTGGTGGGCTTTTTTGGATGTGGCAGGTTTCTTTTTGCGTTTTGCTGGTGTGTGTTTGACAACACCGGTTGTGGTGTCATGATCACTAGGAGCAGTTGGCTCAACAACAGAGGTTTGAGCAACAGATGTGGATGCATCTAAAACAGGCTCATCCCCCTTTGTTTCTTCTTTTGAAACTTTTGACTCTTTATCCATAAGTCTGGTAAAAGTTTTACTTGTGAGAGTATTTATTTGAAAAGCTACACCTTGTTCAAAATCTGTTTGTGACACTTGTTTTCGTAGGTAGTAGCTTAGAAGTCTTGGATACAACATAAAAGCATTATTACGAACACTTATTTTCAATTTTTTCACATTAGTCAACAAATCAGAAAATAGTGCTTGTGATAAATTGTAATCAGATTTTGTTAAAATAGCATAACCCAAATACTGAATGTTTAAAGGTATCTCATTAAATGAGGTGGTCTTGGCTGAGAGACAAGTTAAAAGAGTATGAAACAAAAATTTCATTGGCGGAGGGAAGTTTGGTTTGTACATAGTAACTTCCTTTAATTGTGCATCATACCCTCTTTTAATGAACTCTGTATGAAGTTCAGGTTTTTCAAACTTAGTCTTACCTCCCAAGTCGTCCAAATCGAATGTAGTGCAAATTGTAGATGGAGAAATTCGTACCACACTTTTCCCGACCTTAGATATGATGGCAAGTGGATTATTATCTTCAGACTCTATTTCAGCATTAAACCAAAATTGTCGGAGTGTTTCCGTATGAACCGGAGCATCACTAGTAAAGATTGATTTGTATTTCGATGACGTTAAAAGGTCAATTATTGAGTGAAAGCTGGTAGCTGGTTTTCTCGAAGATGGGGAGGTAGTTGTGAGGGTTTTTGATGTTTAGAGACATGATCGGAGAAGAAGGTGATTTAGGGATGAAACAGGGTTTTAGTTGGAGGGTTTTTAATATGTTGGAAACTGCTTTATAGAATTTTGAATTCGAGATGGTAGTGGTAGAAGCTTGATTTAGGGATGAAACAACTTTTATATAGAGAGAAAAAGTGAAGGCTGACGTGGCAGTAGTTACAAATATCTGATGGCTAAGATTTCTCCACGTCAGAACCTCTCTTGTGACAACCGATGACAGTTGTTTGGAAACCTCTGTTGGCCGACTACAGAAGTTGGGAACAGTGTGAGTCAAACAGTCATTAGATAAACAGAAGTTATGAGAACAGATGATAACTTTCAGCAGTGTTTTTATTTTTAGCTAACATCTGTCCACGTCAGAACCTCTCTTGTGTCACAGTCAATAAAAACTATCAAAACTATCAACATTATCAACACTTGTTTCTTCATAATCAAGTTGGGAACAGTGTGACTCAAACAGTCATTAGATAAATATAAGTTATGAGAATCGATGATAACTTTCAGCAGTGGTTTTATTTTTAGCTAACATTTGTCCATGTCAGAACCTCTCTTGTGATAATGGATGACAGTCAGCAGTGTAGTAAATCAACAGTCATTAGGATAAATAAAACTTATGACAACAGACAGTACCTTTCATCGGTGGATGTATTTTTAGGCAAGCAAAGGTTTCAAAAACAGTTGTTTTCAACAGTTGTAACTCAACAGCCGTTAGTCTAACATCTGCTACTAGCCTAACCATTGTTAGTATCAAAACCTCTATTGAGCATTTTAAGATTGAATATCATCTGTTGTTCGTTAACATCTGTTGGCCCATAGCAGACCTCTTCATCTTCACACATTTATTCATCAGCAGATGCTCTCTTTTGTCACACTTTAGCTACAACAAAGATTAATAGTATTAATGTTGATACACAATGTCTATTGCCTAAGTCAACAGTCTAGGTCGTGTCAAATAGCTTGTAATAGGGGTTGAAAGTGAAAAGTTTAAGTTTATTTGTGTTTGTAACCATTTCGTACGAAATGGATTTTGGTATGTCATTTCGCACGAAATGGACTTCGCCATTTCGTGCGGAATGGTTCATGTGGTTTCGTACGAAATGGATCTCCTATAAATAGGAGAGGTGGGTTTTTCATTTGGTACGAATTGGAGAAAGCTGTAACGAAGTGCTGTCAAATTTTCTCCGTGTATTAACGTCTAATATCAATGGAAAACCAGTTTAAAGTGTATTTCTATGCTGTCACATTCTAACACCGATTCTCAGTTACTAGATTGTTTCCGCCTCTCTAGTGACTTAGATTTGACTCAGACCGACTCATTCAGGTCGAATATCGATCCTACAAGTGGTATCAGAGCACAGGATGAGTCAAATCGGCTGAATCAGTGTTGTGAATGGTTTAGAACTCTCTACTTCTACTCATTCTTGGATTTTTGAATGATTCCACGGACAAAATGGACTGAGTTTTGAATATAATGTGTAAAACACCATTTTAATCAATCCTTCAAAGTTTCAGACCTTAATTCAGACTAAAATTGATCATAATGTGCGAAAAACTTCATTTCGTGTGAAAACATGTCATTTCGTATGAAATTTCTGTCCATTTCGTACGAAATGAACCATTTCGTGTGAAGGTTTACTATTTCGCTTGAAAATCTGATCATTTTGCACGAATTGAACTTTTTACCCATTTCGCACGAAATGGATTATCATTTCGTTTGAAAGTGTGATTTCGCTTGAAAGTTCATATCGTTTGAACTCATTCCGTTTGAAATAGTCCATTTCATTTGTGAGTCCATTCTGTTTGAAAGTCCATTTCGTGTAGAAGTCATTTCGTTTGAAAAGTGCATTTTTCAAAAACTTAGAAAATTTTTCGAAACTGATTTCATTTTAAAATGGATAACCAAGAGTTTTATAACTCGTTTTTCGGAGGGGGAATGACAGCAGCTCAAACTCCAGCGAGTATTGCACAAAACGTAAACATGGAAAATGAGCTTGGTACAATGCAGAAGCCACCGAAATTGATGAATATTGACGAGTATTCGGGATGGTCAGATAGGTTTAAAACATGGGTACAGGCAAATCATTTTGAGTGTTGGATGAAAATTGAGTCAAAGTATGTTGTTCCGAAAAATGAAGCTGGTATTGAAAAAACACTTGGGAACTTTACTCCAGCCGAACAAGATAGTTTTAAAGCCGAGAAGAAAATGATGAGTATCTTACAACAAGCCATCAAAGAGGATATTTTGGTTTTGCTACAACATCAGAATGATTCGCAGTCTATCTGGAATGCACTTAAAGTCAAATTTCTTAGAAGTGCCGCAATGATTAAGAGCAAGAAGGCGTTACTCAAAAAGGAGTTTGATATTTTTACATCTATCAAGGGAGAATCAACAAAAGAATTTATCGAGAGGTATTGCCATTTGGTTGTAGAGATGAAGCGGTTGTCCATCAATCAAACAGATGAAGAATGGGTGGATAAATTGGTTGATGCTTTACCGTATGATGGGTGGGGTACTTACTTGATGATGTTAAAAAACAATTTGGAGTATGCTGGTTTTAATCTAAGCACGTTCATCGAGAAGATCGAAGGGCATGAGTTAGAACTTCGAAAGTTAAGAAAGATGAACTCTGCTAATGTACAACAAGATGTTCAGTTGTACTACAAAGGAAGTTCATCTGCTACGACTACTCCAAGTCCAAAAATCCAGACAACATTTAGTGCAGACTCATCAGGAACTTCACAGAGCACACCGAACAACTATTCACCGTTCACAAGTTATGAACCGAATCCTAAGGTTCAAGAACAGGTGTCTCCTCAAGGATCGTCAAGTTCAAATTAGAGTTACGTTTCTGGGATACAATGCAACATTGCCGTAAACATCAAGAATGGTCAAGATTTTACAGAAACAGCTGCAAAGCAACACATCGCACTACTAGCTTCCGTTCTTGAATCATATGAGAGTCTAGTTGCTGGACAGATCGGTAATCCATATATGACAAAGGAGGATTACGACCAAATTGATCCTGAAGAGCTAGAGCTTATTGATATCAAATAGGGCATGGCGAGCCTCGTGAGACGAGCACAGAGATTTATGGAAATAACCAGACAAAACAGTCTCGCAGGACTGGATTGTAAGTTTGGTTTTGACAAAGCAAAGGTTATGTGTTTCAAATGCAAAGAAAAAGGGCATTTCAAACGCGAGTGTCCAAACAGGGAAGTAAACAACCATCAAAATCCGTTTGCAAATGACTATTACCGACAAGCAATCTATCACAAGAATAGTCAGCAACCATTCAACCCAAGACCTCAGATTGAGAACAAGCCTGAAAGGGCTCTTCTGGTAAATCAGGATGATGAGAAGCTACCGGAAGGATTTAGTTGGGATAAATATATTCCTGGTGAAGGTCTTGCTATGATGGCGGAGATTACTGAAGAGCCAGAGTGTGTTGTTGAAGCTGAGGAAGTTGGTGAAGTTATGAGTGAAGAGAGTTTGGCAGAGCTAGAAGAGGCAGCTGTAGAAATTTATTACTATCAATCCGAACAGGAGATTATTGCTAGTTCTTTCAAATCAATAATGCCTCCTAACATGTTTGAGTCTTTTGCAGGTTTCTTCAGTGAGCCAACTACCGGTTTCTGTCCACAATATGAAGTTGAAAAGACTCCAGTTGAAGAAATTATTGATGTTTCTAAAGAGATGAATGTAGAAACTCTCAAGGAGATAGCTGACAAAGCACTGATGGTGAAGTTACAAGAGGTAGACAAAAATCAAGAGTTAGTGTCTGTAGAAATGGAGTCAGTCCAAAAGGAGTTAGTCGAAATGGAGTCAGTAAAAAAGGAGTCCAAGTTCAAATTAGAAAATGTGGAGATCAAATCAGGAGAAAAATCAGAGTCTAAGTCTGATGGTTTTGGTAAACCAGTTATTAAAACTGAAAATGAAGAAAAGGTTTTTGAAAAGAGTGATTCAATTCCTGAAACTCCATGCCAAAACTGTTCAAAAACCTGCATGGATTGTCTTGAAAAAGACAAACAGTTTCAAGAATTGAAGAAATATACCGATAAAGCAAAATTCGATCTTTATGATGTGAAAAATGCTTATGACACTTTATCGAAATCAATCAAAATGATTCAAAATGAAAGTAGAGAAAATGATAAAGCTACTAACTTGTTAAAAGGAACTGTCATGGAAAAACAAATGGTGATTAATATTCATTTAGACACAATCGCATCTTTAAAAAAGGAACTTGAATTGATGCGAATTGAGAATGAAAGGATTGATAAGAAATTGATTAGTTACATTTCTTCATCATATGTGATAGATCAGATTGTTCCTAAACAACCTGATGCTAAACCTGCTTTCAACAACGTTCCACCCCCAATGTGGAATCCTTACACACAGAAATATCCAGATGGGGTGGAAGCAGCATTGAATCTCAAGTTGAGAACTGTAGAAAATGAGTTGCCGGATAATATTGATGTTACATTCTCTCCATCCGACGCTGACAATGAGTCACAAGTTATTAAAACTGTTGTTGATCAAGTGTTAGATGAAGAGAGTGATAACTCTGATTTTAAAACGGTTCAAACTCATCTAGAAAGTTCCAGTTCGGCTTCTGAAAATGATGGAAATTTTCTTGACAAATTCATTCCAAAATCAGAAAAAGTTGTGAATGATGATTCGATCATTGTGGCTTACACGATGACCGGAACTGACAAACTTTCCAATGATTTTGAATTTCCAATTCAGAATGCCAAACTGGAAAATGTTGAGAAAGTTTATAAGCTTGTTGAAATTGACATCTCTGAAGTGATCAACAATACATTTCTTTCAAAACCGAAAAAGTCTTTTCTTAAAAACCAACCAACCAACAACCCAGGAAAGAAAGATGATAGGGTGGGTAATGGTGGCAACAACAAAAGACACGGAAACAATTTCAAAAGGAAAGGTGTTGGGATTGAACCCTATCAGAGGAACAAATAATTAAAGCCAAAACTGGATCAGAGCAGTGGATCCAGAATAAGCAGATGATTACATACAAGTCTCTCCCCTTGAAAGTGATTTCAACATCTGCTGACCTCCTATCTGCTGATCTTGCAAACTGCTGACCGACAACTGCTGCTAAAAGTAAAGACCTGATGAAAGATTAAAGCCCTGCTGATTCAATCTACTGCCTTGAGTCTAGCACTGCTGTTCCGGACAAGTACTGCTGGGTTCACAGCAGTGGAAGGTTGCATCAGCTGATCTATAGTCTATTTTGTAATGTAATGTAATAGCAGTAGTTAACATAGCAGTGTTTGTATAGATCAGAGGTTAGAGTTTGTTAGGAGGTTAGATGTCACTTTCATGGTGACGTCAGCTAAGATGCTCAGTGGTTTGCAAGTGCCTATAAATAGTTCAGTACCTTGTACTGTTCTATTAGCTCTTTTGCATCATCGTCTTCTTTGCACGAACAAACAACTGAGCTCTGGCTGAGGGGGAGTTTGCATTCATTCATCAATCATTGTAATCGTTATTGAAATAAATTCAATCTTCCGATTCATTGTGAAAAGATGTTTGATCAAAGTATTACTCTCGCTTGATTGTATGCAAAGTTTGTTTTCATCATAATTCCGCTGCACACTCATCCATTTTCATTTTAATTACAAACACAAAATACAATCAGAAACAAACTCAGATCCAACAATTGGTATCAGAGCTTGGACATTCAAATTTGATTTAACAATCATTTTGACGTAAATAGTTTGGCTCATAACAGTTGATACTGATCGTTTGTTCGTTCGTTGAAAAACAGAGCAAGGATTAATCACCATTAAAGTTGATTTCTCAGTGTCGATAAAACAACAAGAATGACGTCACAATCTCAGGATGATAAAAACAACATCGGCTCGCTTTTTAAACCACCTTTGCTAAAAAGAAATGAGTACAACATCTGGCAGAGGAGGATAGGTCACATCCTCGCTCAACAAAGCACAGGTTGTTGGAGGTCTGTCGTCTTTGGTCCCCACGTTCCCACAGTGCCAAGCGCTGAAGATGCTAAAAAGTTCGTTCGAAAACCAGTTGAAAATTATACCGAAACCGACTATCAAAAGTTCGAACTAGATGCTAAAGCGTTTAGCATCATAGCATCAGCGCTGCCCAATGAGATATATGCTGGACTGTTACACTGTAACAGTGCCAAAGAGTTATGGGACACGCTTAAGGAACAGTTTGGGGGGGACCGAAGAAGTCATAGAAAACAATAGGGAAATCCTGAACCAACAGTACGAAACATTTTGTCATGTTAGAGGTGAATCACTGACGCAACAATTTGAGCGTTTCAGTTGTCTCATCAGTGAACTGAGGCTTGTTAACACCACTTTTACAAACTCAACTCAGAATAGCAGGTTCCTCAGATCACCGCCAGAAAAATGGGACACCATAGCTTTTGTCACCCGAAACTCACCTGAGTTCAAGGATCTGACCTTGACCCAACTCAACGGTCGACTCCTGACCTACGAAAGGGAGTTGAACCAGAAAAGGAAGTTACAAGAGTCAGGAAAAGCCGTTGATGATTATACATTCGGTAACACTGCTCTTCTGGGTCAAGAAGAATCTGGGAGCAGTGGTAAGGATCAGGGTTATTATCACTTCATTGACATAACTGCTGGAGCAAATTTTAACAACCCTGATCCTCACTCTGCAAGTTATGCATTCACTGCAAACGAAAACCAGATGTCAGACAATCTAAGCTTTGAACTCAATGATTTACAGCATTTTGATCCCACTGACTTAGAGGAAATGGACATCCTACACCAACTGGCCTTGCTAAGTGTTAGAACTAGCAAATTTTACAAAAGAACAGGGTGAAAATTCCCAGGTTTGCATGGGAATCTAAGGGTTGGGTTGGATAAATCGAAAATCAAGTGCTACAAGTGTAATAGGTTGGGACATTTTGCTAGGGAATGCAGGAGTCAAACTACTGGTCCCATAATCACTCACCCTAGCTCAAATCCTAGACCTCAAAATCAAGGCACTGTGCACTATGCCCAGTATGCCCCAGCAGCTCAAGTGAACACTGCTCACTATGCTGCTGCCCCTGTGCCAGTGCACTATGTCCAACCTACTGTTCCTTAGATCCAATATGTTCAAACCCCTGTCCCCCAGGCACAAGTGCAGCCTGCACCTCAAACCACTGCTCCAGCAGCAGTACAACCAGATCAACAAAGTTTTTTTCACTCAAGGGTTTATTGACTGGAGCAGTATGCCTAAAGACCTTAGTGATGAAAATTTTGCACTCTATGCTTCTAATGATTCTTCTCATAATGAATTTTGTTTGATGGCATTAGAGTCAATACAGGAGGGGGTTGAAACCGAAGAGGAACAGCTGAGTATTGAAACAGTGGATGAGGTGACTGAAGCAATGGTTAGTGCTGTGGCTGGTGAACTACTGTTGGGAGAAAGTTCTTGTACCCTAATTGAACCAATGACAGATCCATGGTCTGAAGAAGACAAAGAAGAAGAGAAGGAAGAAAAGGCTGGTGAAAAGAAGGTGAAAGCTGATGATGAAGAGAATCATCAATGTGACTATGCAATGATGGCTGCTGCCAAGGGAGCTTCTGCATGCTTTGATAGTCTTTGGTATGTAGATAGTGGAGGCTCCAGGCACATGACAGGATGTAAAGCCCTCCTCAAAGACTTTAAAATCCATGGAGGGGGTGATATATCCTTTGGGAATAATAGTAAAGGGAAAGTTCTGGGGTCTGGTACAGTGCAATCTGGAAATGTAAAATTTGAAAATGTCAATCTGATAGACAATCTAAAATTCAACCTTCTGAGTGTGTCCCAAATGAGTGACAAAGGGTTTGGGTCATTCTTCACAAAAGATTGTTGTAGGATTGTTGGACCAGAAATGGTCAAAAAGATTGAAGCAATAATCAAAACTGGTCAAACAAAACTTGTTGCTCAAAGAAGTGGCAATGTTTATGTTGTTGATATGTCAAAAGAGTGTCCCAGAGCTGATGCTTGTCTGTTCTCAGCTGCCTCTAATAAAGAGATAGAACTTTGGCACAGAAGGCTGGGGCACACAAATCTTAAGACAATCACTGAAATTTCAAAAAATGGTTTGGTGAGAGGCCTACCACAAAAATTGTTTTCATGTCCTGAACATTGCATTTCCTGTTTAAAAGGAAAACAACATAAAAGTTCTTACAAATCCATTGAAGAGTCCAAAACAACCCAGTGTTTGCAAATGCTACACATGGATTTGTTTGGCCCAGTTCAAGTCATGAGCCTCAAGAAGAAAAGATATTGTTTGGTTATTGTTGATGACTTTTCTAGGTTTACATGGACTTTCTTTTTACACTCAAAAGATGAGACTGCATGCATCTTGCAAGACTTTGTGACACAGGTTGAAAAGCAATTTGACCTTCCAGTGAAAAGCTTCAGGAGTGACAATGGCACAGAATTCAAAAATAAGGAGTTGGATGCCTTCTGTGTGAAGAAAGGGATTGTAAGGCAGTACATTATCCCTAGAACACCAGAGCAGAATGGGGTAGTGGAAAGGAAGAACAGAACTTTGATTGAGGCTGCCAGAACCATGCTTGCAGATTCAGGTTTGCCATTAACTTTCTGGACAGAGGGAGTAGACAATGCTTGCTATGTCCAGAACAGAGTTTTAATAAACCCCAGGCACAAAAAGACTGCTTATGAAATTCTGTATAAAATCAAACCACTGATCTCATATTTCAAGGTATTTGGCTGCCCATGCTTTATTTTGAACTTAAAAGATTCCATTTCAAAATTTGCAGCCAAAATTGATTGTGGTTATCATCTGGGATACTCAACCACTGCCAAGGCCAACAAAGTGTTCAATACACGGACCAAGGCAGTGGAAGAGACTTTGAATGTAAAGTTCAATGAACTTTCATCAATGAAAATCCCAGTAAATCCTGCAGATCTGTTTGATCTTGAAAAATTTACTTTTGAAAATACTGCTATCAAGACTAACATTGCATGTCCATCAGAGGATACAACACCAGACTATGGGTATGAAATCATCATTCCTCAAAGGTCTGCCACAAAGGGAAAAGCATCAGCTGTTCAAAACAGTTGTCAAAGCTCAACCACTGCTACCTCAACAGTTGTTGACCAAAGTAGCCCATCAACCACTGCCTCCACATCCTCAAACACTGCTGACAAAAGTCCCCAAACAGTGGATAAAAGTCAGCAGGTGTCCACTTCATTACCTCCTATTCCACCACCTTTTGAAGCCACTGCTGGGTCATCAAAGTCACCAGCAGTGGTTAGCTCAGATGATACACATTTGCAGCCTTCACCAAAAAATGCCATCATACCATGCCAAGGAGATTTAATCTTCTTGAGATCTCATCCACCTGATCAAATCATTGGCAACATCAATGAAGGGGTGCTCACAAGAAGCCAAACCCAAAACATTTGTCTTTTTGCTGGTTTTCTATCACTCCATCAGCCAGTCAAGTACCAAGAGGCACTGAAAGACAACAGCTGGGTAGAAGCCATGCAAGAGGAGCTCCAACAGTTTAAAAGACAACAAGTATGGGAGCTTGTACCACTGCCAGAAGAGGTTAGTCCCATTGGCACAAAGTGGGTCTTCAAGAACAAAACTGATGAAAGGGGCATTGTTGTCAAGAATAAAGCCAGGCTTGTGGTTCAAGGTTACAGACAGGAAGAGGGGATTGATTATGATGAAACATTCGCCCCTGTTGCAAGATTGGAAGCCATTAGACTGTTCCTGGCCTTTGTTGTCAACCACAACATGAAGGTGTTTCAAATGGATATCAAAAGTGCTTTCCTCTATGGTACAATTCAAGAAGAGGTGTATGTTTGTCAACCTCCAGGTTTTGAGGATCCATTTTATCCTGATCATGTCTACAGGCTAAACAAAGCTTTGTATGGCCTGAAACAAGCACTAAGGGCCTGGTATGAAACTCTTTCCAACTTCCTACTCTCAAATGGTTTCAAAAGAGGTACCATTGATAAAACACCGTTTCTTAAATGGAGAGGGAAGGATTTAATGATTGTCCAAATTTATGTGGATGACATTATTTTTGGAAGCACATGTAACAAAATGTGTGAAGAGTTTAGAGAACTCATGACAGCTGAGTTTGAAATGACTGCAATGGGTGAACTGCAATGCTTTCTTGGTCTCCAAGTACAGCAAATGCAAAATGGAACTTTCATTCATCAAAGCAAATATGCTAAAGAACTTTTGACCAAATTTGATATGAATGATTGTAAACCATGCAGCACACCCATGGCAAAAAAATAAGCTGGTCATGTCTGAGGAAAAAGATGAGCTGATTGACCAAACACTTTATAGAAGCATGATTGGGTCTTTATTGTACCTAACTGCATCTAGACCAGACATCATGTTTGCAACATGTGTCTGTGCAAGAAGTCAATCAGCTCCCAGAAAATCAAATCTCATTGCTGTAAAAAGGATCTTCAGATACATAAAAGGTGCTCCCACACTTGGTATCTGGTATCCAGCTAATGGGAACATCAAGCTTTCAGGTTTTTCAGACAGTGACTTTGCTGGATGTCACACCACAAGGAAGTCCACTTCAGGAGGGTGCCAGTTTCTAGGTGATTGCTTGGTTTCTTGGCAAAGCAAAAAGCAAGCAGCAGTTTCAACATCCACTGCTGAGGCTGAATACATTGCTGCTGCAAGCTGTACAGCCCAACTCCTGTTGCTTCAAAATCAGTTACTGGATTTTGGTATCACTGCCTTAAAGACACCACTCATGTTGGACAGCCAGGCAGCAGAAAATATCATCAAAAATCCAGTTTCTCACTCTACTACCAAACACATTGACATCAGACATCACTTTGTGAGGGATTGCTATGAAAAAGGTTTGATTTCTCTGCATCATGTCCCAACTAAAGACCAGCTGGTAGATGTGCTCACAAAAGCACTTGATACAGCCACTTTTGAAAGCTTGGTCTCTAGGATTGGGATGCTGAACATGGAATACCAAGCAACATCTTGTTTTTCTATAAATAAAAGCAACAAAATGTTTTCAGAAAATCAAAAATTCATCCTTAAAAATAGCTAACAATGAAATTTTCATTGAAATCCTTAAAAGTCTACCATAACCACTGATTGTTGAAAAGTCTGCTCTACTTCAAAAGTCTGTCCACTGCTGAAAGTCAACCCCTGTTCTTTCATTCCTTTGATAAACTCTGTTGTTCAAAAGCAGTGTCTTATCCACTGATATGCTATCCACTGATAGTGAAAATCATCCACTGCTTTCATACCACTGCCTTCATCAGTCACTTTCATAAAAGTACTGTCCTTCACTTTCACCAGGGGTTGTCACGTGGGCAGTACATAGTGGTCAGACCTTTTGTAACGGCTGCCACGTCAGCATTCACTTTCTTCCCTATAAAAATCCCCCACTCACCACCAAAACAGGGTTTTACTGTCGAATTGAATTCTTAAAAATTCTCTTCTCAAAGCAGTTTTTCATCTCATCTTTCACAAATTTCTTCGATCATTTTCTTCAAAAATGACAAAATCGAAGCCATCTGAAAAACCCACTTCCAAATCATCAACGAAAACAGCCTCTCAAAAGGCAATCTCCACTGAAATTCCTTATAAATCATCTCACAATCTCCTGGGTCTTCTCACAAAACCAGGAACCACCAATGTTTTCGATTCCATCATTGACACCATGGCAAAATCAAAGTACAAAACTTTGTTCATCGCCGATGTACCAATCTATTTGGAGACCCAAAGAGAGTTCTGGAAAAATGTAACCCTTGAAAAACAAGGAGACACTGCAACCACCATACACTCTTCTATAAAGGGTAAAGCTGTCCAAATCACGCCACAATCCATTTCAGAGGTCTTTCAACTCGATGATCAGGAAGGTAAAACTTCTTTCACTAAAAACGAGTTACAAACTGACTTCATTGAGAGAGGATATGAAGCCACAATGATGAAGAAACTTACCTTACAAAAAGGTTATTTTCCTTCTGTAACCAGATTTTTATTTCATACCCTCCTACTATGTGTTTCAAACAAAACCACTTCTTTCAATGAAATACCTTTAAAGATTCAAAATCTGGGATATGCAATTCTTCAAGAAGAAAATTTTAACTATTCTCGGGAAATCTTTAAGGATTTGGTTAATAATGTTGAAACAAAATCATTCTTACTGTTTCCATGGTTTTTAAGTTACTATTTTGAAAAGAAATTCAGTAAGGATGATTTAGCAACAATAATCCAAGGTGATTCTACTCAAATAAACAGTTTAACAACTGAAACTTTTTCAAGAATGTTAGCACCTTGCAAAACACAATCAGAGGTGCCTGAGCAGAATTTAGCAGCTACCACTGCTCCTCAAGTATCTGCTGCTGAGCCTACTGCTCAAGGTGATCAAAGCAGCAGAACAACTGTTTTGAAACCCACACCTACAAATCCCAAAAGGCCAAACAAAAAGAAAAATCAAAAACCCCCCAAACTAATAAAAAAGGCAACTCTGGAGGATGAGATACCAGAGCTACTGCCTGTGACAACACAAATGTCACAAGAAACCACTGCTGCTACTTCCTCACAGCAGTTGGTACAAATATCTCAACCCAGAACCAAAACTCCTCCTGCTTCTTCACAAAAAGAACAGGTTGTACACATAGGGCCACCACATTATGATGCTCTGGAAACACTCGTTTCCATCATCCACAGCCCAATGCCCGGGGCAAATTCTCTTTCTACACCCAACCTCACATCCATAATTCCACCAAAAACACAACTTTTGTTGGATGCAATAGATTTGAACCAGGCATTACTCAGTCCTTCTCAATCACCTGTTAATGAGAATATGCCTCAACAACTGACTGAGCCTGATGTATCATTCCTTGCTAACCGACCAACACAACCTGAGGAGGTTACACCCCTTGAGTTACAAGTAACTCTTGGTGGTAATCCAAGTGAAGCAGCCACTACAACTATTGAACCCACTGGTTTACAGTTGGACAGTGGTTACATTCATAAGACTTCCTTGGAGGCAATTCCTTTTATAGCACCTCTGCCAACCACCAGTGGATTTATTTATCCTACTAGCAACATCAAAAGGTTGTCAAGTGTTGAAGGGAGAAGACCCCAGTACCAAGAAAAAGGGGCATCGGTGGTTAATGTTTGGAGTATACTCCCTACCTCTACCACTAATAAAACCACTGTTAGTGGGAAATCAGATGATCCCATTAAATTGGGTGATGGTTTAAAGTACCAGAAATTGACGGATCGTGTTGAAAAGCCTGATAACTCTGTTGCAGAACTCAAAGACATGCTACAACAGTTGTTACAAGTACAAAAGGTACAATCCACTGCTGTTCCACCTCAAGCACCTGCTCCACAACAGGCACCTGCTACAAATGAGTTCTGGAATCTATTTCAACCTTTTCTCCATCAACAAGCACAAATAGCAGATTAGCAACATGAAAAACATGTTCAACAGCTGAGAAATGCAATGGAGTCTAGGTACAAGAACACTCAGGCTGATCTAAAGGCTCTCAAAACTCAAATCTTGCACACCACTAGCACTGCTCCTCCAACTGTTCTCTTCATTGATCAACTTCCCCCAGATAATGCCAAAAAGGGGGAGAAAATTCAGGAGTGGAAAAAGAAGGGAATAGAGGATGGTCTCTACACTGAACCAGAAAATGCAAACATGACCAAACAGATCCCTCTGCCAGATGGAAGCAAGAAAATTGATGTGACCACAAATGCATTGGCAGAAGCAGTTGCAAGTGTAAAAAGGGATAGAGAGGCCAAAAAGAAAGCCTGGGTGGATTATCCGGATCAGGGTACTTCAGGGTCAAAAGATGATGAAAATCTTGTTGATGAAAAGAAGAAGCCTACAAGAAGAGTAAGGCTACCTAAATCCATTCCAACCAGACGTTCAAAGTCTGTTCCAAAACCACCACCTAAAACAGCTGTTGTAACTCCTGTTGTACCCACTACTGTTGGTACTTCAGTGGTTTCAACATCTGCTCCCACTTCAACACACACCACTTCAACATACACTACATCCACTGCCTTACCACCATCACCACCAAAAACAAAATCACCTCCTGCCAAAAGGCAGAAGACAGCAGTTGTTACAACATCTACTGTAAAGACAACAGTGGTTGGAACACCAGTTGTTTCAACAACTGTTAGTCAATCACAAACCACTGCCACTACATCCACCACCACTGTTCCATCCAAAACATCATCAGCCCCTCCTCAAACAAAGAGGAGAAGGCTAATTCTCAAAGATGATGACACTTCACCATCACAAACATCTTCAAAATCTTTAGCTCTTGTCCCAATACCAAAACCAGTTCCTCTCTCTTCAGTTCGAATGCACAAGCCCTTACCTCCTGCAGGTGTTCAATTTCCTCTTAAACTAGCAGCTGTTAGAGAAGAAATAAAATCTTTTTACTATGAGGATGACCCTGCCAAAAGGAGTTTGCCATCAATAAAATGATATCCCTGGCCTAAAAATGTTGATGAATATTTAAAAATCAAGGCCAAGCAATTAGAGGATATTTCAAAAAGAAACACACAAGGGAAATCTGACAAAGAAATTTCAAGAAACTATCAATATCTGCTCACACAAGTCAGATCCCTAGAACAATTTGCAAAAAATGTCAGTCAACAAATTTCAGAAAGAGCAGCTGAAACTTTGAAGAAAGACTACATTGAAAGCATCATGGCTCACAAGAAGTACAAAGGAGAGAGATACATGTACAAAGAGTGGACTGTTCCTGAGCTTGAAAATGAAGCAGCAAGAATTCAAGACATGATAAAAAGGAAAGTCACTCACACTCTTCCTGACTGGGCAAAGTTTAGAAAGAATGTACCTGACAAACAGGTAGAACTGAAACGAATGAAAGAAGAACTGGTTGCTGCTGAATATGGAAACAAAAGACAAATTGCTAGATGGAAAGAAGATGTGGTCAGGTTCACCTACAAAAGGTTGGAGGAACTAAGAAAGAAAGATCCAAAAGTTCCTCAAAAGCCTGACTATCCTGAAGCAGAGGTTTCAAAAAGACCAACAAAGCTGCAAATCAGGAGAGCCACTGCTCCAACTGGTGCTGTCATCTATAAAAGAAGGACACACAAACAGTTGGGAGGTGAAACCATCCAAGAGATGATAAAAGGAGATGACCTTGTAAAAGAAGGCATAAAGAAAATGATCATAGAAACTCTTGGTTTGGATCAAACTGCAAATACTGCTCAGCCAGTTATGAATAGGCCAGCCTCACCAAATACCTCTGCAAATAAACATCTCCCAAGAAACCCACCAGGCTCAAAAATACAAAAGTGGGAAACTGACAAACAGACCTGCGTATTGACTTTGCTCAGGTCTGGTGGAGAAGTGGAGAAAATATCAAGGGAACAAGCTCTTGGCCTGAGTCTTGAAGATTTGCAGGATCTCCTTGATCTTCCACTTAGCAGGGATGATGAAGACACAGATGCCCTAGACTTTGAACTACAATTTAAAGGTCAGATAAGGGAACTGTTGATGAGGCAATAAATGTCCACAATAATGAAGAGTTTTTGCATTATCTGTTCCAGGGGGAGATTGTTGGGATTGAACCCTATCAGAGGAACAGATAATTAAAGCCAAAACTGGATCAGAGCAGTGGATCCAGAATAAGCAGATGATTACATACAAGTCAATCCCCTTGAAAGTGATTTCAACATCTTCTGACCGACAACTGCTGCTCAAAGTAAAGACCTGATGAAAGATTAAAGCCCTGCTGATTCAATCTACTGCCTTGAGTCAAGCACTGCTGTTCCGGACAAGTACTGCTGGGTTCACAGCAGTGGAAGGTTGCAGCAGCTGATCTATAGTCTATTTTGTAATGTAATGTAATAGCAGTAGTTAACATAGCAGTGTTTGTATAGATCAGAGGTTAGAGTTTGTTAGGAGGTTAGATGTCACTTTCATGGTGACGTCAGCTAAGATGCTCAGTGGTTTGCAAGTGCCTATAAATAGTTCAGTACCTTGTACTGTTCTATTAGCTCTTTTGCATCATCGTCTTCTTTGCACGAACAAACAACTGAGCTCTGGCTGAGGGGGAGTTTGCATTCATTCATCAATCATTGTAATCGTTATTGAAATAAATTCAATCTTCCGATTCATTGTGAAAAGATGTTTGATCAAAGTATTACTCTCGTTTGATTGTACGCAAAGTTTGTTTTCATCATAATTCCGCTGCACCCTCATCCATTTTCATTTTAATTACAAACACAAAATACAATCAGAAACAAACTCAGATCCAACAAAAGGTGTTGGTTTTGAAAAGAAAATGGCTAAAAAGGATGTCAAGTCAAAGGAGAAATTAAATGATGTGTTCGTTGTTGGTCCTAGTACTGAAGTTGAGAAAGATTATATCTTCAGTCAGAAAGCTATTGATGATTTCAATGCAGCTCAAAAGTTGAAAGATGAGACCAACAGATCTACTTTTGTTAAATATGACAAAAGAGTCTGTTACCGCTGCAACAAAATTGGTCACATGGCCAAACAGTGTGTTAAAAAGATTGAAATACCTGTTTTTCATAAACCTAAACAGAAAACTTCAAATGATGTTAAAGGTAAAACTCCGACGGTTTCCCCCGTACGTATTCTGAAAAGAGGTGAATCTTTGAAGTCCGAGGATAAGCCAAAATCTACCTTTGAGATTGGTGAATCTTTGAAATCTCCAAAGACTTCAAAGGTTTACCCTAAAACCAAAATTTTTCAAAACCAATCATGGGTGGAAAAACCAAAACAATCGTTTGAAGAAAAGAAGATGGAAAAGGTCCTAAAATCTAAATCAACAATGTTTGTAACAAATGAAGGTAAAATTGAATTCGAGTTAGAAAAAGTGATTGAAGAATTCCCACCTATTAAGGAGGGAGATCTGAAATCAAAACCAAAACCTGTTGTTCCAAATGTGATTTTCGACATTCCTAAAGTCGATGTAACTCATGATATCGTGTTTGGTAGCATACCAATTGTGGAAAAATCATGGGTATCGTTGTTTAAATGATTGTCTGTGATGTGTGCAGGGGCTTCCGAGATCTATTATCTCGAAGTGGATCATGGATAGCGGCGCATCAAGGCATATGACTGGAATGTTGGCTTTGCTCTATGACGTCAAATCAATCAACGGAGGATATGTTGGATTTGCGGGAACACAGGGTGGTCGAATTGTTGGTGAAGGAATATTAACCAATGGGGTAGTAACGTTTGATAAAGTGAACTATATCACCAAACTTGAAAACAATCTGTTGAGCATATCGCGGATCTGTGACAAGTCTTTCACAGTTCATTTTACTAAAACTGAGTGCTTAATCATTAAACCAAGATTTAAAATTCCTGAAAATATGGTGTTGATGCGAGCTCCTAGGGAAAACGATTTGTATGTCCTGGACATGAGCGTCGCAACAACATCAGACAAAAAGCCAAAATGTTTTGTAACAAAATCAAAAGCAACTGAAAAAGAGTCAAGAATGTGGCATCGAAAGATAGGCCACATTCATGTGAGAAAAATGAATTTCTTGGTACACAATGATTTATTTGAAGGTGTTAATCTGAAAAAATTTCATTTGAATGATGATTATGTAGAATGCAAAAAGGGTAAGCAAACCAAGAAGTCACACCCAAAGAAGTTATTGAATTCAATCAGGCTACCGCTAGAAAGACTCCATATGGATCTTTTTGGTCCGGTAAATGTAAAGAGCGTATGTGGAGAGTCCTATTGTTTAGTAGTCATTGATGACTTCACAATATTTTCTTGGGTGATGTTTCTCATAAGCAAAGACGAAACGTTTGAATCATTGATGAAATTATTCAAGAAGATGGAGACGCTGTACAAACTGCCGACCAGAAGAATTCGAAGTGATAACGGAACAGAGTTTAAAAACAACCGTATGCTTGAGTTCTGTAACAACACAGGCATTCTTCATGAATTCAGCGCACCATATACTCCACAGCAAAATGGTGTCGCGGAACGAAATAATCGCACGCTGATCGAAACAGCACGTACAATGCTGGCAGATTTCAAATTGCCTATATACTTTTGGTGTGAAGCAGTTGCAACAACATGCTATACACTGAATCGTGTTCTCACTGTGAAAAAATACAAGAAAACTTGCTTCGAGTTGCTTCATCGCTATAAACCAAATCTGAAATTTTTAGAACCGTTCGGATCACCTTGTACTTTTATTGATCCAGATGGTAAATTTGGTGCGAAAGCTAATGAAGGTATTTTTGTAGGTTATTCGAGTCCACTGAAAAGAGTATTTATTCCATGCTTGGGGAAGATTATTGAAGTTCAGCATGTCGACTGTCAACGATATACAGCTCCGAGCCAACTTCCCGGAAAAAGATTGCTTTTCAATTACGATAAACTCTGGGAGTCGTTCCAGTTGCCGACTGAGCCAAGTGAAGAGGAACTAGCATACTTATACCAACAACAGCAATCTCAAATGCAAGATCAAGTACCAAGACCGTTGGTAGTTTCTCAACCCAATGTGGGTGCTAATGATCACGAGGCTGATCCAAGTGGAACAACGCACGAAGCTCCAGATGAAACAGCTCCAGTTTTTTATCAATCTGACGACTCAGAACCGGAAACCGATCCGGTTTTTGATGAGGAACCAAATACTGTGACTACGGATGCTGTTGATAACACGGGTGATCAGGATATCAGAAACTTGCAATCGGAAGTGAGCGTGCCAGACACAGTCATGCCGAGAACTTTGTCTTATCATCCATCGGAACAAATCATCGGAGATCAACAAAGGGCTTACATGTTTTTATTCTTCTGTAGCTCCTTTACAGGAAGAATTCTCTTTAAAATGCTTTATTTCACAGGTAGAGCCAAAGATATATAAAGAAGCATTAACAGAAGACAGTTGGGTGAATGCGATGCGGGAAGAGCTGCAGCAGTTTGAGAAACTTGGAGTGTAGAGATTGGTGGATCTCCCGGAAAATCAAAAGCTGATAAAGACCAAGTGGGTCTTCAAGTGTAAGCGGGATGATAGCGGGGTCATTGTGCGAAACAAAGCACGTTTGGTAGTCCAAGGTTTCAGTCAGCAAGAAGGCATCGACTTTACAGAAGTGTATGCGCCTGTTGCTCGAATCGAGGTGATTAGAATCTTCCTGGCATTCGCGTCTTGGAAAGGATTCAAGGTCTACCAATTAGATGTTAAATCAGCATTCCTTTACGGAAAAATCAAAGAAGAAGTGTACGTTGGACAACCACTGGGGTTTACAGATCCAGTGCACAAAAACAAGGTCTATCTTCTCGACAAAGTGCTTTACGGATTACACCAGGCCCCGAGAGCCTGGTACGAGATGCTTTCCCAACATCTGCTGACCAACGGGTTCATCAGAGGGACGGTCGATAGTACCTTGTTTATAAAAGAGGTTGCATGGCATCTACTCATCGTGCAGATTTACGTTGACGACATAATTTTTGGATCGACAAACGATGAGCTGTGCAAAGAGTTTGAGAAGGTTATGAAGAAAAAATTTGAAATGAGTTCGATGGGGGAGATGAAGTTCTTCCTAGGGCTACAGGTTGAGCAAATGCCCGAAGGAATCTTCATACACCAGACGAAATACGTGAATTATGTGTTGGACAAGTTCAACATGTCCGAATCATCTCTAATTTCAACCCCTGGCTCAAAATCATGGGATATGTCCGGACGAAAGCGGTGAAAAGGTTGATGAGACGCACTATCGGTCGATCATTGGATCATTAATGTATTTGACTGCGTCAAGACCGGACATCATGTATCCAACTTGCCTATGCGCTTGATATCAGTCTAGCCCGAAACAGTCACACCTGATGATTGTGAAGAGAATTTTACGGTATCTTAAAGGTTGCCCAAGCACCGGCTTGTGGTATCCTAAATCTGATGACTTTT
The DNA here is from genome assembly GCA_030545235.1 of Helianthus tuberosus. Classification (NCBI taxonomy): domain Eukaryota; kingdom Viridiplantae; phylum Streptophyta; class Magnoliopsida; order Asterales; family Asteraceae; genus Helianthus; species Helianthus tuberosus. The sequence continues at coordinate 164,062,112 of CM060359.1, forward strand.
CTCTTACAGGTTATGCAGACTTTGACTTCGGGAGCTGTAAGCAAAATGCAAAGTCCACAACTGCTTGGTGCCAGTTCTTTGGAACTCGGCTTGTTACCTGGCAATGCAAGAAACAAACCACAGTCGCTCTCTCGACCTGTGAGGCTGAATACGTTTCGGCTTCCAGCTGTTGCTCTCAGATCCTCTGGATCCAGCAGCAGATGAGGGACAATGGTTTGCAGTTCTTGGATACACCAATCTTTGTGGACAATGAGGCAGCAATAAATATCACTAAAAATCCGGTGCATCACTCTAAAACGAAACATATTGAAATTCGACATCATTTCATCCGTGATTGTTACGAGAAGAAATTGATTCGAATTGATAATATATACACCGATGATCAGAGAGCTGATTTTTACACAAAACCTTTTGATAAAAAGAGATTTAACTATCTTTTGAAATTAAACGGGTTGAAAAATTTGTTTTCTGGGAGGGTTGTGGAGTGTGAAGCCGAGGAGGACGGCAATTAGAAGTGATCTGCGTCGTGTTGTCAAGTTTCTGTACAGTTTATTTTCTGCTTTTGATAAAACCAAAAACACAAAAATATGTTTTTGATTTTAGGGGGAGAAAGTTTTCAGAAAATATAAAAACATGATAAAATTTCAAAATCCAAAAACATTTGAAAAAAAAATCAAAAAGAGTTTGTGTAAAAAGGGGAAATGATAGTACATCAGCTAGACAGTTGCAGCACGCTAAAGAAATGTATAGTTTAAAAGTATTAAGAAGTCTCGCTGATGATGTGCCGATAGGTTTTTGCACATTTAGTAAGTTTGTTCGGGATATAAACATAAATCATTTCTTGCTTTTACGTGGGGAACATCTCTCGGATATATAGGTAACCCCTGAAATCCTGTTTGAAAGGCTCTATTTCTAACATACTAGGTCTTTGTACGTCTTGATATCTGGGGTATTATACCAGGACTTCTGATTTTGCGGGAGCAATAGCCTAGTCCTCGTATAATACTTTGTACTGCTTTACTCATAAAGCCTCCCCTCAGCATAAAAAATGATGAAACATTGAAAAATGCTAAATCATGTGCTGTTGTAAAGAAGATCCCCAAGGGGGACCCACCTAAAGTCGAGCCATCATTGTGACAACCCTCACCAAACCAGGTATCCGTACGAATTAATTAATATTTAATTACTACTTAATTACTGTGCTTGCTTATAACTATGATTAAACTTCCTACTGATTCCTGATACGTACATACTCATGCATCACATTTTATACTGTCACTCCATTATTTACACACAAACCTTAGTGACAACCTTGATGCACAAAAGCACAGTGAACACACTATACGGGATACCCAGTAAACATAGCCAGCATCAGACAGTTACTGTATCTGAGGCCAGTATGAGCCGGGAATAGTTTACTACACTAATAGGGAGTGTAGGGAGGTGAGAATTGTTAAACTGCGTCACTAGGTAATAATTATAGTGACCGGGTGTGCCTAAAACATGTGTTAATTACAAAATTCTGCACTTTAATATAAAATTCAGCCTTTAATCATGTGAGTTACTTGCAAAAATAAATATGGCAAAACAATCTTGTATGCTTTCCTAAGTGTTGGAATTAAATTCGTTACAAAAAGATGTATAAAAGACCCTATGCGATATAATTTAACACTTTAACGGAACGTTACCCAACCGAACAACCGGACATTACCCGGGATACTAAATTTTTTTCAATAACATTGTTTTATTATTTTTGGCTAGACATGATCCCCGTTTGCCATAACACCCACTAAAAACTTTATAATTATCAAGTAATATCATTTTACTTATAATATAACCTATGGTTACATTAGTGGAAATTTTGCAATCATACTTTCCCCCTCACAACCGATTATGGAAAATGTGGGACTTCCCACTCTTGATCCTTTTGAATAAAAAAATGATATTATGTTAGGTATTTGTCTAGATAATGCAATTATTAATAAGGTGTTGATAAATCTCACTATAAACCACTAGGTTCCTTATTAAACATAATCTACATTATTAAACACCCACACTCCTTCCCTTCTTCCTAAATTTCGGCAGCCACATCCCTCCATCATACAACCATCTTCAAGTTCTTTTCAAACAATTCCTACACATCCAAGGGTGCTAGAGACCGAACAAGTAAGCTTTGTGCACTCGGAAGCTTAAGGACCGCTCTCGTTTTCTTTTAATCCTTTTGATCATCCCTAGCCTTGTGCTAGTAGTAAGTTACTTGTACACCCTTATTCATCTTGTTCCATGGTTAAAAAGTTAGTACGGTGATCGTATATATGCGTTTTAGTAACATTTAACCTACAAACAGTTTGCTGATTTGCACTTTCAGCCGACTTTAACTGGCTGTAAACAGGTCATAACTCAACAAAAATTTGATTTTCTTAATTCTATAACATGATATTATGAAATACGGTTCTAATGGCACTGGAATCATAATTTTTGGACTTCGTTTACTATTTTTAAAGACCCGTTTTGTAACAGCAGCTCAAGCTGTATTTTTACTGCTAAAAATAAGCGTCCTATTTTCCGTCATAACCTGGATTCTGTGTAGAGTCAGATCATGAAATTTATACAGTAGATGATCACAGATGTATTTGTAATTCTCCCACTGGAATTTCATCAATCGGACTTACGATGAATTTTAAATGAATTTTTCCGTAAACTGCAGTCAGAAAGTGACGAATCTGATTGCAGTCCGGTAAATTAATTTCTATAAAATATTGGTAATGAACTGGACCCCGATATTTTTACACAATAAATTTTGGATTATATATGACATCCTGTAAAAATTTTAGAATTTTTGGAGAAGGTTAACTATTTTATTAAAATGCTCGAAAACAGTCCAGTTTTGATTAATAAAGCTGAAATGACATAAGTCGTTTATTGCATGTCTAATTGTCGGGTTGACTATGTGAGAACGATCTACAGGTTATATGTAAAAAAAATGATATGATTTTAAGCATGGACACCTCCATTTACAAAGGAGACTATGGCGAAATTTTCCGAAAATCCTAACACTTAATAAATATTTTCTGGACAAGTGTTTATTAGTATATTTTAGATTATGTTATCAAAGATAAACCTCGCCATAAATTTTATAACAAAGTACAAAGTATCGGAGGATGATTTTATACATAAAAATGATTAAGTATATAATCTCAAAAGGGGACTTAAAAATATATTTCCGATACGAACATACGTATGTAAAATGTCCCATCCTTGGGAAGGAAACATTTATATATAAAATACTTTGGAAGTATTAATACAAGAATATTGCATGAACCAAATATTCCAACACGACATATGATTAAGTAAAAATATTAATTATTTTGACAAATAATTATTACTCGGAATAATAAAAGAAACGTATCTCAAAACATTTAACTCTAAGCCAAGGCACGGCCCGTTCGTCTAATAGACATTAGTACATTGTAGGTTGTCGTGTAGCTGACAGAGTTGAGACACGGTTCAAGACGCAATACAGTGAGTTCATGTCCCCCTTTTCTCTTAACTGTTTTCAGTTTTATACTTCGGGGGTGGAATACATGTTACAATTATTACACTAAATGTTTACAGACAAGTGAGTTCATGTCCCCCTTTTCTCTTAACAGTTTTCAGTTTTATACTTCGGGGGTGGAATACATGTTACAATTATTACAGACATTTTATACATGGTATGGTTAGCTTAAGGAGGGTTTACTACTTAGATCATGTGAGTGGGTAGGTGGAACTTAAGGCCATTAATCCTCGTTGTAGGACCGAGGGTCATGAGCGGTAGATCTATCTGGGTGTAGCGATCCCAGCCCCAGGCCCAAACAGTACGGACCTCGGGGTGACTTTGTGCCCGACGCATAAATCTGCTAGGTTTGAGTCTTCCTACAGCATTTCACACATATCAATGGCCTTGCAAACCATTGGTGATCTCTTTATTTCCTTAATTGCTACATACCAGGGATTTTACACTTACAAAGGTTTTACATACTCACTTACACATGAACTCGCTCAACATTTTCGTTGATTTTTCTAACTTACATGTATTTCAGGGAACTAAGGATTTGGCACAGTATGCTACGTTTTCATGCTGCGTTAGAGTTGGGATCATCCGAGTTTAGGGGTTGTGGCTTTTATCTGGATGAGTCACAGTTCTTAAACTACGTCTACTTTAAGTTGTGGTTGTGTCTTTCAAACAATGTTTTTATGATATTAGGTTGAAATTTCCGTTGCTTGTATCAACGCCTTAAGACAATGTTGTGGTATTTTACTTAAATAAATGGATGATCTGCATGGTTTTATTTTCATATAGCTTTGTTGTGATTAAGCTATGGTATTAAGAAGTCACACCAAATAAACCCACGCTTCCGCAAAGCCAGGGTGTGACAGCTTGGTATCAGAGCCTCAATCATAGCGAACTAGGATTCTTTCTCGAGTCTAGACTATGATCACTAGGGCTCTCACGAAAACATTTTTACAATTGCATACACGAAACGTCCAGATCCAGGGTACAAACATTTTTACAAACAAAAGGCACAAATACACCGTTCAAAAATTTATATTTCAGTCTTAGAGACTGAGGGAGTTTAGCCTTAGAGGCTGGGAAGGTTCTGTCTTAGAGACTGAGGGAGGTTCAGTCTTAGAGACTGAGGGGCTCAATCTTAGAGATTGGGGATGTTTAGTCTTAGAGACTGGAAGGTTTGATCTTAGAGACCAGGGAGTTAGTTTGAGAAATTAAGGAGTTCAGTCTATGAGACTGGGTGGGATAGTCTGGGGAAGACTAGCATTATTACTTGCTTACATTGATTGTGACTTACATGCGTTGTTGCATCATTTATTTTGCGTTATGACATGAGATATTATGAGTTATTGTGTTATTACATACGCATATTACTTACTATACTTATTATGAACGGACCAATATGATCTTTCTTTTAGAAGATGCCTCCGCGACGCGACCCAGGCATGCCTACTACCCAGGCAGAACTCCAAGGGATAATTACCGCAGCCATAGCACAATATGCGGCCTCCCAAGGAGGAACTAGCGGGAACAATTCGAACAACAACGGCAACAACAATCCACCCCATGGGTGCACCTACAAACAATTCCTTGACTGTAAGCCAGTAAATTTCAATGGCACTGGAGGTGCTGTTGCGTTTGTTAGGTGGGCTGAAAAGACAGATTCGGTTCTGAGAATGAGCAAATGTGCTCCCGATCAACAAGTCACTTACATTTCAGGGCTGTTTCTGGATGGTGCTCTATCGTGGTGGAATCTGCAAGTGCAAACTTTAGGAGAAGCCGCTGCTTATGCATTAACTTGGGCTGAGTGAAAAGAGTTAATGAGGAAAAAGTACTGCTCGCGTGCTGAAATACAGAAGCTAGAAACTGAGTTCTGGCACCTAAAAATAGAAGGTCCTAAGATTGCAGAATATGTTCAAAGGTTTCATGATTTGTCCCATGTAGTGCCATACATGGTCACGCCAGAATTTAAACGCGTTGAGCGCTTCATCTGGGGATTGGCACCCCAGATCATGAGCATGGTAACCACGTCCAAGCCTGCAACCATTACTGAAGCCATCGACCTGAGCGTGTCACTTACTGAGGAAGCTATCCGTCTAAACAAGTTTCCAAACTCTGACCCCAAGAAGAAAGAAATTCACGAGGAATCCTCAGGAGAAAACAAACGGAAATTCTCCAACTTCAAACAAGGCACCAGTAGTTCAAACAAAAAGGGGTACATGGGCACTCTGCCCAAGTGTGAGGTATGCCAGCGCCATCATTCCGGCCAGTGCAGATTAAGGAAATGTGAGTCATGTGGAAAGAACGGCCACTCGAAGGATACATGTTGGGCTGGAACTGGTGCTGGGCGTGGTGGTAATCGAGGCAATGGGAATGGTAATGGAAACCGCCAACAAGGAGGAAATGGCGGAAATGGAAACCGTGGGAACTTTGCAAACCAAGCTGGGAGTGAAAATCGCAACCAAAACAATGCTCAAGGTGGAAATGGAAATGGGAATGGTCGGGGACCAGGGTGTTTTAACTGTGGAGACGTCGGGCACTTTAAGAGGGAATGCCCAAAACTGAACCAAGCACAAGGAAGAGTCTTCAACATTGGTGCAAGGGAAGCGCGCCAGGATCCAAACGTTGTCACTGGTACGTTCCCTATAAATCAACGCTTTGCATCTGTGCTATTTGATACTGGTGCCGACTATAGCTTTGTATCGTTAGAATTTAAGAATATGCTTGGGTTAACTACTAGTAAGTTAGACATTCCGTACTCAATTGAGCTGGCTAATGGGAAACTAATTGAAACAAATGAAGTCATCAGAGGATGCGTGATAGAACTAGGAGGATACGAATTTACGCTAGATCTACTGCCAGTCAAGTTGGGGAGCTTCGACGTGGTAGTAGGGATGGATTGGTTGTCAAGCAACAGAACTGGGATTATTTGTCACGAGAAGACCATTCGCATCCCAATGGCGGATGGAGAAACGATCATAGTACACGGAGAGAAGCGCGATATGCCTCTGAGGATCATTAGTTGCTTGAAGGCTAGAAAGTGTTTGAAGAAGGGATGTGTTGCCTTCTTGGCACACATCGTGGATAAAGAAGCAGCTGAGCCGAGGATAGAAGACATTCCAGTCGTGAATGAATATCCTGAAGTCTTTCCAGAAGACCTGCCAGGATTGCCGCCACAAAGACAAGTCGAGTTTCATATTGACTTAGTTCCAGGCGTCGCGCCTGTAGCTAAGGCACCTTATCGACTTGCACCATCAGAAATGCAAGAGCTGTCAACGCAACTTCAAGAGTTGTTAGACAAGGGATTTATCAGACCAAGCTTCTCGCCTTGGGGAGCTCCAATTTTGTTCGTGAAAAAGAAGGATGGTAGTTTTCGCATGTGTATAGACTACCGGGAGCTGAATAAGTTGACAATCAAGAACAGATATCCTTTGCCAAGGATCGATGACCTATTCGATCAATTACAAGGTTCAAGTTTTTACTCAAAGATCGATCTACGATCAGGTTATCACCAGTTAAGGATACAAGAGGAAAGTATTCCAAAGACGGCCTTTAGAACTCGATATGGACATTACGAGTTCCTGGTTATGCCGTTTGGTTTAACGAACGCGCCAGCAGTATTCATGGATTTGATGAACAGAGTCTGTAAACCGTACCTCGATAAGTTTGTGATTGTGTTCATTGACGACATTCTAATCTACTCGAAGACGAAAGAAGAGCATGAGCAACATTTAAGAGCTATCTTAGAGCTACTTAAAAAGGAGAAGTTGTACGCAAAGTTCTCAAAGTGCGAGTTCTGGTTACGCGAAGTTCAGTTTCTTGGTCATGTGGTTAATGGAAATGGAATCCATGTGGATCCTACAAAGATCGAGGCGATCAAGAACTGGGAAACTCCAAAGACGCCAACCGAGATTCGACAGTTTCTAGGTTTGGCTGGTTATTATCGCAGGTTCATTGAGGATTTCTCGAAAATCGCTCAACCTTTGACCTCTCTCACTCAGAAAGATAAGAAGTATGATTGGGGAGACAAGCAAGAAGAGGCCTTTCAGTTGTTGAAGAACAAGCTTTGTGATGCACCGATCTTATCGCTACCCGAAGGAACGGATGACTTCGTGGTATATTGCGACGCCTCGCGTCAGGGTTTAGGCTGCGTCTTGATGCAGCGACATAAAGTTATAGCATACGCGTCACGCCAATTGAAGATCCACGAGAAAAATTACACCACGCATGATTTGGAATTGGGCGCGGTGGTGTTTGCACTAAAAATCTGGCGACATTATTTGTATGGTACGCGATGTACAATCTTCACTGATCACAAGAGCTTACAGCACATATTTAACCAAAAGGAGCTTAACATGAGGCAAAGACGCTGGGTTGAACTATTGAATGACTATGACTGTGAAATCAAGTATCACCCAGGGAAGGCGAATGTGGTCGCTGACGCTCTAAGTCGGAAGGAAAAGGATTAAGCCCATAAAGGTTAGGGCTTTGGAAATGATTGTTCAAACGGACCTCTCGTTGCGCATTCGTGCCGCGCAGAGAGAAGCTCTTAAGGAAAGGAATATTGAGAATGAGTATCTCCGTGGGATGGAGAAACAGTTAGTACCAAACGGGGAAGGAACTTTGTGCTTCATGAAACGGATTTGGGTTCCCTTGTTTGGTGGTTTGAGAAATGTTATATTTGAAGAGGCTCACAGGTCACGGTACTCGATCCATCCAGGAGCGGATAAAATGTACCAAGATCTAAAGGATTTTTATTGGTGGCCAAGAATGAAAGGCGATGTTGCGGTATACGTTGGCAAGTGTTTAACTTGCGCCAAGGTAAAGGTTGAATACCAGAAGCCTTCAGGTCTCTTGCAACAACCTGAAATACCCCAATGGAAATGGGAACAGATTTCTATGGACTTCATAACGAAATTGCCCAAGACGCCCAGAGGCCATGATACAATTTGGGTAATAGTAGACCGTCTAACAAAATCTGCGCACTTTTTGCCAATCAAGGAAAAAGACAACACAAGTAAACTAGCTGAAATATACATGCGAGAGATAGTTGCACGTCATGGAGTGCCTCTCTCAATTATCTCTGATAGAGATGGACGCTTCGTGTCAAGGATTTGGCAATCCTTCCAAGAAGCTTTTGGCTCGCAATTGAACCTAAGTACTGCATTTCATCCGCAATCTGATAGCCAAAGTGAAAGAACTATTCAGACATTGGAGGATATGCTGAGAGCATGTGTAATGGATCTTGGTGGTAGCTGGGATAAGCATTTACCGTTGGCCGAATTCTCATACAACAACAGCTACCACACCAGTATAGGAGTCGCGCCATTTGAAGCTCTTTACGGACGCAAGTGTCGATCACCCCTATGCTGGGCTGACGCAGGTGATAGGCAGATGAGGGACAATGGTTTGCAGTTCTTGGATACACCAATCTTTGTGGACAATGAGGCAGCAATAAATATCACTAAAAATCCGGTGCATCACTCTAAAACGAAACATATTGAAATTCGACATCATTTCATCCGTGATTGTTACGAGAAGAAATTGATTCGAATTGATAATATACACACCGATGATCAGAGAGCTGATTTTTACACAAAACCTTTTGATAAAAAGAGATTTAACTATCTTTTGAAATTAAACGGGTTGAAAAATTTGTTTTCTGGGAGGGTTGTGGAGTGTGAAGCCGAGGAGGACGGCAATTAGAAGTGATCTGCGTCGTGTTGTCAAGTTTCTGTACAGTTTATTTTCTGCTTTTGATAAAACCAAAAACACAAAAATATGTTTTTGATTTTAGGGGGAGAAAGTTTTCAGAAAATACAAAAACATGATAAAATTTCAAAATCCAAAAACATTTGAAAAAAAAATCAAAAAGAGTTTGTGTAAAAAGGGGAAATGATAGTACATCAGCTAGACAGTTGCAGCACGCTAAAGAAATGTATAGTTTAAAAGTATTAAGAAGTCTCGCTGATGATGTGCCGATAGGTTTTTGCACATTTAGTAAGTTTGTTCGGGATATAAACATAAATCATTTCTTGCTTTTACGTGGGGAACATCTCTCGGATATATAGGTAACCCCTGAAATCCTGTTTGAAAGGCTCTATTTCTAACATACTAGGTCTTTGTACGTCTTGATATCTGGGGTATTATACCAGGACTTCTGATTTTGCGGGAGCAATAGCCTAGTCCTCGTATAATACTTTGTACTGCTTTACTCATAAAGCCTCCCCTCAGCATAAAAAATGATGAAACATTGAAAAATGCTAAATCATGTGCTGTTGTAAAGAAGATCCCTAAGGGGGACCCACCTAAAGTCGAGCCATCATTGTGACAACCCTCACCAAACCAGGTATCCGTACGAATTAATTAATATTTAATTACTACTTAATTACTGTGCTTGCTTATAACTATGATTAAACTTCCTACTGATTCCTGATACGTACATACTCATGCATCACATTTTATACTGTCACTCCATTATTTACACACAAACCTTAGTGACAACCTTGATGCACAAAAGCACAGTGAACACACTGTACGGGATACCCAGTAAACATAGCCAGCATCAGACAGTTACTGTATCTGAGGCCAGTATGAGCCGGGAATAGTTTACTACACTAATAGGGAGTGTAGGGAGGTGAGAATTGTTAAACTGCGTCACTAGGTAATAATTATAGTGACCGGGTGTGCCTAAAACATGTGTTAATTACAAAATTCTGCACTTTAATATAAAATTCAGCCTTTAATCATGTGAGTTACTTGCAAAAATAAATATGGCAAAACAATCTTGTATGCTTTCCTAAGTGTTGGAATTAAATTCGTTACAAAAAGATGTATAAAAGACCCTATGCGATATAATTTAACACTTTAACGGAACGTTACCCAACCGAACAACCGGACATTACCCGGGATACTAAATTTTTTTCAATAACATTGTTTTATTATTTTTGGCTAGACATGATCCCCGTTTGCCATAACACCCACTAAAAACTTTATAATTATCAAGTAATATCATTTTACTTATAATATAACCTATGGTTACATTAGTGGAAATTTTGCAATCATACTTTCCCCCTCACAACCGATTATGGAAAATGTGGGACTTCCCACTCTTGATCCTTTTGAATAAAAAAATGATATTATGTTAGGTATTTGTCTAGATAATGCAATTATTAATAAGGTGTTGATAAATCCCACTATAAACCACTAGGTTCCTTATTAAACATAATCTACATTATTAAACACCCACACTCCTTCCCTTCTTCCTAAATTTCGGCAGCCACATCCCTCCATCATACAACCATCTTCAAGTTCTTTTCAAACAATTCCTACACATCCAAGGGTGCTAGAGACCGAACAAGTAACCTTTGTGCACTCGGAAGCTTAAGGACCGCTCTCGTTTTCTTTTAATCCTTTTGATCATCCCTAGCCTTGTGCTAGTAGTAAGTTACTTGTACACCCTTATTCATCTTGTTCCATGGTTAAAAAGTTAGTACGGTGATCGTATATATGCGTTTTAGTAACATTTAACCTACAAACAGTTTGCTGATTTGCACTTTCAGCCGACTTTAACTGGCTGTAAACAGGTCATAACTCAACAAAAATTTGATTTTCTTAATTCTATAACATGATATTATGAAATACGGTTCTAATGGCACTGGAATCATAATTTTTGGACTTCGTTTACTATTTTTAAAGACCCGTTTTGTAACAGCAGCTCAAGCTGTATTTTTACGGCTAAAAATAAGCGTCCTATTTTCCGTCATAACCTGGATTCTGTGTAGAGTCAGATCATGAAATTTATACAGTAGATGGTCACAGATGTATTTGTAATTCTCCCACTGGAATTTCATCAATCGGACTTACGATGAATTTTAAATGAATTTTTCCGTAAACTGCAGTCAGAAAGTGACGAATCTGATTGCAGTCCGGTAAATTAATTTCTATAAAATATTGGTAATGAACTGGACCTCGATATTTTTACACAATAAATTTTGGATTATATATGACATCTTGTAAAAATTTTAGAATTTTTGGAGAAGGTTAACTATTTTATTAAAATGCTCGAAAACAGTCCAGTTTTGATTAATAAAGCTGAAATGACATAAGTCGTTTATTGCATGTCTAATTGTCGGGTTGACTATGTGAGAACGATCTACAGGTTATATGTAAAAAAAAATGATATGATTTTAAGCATGGACACCTCCATTTACAAAGGAGACTATGGCGAATTTTCCGAAAATCCTAACACTTAGTAAATATTTTCTGGACAAGTGTTTATTAGTATATTTTAGATTATGTTATCAAAGATAAACCTCGCCATAAAGTTTATAACAAAGTACAAAGTATCGGAGGATGATTTTATACATAAAAATGATTAAGTATATAATCTCAAAAGGGGACTTAAAAATATATTTCCGATACGAACATACGTATGTAAAATGTCCCATCCTTGGGAAGGAAACATTTATATATAAAATACTTTGGAAGTATTAATACAAGAATATTGCATGAACCAAATATTCCAACACGACATATGATTAAGTTAAAATATTAATTATTTTGACAAATAATTATTACTCGGAATAATAAAAGAAACGTATCTCAAAACATTTAACTCTAAGCCAAGGCACGGCCCGTTCGTCTAATAGACATTAGTACATTGTAGGTTGTCGCGTAGCTGACAGAGTTGAGACACGATTCAAGACGCAATACAGTGAGTTCATGTCCCCGTTTTCTCTTAACTGTTTTCAGTTTTATACTTCGGGGGTGGAATACATGTTACAATTATTACACTAAATGTTTACAGACAAGTGAGTTCATGTCCCCCTTTTCTCTTAACAGTTTTCAGTTTTATACTTCGGGGGTGGAATACATGTTACAATTATTACAGACATTTTATACATGGTATGGTTAGCTTAAGGAGGGTTTACTACTTAGATCATGTGAGTGGGTAGGTGGAACTTAAGGCCATTAATCCTCGTTGTAGGACCGAGGGTCATGAGCGGTAGATCTATCTGGGTGTAGCGAGCCCAGCCCCAGGCCCAAACAGTACGGACCTCGGGGTGACTTTGTGCCCGACGCATAAATCTGCTAGGTTTGAGTCTTCCTACAGCATTTCACACATATCAATGGCCTTGCAAACCATTGGTGATCTCTTTATTTCCTTAATTGCTACATACCAGGGATTTTACACTTACAAAGGTTTTACATACTCACTTACACATGAACTCGCTCAACATTTTCGTTGATTTTTCTAACTTACATGTATTTCAGGGAACTAAGGATTTGGCACAGTATGCTACGTTTTCATGCTGCGTTAGAGTTGGGATCATCCGAGTTTAGGGGTTGTGGCTTTTATCTGGATGAGTCACAGTTCTTAAACTACGTCTACTTTAAGTTGTGGTTGTGTCTTTCAAACAATGTTTTTATGATATTAGGTTGAAATTTCCGTTGCTTGTATCAACGCCTTAAGACAATGTTGTGGTATTTTACTTAAATAAATGGATGATCTGCATGGTTTTATTTTCATATAGCTTTGTTGTGATTAAGCTATGGTATTAAGAAGTCACACCAAATAAACCCACGCTTCCGCAAAGCCAGGGTGTGACAATCATCTCTCTGATTTTGCGGAAGCAATAGCCTGAGCTCTCATGGTCTCGCACTTAACCCGATTACAGATATCATTAGTGTGCACTCACCTGTAAGACTGAATATAGTGGTCTGGATACGGGAGTATATTCTGAGGTGGTACACGCATATAAGTTAAGCCTTAAAACACTAATTCGTATGCAGAACAGATTGAAATTTGTGTGAAAATTTAAAGTGGATCAGTATATCGGCAATCACTATGAATTGTTTAATGCTTAGTATGAAATCAAAGCTTAACGGTACTTGTAACTTGTCAGCAGCTGATATGATCCCCTAACACACTCATCAAAAATATGTGTGTACAGTTTACTGTTTCTTTAATTCCAAAGCATTTTCTGTTTGTTTAGCAAAATATTATAAAATTCAAAAAGATTTGAGTTTCATTTTATTTTCGACAATGGACGTTGGGGATCTGATGATCAAAGTCTCACAATGCTGAACATGTTGGATCATGAGGGTTGGATAAGCAAAAGTTTGTGAAAAGGTGTTGGTAATTGCTCAAAATGTTCAAAGTTCATTAATTTGAACTTAAATCTGTTTCAAAAAGTCAGCAAGTTCTTAAATTGGCCAGCCAAGGTCATTAACTTAGACTTGGCAGGCTAAACAGTTGACCAGGGTCATTAACTTGGACTTGGTTAACTGGGTGTGATGGTAAAAAATAAAAAATAATCAAAAAGATAAAAAGTTGAAAATTTTGAAAAATTGAGATTTCAAACGAAATGACCATTTCGCACGGAATGGCCATATCGTTTCAAAAGCTCATTTCGCTTGAAAATGCCACACTGTCTCAAATGTCCATTTCGCATGAAATGGACATGTCTATAAGTAGGGGTCTCATTTCGCTTGAACATATCATTTCTTCCATTTCGTTTCAAAACATCTGTCAAAGGCGATTTCAGACGAAATCACCAATTTCATCGATTCTAGCCTGAATCTTGCTTGTTTGTTGATCGAAATCTGTTTATAAGTTGGTTGGTACAACTTATAACATGGGAAAGGTAAGAATAGTGTTGATTTGAACCAGATCTATTGTTTTTCGATGAACAGATGTGTGAATCTTAGATCTAGGGTTTAACACTGGACAATAATGATTAAGAAACACTTTAGTGTGTTCGGATTGTGTTGTAAATCGAACTTAGGGTTTCAATTTGAACTAGATAACTTGATTTCGCATGAACCCAGATGTACAAATCTTCAAACTTATATCTAGGTTGATTGTGTGGTTGAAAATGAAAATAAAACACACCCATTTATTCGGAATTTGTTATAGATCATATCTAAGGTTTCAATTTCATCACCAAATCGTGTTTTGATCATCTGTAATTTCACTGTTCATCACAGTAAATTCAAACGAAATGACAATGCATTTCGTACGAAACTGCCATTTCGTTTCAAACAAGTCATTTCGTTTCAAATGCCATTTCGTTTCAAACAATCATTTCGTTTGAACTGTCATACCGCATGAAGTGATCTTTTCGTTTGAAACCATTTCGTGTGAAGTGTTGTTGTTTTTGAAAATTATTCTAAGTGTTTAACTTGAATTTCTGTTGGATCTTTCAGGCTTCGGATGTACAGTTTGATCCGTTACATAACATTTGTTGTGTTTATGATGAAAAGCTTCTAAAGATGGCTGCATTCAAAGAAATTCTGGAATTTATGAAGCGGTTACCAATCCAGAAGGCATTGACGAATCAACATAATGTTTTCAAATCTCATATTGAACGTTTCTGGGAGAATGCCACGTATGATGAAGAGAATAAATTGATCAATTCAATTGTTAAATTGAATGGTGAAGATAAACCAATTATCATCTCAGAGGCACTGGTCCGTGAAGTGTTAGACTTTCCTGATGATGAAAATTCACCGACGAAGTTTCCAAGAGAATGGTGAAGGGATGTATGTTGAGGATGGGTTATAATGGTCCGCTGAACAGTGCAAACTATTTGAAATCATGTTTCTCAAAGCCTTACAAGTTTTTCATCCATTCAGTAATTCATGCTCTCAGTCATAGAAAGGGTGGTTATGATGTGATGAGAGATTACCAGATGAACATGGTGACAGCTTTAGTGTTGAACAAAAAGTACAATTTTTCAAAAATTGTTTTTCATTACATGAAGGAGAACATTTCGTCTGGTAGCAAAACCTGGATTTATCTGATATTTGTATAAATGGTGATTGATCATGCTTATCCGGATCTAGTGAAAGATGAAAAGAATGATTTATTGGCATTGTATCATATGGATAACGAGACTTTGATTGTATTATCCAGGTATCACAAAAATCATCCAAAACCGAAGACAAAGGCAGAATTCTTTGGATTCATCAAAGATGCTAATTACGTAGATCCAGACCCTGTTAATCATCTCAAATGGAGAAATGATGAAGAAATGAAAGAAAAGAATGCTGCAGATGAATTAGCAAAATTAGCAGCATTCAAAAACACAAGAAGTGAGTGGTTATTGAAAGATGTAAAAGAAAAGAAGACAAGAGGAGGTAAGAGAACTCCTAAAGTACAAGCAGAAGAAGGCTCATCTTCACAACCGAAAAAGAAACATCAAAAGAAAGTTGTTGAGACAATGCTGGTCGATGAACCAGAGGAAGATGAAGCTGAAGCTGATGCTGAAAGAGATCAAGGTCGTTTATCTCCTGAATCCGCTCAGTTATTGAAGTCTCTTACTGAAAGTCTTGAAACTGAGAAAGCAGCTGGTGAAGAAGGTGACAAAGAAGAAAAAAGTTCATCCAGTTCTGAAGAGGATGTTGATGAAACAGAACGTTGGAAGAAAGTAGTTTCTGAGAAAGAAAAATAGAAGAAGAGAAAGTGGAGTGGAAATGATGATCTGTATATTCCATCTCCAGAGCATGTTCAAGAAGTTATAACACCACCATCAGGAGGTCGAAAGAAATCAACTACAAGAAAGCGTGTTGATCCCACTGCAGCTAGAAAGTTGAAATTCAAGATTCCATTGAAACCAAGATCTGTCAAAGAACCACCAACAGCACCACCAAAACAACCATTACCACCAAAACAACCATCACCACCTAAACAACCATCACCACCACAATCACCTCCACAACAACCACAACAATCACCTCCACAACAACCACCACAATCACCACCACAACAAACTCAAATTACTTCACAACACATTTTACAAACACCACCATCTTCACAATCACAAGTTCAAACTACACCTGGATCATCTGGATTTGCAAACTTTCCATCGATTCCAGAGAATATAGGTCTGGAAGGGCTTCAAGATTTCAGTTTTGTGAATGATGACCTGGTAAAGAAATTACAAAAGAAAGTTGAAGAAGTGTTAGTTGAGAATAAGAAGTTGGTAGATCGTGAAAAGAAGCTAGAAAAGCGTGTAAAGACAGTTGAATCTGAAAATTCCTCACTGTTGAAAAGAGTTGAAGCTGATCAAGCTGAGATTGATATTATGAAAGTTCGAATTGCAGAGTTGGAAGAAGAAAAGTCTAGAAGAGATGAACAAAACAAGTACTTTGAGTTGAAAAACAAAGAATTGGAGGCCAATAATGCAAGAAGAGAACATGAGGAATATATGTTAAAGAAAGTGATTGAAGGCTTGATTGGTAAGTCAATGAACAGAGGTTCAAGGAGATACAACTAGAGGAAGTTAGAGCAAAAAGAAAACCTGAAATGGAAGCTGACATGAAAAACAAGGGCAAAGGTCTTGAAGGTGAAAAAGTTGTTGAAGTTACGGAAAGGGCAATGGTTATGTCTGAGCCTATAGAAGATCCAATATCATCTGTTTTGCCAATATCTTCAGTATCTGGTCTAAATGATGAAGATGATGAGGATGACGAAGATGATGATAATGATGGGAATGATGACGATGATCAAGGTTCTACAGGCTTCAAAGTTACTGAAGCGTCTACTGAAGAAAATATTTATGATTATCTTCATGATGATGCTAATGAAGAACCTGAGAATGCTAAAAGTGAGGGGGAGCGTGTTGATGATAAGAATGTTGATGAAAGTGAAAAATTGATTCTACGTCTTGAACCTGATATAGAAGAAGGTGAAATCAGGCATACTTATTCTCTGGATGAAATCATCAAGATGACGCATATTGAAGATGTTAACTTCAATTTTGATTTTGAAGAAGAACTGAATCAGTTTGATATCAATCAGCAGCCTGATTATCAGTATAAGTACGTTGAAGAAGCTGATAATTACGACAGGGTTGAAGTTGAAGATTGGAGTGATGATGATCAATCTGAAAGTGCTCATGTTGATACTTCTAACTTACCGACGCTTGTTGAATTCTTCAGTCAAGCAAACATAGATGAGTTAAGATGGAGAGTTGAAGAATGTTTAAAGAATAAAATTTTTGATGGAACATCGAAAGATGAACGTCACGAAGAAATAAAGAAATGGTTTAGAAAAGATACTGAGATAAAATTCAAGAGACCGTTGAAGTTTTACAAAAGAGACAGAGAAGTTTCTCTTGGTGACATAATCAGTTGGGGATATTTACCACAGGTGAATGCATATGCCATCCGAAGAGAGTTTGGAGTTCAATACTTCGAGTATATTCAAGACATTATGTCTTTTCCCTGGTGGGACGTTGAAGAGCTTCCTAAAGTCAGAACTTTGTCTTATCCTGTCAGAAAGCGTGATATGCCTACTTGGGGTCTGATGAAGTTCAAAGCATTTAGAGACTTTAAACACTGGAAGCCACATCAACCAAAGAAAGTGAAGAGGGTGGATCCAGTCACTGGTATTGAAGAGACAATCTTGCAGATAAAGAAACCCAGGGTGATAAAGAATATTCCTTTGCCGAAAATGGAACAAGATTTTCATAAAGGATACTTATGTTGGGTATACAATTGCATTTCAACTGAAGTTGTGATCACATACAGAGTGGATAATGAAATTAGATACATTTACTTGTATGATCCTATGTGGATAGTCAACTATTCAGCTAAAGATATCGAGTGTTTGTTCGTTAACAAGATTGGTTACAAAGCTAAAGACAAAGATCAGGTGTTGCAGTTTCAGAAGGTGGCAACAATATGCTTTTAGAAAGGAATCAATTCTGAAAACTCATGGTCGTCTAAGTGGAGGAAGATTGAGAAAGAAGAAACTCTGAAAGTTGAGAAAGAAAGAAAGGCACGTGAAGAAAAAGACAAGATGTTAAGATATACGGTTGTGCAAAGGATGGCTGAAGAGGAAAAGAAACCCAGGGTGATAAAGAATATTCCTTTGCCGAAAATGGAACAAGATTTTCATAAAGGATACTTATGTTGGGTATACAATTGCATTTCAACTGAAGTTGTGATCACATACAGAGTGGATAATGAAATTAGATACATTTACTTGTATGATCCTATGTGGATAGTCAACTATTCAGCTAAAGATATCGAGTGTTTGTTCGTTAACAAGATTGGTTACAAAGCTAAAGACAAAGATCAGGTGTTGCAGTTTCAGAAGGTGGCAACAATATGCTTTTAGAAAGTGAAGAGGGTGGATCCAGTCACTGGTATTGAAGAGACAATCTTGCAGATAAAGAAACCCAGGGTGATAAAGAATATTCCTTTGCCGAAAATGGAACAAGATTTTCATAAAGGATACTTATGTTGGGTATACAATTGCATTTCAACTGAAGTTGTGATCACATACAGAGTGGATAATGAAATTAGATACATTTACTTGTATGATCCTATGTGGATAGTCAACTATTCAGCTAAAGATATCGAGTGTTTGTTCGTTAACAAGATTGGTTACAAAGCTAAAGACAAAGATCAGGTGTTGCAGTTTCAGAAGGTGGCAACAATATGCTTTTAGAAAGGAATCAATTCTGAAAACTCATGGTCGTCTAAGTGGAGGAAGATTGAGAAAGAAGAAACTCTGAAAGTTGAGAAAGAAAGAAAGGCACGTGAAGAAAAAGACAAGATGTTAAGATATACGGTTGTGCAAAGGATGGCTGAAGAGGAAAAGAGAGCGGTCGAAGAGAATGAAAAGCTTAGGAAGCTGTTACTGAAGAAGCCTAAGCAAAGGGTAGAAAAGTTTAAATCTTTATGAAGAAAGTGCTGAAGACAACCTGACTGAAGACTCCGGCAATATCCAAGGGGGAGTTTGTTGATACACAATGTCTATCGCCTAAGTCAACAGTCTAGGTCGTGTCAAATAGCTTGTAATAGGGGTTGAAAGTGTAAAGTTTAAGTTTATTTGTGTTTGTAACCTTTTCGAACGAAATGGATTTGGTATGTCATTTCGCATGAAATGGACTTCGCCATTTCGTGCGGAATGGTTCATATGGTTTCGTACGAAATGGATCTCCAATAAATAGGAGAGTTGGGTTTTTCATTTGGTACGAATTGGAGAAAGCTGTAACGAAGTGCTGTCAAATTTTCTCCGTGTATTAACGTCTAATATCAATGGAAAACCAGTTTAAAGTGTATTTCTATGCTTCTACTCACATTCTAACACCGATTCTCAGTTACTAGTTTGTTTCCGCCTCTCTAGTGACTTAGATTTGACTCAGACCGACTCATTCAGGTCGAATATCGATCCTACAATTAAAATTTATTCATTTATTCAGCAGTGGTAAATCAACATTCGTTAGGATACACAGTTGTTTCATAAGAATGTTCGAATATATGATAACAGCAGCATGCTTATACAAAGGTTTATAATTACAATTTCACATATTGTGCAACATCTAATCAAATGGACTAACAAACTCCCAACATCTGCTATTAACCTAACCACTGTTACTATAAAAACCTTTTGTTGGCTCAACATATTTTGAATATCATCTGTTGTTCTTTAACATCTGCTCTCCCATACAGACCTTTCCTTCTTCAATCTTTCATCATCAGCAGATGTTCTCTTTTTCCAGACTTTAACTACAACAGACCTTTTACAACTCCAAATATTGATTCTGTGCAATTTGTAGGAGCAAATTCTTCAAAAAATTGCTATCAATGATCAAATTTTATACCTTGTTTTATCTTTGCACTCATCTATTCACCATTAAACCAACCCTTGATCCTATTAAACCTCTATTGACTTACCAAACATCTGTTCACACATAATTCAACATCAACATAACCTAAATCAAACTCAAACACTAATTAAGTAAAAGTAAAATGCAACAACATAGATTCATAAGAATAAAATTTATTCATTTATTCTTGAAGACATTAAAAGACCAATAATTCCATAACATACTGAACAACTAAACTTTCAAATCTAACAATAACATCAAGAATTAAGAAATTTTAGCTTCAACTCCAATGATTGCTGAACCTCTCGATGTATGTCCTTCAGCATCGCCATGAACTCCACTTCTCTATCACCGCACTCTATATTACTGACAACACAAAGCTCACGAAAGGAAGTTGAAGGCATCCGCGTCAGATTTTTGGAAACCTGCTCTCTCGTGAACAGGCCAACTTACAGTCCATCAAAACCTCTCTTCAGCTCTCGAAGAGTAGCCCAATCCTCATACACCTGTTCCTCAATTTGCTTAATCAAACGCTGCTTTAAATCATCTTATTTTGCAGAGGTGTATGACGCCATTTCAATAAACTATATTACTCGACTTTCCTGAAAGTATGATATCTTCGTAGGAAAACATGATGAAAAACTGGTGAAGTGGCTAAGAGTTTATATACTGAAATATCTAACAGTGAAAGAAATCACACTTAAACTCATTGTACTTTTAATAATCTAATCAATCAATGTTAGTGCATATGTCTGTTTACTTCGTCTTGTATCGAGTCATGTAATAGAATAGATATGCCAGAAAGCATGAAACAGTTCGTAGGGTCTGGCATTCCTATAAATAGGTGAGTCTATGTCTTCATTTGTAACTTTTGGATTCTAGTAGCGAAGCTCTGCTGAAGTGTCGTCAGCTCGTGTAAATAGTTTCAAATCAATACAAACGACAGTTAAAGTGATTCTACGTGCAAATCTAGCTGCTATAACATCAATACGTCTGATTCCGCCTTTCGTATTGATAGAGAACTCTTCTGATCGACTCGTTTGATCGATTCCCCGATCTTACAAGTGGTATCAGAGCTCAGGAGGAAGAGTTCTTACCATTTCAGCTTGATTTCTTCAAAAACAACTTCTTTCTACTCATTTTCTACACTTTTTATTAAAAATTTCAACGAATTTACGGTTAAAATGATCTGATTTTGTGATATAACACGTAAAACTGTGTTTTAATCAATCCGTGAACAAATCAGAACTAAATTCAATCTAAAACTTGATAAAAATTGACAAAATGATGAACTATTGAACCAAATCGCTCGAAGAACATTCAGATCGTTTGAAAAACATTCAGGTCGTTTGGAAATCATCTCAGATGGCACGATTTGAGTCCAGGTCGTTTGAAGTTTGGGTCAGGTCGCACAGTTTGGTCCAAGTCGTGTGAAAAACTTGTCAGGTCGTGTGAAAAAATTGTCAGGTCGTGTGAAATCTTACCAGGTCGCACGAGGTGGTTCAGGTCGCTTCAAAAATCACCAGATTGTTTGAAATTGGTTTCCAGGTCGCACGGTTTGAACAAATTAGATCGCACGAGGTCGTAGGGTGTGGTTAAAAGAATTCCAGGTCATTTGAAATCGGGTTCCAGCTCGTGTGAAGTACCAGATTGTTTGATCTCAGCTCGTTTGAAATTCTAATTTTGTAAATCTTTTAACCGAAACATGGATTCTGAATTTTACAACGCATTTGCTCCCCCCGATCACTATGGCTCAGAACGTGAACTTAGAGAATGAAATGGGCACCATGCAAAAACTGCCTATGCTCATAAATATCGAGGAGTATAGTGGATGGGAGGAACGTTTCGAAAATTGGGTTCAATCGAATCACTTAGAAGCGTGGGAATGTATTGAAGAACAATATGGTAGATCGATTGATGAATATGGAGATATTGTTGCTATTAAAGATTTAGATGAAAAAGAGAAACAGAAATAAAAAAAGTGAAAAGATGATGATCAGTAAATTGCAACAAGCCATTAAGGAAGACATCTTGATCTTATTGCAACACAACGGAAGTGCACACTCAATGTGGAAAGCACTAAAAACGAATTTTGTTGGAAGTTTAGACATGATCAAGAACAAAAAATCGCTTTTGAAGAAAGAATTTGATCTATTTCATGGATTGAAAACTGAAAACACCAAAATGATTATAGAAAGATATTGCAATTTGGTGGTTAACATGAAGCGATTGGATATCAAGAAAGATAGAGAAGAATGGGTTGAAAAGTTGGCCAATGCATTTCCACAAGATGTTTGGGGCACGTATCTTATGAATTTGAAGAATAATGGTGAATTTGCGAATCTATCGCTGAGCAAGTTTATTGAAAAAGTCGAAGTTCAAGAGATGGAACAACGAAAGATGGCGAAAATGAAAAATTCTAATGGTGAACAGGACATTGGTCTGTACTACAAAGGAAGTATGATTGATAAGACCAACATTGCACCAAAGATTGAAACTGCATTTAACGCAAACAGTTCTTCTGGAGGGTCATCTCAAGGATCAAACAACAATAGTGGATTCTCTTCATATCCATCATTTGATCCAAATTTTTCAGCAACCAATTCTAAACCGCAAAGCTCATACAACAACAATGGCCAAGTACTACAATGCAACATTGCTTTACATCTTTCAAATTGGTCAAAATTTCTCGGAAGAGGTTGCCAAAGGTCATATGTCTTTATTTGTGACCGTATTAGAGTCTTATGAAAGTTTGGTAGCCGGAAGGATTGGTAATCCAATGTTGACCAAAGAGGATTATGATCAGATTGATGCTGAAGAGATGAAACTAATGGATATAAAGTGGTGTATGGCTAGTGTGTTGAGAAGAGCTGAGAAGTTTAAACAGATCACTGGAAGAGATGATTTCCGTGATGCTGGAACTTCACCTTTAGGTTTTGATAAATCTAAAGTTACTTGTTTTCATTGCAGGGAGAAGGGGCACTTTAAGAGAGAATGCACAAATCGCGAAGCAAGTGGAGCTCAGAATCCATTCGGCAACAATGATTATCATCGAAAAGCGATTTATCATCGAATTGCTCTACAGCCGCATCAACAACAATCGCCACAAACTTCACATGCTAGGAAGGATCTGATCGAAGAGCCATCAAAGAAAGCTTATCTAGTTCATCAAGAAGATGAAAGAATTCCAGAAGGTTTTACTTGGGATCATTATGATCCTAAGAGAACTTCAGATTCTAAAGCATTTTTCGCTCAAATTTTTGAAGATTCAACTGCTGAAGATGAAATAGTGTATGTTTATTACGAATCTCAATAGTTCAGTCCTAAAAAGAAAGAAGAAGAACTAGTTTCAAAAGAGGAGGCTTCAGAAAAAGCACCAATCTTTGATCACTCATCAGATGAAGAGAGTGATGATGATAGTGAAGAAATTCGAACACTTGAATATTATAAAAGAGAATTTTCACCTGATAGGTATAATTTGTATTTTGCAGGTAAAATGGAAGAGATCAAAGAAAGACAAGCTGCGAAAAAGAAGAATCATAAAGCAACAACTGTTAAAGAAAAGGTCAAATCTGAGGAAAATGTTCGAGTAGTAAAGAAGCAGGTTAAAGAAATTCCAGCTATCAAGGTTGAGAAGGAAGCAGATACTGAAAAGATACCTGAGAAGGGTGAAAATTGTGATACTGTGAAAAGGCACAACAATAAATTGATTCATAACATGAACAGACTGAAAGAATCTTATGATGTTTTAAACAAAGCTATGAATCAATATAGCAAGTCAAGAATTGAACAAGAGATAGCTAAGAAGACACTCAATGGAGTGTTCATGATGAAGCAGAAAATCATCAATCAATACATTGAGAAATGTGCTGAATTTGAACAAAAATTGGAAACTCAGAGGATAGAAACTGAGAGGGTAAACAGGTTATTGAAAAGTTATTCATGTGCTTCTTACGTGATTGACAGGATTTACCCTACAGTAGAAGGCATGGAAGCGTTTGAAGAAAAGAAATCTGAAGTAAAGAATACTCGTAAGAAATATAGTACCAATTATACAAAGTGTCCACCTCCACTTGAAGAAGGATATTCTCCACGAAATTCTAATTCAGAAAGAGTCAAAAAGGCAACCAATTTAAAGTGGGAATCTGAATCTTCAGATGGATTGCCTGATAATATTGACATCACATTCACTGCATCTGACACTGATCATGAGTCCGAGCTGATTAAGAAAGTGGTCAATCAGGTGTTGGATAAAGATGAAGAGTCAAATTCAGAGTCTAAATCTGAAAATTCGAGTTCATCAGACAGAATTTCGAGTTCACCGGTCAAAAGGGTTTACAATAATGATTTTCTGATATCAAAAAATAATTTGAATGACGAAACATTCAAAGTAGCATACACTTTGAATGATTCCGACAAATTATATTCTGATGAAGAATTTCCAATAAGAAGTGTACAAACTGAACATATTAAAAAGGTTTTCAAATTAAGGGAAATTAATATTTCTGAAATAAAAAATAAAAAACTTTCTGAAAAACCTAAACAATACACTTCAAGAGTTCAACAAAGGTTAAACAAGAAAAAAGGTTTTGGTCCACATCACCATAAGAAACCAAATCAAAAAAATAATTTCAAAAAGAAAGGATTATGTTTTATTCAAAAAGAAAAAGAAAAATATGTTAAAGATTTTAAATCGAAAGTTGTTTTTGTATCAGAAACATCTTCTGAAGAACAAAAAGAGAATTTGTTCAAAAAGCAGACGAACAAAGAATTCCTTACTCATAAGCAAGAGGGAATGAAGAATGATGTTGCTTAGAAGAAGGAAATGAGAACCTGTTATCAATGTAAAAAAGTTGGGCACATTGCATGGAACTGTCCAAAGGCAACACAAACAAAACAGGGAGTCTCTGAAAACTTGAAAGAAACGTTGGTTGATAATGAACCACCAACCGAACAATTTAAAGTATTAAAAAATTCAAAATTTGAGGTTGGTGAGAGTTCAACATGTTTCTACAAAAGAAGAGTGAATCTAAACAACCACAAGTGGGGTGTTAAGAAATCAGAGGCACTTTCTGGCGATGAATCTGACTCGCCAAAGTCAGAGGAGCCACAAGTTGAGCTAAAAAGAGAAAATTCAGTTCCGCCAAAGGATGATGTCAATATTCCACCATTGCGGGCTGCAAATTTAAAACAAAAAGTTGGAAAAGTAGAGATTTCGAATCAATTCTATTCTGAAAAGAAAGAATTTGATGTTGAAAAAGCATTTAATGGCAAAGTGAAACATATTTTTGGTAAGATGGTCGATGGTCGGGTCAAAGGGGTAAAAGAATTCTATGAATAAAAAATGAATGTTCAAAGACCGAGTGAAATTGAACCGGATGCACCCAAGGCTGGTCAGGCTTGGGTGTCAGCATTCTTTGTTTGAAATCCTGACTTGCCGGAGCTCCCAATGTTGGTAATCATGGAGCATGAATTAGCATCTTTCTTAGAAATAAAAATGTTTTTTGTAAAAACTATCATTTGAGTAATTCACAACTGTGATATTTGACTTGCCGGAACTCCCAATGTTGGTAATCGTGGAGCATGAATCGGCATCTTTCTTAGAAATAAAAATGTTTTTTGTAAAAACTATCATTTGAGTAATTCACAACTGTGATATTTCAATTTACAAGTAGTATTGTTGATAAGAACCTACAAGTGGTTAATCAAGGTCATTAAGTTGAACTTGATTTAACTTGTTTTTACAAGTGGTTGAAAGAACAAAGTGATGTATGAATCCCCATGATGTGTGAATTCAACAAAACTAATTTTCCGGAAAAACCATTTTGATTAAAACGAAATTAAGTGTTTTGAAATCATAATGGGAAAATAGTTTGTTATCAGGGGGAGTTCTGATTGTTTAAGCCAAGTGGATGGAGAATTGAAGCAATTCACATCAGTTTGTAATTTTATTTGTACAGTTCATTGCTTTTACTTTCAAATTTTCCCGGAAAATCAAAAATTGAAACATATTTTTGATTTTAGGGGGAGTAAAAATTAAAATTTTGAAAATTTAAAAAATCTAAAAACATGATAAAATCTAAAAACCAAAAACATCGAAAAATCAAAAATAAGTTTTGTTGTGAAAAAGAGGAAATGATAGTACATCAGTAGACAATCACAGTATGCTAAAGAATTGGAAAGTCAAATGTGATAGACGGTCTCACTGATGATATGCCAGTAGGCTTTTACACATTCAGTAGATTGTTTTCGAGATATAAACCTAAATATCAATACTTACTTATCTCATGGGGAACATCTCTCGGATATATGGGTAACCCCCGAAATCTTGTTTGAAAGATTACCTGTTTCTGACATACTAGGTCTTTTGCTTAGTGATATCTGGGGTATTATACCGGGACTTCTGATTTTGCAGGAGCAATAGCCTAGTCCTCGTATAATTATTTTACGCTTGCTTGAAATAAAAGCACCCCCTCAGCATAAAAATTGATAAAATATCGAAAGATAAAAGATCAAGTGCTGTTGTAAAGAAGATCCCCAAGGGCGACACACCTAAAGTCGAGCCTTCATCTCTAACAAAAGTATGACCTCTCAAGGTTTCGCATTTACCCATTTACAGATATCATCTAGGTATATTCACCTGTAAGACTGAATATAGGAGTCTGGATTCGAGAGTATATTCTGAGGTGGGACACGCGAATAAGTTTAAGTCCTTAAAACACTAATCTCGTATCTCGAATCAATTGAACTTTGTGTGAAAATTTAAGTGGAGCAGTATACTAACAATCTAAGTGAATCGTTTAGAACTTAAAGTGTTTAAAGTTCAACGGTACTAGTGATTTGTCATAAACTGATATGATCCTCTTACACAAACTCACAAAAAGATGTATGTATATAGTTTATTTCCCAAGATCCAAAAAGATTTTCAGTGTGTTTTAGCATAAATTTTGAAAATTCAAAAAGATTTAATTTTATCTTATTTTCGACAATTGATGTTGAAAAGCTGATTTGCAAAATTCCAAGTGCTAAACATGATGGACAACAGGGTTGGGAGAATTTGTTTGAAATGAGAAATGCTTTTAAAATGATTAAATGGTTCATTAATTTGAAATCGAAATTTGAGTGTTACGAATACAAGTGGTTAAGCAGAGATCATAAATGAGAGATCATATTGATTTGAGAATGTTTCAAGTAGTTTCTACAATTGTTATAAATAAAAAAAACCTTATATTTTAGGTAGAGTTTGTGCAGGTAAAAAGCTTTGAAAGAGCTAGGTTTCAACTCCTGAGAATTTTCCTCATAAGCGTATGCAGATTAGAGCCAGGTTTCCGATTCGAAGCTTGTTGATAGTGAATTCTAGACTGTGATCCCAGCTTATCGAATGGGGGAGTCTGAAGACGTAAGAGTCAGATCCAGATCTTGGAATAGAGTTCGAGATAGAAGCTGCTAATAGTGAAGAGCTTAAGGAATCAAGAGATCTGATCAAGAGAATTTGAAAAGTCAGGTTGAGATTCTGAGATGGTAAGAGAGAGAGCAAGAGAGAGATTGAAGGATGCTTACAGAGAAAGATACTTTGGAAAGAGCGAGAAGACCGATCAAGACTGATGACTCAATACACTGAAGACTCGTCAACATCCAAGGGGGAGTTTGTTAGTGCATATGTATGTTGACTTCATCTTGTATCGAGTCATGTAATAGAATAGATATGCCAGAAAGCATGAAATGCCAGAAAGTATGAAATGCAGAAAGCATGAAATGCCAGAAAGCATGAAACAGTTCGTAGGGTCTGGCATTCCTATAAATAGGTGAGTCTAGGTCTTCATTTGTAACTTTTGGATTCCAATAGCGAAGCTCTGCTGAAGTGTCGTCAGCTCGTATAAATAGTTTCAAATCAATACAAACGACAGTTAAAGTGATTCTACGTGCAAATCTAGCTGCTATAACATCAATACGTCTGATTCCACCTTTCGTATTGATAGAGAACTCTTCTGATCGACTCATTTGATTGATTCCCCGATCCTATAATCAAAACGTGTAGATTTAATATAAACATATTAATGTATATTTCAAAACAGCAGTCTTTTAATGCAAAAACCTTTTCAAACCCCAACTTTTATGGGAAAACTATAAAATTAAATATCAAGAAACCCAAGGGACAAATTTTAGAACTTCAAATAAAAAAAGCAGATTATCATAATTACAATTAACCTCTTCATTTACCATATAGACGCGTTTTTAAACTCTATAAAAGACCGATGATTACTTTTATTCAAAACATCAACAAATTGTCTTACAAATCATTGTATGTCAAAAATTGTTCCAAATTAGAAAATCCAACAAAAATCTACATGGCAAACTTCAGCTTCTACCACTAGACAGACACCAGCGATGTTAAAACACAATTCTCGATGTGGTCACTCAAAGAAAAAAGAGCAGATGAAGAATTAAACAGGAAATTCGACATAATCAATGACACTAGTTACAACAAATCCTGGAACAACATAGCATTGCTCGATGAAGTCCTCCATCTCCTCCATCAGATTTCTAGAAGAATGCATAAGAGTTTCTAACACAACTTCTAAAACAGGATCAAAAAATCTGCAACATGCTAACTGATCTGAAAAACAAAAGAGAGCATGAAATCACATGGAGAAAGGCCAGAGTCTACGAAATCCTAGCAAGTATTAACTCTAGTGTGTAATAGTTTATGAATATTTCAGTAAATTTTTATTTTTCTATGTATGTTTACTTAATTTAATAATCTCAACACACTTCTTAACATCATTGATGCGTGCATAGTGCGATATATTGTTATGTATATTTTAAGCCCTTTTTAACACTTTAGCCAAGTTTTAAATTTATAAAACAGGATATTCTACTAACACTAAACACACATATGGGCAAGTGCACCCATCGTGAGCGTAGTATAGTATTGGTAAGATACCGAGGTCGTCTAAGGACACAAGAGCTTTTAGTACCAGTTTATCCTCAACGTCTAATCAAATCAAAATTTTAGAAAAAGGTTTAAACATGAAAAATAAAAAGTAAAATTGCTGAAAATAAAAATAAAATAAAAACAGATAGTCAAGATGAATCACTTGGATCCGACTCGCCTTTAGTGTAACCTTTGATGATTTCCGCACTTTTGCACTTTTTAAGAGATTATCTTAGTTATAGTAGTCGGCCCCTCTTTTGAAGGTGACGTTACCCTCAACCCAGTTATTTAAGTCAGCAAGGATACAATCCTAAAGGGTTGGATTATTGAAAGATAATTAATTTAGTTATTAATGCGAAATGTGGTAGGCCCTTCTTTTGAAGGTGACGTTACCCTCGGCTAAGTGGTTTGAGTCAGCAAGGATACAATCCCAAGTAGCCGGGTTAATGTATTAATAGTAGTTTACATATGAGGGGATCTGTCACACCCCCAAAATCCACATGCGGAGTATCACCGCTTGGAGGCGTGACTGACCAGGATCCAGCCACCAATCATATTGAACAAGCATGTAAGTAATTATAAAAATACAACCAATACACAATTGGTGTCCAAACAAAACATAGTTTAACTTGTAAGCGAAAGCATAATGTCAAAAACCAAAGCATAAGTTAATAATGTTTAAGTTCAAATGTTTCAATGTTTAACATGGCACACAATTGTCCATGTCCCACAACGACTGTTCCCCATACAAGCTCCAGCTAAGTACCTATTGACCTGCAAAGCATGTAGTAACGAGTCAACAACAAAGTTGAGCGAGTTCACAGTTGCGTGTTTGTTTTAAGTTGTTTCAAAACATTTTTCCTTTAACTGGCATCCCTGCCGTGGGGGTTACCCCATAGTTGAAAACGTGTTTAGTTTAATCCCGTTAACTCTGGCAATCCAGCCGTGGGGGCTACCCCATGTGTAATTA
The DNA here is from genome assembly GCA_030545235.1 of Helianthus tuberosus. NCBI lineage: Eukaryota > Viridiplantae > Streptophyta > Magnoliopsida > Asterales > Asteraceae > Helianthus > Helianthus tuberosus. The sequence goes on from CM060359.1 coordinate 164,092,195, forward strand.
TCTGGCTCTCGGGCCGTGGGGGATACCCCATGTATATACTACTAGACTCGTTACCATATCGACTGCTGACTGTAGTCATGTTTATGTGCCCTGAACTGTCAATGTCTATCATCATTGACGTGCCCAGATCCATTAGTTCACGCCCGTCCTCTGCGGCACGGTGAGAGGCTTGTCAAACCTAAATAACGCTATCTAACTAATGACCCGCTCGCCATTGGCCCGGCGATTAAGTCGATATAAAAAGGAGGGACTTCGTGATAGATTTTGGTCTAGTAAAAGTTAACTGTCCATGAGGACGAGGAATTATATTCCTGAACCCGTACTGTCCTACCCAAGAAGGATGAGGAATCCATATTCCTTAACCCATTCCCAACCCCTGGGAATCCCATGCTTTGTAGAAAGTTTGAACTCACCTTAGGTTAGCTCGGCAGATAAACGAAAGGTCAATCGAGCTGCTAGAGGTCAACCACGTCCGAACATAGTTACCATATAAGTCAGGTTTTGGTTTCGAGTAGTGCACATAAGTCTCACATAAGCTAGCAGGTTATTAACACATATAGATCATGGCAAACACACACATCACGTTTAACAGTCATAACATATCCGAACTTGTGCGATCAAAAGATTGGGCTCGCACAAGTCTAACGGCCTTGTGAGTCACCCGTTGATACCCAATAGTACCCGGCCCAATAACAAGAAACCCAAACAAATCTATAAGCATAAACACGACCCAATTAAATAAACAGTTAACATATCTTGTGCGATCCGTTTGAGCTTGCGCGACGCGGGACCTCTTGTGCGACTGGACTATTTTGTGCGACTGGACTATTTTGTGCGACTGGACTTGTGCGATCAGATCAGATCTTGCATGATCTGATCTTGTGCGATCATGGAGTCTTGTGCGATTCGGTCTTGTGCGATCAGATGTGACCTGATCTTGTGCGACCGAGGGAGGACTTGTGCGATTGATTAAATCCTCCACAAATCATGCAATTCAGTTAAATTCACAATTTATGGCAATTATTTATCTTATTTCCATCTATTGATTAGTTCTAACAGTTTCCATCATAACCATTACTCGATCAAACCAAGCAATTTACCAATAATTCATAAGAACCCTAATCATATTCATAGCATGAACATCAACCACAACTTCAAACACATTAACAGATTTATATCCTTGATTTCTAGCATGCATGATAACACAATAAATCATCCAAACACATCACAGCCGACTAGCAAGCATTCGGTTCTCAATCATCTAAAACACCATTTGATTATCAATCCTGTATTGCTCTAACACGTTACATGTGTGGGGCCGATTATGTGAACACAAACCCCTAACAGTTTATATCACAATCGATTGCCTATCATCCCTAAACCATCGTGTAAAACACATATAAATCACAACATCATGTAACATAAAATCAAATAATGACAAAACACTAACCGGTTAAGAGAGTATAATGAGGATGATCCGAACAATAAGATCTTCGATGGAAAGGAGGGGTGTTTGCCGTCGAGTTTGAGAGAAGGAATGAGAAAGATTTAGGGTTTGCTAAACTTGTGTGAGTTGGTGAAGTGTAGAATTTATAGGTAACATAAAGGAGTGGGTCGAACTCCTCATGGGTTGCCCTCCATGGGTTTCGAGTATAATAAGTGTAGCCCGAATGGGCTTGTGCGACTAGCTAGAGTTGTGCGACCAAAGATACATATTCACGTTACACATTTAATACATAACATAACATAACATTCAATTAATCAACCCATTTCAATAATCACATCACGTTCACGTACGTTACATCAAGTACAAAGAGAGGTTTGAAATACGAGTTGTCACATTATCCCCAAGTTGAAAGAAATTTCGTCTCGAAATTTGGTACGTACTCACTGAGGAAGCTAGTTAAGTTACATGGTTTTCCTGGTTTTCCTGGGGTGTCACATCCTCCCCCGTTGATCTGGAATTTCGTCCCGAAATTCCGCAGTAGCTTCAGCCTCAGTAGTGGTTGTACTGTTTGCGAACAATTGGGGATACTTTTGTTTTATCTGATCTTCGCGTTCCCAGGTGAACTCTGGGCCACAACGTTAGTTCCAACGAACTCGAACGAGAGGTATTCTGGTGTACTTGAGGACCTTAACATCTCGTTCCGTGATTTCAACTGGTTCCTTGACGAATCGCAACTATTCATCGATAGTGAGCTCCTTCAAAGGAACTACGAGGGTCTCATCTGACAGACACTTCTTCAGATTCGACACGTGGAATACGTTGTGAACTGCACTGAGTTCTGTTGGTAGGTTCAGTTTGTAGGCCACTTTGCCTATTTTCTCTACGATTTCGAAAAGTCCGACGTATCGCGGGTTAAGTTTGCCTCGTTTGCCAAAACGAACAACACCCTTCCAGGGTGAGACTTTGAGTAGCACTCGATCCCCAACCTGGAACTCGAGTGGTTTCCTGCCCTTATCAGCTTAGCTTTTCTGACGGTCACGAGCTGCCGCCATTCGTTGTCGTATTTGAGCAATCCTTTCTGTTGTGTCTACCACAAGTTCTGGGCCAGTGATCTGACTATCCCCCACCTCTGCCCAACAAAGAGGTGATCAGCATTTTCGCCCATACAATGCCTCAAATGGAGCGGCCCGAATGCTGGTGTGGTAACTGTTATTATACGAGAATTCCACTAGTGGCAGATGTTTTTCCCAACCGTTGCCAAAGTCAATCACACATGCCCTAAGCATGTCTTCAAGGGTCTGGATGGTACGTTCAGACTGCCCATCCGTTTGTGGGAGATAAGCTGTGCTCATATCTAATCGAGAGCCAAAAGACTTGTGCATTGCCTGCCACAATTCAGAAGTAAAACGTGCATCACGATCAGAGATGATGGAGGTTGGCACCCCGTGCCTCGAAACCACTTCCTTAAGATAAACGTCTGCTAGAGTAGAGAACTTGTCTGTTTCTTTGATGGCCAAAAAGTGTGCAGACTTTGTGAGTCGATCCACGATCACCCAAATAGTATCATTTCCACGCTGAGATCTAGGCAGGCCAGTAACGAAATCCATGGAAATTTGCTCCCATTTCCATTGTGGTATCTCTGGTTGTTGAAGTAGGCCTGAGGGTTTCTGGTATTCCGTCTTGACTCTTGCACAAGTCAAACACTTGCTGACGTAAGTTGCTATGTGGGCCTTCATGCTAGGCCACCAATATGTAGTTTTGAGATCACGGTACATCTTATCTGATCCAGGATGTACTGAGTAACGAGACTTGTGTGCCTCATCCATCACAAGCTCTCGTAGGTTGCCATAGAATAGGACCCAGATGCGTCCAGTTACGTAGTATGCACCGTCTTCCTTTTGTTCGAACCGTTGCCTTGAGCCATGTAGGGCTTCAGCCCTGACGTTTTCTGGTTTCAATGCTTCCACCTGAGCATCTCGTATTTGTGCAGGAAGACTAGACTGAATGGTAAGTTGTAATGCTCGCACGTGCTTAGGCGTAGTGTCCTTTCGACTGAGGGCGTCAGCCACAACATTGGCTTTGCCTGGATGGTACTTGATCGCACATTCGTAATCATTCAATACTTCGACCCATCGACGTTGATGCATATTCAACTCCTTCTGTTTGAAGATATGCTCGAGACTCCTGTGATCGGTGTAAATGGTGCACCTGGTACCGTACAGGTAATGTCTCCATATCTTGAGTGCGAAAACAACAGCTCCCAGCTCCAAATCGTGTGTAGTGTAGTTCCGTTCATGAATCTTAAGTTGACGTGATGCATAAGCAATGACCTTGTCACGTTTCATCAGCACACATCCAAGTCCCTGAATGGATGCGTCGCAATAAGCCACAAAATCGTCTGTGCCTTCAGGAAATGAGAGGATAGGGGCGCTATAAAGCCTATCCTTTAAGTGTTGAAACGTAGTTTCCTGTGCATCACCCCAACGATAGGTGACACCTTTCAGTGTTAGTGAGGTGAGAGGTTGCGCGATCTTGGAGAAATCCTTGATAAACCTTCTGTAGTAACCTGCCAAGCCCAAGAATTGGCGGATTTCTGTTGGTGTACGGGGTGCAGGCCAGTTTCTAATCGAGTCTACCTTGGATGGATCAACATAAATCCCATACTTGTTTACCACGTGGCCTAGGAAATGGACTTCACGAAGCCAGAAGTCGCATTTCGAGAATTTTGCATAAAGCTGTTCTGTTCGAAGGAGTTCCAAAATAAGTCGTAGATGCTTCTCGTGCTCCTCCCGACTCTTAGAATAGATCAGGATGTCATCGATGAAGACTATAACGAACTTATCTGGGTAAGGCTTGCACACTCGATTCATAAGGTCCATGAAAACCGTAGGTGCGTTCGTCAGTCCAAAAGGCATGACCAAAAACTCGTAGTGTCCGTTTCGAGTTCTAAAGGCTGTTTTGGAGACGTCCTCTTCTCGGACTCTCAGCTGGTGATAACCCGATCTCAAATCGATCTTCGAGTAAAAGCTCAACCCTTGCAACTGGTCGAATAAATCGTCGATACGTGGAAGAGGATAGCGATTCCTCACAGTCACCTTGTTTAGTTCGCGGTAATCTATGCACATCCTGAAGGTACTGTCTTTCTTCTTCACGAATAGCACTGGAGCTCCACATGGTGAAGAGCTAGGACGAATAAAACCCTTGATGGAGCGTAGAGAGTTCTTCCAACTCTGATGGAGCTAAACGATACGGTGCATGAGCTATTGGTGCGGCTCCAGGAGCCAGTTCAATCTGAAATTCGACTTGACGATGAGGCGGAAGGCCAGGTAATTCCTCAGGGAATACCTCAGGATAGTCGTGTACGATCGGAAAATCTTCTATCTTCTTCTCTTTCTTCGAGGTGTCCGTAACGAGAGCCAAAATTGCCGTGTGGCCCTTTCTCAAACACTTCTGGGCCTTAAGAACAGAGATGATGCTCACAACAGCACCACTCTTGTCGCCACGAATCATGAGAGGTTCATCACCTGAACGAGGAATACGGACAATCTTTTCGTTGCAAAGAATCTCTGCTTGGTGTTGGGATAACCAGTCCATCCCAATGACAACGTCGAAACTACCCAGAATGATAGGAAGGAGGTCGATAGAGAAAGTGTGACCAGCAAGAACAAGATTACAACCCTTGACTATATGTGTGACCTCTAAACTTTTACCATTAGCTAACTCTACAGTGTGCTTGGTGTTCAATAGTGTTGGGGTACGCTTAAGCATTTGACTAACTTTTAAGGACACGTAGCTAGTATCGGCACCCGAATCAAATAAGACAGTAACATAAATGTCGTCCAGTAGGAACTTACCCGTCACAACATTGGGATCATTCCTCACTTCACCCTGGCCAATAACGATCACACGACCCCATGCACCATTGCCGTTGTTACCCCCATTGTTTCCATTCTCCTGGTTGTTATTATTGTTGTTGTTGTTCTAGTTCCGGTTCAGTTGGGGACAATCTCTCTTGAAGTGGCCTTCAGCTCCACACTGAAAGCACCCTTTGTTGTTACCTTGCTGCTGCTGCTGCTGGCGTTGATTTTGTGGGGCTTGTTCATGACGATTCTGATTCGCGGGGTATAAACTTCTGCAATCCTTTGCGGCGTGGCCTGGCTTGTTGCACCGATGACAGTTACTCCTGGTGCATGGCCCGCTGTGGTGCAGATTACAGCGATTGCATTTGGGGTGAATTCCCCTGTACCCACCTTGACTTTCGCTACCAGTTGATTGCTGACTAGGGCTCTTGTAGTCGTCAGTCCTTCTCTGCTGGAACTGAGACTGAACAGAAGTTGAACCTTTGCTTGAAGTTCCATTCCACTTACGCTTGTTATCGCTGGGTGCATCAGAAGTAGTAGCACTAATGCGCTTTGGTAACCTGTTCTGCTCCACCGCCTGGTCCGTGAGACGATGAGCCAACTTGATGATCTGTTGAATGGTGCCTAGATTTGCTGAGGTCACGTGACTTTGAATTTCTAGCACTAAACCCTTGAGATACAGTTCGATACGTTTGATGGGAGGATCTACCATAGTAGGACACAGAGTAGCCAACTCGTTTGATCTTTTAGTGTACGCTTCAATTTCTGACCCCGTCATCTTTAAGTTGTAAAACTCTACCTCCAGCTTATAAATGTCATCACGGCTGCAGTATTCTTCCTTGATCAATTCCTTAAAATCGTTCCAGGGGGTGGCGTTAGAAGCAACCAACCCCAGCATTTGGACCTGAGTTTTCCACCACGTGAGCGCTATACCCTCAAGAGTACCAGTAGCATATTTCACCCTGCGAGCCTCAGGGCATGCACACATCTCGAAAACAGATTTGAGCTTCTCAAACCAGTGGAGGAGACCTACCGCTCCTTCGGTACCACTAAAGGTACTAGGTCGACAGTCCATAAAGGTCTTGAAAGTGCACACAGGAGACTGTGCAGGTTGACCTGTCGTGAGAGTAAGAAAGGAAAAAGTTTAACACAAAGGTTGGTTCACGAGAGTAGGATCTAGGGATCCTAGAATGAGTTTCGACTGCAGGGTATACATCCTGCTTGTGCGGCTGCAAGTGCCGCAGCAACTTGTTGGTTAATCATAGCCGTCAACTGGGCTTGAGTCATGTTAACGCGTCCACTCATGATCTTCATATCAAAGGAAAACATGAGTGAGAGAGAGGTTCGTGAAAGTGCGATGACAGAAGAGAGTAAGCACACATGTGTTCTAGTAACAGTGGTTATACTAACTAAGCATACCATGAGCAATGTTCTATGTAGCTAGCAAGTAGGCAATGTAAATATAAATCATATCACCTAGAATGTCGAGTCTTGCACATGGAGCGAAGCGTCGTTGTGGATCGTTGAGCACTGTACAGGTTATAGTCTGGTTTTAACAAAAACTTTTTCCCTTATTAAAACCAAGTTAACTATAACCAATGGCTCTGATACCAATCTGTCACACCCCCAAAATCCACCTGCGGAGTATCACCGCTTGGAGGCGTGACTGACCAGGATCCAGCCACCAATCATATTGAACAAGCATGTAAGTAATTATAAAAATCCAACCAATACACAATTGGTGTCCAAACAAAACATAGTTTAAGTTGCAAGCGGAAGCATAATGTCAAAAACCAAAGCATAAGTTAATAATGTTTAAGTTCAAATGTTTCAATGTTTAACATGGCACACAATTGTCCATGTCCCACAACGACTCTTCCCCATGCAAGCTCCAGCTAAGTAACTATTGACCTGCAAAGTATGTAGTAACGAGTCAACAACAAAGTTGAGCGAGTTCACAGTTGGGTGTTTGTTTTAAGTTGTTTCAAAACATTTTTCCTTTAACTGGCATCCCTGTCGTGGGGGTTACCCCATAGTTGAAAACGTGTTTAGTTTAATCCCGTTAACTCTGGCAATCCAGCCGTGGGGGCTACCCCATGTGTAATTATCTGGCTCTCGGGCCGTGGGGGATACCCCATGTATATACTACTAGACTCGTTACCATATCGACTGCTGACTGTAGTCATGTTTATGTGCCCTGAATTCTCAATGTCTATCATCATTGACGTGCCCAGATCCATTAGTTCACGCCCATCCTCTGCGGCACGGTGTGAGGCTTGTCAAACCTAAATAGCGCTATCTAACTAATGACCCGCTCGCCATTGGCCCTGCGATTAAGTCGATATAAAAAGGAGGGACTTCGTGATAGAGTTTTGGTCTAGTAAAAGTTAACTGTCCATGAGGACGAGGAATTATATTCCTGAACCCGTACTGTCCTACCCAAGAAGGACGAGGAATCCATATTCCTTAAACCATTCCCAACCCCTGGGAATCCCATGCTTTGTAGAAAGTGTGAACTCACCTTAGGTTAGCTCGGCAGATAAACGAATGGTCAATCGAGCTTGTAGAGGTCAACCACGTCCTAACATGGTTACCATATAAGTCAGGTTTTGGTTTCGAGTAGTGCACATAAGTCTCACATAAGCTAGCAGGTTATGAACACATATAGATCATGGCAAACACACACATCACGTTTAACAGTCATAACATATCTGAACTTGTGCGATCAAAAGATTATGCTCGCATAACTCTAGCGGTCTTGTGCGAGTCACCCGTTGATACCCAATAGTACCCGGCCCAATAACCAGAAACCCAAACAAATCTATAAGCATAAACACGGCCCAATTAAATAAATAGTTAACATATCTTGTGCGATCCGTTTGAGCTTGTGAGACTCGGGACCTCTTGTGCGACTGGACTATTTTGTGCGACTGGACTATTTTGTGCGACTGGACTTGTGCGATCAGATCAGATCTTGCATGATCTGATCTTGTGCGATCAGGGAGTCTTGTGCGATTCGGTCTTGTGCGATCAGATGGGACCTGATCTTGTGCGACCGAGGGAGGACTTGTGCGATTGGTTAAATCCTCCACAAATCATGCAATTCAGTTACATTCACAATTTATGGCAATTATTTATCTTATTTCCATCTATTGATTAGTTCTAACAGTTTCCATCATAACCATTACTCGATCAAACCAAGCAATTTACCAATAATTCATAAGAACCCTAATCATATTCATAGCATGAACATCAACCACAACTTCAACCACATTAACAGATTTATATCCTTGATTTCTAGCATGCATGACAACACAATAAATCATCCAAAAACATCACAGCCGACAAGCAAGCATTCGGTTCTCAATCATCTAAAACACCATTTGATTATCAATCCTGTATTGCTCTAACACGTTACATGTATGGGCCGATTATATGAACACAAAACCCTAACAGTTTATATCACAATCGATTGCCTATCATCCCTAAACCATCGTGTAAAACACATATAAATCACAACATCATGCAACATAAAATCAAATAATGACAAAACACTAACCGGTTAAGAGAGTATAACGAGGATGATCCGAACAATAAGGTCTTCAATGGAAAGGAGGGGTGTTTGCCGTCGAGTTTGAGAGAAGGAATGAGAAAGATTTAGGGTTTGCTAAACTTGTGTGAGTTGGTGAAGTGTAGAATTTATAGGTAACATAAAGGAGTGGGCCGAACCCCTCATGGGTTGCCCTCCATGGGTTTCGAGTATAATAAGTGTAGCTGACCGAACCACACGCGGAGTATCACCGCTTGGAGGCGTGACTGACCAGGATCAAGCAACCAATCATATTGAACAATGTATGTTGTAAATATAATTCAACCAAACAATATGAAAGGTGTTCAAAACCAAAGCATAGTTAAGTGTTTAGCGGAAGCATAATTGTAAAAACCCAATGTAAGTATTAAGTACGAAATAAAGTAATGTTTATAGCATGGCACACATTGCCATGTCCCACAACGACTGTGCCTCCCTGTGCAAGCTCCATGAGTACCTAACGACCTGCAAGGCATGTAATCAACGAGTCAACAACAAAGTTGAGCGAGTTCACAGTTGGTTGTTTAGTTATAGCATTCGTTTCGTAAATCATATGTTCGTTTTGTAAACCATGTATCGTATTGGTTCGTATCGCGGTCTCCTAGACATGTTTGCGAAGATAAGTCGGGGCTTCCCATGTGTTACTAGACCACGCGTATCGACTGCTACGAAAATGTAAGAGGTGCCCTAATTCAATGTCTATCAGCATTGACCCTTTGCCCATAGTCCATTAGTACACGCCCGTTCAGACGACACAGTGTGAGGTTTGTTAAACCTAACAGCACTATCTACTAATGACCCGCTCACCATAAGCCTCGGCGATTAAGTCGATAAATGAGGGACTTCAATTGATAGAGTTGATGGTCTTATGGTCGTGTACGTAGGTTTTACGTACATGCCCTTCAATCCGAGGACAGTAGTAAGTATGAGTGTACGTAGGTTTTACGTACGTGCCTTTCAATCCGAGGACAGTGAAAAGTAGTTTAATAGTAATGATAGTACGAGTAGTTATTCAATCCCATTCCCAACCCACCGGGAATCCCATGCCTTAGGAGTGTGAACTCACCTTGGTTTGCTCGGTATGGTCAATTTACTTTACCGGTTCCCAGTTGGTCAACCAAACCCTACTGTGGTTACCAAGAGTAATCAGTCTCTTTAACACTTAATCACATTTTCCTTATACATATTACACATAAATTCACTTACTGTTGTAAACATATATTAAATATAAATTCACCCACTTGTAAGCATATATTAAACATAAGTTCACTAACTTGTATGGCCGACCAAATACAGTTCAATTTTACTAGAGACAATCTATCAATGGCCAAAGGTTATAGATAATAATGATCACATGCAACTTGAAACACTAACCCAACATTCTGACAATTTAATGATGAGTTTGATTAAACAATGTAGAATGATTAGATCACATGGGTATGTCATCACCTTCTCATGCAATTATTATCCATACTTAATAACAGGCATGTCACCATAATCCAATATCCATATATTAACCTAATCGACAACATCTGTCATGCACCTTCACAATAAATCGGTCCACTATTGGCATACGAAAAAGATCTACCGGTTTCGTCGAGTTATAAGGTTTCGTCGGCAATAGGGATTCGTCGTCACTGTAACAGTTAGGCCAACACCCACACAGAACCCTAACTGCCATCGACCCCTTTATGACGAATGATCAGTTTGAAACATCATTTAATCGTTTAACTACTAATTATCGGTCACATATCATGTGTTCACGGTTTATTTTAGTGATCCGAAAATCGACTAAATCATACTATCTAAGAAGTATTTTAATCATGCAATCCAGGATAACATAACTATCTATTTAATATACTCAATCAATAACTATAACATTACCACCGATCGGAAAAGCCTAATCGAACGTCACACATTCAGCACATATGTAAACTTGATCGGCCCAATCAACAAAATAATAAATCATTGACACGCAAACATGGAATGAATAAATGAGAATTACTAACCAGTAATCTGACTAGTTGAGATGCAAACCGAAACAAAAAAGGGGGAAGGGGGTGTTGCTACTGATGTCGTTCAATGGATGATTAGGGTTGTTGTGTTGCAATTGTGAGACAAGGAAAATGGGTACGTATTTTGTATTATAAAGCCAATATTTGAACAATTTGGGCCGGTTGTGTTTTCTAAACAAAACAACCATTTGGGCCAAGTTCGAAACTTATGCTCATGAGTTTCTTTATCAAACAAACACAAACACACACACACACACACACACACACACAGATATATATATATATAAACAACCCGTATTTTGCACATCAGATAAACATAAAGACACACTTGCAATTAAGTACTAAGTTAAGTCGAATAGAGACCTTGAAAACTCGGATTGTCACATTATCCCCAACTTGAAATAAATTTCGTCCCGAAATTTAGCACGTGGTTACTGAGGAAGCTAGTTGTGTTGTGTAGTTTACTGGTTTTCCTGGGGTGTCACATCATCCCCCCGTTGGTTTGGAATTTCGTCCCGAAATTCTGTAGTAGCTTCAGCCTCAGTAGTGGTTGCACTGTTTCCGAACAACTGGGGATACTTGAGTTTCATTTGATCTTCTCGTTCCCAGGTGAACTCTGGGCCACGACGGGAGTTCCAACGAACTCGAACAAGAGGTATTCTGGTGTTCTTGAGGACCTTAACTTCTCGGTCGGTGATTTCACCTGGTTCCTCGATGAATCGCAACTGATCGTCGATAGTGAGCTCCTTCAAAGGAACTATGAGGGTCTCATCTGATAGACACTTCTTCAGATTTGACACGTGAAAAACGTTGTGAACTGCACTGAGTTCTGTTGGTAGGTTTAGTTTGTAGGCCACCCTGCCTATTTTCTCAATGATTTCAAATGGTCCGACGTATCGCGGATTAAGTTTGCCCCTTTTTCCAAGGCGAACCACACCCTTCCAGGGTGAAACTTTGAGTAGCACTCGATCCCTAACTTGAAACTCGAGTGGTTTCCTGCGCTTATCAGCATAGACTTTCTGACGGTCGCGAACTACCGCCATGCGTTGTCGTATCTGAGCAATCCTTTCTGTTGTGTCTACTACAAGTTCTGGTCCTGTGATCTGACTGTCACCCACCTCTGCCCAACAAAGAGGTGATCGGCATTTACGCCCGTACAATGCCTCAAATGGAGCGGCTTGAATGCTGGTGTGGTAACTGTTGTTATACGAAAAACTCCACTAACGGGAGATGTTTTTCCCAGCTGTTGCCAAAATCGATTACACATGCACGAAGCATGTCTTCTAGAGTTTGGATGGTGCGTTCAGACTGCCCATCTGTTTGCGGATGGTAAGCTATGCTCATGTCTAACCGAGAGCCAAATGATTTGTGCATCGCTTGCCACAGTTCTGAAGTAAAACGTGCATCACGATCAGAGATAATAGAGGTTGGCACCCCGTGCCTTGAAACCACTTCCTTTAAGTAAACATCGGCTAAGGTGGAGAACTTATCTGTTTCCTTGATAGCCAAGAAGTGTGCAGACTTTGTGAATCGATCCACGATCACACAAATAGTATCATTTCCACATTGAGATCTAGGCAGGCCAGTAACGAAATCCATGGAAATTTGCTCCCATTTCCATTGTGGTATTTCTGGTTGTTGGAGTAGGCCCGATGGTTTCTGATATTCAGTCTTGACTCTCGCACAAGTCAAAAGTTGCTATGTGAGCTTTCATGCTAGGCCACCCATACGTAGTTCTGAGATCGTGGTACATCTTATCCGAACCAGGATGTACTGAGTAGCGAGACTTATGTGCTTCATCCATTACAAGTTCTCGTAAATTGCCATAGAGTGGGACCCAGATGCGTCCTGTTACGTAGTAGGTGCCGTCTGCCTTTTGTTCTAATCGTTGCCTTGAGCCGCGTAGGGCTTCAGCCCTGACGTTTCTGGTTTCAATGCTTCTGCCTGAGCATCTCGTATCTGTGCAGGAAGACTAGACTGGATGGTAAGTTGTAATGCTCACACGCGTTTGGGTGTAGTATCTTTTCGACTAAGGGCATCGGCCACAATATTGGCTTTGCTTGGATGATACTTGATCGCACATTCGTAATCATTCAACAGCTCGACCCATCGACGTTGTCACATGTTCAACTCCTTTTGCTTGAAGATATGTTCGAGACTCCTGTGATCGGTGTAAATGGTGCACTTAGTACCGTACAGGTAATGTCTCCATATCTTGAGCGCGAAGACAACAGCTCCCAGCTCCAAATCGTGTGTAGTGTAATTCCTTTTGTGAATCTTAAGTTGGCGTGAGGCGTAAGCGATGACTTTATCCCGTTTCATCAAAACACAACCCAGACCCTGAATTGATGCGTCGCAATAAACCACAAAATCGTATGTGCCCTCTGGCAATGAAAGAATAGATGCGCTATAAAGCCTATCCTTTAAGTGCTGAAATGCTGATTCCTGTGCATTTCCCCAACGATAAATAACACCTTTCTGAGTTAGTGAGGTGAGGGGCTGTGCAATCTTGGAAAAATCCTTGATGAACCTCCTGTAGTAACCTGCCAAACCCAAGAATTGGCGAATTTCTGTTGGTGTTCTAGGTGCAGGCCAGTTCTTGATCGAGTCTACCTTTGATGGATCAACATGAATCCCATCCTTGTTTACCATGTGGCCTAGGAAATGGACTTCACGAAGCCAGATTTCGCATTTCGAGAACTTTTCATAAAGTTGTTCTGTTCGAAGGAGTTCCAAAATAAGTCGTAGATGCTGCTCGTGTTCTTCCTGACTCTTAGAATAGATCAGGATGTCGTCGATGAAAACTATAACGAACTTATCTAGGTAAGGCTTGCACACTCGATTCATAAGGTCCATGAAAACCGCAGGTGCGTTTGTCAGCCCAAAAGGCATGACCAAAAACTCGTAGTGTCCATACCGAGTTCTAAAGGCTGTTTTGGAGACGTCCTCTTCTCGGACTCTCAGCTGGTGATATCCCGATCTCAATCTTCGAGTAGAAACTCGACCCTTGCAACTGGTCAAATAGGTCATCAATGCATGGAAGAGGATAGCGGTTCTTCACTGTCACCTTGTTAAGTTCGCGGTAGTCGATGCACATTCTGAAGGTACCATCTTTCTTCTTCACAAATAGCACTGGAGCTCCCCAGGGCGAAGAGCTAGGACGAATAAAACCCTTATTCAAAAGCTCTTGTAGTTGCATGGATAGTTCTTCCAATTCTGATGGAGCTAGACGATAGGGTGCTCGAGCTATGGGCGCTGCTCCAGGAGCTAGCTCGATTTGGAATTCGACTTGGAGATGAGGCGGTAGCCCAGGTAAATCTTCAGGAAACACCTGAGGGAAGTCACGTACAACTGGAACATCCTCTATCTTCTTCTCTTTAGTTGATGTGTCAGTAACAAGTGCTAAAATAGCGGTGTGGCCCTTTCGCAAACACTTCTTGGCCTTAAGAAAGGAGATGATGCCCACAACAGCACCACTCTTGTCGCCTTGAATTACGAGAGGTTCCTTACCAGAACGAGGAATACGAACGATCTTTTTCTTGCATAGAATCTCTGCTTGCTGTTGGGATAACCAATCCATCCCAACGACGATGTCGAAACTACCCAGAACTATAGGAATGAGATCGATAGAGAAAGTCTGACCACCTAAGACGAGATTACAACCCTTAACTATGTGTGTGGCTTCTACACTCTTACCGTTTGCTAACTCTACGACATGCTTGGTGTTCAAGGGAGTTGTGTGCGTTTTAACATTTCACTAACTTTTAGAGACACATAACTGGTATCGGCACCCGAATCAAATAAAACAGTAACATAAAAGTCATCCAGTAGAAACTTATCCATCACGACGTTGGGATCATTCCTTGTGTCACCCTGACCCAGCACGAACACTCGACCCCTGGCGCCGTTGTTTCCATCATTGTTTCCCCAGTTGTTGTTCCCATTTCCCTGATTATTGTTGTTGTTGTTATTCTGATTTTGATTTAACTGGGGGCAGTCCCGCTTGAAATGACCTTCAGCACCACACTGAAAGCATCCCCTGTTGCCTTGCGGCTGCTGCTGCTGGTTTTGTGGAGCTGGTGGTTGTTGTTGATGGTTCTGATTCGCAGGTCGTGAGCTCCTGCAATCCTTAGCTTCATGACCCATCTTGAGTCACCTCTGGCAACGACCCTTGTTGCACTGACCACTTTGGGTGATTTCCTCGATATCCACCCTGCCCTTGACTACCAGAAGATTGCTGACCAGGACTCTGGTAGTCATCAATCTTTCGTTGCTGTGCCTGGGACTGAACCGTAGTCGAACCCTTGCTAGAGGTTCCATCCCACTTTCGTTTGTTGTCACTGGGAGTAGCAGAAGTAGTAGTAGCACTGATACGCTTTGGTAACCTGTTCTACTCCACCGCCTGATTAGTGAGACGATGAGCCAATTGAACAACTTGCTGAATGGTAGCGAGGTTAGCGGAAGTCACATGAATTTGAATCTTGGGCACTAAACCCTTAAGGATCCACCATAGTAGGACACAAAATTGCCAGCTCGTTTGATCTTTTTGTGTAAGCTTCAATTTTCGACCCCGTCATCTTTAAGTTGAAGAACTCTACCTCCAGTTTGTGAATGTCATCATGATTGCAGTACTCTTCCTTAATCATTTCCTTAAAATTGTTCCATGGGGTGGCATTGGCAGCTACCAGCCCCAACATTTGGACCTGAGCGTTCCACCACGTGAGCACTATACCCTCGAGAGTACCGGTAGCGTACTTCACCCTGCGAGTCTCAGGGCATTCACACATTTCGAAGACTGACTCAAGGTTCTCGAACCAGTGGAGGAGTCCAACTGCCCCTTCAGTGCCACTGAAAGTACCAGGACGACAGTCCATGAAAGTTTTGAACTTGCACGCAGGCGGCTGAGCATGCTGGCCTCCTGCTTGGGCGGCTGCAAGTGCCGCAACAACTTGTTGGTTAATCAGAGACGTCAGCTGGGCTTGAGTCATGTTAACGCGTCAAGCCATGATCTTCATATCAAGAGGAATCATGAGTGAGAGGGATTCGCGAAAGTGCGATGACAGAAGAGTGTAAGCACGCATGTGTTTCAATCAACAGTTGTTAAGTTTATCTAAGCATACCATGAGCAAAGTTCTATGTAACTAGCAAGTAGGTAATATAAACATAAACCATATCACCTAGAATGTCGAGTCTTGCACATGGAGTGAAGCGTCGTTGTGGATCGTTGAGCACTGTTCAGGTTATAGTCTGGTTTTAACAAAAACTTTTCCTTTATTAAAACCAAGTTCACTATAACCAATGGCTCTGGTACCAATCTGTCAAACCCCCAAAATCCACACGTGGAGTATCACCGCTTGGAGGCGTGACTGACCAGGATCAAGCCACCAATCATATTGAACAATGTATGTAGTAAATATAATTCAACCAAACAATATGAAAGGTGTTCAAAACCAAAGCACAGTTAAGTGTTTAGCGGAAGCATAATTGTAAAAACCCAATGTAAGTATTAAGTACGAAATAAAGTAATGTTTATAGCATGGCACACATTGCCATGTCCCACAATGACTGCGCCTCCCTGTGCAAGCTCCATGAGTACCTAACGACCTGCAAGGCATGTAATCAATGAGTCAACAACAAAGTTGAGCGAGTTCACAGTTGGTTGTTTAGTTATAGCATTCGTTTCGTAAATCATATGTTCGTTTTGTAAACCATGTATCGTATTGGTTCGTATCGGGGTCTCCCAGACATGTTTGCGAAGATAAGTGGGGGCTTCCCATGTGTTACTAGACCACGCGTATCGACTGCTACGAAAATGTAAGAGGTGCCCTATGTCAATGTCTATCAGCATTGACCCTTTGCCCATAGTCCATTAGTACACGCCCGTTCGGACGACACGGCGTGAGGTTTGTTAAACCTAATAGCGCTATCTACTAATGACCCGCTCGCCATAGGCCTCGGCGATTAAGTCGATAAATGAGGGACTTCAATTGATAGAGTTGATGGTCTTATGGTCGTGTACGTAGGTTTTACGTACGTGCCCTTCAATCCGAGGACAGCAGTAAGTATGAGTGTACGTAGGTTTTACGTAAGTGCCCTTCAATCCGAGGACAGTGAAAAGTAGTTTAATAGTAATGATAGTACGAGTAGTTATTCAATCCCATTCCCAACCCACCAGGAATCCCATGCCTTAGGAGTGTGAACTCACCTTGGTTTGCTCGGTATGGTCAATTTACTTTACCGGTTCCCAGTTGGTCAACCAAACCCTACTGTGGTTACCAAGAGTAATCAGTCTCTTTAACACTTAATCACATTTTCCTTATATATATTACACATAAATTCACTTACTGTTGTAAACATATATTAAATATAAATTCACCAACTTGTAAGCATATATTAAACATAAGTTCACTAACTTGTATGGCTGACCAAATACAGTTCAATTTTACTAGAGACAATCTATCAATGGACAAAGGTTATAGATAATAATGATCACATGCAACTTGAAACACTAACCCAAAATTCTGACAATTTAATGATGAGTTTGATTAAACAATGTAGAATGATTAGATCACATGGGTATGTCATCACCTTCTCATGCAATTATTATCCATCCTTAATAACAGGCATGTCGCCACAATCCAATATCCATATATTAACCTAATCGACAACATCTGTCATGCACCTTCACAACAATTCGGTCCACTATTGGCATACGACAAAGATCTACCGGTTTCGTCGAGTTATAAGGTTTCGTCGGCATTAGGGATTCGTCGTCACTGTAACAGTTAGGCCAACACCCACACAGAACCCTAACTGTCGTCGACCCCTTTATGACGAATGATCAGTTTGAATCATTATTTAATCGTTTAACTACTAATTATTGGTCACATATCATGTGTTCACGGTTTATATTAGTGATCCGAAAATCGACTAAATCATGCTATCTAAGTAGTAATTTAATCATGCAATCCAGGATAACATCACTATCTATTTAATATACTCAATCAATAACTATAACATTACCACCGATCGGAACAGCCTAATCGAACATCACACATTCAGCACATATGTAAACTTGATCGGCCCAATCAACAAAATAATAAATCATTAACACGCAAACATGGAATGAATAAATGAGAATTACTAACCAGTAATCCGACTAGTTGAGATGCAAACCGAAACAGAAAAGGGGGAAGGGGGTCTTGCTACTGCCGTCGTTCAATGGATGATTAGGGTTGTTGTATTGCAATTGTGAGACAAGGAAAGTGGGTACGTATTTTGTATTATAAAGACAATATTTGAACAATTTGGGCCGGTTGTGTTTTCTAAACAAAACAACCATTTGGGCCAAGTTCGAAACTTATGCTCATGAGTTTCTTTATCAAACAAACACACACATATATATATATATATATATATAAACAACCCGTATTTTGCACATTAGATAAACATAAAGACACACTTGCATTAAGTACTAAGTTAAGTAGAATGGAAACCTTGAAAACTCGGGTTGTCACATTATTCCCAACTTAAACCAAGACAAGTAAAAAAATGAAAAGTTTTTGAAAAAAATCTGGGGTGTTTAGCGGTTCCAATAGAGTTTTGTGTAAGGCTTATAATTAGGACTTGCAAAATTCAAGGTTTTAGCATCCCCCCTACACTTAAATTACACATTGTCCTCAATGTGTCCCAAAAAAAGTTTTTAGGTTGATTGAATGTGTAAAAAGGTGTGTTAAAAACAAAATTTATGTTACTGGGCGGCTGGACACGGGCCCGTGGTGACCGGGCATGGCCCCGTGTTCAGATTGCCAGTAATAGAAGGTAACAGAAGGCTGGGCACGGGGGCGTGTTCAACAAACATGCCCCGTGTCCAGTTACCTGAACTGGGCGTTTTTCTGCAGACCCTTGAGCACGGGCCATGTTGGCTAAGCACGGCCCCGTGCTGAACTTGCTGTAATGAAGAAAAATTGTCGGGTAGCTCTATTTTTGTGAATGGGATGTGGGTTCAAGCTTCCCTTAGTATCCTTCACCATCCCAAGTGTGTTTTATTCCTGAAATTTAAAACTAAACTAGAAAGCATAAAAGTGAATCTAAACTAAAACTACAGATAGTTCCGCGGAATGCCTCCGTGGTGCGCCACGTTTATAAGGGTCCTTGGCTAGACCCAAAGTCAGTCATATGTTACCCAAGTGGGATGTTTTGCATCCCATGTTGCACCGTCGGAAAGCATCATCCAAACTTGAGTCTATGACTTTCATGTAATTGACCGGGTCGTCATCTTCTACTCTCTTCCCAACCCCAAACTTCATTTCTTTATCCCCAACCCTCAATGTTAGTGTCCCACCATTCATGTCTACCATTGCGTGGGCCGTAGCTAGGAATGTCCTTCCTAAGATTAGTGGTACTTCGGTATCTTCCTCCATATCTAGTATGACAAAGTCGGCCGGGATGACAAAGTCTCCGAATTTTACCAATAGATTTTCGGCGACATCTTGTGGATATTTAATGGACCTATCGGCGAGTTGTATGCTCATTTTTGTAGGGCTTGTTTTCCCTAGTCCAAGTTGGTCGAACATTGATGTGGGCATGAGGTTGATACTAGCCCCGAGATCGGCTAGTGCATTGCGTATGGGTGATTCCCCAATCGAACAAGGGATGGTGAAGCTTCCGGGATCGATCTTCTTTTGTGGGAGTTTATTGAGTAGCAAGGCGGAACACTCTTCACTTAAATTTACTAATTGCAATGATTCAATTTTCCTTTTGTGAGTGAGGAAGTCCCTCATAAATTTTGAATATTCAGGCATTTGAGTTAGGAGTTCGACAAAGGGAATATTAACATGCAATTGTTTTAGTAGATTTACGAATTACGTGAATTGCTCATCGGTCTTTTGGTGAAGTAACCGACCGGGATACGGTACCGGGGGGTTCTTGGTAGGCTCTTGATTTGGTGGAGGAGCCGTCTCTTTTCGGGGTGTTGGTGAAGTTGTGGTTTGGTTAGATGGGCTCTTTTCAGTTGGAGGGAGCGGAGCCTCTTCAGGACCTACGGTACGGTTTCTCAATGTGATGAGATGCACTTGCGACTTTGGGTTGGTTTCGGTATTGTTGGGTAACGCGCCTTGTGGTCTCTCGGAGAAATTTTGAGCTAGTTGGTTTTTCAATATTTTGAATACTAGCTTGTTGATTTCTAAACTTCGATTCCAGTTGTTGAAATCGATCCGAGTTTTTCTTTTCGGTGTCGGAGATAAGGCGAGAGACAGTATCCTCAAGCCTCTCTCGTCCCCCTTGTTATTGTTGAGAGAAATTTTGTGACTCGTTTCTTGGTTTTTGAAAGTTTGTTCGTTGGTTTAGACTTTGTTGGTTACTACTATTGCCGGGTTCCCTCCAACCAAGGTTAGGGTGATTACGCCATCCTTGGTTGTAGGTACCTGTTGGTGGACCTGACGGTCTAGGTCTATTATCAATGTGGTTTACCATTTCCGTTTGATCATCCATTTCTTTCATACAACTCCAATTTTCATGTGGTCCACCACACCCTTCACAAGCCATAACCGAGGCCGATTTTTCCATTTCTAACTTTTTGATTTTTGAAGAGAGGGACCGATTTGGGCTTGCAAAGAGGTACTTTCATCAACCTTATGGGTGCCCGGGGCAATAGATTTTGTGCCTCGGGGAGTATGCCACTGAAAATTAGTTTGAGCAATTTCCTCAATTTGATTGTAAATTTCATTTGGGCGACGATTACCTAGAAGTCCCCCGGAGCTAGAGTCAAGCGTTTGTCTTGTGTGTGGCAACAACCCATTATAGAAAGTGGATACTTGTTGCCATACAACAAGACCATGATGAGGACACTTTCTTAGTAGCTCCTTGAACCTCTCCCAATTTTCATATAAGGATTCCCCGTCCTCTTGTGAGTATGTGTTAATTTCAGACATTAATTTAGCCGTTTTAGTAGGAGGGAAATACTTATACAAAAACTTTTGGGCTAGTTCATCCCAGGTGTTTACCGAACCAACTGGGAGGGCATTAAGCCAAGCCTTAGCTCGGTCTTTTAGTGAGAATGGAAACATTCGGAGGCGGATGGCGTCATTTGATGCTCCATTGATCTGAAAAGTATCACATATTTCCAAAAAGTTGGTAATATGTAAATGGGGAACTTCGTCCGCAAGCCCGTGGAAGGTTGCGGAGTTTTGGAGCATTTGGATCAAATGCCGCCGAAGTTCGAAGTTGTTAGCATCGACATTCGGCGCATTGATAGCGGCGCCAAGATTACTGATGTGTGCAAAATGCAACATATAAATTACATCAATTGTGGCATAAAACTAACCCTTTTTTAGTATTAATGTTGGAAAAAGTGTGCTTTTGTCTTCCTTTTGTATTTTCAGGATTAAATGAGCTTAAATTAACAAAAGAAGCAAAAAGGCAGATAAATCTAACATAAATACAAGAAAAGGAACAAACGTGGCATGCCCGACCTCCCCGACAGCATCTTCCCAAGCAAAACAAGAGAACAGAAGGCTGAACACGCCCCGTGCTCAGTGAACACGGGGGCGTGCCCAAGTGCCAGCATAAAAGACAAAGCTATAGAAGCTTCTATCGCCCACCACGGGGCCGTGCTCAGCGGACACGGGGCCGTGGTCAACTATAAGATTCGCAGAATCAAGGCAAATCTTGATAGTACATATATGCTTCTGCACAAGGGGGCGTGCCCAGCGGACACGAGGGCGTGGTCAACTAATGCTGACAAACTGCAATTAATGAAGACAGAGAAGAGGATGGACACGGGGCCGTGCCCACTGGACACGGGGCCATGCCCGAGCTTCTGTTCAGGCTATAAATATGGGTGCTTGGCTCATTTGCAAACCATCCCTTGCCACACCACCTCTCTCACACTTCACCCACCACCATCACAACACCATCATCCACCACCATCATCCATTGTCCATTATAGAGTGTGTGAGTCATCTCGGGATCCAAGATTGATCGTAAGAGTTCTTGACAATCATAGGTCATGTTAGCCTAAGTCTCTTACATCACTTGGTGAAGACAAGTGTCTAGTGTAATACTTTTTATTTTTAATCTTTTCGCACTTTTTACTTGGTTATGTATTAATGACTTTAATAACTAGTTTCTTATGTTGAAGGTGATTCTTCCTTATCGTTTGTCCGTGGTGTCTTGGCATTATTTTACTGTCTATATAAAATAAAAGATTTTCACCATTCATATCTCCACGGTCTATATGGAGGTATGTTGGCTACCTGGTCGGGGGTTAAGGGAACGGTTTGGTAAGAGTCTTGCCTTGTTCAGTGTATAGATCCTGCAAGGACCTTAGTCAAATTTAGTAGGACCTCCTTCAATACCCACCGGTATTGGATGGCGGAGGTCCAAACTCTTTGATCCCCTCATATGTAAGCTACTATTAATACTTTAACCCGACTACTTAGGACTGTATCCCTGCTGACTCAGACTACTTAGCCGAGGGTAACGTCACCTTCAAAAGAGGGGCCTACCATAATATGCATTAATAACTTAATTAATTATCTTTCAATAATCCGACCCTTTAGGATTGTATCCTTGCTGACTCAAACTACTGGGTTGAGGGTAACGTCACCTTCAAAAGAGGGGCCTGCTACAATAACTAAGATAATCTCTTAAAACGTGCAAAAGTGTGGAAATAATCAAAGGTTACACTATACACGAGTCGGAGCCAAGTGATTCATCTTGTCTATCTGTTTTATTTTTATTTTTCAGCATTTTAGTTAGTTTTTATTTTTCAAGTTTAAAAACCTTTTTCTAAACTTTTGATTTGATTAGACGTTGAGGATAAACCGGTACTAAAAGCTCTTGTGTCCTTGGTCGACCTCGGTATCTTACCAACACTATACTACGCCCACGATGGGTGCACTTGCCGATATGTGTGTTTAGTGTTAGTAAATATCGTGTTTTATAAATTTAAAACTTGGCTAAAAAGTGTAAAAGGGGTTAAAATATACTTAAACTCATATCACACCTAACGCACATCAAGTTTTTGGCGCTGTTGCCGGGGACACAAGCATTTTAAGAAAGCTTAAAATCGACGGCCTAATCAATTTTTCAAAACCTTTTCAAAACGCGCGCACATTTTTCTGCATTTTTGTTTAGTTTTGCATTTACAGTAGGTTGAACACGGGTTGTGCTCGCTGAACACAGGGCCGTGCTGCATATTTTTCATAAAAACACCCAGTAACAGAAACTAAACACGGGGCCGTGCTCACTGAACACGCCCCCGTGCTCAACGAAATCAGTAACTTTAATTAAAACGCCCATATACAGATTGTGGTCTGCTGAGTGACGGGACCGTGTCCAGCCTCTGTTTCCGTTTTTATTTTTTTTCTGATCTCGAGACTTGGTTGTGGTCTGCTGAGTGATTCTTATGGATCAATACTCAGGAGGTTACAACTACACCTATGAGGAGGAGGATTATATTAATAACTATTGCACTAATTATGGTGACCCGCACTCGGTTATATATTGTAACTTATATCAACCATCCACTTTATACACTTACTATGAGGAGCCCAGGTACGAGCCATCAACTTCATACACATCCTATGAAGACCAAAGGTATGAACCTCCTCCCTCATACTCATATTTTGATGAACCAAGGTATGAGCCTTCTTACTCATACTTTGAGGAACCAAGATATGAGCCACCACCTTCATATGCTTACTATGAGGAACCATGGCGTGAACAACCCACCTCATATGAGTATTATGAAGAACAAAATTACGACCCTTATCCATCATATGCTTACAATGAAGAACAATGGTGTGAACCATCTACTTCATATGGGTATTATGAGGAACAAAGGATCGAACAACCGGATTCAAGCTTTGAAAATCCCGATCCTTTTTCTATAACCGAAGTGACCGATAGGATATTAGAACACCTTAAAGTTATCGAGCGCTATATAAAAGAATCTCGCGCAAGGGAAGAGGAGTCCCGCGCAAGAGAAGAATTAAATAACGAAGAGATAATTGGAAGTGTAAAAATGGAAGAACAAATAAGTGAAGAACCGACACATGAGTTAAACAACAAAAAAGGTGAGTCCGACAACGTTAAAATTCGAGAAGAGTCTAATTTTGAAGAAATTAATCTCTTGTCACCACTTTTGAAAATCATTGTTTAGTTCCAACTCATGGTAAGTTTTTAAAAGAGTTAAATACTAACACTAAAATTGACGAAATGGTAAGTGGTAAGTTAACTAATGATCAAACCTCGCTAATAAAAGAAGACCCATTTGAAATCAACATTACACCGGTTCCATGTTTTTTTCAAAATTCATTTATTAGTAATGTTACAATTGATAAATATCTTTGCGTTAACATAATGCCTAACTACATTTTTAAAAAAATAAGTATTAGTGATTTTTCTCCACTTCAAATACCCATTTTTCTATCTAATCGAAAAGTAATAAAATCAATCGGTGTAGTTGAGGATGTCTTGGTTCAAACAAATCAAATGGTAATCCCAACCGACTTTGTCATCCTCGATGACGCTCCTTTCGTGTTGGGAAGACTCTTTGTAAAAACTCACGAAGCTTTGAAAAACCGGAAGTATAACAATCTACCTCTTCAATTAGGGGCATTTAAAAAGAGTGTCGATCTTGAGCGGTCAATGAAATATCCATTTGGCAATAATGACCCCCTAATTGAAGATGAAGATGAACCACCCGATACAAGTGAAAAGTTTGACCACTTTGTTGAAGAAGAGGTCGCCATAGAACAAACTTTTAAAGTTCTTGATCAAAGTGAGCAACCAAATAAGGAGTCTCCTAAAGACCCACCTCTTGAGCTCAAAGAACTTCCAAAAGGTTTGGAATATGCTTTTCTAGACAAAGATGGTAAGTCACCTGTAATTATTTCATCTAAATTAGATAGTTTAGAAAAAAGAAAAATTAATTAATATTTTGAAAAAACACAAAAATACGATTGCTTAGAAGCTTGTGGACATTAAAGGAATAATTCCTTCTATGTGCCCGCACAAAATTTTAATGAATGATGACTACAAATCGGTAATACAACCACAACGTCGAGTAAATCCAAATGTTCAAGAAGTGGTTAAAAACGAAGTCATCAAATTACTTGACGCCGGACTTATTTATCCTATCTCCGATAGTCCTTGGGTAAGTCCCGTCCAAGTAGTTCCAAAAAAAGGAGGTATGACGGTAATAACTAATGAAAAGAATGAATTAATACCAACGAGAACCGTCACAGGATGGAGAGTATTTATAGATTATAGACGATTAAATGAAGCAACAAGGAAAGATCACTTTCCTTTGCCCCTTCATTGATCAAATGTTAGAAAGATTATCCAGTCATAAATTTTACTGTTTCTTGGATGGTTTTTCAGGTTACTTTCAAATCCCGATAGCACCCGAAGACCAAGAAAAGACAACTTTCACATGCCCCTATGGAACTTTTGCTTATCGACGCATGCCATTTGGTCTATGTAATGCCCCCGCAACATTCCAACATTGCATGGTAGCCATCTTCCATGATATGATAGAAAAGACAATGGAAGTCTTCATGGACGACTTTTCTATCTTTGGGGATTCATACGACCAATTCCTCGATAACCTTGAACGAATGCTATCCCGATGTGAGGAAACTAACCTCGCCCTTAATTGGGAAAAATGCCATTTCATGGTAACCGAGGGAATAGTACTCGGTCACAAAATCTCAAGCAAAGGAATGGAAGTTGATCGAGCAAAAATAGACACTATTTCTCGATTACAACCTCCATCCTCCGTTAGAGCTATCAGAAGTTTCCTAGGGCATGCCGGATTTTATAGGTGGTTTATCAAAGACTTTTAAAAAATTTCAAGGCCTCTAACAAAATTACTTGAAAAAGATGCTCCTTTCATCTTTGACAAGGATTGCAATCAAGCATTTCTAACCATAAAGGAAATGCTAGTCAATGCACCTATCATGATAGCGCCTGATTGGAAATTTCCTTTCGAAATCATGTGTGATGCAAGTGACTTTGCAGTTGGAGCTGTCTTGGGACAAAGAAAAGAAAAGCATTTTCACCCAATTTATTATGCTAGTAAAACACTTAACGATGCACAAGAAAATTACACAACTACTGAAAAAGAGTTACTAGCTGTGGTATTTGCTTTTGATAAATTTTGTTCTTATCTTGTTCTTTCTAAAACTATAGTCTAAACAGATCATGCAGCCATTCGATATCTCTTCAAAAAGCAGGACGCAAAACCACGTTTGATTCGGTGGATTTTACTCCTCCAAGAATTTGATATTGAAATCAAAGACAAAAGAGGAACAGAAAACACCGCAGTAGATCATCTTTCACGCTTAGAAGACCCAGCTTTAGAGGCAAACAGGGACGAGCAAATCAACGAAAAATTTCTGACAGAGTCCCTAGAAATGGTGGAATACAAAGAAGAACCATGGTACGCCGACTATGCTAACTACCTAGCTAGTGGTATAGTCGCTAAAGGTTGGCCACATCATCAAAGAAAAAAATTCTTTGCTAATGTGAAGCACTATTTTTGGGAAGACCCTTATCTTTTCAAAATGTGTGCCGACCAACTCATCCGACGATGCGTACATGGTAGCGAAGCACGAAGAATTCTCCGCCATTGTCATGAAGGTCCATACGGAGGACATCATGGTGCCGCTAGTACCGCATGAAAGGTATTTGATTCAGGGTTTTATTGGCCAACCATTTACAAAGACGCCCAAAGTCTTGTTAAGACATGTGATGCTTGCCAAAGAACAGGTAATATTTCTTCTAAAAACGAAATGCCACAAAATGGCATTCTTGTTTGTGAAATTTTTGATGTGTGGGGACTCGACTTTATGGGACCTTTCCCACCGTCAAAAGGAAACAAATATATACTTGTGGCAGTAGATTACTTGTCTAAATGGGCCGAGGCCGAGGCACTTCCAACAAACGATGGAAGAGTCGTGGTAAGATTTCTGAAAAAATTATTCTCTCGTCTTGGAACACCTAAAGCATTAATAAGTGATAGAGGTACCCATTTTTGCAACCATCAACTTGAAAAAAAATTAACAAGATATGGGGTCTATCACCGGGTCTCTAGAGGATATCACCCTCAAACAAACGAACAAGCCGAAGTGACTAATAAAGGTTTAAAGCGAATACTTGAAAAAACCGTAAGGTTAAATAGGAAAGAATGGGCAGATAAATTAGATGATGCTTTATGGGCTTTTCGAACTGCTTATAAAACAACAATAGGTACAACCCCATATAAGCTAGTATATGGAAAAAGCTGTCATTTGCCAGTAGAAATTGCACACAAAGCCTACTGGGCAATTAAAAATGTAAATTTAGATTTAGAATTTGCCGGTAGAAATCGATTTTTTCAATTAAATGAATTAGAAGAACTTAGGAATTATGCATACTCAAACTCCGAATTTTATAAGGAAAGAATGAAAAATTTGCACGACAGACATATTAAACCTAATGAATTTTTGCTCGGCACGAGGCCGTGTCCGCTGGACACGGGGCCGTGTCTGCGCGACTGTCGGGATAAAACCCCTTTTTCATAACAGTTACCTCATTCCATACGCCCCGTTTCCCCAAAAACGCTCTGGTTCAAGGCGATTTTCTGCAGATTTTCGACGTCTCCTCTACTTCTAACAGCACCAATGTATGATTCTGTCATCATTAGTAGTTAGATTAAGCACTTGCATGTAGTTAAAATATAAAAAAATGGGGAAAAATCTAGGGTTCTTGAACTTCATCCGGATCGAACCACAAATTTTTGTATAAATCTGTAAGCAATAGTTTAGATTAGTGTTATAGGAAGTAAACCCACTTGCATTGTTCAAAGATTCGCCCGATTTCTCACAAAACCCTCAAACCCTTGTTTTTAAACCAAAAAAGATAAAATTGAATGGGTAAACGGTTTGTTTTGGGAAAAACGGCACTTGGGGTTTCATTTTCGGGGGAAACCGCATCTAGTGAACCAAAAATTTTCAAGTTTTCGGGACCGGGTCGAAAAATGAATTTTTTGCGTAACAGACGCCTGGACACGGGGTCGTGTCCGCTGAACACGGGGCCGTGTCCAGCCCGCAGTTTGCAGTTTTGTCCGAAAATTCCACTGTTTCATGCTAACTTTTGGTGTATTCTTTCAGATGTCAAAGAAATTCACGAGGTTCAACGTAAATGAGCTCGATGCTAGGGCAAAATACGAAGTACTTCAAACCCGACCGGAGGAATACCCAAGACAAGTGTGCATGGATCTGTTGACATTAGTGAACCAACTTGACCGCTTCAACAACCTCGTTACCGGCCCACTAAGAGTCGCCCTAACCACTCGACTTCGCTCAGTTACCCAATGTGGTGTCATTCCGATGTGGTGGAACTAGGTACTCAATTTCGATGGCACAATTTGGGTTGATAGTGGGGCTGTATGCGGAGGAAGATGCGGGTAATGAAGAAAACACCGGAGGGGTGCGAGAGTTGGACGAAAACGAACGCCAAGCCGCGTGGGCTCAGATTGGTGAAGGGCACTACAAACCGAGCAGCACTAAGAGCAATAAGTTGAGGGACCCACTATACCGTTACGTCCATAGGGTACTCCCTTACTCTCTTAGCCAAAGGCATGATAGCAGTGGCGTTGTTGGGTTGAGAGATTTGGTGGTCCTTCATTGCATTCATAACCGCAGACACCTAGATGTTCCGTACCTCCTACTCCGTAACATGCATTTGAACTGGCTTGCTACTTCACCAACCCCTATCTTCTTCGGGGGGGTGGATATACCATCTCTTCAAACACTTCGTGAATATACATAGGTCCTTCGAAAGAAGCCCATGGTCGGGAAGAGTGGATGTTCACATCTGCCACTCCATGAACCTAATTTATGAGGCCGAAGACGGGTCGGTTAGCTTCAAAAGGATGCAGGGGCATGCATGGAACCCACAAGAGGCACTCGTCCTTCACGCTCCACAGCATCATCAATACCAGTACCAGCCCCATGGTGATCCGGGCAGTCCTCCTCACAAGGAGGTGGTTTTCCTAACTTCCAAAGTTTACATGATTTATTGCAGGAAAACCTCATGTGCACCAGGAACACCTATAACATGGCAAGCAATACGTACACCCGGGTCGGAGCTATTGAGAGAAACATATACGACATTCAGGATGACATTGGGAGCTTCTGGGGGTACATGGCGGGGCACGGAGGAGGTGGTGGTGACGATGATGTTGAGGACGAGGACACGGACTAGGCGGGAGGAGCGGAGGCAGAAGCGGTTGGTTTGTGATTCCACAGGTTAACCCCCCCTTTATCTTGAACAATTTCCGGCCTGCGTGCCGTGTGTTGAACAATTTACTTTCCTTTAACTCTTTTTACTTTCTGCATTTGTTTTTTTTTTTTTAACATTGTGATGTGGATGTTGAACTTGATAATTTAGGATGTTTGTTGTGGTTTGGTGTAATGTTCATTGATAAAACAGGTACATACGAGGCTTAGAGCACTAAACATAAGTGCTACTAAAGCCGGGACAGGAAAACCGGAGCCAGAAACCTGTTTTTCAACTTTGCAGATTGTCTACACGGGGTCGTGTCCAGCCGACACGCCCCCGTGCCCACTCCCCCAGACCTGCTGTTTGTCTAAATCTGCAGACTTTTGCCAGACACGGGGTCATGCCCAGTGGACATGCTCCCATGTCCAACTTCTGTAAGTTTTCGTTACTGGCACCTGAACACGGGGCCGTGCCCGGACACCACGGGGTCGTGTCCAGTCGCCAAGTAACACAAATTTTTGCTTTTTCACACCTTTTTACACATTCAATCAACCTAAAAACTTATTTTTGGGACACATTGAGGACAATGTGTAATTTAAGTGTGGGGGGATGCTAAAACTTTGAATCTTGCAAGTCCTAATCACAAGCCTTACACAAAACTCTATTGGAACCGCTAATCACCCCAAATTTTTTTCAAAAAATTTCATTTTTTTACTTGTCTAGGTTTAACTTGGGAATTTCAAGTTCTAAAAAAGTTATATTTTTACAAATTTACAACCGATAGCATCGTGATAAGAAGAACCAACATAAGAAAATTATGAAAAGGCATGACATGTTTAGTTAAAATTTGATTATATATACTTGATCACATAAAAACCCATTTTCACAAAAGTGAGTTTTGAGCCTTTATTGAGCATACAAATACATATCTTTAAACTAAATGCTCATTTTCGTTTCTTGTGTGAATAGCCGCTTGGTTCTTACGACTCTAGAACTTGCCACGACGAATCATTCCCGGTCCTTACCAACTTAAACCCGAGTAAGTAAATGATGGAGGCATTAGGACTAACCCTTTTTATTTCTACACCATTATTTTTCTTTTTTTTACCACCTACCCAAAATCCCCCTAGTTAACCCCTTTGAGCCTAAACCATTTCATTTCTTAACCCGAAACCAAACACCCTTTCACCCACCAAAACCTTTTCATTTTTAACCCTTTGTTTTAGTAACAAGCTCAGTTTCTCGTATGACTTTTCAAAAAAAAAAATGTTGATGATGAAGCAAAAGAAATAAACAAGCAATGTTCATCAAAAATAGCTTTGTTTGAATAATGGCTTCATCAAAATAAAAATATGCAAAAATAAAAAGTCTTACGAAAACTGATGCTTTTTACGTCTTTCGCCCTTTTACTAACCACTAACCCAACCACCTACCTTTAACCCAAGCCTAACCCTTCACCCAAAAAGTCCTCTTGATATTTACAAAGGTATATAGTTAAAAAGGAGGAGGATTGATTGCTTGGCAAGCCTATGGTAGGAATAAGTTCCATGCCGCTCTCGAGTGATTCACTAAAATACATCTTCGGCCGAGTGTCGAGTGATCCCCCGTTAGGTATGTGAACTTGTATATAAATGGAATTTTAAAAAGGCATGTTATTCCCTAATAAGTAATTTATCTTATGTAATGTTTTAAATAAATCGTGACGAATAGGTTTGTAAATAAATAAAAATAAAACTTAATAAAGAATCTTGGAAATCCCGACACTCTATGACAAGCCCAAAAACTTCTCTTCTACCTATTCCATTTGGGAGTGTAAAGCCACATTATAAAGAGTTTTGTTTGAGGACAAGCAAAGATTCAAGTGTGGAGGTATTTGATGTGTGCAAAATGCAACATATAAATTACATCAATTGTGGCATAAAACTAACCCTTTTTTAGTACTAATGTTGGAAAAAGTGTGCTTTTGTCTTCCTTTTGTATTTTCAGTATTAAATGAGCTCAAATTAACAAAAGAAGCAAAAAGGCAGATAAATCTAACATAAATACAAGAAAAGGAACAAACGTGGCATGCCCGACCTCCCCGACAGCATCTTCCCAAGCAAAACAAGAGAACAGAAGGCTGAACACGCCCCTTGCTCAGTGAACACGGGGGCGTGCCCAAGTGACAGCATAAAAGACAAAGCTGTAGAAGCTTCTATCGCCCACCACGGGGCCGTGCTCAGCAGACACGGGGCCGTGGTCAACTATAAGATTCGCAGAATCCAGGCAAATCTTGATAGTACAGATATGCTTCTGCACACGGGGGCATGCCCAACGGACACGGGGGCGTGGTTAACTAATGCAGACAAACTGCAATTAATGAAGACGGAGAAGAGGATGGACACGGGGCCGTGCCCACTGGACACGGGGCCGTGCCCGAGCTTCCGTTCAGGCTATAAATAGGGGTTCTTGAAAATCAAAGGCCATGTTTGCCTAAGTCTCGGGATCCAAGATTGATCGTAAGAGTTCTTGAAAATCAAAGGTCATGTTTGCCTAAGTCTCTTACATCACTTGGTGAAGACAAGTGTCTAGTGTAATACTTTTTATTTTTAATCTTGTCGCACTTTTTACTTGGTTATGTATTAATGACTTTTAATAACTAGTTTCTTATGTTGAAGATGATTCTTCCTTATCGTTTGTCCGTGGTGTCTTGGCATTATTTTACTTTCTATATAAAATAAAAGATTTTCACCATTCATATCTCCATGGTCAATATGGAGATATGTTGGCTACCTGGTCGGGGGTTAAGGGAATGGTTTGGTAAGAGTCTTGCCTTGTTCAGTGTATAGATCCTGCAAGGACCTGGGTCAAATTTAGTAGGACCTCCTTCAATACCCACCGGTATTGGATGGCGGGGGTCCAAACTCTTTGATCCCCTCATATGTAAGCTACTATTAATACTTTAACCCGACTACTTAGGACTGTATCCCTGCTGACTCAGACTACTTAGCCGAGGGTAACATCACCTTCAAAAGAGGGGCCTACCATAATATGCATTAATAACTTAATTAATTATCTTTCAATAATCCGACCCTTTAGGATTGTATCCTTGCTGACTCAAACTACTGGGTTGAGGGTAACGTCACCTTCAAAACAGGGGCCTACTACAATAACTAAGATAATCTCTTAAAAAGTGCAAAAGTGCGGAAGTAATCAAAGGTTACACTATACACGAGTCGGAGCCAAGTGATTCATCTTGTCTATCTGTTTTATTTTTATTTTTATTTTTCAGCATTTTAGTTAGTTTTTATTTTTCTAGTTTAAAAACCTTTTTATAAACTTTTGATTTGATTAGACGTTGAGGATAAACCGGTACTAAAAGCTCCTGTGTCCTTGGACGACCTCGATATCTTACCAACACTATACTACGCCCACGATGGGTACACTTGCCCATATATGTGTTTAGTTTTAGTAAATATCGTGTTTTATAAATTTAAAACTTGGCTAAAAAGAGTAAAAGGGGTTAAAATATACTTAAACTCATATCACACCTAACGCACATCAATTACCTATGGTGGGTCGTAGGTAATCCATGAGGGTACGTTGATCCGCCATTGGAAGTGGGTCCCCCGAAACTTTCTCTTGGTTTTTAGCTTTAAGCCTTTTTCTTAGAAAGCGTTCGGGTTCGTCTAGAGGTTCTTTTATGACTTTACTAGAACTGGAACTCATACACTGCGTAGAAAGTTCAGGTGCGACGCCTGGGTTCCAAGCCCTGTAATAAAAACAAAAAGAATGTCGGTCAGAAGTTTCACCACGGCCCCGTGCTCAGATGAACACGACCTGTGGTCGGAGTTATAGTGATCGTTTTTTGGATCCCTGATACTGGAGAGTTCAGCACGGCCCCGTGCTGCACCGACACGACCTTGTGTTTAACTCTCTGTAACTCAGAAAATAAAAACTGCCAGTAACGATGTTGGGCACGTCCCGTGTCCGACCAGGCACGGCCCGTGCTGAGCTCTGCAGAAACTGAAAATTTAAGAAAATTCCTAAAAAACACAGAAAAATAAGAAACAAAAAACGATTAGGCCGTTGATTCCTAACTTTCTTAAAATCCTTGTGTCCCCGGCAACGGCGCCAAAAACTTGATGCGTGCGTAGTGCGATATATTTTTATGTATATTTTAAGTCCTTTTTAACACTTTAGCCAAATTTTAAATTTATAAAACACGATATTCTACTAACACTAAACACACATATGGGCAAGTGCACCCATCGTGAGCGTAGTATAGTGTTGGTAAGATGCCGAGGTCGTCCAAGGACACAAGAGCTTTTAGTACCGGTTTATCGTCAACATCTAATCAAATCAAAATTTTAGAAAAAGGTTTAAACATGAAAAATAAAAAGTAAAAATGCTGAAAATAAAAATAAAATAAGTAACAGATAGACAAGATGAATCACTTGGATCCGACTCGCCTTTAGTGTAACCTTTGATGATTTCCGCACTTTTGCACTTTTTAAGAGATTATCTTAGTTATAGTAGTAGGCCCCTCTTTTGAAGGTGACGCTACCCGCGGCTAAGTGGTTTAAATCAGCAGGGATACAATCCCAAGTAGCTGGGTTAATGTATTAATAGTAGTTTACATATGAGGGGATCAAGCCATTCGCACCCCCGCCATCCAATACCAGTGGGTATTGAAGGAGGTCTTAGTAAGCTGGACCCAGGTCCTTGCAGGATCTATACACTGAATAAGGCAAGAACCTTACCAATCCATTCCCTTAACCCCCGACCAGGTAGCCAACATATCTCTATATAGACCGTAGAGATATGAATGGTGTAAATCTTTTATTTTATATAGACAGTAAAATAACGCCAAGACACCATGGACAAATGATAAGGAAGTTTCACCTTCAACATAAGAAACTAGTTATTAAAGTCATTAATACAAAACCAAATAAAAAGTGCGAAAAGATTAAAAAACAAAAGTATTACACTAAATGCTTGTCTTCACCAAGTGATGTAAGAGACTTAGGCAAACATGGCCTTTTATTGTCAAGAACTCTTACTATCAATCTTGGATCCCGAGACTACTACACACACTCTAAGATGGATGATGGATGATGGTGGTGGATGTGGGTTGTGATGGTGGTGAAGTGTGGGTGAAGTGGGAGAGAGGTGGTTTGTCAAGGGATGCCTTTGAAGTGAACCAAGCACCCCTATTTATAGCCTGCACAGAAGCCCGGACACGGCCCCGTGTCCATCCACTTTCTCTTTCTTCATTAAATGCAGTTTGTCTGTATTAGTTCCACACGCCCCCGTGTCCGCTGGGCACGGCCCCGTGGGCAGAAACGTATCTGTACTATCAAGATTTGCTTGGATTATGCGAATCTTAGCGTTGACCACGGCCGTGTTGAGCTGGGCGCGCCCCCTGTTGGGGAATAGAAGCTTCTACAACTTTGTCTTTTCTGCAGACACCTAAGCACGCCCCCGTGTCCGTTGAGCAAACTACTGGGTTGAGGGTAACGTCACCTTCAAAAGAGGGGCCTACTACAATAACTAAGATAATCTCTTAAAAAGTGCAAAAGTGCGGAAGTAATCAAAGGTTACACTATACACGAGTCGGAGCCAAGTGATTCATCTTGTCTATCTGTTTTATTTTTATTTTTATTTTTCAGCATTTTAGTTAGTTTTTATTTTTCTAGTTTAAAAACCTTTTTCTAAACTTTTGATTTGATTAGACGTTGAGGATAAACCGGTACTAAAAGCTCTTGTGTCCTTGGACGACCTCGATATCTTACCAACACTATACTACGCCCACGATGGGTACACTTGCCCATATATGTGTTTAGTGTTAGTAAATATCGTGTTTTATAAATTTAAAACTTGGCTAAAAAGTGTAAAAGGGGTTAAAATATACTTAAACTCATATCACACCTAACGCACATCAATTACCTATGGTGGGTCGTAGGTAATCCATGAGGGTACGTTGATCCGCCATTGGAAGTGGGTCCCCCGAAACTTTCTCTTGGTTTTTAGCTTTAAGTCTTTTTCTTAGAAAGCGTTCGGGTTCGTCTAGAGGTTCTTTTATGACTTTACTAGAACTGGAACTCATACACTGCGTAGAAAGTTCAGGTGCGACACCTGGGTTCCAAGCCCTGTAATAAAAACAAAAAGAATGTCGGTCAGAAGTTTCACCACGGCCCCATGCTCAGATGAACACGGCCTGTGGTCGGAGTTATAGTGATCGTTTTTCGGATCCCTGATACTGGAGAGTTTAGCACGGCCCCGTGCTGCACCGACACGACCTTGTGTTTAACTCTCTGTAACTCAGAAAATAAAAACTGCTAGTAACGATGTTGGGCACGTCCCGTGTCCGACCAGGCACGGCCCGTGCTGAGCTCTGCAGAAACTGAAAATTTAAGAAAATTCCTTAAAAACACAGAAAAATAAGAAACAAAAAACGATTAGGCCGTTGATTCCAAACTTTCTTAAAATCCTTGTGTCCCCGGCAACGGCGCCAAAAACTTGATGCGTGCGTAGTGCGATATATTTTTATGTATATTTTAAGTCCTTTTAAACACTTTAGCCAAATTTTAAATTTATAAAACACGATATTCTACTAACACTAAACACACATATGGGCAAGTGCACCCATCGTGAGCGTAGAATAGTGTTAGTAAGATGCCGAGGTCGTCCAAGGACACAAGAGCTTTTAGTACCGGTTTATCGTCAACATCTAATCAAATCAAAATTTTAGAAAAAGGTTTAAACATGAAAAATAAAAAGTAAAAATGCTTAAAATAAAAATAAAATAAGTAACAGATAGACAAGATGAATCACTTGGATCCGACTCGCCTTTAGTGTAACCTTTGATGATTTTCGCACTTTTGCACTTTTTAAGAGATTATCTTAGTTATAGTAGTAGGCCCCTCTTTTGAAGGTGACTTTACCCTCGGCTAAGTGGTTTAAATCAGCAGGGATACAATCCCAAGTAGCTGGGTTAATGTATTAATAGTAGTTTACATATGAGGGGATCAAGCCATTCGCACCCCCGCCATCCAATACCAGTGGGTATTGAAGGAGGTCTTAGTAAGCTGGACCCAGGTCCTTGCAGGATCTATACACTGAATAAGGCAAGAACCTTACCAAACCATTCCCTTAACCCCCGACCAGGTAGCCAACATATCTCTATATAGACCGTAGAGATATGAATGGTGTAAATCTTTTATTTTATATAGACAGTAAAATAATGCCAAGACACCATGGACAAATGATAAGGAAGTTTCACCTTCAACATAAGAAACTAGTTATTAAAGTCATTAATACAAAACCAAATAAAAAGTGCGAAAAGATTAAAAAACAAAAGTATTACACTAAATGCTTGTCTTCACCAAGTGACGTAAGAGACTTAGGTAAACATGGCCTTTTATTGTCAAGAACTCTTACTATCAATCTTGGATCCCGAGACTACTACACACACTCTAAGATGGATGATGGATGATGGTGGTGGATGTGGGTTGTGATGGTGGTGAAGTGTGGGTGAAGTGGGAGAGAGGTGGTTTGTCAAGGGATGCCTTTGAAGTGAACCAAGCACCCCTATTTATAGCCTGCACAGAAGCCCGGACACGGCCCCGTGTCCATCCACTTTCTCTTTCTTCATTAAATGCAGTTTGTCTGTATTAGCTCCACACGCCCCCGTGTCCGCTGGGCACGGCCCCGTGGGCAGAAACGTATCTGTACTATCAAGATTTGCTTGGATTCTGCGAATCTTAGCATTGACCACGGCCGTGTTGAGCTGGGCACGCCCCCCGTTGGGGAATAGAAGCTTCTACAACTTTGTCTTTTCTGCAGACACATAAGCACACCCCCGTGTCCGTTGGGCACGGGGCGTGGTCCGCCTTCTGATCTCTTGTTTTTTATTGGGAAAATGTTGTCGAGGGGTCGGGCATGCCACGTTTATTCCTTTTCTTGTATTTATGTTATATTTGGTTGTATTTTTGCTTGTTTTGTTCATTTACGCTCATTTAATCCTGAAAATACAAAAGGAAGACAAAAGCACACTTTTTCCAACATTAGTATTAAAAAGGGTTAGTTTTATGCCTCATTTGATATAATTTATATGTTGCATTTTACACACATTAATCATCGTTAAATGTCACTATCAATAAAAACTATCCACATTATCAACACTTGTTTCTTCATAATCAAATTAAACTACAGGTAATGCAAGTAAGAAACAAACCTAAAATGCAAAGGTCTCCTCTCAACGAAGGTAGCACATATAACTTTTCACGATAGTGCACCAATCTCCACTTTGTATAAAAGGAGAAAATCTCACTGACATAAGAAAATGTGAGTTTTGATTTAACGATGTGTGAACAATGCAACTCTCCCATCAAAGAAGGTAGCACATGCAACTTTTCACGATGTTTCAACAATGATACTGCAACATCGATATTGAAAGGTTGATGCGTGAAGGGTAGCTTCACTGAAACGATGATGTTGGAACAATAATACTGGAACGATAATATGTAAATAGAATCAACAAATGTTCGAACAAAGAAGTGTAATCGGAGATTAGCCGGCTTAATCATGAGAGCTATACATTTGAGAGAGAGAGAAACGCTCACAGATATGAGCGAGAGAGATAGAGTTGAAATTTGAATGTGGAGCCAGATT
Source organism: Helianthus tuberosus (assembly GCA_030545235.1). Taxonomy (NCBI): domain Eukaryota; kingdom Viridiplantae; phylum Streptophyta; class Magnoliopsida; order Asterales; family Asteraceae; genus Helianthus; species Helianthus tuberosus. The sequence continues at coordinate 164,130,034 of CM060359.1, forward strand.
CATATATCTTATTTATAGGTTTCGAATATATGGTTTGAATTTTGAATTTTGAATTTTGAATCTGGAGCCAAAATTTTAAATCTGGCCAGATGTTGTTATTGTTTACGATGAGCAGAGGTTTGAATATAAAGTGAAGATCAGATGTTTAATTGTGAATGAAATATAGATGTTATTGGCACAGGTTTGACTTAAATTTAAATGGTTTTATATATTAGGCTTTATGATGCAGTAATGACATAAGAAAAGCATTGTTGGACAGCCTCTCTCGCTGCCACATTAGCTTTTCTTTTGTCATCGAGTTTTCTCCTTTTGTCATCGAGTTTTCTCCTTTTAGCGGCGATAATCCTTTCAAAATTTTAGTTTCCCTCTATCAAAGCCCCAAACCGCATATCAGATCTAATTTTTAGTGGTTGTCTATGATTCTTCGGTCATAAGGGTTCAATCGCTGGTGATTTGCGGTTCTGTAGAGAAGGTGTTCGGGTTCAATCGTTGATTAGGAGTGGTTCGATAGTCTGTGATTCAATAACCAAGTTTATTATCTTTGTTTAGTTGCTTTCTTTACTTCCATTGCCATTGTGAATCACTTTTTTACGTACCTCATGCAACCATACCCAAATCCACCATACACCATCTTTTTTTCCTTATGTTAGCAATATTAGCGTAATGGGTAGTTGTTTTTCAATCTTGTTCCAGTTGGTTTCCTTGTTTTTATTTGTTTGTAATCCTATAAAAGAAGACAAGCATGTTTATTGTTTTATTATGAATGAAGAAATGAATTAGTCACTTTCAAAAGTCTTGTTTTCTCTGAGGTTCTTATCTATTTTCTTTTGATCATTTGATTACGATTCACTTCGTATCATATGCTTAATAGTTCTTCTTGTCATGAGGATGATCATGTCTTTTACAGAAAAATTTACAGAATATTATATTTTAGACACGAGTCTTGTCACACCCTGAATATTGCGGAAACGTGATTATGGTGTGACTTTCTTAAAACCATTGCATTCAATCATAACTACAACTATATGATTAAAACCATAGACGTTCATCCATAAATTAAGTTTAAAATCATGACAACATTGTCTTAAAACATTGGAATTCAAATATGAGTACAACCATGCAACTTGTTTAAAAGTTCACAAAGACTCGACAAAAGACGTTAAATAAACCAAGATTTAGAAGACGTGTCTCGTCCAGGAATAAGACACCGTGCCCAAACACTAAGACCATGGATGACATCTTTTATTCTCAAACCACACTTGAGAGTTCCGAACGCCTGCCATATCCACACTTAATTCCCTGAAATACATGTAGTTGAAAACATCAAAAAAAGTTGAGCGAGTTCATGTGTTTGTTTGTGTGTATGAGTAAACCTTTGAAAGTATGTCTGTATGTATGTAAATCCTGGTATGAAAGCAACAAGGAAAACAGATCACCAATGGTTTGCAAGGCCATTGATATTTGTGAAGTGATGCAGGAAAACTCAAACCTAGCAGATTTGTCTCTGGGAATAAGACATAGTCACCACATGGGCCATCCTGGTCCTCATGGGTGTGGGCTCGCTACACCCAAATAGATCTATCACTCATGTCCCTCGGTCCTACACGAGGATTAATGGCCTTAAGTGTTATACCCACCACTCACATGATCAAGCAGTACCCTTCCTTAGCTAACCATACCATGTATAAAATGTTTGTAAACAGTTGTAACATGTACTTCACCCCCGAAGTTATAAAAACCGAAAACAGTTAAAGAAAATGGGGATCATTAACTCACAGTCTTGCGTCTTCGGGTCACAGTAACTCAAAGCTCCTGCAGTGAACACCACTACCTACAACGTACTAATGTCTATTAGACGGACGGGCCGTGCCTTGATTTAGTATTAATGTCCTTGAGTTACGTTTCTTTTATGCCTTTGATATTATTCCAAGTTATATAATTATTGTCAAAATAATTAATATTTTAACTTAAATTATATTTATTAAATTTTGGAATAATTGTGAAACAATATGCATTAATTTAATACTTCCCAAGTATTGATACTTGTATTTCCTTCCCAAGGATGGGGGTATCTTATACATGTGTATTCGTATTCTTGTATTTGTATATTTTTGCCATGTATTGGTGTCGTATTCCGGTGTGTATTTATACGTGTGAGAATACGTATTTTATTGTATTCATTAAGTATTCATATACTTAAATTTATATTAAACTTTCCGGAATATTATTTCTAATAAAAGTCCACCAATATATATTTCCAAAATATATATTCAAGAAATATTACTTAAAAAAATTATTTATAATTTTTCATTTGACAAAAATATTTTTATTTTCATATAAGTTCCAAAAATAATATATTTTCAAGTCTAACTTTAGAAAATATATAAACTTATTTTTATCCAAAAATAAAATATTTCAAGTTTACTCAAGAAAATATATATTTTTCCCCAAAAATAACATATCTTCTAATAATTCCAAGGAAATATATATATTTTTTATTCACCAAAAATTATATATTTCCTTCTTGTCAAAATATGATATAACTTTGTGATAATCATAAAAATCATATTCTCATTTCCTTGTGTCCAAAATATTATTTACCAAAATATACTTGTGAATTAAGTTCCGGAATATTTTGTAAGTTACATTTCTTGTTCGGTTTCGCCAATATTTTGTGTGTAACTTGTATATTTATTCCTTGTGATTTTGGTAATCTATTGGATTGTAATCCTTGGTATTTTGATGTGTTACATTATTTCATGCCCTAAAATAATATAACTAATACACAAAGTATACAAATAATCACACACATTGTGTCTTCTAAATTTATATTTCCCAAATACATATTTAGTCACTTTTATTTATGAAAACCAACCTCCAATATTTGTGTTTTTGTAACAAAAAATTTTGGCAAAGTTTATGTACAGAGGCGAAGTATAGTGGGTGCCCGGGGGTGCACCCGCCCACCCCAATGTTTCGGTTAGAAGTGTATAAATTTCGATTTTTCGTCAGAAAATTTTAAAATTATATAGGATCATCCCCCTGATTATTTTTCCTAAATTGTATATCCTAAATATTTATTTGGAACTATTATTATTTGACCCGACTTGAATCGAATAGCTAACCCGATCTGAAAAAAATTGTCAGTGTATGTTTATAAATATTTTTCTAAGTGTTTATGTTTTTAGAAAATTTTGCCATAGTTTCCCCTAAAAATGGAGGATTCCATGCTTTCAAGCATATCGTTTTCTTTTGTAAAAATCATCACAATCAATTTACAATCAACTCTAAACAACCTTTACTTACCAATCTTGCCAAAATCATGCATATTCTACTACTTCATGAACTTGAAAGTTTATGAAAATTTGTTGTTACACCCCCAAAATACCACATACGGAACACCGCGGGATGTGTGACATACCAGGATCCAAGCCACTAATCACATTGAACCAATAATATATATTTAAATAAAACATTCCATTAATTTCAAAATATAAATCCAAGACATAAGTTAAACCAAAGTAGTTGTTCAGCGGAAGCATAATGTAAACTGAAAATCAATTGTTTCAAAACAAGTGCTCATAAACAACGAAGCAAGTATCCAAGAGTCTCGACCCATGACCACTCCAGCCCTCCCAGATAGCAAGTCCATGCAAGAATCTAACGACCTGCAAGCATGCAGACAAGTGTGTCAGACGACGCTGGTGAGTTCAAAGTTTTGTTAACGCGTTTAGTTACCAGATATGAGTATAAGACAGTTCAATGATTTGATTTGATGTTGTTATTAACTCGATTACCGCAGATGGCTCTAGATTTATTTGCTCAAACCCCAATGCCACTATCAAAACATTGGTCAAGTGGTTAAGGTAATTAGTTCACGACCGTCCTCCCCGGTACGGTGTGAGGGTGCCAAACCTAATAGCGCTATCAACTAATAACCTCGTTGCCTCCCTGACAACTAATCGGTAGATGTAAGGGGTCTTAATGATAGAAATGAGTGTAATAACCAACATCCCAATAACCCGACATTCCTCCCCGGAACGATTACCAGATGTCCCTCCCCAGGACGCATGCTTGGAGAGAAGAGCAGTGAACTCACCTTGGTTTGCTCGGTTTGTTAAGTTACCCGTTATCCAAGTTAATCAACCAAACCTACCGTGGTTAACAATACTTATCAGTCTCATAGTTATTCAAATCACACGTTTTTCACAGATTGTGTTCATCACATAGTTACAGGGCAACAAGTAGCAGGCATATCATCACTAATATGTAACACAGATCGTATATACAAAAAAGTATTTGTCATCCTCATTATTACACACACCTACTGTTCAATTCCTTAACTTACACGGTGAAACACTTCTTGTGGCGAAAGATCAACTTTCGTCCAGGGTTCCTTGTGATGAAACTCAGGTGTTTCGTCGACAATATGTATGGCGAAACTCAGGTGTTTCGTCGACAATGTGAATGACGAAACACTTGATGTTTCGTCAAGATGTTAACAGTTCATACATTGGCTTAACTGTTCACCAAAAAACCAGTAAACACCTCCCATGTTTCGAACCCGATCAAACAAGCAATCCCCAGACATGTAAAACGATCAATTGCAAACATTACCTAATCGCATACAACCCTAAAACAACCATCGCGCTTAATGTTGCAGATCTCAATCATTCAGTAATCGTGTGCACAGATAGAATCATATGCATATGGCAATAGAATCATCAAACAAACACTAAGCATGACTAAATACAAGACATCGAATCTGTATCATACATGTTCTAATCTATCGGCTTAAACGTTAAGATATTAAAGCCCTAATCAACACAACATATGATTATGGTTTCTAATACAAATCCTTACATTCACAATAAATCACAGACAATACATAACAATCATCAAACAATGCGCAGCAAACAATCTAATAATAAAGATGGTGCACTAACCACAAGATCGAGCGGTTTGATCACAGGGAATAGACTTCGCAAGAGGGAAGAGGTTACAAGGAAAAGAACTGTCGTCGCACTACCAAAAGTAGGTTAGGGTTTGCTAAAGAGTGTTTCGTAACCTTGTGCATGTATTTATCTTTGAACAGTCAACTGGGCCTCATCGGGGCCGAAGGCCCATACGACGAAACTCACCTTCGGCGAAACCCCCTGTTTCGTCGAGTAGATATGTGGCGAAACACTAATGTTTCATCGGGTCTTAATTTGCAAACAGTTTAATTTGTTCATAGCAATTCATTAATCATCGCCACTCTAGTCTTTCAAACAATAACACATCATATAATCACAAAACAATATAACAAAACAGAATTGTCACGCAGATGATACGTAAATGAAGGGACTTGGAATCTCGGTTGTCACATCATCCCCAAATTGAAAGAAATTTCGTCCAGAAATTTGATAAGCAATCCAAAAAGGTACGACGTTAGATTAAGATGACTATGCTTCATCTGATCCTCGCGTTCCCAAGTGAATTCCGGTCCACGTCTTGAGTTAAAACGAACTCTCACGACCGGAATATGGCTGTGCTTACGGACCTTGACCTCCCGGTCCACAATTTCTATTGGTTCTTCGACAAACTGCAATTTGTCATCAATTTTTATCTCTTGAAACAGTACCACAAGTGTCTCATCAGACAAACACTTCTTCAGCTGTGATACGTGGAAAACATCATGAACGTTACCCAACTCAGCAGGTAACTCTAACTTGTAGGCCACTTTACCAATCCGCTCCATAATTTTGAATGGCCCTACATAATGAGGGTTTAACTTGCCGCGTTTTCTAAAACGCACCACACCCTTCTAGGGTGAGACCTTCAACATAACACGATCATTAACTGCAAACTCCAACGGTTTTCTACGCTTATTGGCGTAGCTTTTCTGACGATCACGCGCTGCCGCCATATGATTCCTGATCTGAACAATTTTCTCGAAGATCTCGAGTACAAGTTCTGGGCCTGTAACCTGGCTGTCACCCACCTCAGCCCAATAGAGAGGTGAACGGCATTTTCGTCCGTACAATGCTTCGAATGGAGCTGCCTGAATGCTGGTATGATAGCTGTTGTTGTAAGAAAACTCTATCAGCGGCAAGTGTTTCTCCCAACCCTTGCCAAAATCAATCACGCATGCTCGTAACATATCCTCAAGTGTCTGGATGGTTCACTCACTTTGACCATCCGTCTGCGGGTGATAAGCAATACTCATATCGAGACGCGAGCCGAATGATTTGTGCATCGACTACCACAAATCTGAGATGAAACGCGGGTCACGGTCAGAAATAATAGATGTCGGCACCCCCGTGCCTAGAAACCTATGACGAAATCCATTGCGATTTGCTCCCACTTCCACTTGGGTATTTTTGGTTGTTGTAGCAATCTAGATGGTTTCTGATAATCCACTTTAACCTTCGAGCAGGTCAAACATTTACTCACATAAGTCGCGATGTAAGCTTTCATTTTGGCCACCAATACAATACTTTGAGGTCCTGATACATCTTATCCGAACCCGGATGAACAGAGTATCGAGACTTGTGTGCTTCATCCATCACAAGCTCTCTAAGGTTTCCAAACAAAGGGATTCATATTCGTTCCATGCAGTAGAGAATACCATCAGCTCTCTCTACCAGTCGCTTTTCCATGCCCCGTAAATACTATGCTTTATAGTTGTCTTCTTTCAACGCTTCAGTCTGAGCAACACGGATCTGATCAGGTACATTAGAATGAATGGTGAGTTGTAAAGCGCGAACAAGTTTGGGTTTCGATTCCTTTCGACTGAGAGCGTCAGCTACAACGTTAGCCTTACCTGGATGATGCTTGATTGCACAATCGTAGTCATTCAAGAGTTCTACCCAGCGACGCTGTCGCATATTCAATTCTTTCTGGGTCAAAGATGTGCTGAAGGCTCCTGTGGTCGGTATAAATAGTGCATTTAGTACCGTACAGGTAATGCCTCCAAATTTTGAGCGCAAACACCACGGCTCCCAATTCCAAGTCGTGCGTTGTGTAGTTCTTCTCATGAACCTTCAACTGTCGAGAAGCATAGGCTATCACATTGTTGTGTTGCATCAGCACGCAACCAAGACCGTGAATGGAAGCATCACAATATACTCAAAATCTTCTGTACCTTCTGATAAAGACAAGATCGGTGCACTGCAAAGTTTCTTTTTTAATAACTGGAATGCCTCTTCTTGTTTCATTCCCCACGAGTATACAATGCCCTTCTGTGTTAACGAGGTAAGAGGTTGAGCAATCTTCGAGAAGTCTTTAATAAATCTCCGATAATACCCAGCGAGACCAAGAAATTGTCACACCTCAGAAGGAGTCTTTGGTGCCGCCCAATTCTTGACAGCATCCACCTTTGTAGGATCCACGTGTATCCCTAATTCATTAAAAATGTTCCCAAGGAAGTGTACCTCCCGAATCCGGAAGTCACACTTAGAGAATTTCGCGTAGAGTTGCTCCTTCCTCAGGAGCTCCAAGATAAGTCGTAAGTGCCGCTCGTGATCTTCCTTGCTCTTCGAGTAGATCAGGATGTCGTCAATAAACACGATAACGAAGTCGTCGAGATACGGTTTGCATACTCGGTTCATGAGATCCATGAAGACCGCTGACGTGTTCGTCAACCCGAACGGCATAACTAAAAACTCATAGTGCCCATACCGCGTTCGAAAAGCCGTTTTAGGGACATCCTCCTCTCGGACTCTCATCTGATGGTAGCCCAATCTTAACTCAATCTTCAAGTAGAAACTGGACCCCTGCAACTGGTCAAATAAGTCGTCGATGCGTGGCAAAGGGTAGCGATTCTTGACAGTCACCTTGTTAAGTTCCCGATAATCAATACACATGCGAAAGGACCTGTCTTTCTTCTTTACAAACAAAACTGGGGCTCCCCACGGCGAAGAACTGGGTCGGATAAAACCCATATCCAACAGTTCCTGAAGTTGATTGGTTAGCTCTTGCAACTCTCCAGGTGCAAGACGATAAGGTGCTCGAGCAATTGGGGCCGCTCTTGGTGCAAGATCAATCTGAAATTCCACTTGGCTGTGAGGAGGTAAACCAGGTAATTCCTCAGGAAAGTCACGAACAACTGGCAGGTCTTCAATCTTTCTTTCTTCAGATGGAGTGTCAGTAACAAGTGCTAGAATAGCAGGATACCTCTTTCCTAGACACTCCTGCGCTTGCATAGCTGAGATGATACCAACCATCACACCACTGCGATGCCCTTGAACCGATAACGATTCTCCACTAGGGAGTGGAATACGCACGATTTTCTCTTTACAGAGAATTTCAGCTTGGTACTTAGATAACCAATCTATGCCAACCACTACCTCAAAACTACCGAGGGCAATAGGAAGGAGGTTAATATCAAACAGTTGAGCCACTAGATCTAATTTACACCCAAAAAGGTCATGCGAAGCTTCGATCTTCTTGCCATCGGCTAATTCTACCACATGCTTAACTTCTAAAGGTGTTGGAGTTAACCCTAATTGCTGACTAAACTCTAGGGACACATAACTCCAATCGGCACCGGAATCAAATAATACATAAGCAAAAAGATCGTTCACAGAAAACGTACCAGTCACGACATTGCCATCGTTCCTAGCATCACCAGCACCGATCGTAAATACCCTTCCTCGAGCACCATTGCCCCCATTGTTGCCATTATTGTTGTTTCCAGCATTGTTGTTGTTGTTCTGGCAGTTGTTATCGTTGACATTCTGATTCAGCTTAGGGCAATCCCGCTTGATGTGGCCCTCATCCCCACACTAGAAACACCCCTTCTTAAAGCCCTGGTTCTGATGGGGTTGCTGCCTTTGTTGTTGTTGGTGCTGTTGATTCTGCTGCTGCTACTGTTTTAGGCGTGGAGCTCTACAGTCTTTAGCCTCATGGCCCACCTTTTCACACCTACGGTAAGCCCGGAAACACGGTCCATAATGATGAAAACCACATGTGTTGCACTTTGGCTTCTTACCAACGTAGGTTCCTGGACTCTGGTTGCTGCCCTGGCCTTGGTTAACTGAGGACGACTGACTGAAACTACGATTGTTTCTGTTTTCAGGCCTTTTTTGAGATTGACTGACACTGGTTGCTTTGTCAGCGTCGTTCCATTTTCGCTTGTTATCACTAACAGGTGTGGTAGCTGTAGCAGCAGGAGTAGTAGCAGAAACACGTGGCGGTAACGCACCACGCTCGACCTCTTGGTCAGTAATCTTGTGTGCTAAACGGATGATCTGAGCCAGATTATCGAAGTTTGCAGTAGTGACCAAACTCTTTACCGTTGGTGCTAGACCCTTGATGTATAGTTCAATTCTTCGAGATGGGGGTCGAGACAAGTTAGGGCACATGTTTGCTAGCTCATGCGACCTCTTGGTGAACACTTCAATTTCAGACCCCACCATCTTCAGATCGTAGTACTCATTCTCAAGTTTCTGAATTTCATCTTGAGGACAATACTCCTCCCGCATTAGCTCCTTGAAGTCATCCCAAGTAGTGGCATTAGCCATCTCGATGCCCAACATTTGCACCTAGGCATTCCACCAAGTTCTCCATCCTCCAGAGTGCCAGTAGCATACTTCACACGGTTCCCCTCGGGACAGTTACACATAGCGAATACCGACTCAGCCTTCTCAAACCAACGTAGTAACCCCACAGCCCCTTCAGTCCCACTGAATGTCTGTGGCTTACAATCCATAAACGTCTTGAAAGTTCAAGCAGGCAGATGGTGACCTAATAGACGAAAGGAAATACAACACAAGGGTAAGAGTTGTGTACGCGACACAAGAATAAAGAAGATTTGGCACATATCGTACCAGCTTGATAGGCTGCTAATGCCTTAGCCACGCGGTTGTTAATCAGATTTGTCAACTCAGCCTGAGTCATCGTGATGTGACCACGTCCATGTCCTCGTCCACTCATGATTCTATTATAATAAAAGAGGACAGGTTAAGAGTCGAGATAAAGTAGGAGTCAAAGCTCACGAAGGCTTCTATAGACCACAAAGTTTACATCATTCAACAAAGCGGAACCCCTTTCACACTCGTTAAGGCTCACTGGGACTCACAGGCACCCCATATTATTATTATGTGTGCACCCATAATAACAATACAGTTTGCACGTTTATCTCAGCTCCTCCCAACTCGTGCTACAAGGTTCCTCAAATCCAAGTAGCAAATCAGAAGATACCACAGAACATACGTCACGAAAGTCTAACGGAATAACACACTGCGACTCTACCAATCACATAACTCAGGGAAATACGTATGAACTCAGTCTATTGTGCCAAGTGAGTGGTTACGTGCAATATCATGCAATAGTGTTCTCTAGATATGCTATGCAATAAGTAAACGAGAGACGAACCTTGCAATCTGGAGCTCAGTGTCATGGTCGATTTTCGAAGTTGTTCGGTTATAGTCTGGTTTTATAAAAACGTTTTAAAACCTAGTTCACTATAACCAGTGGCTCTGATACCAAACTGTCACACCCCCAAATTACCACATGCGGAACACCGCGGGACTTGTGACATACCAGGATCCAAGCCACTAATCACATTGAACCAATAATATATATTTAAATAAAACATTCCATTAATTTCAAAATATAAATCCAAGACATAAGTTAAACCAAAGTAGTTCTTCAGCGGAAGCATAATGTAAACTGAAAATCAATTGTTTCAAAACAAGTGTTCATAAACAACGAAGCAAGTATCCAAGAGTCTCGACCCACGACCACTCCAGCACTCCCAGATAGCAAGTCCATGTCAAGAATCTAACGACCTGCAAGCATGCAGACAAGTGTGTCAGACGACGCTAGTGAGTTCAAAGTTTTGTTAACGCGTTTAGTTACCAGATATGAGTATAAGACAGTTCAATGATTTGATTTGATGTTGTTATTAACTCGATTACCACAGATGGCTCTAGATTGCAAGCATGCAGACAAGTGTGTCAGACGACGCTAGTGAGTTCAAAGTTTTGTTAACGCGTTTAGTTACCAGATATGAGTATAAGACAGTTCAATTATTTGATTTGATGTTGTTATTAACTCGATTACCACAGATGGCTCTAGATTTATTTCCCAAACCCCAATGCCTTTATCAAAACATTGGTCAAGTGGTTAAGGTAATTAGTTCACGACCGTCCTCCCCGGTACGGTGTGAGGGTGCCAAACCTAATAGCACTATCAACTAATAACCTCGTTGCCTCCCCGACAACTAATCGGTAGATGTAAGGGGTCTTAATGATAGAAATGAGTGTAATAACCAACATCCCAATAACCCGACGTTCCTCCCCGGAACGATTACCAGATGTCCCTCCCCGGGACGCATGCTTGGAGAGAAGATCATTGAACTCACCTTGGTTTGCTCGGTTTGTTAAGTTACCCGTTATCCAAGTTAATCAACCAACCCTACCGTGGTTAACAATACTTATCAGTCTCATAGTTATTCAAATTACATGTTTTTCACAGATTGTGTTCATCACATAGTTACAGGACAACAAGTAGCAGGCATATCATCACTAATATGTAACACTGATCCTATATACACAAAAGTATCTGTCATCCTCATTATTACAGAAACCTACTGTTCAATTCCTTAACTTACACGGCGAAACACTTCTTATGGCGAAAGATCAACTTTCGTCCATGGTTCCTTGTGACGAAACTCAGGTGTTTCGTCGACAATATGTATGGCGAAACTCAGGTGTTTGGTCGACAATGTGAATGACGAAACATTTGATGTTTCGTCAAGATGTTAACAGTTTATACATTGGCTTAACTGTTCACCGAAAAACCCGTAAACACCTCCCATGTTTCGAACCCGATCAAACAAGCAATCCCCAGACATGTAAAACGATCAATTGCAAACATTACCTAATCGCAAACAACCCTAAAACAACCATCGCGCTTAATGTTGGAGATCTCAATCATTCAGTAATCATGTGCACAGATAGAATCATATGCATATGGCAATAGAATCATCAAACAAACACTAAGCATGACTAAATACAAGACATCGAATCTGTATCATACATGTTCCAATCTATCGGCTTAAACGTTAAGATATTAAAGCCCTAATCAACACAACATATGATTATGGTTTCTAATACCAATCCTTACATTCATAATAAATCACAGAAAATACATAACAATCATCAAACAATGCGCAACAAACAATCTAATAATAAAGATGGTGTACTAACCACAAGATCGAACGGTTTGATCACAGGGAATAGACTTCACAAGAGGGGAGAGGGTACAAGGAAAAGAACTGTCGTCGCACTACCAAAAGTAGGTTAGGGTTTGCTAAAGAGTGTTTCGAAACCTTGTGCATGTATTTATCTTTGAACAGTCAACTGGGCCTCATCTGGGCCGAAGGCCCATACGGCAAAACTCTCCTCCGGCGAAACCCCCTGTTTCGTTGAGTAGATATGTGGCGAAACACTAAAGTTTCATCGGGTCTTAATTCGCAAACAGTTTAATTTGTTCATAGCAATTCATTAATCATCACCACTCTAGTCTTTCAAACAATAACACATCATATAATCACAAAACAATATAACAAAACAGAATTGTCATGCAGATGATATGTAAATGAAGGGACTTGGAATCTCGGTTGTCACATTTGTAGTAACTTGGTAGTGTGTTTAGTGAGTTTAGTTACCCTTTAAAGTGTGGTTATTTATTTAAAAAACATCATTCTTGAAGAATTTAGATGTTTACAACTTGTAATCATGTTTTACAAAAATGTTTCTTTATGAAATTTTCTTGTTACACAAGTGTTCCTACACTTGTTTATCCACAAAAAATGAGATTAGTTTATGTAAGAACAAAATTTTAACAAAACTTAAATTTCTAGCTTGGTTTCTTGAGAATAATCCATGAAATATTTAGATCTACAAGATTAACAATGTGCTTTGATCATTACTTCACAAGAAAACATTATGTTTCTTTCAAGTTCATGCTTTATATGTGGATGATCCATCATCCTACAACAATTTCTATTCTCACATCTTGCTAGATTATGTTTTTAATCATGATCTAGCAATATCATATGATGATCAATATCATTTCTACAAGCAATCAATGATCAACAAGCATAACAACTTATATTCATCAAGATATCTTTACTAAACAAGCTTATGTTCATGTTCACTTCATATGATTCTTTTGTGTTCTTGATGTTTTTGATCATGATTCATCATTAACCACTTAAAATAGATATAGAATAGATAGATCAAGGTTCTTACCACTAGCACAAGGCTAGGGATGATTCAAGTGGAGAAAGTGAGTGGATAAAAGCAAATAAGAAAGGTCCTTCAAGATCCAAAGCCACCAAGCTTCCTTATCTTGCTTCTAGCACCTTTGTATACACTTGGAATGGTTGTTTGTTGGATGAAAAATGATGATGGTGGTTGTGCTATGTTCGGCCGAGAACAAGAGAGCGGAAGAGAGGAGAGTAGTGTGTGTTAGTGTGTGTGTGAGATTATGAAGGTTATGATCAAAGGGTTATACTTATAACCATCCTAGCTCTTTATCTTGTGTATATTATGCTAGCAACAAGGGAACACAATCCATTTTAATAATGAAATGAAATCTTGAAGTATGGTAGTGAGGTATGGCCGATTACTAGGTGGGGGGGGGTGGTATGTAGAGTAGGTTTGATCATCTAGTTACTTTATGGTTAAATATCAAGTGTTAGTTAGTATGTTAGTTATTTGATATTTTATAGGGTGTTATGATGTTCAGGGACCATAACTAGCTTGAAAATGTTAAAACAGTACTTCTAGTGTAAATTTGGTGTTTCGGGTAGTGTCCGATTGTTCGGTTAGATACTGATTCGTTAAAGTGCTAAACCTTGCAGTTTAGTGTTCTTTATGTACCCTTTTGTGAAACTTTTAATTCCCTACACTTAGGAAAGCATTTAGGACCATTTTATCATGTTTCTGCATAAAATAAGTATGTTAAAATCTGATTTATGTTGAATTTTGCTGAATTCAACACTTTGGGTGAGTTTTAGGCATTTTCCGGCACTTAAACTATCACCTAGAAAAACAGTTTTGTGATCCTTACTTCCCTACACTCTATACTAGTGTAGTACTTAGTTTCTGGCTCATACTGGGTCTCAAAACACTGTCTGTCTACGTGCTGAGTTCTATCAGCATTTGCTGATTTATCCGTTTACTGTGCTAACTGTGCTTTGTGCATCATTTATGTCAATATGTTTGCATGCAGTAATGAAATGACATTATGCAATATGTGATGCACTTGTAAATATAATGCAGTAATCAGAAAGCAGTTAATTGTAATTTCAGCACAGTTATTAAGCACTAATCAAGATTAATTATTTGTACGGATACCTGGATTTTTGACAGTTGTCACATTCTCCCCCTGTTAAGAAAATTTCGTCCCGAAATTTTAAGCTTTACTACTAGCTGCAGGGGTGTTAGGGAATAAATGCGGGTACTTAGCTTTCATGCGGTCCTCACGCTCCCAAGTGAACTCTGGGCCGTGACGTGCGTTCCATCGAACCTTAACAAGTTTAACACTACTCCTTCTAGTTTTGTTAACTTTCCAATCCGTGACCTCAACGGGTTCTTCTGTAAAATGGGGTGTGTCGTCAATGTGAACTTCGTCAGCAGGAATAACCACCGTTTCCTGTGTTGGACTCTTTTTCAGATTAGATACATGGAATGTATCATGAACACTATTAAGTTCTGCCGGTAGCTCCAACCTGTACGCTACAGTACCAACCCATTCCAGGATTCCGAACGGTCCAATATATCGTGGGTTTAACTTTCCACGCTTCCCAAAGCGTGCCACACCTTTCCAAGGTGAGACTTTCAGCAAAACCATATCTCCCACTTCAAATTCCAAAGGTTTCCTTCTTTGGTCCGCATAGCTCTTTTGTCAGTCACGAGCCTCCATAATGCACTCTCGGATCTGTATGATCTTATCTATTGTCTCTTGAACCAATTCGGGACCAACGAGCTGTCTATCACCTGCATCTACCCAGCATAACGGTGATCGACACTTGCGTCCGTAAAGAGCTTCAAACGGTGCAGCTTGAATGCTTGTATGGTAGCTGTTGTTATAGGAGAACTCAACCAAAGGTAGGTGAGTGTCTCAACTGCCACCCAAGTCCATTACGCAAGCTCGTAACATATCTTCAAGCGTTTGAATCGTTCTCTCACTTTAACCGTCTGTCTGTGGGTGAAATGCCGTGCTCAAATTCAACTGTGAACCAAACGCTTCTTGGAAAGATTGCCAAATCCTTGACACAAATCTTCCGTCTCTATCAGATATAATCGAGATAGGCACTCCATGACGTGCAACTCTCTCCCTTAGGTACAGCTCAGCTAGCTTACCAGTGTTATCCTTTTCTTTGATTGGAAAAAAGTGTGCAGATTTTGTCAAACGGCCTACGATTACCCAAATCGTATCATGACCTCTGGGTGTCTTTGGCAACTTGGTTATAAAATCCATTGAGATCTGCTCCCATTTCCACATGGGTATCTCAGGTTGCTGCAAAATACCTGAAGGCTTCTGATACCCAGCCTTCACTTTGGCACAAGTTAAACATTTTCTAACATACGTTGCAACATCACCTTTCAATCTCGGCACCAGTAGAAATCCTTCAAATCTTGGTACATCTTGTCCAATTCGGGATGGATCGAGTACCTTGATTTATGAGCTTCGTCAAAGATAATATCTCTAATTCCACCAAAGAAGGGAACCCAATTCGTTTCATGAAACACAATGTTCCTTCCTCATTGGGTATCAGCTTCTTCTCCATCCCACGGAGATACTCATCCTTAAGATTCTCTTTCTTAAGAGCTTCTCTCTGCGCAGCACGAATGTGCAACAAGAGGTCTGTCTGTATAATCATCTCCAAAGCCTTAACCCTTATGGGCTTAATTCTCTCTTTTCGACTCAAGGCATCTGCCACCACATTCGCCTTTCCTGGGTGATATTTGATTTCGCAATCATAATCGTTTAGCAGCTCCACCCATCGTCGTTGTTTCATATTAAGCTCTTTCTGATCGAATATGTGCTGTAGGCTCTTGTGATCAGTAAAGATTGTGCATCGGGTGCCATACAAGTAATGTCACCAAATCTTCAATGCAAACATCACTGCGCCTAGTTCCAAATCATGTGTGGTGTAGTTTATCTCATGAACCTTCAACTGACACGAAGCATAAGCGATAACCTTCTGTCGCTGCATCAGCACACAGCCTAATCCCTGACGCGAGGTGTTACAATACACCACAAAGTCATCGGTGCCTTCGGGTGGGGATAAAATAGGTGCATCGCAAAGCTTGTTCTTTAGCAACTTAAACGCTTCATCTTGTTTATCTCCCCATTCATACTTCTTATCCTTCTGAGTAAGGGAGGTCAACGGTTGAGCGATTTTGGAAAAATCCTCAATGAATCTGCGATAATACCCAGCTAAACCTAGGAACTGTCGGATCTCAGTTGGCGTCTTTGGAGTTTCCCAGTTCTTAATCGCCTCGATCTTGGTGGGATCCACATGGATTCCATCTTTGTTCACTACATGACCAAGGAATTGTACTTCACGCAACCAGAACTCACACTTCGAGAACTTTGCATATAGTTTCTCCTTCTTGAGCAACTCTAAAATGGTTCTAAGGTGTTGGTCGTGCTCTTCCTTCGTCCGCGAATAAATCAAAATATCATCGATAAACACAATCACGAATTTATCGAGATATGGCTTGCAAACTCGGTTCATCAAATCCATAAATACTTCCAGCGCGTTTGTCAAACCAAACGACATCACTAGAAACTCGTAATGTCCATAACGAGTCCTTAAGGCAGTCTTCGGTATACTCTCTTCTTGAATTCTCAACTGGTGATATCCTGATCGAAGATCGATCTTGGAGTAGTAACTCGAACCTTGTACTTGATCGAAGAGATCATCAATCCCCGGCAAGGGATACCGATTCTTGATGGTTAACTTATTCAGCTCGCGGTAGTCAATACACATGCAAAAACTACCGTCCTTCTTCTTGACGAACAAAACTGGAGCTCCCCAAGGAGAGAAGCTTGGTCTAATAAATCCCTTGTCCAAAAGCTCTTGAAGTTGTGTCGACAACTCTTGCATCTCGAAAGGCGCAAGTCGATAAGGTGCCTTAGCTACAGGCGCGGCGCCAGGAACTAAATCAATATGAAATTCGATTTGTCGTTGCGGCGGTAATCCAGGCAAGTCTTCGGGGAAGACTTCAGGATATTCCCTTACCACCTGGATATCTTCCAGCTTCGGCTCATCGGCTTCCTTATCAACAATGTGTGCCAGGAAGGCAACACATCCTTTCTGCAAAAACTTTCGGGCCTTCAAACAGCTGACAATCCTTAGAGGCGTATCATGCTTTTCTCCGTGCACTACAATTGTTTCGTCATTCGCCAACAGGATGCGGATTACCTTCTCATGACATACGATCTCCGCTCGGTTACTTAATAACCAATCCATTCCAACTACCACGTCAAAGCTTCCCAACTCGACTGGCAGAAGATCAAACGTAAACTCACGCTCTCCAAGTTCTATTACGCAACCTCTAATCACTTCGTTTGCCTCTACTAGCTTTCCATTAGCTAGCTCTATCGAGTACGGAATATCTAGCTTACTAGCTACTAACCCAAGTATATTCTTAAATTCTAGGGATACGAAGCTATAATCGGCACCAGTATCAAACAGTACAGATGCAAAGTGTTGGTTGATAGGGAATGTACCCGTAACTACGTTCCGATCCTGGCGTGCTTCCCTAGCTCCAATGTTAAAGACTCTTCCTTGGGCTTGGTTGTTCTTTGGGCAATCTCTCTTGAAATGCCCAACATCTCCGCAACTAAAGCATCCTTGCTTGTTTCCAGTATCACCCTGGTTGTTGTTTTGGTTGCGGTTTCCATTACCAGTTTGGTTTCCAGAACCACCACGATTTCCATTTCCTCCCTGGTTGTTTCTATCACCATTACTGTTTCCACCACGGTTTCCATTGCCATTTCCTCTCTGGCCACCATTCCCACGACCAGTGCCAACCCAAACACGTCTCCTTCGAATGACCATTCTTTCCACAAGTTTCGCAGTTCCTAACTCTACACTGGCCGGCATGATGATACTGACATGTATTACATTTGGGCAAGGTGCCCATGTATCGTTTTCCTTTCATCTCAACATCGGTAGCAGCACCAGTAGCAGCAACTTGTGCTTCAACTAGTGGGTTAGCGTCCTTACGCTTGTTGGCATTGCTGCTCGCACGAGTACCCTTCTTGAAGTTGGAGAACTTCCTTTTGTTCTCTCCTGATGACTCGACATGAGTCTCCTTTTTCTTTCCTTCAGAGTTTGAAAAATTATTCAGCCTAATCGCTTCTTCTGTCAATGCCACACTCAGATCAATGGCCTCAGTGATCGTTGGAGGCTTTGATGTCGTCACCATGCTCATCATTTGGGGTGCCAATCCCCAAATAAAACGCTCGATTCGCTTGAACTCTGGTTCAACCATGTAGGGAACAACGCGAGATAAGTCATGAAATCTCTGCACGTATTCAGTAATCTTCGGACCATCCATCTTAAGATTCCAGAACTCGGTTTCCAATTTCTGAATCTCAGCCCTTGAACAGTACTTCTTGCGCATAAGTTCTTTCATCTCATCCCAAGTCATAGCATACGCAGCTTCCTCTCCCAGAGTCTGAACCTGAAGGTTCCACCATGATAGAGCTCCGTCTAGGAAAAGTCCAGAAATGTAAGTGACTTGGTGCTCTGGCGCACACTTGCTCATCCGCAGCACATAATCGGTTTTCTCATCCCATCTAACGAAAGCTACAGCACCTCTAGTGCCGTCAAAGTTCAGAGGCTTGCAGTCAAGGAACTGCTTGTAAGTACAGCCTGTACAAGCAACATCATTCACAAAAAGCATTAGCAAACGCACATGGAATGTCCAAACGTATTGTAATGTGTCTTAAGTGACTTAAACATTACCGTGAGGTGGGTTATTTCTTGAGATACCTCCGCTGTGTTTAGAGCGCAAGGCCTCATGTTGTGCGATTGCCTGTGAAATCCGTTCATGCAGTTCTGCCTCTGTTGTGGGCAACTTATTGTTCCTTCGTGGAGGCATCTTATATAAGGAAGGTTGTATAGGTCAGGTCTTATGTATGTAATAAGTAATATGTATGTAATAGTGTTTATTATAACAAGTAAGCATATAACATCCCAATCACAGCACAACATGCATTTCAACAACGTATATAATGAGAACATTACGATTGAGCTTTCTATTAATCATCGACCACAATCACAGATACATGTTTTACAAATGTATCGTATCAAAAGGGGAACACAGGGTCACACTACCCTTGTCCAAAATGTCCACCAATCTATCATAAGTCATACAGTCAAAAGTGATCTCCAAGAGTCTATACTAGCTCAGCTCAATAGCGGTGCTCTCATCAAAAGCAAGCTACCTACATAAAACCAAAAACCGGCTATGCTGATGGTGGTGGAGGAGGAGGTGGAGGAACAAAAAGCAAGCTGCGCACATGCGCTAGCTCCTCCTCAAGATCATAAATGTGACGCAACGGATAACTGATCTGCTGCTCCATGGTGAGAAATCGAACATCAAAATCTGGATAAGGCAAAAGAGGAGCAGGTGGAGTCGCAAAAGGTGACGGACATGAACAAGGTGGAGGACGTAGAATCCTCTCAAGCTCCATAACTCTATGACATAGGATCTCTTTCTGAAGCTGCAAAGACAAGAGTAACTCATCCCTCGTCTAACCAGCAAAGTGCGAAGGATGGTAGGGATCAGAAACTGGCATGGTGTGCGATGGGAACCATATGAGTGGCTCGCCTAGTGGTGAAGAAGTAAAATGAGCAGTAGGTGTATACTGAGGCATGTGAGGAAATGTTGTTGTCACATGTGGGTCATGGCTAGGCTGCTGGCTAGAAGGGCCTTCCCCTGGACGGGATGCGAGTATGTCCTGCAAGAAGGTGATAGGTAAGTTGGCACGGTGTACATCTGACTCAACCGGATGGAAAGGGGCAACATCAACAGGTGCAGGTGCATCTGGGGGAGTAACGGGCTCAATAACAAGAGGTACATCATCATCATCGTCATCTATCCACCCATTTCTAGTGAAAGCTTATCGGGGGTCTACCTGACGGGAAAAAGTAGTAGGGTCAGCGGGTGCAAGAATCGGATCTGGTATGAGTGGTGCAATGTAAGGTATGCCAAATGGTACAGGATCATGATCGGGTAAAGGCTCAGGTGCAGGTATCGGCTCAAGATCAGCACGTATCGGCTCAGGATCAGCGGGTGCATCAACAGGCTGATCATCAGGGGCAAAGTCTAGCTCAAGGTCAAGCTCAAATTCATGTGGAGGAGTAGGTACGGCAGACAGGGCCGTATCAGTATCAGTATCAGTATCAGTGGGGTATCATTGCAGTCCCACTGCATGCTAGGTGGAGGATGACACACACTCAAAGGAATCTGGAACAGAATGATCAGAGGAAACCTCAATAATAGGAACCTCAACGAGTGGAACAACAATGGCATCCTCAGCTACAACTCCATCACCCTGGGCATCATTAGGAGGACCATCAATAAAAAGATCGACATCATCATCAGACAAGTCATCAAAAGGCAAATCCTCGAAAGGAAAGGCCACAAGAGGCAAAGGGGCGAGGATCGGTGCCATGACATGCTCACCATCGGGATGCCCGAGGATGAGATGGTCCTGGAGAGGAATAGGAATAAGAAAGGGATCCTCGTCAGGGATACCATCAGCATGCGGTAAATCATCGCCAAAGTCGGGTAGCGCAAAAGGCTGGAAATCATCGTCGTCATCCGACATCATCTCCGGGTCACTCTCAGTATCGGCGGTAAAGGTCTCTGGCTCTGGGACGATCTCATCGTCTGAAACGATAGCCGTGGGGTCGACAGTATCAGACAGTCCACTCTCAGATGAAGACATAGTGTCTGTAACAAAACAATCACAACATATGCACATATAACAACAATCATCATTAAGCATGTAAGTAATAACAATGTATTGACGTATCCGTCCTAGTCCTCCCAGACTACCCACTTAGTCCCCCAGACTAAACCTCCCAGTCTCCCAGACTGAACAACCTAGTCTCTCAGACTAAACTTCCCAGTCTCCCAGACTGAACTCCCTAGTCTCTCAGACTAAACTTCCCAGTCTCCCAGACTGAACTACCCAGCCTCTCAGACTGAATCATAAACATAAACTTTGAAATGTGTTTCGTGTCTTTTATTTGTAAAAATGTTTGTTTCTTGGATCTGGGCGTTTTGTGTATGCAATGAAAATGTTTTTACATAATGTTTTCGTTAGAGCCCTAATGATTGTAGTCTAGACTCGAGAAGGAATCCTAGTTCGCTACAATCGAAGCTCTGATACCAAGCTGTCACACCCTGAATATTGCGGAAGCGTGATTATGGTGTGACTTTCTTAATACCATTGCATTCAATCATAACTACAACTATATGATTAAAACCATAGACGTTCATCCATAAATTAAGTTTAAAATCATGACAACATTGTCTTAAAACAAAGGAATTCAAATACGAGTACAACCATGCAACTTGTTTAAAAGTTCACAAAGACTCAACAAAAGACGTTAAATAAACCAGGATTTGGAAGACGTGTCTCGTCCAGGAATAAGACACCCTGCCCAAACCCTAAGACCATGGATGACATCTTTTATTCTCAAACCACACTTGAGAGTTCCGAACGCCCGCCAGATCCACACTTAATTCCTTGAAATACATGTAGTTGAAAACATCAACAAAAGTTGAGCGAGTTCATGTGTTTGTTTGTGTGTATGAGTAAACCTTTGAAAGTATGTCTGTATGTATGTAAATCCTGGTATGAAAGCAACAAGGAAAACATATCACCAATGGTTTGCAAGGCCATTGATATGTGTGAAGTGATGCAGGAAAACTCAAACCTAGCAGATTTGTCTCCGGGAATAAGACATAGTCACCACATGGGCAACCCTGGTCCGCATGGGTGTGGGCTCGCTACACCCAAATAGATCTATCACTCCTGTCCCTCGGTCCTACACGAGGATTAATGGCCTTAAGTGTTATACCCACCACTCACATGATCAAGCGGTACCCTTCCTTAGCTAACCATACCATGTATAAAATGTTTGTAAATAGTTGTAACATGTACTTCATCCCCGAAGTTAAAAAAACTGAAAACACTTAAAGAAAAGGGGGATCATGAACACACAGTCTTACGTCTTCGGGTCATAGTAACTCAAAGCTCCTTCGGTGAACACGACTACCTACAACGTACTAATGTCTATTAGACGGACGGGCCGTGCCTTGATTTAGTATTAATGTCCTTGAGTTACGTTTCTTTTATGCCTTTGATACTATTCCAAGTTATATAATTATTGTCAAAATAATTAATATTTTAACTTAAATTATATTTATTAAATTTTGGAATAATTGTGAAACAATATGCATTAATTTAATACTTCCCAAGTATTGATACTTGTATTTCCTTCCCAAGGATGGGGGTATCTTATACATGTGTATTCGTATTCTTGTATTTGTATATTTTTGCCATGTATTGGTGTCGTATTCCGGTGTGTATTTATACGTGTGAGAATATGTATTTTATTCTATTCATTAAGTATTCATATATTTAAATTTATATTAAACTTTCCGGAACATTATTTCTAATAAAAGTCAACCAATATGTATTTCCAAAATATATATTCAAGAAATATTACTTAGAAAAATTATTTATAATTTTTCATTTGGCAAAAATATTTGTATTTTCATATAAGTTCCAAAAATAATATATTTTCAAGTCTAACTTTAGAAAATATATAAACTTCTTTTTATCCAAAAATAAAGTATTTCAAGTTTACTCAAGAAAATATATATTTTTTCCCCAAAAATAATATCTTCTAATAATTTCAAGGAAATATATATATATATATATATATATATATATATATATATATATATATATATATATTTATTCACCAAAAATTATATATTTCCTTCTTGTCAAAATATGATATAACTTTGTGATAATCATAAAAATCATATTCTAATTTCCTTGTGTCCAAAATATTATTTACCAAAATATACTTGTGAATTAAGTTCTGGAATATTTTGTAAGTTATATTTCTTGTTCAGTTTCGCCAATATTTTGTGTGTAACTTGTATATTTATTCCTTGTGATTTTGGTAATATATTGGATTGTAATCCTTGGTATTTTGATGTGTTACATTATTTCATGCCCTAAGATAATATAACTAATACACAAAGTATACAAATAATCACACATTGTGTCTTCTAAATTTATATTTCCCAAATACATATTTAGTCACTTTTATTTATGAAAACCAACCTCCAATATTTGTATTTTTGTAATAAAAAATTATGGCAAGGTTTATGTAACCATTTATTGTTGAAAATACACTTGTAAGTGTATGTTTATAAATATTTTTCTAAGTGTTTATGTTTTTAGAAAATTTTGCCATAGTTTCCCCTAAAAATGGAGGTTTCCATGCTTTCAAGCTTATCGTTTTCTTTTGTAAAAATCATCACAATCAATTTACAATCTGTTAGTGCATTTATGTCTATCGCCTCCGTCAACTCAAATCGTAGCAGAAACAGTTTAATTTTAGACTTTACATTGTTATGTTTAATAAAAGGCAAGGTGGCAATTCTGTAAATAATGAGATCTCTCATTATATCCCTTGGCCTATAAATAAAAGTCTTAGGGTTCTCATTTAGAACCTTTGGTGACTTTTGCACATTTTGGAGCTTAGAGAGCTTGGATCCTAGAGAGAGAGTCTAGAGAGAGAAAGTGCAAGAGGTGATTCACGGTTCATTTGTA
Source organism: Helianthus tuberosus (assembly GCA_030545235.1). NCBI lineage: Eukaryota > Viridiplantae > Streptophyta > Magnoliopsida > Asterales > Asteraceae > Helianthus > Helianthus tuberosus. The sequence goes on from CM060359.1 coordinate 164,153,923, forward strand.
CTTTTCATATTATCAATGGAATCACAGATTTAGTACATTCTCGTGTGTTCGGTCACGCACGTTCACGGATTCCACACGTCGAACGTGTCATACGCAATCGTTTCGGAATCAAAACCGGTCCTAACACAATCAACTCTAAACAACCTTTACTTACCAATCTTGCCAAAATCATGCATATTCTACTACTTCATGAACTTGAAAGTTTATGAAAATTTGTAGTAACTTGGTAGTATGTTTAGTGAGTTCAGTTACCCTTTAAAGTGTGGTTGTTTATTTAAAAACACCATTCTTGAAGAATTTAGATGTTTACAACTTGTAATCATGTTTTACAAAAATGTTTCTTTATGAAATTTTCTTGTTACACAAGTGTTCCTACACTTGTTTATCCACCAAAAAAGAGATTAGTTTATGTAAGAACCAAGTTTTAACAAAACTTATATTTCTAGCTTGGTTTCTTGAGAATAATCCATGAAATATTTAGATCTACAAGATTAACAATGTGCTTTGATCATTACTTTACAAGAAAACATTATGTTTCTTTCAAGTTCATGCTTTATATGTGGATGATCCATCATCCTACAACAATTTCTATTCTCACATCTTGCTAGATTATGTTTTTAATCATGATCTAGCAAGATCATATGATTATCAATATCATTTCTACAAGCAATCAATGATCAAAAAGCATAACAACTTATATTCATCAAGATATCTTCACTAAACAAGCTTATGTTCATGTTCACTTCATATGATTCTTTAGTGTTCTTGATGTTTTTGATCATGATTCATCATTAACCACTTAAAATAGATGTAGAATAGATAGATCAAGGTTCTTACCACTAGCACAAGGCTAGGGATGATTCAAGTGGAGAAAGTGAGTTGATAAAAGCAAATAAGAAAGGTCCTTCAAGATCCAAAGCCACCAAGCTTCCTTATCTTGCTTCTAGCACCTTTGTATACACTTGGAATGGTTGTATGTTGGATGAAAAAGATGATGGTGGTGGTGCTATGTTCGGCCGAGAGCAAGAGAGGGGAAGAGAGGAGAGTAGCGTGTGTTAGTGTGTGTGAGATTATGAAGGTTATGATCAAAGGGTTATACTTATAACCATCCTAGCTCTTTATCTTGTGTATATTATGCTAGCAACAACGGAACACAATCCATTTTAATAATGAAATGAAATCTTGAAGTATGGTAGTGAGGTATGACCGATTACTAGGTGGGGGGGGTATGTAGAGTAGGTTTGATCATCTAGTTACTTTATGGTTAAATATCAAGTGTTAGTTAGTTATGTTAGTTACTTGATATTTTATAAGGTGTTATGATGTTCGGGGACCATAACTAGCTTGGAAATGTTAAAACAGTGCTTCTAGTGTAAATTTGGTGTTTCGGGTAGTGTCCGGTTGTTCGGTTAGATACTGATTCGTTAAAGTGCTAAACCTTGCAGTTTAATGTTCTTTATGTACCCTTTTGTGACACTTTTAATTCCCGACACTTAGGAAAGCATTCAGGACCATTTTATCATGTTTCTGCATAAAATAGGTATGTTAAAATGCCGATTTATGCTGAATTTTGCTGAATTCAGCACTTTGGGTGAGTTTTAGGCATTTTCCGGCACTTAAACTATCACCTAGAAAAGCAGTTTTGTGATCCTTACCTCCCTACACTCTAGTACTTAGTTTATGGCTCATACTGGGTCTCAAAACACTGTCTGTCTACGTGCTGAGTTATGTCAGCATTTGCTGATTTATCTGTTTACTGTGCTAACTATGCTTTGTGCATCATTTATGTCAATATGTTTGCATGCAGTAATGAAATGACATTATGCAATATGTGATGCAATTGTAAATATAATGCAGTAATCAGAAATCAGTTAATTGTAATTTCAGCACAGTCATTAAGCACTAATCAAGATTAATTATTTGTACGGATACCTGGATTTTTGACAGTTGTCACAAGTCTATGGTTACATTTTTTTAACAGAAGAGCAAGCCATTGAAATTATATGAGTCTTTCTTAAAAATTAAATGTGAATAAGCAACATTTTTCGATTAAAATTGTTAATTTTGTAAAGGTTTTCTATTTGTTCAAAGATTTCTTCATAATTGGTTGTTTGTATATCCTAATAGACTTTGTTTGGTTATCAGACCTTTTAAAAAAAGTTTGGATTTTATTAAATTGTCAAATATGTATTCTTGAAATAAAGGTCAGTTGTATTCATGAACTTTTTATTAGCTTTTGGCAGTTGCTTATTGTTACTATTTGATAAAGGTCGATATCATTAGAAGGTTTAGCATGGTTTGAATCTAATCCGCCTCATGTTTCTCCTTCCACCCCCATATAGCTGATTGGTCCTTCATCGTGAGAAAAAAAATGGTGGAAGAAAAAGCACATCTATCATTAAAAAGACAACAAAATACGATGGAAGAACAAACCAAAAAAGATTAAAGACAAGGATTTCTCAAAATTGATGAGCTTATTGAATAACAAAGATGAGGTGGTTAATTTTAAAGTATTTCTTTATTTTTAGTATTTTTTTTTTTAATTTAGAGTTGTTTTGTAGTGAACTTGGTTAGCTGAGCATATATGTTAATGTGTCTAGAAGCGTTGTTTGCGAGCCAAGGAATTACGCATGTCACAAAAAATATGCATACAGCTGGTCCTAAAAGTTTTGCTAGGATTCGAGACCAAATGGTAATATATCTTGTTTTGTACTTGTGGTTTTCATAGTCCCTTAAGTTTAATTATGTTATCATAAATACAGGAAATGATGAACCAAACAAGGAACCACCTTCTTTAAATAAATTGTTTGAACGTACACGAAAAAGGACCCAAGGGCACACATATGTTTATAACTATGATGACACCGAGCAAAAAAATTGTATGTTATATCTCAATGTCAAGATTAAGGTTGGTTCAATAGTCTAGTCTAAGGGTTCTCATGATTAGGGTTGGTTCAATCGTTTAGTTGCATTTTAACAACAATTTAACTCATTTTTTGACATCAATTAAACCTCGTTTTAACAACATTTTGACCAGTTTAACCTCATTTGCAAGAACATATATAACAATAGTTAGACTCAATTTTGACAACCATATGACCCATTTTAGCTGCATTTTAACAACAATTAAACTCCTTTTTGACAACATTTTGACGTCAATTAAACCCGTTTTTAACAACATTTTGACAATAGTTTAACCCTATTTGATAGGGTGTTGTTCACTTACAAAATTTTCTTATTCTTTTGGGAATATTAATATTGAAGGATCAAATAAAGAACAAGAGATAGAGGAGATTCGTTAGATCCTTTTAAAGTTGTGATGAACAAAGAGACAGGTAGGTATCATAGACTTTATGGTAGAGGTGTTTCCAATAAAGTCATAAAAAATATGGATGATAGTGGTCATAAGTTATTTGAAATGCAAAAGTCAATTGAAGAGGATCATGAAAAGAAAAAAAAAACGAAATTGCAAGCTATGTAGAAGATCAACAAAAGGAAAAAAACCAAGTTAGAAGCTATGTAAAGAGATATTGCTAAGCAACGAAAAATGTTACTCATGCTTATGGAACAAGTACCCAAAAATGATCGGGAGTTACAAATATAAGTAGGAGGTTTTACAGATACGTGATTAGTTTTTCTTGACTTTGTCGTTTTAGTTTTTAATTTTGTTTGGACCTATGTTAAGCGTTTTAAGATTATAATATTATTATGGCATTATTGTTTCGCCTTAATTGAGATAGTAATGCATATAATAACAATTCTAAATCATCATGTAAAAGCTGATTTATTCTACCTAATAATATCAATAACAAGAAAAAGTTAAATATATTGAAAACAAGAATGTATTTATTAAACATAAAATACAATACCATAAAAATAAACACATATATCATTTTGTAGAAAAAGTAATTCAACCTAATTTTTGTATATTAAAATTCTTAAATTTGTTTTAAAAATGTGTAAAAGTTTGCATATGAAAAATTATATAAAGTTGTATATGGGGTAAAAAGGGTTACATTTTGTTGTAAAAAATATAGCATTTATCTATAAAATAATATTAAACTTGTATTTAAAAGTAGAAAATGTTGCATTTGAGTGTAGAAAATGTTGCATTACAGTAAATAATAACTTGCATTTAAAAAAATATAAGGGTTGCATTTGCATGTAAAAAGACTTGCATATTCAAAAGGTTGCATTTGCTTAACATATGCAACTCTTTTTAAAATGTTGCATTATCTAGCAAAAAAGGTTGTGCACGTCTAATTAAACTCCACATAATGTGGTATTCAATAAAAGGTTGCTTTAATGATAATGCAAGATTTTCAAAGCATAATGAAACATTTTATCTGGGTTGTATTAGGCTCATTTTGTTGTAGTGTAGGTATCTTTTTTAGTAGAAAATCTTATCTTTCGAAAATCATTTAGCTTTTGAAGGTTTATGCATTTTGCGATATAATAAAATATTATAGAGGTTCTAGGTTAACACCACCGTGTAGACAAAAGAACTTGTATAATACCCCAGATGTTAAACTAATATAAAGACCTAATATCTCAGTACTTGGCAATTCTATCAAACGAAACTACGATACTAAGACCATAATGAGACGTGACACACATTTAGTTAACAATTTCATTATGTTTGTTTCATTTATGCAACCCTTTGAATAACACTTAGCTCCTAATACATGATTACTGAAACTGTTATCAACTTTAAAAACCTTTAATTCTTTAGCATTGTCACACCCCCAAAATACCACATGCGGACCCCTCTGCAAGGCGTGTGACTGTGAGTGCATAATGTCTACTACTTTCGTCAATCACGCAACGTAGCTAATTCAGATGAAACAAGACTGGAGCTGAACAGAGCAAAGTATGAGGATCATGTATGATAATGCAGCTTTATACGAAGGCACAGCTGGCTTCGTACAAAGGGACACTAAGCAGCTTCGTACGAAGCCAATGCTAGCTTCGTACGAACCCATGACTACTATATATATATGAGTGTTGCGTCTTATCATTTAGAACTTTTGAGCAACTTTGAGGTGAAGCTCTGCTTGTCTGATTTTTTGGTTTTGTACTGTCAATGTATCAATAGAAATCATTTTAGTTACATCTTTGTGTTTGATCCACACACGTGATTGGATTCCGCACAACTTATTCGTACGCATTCAATGGTCAAGGAATCGATCCTCAGAATGAATTTACAAGTGGTATCAGAGCGCGTTATTGTTTGCACGGATTGAAGACATGAAGATTCAAGCTTCTTCATCAGATTCAGAGTCGAAATCATCATTTTTACTCACATCCTTTTCTACTCATCTTCTTCACTTTGTTTTTGAACTTAAAACTCAGATTTACGACATTTCCACTGTTAAAATTGGCTAAATTTTTGATATGTTGTGTGAAAAACGTTTTTGAACAATCCTTCAAAGTTTCATATCAAAATTCGAACAAAATCATATTCAAATCGGTGCAAAATCATGAAAAATACAACAAGTTTCTTCGTAGCATTGCTTCGTACGAAGCCACATACTCCAGCTTCGTACGAACCCACGTACTTAGTTGTGATTTTGCAAACTAACATTAGTTAATAAACATGTATTTTCGTTTTATTAGCTTCGTACGAACCAAGTTTCATAGCTATGTAACAAACTCATTATTCTACCTTTGTACGAACCGAGACAATGTTGATCAAGCGTTTGTTTGATTGTTTGCAGGAATCATGGCTGAAGAATTTTACAACACATTTTACAATGCGTTCACTTCCAAGTCATCAGAAACAACAACTGTGTTAGGATCAGAGGCTCTCATGATTGTGTTTGTTTGTAATAAATGTACAGTTAATAAACATGATTCAATGAGTTATGTAGCGGAAATGAACACAAACTTTGTAAACACAATCAAAGAGGAAAATAATTTTGATAAACACATGATTTTCATCAATCGAAAGGTTACAAAGCAAATCAAAAATTACAAAGCAAGCTTACAAACTAAACTCCCCCTCAGCCTGATACTCCATGGTTGATTGCACACAAGATGAAAGGATTGGACTAGAGGAGAAGAACTCACTCAGTCAATCAAATGTAACAGTACAGAGTACTGCTCCATTTATAGGCAAACCAAACCACTGAGGCATCTCAGCTGACGTCACCATGAAAGCGACGACTAACAGCCTAACAACCTGTAACCACTGTTCCTACACAAACACTGCTAATCTTAACCACTGATTCTTCATAAGACAAGTAATACACTAAACTACTGCTATCTTCTTCTATCAGTGCTTTCCTCAAAGTTGATCAGTCCTTGAGTGGGCAGTGCTTTGTCATCAGTAGATTGAACCAGCAATGTTTACTTCTTCAGGGCTATATCAGCAGTTTAAAGGGTAGCAGCAGTTGTATACGGACAGTGGATAGAGAACATCAGTTGTTATAATCACTTCAAGGGGAAAGTCTAATGTAAACAGCTGCTTATTGTGAATCCACTATTGTGATCCGGTTTTGGCTTTACTTATCTGTTCCTCTGGTAGGGTCCAATCCCAACAATCTCCCCCTGGAACAGATAATGCCAAAACCCTTCATTATTCTGGATCTTTATTGTCTCATCAGAAGTTCCTTAGCTTATCTTTTAAAATCCACTTCAAAGTCCTTGGAACTTGAGTCATCCTCATCCCTACACAGTGTAAGTTCAAGGAGATCATGTAGATCTTCAACACTAAGGCTTAGTGCTTGTTTCCTTGATATGTACTTCACTTCTCAATTGGATCTGAACAGGGTCAATACATGGGTCTTTTGATCAGACATCCATTTTAGTATTTTTGAACCCAATGGGTTTCTTGGGAGAGGTTTATTTACTGATGAGTTGGGAGATTTTGGCCTTGTAAATATTTGTGAAGCAGTATCCTGAGCTTTTGCTAGTTCAGAATTTTCAGACATTTGTTTGAAAGCCTTTTCAATGACTTCATTTGCTGCAGTTATATCTTCTGCAACTTCCTTTTCAATCTGCTCTTGTCTCTTTTGTTGATTTAGCTCAATGTCTGAAATATCTACTGATGTGTTTGATGATGATGGTTTGTTCAAAACCTTTTTGGCAAGGTCCTGAAGTTTTGCTGATCTATCTTCTTCTCAAGCCATTTTATTGATGGCTTCTTTAAAGTATTCAGCTTCTTTTTCTTTTTCTTCTTCATTGGTCAGTTGTTTCCTCTTTTCTTGGTTTATCACAATGATAGAGGTATCTGCTGATGTGAACAGTGGTTTAGAATCAATGACCTGTTTGGGCTTTTTGTGTTCAGGCTTCTTTGGTGAATTTGGATCTGTTACTTTTCTTCTTTTCAGCCTTTCATAAGCCTCATCTGTATACTGCTTTGTCCATTTTGCTATGGCTTTAGCAGTATCCACCTTTGCATCCACTAGCTCCTGCTTCTTTCTTTTGTACTCAGATGTAAGGTCAGCAATAAGCTTCTTATATTTACTCCAGTTTGGAGCTGTTCTCTTCTTGCTTGGATCATTTTTGATTCTTTCTATTCTGTTTGCCTCATGCTTTAATGCAAGTATTGGCCATTCTTCGAATTGTTTTTCTTCAGCTGGATAGATTTTTTCTTTCATGATATATGCAAGATATTCTTTTCTCATTTTTTTCGTAGATCTGCTTTAGGTGGTAATTTTGACATTTCTTTGTTCAGATCCCTTGCATAGTCTTCCATCTGTTTGACTTTGGTGAGCAAAAATTCCATTCTTTCAGAAATGGCTTTGTCACTTTGATCTTTACATTCAACTTTGGCTCTTATCTTAGCCTGCCTTGCTATGAGCTCGAGATATTCATCCGTATTTTCTGGGATTATGAAGCCTATGAGAGAAGGAAATCTTCTTTTTGAAGGATGATCCTAGTGTAGAATTGTCTCATCTCATTTTTTACAGCTTCAGGTTCCAGTGGATATTTTGCAGCAATAGGATCATATTTGTCATCATCTGCCTGAGTTGTTTTTCTTTTTTTGGTGTAAATTTTCTCCAGTGAAGGAGTGCTTTTGGGTGATTTGTTGATTGGAGTGAAGATGGCTGGAAGTGAAGTGAAGGTAGTAGTGGATGGTGGCTGATTAACAGTTGTTGAAACAACTGGTGTTTCAACCTCTGTTATCATTACCACTACTGATGTGTCAGTAGATGTCTTCTGCTTTTGAGCAGGGTTTGGAGGTGGTGAAGTTGTTTTTGGTGGTGGTGATGGAGAATCATCATCTGGTATGAAAATCCTTCTCTTTTTTATTGTAGGAGAGGCATATGATGTTTTGGGTGGATCAGTGGTGGTGATTTGAGTGGCAGTGGAAAGTGTCTGAGTAACAGGTGTTGAAATAACTGGTGTTTCAACCACTGTTATCATTACAACAGATGTTGTAACATCTGTTGTCTTCTGTTTTATGGCAGGAGGTAATGGTGGTGATGTGATTATAGATGATGATGGTGGTAGGGCAGTGGTTGTGGTGGTGTGTGGTGAAGTAGTATGTGTTGTTATGGCAGCTTTAGTCTAGCTATCTTTTTCCGGTTCAATATAAACACCATCCTCAATTCCCTTCTTCTTCCACTTGATTTTCTCCTCTGATGATTGTAAACCATGCAACAATATTTAAACGTAAAACACAATCAAAACCAAACTCATTCATCTCCTGTTTGATTGTGAAAAATTTTATATGAATTAGTTGAAACCACAATCAAAACCACCTCAAATTTGACTCAGATCAATTTATCCCTAACAACATATTTGACTTCAATAAATTTGCTTAGAAACAAATATTGCTGTAAAACTTTTCACAATAAACTCAGTTTGTAGGTCAGCAGTTTGTACGATCAGTAGATAGGAGGTCAGCAGATGTTGAAACCACTTTCAAGGGGAGAGACTTGTATACATAACATTTGCTTATTCTGGATCCACTGCTCTGATCCAGTTTTGGCTTTAATTATCTATTCCTTTGGTAGGGTTCAATCCCAACAATCTCCCCTGGAACAGATAATGCCAAAACTCTTCATTATTTGTAGATCTTTATTGCATGTGCTTCCAAAAATAATGTCATCCACATAAATTTGGACAATCATTAAATCATTTCCTCTCCATTTTAGAAACAGTGTTTTATCAATGGTACCTCTTTTGAAACCATTTGAGAGTAGAAAGGTGGAAAGAGTTTCATACCAGGCTCTAGGTGCTTGTTTCAGGCCATACAAGGCTTTGTTTAGCCTGTAGACATGATCTGGATAAAATGGATCCTCAAAACCTGGAGGTTGACAAACACACACCTCTTCTTGAATTGTACCATAGAGGAAAGCACTTTTGATATCCATTTGGAACACCTTCATGTTGTGGTTGACAGCAAAGGCCAGGAACAATCTTATAGCTTCCAATCTTGCTACAGGGGCGAATGTTTCATCATAATCAATCCCCTCTTCCTGTCTGTAACCTTGAACCACAAGCCTGGCTTTATTCTTGACAACAATGCCCCTTTCATCAGTTTTGTTTTTGAAGACCCACTTTGTGCCGATGGGACTTACATCTTTTGGCAGTGGTACAAGCTCCCATACTTGTTGTCTTTTAAACTGTTGGAGCTCCTCTTGCATGGCTTCTACCCAGCTGTTGTCTGTTAGTGCCTCTTGGTACTTGACTGGCTGATGGAGTGATAGAAAACCAGCAAAAAGACAAATGTTTTGGGTTTGGCTTCTTGTGAGCACCCCTTCATTGATGTTGCCAATGATTTAGTCAGGTGGATGAGATCTCAAGAAGATTAAATCTCCTTGGTATGGTATGATGGCATTTGTTGGTGAAGGCTGCAGATGTGTATCATCTGAGCTAACCACTGCTGGTGACTTTGATGATCCAGTAGTGGCTTCAAAAGGTGGTGGAATTGGAGGTAATGGTGTGGACACATGCTGACTTTTATCCACTGTTTGGGGACTTTTGTCAGCAGTGTTTGATGATGTGGAAGCAGTGGTTGATGGGCTACTTTGGTCAACAACTGTTGAGGTAGCAGTGGTTGAGCTTTGACAGCTGTTTTGTATAACTGATGCTTTTCCCATTGTGGTAGACTTTTGTTGAGGAATGATGATCTCATACCCATAGTCTGGTGATGAATCCTCTGATGGACCTGCACTGTTAGTCTTGACAGCAGTATTTGCAAAAGTGAATTTATCAAGATCAAACAAATCAACGGGATTTGCTGGGATTTTTATTGATGAAAATTCATTGAACTTTACATTCAAAGTCTCCTCCACTGTTTTGGTCCTTGTGTTAAACACTTTGTAGGCCTTAGCAGTGGTTGAGTATCCCAGATGATATCCACAATCAATTTTGGCTGCAAACTTAGAAATGGAATCTTTTAAGTTTAAAATGAAGCATGGGCAACCAAAAACTTTGAAGTATGAAATCAATGGCTTTATTTTATACAGCAGTTCATAGGCAGTCTTTTGATGCCTGGGGTTGATTAAAACTCTGTTCTGGACATAGCAAGCAGTGTTTACTGCCTCTGCACAAAAAGTTAATGGCAGACCTGAATCAGCAAGAATGGTTCTGGCTGCCTCAATCAAAGTTCTGTTCTTTCTTTCAACAACCCCATTTTGTTCTGGTGTTCTTAGAATGCTGTATTGCCTCACAATTCCTTTTGACACACAGAAATCATCCAACTCCTTGTTCCTGAACTCTGTGCCATTGTCACTTCTGAAGATTTTTACTGGAAGGTCAAACTGCTTTTCAACCTGTTTCACAAAGTCTTGTAGAATGCCTGCAGTCTCATCTTTTGAGTGTAAAAAGTAAGTCCATGTAAACCTAGAAAAGTCATCAACTATAACCAAACAATACCTCTTTTTCTTAAGACTCATGACTTTTACTGGGCCAAACAAATCCATATGTAGCATTTGCAAACATTTGGTTGTTTTGGACTCATCAATGAATTTGTATGAGCTTTTATGTTGTTTTCCTTTTAGGCAGGAAACACAATGCTCAGGACAGGTGAACAGTTTTTGAGGTAAACCTCTTACTAACCCCTGTTTTGAAATGGCAGTGATTGTTTTGAGATTTGTGTGCCCTAATCTTCTGTGCCATAGTTCTGTCTCTTTGTTTGATGCAGCTGAGAACAGACAGGCATCAGTTCTGGGGCTCTCTTTTGACATATCCACCACATAAACATTGCCACTTCTTTGAGCAACAAGTTTGGTTTTTCCAGTTTTTATTATTGCTTTAATCTTTTCAACCATTTCTGGTCCAAAAATCCTATAACACTCCTTTGTGAAGAATGACCCGTACCCCTTATCACTCATTTGTGAAACACTCAGGAGGTTGAATTTAAGATTGTCTATTAGATTGACATTTTCAAATTTTACATTTGCAGACTGTACTGTACCAGACCCAAGAACTTTCCCTTTACTATTATTGCCAAAGGATATATCACACCCTCCATGGATTTTGAAATCTTTGAGAAGGGCTTTACATCCTGTCATGTGACTGGAGCCTCCACTATCTACATACCAAAGACTATCTAAGCATGCAGAAGCTCCCTGCACATGAAGTAAAAGGATTAGTTCACTAGGGTCTCCAAAGCCAATAAGGCTTTGGATGGGGTCTCAACAGTGTCAGGGATGAGTTCAGAAGCATGGGCAGTGGTTAGGTCAGGGGTTTGGACAGTTATAGGACTATTTCTCTCTAACCACTATTGTGGGTTTTGACCAATCACCTGCTGATAACCAAAAGGATGCCTGTTCACTCTTGGTTTAGAGGGCCATTTATAGGTCTCATAAACGTGTGGAGTCCTTTGGTATGATGATTGTCCCTTGCCTCTTCTGAATTGGTTGGAAGGGGGTGCATCAGTCACTTGAACATCTCTTTGGACAGATGTTTGATTCAGCTGTTTTGTAACAGCTGTTTGGACTGGCACAAACAGTGGTTGGTTCTTGGTGAATTTGACAAATGATGTTGATGGACTCAAGGATGTTTCAGCAGTGTATTCATTCTTTTTCACATCAAAGTTTTTGAGATACACACATGCTTGAGTTTTGTGGTTTGTTTTGCCACAGATGGTGCAGCTTTCAACACGAACAATGACACTTGTTTTGTTTAGATCAAATGCTTTTAGATGAAAACAGTCTTTTGTTATATGGTTTCTCTTTTCACAAAATTCACAAAACAAGTTTTTGATCTTTTCTCTTTTCTTCCTTTACTCAGACTCCTTTGCAACAGAGTTTTGAACCACTGTTGGGATGTCTTTGATAGGAATGACCTTTGCTTTTGGATCTGTGACACCATCAGTGGTTGTAAAGTCCACGGGCTTGAAATTTTCAAGAATGTCACACTCATCAGACCATGTGGGTTTAAATTGGTATTTCTCAATTTCCTCAAAAGTTGAGGATCCCACAGATATTTCCAAAGTGATTTTGTTACCAAGTTTGTCGGTTATTTTAACCTCTTGGCCTTTCTTTTTGGTTGGTATAATTTCAGATGAACCAGCTTGTTTACCAGCAGTGTTTGCAAGATCATCATATTTTCTATATCCTATACCAAACTTAACATTGCTTTCAAGCTGTTTCTCAAGCATAACCTCATACCCTTTGCAAGATTCCACCCATCTTTCACAGGTGATCTGGGTGGACTCAAACTCCTTTTTGCAAACTTGGAATTTTTCTACCATAGTTTGGAGTTGAGTTTTGGTTATGCTCTTCTCTTCTTTGAGACTGCTGGTCTCTTTATCTTTTTCAGCCAATTTGTTTCTAAGTTCTTTTAATGACTTTTCAAATTTGACTTCATCAGTTAAGATTTTATCCCTAAGGTTTTCATTTACCTCTTTGATGTTAGCAAATGTAATAATGCATTTGTCTGAACACAGCTCTTACTTCTTTCTCACCTGGCACAATCACATTGATGATCCTCTTCATCATCAGCTCTTACTTCTTTCTCACCTGCTTTCTTCTCTTCCTTGTTTTTTTTGTCATCTTTGGACCTGGGATCAGACAGTGGTTCAATCAGGGTTTCTGAATTTTTTCCCAGCAGTAGTTCACCAGCAACTTCAGTAACCACTACTTCAGTTACCTCATCCACTGTTTCAGCACTTAGCTGTTTACCTTCAGTTTCGACCCCCTCTGGTATTAACTCTAATGCCATCAAACAAAATTCATCATTAGAAGGTTCATTAAAAGCATAGAGTGCAAAATTTTCATCACCAAGCTCATCAGGCATGCTGCTCCAGTCAACAAAACCTTGGGTGAAAAAGCTTTGTTGATCTGGTTGTACCACTGTTGGAGCAGCTTGTTGAGGTGCAACAGGTTGCACTTGTGCCTGAGGGACATGGGTTTGAACATACTGAATTTGTGGAATAGTGGTTTGAACATAATGCAAAGGCACAGGGGTTGCAGCATAGTGAGCAGTGTTAACATGGGCTGCAGGGGTATATTGGGTATAGTGAACAGTGCTTTGATTTAGTGGTCTAGGGTTTGAGCTGGGATAAGTAATTATAGGACCAGTGGTTTGACTCCAGCATTCCCTAGCAAAATAACCTAGCCTATTGCACTTGTAGCACTTAATTTTTGATTTATCCAGCCCCACTCTTAAATTCCCATGTAACCCTGGGAATTTTCTCCTTGTTCTTTTGTAGAATTTGCTTGTTCTTACACTAAGCAAAGCCAATTGATGCAAAATGTCCATCTCTTCTAAGTCAGTGGGATCAAAGTGTTGTAAATCATTGAGTTCAAAGCACAAGTTATCTGACATCTGGTTTTCACAATTTGCAGTAAAAGCATAATTTGCAGAGTGAGGATCAGGGTTGTTAAAATTTCCCACCAGCAGTTATATCAATAAAGTGATCATAACCCTGATCCTTACCACTGCTACCAGATTCTTCCTGACCAAAAAGAGCTGTGCTACCGAATGAATAATCATCAGCAACTTTGCCAGACTCTTGCAACTTCTTTTTCTGGTTTAGCTCCCTTTCATAGGTTAGGAGTCTACCATGAAGTTGGGTCAGGGTCAGATCTTTGAACTCAACAAAGTTTCTTGTAACAAATGCAATGGTCTCCCATTTTTCTGGTAGTGATCTAAGGAACCTGCTATTTTGAGTTGAATTTGGAAATGTTACTTTAGCAAGCCTTAGTTCACTAATGAGACAACTGAATCGCTCAAATTACTGAGTCAATGATTCACCCTTGATGTGACAAAATGTTTCATACTGCTGATTCAGAATTTCCCTATTGTTTTCAATAACTTCTTCTGTCCCCCCAAACTACTGATGTAGAGGCTATGATGCTAAATGCTCTGGCATCGAGTTCGAACTTTTGAAAATCAGTTTCAGTATAGTTTTCAGTTGGTTTAGGAACGAACTTCTTTGCATCCTCAGCACTTGGCACCATAGGAACATGGGGACCAAAAACAACAGACCTCCAACATCCAGTGTTCTGTTGAGCAAGGATGTGACCCATCCTTCTCTCCCAGATGTTGTATTCATTACGTTTAAGCATGGGTGGTTTGAAAAGAGAGCCAATGTTATTCTTATCATCTTGTGATTGTGACGTCATCCTGGTTGTTTTACAGGCACTGATTAATCAACTTTGATGGTGATTAAACCTTGCTCTGTTTTTCAACAAAACGAACAAACTATTAGTATCAACTTTTATGAGCTGAACTATTTACGTCAAAATGATTGTTAAATCAAATTTGACTGTCCACGCTCTGATACCAATTGTTAGGATCTGAGTTTGGTTTTGATTGTGTTTTACGTTTGAATTAAGATGAAGATGAATGAGTTGTGCAGTAGAATTAAGATGGAAGCAAACTTTTTCACAATCAAACAGGAGAATTGCTTTTAACATACAAGTTTAACATTGAACCGAATGATTGAATTTAATTTCAACAACGATTACAATTTGAAAGTATGCAACAAACACCCCCTCAGCCTGAGCACACAGTATTTGTTCGTGCAGGAAGAAGATAGTGAAAGAGCTAATAGAATAGTACAGAGCACTGTTCTATTTACAGGCACGAGCAAACCACTGAAGCATCAAAGCTGACGTCACCATGAAAGTAACATCTAACCTCCTAACAAACTCTAACCTCTGATCTATACAACCTCTGCTATGCTAACTACTGTTATTACATTTCATTACATAAAGATATCTAAACTACTGCTGCATCCTTCCACTGATGTGAACCCAGCAGTACTTGTCATGATCAGCAGAGCTTGACTCAAGGCAGTAGATTGAACAGCAGAGCTTTAGTCTTCCATCAGTCTTTTACTTGATCAGCAGTTTGTAGGTCAGCAGTTTGTACGATCAGTAGATAGGAGGTCAGCAGATGTTGAAACCACTTTCAAGGGGAGAGACTTGTATACATAACATCTACTTATTCTGGATCCACTGCTCTGATCCAGTTTTGGCTTTAATTATCTGTTCCTTTGGTAGGGTTCAATCCCAACAATAGATCTTTATTGCCTCATCAGCAGTTCCCTTATTTTCACTTTGAGTTGTAACTCAAAGGCTAAGGCATCTGTGTCATCATCATCCCTGCTAAGTGGAAGATCAAGGAGATCCTGCAAATCTTCAAGACTTAGGACAAGTGCTTGTTCCCTTGATATTTTCTTCACTTCTCCACTAGACTTGAACACTGTCAGTACCTGGGTCTGTTTGTCAGTTTCCCACTTTAGTACCTTTGAGTCTAGTGGGTTTCTTTGGAGATTTTTCTTTGAAGAGGTGTTTGGAGATGCTGGCCTATTGATGACTGTCTGAGCAGTACTTGCTGGTTGATCCAAACCAAGAGTCACTACAATCATTTTCTTTATGCCTTCTTTTACAAAGTCATCACCTTCTATTAGCTCTTGGATTGTTTTAGCACCCAACTGTTTTTGTGGCCTTCTTTTAAAGATGGATGAACCAGCTGGAGCAGTGGATCTCCTGATTTGCAGCTTTGATGGTCTTTTTGAAACCTCTGCTTCAGGAAAGTCAGGCTTTTATGGAGCAGTAGGATCTGTCTTTCGTAATTTCTCCAAACTTTTGTAAGTAGCCCTGACTATATCTTCTTTCCATCTCAATACTTGATTCAAAGACCCATAATCAGCAGCAGCTAATTCCTCTTTCATTCTCCTTAGCTCTACCTTTTTATCAGGTACATTCTTTTTGAACTTTGCCGAATCTGGAGGAGTGTGCTTGACCTTATTTTTTTTATCAGGTACATGTGTTTTTCTCCTTTGTATTTCTTGGTTGCCATGATGCTTTCAATGTAGTCTTTTCTTAGAGTTTCATTTGCTCTCTCTGAGATTTGTTGACAAACATTTTTTGCAAATTGCTCTAAGGATCTGACTTGTGTGAGCAAGAATTGGTAATTCTGCTGAATTTCTCTATCAGATTTTCCTTGTGTATTTCTTTTTGAGATATCCTCTGCTTGTTTAGCTTTGACTTTCAAATATTCTTCAATATTGTTTGCCTTGGATATCCTTTAACTGATGGCAAACTCCTTTTAGCAGGGTCGTCCTCATAATAAAAAGACTTGATTTCTTCTCTGACCGCTATAAGTTCAAGAGGGAATTGAACACCTGCAGGAGGTAAGGGCTTTTGAATTTGAGCTGATGAGAGAGGAACAGGCTTGGGTATTGTAACAAGTGATAGAGATTTTGAAGATGTTGGTAGTGGTGGTGGTGATGGAGAATCATCATCTGGTATGGAAATCCTTCTCCTTTATTAAAGGAGAGGCAGATGATGTTTTGGGTGGATCAGTGGAGGTGATTTGAGTGGCAGTGATTTGTGATTGACTAACAGCTGTTAAAACAACTGGTGTTTCAACCACTGTTGTCATTACAACAGATGTTGTAACATCTGCTGTCTTCTGCTTTTTGGCAGGAGGCGATGGTGGTGATGTTGTTTTTGGTGGTGATGGTGGTGGTAGTAAGGCAGTGATTGTGGTGTGTGTTGAAGTGGTGTGTGTTGAAGTGATAGCAGATGTTGAAACAACTGGAGTACCAACAGATGTTGATACAGCAGGAGTTACAACAACTGTTTGGGTGGAGGTTTGATGTTGGGGGCTTTTGGATGGTGGTTTTGGAGTATGCTTTGTGAGTCTGGATGGTGTGGACTTGGGTTCCCTCACTTTTCTAGTGGGATTTCTTTTTGGCACCGGATTTTGAACATCCTTTAGCCCAGAACAACCCTGCGCATTCAGCTCCATGTAATCTCTTTTCTCCTCATTCCACCTTGACATATCCTTTGCCGCTCTGTCCCTTTTTACACTTGCTACTCCTTCATCAAGTGCATTTTGGGTAACATCAACCTTCTTGCTACCATCTGGCAAAGGAATTTTTCTGGTCATAGCATCCCTTTCTGGTTCAATGTAAAGACCATCATATATTCCCTTCTTTTTCCACTCCTGAATTTTCTCCCCCTTTTTGGCATTATCTGGGGAAGTTGATCAATAAAGAGAACAGTTGGAGGAGCAGTGCCAATGGTTTTCAATAAATGGGCCTTTATAGCCTTGATGTAAGCTTGTGTGTTCTTGAACCTAGACTCCATTGTGTTTCCCAGCTCTTGGACATGTTTTGCATGTTGCTGTTCAGCCATTTGTTTTTGTTGTTGGAGAAAAGGTTGGAAGAGGTTCCATATCTCATTTGCAGCATATGCTTGTGGTGGAGCAGGTGCTTGAGGTGGAACAGCAGTGGATTCCACCTTTTGTACTTTTAACAACTGTTGCAGCATTTCTTTGATTTCTGCAACCGAAGTATCCAATTTTTCAACACGTTCCGTCAATTCCAGGTACTTTAAACCATCAGCCAATTTAATGGGAACATCTAATTTCCCACTAGCAGTGGTTTTATCAGTGGTTGAGGTAGGGAGTGTACTCCAAACATTAACCACTGATGCCCCTTTTTCTTGGTACTGGGGTCTTCTTCATTCAACACCTGACAACCTTTTGATGTTGCCAGTGGTTAAAACAAATCCACTGGTGGATGTCAGAGGTGCTATGGAAGGAATTGCCTCCAAGGAAGTCTGATTGATGTAACCACTGTCCAAATGCAAACCAGTAGGTTCAGCACTTGTAGTGGCTGCTTCACTTGGATTACCACCAAGAGTTACTTGTAACTCAAGGGGTGTAACCTCCTCAGGCATTGTTGGTGGGTTAACTATGATTGATACATCAGACCCAGTCATTGGTTGGAGTATATTCTCATTGACAGGTGATTGAGAAGGACTAGTTTGTGCCTGGTTCAAATCAATAGCATCCAACAAAAGATTAGTTGGTGGGGGAATTGTGGATGTGAGGTTTGGTGTAGAAAGAGAATTTGCCCCGGGCATTGGGTTGTGGATGATGGAAGCAAGTGATTCCAGGGCATCATATTGTGGTGTCCTTATATGTATAACCTGTTCTTTTTGAGAAGAAACATGAGGAGTTTCAGCCAAGGGTTGAGATATTTGTACCAACTGCTGTGAGGAAGTAGCAGCAGTGGTTTCTTGTGACTTTTGTGTTGTCACTGGCAGTTGCTCTGGTATCTCATCATCCAGAGTTGCCTTTTTGATGGGTTTGGGGGGGTTTTGAGTTTTCTTTTGTTGTGGCTTTTTGGTGATTTTAGGTGTGGGTTTCAAAGTAGTTGTTTTGCTACTTTGATCACCTTGAGCAGTGGGCTCAGCAGCAGATACCTGAGGAGCAGTGGTAGCTGCTAAATTCTGCTCAGGCACCTCTGCTTGTGTTTTGCAAGGTGTTGACATTCTTGTGAAAGTTTCAGCAGTTAAGCTGTGCATTTGAAGAGATTCACCTTGTTTTATTGCATAAGCATCATTCTTACCAAGTTTCTTTTCAAAATAATAACTTAGAAATCTTGGAAACATTAAGAATGCATTTGTTTCAACATTTTTAACCAGATCATTAAAGATTACCTGAGAATAATTAAAATTTTCTTCTTGAAGAATAGCATACCCCAGGTTTTGAATCTTTAATGGTATTTCATTAAAAGCAGTGGTTTTATTAGAAACACACATTAGAAGGGTATGAAATAAAAACCTTGTTGCAGAAGGGAAGAAACCTTTTTGTAAGGTATCCCTCTTCATCATTGTATCTGTATACCCTCTTTCAATAAAGTCAATTTTTAACTCATTTTTAGGAAAAGAAGTTATACCTTTCTGATCATCGAGTTGAAAGACCTCCGAGATGGATTGTGGTGTAATTTTGACAACTTTACCCTTTAGAGAAGAGTTAATGGCTATGACAGTCTCACCTTGTTTGTCAAGGGTTACATTTTTCCAGAACTCTCTTTGGGTTGCCAAGTAAATTGGTGCATCCGCTGTTAACAAAGTTTTATACTTTGATGCGGTCATGATATCAGTGATGGAATCGAAAACATCAGTGGTGCCGGGTTTTGTGAGAAGACCCAGAAGATTGTGAGAAGGTTTGTGTGGAATTTCGATGGGTTTAGCCTTTTGAGAGGCCTCTTTTGAAGATGATTTGGAAGTGGGTTTTGCAGATGACTTCGATTTTGTCATTTTGGCGATGATGATCGAAGAAGGTTGTGAAGGAATTTGAGGAAAAACTGCTTTGAGAAGAGAATTTTTTATGAATTCAATTCGACAGTAAAACCTTGTTTGGGGTTTTGAAAGGGGTTTTATGGAGAAAAAGTGAATGCTGACGTGGCAGCGGTTACAAAAGGACTGTCCACAATGTACTATCCACGTGCCAACCTCTGATGAAATGAAGGATAGTACTTTTATGAAAACTACTGATGAAAGGCAGTGGTTACTACGGTAACAAATGGAAGCAGTGGATGATTTTTACTATCAGTAGATAGCACATCAGTGGATAAAACACTGATTTTGATCATCAGTGCTTATCATGAAAATTAGAGAACAGGGGATGACTTTCAGCAGTGGACAGACTTTGAAGTAGAACAGACTTTTGAACAAACAGTGGTTATGGCAGACTTTTAAGGATTTTAATGAAAACTTCATTTTTAGCTATTTTTAAGGATCGATTTTGGATTTTCTGAAAACATTTTAATGCTTTTATTCATAGAAAAACAAGATGTTGATTGTTATTCCATGTTTAGCATGCCAATCCTAGAGACCAAGCTTTCAAAGGTGGATGTATCTAATGCTTTTGTGAGCACATCTGTCAGCTGGTCTTTAGTTGGAACATGATGCAGAGAAATCAAACCTTTTTCATAGCAATCCCTCACAAAGTGATGTCTGATGTCGATGTGTTTGGTGGTTGAGTGGGAAACTGGATTTTTGATGATATTTTCTGCTGCCTGACTGTCCAACATGAGTGGTGTCTTCAAGGCAGTGATACCAAAATCCAGCAACTGATTTTGAAGCCAGAGCAGTTGGGCTGTATAGCTTGCAGCAGCTATATATTGTGCTTCAGCAGTGGATGTTGAAACAGATGCTTGCTTTTTTGCTTTGCCATAAAACTAAGCAATCACCTAGAATCTGGCACCCTCCTGAAGTGGACTTCCTTGTGGTGTTACATCCAGCAAAATCACTGTCTGAAAATCCTGAAAGCTTGATATTCCCATTAGCTGGATACCAGATACCAAGTGTGGGAGCACTTTTTATGTATCTGAATATCCTTTTTACAGCAATAAGGTTGAATTTCCTAGGGGCTGACTGACTTCTTGCACAAACACATGTTGCAAACATGAAGTCTGGCCTAGATGCAGTTAGGTACAATAAAGACCCAATCATGCTTCTATAAAGTGTTTGGTCAATCAACTCATCCTTTTCATCAGACATGACTAGCTTACTGGTTGCCATGGGTGTGCTGCATGGTTTACAATCATTCATATCAAATTTATTTAAAAGTTCTTTAGCTTATTGGTTTCCATGGGTGTGTTGCATGCTTCTTATTGGTTCCCATTTTGACAGACTTTTGAGGAATGATGATTTCATATCCATAGTCTGGTGTTGAATCCTCTGATGGACCTGCATTGTTAGTCCTGATGAAAGTTCATTGAACTTGGTCAAACAAATCTGCAGGATTTGCTGGGATTTTCATTATTTATAGATCTTTATTGCCTCATCAGCAGTTCCTTTATTTGCCCTTTGAGTTGTAACTCAAAGGCTAAGGCATCTGTGTCATCATCATCCCTGCTAAGTGGTAGATCAAGGAGATCCTGCAAATCTTCAAGACTTAGGCCAAGCGCTTGTTCCCTTGATATTTTCTTCACTTCTCCACTAGACTTGAACACTGTCAGTACATGGGTCTGTTTGTCAGTTTCCCACTTTAGTACCTTTGAGTCTAGTGGGTTTCTTGGGAGATTTTTATTTGAAGAGGTGTTTGGAGATGCTGGCCTATTGATGACTGTCTGAGCAGTACTTGCAGGTTGATCCAAACCAAGAGTCTCTACAATCATTTTCTTTATGCCTTCTTTTACAAGGTCATCACCTTCTATTAGCTCTTGGATTGTTTTAGCAACCAACTGTTTTTGTGGCCTTCTTTTAAAGATGGATGAACCAGCTGGAGCAGTGGATCTCCTGATTTGCAGCTTTGATGGTCTTTTTGAAACCTCTGCTTCAGGATAGACAGGCTTTTATGGAGCAGTAGGATCTGTCTTTCTTAATTTCTCCAAGCTTTTGTTGTGGCTTTTTGGTGATTTTAGGTGTGGGTTTCAAAGTAGTTGTTTTGCTACTTTGATCACCTTGAGCAGTGGGCTCAGCAGCAGATACCTGAGGAGCAGTGGTAGCTGCTAAATTCTGCTCAGGCACCTATGTTTGTGTTTTGCAAGGTGTTGACACTCTTGTGAAAGTTTCAGCAGTTAAGCTGTGCATTTGAAGAAATTCACCTTGTTTTATTGCAGAAGCATCATTCTTACCAAGTTTCTTTTCAAAATAATAACTTAGAAATCTTGGAAATAGTAAGAATGCCTTTGTTTCAACATTTTTAACCAGATCATTAAAGATTACCTGAGAATAATTAAAATTTTCTTCTGGAAGAATAGCATACCCCAGGTTTTGAATCTTTAATGGTATATCATTAAAAGCAGTGATTTTGTTAGAAACACACATTAGCAGGGTATGAAATAAAAACCTTGTTGCAGAAGGGAAGAAACCTTTTTGTAAGGTACCCCTCTTCATCATTGTATCTGCATACCCTCTTTCAATAAAGTCAATTTTTAACTCGTTTTTAGGAAAAGAAATTACACCTTTCTGATCATCGAGTTGAAAGACCTCCAAGATGGATTGTGGTGAAATTTTGACAACTTTACCCTTTAGAGAAGAGTTAATGGCTATGGCAGTCTCACCTTGTTTGTCAAGGGTTACATTTTTCCAGAACTCTCTTTGGGTTGCCAAGTAAATTGGTGCATCCGCTGTTAACAAAGTTTTATACTTTGATTCGGTCATGATATCAATGATGGAATCGAAAACATCAGTGGTGCCGGGTTTTGTGAGAAGACCCAGAAGATTGTGAGAAGGTTTGTGTGGAATTTCGATGGGTTTAGCCTTTTGAGAGGCCTCTTTTGAAGATGATTTGGAAGTAGGTTTTGCAGATGACTTCGATTTTGTCATTTTGGAGATGATGATCGAAGAAGGTTGTGAAGGAATTTGAGGAAAAACTGCTTTGAGAAGAGAATTTTTATGAATTCAATTCGACAGTAAAACCCTGTTTGGGGTTTTGAAAGGGGTTTTATGGAGAAAAACTGAATGCTGACGTGGCAGCGGTTACAAAAGGACTGTCCACAATGTATTGTCCACGTGCCAACCTCTGATGAAATGAAGGGCAGTACTTTTATGAAAACTACAGATGAAAGGCAGTGGTTACAACGGTAACAAATGGAAGCAGTGGATGATTTTTACTATCAGCAGATAGCACATCAGTGGATAAAACACTGATTTTGAGCATCAGTGCTTATCATGAAAATGAGAGAACAGGGGATGACTTTCAGAAGTGGACAGACTTTGAAGTAGAACAGACTTTTGAGCAAACAGTGGTTATGGCAGACTTTTAAGGATTTTAATGAAAACTTCATTTTTAGCTATTTTTACGGATGGATTTTTGATTTTCTGAAAACATTTTAATGCTTTTATTCATAGAAAAACAAGATATTGATTGTTATTCCATGTTTAGCATGCCAATCCTAGAGACCAAGCTTTCAAAGGTGGATGTATTTAATGCTTTTGTGAGCACATCTGCCAGCTGGTCTTTAGTTGGAACATGATGCAGAGAAATCAAACCTTTTTCATAGCAATCCCTCACAAAGTGATGTCTGATGTCAATGTTTTGGTGGTTGAGTGGGAAACTGGATTTTTGATGATTTTTTCTGCTGCCTGACTGTCAAACATGAGTGGTGTCTTCAAGGCAGTGATACCAAAATCCAGCAACTGATTTTGAAGCCAGAGCAGTTACGTTGTACAGCTTGTAGCAGCTATATATTCTGCTTCAGCAGTGGATGTTGAAACAGCAGCTTGCTTTTTGCTTTGCCATGAAACTAAGCAATCACCTAGAAACTGGCACCCTCCTGAAGTGGACTTCCTTGTGGTGTTACATCCAGCAAAATCATTTTCTGAAAATCCTGAAAGCTTGATATTCCCATTAGCTGGATACCAGATACCAAGTGTGGGAGCACTTTTTTTGTATATGAATATCCTTTTTACAGCAATAAGGTTGGATTTCCTAGGGGCTGACTGACTTCTTGCACAAACACATGTTGCAAACATGATGTCTGGCCTAGATGCAGTTAGGTACAATAAAGACCCAATCATGCTTCTATAAAGTGTTTGGTCAATCAGCTCATCCTTTTCATCAGACATGACTAGCTTATTGATTGCCATGGGTGTGCTGCATGGTTTACAATCATTCATGTCAAATTTATTTAAAAGTTCTTTAGCATATTTGCTTTGACGAATGAAAGTTCCATTTTGCATTTGCTAAACTTGGAGACCAAGAAAGCATTGCAGCTCACCCATTGCACTCATTTCAAACTCAGCTGTCATGAGTTGTCTAAACTCTTCACACATTTTATTGCATGTTCTTCTAAAAATAATGTCATCCACATAAATTTGGACAATCATTAAATCCTTTCCTCTCCATTTTAGAAACAATGTTTTATCAATGGTACCTCTTTTGAAACTATTTGAGAGTAGAAAGGTGGAAAGAGTTTCATACCAGGCTCTAGGTGCTTGTTTCAGGCCATACAAGGCTTTGTTTAGCCTGTAGACATGATCTGGATAAAATGGATCCTCAAAACCTGGAGGTTGACAAACATACACCTCTTCTTGAATTGTACCATAGAGGAAAGCACTTTTCATATCCATTTGGAACACCTTCATGTTGTGGTTGACAGCAAAGGCCATGAACAATCTTATAGCTTCCAATCTTGCTACACGGGCGAATGTTTCATCATAATCAATCCCCTCTTCCTGTCTGTAACCTTGAACCACAAGCCTGGCTTTATTCTTGACAACAATGCCCCTTTCATCAGTTTTGTTTTTGAAGACCCACTTGGTGCCGATGGGACTTACATCTTTTGGCAGTGGTACAAGCTCCCATACTTGTTGTCTTTTAAACTGTTGGAGCTCCTCTTGCATGGCTTCTACCCAGCTGTTGTCTTTCAGTGCCTCTTGGTACTTGACTGGCTGATGGAGTGATAGAAAACCAGCAAAAAGACAAATGTTTTGGGTTTGGCTTCTTGTGACCACCCCTTCATTGATGTTGCCAATGATTTGGTCAGGTGGATGAGATCTCAAGAAGACTAAATCTCCTTGGTATGGTATGATGGCATTTGTTGGTGAAGGCTGCAGATGTGTATCATCTGAGCTAACCACTGCTGGTGACTTTGGTGATCCACTGTTTGGGGAATTTTGTCAGCAGTGTTTGATGATGTGGAAGCAGTGGTTGATGGGCTACTTTGGTCAACAACTGTTGAGGTAACAGTGGTTGAGCTTTGACAGCTGTTTTGTACAACTGATGCTTTTCCCATTGTGGCAGACTTTTGTTGAGGAATGATGATCTCATACCCATAGTCTAGTGATGAATCCTCTGATGGACCTGCACAGTTAGTCTTGACAGCAGTATTTGCAAAAGTGAATTTATCAAGATCAAACAAATCAGCAGGATTTGCTGGGATTTTTATTGATGAAAGTTCATTGAACTTTACATTCAAGGTCTCCTCCACTGCTTTGGTCCGTGTATTAAACACTTTGTTGACCTTGGCAGTGGTTGAGTATCCCAGGTGATAACCACAATCTATTTTGGCTGCAAATTTTGAGATGGAATCTTTTAAATTCAAGATAAAGCATGGGCAGCCAATTACTTTAAAGTATGAGATCAGTGGTTTGATTTTATACAGAATTTCATAAGCAGTCTTTTTGTGCCTGGGGTTTATTAAAACTCTGTTTTGGACATAGCAAGCAGTGTTTACTGCCTCTACCCAGAAGGTCAAAGGCAAACCTGAGTCAGCAAGCATGGTCCTAGCAGCTTCAATCGCTGTCCTATTCTTTCTTTCAACTACCCCATTTTGCTCTGGTGTTCTAGGGATGCTGTACTGCCTTACAATCACTTTCTTCACACAGAAGGCATCCAACTCCTTATTTTTGAATTCTGTGCCATTGTCACTCCTGAAGACTTTTACTGGAAGGTCAAATTTCTTTTCAACATGTGTCACAAAGTCTTGCAAAATGCCTGCAGTCTCATCTTTTGAGTGTAAAAAGAAAGTCCATGTAAACCTAGAGAAGTCACCAATAATAACCAAACAATATCTCTTCTTCTTGAGACTCATGACTTTTACTGGGCCAAACAAATCCATATGAAGCATTTGCAAACATTTGGTTGTTTTGGACTGATCAATGGATTTGTATGAGCTTTTATGTTGTTTTCCTTTTAGGCAGGAAACACAATGCTCAGGACAGGTGAACAGTTTTTGAGGTAAACCTCTTACTAACCCCTGTTTTGAAATGGCAGTAAATGTCTTGAGATTTGTGTGCCCCAATCTTCTGTGCCATAGTTCTGTCTCTTTGTTTGATGCAGCTGAGAACAGACAGGCATCAGTTCTGGGGCTCTCTTTTGACATATCCACCACATAAACATTGCCACTTCTTTGAGTAACAAGTTTGGTTTTTCCAGTTTTTATTATTGCTTCAATCTTTTCAACCATTTCTGGTCCAACAATCCTATAACACTCCTTTATGAAGAATGACCCATGCCCCTTATCACTCATTTGTGAAACACTCAGGAGGTTGAATTTTAGATTGTCTATCAGATTGACATTTTCAAATTTTACATTTCCAGACTGTACTGTACCAGACCCAAGAACTTTCCCTTTACTATTATTGCCAAAGGATATATCACCCCCTCCATGGATTTTGAAATCTTTGAGAAGGGCTTTACATCCTGTCATGTGCCTGGAACCTCCACAATCTACATACTAAAGACTATCTAAGCATGCAGAAGCTCCCTGCACATGAAGTAAAAGGATTAGTTCATTAGGGTCTCCAAAGCCAATAAGGCTTTGGATGGGGTCTCAACAGTGTCTGGGATGAGTTCCGATGCATGGGCAGTGGTTAGGTCAGGAGTTTGGACAGTTTTAGGACTGTTTCTCTCTAACCACTGTTGTGGGTTTTGACCAACCACCTGTTGATAACCAAAAGGATGCCTGTTCACTCTTGGTTTAGAGGGCCTTTTATAGGTCTCATAAACGTGTGGAATCCTTTGGTA
The DNA here is from genome assembly GCA_030545235.1 of Helianthus tuberosus. Classification (NCBI taxonomy): domain Eukaryota; kingdom Viridiplantae; phylum Streptophyta; class Magnoliopsida; order Asterales; family Asteraceae; genus Helianthus; species Helianthus tuberosus. Next base: position 164,180,554 of record CM060359.1, read on the forward strand.
AGATGATTGTTCCTGGCCTCTTCTGAATTGGTTGGCAGGGGGTGCATCAGTCACTTGAACATCTCTTTGGACATATGTTTGATTCAGCTGTTTTGTAACAGCTGTTTGGACTGGCACAAACAGTGGTTGGTTCTTGGTGAATTTGACAGATGATGTTGATGGACTCAAGGATGTTTTAGTAGTGTATTCATTCTTTTTCACATCAAAGTTTTTGAGATACACACATGCTTGAGTTTTGTGGTTTGTTTTGCCACAGATGGTGCAGCTTTCAGCAGGAACAATGACACTTGTTTTGTTTAGATCAAATGCTTTTAGATGAAAACAGTCTTTTGTTAGATGGTTTCTTTTTTCACAAAATTCACAAAACAAGTTTTTGACCTTTTCTCTTTTCTTCCTTTTCTCAGACTCCTTTGCAACAGAGTTTTGAACCACTATTGGGATGTCTTTGATAGGAATGACCTTTGCTTTTGGAGCTGTGACACCATCAGTGGTTGTAAAGACCATGGGCTTGAAATTTTCAAGAATGTCACACTCATCAGACCATGTGGGTTTAAATTGGTATTTCTCAATTTCCTCAAAAGTTGAGGATCCCACAGATCTTTCCAAAGTGACTTTGTTACCAAGTTTGTCGGTTATTTTAACCACTTGGCCATTCTTGTTGGTTGGTATAATTTCAGATGAACCAGCTTGTTTACCAACAGTGTTTTCAAGATCATCATATTTTCTATATCCTATACCAAACTTAACATTGCTTTCAAGCTGTTTCTCAAGCATAACCTCATACCCTTTGCAAGATTCCACCCATCTTTCACAGGTGATCTGGGTGGACTCCAACTCCTTTTTTCAAACTTGGTATTTTTCTACCATAGTTTGGAGTTGAGTTTTGGTTATGCTCTGCTCTTCTTTGAGACTGCTGATCTCTTTATCTTTTTCAGCCAATTTGTTTCTAAGTTCCTTTAATGACTTTTCAAAGTTGATTAATCAGTGCCTTTAAAACAACCAGGATGACTTCACAATCACAAGATGATAAGAATAACATTGGCTCTCTTTTCAAACCACCCATGCTTAAACGTAAGGAATACAACCTCTGGGAGAGAAGGATGGGTCACATCCTTGCTCAACATAACACTGGATGTTGGAGGTCTGTTGTTTTTGGTCCCCATGTTCCTATGGTGCCAAGTGCTGAGGATGCAAAGAAGTTCGTTCATAAACCAACTAAAAATTATACTGAAACTGATTTTCAAAAGTTCGAACTCGAAGCCAAAGCATTTAGCATCATAGCCTCTGCATTACCCAATGAAATCTATGCTGGACTGTTACATTGTAACAGTGCCAAAGAGCTATGGGATGCACTGAAGGAACAATTTGGGGGAACAGAAGAAGTTATTGAAAACAATAGGGAAATTCTGAATCAGCAGTATGAAACATTTTGTCACATCAAGGGTGAATCATTGACTCAGCAATTTGAGTGATTCAGTTGTCTCATTAGTGAACTAAGGCTTGTTAAAGTAACATTTCCAAATTCAACTCAAAATAGCAGGTTCCTTAGATCACTACCAGAAAAATGGGACACCATTGCATTTGTTACTAGAAACTCTGCTGAGTTCCAAGATCTGACCCTAACCCAACTTCATGGTAGACTCCTGACCTATGAAAGGGAGTTAAACCAGAAAAAGAAGTTGCAAGAGTCTGGAAAAGTTGCTCATTCGGTAGCAGAGCTCTTTTTGGTCAGGAAGAATCTGGTAGCAGTGGTAAGGATCAGGGTTATGATCACTTTATTGATATAACTGCTGGTGGAAATTTTAACAACCCTGATCCTCACTCTGCAAATTATGCTTTTACTGTAAATTGTAAAAACCAGATGTCAGATAACTTGTGCTTTGAACTCAATGATTTACAACACTTTGATCCCACTGACTTAGAAGAGATGGACATTTTGCATCAATTGGATTTTCTTAGTGTAAGAACAAGCAAATTCTACAAAAGAACAGGGAGAAAATTCCCAGGGTTACATGGGAATTTAAGAGTGGGGCTGGATAAATCAAAAATTAAGTGCTACAAGTGCAATAGGCTAGGTCATTTTGCTAGGGAATGCAGGAGTCAAACCACTGGTCCTATAATTACTCATCCCAGCTCAAACCCTAGACCACTAAATCAAAGCACTGTTCACTATACCCAATATACCCTGCAGCCCATGTTAACACTGCTCACTATGCTGCAACCCCTGTGCCTGTGCATTATGTTCAAACGACTGTTCCACAAATTCAGTATGTTCAAACCCCTGTCCCTCAAGCACAAGTGCAACCTGTTGCACCTCAACAAGCTGCTCCAACAGTGGTTCAACCAGATCAATAAAGCTTTTTCACCCAAGGTTTTGTTGACAGGAGCAGCATGCCTGATGAGCTTGTTGATGAAAATTTTGCAATCTATGCTTTTAATGAACCTTCTAATGATGAATTTTGTTTGATGGCATTAGAGTCAATACCAGAGGGGGTAGAAACTGAAGGTAAACAGCTAAGTGCTGAAACAGCGGATGAGGTGACTGAAGCAGTGGTTACTGAAGTTGCTGGTGAACTACTGCTGGGAAAAAATTCAGAAACCCTGAATGAACCACTGTTTGACCCCTGTTCCAAAGATGACAAAGAAGACAAGGAAGAGAAGAAAGCAGGTGAGAAAAAAGTAAGAGCTGATGATGAAGAGGATCATCAATGTGATTGTGCCATGATGGCTGCTGCCAAGGTATCACCTCAAGTTCTTGAAAAACTATGTTCAGACAAATGCATTATTGCATTTGCTAACATCAAAGAGGTAAATGAAAACCTTAGGGATAAAATCTTAACTGATGAAGTCAAATTTGAAAAGTCATTTAAGGAACTTAGAAACAAATTGATTGTGAATATTTTTAGGATCCTGTTTGATTGTGAAAAGTTCTTTAGTCTGGCTATCTTTTAAATAAATTCATATCAATCATTCATATCTTTTTCTGGTTCTTCTCCTCTAGTCCAATCCTTTCATCTTGTGTGCAATCAACCTTGGAGCATCAGGCTGAGGGGGGGTTTTGTTTGTAAGCATGCTTTGTAATCTTTTGACTTACTTTGTAATCTTTCGACTGATGCAATTCATGTGTTTATCAAATCTATTTCCCTTTATGATTGTGTTTACAAAGTTTGTTGTTCATTTCCGCTGCACTTAAACTCTGTTCATTTCTATTGATTTGTCTAAGTTATACAAACTAACACAATCATGAGTAGCCTCCGATCTTAAAAAACTGTTACACTAAAAAGCATTTCAAAAGCCATAAATGATAATATAAAACATGAAAATTTTTATGGAACACATGCTAAACCACCAAAACTTGATAATATCGAAGATTATACATGGTGGAAAGAGAGATTTCTTAACTGGGCAAAATCATATGCTCATGAGAGTTGGTTCTGTATGGAATTTGGGTATAAAGGACCAATAAATGATAAAAATAAAGAAATTCCACTCGCAAGCTTACAAGATGAAGACAAAAGAAAATTGTCTTATGAACAGAAAATGATTGCATTAATTCAACAGTCTATCAGAGATGATATCTTTGCATTGCTTAATTATGATGGTTCATCAAAATCAGTGTGGGAAGCGTTACGTGTGAAAGCAGAGGGTGGAAAACAAATTAAAAAGAACAAAATATCATTGCTTAAGAAAGAATTTGAGTTGTTTGATAGTATAAATGGTGAAACTGTGAGACAAATGATTAAGAGATTTTGACATCTAAAAATTGAACTAGACAGGTTTGGGATTACAAAAACTAGAGAAGAGATCATTGACAAGGTTATTGAAGCTTTACCACATGCAGATCATTGGCAAACCTTTGTCTTTATTTTGAAAAATGATGCACTGTTTAATGAAATAACCTTGGATACATTGATTGTGAAGATTGAAAGTCATGAGCTAGAGTTGCAAAAATAGAACAAAATGAGTAGCTCTACCTATCAGCAAAATGTGGGTCTTTACTACAGGGGAAGCGTACCTTCAACCATTCAGTTACCAAAGATTGGTACAGCTTTCAGTGTTAAACAGTCAAAAGATTCTTCGAAAGGTAGCTCATCAAGTTACAATCCAGGTTATCATTCATCCTCAACAACATCAAACTCTGCAAAACCTGATGAAATTCAGTGCGACATTGCTCTAAAGTTGAAAAATTCTCCAACAATGAGCATCAATGCTGCTAAACAACAAATGAGTTTCTTAGCATCGATTCTGGAATCATACGAGAGTCTGGTGGCAGGGAGAATTGGAAATCCCGAGTTGACAAAAGAAGATTATGATCAGATAGATCCAGAGGAGATGGAACTCATTGATATCAGATGGAGTTTGGCTAGTGGCATTCGTAGAGCACAGCGGTTTATGGAGATAACAGGCAGACAGGAACTTGGAGGTTTGTTAAGCACCAAGCTCGGGTTTAACAAGTCAAAAGTCACATGTTTCCGGTGTAAACAAAAGGGTCATTTCAAAAGGGAATGTGTTAACCGAGAAGTAGCTAATCATGGTAATCCATTCCATGACGACTATTACAAAAAGGTAATTTATCATAAAACCGGTGAGCATACATCCAGAGAAAGTCTAAAGCAAATTGTTGGAGGTTCATCAAAAGAAAAAGCACAAGCTTTAGTGACAGTTCAAGGAAATAGTCCCGGTACATTTCATGATGACGAAGGATTTCACTGGAACAAATACATAAAGGATGAAAGAAGAGCATTGGTTACTAAAGTGAAAGAGAAAACAAAAGAAGAAATTCTTCAAGAGAAAACACAAAGAGAAAGATTCTTTGTAGATTGCAGAATATAACAAATGCAAAAAGAGTACGAAGAAGCTAAGGGATATGGGAGATTGGATAAGAAAAGAGAATGTTATATTAATCACAAAGCAGATCCGGTAGTTCATTCAAGGGAAGTAGTCTATGATGATGTACTTGCAGTCATTCCTTTGTCTGGCGAATTTTATTCAAAGATAGAAACAAAGAAGGATTATCTGAAAAAGCTGGACAAGATAAATAGAGATGTCATGACAGCAAGCCTAAGAGAAAGAGATGAAGAAAGAATGAAGAACAGTGTTGATAAGTAAGTGGATGAGCTAAAGAAAATTATGGAAGCAGGAAGTGGTGAACAGAAGAGTGAAGAGACGAAAGAAACAGAAGCATCTGATGAAGAAAGTCAGATGCCAGCAGAAGAAGTTGTTGTTGAAAAATAGCAAGATAATGAGTGTTTGAAGAAGAAAGAAGAAGTTGATGAAGAGAAACAGGAGAAAGTTGATCAGAAGCTGGAGAAACTGGTCGATGAAGCTGTTGCTGAGGAACAGCAAGTGAAAACAGCAGATCAGAAGCAGACTGCAGAAGAAGTCAAGATGCCAGAAACTGAGGTAATAACTTCAACTGAATCTTCTGAAATGTTAAATAAAACTGATCATAAAATTGATGAACAGTGCAAGAAATGCATGAAAATGTGCAGTGCTTGTACTGAAAAGGATGAAAAATTTAGAACAAGAGATATATAATTTTCTAAAATTGAAAGAGTTTTCAAAGACAAATGCAAAGAAATGTTTGAAAAAGAAAAGGTTTTGATAGACAACGATGAAAAATTGACACAAAAATGTAACGTTTTGGAAAAAGAAAATGAAATTTTGAAACAAAAGTGTTCAGCAATGACAGAAGAATGTTTACAAAAAGAAACTGTGGTTCAAGAAATGAAAAAAAGAGTATGATTCAATAAAACTTGCTTATCATATTACAAAAGAATCATTTGAAGATGTGAAAAGTCAAATGAAACTTATTCAGTCTAGATTGTCACATTGTTCTAAAACGTCAGAAACGCTTAAACAACAGTATGAAATAAAGAAACAAGTTGTAAAGATTTTCAACATAAAACCGGATGATAAAGATTATGAGAAAAACAAGAAAGGAATTGGCTCAGAATATCATCAGATTCCACCACCGTTTGAGAAAAAGTTCACATTCTATTATGACGAAAACGTGGAAAAAGCTTTCAACGTGGTTGATCAATTGCTAGAAAATATTGACATAACCTATTCTAAATCTGATGATACTGGTGATTCAGAGGTGGTAGGTAAGGTCGTTGAAAGTGTTTTGCAAGATGAGTCTACCAAAACAGATAAGTCCGAGTCATAGGATGAAAATGAGGGAAGTTTTCATGACATTTATCTTAAAAATTCAAAATATGAGAAAGATGCGAATGATGATCTGATAGGATTGGCTTATACCATGATTGGATCGGACAAATTATTCTAAGATATTGAAGTCCAGATTCAGAATGTGATTTTGGAAAAGATTGATAAAGTTTTCAAACTGGTAGAAATTGAAAAGTCTGAAATTGCCAATTTTTTCGAAAAAGCGAGCAAGAAAACTTTTTATAACAAACCTAGTTACAAAAAGAAAAACATGAAGGCTGGGTTGGGTTATAATAAGAAACAATATCAAAAGAAAAAGGCTGAAAAACAAAATTTTTAGAAAAAGATGAACTTTGTTCATGGAACAAGTTCAGAAGAACAGAAAGAACTCCAATTTAGACGACAATCTAATGAAGAGTTCTATGCTCAAAAGAAACAACAACAATAAGTCAAAGATGTTTCAAAGAAAACATGTTTCAAATGTGATCAAAATGGACATGTTAGTCGTAAATGTCCGAATTTGAAACATGTTGGTGTTGAACAAAAGAGACAGCAAACTGAAGTTGTTAAATAGAAATCAACCAAGTTTGCATCACAACAAACTTGGAAATCAAAGCTAAAGACACACAAATTTGAGAATAAACAGATTTGGAAACGAAAAGTTGATTTTTCAAAGTCAAAACAAATCAGGAAACCAAAAAATTGATTCACGATTTTATCAACAAAAGAATTCAACAGATCAAATTTGGGTGGTCAAGAAAAGGACTTCTGAAAACAAGAAAATTAAAGAAGATGTTTTTGAGAAAAATGAAAGAAATTATTCAGTTCTACCTGGAAAAATACATGTTCAGCTACCTGAGTCAAAACAGGCTTGGATTGCATTATTCAAGTGATTAAGTTGTTTGAATATGCAGGTGCTCTAGAGGACAGCTGACTGTCAAGTTGAAGGACAGAGCAGCCTGGCACAGGAGGCTGCGAATCCCTGCAACTGAAAACAGGGAGTTTGTTTGTTTCTGTATATAAATAAACCATATATCAAAAATCCTAAAAATAGAAAAATTTAAAAACCAAAAATATATTTTATTTTGTCAATAATTGAAAAATGAAAAAATATGTTTGTTTTTAAATTTGTCAAAAAGTAAAAAAATTAAAAAAATAGGTTGATTGAATATGCCGAAACCCTCACGGCTGAACAAACATGATTATTTCATAAGTGATTAAAAACGGTTTTAACATTGTTAAAAATCAATGTGTTGTAAATCATGGGGGTATTTTCTACAAAAACAGAGTACGTGAAGCAGAAAATGGATGGCGAAATAAAGCTATCTGCATCGGGTTGTCAAATTTTATTTAAATGTTTTGAATTTTAGGGGGATTAAATATTTTCAGAAAATACAAAACATTTGAAAATTTGAAAAAGCCAAAAACAATAGAAAATTCAAAATTGAGTTTTTGTGTAAAAAGAGAAAATGATAGTACATCAGTAGACAATCACAGTACGCTAAAGAAATGAAAAGTAAAATGTGATAAACGGTCTCACTAATGATGTGCCAGTAGGTTTTTACACATTTAGTAGATTGATTTTGAGATATAAACCTAAATATCAATAGCTTACTTATCTCATGGGGAACATCCCTCGGATATATGGGTAACCCCCGAAATCTCGTTTGAGAGGTTGCCTAATTCTGAGATACTTGGTCTTTATACTATTTGATATCTGGGGTATTATACCTGGTCTTCTGATAATACGTGAGCAATGGCCTAGATCTCGTAGAATACTTTATGCGCTTAAAAAAAGCTTACCCTCTGCATAAAAATTGAGAAAATATCGAAAGGTATATATCAATGCAGTTGTAAAAAAGATTCCTAAGTGGGACACGCCTAAAGTCGAGCCTTCATTTCTTTGACTGAACGGTAGTTCATACCTGAGCTCTCAAGGTCTCGCATTAACCCAGATTACAGATATCATTATGGTATATTCACATGTAAGACTGAATCTAGGGAATCTTGATACGAGAGTATATTCTAAGGTGGGACATGCGAATAAGTTTAAGTTCTTAAGACACTAATCTCGTATCTTGAAACAGTTGAAGTTTGTGTGAGAATTTAAGTGGATCAGTATACTGACAATCTAAGTGAATCGTTTAGAACCTAAAGTGTTTATCGCTCAACGGTGCTAATGATTTGTCATAAACTGATATGGTCCTCTGACGCAAACTCAAACAAAAATATTGTTTGTAAATATTTCTTTACAGCTTTACATTAAAGAAAAAAGTACAAAAAGATTTTCGGAGTCTTTTAGCATAAACTTTGAAAAATAAAAAAAATGTGTTTCTATTTTAGTTTGGACAAACGATGTCTGAATGCTGAGTTTCAAAATCTAAGTTTGTTGAACATGTTTCTGAAAATAAACAAGTTCATTAATTTGAAACTTTGAATTTTAAAATGAAAAATCAAAAAACAGTTTGTGAAATCTCCAAGGTCATTAAGTTGGACTTGGATGATTATCTGAGAGGTTTCTGGATGCTTAAACTATCAAATTTATAAAGTTACTTGATAGGGGATGAATAGTCGGGAAATCTTGAATTATTACATATTGTCACATTTGAGTCAGGTTCTCAATCCGAGAATATTTTGAGACAGGTCATCAATTCTGGAAATTCAAAAACTTTTCACTGTTCGATGTAAGAGTCAGATTTCTGTGAACAAACGATGTCCTGTGCAGTCACATATTTGAAATGCTCCAGCTTATTCATGTTAAATGTTTAGAGCTAGGTTTTTTTATTCTGAATTTAAATTGTCAAATATCTTACAAATGGTTGAGATTTGCAGATATTAATCCAGATTACGATCCCAATAGCTGAGGCTAAGGGGGAGTTTGAATATAAGTTCGAAGCAAAGGGGAGTGTGCATTCAAAGAGCCAGATATCTATTCTGGAGGAGCTTGTAGAGTTAGAACCAGGTGTCGATCCTACAAAAGCACGAAAGCTTATCGCAAGGGGGGAGCATTAAGATAGAGTCAAACGAAAGGGGGAGTAGATGAAGTTGAAAACAAATCCACGGGGAGTCTGTTAGAATAATGGGAGAGTCAGTGGTGTTGATTTTGTCAACACTTAAAGAAGACTCAGAGAAAGATAGAAAGCTACGAGATTGACTGCAGTAATATCCAAGGGGGGTCTATGAGTGAATAATGTATATTACTTCCATCAATCACGCAACGTAGCTTATTCAGATGAAACAAGACTGGAGCTGAACAGAGCAAAGTATGAAGATCATGTATGATAATGCAACTTCGTACGAAGGCACAACTGGCTACGTACGAAGGGACATTAAGTAGCTTCGTACGAAGCCAAAGTTAGCTTCGTACAAACCCATGACTACTATATATATGAGTGTTGAGTCTTGTCATTTAGAACTTTTGAGCAACTTTGAGGCGAAGCTCTGCTCGTTTGATTTCATGGTTTTGTCCTGTCAAAGTATCAATAGAAATCAGTATCAATTACTTCTTTGTGTCTGATCCACACACGTGATTGGATTCCACACAACTTACGTGTTTGTACGCATTCAACGGTCAAGGAATCGATCCTCGGAACGAATTTACAGTGACGTACCAGGATCTAGCCCCTAATCACATTGAACTAACAGTAAAATATTAAACACATAAACTTATTCAACATGAAAAGTGCATTTCAGAAACGTCTGATTAAAACAACTATACGTTCAGTGGAAGCATAAATTATCGTTAAATCAATCAACATCATTTTGTTTAGAAAACATAAACAAAAATGTTAAATATTTCTTCATATGATACGACCCAATGACAACTCTGGCTCCCCAGACTGCAAGTTCCATTTCGTGATGTATCTAATGACTTGCAAGCATGCAGAAAACGTTTGTCAACATAAAGTTGGCGAGTTCACAATTTTGTTTAACGTAAATCAAGTAAGTGTTTAGTTTAAAGACGTGTTACGAATAATAAACTCGATACCGAATTACTGTCATGTTTGTTGTGCCCTCATCAATGTCTATCAGCATTGATACAAGTGTTTAAGGTCATTAGTTCATGCCTGGCTCCCAGCATGACGTGAGGTTTGTCAAGCCTAATAGCGATATCACCTAATATCCCGTTGCCTCCCAGGAAACTAGCTCGGTAGTAAGTAGGGACTTTCATGATAGATTTTGAGTTTATTAACTAACAGCGAAATTAAACCAAGACATTTAAAAGTATTCCTCCCAGGAATATTAGTTTGATTGTCCCCCCAGGGTGCATGCTTGTGAAAGAGTAGTGAACTCACCTTAGTTTGCTCGGTTTGTATTAACGCACTTCTATGCGTTAAATAAGTGTTAGGTCCATTACACACGACCTAATGTACAACAAATGTAACTATGAGTGTATGTAGGGTTATGCAATACCCTAAGTGTCCAAACAACCCAGTGTCTAATGTATTTAGCTTAATAAACTTTAGGTATACAGTAACACACAACACATAGTAAATTTCTCTTATTTTATAATTCGAGATAATAGGCCCACATCCAAACTTACATTTATATACCCGACCAATCTATAAACTCTGACTCTTTACTACAAAACCCGTGTTAGGATCTGAGTTTGGTTTTGATTGTGTTTTACGTTTGAATTAAGATGAAGATGAATGAGTTGTGCAACGGAATTAAGATGGAAGCAAACTTTTCACAATCAAGCAGGAGAATTGCTTTTAACATACAAGTTTAACATTGAACCGAACGATTGAATTTAATTTCAACAACGATTACAATTTGCAAGTATTCAACAAACTCCCCCTCAGCCTGAGCTCACAGTATTTGTTCGTGTAGGAAGAAGATAGTGAAAGAGCTAATAGAACAGTACAGAGCACTATTCTATTTATAGGCACGAGCAAACCACTGAAGCATCTAAGCTGACGTCACCATGAAAGTGACATCTAACCTCCTAACAAACTCTAACCTCTGATCTATACAACCTCTGCTATGCTAACTACTGTTATTACATTTCATTACATAAAGATATCTAAACCCAGCAGTACTTGTCATGACCAGTAGAGCTTGACTCAAGGCAGTAGATTGAACAGCAGAGCTTTAGTCTTCCATCAGTCTTTTACTTGATCAGCAGTTTGTAGGTCAGCAGTTTGTACGATCAGTAGATAGGAGGTCAGCAGATGTTGAAACCACTTTCAAGGGGAGAGACTTGTATACATAACATCTGCTTATTCTCGATCCACTGCTCTGATCCAGTTTTGGCTTTAATTATCTGTTCCTTTGGTAGGGTTCAATCCCAACAATCTCCCCCTGGACTTGAACACTGTCAGTACATGGGTCTGTTTGTCAGTTTCCCACTTTAGTACCTTTGAGTCTAGTGGGTTTCTTGGGAGATTTTTATTTGAAGAGGTGTTTGGAGATGCTGGCCTATTGATGACTGTCTGAGCAGTACTTGCAGGTTGATCCAAACCAAGAGTCTCTACAATCATTTTCTTTATGCCTTCTTTTACAAGGTCATCACCTTCTATTAGCTCTTGGATTGTTTCAGCACCCAACTGTTTTTGTGGCCTTCTTTTAAAGATGGTTGCACCAGCTGGAGCAGTGGATCTCCTGATTTGCAGCTTTGATGGTCTTTTTGAAACCTCTGCTTCAGGATAGTCAGGCTTTTGTGGAGCAGTAGGATCTGTCTTTCTTAATTTCTCCAAACTTTTGTAAGTAGCCCTGAATTTATCTTCTTCCCATCTCAACACTTGATTCAAAGACCAATAATCAGCAGCAGCTAATTCCTCTTTCATTCTCCTCAGCTCTACCTTTTTATCAGGTACATTCTTTTTGAACTTTGCCAAATCTGGAGGAGTGTGCTTGACCTTATTTTTTATTATTTCTTGAATCCTGGCTGCTTCACTCTCAAGCTCAGGGATAGTCCGCTCTTTGTACATGTGTTTTTCTCCTTTGTATTTCTTGGTTGCCATGATGCTTTTAATGTAGTCTTTTCTAAGAGTTTCATCTGCTCTCTCTAAGATTTGTTGCTAAACATTTTTTGCAAATTGCTCTAAGGATCTGACTTGTGTGAGCAAGAATTGGTAATTCTGCTGAATTTCTCTATCAGATTTTCCTTGTGCATTTCTTTTTGAGATATCCTCTGCTTATTTAGCTTTGACTTTCAAATATTCTTCAATATTGTTTGGCCTTGGATATCCTTCAACTGATGGCAAACTCCTTTTAGCAGGGTCGTCCTCATAATAAAAAGACTTGGTTTCTTCTCTGACTGCTATAAGTTCAAGAGGGAATTGAACACCTGCAGGAGGTAAGGGCTTTTGAATTTGAGCTGATGAGAGAGGAACAGGCTTGGGTATTGTAACAAGTGATAGAGATTTTGAAGATGTTGGTGGTGGTGATGGAGAATCATCATCTGGTATGAAAATCCTTCTCCTTTTTATTGTAGGAGGGGCAGATGATGTTTTGGGTGGATCAGTGGAGGTGATTTGAGTGGCAGTGATTTGTGATTGACTAACAGCTGTTGAAACAACTGGTGTTTCAACCACTGTTGTCATTACAACAGATGTTGTAACATCTACTGTCTTCTGCTTTTTGGCAGGAGGCGATGGTGGTGATGGTGGTGGTGATAAGGCAGTGATTGTGGTGTGTGTTGAAGTGGTGTGTCCTGAAGTGATAGCAGATGTTGAAACAACTGGAGTACCAGCAGATGTTGATACAGCAGGAGTTACAACAACTGTTTGGGTGGAGGTTTGATGTTGGGGGCTTTTGGATGGTGGTTTTGGAGTATGCTTTGTGAGTCTGGATGGTGTGGACTTGGATTCCCTCACTTTTCTAGTGGGATTTCTTTTTGGCACCGGATTTTGAACATCCTTTAGCCCAGAACAACCCTGCGCATTCAGCTCCATGTAAGCTCTTTTCTCCTCATTCCATCTTGACATATCCTTTGCCGCTCCGTCCCTTTTTACACTTGCTACACCTTCATCAAGTGCATTTTGGGTAACATCAACCTTCTTGCTACCATCTAGCAAAGGAATTTTTCTGGTCATAGCATCCCTTTCTGGTTCAATGTAAAGACCATCATCTATTCCCTTCTTTTTCCATTCCTGAATTTTCTCCCCATTTTTGGCATTATCTTGGGATAGTTGATCAATAAAGAGAACAGTTGGAGGAGCAGTGCCAGTGGTTTTCAATAAATGGGCCTTTATAGCCTTGATGTCAGCTTGTGTGTTCTTGAACCTAGACTCCATTGTGTTTCTCAGCTCTTGGACATGTTTTGCATGTTGCTGATCAGCCATTTGTTTTTGTTGTTGGAGAAAAGGTTGGAAGAGGTTCCATATCTCATTTGCAGCAGATGCTTGTGGTGGAGCAGGTGCTTGAGGTGGAATAGCAGTGGATTGCACCTTTTGTACTTTTAACAACTGTTGCAGCATTTCTTTGATTTCTGCAACCGAAGTATCCAATTTTTCAACACGTTCCGTCAATTACAGGTACTTTAAACCATCACCCAATTTAATGGGATCATCTGATTTCCCACTAGCAGTGGTTTTATCATTGGTTGAGGTAGGGAGTGTACTCCAAACATTAACTACTGATGCCCCTTTTTCTTGGTACTGGGGTCTTCTTCCTTCAACACTTGACAACCTTTTGATGTCGCCAGTGGTCAAAACAAATCCACTGGTGGATGTCAGAGGTGCTATGGAAGGAATTGCCTCCAAAGAAGTCTTATTGATGTAACCACTATCCAAATGCAAACTAGTAGGTTCAGCACTTGTAGTGGCTGCTTCACTTGGATTACCACCAAGAGTTACTTGTAACTTAAGGGGTGTAACCTCCTCAGGTATTGTTGGTGGGTTAACTATGATTGATACATCAGACCCCGTCATTGGTTGGAGTATATTCTCATTGACAGGTGATTGAGAAGGACTGGTTTGTGCCTGGTTCAAATCAATAGCATCCAACAAAAGTTTAGTTGGTGGGGGAATTGTGGATGTGAGGTTTGGTGTAGAAAGAGAGTTTGCCCCGGGCATTGGGCTGTGGATGATGGAAGCAAGTGATTCCAGAGCATCATATTGTGGTGTCTCTAGATGCACAACCTGTTCTTTTTTAGAAGAAGCAGGAGGAGTTTCAGTTATGGGTTGAGATATTTGTACCAACTACTGTGAGGAAGTAGCAGCAGTGGTTTCTTGTGACTTTTGTGCTGTCACTGGCAGTTGCTTTGGTATCTCATCCTCCAGAGTTGCCTTTTTGATGGGTTTGGGGGGTTTTTGAGTTTTCTTTTGTTGTGGCTTTTTGGAGATTTTAGGTGTGGGTTTCAAAGTAGTTGTTTTGCTACTTTGATCACCTTGAGCAGTGGCCTCGGCAGCAGATACCTGAGGAGCAGTGGTAGCTGCTAAATTCTGCTCAGGCACATCTGCTTGTGTTTTGCAAGGTGTTGACATTCTTGTGAAAGTTTCAGCAGTTAAGCTATGCATTTGAAGAGATTCACCTTGTTTTATTGCAGAAGCATCATTCTTACCAAGTTTCTTTTCAAAATAATAACTTAGAAATCTTGGAAACAGTAAGAATGCCTTTGTTTCAACATTTTTAACCAGATCATTAAAGATTACCTGAGAATAATTAAAATTTTCTTCTTGAAGAATAGCAAACCCCAGGTTTTGAATCTTTAATGGTATTTCATTAAAAGCAGTGGTTTTGTTTGAAACACACATTAGGAGGGTATGAAATAAAAACCTTGTTGCAGGAGGGAAGAAACCTTTTTGTAAGGTATCCCTCTTCATCATTGTATCTGCGTACCCTCTTTCAATAAAGTCAATTTTTAACTCGTTTTTAGGAAAAGAAGTTATACCTTTCTGATCATCGAGTTGAAAGACCTCTGAGATTGATTGTGGTGTAATTTTGACAGCTTTACCCTTTAGAGAAGAGTTAATGGCTATGATAGTCTCACCTTGTGTGTCAAGGGTTACATTTTTCCAGAACTCTCTTTGGGTCGCCAAGAAAATTGGTGCATCTGCTGTTAATAAAGTTTTATACTTTGATGCACACATGATATCAATGATGGAATCGAAAACATCAGTGGTGCCCGGTTTTGTGAGAAGACCCAGAAAATTGTGAGAAGGTTTGTGTGGAATTTCGATGGGTTTAGCCTTTTGAGAGGCCCCTTTTGAAGATGATTTGGAAGAGGGTTTTGCAGATGACTTCGATTTTGTCATTTTGGAGATGATGATCGAAGAAGGTTGTGAAGGAATTTGAGGAAAAACTGCTTTGAGAAGAGAATTTTTATGAATTCAATTCGACAATAAAACCCTGTTTGGGGTTTTGAAAGGGGTTTTATGGAGAAAAAGTGAATGCTGACGTGGCAGCGGTTACAAAAGGATTGTCCATAATGTACTGCCCACGTGCCAACCCCTGATGAAATGAAGGACAATATTTTTATGAAAACTACTGATGAAAGGCAGTGGTTACAACGGTAACAAGTGGAAGCAGTGGATGATTTTTTACTATCAGCAGATAGCACATCAGTGGATAAAACACTGATTTTGAGCATCAGTGCTTATCAGAAAAATGAGAGAACAGCGGTTGACTTTCAGCAGTGGACAGACTTTGAAGTAGAGCAGACTTTTGAACAAACAGTGGTTATGGCAGACTTTTAAGAATTTTAATGAAAACTTCATTTTTAGCTATTTTTAAGGATGGATTTTTGATTTTCTGAAAACATTTTAATGCTTTTATTCATAGAAAAACAAGATGTTGCTTGTTATTCCATGTTTAGCATGCCAATCCTAGAAACCAAGCTTTCAAAGGTAGATGTATCTAAAGCTTTTGTGAGCACATCTGCCAGCTGGTCTTTAGTTGGAACATGATGCAGAGAAATCAAACCTTTTTCATAGCAATCCCTCATAAAGTGATGTCTGATGTCGATGTGTTTGGTGGTTGAGTGGGAAACTGGATTTTTGATGATATTTTCTGCTGCCAGACTGTCCAACATGAGTGGTGTCTTCAAGGCAGTGATACCAAAATCCAGCAACTGATTTTGAAGCCAGAGCAGTTGGGCTGTACAGCTTGCAGCAGCTATATATTCTGCTTCAGCAGTGGATGTTGAAACAGCTGCTTGCTTTTTGCTTTGCCATGAAACTAAGCAATCACCTAGAAACTGGCACCCGCCTGAAGTGGACTTCCTTGTGGTGTTACATCCAGTAAAATCACTGTCTGAAAATCCTGAAAGCTTGATATTCCCATTAGCTGGATACCAGATACCAAGTGTGGGAGCACTTTTTATGTATCTGAATATCCTTTTTACAGCAATAAGGTTGGATTTCCTAGGGGCTGACTGACTTCTTGCACAAACACATGTTGCAAACATGATGTCTGGCCTAGATGCAGTTAGGTACAATCAAGACCCAATCATGCTTCTATAAAGTGTTTGGTCAATCAGCTCATCCTTTTCATCAGACATGACTTGCTTATTGGTTGCCATGAGTGTGCTGCATGGTTTACAATCATTCATGTCAAATTTATTTAAAAGTTCTTTAGCATATTTGCTTTGATGAATGAAAGTTCCATTTTGCATTTGCTGAACTTGGAGACCAAGAAAGCATTGCAGCTCACCCATTGCACTCATTTCAAACTCAGCTATCATGAGTTGTCTAAACTCTTTACACATTTTATTGCATGTTCTTCCAAAAATAATGTCATCCACATAAATTTGGACAATCGTTAAATCCTTTCCTCTCCATTTTAGAAACAGTGTTTTATCAATGGTACCTCTTTTGAAACCATTTGAGAGTAGAAAGGTGGAAAGAGTTTCATACCAGTCTCTAGGTGCTTGTTTCAGGCCATACAAGGCTTTGTTTAGCCTGTAGAGATGATCTGGATAAAATGGTTCCTCAAAACCTGGAGGTTGACAAACATACACCTCTTCTTGAATTGTAGCATAGAGGAAAGCACTTTTGATATCCATTTTGAACACCTTCATGTTGTGGTTGACAGCAAAGGTCAGGAACAGTCTTATAGCTTCCAATAGTGCTACAGGGGCGAATGTTTCATCATAATCAATCCCCTCTTCCTGTCTGTAACCTTGAACCACAAGCCTGGCTTTATTCTTGACAACAATGCCCCTTTCATCAGTTTTGTTTTTGAAGACCCACTTTGTGCCGATAGGACTTACATCGTTTGGCAGTGGTACAAGCTCCCATACTTGTTGTCATTTAAACTGTTGGAGCTCCTCTTGCATGGCTTCTACCCAGCTGTTGTCTTTCAGTGCCTCTTGGTACTTGGCTGGCTGATGGAATGATTGAAAACCAGCAAAAAGACGGCTTCTTGTGAGCACCCCTTCATTGATGTTGCCAATGATTTGGTCAGGTGGATGAGATCTCAAGAAGATTAAATCTCCTTGGTATGATATGATGGAATTTTTTGGTGAAGGCTGCAGATGTGTATCATCTGAGCTAACCACTGCTGGTGACTTTGATGATCCAGCAGTGGCTTCAAAAGGTGGTGGAATTGGAGGTAATGGTGTGGACACATGCTGACTTGTATCCACTGTTTGGGGACTTTTGTCAGCAGTGTTTGATGATGTGGAAGCAGTGGTTGATGGGCTACTTTGGTCAACAACTGTTGAGGTAACAGTGGTTGAGCTTTGACAGTTGTTTTGAACATCTGCTGCTCTTCCCATTTTGACAGACTTTTGAGGAATGATGATTTCATATCCATAGTCTGGTGTTGAATCCTCTAATGGACCTACACTGTTAGTCTTGATAGCAATATTTTCAAAAGTGAATTTATCAAGATCAAACAAATCTGCAGGATTTGCTGGGATTTTCATTGATGAAAGTTCATTGAACTTTACATTCAAAGTCTCCTCCACTATTTTGGTCCTTGTGTTAAACACTTTGTAGGCCTTAGCAGTGGTTGAGTATCCCAGATGATATCCACAATTAATTTTGGCTTCAAACTTAGAAATGGAATCTTTTATGTTTAAAATGAAGCATGGGTAACCAAAAACTTTGAAGTATGAAATCAATGGCTTTATTTTATACAGCAGTTCATAGGCAGTCTTTTGATGCCTGGGGTTGATTAAAAATCTGTTTTGGACATAGCAAGCAGTGTTTACTGCCTCTGCCCAAAAAGTTAATGGCAAACCTGAATCAGCAAGCATGGTTATGGCTGCCTCAATCAAAGTTCTGTTCTTTCTTTCAACAACCCCATTTTGTTCTGGTGTTCTTGGAATGTTGTATTGCCTCACAATTCCTTTTGACACACAGAAATCATCCAACTCCTTGTTCCTGAACTCTGTGCCATTGTCACTTCTGAATGCTTTTACTGGAAGGTCAAACTGCTTTTCAACCTGTTTCACAAAGTCTTGCAGAATGCCTGCAGTCTCATCTTTTGAGTGTAAAAAGTAAGTCCATGTAAACCTAGACAAGTCATCAACTATAACCAAACAATACCTCTTTTTCTTAAGACTCATGACTTTTACTCGGCCAAACAAATCCATATGAAGTATTTGCAAACATTTGGTTGTTTTGGACTCATCAATGGATTTGTATAAGCTTTTATGTTGTTTTCCTTTTAGGCAGGAAACACAATGCTCAGGACAGGTGAACAGTTTTTAAGGTAAACCTCTTACTAACCCCTGTTTTTAAATGGCAGTGATTGTCTTGAGATTTGTGTGCCCCAATCTTCTGTGCCATAGTTCTGTCTCTTTGTTTGATGCAGCTGAGAACAGACAGGCATCAGTTCTGGGGCTCTCTTTTGACATATCCACCACATAAACATTGCCACTTCTTTGAGCAACAAGTTTGGTTTTTCCAGTTTTTATTATTGCTTCAATCTTTACAACCATTTCTGGTCCAAGAATCCTACAATACTCCTTTGTGAAGAATGACCCATACCCCTTATCACTCATTTGTGAAACACTCAGGAGGTTGAATTTTAGATTGTCTATCAGATTGACATTTTCAAATTTTACATTTCCAGACTGTACTGTACCAGACCCAAGAACTTTCCCTTTATTATTATTGCCAAAAGGATATATCACCCCCTCCATGGATTTTGAAATCTTTGAGAAGGGCTTTACATCCTGTCATGTGCCTGGGGCCTCCACTATCTACATACCGAAGACTATCTAAGCATGCAGAAGCTCCCTGCACATGAAGTAAAAGGATTAGTTCATTAGGGTCTCCAAAGCCAATAAGGCTTTGGATGGGGTCTCAACAGTGTCTGGGATGAGTTCTGATGCATGGGCAGTGGTTAGGTCAGGGGTTTGGACAGTTTTAGCACTGTTTCTCTCTAACCACTGTTGTGGTTTTTGACCAATCACCTGTTGATAACCAAAATAATGCCTGTTCACTCTTGGTTTAGAGGGCCTTTTATAGGTCTCATAAACGTGTGGACTCCTTTGGTAAGATGATTGTCCCTTGCCTCTTCTGAATTGGTTGGCAGGGGGTGCATCAGTCACTTGAACATCTCTTTGGACAGATATTTGATTCAGCTGTTTTCTAACAGCTGTTTGGACTGGCACAAATATTGGTTGGTTCTTGGTGAATTTGACAGATGATGTTGATGGACTCAAGGATGTTTTAGCAGTGTATTCATTCTTTTTCACATTAAAGTTTTTGAGATACACACATGCTTGAGTTTTGTGGTTTGTTTTACCACAGATGGTGCAGCTTTCAGCAGGAACAATGACACTTGTTTTGTTTAGATCAAATGCTTTTAGATGAAAACCGTCTTTTGTTAGATGGTTTCTCTTTTCACAAAATTCACAAAACAAGTTTTTAACCTTCTCTCTTTTCTTCCTTTTCTCAGACTCCTTTGCAACAGAGTTTTGAACCACTGTTGGGATGTCTTTGATAGGAATGACCTTTGCTTTTGGAGCTGTGACACCATCAGTGGTTGTAAAGTCCATGGGCTTGAAATTTTCAAGAATGTCACACTCATCAGACCATGTGGGTTTAAATTGGTATTTCTCAATTTCCTCAAAACTTGAGGATCCCATAAATCTTTCCAAAGTGATTTTGTTACCAAGTTTGTCGGTTATTTTAACCTCTTGGCCATTCTTGTTGGTTGGTATAATTTCAGATGAACCAGCTTGTTTTCCAGTAGTGTTTTCAAGATCATCATATTTTCTATATCCTATACCAAACTTAACATTGCTTTCAAGCTGTTTCTCAAGTATAACCTCATACCCTTTGCAAGATTCCACCCATCTTTCACATGTGATCTGGGTGGACTCCAACTCCTTTTTGCAAACTTGGTATTTTTCTACCATAGTTTGGAGTTGAGTTTTGGTTATGCTCTGCTCTTCTTTGAGACTGCTGATCTCTTTATCTTTTTCAGCCAATTTGTTTCTAAGTTCTTTTAATGACTTTTCAAATTTGACTTCTCAGTTAAGATTTTATCCCTAAGGTTTTCATTTACCTCTTTGATGTTAGCAAATGCAATAATGCATTTGTCCGAACACAGTTTTTCAAGAACTTGAGGTGATACCTTGGCAGCAGCCATCTTGGCACAATCACATTGATGATCCTCTTCATCATCAGCTCTTACTTCTTTCTCACCTACTTTCTTCTCTTCCTTGTCTTCTTTGTCTTCTTTGGACCAGGGGTCAGATAGTGGTTCAATCAGGGTTTCTGAATTTTCTCCCAGCAGTAGTTCACCAGCAACTGCAGTAACCACTGCTTCAGTCACCTCATCCACTGTTTCAGCACTTAGCTGTCCACCTTCAGTTTCTACCCCCTCTGGTATTGACTCTAATGCCATCAAACAAAATTCATCATTAGAAGGTTCATTAAAAGCATAGGGTGCAAAATTTTCATCACCAAGCTCATCAGGCATGCTGCTCCAGTCAACAAAACCTTGGGTGAAAAAGCTTTGTTGATCTGGTTGTACCACTGTTGGAGCAGCTTGTTGAGATGCAACAGGTTGCACTTGTGCCTGAGGGACAGGGGTTTGAACATACTGAATTTGTGGAACATTGGTTTGAACATAATGCACAGGCACAGGGATTGCAGCATAGTGAGCAGTGTTAACATGGGCTGCAGGGGTATATTGGGTATAGTGAACAGTGCTTAGATTTTGTGGTCTAGGGTTTGAGCTGGGATGAGTGATTATAGGACCAGTGTTTTGACTCCTGCATTCCCTAGCAAAATGACCTAGCCTATTGCACTTGTAGCACTTAATTTTTGATTTATCCAACCCTTTTTAATTCCCATGTAACCCTGGGAATTTTCTCCCTGTTCTTTTGTAGAATTTGCTTGTTCTTACACTAAGCAAAGCCAATTGATGCAAAATGTCCATCTCTTCTAAGTCTGTGGGATCAAAACACAAGTTATCTGACATCTGGTTTTCACAATTTGCAGTAAAAGCATAATTTGTAGAGTGAGGATCAGGGTTGTTAAAATTTCCACCGGCAGTTATATCAATAAAGTGATCATAACCCTGATTCTTACCACTGCTACCAGATTCTTCCTGACCAAAAAGAGCTCTGCTACCGAATGAATAATCATCAGCAACTTTGCCAGACTCTTGCAACTTCTTTTTCTGGTTTAACTCCCTTTCATAGGTCAGGAGTCTACCATGAACTTGGGTTAGGGTCAGATCTTTGAACTCAGCAGAGTTTCTAGTAACAAATGCAATGGTGTCCCATTTTTCTGGTAGTGATCTAAGGAACCTGCTATTTTGAGTTGAATTTGGAAATGACAAGCCTTAGTTCACTAATGAGACAACTGAATCGCTCAAATTGCTGAGTCAATGATTCACCCTTGATGTGACAAAATTTTTCATGCTGCTGATTCAGAATTTCCCTATTGTTTTCAATAACTTCTTTTGTTCCCCCAAACTGTTCCTTCAGTGCATCCCATAGCTCTTTGGCACTGTTACAATGTTACAGTCCAGCATAGATTTCATTTGGTAATGCAGATGCTATGATGCTAAATGCTTTGGCATCGAGTTCGAATTTTTGAAAATCAGTTTCAGTATAGTTTTCAGTTGGTTTAGGAACGAACTTCTTTTCATCCTCAGCACTTGGCACCAAAAGAACATGCGGACCAAAAACAACAGACCTCCAACATCCAGTGTTCTGTTGAGCAAGGATGTGACCCATCCTTCTCTCCCAGATGTTGTATTCATTACGTTTAAGCATGGGTGGTTTGAAAAGAGAGCCAATATTATTCTTATCATCTTGTGATTGTGACGTCATCCTGGTTGTTTTACAGGCACTGATTAATTAACTTTGATGGTGATTAAACCTTGCTCTGTTTTTCAACAAAATGAACAAACTATCAGTATCAACTTTTATGAGCTGAACTATTTACGTCAAAATGATTGTTAAAACAAATTTGACTGTCCAAGCTCTGATACCAATTGTTAGGATCTGAGTTTGGTTTTGATTGTGTTTTACGTTTGAATTAAGATGAAGATGAATGAGTTGTGCAGCGGAATTTAGATGGAAGCAAACTTTTCACAATCAAACAGGAGAATTGCTTTTAACATACAAGTTTAACATTAACCGATTGATTGAATTTAATTTCAACAACGATTACAATTTGCAAGTATGCAACAAACTCCCCCTCAGCCTGAGCTCACAGTATTTGTTCGTGCAGGAAGAAGATAGTTAAAGTGCTAATAGAACAGTACAGAGCACTGTTCTATTTATAGGCACGAGCAAACCACTGAAGCATCTAAGCTGACGTCACCATGAAAGTGACATCTAACCTCCTAACAAACTCTAACCTCTGCTCTATACAACCTCTGCTATACTAACTACTGTTATTACATTTCATTACATAAAGATATCTAAATTACTGCTGCATCATTCCACTGAAGTGAACCCAGCAGTACTTTTCATGATCAGCAGAGCTTGACTCAAGGCAGTAGATTGAACATCTGAGCTTTAGTCTTCCATCAGTCTTTTACTTGATCAGCAGTTTGTATGATTAGTAGATAAGAGGTCAGCAGATGTTGAAACCACTTTCAAGGGGAGAGACTTGTATACATAACATCTGCTTATTCTGGATCCACTGCTCTGATCCAGTTTTGGCTTTAATTATATGTTCCTTTGGTAGGGTTCAATCCCAACAACCCGGATATACTAGTATATTTAACTATACAAACTCAGACCCACCATAATTCACATTACAAAAAAAGTTCAATCCATTTAATATCAATTTAACATATATATCTGGAAAACTTTAACCCTAAGTTTGTAATTAATATATGATAGTTTATGTTGGCTGCATATATGATAGTTTATGTTGGCCGCATATAATATTTAATATATGATAGTTTATGTTGGCTGCATACAATATTTCAGAATTATTCATACTATAACCCTAAGTTCAGACTCCCAAGTCCATACACATATTCGAAAAGTTACTTGACATGGGCTTGGCCCAATAAACCAACTCGGAAGGAATTTTATTATATTAAGTTCGGACTATGTACTTTAATTGAACATCACATGATTATAAATCATAATCATAAATTATGAACATCACATGATTATTGGTGTGTTCGAAGCGTGATATGATTTTATTGATATTTTTAGCCCATTTTACGCATTAGTCAAGTTTTAAATTTATAAAAAACGATATTCTACTAACACTAAACACACACATGGGAAAGTGCACCCATTGTGAGCGTAGTATAGCGTTGGTAAGATACCGAGGTCGTCCAAGGACACAAGAGCTTTTAGTATCGGTTTATCTTCAACGTCTAATCGATCTAAATTTTTTGAGAAAAGATTTTAAAAATATGAAAATAAAAACTAAAAATGCAGAAATAAAAATAAAATAAAAACAGATAGACAAGATGAATCACTTGGATCCGACTCGCTTTTAATGTATCCTTTGATGATTTTCGCATTTTTGCACTTTTTAATAGATTAACTTAGTTATAGCAGTAGACCCCTCTTTTGAAGGTGACGTTACCCTCAACCGAGTGGTTTGTGTCAGCAAGGATACAATCCCAAAGGGTCAGAATATTGAAAGATAATTAATTAAGTTATTAATGCGAAAAGTGGTAGGCCCCTCTTTTGAAGGTGACGTTACCCTCGGCTAAGTGGTTTGAGTCAGCAGGGATACAATCCCAAGTAGCCGGTTTAATGTATTAATAGTAGTTTACATATGAGTGGATCAAGCCATTCGCACCCCGCCATCCAATACTAGTGGGTATTGAAGGATGTCCTAGTAAGCTTGACCCAGATACTTGTAGGATCTAGACACTGAACAAGTCAAGAACCTAACTAAACCATTC
Organism: Helianthus tuberosus; assembly: GCA_030545235.1. Classification (NCBI taxonomy): domain Eukaryota; kingdom Viridiplantae; phylum Streptophyta; class Magnoliopsida; order Asterales; family Asteraceae; genus Helianthus; species Helianthus tuberosus. The sequence goes on from CM060359.1 coordinate 164,204,968, forward strand.
CCTTAACCCCCCGACCAGGTAGCCAACATATCTCTATATAGACCGTAGAGAAATAAATGGTGTAAAGTTTTCACTTTATATTGACAGTAAAGTAATGCCAAGACACCACGGACAAATGATAAAGAAGTTTCACCTTCAACATAAGAAATTAGTTATTAAAGTCATTAATACAAAACCACATAAAAAGTGCAAAAAGATTAAAAATCAAAAGTAATACATTAAAGACTTGTCTTCACCAAGTGATGTAAGAGACTTAGCCAAACATGGCCTTTGATTGGCAAGAACTCTTACTATAAATCTTGGATCCCGAGACTACTACACACACTTCAAGGTGGATAATGGATGATGGTGATGGATGTGGGTGATGTAGTCATGGTGGAGTGGTGGCAAAGTGGGAGAGTGGTGGTTTGCCAAGGGATGCTTTTGAAGTGAGCCAAGCACCCCTATTTATAGCCTGAATAGATGCCCGACCATGGCCCTGTGTCCAGCGGACCCACCCCGTGGCCATCCTTTTCTCTTCCTTCATTAAATGCATGTGTCAGCAGAGGGCTCAACACGACTCGTGTCCAATGGGCACGGCCCCGTGTGCAGAAGCATATTTGTACTACCAAGATTTTGCAAGATTCAGCGTATCTTAGCGTTGACCACGCCCCGTGTTGAGCTGGGCACGCCCCCGTGGTGGGCGTAGAAGCATCCACAACTTTTTCTTTTCTACAGGTGGCTGACCACGCCCCCGTGTCCAGTGGGCACGACCCCGTGGTCAGTCTTCTATTTCTTGTTTTTGTCTTTGGGGATGCTGCCGAGGGGTCGGGCATGTCACGTTTATTCCTTTTCTTTATATTCATGTTGGTTTTTGCTGATTGTTCCTTTTGCTCGTTTAAGCTCATTTGGTCCTGTAAATTCAAAAGGAAGACAAAAGTACACTTTTTCCAACATTAGTACTAAAAAAGGGTTAGTTTCATGCCTCATTTGATGTAATTTATATGTTACATTTTGCACACATCAAATACCCCACACTTGAATCTTTTCTTGTCCTCAAGCAAAACTCTTTAATATGTGGCTTGCACACCCAAATGGAATAGGTAGAAGAGAAGTTTTGGGACTTATCTTGAGTGTCTGGAATCCAAGATCTTTATTGGGTTTTATTTTTATTCTATTTACAATCTTATTCGTTATGATTTATTTAGAACGTTTCATAAGAGAAACTACTTATTTGGGCATAACATGCCTCTTTAAAATTCCATTTATATACAAGTTCACATACTTCACGGGAGATCACTCAATACTCGGCCGAAGATGTATTTTTGTGAAACACTCGAGACCGGCATGGAACTTACTTCTACCATATGCTTGCCAAGCAATCAATCCTCCTCCTTTTTAACTATAAACCTTTGTAAATATCAAGAGGACTTTGGGAAAGGTTTAGGCTTGGGCTAAGGGTATGTGATTTTGGTTAGTGGTTAGTGAAAATGGCTAAAAGCGTAAAAAGCGTTGGCCGTCGTAAAACTTTTTGTTTTTGTGACTTTTATTCAAACTAAGCATATTCAAACAAAGTTTCTTTGAGGAACTTGTTTGTTTATTGCAGGACTTTCATTTTTTTTTTATAAAGACGTCACAAGATAACCGAGCTTTTACTAAAATAAAGGGTTTGAAATGAAAAAGGTTTTGGTGGGTGAAGAGATTTTGTTTTGTGGGGTTTGAAATGAAAAGTTTTAGGCTCAAAGGGGTTAACTAGGGGGATTTTGGGTATGTGATACAAAAAAAAAATAATGGTGTTGAAAGGAAAATGGGTTAGTCCTAATGCCTACATCATTTACTTACTTGGGTTTAAGTTGGTAACGACCGGGATTGCATCGCCGTGGCAAGTTCTAGAGTCGTTAGAAACAAGCGGCTATTCACACAAGAAACGAAAAATGAGCATTTAGTTTAAAGATATACGCTTGTATGCTCAATAAAGGCTCAAAACACATAGGTTTATAATGTGACCAAGTATATATAAATTTTAATTAGATTTGTCATGCCTTTTCATAATTTTCTTATTTGGTTCTTTTTTATCACGGCGCTATCGGTTGTAAATTTGTAAAACTATAACCTTTTTAGAACTTGTTATTCCCAAGTTAAACCAAGACAAGTAAAAAAAATGATTATCGGTTCCAATAGAGTTTTGTGTAAGGCTTGTTATTAGGACTTGCAAAATTCAAGGTTTTAGCATCCCCCCCCCCCCCACTTAAATTACACATTGTACTCAATGTGTCCCGAAAATAAGTTTTTTGGTTGATTGAATGTGTAAAAAGGTGTTGAAAAACAGAATTTTGTGTTACTGGGCGTTTGGCCACGTCCCTGTGTTGGTCTGGGCATGACCCCATGGTCGGATCGCCAATAACAAAATTAATAGAAGGCTAGACACGGGGCGTGTTCAGGGAGCTCGGCCCTATGTCCAGTTACCTGAACTGGGCAACTTTCTGCAGAGCCTGGGCACGGGGCGTGTTGGGCTGAGCACGACCCTGTGCTGAACTTGCTGTAATGCTGGAAAATTGTTAGGAGGCTCTGTTTTTTTGCATGGGGTATGGTTTTAACATTCCCTTGGTAACCTCCACCATTCCGAGTGTGTTATATTTATTACAACATCGTCCAAACACCATTTAATAAATCAAACCATCATTCATTAGAGAAGTGCAAAGTACATAGTTCCTAAAAATTGAAAATAAAGTAGCTAAAATGAAAAGCTACAAAGTTCCTAAGATAGATACGTCATAAAATGCAGGAAATCTCTAAGGAGTTCTACCCTAAATGTTGTAGGAATGAGAAAAACCCGGAAACGACTTTCCGGTACGTAAAGGATTTGTAGAACTCGAAACCGGAGGATGTCTTTCAAATGTCATTGAGCCATTCCTCTATCTCCCTAGGGAGAAAGAAGGCGGGCTCATTTTCCACAATGTCTTGTGGAGGAGGCGCAACGGCTACCGGAACCCCGAGTAGTATGTCTAGAGGAGGTTCCGGAGGCACGACATTCCATCCGGCTGGAATAATAACTTCCGGCATGGCATTCCACCCTCTTTGTGTAATGATTGGCACAATAGGAGGTGAAGCAAGAATATTCAACCTTTGTTGCAAAAGGTTGACTTCTTGAAGGTAACCCTCTAACCCCACCGACAAATGGTTAATGCGGTCAATAAGGCTTCCACCACTGATGTCATCTCTTCAATGGCTTCTCGCAAGGCGTACACATAGTTAACCAAGGAGTCTTCCACCGATGTTCTTCTTCCCCTTCGATCATTTCTTGAGTGAGTTGAGGATGTTCCGCTGTTCCGGCTCGACATTCTAATAAAACAGGTCGAAAAGGTCAAAATAATGAAACAATACATTCGGCCACGGCCCCGTGGCCATCATTCTGCAGATTTTCGAAACAAGGAATCTTAGTGCTTTAAATTATTTTTCTGACCTTTAAGACATTTCTGAGCATAAATAACTTAAAACAGTGTTATAAAACTTATTTTTAATAAGATTCCTTGCTTAAAAACCTAGAAAATATCACAATAAAGCTTGAAATCATGGAAGTTTCAAGCTTAAATGGAGGTTTTAGGAGTTTTCGAAGAAGAAGACAAGTTACAAAAGTGGTAAAGACAATATGGTTGTTGAGAACCTTCTTTGGAATATACCTTGTAGGGTATATGTGAAGATCCCACCAGATCTTTGTCTTTGGAATGGGTCCAAATGTGCAGGAATCATGCTGACTTTATAGAAAACGACAGCACGCTGACCACGACCCCCTGTCGTCTGGACACGGCCCCGTGGTCAGACATGACTCTGACACATTTTGTCCGTATTCTGAATACGGGGTGTGTTGGCCTGGACACGGCCCCGTGGTCAATTTTTAGGTGGGCACGGGGCTTGTTGACCTGGACACGGCCCTGTGTCTAGAGAGTTTTATGAAGTTTCATCTTATTCTAAGGAATTTTTCCGGATCGGGAGGTTCTTTACTGGACGGAACAACACCGAAGTGCCTAAGGTACCTAAATTGCCCTTGATTTAAACATGAACGCAAGAGGTTATCGGAAAGGATAAAACCTACGCTAAATACCGGTGGGCGAAACCGACCTTTATTCCCCTTATCCGGGCTCTCGTTAAAGAAGGTGTATGTCGAATCGCTCAGGTCTATGAGTGCATCGGTAGAAACAGATGGAGAGTCCTTAACGACACAATCGACACAGGGACGATTATCTCTTTTGTCTTCACAAGAGTTAGAGGTACTTTTGGTATCGACGACATTGTTATAATCCGAATGCGACCCTAATAATTCTCCTTGATTGTTGTCTTGTGATGAATAACTTGTTTCCATCTCAAGCTCTTTTATCAATTGGAGAATTATTTCTTCAAGCTGACATAATTCTTCGAGAATCGTATCATCTAAAAGAAATGATTGAGAGCATTCGAGGGAGAGATAGGGATCGTTTTTACTTTCGCCCATCTTAAGGTTATAGGGTAACGATAGGTCTAAATAGTGGGGAGTATAACTTAGAAAGTAACATTCTAAATCTTCATGAGATCCACCACATATTTGACACCATTCACCATAAGAGGGGCGAAAGTAAAAATAATCAACATCACTCATAGTTTTGTCAGAAATTACCAACCGTCGGGATCTTACGGTTCTGTTTTCAGCAGCTGGAGGGCGGACACGGGGGCGTGTTCAGTGGGCACGGCCCCGTGTTCAGCTGCTGTCTGACTTAAAATAGGATTGGTAGTAACAAAGATTGGGCACGGGGGCGTGTTCAGTGGGCACGACCCCGTACTGAAGTCTGCAGAAGCTGAAAAATTAAAAAAATCCTAAAAAATAGAAAAATAAGTAAAAATAATTTAGCCGTTGATTCTTAACTTTCCTAAATTCCTTGTGTCCCGGCAACGGCTCCAAAAAGTTGTTGTGTGCGATGCGTGATATGATTCTATTGATATTTTTAGCCCATTTTACGCATTAGTCAAGTTTTAAATTTATAAAACATGATATTCTACTGACACTAAACACATACACGGGCAAGTGCACCCATCGTGAGTGTAGTATAGCGTTGGTAAGATACCGAAGTCGTCCACGGACACAAGAGCTTTTAGTACTGGTTTATCCTCAACGTCTAATCGATCTAAAATTTTTGAAAAAAGATTTTTAAAATATGAAAATAAAAACTAAAAATGCAGAAATAAAAATAAAATAAAAACAGATAGACAAGATGAATCACTTGAATCCGACTCGCCTTTAATGTATCCTTTAATGATTTTCGCACTTTTGCACTTTTTAAGAGATTATCTTTGTTATAGTAGTAGACCCCTCTTTTGAAGGTGACGTTACCCTCAACCCAGTGGTTTTAGTCAGCAAGGATACAATCCCCAAGGGTCGGAATATTGAAAGATAATTAATTAAGTTATTAATGCGAAAAGTGGTAGGCTCCTCTTTTGAAGGTGACGTTACCCTCGGCTAAGTGGTTTGAGTCAGCAGGGATACAATCCCAAGTAGCCGGTTTAATGTATTAATAGTAGTTTACATATGAGGGGATCAAGCCATTCGCACCCCCGCCATCCAATACCAGTGGGTATTAAAGGATGTCCTAGTAAGCTCGACCCAGGTCCTTGCATGATCTATACACTGAACAAGGCAAGAACCTTACTAAACCATTCCCTTAACCGCCGACCAGGTAGCCAACATATCTCCATATAGACCGTAGAGATATAAATGGAGTAAATCTTTTACTTTATATAGACAGTAAAGTAATGCCAAGACATCACAGACAAATGATATAGAAGTTTCACCTTCAACATAAGAAACTAGTTATTAAAGTCATTAATACAAAACCAAATAAAAAGTGCGAAAAGATTAAAAATCAAAAGTAATACATTAAAGACTTGTCTTCACCAAGTGATGTAAGAGACTTAGCCAAACATGGCCTTTGATTGGCAAGAACTCTTACTATCAATCTTGGATCCCGAGACTACTACACACACTCTAAGGTGGATGATGGATGATGGTGGTGGATGTGGGTGTTGTAGTGATGGTGGAGTGGTGGCAAAGTGGGAGAGTGGTGGTTTGCCAAGGGATGCTTTTGAAGTGAGCCAAGCACCCCTATTTATAGCCTGACAGAAGCCCGGCCATGGCCCCGTGTCCAGCTGACACGCCCCGTGGCCGTCCTTTTCTCTTCCATCGTTAAATGCATGTGTCAGCAGAGGGCTCAACACGCCCCGTGTCCAGTGGGCATGGCCCCATGTGCAGAAGCGTATCTGTACTACCAAGATTTTGCAAGATTCTACGTATCTTAGCGTTGACCACACCTCGTGCTGAGCCGCGCACACCCCCGTGGTGGGCGTAGAAGCTTCCACAGCTTTGTCTTTTCTACACCGTGTCCAGTGGGCACGGCCCAGTGGTCAGTCTTTTGTTTCTTGTTTTTATCTTTGGGGATGCTGCCGAGGGGTCGGGCATGTCACGTTTATTCCATTTCTTTGTATTTATGTTGGTTTTTGTTGTATATTTGTTCCTTTTGCTCGTTTAAGCTCATTTGTTCCTGTAAATTCAAAAGGAAGACAAAAACACACTTTTTCCAACATTAGTACTAAAAAGGGTTAGTTTTATGCCTCATTTGATGTAATTTATATGTTACATGTTACACACATCAATTATAAATTCTAAACATCACATGATTATAATTCCTGATTATAAGCTATGTCCTGACCACTAACTAGATAAATTCTGATCATAAATTAATTCCTAATTATATTCGGACTCCTCTATTTGTGTGTATATATGTATGCCATTAAGGATTAGAACTTATCCGTTGATTTCAAAAGAACATTAGGTGAAACTAGGACCAAACATAAAGAAGTTCAGATCCCTTGTAACAATAACCTAAATTCGGAACTTGAAAACAAGTCCTGACCTCCTTTTTCTTTTTGAAACTCGGAACATAACACCATATTAAACTCGGAGGTTGCGGCACATACCTAAGTTCGGACATTTAAGATAAATGTATAATACACTCTGTTTCATTTGCAATCCCAGACTCGACCAACTAAGAAAAGAAATCCAGATTTCCATTTTATTTAAAAACTCAGACTTTGTGACTTCACAAGGTCTGACATTCACAACAACACAGTTTCTATTCTATGAAACAGTTCCTACAATCATAACCCTAATCCACAATAAACAACAGATATTACAAATCATCAACACAGTTTGGCAATTCTATCCTATCAATGGCATTCTAATACTCGTTAACGATGAACATTCATTCACAAAACACAATCATTCAAGCATAAACAAGTAAACACAAGGCCATTGTTTGGAGAAGAAGGGTTTGCATGTGTAACACCTAAAAAACTCAAATTTTTCAGTTATTAGTATGTTACCACATTTAAAAGAAAGAAATGAAATAACTAGTTTATTAAACCTAGTTAAATGTCTAACAAAACAACCAAAAGAAGGAATTTGCTACAATTGTGATCAAGTAATAACTAGAGGGGCCAAGGTTGTCAAAAAGGGGAAAGGTTATGTTTAATTAAAGAAAATAAAATTAAAACCCAAAAACAAACACTGAGTGTGTTTTGGTCGTCGATGTGCGACCAGGAGAGGAGAAGAAAGGGGGTCAAACCCTAGATCACAAAATCCATCAAACTGAACGGGAATTTAAGGGCTAAACAAATGCATGATCCAAGAAAGTCGATTACCTAAGTGTTTCTAACATCAAGTAAGTCGAATTTGGTGTTTTGATGATGTTTGATTAAGTGGGTTTTGGGTAATCCGAAAATATAGTGTAAGATTGAACATGAATGTTTGTTATAATGAATGTGTAGATGCTAAAATATGTTTAATTTTGACTATGATGATGATTTGGGAAAAACCCACTTGTAGTAGTAGTGAAGATGATGATAAAGATGATCATTCATGTTCAATAGATGTGTATTGTTGATGAATGATGATGTATTTTATGTTAATTTGATGATACTTGATGTTTATGACAACGGATGTTATAGGTTATTGATTTGAATCTAAATTAAAGTGAAATTATGTGAAGAATTAGTAGGAATAATGCTTTAAAAGCTTGTAAATAATGTCTTACAAATGCGAAACCCGCCAAGTGTTCGATGAAATGCCTAAGAGAGCAAATATGTGGAATTGTATGCAAGTTGTAAGTTTATATGTATAGAAAGTGATTGTGATGAAATTGTTAGCAAACTAACACGTGGAGTGTGTTTTAGATGGAGTTCATGTGGATTTCTAGTAAGAATCATGTCCGGTTCTAGGATAGTGACAGATTAGATAATCTTGAATGATAATGTTGTTAGTTATGAAATTATGAGAATCCTAGTATGAATGGAATGGAATGTGTGTGTATAATCAAATGATCTTGTAAGTTTATATATTGTACAATATGAGCGTGAAATGCGAATGATCTTTATACTATTGTCTCCTACATTAAGACGAATTCATATCCTTAATTTGAATCAAATTATATAAGCTGAATATTCGACTACTGAAAGTCAACTATGTATTAATGCCATGAATGAGTTGGTGGACATAGTTGAATGGGTGTATGTATGCTAATTATGTTGTGAATGTGACTGCTTGTACGGATAGGAGCCATGTTATCATGGATACAAGCACGGAAGGACAACAGGTCGAAAAGTAAACATGGGATCTATGCATAAATTCGGACGCATGATGTAAGTATTCCCGGACTCCCTCTTTGGGAATTAAGAGATTACTTGTATGATAATTGATAGTAGTTATGTTGAATTGTGTTATTAATGATGATATCAAGAAATGGTATTAAGTAAGTGATTTCCGAAATCACTTCTTAGTTTGTTTATGTAAGGTAGCGTTCTAGTTAATTAAGTATGATCTTTGAAGTCAAATATGGATTTATTTGAATGAAAAATCGATGATTTTCACCAAGTAGATCGAATGGGTCAAAATTATGTCTTGTTGTTATAACGAAATGAAGCGTTAGAAATGGCTACAGTAATATAACCGGGTAATGGGTAGAATTGCACATAAGTACGCTAACCGGGAAACGGAGACGTGGATTAATAGTCGAAAGACTCGGTTGTGAGTTATGACTAATGGGTAAACAATTCCGTGAAGGGAACTTAGGCTAACAAAGTTTGAATTCGTATAATTGAATAAAATGAATGAGTTTAACGCATACCGGGTATCGGGTGCGTAATCCTCAAGTACGAAACTCCGGATAATGTAAAAGTATTATGGTTATAATGTCCATGTAAGTTTTGGGTTAAAAAAAATGAGTCGTTTGATGAAAACATGAACGGGTCGAATAATTCGTAAATGAATAATAAGCCAAAAAAGTATAAGTTAAGAATTTCCTTAACCCGGATGTTGGATTTCAAGTTCACATGATAGAATATTAATATACGATCATGTAGGAAGAAACGGATCGTAAAATGGACAAGAAATGAGAAAGTTATGACCAAAATGGTAAAAATTCGTTAAGTTGAAAGTTGCAAGTCTGAACCAGGCACAAGGTTATGCCCCCCCCCCCCCTGGCACAAGGTTGCGCCCCTGACTGATGCCTTCTGTATTGCGCCAGAACTAGCACAAGGTTGCGCCAGATTGGTTTCTTCTTGCGCCAATCGCGGGTTCTTTCTTATTTTTAGCATTCTTCAACTCCAACCTTGTGTGAAGGCTATCTAACTACGTTATATGTATTGTATAACTATATGTATGTAAGCATGTACGTATAGACATGTTTATGTATGCATGCATGTGTGTAGGTATGAAATGTGTATGAACATACGTGTGTAGGTACTTATCCATGAAGTAGGATTTATTGTGCATGAAAGAAAGGATCTTATATATATGCTTATATATAGCTCTAACATGTTTGAATAGTCACGTTACTAATGGTGTGCCTTGAGAATGGAACAGGAATGCAGATACGTAAGTATTGGGCTTACAAAGATTGGATGCTTGGTGTAAAGAATGAACTCAAAAGAATATTATATCGGAATTGTATAAAATGATAGATTGCTAAGTTGCTATGTATATTTTTATGTCTTTATACTAATGAATATGATGTCACCAATTATTAACGTGTCGGGTGACCGCATGTTAGTCGGATATTCATGGCGAACTAGTGATCGAGGGTCGAGTTAAGATCAAGGATTGTACGGGGATGTGATCACATGTTGGAAACCATTTGTAATGTAATTTTCTTGATTAGGTATGAACAATGTAAAAGATTTAAATCAAGTTGATTCGAATGGTTTATTAATAAGTTGTATGATTGTCAAGAAAATAATTTTTTTAAGGCTCTTTTTCCGCTGCGTCGTTTTTAAGTTATTACGTGTTAGGGTGTTTCAAGTTGGTATCAGAGCCATGGTTTGAGAGAAATCAAGTATGAGGAGGTAAATACTTGAACTCAAACCTGTGTGCTCTTGTGACAAGGAACCCATACAATCCGAGACTCGATCAAGATCTAAGGGTAGAAGCAAAGGTAAGCATGTTCCTAAGTATGTATTTGAAGAAAACTAACAGTATGTTACGTGTAAGGTAGGCATAATTGCTTGGAGAGGATGATCCGTGAATGCGATCTAGGATCGGCACCAAGGCATGTAATAAGACGAATTGACCCCAGGTACGTAAAGTTAACATGTGGGTGGATGTAATGATAAAATCTATCAAGTGAAGGAAAATTTTAAATGAAATATAATAATAGAATGGCAATGAAGTTTTGAAATTGTTACACGTGTCGAAACCTAATTCCTCGGACATAAGGTGACAAGAAGACACGAAACTAGTATGTGGATTGTGTACCTGGCCAGTACACAAGAAACATATGACGTTCGTGAGACCGTGATAATTGTTACAGGTATGTGTGACAACCCTCACTTAACCAGGTATCCGTACAACTTAATTAATAATTAATTACTGCTTAATTACTGTGCTTGCTTGAACTTGTGAATAAACTGCTACTTGAATACTGATACATGTACTTACTTGCATCACACTTTACTTGCTGTCACTACATTATTTACATGACTGAACCTTAGTGACAAACATGATGCACAAAAAGCACAGTAGCACTATAACGGATAACCTATTGAACATGCTGATAAAGCCAGCATCAGGCAAACACTGCCTCTAAGGCCTGTAAGAGCCTGAAATATTTTGCTACACTAGTGGTGAGTGTAGGGATATAAGGGTTGTAGAACTGCGTCTCTAGGGATAAGTTTCAATGACTGGATGTGCCTAAAACGTACTCTAAGTACAAAATTCAGCACTTTACATAATACTTCAGCTTTTAGCTAACTAATAAAGTGCCAAAACACGAGAAAAATATTACTAGACACTTTCCAAAGTGTCAGAAACGAGTTGTGTCACTAAAAGGGGTAATAACGACACTTTAGAGCTTTGTTAACGCTTTAACGGACTACTATCCAACCGAACAACCGGACTATACCCGAAGCATGAAAATATTGTTATTTTCATTATTTATCTTTTTCTGAGCCAGTTAGGGTCCCTGATTACCCTAACACCCATTGTAACGCGTGACACACAACTAACCGGGTTAAGCACTTAACTACCTTACTTAACCTAACTATTAACCTAACTACTAGTTAGAATCGAACCAAGGACCCCCCCCCCCTCTCTAACCGGCCCCAACTAGAGGGGACACACTTGTACCATTATTTGATTATTATAATCATGTGTATAATATCTAGAAGGCATATGATCCCATGGTTAATACACATACTAATTGTCTTTAAGTATAAGCTTATACACACCATTCATTTCCATCACACAAACTCAACAAAACACCTTCTCTCTCTCTCTCTCAAAGGCTTCGGCCGAACTCCCCTATATCAATCCATCAATTTTCGAGTTTGATCTTGCAAGTTCCAAGCATCTACAAGTGTTAAGGGTCACATACGAGGAGTCTTGGTTCAAACGGAAGGCGAAGGACCTCTTTATCTTGCTTTTATCCACGCGTTTTTCGCATAGATTCTTCCCTAGCCTCGAGCTAGTGGTATGTTGCTTAAATCACCTTCTTGAACTAATCTAAAGAGGTTAATACGATATATGACGGTTAAAACTCGTTAACTTACAAGATGAAGCATAAAAGTCTACTTAAAACACTAAAAATGGTGGTTAATAGCTCATGTGTTGTGTAAATCATGTAGTATTTGATTTATGTGATTATTTGGACCCGATCTATGTTGTGGTAGCTCGGATCATCATTTAACCCGGTTTAGTCATGATCTTGGATTATGACATAAAGCTTGTTTAAGTATAACAAGGGTTAGAAGATGAAACTCTACCACACAAGAATCATGAACTTGTGTAAAAGTGTTCTAGTTTGTACAATAGTGTATAAAACTAGTAGATCTACGGATCTACGGGTGGTATTTTCAAAGGACCAAATGTCAAGAGAAAACATACTTTAAAAGACGGATCTTGCACTAACAAGAATGGTTTTTAGAACACACAAGTGTGTAAACACTTGTGTAACACAAGTTTCGACAAAATAACTATTTTTGAAAAAGATGACGAGAAGTTGTAAAGACGAAACTTCCATAAAAACGAGGTTTTTACAAAATCGGATTGTTTTATATAAAGATCCACTAAAAGTAATGAGATTTACTTCACAGTTTGGATAAATCACAAGTTCATGAAATTTATGCGATTTATATACATATTTTGACTAGTTACATTGTTTTGGTTGAATGAGAAGATTGTTGGTTTGGTTTATAAAAGAAAATGATACGCTTGAAAGCGTGGCCACCTCCAATTACAGAGGAAACTCTGGCGAAATTTTTCTAAAAACCTAACACTTAGAATTATTTTCACTATAAGTGTTAGAAATACTTTTCGACTTGTTTTCAAACTATAGATTTCGCCATGACTTATTTACAAAACACCGGAGGTGGGATTTCACAAAATAAAACGTGATACATATATATATTTAGCATATGTATTTCACAACATCACTTGTATAAGTGTTTATGATTATTTTGTGAACTACGTAAATATTATTTTTAGAGTAAAAATAATATTACTAAGTATTATGTTGGGAAAATCACATGTATTAAAATATAATATTTTTGAGAAGAATACTTATATTTTGGGAGTTGGAAATAAAATATATTAAGTGAGACTTAATAGTATAATCCGAATTATACGAACGCACATGTATTAATTCCCCCATCCTTGGGAAAGAAAAATAACTACCAAGTATATACAGAATGTAAACACGAAATAGTTGCCTAACTATTTCCCAAAAACTTAAACCAAAAAGCTAAGGCACGGCCATCCGTCTAATAGAGTTAGCACGTGTAGGTCGTCATACAGCTGATCGATTTGGAGGCATACTTGGTAGAGACGCACCACTGTGAGTTCATGTCCCCCCTTTTCTCTAACTGTTTTCAGTTTTCTTAACTGCGGGGGTGAAATACATGTTACATTGATTATAAGTACATTATACATGGTATGGTTAGCGTAAGGAGGTTTATTACTTAGATCATGTGAGTGGGTAGGCAGAAACTGGAGGCCATTAATCCTCATTGTAGGACCGAGGGACGTAAGCGGTAGATCTATCTGGGTGTAGCGAGCCCAACTCTAGGCCCAATAGAACGGACCTCTGGGAGGCCCAACAGAACGGACCTTGGAGTGACTTTGTACCCAACGCTAAATCCGCTAGGTTTGAGTCTTCCTACTTGCACTTCACACATATCATTGGCTTTGCAACCCAATAGTGATCTCTTTTTCCTTATTGCTACATACCAGGAATTTTCATACGAACAGACATTTTTACAAAGGTTTTTACCTACTCACTTACTCATGAACTCGCTCAAAATTATTGTTGATTTTTCAACTTACATGTATTTCAGGGAACTAAAGGATCTGGCACGGTATGGCACGTTTTCCCGCTGCACTAGTTACGAGGTCATCCAAGTTTAAAGGATGTGACTTTTTCCTGGACGAGTCACAGTTCTTAAACTGTGTTTATGTCATGTTAATGTTTGTGTTTGTTGAACACTGTATATGTTGTTAGGATATGTTTCCGTTGAGACAATGTTATGGTATTTTTACTTTTCAACTTAATCTAATGGATGATCTTGCACGGTTTCTAAATTCATATAGCTTGTTATGGTTAAGCTATGGTATTAAGAAGTCACACCAAATTAACCACGCTTCCGCAAAGCCAGGGTGTGACAGCTTGGTATCAGAGCTCTGATCATAGCGAACTAGGATTCTTTCTCGAGTCTAGACTATGATCACTAGGGCTCTCACGAAAACATTTTTCTGCATACCACTTAAGTCCAGATCCAACACTTTTTACAAACAAATGTTGAGCACATTTTATTCATTATTTTTAGGCTCAGTCCGGAAAGGCTGAGGCTCGGTCTTGGAGGCCGAGGCTCGGTCTGAGAGATCGAGGTAGTTGGCTAGTTGGACTAGGAAGAGTAGGCTCAGTCTTGGAGGCTGAGGCTCGGTCTTAGAGACCGAGGCTCGATCTAAGAAATTGAGGTAGATGGCTAGTAAGACTAGGAAGAGTAGGCTCAGTCTTGGAGGCTGAGGCTCGGTCTTAGAGGCCGAGGCTCGATCTAAGAGGTCGAGGTAGATGATAGAGCAGTCTTAGAGACTGGGAAGAATTTGGCTAGTGGGACTAGGAGAATTATTTGATTGACTAACATGTTTATATGATTATATGATTGATTATTATACGTATATGCGTTTGTGTTACAAACGTCATGCTTTCATCATGTACTAGAAAGATGGACACTACGAATCCCATGGCCATAGTATCAGACGACATAGTTTCATCGAAGCACGAGGTGTACATTTCCGATACTACCGGCACAGACAATGACGACTTTCAGCCCTTTTTGCGCTGCCTGAAGTCGTAGCAGAGCCTACTGATGGCCATCTTGTTGGGAGTTTGCCACTCGCGGTGATCCCTGCTCATGTGCCCCCTTGCCGCTTATCCTGTTGTTGATATGCCCCCCCCCTTGACGTGGCCTCTGACGACGATAACGATCTACTAGAGGAGGACCCATTCGAGGGCAGGGCCCTATTGCTGCTGGTATTAGACTACTGCATGCGGACGCTCCTGTAGGGGAAACTCATGTCCATTCCCCTATCCCAGACTCATTTGAGTTTCTGACATCCGCATCTTCGCACATACAGGGAATGCAGCACCACTCACACGACGCCGACCCTGATATGGCATCATCAGCTGCACCGGTTCCCGCACACAGCTTTGAGTTTGATCACAGGATTGAGGGTGATCTGTTCTTCCACCTGGTTTTGATCCAGACCATGACCTTGAGTTCATACATTTAGACCAGCCCTTGGGGGATCCTGTAGCCCCTGTCGACCCTATGTTTGCTGATCCAGCTGATTTTGAGTTGGAGTTTATTGATCCGGAGCCAGTCGTGGCCCCTGAGCCAGGCGTTGCTCCTGACCCCGCATTGGAGCTTGACCCTGTTCATGCCGATGCACCTGCTGTTGCTCCTTGATTGATCATCTGCTTGGACGAGAGAAAATTTGGGGTAACTGTGCAAGACAATTTATTATTACGGGGGCCCACGTAATAACGACTTGTAGTGCACAGAAATCCTGGTGGACTCTGCGGGTCAAGCTAATGAAAACCAATGTAGCAGTAATATCTAAAACACGAATGACCAAGGCGAGGCGATGTAGCCTCGAGTTCATTCTATTACAAGCAACAAGCCAAATTGGCAAGCCTATGTGAAGGCTCAGAAATTTATTTCCCCACTCATACATTGAGTATATTTGTGTGTGAAATTGGGAGATTACATGATGGCTTAGGACGCTATGTATCTCCTAGACAATTGAGATGATGTCTAACCCGCTTCATGCCACTTCGGCAGAAGAAAATGCCACCCAGGCGTGACACAAACACCAGTACGTTGCCAAGGATAAAAGCCGAGCTGCAAAAATGCATCTCACAGGCAATTGCACGACATGAGGCCCTCCGCTTTAAGCACAGCAATGGCACTACTGAAAATAACCCTCCAACTGACTGCACCTATAAGCAGTTCCTGAACTGCAAGCCTTTGAACTTTGACAGAACGGGAGGCGACGTTGCATTTGTTCGTTGGTCCGAAAAGACTAACCCCATTCTAAGAACGAGTAACTGTTCGCCTCAAAGAGAGGGTTACCTATATCTCGGGGTTAATTCTAGATGACACACTCTCATGGTGGAACCTCCAGGTTCAGACCCTTGGTACAGATGCTGCTTATGCACTGAGCTGGGACGAGCTCAAGGAAATGATGTAGAAGAAATACTGTTCTAAGGCTGGAATCCAGAAGCTTGAGGTGAAATTCTGGAATTTGAGGATGGACGGACCGAAGATTCCTGAATACGTCCAGCGATCTCACGACTTGTCTAGGGTCGTCCCCTACAAAGTCATTGATGTTGTATGATACAGTTGTGTACTTGTAAACCCTACATTGTGGTCTCGATTTATGGCAATGCAATCGCAGTATTCTCATCACTTGTGATGATTGATCTACTGTTTATGTTCTATGACATGAGATGTTATGTGGTTGATTTATTCATAGCAGGAGATGTTACGTGATATTGTTGAATACATACGTACACTTTACTCGCTATGACCTAACCTACGTGAAACATCTTTTAGAAGATGCCGCCAAGACGCGAAATGCGCATGCCCACCTCTGAGGCAGAACTTCAAGAGATAATTGTTGCAGCTATAGCACAGCACGAGGCCCTACGCTCCGAACCTAGCAGAGGCACCTCGGAAAATAACGGTTGTTCCTACTGGCACTTCCTCAACCACAAGCCTCCGAAGTTCGACGGCACTGGAGGTGCCATAGCTTTTGTAAAATGGATCGAAAGTATGGATTCCATCTTTCAAGTGAGCAGTTGTACGCCGGAACAACAAGTCCTATACGTTTCTGAACTGTTTCTAGATGAAGCCCGATTATGGTGGAATCTTCAGACCCATATAAAGGGTGCTACTGCAGCATATGCATTAACCTGGGGTGAACTGAAAGGAATGATGCATAAGAAGTATTGCCCCCAAACGGAAACCCAGAAGTGGGAAGATGAACTTCGGAGCCTGATGATGGAAGGTCCGAAGGTGTTGGAGTACGTGCAAAGACTTCATGATTTGTCACGAGTTGTTCCGTACCTGGTGAAACCAGAATTAAAGAAATTGGAACAATTCATCTGGGAACTGGCGCTTCAAGTCTTGAGCTTGATGACCACATCAACGCCACCAACAACTGATGTTGCAAGTAAGATGGGTCTGGCACTCGTTACGGAAGCAATTAGACTAGAAGAACTTGCAAACCTTGACAAGGAGACTCAGGTAGAGTCGTCTGGAAAGAACAAAAGGAAGCTTACCGAAGATACCCAAACGAATAAGGATGAACAAAGATCTATTCGAGGTTGTTTTGACTGCGGGGACAAAGGGCATTTCAAGAAAGACTGCCCTAACAACAAACAGGCCAATGATAAGATTTACTCAGAAACTAAGCCAAGACGTGCCGGGTGCAAATATCACCACGAGTGTGGATGTCGAAGGTCTAGGTGCGGGAGGAAAGGACACAACAAGGATGGTTGTGGGATGAAGAGTCCCAGACAAGGAGAAAACAGTAACAACGTTCAAGGTGGAAACGGGAAAGGAAATGGCCGAGTGTCAGGATGCTTCCATTGTGGGGATGTTGGACATCTAAAAAGGGAATGCCCGAAGTTGAAACAAGACCGTGAAGGAACATCCAACATCGGAGCATGTAAAGCGTGCCAGGATCCAGGCGTGATTACTGGTACGTTCTCTAATAACCAAAACTCTTGCATCTATTTGATACTGGTGCCTATTATAGCTTCGTATCGTTAGAGTTTAAGAATATGCTTGGTTTAGCTGCTAGTAAATTAGATATTCCGTACTCAATCGATTTGACAAATGGGAAGTTAGTAGAAGCCAATGAAGTTATCAGAGGTTGTGTGATCGAATTGGGAGAGCGTGAGTTTGCTTTACTACCAGTCCAGTTGGGAAGCTTCGACGTGGTGGTAGGAATGGATTGGTTATCAGGCAACAAGGCTGAGATAGTTTGTCACGAAGAGGTTGTTCGTATTCCCACCGAAGATGGCGAAACAATTGTGGTTCACGGGGAGAAGCGTGATACGCCGTTGAGAATTATCAGCTGCCTGAAAGCGCGAAAGTGTTTGCAGAAGGGATGTGTTGCCTTCCTGGCACACATTGTGGATAAGAAGGCTGCTGAGCCGAGAATCGAAGACATCCCTGTCGTGAGGGAGTATCCAGAAGTCTTCCCAGAGGACTTACCTGGACTGCCACCTCAGAGGCAAGTAGAGTTTCACATTGACTTAGTTCCAGGCGCCGCGCCTATGGCTAAGGCACCGTATAGACTTGCTCCGTCTGAGATGCAGGAACTGTCGACACAACTTCAAGAGTTGTTAGACAAAGGTTTTATCCGACCAAGCTTCTCGCCTTGGGGAGCTCTGGTCCTGTTTGTCAAGAAAAAGGATGGTAGTTTTCGTATGTGCATCGACTACAGAGAATTGAACAAGCTGACGATCAAGAATAGATATCCTCTGCCAAGAATCGATGATCTATTCGATCAACTGCAAGGCTCAAGCTTTTATTCAAAGATCGACCTTCGATCTGGATACCATCAGTTAAGGATACAAGAGGAGAGTATCCCGAAAACAGCCTTCAGAACTCGTTATGGACACTACGAGTTCCTTGTTATGCCGTTTGGTTTGACAAACGCACCTGCAGTCTTTATGGATTTGATGAATAGAGTTTGCAAGCCGTACTTGGACAAGTTCGTGATTGTGTTCATCGACGACATCTTGATTTACTCAAGGACAAAGGCTGAGCACGAACAACATTTAAGAGCTATTTTGGAGTTGCTGAAGAAGGAACAGTTGTATGCCAAGTTCTCTAAGTGCGAGTTTTGGCTACGTGAAGTACAATTTCTTGGACACGTGGTGAACGGAGATGGAATCCACGTGGATCCCACCAAGATCGAAGCAATTAAGAATTGGGAAACGCCAAAGACGCCAACTGAGATTCGACAATTCTTGGGTTTGGCTGGCTACTATCGAAGATTCATTGAGGATTTTTCAAAAATCGCTCAACCGTTGACGCTCCTCACGCAGAAAGATAAGAAGTTTGATTGGGGAATCAAACAGGAAGAAGCGTTCCAGATATTGAAGGATAAGCTCTGCAATGCGCCAACCTTAGCACTACCGGAAGGTACAGATAATTTTGTGGTATACTGCGACGCTTCGCGTCAAGGATTGGGTTGTGTGTTGATGCAACGCCAAAAGGTTATTGCTTACGTATCACGTCAATTGAAAGTGCACGAAAAGAACTATACCACACATGATTTGGAATTTGGCGCAGTGGTTTCTGCCTTAAAGATCTGGATACACTACCTTTATGGTACAAAGTGTACAATTTTTACAGATCACAAAGAGCCTACAGCACATATTCAACCAGAAGGAGCTGAATATGAGGCAAAGACGTTGGGCTGAGTTGCTGAACGATTACGACTGCAAGATAAAGTATCATCCAGGGAAGGCGAATGTGGTCGCCGATGCCCTAAGACGAAAGGAGAGGATCAAGCCCATAAGGGTTAGGGCTTTAGAAATGATTATCCGAACCGATCTTTCCTTGCGCATATGTGCCGCGCAGAAGGAAGCTCTCAAGGAAGGAAACCTTGAAGAGGAATACCTCCGTGGGATGGAGAAGCTACTGGTACCAAACGAGGAAGGAACGTTATGTTTTGAGAAAAGGATTTGGGTTCCTTTGTTTGGAGGTTTAAGGAAAGTTATTTTTGATGAAGCTCACAAATCGCGGTACTCTATCCATCCAGGAGCGGATAAGATGTACCAAGATCTCAAAGATTATTATTGGTGGCCTAGGATGAAAGGCGATGTTGCTGTTTATGTGAGCAAATGTGTAACATGCGCTAAGGATAAAGCGGAATACCAGAAGCCTTCAGGACTTCTGCAACAACCTGAGATTCCCAAGTGGAAATGGGAACAAATCTCAATGGATTTTACTACAAGGTTGCCAAGAACGCCAAGAGGCCATGACACTATTTGGGTAATAGTGGATCGATTAACGAAGTCAGCACACTTCTTACCTATCAGAGAGAAGGATAATACGAGCAAGTTGGCCGAAATATACATGAGAGAGATCGTCGCACGTCATGGAGTGCCTCTCTCGATCATCTCTGATAGAGACGGAAGGTTTGTGTCAAGGATATGGCAATCCTTCCAAGAAGCTTTTGGCTCTCAATTAAATCTGAGCACTGCATTTCATCCGCAAACTGACGGTCAAAGCGAGCGAACGATACAGACTTTGGAAGACATGCTGAGAGCGTGTGTTATGGATTTGGGCGGTAGCTGGGATAAGCATTTGCCTTTGGTCGAATTTTCATACAACAATAGCTACCACACCAGTATTGGTGTCGCGCCATTTGAAGCCCTTTACGGACGCAAGTGCCGATCACCCCTATGCTGGGCTGACGCAGGTGATAGACAGCTTGCTGGTCCCGAAATCGTCCAAGAGACGACACACAAGATTGCGCAGATTCTAAAACGCATCAAAGCAGCTCGCCACAGATAGAAGGCCTATGCGGATCCAAACCGGAAACATGTGGAATTTCAAGTGGGAGAAATGGTGTTATTGAAAGTTTCACCCTGGAAGGGTGTGGCACGCTTCGGAAAGCGTGGGAAGTTAAATCCGCGCTACATTGGTCCTTTCAGAATTTTGGAAAGAATAGGACTAGTAGCATACAAGTTGGACTTACCTGCTGAACTCCATTCAGTCCACGATACATTTCATGTATCCAACCTGAAGAAAAGTCCAACTCAAGATGACATTGCCATTCCCATCGACGAGATTCATGTTGACGACACGCTCCATGTCGTTGAAGAACCGGTTGAGGTTACGGATTGGAAAGTAAACAAGACCCGCCAGAGCAGTGTCAAGCTCGTCAAAGTTCGTTGGAATGCCAGACACGGTCCTGAGTACACCTGGGAGCGTGAGGACCGGATGAAAGAGAGATACCCCCACCTATTTCCTAAGAACCCTGCATCTACAAGCAGAACTTAAAATTTCGGGACGAAAATTTTCTAACGAGGGGAGAATGTGACAACCCTCACTAAACCAGGTATCCGTACAACTTAATTAATAATTAATTACTGCTTAATTACTGTGCTTGCTTGAACTTGTGAATAAACTGCTACTTGAATACTGATACATGTACTTACTTGCATCATACTTTACTTGCTGTCACTACATTATTTACATGACTGAACCTTAGTGACAAACATGATGCACAAAAAGCACAGTAGCACTATAACGGATAACCTATTGAACATGCTGATAAAGCCAGCATCAGGCAAACACTGCCTCTAAGGCCTGTAAGAGCCTGAAATATTTTGCTACACTAGTGGTGAGTGTAGGGATATAAGGGTTGTAGAACTGCGTCTCTAGGGATAAGTTTCAATGACTGGATGTGCCTAAAACGTACTCTAAGTACAAAATTCAGCACTTTACATAATACTTCAGCTTTTAGCTAACTAATAAAGTGCCAAAACACGAGAAAAATATTACTAGACACTTTCCAAAGTGTCAGAAACGAGTTGTGTCACTAAAAGGGGTAATAACGACACTTTAGAGCTTTGTTAACGCTTTAACGGACTACTATCCAACCGAACAACCGGACTATACCTGAAGCATGAAAATATTGTTATTTTCATTATTTATCTTTTTCTGAGCCAGTTAGGGTCCCTGATTACCCTAACACCCATTGTAATGCGTGACACACAACTAACCGGGTTAAGCACTTAACTACCTTACTTAACCTAACTATTAACCCAACTACTAGTTAGAATCGAACCAAGGACCCCCCCCCCCCCTCTCTAACCGGCCCCAACTAGAGGGGACACACTTGTACCATTATTTGATTATTATAATCATGTGTATAATATCTAGAAGGCATATGATCCCATGGTTAATACACATACTAATTGTCTTTAAGTATAAGCTTATACACACCATTCATTTCCATCACACAAACTCAACAAAACACCTTCTCTCTCTCTCTCTCAAAGGCTTCGGCCGAACTCCCCTATATCAATCCATCAATTTTTGAGTTTGATCTTGCAAGTTCCAAGCATCTACAAGTGTTAAGGGTCACATACGAGGAGTCTTGGTGCAAACGGAAGGCGAAGGACCTCTTTATCTTGCTTTTATCCACGCGTTTTTCACATAGATTCTTCCCTAGCCTCGAGCTAGTGGTATGTTGCTTAAATCACCTTCTTGAACTAATCTAAAGAGGTTAATACGATATATGACGGTTAAAACTCGTTAACTTACAAGATGAAGCATAAAAGTCTACTTAAAACACTAAAAATGGTGGTTAATAGCTCATGTGTTGTGTAAATCATGTAGTATTTGATTTATGTGATTATTTGGACCCGATCTATGTTGTGGTAGCTCGGATCATCATTTAACCCGGTTTAGTCATGATCTTGGATTATGACATAAAGCTTGTTTAAGTATAACAAGGGTTAGAAGATGAAACTCTACCACACAAGAATCATGAACTTGTGTAAAAGTGTTCTAGTTTGTACAATAGTGTATAAAACTAGTAGATCTACGGATCTACCGGTGGTATTTTCAAAGGACCAAATGTCAAGAGAAAACATACTTTAAAAGACGGATCTTGCACTAACAAGAATGGTTTTTAGAACACACAAGTGTGTAAACACTTGTGTAACACAAGTTTCGACAAAATAACTATTTTTGAAAAAGATGACGAGAAGTTGTAAAGACGAAACTTCCATAAAAACGAGGTTTTTACAAAATCGGATTGTTTTATATAAAGATCCACTAAAAGTAATGAGATTTACTTCACAGTTTGGATAAATCACAAGTTCATGAAATTTATGCGATTTATATACATATTTTGACTAGTTACATTGTTTTGGTTGAATGAAAAGATTGTTGGTTTGGTTTATAAAAGAAAATGATACGCTTGAAAGCGTGGCCACCTCCAATTACAGAGGAAACTCTGGCGAAATTTTTCTAAAAACCTAACACTTAGAATTATTTTCACTATAAGTGTTAGAAATACTTTTCAACTTGTTTTCAAACTATAGATTTCGCCATGACTTATTTACAAAACACCGGAGGTGGGATTTCACAAAATAACACGTGATACATATATATATTTAGCATATGTATTTCACAACATCACTTGTATAAGTGTTTATGATTATTTTGTGAACTACGTAAATATTATTTTTAGAGTAAAAATAATATTACTAAGTATTATGTTGGGAAAATCACATGTATTAAAATATAATATTTTTGAGAAGAATACTTATATTTTGGGAGTTGGAAATAAAATATATTAAGTGAGACTTAATAGTATAATCCGAATTATACGAACGCACATGTATTAATTCCCCCATCCTTGGGAAAGAAAAATAACTACCAAGTATATACAGAATGTAAACACGAAATAGTTGCCTAACTATTTCCCAAAAACTTAAACCATAAAGCTAAGGCACGGCCATCCGTCTAATAGAGTTAGCACGTGTAGGTCGTCATACAGCTGATCGATTTGGAGGCATACTTGGTAGAGACGCACCACTGTGAGTTCATGTCCCCCCCTTTTCTCTAACTGTTTTCAGTTTTCTTAACTGCGGGGGTGAAATACATGTTACATTGATTATAAGTACATTATACATGGTATGGTTAGCGTAAGGAGGTTTATTACTTAGATCATGTGAGTGGGTAGGCAGAAACTGGAGGCCATTAATCCTCATTGTAGGACCGAGGGACGTAAGCGGTAGATCTATCTGGGTGTAGCGAGCCCAACTCTAGGCCCAACAGAACGGACCTCTGGGAGGCCCAACAGAACGGACCTTGGAGTGACTTTGTACCCAACGCTCAATCCGCTAGGTTTGAGTCTTCCTACTTGCACTTCACACATATCATTGGCTCTGCAACCCAATGGTGATCTCTTTTTCCTTATTGCTACATACCAGGAATTTTCATACGAACAGACATTTTTACAAAGGTTTTTACCTACTCACTTACACATGAACTCGCTCAACATTATTGTTGATTTGTCAACTTACATGTATTTCAGGGAACTAAAGGATCTGGCACGGTATGGCACGTTTTCCCGCTGCACTAGTTACGAGGTCATCCAAGTTTAAAGGATGTGACTTTTTCCTGGACGAGTCACAGTTCTTAAACTGTGTTTATGTCATGTTAATGTTTGTGTTTGTTGAACACTGTATATGTTGTTAGGATGTGTTTCTGTTGAGACAATGTTATGGTATTTTTACTTTTCAACTTAATCTAATGGATGATCTTGCACGGTTTCTAAATTCATATAGCTTGTTATGGTTAAGCTATGGTATTAAGAAGTCACACCAAATTAACCACGCTTCCGCAAAGCCAGGGTATGACAGTATGTCCGTTAGAATTAGGTTGTAGGGGACATGAGGATGAAGAAAAATGTAAGACTTTCAGGGAATTGAAATTACCAAATACACATGAATGATATGTTTGAATCCGCGAGACGGATTCGAAACATGAAAGGAATGAAATTATGAATGATATGTTAGAATCCGCGAGACGGATTCGAAACATGAAAGGAATGAAATTATGAATGATATGTTAGAATCCGCGAGACGGATTCGAAACATGAAAGGAATGAAAGTATGAATGATATGTTTGAATCCGCGAGACGGATTCGAAACATGAAAGGAATGAAAGTATGAATGATATGTTAGAATCCGCGAGACGGATTCAAAACATGAAAGGAATGAAAGTATGAATGATATGTTAGAAATCGCGTGACGGATTCGAAACATTGAAGGAAACGAATGATAAGAATAAAAAGTTCGAATGTGTAAGTAATTACAGACTAAGCAAGTAAATATTCTTTAAAAAGCGGATATTATCCAAGTTATGTCTTACACTTATATATATATATATATATATATATATATCTATACAAATATGTTTGAATTCAAGAATTGTTAAAGGAACGAATGAGCCATGCGGGTTATATGGTAATCGCCATTTAAACCTTGTATATAATGTTTTGTTTTGATAAGTTTTATGCTTATAGGTAAGCATAATGAATGAGCATGCATTGTCACAACTAGAAAGAATTAACCAACGTAAGTTATGGATAACGAGTAAAAGATTTTTGATTCGCGCATGGTATGTTCAAAGGTTATGTTTTCTTTTAAGTAGGTGCTTATAGCTCGGCTAGAGAGGGATATGCCAGAAATGGGTAGTTGGTAGACATATGGACAACATGTATTTTACAATTGGATTCTGAACAGTTAAACAAAGTAAGTGATAGTTATTAAGTAAGTAATAGTAAAATTAGCATGAAGTGTTTGATTTACTATGTAGATAAAACTGATGAAAGCTATTGTTGTAGTAAGAAACCTTAGTTGAAAGAAATAAGCTTTGAGCAAGTTACGTGATAGATATGTTACTAAGTGACTCTTGCAGGTCAAAATGAATGTCAGGCTACGACCCGAACAATAACTTAAGTATGGACGGGAAGGGTTAGTTTTGCTAGAAGTACTGAAAGGATGTATTAAAGTCCTTGTATGTAAGCATAAATGGAAAGAAGTACAATCGTGTACTTCATTACATCCATGATAATTAAGAAACGCCAGTTTGACCTTGACAAGTCAACTGTAAAGGATCGGTGAAATAATTAACAAAATGAAAGAATTAATTGGAAAGAATGTAATAATGACAAGTACCGATGGAAAATGCTAACTTTGATGCTAGGCTTGTTGGCCATGTTCATTTAAACAAGATATTGTTAGAAGGATGCCTCTGAGCGGAAGCCCATTTATGAAAGGAAGGGATCGAACTGGTCTTGCCATAGACTCCTTCAGAAGCGGGCTAATCCGGTTTGCAGATCGTTAATTTATGCAATGGAGGCGAGGTTAGTAAAATGTTTAAATTCTGGATTGAAAGGTAAGAATCTGTAAATTATTTGTAAATATGAATGAAACGAATGGTTGGAAAAATGTGGTATGGTATGAAATAACCGACTAGCAATGGTCATCTTTAGAAAGTATTTATGTTATTAAGAGGAAGATTTAAGGACCTTGAATGAAAACTTGGAACTTGTTGATTAATGCTCGTATTGTGCTCTTGCACGACATGCCGGGTTAGTATAATGAAGTAATGTGAAAGATTAAATATAAGGTTAGACATAAAGTTGTAAGTAGTCCAAGTGGCGATAGAAATGTAGATTAATGATTAATCCTCATGACAAGTACGAACAGCGAGATATAGAAATGATAGTTATGTTGGAATGTTGATACCTGGATATTTGCGGTAATGCGTACTATTATATGCTCACTTCACATAGGGACATGAAAGAAATTAAGAGCAACGTTAGTAATAGAATGTAGCGGTTTGCTCTAGATAAGCGGAATGAAATAATAATTATCCAGCGATAATGTTTAAATCCAAATGAATGTTAGTAAAAATTGAGTATGTAAATGGCCTAAATTTTTGTGTGTTAGCGAAAGAACCTAGAAAGGGAGCTAGTTTCAAATTATGGAATATGGGATGTGTGACGAACGTCAATTTCACACAACATACTCATGTAAGTCATCTAATGTAACCTGAATGAATGAGCGAATGAAGAATAAAACTATACGGATTATAAAAGAAATGAAAGAGGTTTCGGGGATGAAACTTCTTTAAGGGGGGTAGATTGGTAACACCCCAAAAACTCAAATTTTTCAGTTATTAGTATGTTACCATGTTTAAAAGAAAGAAATGAAATAACTAGTTTATTAAACCTAGTTAAATGTCTAACAAAACAACCAAAGGAAGGAATTTGCTACAATTGTGATCAAGTAATAACTAGAGGGGCCAAGGTTGTCAGAAAGGGGAAAGGTTATGTTTAATTAAAGAAAATAAAATTAAAACCCAAAAACAAACAGTGAGTGTGTTTTGGGCGTCGATGTGCGACCAGGAGAGGAGAAGAAAGGGGGTCAAACCCTAGATCACAAAATCCATCAAACTGAAATGGAATTTAAGGGCTAAACGAATGCATGAACAAAGAAAGTAGATTACCTAAGTGTTTCTAACATCAAGTAAGTCGAATTTGGTGTTTTGATGATGTTTGATTATGTGACACCTGTGCCTCCACGACCATCAAACAAATACCAAACTAATGAAATATTATATTTCAATCTTGGGATTTGTATAAATATGTGTATCATTTGCACATATCAATTCTTGTTTGATTTCGGGCTTTAAATCGCTTTCTGGAAGGTTATACGTGCACTGATGCGTAAATATAACCAGTTCAATGCAACAAACACTCCAGAATAGTGACATAGGCTTAACATACCTTAAATAACCTGTACATAACTTAGAAATAAGTTTTGGAAGGTTTGGTGTGCCGAAATCAAGTTTATTCGCTTACAGGGACTAAATTGGACAAACTACGAAAGTATGTCGATTCGTACTATAACGAACATTCCGAAACATGTCCATAAGTTAAACACACCCTAAATATCCTATACATAGCTTAGAAATAGGCTTTGAGGGGTTCGGTGTGCTAAAATAAACTTTATGCTCATTCAGGGACTAAAAGCGTCAAAAAGTGCATAAGTTTGCATTTTCGCGCATAACTTACGTTCTGAATACATCTGGACATCCAAACATTTATGTAATCATTAAAATATTTTATTTTAGTGATTGGCATGATAAAAATCCATTCGTCGCGCAAGTTGGACCGTTTTCGCGTCCGTTACGACTTCCGTCGTAATTAACCGAACAACGCAATCGTACGGCCAAACGAACCGACATACGGCATATTTTTGAGCATGTTTCATGTTTCCTATGCTTTAAATTCATTTTAGAGATTTGAAATGGGGTTAACGGGGCTTAAACGTGTCAAAAATGCATCAAAAACCAAGTTTGGAGCTGTAGGGACCAAAACTGCCAATTCTGTGAAAGTAGGTCCTTGCACACCTCAACACTCTGAGTGTTGCGGTGTGCAAGCAGGTCCCAGTTCAGCAGAAATGTGATCTAGCCATTTCCAGCCTGTTCCAGCCATGTTTTCCACTTGCAACTGGTTTTAAGCAATCCTAGGGGCTCCCATGGGTTTGTAAATCAGTGGGTGTGTGTTGTACGGCTGAGATTAACGCTTGGGGAACAAGAAACGATCTTAACGGCTCTACTTTTCCTATATATACCCCTCCATAGTTCACTTGCAAACCCACACATTTGAATCTGATTCAAGCTCTCTAAGTGGAAGTTTATATGCTTCCTACCTGAGAGTGAATCGGGTCAAATACTTGCGGGGATCCTCTGTAAGTATTCCTTCATTCTTTTCATGCGTTTTAGTGCATTGACCAGTTTGTGGTCAATGCGAAGTTCGTTTGAACTTCATAACGTGAGCGTAATCACGAAGGTCATAGTCCCTAGTGACTATACCTACTGATTACCACGTTATCTAGGCTCAGTGACGAGTCGTAGTTTCGGCCAAAATGCGTATTCTTGCGTGTTTTGTAACCAAACTACTCTAGGGTATCAAAACCGTTTGTTTTGATACCAAACCTATTTCTAACTTAACTAAACATGTTCTAGCATGTTTAGCTCGTCACTTTTAGATTTGTGCTTGTTTAGGGTCGTAAGGGTAGGCGATTTAATCAATCGCTTATGCTTTCGAACCCGACCCATTTGGTCGATCATTAGGATCCGACCAAACACTTTAGGTGACCATAGTTGTATAGGGAATAACCTTCCGAGGTTATACCTTATGGTCACGTCGTTTAAGTAGTTGTATGATAAGTAGTTCATATGCCTTAGGTAAATTACCAAAATGCCCTTTTTTCGCCAAAATTCATTTTAAGCCTGTGTAACATAACTTTTGCCATCTAAACTGATTTAACAACAATACTAAACATGTTAAGGCATATCTTACTTGTCATAGGGCTAGTTAGGCGATCCAAACGCGTTTTACGCGAACGACGCGTTAAAGTCGCATAAGCTACCTAAACGGGTCGTAACAAGTCAAAAGCACTTAGGCTAGGTTTCGTTTTAGTATGTAGGCTTTGTCAAACCATATTACATAAGTTCCTACACTTATTTGGTTTACAAACCCTCATGCTACCCGATCCTCTGATTAGGTCCGTTTATTATTGTAGTTACCTATATTAGGTGCCGTTTGATTCTGTAACCTTCTAGCTCTGCTTGGTGGATATCTAAAGTCTATTGAGCAATCTCAAGTGAGTACATAGACCCCTCTTTTACTGTTTTCAAACTGTTTTGGGGTGGAACACATGTGCCTACTTGTAATTTTCTTGCTTTCCATGCTTTCATATCATATACTTCTATGTTCATTAGTACATTATTAGTACATGATTTCATTGTGTTTTTGCTATGTATGTCCTTTGTAGCATACTTAGTACACTGTTTTACATTTCATTTCATGCTATGTATGTTCATTTAGTTCATACTTAGTACATTGTTTTACATTTCATTTCATGCTATGTATGTTCATTTAGTGCATACTTAGTACATTGTTTTACATTTCATTTCATGCTATGTATGTTCATTTAGTGCATACTTAGTACATTGTTTTACATTTCATTTCATGCTATGTATGTCCATTTAGTGCATACTTAGTACATTGTTTTACCTTTTCATGCTATGTATGTTCATCATACTTAGTACATTTGATTCACATTGCATCTCTGTTGCATATGTTCTCGTAACATATGGACACATTGTTTTACATCTCTACCTTGTATGTTTACTTAGCATACTAGGTACATTATTTTCATCATATGCTTACATTTTGATATGACATTTGGTTTGTTTAAATGGGACCATATACATTCATTAACATTAGCTACGCCGCTCGTTAGTAGGTAATGGTACCATAGGAATTGACAACTCCCGTTCCTAAAATCCTAGGTTTGTTTGGATGGAATGACCGAATTCGATTAAAACATAAGACAAATAGTCCTTTCTTTTGTTTAAGGGTATATCACCACAGTCACAAGGCTTGACTGTATGCATTTTCACAATACCGCATAACATAACATTGATTTAAACCACGTTTTACTTCAATACATTGTTTTGTGCATTTTTACCTATGGCTCAGTGGATATATATATATATATATACATATTTCACTTGCCATTTGATAATTGGTTTAAACATTACATTTTGATGGTTTTTACATAAACATTTGACATTTGACTATACATAAACATTTTAACATTGATTGGTTTGTTTTGGTAAGTGATTTAAGTAACGAGACGTGTGTAGTATGATGCAAGCATGGTGGATACGCCACTGGTACTTCCTATATATAAGTGCTTGTATTATATTATATGTCGTAGCGTTATTTAAATCATTTCAATTTGGACTAATACATTTTACACAAATGACATATTTTTCACAAGACATTGTTTTACAAAACAAATTATTTTATACAAACTCATTTACTCGGTTATTCATTTAATCTTACATTATTCTTTTACATATCATCTACTTTATCATCGTTTTTCAAATGATTTATAAAATAAAACATTTTACAAGGATCATGACTGACTTTTGTTAAACAACCTTTTTCTAAACTTATAAGTCATGAATCCTATTTTCACAAAACCTATGTACTCACCGGCATTTTTATGCTGACGTACCTATTTTCACATGTGTTTCAGGAAATGATGCATAGGATTGATCAAGATACACTTAGGCGGACTTGGGCCTTAGTGACAATAAAAGATGGAAGACTAGTTAATTTTGTTATACTTCTTTGTTTGATAAGACATTGTAACTCTTTTAATTCAATAAAACAATATTCCAATTTTCCATGTGTTATGAAACAATGATTCTGTTACAACACTCCCCGACGATTCCGCCACGTTTTGTTGTTTTACGTGGTCGGGGTGTGACAGAAAAGTTGGTATCAGAGCTCATGGTTATAGGGAATTAGGTTATTAGTAATGCTTTGACCTAGTCTATAACCTTCCTAGGACCCTAATGTGAGTTTACTTGGGTTCAGTCATAAAACAATAGCGTCACCTTTCCTTAGGCGATAACCACAACAAGAACACAAATTTCAAAACCGCTTTGAAAACTAATCATCTGTTCTAGGATGATTGATTGTAAGGTTTTGAACCCTCTGTTACAAGGCTTTGAACCCCTCTAAGTTTTCAAATCTCATCAAAGTTTGGGTCTTTTGATGTGAACACGTGCAAACTGGAAGGGTGAATGCCTGTACTCTGAGTTTTCTGTCTAAGGCTAGAGTGTTCGTACAAATCCGCAGTATCGGACCAGTCACTCTTACCTGGGAACTCTTGGGGTGAGTGTTCACTTATAGGCGAGCATGTCTTCAGTGATACATTAATATGACCCGTTTACTTTGATTAGTCACCGTCTCCTTAGTTTGCCTTAGGAAACAAACAAATGATCGCAATTTTTTTTATGCGTTGCCATTCTGTTTTGTTTATCCGGTAACATTTCACTTGTTTCTTCCTATGTCTTTCATTTTCTTCTAGAATGTCTCTTCCTCTCAGCAACGGTCAAATGTCCGAGCAAACAGCCAAACTTGCCCAGCAAATAGGTGAAGTGATTCTGAAGACTGTGGATTTAGGCATTGCCATGTCTCGTCTCAACAATGAAGCCACTCAAGAGTCACCGAAGGAAGCAGAAGTCAAGCCTGCACCAAAATCAAGGAAGCGTAAGGCTTCAAGGAAAACCGCAGCAGTTACACCTAATCAAGCGGGACCTAGCCAAATGGCAGCGCCACCAGCTAGGAAGCCATACTTAGGAACTGCTCCTTGGTGCAAGCAATGCAACCATCATCATTCAAACCTCTTACCCTGCTTCAAATGTACCTACTGTGGACGGTGGGGACATTTGGTTGGCATATGCCGCTTTGCTATCCAAAACAAAGCTGTTACAAACCTTGTCGCGGCTCAACCTCCTGCTAGGAAACCTTATGCCGGTACTGCACTGTTGTGCAACAAGTGTTATGTACCTCACAAAGCTTACCTACAGTGTCGTCTGTGTGCTTCATGTGGACGACTCGGTCACCTGGCAAATACTTGTCTTTTCAACACAATCCAAGGTGGTCCAAACCAACCCCAAGTCAACCCTGCTCAAGCTCGTTTACCGTCTGGTACTTGGTACAACTACGGTGAGACGAGCTATTTCAGGAACAAGTGAACAAAGATTGTCAATGCAAATCTGACCCATGGATGAGCATTTGGCTGAGTATAAGGTATTGCTGTTTTAATCTTATGCTTTTATTTCTTTGTTTTTCTTGTAATGTGATACAATCAATTTTGTTTATAAATAAATTGTTGTTCACAATTCTGATATACAAGTGTAGTTACATATGTGTATGCCATTTCCCTATAATACCTGCAATAAGGAAATATGTTCTTTACAAACTACTCTTGTGATTCTCCCTTTCAAGTGATCGCTCATGATTTCCTCGAAAAATTTTAAGTACTCGTTTCATATTAAGATACGAAGTACAGAAAATAAAGTGACATTATGAGTAATCATGCTTCTGCACATCTGTGCCTTTAAATCCTTGGTTAGATAACTAAGGGTATTTTCAAATCTCATACCCATTACATTTTTATTTTTCAACATGCATAACATAAGTTTTCAAAAACAACCTCCATGATTTCAAAAGCATTGTCTATATTTTCAAAACAACCTTCATGATTTCAAAACATTTCATATAGCCTGAAAACAATTTTTCAAATGCATCGTCTATATTTCAAAAACAACCTTCATGATTTCAAAATGTTATTAATACAGTATAATTACTTATATCAAGTGCATGATTTCAAAAGCATCATTCATGTTTTCAAAAACCTTATACATAATTTCAAAATTCCTCTCGCATGATTTTAAAACATTTTTTTATACGTACCTAATACACATACTTTATGATTTCAAAAAGTATTATATATAAGGTTTCAAAAACATTGAACACATTTTTTTTAGAACCCCATGCATAGTTTTCAAAAATATTTTCTTCATACATTGACTAAACCTTCAAATTCTGCTTCATATGTCGCCTTGACATATCCAGCATCTCAACTTCATAAGCATTTTACTTCATGTTTTGAATTAAGCACATCCAGTGCAAGG
This sequence comes from Helianthus tuberosus, assembly GCA_030545235.1. Classification (NCBI taxonomy): domain Eukaryota; kingdom Viridiplantae; phylum Streptophyta; class Magnoliopsida; order Asterales; family Asteraceae; genus Helianthus; species Helianthus tuberosus. The sequence continues at coordinate 164,238,205 of CM060359.1, forward strand.
TTTCAAAACATCTTCAACTTTTAAAATCCATATGGGATCTTTTATCCCTACAATTAGATCCTTGTGGATAATTATCATTCAAATCAGAGTCCTTAATTGGATTCCTTGTGTACCTTAATTCGAACATTTCGGTTCCTTATAATCGAAATCGAATTTGCTCTTTAAAATCTTTCTATCTTTATAGTTAGATTCTTGGAAATATTTAAAGCACAATCCACTGATTGGATACCTGGTGTGCTTTGAATACATGTACGCAGTTAACAAAACATAATTAACAAATTAAAGATCTAAGTAAACAATTTTGTGGTTATGTGACTATGTGTTTATGCATCTTGTGTTTTCTTTTATGCATTTTTGTGTTTTTGTATACTCTGGATATTCGTTATCCAAATCTTCGTAGAATCTTTCATATCTTCATATGAGGGATTCGTGGAAGGATATTCAAGAAGGTACTACCTTAAATCCTTATTGGGCTTCTACGTGATAGTTAAGATCCTTGGATTATATAGTACCACTCCATGATTCATTAGAGACCCTTTTAGTGGTCTAGTCAAAAAAATTGAATCAGAATCTGGTTAAGAATGACATGTGGTGATATAGCTGAACAGACTCATTGGTAGTCTATTTAAATCATTTATTGATTTAATTAAAGGACCCTATGGTGGTCTAGTCACAATCATCACAGGCTCGTTCATTGTTTTCTTCCCCTACACATTATAAGATGCACTACGTGACTATGCAAGGAATTACGTAATTATGGATGCATACATAATTACGAAGTTCAGTGCACGAAAACCGCGGTAAGACTTATTATGTGTAAGAACCGATAGTGACAACCATAACAAAATGTGAACAACGTAATAGAGGTACGGTGGACGCACCAATAACACTTTATATACTTGTATATAAGTGTCCCTCTCACATTGCAAGCATGATGTTATTTAAAGTTACTAGAAGTTCATGACTCTAACCAGTGTTGTTTGAATCTTTTCAACTCCATGTTTTAAGCTCTCACAAGTTTCCTCTAAATAAATTTCGGGACGAAATTTCCTGAAGTAGGGGAGACTGTGACACCTGTGCCTCCACGACCATCAAACAAATACCAAACTAATGAAATATTATATTTCATACTTGGGATTTGTATAAATATGTGTATCATTTGCACATATCAATTCTTGTTTGATTTCGGGCTTTAAATCGCTTTCTGGAAGGTTATACGCGCACTGATGCGTAAATATAACCAGTTCAATGTAACAAACACTATGGAATAGTGACATAGGCTTAACATACCTTAAATAACCTTAACATAACTTAGAAATAAGTTTTGGAAGGTTTGGTGTGCCGAAATCAAGTTTATTCGCTTACAGGGACTAAATTCGACAAACTATGAAAGTATGTTGATTCGTACTATAACGAACATTCCGGAACATGGCCATAAGTTAAACACACCCTAAATATCCTTTACATAGCTTAGAAATAGGCTTCGAGGGGTTCGGTGTGCTAAAATAAACTTTATGCTCATTCAGGGACTAAAAGCGTCAAAAAGTGCATAAGTTTGCATTTTCGCGCATAACTTACGTTCTGAATACATCCGGACATCCAAAAATTTATGTAATCATTAACATATTTTATTTTAGTGATTGGCATGATAAAAATCCATTCGTCGCGCAATTTGGACCGTTTTTGCGTCCGTTACAACTTCCGTCGTAATTAACCGAACAACGCAATCGTACGGCCAAACGAACCGACATCCGGCATATTTCTGAGCATGTTTCATGTTTCCTATGCTTTAAATTCATTTTAGAGCTTTGAAATGGGGTTAACGGGGCTTAAACGTGTCAAAAATGCATCAAAAACCAAGTTTGGAGCTGCAGGGACCAAAACTACCAATTCTGTGAAAGTAGGTCCTTGCGCACCTCAACACTCTGAGTGTTGCGGTGTGCAAGCAGGTCCCAGTTCAGCAGAAATGTGTTCCAGCCATTTCCAGCCTGTTCCAGCCATGTTTTCCACTTGCAACTGGTTTTAAGCAATCCTAGGGGCTCCCATGGGTTTGTAAATCAGTGGGTATGTGTTGTACGGCTGAGATTAACACTTGGGGAACAAGAAACGATCTTAACGGCTCTACTTTTCCTATATATACCCCTCCATAGTTCACTTGCAAACCCACACATTTGAATCTGATTCAAGCTCTCTAAGTGGAAGTTTGTATGCTTCCTACTTGAGAGTGAATCGGGTCAAATACTTACGGGGAACCTCTGTAAGTATTCCTTCATTCTTTTCATGCGTTTTAGCATGAAAGTCAAACTTTGTTTGACTTTCTACATTGACCAGTTTGTGGTCAATGCGAATTTCGTTTGAACTTCATAACGTGAGCGTAATTACGAAGGTCATAGTCCCTAGTGACTATACCTACTGATTACCACGTTATCTAGGCGCAGTGACGAGTCGTAGTTTCGGCCAAAATGCGTATTCTTGTGTGTTTTGTAACCAAACTACTCTAGGGTATCAAAACCATTTGTTTTGATACCAAACCTGTTTTCTAACTTAACTAAACATGTTCTAGCATGTTTAGCTCGTCGCTTTTAGATTTGTGCTTGTTTAGGGTCGTAAGGGTAGGCGATTTAATCAATCGCTTATGCTTTCGAACCCGACCCATTTGGTCGATCATTAGGATCCGACCAAACACTTTAGGTGACCATAGTTGTATAGGGAATAACCTTCCGAGGTTATACCTTATGGTCACGTCGTTTAAGTAGTTGTATGATAAGTAGTTGATTCTGTAACCTTCTAGCTCTGCTTGGTGGATATCTAAAGTCTATTGAGCAATCTCAAGTGAGTACATAGACCCCTCTTTTACTGTTTTCAAACTGTTTGGGGGTGGAACACATGTGCCTACTTGTAATTTTCTTGCTTTCCATGCTTTCATATCATATACTTCTATGTTCATTAGTACATTATTAGTACATGATTTCATTGTGTTTTTGCTATGTATGTCCTTTGTAGCATACTTAGTACACTGTTTTACATTTCATTTCATGCTATGTATGTTCATTTAGTTCATACTTAGTACATTGTTTTACATTTCATTTCATGCTATGTATGTTCATTTAGTGCATACTTAATACATTGTTTTACATTTCATTTCATGCTATGTATGTTCATTTAGTGCATACTTAGTACATTGTTTTACATTTCATTTCATGCTATGTATGTCCATTTAGTGCATACTTAGTACATTGTTTTACCTTTTCATGCTATGTATGTTCATCATACTTAGTACATTTGATTCGCATTGCATCTCTGTTGCATATGTTCTCGTAACATATGGACACATTGTTTTACATCTCTACCTTGTATGTTTACTTAGCATACTAGGTACATTATTTTCATCATATGCTTACATTTTGATATGACATTTAGTTTGTTTAAATGGGACCATATACATTCATTAACATTAGCTACGCCGCTCGTTAGTAGGTAATGGTACCATAGGAATTGACAACTCCCGTTCCTAAAATCCTAGGTTTGTTTGGATGGATGGAATGACCGAATTCGATTAAAACATAAGACAGATAGTCCTTTCTTTTGTTTAAGGGTATATCACCACAGTCACAAGGCATGAATGTATGCATTTTCACAATACCGCATAAATGTTTGTATTCAGTATAGCATGCATTTCCACAAAACATAACACTGATTTAAACCACGTTTTACTTCAATACATTGTTTTGTGCATTTTTACCTATGGCTCAGTGGATATATATATATATATATATATACATATTTCACTTGCCATTTGATAATTGGTTTAAACATTACATTTTGATGGTTTTTACATAAACATTTGACATTTGACTATACATAAAAATTTTAACATTGAATGGTTTGTTTTGGTAAGTGATTTAAGTAACGAGACGTGTGTAGTATGATGCAAGCATGGTGGATACGCCACTGGTACTTCATATATATAAGTGCTTGTATTATATTATATGTGGTAGCGTTATTTAAATCATTTCAATTTGGACTTATACATTTTACACCAATGACATATTTTTCACAAGACATTGTTTTACAAAACAAATTATTTTATACAAACTCATTTACTCGGTTATTCATTTAATCTTACATTATTCTTTTACATATCATCTACTTTATCATCGTTTTTCAAATGATTTATAAAATAAAACATTTTACAAGGATCATGACTGACTTTTGTTAAACAACCTTTTTCTAAACTTATAAGTCATGAATCCTATTTTCACAAAACCTATGTACTCACCGGCATTTTTATGCTGACGTACCTATTTTCACATGTGTTTCAGGAAATGATGCATAGGATTGATCAAGATACACTTAGGCGGACTTGGGCCTTAGTGACAATAAAAGATGGAAGACTAGTTAATTTTGTTATACTTCTTTGTTTGATAAGACATTGTAACTCTTTTAATTCAATAAAACAATATTCCAATTTTCCATGTGTTATGAAACAATGATTCTGTTACAACACTCCCCGATGATTCCGCCACGTTTTGTTGTTTTACGTGGTCGGGGTGTGACAGATTTAGTGGGTTTTGTGTAATCCGAAAATATAGTGTAAGATTGAACATGAATGTTTGTTATAATGAATGTGTAGATGTTAAAATATGTTTAATTTTGACTATGATGATGATTTGGGAAAAACCCACTTGTAGTAGTAGTGAAGATGATGATAAAGATGATCATTCATGTTCAATAGATGTGTATTATTGATGAATGATGATGTATTTTATGTTAATTTGATGATACTTAATGTTTATGACAATGGATGTTATAGGTTATTGATTTGAATCTAAATTAAAGTGAAAATTATGTGAAGAATTAGTAGGAATAATGCTTTAAAAGCTTGTAAATAATGTCTTACAAATGCGAAACCTGCCAAGTGTTCGATGAAATGCCTAAGAGAGCAAATATGTGGAATTGTATGCAAGTTGTAAGTTTATATGTATAGAAAGTGATTGTGATGAAATTGTTAGCAACCTAACACGTTGAGTGTGTTTTAGATGGAGTTCATGTGGATTTCAAGTAAGAATTATGTCCGGTTCTAGGATTATGACAAATTAGATAATCTTCAATGATGATGTTGTTAGTTATGAAATTATGAGAATCCTAGCATGAACGGAATGGAATGTGTGTATATAATCTAACGATCTTGTAAGTTTACATATTGTACAATATGAGCCTGAAATGCGAATAATGTTTATACTATTGTCTCCTACATTTAGACGAATTCATATCCTTAATTTGAATCCAATTATATAAGCTGAATATTCGACTAGTGAAAGTCAACTATGTATTAATGCCATGAATGAGTTTGTGGACATAGTTGAATGGGTGTATGTATGCTAATTATGTTGTGAATGTGACTGCTTGTACGGATAGGAGCCATGTTATCATGTATACAAGCACGGAAGGACAACAGGTCAAAAAGTAAACATGGGATTTATGCATAAATTCGGACGCACGATGTAAGTATTCTCGGACTCCCTCTTTGGTAATTAAGAGATTACTTGTATGATAATTGATAGTAGTTATTTTGAAATGTGTTATTAATGATGCTATCAAGAAATGGTATTAAGTAAGTGATTTCCGAAATCACTTCTTAGTTTGTGTAAATAAGGTAGCATTCTAGTTAATTAAGTATGATGTTTGAAGTCAAATATGTATTTAGTTGAATGAAAAATCGATGATTTTCTCCAAGTAGATCGAATGGGTCAAAATGATGTCTTGTTGTTATAACGGAATGAAGCGTTAGAAATGGCTACGGTAATATAACCGGGTAATGGGTAGAATTGCACATAGGTACGCTAACCGGGAAACGGAGACGTGGATTAAATGTCGAAAGACTCGGTTGTGAGTTATGACTAATGGGTAAACAATTCCGTGAATGGAACTCAGGCTAACAAAGTTTGATTTCATATAATTGAATAAAATGAATGAGTTTAACGCATACTGGGTATCGGGTGCGTAAGCCCCAAGTACGAAACTCTGGATAATGTAAAAGTATTATGGTTATAATGTTCATGTAAGTTTTGGGTTAAAACAAATGAGTCGTTTGATGAAAACATGAACGGGTCGAATAATTCGTAAATGAATAATAAGCCAAAAAAGTATAAGTTAAGAATTTCCTTAACCCGGATGTTGGATTTCAAGTTCACATGATAGAATATTAATTTACGATCATGTAGGAAGAAACAGATCGTAAAACGGACAAGAAATGAGAAAGTTATGACCAAAATGGTAAAAATTCGTTAAGCTGAAAGTTGCAGGTCTGAACCAGGCGCAAAGTTGCGCCCCCTGGCACAAGGGTGCGCCCCTGGCTGATGTCTTCTGTATTGCGCCAGAACTTGCACAAGGTTGCGCCAGATGGGTTTCTTCTTGCGCCAATCACTGGTTCTTTCATATTTTTCGCATTCTTCAACTCCAAACTTGTGTGAAGGCTATCTAACTACGTTAGATGCATTGTATAACTATATGTAAGTATGTAAGCATGTACGTATAGACGTGTTTATGTATGCATGTATGTATGTAGGTATGAAATGTGTATGAACATACGTGTGTAGGTACTTATCCAAAAAGTAGGATTTGTTGTGCATGAAATAAAGGATCTTATATATATGCTTATATATAGCTCTAACATGTTTGAATAGTCACGTTACTAATGGTGTGCCTTGAGAATGGAACAGGAATATAGATACGTAAGTATTGGGCTTACAAAGATTGGATGCTTGGTGTAAAGAATGAACTCAAAAGAATATTATATCGGAATTGTATAAAATGATAGATTGCTAAGTTGTTATGTATATTTTTATGTCTTTATAGTAATGAATATGATGTCACCCATTATTAACGTGTTGGGTGACCACAGGTTAGTCGGATATTCATGGCGGACTAGTGATTGAGGGTTGAATTAAGATCAAGGATTGTACGGGGATGTGATCACATTTTGGAAACCATTTGTAATGTAATTTTCTTGATTAGGTATGAATAACGTAAAAGATTTAAATCAAGTTGATTCAATTGGTTTATTAATAAGTTGTATGATTGTCAAGAAAATAATTTTTTAAGGCTCTTTTTTCGCTGCGTCGTTTTTAAGTTATTACGTGTTAGGGTGTTTCAGCATGAAATCAAATGAACAAGAACAACAACGTATAATCATAAACACTTACGTATGGTTCGATGTAAATATTGTTTTTGAAAGGTTGACAGATCAAAGATTGGAGAACTTGGTGTAGCCAAATGATTAGGGGAATGATTGGAGATGATGATCAAAGAAACGATAAAACTACCGTATGACTGATTTGAGAGGAGGGTTTAGGGTTATTAAGGTTTCTAATTTATTCATAATGCACCCCTAACTATGCAACTTTCACATAAAGCACATAATAACATGTAATTTATATTTAAAGCATGTAGTTCACGTATTTGTCATATAGCACATAAGTTTCGTATACACCATTAGTTTATAATTATTGTTCACGTTAGTCACCAACATTCAAGAGTTATCATGTGTGTGTTCCGGTAATTCCCCGAATTAACAAAGTAGACTCATTTAACTAACCCTAGTTAAATGCAGTGCTATGAATGTATAATTAAGTTAACTGTGCTTAGGATAATGTAGTAACCTGAAGTTGCGGGTTGTCACAACCATCCATTGATTAACTATACTTTCATCTTTTTGGAACAAAAACTCATTTGGTCCTTTTTACTGTTTTTGGAGTTTTAACATTTTTCAATGTTTTTGGTTTTTCAAACATATTCTCCCCCTAAAATCAAAAACATCTTTTTGGATTTTAGATATAAAATGCAAGAAAAATCTAAAACAAATTAAACTGACACCCGATGTGGTTTACTCCGTTTTAAGATCATAAATCTCGATATCACCCTTTTCACCCCTCGATTTGAGTTCTGCTATACCATTGGTTTTAAGTAGGTAATTAAACCTTGCTTTATCAAAAGCTTTGGTAAAAAAAGATAGCTTTTTGCTCGTCGGTGTCAATTTTGACGATGCTTATCAAGTTCTTCTCGTACCAATTACGGATTAAGTCATAGCGTATTTTAGTGTGTTTTGTTTTAGAGTGCCTTACAGGATTTTTAGTTATTGAAATTGCTGCATCATTATCTACATGAATGGCAGTAGTTAAAAACACCAAACCGTAATAAGCCATTTGCTGTTGGATCCAAAGCACTTGCGAACAACAATTGGACGCCACAACGTACTCTGCTTCATATGTAGGAAAAACATAGTTGTTTGTTTCTTACACTGTCATGTGACAAACCGGTTTCCAATGAATTAACATCCAGCAGTCGTTTATTTTGCATTAAGCTTGCAGTTACTGTAATCTGAATTAGCTTTAAGAACGAAGTCATCATCCTTGGGATACCATAAGCCTTTTCCTAGACATCCTTTTAGTATCTGAGAATTTGTTTAACTGCAATTAGATGTGACGCTCTCGGACTAGATTGATATCTTGTGCACAGGCATGTGGGATACATAATATTAGTCCTCCACGCCGTAAGATACACAAGTGAGCCTATCATTGAGTGGTATTCTGTAACATCAACCATGACACCTGTAGGATCTGGATTGATATTATGATTTTGGGTAAGAGGAATACTCGAAGCTGAGGTTTCTGTCATCTTGAATTTTGTAAAAATATCAGTGACGTACTTTGTCTGATGAATGAAAATACTATTTGGTAACTGATCCACCTGCAGCCCTAGAAAGAACTTCATCTCCCCTATTGAGCACATTTCAAACTTCTGACGCATCAGGGCTTTAAATTCTTTGCACAACTTATTGTTCATGAACCCAAAATTTATGTTGTCCACATATATTTCTACAATCAGAATGTGCCTATCAATTTCTCTTGTTAACAAAGTGCAGTCGACGGTTCCTCTGACAAAATTATTATCCAACATATGCTAAGATAATGTTTCATACCATGCACATGATGCCTAATGTAATCCATATAACGCTTTCTCAAGAAGAACCACTTTATCTTTGTTATATGGATCCATAAAACCCAGAGGTTGTCCAGCGTAGACCTTTTATTTTACTATGGTGTAGAGAAATGTTGATTTCACATCTATCTAATATACTTTGAATCACTTCCAAGAAAAAAACGATAAGAATTCTAATTGCTTCAAACATTGCAACCAGTACATATACTTCAGTAAAATCAATACCTTCCTGCTGACAGAATCCCTGCACAACTAACCTGGCTTTGTTTCGCATAATGATCCCTCTATCATCTCGCTTACACTTGAAAACCCACTTCGTGTTGATTTTCTTATGATAATCTAGTAGGTATACAAGCTTCCAAACACCCAACTTCTCAAACTGTGTAATAATTCTTCTTGCATCGCGTTGACCCAACTTTCTTCTGTTAACACCTCTTTGTAGTTCTTTAGTTCAATCTGTGAAATAAAACACTTGTAAGAGAACCGATTTTGAAGTTCTACAACTGTTGAATAAAAATAGCTTTATCCTTGATTGATTTGGTTTCGTGTTTATGCGCCTCTTTGCAGATCTCCAAGAATATTCTCCAACAGATGATAAGATAGAGAGCGTGGAATAACTTCTGCTGAAACAATAACTGACGATTCTAATTTCTTGACCCGATTGTGTCAGAATAACAACAATTGGCCTAAGAACTTGTTCTTGAGCAAGACTCTACTGTTGTTGATATAACAAGGCAAGCTCGTCATTGGTTGGCTCAGTAGGAAAGTTGAATGATTTCCACAGATTCTCATAGTCGCATGTTACCAGGCTTTTGAATCGGACTTGTATACTTTTGACAATCGACATGTTGAGCTTGAACGATCTGATAATTATGTTTGTTTAAAGTTGGCTCAAAATCTTACTAAGTAGGTAATAGGGTTATCGATATAAAGCATTCATTTATTTATACCAAAAGCTTCTTAACTATATTTATTCATTTTCTTAGAAACAATAGCTACAAATACTTTTTTTTTTCCTATAACAACAAGGAATATAACCATGACTAAGGACTTATACATGTGTCTTAGTTTGGAATTCGTTGATGATTTACTTTGAAAAAGCCGATTTTTAAACACACTTAAATCGACTTAAAGGCAAAAGGTTTCAAAATTTTCAATTTTCTCCATCTCGATACTTAATATTGACATTGTCCTCAACGTATAGTGTTTTGAATGAAGGTTAAGATTTAGAACACTACAATGGTTCACCCGGGGATGATTACAGTGGAATTAGTTAAATATGGAGGTTGACGTCATCTTTAGCTCTTTAACTTCAGTGTTTGGATCTTCAATTGGGATCATAGGAGCTTTAAAAAACAATCCAAGTAATACACACAAATTGAATCCTTATTGAATTAATATTTCCTTTTAGTTTTTTTAAATAAATAGTAATTGCAACTCAACAATTATCTAGTATAGTGTGATCATAGTATACATTCATTAAATTTATAGTTTTATTAAAAAAAATTATGTTAATTGTTGTGCTATTCGGTATGATCTTTTAAAGATTTTCCTTTGTCTACGACTCAAAGAGTTTTTCTTGATACATTATAGACTTGTACACTTGTCTAATAAAAGAAGGTCGGCCTTTAAGATCTTGTGGTACAAGATTTTAATAAAATGTTTCATTTAGATGTACCTGGTGGTGTGTCATAACGTAATTACTTTCCATAAATATAGATGACCAACAAATTTTGGGTTGAGAGATTCAATAAATCAACATTATTAGATTATTACCTTTTAGATGTAACTTTTTTCAAATGAGTTAAATTTGATTCTAATGCAGTTTAATAAAATATAAAAGTGGCATTAGAATATCTAATGCAACCCCTTTAATAAAAAAAATACACAATTATATTAAATTTGTAACATTTTTATTAAAAGGTTATAAATTTAACTAAAAAAAGCAATCTTTTTACTGAAAGTTTGCAAATTTTATTGAATGTTGCATATTTTGTCAGAAAGGTTGTATTGAGAAAATTCAAATGTTATTTTAAAATGTTGCACTGTTAAAAGTTAAATGCAACTATTATTTTAGAATGATTCATTTAGATGTACGTGGTGATGTGTCAGAACGTAATTACTTTCCATAAACTTTGACGACCAACAAATTTTGGCTTAAGAGATTCAATAAATCAACATTATCAGACTGTTACCTTTTAGAAGCAACTTTTTTCAAATGAGTTACATTTAACTCTAATGCAGTTTCGTAAAACATAAAAGTTGCATTAAAATATCTAATGTAACCTCTTTAATAAAAGTTACAAAATTATATTAAATTTGTAACATTTTCATTAAAAGGTTGTGAATTCAACCTAAAAAGCAACCTTTTTACTGAAAGTCTGCAAAATTTTATTGAAAGTTGAAACTTTTGTTAGAAATGTTGTATTGAGAAAATTCAAATGTAACTATTGTTTTAAAATGTTGCATTGTTAGAAGTTAAACGCAACTATTATTTAAAAATGTTTCATTTAGATGTACGTGGTGCTGTGTCATAACGTAATTACTTTCCATAAACTTTGACGACCAACAAATTTTAGGTTGAGAGATTCAATAAATCAACATTATCAAACTGTTACCCTTTTTTTACTTTGGGAGCTGCAGTATTGCAGGGGCGCTTTAAGCTAAGAAAAAAAACACACACAAGTTCGAAAAAGTCACAACACAGATTCAAACCCATAATCAATGTTATATTAACCAAGGCATAATCCACTAGAACACTTGTCAGTTTTATTATAGACGCACTCTAGTCTTTTTATATGGTATTCTATTAAATAATTCAAAAAAAAGTATGTGGAACTAGGGATGGAACTCCCATCTACTCTTTTGAAGACCATGTGCTCACCAGTCGGAGACTTTTTAGTATAAAGTTTCGTAAATGTATTAATTACTCTTTAGAAGACCATGTGCTCGCCAACTAGACTGGAGACCTTTTAGTATAAAGTTTCGTAAATGTATTAATTATACCAATCGGTGTTAGTAAATATATAGTATCTAATAACATAATCCTATTGTGAAACAACAAGCCTAATAGCTAAACAATATGAGAAAGAGATGTAGGGAGAAAGATCTTTATATTATTCATGGTGTGTGTTTACAATAAAATACATGGAATATATATAGGAGATGAAATCTTGGAGAACAAGCCAATCTATTTTTGGAGTTGATAACCATATAATATAATATATTTATAACACTCCCACTTGGTTATCAAATTAATACGCTTTGAGATGCTGACTCATTAAAAACGTTACTAGGAAAACCCAGTGGGACAAAACCTCAGCTAAGGGAAAAAGAGTGCAACACGCATTTTATCCCCCTGATACTTTTGGATCAGGTATGTTAGGTATGTTGCCTCATTAAAAACCTTACTAAGAAAACCCAATGGGACAAAACTTAGTCAAGGTAAAAAGAGTGCAACTTGAATAAGTCTCCCCCTCATTTTAACATGTATCCTTTAAGTGACGTGTCCATCTTCCTTGAAAGTTGATCAAAGCTTTTGTAGCCAATGATTTGTCTCTTGATCCCTTAATATGCAATCCTTTATGTTGAGCAATGTTGTATAATCTTCTAACGAGACTTTAGGTGCCTCCTTTCAAAAATATCATATGTCCACAACTGCGCTTTGTTACATTTCTACATCTACAAGACTAACCAAACTTGTTTTGATGGGTTAGTAAAATATAATCAAATATCCTTTATACCTGAAATATTTTTTGAACTCATTCCAATGTCTTTTTGCTTGACAAAGGCTATATCATGACAATAAGCTCAAGTGAAAGATATTATAACCATACATAGCTAGCAAAACATATTAATGTGCATATGCATTTAACGATGATATTTCTAGAGTGAGAATCTCTACTTTGCTAGGAGATAATAGGAATTTCTTATAACAAGTGACTTAACAACCTTTAACATACTTTAAGGTTCAACTATGTCCTTACTAAAATGTCCCTACATCATCTTCTAGATGTACTTGAAGGACTGATAAAATATAGTTACATATATACTCGAACTACAGTTCGAGTAATACTTTGACCGTGCCAAGGTCATTCAAAACTTCTCCCACTAAAAGCTCGACGGTTTCTCTCCATGATGCGATTATAGTGAACTTTTAAAAGTAGAATATTGATAAAAACATGGCTATTTTAATCAAACTTATATCCCTCTTTATGCGAATATCTCAAGTTGTACAACACTCGACCCAACTATTTAGCCATACGTATTTTTGTAGGTCCCTTATCTCGTATGGATCGTCACAAAACTGATAATCTACCAAGGGTGCGGAATCCTCTTGATAAATCGGATAAACAAAAACAAGAACAAGGATGAAGAACACGAAACAATTCACAAACTAATCTTCTGTGATTATCAAACTGATTGTTTAAAACCACTCAAGATCACCAGAACTCACAGCCAATTTCTGTGTTTTCTTTAGCACTCACAAACTCAAAATTGCACTCTCTCAAATGTCTAGAATGGCTAACCTAAAACCTATAGCTTATGGTTTTTTATATACTCACAAACCCCTTGCTATTCGAACTGGGCTAGGCACAAACTCGGACTTGGATTGGGCTTCTAATAAACTCGAATTCCTTTAAGTCTTCATAATCCAATCTTGTTTAATATCTAAAGACCAAGCCAAAGTTGTCGTCACAAAATATGCACCAACAAACTCCCCCTTGACATTAGCTTGCAAAGGTAACTTTAGTCTTCATAATCTCACAGTCTTTGGTCTTTGGATAGCGTCAGCTTCAACACGAATTCTGTCAGCAACAGACTCCCCCAAAGCTGATGCATCCAATCACCAAATCTTCCAAGTTTTGAGTCAGTAATCCAAGTAAGTCTTCACAGCATCCATTCTGCATTGTAGAAGGAGGACTCTACCAAGCAGCAACAAACTCCTCAACTCTTCACAACAACTTCTCAGCAACATATAGCTTCAATCTGTATACTATAAAACAAACATCTCGAGAAACCATAAGAATTTTTCAACACAGTTAAACAAATTATTATTATTCAAGAGATAGCTAAACTGTATCGCAGATTAAGCACTTTCAATTCAGCACCAACACGCAAAAATTTTCAATCAAACACACACAAACCTGCATGATTTAAAATTTTGAACTCACTTTCTAACACTGTCTCCCCCTATCGGTAATAACTCTTCTAAGAATAACAGTTTTCCGTACGTTAAGAATTTTTACAAAAAATGACACTATTTTTGGATTTTTATATTTTCTGAAAGCAAGTAAATAACAAAAGCTATAAACACCCTGTTTTTATGAGAATCACCGGTAAGAAGATCATATCAGCAAAATCAACCTGTTTTCACACTATTTGGATAATTCTTTATTTATTTTTTGTGAAAAGCAGTCCAAGACGATTACCAGTATGTTTGTCCACTTAAACAAAATGCATGAACATTTAAAGTTTCATTACCGTATGATATGTTAAGGTAATTTTATACTAATATACTAGCGTGTCCCATTTCAGGACATACCCCCATGATCAAGGTATGCACAAAGATTCCTCGTAGTTGGTGAGTATACCGACAACATCTGTTTAGTTTTACAACGATAGATAATTGGTGATCGGGTTAGTACTTTCGTACAACAAAGAGACCAATATCTAACGAGGGCTAAGACAAATACCAATTTTTGGTACGATTTATGCATTTTGCACATTTGAATGACTCTCTAGGAGAGCTTATTCATTTTCTAGGTTTTGGTATTTTTAGCTCTTTTAAGATATCCTGGTTGTGCCTAGGTCAGCATGTATCTGGATGCAGCAGAAGGACAACCCTTGTGACAACCCGAGTTTTCAAGGTCTTTCCTCGACACATTACTTGTTTACAAACTCTGTTTTTGTAAATTGTTTGCATATGAGTTGCATTACGGGTTGGTTAGTTAATATAAACTTGATATAAACTTATGAACTGTTTAAAAATTAAAACCATACTCGACGAAACATTGGTGTTTCGCCACAAACCATACTCGGCGAAACATTGGTGTTTTGCCATCACCTTAATTCGCCGAGGGAGTATTTCGTCGTATGGGCCTTCGGCCCAGATGAGGCCCAATAATGACTCAGTTATATTGTTTTGTTTTCAGACAATTATTAGGTAAGGCGATAGTTATCAAACCCTAGCTCTCTCTTCCAACTGCCGGTAGCACCCATCTGTTTCCTCGAAGACTTCTTGCACTTTCGTTATCGTCCCATCGATCGGTTAGCATCCCACTACACTACACATTGTTTGATGATTGTTATGTGTTGACTGTGATCTATTGTGAATGTAGGGATTTGTATTAGAAACCATAATCATATGTTGTGTTAATTAGGGTTTTGATATCTTAACGTTTAAGTCGATAGATTGGAACACGTATGATAAAGATCTGATGTCTTGTATTCAGTCATGCTCACTGCTTGGTTGACGATTCTGTTGCCATATGAATATGATGTTATCTGTGTGTAGGGCTGTAAACGAACCGAACGTTCAGCGAACAGTTTGTGAACCGTTCGGCAGGAAGTTCGTTTATGTTTGTTCGATTAGCTTAACAAACGAACACGTACAAAAAATTCCGTTCAGTTAGCTTAGCGAACGAACACGAACACATGCCTCGTTCGTTCGACTGCGTTCGTGAACGTTCGGTAATATGTTCGGTTACGTTTGTTCATATTCGTTCGTATTCGTTTGATTATATTAAAAAATAATAAATAATAAACCTTTTATCTATTGAAAACTTGAAACCCTATTTTTTCTAAGTTAGCTAAAATTTGGACATTCTAAACCATTTTTTGGGATAATTATGTCTAAGTTAGTTAAACTTGATTCATTGTTTGATAGTGTAGTACACTTCTTGTGTTTTGATTTATCATTTGATGGTTGTGTTTAACTACTTACATAATGTTTAAGGATGTCAATGTTTTTATTTTTATTTTTCAAGTTAAATATTCATTTTCGTTCGTTTTTATTTGCTTGTGTTCGTTTGTGTTCGAGACAAGTGTTCACGAACTGTTTGTGAACAGCTGAATTTCCTTAACGAACGAACATGAACATAAACTTATGTTCGGTATGCGTTCGTGAACAGTTCACGAACATGTTAATTTCCTTAACGGACGAACATGAACATCACCTTGTTCATGTTCGTTCGGTTCGTTTACAGCCCTATCTGTGTGCACAATTAGTGAATGATCGAGATTGTGACATTAAGCACGATGATTGTTTAGGGTGCTTATGATTAAGTATTGATTGCAATTGATCATTTGACATGACTAGGGATTGCTTTTTGATCGGTTTCGGATTATGGGAGGTGTTTACGGGATTTACGGTGAATAGTTAATTCAATGTATGAAACTGTTAAGGTCTCGGCAAATAACCATTGGGTGTTTCATCACCTGCACTTCGACGAATAACCATGATATTTCGTCGTTAACTTAGACCCGACAAAGAATGATCTTTCGTCATGGGTGTTTCACAAGAAAGACTTTCCATGAAAGACCAGTCTTTCGTGGAGAGTGCTGTAAATGAAAACAGACTGTGATGATTTCAAAACTCTAACTGTTACATGCTAACGATGTTAACTAGGAATGAGAAGCATGATCCAACTCGTGTGACTAGACAATACAAATGCTATTGGTTATTACGTGATACGCATGTTAACAATTGTACAGTAACTCTGTGATGAATGTAATCTGTATAAGATATGTGACTTGGGTGATTATGAAACTAATAAGTATTGTTAACCATGGTAGGGTTGGTTGATTAACTGGAATGGGTAACTTGATAAATACCGAGCAAAGCTAAGGTGAGTTCACTGCCTTTTTCAAGCATGCATCCCGGGGAGGGATATCGGGTAACGTTCCGGGGAGGAATGTCGGGTATTGGGTTTGACTGGAATGTTAAACCTAGGATGTTGGTTATTACACTCATTTCTATCATTAAGTCCCATCATATACCGAAATGGTTGCCGGGGAGGCAACGGGGTTATTAGTTGATAGTGCTATTAGGTTTGGCACCCACACACCGTACCGGGGAGGACGGTCGTGAACTAATTATCTTAACCACTTGACCAATGTGTGATAGAGCATTGGGGTTGGGCAAATAATCTGGAGCCATCTGCGGTACTCGAGTTAATAACAACATCTAATCTCTGAAATGTTTTATACTCATATCTGGTAACTAAAACGTGTTAACAAACTTTGAACTCACCAGCGTTGTCTGACACACTTGTCTGCATGCTTGCAGGTCGTTAGATTCTTGGTATGGACTTGCTATCTGGGAGTGCTGGAGTATAAAGACCCAAAACCTCAGATTTTGGCAATCTATCAACGCTAGATTTAAGGTCATTAAACCATACGAAACTGATGTGTTCCCCACTCATACTCAGTTCGTTATGTTTATATCACATTGGTAAGTTGATTATTTCATGCTTTGTGCCTACTGGTACATCATATGATGAAGCTGCTATCACATTTTAGCAATAAATTCAATTTGAGTGTGACAGTCTAACTTGCTGATGTACTATCATTTCTTCTTTTTCACACAGTGATAACTCATTTTTTATTTTCTATTTTTTATAATTTTCATTTTCCAATGTTTTTGGATTTTGTGGTTTTCTATTTTTTTATTTTTGATTTTTAAGAAAACAATAAAATATGTACAAAATTCTTATGAAAAAAAAGTTATTCAGGATTCCTCATCCCGTTGAGTTCGACTAAATGTTCAAAGTGAGCCCTGTCAAAAGCTTTAGTTTAAAGATCTGCCAGGTTATCTAGTGTGTCGACTCGATGAAGTTCAATTAGTTTATTTTCAGCACAATCCCGTATAAAATGATGACGAATGTCAATATGTTTAGTTCTACTGTGCTTTACGGGATCGTTTGTGATTGATATAGTGGCATTATTGTCTATCGTAATAGGAGTACGAGTGAAATCCAAACCGTAATCGTACATCTGCTGTTGTATCCAGAGAACCTAAGAGCAACAGCTACCCGCAGCAATATATTCAGCTTCACACATAGAGGTAGATACGCACGACTGCTTCTTGCATTGCCAAAACACAATCCTCCCTCCTAAGAACTGACAACCACCTGTAGTAGACTTTTTGGTAGACTTGCAACCTCCAAAGTTTGAGTGTAAGCAACAAACTTCAAATCAGTATCAGCTGGATACCACAACCCAAGTTTTGGTTTCCCCTCCAAGTAACGAAGAATACGCTTCACCGCTTTCATGTGTGACTCTTTCGGATTCGCCTGATATCTGGCACATTGACATATGGCAAACATGATGTCTGGTCTTGAAGCAGTCAAGTACATTAGAGAACCAATCATTGCCCTATACTGAGTTAGATTAACATCTTCAGTACTTTCGTGATCTGGGCCAAGATTGTGATTTTCGCAGATGGGTGTGTTGAAAGTAGAGCAATCCTCCATTTTGAATCGAGACAAAATGCCATACACATACTTTGTCTGATGTATAAACATCCTATCCTTTTTATGGTCAACATGTAATCCAAGAAAGAAGGACAGCTCACCCATAGCGCTCATTTCAAACTTGCTCTTCATCACCTTGTCGAACTCGTGACACATGTTTTCATCAGATGACCCAAAGATGATGTCATCCACGTACACCTGTACCAGCAAAAAATCTTCCTTCTTTCTCTTAATGAACAGTGTACTGTCAATCTGACCTCATTCAAAACCATGCTTTATCGTATGTGTTGACAGTGTCTCATATCAAGCCCTGGGCGCTTGATGTAATCCATAGAAAGCCTTATCCAGTTTGTAAACATGATCTGGAAATTCTAGATCAATGAACCCATCTGGTTGTGAGACATACACCAATTCCTGGACTTTCCCATAAAAACGCACTCTTCACGTCTAGTTGGTAAACTTTGAAGCCCTTGAATGAAGCAAAGGCGAGGAACAATCGAATTGCTTCCAACCTTACCACTGGTGCAAACACCTCATTGTAATTAATCCCTTCCTGCTGATTGAACCCTTTGAAAACTAATCGAGCCTTGTTTCTCGTTACAATTCCGCGATCATCTCTCTTGCATTTAACCACCCATTTTGTGCCCATCTCTATTTCACCTTTAGGCAGGTCGACTAACTCCCAAACCTTTTTAATCTGAAAGCTGGTAAAATTGAGGTTGTGTTTAATGTTGAAATTACGACATATAAGCCTCAACAATCAACGAGTGGTCCAACTGTATTATATGATTATGAAAGTGTGTTTAAATCATTTAATATTCCCGAGTTTTCAAATGCAGATGACTCTCAGTTGATTCAAACTATGACCAGCGAAGATGAAGAGGGTGACTTCATGCCAAGATCAAGTGTTTCAATGACAGATGCTTCGAAAACTTCCTCAAGTGCTGTTGTTTATGATTCAAGCGATAGTAAGTCTGAACCTATTCAGGGGGAGGATTTCACTAATCCGTTTGCAAATCAAAATGTTCAGGGAAAGGTTGGATCAAACCTGGGTGATAATTTAGAAGTTGATGCCATTGCTACTACACGAGCAAACATGGATCATCCAGTTGACATGATACTTGGAGATCCTGCTGCAGGTGTTCAGACAAGGAGAAACATAGCAGAGAGTTCGGGTCTGTATGCTACGATTGAGAAGACTAGGGTTATGAATGAGTTCTTGTATAGTTGTTTTATTTCCCAAGAGGAGCCGAAAAACATACACATGGCTCTGAAAGACAATTCATGGGTTGAAGCTATGCAAGAGGAATTAGCCCAGCTGCTGCACAGAAGTACTGACCTAATCACCAATTATCTATCGTTGTAAAACTAAACGGATGATTTCGGTATACTCACCTACTACGAGAAATCTTTGTGCATACCTTGATCACAGGGGTATGTCCTGAAGTGGGACACACTAATATATCAGTATAAAATTACCTTAACGTATCATACGGTAATAAAACTTGAAATGTTCATGCATTTTGTTTAAGTGGACAAACATACTGGTAATCGTCTTGGACTGCTTTTCACGAAAATTATATAAAGAATTATCTAAATAGTGTGAAAGCAGGTTGATTTTGCTGATATGATTTTCTTACAAATGATTCTCACAAAAACAGGGCGTTTATAGCTTTTGTTATTTACTTGCTTTCAGAAAATATAAAATCCAAAAATAGTGTCATTTTCTATAAAAATTCTTAACGTACGGAAAACTGTTATTCTTGGAGGAGTTATTACCGATAGGGGAGGAGACTGTGTTAGAAAGTGAGTTCAAAATTTTAAATCATGCAGGTTTGTGTGTGTTTGATTGAAAATTTTTGCGTGTTGATGCTGAATTGAAAGTGCTTAATCTGTGATATAGTTTAACTATCTCTTGAATAATAATAATAATTTGTTTAACTGTGTTGAAAAATTCTTATGGTTTCTCGAGATGTTTGGCTTATAGTGGCTATATGTTGCTGATAAGTTGCTTTGGAGAGTTGAGGAGTTTGTTACTGCTTGGTAGAATTCTCCTTCTACAATGCAGAATGGATGCTGTGAAGACTTACTTGGATTGCTGACTCAAAACTTGGAAGATTTGGTGATTGGATGCATCAGCTTAGGGGGAGTCAGTTACTGACAAAATTTGTGTTGAAGCTGACGCTATCCAAAGACCAAAGACTATGAGATTCTGAAGACTAAAGTTACCTTTGCAAGCTATTGTCAAGGGGGAGTTTGTTGGTGCATATTTTGTGACAACAACTTTGGCTTGGTCTTTGGATATTAAACAAGATTGGATTATGAAGACTTAAAGGAATTCGAGTTTATTAGAAGCCCAATCCGAGTCCGAGTTTGTGTTTAGTCCAGTTCGGTTTTCATGTGTATTGTATGGGCCTAGCCCAGTTCGAACAGCAAGGGGTTTGTGAGTATATGAACAACCTTAAGCTATAGGTTTTAGGTTAGCCTTTCTAGACATTTGAGAGAGTGCAATTTCGAGTTTCGGAGTGCGAGAGAATACACAGAAATCGGGTGTGAGTTCTGGTGTTCTTGAGTGGTTGTAAATAATCAGTTTGATAATCACAGAAGATTAGTTTGTGAATTATTTCGTGTTCTTCATCCTTGTTCTTGTTTCTGTTTTTTCGGTTTATCAAGGGGATTCCGCACCCTTGGTATATTAACAGTTTTGTGACGATCCATACGGGATAAGGGACCTACAAAAATACGTATGGCTAAAATAGTTGGGTCGAGTGTTGTACAACTTGAGATACTTGCATAAAGAGGGATATAAGTCTGATTAAATTAGATATGTTTTTATCAATATTCTACTTTTAAAAGTTCACTATAATCGTAATTTATAGTGATGATGTCTAGGCATCATGGAGAGAAACCGTCGAGCTTTTAGAGGGAGAATTTTTGAATGACCTTGGCACGGTCTAATTATTACTCGAACTGCAGTTCGAGTATATATGTAACTATATTTTATCAGTCCTTCAAGTACATCTAGAAGATGATGTTGGGACATTTTAGTATAGACATAGTTGAACCTTAAAGTATGTTAAAGGTTGTTAAGTCACTTGTTATAAGAAATTCCTATTATCTCCTAGCAAAGTAGAGATTCTCATTCTAGAAATATCATCGTTAAATGCATATGTACATTAATATGTTTTGCTTTCTATGTATGGTTATAATATCTTTCACTTGAGCTTATTGTCATGATATAGCCTTTGTCAACTGAAGAGACAATGGAATGAGTTCAAAAAATATTTTAGGTATAAACGATATTTGATTATATTTTACTAACCGATCAAAACAAGTTTGGTTACTCTTGTAGATGTAGAAATGTTACAAAGCGCAGTTGTGGATATATGGTATTTTTTAAGGGAGGCACCTAAAGTCTCGTTACAAGATTATACAACATTGCTCAACATAAAGGATTGCATATTAAGGGATCAAGTGACAAATCATTATCTACAAAAGCTTTTATCAACTTTCAAGAAAGATGGACACACATCACTTAAAGGATACATGTTAAAATGAGGGGGAAACTTATTCAAGTTGCACTCTTTTTCCCTTGACAAAGTTTTGTCCCATTGGGTTTTCTTAGTAAGGTATTTAATGAGGCAACATACCTGATCCAAAAGTATCAGCGGGATAAAATGCGGGTTGCACTCTTTTTCCCTTAGCTGAGTGTCACACCCCGATTTTCCACGTGTCACCGGTGGGCCCGGTGGGGGATTATCGTGACGTGGTTGGCAACGTAATAGTCAAACAACACAATATTCAATATGCACAGCGGAAGCAATTGAAAATATAATACAACCGAATTTATTATTGTAATATTCAATGCCACAATGTACGGATGTTTATCCACAGATGGATCGGCAATAAATAGGAAACAATTGTTCAACAGACTTCGGCATCCTAAGCTTGCGAAACTTTTAATGATGCTAAGGAGAAATCACAGCCAATTACGCTTAGTACCTGCATTTAATCTTTTTGGGAAAATACGTCAGTTTACACTGGTAAATACAATCAACTGACTCATTTTGGAAAATGATTGAAAATTGGTTTGGATGCACATGGCATAAACATTTTTATTTTAACTTGGGAGAATCATATAATATTATAATCTTGTGAACGAATTACATGTTACTTATGCGTTCAGTCGCCCGGAACTAGTCCGGGTTAAAGATCAATAAACACACCACTTCAGTGAGTTATACACGGGAGTACGCCTACACCCCGTGCTCAGGTCGTGGCCATCTCGTAAGATGATGCCAGGGATATCCGGGACATGGTCATTAACCCCCCAAAGGCTGTAAAGTAAATAAGACTGTTTAAAACGAGCCGATCAAATTATTCAACTACCCACTAAGCGTGGAGATTTGATGCCCGATCAAGCGGTACGCTATGTACCGTAACCCAAGCCCGTATAGGGAAAATAAGTTAAAAGTATTTACCTGATGCAAAGTATAAATCACAATAAGCAAAATGCACGTAGCTTTTACTGGTTCTCCTAATCTGGAACGAAGGTTTAATATAACCTATTAGAATACTAACGGGTCTTTTATTAAGCTTAAGCTTAGACCGGCTAGTTTCAAAGATACGGTTCGTACGCACGATTAAGCGAAGACCGGATAGAATGTGATTTAGACCCGACAAGTTCAGAGACTTGTTTAATATGGGTTTATTATTCACATTCAGGATTTTGAGATGAAACCGATAAGGTTTGACCCGTGTTGGTTAATTTATGTAAACTTGTTACATAAACCGAACCGAACGTGTAAAATGCGTAACGGGTATCCGCAAGAGCCATATACAGGTTTCCTAAGTTAATATGCTTCAAATATGTTGTGACATCAGTAGGATGTCTTTCATTATGCCCCGAACTAATTTAAACACAAACTATGCCCCGTAGGGGTAGTTTGGTCATTTTAAAGATTTGTAAAAGCGCTTAGATGTTTAACTGAGTTACAGGTCTGATGTAAACAGCAAACATACTCAATTTGATGAGTTATAACAGTAGGCTAAAGCATATATGTGAAATTTATCATTTTTAACCAAACTATGCCCCGTAGGGGTATTTTGGTAATTTCACATAAGCCGAAAAGCTCAAAAACGAATTCTGAGTTAATCAACCTTTTCTTACTGTTAAAATATCATAATTTTCCTCATATATCAGTAGGTATCAACCCGGGTATGTTCAATATGATTTTAAAACATACTATGCGTTAAAAACGCTAAATAAGGCGATTAAAGGCCATTTCCGGGTTTAAAACATACTTAAATCTCATCAACCAGAAGGCTTAGAATAAATTATTTATCATATGTGATCAGTAGCAAAAGGTTTGGAGTCGTTTCGATAAGTAAAACTCATTTTATGGCCCGTAAGGGCAAAACCGACAATTACCGGATTAAGCCTACGACTATGAGTTATGCTCATCCTAAAATTAATTAAAAATCTTTAAAATTCCCAAAATAATATATTACATCAGTGGGTATTAAGTTTGATACAAAAAAGTAGGCTTAACTAGGCTATATGCTAATTACGCCATTTTATTAACATAAAGCATTAAATTTGCGATATTGAGCATAACTCTTAATCTACAAGTCAAACTGAGGTCAAACTTTGCATACAAGTTTGTATATCAGTATTTAAGGTTTCTACACTTTTACATTTTCATAAATCACTTTTTAAGGTAATAAGGGCATAACGGTCAACATATGAGCAATTAACGGAAACATGCATATTAATTGGATAACTAATGAACCAACGTGTATAATCACAGAGGGTTGTTCTAACATGTATCCTAATCCAATTAAAGCTCTGAGGCATTTCTAAAACATGCCTAAACGGGTCGGAACTGAAAGTCAAAGTGAAAGTCAAATTATGTGACTTTCGGTTCCGAACCGGGTCTAAACAGGAAATAGTCGGGTTGAACATGTTTGGACATGTTCTTACACTTATTGCTAAGTTATAACACTGATCAAACAGGTTATATATGTTCTAGATAGCTAATTATGCATAAATGACATTTTAAGCATCCTGTTGACTTTTTAATTATAAGTTTGACCCGACTTTTGACCTGGTTAGAGTGGTGATCAGGGGAAACCCTTTTGAGGTTTTATTACCCACATAAATACCAACTCATAACTACTTTCACTTCGACTAATCACTTAGCTAACAATGACTAATCGTTAAGTCAACCGTTAATTACGACGGTTTGACTTTTAAGCTAAAACTAAGCTAAAAATTAATTTAGAAAGGATTAGCCAACTTACTGAAATCCTAAGCTTGATTAGGAAGGAATTGGGTCTGCTTTGAAGCTCCAGAAGGCTCCTCAATTGCAGAATGAAAGTGTGATCAAAGTTGTTGCACTTGTGTGGTTTATATAGTGAACAAAGTCACCATAATGTGTTGACAACTAAGTCTAGCACTAACCACAACCTTCCAACATGTGTCCTAGATGTTTAGGGGTTGATTAGGGGCCAAGAGATATGAGGAAAATCGTTTGTAGGTCGAAAATTGTGTTAAAACTGGCAACAGCCGGTTTTTTGATGCTGGGTGTTACCTTACGGACCTCAAGGTCCCCAATGTTGAGGTCCTCAAGGCTGTCATCAGGGCAAAAATCACTTTTTCAGTTTGCATCCCTGGCTCTTGGTTCTTCGAAAGGTCAATCCACCTTTACTCTTGCAATTTGAACCCTCTAAATTGACACACAAGGGCTTCAAGGTTTATACCTACTTTATTTAGTCCTTGATCACTTTGTTATCACTCGAAAAGTCATAATTTTCAACATTGACGCTTTAACCCCTCGTACACGAATATTGTCATAACTTTCTCATACGATAACGAAACTTTATGAAATTTTAATCGTGCATTCTAATGAGCATAATTAATCTTTACAAAGCTTTGGGTTTGCTAAAAAGGTCACTCAGAGGTATAACTTAAACATGTTGACACATTTAGCCCCTGTAGTTTGTAATCTCTCACTTTTAGCTTCGTATGATCCATGATTTATTCGTTTGAAGGTATGAGCATCATGTAGGGCTAATGTACAATACATTTATCCATTGTTGACATTTAGAACTCGTATATTTACATACTTTCCATGATTGTCAACTTTAGTCCTTCTAGAACATTATTTCACACGTTCAAACATATGACACGTGTCAACACATTATAGGACGTGAATTTTCGAGGTGTTACACTGAGGTTTTGTCCTACTCGGTTTTCTTAGCAAGGTTTTTAATGAGGCAGCATCTCCAAACGTATTAAGTTAATAACCAAGAGGGAGTGTTATAAATATATTATATTATATGTTTATCAACTCCATAAATAGATTAGCTTGTTCTCCAAGATTTCATCTCCTGTATATATTCCTTCTATATTATTGTAAACACACACCATGAATAATATAAAGATTTTTCTCCTTACATCTCTTTCTCATATTGTTTAGCTATAGGCTTGTTATTTCACAACAGGATTATGTTATTAGATACTATATATTTACTAACACTGACTAGCATAATTAATACATTTATGAAACTTTATACTAAAAGGTCTCCAGTCTAGTTGGTGAGCACATGGTCTTTTAAAGAGTAATTAATACATTTACGAAACTTTATACTAAAAAATATCCGACTGGTGAGCACATGGTCTTCAAAAGAGTAGATGGGAGTTCCATCCCTAGTTCCGCATACTTTTTTTGAACTATTTAATAGAACTTTTAAGGGGTATTGGATTTTAATAATCCCAAGTTTCACTAATTGGCCGGTAATAATCCCAACTTCAAAAATAGCCTACAACAGTCCCAACTTGTAAGATTTTGGCCACCAATGATCCTTTGCTAACTGGGTTATAACCCAGTTAGTTTTTTGCTGACTGGACTGCTGACGTGGCACCATCACCACCTCCGGTGACCTGCAACTTATTCCGTCGACCCGTTTTACCCCTGAAACCACCAAACGAGACCACCACCAATCATCTCCGACCTCCTGTAATCTTCTCCGCTGCTCAGAAGTTCAAAATACCCAACTCTGGTGACCTGCAACTTATTCCGGCGACCCGTTTTACCCCTGAAACCACCAAACGAGACCACCACCAATCATCTCCGACCTCCTGTAATCTTCTCCGCTTCTCAAAACTAACTGGGTTATAACCCAGTTAGCAAAGGATCATTGGTGGCCAAAATCTTACAAGTTGGGACTGTTGTAGGCTATTTTTGAAGTTGGGATTATTACCGGCCAATTAGTGAAACTTGGGATTATTAAAATCCAATACCCCTATAAAAAGTCTAGAGTGCGTCCATAATAAAACTGACAAGTGTTCTAGTGGATTATGCCTTGGTTAATATAATATTGATTATGGGTTTGAATCTGTGTTGTGACTTTTTCGAACTTGTGTGTTTTTTTTTCTTATCTAAATACAAGCTTAAAGCGCCCCTGCAATACTGCAACTCCCAAAGTGAAAAAGGATAACAGTCTGATAATGTTGATTTATTGAATCTCTGAACCCAAAATTTGTTGGTCGTCAAAGTTTATGGAAAGTAATTACGTTATAACACAGCACCACGTACATCTAAATGAAACATTTTAAAATAATAGTTGCATTTAACTTTTAACAATGCAACATTTTAAAAACAATAGTTACATTTGAAGTTTCTCAATACAACCTTTCTAACAAAAGTTGCAACTTTCAATAAAATTTGCAAAAGTAAAAAGGTTGCTTTTTTTAGTTAAATTCACAGCCTTTTAATAACAAGGTTACAAATTTAATATAATTTTGTATCTTTTTATTAAAGAGGTTGCATTAGATATTTTAATGCAACTTTTATGTTTTACGAAACTGCATTAGAATCAAATGTAACTCATTTGAAAAAAGTTGCATCTAAAAGGTAACAGTCTGATAATGTTGATTTATTGAATCTCTTAACCCAAAATTTGTTGGTCGTCAAAGTTTGTAGAAAGTAATTATGTTATGACACATCACCATGTACATCTAAATGAAACATTTTAAAATAATAGTTGCATTTAACTTTTAACAATGCAACATTTTAAAATAATAGTTACATTTGAATTTTCTCAATACAACCTTTCTAACAAAAGTTGCAACTTTTAACAATGCAACATTTTAAAATAATAGTTACATTTGAACTTTACCCATCTTATTCAAATATGCATATGTATTTACTCTTGATGAGTTTTGCTACATAAACTTACGTATTTAGATATCTATATCATATGCAAAAATGTCATGAACACTTGCTTTTATCTCCAAAATCCATATTGTACCATGCGTGTACACTATTTATTGAGATATCACAATCACTTGCTACAAGTTTCTATGTACATTTCTTGGTGCACAAGTATTACATCGTTAAGATGTTTCAATTAACCTTTTAAGCACCCAATTGCTTTAGAAACTCATCAGGAGTTTCAATTATATCCAACATCTAAAAAATCTTAACATATTCAAATCCGAATATGTATAAAATGATCACATTGTTCTCGAGAACTTACATTACATGACTTACATAATTTAATCTTTCGACACTCTCATGTAAACTTTCAGTATCAAGTGATACATAACATTTATAAGACGAATATCAATTCTCTCTTTATATTACCAGCTTGTGCACATTTTGAAAATAAAGAGCATATTCCCCTGGAATCTCGGATGGAATAAGTTCTCTTCGAAACATACCTGCAAAACAAGCCAAAAAGTGATGGAAACAATTGTTAGTTTAGGATAATAATGAGGATCTTGGATCCTTATTCTTGCAGCGTCTTCTGAGGATCCTTAATTCAAACTGAACTGAGGATCTGTGATCCAAGCTACACTTGAGGATCCGTGATCCATAGGCTGTGAAATTCCATCCCTAACAATTGCCCCTAAACATGATTGGTTGATATCTAATTAGATAGTCATGTTTCAACTTAATTCGGACTAGCCGTTGCTTATGGATATAGCCATTGCGATGCTGATGACAGCGTTAGTCATCACCTGCAACCATAATCATTATAAATAGGTTAGAGATAAGGATCAAATCCTACATGTATACTCGAGACCCTCTTCTTTAAATCCACATCCGAAGATCCTAGCAGGTAAAACCTTCTCTCTTCTCTCTAATCTTTCAATTTTCGATCCTCTGTTTTCTGAAAATCTATGGCGAAGATGAATACTCGCTCCTCCCTAGCCAAAAATCCTGATCATAAAAGTCCATTAAAGAGTCAGGGTTTAACAAAAAACCCTTCAATGGAGCTGTGTCGATTTACTGATCCTGAAGTTGATCAGTTCCGATCCTGCTTCCCTGATGGCGCCATCTTCAGGCCTTTCGATTCTTCTACCAAAAGTGACTGTGTGTCAGACACATGGATCACCTTCCCTGCAGCCCCTTTTCAAATAGGGTTTACCTATCCCTTCCCTGTTCTCACATAGGGATTCTTCACACTAACCGGCCTTTGCTACATCCAAGCGATGCCGATGGTGTGGAGGGTCCTGTACACACTTGAACACATAATAGAACAGGAAGGCATAGACATAGGGATGTCTGAATTGAGCCAACTCTACAACCTGGTCAGCCATGGATCCTACTGATACCTTTTCAAATCCAAACCTCAAAAGCCTGTCCCAATCTTGAAAACCACCAAGAATGACACAAACTGGAGGAATCAATTCTTCTTCGTGAGGAGGGATTCTATTCCAAATGGGAACCAACTTCCCGAAAAGTGGAACACTGATGGTAGGATATAGGATCCTTAGATCAGGGTAACCGGCAAGAATCCTTCTTTTCTGCTGAGGATAACTGATCCTTCTTTACTGTTTTGTTTATGCAGCCATCAGCCTATCTCACATTCAAGAATCACCTGTCACTCTGGCAAGAGTTGAAGCTTTCTGGAAACTAGATCCTGTAATCAGAACATTTCCACCCAAGTTAAAGGTTCCAGAAGAAGTGTCATCCACCTCCTACACCATGTCAAGTAAGTATCCACATTTGTGTATATATAAATGTTAAGTAAGATTAGAATATGAATACTTATCTGCATATTATGCTTGCAGGTGCTCGCAAATCTTCCAAATCTGCTTCCAGGTTTAGCGTGGGTGACCTCCAGGAGTATGCATCCTCACTGTCCATCAAAAAAGAGCTAGCTGCGAGCCCAAGAATCCAAGAGCCTAAGGGCATGAGCACTAGGGGTAAGGGAACCAAGAGGAAGAAGCCTGCTGAACCCGCTGATGGCCTGCCTCTGATGGAACATCAAGTTCAAGAATATGTCTCCGAGGTAAGGATTTCATATCCTAAAATTTGCACTTCTCTTGAGGATATAGGATCCTTAATACTAAAATCTTTTATTGCAGAAATTCACTGAAGTCCGGATCCTCATTGATCAACACGTAGCCGAGGGTGAGCAGAAATGCCTTGAACTTCAAGCCATTGCAGTTGCCAAAGATAAGAAGATCTCCCATCTTGAGAAAGAAATAAAATGCTGCAAAAGGAGCTGCTGGTTGTTGAGATGAAGGCCCAAAAGGACAGGATGGAAATCATGGATGGGGCCAAACTCTCTGCTACTATCGCCATGCTGAAGATCAAACTGCAGATGGCCAAGGAGGCTGAGGATCCTGCCTTTAACCGGTCCACCTGGGACTTGGAGGCTTGGAAGGAGAGGCTAGCTGAGCTTGATGATGAGGATGAACAAGAGGAGGCAGCAGCTCTTGAAGCCGGAGGTAGCGGATTGAAGGATCCTGAGGAGGCAGCTGGTGGCGATGGCAAAGGTGGTGATGAGAAGGTGGTGGAGGCAGCGAAGGTGTAGGCTGCATGAATGGGTGATGATGGATATTTCTAGACGCGGCCGGAGCCCATTTTTTATGGTTTTTATTTGGTGGTGTTTTTATTCTGAACAATGATGGTCTATAACTAAACAATAGTCTTTAGGGTTAAGGATCACGGATCCTTGGAATAGTAGGGGTAACAACGGTGGATGGGTCCTTCTGTTTGTGGAGGATGAAGCCTTTGATGCCCCTCATCTTTTGATTTCCTACACTCAATGAGCCTTATGAATATGGACACCCTTTGCCTACCCAAGCGGACGGGCCACGTATTGCTGGTAGATGTTTGGGTAGGCAATTTTGACAACCTTTAAAGGGTTAATTATGACAAAATAAATAAAACTTTAACTTTTGGCTATCTTTGTGTTATTCATTTTGTATACATTTATTTGTCAATTGTCATTGTACAATTTTAGAATTTACAAATTATTGATGAAAGTGTAAAAATCAGTGTGTATCAAATAGTTTTAGGATATGATCAAGGATCAAATATCCTTTAATTAAAAGGTTTGAAAAGTGAAATGATTTATGATCACATATTCTATTGTCAAAGAATAAGGGTAAAATTAATAAATCAAGAATAAAGTTAAAGTAAATAAGGATCATACCAGAGAATCCAAGTTAGGATCCTATATCCTTAACAGTTACAAGTGTGATAATTAAAAGATAAAACCTTGTAGAGATTTAGGATCCTGGATCCTTAATTGTTTAGCTTTGGAAACCTGCAATAGGATGTAACTTGGGACAAAGCCAGTTGTCAAGGAAAATATTAGTATCTGGGGACAAGCCTAATAAGCTGGGGACAAGCCCAAAACTAGGGACAAGCCCAAAGAATCTTATGTAAACTGGAGTTTGGCCCAAACTGGCGACTATCCAAACTTAGTGACATCAAGATGCCAAAACCTTAGTTAACGTGAAAACGTTAGAAACCTTACGAAAGGATGTATGGTACGTCTACCATTATACTTAGGATCCTAAATACAGCCATTATAATGAAATTGTCAGCCCCGAAAGTGGGTACTGGTCCCATTGCCTTTAACTGCACTAGGATAATCATGCGCAACTGGAGAAAGTGTAAGAACCTGATTCGTAGAAGGTAGTGGATACCTTAAACTGGGGACAAGCCCAATGAACTAGGGATAAACCCAAAGACTTAGGAGATTTCACTGAATACTTAATCCTTTGTCAAAGATGTACCAACTTCTATAAAACTTAGAACTTAGTGAAGAAGGATAAAGGATCCTGGATCCTTCACCTTGTAAACAAATATATTAAAGAACTAAAGAAATAATAATCAAATCATTACAAGAGTGAGGATCCTGGATCCTTAACCATAATTCTGTCTTAGCTGAGGATCCTTGATCCTTATTACGTAAAGTATTTTTTAAGATAGACAGCATTCCAAGCCCTTGGTAATAGATCACCTTCCATTTTTAATAAACGATATGCCCCCTTTCCTGCCTCAGCTTCAATCAGATAGGGGCCTTCCCACTTTGGTGCTAACTTACCATCAGCAGGATTTGTGGTATTTTAGAATGCTTTCCTCAACACCATATCACCAACTTGAAACTTTCTGATCCTGACACTCTTGTTGTAAGCTCCAGCCATCATTTGTTGATAGCTAGCCAATCTTATCCTTGCTAAATCCCTGAGTTCTTCTATGGTATCCAAATCTTGAACCAAGTTTTCAGCATTTCCTTCAGGATCACGGATGCTTGTTCTTGCAGTAGGGACTACCATCTCTGTAGGGATCACAGATTCAGCTCCAAATACTAAAGAAAATGGAGTCTAGCCAGTAGCATTCTTGGGAGTTGTTCTATCATCCCGTAATACATAGGGTAGCTCTTCTGCCCATTTTCCCTTCTTGGATCCAAGCTTCTTCTTCAAGTTGTTGATGATGATCTTGTTAGATGATTCTGCTTGACCATTAGCTTGTGGGTTGACTGGTGTTGACGTTATCATCCTAATCCCCCAGCTGTCACAAAATTTAGTAGTTCTATTCTCAATAAATTGGGATCCATTATCACAAACAATTTCATAAGGAATGCCAAATCTAGTAATGATGTTTCTTTTAATAAAGGATATAACTTCCTTTTCTCTGACTTGTGCAAAGGCTTCAGCTTCTATCCATTTGGAAAAGTAATCAATCATAGTAAGGATAAATACTTTTCCTCCTGGTGCCTTGGGTAGTTTGCCAACTATATCCATTCCCCATCTCATAAATGGCCATGAAGAGGATATAGGATGCAGGAGCTCTACTGGTTGATGAAGGATATTGCTATGTCTATGGCAAGCATCACATTTCTTCGCATAATCCACAACATCCTTCTTCATGGTGGGCTAATAGTATCCTGTTCTAAGGATCCTTGAGAATAGTGCTCTGCCCCCAGTGTGGTTTCCACAATCTCCTTCGTGAAAATCTTTGAGAACTTCTTGGATTTCTGGATCCTTGATGCACCTTAGATATGGACCTGCAAGAGATCGTTTATATAATATGTTATTTAGTATTGTAAATTGAGATACCTTGACTTTGAAAAATCTAGGATTTTCTCCATTAGGGATCTCTCCATGTTGTATATAACTCATGATTGGAAGGATCCAGTATCCTGAATTTGATTGTGCACCATCACTAGGTATGATTGCAGAATCCTCCACTATCTCCATAGTTGTGTGATCCTCAATAGCAGGAGCTAGGATGTGAATAATCAGTATCCTAACATCCTCTGGATTCTTTAATGATGATCCAATATTGGCTAAAGCATCAGCTTCTGCATTGTCTTCCCTGGGTACCTGTGTTAAGCTAAAAGAAGCAAAAGAGTCTGCCAATTTCTTGACTATCTCAAGATATTTGATTAGTCTTTCACCTTTAACAGCATAAGAACCATTAAAGTGGTTAGTGATTAATAAAGAATCTACATGTACCTCAAGATACCTGATCCTCATGTGCTTGGCAATTTGCAAACCAGCTATTAAGTCTTCATATTCAGTCTCATTATTAGTAGTTTGAAACTCACAAGCAATTGAGTGGGGTAATATGTCCCCCTGTGGCGATTTTAGTAGTATTCCTAGTCCAGTTCCTTTGACATTTGAAGCCCCATCTGTGAAGAGTATCCAAGGATCCTTAGTCTCTTCAAGTTGTTGAACTTCCAATTCAGCTTCCGTTTGTAGATCACTACTGAAATCAGCCACAAAGTCAGCAAGGGCTTGGGATTTAATGGCAGTTCTTGGTTCATATTTGATATCATATGCACTAAGCTTGACTGCCCATTTTGCCATCGTTCCTGACATTTCAGGTTTCCTGAGAAGATTCTTGATAGGGAAGTTAGTCTTAACAATAATAGGATGAGTTTCAAAATAATGGCGTAATTTAGTAGATGCCATGATTAAAGCAAGAATAAGTTTTTCTATATGAGAATACCTGGACTCAGCAACAAGTAGACATTTACTTACATAGTATACAGGATGTTGAGTACCTTCATGATCTTTAACAAGGACTGCACTTACTGCCTTAGAAGAAACTGCTAAGTATAAGGATAATATATCCCTTTTTTCTGGTTTCATTAAAGTTAGAGCTGAGGATAGGTAATCCTTAAGGGCCTTGAGGGCATTCTCATGCTTTTCAGTCCACTCAAATTTCTTGTTCTTTCTTAGGATGTCATAGAATTCCTTGCATTTCTCTGATGACTTTGAGCTGAACCTGTTCAAGGCTGCGATCTTTCCTGTCAATCTTTGCACATCCTTGGCATTGGCAGGAGACTTAATATTCATAATAGCCTTGATTTATTTGTTCTGGACTTGCCTCTATCCCTCTTTTTGTCACCATATAACCTAGGAACTTGCCAGCTTTTACACCAAAGTGGCACTTGGAAGGATTCAATTTCATGTTGTATCTATCAAGGATATCAAATGCTTCCTCCAGATCTCTAAGGTGATCCTCAGCTCTTTTGGACTTAACCACCATGTCATCTATATAGACTTCCATTGCGTGTCCAATTTATTCTTTAAACATCATATTAACTAGCCTTTGGTATGTAGCACCTGCATTTCTTAGTCCAAAGGGCATATCAATTTAACAGTAGATACCAGTAGGGGTCATAAAGGCTGTATCCTCTTGATAAGATGGGTTTCATCTGAATTTGTTGAAATCCAGATGAAGCATCCATAAAAGTTAACAACTCATGACTCGTTGTAGCATCCACCATGGAGTCAATGTGGGGTAATGGGAAAAGATCCTTGGGACATGCCTTATTTAAATCAGTAAAATCGACACATACCCTCCACTTTCCATTTTTCTTTTGAATAACAACCACATTGGCTAACCACCTTGGATACTTTACCTCTCTAATCATACCTGCTTTGAGCAGTTTATCTACCTCCTCTTGGATGATGGCATTTCTTTTAGGTGCAAACTTCCTCCTTTTCTGATGCATGGGCTTGAAAGACCTGTCAATGCCAAGTTTATGAGTAATGACATCTTTAGAAATACCTGTCATGTCTTCATGTTTCCAGGCGAAGGTAGCTTTTCTCCTTTTTAAGAAGAATACTAAATTCTGTTCAATTATGTCAAGGATCCCGGATCCTATAAAAATCTTGGATTCAGGATCCTCAAGGTTCAATAAAATGTCTTTGACATCTTGTTCTCTTGCCTCTAGGACATCCCTTGGAGGATACTTTAATTGTTATGCTCCCCGAGGTCTTGAGGCTGGCTTCATTGATGAAGTGTAACAATTCTTGGCCTCTTGTTGATCACTCTCAATTTTCACCACACCCCATGGAGTGGGGAGTTTGACACACTGATGATATGTAGAAGGGACTGCTTTCATATCATGTATCCATGGCCTGCGAAGGATAACATTACAACAAGATAAGCAATCTATAACACAAATTTTTTTAATAGAATTTACTCCCTCTATGTAAATAGGAAGTTTGATGTCCCCCAATGTATTCTTGGTTTCTCCACTGAATCCCACAAGAACTGATGATCTTGGGATAATTTCTGATTCAAGAATGTTCATTCTTTTGAGGACATCAAGTTGGATAATGTTCACTGAGCTTCCCCATCTATGAGAATCCTGCGAACAAAATGGTTAGAAATAAACAATGTAATAACAAGACCATCATGATGAGGATCTTGAATATCTACACGGTCATCCTCATCAAAGGATATGACTTTTTGCTCTGAAAGGATAGAAGTTCGAATAGGCCTATCCCCATTCTCCAATTTTGTCTCTTTAGCATGTCTCTTGGCTGCTGAAAAGGAAGTGCCACATATATCAAATCCACCAGAGATAAAGTTGATAATCTGTGCATCGACTGGAGGAGCAGGAGCCCTTTCTGGGATTTTTTCAGGATCCTGGATCCTTGATTTCTTTCTTCCAAATAGTTCCTTCAAATATCCTTTGCTCAACAGGTAACCGATCTCTTTTCTAAGTGCTATGCATTCATCGGTGAGATGACCAAAATCTTCATGATATGCACACCATTTGGATTTGTCTTTTGTGGCAGCCGGCTTGTCATTCTTTCTAGGCCACCTAGCTTTGTCACCTAAATTCTGCATTGCAAGGATCAGTTCATTGTTATCAACAACAAAGCAATAGTCAGAAATAGGAGGATAATCCTCATCATCTTCTTCTTGCTCCATAGAATGCATGTTTTGATTATCAGATTTGTTGTAGGATTTGGATTTGTTTTTCCTGAAATAGGATCCTTGCTTTTCCTGCTTCGAGGATCCTGACAGTCTCTCCTGGATCCTTTTATCATCCTCTAACCGGATGAATCTAAGGGCCCTAGTTCTTACTTCATCAAGGTTCCTGCAAGGTGTCATTACAAGATCATCATAGAATTGTGAATCCTTAAGCAAACCCATTTTAAAAGCTTCCACAGCTGTTGTAATATCTAAATTGGGAATTTCTAAGGATTCTCTACTGAATTTAGTTATGTAATCCCTTAGTGATTCATTGTTACCTTGAGTTACCCTATATAAGTCACTAGTTAAACGTTCAAATCTCCTACTGCATGAAAATTGGCTATTGAATAAGTTAACCAAATTAGCAAATGAAGTAATAGAATAAGGAGGAAGACTTAGCAGCCATTTAAGAGTTGATCCTGTCAGTGTGGATCCGAAACCCTTGCATAGACATGCTTCTGTTAACCTTTCAGGAATGAGGTTAGTCTCCATTCTCTCCTTGTATTGAGCTACATATTCTTCTGGATCAGTTATGCCATCATAGAGCTTCATATTCGGTATCTGAAACCTCTTTGATATCTCTGCATCATATATAGGTGGTGCAAAGTGAGATATCCTGTGACTTCCATCCGGAATTTCAGGAATGGGTTTAACCACTCCTAGAACACTGGATATCATATCCTTGAGTTTTTGCAACTCCCTAGCCATAGCTTGGTTGATTCCTGGTTCCTGCACAAAGCCATGGTTAGTGTTATAAGATGTGTTTAAAGTGTTACCTCCTGATTGATTTGAGGCTGGGATTCCTGATGTGATGTGACAACCCTCACTAAACCAGGTATCCGTACGACTTAATTAATAATTAATTACTGCTTAATTACTGTGCTTGCTTGAACTTGTGAATAAACTGCTACTTGAATACTG
The DNA here is from genome assembly GCA_030545235.1 of Helianthus tuberosus. Lineage (NCBI taxonomy): Eukaryota > Viridiplantae > Streptophyta > Magnoliopsida > Asterales > Asteraceae > Helianthus > Helianthus tuberosus. The sequence continues at coordinate 164,275,136 of CM060359.1, forward strand.
ATACATGTACTTACTTGCATCATACTTTACTTGCTGTCACTACATTATTTACATGCTGAACCTTAGTGACAAACATGATGCACAAAAAGCACAGTAGCACTATAAACGGATAACCTATTGAACATGCTGATAAAGCCAGCATCAGGCAGACACTGCCTCTAAGGCCTGTATGAGCCAGAAATATTTTGCTACACTAGTGGTGAGTGTAGGGATACAAGGGTTGTAGAACTGCGTCTCTAGGAATAAGTTTCAATGACTGGATGTGCCTAAAACGTGCTCTAAGCACAAAATTCAGCACTTTACATAATAATTCAGCTTTTAGCTAACTAATAAAGTGCCAAAACATGAGAAAAATATTGCTAGACACTTTCCAAAGTGTCAGAAATAAGTTGTGTCACTAAAAAGGGTATTAACGACACCTTAAAGCTTTGTTAAGCATTTTAACGGATTACTATCCAACCAAACAACCAGATTTTACCCGGAACATGAAAATATTGTCATTTTCATTGTTTATCTTTTTCTGAGCCTGTTAGGGTCCCTGAATACCCTAACACCCGTTGTAACACACTACACACTAGTAACCGGGTTAATCCCTAAACTTAACTAGGTTAACCTAACTATATACTTAACTTCTAGTTGGAATCGGACCAAGACCCCCCCCCCCTTTACAACCGTCCCCATGAAGGGGGACACCCCTTGTCCTTGCAAGATTATTATAATCTTATGTGTTTAAAATCTAGTAGACATATGGACCTTTGGATAATTATCTTATAAATTGTCTATAAGTTCTAATCATAATCCTCCATAACCTTCACTACACAACTCACCAACACTCAAGCTCTCTCTCCCTCTCCTAAAGCTCTCGGCCGAACACACACCACCCCCATCCATCACTTTTGATTTTTGATCTTGCCTTTCCAAGCTCATACAAGTGATAAGGATCGCGTATAAGGAACTTTGGTGCAATCGGAAGGCGAAGGACCTCACTACATTGCTTTTATCCACCCGTTTTTTCGTTTAGATTCTTCCCTAGCCTTGAGCTAGTAGTAAGTTGCTTAAATCACCTTCTCGAACTATTTTAAAGTGGTTAATATGATTTGTAACGGTTAAAACTCGTAATCATGCAAGATGACACACAAAAGTCTACTAAAAATGCTTTAAGTGTTGGATAAAAGCTCATATGTTGTGTAAATCATGTAGTATTTGATTTGTGTGATTATTTAGACCCGATCTATGTTGTGGTAGCTCGGATCATCATTTAACCCGGATTAGTCATGACCTTGGATCATGACACAAGGTTGTTTTGGAAGTAACAAGGGTTAAAGGATGAACTCTACCACACATAAATCATGAACTTGTGTAAAAGCGATTTTGTTTGCAAAATAGTGTTTAAGACTAGTAGATCTACGTATCTACAAGCGGTATTTTCAAAGGACCACGTGTCAAGAGAAAACATACTTTAAAGACGGATCTTACACTAACACGAATGGTTTTTAGAACACACAAGTGTGTAAACACTTGTGTAACACAAAGTTTCGACAAAATAACTATTTTTGGAAAAGATGACGAGAAGTTGTAAAGATGGAATTTCTTTAAAAACGAGGTTTTTACAAAATCGGATTGTTTTATATAAAGATCCACTAAAAGTAATGGGATTTACTTCATAGTTTGGATAAATCACAAGTTCATGAAATTTATGCGATTTATATACATATTTTGACTAGTTGTGGCTTGAACATTGTTTTGATTGAATAAGAAGATTGTTGGTTTGATTTATAAAAGAAAATGATATGCTTGAAAGCATGGCCACCTCCAGTTACAGAGGAAACTCTGGCGAAATTTTTCCAAAAACCTAACACTTAGAATTATTTTCACTATAAGTGTTAGAAATACATTTTGACTTGTTTTCAAATTATAGATTTCGCCACGACTTATTTACAAAATACCGGAGGTGGGATTTCACAAAATAAAACGTGATACATAAATATATTTAGTATATATTTTTCACAACATCACTTGTATAAGTGTTTATGATTATTTTGTGAACTACGTAAATATTATTTTTAGAGTAAAAATAATATTACTAAGTATTATTTTGGGAAAATCACATGTATTAAAATATAATATTTTTGGGAAGAATATTTATATTTTGGGAGTTAGGAATAAAATATATTAAGTGAGACTTAATAGTGTAATCCAAATTATACGAACGCACATGTATTAAATCCCCCATCCTTGGGAAGGAAAATGACTACCAAGTATATACAGAATGTAAACACGAAATAGTTGCCTAACTATTTCCCAAAAACTTAAACCATAAAGCTAAGGCACGGCCGTCCGTCTAATAGAGTTAGTACGTGTAGGTCATCATACAGCTGATTGATTTGGAGGCATACTTGGTAGAGACGCACCACTGTGAGTTCATGTCCCCCTTTTCTCTTAACTGTTTTCAGTTTTCTAAACTGCGGGGGTGAAATACATGTTACTATGATTACGAGTACTTTATACATGGTATGGTTAGCGTAAGGAGGTTTACTACTTAGATCATGTGAGTGGGTAGGTGGGAACTGGAGACCATTAATCCTCATTGTAGGACCAAGGGACGTAAGCGGTAGATCTATCTGGGTGTAGCGAGCCCAGCCCCAGGCCCAAGCAGAACGGACCTCGGGGTGACTTTGTACCCAACACTAAATCTGCTAGGTTTGAGTCTTCCTACTTGCACTTCACACATATCAATGGCCTTGCAAACCATTGGTGATCTCTCTCTTTTTCCTTATTTGCTACATACCAGGATTTTTTATACATACAAAGGTTTACTTACTCACTTACACATGAACTCGCTCAACATTATTGTTGATTTTTCAACTTACATGTATTTCAGGAAATTAAAGATCTGGCGCGGTATGTTATGTTTTCCCGCTGCATATGGGTTCCGAGGTCATCCCAGTTTAGGAAATGTGACTTTTTCCTGGACGAGTCACAAATCTTAAACTGCGTTTATTTCATGTTGATGTTTATGTTTTTCAAGACAATGTTTTATGTTATGGTGTTGTAGTCCCTAAGACAATGTTATGTTACTTCGGTTTTAATACTTACATCCATGGATGATCTTGCATGATTTTATTTCATATAGCTTTGTTATGGTTAAGCTATGGTATTAAGAAGTCACACCAAATTAACCACGCTTCCACAAAGCCAGGGTGTGACAGCTTGGTATCAGAGCTCTGATCATAGCGAACTAGGATTCTTTCTCGAGTCTAGACTATGATCACTAGGGCTCTCACGAAAACATTTTTACTGCATACCACTTAAGTCTAGATCCAAAACTTTTTATAAACAAATGTTGAGCACATTTTATTCATTGTTTTTAGGCTCAGACTTGAAGGATGAGGCTCGGTCTTGGAGGCCGAGGCTCGATCTGAGAGATCGAGGTAGTTGGCTAGTGGGACTAGGAGAATTGGCTAGTGGGACTAGGAGAATTGGCTAGTGGGACTAGGAAGAGCAGTCTGGGAGGCTGGGAGGCTAGTGGGACTAGGAAGAGCAGTCTGAGAGGCTGGGAGGCTAGTGGGACTAGGAGGATTATTTGATGCTTACTTGGTGACTTATGTGATTATTTGATTGTATGATTGACTGTTTGTGCATGTTTGTGTTTATGTTACAGACACATGGATTCGACCGGCACTGGTGATTCAGACACCACAGGCCCTAGACCTATAGTGTCAGACGACCTAGAGTCTTCTGAGCGCGAGGTTCACACATCCGACGTTACTAGCACGGACGAGGATGACTTTCAGCCCTTCGCTTTACCTGATGGTGCTGATGAGCTCGCTGATGGCCCTTTGGCCGGGGACCTACCATTAGTGGAGATCCCTGCTCCCATACCGCTTGCTTCATATCCTGCTTACGATTTGCTTCTCGACGCCGACGATGATGGCGACGTCGATCTTTTTGACGACGAGCCCTTGGAGGATGAGGTTCAGGGCGAGGCCCTTCTTGCTGCTGGTGATCTCTTGATGATCGCAGATGCTCCCGCTAAGGAGTCACCTGCTCATTCTCCGGTCCCAGACTCTTTCGAGTCTGTGGCCTCCGCACCTTCACGCACCCTGAGTGCGCAGCACTTCTCACATGGATCAGATCCCGACCAGGCATCCTCTGTTGCCCCTATGCCTAGTTTTGCTTTCGACCACGATGATGTGGAGGATTTCGATCCTGTCTTTCCCCCAGGATTCGACCCAGATGAGGATATAGAGTTTATACCCATGGATCAGCCTATGGAGGATCCAGTCGACCCAGTTGACCCCATCGACCCTGAGTTTGATTTTGAGATGGCCTTTGATGAGCCCGAGCAGCCACTAGACCCTGCTCCTGACCCAGTGCTTGAGCATGACCCTGCTCATGCTGGCATGTTTATTGAGCCTGCCATTGCTGACCCACTTATTGATGATCACCCTATAGATGCTCCGTTGTTGGAGGGCGATCATGTCTTTGCTGCGGATCATGTTGATCCCCCACTTATTGCTGATGCACCAGTTGACCCTCTTGTTGCACCTCACCATGATCCTATGCCAGTTCAGTTCGACCGTGCACTTTTTGAGGCACAGATTGACCCACGAGATGAGCACGCTCAGTGTGGGTGGATTCCTGCTGATGATGAGGTTCCACCTATTCCCCCTCAGATCACTGATACTCGTCACATTGATACCTCCTTTTCATTTCCTCGGTTTACACCTCCAGCACGACCTGGAGAAGGTTCTTCGGCTCACCCTTTTGGACATGTACCGGTATCTATCCCTGCTATACCACCGTCTGCTACTTTTCCCCCTGTTTCTCCATTTCATGTGGCACCTTTTGATCCCACCAGTGAGCCGTTCCTTTGGACATCACCTTCTGCTATACCACCGACTGACCCCTACCATTCTTTCCACATGGGATATACTATTGAGGACGGTTTGATGTCTTTTGTCGCCCAGCACGAGGCACACACGCAACGCATTCAGGAGCTTGAGAGAGCCCAGCCGCCGCCGTGTCAGTGCCAGGGTCAGACCCACTCTCCTTTGCAGCCCTCTCGACCTTTACCACCAGACTATGCTGCATGCCTTTTGGCACTTGAGCAGCAGGTTGCTTCTTGGTTGTGTACCCAGAGAGCCATGGAGGAGGACTGGCTCCATTTGCGTCGCTTGTTTTACACTCACTTTCCCCCTCCTCCACCGCCATCCGTGTAGAGCTCTTCAGTACCGTATAGGTAGACGCTGGTGAGAAGACGGCGAATGCTTTTGATTGCACAACATTTTTGGAGACTACATTTGATTCTGACTTTTGTTGACATGTATTTGATGTATAGACACTGATTTGATACAGTTTTTGGACTAGGGTGATGTAGCCCTTAGTCGACTGATGTTGTATGACACTATGATGTACTTGTACGCTTACTATGTGGTCTCAATATATGGCAATCGCAGTATTCTCATCATATTTGATACTTGAGTTGGTTATTTATATTCTATAACATGGGATGTTGTGTGATTGATATGATTATAACATGAGATGTTATGTACTATTACTATCATTATATACATACGCTATATTATGACCTGACGTACGTATTATAACATGGGATCTTTACTATGGCCTGACCAACGTAAACCATCTTTTAGAAGATGCCGCCAAGATGTGAGACACGCATGCCTACCAATGAGGCAGAACTCCAACAAGTCATTGCTGCTGCCATCGCACAATACGCCGCTTCGCAAAGAGGACCCAGCGGAAGCAGCTCAAACAACAATGGCAACAATAATCCACCTCATGGTAATACTAAGTCATTTAGACATACCATGACCTAATTGGATATCTATAGCAAAGATGCTAATGCCGTTCACATGTTATAATGTATGTGCAGGGTGCACCTACAAGCAGTTTCTAGACTGCAAACCGGTCAACTTTGATGGCACAGGAGGTGCTGTCGCCTTTGTTCGTTGGGCCGAGAAAACTGAATATGTTCTTCGCATGAGCAAATGCGCACTAGATCAGCAAGTCACCTATATCTCAGGGCTATTTTTGGATGGAGCCCTCTCTTGGTGGAATTTGCAAGTACAGACACTTGGTGAAGCTGCTGCCTACGCGCTAACCTGGACCGAACTGAAGGAACTTATGCGCAGGAAGTACTGCTCTCGCGCGGAAATCCAAAGATTGGAAACCGAGTTCTGGCATTTGAAAATGGACGGTCCAAAGATCGCAGAATACATTCAGAGGTTCCATGACTTATCGCATGTGGTACCCTACATGGTCACTCCGGAGTTCAAGCGGATTGAACGTTTCATTTGGGGATTAGCTCCTCAAATCATAAGCATGGTGACCTCATCCAAGCCTGCGACCATTACTGAGGCGATTGATTTGAGCGTGGCTCTCACTGAGGAGGCTATTCGCCTGAACAAGTTTGATGAGATCAAGACGAAGAAGGCAAAGACTCACGTCGAGTCATCAGGAGGTAACAAACGGAAGTTCTCGAACTTTAAGCAGGGCGCCAGTGTGGTTGTTAAGAAAGGAGAACCCAGCACGCCAGCTCAGGTTACAGCTGGTAGTGGAAAGAAAGGAAAGGGATATATGGGCACCCAGCCCAAGTGCAACACCTGCCAGCGTCACCATTCTGGCCGATGCGGGCCAAAAGTATGTGAAGCTTGTGGAAAGACTGGTCACTTGAAGGATTCTTGTTGGGCTAGTGCTGGCCGGGGAGGCCAAGGAGGATTTGGGAATAGAAATAATAATCGTGGTGGTAATGGGAATCGCCCACAAGGAAACAATGGAGGTAATGGAAATCGAGGAAACAATGTTGACCAAGCGGGTGCCATGAATAATAACCAAAACAATAACCAAGCTGGGAATGGAGGTGGAAACGGGCAAAGACTTGGATGCTTTAACTGCGGTGATATTGGGAATTTTAAGCTGAACTGCCCAGAGTTGAACCAAGCCCGTGGAAGAGTGTTCCATATTGAAGCAAGGGAGGCGCGCCAGGATCCCAATGTTGTTACTGGTACGTTCCCTGTAAATCAACGCTATGCATCCGTTTTATTTGATACTGGTGCCGATTATAGCTTCGTGTCGTTAGAGTTTAAGAATATGCTTGGTTTAGCCGCTAATAAGTTAGATATTCCCTACTCAATCGAATTGGCCAATGGAAAGTTAGTAGAAGCCAATGAAGTTATCAGAGGTTGTGTGATCAAATTGGGAGAGCGTGAGTTTGCTCTGGATCTACTACCAGTCCAGTTAGGAAGCTTCGACGTGGTGGTAGGAATGGATTGGCTATCAAGTAACAAGGCGGAAATAATTTGTCACGAAAAGGTTGTTCGTATCCCAACCGAAGATGGCGAAACAATTGTGGTTCACGGGGAGAAGCGTGATACGCCATTAAGAATTATCAGCTGCCTGAAAGCGCGAAAGTGTTTGCAGAAGGGATGTGTTGCCTTCCTGGCACACATTGTGGATAAGAAGGCTCCTGAGCCAAGAATAGAAGACATCCCTGTCGTGAGGGAATATCCAGAAGTCTTCCCAGAGGATTTACCTGGACTACCACCTCAGAGACAAGTAGAGTTCCGCATTGATTTAGTTCCAGGCGCCGCGCCTGTGGCTAAGGCACCTTATAGACTTGCTCCGTCTGAGATGCAGGAACTGTCGACACAACTTCAAGAGTTGTTAGACAAGGGTTTTATCCGACCAAGCTTCTCGCCTTGGGGAGCTCCGGTCCTGTTTGTCAAGAAGAAGGACGGTAGTTTTCGTATGTGCATTGACTACCGGGAGTTGAACAAGCTGACGATCAAGAATAGATACCCTCTGCCAAGGATTGATGATCTGTTTAACCAACTGCAAGGTTCAAGATTTTATTCAAAGATCGATCTTCGATCTGGATACCATCAGTTAAGGATACAAGAAGAAAGTATCCCGAAGACAGCCTTCAGAACTCGTTATGGACACTACGAGTTCCTTGTTATGCCGTTTGGTTTGACAAACGCACCTGCAGTCTTTATGGACTTGATGAATAGAGTTTGCAAGCCGTACTTGGACAAGTTCGTGATTGTGTTTATCGACGACATCTTGATTTATTCAAGGACAAAGGCTGAGCACGAACAACATTTAAGAACTATTTTGGAGCTGCTAAAGAAAGAACAGCTGTACGCCAAATTCTCTAAGTGAGAGTTTTGGCTACGTGAAGTCCAATTTCTTGGACACGTGGTAAATGGAGATGGAATCCACGTGGATCCAACCAAGATCGAAGCGATCAAGAATTGGGAAACGCCAAAGACGCCAACCGAGATTCGACAATTCTTGGGTTTGGCAGGCTACTATCGAAGGTTCATTGAGGATTTTTCAAAAATCGCTCAACCTTTGACACTCCTCACGCAGAAAGATAAGAAGTTTGATTGGGGAATCAAACAGGAAGAAGCGTTCCAGATATTGAAGGACAAGCTCTGCAATGCGCCAATCTTAGCACTACCGGAAGGTACAGATGATTTTGTGGTATACTGCGACGCTTCGTGTCAAGGATTAGGTTGTGTGTTGATGCAACGCCAAAAGGTTATTGCTTACGCATCACGTCAACTGAAAGTGCACGAAAAGAACTATACCACACATGATTTGGAACTTCGCGCAGTAGTATTTGCATTAAAGATCTGGAGACACTACCTTTACGGTCAAAGTGTACAATCTTCACAGATCACAAGAGCCTACAACACATATTCAAGCAGAAGGAGCTGAATATGAGGCAAAGATGTTGGGTTGAATTGTTGAATGATTACGACTGCGAGATAAAATATCATCCAGGGAAGGCGAATGTGGTCGCCGATGCCATAAGTCGAAAGGAGAGGATCAAGCCCATAAGGGTTAGGGCTTTAGAAATGATTATCCGAACCGATCTTTCCTTGCGCATTCGTGCCGCGCAGAAAGAAGCTCTCAAGGAAGGAAACCATGAAGAAGAATACCTCCGTGGGATGGAGAAGCTTTTGGTACCAAACGAGGAAGGAACGTTGTGTTTTGAGAAAAGGATTTGGGTTCCTTGGTTTGGAGGTTTAAGGAAAGTTATTTTTGATGAAGCTCACAAGTCGCGGTACTCTATCCACCCTGGAGCGGATAAGATGTACCAGGATCTCAGAGATTACTATTGGTGGCCTAGGATGAAAGGCGATGTTGCTGTTTATGTGAGCAAATGTCTAACGTGCGCAAAGGTGAAAGCGGAATACCAGAAGCCTTCAGGACTTCTGCAACAACCTGAGATTCCCAAATGGAAATGGGAACAAATCTCAATGGATTTCATTACAAAGTTGCCAAGAACGCCGAGAGGCCATGACACTATTTGGGTAATAGTGGATCGATTAACAAAGTCAGCACACTTCTTACCTATCAGAGAGAAGGATAATACGAGCAAGTTGGCCGAAATTTACATGAGAGAGATCATTACGCGCCATGGAGTACCTCTCTCAATCATCTCTGATAGAGACGGAAGGTTTGTGTCAAGGATATGGCAATCCTTCCAAGAAGCTTTTGGCTCACAATTAAATCTGAGCACCGCGTTTCACCCGCAGACTGACGGTCAAAGCGAGCGAACGATACAGACTTTGGAAGACATGCTGAGAGCGTGTGTTATGGATTTGGGCGGTAGCTGGGATAAGCATTTGCCTTTGGTCGAATTTTCATATAACAACAGCTACCACACCAGTATTGGTGTCGCGCCATTTGAAGCCCTTTACGGACGCAAGTGCCGATCACCCTTATGCTGGGCTGACGCAGGTGATAGGCAGCTTGCTGGTCCCGAAATCGTCCAAGAGACGACAGACAAGATTGCGCAGATTCTAAAACGTATCGAAGCAGCTCGCCACAGACAGAAAGCCTATGCAGATCCAAACCGGAAACACTTGGAATTCCAAGTGGGAGAAATGGTTTTATTGAAAGTTTCACCCTGGAAGGGTGTGGCACGCTTCGGAAAGCGTGGGAAGTTAAATCCGCGCTACATTGGTCCTTTCAGAATTTTGGAAAGAATAGGACTAGTAGCATACAAGTTGGATTTACCTGCTGAATTGAATGGTGTTCACGATACATTTCATGTATCCAACCTGAAGAAAAGTCCAAGTCAAGATAACATTGCCATTCCCATCGACGAGATTCATGTTGACGACACGCTCCATTTCGTTGAAGAACTGGTTGAGGTTACGGATTGGAAAGTAAACAAGACCCGCCGGAGCAGTGTCAAGCTCGTCAAAGTTCGTTGGAATGCCAGACATGGTCCTGAATACACCTGGGAGCGTGAGGACCGGATGAGAGAGAAATACCCCCACCTATTTCTAAGAACCCTGCATCTACAAGCAGAACTTAAAATTTCGGGACGAAATTTTTCTAACGGGGGGAGAATGTGACAACCCTCACTAAACCAGGTATCCGTACGACTTAATTAATAATTAATTACTGCTTAATTACTGTGCTTGCTTGAACTTGTGAATAAACTGCTACTTGAATACTGATACATGTACTTACTTGCATCATACTTTACTTGCTGTCACTACATTATTTACATGCTAAACCTTAGTGACAAACATGATGCACAAAAAGCACAGTAGCACTATAAACGGATAACCTATTGAACATGCTGATAAAGCCAGCATCAGGCAGACACTGCCTCTAAGGCCTGTATGAGCCAGAAATATTTTGCTACACTAGTGGTGAGTGTAGGGATACAAGGGTTGTAGAACTGCGTCTCTAGGAATAAGTTTCAATGACTGGATGTGCCTAAAACGTGCTCTAAGCACAAAATTCAGCACTTTACATAATAATTCAGCTTTTAGCTAACTAATAAAGTGCCAAAACATGAGAAAAATATTGCTAGACACTTTCCAAAGTGTCAGAAATAAGTTGTGTCACTAAAAAGGGTATTAAGGACACCTTAAAGCTTTGTTAAGCATTTTAACGGATTACTATCCAACCAAACAACCAGATTTTACCCGGAACATGAAAATATTGTCATTTTCATTGTTTATCTTTTTCTGAGCCTGTTAGGGTCCCTGAATACCCTAACACCCGTTGTAACACACTACACACTAGTAACCGGGTTAATCCCTAAACTTAACTAGGTTAACCTAACTATATACTTAACCTCTAGTTGGAATCGGACCAAGACCCCCCCCCCCTTTACAACCGTCCCCATGAAGGGGGACACCCCTTGTCCTTGCAAGATTATTATAATCTTGTGTGTTTAAAATCTAGTAGACATATGGACCTTTGGATAATTATCTTATAAATTGTCTATAAGTTCTAATCATAATCCTCCATAACCTTCACTACACAACTCACCAACACTCAAGCTCTCTCTCCCTCTCCTAAAGCTCTCGGCCGAACACACCCCCACCCCCATCCATCACTTTCGAGTTTTGATCTTGCCTTTCCAAGCTCATACAAGTGATAAGGATCGCGTATAAGGAACTTTGGTGCAATCGGAAGGCGAAGGACCTCACTACATTGCTTTTATCCACCCGTTTTTCGTTTAGATTCTTCCCTAGCCTCGAGCTAGTAGTAAGTTGCTTAAATCACCTTCTCGAACTATTTTAAAGTGGTTAATATGATTTGTAACGGTTAAAACTCGTAATCATGCAAGATGACACACAAAAGTCTACTAAAAATGCTTTAAGTGTTGGATAAAAGCTCATATGTTGTGTAAATCCTGTAGTATTTGATTTGTGTGATTATTTGGACCCGATCTATGTTGTGGTAGCTCGGATCATCATTTAACCCGGATTAGTCATGACCTTGGATCATGACACAAGGTTGTTTTGGAAGTAACAAGGGTTAAAGGATGAACTCTACCACACATAAATCATGAACTTGTGTAAAAGCGATTTTGTTTGCAAAATAGTGTTTAAGACTAGTAGATCTACGTATCTACAAGCGGTATTTTCAAAGGACCAGGTGTCAAGAGAAAACATACTTTAAAGACGGATCTTACACTAACACGAATGGTTTTTAGAACACACAAGTGTGTAAACACTTGTGTAACACAAAGTTTCGACAAAATAACTATTTTTGGAAAAGATGACGAGAAGTTGTAAAGATGGAATTTCTTTAAAAATGAGGTTTTTACAAAATCGGATTGTTTTATATAAAGATCCACTAAAAGTAATGGGATTTACTTCATAGTTTGGATAAATCACAAGTTCATGAAATTTATGCGATTTATATACATATTTTGACTAGTTGTGGCTTGAACATTGTTTTGATTGAATAAGAAGATTGTTGGTTTGATTTATAAAAGAAAATGATACGCTTGAAAGCGTGGCCACCTCCAGTTACAAAGGAAACTCTGGCGAAATTTTTCCAAAAACCTAACACTTAGAAATATTTTCACTATAAGTGTTAGAAATACATTTTGACTTGTTTTCAAATTATAGATTTCGCCACGACTTATTTACAAAATACCGGAGGTGAGATTTCACAAAATAAAACGTGATACATAAATATATTTAGTATATATTTTTCACAACATCACTTGTATAAGTGTTTATGATTATTTTGTGAACTACGTAAATATTATTTTTAGAGTAAAAATAATATTACTAAGTATTATTTTGGGAAAATCACATGTATTAAAATATAATATTTTTGGGAAGAATATTTATATTTTGGGAGTTAGGAATAAAATATATTAAGTGAGACTTAATAGTGTAATCCGAATTATACGAACGCACATGTATTAAATCCCCCATCCTTGGGAAGGAAAATGACTACCAAGTATATACAGAATGTAAACACGAAATAGTTGCCTAACTATTTCCCAAAAACTTAAACTATAAAGCTAAGGCACGGTCGTCCGTCTAATAGAGTTAGTACGTGTAGGTCGTCATACAGCTGATTGATTTGGAGGCATACTTGGTAGAGACGCACCACTGTGAGTTCATGTCCCCCTTTTCTCTTAACTGTTTTCAGTTTTCTAAACTGCGGGGGTGAAATACATGTTACTATGATTACGAGTACTTTATACATGGTATGGTTAGCGTAAGGAGGTTTACTACTTAGATCATGTGAGTGGGTAGGCGGGAACTGGAGACCATTAATCCTCATTGTAGGACCAAGGGACGTAAGCGGTAGATCTATCTGGGTGTAGCGAGCCCAGCCCCAGGCCCAACCAGAACGGACCTCGGGGTGACTTTGTACCCAACGCTAAATCTGCTAGGTTTGAGTCTTCCTACTTGCACTTCACACATATCAATGGCCTTGCAAACCATTGGTGATCTCTCTCTTTTTCCTTATTTGCTACATACCAGGATTTTTTATACATACAAAGGTTTACTTACTCACTTACACATGAACTCGCTCAACATTATTGTTGATTTTTCAACTTACATGTATTTCAGGAAATTAAAGATCTGGCGCGGTATGTTATGTTTTCCCGCTGCATATGGGTTCCGAGGTCATCCCAGTTTAGGAAATATGACTTTTTCCTAGACGAGTCACAAATCTTAAACTGCGTTTATTTCATGTTGATGTTTATGTTTTTCAAGACAATGTTTTATGTTATGGTGTTGTAGTCCCTAAGACAATGTTATGTTACTTCGGTTTTAATACTTAAATCCATGGATGATCTTGCATGATTTTATTTCATATAGCTTTATTATGGTTCAGCTATGGTATTAAGAAGTCACACCAAATTAACCACGCTTCCGCAAAGCCAGGGTGTGACATGTGAATCCAAATTGATGTGATTCTTGTATGATCGAGGGACCAGACGAAGCAATAGTTTGCATGGGGTTGAAGTCTCCTAAATGAATATTTGAGCTTCTGGGTTGCAAACTCCTTAAGGATCCTTGATCCTGAAAGATATTGGATCCTTGATACACTGAAGCTGGAGGTCTTGGAGAATATTCCATGGATCCGTGAGCCTGGGATGAGGATCCCTGAACCTGAGATGAGGATCCTAGATACTGAGAGTATGATCCTTGAATTGACTGCATCCCCATGTATCCTCCTGAGCTAGTGAAGGATCCTTGATGCTGGAAGGAGGATCCTTGAGGCTGGAGAGAGGATCCAGTAAGTTGGAAGTAGGATCCTTGAGCCTGTGTCATTGTCGATGATCCATAATGCATACTCGATGATCCACCCTGGTACTGGACACTTGATGTTGTGGAATGCTGGGTAGTTGTGACTGGAGTAGTAAAATCCAATGATCTGGGCACCAATGAAGAGTGATCCTCCGCTGATTTCTTCAATTTCTTGATTTCATCGATCTCATGAAGGATCCTGTCATTAGTTTTATCCTGTTGTTGCATGTAATCCTTCATCTGCAAAATCAAAGAATAAAGATCATTGTTAGTAGGACTAGAAGAAACGACAGTAGTTGCTTTTGTGAAAATGGGTGTTGTCTTCTTCGCAGCATTGGGATCCAGAAGGAATAGGAGGCAAGGGTGGAATGCCCTGTGAAGAGGTCATCGCCGGCATGGAGCTTGAAGTGTTCTTCGCATGAGAAGCCATGTGATTGAAGGTAAGGAACAAAAATGAATGAAATGAACAAGGTTTTTAAAGAATGAAGCACCGATTGCCCCATGGTTGGCGCCAAACTGTTTTGGTAAAAAATCACACAAGGATAATGTAACCAAATCTGATTTTTGTGAGGTATGATGCTTGGTTAATTGGACAAATGTATGAACAACAAATATATGAAATGAGCAATGAACACAAGGATTTATACGAGGAAAAAACCTTTGATCAATGAATGATCTCCGGCATAAAAAAAACCTCGGATAGTGAAAACTATCACTATCAAGTATATTGAATAAACAAGTTTACAACTTCAGAAATATTGAGCTTGATACAATGAATTATAGTGTGTGTGTTTTCGAGAGATAGCAACAGAAATAATGTTCGTTCACCAGAGTGAAAAAGTGGTTTCTAAATTTAGCTCAATACCCCTCTTAACTTAGCTAAAAATATCCTAACTAACTATCCAAAAAATCAGCCATTCACCCACGATCACCACCAACGGTCCTCAGCTTGTGCACATGTTGAAAATAAAGAGCATATTCCCCTGGAATCTCAGATGGAATAAGTTCTCTTCGAAACATACCTGCAAAACAAGCCAAAAGGTGATGGAAACAATTGTTAGTTTAGGATAATAATGAGGATCCTGGATCCTTATTCTTGCAGGGTCTTCTGAGGATCCTTAATTCAAACTGAACTGAGGATCCGTGATCCAAGCTACACTTAGGGATCTGTGATCCATAGGCTGTGAAATTCTATCCCTAACATTTGCGTCTTTCCATTTTGGCCAATCATTTCTATGTTTACGTTCATAGGCAGATCTCAAATCTTGATCCTCATCATTTAATCATTTCAAGCACTACATTATATACAAAAGTATAACGACGTCAATTTCAATTCGATTCCATATATATTTAGACATGATACAAATTAACAAGATCTCTTTAATCTCAGGTACCTGAGGTTCTTCTGAACCATCATGTCTAATGTCTCTTCATTAGACCTTTTTTCTATAACCTCGACTTGACTATCTTAATTGCTTGCTCCCTTTTTCTGATGACTTTTTATAACAACTCTCCCAAAATACTTATAACACCCCTATACGTCCTAAAATACACCCCGTATACGAAAAACAGCCTGAAATACCTTTATTTTATAAAAATAAGATTTAAGGGTCGCTCGCGAGATGCGGCCTTTGGCTTTAGTTGTCGTAGGGCGCGACAGCCTGGCAACCAGGCCGCACCCTGACTGGTCAAGGCTAAGGCCTACTCGACCTAGCTCACGGGGCGTGACACACCCCTGTGTGTCTATCGCAGGGCGCGACAGATCCCTGTTCTGGCCCTATAAATAACAAATTCAAGATTCAGTTTTCTTCGTTCAATTCTCAAAACTCTCTCTCAAATTCTGAAGTAATAGAATTAATTCCCGGGCATTATACCCACTAATTAGGGAAGCTCTACATAGTTGTAAATATTATAACCCCGGTTACGTATTAGATACGCTGCTCGATTGATCTAGTGCTCCGTAACGCATGTTGAGGCTTTGCCCGACTAAGTCGTTGGTGTTCTGTCTCGGGGAGGGTATAGCTAATGTAAATTTGGGTTATTATACTATCACGTGTGCATTGTTCAATTAATAGATTATAACCAGGAAGTCACAAGGAAATACCAAAATTAGCAATGTGAGTAATCCTTCTTTTTATGTAAACCTTTTTGTGAGTAATTCCTCTTTTTGTAAACTGTTTTTACAAAACCTCAATTGTTTTTAATTGTAATTTAGCAGTGATTGAGTATTTGTAATTCTACAATTATCATCGGTATGTTGGGGTTTTGTATACAAAATTTGTTACTAATACTGTGAATAGTAACATGACCACAAGTCAGGGTTGACAGTACCGTGGGTGGTAATTAAAGTAGATGTAAACAAATGTAATTGCTGGATTGCCCTTAATACTGTAAAATGATAAAACTTGTTTTGATTAAAATGGGATTCACTCACCAGTATTTCCCACTGAAAAAAAAATTTTAAAACGCGTTTCAGGTTACAAAATTTTAAAGCCAAATAGAAGCCAGCTAGAGAGCACTGAATGCTTGAAAAAGTGGCTATAAAGTTATCTAAATAAAGAAGAAGTTTTATTTGAATAAAATAGGGTTTATCCCTACAAATTTATTATGAATGGAAACTTGGGTTTTACCCATATGTTTATTATTTATAAAATGAGGTGTTTTACTCTGATAAAATATTTCCTAACTACGGTCCTGATGTAAATTCTGCTGCCAAATTAAATAAACACTGATACCATCGAATGTGCGAAGCTCGCGGCTGCCCGCCTCCCGGGGCAAGGGGTCGGGGGTTGCGACCTGAGGTGGTATCATAGCTACAACCACTAGTTTGAGTCACATAAGTGTTCTACTGGCATCAAAATTGTCAATTCTGTTAGGAAATAATCTATGTGACTATGTGCATACATGTATATTATTGTTTTGTGTTATCCGACAATCTGTTAGTTTACAGTATGAGTGATTAAGGTCCGTCAGATGCTTATCATCAACTGTCTAATTCTCCTAGAGATGAAGGAACTTCTTCCCAGCCTACTCCTTCGGGGTATTTAGCTGACACTAAAGAGGGGATTTTCGTATTTAAGGCACAATCCGAAGAGCCATTCCCTACCAAAAAGAGAGGATGGATCAGTCGGGGAGCACATGAGCGTAGGAAAAGAATTAAAAAGTCACGACAGCAAAGGGCTTTAACAGCAGCAAATAGGGAAATGAACACCCAAACCCAAGACATAATCAATAGGAGATTGGCCAACTTTCACATACTAGCTACTACTGCCACAGACCCAAACCTAGAACAAATCATTGCACCATAACCATTACCAGTGTTTCCCACTCAGCCAATGGAAATAGAACCCTACCAAGAAGAACCAGTTCCCATACCAGCATTTAACCCTGATGAGATACCTAGAGTTCCAGCACTGAATCCCTTAGCATATGATCCATGGAATGATGACCATAGGGATTATCGAGAACTCTACCCACAGGAGGAGCCCATGCCAAACCCATTAGCACCATATCCAAACATTGACCCTCTAGTTCCATATTGGGATGCTGACCAGTATGTTCGGGAAATTCTAGAAAACCCATACCCGTATGGAGAACCTTTACCTATGTATCCTGACCCAGTACCCGCACCACGACCACCCATTAGTGATGAGAACGTTCAGGAACTCCGCCTGTACGGTGAAGAGTAGATAGATGAAGGAGAGAGGATAAAAGGGATAGGAAAGAAGCTCGTTTGGAAGTACGACGGGCGGGAAATGCGGTTTAACCCGTAGAAATAATAATAATACTATGTATATATGCATATATATATATATATTGTCACACCCCCAAAATCCACAAGCGGAGTATCACCGCAGGAGGCGTGACATGACCAGGATCAAGCCACCAATCATATTGAACAATGTAATTAAGTAAATAAAACCAACCTCAATATAATTGGTGTCCAAAAGAAATTAACCAACTTCAAGTTAACAGCGGAAGCATAAAATGTAAAACCAAAACATAAATTCATAAAGTTTAAATGTTTAACATGGAACTCAACAGTCCATGTCCCACAACGACTCCTGCCTCCATGCAAGCTCCAGCTAAGTACCTAACGACCTGCAAGGCATGTAACAACGAGTCAACAACAAAGTTGAGCGAGTTCACAGTTGGTTGTCCAGTTTTAGTGTTATTCCAAAAACCATAAGTTGTTTCGAAAACCACGAGTTATCCAATTCCTTGTTTCCCAAACCATAAACAGTGGGGGCTTCCCCATGTTAACCACTAGACCCGTTACCATATCGACAACTGACTGTAGTCATGTATGTGCCCTACGTCAATGTTTGACATCATTGACTAAGTGCCCAGATCCATTAGTTCACTCCCGTCCTCTGTGGTACGGTGTGAGGCTTGTCAAACCTAAATAGCGCTATCTAACTAATGACCCGCTCGCCATTGGCCCGGTGATTAAGTCGATATAAAAATGAGGGACATCATGATAGAGTTTGTCTAGTAAGTTATAGGTTGTCGTCCTTCCCAACCGAGGACGGAGGTACGTACTCTACACAACCGAGAATACGCAGGTTAAATGTAGTCGTCCTTCCCAACCGAGGACGTGGGTACATATTCTGTTAAAGGTGAATATGTAGGTTTCATTTTAGCTTCTTAACCCATTCCCAAACCACCAGGAATCCCCTGCCTTATAGAAAGTGTGAACTCACCTCAGTTTGCTCGGTATGCTTAACTACTTGTTCACAATTAACTCAGTCAAAGCCTATAATAATCATGCATATGTAATCAGTTTACATTTGTATGATTCATGCATAATCTACAATCATAAGGTGTGCTTAGGCAATAATCACTAAGTAACACTTAAACAGTTAATCAACACATACAAGCTCAAAGTTCACATGTTTCATTACAGTACTTAACAATCATTTATACTAACCAACACTACATCATGTTTTTCTCATGCATAACTGATATACTTCAACAGACAAAGGTCAACATATGATCATACATAATTATTCTTGTACCAAATTACATTATGTTTGTGAAGTTCCGTACTACGGCGAAACTCCTATGCGACGAAACCCCAGGGTGACGAAACCCTACATGTTTCGTCGTCCTGGAAGTGACGAAACCTTATATGTTTCGTCGAGCTAGCGTGTTACGAAACTCTCTAAGTTTCGTCGGGTTAACATGTGACGAAACTCTCTAAGTTTCGTCGGCTCCTCAGTTTCATCAACATTACCAGATAATCAAACACTCACAGAAACCCTAATCACGATTCTAGAACAATTCAACAACCCTCAACCGGACTCACACAATATCACTTTTTCATCCTATGTACATCTAACATCATACAATATCCATTAACATGAATAAGTCCCATGGATTAATAACAGACATCTAACCCTAACTATTAACCGTTTCATAACCGATTATCATATCCACCATTTCAAGTATCATTCTTATCATCAATCATAAAACAAAACTGAACAACTAATCATATTATCACGAAATCGAGTGCAACAACCGTCAAGTCAAATCATAGCAATTACGTACTAACCGAACATAAGATGGAACCGAAGGGGATTTGAGAGGTGGGACTATCGTCGGCTTTGGGGAGGGGAAAGGAGTTCCTACCGTCGGGTTGTAGGGAGAGGAGGGGATTAGGGTTTTCACTAAATGAAAAATCCGCGTGCAAAACAACGTAAATATATAAACGAATCATGATTGGTCCTTACTTGGGCCTAAAGCCCATACGGCGAAACAGTTCCCACGAAACCCTAAGGTTTCGTCGTGCACGGTGATGACGAAACATCATGTTTCGTCGAGCATATGATGGTGACGAAACTTCAGGTTTCGTCGAGTAGGTTTCGTCGAACAGTAAATGTATGAGATGGGTCTATGCAAACTTAAACAGTTCATGAACTTTCATTTAGTAACCAAACAATTGTGCAACACATTAATCATGTATCATACGTGAACAAGTTACATTAATCATAAACCAAACAATAACACAATATCTCAAACATGCACAATTACAAAGCAAACAAGTCATGTAGACATAGCTGTGAAACGAATAATGTGTCGAGGAAAGACCTTGAAGACTCGAGTTGTCACATCATCCCCAACTTGAAAGAAATTTCGTCTCGAAATTTAGCACGTAGTTACTGAAGAAGCTAGTTAAGTTGCATAGTTTTCCTGGTTTTCCTGGTTTTCCTGGGGCGTCACATCATCCCCCTGTTGGTTTGGAATTTCGACCTGAAATTCCGCAGTAGCTTCAGCCTCAGTAGTGGTTGCACGGTTCTCAAACAACTGGGAATACTTGTGTTTCATTTGGTCTTCTCGTTCCCAGGTGAACTCTGGGCCACGACGGGAGTTCCAACGTACTAGAACAAGAGGTATTCTGGTACGCTTGAGAACCTTAACATCTCGGTCCACGATTTCTACGGGTTCTTCGACGAATAGCAGCTGATCGTCGATGGTGAGTTCCTTGAGAGGAACGATGAGGGTCTCATCTGACAGACACTTCTTCAGATTCGACACATGAAATACGTTGTGAACTCCACTGAGTTCTTCAGGTAGATTCAATCTGTAGGCCACCTTGCCAATTCGCTCACTGATTTTGAAAGGTCCGACGTATCGTGGGTTGAGTTTGCCTTGTTTACCAAAACAAACCACACCCTTCCAGGGTGAGACTTTACGTAGAACCCGGTCCCCGACCTGGAATTCAAGAGGTTTCCTACGCTTATCAGCGTAGCTTTTCTGACGGTCACGAGCTGCCGCCATTCGGTGACGTATCTGAGCAATCTTCTCAGTTGTGTCTACTACAAGTTCTGGACCTATGATTTGGCTGTCGCCAACCTCTGCCCAACAAAGAGGTGATCGGCATTTATGTCCGTACAATGCCTCAAACGGAGCAGCCGGATACTGGTGTGATAACTGTTGTTATACGAAAACTCCACCAATGGTAAATGCCTTTCCCAACCGTTACCAAAGTCGATGACACATGCCCGAAGCATGTCTTCAAGGGTTTGGATGGTGCGTTCCGACTGCCCATCCGTCTGTGGGTGATATGCTGTGCTCATGTCTAGACGTGAGCCAAAGGACTTGTGCATCGCTTACCACAACTCAGAGGTAAAACGTGCATCACGATCAGATATGATGGAGGTTGGCACCCCGTGCCTCGAAACTACTTCGTTCAAGTAAACGTCTGCTAAAGTAGAAAACTTATCCGTTTCCTTGATAGCCAAAAAGTGTGCAGACTTGGTCAGTCAATCCACGATCACCCAGATGGTATCATTTTCACGTTGAGATCTAGGCAGGCCAGTAACGAAATCCATGGAGATTTGCTCCCAATTCCATGTCGGTATCTCTGGTTGTTGAAGTAGGCCTGATGGTTTCTGGTACTCGATTTTGACCCTCGCACAAGTCAAACATTTACTGACGTAGGTTGCTATGTTGGCTTTCATGCTTGGCCACCAGTAGGTAGTCTTAAAGTCGTGGTACATCTTATCCAAACCAGGATGTACAGAGTAACGAGACTTGTGCGCTTCATCCATCACAAAGTTCGCGTAAGTTTCCATAAAGTGGCACCCAAATGCGCCGTGTTACGTAGTAGGCGCCGTCTTCCCTTTGTTCTAACCGTTTCCTGGATCCTCGCAGGGATTCAGCCCTGATGTTCTCTGCCTTCAATGCTTCAACCTGAGCATCTCGTATCTGAGTAGGAAGACTAGATTGGATGGTAAGTTGTAACGTTCGCACATGCTTTGGTTTTGACTCCTTTCGGCTGAGGGCGTTGGCCACCACGTTGGCTTTGCCCAGATGGTACTTGATCACGCATTCGTAATCATTCAAGATTTCGACCCATCGACGCTGTCGCATGTTCAACTCCTTCTGTTCGAAGATATGCTGGAGACTCCTGTGATCGGTGTAGATAGTGCACTTGGTACCGTATAGGTTGTGCCTCCATATCTTAAGTGCGAAAACAACTGCTCCCAGCTCCAGATCGTGTGTAGTGTAGTTTCTTTCGTGGACCTTAAGTTGGCGTGATGCGTAAGCAATGACTTTCTCACGTTGCATCAACACAAAACCAAGTCCTTGGATCGACGCGTCGCAATAAACCACAAAATCTTTTGTGCCTTTAGGCAATGAGAGAATAGGTGCGCTACAAAGTCTATTCTTTAAGTACTGAAACGCGGATTCTTGTTCATCACCCCAACGATAGGTGGCGCCCTTCTGAGTTAGTGAAGTGAGAGGTTGCGCAATCTTGGATAAATCCTTAATAAACCTTCTGTAGTTGCCCGCCAAACCCAAGAATTGGAGGATTTCTGTTGGTGTACGGGGTGCAGGCCAGTTCCTGATTGAGTCAACCTTCGATGGATCAACATGAATCCCATCCTCGTTTATCACATGACTTAGGAAATGGACTTCACGAAGCCAAAAGTCGCATTTCGACAACTTGGTATAAAGTTGCTCTGCTCGAAGAAGTTCCAGAATAAGTCGCAAATGATGCTCGTGTTCCTCCTTACTCTTAGAATAGATCAGGATGTCGTCGATGAAGATAATAACGAACTTATCCAGGTAAGGTTTGCACACTCGGTTCATGAGATCCATGAAGACCGCAGGTGCGTTCCTCAACCCAAAAGGCATGACCAGAAACTCGTAGTGCCCATAACGAGTTCTGAATGCTGTCTTGGAGATATCCTCGTCTCAAACTTTCAACTGATGATATCCCGATCTCAGATCAATCTTTGAGTAGAAGCTCGACCCTTGCAACTGGTCAAACAGGTTGTCAATACGCGGGAGAGGATAACGATTCTTCACGGTCACCTTGTTGAGTTCACGGTAATCAATACACGTTCTGAAGGTACCATCTTTCTTTTTCACAAACAAGACTGGAGCTCCCTAGGGCGAAGAGCTAGGACGAATGAAACCCTTGTCCAAGAGTTCTTGTAGTTGTGAGGACAGTTCTTCTAGTTTTGATGGAGCTAAACGATAAGGTGCACGAGCTATTGGTGCTGCTCCAGGAGCTAGCTCAATTTGAAATTTGACCTGACGATGAGGCGGAAGACCAGGTAATTCCTCAGGAAAGTCGCGTACAATAGGAATGTCTTCTATCTTCTTCTCTTTCGTGGAGGTGTCAGTAACGAGGGCTAGAATAGCAGTGTGACCCTTTCGTAAGCACTTCTGGGCCTTAAGAAAAGAGATGATGCCCACCACAGCACCACTCTTGTCCCCACGAATCACAAGAGGTTCTTCACCAGTTCGAGGAATACGGACGATTTTCTCCTTGCAAAGAATTTCCGCTTGATGATGAGACAACCAATCCATCCCAATAACGATGTCGAAGCTACCAAGAACGATGGGAATAAGGTCGATAGAGAAGGTCTGACCAGCTAGAACAAGATTACAACCCTTAACTACATGTGTGGCCTCAAGACTCTTACCATTAGCTAGTTCTACAACATGTTTGATGTTCAAAAGTGTTGGTGTACGCTTAAGCATCTGACTAACTTTTAAGGACACGTAGCTAGTATCGGCACCCGAATCAAATAAAACACTAACATAAAAGTCGTCCAGTAGGAACTTACCCGTCACAACATTGGGATCGTTCCTTGCATCCCCCTGACCAATCACGAAGACACGTCCCCTGGCACCATTGTCGTCGTTGTTACCCCTATTTTTGTTCCCATTCCCTTAGTTGTTGTTGGTGTTCTGATTCTGATTCAACTGTGGACAGTGTCCCTTGAAATGACCCTCAGCACCACACTGAAAACATCCCTTATTACCCTGCTGTTGCTGCCGCTGGTTCTGTGGAGCCTGTGGCTGCTGTTGACGATTCTGATTCACATGATGTGAGCTCCTGCAGTCCTTGGCTTCATGACCAAGCTTGTTACATCTCTGACAATGACCCTTGTTGCACGGCCTGCTGTGGTGCAAATTACATCGGTTGCACTTAGGGTGATTTCCCTTGTATCCACCCTGACCCTGATTCCCAGTAGACTGCTGATTGGGGCTCTTGTAGTCATCAGTTCTTCGTTGCTGAGACTGAAGCTGAACAGAAGTAGAACCTTTGCTTGAATTTCCATCCCACTTACGCTTGTTGTCGCTAGGAGCATCTAATGTAGTTGCAGCACTAATACGCTTCGGCAGCTTGTGCTGCTCAACTACCTGATCAGTTATACGATGGGCTAGTCGTATAACTTACTGAATGGTACCCAGGTTAGCCGCAGTCACATGGCTCTGAATCTCTGGCACTAGACCCTTGAGGTACAGCTCGATACATTTGATAGGAGGATCTACCATGGTAGGACACAAGATAGCCATCTCATTTGATCTCTTCGTATATGCCTCTATTTCAGACCCCGCAATCTTCAAGTTATAAAACTCTACTTCCAGCTTGTGAATGTCATCACGATGACAGTGTTGGGATTGAACCCTATCAAAGGAACAGATAATTAAAGCCAAAACTGGATCAATGTAGTGGATCCAGAATAAGCAGATGTTGCATACATGTGTCTCCCCTTGAAAATGGTTTCAACATCTGCTGACCTCCTATCTACTGTTCGTACAAACTGCTGACCTGCAAACTGGTGATCAAGTAAAAGCCTGATGAAGACTAAAGCACCGATGTTTAATCTACTGCCTTGAGTCAAGCTCTGTTGATTCGGACAAGTATTGCTGGATTCACATCAGTGGAAGGATGCATCAGTAGTTTATTATGTCTTTTATGTTATGAAATGTAATAGCAGTAGTTAGCATAGCAGTGTTTGTATTGATCAGAGGATAGAGTTTGTTAGGAGGTTAGATGTGTGACAACTCGAGTTTTCAAGATTTCCATCTTCGCATTTATTGCACGTTATTTTTTTTTTTGTTTGTTACTCGACTTGTTTGTTTCACAACGCTTACATTTGAAAAACGTTAAATCGTATTGCGATGATATTTTATGTTTGGAGTGCATATTATATTTGAGTATATGATAATAGTGTAATTTGTGTTAATTGGGATTGTATAGTTTATTATGGATGTTTGGCCTAACACCCCTGCTAATATGAAAACACCACCCCCTTATGAAATCACCTACTCATGAAAACACCTTGTATGTTTTCGTCCACTGGTGACCAACGAAAACAACAAATGGGCTTTAGGCCCAGTGGGGTATTATATATATTTATTTTATCACAATCTTCTCAGAGAAGTTTCTCACTTGTCAAACCTTATCTTATCACATTGTTTCTCTCTCTACCTCTGAAACCCAACAAACAGAATTCCTCATTTGAAGCCAAAACCTCTGTTTAATCCTTGGTTAGTGATTTCATGATTCAGTTGTTTTAGTTGCATATCGTATGATTATTGGATGTTTAATCATGATGTATGTATATATTTATATATGTGATTATGTGATTGATCATTGTGTGCTTGTTAGATAATTATTATCTATGAACTGTCTGTATATTTGATGTTTTGATCAACAGTGGGTGTATGTTAATGAATGATAAACTGATTAAATTGGGATCCTGGTATCATATGATGTTGGCAAATTATATATTACATATCAATGATTTATTATATGACTTGTAAATGATTAATCATGTAACTGTAATGAGATTATAGTTGCTGGGTTTTGTTAACTGCTGTTGTTGAAGATGATGATCCCAACGAAAACACCCCCACCATTTTAAACTGGACGAAATCACTTATGTGATTTCGGCCCATATAGTGAATTCGGCCCAGATGTGTTTTCGGCCCACTTAAGTGATTTCGGCCACATAAGGGATTTCGGCTCAATATGGATTTCGAACATATGGGTTTTCGGCTAGCTAGTGATTTCGGCCCATTCAGTTTTCGGCCCAACCAAAGTGATTTAAATAACTGTTCAAGCCCACCTAAGTGTTTTCGGCTCTAAAGGGTTTTCGGCCATAGAGTGTTTTCGGCACTTAGGTGTTTTTGGCAACATGTTAACTGTTATTATTAATGTTATTAATTATGTTATTTAACTTAACTAACCATTGGAATAACTCAGTTAGTTTATTTAACTTTGTTAAATATGTATTTTGATAACTTCATTGTTTGAGTAACTCTGTTAGATGACAATTCTGTTAAGTTGTTAACTGGGTTAACTGACTTACTCTGTTTGTTTATTATTTCAATGAAGTGGATTAATTTTGTTATTCCATGAAATCTGTTAACTTTATTTACTTAGTTAATTTGCTAGATGCCAACTCTGTTAAATGTATGGATGCAATTAACTGCTTGTGTTGCATGATATGAACTGTCAAACACTCCATGATATTACTGTGACACTAGTTCCATGTGAAACTTTACAAACAATGTGAACTGATTGAGTATACGTGCACTATAGGACTTGACTGATTTATTGTGAGCACTTAACTTAGCATACCGAGCAAACTAAGGTGAGTTCACACTCTTACCAAGGCATGGGATTCCCAGGGTTGGGAATGGGTTGATTGATTATTTATGCTTAAGAATTATCGGAATTACATACCATAGACCTCGGGAGAGGAAGGTTAATGGTAGATACTACTAGACTAGTGATACATATACTTCTCTTCGCACACATGCCGGGATCGGCCGCGATACTAGAACAATCTTCGCAAACATGCCTGGAATGGCCGCGAACTATACTTTAATCTTCGCAAACATGCCTGGAGGGCCGCGATACAAATATATCTAGTCTAGAGAACATATGGGAAACCCCCACTAAACTTCGCAAACATGCCTAGAGGGCCGCGATACAATTACATACGATACATGATTTCTAAACGAACTTACGATTTACGATACGAACACTATAACTGAATAACCAACTGTGAACTCGCTCAACTAGTTGTTGACTCTCTGTTACATGCCTTGCAGGACCATAGGTACTCTTGGAGCTTGCACGGGAGGCGCGGTCGTTGTGGGCACGGATTTTTGGATGTTATGATACACTTTTTGTGACACTTCAACTAAATACTTATGTTGGGTTTTTACATTATTGCTTCCTCTACACACTTGTTTATGTTTGGTTTTGAAAACACCTATTGTATTGATGAATGACTTTTACTATTTACTTATATGTTCAATATGATTGGTGGCTTGATCCTGGTCATGTCACGCCTCCAAGCGGTGGTACTCCGCGTGTGGATTTTGGGGGTGTGACAAGATGTCACTTTCATGGTGACGTCAGCTTAGATGCTCAATGGTTTGCTAGTGCCTATAAATAGAACAGTGCTCTGTACTGTTCTATTAGCTCTTTGCAAATTACTTCTTCCTGCACGAACAAACACTGAGCTCTGGCTAAGGGGGAGTTTGTATTCAACATTGCATTGTAATCGTAATTGAAATAAATTCAATCATTCGGTTCTTTGTGAAAAATGTTTGATCGAAGCACTTCTCTCGTTTGATTGTGTGCAAAGTTTGTTTCCTTCTTAATTCCACTGCACAACTCATCCATCTTCATCTAATTCAAACGTAAAAACACAATCAAAACCAAACTCAGGTCCAACAATTGGTATCAGAGCCTGGACAGTCAAATTTGATTTAACAATCATTTTGACATAAATAGTTCAGCTCATAATCGTTGATACTGATAGTTTGTTTGTTTGTGTTGAAAAACAGAGCAAGGTTTAATCACCATTAAAGTTGATGAATCAGTGCCTGTAAAACAACTAGGATGACGTCACAATCACAAGATGATAAGAATAACATTGGCTCGCTTTTTAAACCACCCATGCTTAAACGTAATGAATACAACATCTGGGAGAGAAGGATGGGTCACATCCTTGCTCAACAAAACACTAGATGTTGGAGGTCTGTTGTTTTTGGTCCCCATGTTCCTATGGTGCCAAGTGCTGAGGATGCAAAGAAGTTCATTCCTAAACCAACTTAAAACTATACTGAAACTGATTTTCAAAAGTTCGAACTCGATGCTAAAGCATTTAGCATCATAGCATCCGCATTACCCAATGAGATCTATGCTGGACTGTTACATTGTAACAGTGCCAAAGAGCTATAGGATGCACTGAAGGAACAGTTTGGGGGAACAGAAGAAGTCATTGAAAACAATAGGGAAATTCTGAATCAGCAGTATGAAACATTTTGTCACATTAAGGGTGAATCACTGACTCAGCAATTTGAGCGATTCAGTTGTATCATTAGTGAACTAAGGCTTGTTAAAGTAATATTTTCAAATTCAACTCAAAATAGCAGGTTCCTTAGGTCACTACCTGAAAAATGGGATACCATAGCTTTTGTCACTAGAAACTCTGCTGAGTTCAAAGATCTGACCTTGACCCAACTTCATGGTAGACTCCTGACTTATGAAAGGGAGTTAAACCAGAAAAAGAAGTTGCAAGATTCTGGCAAAGTTGCTGATGATTATTCGTTCGGTAGCACAGCTCTTTTTGGTCAGGAAGAATGTGGTAGCAGTGGTAAGGATCAGGGTTATGATCACTTCATTGATATAACTGCTGGTGGAAATTTTAACAACCCTGATCCTCAATCAGCAAATTATGTTTTACTACAAATTGTGAAAACCAGATGTCAGATAATTTGTGCTTTGAACTTAATGATTTGCAACACTTTGATCCCACTGACTTAGAAGAGATGGACATTTTGCATCAATTGGCTTTGCTTAGTGTAAGAACAAGCAAATTCTACAAAAGAACAGGGAGAAAATTCCAAGGGTTACATGGGAATTTAAGGATGGGGTTGGATAAATCTAAAATCAAGTGTTACAAGTGCAATAGGCTAGGTCATTTTGCTAGGGAATGCAGGAGTCAAACTACTGGTCCTATAATTCTCATCCCAGCTCAAACCCTAGACCACAAAATCAAAGCACTGTTCACTATACCCAATATACCCCTGCAGCCCATGTTAAAACTGCTCATTATGCTGCAACCCCTGTGCCTGTGCATTATGTCCAAACCACTGTTCCACAAATTCAGTATGTTCAAACCCCTCTCCCTCAGGAACAAGTGCAACCCGTTGCACCTCAAACAGCTGCTCCAACAGTGGTACAACCAGATCAGCAAAGCTTCTTCACTCAAGGCTTTGTTGACTGGAGCAGCATGCCTGATGAGCTTGGTGATGAAAATTTTGCACTCTATGCTGTTAATGAACCTTCTAATGATGAATTTTGTTTGATGGCATTAGAGTCAATACCAGAGGGGGTAGAAACTGAAGGTGAACAGCTAAGTGTTGAAATAGTGGATGAAGTGACTGAAGCAGTTGTTAGTGCAGTTGCTGGTGAACTGCTGCTGGGAGAAAATTCAGAAACCCTGATTGAACCACTGACAGACCCCTGGTCCAAAGAGGACAAAGAAGAAGAGGAAGAGAAGAGAGCAGGTGAGAAAGAAGTAAGAGCTGATGATGAAGAAAATCATCAATGTGATTGTGCCATGATGGCTGCTGCCAAGGTATCACCTCAAGTTCTTGAAAAACTGTGTTCAGACAATTGCATTATTGCTTTTGCTAACATCAAAGAGGTAAATGAAAACCTTAGGGATAAAATCTTAAATGATGAACTCAAATTTGAAAGGTCTTTAAAAGAACTTAAAAACAAATTGACTGAAAAAGAGAAAGAGATCAGCAGTCTTAAAGAAGAGCAGAGCAGAGCATAACCAAAACTCAACTCCAAAGTATGGTAGAAAAATACCAAGTTTGCAAAAAGGAGTTGGAGTCCACCCAGATCACCTGTGAAAAATGGGTGGAATCATTAAAAGCAATGTGAAATTTGGTGTTGGTTATAGAAAACATGATGATGAAAACACTGCTTTTGAAAAATCTGTTCAAACCACTATTGTAACCACTGAGTTCATCCCCACAAACAAGAATGGCCAAGAAGTGAAAATCACTGATAAACTTGGTAACAAAATCACACTTGACAAACCAATGGGATCCTCTACTTTTGAGGAGATTGAGAAATACCAGTTTAAACCCACATGGTCTGATGAGTGTGACATTCTTGAAAATTTCAAGCCCATGGATTTTGTGAATTTTGTGAGAAAAGAAATCATCTAACAAAAGATTGTTTTCATTTAAAAGTATACGATCTAAACAAAACAAGTGTCATTGTTCCTGCTGAAAGTTGCATCGTCTGTGGTAAAACAAACCACAAAACTCAAGCATGTGTGTATCTCAAAAACTTTGATGTGAAAAAGAATGAATACACTGCTAAAACATCCTTGAGTCCATCAACATCATCTGTCAAATTCACCAAGAACCAACCACTGTTTGTGCCAGTTCAAACAGCTGTCACAAAACAGCTGAACCAAACATCTGTCAAAAGAGATGTTCAGGTTACTGATGCACCCCCTGCCAACCAGCTCAGAAGAGGTAAGGGACAACCATCTTACCAAAGGATTCCACACGTTTATGAGACCTACAAAAGGCCATCTAAACCTAAAGTGAATAGGCATCCTTTTGGTTATCAACAGGTGATTGGTCAAGACCCCCAACAGTGGTTAGAAAGAAACAGTCCTAAAACTGTCCAAACCCCTGAACTAACCACTGTCCATCAATCTGCATCCATCCCAGACACTGTTGAGACCCCATCCAAAGCCTTATTGGCTTTGGAAACCCTAATGAACTAATCCTTTTACTTCATGTGCAGGGAGCTTCTGCATGCTTAGATAGTCTTTAGTATGTTGATAGTGGAAGCTCCAGGCACATAACTGGATGTAAAGCCCTACTCAAAGATTTCAAAATTCATGGAGGGGGTGATATTTCCTTTGGGAATAATAGTAAAGGGAAAGTTCTGGGGTCTGGTACAGTGCAGTCTGGAAATGTTAAATTTGAAAATGTAAATCTGATAGACAATCTGAAATTCAACCTCCTGAGTGTTTCACAAATGAGTGACAAGGGGTATGGGTCATTCTTCACAAAGGAGTGTTGTAGGATTGTTGGACCAGAAATGGTTAAAAAGATTGAAGCAATAATAAAAACTGGAAAAACAAAACTTGTTGCTCAAAGAAGTGGCAATGTTTATGTTGTTGATATGTCAAAAGAGTGTCCGAGAGCTGATGCCTGTCTGTTCTCAGCTGCCTCTAACAAAGAGACAGAACTTTGGCACAGAAGACTGGGGCACACAAATCTCAAGACAATCACTGAAATCTCAAAAAATGGCCTTGTAAGAGGCTTGCCACAAAGATTGTTTTCATGTCCTGAGCATTGTGTTTCCTGTTTAAAAGGAAAACAACATAAAAGCTCTTTTAAGTCCATTGAAGGGTCCAAAACAACCCAGTGTTTGCAAATGCTGCACATGGATTTGTTTGGCCCAGTTCAAGTCATGAGTCTCAAGAAAAAGAGATATTGTTTGGTTATTATTGATGACTTCTCTAGGTTTACATGGACTTTCTTTTTACACTCAAAAGATGAGACTGCAGACATTTTGCAAGACTTTGTGACACAGGTTGAAAAGCAATTTGACCTTCCAGTAAAAATCTTCAGGAGTGACAATGGCACAAAATTCAAAAATAAGGAGTTGGATGCCTTCTGTGTAAAGAAAGGGATTGTAAGGCAGTACAGCATCCCTAGAACACCAGAGCAAAATGGGGTAGTTGAAAGAAAGAACAGAACTTTGATTGAGGCTGCCAGAACCATGCTTGCTGATTCAGGTTTGCCATTAACTTTCTGGGCAGAGGCAGTAAACATTGCTTGCTTTGTCCAAAACAGAGTTTTAATAAACCCCAGGCACAAAAAGACGGCTTATGAAATTCTGTATAAAATCAAACCATTGATCTCATATTTCAAGGTATTTGGCTGCTCATGCTTTATTTTGAACTTAAAAGATTCCATTTCAAAATTTGCAGCCAAAATTGACTGTGGTTGTCATCTGGGATACTCAACCACTGCCAAGGCCTACAAAGTGTTTAATACACGGACCAAGGCAGTGGAGGAGACCTTGAATGTAAAGTTCAATGAACTTTCATCAATGAAAATCCCAACAAATCCTGCAGATCTGTTTGATCTTGAAAAATTCACTTTTGAAAATACTGCTGTCAAGACTAACAGTGCAGATCCATCAGAGGATTCATCACCAGACTATGGGTATGAGATCATCAGTCCTCAACAAAAGTCTGCCAAAAAGGAAAGAGCATCAGATGTTCAAAACAGCTGTCAAAGCTCAACCACTGCTACCTCAACAGTTGTTGACCAAACTAGCCCATCCACCACTGCTTCCACATCAATAAACACTGCTGACAAAAGTCCCCAAACAGTGGATAAAAGTCAGCATGTGTCCACACCATTACCACCTATTCCACCACCTTTTGAAGCCACTGCTGGATCATCAAAGTCACCAGCAGTGATTAGCTCAGATGATACATATTTGCAGCCTTCACCAACAAATGCCATCATTCCATACCAAGGAGATTTAATCTACTTGAGATCTCATCCACCTGATCAAATCATTGGTAACATCAATGAAGGGGTGCTCACAAGAAGCCAAACCTAAAACATTTGTCTTTTTGCTGGTTTTCTATCACTCCATCAGCCAGTCAAGTACCAAGAGGCACTGAAAGACAACAGCTGGGTAGAAGCCATGCAAGAAGAGCTCCAACAGTTTTAAAGACAACAAGTATAGGAGCTTGTACCACTGCCAAAAGATGTAAGTCCCATCGGCACAAAGTGGGTATTCAAAAACAAAAATGGTGAAAGGGGCATTGTTGTCAAGAATAAAGCCAGGCTTGTGGTTCAAGGTTACAGACAGGAAGAGGGGATTGATTATGATGAAACATTTGCCCCTTGTAGAAAGATTGGAAGCTATAAGACTGTTCCTGGCCTTTGCTGTCAATCACAACATGAAGGTGTTTCAAATGGATATCAAAAGTGCTTTCCTCTATGGTACAATTCAAGAAGAGGTGTATGTTTGTCAACCTCCAGGTTTTGAGGATCCATTTTATCCAGATCATGTCTACAGGCAAAACAAAGCCTTGTATGGCCTGAAACAAGCACCTAGGGCCTGGTATGAAACTCTTTCCACCTTTCTACTCTCAAATGGTTTCAAAAGACGTACCATTGATAAAACACTGTTTCTAAAATGGAGAGGAAAGGATTTAATGATTGTCCAAATTTATGTGGATGACATTATTTTTGGAAGCACATGTAATACAATGTGTGAAGAGTTTAGGGAACTCATGACAGCTGAATTTGAAATGCGTGCAATGGGTGAGCTGCAATGCTTTCTTGGTCTCCAAGTTCAGCAAATGCAAAATGGAACTTTCATTCATCAAAGCAAATATGCTAAAGAACTTTTGAATAAATTTGATATGAATGATTGTAAACCATGCAGCACACCCATGGCAACAAATAAGTTTGTCATGTCTGATGAAAAGGATGAGCTGATTGACCAAACACTTTATAGAAGCATGATCGGGTCTTTACTATACCTAACTGCATCTAGACCAGACATCATGTTTGCAACATGTGTCTGTGCAAGAAGTCAATCAGCTCCCAGAAAATTAAATCTCATTACTGTAAAAAGGATCTTCAGATACATAAAAGGTTCTCCCACACTTGGTATCTGGTATCCAGCTAATGGGAATATCAAGCTTTCAGGTTTCTCAGACAGTGACTTTGCTGGATGTAACACCACAAGGAAGTCCACTTCAGAAGGGTGCCAGTTTCTAGGTGATTGCTTAGTCTCTTGGCAAAGCAAAAAGCAAGCAGCTGTTTCAACATCCACTGCTGAAGCTGAATACATTGCTGCTGCAAGCTGTACAACCCAACTCATGTGGCTTCAAAATCAGTTGCTGGATTTTGGTATCACTGCCTTAAAAACACCACTCATGTTGGATAGCCAGGCAGCAGAAAATATAATCAAAAATCCAATCTCCCATTCAACCACCAAACACATCGACATCAGACATCCCTTTGTGAGGGATTGCTATGAAAAAGGTTTGATTTCTCTGCATCATGTTCCAACTAAAGACCAGCTGGCAGATGTGCTCACAAAAGCATTAGATACAGCCACTTTTGAGAGTTTGGTCTCTAGGATTGGCATGCTAAACATGGAATAACAAGCAACATCTTGTTTTTCTATGAATAAAAGCATTAAAATGTTTTCAGAAAATCAAAAATCCATCCTTAAAAATAGTTTAAAATGAAGTTTTCATTAAAATCCTTAAAAGTCTGCTATATCCACTGCTTGTTCAAAAGTCTGCTCTACTTCAAAATGTCTGTCCACTGCTGAAAGCCATCCCCTGTTCTCTCTCCTTGATAAACTCTGTTGTTTAAAAGCAGTGTCTTATCCACTGATATGCTATCCACTGATAGTGAAAATCATCCACTGCTTTCATTTGTTACCATTGAAACCACTGCCTTCATCAGTATCTTTCAAAAAAGTATTGTCCTTCATTTCACCAGGGGTTGGCAAGTGGGCAGTACATAGTGGTCAGACCTTTTGTAACCGCTGCCACGTCAGCATTCACTTTTTCTCTATAAAACCCCCACTTCACACCAAAACAGGGTTTTACTGTCGAATTGAATTCTCAAAAATTCTCTTCTCAAAGCAGTTTTTCTTCAAATTCCTTCAAAACTTTCTTCGATCATCATCTCCGAAATGACAAAATCAAAGTCATCTGCAAAACTCACTTCCAAATCAACATCAAAACGAGCCTCTCAAAAGGAAAAACCCACTGAAAATTCCACACAAACCATCTCACAATCTTCTGGGTCTCCTCACAAAACCCGGCACTACAGACGCTTTCGATTCCATCCTTGCTACCATATCTGCATCAAAGTACAAAACTTTGTTAACAGTAGATGCACCAAATTTCTTGACAACCCAAAGAGAGTTTTGGAAAAATGCAACCCTTGAAAAACAAGGAGACGCTGTAATAGCCATCAACTCTTTTCTAAAGGGTAAAGCCGTCAAGATTACACCACAATCAATTTCAGAGGTCTTTCAACTCGATGATCAGGAAGGTACAATTTCTTTTCCCAAAAACGAGTTAAAAAATGATTTTCTGGAAAGAGGGTATAATGCAGAAGTAAAAAAGGACACCTTACAAAAAGGTTACTTCCCTTCTGCAACAAGATTTTTATTTCATACCCTCCTAATGTGTGTCTCAAACAAAACCACTGCTTTTAATGAAATACCATTAAAAATCAAAATCTGGGATATGCTATTCTTCAAGGAGAAAATTTTAATTATTCTCGGGAAATTTTTAATGATTTGGTTAAAAATGTTGACACAAAGGCATTCTTACTGTTTCCAAGATTTTTGATTTATTATTTTGAAAAGAAACTTGGTAAGAGAGATCCTTCTACAATAACACAAGGTGAATCTTTTCAAATGCATAGCTTAACTGCTGAAACTTTTACAAGAATGTCAACACCTTGCAAAACACAAGCAGAGATGCCTGAGCAGAATTTAGCAGCTACCACTGCTCCTCGGGTATCTGCTGCTGAGCCCACTGCTCAAGGTGATCAAAGTAATAACACAACTGCTTTGAAACCCACACCTACAATCACCAAAAAGCCAACAAAAAGAAAAACTCAAAAACCCCCCAAACCCATCAAAAAGGCAACTCTGGAGGATGAGATACTAGAGCAACTGCCTGTGACAAAACAAAAGTCACAAGAAACCACTGCTGCTTCTTCCTCACAACAGTTGGTACAAATATCTCAACCCATAACCGAAACTCCTCCTGTTTCTTCTCAAAAAGAACAGGTTGTACACATAGGGATTCCACTATATGATGCTCTGGAATCACTCGTTTCCATCATCCACAGCCCAATGCCCGGGGCAAATTCTCTTCTAACACCAAACCTCACATCCACAATTCCTCCACCAACTAGACTTTTGTTGGAAGCAATTGATTTGAACCAGGCACAAACCAGTCCTTCTCAATCACCTATCAATGAGAATATGCCTCAACAAATGACTGGGTCTGATGTATCAATCTTTGCTAACCCACCAACACAACCTGAGGAGGTTACACCCCTTGAGTTACAAGTAACTCTTGGTGGTAATCCAACTGAAGCAGCCACTACAAATGTTGAACCCACTGGTTTACATTTGGACAGTGGTTACATCAATAAGACTTCCTTGGAGGCAATTCCTTCCATAGCACCTCTGCCAACCACCAGTGGATTTGTTTTAACCACTGGCAATATCAAAAGGTTGTCAAGTGTTGAAGGAAGAAGACCCCAGTACCAAGAAAAAGGGGCATCAGTGGTTCATGTTTAGAGTACACTCCCTACCTCAACCACTGATAAAACCACTACTGGTGGGAAATCAGATGATCCCATTAAATTGGGTGATGGTTTAAAATATATGGATTTGACGGAACGAGTTGACAAACTGGATGTTGTAGATATCAAAGACATGCTACAACAGTTGTTGAAAATACAAAAAAAGACGCAATCCAATGTTGTTCCACCTCAAGCACCTGCTCCACCACAAGCACCTGCTGCAAATGAGCTCTGGAATCTCTTTCAACCTTTTCTCCAACAACAAAAACAAATGGCTGATCAGCAACATGAAATACATGTAGAACAGCTGAGAAACATAATGGAGTCTAGGTTCAAGAACACACAAGCAGACATCAAGGCACTCAAGGCCCACATATTGAAAACCACTGGCACTGCTCCTCCAACTGTTCTCTTCATTGATCAATTACCCTCAGATAATGCCAAAAAGGGGGAGAAAATTAAAGAATGGAAGAAGAAGGGAGTAGATGATGGTCTTTACATAGAATTGGAACTGGAAAATATGACCAAGCAGATACCTTTGTCAGATGGTAGCAAAAAGGTTGATGTTACCCAAAATGCGCTTGATGAAGCTATAGCAATTGTAAAAAGGGACAGAGCGGCAAAGGATATGTCAAGGTGGAATAAGGAGAAAAGAGCTTACATGGAGCTGAATGCGCAGGGTTGTTCTGGGCTAAAGGATGTTCAAAATCCTGAGCTAAAAAGAAATCCCACTAGAAAAGTGAGGGAACCCAAGTCCACACCATCCAGACTCACAAAGCATACTCCTAAACCACCATCCAAAAGCCTCCAACATCAAACCTCCATCCAAACAGCTATTTTAACTCCTGCTGTATCAACTACTGCTGGTACTTCAGAGGTTTCAACATATGTTATCACTTCAACACACACCACTTCAACACACACCACAACTACTGTTTTACCACCACCATTATCACCACCAAAAACAACCTCACCACCATCTCCTCCTGCCAAAAAGCAGAAGACAACAGATGTTACAACATTTGTTGTAATGACAACAGTGGTTGAAACACCAGTTGTTTCAACAGCTGTTAGTCAATCACAAACCACTGCCACTAAAATCACCACCACTGATCCACCCAAAACATCATCTGCCTCTGCGAAAATAAAAAGGAGAAGGATTTTCATACCAGATGATGATTCACCATCACCACCACCAACATCTTCAAAATCTCTATCACTTGTTACAATACCAAACCCTGTTCCACTCTCATCAGCTCCTGCACAACAATCAATCCCTGTTATTACTCCTGCAGGTGTCCAATTTCCTCTAGAACTTGAAGCAGTTAGGGAAGAGATCAAATCTTTCTACTATGAGGATGACCCTGCTAAAAGGAGATTGCCATCAGTTGAAGGATATCCAAGGCCAAACAATATTGAAGAATATTTGAAAGTCAAAGCTAAACAAGCAGAGGGTATCTCAAAAAGAAATGCACAAGGAAAATCTGATAGAGAAATTCACCAGAACTATCAATTCTTGCTCACACAAGTCAGATCCCTGGAGCAATTTTCAAAAAAATGTATGTCAACAAATCTCAGAGAGAGCAGATGAAACTCTAAGAAAAGACTACATTGAAAGCATCATGGCAACAAAGAAATATAAGGGAGATAAGCACATGTACAAGGAGTGGACCATCCCTGAGCTTGAGCAAGAAGCAGCCATGATTCAAGAAATGATAAAGAATAAGGTCAAACACACTCCTCCAGAATGGTGAAAATATAAAAAGAATGTGCCTGAAAAATCACTTGAGCTGAAGAGAATTAAAGAGGAACTAGTTGCTGCTGATTATGGGTCTAAACATCAAGTGGCAAGATGGAAAGAAGATGTAGTCAGGGCCACCTACAAAAGGTTGGAAGAGCTAAGAAAGAAAGATCCTTCAGTTCCACAAAAAACCTGACTATCCTGAAGCAGAGGTTTCAAAGAGACCATCAAAGCTGCAAGTCAGGAGAGCCACTGCTCCAGCTAGTGCAGCCATCTTTAAAAGAAGGCCACAAAAACAATTGGTTACTGAAACAGTGGCAGACTTAAAGGCAGGAGATGAGTGTGTAAAGGAAGGCATTAAGCAGATGATAGCTGATACTCTTGGCCTGAGTCAACCTGCAAGTACTGCTCAGACAGTTCTAAATAGGCCAGCATCTCCAAACACCTCATCAAATAAAAATCTCCCGAGAAACCCACCAGACTCAAAAGTACTAAAGTGGGAAACTGACAAACAGACCCATGTTTTGACTATGTTCAGGTCTGATGGAGAAGTGAAGAAAATAACAAGGGAACAAGCTCTTGGCCTGAGTCTTGAAGATATGCAGGATATCCTTGATCTTCCACTTGGTAGGGATGAAGATGACACAGATGCCCTAGACTTTGAGTTACAACTTAAAGGTCAGATAAGGGAACTGTTGATGAGGCAATAAAGTTCCACAATAATGAAGGGTTTTGGCATTATCTGTTCCAGGGTGAGATTGTTGGGATTGAACCCTATCAAAGGAACAGATAATTAAAGACAAAACTGGATCAGCGCAGTGGATCCAGAATAAGCAGATGTTGCATACATGTCTCTCCCCTTGAAAGTGGTTTCAACATCTGCAGACCTCCTATCTACTGTTCGTACAAACAGCTGACCTGCAAACTGCTGATCAAGTAAAAGCCTGATGAAGACTAAAGCACTGCTGTTCAATCTACTGCCTTGAGTCAAGCTCTGCTGATCCGGACAAGTACTGTTGGATTCATATCAGTGGAAGGATGCAGCAGTAATTTATTATGTCTTTTATGTTATGAAATGTAATAGCAGTAGTTAGCATAGCAGTGTTTGTATTGATCAGATGATAGATTTTGTTAGGAGGTTAGATGTCACTTTCATGGTGACGTCAGCTTAGATGCTCAGTGGTTTGCTAGTGCCTATAAATATAACAGTGCTCTGTACTGTTCTATTAGCTCTTTGCAAATTACTTCTTCCTGCACGAACAAACACTGAGCTCTAGCTGAGGGGGAGTTTGTATTCAACATTGCATTGTAATCGTAATTGAAATAAATTCAATCATTCGGTTCTTTGTGAAAAATGTTTGATCAAAGCAATTCTCTCGTTTGATTGTGTGCAAAGTTTGTTTCCATCTTAATTCCGCTGCACAACTCATCCATCTTCATCTAATTTAAACGTAAAAACATAATCAAAACCAAACTCTGATCCAACAGACAGTACTCTTCCTTGATCAGATCCTTGAAGTCGTTCCAGGGGTGGCATTAGCAGCTGCCAACCCTAGCATTTGTACCTGCGCATTCCACCATGTGAACGCCACACCTTCGAGTGTTCCAGTAGCAAATTTTACCCTACGAGCCTTAGGGCATTCACACATCTCAAAGATAGACTCGAGCTTCTCAAACCAGTGGAGGAGACCTACAGCTCCTTCAGTGCCGTTGAAAGTACTAGGTCGACAGTCCATAAAGGTCTTGAACGTGCACACAGGAGGCTGAGCAGGTTGACCTATCGCGCGAGTAAGAAAGGACAAAGTTATGCACGAGAGTTAGCTCATGAGAGTAGGATCTAAACATCCTAGGGTAAGTTGAAATGGTAGGTTATACCTCCTGCTTGAGCTGCTGCGAGTGCCTCAGCAACTCGTTCATTGATTAGAGCCGTCAGCTGGGCTTGAGTCAAGTTCAGTCGTCCACTCATGATCTTCATATCAAAGGAAACATAAGTGAGAAAAGTGTCGCGAAAGTGCGTAAGTATGAAGTGACAGAAGAGAGTAAGAACACAAAGTTTCAATCAACAGTTGCTACATTAACTAGGCATACCATGAGCAATACACTATACAACTAATAGACAGGCAATGTAAATATAAATTGCATCACCTATAATGTTAAGTCTTGCACGTGGAGCGAACGTCGTTGTGGATCGTTGAGCACTGTACAGGTTATAGTCTGGTTTTATCAAAAAGCTTTTCCCTTTTTAAAACCAAGTTCACTATAACCAATGGCTCTGATACCAATCTGTCACACCCCCAAAATCCACAAGCGGAGTATCACCACAGGAGGCGTGACATGACCAGGATCAAGCCACCAATCATATTGAACAATGAAATTAAGTAAATAAAACCAACCTCAATATAATTGGTGTCCAAAAGAAATTAACCAACTTCAAGTTAACAGCGGAAGCATAAAATGTAAAACCAAAACATAAGTTCATAAAGTTTAAATGTTTAACATGGAACTCAACAGTCCATGTCCCACAACGACTCCTGCCTCCATGCAAGCTCCAACTAAGTACCTAACGACCTGCAAGGCAGGTAACAACGAGTCAACAACAAAGTTGAGCGAGTTCACAATTGGCTGTCCAGTTTTAATGTTGTTCCAAAAACCATAAGTGGTTTCGAAAACCATGAGTTATCCAATTCCTTGTTTCCCAAACCATAAGCAGTGGGGGCTTCCCCATGTTAACCACTAGACCCGTTACCATATCGACAACTAACTATAGTCATGAATCTGCCCTACGTCAATGTCTATCATCATTGACTAAGTGCCCAGATCCATTAGTTCACTCCCGTCCTCTGCGGCATGGTGTGAGGCTTGTCAAACCTAAATAGCGCTATCTAACTAATGACCCACTCGCCATTGGCCTGGCGATTAAGTCGATATAAAAATGAGGGACTTCATGATAGAGTTTTGTCTAGTAAGTTATAGGTTGTCGTCCTTCCCAACCGAGGACGGAGGAACGTACTCTACCCCACCGAGAATACGCAGGTTAAATGTAGTTGTCCTTCCCAACCGAGGACGTGGGTACATATTTTGTTAAAGGTGAATATGTAGGTTTCGTTTTAGCTTCTTAACCCATTCCCAAACCACCGGGAATCCCATGCCTTATAGAAAGTGTGAACTCACCTTGGTTTGCTCGGTATGCTTAACTACTTGTTCACAATTAACTCAGTCAAAGCCTATAGTAATCATGCATATGTAATCAGTTTAAATTCGTATGATTCATGCATAATCTACAATCATAAGGTGTGCTTAGGCAATAATCACCAAGTAACACTTAAACAGTTAATCAACACATACAAGCTCAAAGTTCACATGTTTCATTACAGTACTTAACAGTCATGTATACTAACCAACACTACATCATGTTTTTCTCATGCATAACTGATATACTTCAACAGACAAAGGTCAATATATGATCCTACATAATTATACTTGTACCAAATAACATTCTGTTTGTGAAGTTCTGTACTACGGTGAAACTCCTATGCGACGAAACCCCAGGGTGACGAAACCCTACATGTTTCATCGTCCTAGAAGTGATGAAACCTTATATGTTTCGTCGAGCTAGCGTGTGATGAAACACTCTAAGTTTCATCGGGTTAACATGTGACGAAACTCTCTAAGTTTTGTCGGCTCCTCAATTTCGTCGATATTACCAGATAATCAAACACTCACAGAAACCCTAATCACGATTCTAGCACAATTCAACAACCCTCAACCGGACTCACACAATATCACTTTTTCATCCTATGTACATCTAACATCATACAATATCCATTAACATGAATAAGTCCCATGGATTAACAACAGGCATCTAACCCTACCTATTAACCGTTTCATAACCGATTATCATATCCACCATTTCAAGTATCATTCTAATCATCAATCATAAAACAAAACTGAGCAACTAATCATATTATCACGAAATCGAGTGCAACAACCGTCAAATCAAATCATAGCAATTGCATACTAACCGAACGTAAGATGGAACCGAAGGGGATTTGAGAGGTGGGACTATCGTCGGCTTCGGGGAGGGGAAAGGAGTTCCTGCCGTCGGGTTGTAGGGAGAGGAGGGGATTATGGTTTTCACTAAATGAAAACTCCGCGTGCAAAACAAAGTAAATATATAAACGAAGCATGATCGGGCCTTACTTGGGCCTAAAGCCCATACGGCGAAACAGTTCCCACGAAACCCTAAGGTTTCGTCGTGCACGGTGATGAGGAAACATCATGTTTCGTCGAGCATATGATGGTGATGAAACTTCAGGTTTCGTCGAGTAGGTTTTGTCGAACAGTAAAAGTATGAGATGGGTCTATGCAAACTTAAACAGTTCATGAACTTTCATTTAGTAACCAAACAATAGTGCAACACATTAATCATGTATCATACGTGAACAAGTTACATTAATCATAAACCAAACAATAACACAATATCTCAAACATGCACAATTACAAAGCAAACAAGTCATGCAGACATAGCTGTGAAACGAATAACGTGTCGAGGAAAGACCTTGAAGACTCGAGTTATCATATATATATATATATATATATATATATATATATATAAACGCGAGTAGTTTGAAAAAAAAACTAAAATAGATAATCTAATCCCTACTGATGCATAACTAGTAGTATATTTTCAATTCCAGTTTCAACTTGTAATAGATACATATATGTATATATATATATATAGGTACATATATATATATATACGTATATATATGAAAAAGAGTAGAATGTCACAATGCTCGACGTTTTTGACCAATGTGATTGTTTGTGCAATTGTTA
This sequence comes from Helianthus tuberosus, assembly GCA_030545235.1. NCBI lineage: Eukaryota > Viridiplantae > Streptophyta > Magnoliopsida > Asterales > Asteraceae > Helianthus > Helianthus tuberosus. Next base: position 164,317,973 of record CM060359.1, read on the forward strand.
GCATTAAATGTTATCTTGTGATATTAATACCTGGTAAATGTTTATAATCCAGATGGACAACGAAGTGAATCAGGGAAACCAGAATAACAATAATAATGGAAACGAAATAGATAACAGTGCCATCCAACATATAGTGGCACAAGGGATGATAGATGTTATGCCATATATCATCTAAACTGTTAAAGAGGCAGAAAATAAAAGTAATAGTGGAAGTAAATGACCACCTACTGAACCCAGTCACAGCGTAAACAATGGACCATTACTTTAATTGCCAATTCCAAAAAGAAGAAGAGCCATGTCTTATGGTTGTTCTTACAATGAATTATGGTCTTGTAAACCAATAGAATTCTCTGGCAATGAAGGAGCCATTGCAGCTCTACGCTGGTTAGAAAAGACAGAGGCTGTCTTAAAAATAAGCAAGTGCGCAGAGGAAGACAAAATCATGTTTGCTTCCAATCTTTTTAAGAATACAGCCTTAGAATGGTGGAATACTATTCTCCAGTCTAGAGGAAGTGACAGAATCTATAATATGGAATGGACTGAGTTTAAGAACATGGTCGAAAGGAAATTTTATCCTCCCAATGAAAAAGAACAAATTGCTAATAAGTTCTTAAACCTTAGAATGACTGGAATATATTGTAAGGATTACACTACCGTATTCTTCGAATATGCTTGAATAGTGCCAACCCTAGCCTCACCAGAACCAGTATTAATCTCCCGTTACATCTGGGGATTAATCAGTGAGATTAGACATGTAGTCAAGGCAGCTAGACTACAAACCATAGAAGAAGCTGTAGAACTAGCAAATACCTTGACTGATGAATTGGTACGTACGCAAGAAGAGAACCAGAGGAAGAACCTAGTCAAGAAACTTACCCAAGAATTTCGTTATGGAAATAACTATCGTGGGAAATGTATAGGTTCTACCTCTGCACCTTACTATAGGTCTTGTAAGAAGAAACATTCTGGAAAATGTTCCACCTACTGCAACTTTTGCAAGATACCTGGACTCAAGGAAGAAGACTGCAGGAAGAAACCCAGTAATGGAGTATGCTTCAATTGTGGAGAAAATGGGCATATTAAACCGAACTATCCGAAACTAGCTCCAGCCATGAGCATTTGTTCTGACAGCAGAAGAAGCTAAGATGATTCCGGATGTGATTGCCGGTACGTTTTTAGTTAATGATGTTTTTCCTAAAGTATTATTCGACTCTAGTGCGAACCAAAGTTTTATTAATACTTTCTTTTGCAAAATTCTTAATCAACCATTAACTAAATTGCAAAAAGAATGTCTAGTAGAAACAGCAAATGGAGAATCCGTTAGGATCACTAAAATCTTGCAGGGAGCAAAAATAGAAATTCTAAACCATAATTTTATTGCTAACTTTTACCCAATGAATCTAGCTGGATTTGATGTTGTATTAGGAATAGATTGGTTAGTAACCAATAAAGCCAGTATTTTATGTGATCAAAAGTCAAGACAAGTAAATTCACCAAACGGTGAAAAGATCACAATTAAAGGGGATAAGCCAACTAGATCTACAAAACTCACCTCTGTGATGAAAATAGTAAGTTATAAAAGAAAAGGATCACTTGTGTATATGATTTCCGTAATCATTAACACTAAAGGAAAAGAATTGAAAGATATTCCCGTAGTATCTCAGTTCTCAGATGTTTTTCCTGAAGAGCTACCCGGACTACCACTGGATAGGGAAGTCGAATTCAGAATTCACCTACTACCAGGGACAGCACCAATTGCAAGGCACCTTACCGTTTGGCACCAGCAGAGATGCAGGAATTGAAGAAACAGTTGGACGAACTTTTGGAGAAAGGATTCATACAACCAAGTTCATCACCTTGGGGAGCACCAATCTTGTTTGTCAAGAAGAAGGACGGATCAATGCGTATGTGCATTGATTACCGAGAATTGAACAAAGTCACGATTAAAAATCGGTACCCATTACCGAGAATCGATGATCTGTTTGATCAACTGCAAGGAGCTCGATTCTTTTCTAAGATCGATTTACGCTCAGGATATCATCAACTGAAAGTACAGGAAGAGGACATTCCTAAAATTGCCTTCAGAACAAGGTATGTTCATTATGAATTTACAGTCATGCCATTTGGTCTAACCAATGCCCCAGCCGCATTTATGGACATGATGAACAGAATATGTAAGCCATATCTGGATAAATTCATAATTATCTTTATAGATGATATTCTTATTTACTCTAAGAGTAAAGAGGAACATGCAGAACATCTGCATATACTTTTAAATTTAATGAGAAAAGAAAAGCTTTATGCTAAATTTTCAAAATGTGAATTTTGGTTACAAGAAGTACAATTTCTTGGACATTTAGTTAATCATGAAGGAATTCATGTGGATCCAACAAAAATTGAGGCGATTACTAAATGGAAAGTCCCTGAATCACCAATGGAGGTGCGAAGTTTTCTTGGACTAGCAAGTTATTATAGACGGTTTATTCGAGATTTTTCTAGAATAGCCATTCCTTTAACAAAACTGACCTGTAAAACAATTAAGTTTGAATGGAAACCGAAACAGGAGGAAGCCTTTAGAATCCTTAAGCAAAGATTAACCAACGCACCCATATTAGCGTTACCAGAAGGAACTGAAGACTTTGTAGTCTATTGTGATGCTTTTAAGTTAGGTTATGGATGTGTGTTGATGCAACGTCAAAAGGTTATAGCCTATTCCTTTAGACAACTTAAGAATCATAAAGAGAATTATACAACCCATGATTTAGAGTTAGGAGCCATAATTTTTGCCCTTAAGATTCGAAGATACTATTTATATGGAAATAAATTTGTAGTCTTCACAGATCATAAGAGTTTAAGGTACATTTTTGGGCAAAAAGAGTTGAATATGAGACAGAGACGCTGGATGGAGATTCTCAGTGATTATGATTATAGTATCCAGTATCATGCAGGAAAAGCTAATGTAGTAGCTGATGCTTTAAGTCGAAAGTATCATGACAAACCAAGACGAGTACGTTCTCTCAAATTAAATCTAAAGATAGATTTAAATGAGAAAATTAGAGAAGTACAAGAATCAGTAATCAAGGACGATACTGAAAAATTAAAAGGAATGATTCAGGAATTAGAACAAGGAACAGATGGAATTTGGAGATTCCATAAGAAAAGAATTTAGATACCTAAACAAGGAAACCTACGCCACCGAATTTTAGAAGAAGCCCATAAGTCTAAGTATACGATACATCCCGGAAGCAATAAAATGTATCAAGACTTAAGAAAGAATTTCTGGTGGATAGGGATGAAAAAGGATATAGCAGCCTATGTAGCCAAGTGTTTAACATGTTCACAAGTTAAAACTGAACATCAGAAACCCTCAGGTTTATTGCAGTAATTGGAAATGCCTGTAAGGAAATGAGAATTGATAACAATGGATTTTGTTACCAAATTACCCAAGATACGAAAAGGTAATGATACAATCTGGGTGATTGTAGACAGATTAACCAAATCTGCTCATTTCTTACCAATGAAGGAAACTTTTATTATGGAACAATTAGCGAAATTGTATGTAAATGAAATAGTTTCATTACATGGAATTCCTTTATCTATTGTGTCTGATAGAGATAGCCGTTTTACTTCTCATTTTTGGACTAGTTTCCAAAAAGCAATGGGAACCAAGTTAAATCTAAGCACAGCTTATCATCTTCAAATAGATGGACAAAGTGAAAGGACAATTCAGACAATGGAAGATATGCATAGAGCTTGTGTAATTGATTTCGGAGGAAATTGGGATGATCATTTACTATTAATAAAATTTTCTTATAATAACAGCTATCATACCAGTATCAATGTTGCACCATTTGAAGCACTTTATGGATAAAAGTGCCGAACCCCAGTCTGTTGGGCATAAATTGGAGAAAATCAACTATCTGGACCAGAGATAATACAGGAGACAACGGACAAGATTATTCAAGTCAAGGAAAGACTAAAAGCTGCACGCGATCGCCAAAAGAGTTATGCTGATAATAGGCGAAAACCATTGGAATTTCGGGTAAGAGATAAAGTATTATTAAAAGTTTCTCCATGGAAAGGAGTAGTTAGATTCATCAAAAGGGGAAAGCTAAGCCCCAGGTATATTGGACCTTTTGAGATTATTAGAAGAATAGGACCTGTAGCCTACCAGCTACAACTGCTAGAGGAAATGGCAGGAATATAGAGGTAAATGAAAAGCTTAAGTTTGTAGAGATGTATTTCATGTATGTAATCTCAAAAAGTGTTTAGCAGATGAATCTTTAGTAGTACCTCTTAAGGATATAGAGGTAAATGAAAAGCTTAAGTTTGTAGAGAAACCGCTACAGATTGAAGACCGAAAGATCAAGAATCTCAAACACAAAAGATTAATTCTAGTCAAAGTAAAATGGGATTCCAAGAGAGGACCAGAGTACACTTGGGAGCTTGAATCAAAGATGCAAAAGAAATATCCACACCTGTTCCAGTAGACCTCGAGGACGAGTTCTAAAACAAGGTGGGGAGGATATAACAACTCTCCCAAAATACTTATAACACCCCTATACGTCCTAAAATACACCCCGTATAAGAAAAATGGCCCGAAATACCTTTATTTTATAAAAATTAAATAAAAACAAGAATTAAAGGTCTCTCGCGGGGCGCAAAGCCCTTGGGTATAATTGTCGCGGGGCGCAATAGCCTGGCTACCAGGCCACACCCTGAGCTGCCACGTGTCAGCATCGTGTCGAACCTACCCCCATGACTGGTCAAGGCTAAGGCCTACTCGACCTAACTCGCGGGGCGCGACACACCCCTGTGTGTCTATCGCGGGGCGCGAGAGATCCCTGTTCCAGCCCTATAATTGCAAATTCAAGATTCAATTTTCGTCGTTCAATTCTCAAAACTCTCTCTCAAATTCTGAAGTAATAGAATTAATTCCCGGGCATTATACCCCCTAATTAGCGAATCTCTGCCTCGTTGTAAGTATTATAACCCCGGTTACGTATTAGATACGCTGCTCGATTGATCTTGTGCTCCGTAACGCATGTCGAGGCTCTGCCCGACTCAGTCTTTGTTGTTCTGTCTCGGGGAGGGTATAAATAATGTAAATTTGGGTTATTATACTAACACGTGTGCATTGTTTAATTAATATATTATAACCAGGAAGTCACAAGGAAATACCTAAATTAGCAATGTGAGTAATCCTTCTTTATGTGTAAACCTTTTTGTGAGTAATTCCTCTTTTTGTAAACTATTTTTACAAAACCTCAATTGTTTTTAATTGTAATTTAGCAGTGATTGAGTATTTGTAATTCTACAATTATCGTCGGCATGTTGGGGTTTTGCATACAAACTTTGTTACTAATACTGTGAATAGTAACATGACCACAAGTCAGGGTTGACAGTACTTGTCACACCCCGATTACCGGTGGGCCCGGATGGGTACACACGTGACGGTTGGATAACAGTTATCACAATATAATAATATGCAACGGAAGTATTGGATTGAAATAATTAAAATAAAGCTTCAATGTATAAAAGTATTACAATCATTCGATACAAGCCCACAGGCAGGATCCAAATAAACAGAGCTTTAGACATCATAGGCCTTGAGCATCAGGAGTGCAAATTCCTTAGCCTTCATTCTAGCCGACCCGTTGTGACACCTATGTCACTATGACCATCAAACAAATACGAAACCAATGAAATATTGTGTTTCATACTTGGGATTTGTATAAATATGTGTATCATTTGCACATATCAATTCTTGTTCGATTTCGAGCTTTAAATCGCTTTCTAGAAGGTTATACGTGAACTGATGCGTAAATATAACCAGTTTAATGCAACAAATACTCCGGAACAGTGAGATGGGCTTAGCATACCTTAAATAACCTTTACATAACTTAGAAATAAGCTTTGGATGGTTTGGTGTGTTGAAATCAAATTTATTTGATCGCAGGGACTATTTGTGTCAGACTGCGAAAGTATGCCGATTCGTGTGGTAACGAACACTTCGGAACTTGATCATAAGTTAAACATACCATAAATATCCTTTACATAGCTTAGAAATAGGCTTTGAGGTGTTCGGTATGCTAAAATAAACTTTTTGGTCATTCAGGGACTAAAAGCGTCAAAGAGTGCATAAGTTTGCATTTTCGCGCATATCTTACGTTTTGAATATATCCGGACATCCAAAAATTTATGTAATCATTAAAATATTTTATTTTAGCGATTGGCATGATAAAATTCCATTCGTCGCGTAATTTGGATCGTTTTTCGCGTCCGTTCGTGTTTCGTCGTAATTAACTGACCAACGCAACCATACGACCAAACGAACCGACATCCGAGATATTGTTGAGCATGTTTCATGTTCCCTATGCTTTAACTTCTTTTTAGAGCTTTAAAATGGGGTTAACGGGGTTTAAACGCATCGAAAACAACTTAAAAGTGTTGCGGGGACCATTTCTGCCATTTTGGCAAACTTTCTGGATCTGGCATATGGTGGTGTCACACCACCACCATATGGCTTTGACGTGGCGTGACGACACAGCCTCATCTAGGAAGAAAATTCATTTTTAGCAACTTTCAGCAATTTTCAGCAACCGACTTGAAGTTCAGGGTCCTTTTTGTAACTTCTTCAATACCGTTTGATGGTTTTGGGGCACCCCTAGTATTCCAAAACCATGTTCCTTATGTGTAAGTTCCAGATCGAATGTGACAACCCTCAAATTTTGCATGTAACCGTACAGTTTATTAATGATAATAAAAGTACTTTATGACTGTGCTGATCATATAACTGCTCTCTGATTACTGTGTTATACTTGCATGTGCGTGTTAGCATACTAGTAGTATACAGAAAAGTTACAAAATAGTCCGGTATGTTTTCCTATGTGTTAGGAATAAATTTCGTTACAAAAATATATAGATAAGACGCCTTACGGAACAATTAAACAACTCAACGGAACAATATCCGACCGAACAACCGGACATTATTCGGGACACCAAATATTTGTCAAACACATTATTTAATTATTTTTTGGCTAGTCATGATCCCCGTTTATCATGACATCCACTAGAAATCAAAACACTAGCTTATATAATCAAGATACTTGAGTTTTAACTACCCTTTACTAATTAGGTTGAAAATTTTACATAACCCCCCCCCCCCCAACCATTTTTTTAGCCAAATCATCACCATATATTTTGTTGAGATATTATTTCTTGGAATCTTGATTGTGGTTGGCCAAGAGCTAGGTGATCATGACATAGGGATTAGGGTGGCTCATGGTGTAAGAGCATCTATACATGCATTGGGCAACCAAGATCACTCATCATTACAAATCCTCTACTCTCTCACCTCACTCATCTCTCTGTCTTTCTCGGCTCTATAACCGCCCCCCACCATCACCACCTTCACACCACCATCTTCATCACATACAAGTTCCATTCAAGCTTCAAGAGTGGTTCAAGGAAGTTGTAAGCTTGTGGAGCTTCAAGAGACTTGTTCGCTTGCTTCATCTTCATCATCTCTTCATCTTTATTCTAGGTTTCTACCCTAGCCTTGTGCTAGTAGTAAGTCCCTTCACACCCTTGTTTCATCTTGTTATTTGTTATGATTCGTAGTAGGATGATAGTGATAAATCACAAAAGCTAAAACACTAAAAATATGAACATGGAACCGTACATAGAATCATCCATAAAGAAGTTTGTATGAAGTTGAAATCTGGTTGGTTTGAGTTTGGTTAATACATGCATAATGGCTGATCATTAAGTTATTAATAAATCATTGTTAGGACACTTGTTAATGTGTTTTTAGAAACATTAAACTTGAAATAAACATGCTGATTGAAATTTCCAGCCAACTTCAACAGGCTGTAACTGGGTCATTTTAAATCGAAAAACAGAATTTATGGAGTCTAAATTATGTAATTTTGAACAACCGAACAAATGGCACTAGAATCGTAATTTTTCGAGGTCGGTTACTATTTTTAAAGAATTGTTTTAAGACAGCAGCTCAAGCTGAAATTTTTCTGCTGAAAAAGTGTGTCGTATTCAGAGTGATAACTCAAAACCTGAGTAGGATCAGCTCATGGGATTTTTACTGTAAATGGTCACTGTTGTTTCCGTGATCCCCCAACTGGATTTTCGACAATCGGACTTACGATTAATTTATAGTAAATTTTTCCGTAAACTGCGATCAGAAAGCAACAAATCTGATTTCAGCCGGGTAAATAAATTTTTATATAATATTGGTAGTGAATTGTGCCCCGATATTTTTACACAATAAAACTTGGAACGTTTATGACATCCTGTAAAAATTTGAGAATTTTTGGAAAAGGTTAACTATTTTATTAAAATGCTCGAAAACAGTCCAGTTTTGATTAATAAAGCTGAAACGGCATAAGTAGTGATTTGCGTGTCTAAATGTCGAGTAGGTTATCCGAGAATGATATAACATGTTATATGTCAATAAAAGTGTTATGTGCCATGTTGTATGTTTGTCTATGAGTGGGGAATAGATGGGAAGGTTATATGGGCATGAACCGTTAAAGTGATGCATGTTATGTGATAGATACGTGTAGGAACTTTGTGTTCTGTTTGAAATCACTAATAAACTAAGTGGTAATCATACTAGGACGTGATTGACCGACCTCGACTATTAGCTATATTTGAGAGTCAAACCGAGCAACCGAGGTGAGTTCACACTCTTTTCAAGGCATGGGATTCCCGGTGGGTTGGGAATGGGATTGAATGACTACTTGAACTATCATTACTATTAAACTACTTACTACTGTCCTCAGATTGAAGGGCACGTACGTAAAGCCTACGTACACGACCATAAGACCATCAACTCTATCAATTGAAGTCCCTCATTTATCGACTTAATCGCCGAGGCCTATGGCGAGCGGGTCATTAGTTAATAGCGCTATTAGGTTTAACAAACCTCACACCGTGCCAGTCGGACGGGCGTGTACTAATGGACTATGGGCAAAGGGTTAATGCTGATAGACATTGACTTAGGGCACCTCTTACATTTTCGTAGCAGTTGATACGTGTGGTCTAATAACACATGGGAAGCCCCCACTAATCTTCGCAAACATGTCAGAAAGACCGCGATACGAATTCATACGATACATGGTTTACAAAACGAACAGATGATTTACGAAATGAATGCTATAACTAAACAACCAACTGTGAATTCACTCAACTTTGTTGTTGACTCGTTGTTACATGCCTTATAGATCGCTAGATGCTTATGGAGCTTGCACGAGGAGGAGGTTGTTGTGGGATGCGGAATGTTATGTCTCGTACTTAATAATTGAATTTTATAAACTATGTTTTGGACATTAAACTTATGAACTATAAACTTTTGTTTTGAACTTCCGTTTTATGCTTCCGCCGTTAACTTAAAACTGGTTACTGTCTTATGGTCACCAATTGTATTGTGATTGGTTTTACTTACTAAGATTACGTTGTTCAATATGATTGGTGGCTCGATCCTGGTCACGTCACGCCTCCAAGCGGTGGTATTCCGCATGGTGGATTTTGGGGGTGTGACAGATTGGTATCAGAGCCATTGGTTATAGTGAACTTGGTTTTAAAAAGGGAATTTTTTTTATAAAACCAGACTATAACCTGTACAGTGCTCAACGATCCACAACAACGCTTCGCTCCACGTGCAAGACTCGACACCATAAGTGGTATGATTTATGTTATATTGTCGGTCAGATAGTTCTCACTGTGCACCAGTTAACGTGATAATTGCTATTTGAACCTTGTGTGCTTACTCTCTACTATCGTCCCACATTTACGTTGCTTCATTATGAAGATCATGAGCGGACGCGGTGGACGTATCAACCTCACTCAAGCCCAGTTGACGGCTTTGATCAACGAACGAGTCGCTGAGGCACTCGCAGCTAACCCTGCAGGAGGTATAACCTGCCATACCAACTCACCTTAGGGCGTTTAGATCCTACCTTCGCAAACCAACCCTCGTGCTTAATCTTGTCTTTTATTCTCGCGTCACAGGTCAACATGCTCAAACTCCTGTGTGCACATTCAAAACATTCATGGACTGCCGACTTACTACTTTCAGTGGTACAGAAGGAGCGGTAGGCCTTCTTCACTGGTTTGAAAAGCTTGAGTCAGTTTTCGAGATGTGCGAATGCCCCGAAGACCATAGGGTGAAATATGCTATCGGAACACTTGAAGGAGCTGCGTTAACCTGGTGGAAGGCATAGGTTCAACTACTAGGACTGGCAGTTGCTAATGCCACACCCTGGAATGGTTTCAAGGAACTAATCAAAGAAGAATACTGTAGTCGGGATGACATCCACAAGCTAGAAGTGGAATTTTTCAATCTGAAAATGACGGGGTCTGAGATTAAGACGTATACTAAGAGGTCAAACGAGCTGGCCATCCTGTGTCCAACTATGGTGGACCCTCCCATCAAACGAATTGAGCTGTATCTCAATGGCCTTGTACCAGAGATTCAAAGTCACGTGACTTCAGCCAATCTGGGTACCATACAGCAAATCATCAAGTTGGCCCATCGACTCACTGACCAGGCGGTGGAGCAAAACAGGCTGCCCAAACGAATCAGTGCCACAGCTACTTCTGATGCACTTACCGACAACAAGCAAAAATGGGATGGAAACTCCAGTAAGGGTTCTGCTTCGGGCCAGTCTCATCAGGGAAAGACTGATGATTACCAGAGTCCTGGTCAGCAATCCTCCGGTAATCAAGGACAGGGTGGGTATCGAGGAAACCACCCAAAGTGCAACAAATGCAACAGACACCATAGTGGTCAGTGCAATAAGGGACGTTGTCAGAGGTGTCTCAAGATGGGTCATGAAGCCAAGGATTGCAGGAGCTCACGGCCTACAAATCAGAATCGCCAGCAACAACAGCAAGCACCGCAGAATCAGCAACAGCAACAGGGCAACAGGGGATGCTTTCAGTGTGGCGCTGAAGGCCACTTTAAGAAGAACTGTCCCCAGCTTAACCAGAATCAGAACAACAACAACAACCAGGGAAACAGGAACAATAATGGGGACAACAATGGGGGAAACAATGATGGCAACGGTGCCAGGGGTCGAGTGTTCGTGATTGGTCAGGGTGAAGCAAGGAATGATCCTAACATAGTGATGGGTAAGTTTCTTCTGGATGATTTCTTTGTTACTGTTTTATTCGATTCGGGTGCCAATACTAGTTATGTGTCCTTAAAAGTTAGTCAGATGCTTAAGCGTACTCCAACACTCCTGAACACCAAACACACGGTAGAACTAGCTAACGGTAAAGGTCTTGAAGCCACACACATAGTTAAAGGTTGTAACCTCGTCTTAGCTGGTCAGACTTTCTCTATCGATCTTATTCCTATTACACTGGGTAGTTTCGACGTCGTTATTGGGATGGATTGGCTATCTCATCATCAAGCGGAGATTGTTTGCAAGGAGAAAATCATCCGCATTCCTCGTTCTGGTGAAGAACCTCTCGTGATTCGTGGCGACAAGAGTGGTGCTGTCGAAGGCATCATCTCTTTCCTTAAGGCCCAGAAATGTCTAAGAAAGGGCCACACTGCCATTCTAGCGCTCCTTACTGACACGTCAACGGAAGAGAAGAGAATTGAAGACATTCCTATTGTGCGTGATTTTCCCGAGGTATTCCCTGAGGAATTATCTGGGCTTCCGCCTCATCGCCAGGTTGAATTTCAAATCGAGCTAGCCCCTGGAGCAGTGCCAATAGCTCGAGCACCTTATCGCTTAGCCCCAACCGAACTGGAAGAACTGTCCAAGCAATTACAAGAACTTTTGGAAAAAGGTTTTATTCGTCCTAGCTCTTCGCCCTGGGGAGCTCCAGTACTATTCGTGAAGAAGAAGGACGGTACCTTCCGTATGTGCGTAGATTACCGCGAACTCAACAAGGTGACCGTGAAGAATCGCTATCCTCTCCCACGTATTGATGACCTATTCGACCAGCTGCAAGGGTCGAGCTATTACTCTAAGATTGATTTGAGATCAGGGTACCATCAGCTGAGAGTCCGAGATGAGGACGTCTCCAAAACAGCATTCAGAACTCGTTATGGCCATTACGAGTTTCTGGTTATGCCTTTCGGATTAACGAATGCACCTGCAGTCTTCATGGATCTCATGAACCGAGTGTGAAAGCCGTACCTGGATAAGTTTGTCATAGTGTTCATCGACGACATCCTGATCTATTCTAAGAGTCAGGAGGAACACGAGCAACATCTGAGGCTTATTCTGGAACTTCTTCGAAAAGAGCAGTTGTATGCCAAGTTTTCGAAATGTGACTTCTGGCTTCGCGAAGTCCACTTTCTAGGCCACGTAGTAAACAAGGATGGGATTCATGTTGATCCATCCAAGGTTGACTCGATCAAGAACTGGCCTGCACCCCGCACACCAACAGAAATCCGCCAATTCTTGGGTTTGGCAGGATATTATAGAAGGTTTATCAAGAATTTCTCAAGGATTGCGCAACCTCTCACTTCACTGACTCAGAAAGGTGTCATCTACCGTTGGGGAGATGCACAAGAGTCCGCATTTCAGCACTTAAAAGACAGACTTTGTAGCGCGCCTATCCTCTCATTGCCTGAAGGCACAGACGATTTTGTGGTTTATTGCGACGCTTCCATTCAAGGACTTGGTTGCGTGTTGATGCAACGTGACAAGGTCATTGCCTACGCATCACGCCAACTCAAGGTTCACGAAAGGAATTACACTACGCATGACTTGGAATTGGGAGCAGTTGTTTTCGCGCTTAAGATATGGAGACATTACTTGTACGGTACCAAGTGCACCATTTACACCGATCACAAGAGTCTCGAGCATATCTTCAAGCAAAAGGAATTAAACATGCGTCAACACCGATGGGTCGAGCTCTTAAACAATTATGAATGCGCTATCAAATACCATCTAGGCAAGGCCAATGTTGTGGCCGACGCCCTCAGTCGAAAGGATACTATACCTAAGCGTGTACGTGCGTTACAGCTTACCATCCAATCTAGTCTTCCTACCCAAATTCGTGATGCTCAGGTTGAAGCATTGAAAGCAGAAAACATCAGGGCTGAGTCCTTACAAGGATCAAGGCAGCGGCTAGAACAAAAGGAAGATGGCGCCTACTATGTAACAGGGCGCATATGGGTTCCACTTTATGGAAACTTACGCGAACTTGTGATGGACGAAGCGCACAAGTCTCGTTATTCGGTACATCCTGGTTCAGATAAAATGTACCACGACCTCAAGACTAAGTATTGGTGGCCTGGCATGAAAGCCCACATAGCAACCTACGTCAGTAAGTGCTTGACCTGTGCGAGAGTCAAGACTGAATATCAGAAACCATCAGGCCTACTTCAACAACCAGAGATACCACAATGGAAATGGGAGCAAATTTCCATGGATTTCGTTACTAGCCTGCCTAGATCTCAACGTGGAAATGATACTATTTGGGTAATCGTGGATCGACTCACAAAGTCCGCACATTTTCTGGCTATCAAGGAAACGGATAAGTTTTCTACTCTTGCAGACATTTACCTAAAGGAAGTGGTATCAAGGCACGGAGTGCCAACCTCCATCATTTCTGATCGTGACGCGCGTTTTACTTCTGAACTGTGGCAAGCCATGCACAAGTCTTTTGGCTCACGTTTAGATATGAGCACCGCTTATCACCCACAGACGGATGGGCAATCTGAACGCACCATCCAGACCCTTGAAAAGATGCTTAGGGCATGTGTAATCGATTTTGGTAATGGCTGGGAAAAGCACCTCCTGTTAGTGGAGTTTTCGTATAACAACAGCTACCACACCAGCATCCAAGCCGCTCCGTTCGAGGCATTGTACGGACGCAAATGCCGATCACCCCTCTGTTGGGCAGAAGTTGGTGACAGCCAAATCACTGGCCCAAAACTTGTAGTAGATACCACCGAGAGAATTGCTCAGATACGACAGCGAATGGCGGCAGCTCGTGACCGTCAGAAAAGCTATGCTGATAAGGGAATAAAACCACTCGAGCTCCAGATTGGGGATCGAGTGCTACTCAAAGTCTCACCTTGGAAAGGTGTAGTCCGCTTTGGCAAACGAGGCAAACTCAATCCGCGTTATGTCGGACCATTCGAAGTCACCGAGAAAATTGGCAAAGTCGCCTACATGTTGGATCTACCTGAAGAACTCAGCGGAGTCCACAATGTTTTCCATGTGTCGAATCTGAAGAAGTGTCTGTCAGATGAGACCCTCATAGTCCCTCTTAAGGAACTCACAATCGACGACCAGCTGCGATTCGTCGAGGAACCAGTAGAGATTACGTATCGAGATGTTAAGATCCTCAAGCATACCAGGATACCTCTGGTCCGAGTTCGTTGGAATGCTCGTCGTGGCCCAGAGTATACCTGGGAATGAGAAGACCAAATGAAACTCAGATATCCCCAGTTGTTCAGAAACAGTGCAACCACTACTGAGGCCGAAGCTACTGCAGAATTTCGGGACGAAATTCCAAATCAACGGGGGGATGATGTGACACCCCAGGAAAACCAGTAAACACCGCAACTTAACTAGCTTCCTCAGTAACTACGCACTAAATTTTGGGACAAAATTCTCTTAACAGGGGGAGAATGTGACAACCCTCAAATTTTGCATGTAACCGTACAGTTTATTAATGATAAAAAAAGTACTTGATGACTGTGCTGAATCATATAACTGCTCTCTGATTACTGTGTTATACTTACATGTGCGTGTTAGCATACTAGTAGTATACAGAAAAGTTACAAAATAGTCCGGTATGTTTTCCTATGTGTTAGGAATAAATTTCGTTACAAAAATATATGGATACGACGCCTTACGGAACAATTAAACAACTCAACGGAACAGTATCCGACCGAACAACCGGACATTATTCGGGACACCAAATATTTGTCAAACACATTATTTAATTATTTTTTGGCTAGTTATGATCCCCGTTTATCATGACACCCACTAGAAATCAAAACACTAGCTTATATAATCAAGATACTTGAGTTTTAACTACCCTTTACTAATTAGGTTGAAAATTTTACATAACCCCCCCCCCCCCGAACCGATTTTTCAGCCAAATCATCACCATATATTTTGTTGAGATATTATTTCTTGGAATCTTGATTGTGGTTGGCCAAGAGCTAGGTGATCATGACAATAGGGATTAGGGTGGCTCATGGTGTAAGAGCATCTCTACATGCATTGGGCAACCAAGATCACTCATCATTGCAAATCCTCTACTCTCTCACCTCACTCATCTCTCTCTCTTTCTCGGCTCTATAACCGCTCCCCACCATCACCACCTTCACACTACCATCTTCATCACATACAAGTTCCATTCAAGCTTCAAGAGTGGTTCAAGGAAGTTGTAAGCTTGTGGAGCTTCAAGAGACTTGTTCGCTTGCTTCATCTTCATCATTTCTTCATCTTTATTCTAGGTTTCTACCCTAGCCTTGTGCTAGTAGTAAGTCCCTTCACACCCTTGTTTCATCTTGTTATTTGTTATGATTCGTAGTAGGATGATAGTGATAAATCACAAAAGCTAAAACACTAAAGATATGAACATGGAACCGTACATAGAATCATCCATAAAGAAGTTTGTATGAAGTTGAAATCTGGTTGGCTTGAGTTTGGTTAATACATGCATAATGGCTGATCATTAAGTTATTAATAAATCATTGTTAGGACACTTGTTAATGTGTTTTTAGAAACATTAAACTTGAAATAAACATGCTGATTGAAATTTCCAGCCAACTTCAACAGGCTGTAACTGGGTCATTTTAAATCGAAAACCTGAATTTCTGGTGTCTAAATTATGTAATTTTGAACAACCGAACAAATGGCACTGGAATCGCAATTTTTCGAGGTCGTTTACTATTTTTAAAGAATTGTTTTAACACAGCAGCTCAAGCTGAAATTTTTCTGCTGAAAAAGTGTGTCGTATTCAGAGTCATAACTCAAAACCTGAGTAGGATCAGCTCATGGGATTTTTACTGTAAATGGTCACTGTTGTTTCCGTGATCCCCCAACTGGATTTTCGACGATCGGACTTACGATTAATTTATAGTAAATTTTTCCGTAAACTGCGATCAGAAAGCAACTAATCTGATTTCAGCCGGGTAAATAAATTTTTATATAATATTGGTAGTGAACTGATCCCCGATATTTTTACACAATAAAATTTGGAACGTTTATGACATTCTGTAAAAATTTAAGAATTTTTGGAAAAAGTTAACTATTTTATTAAAATGCTCGAAAACTGTCCAGTTTTGATTAATAAAGCTGAAACGGCATAAGTAGTGATTTGCGTGTCTAAATGTCGAGTAGGTTATCCGAGAATGATATAACATGTTATATGTCAATAAAAGTGTTATGTGCCATGTTGTATGTTTGTCTATGAGTGGGGAATAGATGGGAAGGTTATATGGGCATGAACCGTTAAAGTGATGCATGTTATATGATAGATACGTGTAGGAACTTTGTGTTCTGTTTGAAATCACTAATAAACTAAGTGGTAATCATACTAGGACGTGATTGACCGACCTCGACTATTAGCTATATTTGAGAGTCAAACCAAGCAACCGAGGTGAGTTCACACTCTTTTCAAGGCATGGGATTCCCGGTGGGTTGGGAATGGGATTGAATGACTACTCGAACTATCATTACTATTAAACTACTTACTACTGTCCTCAGATTGAAGGGCACGTACGTAAAGCCTACGTACACGACCATAAGACCATCAACTCTATCAATTGAAGTCCCTCATTTATCGACTTAATCGCCGAGGCCTATGGCGAGTGGGTCATTAGTTAATAGCGCTATTAGGTTTAACAAACCTCACACCGTGCCAGTCGGACGGGCGTGTACTAATGGACTATGGGCAAAGGGTCAATGCTGATAGACATTGACTTAGGGCACCTCTTACATTTTCGTAGCAGTCGATACGCGTGGTCTAATAACACATGGGAAGCCCCCACTAATCTTCGCAAACATGTCAGAAAACCGCGATACGAATTCATACGATACATGGTTTTCAAAACGAACAAATGATTTATGAAACGAATGCTATAACTAAACAACCAACTGTGAATTCACTTAACTTTGTTGTTGACTCGTTGTTACATGCCTTACAGGTCGCTAGATGCTTATGGAGCTTGCACGAGGAGGAGGTTGTTGTGGGATGCGTACTGTTATGTCCCGTACTTAATAATTGAATTTTATAAACTATGTTTTGGATATTAAACTTATGAACTATAAACTTATGTTTTGAACTTCCGTTTTATGCTTCCGCCGTTAACTTAAGACTGGTTACTGTCTTATGGTCACCAATTGTATTGTGATTGGTTTTACTTACTAAGATTACGTTGTTCAATATGATTGGTGGCTCGATCCTGGTGACGTCACGCCTCCAAGCGGTGGTACTCCGCATGGTGGATTTTGGGGGTGTGACGTCGAAGCTCAATTATCAAGGAACGATCCTAAAGGTTCTTCACTTTCTACAAATACCCACCATCTTCATCACCTTCATTCACACCTTTGATCTCAATATCATTCTCTAAGTTGAAGCTCTCATTGTGAAGCTTCATACCTGAGAATTTTTTAGTTCAAATCTTCCTAGCTTGGACCCTTTGTAAGCTTCTTTCGTTCTTTTATGTGTTTTTAAGCATGAAAGTCAAACTGTGTTTGACTTTCAGCTTTGACCAGTCTATGGTCAACACGAAGTTTGTTTGAACTTTGCAACATGAGCGTAATCACGATGGTCATAGTCCCTAGTGACTATACCTACGGATTACCACGTTGATTAGGTGTAGTGACGAGTCATAGTTTCGGTCAAAATACGTGTTTATGCGTATTTTGCAACCAAGCTATCTTTGGGTATCAAGACCCTTTGTTTTGATATCAAACTTGTTTTCTAACTTCGTTAAACATGTTTTAACATGTTTAGCTCATCACTTTTAGTTTAGTGCTTGTATAGAGTCATAAGTCAAGCAGTCTAAACAACCGCTTAGACTTTCGAACTAGACCCGTTTGGTCGATCATTAGGATCCGACCAAGCATTTATTGTGACCATAGTTGTATAGGGAATAACCTTCTGAGGTTATACCTTATGGTCACTTTGTTTAAGTAGTTGTATGATAGGTAGTTTATATGCCTTAGGAAAATGATCAAAATGCCCTTTTTACGCAATAATTCATTTTAAGTATATGTAACATAAATTTTGGCATCTAAACTGATTATGCAACATTATTAGATATGTTAAGGCATATAATACTTGTCATAGGACTAGTTAGACGGTCCGAACGTGTTTTACGCGAACGACGCGTTAAAGTGGCGTAAGCTACCTTAACGAGTCATAATGGGTCGTAAGCACTTAGGTTAGGTTTCGTTTTATTATGTAGGCTTTGTTAAACCATATCATATGAGTTCCAATACTCATTTTGTTTACGAAACCTCATTCTATCCGATCTTCCGATTTAGGTCCAATTTATTTACTTAGTTACCTATATTAGGTGTCGTTTGATTCCGTGATCCCTCTAGCCTTGCTTGGTTGTTATTCAAGACTTCTAAGCATCCTCAAGTGAGTACATAGTCCCCTCTTCTACTGTTTTTCAATGTTTTGAGGTGAAACATGTGTACCTAATTGTTATGTTCATGATTTCAAAGTATAATTGATTATACATGTGTTATACAAACTCATTTTTACTTAGTTATTTATTTATGCATCTTTCTTTTATATCATCTGATTTCTTATCACTTGTTATATGAATTATAAAGAAACATTTTTAAGTTCATGACTATTTTTGTTAAACATTATTTTAAACTTACAAGTCATGAATCCTGCATTAATAAAACCTATGTATCTCAGCTGCATTTTTATGCTGACGTACCTATTTTTACATATGTTTCAGGTGCTGCTATGTGATGATTGTTGATGCATGATATACATAGGATGGACTCGTGCCTTAGCGACTTTAAAATTTGAAAGACAATATTTGTATTTATCTGATTTGTAATAAAACAATGAGTTCATTAATTCAATAAAATGAAATTATTTAAATCCATGGTTGTGAAACAATGATTCTGTTACAACACTCCCCGACGTTTCCGCCACAATTTGTTGTTTTCCGTGGTCGGGGTGTGACAAAAAAGTTGGTATCAGAGCCAATGGTTATAGGGAATTAGGTTATTAGTAATGCTTTGACCTAGACTATAACCTTCCTAGTACCCTAACACAAGTTATCTTGTGTTTAGATCTTAAAACAATACCGTCACTTGTCCTTAGGTGACAACCACAATAAGAACACAAATTTCGAATCCGCTTTGAAAACCAATCATCTGTTCTAGGATGATTGATTATTAGGTTTTGAACCTTCTAAGTTTTCAAAATCTCGTCAAAGTTTGGGTCTCATAGTGTGAACACGTGCAATCTGGAAGGGTGGATGCCTATATCCTGAGTTTTCTGTCTAAGGCTAGAGTGTTCGTACAAATCCACATAATCGGACCAGTCACTCTTACCTGGGAACTCTTAGGATGAGTGTCCACTTATAGGCTAAAGCATGTCTTCGGGATACATTATGAGGACCTATTTACTTTGATTCAGCTTTTGTGTCGTTTGTTTGCTTCGTCGTTCGAACAAATGACCATCACCCATGCCTCTTTGGTCAGTAATTGTAACATTCTTACCCAATGCCTTTTCACTTGTTTCCCATCATGTTTCCTTGTTCTTTTAGACAATGCCTCCTCGACGAGAAGCACAACCTCAAACTAATGAAGAAGTCGTAGCCCTTGTCGCTCAGCAAATGGCTGTTGTGCTTCCGGGCATAGTAACCCAGATCCATCAGTTATACAACAACAATAACAACAACAATGCTCAGTGTAGTTTCAAGACCTTCAATTCTACTAAACCTTTGAAGTTTTCTGGGTCTCAAGGAGCAACCGCGCTCCTACAATGGGTCGAAAGTTTAGAAAGCACATTCAGACATGTGCAATGTCCGAATGAGTGTAAGGTTGAGTTTGCATCCAGTGCATTCGAGAAGCGTACTCTTACATGGTGGAACGGTGTGATCCGTGATAGGGGTGCCGATGTGGCACTAGCTCAAACTTGGGAAGAGCTTTGAGCTCTAATGATGAAGAAGTTTTGTCCTCGTCATGAGCTTAGAGCGTTGGAAAGGGAATTCGACGATTTGAAGCAAGATAGTGGTGAACATTGAGCCTATACTGACCGATATGAGGAATTGAGCCTGTTACGCCTGTGGATAAGGCGATTGGGAAGAGCTTTGAGCTCTAATGATGGTTACGCCTGTGGATAAGGCGATTGAAAAGTACACTGATGGTCTTCCTGACCTAGTTCAGGATATCGTTACTGGCAGCAACCCTACTACCGTCAGATAGGCCATTGAATTGTCTACTACCCTGACTGAATCCCAGATCAGGAAGGGTAAGCTCTTTCGAAAGGGCGACCCAAGACCATCTGACAAGACTGCACAAGTTGAACCAAAGGAAAACAGACCGAGACACCCAAGAAGCAGAAGTGCAAGGCTACTCAAAACTGCGCCATAACTGCTCAGAACAATCAGGTTGCACCAAACCAGCCAGCACAACCTCGTAAAAGGAAAAATTATGTTGGTACCGCACCTTTGTGCAACAAATGCAACCGTAATCATCTGGAGCAAGTGCAGTGTCACAAATGTACCCACTGTGGGCGATTGGGACATTTGGTCGATACCTGCCGTTATGCAAACCAAGCTGCTGCAAATCCTGCTGCTGTTCAAGCACGGTTTCCACCTGGGTCGTGTTATAATTGTGGTGACCTTACTCACTACCGCAACAATTTCCCAAGACTTGTTAACGCAAATCCAGCACGTGGACGAGTGTTTAACATAAACGAGGCAAATGCGAATGACAATGCAGCAGTGAACAATAAGTCTTTTGTATTTCTTTGTTTGTTATCTTTTGACATTGGAACAATTCAGTTGTTATATAAATAAAATTCGCTTTTTCAAGTTTATTTTACGAAACTGATGCAATTATGTGATTATGTGCTTATGTGATTTCTTTTATGATCCGAATGTTCATTATCAAAATCCTCGTAGAATCTTCCATATCTCCATATGAGGGATTCATAGTAGGATATCCAAAGGTACTACCTTAAATCCTAAATGGGCTTCTACGTCATAGTTAAGTCCCTTGGATTATAAAGTACTATTCTATAATTGGACCCCTTGAGTGGTCTAGTTAAACAGATTGATTTAAAAAAATCTGGTTAGGAATACATGTGATGATATAGCTGAAAAGATCCCTTAAGTGGTCTATTTAAGGAGATCGTACGACGGTCTATTTAAGGAGATCATGTGTTGATCTAGTTAAAAAGATAGTTCGTTGATCTAGTTAAAAAGATCCTTTGGTGGTCTAATCAAGTCACTTCATGATTATTCAATTGATTTTTCTCCTACGCATTATGAAATGAACTGTGCGGACTGTGCAAGGAATTACGTAATTATGGATGCATACATAATTATGGAATTCAGTGCACAGAAACCACAGCAAGTTTTGTGTCACACCCCGACCACGTTAAAACAACAAAACCGTGGCGGAAACGTCGGGGAGTGTTGTAACAGAATCATCGTTTCAACAACCATGGTAATTAAAAGTTTCGTTTTATTGAATTATCAAATAATGTATATTGTCTTTAAACCAAAACAAACAAACTACACATTGTTTATAATTGTTTTTAAGTCACTAAGGCCTTGTCCAGATCCTAAGTGAACTTGCTTCCTAGCAATCATCACGCAACATCACCTGAAACATATGTAAAAACAAAGTCAGCAAAGAAATGCTGGCGAGCACATAGGTTTTGTAAGAGTATCGGAATCATAGCTCGTTTATATATATTGCAATACCTCGAAAATCTTGTTTTGAAAAGTATATAATATTGCAACATGATTAACCAACTCAAATCAAGATGGTTATAATTTATAAAATCTCGTAGCCATGATTCTTAACTCGAAAACATTTTGTTTTAGAAAACCAATTCGTAAAACATCTCGTTAAATCTCATTAATAAAACTCGTATGGTTTATATCATTTTGAAAACCTTGTTGTGTGATATCATTTCAAATCGTTTCCCAAGTGAACTAAATAATGACACGCAATGTAATATGATAGAAGCACTTATATATAAGATGTACCAGCGGCGTATCTACCATGATTCTATCATGCTACACCCGTCCCATTATCTAATCACTACCCAAAACCAATCGTTCGTTCAAATCGTTTATTTCGTTTACGTCGTTCCAAATCGTTTAATTCGTCCCCAAAATCGTCTTTGTTTTAATTGTGAAACTACTTTTGGTCGCCTCGCTAATAACATTCAAACCTTCGTGACTCGGCTACCTCGTTTATCGTATTAACGAACCACCAAAGGGAAGTTAACAATCATCAGATTCGCTCGTTACCTACATAACCCCCACACATAACCATGGGTGTAGTCTTATAACGGGATTTGTCAGATCCTATGGTACCATAACCTAATACTGGTCGGTTCGGCCAAAATTAATGAATGTCATTCGTTATGTAACTACAACCAACAAGTTCGTTCACATTATCGAAAATCGTTATTAGTTTAGTATAAACCATCTTAATCGTTTTGAAACCATCGTTAAAATATCGAAAATCATTTTGATACATATAAATCACCCCAAAACAATTGAAAACAATAAAATAGGGGAACTATGTACTCACATTGAATGGAAGGGTATCCTTGATCTAAAGAACTTAGCGAAGCTCAGACAAACCAAGGAAATTCAAGTGGTACCTAGTAATCGGATCACTAGTAAATAAATCGACACCTAAATCGGAGGATCAGATAGAATGAGGTCTTGTAAACCAAAGATTGTGGAACTCATGTGATAGGGTTTAACAAAGCCTACATCCTAAATCAAAACTTAGCCTAAGTGCTTTTGACCCGTTTCGACCCACTAAGGTAGCTTATGCTACTTTAACGCGTCGTTCGCGTGAAACTATGTTCGGATGGTTAACTATGTGCTATGTCAAGTCTTATATGCCCAATAATACCTAAACATGTTACTAAATCAGATTATATGTCAAAAACATGTTCACATATGTAAATTACGGATTTATGCTTCAAAAGGGCGTTTTGGTCATTTATTATGGGCATACAAGCTACTTAACAAATAACTAACCAATCCTATGTGATCATAAGGTATAACCTCAGTGGTTATTCCCTATGCAACTATGATCACTAATCGAGCTTGATCGGATCCTAAAGATCGACCAAACGGGTCAGGTTTGAAAGTCTAAGCGGTTGTTTAGACCGCTTAACTTACGACCTTATTCAAGCACTATACTAATAGTGACAATTTAAACATGTCAAGACATGTTTAACCTACTTAGAAAACTGATTTGGTATCAAAACAATGGGTTTTGATACCCGAAAATAGTTCCGTTGCAAAATGCGTACTAAAACGCATTTTGACCGATACTTTGACTCGTCACTATGCCTAGTTAATGTGGTAATCAGTAGGTATAATCGCTAAGGATTATAACCATCGTGATTACAATCACGTTGCAAAGTTCAATTGAACTTTGACTTGACCAATTGATGGTCAAAACCGAAAGTCAAACTGTTGGCCAAACTTGTTTGACTTTCTGCACTAACATAAATAAAAATAATGAAAGAATGCTCACTAAAGGTCCTTGCTATCTTTTCTACAAGAATAATCAGATTAGAAAGCTCCAAAGACTTGGGAGAGAGCTCCAAATCAGATGTAGAGAAGAGAAATGAGGAATGAGCAAATGAAATGGAAGTTGGCCTTGCTATTTATAGTTGTTGCAACTTCACAAGATCATTACACATGGATTGTCTAGCCTACAAGCAAGGATCAAGGCCCTACAATTGTCACAAGCAGGTGCAAAGCCTTGGGGAAGAGATAACTTGCTCACCACACCAAGAAATTGCAAGATTGGCCCTTGAATTATGAAACAACAGCTGAAACTGAGTTTTCTGTCGCTGGGCACTTCAGGCGGCCCACGTAAACATATGGGGAGGGCTTACGCGGCCCGTATGGGATCCCCAGTTCAGCATATGTTTCAGAATTGACTGTTTAGGTCCCTGCATGTGTTTTAAGCTCATTTCAGGCCCTTTTAACCCCCGTTAAGCCATTTTCAAGGCTCTACAAGGTTAATAAAGTTTAGAGGACTCAAAATATGCTTGGAACACTCTCGGATGTCGGCTCGTTTGGTCGTACGGTCGCGTTGTTCGTTAAATTACGACGAAACTCAAACGGACGCGAAAACGAACCAAATTAAGCGACGAATGGTATTTTTGCATGCTGATCACTAAAATAAAAGTATTTTAGTGTGTACAAAAATTTTGGATGCCCAGATGTGGTCAGAACGTAAGATATGTGCGAAAATGCAAACTTACATCGTTTTTGACACTTTTAGTCTCTGTAAGATCAAATAAGCATATTTTTGCACACCGAACCACTCAAAGATTATTTCTAAGCTATGTTTAGGTTATTTATGGTATGTTTAGATTATGATCAAGTTCCGGACAGTTCGATACCATACGAATCGGTATAGTTTCGCAGTTTGACGCAAATAGTCCCTGCGATCGAATAGACTTGTTTTCAACACACCAATCCATCCAAAACTTATTTCTAAGTTATGTGGAGGATATTTAAGGTATGTTAAGCCTATGTCACTATTCCGGAGTATTTTTCGCGTTAAACTGACTGCGTTTACGCACCAGTTTTCATATAACCTTCCAGAAAGCGATTTAAAGCTTGAAATCGGAATCGAATCGAATCGTAAAATCATCAAACAAAAATACACATATAGTAACACCAAAACACATCGTTTTATTGATAATTAACATTGTTTTGTATTGTTCATCTATTACAGAGCACAGTTGTCACAGTCTCCCCTACTTTAGGAAATTTCGTCCCGAAATTTTAACTAGAGGAAACTTGTGAGAACAATTGCGGATATTTCGCCTTCATTTGGTCCTTATGTTCCCAAGTAAACTCTGGGCCTCGTTTGGATTCCCAGCGAACCTTGACCAAATGAATTCGTTTGTTCTTCAACTGTTTGTAAGTACGGTCCACTATCTCCATAGGTTTCTCGACAAAGTACATCGTTTCATCGATTTGGATTTCGTCAAGTGGAATGTGAAGATCAGCGTCAGCTATACACTTTCGCAAATTGGACACGTGAAAAGTCGGATGAATATTTCCAAGCTCTGGAGGTAGCTCTAGTCGATAGGCAACCTTCCCAATTCTTTCCACAATCTTAAATGGTCCAACATATCGTGGTGCAAGTTTTCCTTTCCTTCCAAATCTCACCACTCCCTTCCAAGGTGACACCATGAGTAGGACATGGTCTCCGACTTGAAATTCTAAGGGCTTGCGTCCTAAATTCGCATAACTCTTTTGACGGCATCTAGCTGTCACAATATTATGGCGAATTTTCTTGATTTTGTCTGTTATTTCCAGAACAAGCACCGGTCCAGTAAGCTGAGCTTCACCGGTCTCGTTCCAACAAACAGGTGAACGACATTTTCGACCGTAGAGAGCTTCGAATGGTGCCATTTTAATGCTAGCATGATAACTATTGTTGTAAGAGAACTCAATCAATGGCAGATGAGAATCCCAATTACCACCAAAGTCAATCACACATGCTCTAAGCATATCCTCCAAAGTTTGAATCGTTCTCTTAGATTGACCATCTGTTTGGGGATGATAAGCAGTGCTTAGATTTAGTTGGGTTCCCATAGCAGATTGCATGGTCTTCCAGAAATGAGATGAAAATCGAGCATCACGATCAGATATGATGTCCAAAGGAACACCATGTCGAGATACAATCTCATCAACATAAATCTTTGCAAGTTTATCAGCAAATAGATCCTCGCAAATCGGAATAAAGTGAGCTGATTTCATTAATCGATCGATAACAACCCATATAGCATCGTGACCTTTTGATGTATGCGGTAATTTAGTGATGAGATCCATCGCAATGTTCTCCCACTTCCAAACCGGTATCTCTGGTTGTACAAGCAAACCAGAAGGTCGTTGATGTTCTGCCTTGACTTTGAGACAAGTTAGGCATTTCAACACATACAAGGCAACATCTTTCTTCATACCAGGCCACCAATACTGAGTACGAAGATCCTTGTACATTTTATCAGCACCAGGATGGATAGAATATCGAGACTTATGAGATTCGTCCATCACTAAAGTGCGAAGATCGTCTTGTTTCGGAATCCACAAACGATCCAAGAAATAGAGTAAACCATCATCCTTCGCTTCGAGTTTAAGCTCAAGATGATGTGGTAATTCCTTACCTATCAAATCTTGTGAAACACAAGATTGCTGAGCTTGAAGAACTCGAGTTTGGAGATCAGATAGAGTTCGAACAGAATGAAGCTTGACTCGCTCTTTTAGACTAAGCGCATCGGCTACGACATTCGCCTTACCAGGATGGTAGCGAATCTCGCAATCATAGTCGTTTAAGAGTTCAACCCAACGTCGTTGCCTCATGTTGAGCTCTTTCTGATTAAGAATATGCTGGAGACTTTTGTGGTCTGTGAAAACCACACACTTCGTTCCATAAAGATAGTGTCTCCAGATTTTGAGAGCGAAAACCACAGCTCCCTGGCGTGATGTCGTGGTCACAATCAAATTTAATCCTAATAACAACTATAGATAGTGGTAACAGGGTATCGAACACAGGGAGTTTGTGGAATATGTGTTATCTCAATGTATGTCTAACTAACTAGATTAATCTAAATTGCAAGAAATGTAATTTTCAATGTTTGGGTTGATTGGTTTTAATTAACTAAATTAAACTAAATTAGATTACAAATCAAGGTTAAGTTTTGTAACAAGATAAGAGGATAGTGATCATCCCGAGTTTCAGGTTTTAAGTGACAATCAAAGTTTATGTTCAACTGGAAAGAACTACATAGACATAGCTCATGCAAGATCAATTATTTGTGATGAAAGGGAACTAAGTACTCGGATTCCTAGAACGCGAGGTTGTTACCCGATGACTAATTAACATATATCCAACCCTAATCCCTCCCATGATATCTCGATTGCCAACGGCACCAAGAACGTATGGTTTAGAACTATGATCAAACATACATCAACAATTTACAAACACCCAATCAAGCACCATAATAAACTAACAACACATGCACAGTTTAATATTCCAGAAATTAAAGAACAAACATAATTGTCACAAATAAAACCTTACACTCAAGACGATCATAAAAAGTTTAGCCATTCATGGCTAGAACAACCATCCTCAACCAAGTCTCCAAAACTCCCCTCCAAAAATCGTTTTCCAAGACAAGTGTTGCTAAGTGATGTGTAACCGAAAAACCCCTCATCAAACCCCTTAAAACTCCATAAAAAACATTCAATGTCATAAGTTACGCCGGTGCCAACAAAAGAAAATATGCCGCCAATAATCATGATGATATCGGCCCACTTGATGATCGATGATTGTTAGCGGCCCAATTAATAAAATCCACAAGGCTCCTTAGATTGGCCCACCATGTTATGCGTGTGTTTTTGCCAGCCTCTTTATTTCAATGTGCACATGTTAAACTGCCTCCAAGGTCTTTGCTCCTGGATTTCGTGAATCTCCAAATAGTGATGATGATGATTTGAATTAAATTAATGATGATATGATGTTGTGACACCAAACCCTCGTCCACTAATTCTGCATATGTTGACTTTTGAAACAAAGCTTAGTATCTTGTGCTTCCTCAAAAAATCGTGATGTATATTATAATCTCAATTAGAATGGTTGTGATGCTCCTTTCACGTGATGTCTTTGGCAGCCCCTTCTATGCGTGTGTATATATATTAAAGTGATGTGATGTGTGATGATAATGTCTTGTGCTTGTTGACTGCCTTCCTAAAATTGTCCCATCAAGCATGTGCACAAGGGTTTTAACCCATTTAATCCTTCACACAAGTCTGCCATCCACCCAACATATGTGTATGATGAATTGATTGTCTTTATTAAATAATGACTCCCCATAAAGTGTTCTGCATATGCATGTCCCTATATTTTCATTCTTTGAAACCTTTTCCACGAATAAAACATATGCGCTGCTTGGTCATCTTCACCGTAGCCTACGGTTTCAATTTAACCGAATTAAGCGATTTACCTGTAAAACACACGAACACTCGTAGTTATCACATTCACGATACATAACCGTGTAAAATATGGGATATGCACATATTTAGCTCATTTAAGGGTTGTCCTACGGACCACCCGTCACATCCCCACACTTACCCGTTGCTTGTCCCAAGCAACCCATTCAAAAACTATTTCAAAACCTCAAGCGATCAACATACAAACCAAGCTAAAATGTATCGTCATATTACTAACCTTCAATCATACCACAAGACACACCCCTCACAAAAACTCTCGGTGACAAGAAATATTAGCACATAATGATAAACCACTCAATGCATGTGTGTGTCTGTGTGACATTAAGCTTATATAAAAATCAAGTCTCCTCCTATTGAGTATTTAGCATGCTTATGAATCAAAAGGACTTACGGGTTGTAACGGGGCTAGGTGCAAAGGTAGGAAAATGGTGGAATATATATGCGAGAGCTAATTGATTTGACCCGGTTTTTATTTCTACCACTAAACAAAGCAACCATCAAATATATACACAACTTCTTCAACATTCTCAACTACTATTGCAACTAAATACTTTTTTTTCATATTTTTCTCTTTCTCTCTTTTTTTTTTCTTTTTTTTTCATCATTTTTTTTTTCATTTTTTTTTCATAACAAATCAAACTCAACAATATATACAAGAACATCAATACTACATAATAAATCTCCTAAATCGGGTCATCTCAGTAGGTAAAATTTTGTTGGAAGTAGGTTTGGGTCACAACCGAATGGTATAAGGCTCAAACATGGCTTTCTAAAGACCAAACCCCCACCCCTCACAATACCAAGCTCATATATGTAACGTATGAGGTCCAACCCCCAATTCCCACACTCTCACACATCTAGACGAGGCTACCTAAAAGTCCCCTATCATTTTCACAAGTATGCTAACTTTAGGATTTAACAAGAATTCGTACACAAGTTCTATTAACACAAAACACACACCGCCACTCAAAACAAAGAACTATCTATAATAATCATATGTGGCTCAAATTCTCACCAAGAAAAGACTAGGAATGGGTATCGGTGTGTCAAGTGGAACAATATCAGGTTTTCAAATTTTGACAATTTTCGCTTGGCTACACAAATTTTTTTTTTAAATTCTCAAAAAATTCTCCCCCATCCCCACACTTGGGATACATTGTCCCAATGTATGGTTTTGAGGGAAAGATCGCTCTAACCAAAAACATTAGCTTTCGCTAATACTCTCAAATCCCAAATTTCTTTTTCTTTTTTATTTTTTATTTTTTTTTAATTCTCATTATTAAAAACACCACCAATTCCATCACAACCCATAAACTAAACACATGAAAACACCACCCAACCGCCCAACCAAAAACTTAAACATGAATATATACAAAGGTGCACAAGATGAGAACAAGACACGACCTGATTAGTAAATTAGCAGTGTTGGTAGTGATGCAGCTGCGGTAATCGAACCGGTTCAAAACATCTCTTAGATTCGCCGATATCTCAACAGGGATGTTTCCAAACATCCCCACACTCGAATCATTGCATCCGCGAGGGTTGAAACGTAATAACCTGCCAAAACACAAACACAACACCAAAACAAAACCAAACAAAGCAAAACAAAAAAAAAAACAAAACATAAATACAATACTCTACATCCTCGGGCTGCCTCCCGAGAGCGCTAAGTTTAAAGGTCTTCAGCCAGACCATACCTGATATGCGTTATGGTGGTCTTAATGCACACTTACCCGCAGCATTTCCAACAAATGCCCGGAAATTTACATGCCATCTCCATAGATTTGTCAGTATATTTGGCATGTTAAAGCTGCTCCTGCGGGCTTTGCTAGTCCACTTCATGACATATACCTTAATGTCTGGTAGTTTCACCCTTCTCATCTTGTTCCTCGAACCCTCTTCCCCACACTTGTTAATTTGAATTATGGGAAGAGGTTCGGTACACATATCTATCCCATCAGCCTGCTCTACCTCATAATCTGCACACATTATCTGATCTACAAGTGACTCTTCATCAGATAAAGGACTCATTGGTGTGGTATTATCCTCCACAACCTCCTCCTTCATGTGAGAATAATCTCTAATATCGTCAGGTAATGGTGAGAGGCGTTCTTCTATCTCTATCTTCAATTTTAAAGTATGACACTTAGAAACTAAGCAGCTGATTCGGTCTTCATCGGACAGGTTGGGTGTTGCTAATATTGCTCGAGTTTGGACAAAGTTACTTCCAATACAGCAAGCTCTTTTTCCTCCTAGGTCTCATAAACATAAACACCCTCAGGCTCAGAATATTCTTCGGGATGATATTGTCGATATCCCTGATACGGTCTATAGATGCGCGCTTCCATCATCTTTTTATTCCAATACTTCGGGTTTTCCGAATACACCATGCACACATCATAATCATAAGTGTGATCGCGACCGCAACAAAAACATAGACCATCCATCCTTGCCTCATAATAAACTTCCTCGTCCCGATCGTATCCATATGAATAATAGTCATCCTCCATTTCTGATTCATAATCATCAACGTATGATGGAGGTGGAAGCTGTGAAACATAAGACACCGGTTTTCCATGTGCCCTCCTGTAGTGAGCCTCGTGGCAACCAATACATGGATGTCGTGGACCCCCGCACAATCTACACGTAAATAAGCTGAAATTTGTGTAATGCCCTGTCATCCTGCACAGCACAACTCAACTACCAAGTGTAAATCATGAACATAAAAGAAATCTTTTTGGTTTTTTTTTTTAATTTAAACTAATACACAAGATAACACACGTTGCGCACTACTCCCTGGCAACGGCGCCAAAATTTGACATGATGTCCTGGTCACAATCAAATTTAATCCCAATAACAACTATAGATAGTGGTAACAGGGTATCGAACACAGGGAGTTTGTGGAATATGTGTTATCTCAATGTATGTCTAACTAACTAGATTAATCTAAATTGCAAGAAATGTAATTTTCAACGTTTGGGTTGATTGGTTTTAATTAACTAAATTAAACTAAATTAGATTACAAATCAAGGTTAAGTTTTGTAACAAGATAAGAGGATAGTGATCATCCCGAGTTTCAGGTTTTAAGTGACAATCAAAGTTTATGTTCAACTGGAAAGAACTACATAGACATAGCTCATGCAAGATCAATTATTTGTGATGAAAGGGAACTAAGTACTCGGATTCCTAGAACGCGAGGTTGTTACCCGATGACCAATTAACATATATCCAACCCTAATCCCTCCCATGATATCTCGATTGCCAACGGCACCAAGAACGTATGGTTTAGAACTATGATCAAACATACATCAACAATTTACAAACACCCAATCAAGCACCATAATAAACTAACAACACATGCACAGTTTAATATTCCAGAAATTAAAGAACAAACATAATTGTCACAAATAAAACCTTACACTCAAGACGATCATAAAAAGTTTAGCCATTCATGGCTAGAACAACCATCCTCCACCAAGTCTCCAAAACTCCCCTCCAAAAATCGTTTTCCAAGACAAGTGTTGCTAAGTGATGTGTAACCGAAAAACCCCTCATCAAACCCCTTAAAACTCCATAAAAAAAACATTCAATGTCATAAGTTACGTCGGTGCCAACAAAAGAAAATATGCCGCCAATAATCATGATGATGTCGGCCCACTTGATGATCGATGATTGTTAGCGGCCCAATTAATAAAATCCACAAGGCTCCTTAGATTGGCCCACTATGTTATGCGTGTGTTTTTGTCAGCCTCTTTATTTCAATGTGCACATGTTAAACTGCATCCAAGGTCTTTGCTTTTGGATTTCGTGAATCCCCAAATAGTGATGATGATGATTTGAATTAAATGAATGATGATATGATGTTGTGACACCAAACCCTCGTCCACTAATTCTGCATATGTTGACTTTTGAAACAAAGCTTAGTATCTTGTGCTTCCTCAAAAAATCGTGATGTATATTATAATCTCAATTAGAATGGTTGTGATGCTCCTTTCACGTGATGTCTTTGGCAGCCCCTTCTATGCGTGTGTATATATATTAAAGTGATGTGATGTGTGATGATAATGTGTTGTGCTTGTTGACTGCCTTCCTAAAATTGTCCCATCAAGCATGTGCACAAGGGTTTGAACCCATTTAATCCTTCACACAAGTCTGCCATCCACCCAACATATGTGTATGATGAATTGATTTTCTTTATTAAATAATGACTCCCCATAAAGTGTTCTGCATATGCATGTCCCTATATTTTCATTCTTTGAAACCTTTTCAACGAATAAAACATATGCGCTGCTTGGTCATCTTCACCGTAGCCTACGGTTCCAATTTAACCGAATTAAGCGATTTACCTGTAAAACACATGAACACTCGTAGTTATCACATTCACGATACATAACCGTGTAAAATATGGGATATGCATGTAGTTAGCTCATTTAAGGGTTGTCCTACGGACCACCCGTCACTCCCAACTCAAGATCGTGAGTCGTGTAGTTCTTCTCGTGAACTTTCAGTTGTCTAGATGCATATGCTATAACTTTACCTCATTGCATAAGAACACAACCAAGGCCTAAGTTGGACGCATCACAATAGACAACGAAATCATCGTTTCCCTCGGGCAAAGATAAAACAGGAGCATCACAGAGCTTCCGTTTCAGCGTTTGGAACGCTTCTTCTTGCTTGGGTCCCCACTCAAAAGGGTTATTCTTTTGAGTCAAAGCAGTGAGTGGAACCGCAATCTTCGAGAAGTTTGAAATTAAACGTCGATAATAACCAGCAAGACCAAGAAAAGAACGAATTTCTGTAGGTGTCGTTGGTGTATTCCAATCCTTAATAGTAGCTATTTTAGATGGATCCACATGAATACCTTGCTCATTGACTATATGACCCAAGAAATGAACTTCTTTAAGCCAGAATTCACACTTGGAGAATTTAGCAAAAAGTTGTTCCTTCTTCAGGAGTTCTAAAGTCAAACGAAGGTGTTGCTCGTGGTCGGTTCGAGACTTCGAATAAATGAGAATATCGTCGATAAACACAATGATGAACTTGTCTAAATAAGGTTTACAGACCCTATTCATTAAGTCTATAAAGATAGCTGGAGCATTCATCAAACCAAAAGGCATGACAGTAAACTCGTAGTGCCCATATCTCGTTCGGAAAGCAGTTTTGGGAATATCTTCTTCGAATACACGAAGCTGATGATACCCAGAACGCAGATCGATTTTAGAGAAACACGTAGCACCTTGCAACTGGTCAAAGAGATTATCGATTCGGGGTAGGGGATATCGATTCTTGATGGTAAGCTTGTTAAGCTCACGATAATCAATACACATCCTAAAAGATCCATCTTTCTTTTTCACAAAGAGGACAGGAGCGCCCCAAGGTGAATAACTCGGTCGGATGAATCCTTTATCAGATAACTCTTGAAGCTGTTTTGATAACTCTTGCATCTCGGATGGTGCAAGACGAAAAGGTGCTTTCGCAATCGGGTTGGCATTGGGTATAAGATCAGTATGAAACTCAACTTGACGAACTGGAGGCAAACCAGGCAGTTCAACAGGAAACACCTCTGGATAATCCTGAACAATCAGAATATCCTGGATACTCTTGCTCTTGCGTTTCTCCTCGGTGACATGTGCCAGAAAGGCAACATATCCTTTTTGTAGGTAACTTTGGGCTTTTGTACACGACATGAGTTTCAATCCGCCAGATGGTTTCTCGCCACGAACTTCCAGAACATCGCCAGATGAAAGATTAATACGAATGATTTTATCGAAGCAAACAACCTCGGCATGTTGTTTGGTTAACCAATCCATCCCCACGATAATGTCGAAACTTCCAAGTTGCATCGGTACGAGGTCGATAGGAAAAAGATCGTTATCGAGGTTCAATTGACAACCGCGAATAACAGAATCGAGATCAAGTGGTTTACCAGTAGCAACCTCGACAGATAAGGGTTTCCTTAGTTTAGTTCTAGGTATCGCAAGTAAAGGCTCAAAGGATAATGAAACAAAACTCCTATCGGCACCAGAATCGAAAAGAACAGATGCAAGTTGATTGTTAACAAGAAACGTACCGTTAACAACCTTGTTGTCTGCCCTCACCTCGTTCGCGTTCAGATTGAATGCTCGTCCACGTGCGGAATTCACATTCGCGTTGGCATTCGGATTTACATTCGCATTCGCATTCGCGTTTACCAACCTCGGGCAGTTGTTGCGGAAATGACCCATTTCACCGCAATTAAAACACGAACCAGGTGGGAATCTCGCAACATTCCCTTGAGCTTGTGCTGGAACCTGAGCAGCTTGATTTTGACCAAAACGACAAATGTTGGCCAAATGCCCAAGTCTACCACACGTAGCACACTCTTTACAGGCCTGTTGGGCAACATGGTGACCATTACATCGAGCACAGTGAGGTGCGGTACCAGCATATGCTTTCTTTGCAGGAGGTTGAGTTAGTGGGTTCTGAGGGTTCTGTGCTGTAACAGCAAAGTTCTGGGAAGCCTTGCGCTTCCTTGACCTTTTAAAAGACTCACCCTGCTTCTTACCCTTACCCTTTTTCTTTGTCAGAATCGGTCGACTTCTTTTTATCACCCTTGCGGGTGAGTTTACCCTTCCTGACTTGGGACTCAGTCAGGGTAGCCGACAACTCAATCACGTGACGAACGGAAGTAGGATTAACACCAGTCACAATATCCTGAATAGAATTGGGTAAACCATCGATATACCTCTCGATTGCTTTCTCCAGTGGAGTAACCATAGTGGGGCACAACAAACTGAGCTCCTCAAATCGATCCGTATAAGCACGGTGTTCTCCCCCGTATGGTTTTAGATCATCAAACTCTCGTTCCAAGCTCGAATCTCGTGACGGGGACATAACTCTCTCATCATGAGAGCTCGGAGCTCATCCCAAGTTTGCGCTAATGCCACTTCAGCACCCCTATCGCGCATCACTCCGTTCCACCATGTAAGAGCTCGCTTCTCAAACACGCTTGAAGCAAACTCAACCTTATGCACATTCGGACACTGCACATGTCTGAATGTGCTCTCGATACTCTCAAACCACTGCAGGAGCGCAGTTGCTCCTTGTGACCCAGAAAACTTAAGTGGCTTCGCGGAATTGAAATTCTTGAAATTACATTGGACATTATTGTTAATATTATTGTTGTTGTATAACTCGTGGATTTGGGTCACAACGCCTGGAAGTACAGCAGCCATTTGCTGAGAGACAAGGGCTGCTATTTCTTCAGCGGTAAAAGTTTGAGCATCGCGTCGAGGAGGCATTGTCTAACAAGGAATCATGAGAAACGAGTGAGGTTGATAATTGGAGAAACAAAAGAGGTATTGAAAACATCGACAAAACACAAGGAGTGCGATCATTTGTTTGTTACCTCGAACAAAAAAATGACACGCAGTGACAAATCAAAGTAAATGGGTCATAATGATGTATCGCTGAAGACATGCTCGCCTATAAGTGAACACTCACCCCAAGAGTTCCCAGGTAAGAGTGACTGGTCCGATATTGCGGATTTGTACGAACACTCTAGCCATAGACAGAAAACTCAGGGTACAGGCATTCACTCTTCCAGTTTGCACGTGTTCACATTATTTAGACCCAAACTTTGACGAGATTTTGAAAACTCAGAGGGATCAAAACCTTGTAATCAATCATCCAAGGATAGATGATTAATTTTCGAAGCGGATTTGTTATTGTGTTCTCGTTGTGGTTATCACCTAATGATAGGTGACGGTATTGTTTTAAAATCTAAACGCAAGTAAACTCGCGTTAGGGTCCTAGAAAGTTATAGTCTAGATCAAAGCATTACTAATAACCTAATTCCCTATAACCATTGGCTCTGATACCAACTCTTCTGTCACACCCCGACCACGTTAAAACAACAAAAATGTGGCGGAAACGTCGGGGAGTGTTGTAACAGAATCATCGTTTCAACAACCATGGTAATTAAAAGTTTCATTTTATTGAATTATTAAATAATGTATATTGTCTTTAAACCAAAACAAACAAACTACACATTGTTTATAATTGTTTTTAAGTCACTAAGGCCTTGTCCAGATCCTAAGTGAACTTGCTTCCTAGCAATCATCACGCAACATCACCTGAAACATATGTAAAAACAAAGTCAACAAAGAAATGCTGGCGAGCACATAGGTTTTGTAAAAGTATCGGAATCATAGCTCGTTTATATATATTGCAATACCTCGAAAACCTTGTTTTGAAAAGTATATAATATTGCAACATGATTAACCAACTCAAATCAAGATAGTTATAATTTATAAAATCTCGTAGCCATGATTCTTAACTCGAAAACATTTTGTTTTAGAAAACCAATTCGTAAAACATCTCGTTAAATCTCGTTAATAAAACTCGTATGGTTTATATCATTTCGAAAACCTTGTTGTGTGATATCGTTTCAAATCGTTTCCCAAGTGAACTAAATAATGACACGCAATGTAATATGATAGAAGCACTTATATATAAGATGTACAAGCGGCGTATCTACCATGATTCTATCATGCTACACCCGTCCCATTATCTAATCACTACCCAAAACCAATCGTTCGTTCAAATCGTTTATTTCGTTTAGGTTGTTCCAAATCGTTTAATTCGTCCCCAAAATCGTCTTTGTTTTAATTGTGAAACTACTTTTGGTCGCCTCGCTATTAACATTCAAACCTTCGTGACTCGACTACCTTGTTTATCGTATTAACAAACCACCAAAGGGTAAGTTAACAATCATCAGATTCGGTCGTTACCTACATAACCCCCACACATAACCATGGGTGTAGTCTGATAATGGGATTTGTCAGATCCTATGGTACCATAACCTAATACTGGTTGGTTCGGCCAAAATTAATGAATGTCATTCGTTATGTAACTACAACCAACAAGTTCGTTCACATTATCGAAAATCGTTATTAGTTTAGTATAAACCATCTTAATCGTTTTGAAACCATCGTTAAAATATCGAAAATCGTTTTGATACATATGAATCACCTCAAAACAATTGAAAACAATAAAATAGGGGAACTATGTACTCACATTGAATGGAAGGGTATCCTTGATCTAAAGAACTTAGCGAAGCTCAGACAAACCAAGGAAATTCAAGTGGTACCTAGTAATCGGATCACTAGTAAATAAATCGACACCTAAATCGGAGGATCGGATAGAATGGGGTCTTGTAAACCAATGAGTGTGGAACTCATGTGATAGGGTTTAACAAAGCCTACATCCTAAATCGGAACTTAGCCTAAGTGCTTTTGACCCGTTTCGACCCACTAAGGTAGCTTATGCTACTTTAACGCGTCGTTCGCGTGAAACTATATTCGGATGGTTAACTATGTGCTATGTCAAGTCTTATATGCCCAATAATACCTAAACATGTTACTAAATCAGATTATATGTCAAAAACATGTTCACATATGCAAATTACGGATTTATGCTTCAAAAGGGCGTTTTGGTCATTTATTATGGGCATACAAGCTACATAACAAATAACTAACCAATCCTATGTGATCATAAGGTATAACCTCAGTGGTTATTCCCTATGCAACTATGATCACTAATCGAGCTTGATTGGATCCTAAAGATCGACCAAACGGGTCAGGTTCGAAAGTCTAAGCAGTTGTTTAGACCGCTTAACTTACGACCTTAAACAAGCACTATACTAATAGTGACGAGTTAAACATGTCAAGACATGTTTAACCTACTTAGAAAACTGATTAGGTATCAAAACAATGGGTTTTGATACCCGAAAATAGTTCCGTTGCAAAATGCGTGCTAAAACGCATTTTGACTTTGACTCGTCACTATGCCTAGTTAACGTGGTAATTAGTAAGTATAATCGCTAAGGATTATAACCATCGTGATTACAATCACGTTGCAAAGTACAATTGAACTTTGACTTGACCAATTGATGGTCAAAATCGAAAGTCAAACTGTTGGCCAAACTTGTTTGACTTTCTGCACTAACATAAATAAAAAGAATGAAAGAATGCTCACTAAAGGTCCTTGCTATCTTTTCTACAAGAATAATCAGATTAGAAAGCTCCAAAGACTTGGGAGAGAGCTCCAAATCAGATGTAGAGAAGAGAAATGAGGAATGAGCAAATGAAATGGAAGTTGGCCTTTCTATTTATAGTTGTTGCAACTTCACAAGATCATTACACATGGATTGTTTAGCCTACAAGCAAGGATCAAGGCCCTACAATTGTCACAAGCAGGTGCAAAGCCTTGGGGAAGAGATAACTTGCTCACCACACCAAGAAATTGCAAGATTGGCCCCTGAATTATGAAACAGCAGCTGAAACTGAGTTTTCTGTCGCTGGGCACTTCAGGCGGCCCGCGTAAACATATGGGGAGGGCTTACGGGGCCCGTATGGGCTCCCCAGTTCAGCATATGTTTCAGAATTGACAGTTTAGGTCCCTGCATGTGTTTTAAGCTCATTTCAGGCCCTTTTGACCCCCGTTAATCCATTTTCAAGGCTCTATAAGATTAATAAAGTTTAGAGGACTCAAAATATGCTTGGAACACTCTCGGATGTTGGCTCGTTTGGTCGTACGGTCGCGTTGTTCGTTAAATTACGACGAAACTCAAACGGACGCGAAAACGAACCAAATTAAGCGACGAATGGTATTTTTGCATGCCGATCAATAAAATAAAAAGATTATAGCGTGTACAAAAATTTTGGATGTCCAGATGTGGTCAGAACGTAAGATATGTGCGAAAATGCAAACTTACATCGTTTTTGACACTTTTAGTCCCTGTAAGATCAAATAAGCATATTTTTGCACACCGAACCACTCAAAGTTTATTTCTAAGCTATGTTTAGGTTATTTATGGTATGTTTAGCTTATGATCAAGTTCCAGACAGTTCGATACCATACGAATCGGTATAGTTTCACAGTTTGACGCAAATAGTCCCTGCGATCGAATAGACTTGTTTTCAACACACCAATCCATCCAAAACATATTTCTAAGTTATGTGGAGGATATTTAAGGTATGTTAAGCGTATGTCACTATTCTGGAGTATTTTTCGCGTTAAACTGACTGGGTTTACGCACCAGTTTTCGTATAACCTTCAAGAAAGCGATTTAAAGCTTGAAATCGAAATCGAATCGAATCGTAAAATCATCAAACACAAATACACATATAGTAACACCAAAACACATCGTTTTATTGATGATTAACATTGTTTTGTATTGTTCATCGATTACAGAGCACAGTTGTCACATTTTGTCATGTGTTAAGACCTATAGTGATGAGAATAACCAAACGGGAACAATGTAGAAAGGACATGGTGGATACGCCGCTGGTACTTCCTATATATAAGTGTTCCTTATTACATTGCGAACGTAGCATTATTTAAGTTACTAGAAGTCCTGGACCTTGACCAATGTTATTTTATCTTACACTCTCCGACTCTGATTTCGAGCACACACAAGTTTCCTATGATAAGTCTTCATAAGAAACGTTCTTCTGTCCGTAGTTCGAAACTCCATGTTTTGTTACTACAAGGACTTCACTTTGACAGTTGACAATTTCGCTAAGAGTCCAAACATGACTCAGAGTTTTACTTAGGGTTCAAGGGATTCATTCAAAAGCGAAACAATCATAGTTGTCTTCACAAGTTTCCTCTAGAATTCAATTTCGGAACGAAATTTCCTAAAGTAGGGGAGACTATGACACCTGTGTCACTACGGCCATCAAACAAATACCAAACCAATGAAATATTGTGTTTCATACTTGGGATTTGTATAAATATGTGTATCATTTGCACATATCAATTCTTGTTCGATTTCGAGCTTTAAATCGCTTTCTGAAAGGTTATACGCGAGCTGATGCATAAATATAACCAGTTTAATGCAACAAACACTCCGGAACAGTGACATAGTGTTGGTACATCTAGTGTCTGTTAACTTCGTCTTAATCGAGTCTTATGTCCATATAGGTTAAACAAGTGCACAATAGAGTAGAAATTAGGGTTTGTTTAGTTATAAACATGTAATTTCGTTTGAGGATGGCATGTACATGTTCAAACGAAACCACAACAAGTAGGTTCGTTTGAACTAGGTTGTGTCAAGTTCAAACGGAGTAGGCTTAGCCTATAAATAGGGTTGTGCTAGGTTCATTTGAAACGGATCTGATTGTATGTGAGCTGAGGTGCTGCCGGATTCTTGTCAAGATTTGATTGTAAAAGCTCTACAAATCAGTGATAAAGAAAATTAGAAATGAAACAAGCTGTGTGCAGTCGTTTACTCTGATTCCGCCTTAGTAAATGATGATGAACTACCTTTACTGACTGTTTAGGGTCACGGAACTGATCCAACAAGTGGTATCAGAGCTCAGGAAGAGGAGTTCATACCAAATTCAGCTTGATTTTACCGAATTTTCTCACTTCTACCTTTCTTTTCTGATTTGAACAAGTTTTCACGGTTGAAATGGCCTGAAACTTTCACATATCAAACGAAATACAGTGTTAACTAATCCTTGAAAATTTGAGACCAAAATTCGACTTAAAAATGATCAAAGACACCTATTCCGTTTGAAAACTGTTCGTAATATGCTGACATCATAGGTTATTCCGTCTGAACGATCCGTTTGAAAACTGACACTTCGTTTGAAATTGGTGATATTTCCATTTGAACATCACAAGTTTCGTTTGAAAACACACTTAAAACCTGATTTCGTTTGAATGTGGTCCGTTTAAAACTAGTTCGTTTGAAAGTTTAGTTTGAAAGTTGTTCGTTTGAAAGTTTAGTTTGAAAGTGTCTAACCGTTTGAAAGTGGTTCGTTTGAGAGTGGCTCATTTGAAACTTGATTAGTGTTGTCTCAAACGGAATAACAGATTCCGTTTGAATCCGTCATTTTTCAATTTCAAAAACTTTTCTAAGTGTTTGTTAATCATTTTAGGTGATTGAAGATATACAACTTGTGAAATTGTTTGAAGATGTCGAGCAGCAGTGAAGAAGTTTTTGATCATGATAGATGGTGGAGAAGAGATTATGCGAGATGGGAAATTGAAAAATTCAGAGAACCATTCAAAGAAGCCCAGAGAGCCAAAAGATGGAATGACAAATTGGAATGTTACATGGATCCATGGGGTAATCCAGTTGTTGACCCATCAAAGGTGGATTTTGATGCAGTAACAAATTTGTTTCCAAAACAGGCTACTTTTAACACAAGAAGATTATCTGATAAAGGATATTTGCCGGATTTGTTGAACAAAATAAAAGAAATTTGTGAAGCAAGTCTACCAAAGGTGGTAGAAATGAAGAAAAGAAAAGAAGAAGAGGTGAAAAAGATGGTTGAAGATTTGAAGAAGAAAGCTTTAGAGGAAGTCAAAGTGGAAGCAGTAAAAATTCAGAAAGGGAAAGAAGCTGTTACTGAAAAACAACAGGTTTTTGAAGAAATAATTTCAAAGAAAGAAGAATCTGAAAAGCCTGTATCTGTGAAATCTGAACCAGTGATTAAGAAAGAGGTTGCAGAAGACACACCAGTCTTTGAGATTGTTCTGAAGGAGAAGAAACAGACTGAAGATATTCAAACTTTGAAAGATCAGAAGAAAGCTGATGATGAACAGATTTTAGAGTTGCGCTTGAACTGCGAAAAACTAAAATCTGAAAATGACAAACTTTTGAAGAATATTGAGAGTTTGTCATTAGAAAACAAAAATTTTTAAAAATTAGAAAATGATTTCAAAAGTCAAATAAAGATTTTAGAAGATGAGAGAGATATTTTTGGTAAAAATAATCTTGAAAAACAAAGTACAATAAACTTTCATCATGATAAAATCATTCGACTTGAGCATGAAGCTGAAGATGCTCGAAATAAAATTGCTGAGTTAGAGAATAAATTGAAAGGTTTTGTGACTTCTGCACCATATGTGTGTCCAAAATCAATCAATGTTGTTCCAATAAGTGACAATGTCACAAATTTTGACAAAGTCAAAATTGAAGATTGCGATGACAAAGATGATGATGAAAAAGAAAAAGAAAAGAAAAGAAAAATATTTTTAGAATTACAAGAAAAATTTCAAAATACTGTTTTGCAGTCTACTGAAATAGGTGAATGCTCAAAGCAAAAACCTGTTAAGAAGATTGTAGAACAGAAACAAAAAGTTAAAAATTTGAAAAATATTAAAAACAAAAATAAAAGCTCATCAGTTCAATCATCCAATCATTATGAAAAATCACAAAAATTTGAAAATAAAAACTCACAAAAAGTTGGTAATAAGTGGTGCAGGTTTGACCACAGTGCTCAAAAGCCAAATTCAGCTTACAAGAGAAGATGGGATGAATATTCTTCAAAGCCAAATCAAGGATACAAGAAAAGGCATGATTACCACAAGGCAAATCAATGTTATGATCTTAGTGTGTGGTATGAAAGTGGTGAAAGGTATGATAACAGAGTGTGTTACACTTGTGGCTATCAAGGACACATTGCTGTTAACTGCCAAAGCCAGAGATTCGAAACAAGAAGATGCTTTGAATGCAATATCAAAGGTCACATTGCCAGAGATTGCCCAATGAGATCAAAGGGAAGATCGAGGGCTGATTCTCAGAAATTGGCAAAGAAACCAGTCAATGTCAAGCCCAAAGAACAGAAAGTTCAAGAACCTAAAGTTCAAGAACAGAAAGTTCACGAACCGAAAGTGAAGCTTTCACAGGGGCAGAAAGACAGACTGAGGAAGAAGAGAAAGAAGTCAAGAGAATACTTGGAGAAAATTTTGTCCTCGGATACAGCCGTTAAAGCGAATAACAGTTCTGATAAATCGTTTTACTCTCCTAAGACCGATCAGTCAAACAAAACGAATTCATCAGATACAAATCTGGGGACAAAAGAAAAGAAGAAGAAAATTGCCGGCGATGAATCTGGCTCAATAAAGTCAGACAAGCCACGTTCAGGCAATGATTCTGGTTCATCAAAGCCAGAAGAGCCATGTGTTGAGGTAAAATTAGAGAATTCTAGTCTAAGAATGGATGATGAAAATTTTCCACCATTGTTGAACAAGAATTCTAAATCACCCAAGGACAGTCAGGCTTGGGTGAAACTTTTCAAATAGAAAAACCTGACTTGTCGGAACTCCCAGGTTGGTAAGTGTGGAGTAGGAATCGGCATCTTTCTTGAGAAATTCACTTTGGTGATATTTCGACTTACAAGTGGTTAATCAAGGACATTAAGTTGTACTTGATTTTCTACAAGTGATAGTGGTGTTTGACCTAATAATGTTAAATTTTCAAAATGGTTAAAAGAGAACAAGGTGATGTGAT
The DNA here is from genome assembly GCA_030545235.1 of Helianthus tuberosus. Taxonomy (NCBI): domain Eukaryota; kingdom Viridiplantae; phylum Streptophyta; class Magnoliopsida; order Asterales; family Asteraceae; genus Helianthus; species Helianthus tuberosus. The sequence goes on from CM060359.1 coordinate 164,361,493, forward strand.
GACCCCGAACCCACAAGTGATGGGTAAACAAACTAATTTTTCCAAAAAAACCATTCTGATTAAAACAAACTTAAGTGTTTTGAAATCATTATGGGAAAATAGTTTGTTGTAAGGGGGAGTTCTGATTGAATACGCCGAAACCCTCACGGCGGAACAAACATGATTACTTTCACAAGATTGAAAAACGGTTTTCAAACTGCCGAAAATCAATGGGTTGTAAATCATGGGGGTACTCTATATTAGTTTTTCTGCAAATCAGAGCACTTTTAGCAGAAAATGGATGGAGAGACAAAGCTATCAGTATTGGTTGTCAAAAATTCTTTATATGATTTTGCATTTTAGGGGGAGATATATTGTTGTCAGAAAATACAAAAACATTTGAAAATTTGAAAAAGACAAAAACATAATAAAAACCTATTGGCAAAAAGACAAAAACATTAAAAATGAAAATTGAGTTTTTGCGTAAAAAGAGGAAATGATAGTACATCATTAGACAGTTACAGTACGCTAAAGAATTGGAAAGTTAGAATGTGTTAAACGATCTCACCGTGGATGTGTCGGTAGATTTTTATACATTTAGTAAACTTTTTCGGGATATAAACATAAATTCAAACTTGCTTATTTCGTGGGGAACACTACTTGGATATATAGGTAACCCCTGAAATATCGTTTGAAGGACCCCTCTTTATGAGATACTAGGTCTTTATACTCAGTGATATCTGGGGTATTATTTCGGGACTTCTGCTGAATGGAAGTTCTGACCTAGTCCTGGAATAATACTTTCCACAATTCTTGAAACATAGCATCACCCTCAGCATAAATGATAAGACAATAAAATTGCTAATCAATGTTGTTGTAAAAAAGATCCTCTAAAGGGGACACACCTAAGTCGAAGCCGTCATCTCTCTGCTGAACGGAAGTTCTGACCTGAGATCTCACGGTTCTTCGCAATTTAACCCCTTACAGATATCATCTAGGTATACTTACCTGTAAGACTGAATATTGGGATCTGGATACGGGTGTATATTCAAGAGGTGGGACACATGAATGAGTTTAAGTTCTTAAAACACCTAATTCGTATCCTGAATCAGTTGAACTTTGTGTGAAAATTTAAGTGGATCAGTATATCGACAATCTAAGTGAATTGTTTAATTCTTAATGTGTAACTAAGCTCAACGGTACTTGTGACTTGTCAAAAACTGATATGATCCTCTGACGCATACTCAAACAAAAATATTGTCTGTAAATATGTTTGTACATATTTCTTTATTGCTTTATTTTTTCAGAAAATACAAAAAGATTTTTGATTCTGTTTTATTTTCGACAACCTATGTCTGAAATGCTGAGTTTCAAAATCTAAGTAAGCTGATTGTGTTTCTAAAAATAAAACAAGTCTATTAATTTGAAACTTGAATTAAAAAACAAAAATCAAAAACAGTTTGTGATATCTCCAAGGTCATTAGTTTGGACTTGGATGATTAACTGTGGGGGATTTGGATGCTTATATTGTTATAGAGCTAGTTTCTGATTTGATTTGATGAAACTGCTAAAATCAGGAAATTTGTTTTAAAAAAATGTTTGTTTAGAAAGATTGAGTGACACAGGATTAAAATTCCTGGATAGTTGAAATATGAAATGCTGTTACTTATAAATGGTTGAGTGATTGCAGGAAATAGTCCAGACTACAATCCCAGAAGCTGAGTCTAAGGGGGAGTCTGAAGACAAGCTCAAAGCAAGGGGGAGCTTGTAACCGAAAAGCAAAGTGACGATCCCTAAAGCACGGAAGCTTGACAAAATGGGGAGCCTGAAGAAAGAGAGAGCCAGAGATAGATCCTGGTACAACATTTGAAGATTAGAGTTTGAAGATAAAGATTAAAGGGAGCTTTACAATGTCAAGACATAATCTGGATAGAGACAAAGACTAAAGACTCGACGCCGAAGACTTCGTCAACATCCAAGGGGGAGTCTGTTGGTACATCTAGTGTTTGTTAACTTCGTCTTAATCGAGTCTTATGTCCAGATAGGTTAAACAAGTGCACAATAGAGTAGAAATTAGGGTTTGTTTAGTTATAAACATGTAATTTCGTTTGAGGATGGCATGTACATGTTCAAACGAAACAACAACAAGTAGGTTTGTTTGAACAGGTTCGTTTGAACAGGGTTTCGTTTGAACTAGGTTGTGTCAAGTTCAAACGGAATAGGCTTAGCCTATAAATAGGGTTGTGCTAGGTTCATTTGAAACGGATCTGATTGTATGTGAGCTGAGATGCTGCCGGATTCTTGTCAATATTTGATTGTAAAAGCTCTACAAATCAGTGATAAAGAAAAATTAGAAAGGAAACAAGCTGTGTGAAGTCGTTTACTTTGATTCCGCCTTAGTAAATGATGATGAACTACCTTTACTGACTGTTTAGGGTCACGGAACCGATCCAACACATAGGCTTAACATACCTTAAATAACCTTTACATAACTTAGAAATAAGCTTTGGATGGTTTGGTGTGTTGAAATCAAATTTATTCGATCGAAGGGACTATTTGTGTCAAACTGCGAAAGTATGCCGATTCGTGTGGTAACGAACATTTCGGAACCTGATCATAAGTTAAACATACCATAAATATCCTTTACTAGTTTAGAAATAGGCTTTGAGGTGTTCGGTATGCTAAAATAAACTTTTTGGTTATTCAGGGACTAAAAGCGTCAAAAAGTGCATAAGTTTGCATTTTCGCGCATATCTTACGTTCTGAATATATCCGGACATCCAAAAATTTATGTAATCATTAAAATATTTTATATTAGTGATTGGCATGATAAAATTCCATTCGTCGCGTAATTTGGATCGTATTTCGCGTCCGTTCGTGTTTCATCGTAATTAACCGAACAACGCAACCATACCACCAAACGAACCGACATCCGAGATATTTTTGAACATGTTTCATGTTCCCTATGCTATAACTTCATTTTAGAACTTTAAAATGGGGTTAACGGGGTTTAAACGCATCAAAAACAACTTAAAGTGTTGTAGGGACCATTTCTGCCATTTTGGCAAACTTTCTGGATCTGGCATATGGTGGCGTCACGCCACCACCATATGGCTTTGCTGTGGCGCGACGCCACGGCCTCATCTGGGCAGAAAACTCATTTTCAGCAACTTTCAGCAATTTTCAGCAACCGACTTGAAGTTCAGGGTCCTTTTTGTAACTTTTTCAATACCGTTTGATGGTTTTGGGGCACCCCTAGTATTCCAAAACCATGTGCCTTATGTGTAAGGTCCAGATCGAAGCTCAATTATCGAGGAACGATCCTAACGGTTCTTCACTTTCTTTAAATACCCACCATCTTCATCACCTTCATTCATACCTTTGATCTCAATATCATTCTCTAAGTTGAAGCTCTCCTTGTGAAGCTTCATACCTGAGAATTTTTTAGTTCAAATCTTCCTAGCTTGGACCCTTTGTAAGCTTCTTTCGTTCTTTTATGCGTTTTTAAGCATGAAAGTCAAACAGTGTTTGATTTTCAGCTTTGACCAGTCTATGGTCAACACGAAGTTCGTTTGAACTTCGCAACGTGAGCGTAATCACGATGGTCATAGTCCCTAGTGACTATACCTACTGATTACCATGTTGATTAGGTGTAGTGACGAGTCATAGTTTCAGTCAAAATACGCGTTTATGCGTATTTTGCAACCAAACTATCTTTGGGTATCAAGACCCTTTGTTTTGATATCAAACTTGTTTTCTAACTTCGTTAAACATGTTTTAACATGTTTAGCTCATCACTTTTAGTTTAGTGCTTGTATAGAGTCGTAAGTCAAGCGGTCTAAACAACCGCTTAGACTTTCGAACTAGACCCGTTTGGTCGATCATTAGGATCCGACCAAGCATTTATTGTGACCATAGTTGTATAGGGAATAACCTTCCGAGGTTATACCTTATGGTCACTTCGTTTAAGTAGTTGTATGATTGGTAGTTTATATGCCTTAGGAAAATGACCAAAATGCCCTTTTTACGCATAAATTCATTTTAAGCATATGTAACATAAATTTTGGCATCTAAACTGATTAGGCAACATTATTATATATGTTAAGGCATATAATACTTGTCATAGGACTAGTTAGACGGTCCGAACGCGTTTTACACGAACGACGCGTTAAAGGTGCGTAAGCTACCTTAACGAGTCGTAATGGGTCGTAAGCACTTAGGTTAGGTTTCGTTTTAGTATGTAGGCTTTGTTAAACCATATCATATGAGTTCCAATACTCATTTGGTTTACGAAACCTCATTCTATCTGATCTTCCGATTTAGGTCGGATTTATTTACTTAGTTACCTATATTAGGTGCCGTTTGATTACGTGATCCCTCTAGCCTTGCTTGGTTGTTATTCAAGACTTCTAAGCATCCTCAAGTGAGTACATAGTCCCCTCTTCTACTGTTTTTCAATGTTTTGGGGTGAAACATGTGTACCTAATTGTTATATTCATGATTTCAAAGTATAATTGATTATACATGTTAATACTTATCTTTTGACAAACTGAATGATTATTTATGGTTTAAACACTAATTTTTTTTAAAGATTATAAAATTAAATGTTGGATTGTACTTGTTTTATATATTCACTAGACCGATTGGTAGTATGATATAGCGCTATAGGATTTGACACCCCATTCCTGTTGTATGGAATGTCAGAAACCGATTTTTGTCCAAATAGAGATTGCCTTTGTGGTATTTCTATAGTCTCTAAGGTGTATTTTGATACACTAAGGTTTGAATGAATTCTAAATCACATTTTTGTTGTATATTTTGTTATACTCCCAAAGGTATAGTTTGATATGCTCTCATGTGTGATATTGTACAAAACAATATATATTTTGTTAATTACTAAAACATAGTTTAATATGTTATTTATGAAACCAAAGCATAGTTTAATATGTTATTAATGAAACCAAAGTATACTTTTGATATACTACTGAAAACTATTATTTTGACAACTAAAGTATATTTAATATACTATCTATTTAACGATTTTGGAACTGAAATATATTTTAATATATTACTTACCCGACTTTCTTAAAACAAAAGAATATTTTTATATATACTACAAACCTTTTTATCAAAAAATTGTTTTACAAACAACATATTTTATACAAACTCATTTTTACTTAATTATTTATTTATGCATCTTTCTTTTATATCATCTGATTTCTTATCACTTGTTATATGAATTATAAAGAAACATTTTTAAGTTCATGACTATTTTTGTTAAACATTCTTTTAAACTTACAAGTCATGAATCCTGCATTAATAAAACCTATGTATCTCACAGGCATTTTTATGCTAACGTACCTATTTTTACATATGTTTCAGGTGCTGCTATGTTATGATTGTTGATGCATGATATACATAGGATGGACTTGTGCCTTAGCGACTTTAAAATTTGAAAGACAATATTTGTATTTATCTGATTTGTAATAAAACAATGAGTTCATTAATTCAATAAAATGAAATTATTTAAATCCATGGTTGTGAAACAATGATTCTGTTACAACACTCCCCGACGTTTCCGCCACGATTTATTGTTTTTCGTGGTCGGGGTGTGACACCTGTAATCCCAGCTTATAATAAGGTTCGGTACCTGCTGTTCAATCTTTTGAAAATACGTCAGCCAAAGCTGGTAAATACAATTAACTGACTATTTGGAAAATAGTTTTTCAAAAAGAGTTTTATATATATAGATAACCCGTAGGTGATCTTTTAAATATATCTTGGGATTATTCTTGTTATGAGATTATATACTTGATTAACCCATTGGGTTGTCCGGACATGGTATCAATAACCCCGTATTCATACACTTTTGCGCAATCATAGGCGACTTACTTGTGTAATACCGTCCCAAGAGGCATAATTATCATCCCAAGTTTACACTAAAATAAGTCAAGAGTATTTACCTTTTTGCTAGCTTCCAATCAATAAGACTATATTTGGTAAAAAGCCGCAAGTCTAAATATATTGACCCAAGTCCGATTATCTGGGGGTACTATAGTCTGAAATGAACAGATTTATTATCTGTTAGAATGTATACAGGCCAAAGGTAGTTCCTTTAGACACGACCCGATACTTTAAGAATAGGTTCACTAGATTAAGCGTATATCGAATAGAATGTGGTTTAAACCCAACAAGTACTAGGACTTGTATAATATGGGTAAACATAATACATTCTGGATTTTGAGATCAAAACGATAAGGTTAAACCCCTTTTCGGCAAACTTATGTAAACTAGTTACGTAAGTCTAACCGTACGCGTGTAAGCGATAACGGGTAACCGGATGAGTCATGAACAAGTTCCATATGCAATAAAATTTAAACAAGTTATAATATCAATAGGATATCAACTTGTATGCCCGTTAAGGTTTTAAAATCAAATTATGCCTTATAAGGGCATTTTGGTAATTTTACAATTTATAAAAGGAACTTGCAAGTAAACTGATGTCATGGTCATAAGCATTCTGTAAAAATGGTTTAATTATGATATTATATTAGTAGGATATCAAATATATGTGTGGTTTATGCTCTACGACCAAACTATGCACCGTAGGGGCATTTTGGTCATTTCGCACATAGTTTTGAGAATTTATTTGGGATTCTGAGTTCAAGACTTATACCTACTGTAAAAATATTTAAAATGGTTTATAACATCAGTAGGTAACAAGTCTTGGTTCATACATATGGTTTAAAACCATACTACGCGCCTAACCGGCGTTAATATCGTTAAATGACGATTTATGCAAAGATTTATGAAATCTGATGTTATGATGAGCTTTGAATAGTTAAAATATATTATTTGTCATAACAAATCAGTAAGCAAAAGGTTTGGTTTGAATATTATGCTTAAAATGCATTTTATGTGCCATAAGGGCATTATCGTCATTTATCAGCATTGTATGCGAAACTGAAGTTAAACTCAGTTTACAATCTGACTTAGCATCCCAAATACTCCTAATAATAATATCATATCAGTACATAATGAGTTTTGCTAAGAATTTATGGTTTAAATTCATTTTAGACGAAAAAGGGCATTTTAGTCCTTTTAAAAGTATAGTTTACGATCATACCCATAAACTCAGTTTATGACCAGATTATAAACATCAAAATATGTTAAACATGTTAACATATCAGTACATAATTCAATTGCAAGCTTATTTGTGTCTAAAACCTTATTTTTGCTAAAAAGGGCATAAAGGTCAAAGTATGGCATAAATACGAAAACTTGCATAAAACTCAGATTCCTAGTCCGATCGCGTAATATAACCTTATAGGATTATACTACATTATATTACGATCATAATGGAACCTAAAATCAGTAGCATACTAGTCTAATTCGGTTTATAACAAAAAGTCAACGTAGAAGTCAAACTACACAACTTTCGGTTGCGAACCGACCCTAAAACGGGAATTGACGAGCCGAACATGTTTACACATGTTCTAATAATTATTACCAAGTTGTTTAAGTGATAAAAGATATTTTAGAACACTTCTAAACTCATATCGCAATTATTTTAAAAATCTGACCCGTTGACTTTTAAATTATTATTACTTTGACTAGTCAATGGACCAAGCAAACGTGATTCTCAGTAGGTGCCCTTTTGAGGGATTAACACCTACCTAATTATGATCACGTAGCCATGTTCGTTGTGAACAATGGCTTGACCTTTTAAGGTCCTACTAAAAGTCAAAGTGTTATTACGATAACGCTTGACTTTTGGCTTAAAAGCCTATAAAACATAAACTAGTGGCTAGGAACACTTACAAAGGGTCCTAACAATCTTTTCTACTAAAAATGAGCTTCCTTATGGTCAGGAACCTCCAGGAAGTAGAATAGAATGAGAAAGAAGAAGAATGGTGCAAATGAAAATGAAAGACTCATGGCCTATTTATACTATCTTGAGAAGAACAAAATCTTGACAAGTGTAATGTGTGTTCTCCAAGTAATTATAGGATCACAACATGTGTAAAACCATGTTTTAAAAACAATTAAAACCCATAGAGTTGATTTTATGTGAGTATGGGTGGTATGTGTGGAGAACAAGCAAAGGAAAAAAAAAACAATTCTACTGCAGATCAAGGCCTCGCGGCCCGCGTAGAAATTCAGAGTGGGAGGTCGCGGCCCACGACACTCACCCGGATCAGCAAAACTATTTTAAATGTTGATACATTTAGCCCCTTAACCTTTTAACTTGATATAACTTTCATATTTAGCACCTTTGGCCCTTCAAGTTAGGTTGTAGGTATTCTTGGAAGTATAACCGAACATCGTTATGCTTCGGGTTCGTCAAAAGGTCACTCAGAGGTATAATTTAAACATGTTGACACTTTAAACCCCTTTAACGCGCAAACTTGTGCGTATTACCGTTTAATGGTATAAAAGCTCTAGACGGCCAATATAAGTATTCACAAGAGTGTGATCAAACATAATAACGTTCCGGATTCGTTAAAAGGTCACTCAGAGGTAAGAATTAACATGTTGACGCTTTTAACCCTTCGAGGCACAAACTTTTGAATTATATTGCAAACGGTTTCGTTTATCCAACAAGTGGCATATTAAAAGAATACGAATACCGTATAAGGGCACTCAGAGGCTTAGTTTAAGCATGTTGACACCTTTAGTCCTTGCATATTCAAAGTTTTCATTGTTTGGCAATAATAGTCCCTCCTAGTCAATGATTCACAAAGCTAGGATTAGGGACACGTGTCAATACATTATTAGACACGATTTTACGAGGTGTTACAGTACTGTTGGTGGTAATTAAAGTAGATGTAAACAAATGTAATTGTTGGATTTCCCTCAATACTGTAAAATGATAAAACTTGTTTTGATTAAACTGGGATTCACTCACCAGTATTTCCCACTGACAAATGTTTTTAAAACGCATTTCAGGTAACAAAATGTGAAAGCCAAATAGAAGCCAACTGGAGAGCACTGAAGGCTTGGAAACGTGGCTATAAAAGTTACCTAAATAAAGAAGAAGTTTTATTTGAATAAAATAGGGTTTATCCCTACAAACTTATTATGAATGGAAACTTGGGTTTTACCCATATGTTTATTATTTATAAAATGAGGTGTTTTACTCTGATAAAATATTTCCTAACTACGGTCCTGATGTAAATTCTGCTGCCAAATTAAATAAACACCGATACCACCGAATGTGCGAAGCTCGAGGCCGCCCGCCTCCCGGGGCAAGGGGTCGGGGGTTGCGACACTTTTCTTTTTGGAATCGACTAATCTACCACGCTTTAGGTGTGCCATGGGCTCATTACCAATATATGACTTAATTGGAGCATTAGCAATTGGCATATATGACATAACTAGTCATTTTTTATGTCAGTGAATGCGTCTGGTAATTATTTTTCTAATCTTTGTGAATGAGTTGTTCTTTGAACTTCTAGTTCACATTGTTCAGCATGAGGATCAATGATAACTCATGCCATCTCATTTCTTTTCCAACTGCTTTTTATCTCCCTCTAATGTTGGGAATGTTAATCCATTGAGATGGATATCAATAATTGAGCCGTAAATAAATATCTCATGAAAGGCTCTATTCGTTATCAAATATTCCCAACCACCTTTTTAGGTCCCATCTTTGTGCGTAGTGGTTGATCAATTTTAATATATACCGCAAAACCAAAATCTTAGAAGGGGCATCTTTGGTTCCTGACAAAAAAACAAACTTTAATGGGGATAAACTGTTACAACATGTTAGCCTGATGTGAGCTAATGTTATTGCATGTAAAATTACATGTACTCATATAGAAACATGAACTTGCTCTCATGATTATTGGCTTCGCTATCAGTCATAGACGTTCAATGATCGTCTTAACAAAAGCAATTCGTGTATGAACATAATCTACAGGAAGTTCAACACTTATTCCGCTGATCATTAATAGCTAGGGAAATAAACTTATCGATACTACTAATAAATACGTGCAATCTGGTATATTGTGCTTGCTATCTTGTTAGCTAAGCCATAAATTACACAAACATCAAGTTGTGAATTTGATACCCATTTAGATGATGCATCGATTTAAAACACAAAATGGTATCATGTTGGGATATGCATATCCCTTAATCACTTCCAGAATATTTAGGGATACACACCCTTAATTGGCAAATAAATATTTTCCCTTAAGAGTAGACATAATATGATATTAGCTAGAAGAATCTTCAAGTTCTTCATTATATTTCACATCATCATTGACTCGGTGTGGTCTAACCGGTCATGCCAATAAAGTAAATAATCATGATCTATAAACTTCTGTTTATGATCGTATATGTATTATTTGCACGTATGCTAGTACAAGACATAAGACACGAAATAATGTATAAACTATCATGTTATATCACTGTTATTATTTCCACATGTCATTCTCATATTATCACTCTCTTATTTTAACACTTGTGGTGGTCAATCTCATTATTAACTTGGCTATCGTTATAATTTCTAATGGTTGATCTCATTGTTACAATGACCATCATTGCAACTTTCTCAATTATGTCATGATCACAACATTTTTAATGATCGTTATATAATCGCATTCACTTCAGAGAATGGATTAAAACCAACCAAGTTTCATGGCTTTTCATTAGTTTTCAGACATTCGGATATAAAGTCACTATAAAACATTGCATACTCTTATTATGATATTGGTACTTCAGTAGCATATCCTAAGATGTGACAAATGAAAATTGTTATATCCGATTTTCAATGTAAATAATCTTCTCTTCACATACCTTGAGAAGTAATTACGTGATTGAATCATGTATGATATATCTGCCTTAAATCGTATGGACTTCTATAAATCAATAAAGAGATGTTATGAATATTATTAAAGATATACCATAAAGATCAAGATTTACCTCTAGATTTACCAAGCAAGTGGATGAACTCTTTGTCAAACTTAGGGATAGCTTTGTCTACTAAATAGTTAATCTTGTCTACCAAATAGTTAACCTTGTCTACCAAATAGTTAATCTTTTTGTAGTATAAATACTAGCTCAAGGTAGAAGGAAAAAAAAGGAAAAATGCACCTCATGTATACACTTTCATAAGTTATAAAATTCTCTTCTTCTTTCTCTTGTAACACTTCTAAGGTTCTTAAAGATTTAGCACTAATCTTGTGTTAATTCTTGTTATATAATAACAAGCACAGACTTATCATATGGTATATCTAGACAATATGATTATGACCACTTTGGTGGGGTGGTAGAGGCTTTATGCCTCTTGGGGAGAGATCACAGTTCAATTCCTTACATCAGGTAAACTTGGTGTAATTTAAAAGTAGAGATAAAAAAAAAATAATATCTACAACAAATATCTCATAGTGTCTCAGCTCATATACATATTCTATCAAAATTTAACCAATCACAAGTATATCATTCAATAAATACATCGTACACACATACTGTCACACCCCCAAAATACCACGTGCGGAAACCCCCGCGAGGCGTGTGACATACCAGGATCTTAGCCACCAATCACATTGAACTCATAGGTATATATATAGATAAAACTTTCATTGATTAACAATAAGGGTTACAATGTTACATTATATTTTATTGTGTACAGCGGAAGCATAAATCGTTCGTTAAGTGTTTATAACCACATGTAAAAGCCATTAGTCTTGTATAGTGTTTCCATGTATCTCGACCCATGACCACTCCAGCTTCCCAGACAGCAAGTCCCATTGATATGCACCTAAAGGCCTGCAAGGCATGTAACAACAAATCAACAACAATGTTGAGCGAGTTCACAGTTGGGTGTTCGTTTTAAGTTGTTTCAAAAGCATAGTTTTCTTTAGCTGGCTTACTTGCCGTGGGGGTTACCCCATAGTTGAAAACGTGTTTTGTTTAATCCCGTTTACTCTGGTAATCCAGCCGTGGGGGCTACCCCGTGTTTATACTACTAGACTCGTTACCATATCGACCACTGACTTTAGTCATGTTTATGTGCCCTTAGCGTCAATGTCTATCATCATTGACGTGCCCAGATCCATTAGTTCACGCCCGTCCTCTGCGGCATGGTGTGAGGCTTGTCAGACCTAAATAGCGCTATCTAACTAATGACCCGCTCGCCATTGGCCCGGCGATTAAGTCGATATAAAAAGGAGGGACTTCGTGATAGAGTTTTGGTCTAGTGAAATTTAAGCTGTCCAAGAGGACGAGGAATTACATTCCTTAACCCGTACTGTCCTACCCAAGAAGGACGAGGAAATCCATATTCCTTAACCCATTCCCAACCCCTGGGAATCCCATGCCTTGTAGAAAGTGTGAACTCACCTTGGTTTGCTCGGTATGTTATGTTATGTTACCCGTTCCAAGTTGATCAACCAAATCCTAGTGTGGTTACCAATAACAGTTAGTTCATATGCACATAGAACACATACTCTCTACACATTCCACACTTGTAGCGTACACAGATTTCACATAACATTATTCAAGTCACTAAAGTATTTCATACAGCATACCAGTTCATTATCATGTATTCACCTAGTGGGTATTTATTTCATTTACATGTTCATATTACAAGTTCGTAATCCACAAGATGCGTAACCGATAGCATGTTACTCACAGAATGTTTAATTTGACACGTTAAAGTTCCAAACATCATTGTATGACCCAAGCTCCTAATTCCCTAATCAAAACAGTCCAACCAGGCATTCGCTATTGGGACACTTCCTATCTGACCCAATCCCTTTAATTCCCATTGTATAACGCACGTGGCCCAACTATTCCAAATATTCACTATATGCTACCCAAACAACAACATGCGACCCAATTCGGTATTTATCCCACGAATCATGTATGCAGCCCAACTAAAAAACGTAACTCAATTCATATGTGTGACATTAACCAGTGAATGGTCCATGTTCACTTTGTGGCTACCCATGAGTGTGTGACCCAATGAAAGGTGTGCAGCCCACCTACTCATACGACCCAAAACAATCACTTATAGTTTTCTTTATTTGTTTGTGTAACCCAATTGCTGTACGAGGCCCATATCCAGATTTCATGATGTAATTTTCAACACTTTATTAATTCATGAATGGCAATTTACACATACCACTCATCCGAATCATATCATGCATTCCTAAACCTAACCGGCCCAGTTGATGTTGTGTGGTCCAATTAATGTGCTGATTTGTTCTAATAGTTGTTCCCTTATGTTAAACTTCAATTAATCGGTTCCCCTACTCTTCTATATTCACATTATCACAAACGGTATTGCAATTACATAACATTCAACATAACAATTATCATAATCAATTATCATAACACTCATTATCCTCATGAATCGAATTGGATCCATTATGCCACACACACTACTGTTTCTAGACATCCTCATCATCAAGATTACCAAAATAGTAGACACCAATCAACAATATTATGCCACCCAAATCATCAACTAACATGAATACTTGGACATTATAATAAATCGATTAACAACCCTAGTACTTATGTTCCATCCATGCATGATAACAACATAAATTAGCCCATCTATAAAAATCCATATGTATTCTAGTCTTATCAACAAGCACATGTAATCTGACACTTCACATACATTTATTTATGGCCGACAATCCTTTACATGCAGACTGAATTCACAATTAAAATATCACATGCAAGAATCATAATCAACTAGGCTTGACATCCAATAAACAACAAAGATTGAAAATACTATAAACATACTAACCGAAAAATGATGATGATCACGATGGGGGGTTCTACTGCCGCACGTAGAGGATGCAGGAAAGTAGGGTTTTATGTTTTGAGTTTTGTGATAATTAGAATGAAATACGTAAACTTAAAAAGGTAATAGTTTTGGGGCGGTGTCCCCTTTGGCCGAACATAATGGGCTCAAGCCCACCTAATTGGGCTGCCCTAATAACGTGCAAGATTGTTAACTTATGGGTTAATGGTGGCGGCGGTTTGGGCCTCTAATCCCATCGGGTTCTCTTAGGCTTCACGGGTTTGGGTTGCGGCCCATTAGATTAATAGTCTTAAACAAAACACAAGGGTGAGGCCCAATAAGCAACATATAATTTCTAACCATGTTACCACAATCGTTAAACGGAATCATACAAGTACGGAGCGTGAAACACATAAAAGAGGAATATCGAGGAGTTAGGGTCACGTTTCTAACCTTGAAAGGTCGAGTTGTCACATCATCCCCAAGTTGAAAGAAATTTCGTCCCGAAATTTAGCATGTAGTTACTAAGGAAGCTAGTTAAGTTGCATGGTTTTCCTGATTTTTCCTGGGGTGTCACACATACAAATAGTTATGCCTACTTTTAACAAATATCTCTCAGTATCTCATGCTTTTTATATCTCATGATTTTAAGGAAAAAAAATAGACGATACTTTATTGCTCATCAATAGGCCCTTTTTTGTTAATATTTAACTTTGTTGTTACGTTAAGGATAATCTAAAAGGCATCTTGAGGGTCTGAATGTTAACTTATTTTGCGATATTAACCAATAACTCATACAACAGCCTTCCATCATTCGTCTTTGATTATGGGTTAATATTGTGAATAAGTAATCTAATTTCAGTATCTATATCATATTATAATGCATAAGGGATGGGCATTTTAAGATACCTAAAAAATAAGAACTTCTTCCCTCTTAATTTATAGATACACCCCTAAAATGAAGGTAAATTGCTCTTTTAAACACTAATTATATGCTGGCCCCCCATTTTACTACGCTTAAATCCTTGAGTTTTAACAAAATTATGGATACTAGTTACATTTTTCTCCCTCCACAATAAACTTATAATTCTTTTACGTATTCTTGCTATATCTTATAAAGTTTAATGTATTAAAAAAAATCCAAAGGCACCGTAACAACCTACTCATTTTTGTCGATGTTTCCATAGTTTTCTTGGTCAATATTAACGTCTGGATTAAAAGGTACAAGTAGATGATGCCTTAGTGTAAAAGTGATTAAAGCCCAACGTACTTGGTCATTATAACATAACTGAATGTTTAATAGCTACAGAATGTCAAGTGATTAAATACCGTCAAAAAATATATATGAACATATACGTGTAAACATATCCATATGATGTTTTATGATGAATTAAACTTATATAATCATTTAATGAGTTAAATTATTGGTTCTATAACATTTTCGTTCAAAAAAAATTTAAAACTAAAACTATTGTCAAATAGGAAATGTCAATAAAAACTAAAACAAAACTCCTTTAAAGGTTTAGTCAAATATGATAAAAACTAACAAAAAGATCCTAATTTAAAGGATTATTCAAATTTCAAAAGAAACTAACAAAGCTTTATCAATTAACTCATAAACACGATGGAGGTAAAAACCACTCCGCCCTTGCTCCTAGCTTCATAACTTCTCACCTTTAATCTTCCACATCCCCTCAACGCCCTAATCTATTGTAGGTTAGTGAATGTTGCAATTGAAGTGTCAAGCGTTTATGGGTGTAAGGAAGATGTTCCTGTTAAGATGTTGAAGTAGCCTCCAGGTTCTTGCTCATACTTGAAACAACCCTCCTTCATCTTGCCAAAACCCTGATCAGATTTGTCAACCACCAGCTCTGTCGGTCTGTCTCTCCCTCTCTACTTATTTTGTTTCCAATGTTTTTAATTAGGTAGGCGACAATGCTGTAAAATCGTTCCTGTTTGTGTTATCATTTTGGAGAATCTCTAGGTATTGTTTGGTATGCAGGATTGAGAGTCAAAATGGAATGGACTATTATGACGGAATGAGAAAACATGTGTTTGGTTGGTCAAGGTAAGGGAATAACTCATTACATAAGGCATTACATTCCCTCAAATTCATTCCATCCACCACCCCTGTTTTTTTTCCATTCCATTCCCTCTCACCCTTTTTCATCAACATCCCACCTACCACTATCTCCACCCGCCACCACCACTACCCACCACCATTACCAACACCCGTCATCGACAACCACCACCCTATGTCGCCGCCCGACCACCGGTGCCAACGCCGACCGCTGCTACCCACCACCGGTACCACCATCGACACCCGCTGCCGACAACCGCCACCGCGTGTCGCCTCCACCATCCACCGCTACCCACCACCTTCGTCACCGTCTGCCACCGAACACCGGCTCCACTATCGATCACCGCCACTGTCGACCTCGGCCACCGCCTGCCACCACCATTGACTACCACTGCCGACGACACCTCTGGCTATACTAACCACCGCCACTGTCGTTGTTGCCACCCGATTGCCACCACCACCGCTACCCGCTTTCATCGTCACCCTCAACCATCATCGACCACCAAACAACATATGGTGGTGGTACCCGAGGAAAACCCCCCGGTCATCTTAACTTATCTTCTCATTTTTTCCGTGATTGCTTACCAAATTTCGGGATGAAATTGCTTTCAAGTTGGTGATGATGTGAGAACCCGCAACTTCAGGTTAATACTTTAACCTAACCACGGTCAACTTAGACATACATTCATAGCACTGCATTTACCTAAGGTTAGTTAAATGAGTCTGAGTTAGTAATTTGGGGAATTACCGGAACGCAATACATTGGTAATTCGGGGAATTACCAGAACACACATGATAACTTTTGAACGTTGGTGACTAACACGAATATTAATTATAAACGGACGGTTTATACGAAACTTATGTGTTGCATGACAAATACGTGAATTATGTGCTTTAATTGTAAATTTCAAGATGTTGTGTGCTTTATGTGAAAAGTATATAATTAAGGGTGTGTTATAAAAATTAGGGAAGTTATTATAACCTACTAACCCTAAACATCTCTCACAACATCAATCATACGCCAGTTTAATATCCCTAATCCTTTCTAGCTACACCAATTCCACCCACAATTATCTATCCTCTGATCCTTCAATTCATCAAGAACAAGCATTAGATTAGACCTCAGGCAAGTGTTTATGTTATATGTTGATTGATATTGTTGCAGACCCTAACAATCCAAACAATGGCCCTGTGTTTAATTATTATTGTTTATGCCTGAATGAAGGTGTACTTGCTTGTGTATGATTGTGCAAGTGTTTGTTAGTTGTAGGAAATACTATTGGCATAATAGAACTGCTGAACTGCTGCTTGATTTGTGAAATTGTTGAAATTAGGGTTGATCTCGTACTGAAACTGCTACACTGAAAAGGGAAAAACTATGGTTTGTGTGTGTTTGATTTTGTGCATTTAATTATCAAAGGTTATCAAACATGTACGCATGTCCGGGTTACATTAGTTCAGAGTTTATGCATATTGGTTTTAAGGTACTCAGAATTTATATAAGGTTTTCATGTCTCCAAGTTTATTAAAAGAAAACAAGAGTTCCTAACTTATTATAAATGAATCAAGGGTCCGAGTTTATATAGTATGATGTTTTATCAGAGTTTAATATCAAATGAAAAGGGTCTGAATTACTGGATGGGCCGGGCTTATGCTTGGAGTGTGATGTGTGTGAAATGCAACATATAAATTACATCAAATAAGGCATAAAACTAACCCTTTTTTAGTACTAATGTTGGAAAAAGTGTGTTTTTGTCTTCCTTTTGAATTTATAGGGTCAAATGAGCTTAAACGAACAAAAGGAACAAATATACAGCCAAAACCAACATAAATACAAAGAAAAGGAAGAAACCTGGCATGCCCGACCCCTCGACAACAACTCCCAAAGCAAAAACAAGAAGAAAGCTGAGCATGGGGCTGTGCCCAGCTTAGCACGGGGTGTGCCCAGCTCAGCACGGGGCGTGCCCAGCTCAGCACGGGGCCGTGTCCAGGTTGGTCAGCCCTGACACAAAAGACAAACCTGTAGAAGCTTCTATTTACCAACACGGGGGCGTGTCCAGCGGACACGGGGCCGTGGTCAACGCAAAGATTCGCAGAATCTGAGCAAATCTTGATAGTACAGATACGCTTCTGCACACGGGGCCGTGCCCAGCGGACACGGGGGCGTGTGGAGCTAATGCAGACAAATTGTATTAATGAAGAATGAGAAAAGGGTGGACATGGGGCCGTGTCCAGGCTTCTGTACAGGCTATAAATAGGGGTGCTTGGTTCACTTCAAAGGCATCCCTTGGCACACCACCTCTCTCACACTTCACCCACCACCACCATAACACCATCATCCACCACCATCATCCATTGTCCATCATAGAGTGTGTGAGTCGTCTCGGGATCCAAGATTGATCGTAAGAGTTCTTGACAATCAAGGCCATGTTTGCCTAAGTCTCTTACATCACTTGGTGAAGATAAAGTGTCTAGTGTAATACTTTTTTATTTTTAATGTTTTCACACTTTTTACTTGGTTATGTATTAATGACTTTAATAACTAGTTTCTTATGTTGAAGGTGATTTTTCCTTATCGTTTGTTCGTGGTGTCTTGGCATTATTTTACTGTCTATATAAAATAAAAGATTTTCACCATTCATATTTCCACGGTCTATATGGAGGTATGTTGGCTACCTGGTCGGGGGTTTAGGGAACGGTTTGGTAAGAGTCTGGCCATTGTTCAGTGTATAGATCCTGCAAAGGACCTGGGTCAAATTTAGTAGGACCTCCTTCAATACTTAACGGTATTGGATGGCGAGGGTCCAAACTCTTTGATCCCCTCATAAGTTAAACTACTATTAATACTTTAACCCGGCTACTTAGGACTGTATCCCTGCTGACTCAAACTACTTAGCCGAGGGTAACGTCACCTTCAAAAGTGGGGCCTACAACATTATGCATTAATAACTTAATTAATTATCTTTCAATAATCCGACCCTTTAGGATTGTATCCTTGCTGACTCAAACTACTGGGTTGAGGGTAAAGTCACCTTCAAAAGAGGGGCCTACTACAATAACTAAGATAATCTCTTAAATAGTGCAAAAGTGCAGAAATAATCAAAGGTTACACTAAACACGAGTCGGAGCCAAGTGATTCATCTTGTCTATCTGTTTTTACTTTATTTTTATTTTTCAGCATTTTAGTTAGTTTTTATTTTTCTTAGTTTAAAACATTTTTCTAAACTTTTAATTTGATTAGACGTTGAGGATAAACCGGTACTAAAAGCTCTTGTGTCCTTGGACGACCTCGGTATCTTACCAACACTATACTACGCTCACGATGGGTGCACTTGCCCATATGTGTGTTTAGTGTTAGTAAATATCGTGTTTTATAAATTTAAAACTTGGCTAACGAAAGTGTAAAAGGGCTTAAAATATACTTAAACTTATATACACACTTCACACGCATCAAGTTTTTGGCGCCGTCGCCGGGGACACAAGGATTTTAAGAAAGCTTAAAATCGACGGCCTAATCAGTTTTTCAAAACCTTTTTAAAACGCGCGCACATTTTTCTGCATTTTATTTTAGTTTTGCATTTACAGTAACCTGAACACGGGCCGTGCTCACTGAACACGGGGCCGTGCTGCACATTTTTCATAAAACACCCAATAACAGTAGCTTGAACACGGGCCGTGCTCACTGAACACGCCCCGTGCTAATCGAAATCAGTAACTTTAATTAAAACGCCCAGATACAGATTCTGTACACGGGGCCATGTCCATTGAACACGGGGCCGTGTCCAGCCTCTGTTTCCGTTTTTATTTTTGTTTTCTGATCTCGAGACTTGATTGTGGTCTGCTGAGTGATTCTTATGGATCAATACTTAGGAGGTTACAACTACACCTATGAGGAGGATGATTATAGGAATAATTATTGCACTAATTGTGGTGACCCGCACTCGGTACAGTATTGTGACTTATATCAACCATCCAATTCATACACTTACTATAAGGAGCCCAGGTACGAGCCATCAACTTCATACACATCCTATGAAGACCAAAGGTATGAACCTTGTTGGACCGTTCTACGACCTCGAAAAGTCAGTCAAGGACGTTCATCTTCATATGTAAAGGCGGAATCAATGCATACGAAGTTACAACAGCTATTCTCTTTAATTTCTTCTCTTTTATTGCTTTCTGATTACAATTTGACAGAGTTTCGTTCCACAAGCAATGATCCAAGTCTGTTACAAATGAAACACACAACAACCTATTTATAGTCCTGAGATTTCGCTTGAGACTGTTCAAGCTAAATCAGATTTCGCTTGAACCAGTTCAAGCTAAATCTGATTTCCCTTGAACCATTTCAAGGTAAATCTGATTTCCCTTGAACCATTTCAAGCTAAATCATGATTTAGCTTGAATTACACAAGAACACTTTCAAACGAAATTTACAAGATAAACATGTAAAACCCTAATGTGTGTTCATTCAAACTATCTAGACACAAGACTTGATGTAGACGTAGTCAACAGACATTCCGTGCACCAACAGACTCCCCCTTGGATGTTGACGAAGTCTTCAGCTCCGAGTCTTCAGTCTTGGTCTTTTCTCCAACTCTGTCTTTTTATCAAAAAAACTCTATCTTCACAGGTTTACATCTTGTCCTGACTCCATCTTCAGACTTCCCTTTGAATGTTGATCCAGACTCCCCCTTTCACAGACTCCCCCTCTCGATATGCTAGAATCTGAGAAATCTGATTCAAACTTTGACATTTAGCTTCCGTGGGAATTCCTGAAACCTACAATTACTCATCCAACTATAAGAAACAACATCTACAATTTCCAGATATCGTAATCTGACAATTTAAACCTTCTAAACCACTTCTCATGAATTTGGCAGTTTCATCAAATCGTATCGGAAACTAGCTCTATAACAATATAAGCATCCAAATCCCCCACAGTTAATCATCCAAGTCCAACTTAATGACCTTGGAGATCTCACAAACTATTTTTGAATTTTTGATTTTAAAACTTCAAGTTTCAAATTAATGAACTTGTTTTATTTTTCAGAAACACAATCAGCTTACTTAGATTTTGAAACTCAGCACTTAGACATCGGTTGTCGAAAATAAAGCAGAAATCAAAATCTTTTTGTATTTTCTGAAAATATAAAGCAGTAAAGAAATATGTACAAACATATTTACAAATAATATTTTTGTTTGAGTATGCGTTAGAGAATCATATCAGTTAATGACAAGTCACAAGTACCGTTAAGCTTCATTTCATACTCAGACTTAAACAATTTACTTCGATTGTCGATATACTGATCCATCTTAAATTTCCACACAAATTTCAATTTACTCAGGATACGATTTAGATGAATTATGAACTTAGCTAATTCATGTGTCCCACCTCTTGAATATACTCCCGTATCCAGAATCCCAATAATCAGTCTTACAGGTGAGTATACTACAATGATATCTGTATATAAATTAGGTATGCGAGGGCCGAGGGATCTCAGGTCGATACTTCCGTAAACGCAGAGAGATATCAGCTTCGACTTTTCGGTGTGTCCCCTTTAGAGGATCTTTTTACTTACAACAGCAGCATTTATCAATTTTATTGTTTTAGCATGCTGAGGGTTTAACGCTGTGTTTCAAGCATTGCAGCAAGTATTATCCAGGGACTAGGTCAGAACCACCGTTCAGCAGAAGTCCCGGAATAATACCCCAGACATCATTGAGTATAAAGACCTAGTATATCAGATTAAGAGACCTTTCAAACGAGATTTCAGGGGTTACCTATATATCCCAAGTAGTGTTCCCCACGAATTCACAAGTTTGAATTTTTAGGTTTATATCCCGAATAAATCTACTAAATGTGCGAAAACCTATCGACACATCATCAGTAAGATTGTTTAACTCTTTTATACTTTCCATTTCTTTAGCGTACTGTAACTGTCTACTGATGTACTATCATTTCCTCTTTTTACGCAAAACTCAAATTTTTGAATTTTATCATGTTTTTTACTTTTTCAAATTTTCAAATGTTTTTTTATTTTCAAATGACAATTTTTCTCCCCCTAAAATGCAAAACCATTTAAAGAAAAATTTGACAACCAACACTGATAGCTTTGTCTCGCCATCCATTTTCTGCTTCAAGTGCTCTGATTTGCAGAAAATATAACATACCCCCATGATTTACAACCCATTGATCTTAACAGTTTGAAAACCGTGTTTCAATCTGATAAAAGTAATCATGTTTGTTCAGCCGTGAGGGTTTCGGCGTATTCAATCAACATTTATTCAACAAAATTAAAAACAAACATATTTTTGGTTTTTCAAATATTAACAAACTAAAAACATATTTTTGGTTTTTAATTTTTCAATTTTTAGGGTTTTGAAAATATTTTTTATTTATATACAGAAAAACAATCAAACTAAACTCCCTGTTCAACCAAACCAGGGTCCTGCAACCTCTTCCTGTGCCAGGTTGCTCCAACTGCCATTCTCACAGTCTTCAGCTTCGTTGAGCACCTGCACATTCAAACTTTATCAATCATTTGAACAATTTAGACCAGGTCTGTTGGACCTTAGGCATTTCAATACAATAATGTTCATTCAATTTCGGAAAATCTTTGTCATTTAAAACTTTTTCAACATTGACTTCAACTTTCTCATCTTTTACCAACGTCACTTGTTTCTTAGCACTCCACATTTGACCTTCCGGAGTACCTCTTTTGTAAAAATTTGTCTCTTTTTGAACCTTTTGTTTTTTAATAACATTTTTAGGTTTCCAAAACTCTTGAGGTTTTGTCATATCAACAGATGTTTTCCAACTTTGTGTTGTTCTCAATCTGGGTGTGTGAGAATTCCAGGTCTGTCTTGAATCGAACCTGTTCAGATTTGATTTCCAATTTTGATTTGAAGCAAACTTGTTTGTATTGTACCTCCAAGTTTGTTTCGAATCAAATCTGGTTGACCTTGATTTCACATCCTCAGATTTCTGTTTTTCAACATCAACAGGCTTTGGATTTGGACACTTTCGTACAACATGTCCAATTTGATCACATTTAAAACACACTTTCTTTGAAACATCCTTGGCCTGTTGTTGTTTCTTTTTCATAGCATCAAACTCCTCATTAGACTGTTGTCCAAATTTGAGTTTTTCTCTTCTTTCAAGCTTTTCCCTTGAACAAAATTCATCTTTTGTTGCAAATCCTGTTTTTCACTTTGATTCCAATTCCGTTTCTTTTTATAACCCAAACCAGCCTTCATGTTTTTCTTCTTAAAACCAGGTTTGTTATAAAAAGATTTATGACCTTTACCAGCAAACTTTGGAATCTCAGACTTCTCAATCTCAACCATTTTGAAAACTTTATCGACCTTCTCTGAAATCACATTCTGAATCGGGAATACAACATCTAAGAATAATTTGTCCGATCCAATCATGGTATAAACCAATCCTTTTGAATCATCATTCAAATTTTTCTCGGATTTTGTGTTTTTCAGATAACCATCATAAAGATTTCCTTCATCTTCATCCGGTGATTCAGACTTACCTTTTGTAGACTCATCTTTCAAAACGCTTTCAACAACCTTACTTACCACCTCTGAATCATTAGCATCATCAGATTTGGAGTAAGTCACATCGATACTTTCAGGTAACTGGTCAGCTATGTTCAAACCCTTTGCCACCTTTTCCTCATCATAAAAAATATAATTGTTTCTCAATGGTGGTGGTACCTGATGAAATTCTGAACCAATACCCTTTTTGCAATTTTCAGTATCTTTGTCATCTGGTGTGATGTTGAAAATACGTTCGAGAATGTACGAAGAGTTATGATAACTTTGAAGTTTGGAAACAACCTTTTCTTTTTCAGCCAAGACTTGTTTAAGATTTGCAATTTCATCAACACATTTGTTTAATTCAATTTGCTTTTCTTTAAACTGTCTCTCATACATTTCTTTGGTTGTTAAAGTTTCAGACAATCTTTGATCAAAACTTTTGACTTGGCTCTTCAAAGTATCATAAGCTTCTTGTACTCTCTGACTCGACCACTTTAAAGAATCATACTGTTTTTGTAAATCTTGAAATTTAGATTCTTTTTCAACACAATCGACACATTTTGTAGAACACAGTTGTCTATAAACATCATTATCCTTTTCAAGACCTTGACATTTCTGTGTCAAATTTTCAATTTTTAGTTTCAAAATTTCTTCTTTTTCAATCATTTCTTTACATTTTATTTTGAAAACATTTTCAAGTTTATTTGTTTCAATATCTTTTGTTTTTATGATGTCATCTTTTTCAGTACAGGCTTTGCACATTTCTATGCAATTCCTGCAATTGGTTTCTTTTTCATCAACCAATTCAACATTCGATAGATCAGAAGATTTTCTAACCTCAGTCTCATTCAGCACCGATTCTTCTGACTCAACTTTCTGATCTTCCTCCTTTTCTTCTTTCTGAGCTTCTTCATTCTTCTGCACTTCTTCATCTCTCTGTTACTCTCCAGCAAGCTTTGCAACAGTCTTCACTTCTTCAATCATCTTCTTCAATTCTTCTTCTTTTCTTTACTTCAGTTCTACCACCTTTGGTAAACTTGCTTCAAAAACTTCTTTTAACTTTTTCATCAAATTTGGCAAATAGCTTTTATCAGAAAGCCTTCTTGTGTTGAACGTGCCCTCACTTGGAAACACATTGGTTACAGCATCAAAATCCACTTTTGATGGATCAACTACTGGATTACCCTGTGGATCCATGTAACACTCTAGTTCTTCATTCCATCTCTTGGCTCTTTGTGCTTCCTTAAATGGTTCATACAATTTTCCAATCTCCCATCTCGCACTGTCTCTTCTCCACCAACTATCATGAGCACTTTCTCCTGACATTTTAAATCTTCTTCTTGATATTTGCGCCTTGTAAATCACCTCGAATCACGTGCAAACAAACAAACAAACAATCAGTTCAAACGGACTGAATACGTAACAGTGAATTACCAAGGACACTTAGACAAATTTTTAGATTTTGAAGAAACAGCAAGTTCAAGCGAAATCTTTTGAAGTGTTAACAATCTCAAGCGAAATCAATACTTAAGACTGTTCAAGCGAAATTACACTTTTACACTTCAAGCGAAATCTGATCCAAATGTTTCAAGCGAAATTCAACAATCCAATTTCGCTTCAAATGATTTCAAGCGAAATCTGAGATTATAAGACTAACAGTTTCAAGCGAAACCCAGATGAACTATTTCGCTTCAATAGTTTCAAGCGAAATCTATGTCTAGTTCTGATTCAAGCGAAAACAACAATCAATGTATTTCGCTTCAACTGATTACAAGCGAAATCAAGTGAAAACTTCTGATTTTCAAGCGAAATTAACCTATAACCTTCGAACACTTTCAAGCGAAATTTAGTTTTAGGTCATTTTTAACATGTTTTAATCTGAAGTTTAGTCCGAATCTTTGTAGGCTTTGGTAAAACTACGTTTTATACGATATACTCGAAAATCAGACCATTTCATCCGTAGGAAATAGTTTAAATCGAAAAAATATGAGAGAAATT
This sequence comes from Helianthus tuberosus, assembly GCA_030545235.1. Classification (NCBI taxonomy): domain Eukaryota; kingdom Viridiplantae; phylum Streptophyta; class Magnoliopsida; order Asterales; family Asteraceae; genus Helianthus; species Helianthus tuberosus. The sequence goes on from CM060359.1 coordinate 164,386,857, forward strand.
GAGTAGAAATGAGAGAAATCGGTAGAATCAAGCTGTAGTAGTATGAACTCCTCGTCCTGAGCTCTGATACCACTTGTTGGACCGTTCTACGACCTCGAAAAGTCAGTCAAGGACGTTCATCTTCATATGTAAAGGCGGAATCAATGCATACGAAGTTACAATAGCTATTCTCTTTAATTTCTTCTCTTTTATTGCTTTCTGATTACAATTTGACAGAGTTTCGTTCCACAAGCAATGATCCAAGTCTGTTACAAATGAAACACACAACAACCTATTTATAGTCCTGAGATTTCGCTTGAGACTGTTCAAGCTAAATCAGATTTCGCTTGAACCAGTTCAAGCTAAATCTGATTTCCCTTGAACCATTTCAAGGTAAATCTGATTTCCCTTGAACCATTTCAAGCTAAATCATGATTTAGCTTGAATTACACAAGAACACTTTCAAACGAAATTTACAAGATAAACATGTAAAACCCTAATGTGTGTTCATTCAAACTATCTAGACACAAGACTTGATGTAGACGTAGTCAACAGACATTCCGTGCACCAACAAACCTCCTCCCTTATACTCATATTTTGATGAACCAAGGTATGAGCCTTCTTACTCATACTTTGAGGAACCAAGATATGAGCCACCACCTTCATATGCTTACTATGAGGAACCATGGCGTGAACAACCCACCTCATATGAGTATTATGAAGAACAAAATTACGACCCTTATCCATCATATGCTTACAATGAAGAACAATGGTGTGAACCATCTACTTCATATGGGTATTATGAGGAACAAAGGATCGAACAACCGGATTCAAGCTTTGAAAATCCCGATCCTTTTTCTATAACCGAAGTGACCGATAGGATATTAGAACACCTTAGAGTTATCGATCTCTATATAAAAGAATCTCGCGCAAGGGAAGAGGAGTCCCGCGCAAGAGAAGAATTAATTAAAGAAGAGATAACTGAAAGTGTAAAAACGGAAGAACAAATAAGTGAAAAAACGACACATGAGTTAAAAAACGAAAAAGGTGAGTCCGTCAACGTTAAAATTCAAGAAGAGTCTAATTTTGAAGAAATTAATCTCTTGTCACCTTCTTTTGAAAATCATTGTTTAGTTCCAACTCATGCTAAGTTTTTAAAAGAGTTAAACACTAACACTAAAATTGACGAAACGGTAAGTGTTACGTTAACTAATGATCAAATCTCGCTAATAAAAGAAGACCCATTTGAAATTAACATTACATCGGTTCCATGTTTCTTTCAAAATTCATTTATTAGTAATGTCACAATCGATAAAGATCTTTGTGTTAACATAATGCCTAACTACATTTTCGAAAAATTAAGTATTTGTGATTTTTCTCCACTTCAAATACCCATTTTTCTATCTAATCGGAAAGTAATAAAATCAATCGGTATAGTTGAGGATGTCTTGGTTCAAACAACTCAAATAATAGTCCCCACCGACTTTGTCATCCTCGATGACGCTCCTCTAGTGTTGGGACGACCATTTGTAAAAACTCACGAAGCTTTGAAAAACCGGAAGCGCAACAATCTACCTATTCAATTAGGGGCATTCAAAAAAAGTGTCGACCTTGAGCGATCAATGAAATATCCATTCGGAAATGACAACCCCCTAATTGAAGATGAGCCAGAACCACCTGATAAGGTGGGTCTAGCCAAGGACCCTTATAAACGTGGCACACCACGGAGGCATTCCGCGGAACTATCCGTAGTTTTAGTTTAGATTAACTTTTACGTGTTCTAGTTTAGTTTTAATTTTCAGGAATAAAACACACTCGGGATGATGGAGGTTACCAAGGGAAACTTGAACCCACACCCCATGCACAAAAACAGAGCCTCCCAATGATTTTTCTTCATTACAGCAAGTTCAGCACGGGGCCGTGCTCAAACCAACACACCCCCGTGCCCGAGGTTCTGCAGAAAATGCCCAGTTCAGGTAACTTGACACGGGGCCGTGCTCACTGAACACGCCCCTGTGCCCAGCCTTCTGTTTAAATTTGATACTGGCAGTCTGACCACGGGGCCGTGCTCAACCAACACCACCCCATGTTCAGCTACCCAGTACCATAAAATCTTGTTTTTAACCCACTTTTACACATTTTAATCAACCGAAAAACTTATTTTTGGGACACATTGAGGACAATGTGTAATTTAAGTGTGGGGGGGGGGGGTGCTAAAACCTTGAATCTTGCAAGTCCTAATCACAAGCCTTACACAAAACTCTATTGGAGGCACTGATCACCCCAAATTTTTTCAAAAATTTTCATTTTTTTTACTTGTCTAGGTTTAACGTGGGAATTTCAAGTTCTAAAAAGGTTATATTTTTACAAATTTACAACCGATAGCGTCGTGATAAAAAGAACCAACATAAGAAAATTATGAAACGGCATGACAAGCTTAGTTAAAATTTGACTATATATACTTGATCATATAAAAACCCATTCCCACAAAAGTGAGTTTTGAGCCTTTATTGAGCATACAAATACATATCTTTAAACTAAATGCCCCTTTTTCGTTTCTTGTGTGAATAGCCGCTTGGTTCTTATGACTCTAGAACTTGCCACGACGATACATTCCCGGTCCTTACCAACTTAAACCCGAGTAAGTAAATGATGGAGGCATTAGGACTAACCCTTTTTATTTCTACACCATTATTTTTCTTTTTTTTACCACCTACCCAAAATCCCCCTAGTTAACCCCTTTGAGCCTAAACATTTTCATTTCTTAACCAAAAAACAAACACCCTTTCAACCACCAAAATCCTTTTTATTTTAAACCCTTTGTTTTAGTAACAAGCTTGGTTTTTCGTATGACTTTAAAAAAAAATGTTGATGATGAAGCAAAAGAGAAATAAACAAACAAGTTCATCCAAAATAAGTTTGTTTGAATAATGGCTTCATCAAAATTAAAAAAAAAAATTGCAAAAATAAAAAGTCTTACGAAAACCGACGCTTTTTACGCCTTTCGCCCTTTTACTAACCACTAACCCAACCACCTACCTTTAACCCAAGCCTAACCCTTCACCCAAAAGTCCTCTTGATATTTACAAAGGTATATAGTTAAAAAGGAGGAGGATTGATTGCTTGGCAAGCCTATGGTAGGAGTAAGTTCCATGCCGCTCTCGAGTGATTCACTAAAATACATCTTCGGCCGAGTGTTGAGTGATCCCCCGTGAGGTATGTGAACTTGTATATAAGTGAAATTTTAAGAAGGCATGTTATGCCTAAATAAGTAATTTCTCTTATGAAACGTTCTAAATAAATCATAACGAATAGGATTGTAAATAATATAAAAATAAAACCCAATAAAGATCTTGGATTCCCGACACTCAAGACAAGCCCAAACCTTCTCTTCTACCCATTCCATTTGGGTGTGTAAGCCACATAATAAAGAGTTTTTCTTGAGGACAAGCAAAGATTCAAGTGTGGGGGTATTTGATGTGTGTAAAATGCAACATATAAATTACATCAAATAAGGCATAAAACTAACCCTTTTTAGTACTAATGTTGGAAAAAGTGTGTTTTTGTCTTCCTTTTGAATTTACAGGGTCAAATGAGCTTAAACGAACAAAAGGAACAAATATACAGCCAAAACAAACATAAATACAAAGAAAAGGAAGAAACGTGGCATGCCCGACCCCTCGACAACAACTCCCAAAGCAAAAACAAGAAGAAAGTTGAGCATGGGGCTGTGCCCAGCTCAGCACGGGGTGTGCCCAGCTCAGCACGGGGCGTGCCCAGCTCAGCACGGGGCCGTGTCCAGGTTGGTCAGCCTGGCACAAAATACAAACCTGTAGAAGCTTCTATTTACCAACACGGGGGCGTGTCCAGCGGACACGGGGCCGCGGTCAATGCAAAGATTCGCAGAATCTGAGCAAATCTTGATAGTACAGATACGCTTCTGCACACGGGGCCGTGCCCAGCGGACACGGGGGCGTGTGGAGCTAATGCAGACAAATTGTATTAATGAAGAAAGAGAAAAGAGTGGACACGGGGCCGTGTCCAGGCTTCTGTACAGGCTATAAATAGGGGTGCTTGGTTCACTTCTAAGGCATCCCTTGGCACACCACCTCTCTCACACTTCACCCACCACCCACCACAACCATAACACCATCATCCCCCACCATCATCCATTGTCCATTGTCCATCATAGAGTGTGTGAGTCATCTCGGGATCCAAGATTGATCGAAAGAGTTCTTGACAATCAAGGCCATGTTTGCCTAAGTCTCTTACATCACTTGGTGAAGACAAAGTGTCTAGTGTAATACTTTTTATTTTTAATCTTTTCGCACTTTTTACTTGGTTATGTATTAATGACTTTAATAACTAGTTTCTTATGTTGAAGGTGATTTTTCCTTATCGTTTGTCCATGTGTCTTGGCATTATTTTACTGTCTATATAAAATAAAAGATTTTCACCATTGATATCTCCACGGTTTATATGGAGGTATGTTGGCTACCTGGTCGGGGGTTAAGGGAACGGTTTGGTAAGAGTCTTGCCATTGTTCAGTGTATAGATCCTGCAAAGGACCTGGGTCAAATTTAGTAGGACCTCCTTCAATACTTAACGGTATTGGATGGCGGGGGTCCAAACTCTTTGATCCCCTCATAAGTTAAACTACTATTAATACTTTAACCCGGCTACTTAGGACTGTATCCCTGCTGACTCAGACTACTTAGCCGAGGGTAACGTCACCTTCAAAAGAGGGGCCTACCACATTATGCATTAATAACTTAATTAATTATCTTTCAATAATCCGACCCTTTAGGATTGTATCCTTGCTGACTCAAACTACTGGGTTGAGGGTAACGTCACCTTCAAAAGAGGGGCCTACTACAATAACTAAGATAATCTCTTAAATAGTGCAAAAGTGCGGAAATAATCAAAGGTTACACTAAACACGAGTCGGAGCCAAGTGATTCATCTTGTCTATCTGTTTTTACTTTATTTTTATTTTTCAGCATTTTAGTTAGTTTTTAGTTTTCTTAGTTTAAAATTTTTTTCTAAACTTTTGATTTGATTAGACGTTGAGGATAAAACGGTACTAAAAGCTCATGTGTCCTTGGACGACCTCGGTATCTTACCAACACTATACTACGCTCACGATGGGTGCATTTGCCCATATGTGTGTTTAGTGTTAGTAAATATCGTGTTTTATAAATTTAAAACTTGGCTAACGAAAGTGTAAAAGGGCTTAAAATATACTTAAACTTATATACACACTTCACACGCATCAAGTGTCTAGGGTTGTTATAAGTTACATGTGGTCCGAATTTATGATAAAGGAAAGAAGATTTGAATTTTTGTAATGGTCCGAATATATATAAGTTTGTAAGAGTTAAGGGTTTATTTTTGTAATGGTCTGAATATATATAAGTTTGTAAGAGTTCAGGTTTTATTTTTGTAATGGTCCGAGTTTGGTAAGTGTTTGATTAAAAACATATGTTGTCCGAGTTAATTGAAATTATAGTTAGGACTTGGGTGTGTTGAATATTGTTCGACTTTACAATTGCATATGTTTTGTTCAGGATTTACAACTGTATAATTTATGGTTTCCAGTTTATTTAGTCCGAATAGAGTGCAAGCGGGCCATCTGATGCTGTATCATAACTTATGGGCTGATGTTGTATTATAACTTATGGGTTGAGTTATAAACTTTGTGCGATACACATGTTTCTTGAAATCACACTATATGTTATGAACTATTGTCAACAACTAGAGAACCCAATGTGTGTTACTACATGTTAACTTGTTAATCAGATCACATGAAACACAGGATTGTTTGGGCATATAGGGTATTGCATAACCCTACACACATACGTACTTACATTTACTATACATTAGGTCGCGTGTAACAGACCTAGCACTTAGTTAATGCGTAGAAGCATGTTAATACATACCGAGCAAGCTACGGTGAGTTCACTACTCTTTTACAAGCATGCGTCCCAGGGGGGATACTTTTTCTATATGTTGTAGTCTAAATTCAATGTTAGTTAATAAACTCAAACTCTATCGCGAAAGTCCATACTTACATACCGAGCTAGTTACCTGGGAGGCAACGGAGTATTAGTTTATAGCGTTGTTAGGCTTGACAAACCTCACACCGTGCTGGGAGCCGGACGTGAACTAATGGCCTTAAAAACTTTGATCAATGATGATAGACATTGATGAGGGCACTAAAACCTGAGCAGTCAATTGTAACACCTCGTAATTTCATGTCCAATAATGTATTGACACGTGTCATAAGCTTTGAACGTGTAAAAGAATACTCTAGAGGGACTAAAGTTGACAAACAAGGAAAGTATGTGAATATAAGGGTTCAAAATGGCAATAATGGATAAATATACTTTACAATAACCCTACATGATGTTTATACCCTTAAACGAATGAATCGTGGATCATACGAAGCTAATTGTGAAAGAAAGTGAGAGATTACAAACTACAGGGGTTAAATGTGTCGACATGTTTAAAGTATACCTCTGAGTGACCTTTTAGCAAACCCGAAGCTTGTAACGATTAATTATGCTCATTAGAATGTATAATTTCACCAAGTTTCGTTATCGTATGATAAAGTTATGATAAAATTCGTATATGAGGGGTTAAAAGCGTCAACGTCGAAATTTAAGACTTTTCGGTGATCGTATGAATAACCGGGGACCTAACAAAGTTGGTTTATGACTTGGAGTCCTTAAAAGTCAAGTTTGGGGGTTACAAGTGCAAGAAAGCTCCTTAAAATCAAGATTTAGAAGTTCAGGGGCCAAACTGTCAACTTTTGGACCGTATGCTAGGACCCTTACGGTCCGTAAGCGACTCCCAGATGCAGAAACTCGGTCAGGTGTCTGTTCAGCCATGTAACCGACTTATATTGCCCCTTTTCACCACCAAGGGCTGCCTAAACAAGTTCTTAGGCACTAGGGACACATGTTTAACATCAGGGAACATGTATAGCTATAACAACTGTGCTTGTAATCACTATGAACAGTTCTGTTATCAATAAAACAATGTTATTTGATCACAATGTTTGTTTTGTTATGTTTTACATTTTTCATGTTTTGACTTTTATGTATTCCAAACTCTACATCACTTTCTGGAGAGTTATACGCAAACTAGTGCGTAAACGTACTCATTTTAATGCGAGAAATACTCTGGAACATCAACATATACTCAACATACCTTAAATAACCTTTACATAACTTAGAAATAAGTTTTGAAGGTTTTGGTATGGCAAAAACAAGTTAATTCGCTTACAGGGACTAAACTTGACAAACTGCGAAAGTATGTCAATTTGAACTGTAACGAACATTCCGGAACATAACCATAAGTTAAACACACCTTAAATATCCTTTACATAGCTTAGAAATAGGCTTTGAGGAGTTCGGTGTGCTAAAATAAACTTTTGGGACATTCAGGGACTAAAAGTGTCAAAAAGTGCACAAGTTTGCATTTTCGCGCATAACTTACGTTCTGAATACATCTGGACACCCAAAAAATTTATGTAAGCATGACTATATTATATTTTAGTGTTCGCCATAAGAAAAATCCATTCGTCGCGTCATTTGGTTCGTTTTTCGCGCTTGTGCGCATTCCGTCGTAATTAACCGAACATCGCGACCGTACGGCCAAACGAACCGACATCCGAGATATTTTTGAACACATTTTAAGTTCCCTATACTTTAACTTCATTTTAGAGCTTTGAAATGGGGTTAACGGGCCTTAAACGTGTCGGAAATGGCTGAAACAAAGTGCAGGGACTGAAAATGAATTTCTGCCAAACTAGGGGTAGCGCACCGCTACCCTTATGTTGTAACGGTGCGCTAGGGGTTCTGCAGAATAGATCAGACTTAACAGTCAGCATGATCCAGCTGTTTTAACCTCACCCACAAGCTCCCAATCCGCACATTAAGCTCATTTGGACCCATTTTTAGTTACCACAACAATTGGACAAGTGTACGGCCTTGATCGTTTCCCCTTTTCCAAGAAACGATCTCAACGGTGGACCGAATACTATAAATACCCCACCCCCCTTTGTTCAAAATCACTAGAAACTTGAATTGAGAAACTCTAAGTTGAAACATTAGTTTCATACCTGAGATTTTCGAATCGAGTTTAGCATTCGGGGACCCTGGGTTAGTATTCTTTCGTTCTTTTCCTTATTTTACTGCTTTTCGAGTCAGAAAGTCAAACTTTGTTTGACTTTCAGCGTTGACCAGTAATGGTCAATGCGAAGTTCGTTTGAACTTCGCAACGTGAGTGTAATCACGTTGGTCATAGTCCCTTGGGACTGTGCCCACTGATTACCACGTTGTCTAGAGTCGTAGGGTAGGCGATCTAATAAATCGCCTATACCTTCGAACTCGACCCATTTGGTCGATCATTAGGATCGGACCAAATACATTAGGTGACCATATTAGGTAGGGAATAACCTTCCGAGGTTATACCCTATGGTCACATCGTTTGAATAGTTGTATGATAGGTTGTTTATATGCCTTAGGTAAATTACCAGAATACCCTTTTTATGCATAATTGGTAATTTAGCATATGTAACCTAAACTTTTGCCACATAACTGATTATGTAACATGTTTAGGCATATAACACTTGTCATAGGGCTGGTTAGGCGTTCCGAACGCGTTTTACGCGCACGATGCGTTAAAGTAGCATAAGCTACCTAAACGGATCGTAATGGGTCGATAAGACTTAGGTTAAGTTTCATTTAGCATGTAGGCTTTGTTAAACCATATCATATGAGTTCCTACACTCATTTGGTTTACAAACCCTAATGCTACCCAGTCTTCCGATATAGGTCCGATTAATTAACATAGTTACCTATATTAGGTGCCGTTTGATTCCGAGATCTCTAGCATTACTTGGTGGTTATCTTTAGACAACTGAGCAATCACAAGTGAGTACATAGACCCCTCTTTTACTGTTTTCCAAACTGTTTTGGGGTGGAACACATGTGCCTACTTGTTACTTTCATGCTTTATTGTTTTCACATCATATACCGGCTATGTTTGATAGTACATTATAGTACATTGTTTTACATGAAATTTCATGCTATGTATGCCCATTGTGTGCCTACTTAGTACATCGTTTTACATGACATTTCATGCTATGTATGCCCATTGTGTGCATTACTTAGTACATCGTTTTACATGACTTTTCACGCTATGTATGTTCATTTGATTACATACTTAGTGCATTGTTTTCACATGCTTACATTTTGGTATGACATTTGGTTTGTTTACATGGGACAATACATTCATTAACAATGATCACGCCGTTCGTTAGTAGGTAGTGGTACCATAGGAATTGACAACTCCCGTTCCGGACATCCCAGGGAAAGGGGACAGAAAGGAATGACCGAATTCGATGATATTTAGACAGATAAACCTTTAATTTGTTTAAGGGTTTATCACCACAGTCACAAGGCTTGGATGTATGCATTTTCACAATACCGCATAAATGTTCATATTAAATATTTGCATGCATTTTACACAAAGACATAAGATTGATTTAAACCATGTTTTACTTCAATATTTTGTTTTCGTGCATATGGTTTAGTTGAGACATTTCACTTGCCATACATGACATTTTGACATAGACATTTGACATGGATATTTGACATAGACATTTGACATGGATATTTGACATAGACATTTGACATGGATATTTGACATAGACAGTTGACATGATTTACATTTGACATATAACATGTTTGACAATTGGTTTAGACATAGACATCTTACATTGGTTGGTTTGGTTTGATTAAGTGATTAAGTAACGATGCGTGTGTAATATGATACAAGCATGGTGGATACGCCGCTGGTACTTCCTATATATAAGTGGTTGTATGGTATTACATGTCGTAGCGTTATTTGAATCATTACAGTTTGATACATATGACATTTTATACAAATAACATACTTTTCACAAGACATTGTTAACAAACATCTTACTTCATACAAACTCATTTTACATGGTTAATCATTTAACCTTACATTTACTTATACATATCATTTGATCTTATCGTTTTTCAAATGATTTACAAGACAAAGCAAATTACAAGGTTCATGACTAAACAATTTCTCAAATACAAGTCATGAATCCTATTTTCACAAACCTATGTATCTCACAGGCATTTTTATGCTGACGTACCTATTTTCACATGTGTTTTCAGGTGCTTTTCCATAGGATGTTGATCATGATACTAGGGCGGACCTGTGCCTTAGAGACTTTAAAAGAAGATAGACTATGTTTAATTATGTTATAACCTCTGTATTTCTGTTTAAAACAATGAAACTCTTGTGTTGTTAAATAAAATACAACTTTGTATGCCATGGTTATGAAACAATTAATTCTGTTACAACACTCCCCGACGTTTTCCGCCACGTTTTGTATGTTACACGTGGTCGAGGTGTGACAGAAGAGTTGGTATCAGAGCCAATGGTTATAGGGAATTAGGTTAGTAGTAATGCTTTGACCTAGGCTATAACTTTTCTAGGAACCTAACACAAGTTATCTTGTGTTTAGATCTTAAAACATGTACATCACCTATCCTTAGGTGATTAACAAAACAAGGAACCAAAAATTTTTCCGAAACGATTTTTGAAAAAACAATCATCTGTTTTTGAATAAATTTTTACAAGGTTTTGAACCCTCAATTGTAAGGTTTTGAACCCTCTGTTATATGGTTTTGAACCCTTTTCATTTTGGTTTTTGGCCTTGTGCCTTCAAATTTTCAAAATCCCGTCAAACGTTTTGGGTTTTAAATAATGTGAACATGTGCAAACTGGAAGGGTGAATGCCTGTATTCTGAGTTTTCTGTCTAGGCAAGCACTTCGTATACATCTCAACCAGACGCGAGACCAGTTGTGCTTACCTGGGAATTCTTGGAGTGAGTGTTCACTTATAGGCGAGCATGTCTTCATTATACATTATTTTTGATCCATTTACTTTGATTAGTCACTGTGTGTCGTTTGTTTGCTTTGTGATACGGATGAATGACCACCATCTATGTTGTTTGCAATTCTTGTCTTTATCATCTCATTCTTTTCATCCAATCATCTCACTCGTTTCTTTTCATGTTTTCCTCTCTTAGAATGCCTCCTCGACGCGAGAACCAGATAGAAACTGCCGAACTGGCAGAAATTATTGCGCAGCAGATGGCTGCTCAATTTCCAAATCTCTTTGCTCAATGGAATCAAGCCAACAACAACAACAATGTTCCATGCAAGTACAAGGATTTTAACCAGGCTAAACCACTCAAGTTTAGTGGTTCTGAGGGAGCGACTGGGCTTCTTCAGTGGTTCGAGAGCATAGAGAATACTTTTCGCCATGTGCAGTGTCCGAATAATCGCAAGGTCGAGTTCTCCTCGAGCGTATTTCAGAAGAGGGCTTTGACATGGTGGAACGGGGTTATGAGAGATAGGGGTGCAGAAGTTGCTCTTGCATAGACCTGGGCTGAACTTAGAGCCCTTATGATGAGGGAATTCTGTCCTCGCCATGAACAGCGAGCGTTGGAGAAAGAGTTTGATGTTTTGAAGCAAGATAGTGGTGAGCACAGGGCTTATACTGATCGGTTTGAAGAGTTGAGTTTGCTTTGCCCGACTATGGTTACCCCACTTGACAAGGCTATCGAAAGATATATCGACGGCCTACCTGACTCGGTACAAGACATTCTTACTGGTAGTGAACCTGCCACACTCCGTCAGGCGATCGAGTTATCTGCGACATTGACTGAGTCGCAGATCCGGAAGAACAAGTTACACCGGAAGGGTGACAAGGGCAAGGAACAATCGGCTGACAAGGTGGATAGCAAGAAAGGTCAAAACTTGAATGGAAAGAACTCTGGTTCTTCGAAGAGGGCAAAGAAGCGTAAGGCTTCCCAAAACTATGCTGTCACTGCCCAAGCTAACCAGGCAGCTCCCAACCAACCCGCACAGCCTCCAGCAAAGAAACCCTATACAGGGAATGCACCTTTGTGCAATAGATGCAACAGTCACCACCAGCCGCAACTTCCATGCCGTTTCTGTACTAACTGTGGGAAATCAGGCCATCTTGCCAATGTTTGTCGGTCTGCTCAGAATCCTGCGGTTCAGTACCCGGCTCAACAAGTTGCTCAGCCTCCTGCTCCGCAACAGGGTCAAGCTGCACGACCACAATACCCACCGGGTGCTTGTTATAATTGTGGGGACCTGACCCACTACAGAAACCGGTGCCCAAGGCTAGCCAATCAGAACCAGAACCAGAATCAGGCTCCGGCTCGAGGGCGAGTTTTTAACATGAATGCCCAAGAGGCACAGGCTGACGATAATGTGGTGAACGGTACGTTCTTTATTAATAATCAGCCTGCATCTATTCTTTTCGATTCCGGTGCCGATAAGAGTTTCGTGTCTTTGTCTTTTGAGCCTATGCTTCGAGTGTCTAGAACGAAACTAGGCAAATCTTTGACAGTAGAAGTTGCTAGCGGGGAACCAATTGTTCTTAATTCTGTTCTACGCAACTGCCAATTGAATCTTAACGACCATCTTTTTCCTATTGACCTCGCGCCTATGCAACTCGGAAGCTTCGACGTTATTGTGGGAATGGATTGGTTATCCAAGCATCACGTAGAGATAGTTTGTTCTGAGAAGATTGTTCGTGTGCCGCTTTCGACAGGCGAGATCCTGCAGGTTCAAGGTGAGAAGCCTACCGTTGGTCTCAAACTCATGTCTTGTTTTAAAGCTCGGAAGTATCTGCAGAAGAACTATGTGGCTTTCTTAGCACATGTTACAGAAGATAAAGGCACGGGTAAGTCTATTTCAGATATTCCTGTCGTTCGGGATTATTCTGAAGTATTCCCTGAAGATTTACCTGGTCTACCTCCAGCACGCCAAGTCGAGTTCCGTATTGATCTCGTACCTGGTGCAAACCCCATTGCCAGAGCTCCATATCGTCTTGCACCATCTGAGATGCAAGAGTTGTCTAAACAGCTCCAGGAGCTCTCTGACAAAGGTTTTATACGTCCTAGTTTTTCACCTTGGGGTGCTCCCGTTCTCTTTGTCAAGAAGAAGGATGGATCCTTTAGGATGTGTATCGATTATCGTGAGCTTAACAAGCTTACCATCAAGAATCGATATCCTCTACCTCGCATCGACGACCTCTTTGATCAGTTACAAGGCGCTTCTTATTTTTCGAAGATTGATCTGCGATCTGGATATCATCAACTTCGGGTGCAAGAAGAAGACATTTCGAAGACAGCGTTCCGTACTCGTTATGGGCATTATGAATTCACAGTCATGCCATTCGGTTTGACTAATGCTCCGGCTGTTTTCATGGACTTAATAAATAGGGTCTGCAAACCTTATTTGGATCAGTTCGTCATTGTTTTTATTGATGACATCTTGATATACTCTAAGACGCAAGCTGACCACGAGCAACATCTTCGTCTTACCCTAGAACTCCTAAAGAAAGAACAACTTTTCGCCAAATTCTCCAAGTGCGAATTTTGGCTTAAAGAAGTTCAATTTTTGGGGCATGTTATCAACGAACGAGGTATTCATGTAGATCCCTCCAAGATCAGTGCGATTAAGGATTGGGATACACCTTCTACTCCTACTGAAATTCGTTCTTTTCTTGGTCTAGCGGGTTATTATCGCCGCTTCATAGAAAACTTCTCAAAGATTGCAGTTCCTCTAACTGCTCTAACTCAGAAGAAAACGCCCTTTTATTGGGGATACAAACAAGAGGAAGCTTTTCAACACCTGAAGCAGAAGCTTTGCGATGCGCCTGTTCTATCATTGCCTGAGGGTGATGATGATTTTGTTGTGTATTGTGATGCATCGAAATTGGGTCTTGGCTGTGTTCTTATGCAAAGGAACAAAGTCATAGCTTATGCATCGAGGCAGTTGAAGATACATGAGAAGAACTACACCACTCATGATCTTGAGTTGGGTGCAGTTGTCTTTGCTCTCAAAATCTGGAGACACTATTTGTACGGTACAAAATGTGTGGTTTTCACTGACCACAAAAGTCTTCAGCATATCTTCAACCAGAAAGAACTCAACATGAGGCAACGACGTTGGGTTGAGCTTTTAAACGACTATGACTGCGAAATTCGCTACCATCCTGGTAAGGCGAATGTCGTAGCTGATGCATTGAGTCGTAAGGAACGTACTAAGCTTCATTGTGTACGTGTTCAATCTGTTATTCAAGCTCGATCTGATATTCAAGCACGCATTTCTCTAGCTCAACAATCTTGTGTTTCACAAGGATTGATGGATAAGGAATTTCCTTACCACATAACGCCTGCTCTTGAACTGAAGGACAATGGATCATATTACTTCATGGACCGTTTGTGGGTCCCAAGCCAGGATGATCTTCGTACCTTGCTTATGGATGAAGCCCATAAGTCTCGTTATTCTATTCATCCGGGCTCAGATAAAATGTATAAGGATCTTCGTATTCACTATTGGTGGCCTGGTATGAAGAAAGACATTGCCTTATACGTATCCAAATGCCTTACTTGTCTTAAGGTTAAGGCTGAACATCAGCGTCCTTCTGGTTTATTGGAGCAACCAGAGATCCCAGTTTGGAAATGGGAAAACATTACTATGGATCTTGTTACCAAACTCCCACGCACTAAGAAAGGTCATGATGCCATCTGGGTAGTCGTTGATCGTCTTACAAAGTCAGCGCATTTCTTGCCAATCCGCGAGGATTTTCCTACTGACAGACTTGCTCAAATATATGTAGATGAAATAGTAGCTCGACATGGTGTTCCGTTGAACATCATTTTCTGACAGAGATGCTCGTTTCACTTCTCATTTTTGGAGAACCATGCAATCTGCTATGGGGACCCAACTTAATCTGAGCACAGCTTATCATCCGCAAACGGATGGTCAATCTGAGAGAACAATCCAGACTCTGGAGGATATGCTAAGAGCTTGTGTGATCGATTTTGGTGGTAGCTGGGATTCACATCTTAAATTGATTGAATTCTCCTACAACAACAGTTATCACACTAGCATCAAAATGGCTCCTTTCGAGGCTCTCTATGGTCGAAAATGTCGTTCACCAGTCTGCTGGAATGAGATTGGCGAGGCTCAACTTACTGGACCTGCCCTCATTTTAGAGACAACTGACAAGGTCAAGAAAGTTCGTGATAACCTTCAGGCAGCTAGAAGCCGTCAGAAGATTTACGCGGATCTGAAACGCAAAGCCTTTGAATTTCAAGTCGGTGATCGAGTATTACTTAAGGTCTCACCTTGGAAAGGTGTGATCAGATTTGGAAAGAAAGGAAAACTTGCACCTAGATACGTTGGACCATTCAAGATCGTCGAAAGAATCGGAAAGGTAGCCTACAGACTTGAGTTACCTCCTGAACTGGGAAATGTTCATCCAACTTTTCACGTGTCCAATCTCAAGAAGTGTTCAGCTGATGAGAACTTCTCCATACCGCTTGACGAAATTCGTGTTGGCAAAACACTGAAATTTGTTGAGAAACCAGTGGAAATCATGGAACGTGAAGTCAAGTGGCTTAAACGCAAGCGCATTCCTTTGGTCAAAGTTCGCTGGGAAGCTAAGCGTGGACCTGAGTTTACTTGGGAACGCGAAGATCAAATGAAGGCGAAATATCCACATCTTTTTCCACGAGTTTCCTCTAAATAAATTTCGGGACGAAATTTCCACAAGTAGGGGAGACTGTAACAACTGTGCTTGTAATCACTATGAACAGTTCTGTTATCAATAAAACAATGTTATTTGATCACAATGTTTGTTTTGTTATGTTTTACATTTTTCATGTTTTGACTTTTATGTATTCCAAACTCTACATCACTTTCTGGAGAGTTATACGCAAACTAGTGCGTAAACGTACTCAGTTTAATGCGAGAAATACTCTGGAACATCAACATATACTCAACATACCTTAAATAACCTTTACATAACTTAGAAATAAGTTTTGAAGGTTTTGGTATGGCAAAAACAAGTTAATTCGCTTACAGGGACTAAACTTGACAAACTGCGAAAGTATGTCAATTTGAACTGTAACGAACATTCCTGAACATAACCATAAGTTAAACACACCTTAAATATCCTTTACATAGCTTAGAAATAGGCTTTGAGGGGTTCGGTGTGCTAAAATAAACTTTTGGGACATTCAGGGACTAAAAGTGTCAAAAAGTGCACAAGTTTGCATTTTCGCGCATAACTTACGTTCTGAATACATCTGGACACCCAAAAAATTTATGTAAGCATGACTATATTATATTTTAGTGTTCGCCATAAGAAAAATCCATTCGTCGCGTCATTTGGTTCGTTTTTCGCGCTTGTGCGCATTCCGTCGTAATTAACCGAACATCGCGACCGTACGGCCAAACGAACCGACATCCGAGATATTTTTGAACACATTTTAAGTTCCCTATACTTTAACTTCATTTTAGAGCTTTGAAATGGGGTTAACGGGCCTTAAACGTGTCGGAAATGGCTGAAACAAAGTGCAGGGACTGAAAATGAATTTCTGCCAAACTAGGGGTAGCGCACCGCTACCCTTATGTTGTAACGGTGCGCTAGGGGTTCTGCAGAACAGATCAGACTTAACAGTCAGCATGATCCAGCTGTTTTAACCTCACCCACAAGCTCCCAATCCGCACATTAAGCTCATTTGGACCCATTTTTAGTTACCACAACAATTGGACAAGTGTACGGCCTTGATCGTTTCCCCTTTTCCAAGAAACGATCTCAACGGTGGACCGAATACTATAAATACCCCACCCCCCTTTGTTCAAAATCACTAGAAACTTGAATTGAGAAACTCTAAGTTGAAACATTAGTTTCATACCTGAGATTTTCGAATCGAGTTTAGCATTCGGGGACCCTGGGTTAGTATTCTTTCGTTCTTTTCCTTATTTTACTGCTTTTCGAGTCAGAAAGTCAAACTTTGTTTGACTTTCAGCGTTGACCAGTAATGGTCAATGCGAAGTTCGTTTGAACTTCGCAACGTGAGTGTAATCACGTTGGTCCTAGTCCCTTGGGACTGTGCCCACTGATTACCACGTTGTCTAGAGTCGTAGGGTAGGCGATCTAATAAATCGCCTATACCTTCGAACTCGACCCATTTGGTCGATCATTAGGATCGGACCAAATACATTAGGTGACCATATTAGGTAGGGAATAACCTTCCGAGGTTATACCCTATGGTCACATCGTTTGAATAGTTGTATGATAGGTTGTTTATATGCCTTAGGTAAATTACCAGAATACCCTTTTTATGCATAATTGGTAATTTAGCATATGTAACCTAAACTTTTGCCACATAACTGATTATGTAACATGTTTAGGCATATAACACTTGTCATAGGGCTGGTTAGGCGTTCCGAACGCGTTTTACGCGCACGATGCGTTAAAGTAGCATAAGCTACCTAAACGGATCGTAATGGGTCGATAAGACTTAGGTTAAGTTTCATTTAGCATGTAGGCTTTGTTAAACCAAATCATATGAGTTCCTACACTCATTTGGTTTACAAACCCTAATGCTACCCAGTCTTCCGATATAGGTCCGATTAATTAACATAGTTACCTATATTAGGTGCCGTTTGATTCCGAGATCTCTAGCATTACTTGGTGGTTATCTTTAGACAACTGAGCAATCACAAGTGAGTACATATACCCCTCTTTTACTGTTTTCCAAACTGTTTTGGGGTGGAACACATGTGCCTACTTGTTACTTTCATGCTTTATTGTTTTCACATCATATACCGGCTATGTTTGATAGTACATTATAGTACATTGTTTTACATGAAATTTCATGCTATGTATGCCCATTGTGTGCCTACTTAGTACATCGTTTTACATGACATTTCATGCTATGTATGCCCATTGTGTGCATTACTTAGTACATCGTTTTACATGACTTTTCACGCTATGTATGTTCATTTGATTACATACTTAGTGCATTGTTTTCACATGCTTACATTTTGGTATGACATTTGGTTTGTTTACATGGGACAATACATTCATTAACAATGATCACGCCGTTCGTTAGTAGGTAGTGGTACCATAGGAATTGACAACTCCCGTTCCGGACATCCCAGGGAAAGGGGACAGAAAGGAATGACCGAATTCGATGATATTTAGACAGATAAACCTTTAATTTGTTTAAGGGTTTATCACCACAGTCACAAGGCTTGGATGTATGCATTTTCACAATACCGCATAAATGTTCATATTAAATATTTGCATGCATTTTACACAAAGACATAAGATTGATTTAAACCATGTTTTACTTCAATATTTTGTTTTCGTGCATATGGTTTAGTTGAGACATTTCACTTGCCATACATGACATTTTGACATAGACATTTGACATGGATATTTGACATAGACATTTGACATGGATATTTGACATAGACATTTGACATGGATATTTGACATAGACATTTGACATGGATATTTGACATAGACAGTTGACATGATTTACATTTGACATATAACATGTTTGACAATTGGTTTAGACATAGACATCTTACATTGGTTGGTTTGGTTTGATTAAGTGATTAAGTAACGATGCGTGTGTAATATGATACAAGCATGGTGGATACGCCGCTGGTACTTCCTATATATAAGTGGTTGTATGGTATTACATGTCGTAGCGTTATTTGAATCATTACAGTTTGATACATATGACATTTTATACAAATAACATACTTTTCACAAGACATTGTTAACAAACATCTTACTTCATACAAACTCATTTTACATGGTTAATCATTTAACCTTACATTTACTTATACATATCATTTGATCTTATCGTTTTTCAAATGATTTACAAGACAAAGCAAATTACAAGGTTCATGACTAAACAATTTCTCAAATACAAGTCATGAATCCTATTTTCACAAACCTATGTATCTCACAGGCATTTTTATGCTGACGTACCTATTTTCACATGTGTTTTCAGGTGCTTTTCCATAGGATGTTGATCATGATACTAGGGCGGACCTGTGCCTTAGAGACTTTAAAAGAAGATAGACTATGTTTAATTATGTTATAACCTCTGTATTTCTGTTTAAAACAATGAAACTCTTGTGTTGTTAAATAAAATACAACTTTGTATGCCATGGTTATGAAACAATTAATTCTGTTACAACACTCCCCGACGTTTTCCACCACGTTTTGTATGTTACACGTGGTCGGGGTGTGACAATAGCATTGTTTGGCATGATCTTGAGCAATCAAGATCACTATATAAAGGCCACATTGTTTCCATTCTTGATCATTCATTCCCAACTCAACTTCTGATCATTTCTGGAGCTCAAGGCCTTTCCCTAAGCATCTCTGGTCGTGCATTAGACCTTGGTAAGTATCCTTAACCTTCCTTAGTTGAGTTTTGCTTAGTTATTAGCTTAAAAGTCAAACCTTCGTAACTAAGGTTTGACTTATCGATTAATCACTAATGGTCCAGTGATAAGTCAAATTGAAAGTAGTTATAAGTTGGTAATTATGTGGGCTTTAAATCCTTAAA
This sequence comes from Helianthus tuberosus, assembly GCA_030545235.1. Lineage (NCBI taxonomy): Eukaryota > Viridiplantae > Streptophyta > Magnoliopsida > Asterales > Asteraceae > Helianthus > Helianthus tuberosus. Next base: position 164,406,377 of record CM060359.1, read on the forward strand.
AGGGCACCCTCTGGTTCCCACTCTAACTAGATCATTTGTCGGGTCAAAGGTTGTTATAAAAAGTCAACAGAAACTTAATTTGCGAATTAACACATAATTAGCAATGTAGAAGACGTGTAAACTATTTTGTCACTCATATAACTTGGTAATTAGTATAAGAACTGGTCTAAGCTTGTTTGATCCGACAATTTTCTGTTTAGGCTCGGTTCGGAACCGAAAGTCGCAAAACTTTGACTTTTGCTTTGACTTCAGTTCTGATCCGATTTAGATGGGTTTAGAAATTCTTTAGAACTTCCTTAGGACCAGGTTACATGATGGTATAAACCTCTGTGATTGGTTCATTGATTGCCCGATTCGTTTACACGTTTCCGTTAATTGCTTAATGTTGACTATAATGCCCATTTCACCTTAAAACGAGAATTTTGGAAATGTGAGAGGACAATAATCTTTTTTACTGATTTATAAACATGTCCCTAAAATTTCACATCAGTTGGAGGTCTAGATTAGGAGTTATGCCCAATAGCGTAATTAGAAAGCTTTTTGCTAATTAAAAGGCATAATTAGCGTAAAGCCTATCTAAACCCAATTTTTGACACCAAACCTTTTACCCACTGATGTAATATTATATTTTGAGAATTTTGAAGATTTTTAATTATTTTTAAACTAATCATAACCTAAGGTTATTGCCTTGATTAGGTAAATACCGATTATACCCTTTTTGGTTATAAAATGAGTTCTACATAGTATTTTGACACCAATCCAATTGCTACTGATTTTATATAATAAATGAAGTATTTTGAACTTTAGAACCTGATCAGAAAACTCAGATTTCCTGTATAACCCGGAAATTGCTTAAAACGGCTTTTTACGCGTATTAAACACCTAGTATGGGTTTAAAACTATTTTGGCATATAAGACTTATCACCAACTGATATAACCTATTAAGTTAAGTTGTTTTACTGATTATTTCATACCGAGTCCCAGAATTAAAATTTATCTCTTTTATAATCTTTTAAATGACCAAAATACCCCTATGGGGCTTAAATTGAGATCAAACTCGTTTTGGGCATAATGGAAGGTATCCTACTGATATCACAACATATTTAAGGCATATTAACTTAGGAAACCTATATATGACTCTTTTGGTTAACCGTTACACTTCTTGCGCGTTCGGTTCGGTTTATGTAACTGGTTTGCATAAATTAGCCGAAACGGGTCAAACGTTATCGTTTTTATCTCAAAATCCAGAATGTGTTTAGTTTACCCATATTATACAAGTCTCCAAACTTGTCGGGTCTAAATCACATTCTATTCCGGTCTTCATTTAATCATGCGTTTTGAACCGTAAACCTTTCCTTAAAACTAACCGGTCTAAGTTACGACTTAAATAAGACCCGTTAGGAATCTAATAGGTTAATAAAACCTTCGTTCCAGATTAAGAGCCCCAGTAGAAGTACTTGTGCTTGCTGATTAGAACATACGGCTGAGTATAAATTGCATTGCTAGCTCAGGTAAATACTCTTAACTTATTTTCCCTATACGGGCTTGGGATACGGTATTATAATAATACCGCTTGGTCGGGTATTGAATGTTTAGTCGTATTGTGATTAAATTATTGAGGTAACCCACTTTAATCTGTATTATTTGAAATAAAAGCCTTTAGGGGTTAATGACCGTGTCCCGGATATCCTTGGCATCATTATTAGGAAATGGCCACGTCTTAAGCACGGGGTGTCGGCATACACCTGACAGTTGCTTAAGGGAAATGGTATCTCACTCTCTTGTGGGCCTATACTTGTGGTGTGTCTGTTAATCTTGACTCGGTTTCTACATCGGGCCCTGAACGTATAACGAACATGTAAATCTGTATACAAGATTACTTTTATATAATTGTCCCAAGTTATAAAAGATATTTTTGGTGCCTGGTGCATTCAAATAAATTTTCAAACTTTTTTTTAAATGAGTCGGTTAATTTTATTTACCAGTGTAAACTGACGTATTTTCCAAAAAGGTTAAGTAGCAGGTACTGAACGTAATTGGCTGGAAGCTCAGGGCGTTAATAAGGAATCTTGCAAGTTCTAGGCGTCTAAAGTCTGTTAAACAGTTTTTTTTCCTTTTATTTGATCCGCCTGTGGATCCTTTACTTTCCGTTGTAATACTTTGATATTACTTTATATTCGGATTGTAATATATTTATCTTTTGCTTCCGCTGTGCATTTATATATTGTGTTGTTTGACTATGATGATATCAACTACGTCACGATACTCCCCACCGGTAATACGTGGAAATATCTGGGTGTGACAGGTTGGTATCAGAGCCAACATTGAGTGAATTAAACACTATCCCTTAGTGTTTAATCTCAATGACACAGTAGCACATTCCTTGACCTTCTGAGTCTAGACTTAACATAGGAATACTCTCAATCCTAATCTGTAAAATATTGCTTCCGATTTAAATACTTTGGATATATTGCCAAGCGAAGAAGCCGTAATGGAAATTCTCCACATCCGGAGCCTTGAAGTGCCGAGCTTCGTACCGCGACTAGGATGAAACATACATCCAAGGAGAAAACATTCAAAAATAAAGCGAAGAAGAAAACTCCTTTTTGCTGAAATTCGTTTCCTTAGTAGTCCTTATAAGGACATGTTTATCTTTTAGTCCCTGCATGGACAACGTCATTCCTTTCAAGTCCCGTTTAGGGCAATTATATACTCCTTTTAAAAATCATTTGAATATTTAATCTAAATTCCATTTTTATCATTTTATATGAATATAACATATGAAGTAAAACAAAATATAATTCCTTTTCGTAATTGATCTGCCAATATATATAATGAAAAGAATCTTAAAAGGCATAACTTAGCTTGTATGTCATTAAGGACCTAGCTATGATGGTAAAGACCTGTTTAAAAGAGATACTGATCCTTGTTAACATCTAAAAACATGTTAACACTCCTGACAATAGTGATGCGATAAAAATCACACTTGTCATCTCTATAATGGGAATTTCCAACCCCTTATCTAGCCTAGTGATGTAGTAATCATGGCTTAAATCATCAAATAAAGATGATCATATTATAAACATCCATAAGAGATGAAATGCCTACGAGCCATAATTATTGGCCTAAGGTACAAAAGACAGTTGAAGTCTTTGACTCTCTGTCCAGAAAAGGTAATGAAATATGTTCAAACCTTAATGCCTCGATTCTCTAAAGTCATGGCTTATAAATTTAAAACTGTCCTTATGACTAGGCCTTTTGCGCCACTTTAATATCCTTAATGATTTATAACTAGGATAAATTATAATGAAAATGCTAATTAAATATAACTAACAAATTAACCAATATGGTTTATATTACCATGGTTGATGAATCGTCAAAAATGATGATTCCATAATAACCTCTGAATAAATCATTGTCAATATATATGTAGCGATCAAGCTACATGGCTGGATCAGATGAGGTTAACAGCCACCCGAGGGAGAATAATGATGTTCCCAAAGTTAATATAACTGGTGCGGAACTGTAGGCATTAATAGATAATGTCGTTACACGAGCTCTCGACAGACAGTATGATGAATCAAGTGATACACACTCTAAGACTCTATCTATGGCTCGTAGTAAGCACCTTTCTAAATCACATGAGTCAAGGGAAGACGATGTTCGTAACTTGTCAAACCAAAGGAGTGTTCCGTCTAGACAGGTGGTGCTTCATCAAGAGGCGCCAGTTAAGACCTGCTCATATAAATATTTTGTCTCCTGCAAGCCCAGAGACTTTACAGGAGAAAAAGGAGCCATCGATTGCATGACGTGGCTCGTTGAGATGGACACCGTTGTAGATATTAGTGGATGTGCAGAGCAAGACATTGTGAAGTTTGTTTCACAATCTTTTAAAGGAGAAGCCCTAGCTTGGTGGAGGTCACTGATCCAAGCTACAGGGAAGATCCCTTTGTACAACTTGACTTGGGATCAGTTCATTGCTCTTATCAAAGAAAATTACTGTCCTCAACATGAAGTCGAGAAAATTGAGACTGAATTCTTGACATTAGTCATGGAGAACTTAGATTGTCAAGCATACCTTACAAGTTTCAATACCATGTCTCGATTGGTTCCTCACTTGATCACACCGGAACCAAAGCGAATAGCTCGCTTTATTGGGGGTCTAGCCCCAGAAATAAAGGCAAGTGTGAAAGCATCGAGACCTACTACATTCAGGTCTGCAGCAGATCTGTCGCTATCTCTCACACTTGATGTGGTCAGAAACAAGGCTGCCAAAGCCTCTGAAGATGGAAAGCATAAAAGGGAGGATGAGAATTCTCATCGCTCCGATAGGAAGACAAAGAGGAACTCTGAGGATAAGAAGAGTTCCGGGTTTAGGGAAGACAGCCAGCAGTCGGGTGAGAAGACCAGGTGCAAAACCTGTCGGAAATACCACCTCAGGAAATGCATATTAGAATCTCAGCCTCTACCTTGTGGGATTTGCAAGTCTAAGGAACATAAAACCTTGGATTGCAAGAAGTTGAAAGACGCAACCTGTTATGGTTGCAACGAGAAGGGGCATATCAAGACCAACTGCCCTAGGAATCAGAAGAAGCCCGAAGAGGCCAATAAAACAAACGCATGAGTCTTCCAGATGAACGCCCAGGAGATGGTGCAGAATGATAACTATATAGCAGGTACCTTTCCTTATCAAGCAGTTTATGCAGAAATTTATTTGATGATGGCACATATGATTCTATAATGAACGATAAATGTTGAGAACTGTTGCCTCCGCCTGATTAGGACTCCGGTCATTTAATGCGAGGTAGAAATTGGCCGATGATACTTGAGAAAACGCTCCAACAAATCTTAGATTGATATTTTATATCTATTAGGAATCACTCTTTTCTGACACCCTTATGACAAGCTTTCAAGCTATCCAAATACATCAATATAATAAAGACAGATGTGACATTTTGATCCCCTGTAAAAAAGATGATGGATTAGGTCCAAACCTTAAATGCCATTGATGGTCTTTCGTGACCTAGGCTAAACATAATGAATATATATTAAATAACATTCATTAAGAATGTTAGTACTATATTAGCCTGTATGGTCTATTGATACCATGGTTAGTATATGTTAAGGCCATCAGGATGAAGAATAACAGTTGTTGGATTGCAACTAAGAAATTGTTTTATTGGTGTTAGGAACCAATATCGAGTATGGAAAACTCAGATAAGACAGCCGTTGATCGTGTTATGAATGATGCGACACATGCCAATGATGCTACAATTGTGAACCTTAGAATTTCCGAAGATGTTCTTCAAACTATGATAGACGCAGCTGTTGGAAAAGCTGTGAAGAAGGGTGTGAAAAAGTTCAAGGAACCCCATGCTACTCGCTCCAAATTTTATCTAGGACCACATTTCCTTACTCATAAGGAGGATCTTGTTCATGCCTCAAATTCAAAAGAATAGCTAAAAAGGAAAAGGGAGGAAGATAACTCCCAGAGCTCTAAGAAGAAGAACAAACAAAAGTCCAACCAGAAACCAGTATGCAAGACCTGCAAGAAGCGCCATTATGGGAAATGCAGGTTCGAATCAAAATCCCAATAACAACCTAGGGCTTGTGGGATCTACAAATCTAGTGAGAATAAAACATTGGAATGCCAGGAGATAGGAGATGCGACTTGTTACAACTGTAACGAGAAAGGGCATATCAAATCAAATTGCCCAAAATATGCTAAGAAGCTTAAAGGAGATAAGAAGACCAACGCTAAGGTCTCTCAGATGGATGCAAAAGAGGTCATACAAGATGACAATATTATAACCGGTACGTCCTCATCCATGAAGTATATGCAAGGGTATTGTTTGATTCAGGTGCAGATAAGTCATTGTGGAATAAATTTTGTTAGTTATTAAATCTGCCTGTTATAACCCTAAGCACAAAATATGAAGTAGAATAAAACGCTAAGAATTCTGCTTTGAATCGGATACCAATCAATCCTTCATAAATTTTAAGTATATTAGACTTTTAAAAATCTATCATAAGAATCCTAGACATTAAGTGTAAGGTAAACTTACAGATAGAAAATTCATAGGAACCATTTCTTCTATTCCTGTCAGAAATCTTCAATCATAAAGTCTTAATGTACCCTCTCTCCAGATAAAGTACATCATCATATGAAACTGATATCTCTTTGATCTCTATTGATTACGAATACCAAATGGTATGACAAAAGCGCCATATGAGGATTGGTGTATCTTAATATGTTCCATAGATTGCTTCCATGCCTGATCAGTATGGAGGTTTAATGCATGGAACCACAAAGATATCCCAATAATCATATGGTACTAAAGTCAGCTAATGGTATTCAAAGAAGATATCTAAAAATAGAATTGTCCAAGTAAATGTTCCTGATTAAGGAATTTGTGGAATTGTAACATAAATGTGTCACTTATTTGACACAAGCAATGCTGGATGAACTTGAGCCTGAGATTTGGAAAATCTCTGTAATCTCCGTGTGTCTTGATTACCTTCTGCAAAGATTGCCCTGTTTACCTCCTAAGAGGTAAGTAGAGATAAGATTAATATTCCGCTTAGAGCTGCATTATAGTGAATCTCCATGATAACTGGTACCATCATTGGAAGAATCAGAACCCTGATTAAGTGGATTTTAAGATAGAAGATTCATATAGCCTAACTCAATATTCCGAGAGTTGATATTGTTAAAGAAAGACGGTTCATTTTGTTTATGCATTCATTACCGCAACCCTATTTAGACAACGATTAAGAATTTGCCATCAACTACCCAGGATCGTCTATTTGTTCGACTAGCTGTGAGGATTAGCTATTCCTCAAGATTAGTTTTAAGCGGTGGATGGAATAACCATCTCACCATAAAATAAGTCTTTTCTATAACAATTATTATGTAAGTATCAAGACTACTCCTTTGGGGACCTTGTATAGATGGAATGTTAAACATCCATTGTTAGAACAACAGATGGGTAAGCTCAATTATCAGGATCTGAAAGTTGCATTGGAAACAACAAATAAGATCATTCGAATTCGTAATCATCTTAAAGTTGCCAGTAAACGGCAGAAAATTTAGGATTTATAAAAGTCGCAACCTTCTTAAGTCCTTAATAAAGAATAAGGTTCAACAAAAGATAACACCCTAGAAGGGTGTGCCAAGTTGTAATTATCAGGTTAGTTAAGCTCTGAATATATAAAGTCATTCGAAGGATTCGAATGTATCAAGATTAAATAGCTTACGAGCTAAGACCTAATTAAGGAGCTTGGTGGACCACGCAATGGGACCCACACTAATGATTTAAGGACGTGTCACCAATCACATAATGATATGCAGATTTATGATATGATGAGAAACCTATGTCGATTAAGGATCGACAGGATTAGAAGCTCCAAAAGGATACATGTACCCATTATAAAGGTTAACTTGGGAGCTTGGAAAAGCTCCAGATATACTATAGAGATTAAGCCCAATATAAGACAGAAGGTACTTCCCTTACTTTAGCAAAGCTCGAGGTCGAGATTGCTTTTAAGGGGGTGAGGATGTAACACCTCGTAATTTCATGTCCAATAATGTATTGACACGTGTCATAAGCTTTGAACGTGTAAAAGAATACTCTAGAGGGACTAAAGTTGACAAACAAGGAAAGTATGTGAATATAAGGGTTCAAAATTTCAACAATGGATAAATATACTTTACAATAACCCTACATGATGTTTATACCCTTAAACGAATGAATCGTGGATCATACGCAGCTAATTGTGAAAGAAAGTGAGAGATTACAAACTACAAGGGTTAAATGTGTCGACATGTTTAAATATACTTCTGAGTGACCTTTTAGCAAACCCGAAGCTTGTAACGATTAATTATGCTCATTAGAATGTATGATAAAAATTTCACCAAGTTTCGTTATCGTATGAGAAAGTTATGATAAAATTCATATATGAGGGGTTAAAAGCGTCAACGTCGAAATTTAAGACTTTTCGGTGATCGTATGAATTGTTTGGCATGATCTTGAGCAATCAAGATCACTATATAAAGGCCACATCGTTTCCATTCTTGATCATTCATTCCCAACTCAACTTCTGATCATTTCTGGAGCTCAAGGCCTTTCCCTAAGCATCTCTGGTCATGCATTAGACCTTGGTAAGTATCCTTAACCTTCCTTAGTTGAGTTTTGCTTAGTTATTAGCTTAAAAGTCAAACCGTCGTAATTAAGGTTTGACTTATCGATTAATCACTAATGGTCCAGTGATTAGTCAAATTGAAAGTAGTTATAAGTTGGGAATTATGTGGGCTTTAAATCCTTAAAAGGGCACCCTCTGATTCCCACTCTAACTAGATCATTTGTCGGGTCAAAGGTTGTTATAAAAAGTTAACAGAAAATTAATTTGCGAATTAACACATAATTAGCAATGTAGAAGACGTGTAACCTATTTTGTCACTCATATAACTTGGTAATTAGTATAAGAACTGGTCTAAGCTTGTTTGATCCGACAATTTTCTGTTTAGGCTCGGTTCGGAACCGAATGTCGCAAAACTTTGACTTTTGCTTTAACTTCATTTCTGACCCGATTTAGATGGGTTTAGAAATGCCTTAGAGCTTCCTTAGGACCAGGTTACATGATGGTATAAACTTCTGTGATTGGTTCATTGATTGCCCGATTCGTTTACACGTTTCCGTTAATTGCTTAATGTTGACCATAATGCCGATTTGACCTTAAAACAAGAATTTTGGAAATGTGAGAGGACAATAATCTTTGTTACTGATTTATAAACATGTCCCTAAAATTTCACATCAGTTGGAGGTCTAGATTAGGAGTTATGCTCAATAGCGTAATTAGAAAGCTTTTTGCTAATTAAAAGGCATAATTAGCGTAAAGCCTATCTAAACCCAATTTTTGACACCAAACCTTTTACCCACTGATGTAATATAATATTTTGAGATTTTTGAAGATTTTTAATTATTTTTAAAATAATCATAACCTAAGGTTATTGCCTTGATTAGGTAAATACCGATTATACCCTTTTTGGTTAAAAAATGAGTTCTACATAGTATTTTGACACCAATCCAATTGCTACTGATTTTATATAATAAATGAAGTATTTTGAACTTTAGAACCTGATCAGAAAACTCAGATTTCCTGTATAACCCGGAAATCGCTTAAAACGACTTTTTACGCGTATTAAACACCTAGTATGGGTTTAAAACCATTTTGGCATATAAGACTTATCACCAACTGATATAACCTGTTAAGTTAAGTTTTTTTACTGATTATTTCAGACCCGAGTCCCAGAATTAAAATTTATCTCTTTTATAATCTTTTAAATTACCAAAATACCCCTACGGGGCTTAAATTGAGATCAAACTCGTTTTGGGCATAATGGAAGGTATCCTACTGATATCACAACATATTTAAGGCATATTAACTTAGGAAACCTGTATATGACTCTTTTGGTTAACTGTTACGCTTCTTGCGTGTTCGGTTCGGTTTATGTAACTGGTTTGCATAAATTAGCCGAAACGGGTCAAACGTTATCGTTTTTATCTCAAAATCCAGAATGTGTTTAGTTTACCGATATTATACAAGTCTCCAAACTTGTCGGGTCTAAATCACATTCTATTCCGGTCTTCGCTTAATCATGCGTTTTGAACCGTAAACCTTTCCTTAAAACTAACCGGTCTAAGTTACGACTTAAATAAGACCCGTTAGGAATCTAATAGGTTAATAAAACCTTCGTTCCAGATTAAGAGCCCCAGTAGAAGTACTTGTGCTTGCTGATTAGAATATACAGCTGAGTATAAATTGCATTGCTAGCTCAGGTAAATACTCTTAACATATTTTCCCTATACGGGCTTGGGATACGGTATTATAATAATACCGCTTGGTCGGGTATTGAATGTTTAGTCGTATTGTGATTAAATTATTGAGGTAACCCGCTTTAATCTGTATTATTTGAAATAAAAGCCTTTAGGGGTTAATGACCATGTCCCGGATATCCTTGGCATCATTATTAGGAAATGGCCACGTCTTAAACACGGGGTGTCGGCATACACCTGACAGTTGCTTAAGGGAAACGGTATCTCACTCTCTTGTGGGCCTATACTTGTGGTGTGTCTGTTAATCTTGACTCGGTTTCTACATCGGGCCCTGAACGTATAACGAACATGTAAATCTGTATACAAGATTACTTTTATATAATTGTCCCAAGTTATAAAAGATATTTTTGGTGCCTGGTGCATTCAAATAAATTTTCAAACTTTTTTTTAAATAAGTCGGTTAATTTTATTTACCAGTGTAAACTGGCGTATTTTCCAAAAAGGTTAAGTGACAGGTACTGAACGTAATTGGCTGGAAGCTCAGGGCGTTAATAAGGAATCTTGCAAGTTCTAGGCATCTAAAGTCTGTTGAACAGTTTTTTTCCTTTTATTTGATCCGCCTGTGGATCCTTTACTTTCCGTTGTAATACTTTGATATTACTTTATATTCGGATTGTAATATATTTATCTGTTGCTTCCGCTGTGCATTTATATATTGTGTTGTTTGACTATGATGATATCAACTACGTCACGATACTCCCCACCGGGCCCACCGGTAATACGTGGAAATATCTGGGTGTGACAGGTTGGTATCAGAGCCAACATTGAGTGAATTAAACACTAGCCCTTAGTGTTTAATCTCAATGACATAGTAGCACATTCCTTGACCTTCTGAGTCTAGACTTAACATAGGAATACTCTCAATCCTAATCTGTAAAATATTGCTTCCGATTTATATACTTTGGATATATTGCCAAGCGAAGAAGCCGTAATGGAAATTCTCCACATCCGGAGCCTTGAAGTGCCGAGCTTCATACCGCGACTAGGAAGAAACGTACATCCAAGGAGAAAACATTCAAAAATAAAGCGAAGAAGAAAACTCCTTTTTGCTAAAATTCGTTTCCTTAGTAGTCCTTATAAGGACATGTTTATCTTTTAGTCCCTTCATGGACAACGTCATTCCTTTCAAGTCCCGTTTAGGGCAATTATATACTCCTTTTAAAAATCATTTGAATATTTAATCTAAATTCCATTTTTATCCTTTTATATGAATATAACATATTAAGTAAAACAAAATATAATACCTTTTCGTAATTGATCTGCCAATATATATAATGAAAAGAATCTTAAAGGGCATAACTTAGCTTGTATGTCATTAAGGACCTAGCTATGATGGTAAAGACCTGTTTAAAAGAGATTCAGATCCTTGTTAACATCTAAAAACATGTTAACACTCCTGACAACAGTGATGCGATAAAAATCACACTTGTCATCTCTATAATGGGAATTTCCAACCCCTTATCTAGCCTAGTGATGTAGTAATCATGGCTTAAATCATCAAATGAAGATGATCATATTATAAACATCCATAAGAGATGAAATGCCTACAAGCCATACTTATTGTCCTAAGGTACAAAAGATAGTTGAAGTCTTTGACTCTCTGTCCAGAAAAGGTAATGAAATATTATTACAGGTTGTTAGATACATCATGCTTTGGAACTTGCAGTCTGAGTAGCGAGGAGTGTCATGGGGTGTGCTACTTGATGCAAACTATTATTATTATGCAATTTAAAATGATTTGGTTTTGGTTACATTGGAACAGTTACAATTGCTTCCACTGAATACATGTTATGTTGAAATGTCTTTTGGAATTATACTATTCATGTTAGACAAGATATTTGCGTTTAATAATATTTTTACTATTAGTTCAATGTGATTAGTGGCTAGATCCTGGTACGTCACACGCCTCCCGGTGTAACTCCGCAGGTGGTAATTTGGGGGTGTGACATTATAAATTAGTAACATTTCTCAGGTGGCTCAAATGGTCGCAACATATGGTGGTCAAGGTTGTTTTAGGTTCTGAGGAGGGTAGTGGTGACTCGACGGTCGGTGATGGTAGCATATGACCATTATCTGTGGTTGCAAGTTCCTATTTCTTATAGATCAGCGTTGGCAATGGTCGTTTATGTCGGCCTTTGGACTTTGTTTTCTATTTTTGCTATGCTTTTGTGATCTGTGTTGGTTTACACTGGCCTTCGCGCCATCCATGGTGCTTGGAATACCTAGGCGCCGTCTCTGGGGATGTTGGCTAAGGTTTTGTTGGACTTCTGAATAGGGTTCGTCCATGTGAGTTGTTTTTGTGGTTGTGTTTTGGGTTTTAAAACTCAAACTCAAACCCAAACCTAGTGTGGACAAGTTGTGAATGCGAGTGGTTTTTTATTGATTTTTTTTTTATCTTTCTTTGTTGTAGGTTTAAGCCGGCAATGATTTTGGATTGCTACTTGGTGTGGCAACTTTGATTGTAGCTGTGGCTACATTGTGCTTTCAAGATGATGGCAATGATGAGGTTTGCATCCGTTCTTTATTTTGCAAGTCGATTAATTTTATTGTTTACGTTTTTGTTCTTTCAATTTTATGATCTTGATCTTAATGGTGTGTTGTGGGTTGTTTGAAGCAAGTGTTTTGTAAGAAAATATTTATATATTTAATATATTATGTGGCCATTATTATCATTTATCTAATATTGATCATTGACCTAATTACCCCTATATCATTAATTGGTAAAATATTTGATGGACGTATTTACCCTTAGTAGATAAACATAGGGTTTCCCCTTGGGTGTATATAAATAGAGATTACAAGAGAGGGTTTATGCTAAGAAAATTATAATAACATCATCACTATCAATTCGTCCCCCCCCCCCTCTCTCTCATAACTGTTTTCTTCAAGAACACCTAAACCCATCAGAACTGTACACCCTAAAGGGGAACTTGACCAATCTGATGAACATGACATCTACTTCATTCTCTGATGTGGTTACTGGCTAACCAGGTACACACGTCTTATTTTATTGTTCATGATTGAATTTATTTAATTAGGGTTTATGTTTTACCCATGTTCTACTGATATAATCAACATGTGGTATCAGAGCAATGTTGATTATATAATTCAATCATGTAATTCGACCACAAAATTTGTTTTAATGGTATATATGAAATTCTTTTTTTTCTAAAATTCAATTTGCGATTAATCAAGTGTAATAACATCATGGGAATGCAGGAAGCCATTAATTACCTTATATTGAAAATCAATTGATTTTGCAAAAGTTTAGTTTTCACATGAATTCGTAATCCCAGTAAAAGGTTGTGATCATGGATGATAATTGTTATTCTTATTTTTTTAATATTTAAAACATGGATAAATTATAGGAAAAGAATGTAAATATTCACTTTCCATGTTATCTTATAATTGTTTCTATCATTATCATTCATATGCCAAATTGCTAAATTTTTACGTGATATATATTCTAAATATATAAATCTAAATTTGAATTGATTTTATTAATTCAATGATATTTTCATGACCATAAATTGGTTAATTACCTTCTTCGGGTATAAGTTAGATTTTGATTATATTTCCTAAAATTGTGTAACTTTATCTCCAAGTTTTGAATAATATATTATTTTTAATTTATAATCGAATAATTAACTTAGATAGATAGAGATATTTTGAAATTATAATCAAAATCTCTTAAAATTAGCTGATTCAACCTTATCACATTAACTGCCATAATTAGAGGATTTCGAATCTTGGAGAACAAGTTTCGGATAAATCCGAAACCTTATTCGAGATCACAGTTTCGGATAAATCCAAAATCTCATTTGAAATCACTATTTCAGAAATATTCGAAATTTCATCCGAAACATAATTCAAAACACCATGTTGGAAAGATTCGAAATTTCATCTGAAATATCATTCGAAATCAATTTCGGAATAACTCAAAATTTCATCCGAAATCCTGTTCGAAATCACAATTTCGGATAGATTCGAAAACTAACTTTTATCCGAAATCTAATTCTAAATTTAATATGTTCTCAAAATTTTCAAGTTCGATCCGAGCTAACAGGTGGTTTGCTATTAAATGATTGGTTTTGTAAATACTTAATTAATCAGAATCATATAATTTTTCACAAAACCAAATAGCTTAACTTGAATGAGCTTCTGATGTGTCACTTCTGCACAAAGGTGATTTGATACATCTATTTATTGTTCAAGTATTATAAAAGCTATGTTAATTATGCATTATAAACGTGAATGTCTTATTTCTGGCCAAAGCTGATTTAATTCATTCATGTCTAGCATACTTAACAAGTGCATAACAAAGGTATTGTCTCATTTCTGGTCAAAGCTGATTTGTCACAATTACTTTGCACACATGCTTAGACGATTACACTTCTGGCCAAAGCTGATTTGTCTACGTTTAAGTAGAATTTTCAAATTAGTCTATTATTTTGATGTTAGTAACAGACATATCACAACTTCTTCAAATTATGATCCTCATATTAATGATCCTTCATTAATCTTATGATCATTTTGTCTGCCTTATTTTTTAAGTACACATAACTTTACTCACTATAATTTTCTTCTATAAATCTATATCTCATCCACTCTAATTCCTAAACCTAAAATGTTTTGCTTTATTTAAGGTTTCTATAGGATTAGCTCTCTAACAAAATGTTATCGCTAAAGTTGTTTCAGATTAAGTTTTTCCTAATACTAATCTATTATCTGTGGAATAATCAAAAGAACTCCTAAGATGCATGCCTTCATTTAAAAAATTTAAACTATAAGGTTAAGTGGCATTCATGAATACATCATAATGTACAGTATCATGACCCATAAAATAAAGGGCTTACACATGGAAATAAGTACATTTTTCCAGTACATTACATACTAAAATTTTCACTTGTACAATTGATGCCTTATAAATCAACTATAACACTCAAAAATACCAAAGGAAAATGAGTGTGTTGATAAGAAACATATGTATATAGAAAGAAATATTAGAAATTGGAAAATAAGATGTTATTCACCTTACAATCCCTAAAACCTTAAAAGAAGATACTTCTAAGGTCCATAGTCAAATACAAGTACAAAATTCCAACTATAAGGTTCTTCAAGGGAGAATCTCACTGCATAATTATGCCATTAGACTAGGCATAAGCAACGCGACTATCCATTAATTAAAAGAACAGTTGGGTAAGTTAATTAGGTAGTCACTTACTTACTAATGATATTTAAGTCTGCTAATTTTAATATTCATGGTAACACATGATCAGTTGACTCTAGTTCTATACGTTTCCTTACCAGAATTCAACAAATAACTAAAATGAGAGTTAGTGACAAAATTAAATGTTAAGGCTATAATAACCATAATAAGCAGTCTTCTAACAACGCCTTTTGATACCTTACATATTCTGAAGATTAATCAGAATATAGTATCATCATTAAGCTATGTTATGAACGTTGTGAGGTTTGCATGGTCAACATAAAATCACACTTACCTTAAACTCTCATATTATTTGTTCTCAATATCTGGATAGAAACATTAACAAGATGAAACTAGATGATACCTTACACTTTCACTACTTTTGTTATCATGCAAATGAGAATTTGACAAAAGGAAAATGAGACCTATAAATTTCATCCATTATAACCAAAATTCATGAGAAATCATGACATGGTTAATGAGGATGATTTTTTTCATCTAATCTCATTCTAAGTGATTTTGAATCATGACGTTAAAGCCCTAAAATATGACTTGGCTTAAGGAATAAGTATGGGTCCATCATAAGTTATTCATTGACATTCGTGGAACTTATTCAAAAGTAGAATATTCAGACACAAATCATTTATCATTTAAAGACTATCCACTTTTATCTAAATTTGTCTCATATGGCCCACGGTTTTAAAGAAATCTATTCATATATATATATATATATATATACTTAATATGATTTCTATTAAATATGTCCCTAAGCTTCTTATGACACATGGATAGTAAGGAAATCAAATAAAGTCTAACATATGTGTGAAAGGTTCCCACATCACGTACCTCATTAAAACTTCTCTTGTAGTATTTATAGAGATATCAAAGGTCAATGAGAGCATTAAGTGTCTTAATAATAACTTGCGATAGTTGCAAGAAGTGGGGAGTGAAAACTTCATATTACTTCAATTTACACCTCTTGTACAAGACACTGCTCCATCTTGACACTGTTCCATCAAAACTTGTCTCCTTAAAATCTAATATCTAATGCTACTCTTACAAAAGTTTCATTGTTGCTTGATTGTGGGCACACTTAGATTTCTTACTTAAACTAACATAATCCTCAACAAGAGAAACTGCAACGACTGATGTCATTAATTTGTTTTTCTCTATTAGAATTTGTTGATCGTTACATATTGAACCTAATCATGCTGAGTTCCTAAATATTTCTAAGGTCAGTGGGAGTAGTCAAGGTCCTTATCATGACTTGCAAGGAATACAAGAGGCGGGGGGAAGAGAATCATTAAATTTTACTCTGAATTTAACTCCGATTACACCTCTTGTATACCATACTGCACCAACTCTTACAAACTTAGAATCCTAAAAATGATAGCAACCTAACCAAGAGCTAATCCATAAAACTGAAACTTCTAATCAACTCAGGGGGTCATCTAGGTTTAAAACATACTACTTTGATGATTACATAATCTCCCTAATTGAAGTTGAAATAGATTTTGAAAAAGTTTATTGATCTTATCTCTTCTAATTAAACTATTAGCGTCAATCAATCTTCTAAATGGAATAAAATTGTTTTTTTTTTGTAAAACTGATTTTATGTGTTTGTATAACGTTTGGGATTTGATTGAATTACCTGAGAGTGTTCATAACTAAACCAAATCCTGATATAAGCATTAAGACACGAAGAAGACTAATTGATTGTAAAAAGGTCATACTTAGGAAGAGATAAATTATCAAAGAATCTTTCTACCTATCTTACAGAAGATTTCTTTGAGGATCATCACTGTTCTAGTAGCTTATAATAGTTTGAGCTACATTAGATGAACATTAAAATAATTTTCCCTAAACAACCAACTTACATAGTTACATGTTCATTAGATAACAACCTGAAAGTTCTGAACTGAAGGTTAAGAACACTTTATTTGTAAACCAATAAAATCCATGTATGGGCTAACGCAAACATCATAATGTGATGAAATCTTAACGCGATTATTTTCATCAAGAATCAAGTGGATTAATGTACCTACCTCATAATGAGTGAGAGCAACTAAAATAAACTTGTCTCTAAATAGATGACATTCTTTTGTGATAGATATCATAACATACGTGATAGATATCATAACATACCGAGATAGACCCAAAGCATTATTAACACAAAATTTGACACAATAGATGTTATAGATATCTCTTACATGATAGATATCATAACATACCGAGATAGACCCAATGGGACATTAGTTCCGTTCCATAAATTTAACCTTAAATGGGTCCTTCATATGTAACAAATAATATTGCTCTCCTTAAGAGAATAATAGGATAAATGAGATTATTTCCTTACGCTTCATTAATTAGAAGCTTATATACGTTTAAGTCTATACTCATTTAGATATTACTTACATTGCAACACTAGATATGTCTAGATTAATGTGAAGCATTTAATAGAGTATTACAATAACTTTAAAAGAAACGAGAGGCTATAATTTAAAGAAGAAGTGAGAACTCAAACCGGTTGATTACTCTAACCTTGTAATATTCAAAGATGACAAAATGTAATTTCGGGTATATCCTTATGTCAGCAGACAAAATCTATCTCATGGAGGAATCATAATAAACTGATAATAACAGCCTAAGTTATAATAACATAATGTGTTGTTGATCACAAAAGAATAGTCACTAAATATTGTCGAAAAATTATCATTGGACTCATAAGTTTATTAACTCCATATAAATTATATTGAGGACTCGTTGTGATAAAGTCAGCTACCATGTCTCCTTGAATAACAACAGTTCGAGAGGTGCTGTATTAAATTTCGATACGAAATTAATTATTCGTTTATGAACGAATTGAGGAAACTAAATCTTTGTATCGAATATATTCATGATATGCTTATGGATCCAATAACAAAAGGTTAATCACCCATAAATATTATGTAAGCGCTTATAATAATGACGGGTTTTATTGATGACCATGTACAACTGCATATCGTACTATGAATGACTGATTATTAATTTTCCTCATACGTTTTGATTTGTTTGTCTCTAAATATATGTTCATGCTAGCCTAAATGATATATAGACAATTATTATACAAATCAATGTTAAGGGCTTATTCGTCAATTGATCCTAACTGCTTAGATTTTAAATTCGGACTATAGTATGATTAATGGGGTCCTGAGTTAATTACTAAGTCAACAGTTGTATTTCTCTACTATGGTTTTGGTTTAAAGTTAAAATGAGTATTAACTCCTGATCAGGCTTACCTAGTACTCATAATAAATGATAACTCGGCCAAGTGGGAGAATGTAAGAATATATTTATATATTTAATATATTATGTGGCCATTATTATTATTTATCTAATATTGATCATTGACCTAATTACCTCTATATCATTAATTGGTAAATATTTGATGGACGTATTTACCCTTAGTAGATAAACATAGGGTTTCCCCTTGGGTGTATATAAATAGAGATTACTAGAGAGGGTTTATGCTAAGACAATTATAATAAAATCATCACTATCAATTCATCCCCCATCTCTCTCATAACTGTGTTCTTCAAGAACACCTAAACCCATCAGAACTGTACACCCTAAAGGGAAACTCGACCAATCTGACGAACATGGCGTCTACTTCATTCTCTGATGTGGTTACTGGCTAATCAGGTACACACGTCTTATTTTATTGTTCATGATTGAATTTATTTAATTAGGGTTTATATTTTACCCTTGTTTTACTGATATATTCAACATGTTTTACTCCCATCTGCGCTGCACCTATTCTGGACCACTGTACAAGTTTTAATGAATAACATAAATATTTGGATTAAAATCTTGGACCACTGTACAAGTTTTAATGCATAACATACATGTCATTAGGATTAAAATCTTGGACCACATAATCTTAAAGGCTGGCCCTCTTTTATTAGAGTAAGTGTACAACTCTATAATGCATCATGAACAACTCTTTGAGTTGTATAAATTAAAAAAGAAAATCGTGATCATACTGAATAGCTCAACAATTAACATTGAATTTTAGTAAGACTATAAGTTTAATCAATGTATACTGTGATCACACTAATAGTTGAGTTGCAATAACATGATTATATTTATCTATACTATTATAAAAAGGAGAAGTGATGTACAACATGGTAATTTTGCCACGTGTATCAATTTTAAAGCAATATGTATAACAAAGATAAACAGGCAAATTGAGACAATCTCCATATTTTAAGACGCTAGATGGGGTAATTCAGACAATTCCTTCTTCTCTTTCATGAACACTCAATTCCTTAAACCTCCTATTGAATGTTGCGGCCGATCGTTTTCATCAGACCCCTGATAAGAAAAGTGTTACAATGAAAAGAGATGCTTTATATGCAGTTCCACAAAAGGGAAGGGAAGGGAGGCGGAGCCGATGTGTCCAGCAACGGCGGTGAAGCGAGCTAGGGCTTCTAACGACAACAATTCACTTTTGTAATTTTGGGTTTTGGTGATCTTCTATTCTGCTCGCAAGCAACCTGGATTGAACATCTACTCTGTTTGATGACAATTAGGGTTTGGAGTATGCGATTCAGATGGAAGATGCCTCCATGTAAGTTCACACGAAATTAGGTAAGTGTTGTTTGTGCTCTTGATTTCCATTATATTTCTTCGAATTGAATTCAAATTTAGATTTACAAGCCATTGATAGTTGGTATGTGTGTGCTTACTGAATGTACAATAATCCTGGTATATTAAGATGCTTTGATTATACGATTGGACTTTTCAGTCATGTTGATTGCATCCGTTGGACTTCTGCTACACAACTACCTTTGCTTGAAGATGAAATGCGGAGGGTTGAAAGAGTGAATGTAAGCCTTATTGTTAATTATTATCTTACATTTTGCTGGAAATGTTCTTGATTGTATTATCTTTGTAACTTTGTTTAAAATGTTATATGCTTACAGCAACACAGGAGTCTAGATTGAAACTATATGCCTACTGACAGGGTACATATATACTGTAAGTAAATGGTTTTGATTTTACCTAATGGTTATCAGATTTGTCAGCAACCTAACTGAATCTTCCATGCTTGAGCTTTTCATACTTTCGGCAATATTTCCTGTATGTTTTCTATACGATGTGTTCTCGATCGAGTAGTTTTCAAAAGTTTGTTTATCAGATTGTTTACCTTCGGTAGATGCTTGGAGGGATCAGTGGCTTGCCAACAAGAAAGCAATTGCTAAGAGAAACGTCTACATGCTCTTAAAAGAGAGGTATCTGTTTTCATTGCGGCCGTAACCCCAACTCAAATCCTCCTCCAACTGTCTTAGAGGTATAATATTTCAGATTTTTTATCTTTTAGTTTTGAAATTCGATTATATAAAACCCTAGATGTTTTGTGTTAATTGATGTTTGTTTCGATCCAAGTTCGGGTTTTTATTTGGGGGTTTATGTTAGTTTGAAGCTTTAGTGTGATTGATTAAGAAAGTAATAGATAAGATGATCAAATTGGGAATTTCTTGTGGAATAAAGGGAGTAGAAGTGTTTTAAATTAGGTTAAAGAAATTTGTAAATTAGCAATTTTGTGTAACCATTTGAAGTTGGATGACTTGATACTGATTACTTGATCTGTCGATAACTCGATAGTTATAAAAGGAATCTGTTTATCTGCCCCTTCACAGAACATGTTATTGTGACCTCATGTATATATAAATTGTTTTGTTGTGGAGATTGGAGCAAGAATCAGGTTTTTTCTTCAATATGCGAAGAAATGGTGACAAATGGTGATTGGGAAGAGGTCGAGAAATATTTGTCTGGATTCACAAAGGTGGATGATAACAGATATTCGATGAAGATCTTCTTTGACATACGGAAACAGAAGTATCTAGAAGCGCTAGACAAGTATGTTTTAATGTTAATTAATGCCGTTGCGTGTGTTCATACACGCTTAAGTTATTTGTAATTTGATTAATATTGAGATTTGTTTTGATATAATGGTGATAGATTCTTATGATTTGATGAATATGTAGGAAGGATCGGTCTAAAGGCGTTGACATTTTAGTGAAGTGAAAGCGTTTTCCACATTTAATGAGGATCTGTTTAAAGAAATAACTCAGCTTTTGACTTTAGATAACTTCAGGTGTGTTATTGTTATCTAATTCGTTTTGAGTTTTGTTATAAAAAGTCAAAAAGTTTTAATGTAAATACGGTCATATAGGGATAACGAACAATTATCAAAATACGGAGACACTAAATCTGCTAGGGGGATAATGTTGGATGAGCTAAAGAAGTTGATTGAAGCAAATCCGCTGTTTCGCGACAAGTTAAACTTTCCGAGCTTAAAGAACTCAAGACTTCGAACACTTATTAACCAAAGGTTCATATCTTTATCCATATCTATGTTTCGATTTCTTCTTGATAACATGACTTTTCATTAATATTAATATTTAACTACAAATTGTAGTCTGAATTGGCAACACCAGCTTTGTAAAAACCCGAAGCCGAACCCGGACATCAAAACACTGTTTGTTGATCATTCATGTGGCCCTGTGGGCAGTCGTAGCCAAACGGTGCATGGGCCCCATCACCAGTAACCAATCCCTTAATGGGCTCTGTACCAAAGCCTGCAGGCTTTCCACCTCTGGGTGCTCACGGTGTAAGTGAAATTAGCCTATCATTTACATTCATTTGAAGTTTTAACTAATATTATACATTTTTAAACCTGATTTATACATTTTTTTCTTGCGTTCGAAGCCTTTCCACCCTGCACCTGCACCTCTGCCATCATCTCTTGCTGGTTGGATGGCAACCCCATCTGTGCCTTATCCGTCAGTTTCTCTTGCTGGTTGGATGGAAAACTAAAACCCCCAAAAAACCTAACCCCCCCCCCCAAAAAAAAAAAAACCTAAACCCCCCTCCCCCACCCCCCAAAAACCTAAACCCCCCCCCCCCACCAAGCTAAAATGCTAAAAACTAAACCCCCAAAAAACCAAAAAAAATCTAAAAAAAAATTAAAAAAATAAAAAAAAATCTAAAATTTTTTTTAATATTTTTTATGCCCAAATCGCTACTTTTAGTGGCCAAATTTTTTTTTTTTTTTTTTTTAAATTTAATTTTTTTTTTTGCTTCGAAATGTAGCGATTTTTATATAAAAAATAAAAAAAAATTTGTGTGATTTTTAGCTATTTTTAGGCATTTTTGGTTGTGTTCACATTGGTTCTCGCAATAAGAGGTGGTTCTCGCATGACCTTCTCCCTATATATATATATATATATATATATATATGGAAGAATCCACTAAAAAGTAGATTTTGCCTAAGTAGACTAAGAAAGATTGTAATGATATCATGTAGCATTCCATATAAGTAGGAAGGAAGGGCATTTTGTTCCTTATAAACAGGAGTGTGAGAATGACATGTGTCACCCCTTTTGTTTTCTTAAAAATACAAAAAAAAAAAATCAAGTACAAAAATGTAGTACAAAAAATATAGCACAAAAATATATTACGAAAAAATTCAGCACAAAAAAATATAGTGCAAAAAATCCAACACAAAAAAAAAATTGAGAAAAAAAAAATTTAAGACAAAAAAATTCAGCACAAACAATTAAACACAACAATATAGTACAAAAATCCAGCACAAAAAAATGTTATACAACATGTAAATACAACACATTTTTTGTGGGTTTTTTTTGTCATCATATTTTATATAGCAATATGGTACTCAAATTAGAGATGAATGACAAGAAATAACAACAATTTTTACCCATGATGTAGAAGGATAATTTCCATATGGTGTTGTATTATCTTCATATCTCCGGTTATAACCCCCTTCTGAAACTTCATGGTTGGAGCCTTTAAAAATTTCGCTAAGCCAACCCATTACAAGTAAATAATATATGTACAGGTTCAAATAAATCTCTACCTGCAGATAAACCTTAGTCTCATTATAACGGGCATGAAATTTATCAATAAATTTAAAGAGAGAATACAAAAATGTTTGTTCCATTATTGGTGACAACTACACCTTCTAATACTACATTAGCTATTCAATTCTACAATCAAAATCATATTTATAACAACCCTTCTAAAAATATTTTTGGACGCCCTTAATGTCCCTAAATATACCTCGTACATGAAAACCGGACCCGTTATAGCCCTACACTTGTAAAAATCAAGAAAAACAAGTTTTGGGTGTCGCTCGCGGGCTGCAACGGAAACCCCTATGGTCTGTCGCAGGGCGCGACGGCTCTTGTGTGCCGGACAAGTCATGATGCCACGTGGCACCTGACTCAGCAAGCATACGCGATGACTCGGCAGGCCTATGGCCGCCTTTTCTGACCCTCGCGGGCCGCGAAGGCCGAGGCTGTGGATATTGCGGGGCTCGACAGACCCCTCGATCAGCCTATAAAAGGGGGGTCAGGGCTCATTTTGAATTCGTTCATTTCTCGATTCTCTCTCAAAATTTCTAATAGTAGAATTTCTGCTCAAGTTTAATACCCACTATAAAGCGAAGCTTTGCGTCGTTGTAAGTACTATAACCCTGCTATTACCCTACACGATTGACTTAGGATTCTGTAATGCATGTCGGCTCTGCCCGACTCAGTCATTGGAATTTTGTCTCGTGTGTACACCCGATTGATTTAGAATTTCCATAATGCATGCCGGCTCTGCCCAACTCAGTCATTTGGAATTTC
Source organism: Helianthus tuberosus (assembly GCA_030545235.1). Classification (NCBI taxonomy): domain Eukaryota; kingdom Viridiplantae; phylum Streptophyta; class Magnoliopsida; order Asterales; family Asteraceae; genus Helianthus; species Helianthus tuberosus. The sequence goes on from CM060359.1 coordinate 164,430,175, forward strand.
TGTCTCGAGTTGTACGGTTAAATTGAATTGGGTTATTTTACTAACACTTGTGCATTATTTGATTTAATAGATAATAATCAGGAGATTCACAAGAAGCCTTAGTATTATCTAAACTTGCAAAGTGAGTTTATCCTCTTTTCATAAACTGTTTTTTTACAAAACCTCAATTGTTTTACATTATGATTAACAGGGATTGAGTATTTGTATTCTACAATTATCGTCGGTATGTTGGGGTTTTGTATACAAAATTTGTTACTACACTGTGAGTAGTAACATGACCACCAGTCATGGATTGACAGTATCGTGCGTGGTAATTAAAATAGAAATATAAACAAATGTAATTGCGAGATCGCCCTCAATGTTGTAAACTGATAAAACCTGTTTTGATAAAACTGGGATTCAATCACCAGTATTTCTTGCTGACAAAATGTTTTAAAAACGCGTTTCAGGTAACTTAGTGTGAAAGCCCAAATAGAAGCCAGCTGGAGAGCACTGAAGGCTTAGGATAGTGGCTATAAAAGTTACCTAAAATAAACAAGACATCTTATTTTCAATAATTAGGGTTTATCCTTATCAATGTATTGTCAAACAAACTTGGATTTTATTCCCATGAATTATTATTATAAAAAGTTTGGTGTTTTTCTCTAATAAAAATATTTCCTAGCTACGGTCCTGATGAAACTTTCTGCTGCCAAATAAATAAACACCGATACCATCATCTCTGAGTAGGCCGCGACCGCCCGCCTCCCGGGGTAAGTGTCGGGGGTTGCGACAGAAGGTGGTATCAGAGCTACAGCCACTAATTTAAGCCAGCGAAGTGTTCTGCTGACAATGAAATTCCATATTATGTGTTAGGAAATAAATTATGTGATTATGTGTTATGTGTTATTTGACTATTTGTTAGTTACAGTATGAGTGATCAAGGACCGTCGGACGCTTATCGTCATTTAGATAGTTCACAGAAAAATGAGGGAACATCATCTCAGCCTGATCCCTCAGGATATTCACCCGATACCGAAGAGGGAATATTTATTTTTAAGGCACAATCAGAGGAACCTTTTACTACTAAGAAAAGAGGTTGGTTTAGTAGAGGAGCTCATGAAAGGAGAAAAAGAATGAAAAAGTTACAGCAACAGAGAGCAATAGCTAGAGCCAATAGGGAGGCAGATGCACAAATCCAGGAAGTAACCCTTAGACCACCTTGGGAAGAAGAATTAGATAGACAGTTGGCTAATTTCCATATGTTAGCCACTACAGCCGTAGACAATGACCAAAACCAAGTAGCCGAACCGCCACTATTACCATTATTCCCAGACCAACCAATGCTAGAATCCAATTCCAGAAACCAACTCCCAATACCTGCGTTTAACCCAGATACATTACCTAGAATCCCAACTCCACGTCCTCCAGATTATGATCCATGGTTTGATGACAATAGGTCATATTTGGCCTTATACCCTCCTGAAGAAGAACTAAAACCTTTAGAACCTGATCCGTGGAAGGATATAGATAGGACGCTTTTCGAAATGAATAGCGGAAACCCCTACGAGGAACCCATACCTCCACCTAAACCATTAGATCCACCAATGAGTAGACAACAGGTGCAGGAACTCGATCAGTATGGAGAAGATTTAGTAAATGAAGGGAATAGGATCAGACAAATAGGGGAACGATTAGTTTGGAAATACGATGAGAATGAAATGTAGTACTGGATGAACGAAACTTAGAAATTAACAAGATATACATGTAATTTTGTACTATAATATATATATATATATATATAGGGATGCATAGAATTTTTCATTTCCAGTTGTAATAGATGCATATATATATATATATAGGGAGGAACTCATGCGAGAACCACCCTTATTGCGAGAACCGCGAGAACCAATGTGAAAACAACCTAAAATAGCTAAAAAAAACCTAAAAAAAAACCTAACCCCCACCCCCTCAAGCTAAATGCTAAAAACTAAAACCCCAAAAAAACCTAAAAAAAACCTAAACCCCCCTCCCCCACCCCCACCCCCCCCCCCCCCCAAGCTAAAATGCTAAAAAGTAAACCCCCAAAAAAACCTAAAAAAATCTAAAAAAAATCTAAAAATAATTTTTTTAAATATTTTTTATGCTCAAATCGCTACTTTTAGTGGCAAAAAAAAAATAATTTTTTTTTTGGCTTCGAAAACTAGCGATTTTTTTATAAAAAAATTAAAAAAAATTTGTGTGATTTTTAGCTATTTTTAGGCATTTTTTGTTGTGTTCACATTGGTTCTCGCGGTTCTCGCAATAAGAGGTGGTTGTCGCATGATCTTCTCCGTATATATATATATATATATGAAAAAGAGTAAAAGTAGCAATGATCGACGTTTTTGATCAATCTGTTTATATGATTATAAATAAATGTTTGTACTAAATATTAGTCCATGATAATTAATACCTGATAAATGTTCATAATTCAGATGGACAACGAAGTAAATCAAGAAAACCAGAATAGTGAGAATAATGGAAACCAAATAGATAATAGTGTCATTCAACATATAGTGGCACAAGGAATTATAGATGCCATGCCTTATATTATTAAGACTGTTAAGGAAGCAGATAAATCTGCAAATGGCAGTAACCGTCAACACACTGAACTTAGTCACAGTGTGAATAATGACAATGGACCTATTATCCAAGTTCCAATCCCTAAAAGAAGAAGAACCGCTCCATACGGTTGTTCTTTTAAAGAATTCTTGGCCTGCAAACCAATAGAATTCTCAGGCAATGTGTGACAACTCGAGTTTTCAAGGTCTTTCCTCTGTACAATACTTGTTTCATCCTAACTTGTACATGCTAGTATATGATTAATGTGTTAATGTGTTTAGTGTTATAAACTTGTGATCTATTTAAAAGTTAAAAACCCTAACTTGATAACACTTAGGGTTTCACCACTAGTAAGCTCGACGAAACTTGTAAAGTTTCACCACAACTTCTGCTCGACGAAACCTGGAGGGTTTCGTCATACTCACCCGACGAAACCTAAGAGTTTCGCCACTTAGGGGTTTCGTCATACCCTTCACAACGAAACATAGAGTTTCGTCGTCTCCCTTTGAGGTTTCGTGAGTATGGGCTTTCGGCCCAGGTGAGGCCTAGAGTAGAAACAGTTATAAATACCTTTTATCCTCATAACTTCACGTAACATCATAACCGGCGAAACCCTAGACTTCCCTTCTCTCTCTTGCACCCGATGACAATTATCAACCCTCTTGAAGTTCTTTTGTTTTATCTCGATTCTTCCGGCTTTGACTGATTAATTGGAAACAAGTAGTTAATCTTACAGAGCAAACCGAGGTGAGTTCACATTTTCTATAAGGCATGGGATTCTTGGTGGTTTGGGAATGGGTTAAGAAGCTAAAACGAAACCTACATATTCACCTTTAACAGAATATGTACCCACATCCTCGTTGGGAAGGATGACAACCTTTAACCTGTGTATTCTCCTTGTGTGGATTACGTACCTCCGTCCTCGGTTGGGAAGGACGACAACCTATAACTTACTAGACAAAACTCTATCATGAAGTCCCTCATTTTTATATCGACTTAATCGTCGGGCCAATGGCGAGCGGGTCATTAGTTAGATAGCGCTATTTAGGTTTGACAAGCCTTACACCGTGCCGCAGAGGACGGGAGTGAACTAATGGATCTGGGCACTTAGTCAATGATGATAGACATTGACGTAGGGCACATACATGACTCCAGTCAGTTGTCGATATGGTAACGGGCCTAGTGGTTAACATGGGGAAGCCCCCACTGATTATGGTTTGGGAAACAAGGAATTTGATAACTCGTGGTTTTCGAAACAACTTATGGTTTTTGGAACAACATTAAAAATGGATAACCAACTGTGAAAGGTATAATTATCTATTGTTGACACCTTCAACCTTTATGTTTCACAAGATCCTTATTTTTATGCACAAACGACTTCCTATGTTCGTGAATTTATTCGTTAATGAATACGAACGTCGTGTGAGGTCACTTAGAGGCATAAGTTGGGCATGTTGACACTTTGGATCCTTTTATTCATATATTTACATTGTTTGACACTTTAGTCCCTCATATATAATCCGTCACCTGCTTAAGGTCTATGACACGTGTCAATATAATATTGGACATGAAATTTATAAGGTGTTACATTTCTTGACCAACCCTTAGTCAAACTTCAACAAGACTGTCTGGTAGAAACGGCCAATGGAGAATATGTTAAGATAAGTGAAATCTTGCAGGGAGCAAGAATCGAAATCCTAAACCATTGTTTCTTTGCTAACCTTTACCCAATGAATCTGGCTGGTTTCGATGTTGTATTCGGAATGGATTGGTTGGTAGCCAATCATGCCAATATATTATGTGATCAAAAGTTAATACAAGTAAGTACACCAAGTGGTGAAAGGATCACAATTAAAGGAGATAAGCCAACTAGATCGATGAAATTCATCTCTGTGATGAAAGTTGCAAGTTATGAAAGGAAATGAGGAATAGACTATTTGATTTCTGTAATCATTAATACTATAGGAAAAGAATTAAAAGATATTCCTATAATATCTAAATTCACAGACGTTTTTCCAGAAGAGTTACCTGGATTACCGCCTGATAGAGAGGTTGAATTTATAATTCACCTAATACCAGGGATGGCACCGATTGCCAAAGCACCATATCGATTAGCACCAACGGAAATGCAGGAACTGAAGAAGCAATTAGACAAACTTCTTAACAAAGGTTTTATACAACCAAGCTCATCCCCTTGGGGAGCACCGGTGTTGTTCGTTAAGAAGAAAGATGGATTGATGCGTATGTGCATTGACTATCGAGAATTGAACAAAATCACGATTAAGAATCGGTACCCACTACCGAGAATCGATGATCTGTTCGATCAACTTCAAGGAGCTCGATTCTTTTCTAAGATCGATTTACGCTCTGGATATCATCAACTGAAAGTACAAGAAAAGGATATTCCTAAAACTGCTTTCAGAACAAGATACGGTCATTATGAATTTACCGTCATGCCATTTGATTTAACCAATGCCCCAGCCGCATTTATGGACATGATGAACAAGATATGTAAACCATACCTGGATAAATTGATAATTGTCTTTATAGATGATATTCTCATTTACTCGAAGTGTAAAGAGGACCATGCAGCCCATCTGCATACACTCCTCACATTATTGAGAAAAGAAAAGCTTTATGCTAAATTCTCAAAATGTGAATTTTGGTTACGAGAGGTACAATTTCTTGGACATTTAGTTAATCATGAAGGGATTCATGTGGATTCCACAAAAATCAAGGCGATTACTAAATGGAAAGTCCCTGAATCACCAACGGAAGTACGAAGTTTTCTTGGACTAGCAGGATATTATAGACGGTTTATCCGTGATTTCTCTAGAATAGCTAATCCACTAACTCAGCTGACCTGCAAATCAGTGTGTGAATCGGGACCAAAACAGGAAGAAACCTTTAAGATTCTTAAGCAGAGGTTAACCAACGCAACCATACTTGCATTACCAGAAGGAACTAAAGACTTTATAGTCTATTGTGATGCATCTAAGTTAGGATATGGATGTGTGTTGATGCAACGTCAAAAGGTTATAGCCTATGCCTCTAGATAACATAAGAAACATGAAGAGAATTATACAACCCATGATTTAGAATCAGGAGCCATAGTTTTTGCCCTTAAGATTTGGAGACACTATTTATATGGAAATAAATTTGTTGTCTTCACCGATCATAAGAGTTTAAGGTATATTTTCAGGCAAAAAGAATTAAAAATGAGACAGAGACGTTGGATGGAAATTCTTAGTGATTATGATTGTGATATCCAGTATCATGCTGGAAAAGCCAACGTAGTAGCTGATGCTTTAAGCAGAAAGTATCATGAAAAACCAAGGCAAGTACGTTCTCTTAGATTAAATCTACAAGTAGATTTGAATGAACAAATCAGAGCAGTACAGGAATCAGTAATCAAGGACGATGCTGAAAAATTGAAAGGAATGATTAAGGAATTAGAAAAAGGAACAGATGGAATATGGAGATTCCATAAGAAAAGAATGTGGATACCCAAACTAGGAAACCTACGCCACCGAATATTAGAAGAAGCTCATAAGTCTAAGTATACGATACATCCTGGAAGTGATAAGATGTATCAAGATCTAAGAAAGAATTTCTGGTGGATAGGAATGAAAAAGGATATCGCTAATTATGTTGCTAAATGTCTAACTTGTTCTCAAGTTAAAGCTGAGCATCAAAAACCATCAGGGTTATTGCAACGGTTAGAAATGCCCATATGGAAATGGGAATTGATAACAATGGATTTTGTTACCAAATTACCCAAGACAAGAAAAGGAAATGATACAATCTGGGTGATTGTGGACAGATTGACTAAATCTGCTCATTTCTTACCGATGAAGAAAACTTTCAATATGGAACAGTTAGCCAAGCCATATTTAAATGAAGTAGTTTCATTACATGGAATTCCTTTATCTATCGTATCCGATAGAGATAGCCGTTTTACTTCTCATTTTTGGACAAGTTTCCAAAAGGCAATGGGAACCAAGTTGAATATAAGCATAGCTTACCATCCACAGACAGACGGACAAAGCGAAAGGACAATCCAGACTATGGAAGATATGCTTAGAGCATGTGTAATTGATTTCGGAAGAAATTGGGATGATCATTTACCACTAATAGAATTTTCTTACAATAACAGCTATCATGCTAGCATTAATGCTGCGCCATTTGAGGCACTTTATGGACGAATGTGCAGAACTCCAGTCTGCTGGGCAGAGATTAGAGAAAAACAATTATCTGGACCTGAAATAGAGCAGGAAACGACAGATAAGATAATTCAAGTTAGGGAAAGACTAAAAGCAGCACGAGATCGTCAAAAGAGTTATGCTGATAATAGACGAAAGCCACTGGAATTTCAAGTAAGAGATAAAGTATTTTTAAAAGTTTCTCCATGGAAAGGAGTAGTCAGATTCGTTAAAAGAGGAAAGCTAAGCCCTAGGTATGTTGGACCTTTTGAGATTATTAAAAGAATAGGACTTGTAGCTTATCAACTACAATGGCTAGAGGAAATGGCAGGAATACATGATGTATTTCATGTATGTAATCTCAAAAAGTGCTTAGCAGACGAATCTCTAGTCATACCTCTTAAGGATATAGAGGTAAATGAGAAACTCAAGTTTATCAAGAAACCCGTTCAGATTGAAGATAGAAAGATTAAGAATCTTAAACACAAGAGATTAGTTCTGGTCAAAGTGAAATGGGATTCCAAAAGAGGACCAGAATACACATGGGAACTCGAATCAGAGATGCAAAGGAAATACCCACACCAATTCCAGTAGATCTCGAGGACGGGATCCAAAACAAGGTGGGGAGGATATAACAACCCTCTTAAAAATATTTTTGGACACCCTAAATGTCCCTAAATATACCTCGTACATGAAAACCGGACCCGTTATAGCCCTACACTAGTAAAAATTGTAGGATCGTGAAACGACCTAACGAGTCAATCAGAAGAGTGCTCAGACAGAATCAGAGGCGGAATTCATTGATTCTATCTTTGTTTAGCTTGTATAACACTAGAATCACTATTAACTGTGTCTTGTATTGCTCAAAACTCTTTTACAAACTTGGAGACACCTCGACAGCACCTCGGCGTCGGAAACAAGAACTATATCAACTGAATCTGCTTGAAGACTATTTATAGGGCTAGGGATTTCGCTTGAAAGTGGCATTGGCCATTTCAAGAGAAATAGCTAATGTAGATTTCGCTTGAAATGGTATTTGCCACTTTCAAGCTAAATCACACATTCAAGCGAAATTAGCTTAAATCAACACTCAAAACCCTAAATTTCTCATACTTCAAGCCCTGATCTATCAGTTCTAATCTAAGACTCGAACGAAGATGAAGTCGACAGACAACTGCACCAACAGACTCCCCCTTGAATGTTGACGGAGTCTTCAGTGAGAGTCTTCATCAAAACGACTCTTCAATCTTGATCGGTGTTTTTCTTTTTTAGCATGTACCAAGATCTCCTCTTTGGCTCTAACCTCGTCAGACTCCCCCTCTCATCATGATGGGATCGCCGTCTGGAATTAGCTATCACCTTGAGATCAATCCCTGGCTTTAATTGTGTTCAATTCATCTCCTGCACAAATTTTCTCATAAACACATAAGTTTTTAATTAATTCAATAAGAAAAACTTACTAGTAATAGTTACATCAAGTTCAAATTAATGATCTCGATTAACTAATCAAACTTTCTTTCTCAAAATAAATTCCTTCATTTAAGCACTCACTCCCAACCATGTTCATCATGTTCAGCACTTGAAATTTTGAATATCAGCTCTCCAACATCAGTTGTCGAATTTTTTTTTGTATTTTTCAAAACTTTATACTAAAACACACAAAAATGTTTTTGGATTTTTAAATGTAATGAAATGCAGTAAAGAAAATATTTACAGACAATATTTTTGTGAGTTTGTGTAAGAGGATCATATTAGTTTATGAGACCAATCACTAACACCGTTAAGCTTTAAACATTTTCAGTTCTAAACTATTCACATAGATTGACGATATTGTTGTCCACTTAAACTCAATCTAGAAACTTTCGAAATACTTACCGATAAGTTAAGGTATATTAATTATGCACTAAGTTCTTATGGACCCCACGATCTTAGCATATCCCCTCATCATGCAATACACTGACTCAAGTAATGCCTTTAAACTTTTATCAACTGTGATTTGTGCAAAAACCAAACCAGAATGTTTAAACATTAACAATCAGGTCGATACTTCCGTATACGCAGAGAAAGTCTAATGTTTAAACAAAATAAAAAAAATAAAAGAAGTTGAAGTTGTTTAGGCTTTAACCACTAGGTCGATACTTCCGTATACGCAGAGGTGATCCAAAGCTTAAACGAAACACCAAAGAAAATAACGCAGAACGTTTAGGCAATAACATCCAGGTCGATACTCACGTATACGCAGAGGATGTCCAATGCTAAAACAAAATAAAGAAATAAAACAAGTTTAAGTCTTTGCAAAATAAAATGCACAATCACAGTGACTTTTTCAGCAAGTTGTGAAAGTTCACAGACTTAACCAGTTTTATGTCTTTCGACAATCAGCGATTACTGAGTAGGCACACAATCAAGAAGGACAAAACTAAGTACTATGCTTTTGACCATGTTTCCCACTAGAACTAGGCTTTTTCATTTAAGTTTGTATCGTTATCGCAAATCTACTAGTCTAGCTGAGCCTACCGTCACATCTTTAGTGAGACCGTTTATCACATTTTACTTTCCATTTCTTTAGCATGTCGTGACAGTCCACCTGATCTACTATCATTTCCTCTTTTTGACAACAAAACTCATTTTTTCATTTTTCAATGTTTTTGGAATTTTCAAATTTTCTAATTTTTTAAAAAAATTTTACTCCCCCTAAAATCAAAATATATATCAATTTTAATTTTCTGGGAAAATTTGAAAATGAACTATACAAAGTAAATGACAACATGATGAGAATTACTTCAATTCTCCATTCACTTGGCATAAACAATCAGAACTCCCCCTTACAACAAACTATTTTCCCATTGTGATTTCAAAACACTTAAGTTTGTTTTAATCAAAATGGTTTTTCCGGAAAAATTAGTTTGTTTACCAACCACTTGTAGGTTCGGGGTCATCGCATCACCTTGTTCCTTTTAACCACATGTAGATTTATCATTTTTCGATTTTAACAAAAAACCACTTGTAGAAAATCAAGTACAACTTAATGTCCTTGATTAACCACTTTTTGATCGAAATATCACCAAGGTGAATTTCTAAAGAAATGTGCCGATTCATGTTCCACGCTTACCAACCTGGGAACTCCGGCAAGTCAGATTTTTCATTTAAACAGTTTCACCCAAGCCTGACTGTCCTTGGGTGATTTTGAATTCTTGTTCAACAATGGTGGAAAATTTGCATCATCCATTGTTAAACCAGAATTCTCAACTTTTAGCTCAACAAATGGCTCCTATGGCTTTGACGAACTAGAATCATTGCCTGAATATGGCTTGTCTGACTTTGAAGAGCCAGATTCATTGCCAACACATGGCTCCTTTATTTTCAAAGAAACAAATTCATCACCATCTTTCTTCTTCTTCTTTTCCTCTTTCGTCCTCAGATTTGTATCTGATGAATGCGTTTTGCTTGATTTGTTATTCTTTGGTGAGCAAGACGATTTATCAGAACTTTTATCTGATGTATCTGAGGACAAAATCCTTTCGATATATTCCCTCGCTTTCTTCCTCTTTTTCCTCAGTCTATCTTTTTGCCCTTGAGAAAGCTTTACTTTCTTTTCTTGAACTTTCTGTTCTTTGGGCTTGACATTAACTGATTTCTTTTCCAGTTTCTGAGAATTAGCCCTCGATCTTTCAGTTGATCTCATTGGGCACTCCTTGGCAATGTGACCTATGATATTGCAATTATAGCATCTTCTCGTCTCATAATTCCAACTCTGGCAGTTAACAGCAATGTGTCCTTAATAACCGCATCTGTAACACACTCTGTTATCGTACCAATCACCATATTCAGTCCAAACATTCAGATCATAGCACTGTTTGGCTTGGTGATAATCATTTCTCCTCTTGTTTGCTGGATTTGGCTTTTGAGCACTGTGGTCAAACCTACACCACTTATTACCAACAATTTTTGAGTTTTGATTTTCCAATTTTTGTGGTTTTTTATCTCGATTGGATGATTGAACTGATGAGCTTTTATTTTCTTTTTGAACATTTTTCAGTTTTTTATCCTCTTGTTTTTGTTCCACATTCTTCTTTACAGGTTTTTGCGTTGAGCATTCACCTTTTCAGTAGAATGTAGAACAGTTTCTTGAAACATTTCATTTAATTTCAAAAATATTTTTCTTTTTTCAATATCATCATCAGTTTTCTCATCACAATCTTCAACTTTGACTTTGTTAAAGTTTGTGACATTGTCACTTATTGGAACAGAATTGATCGGTTTTGGACATGGATAATCTGGTGTTGATGACGAAGTCTCAAAACCTTTCAATTTCTCTTCAAGCTCTTTGATTTTAATCCGAGCTTTTTCAGCTTCTTTTTCAAGTCGAATAATTGTCTGAAGATGAGAGTTTATAGGACTTTGTTTTTCAATGTTATTTTTGCTAAAAACAGATCTCTGATCTTCAAGAATCTTTATTTGACTTTGAAATTCCTTTTCAATTTTCAATTTTTCTTTTTCAAAACTTTTGATTTTATCTTCAAAATTTTTTTCATTTTCTTTCAAAAATTTGTTTTCTAATGTTAAACTGTTCAAATTACTTAACAGTTTGTCATTTTCAGATTTCAACTTCTCACAATTTTCCTTCATTTCAAGAATCTGTTTAACACCTGATTTCATCTCATTTTTTTAATTTTTTATCTCCAATGCCAAACTTTCCGCATCTTTCAAGAGTTTGTCATTGTCAGCTTTAAATTTGTCACATTTAAAGCACACTGAATCAGAATTCGAAGATCCAAGCTTCACAAATTCTTCATTCTTTAAAATTTCCTTTGTTTCCATCTTGTATGTTCCTGCACAAAAGAGTTTAACGAAATCAAAAGGATTCATATTTTCATCGATATAATATTTCCTTCTAATATCATATTTCAAAATACTCTTTGTTGCAAGACACACACGAATTCTTTTATCTATTTCAGCAATTACATCCAAATCCATTTTTTGTAAATTCTTTTCCACTTCATTCATCAATTTTTTTTCTTTTTATATTCCTTACGAAACTCTACATTAACCTCATTGAAAAACTGTTTTGGATAAAGTTCTGGAAAAATATCTTTTCTTTTTAGTTCAATCAAGAATTCATCCCATTTAACAGGTAATGCATCTGCCAATTTCGATATTAGATCATCATTTGATAATCTAATATCATTTTTTCTCAAATTTGTTGTTACGATTTCAAACCGTCTTTCCAAATCATCCAATGTTTCATCTTTGCGACACAAAAAATATTCAAAACTTTTAACCCAAGTACTCACCTCTACATTTCTATAACAGTCATCCAAATTTCTCACATACCAACTATTTAAACTTTCAATATAATCGTTTTCTTTTTCATCAAACATCAATGTCATTTTCAAACAGTCCCGACAAATTTCACTCCAAACACACTTCAAGCGAAATACCTCTCATTCAAAAATACTGATTTCGCTTGAATCAGTATGCACTCAAGCGAAATATCAACTTGAATCGAAATGAAGTCAAAAATTCAAACTCAAACCCTGTTCAAGCGGAAACACTACTTGAAGCAAAATATCTCAGGTTTCGCTTGAAACAACACACGTTCAAGCGGTATTACTTCTTGAAGCGAAATAACAGATTTCGCTTGAAGCAACTCAAGCGAAACAAACCTACTGAAGCGAAATCAACGATCTCAATCGGAATCTGATCAAATCTCAAGCGAAACCACGAAGTTTGTTCAAGCGAAATATGAACTTTGGTCAATTTAAGTCTGATTTAGTCCGAATTTTGATCTGATTTTCTCAAGGGTTTGTTAAAATACAAATTCGCTTATGATATGTGAAATTCAGACCATTTTAACCGTGGAAAATGTTTCAATTTCGAAAAGAAGGTGTAGAAGTCAGAATTATCCAGCGAAAACGAGCTAAACGGTAAGAACTCTTCCTCCTGAGCTCTGATACCACTTGTAGGATCGTGAAACGACCTAACGAGTCAATCAGAAGAGTGCTCAGACAGAATCAGAGCCGGAATTCATTGATTCTATCTTTGTTTAGCTTGTATAACACTAGAATCACTATTAATTTTCTCTTGTATTGCTCAAAACTCTTTTACAAACTTGGAGACACCTCGACAGCACCTCGGAGTCGGAAACAAGAACTATATCAACTGAATCTGCTTGAAGACTATTTATAGGGCTAGGGATTTCGCTTGAAAGTGGCATTGGCTATTTCAAGCGAAATAGCTAATGTAGATTTCGCTTGAAATGGTATTTGCCACTTTCAAGCTAAATCACACATTCAAGCGAAAATAGCTTAAATCAACACTCAAAACCCTAAATTTCTCATACTTCAAGCCCTGATCTATCAGTTCTAATCTAAGACTCGAACGAAGATGAAGTCGACAGACAACTGCACCAACAAAAATCAAGAAAAACAAGTTTTGGGTGTCGCTCGCAGGCCGCGACGGAGACCCCTATGGTCTGTCGCGGGGCGCGACGGCTCTTGTGTGCCGGACAAGTCATGATGCTACGTGGCACCTAACTCAGCAAGCCTATGCGATGACTTGGCAGGCCTATGGCCGCCTTTTCTGACCCTCGCGGGCCGCGAAGGCCGAGGCTATGGCTGTCGTGGGGCGCGACAGACCCCTCGATCAGCCTATAAAAGGGGGGTCAGGGCTCATTTTGAATTTGTTCATTTCCCGATTCTCTCTCAAACTTTCTAATAGTAGAATTTCTGCTCAAGTTTAATACCCACTATAAAGCGAAGCTTTGCCTCGTTGTAAGTACTATAACCCTGCTATTACACTACACGATTGATTTAGGATTCCGTAATACATGTCGGCTCTGCCCGACTCAGTCATTGGAATTCTGTCTCGTGTGTACACATGATTGATTTAGAATTTCCATAATGCATGTCGGCTCCGCTCGACTCAGTCATTTGGAATTTCTGTCTCGAGTTGTATGGTTAAATTGAATTGGGTTATTTTACTAACACTTGTGCATTATTTGATTTAATAGATAATAATCAGGAGATTCACAAGAAGCCTTAGTATTATCTAAACTTGCAAAGTGAGTTAATCCTCTTTTCATAAACTGTTTTTACAAAACCTCAATTGTTTTACATTTTGCTTAACAGTGATTGAGTATTTGTATTCTACAATTATCGTCAGTATGTTGGGGTTTTGTATACAAAATTTGTTACTACACTGTGAGTAGTAACGTGACCACCAGTCATGGATTGACAGTACCGTGGTTGGTAATTAAAGTAGAAATATAAACAAATGTAATTGCGAGATCGCCCTCAATGCTGTAACTGATAAAACCTGTTTTGATTAAACTAGGATTCACTCACCAGTATTTCTTGCTGACAAAATGTTTTAAAAACGCGTTTCAGGTAACTTATTGTGAAAGCCTAAATAGAAGCCAGCTGAAGAGCACTGAATGTTTGGGATAGTGGCTATAAAAGTTACCTAAAATAAACAAGACAACTTATTTTCAATAACTAGGGTTTATCCCTATCAATGTATTGTCAAACAAACTTGGGTTTTATTCCCATGAATTATTATTATAAAAAGTTTGGTGTTTTACTCTGATAAAAATATTTCCTAACCACGGTCCTAATGAAACTTTCCGCTGCCAAATAAATAAACATCGATACCATCATCTCTGAGTAGGCCGCGGCCGCCCGCCTCCCGAGGCAGGGGTCGGAGGTTGCGACAATATTTTGTAAATATTAAAATATCTAGTCGAAAACCGCATTTCATTTGTTTTAAAACTTTAGTTTAATGTAGTTAAGCATGCCTAGAGACTAGTCTTCACAACATAAAGATGAGGTTTCAACATAAAGTGAATTCTTGAAACGACAAATTCAATGATCCAGTGAATTTATAAGTTCCTAGATTGTACAATACAAAAAATCCAGCATAAAAAATGTTATCAACATAGAAATATAACACATTTTTGTGGGTTTTTTAGTTCGTCATATTTTATATAACAATATGGTACTCAAATTAAAGATAAAAACGCTTGATTTTATGGTGAAATTTTTATGAAAAAATAATGTTGTATAAAAAATTTATGAACGTTTAAAAAATGAGAGTGGAACATCCATGTGTCTTGCAAGTATGGAAAGAAAGTCAATAAATAAGATTTTCCTAAGATACCCTTACACTCCTTTTTTTCCTACATTTTCATCTTAACCATTGATTTGAAAAATGAATTGTTAATATTACTTGTCATCCTACTTAGGCAAAATGAACTTTTTATTTGATCTTACCCCTATCTATATATATATATATAGGGGAAGGTTCAAATGAAAACCACTAGTTATTGTGAAAACTCGAAAACTAATTAAAAAAGCGAAAAAAACATACCAAAATTTTTTTTTTGCATACCAATTTTTGCCATTTTTTATATATAAAAAAAATAAAATTTGTAGTGCACATGTGTATGTGTACTAC
Organism: Helianthus tuberosus; assembly: GCA_030545235.1. NCBI lineage: Eukaryota > Viridiplantae > Streptophyta > Magnoliopsida > Asterales > Asteraceae > Helianthus > Helianthus tuberosus. The sequence goes on from CM060359.1 coordinate 164,445,414, forward strand.
ACATGTGTATTTTTAAACATGTGTACTACAATTTTTTTTTTTTTGAAAAAAAGTTTTTTTATATAAAAAACCTGCGATTTTTATAAAAAAAATTGAAAAAAAAAATTTTTACGTGTTTTTTAGGCTTTTTTTAGTTAGTTTTCGAGTTTTCACAATAAAAGTGGTTTCCATTTGAACCATCCCCTATATATATATATATATATATAGGTACGAGATCAGGAGAAAACGCCCAAAAGTGTGAGAACAGATTCTCGCGTAACACGTGTCACGCGACATAGGGAAGGGCGGAGGGGCTTTTTTGTCCTTTTATATTCTTTTTTTAAACGTGTCTCACATCACCTTTCCATTTCTTGGCGTTTAACAAATACGCTGCGTTTTTATTGTTTTTTAGATCAGGAGCATGTAAATATTTTGGTATTTTAACTAAGTATGGCTTTGATTGTTGTGCCATTAGGATGCAGGCCTATAATGTGACAGGCAATTATGCATTTTGAAAAGATAAACAAATTCAATTTTTCATGTAGGGGCTTTTAATATAATAAATGTTTGGCAATAATGTGACGGTATTTTCATTTTACTGTTTTGCAATTACTGTTTCATTTAGTTTCACTTGTCAATTAGTGTTGCTTTTCTAGTAATACTTTGTTTTGCATTTTTTGGCGTTTTATATAGCAACAACATGCTTTGCTAGCATCCTTTCTCACAGTTTTCATACTATCAGGCGTTTTGGTGTTTGTAGTTTTTGGCGTTTTATACTCAATTTTTTTATTAGTAGAGAATTAGATAATAAACAACAGAGAGTTAGATAACAAACAATAGAAAATGAAAAAAAATTAAAAATTCTAATCTAATTTCTCATCCAAATTTTCACTGTCACCAGCCTCTTCTTCTTTAACCTTTTTGGCGTTTTGACCTTGTTTGAATACCTTACATAGATGCTAATTTTCCTATATACCACCCGTCTTTAGAAGATGCTTATTTTTAGTGGCATCTTGTATTTTAGTTTGATATATACATGTTTGATAACATGTTGAAGATCAATGTCTGTTCGAATGTATTGATCCCTTCATGCCATCAATATATCTATCAAGAATAAAGTGACGTGATGACATATCAGTGTCATCAGTCTCTTTTTCATGAATATTTGTCCATCTCATTCAGCAAAATGTTATAGAGATACCCACTTCAGAGAAGAATCCATTCAGTGAAACTTCATTCAGAACAATACTCAATATAGAAAAAAAGAGGTTCCCCATCTGTGGCTTTTTTAACTATTTTTTTGGCATTTTTAAAGTGAGTGGTTTCTAGGAAACATGGCGTTGCTTTTGGGTGTGATCAATTGATTGTGCAGAGACGTTTCTCTTATAGGATATTTTTAGCGCGAAGTTTTAGGCGGGATTTTTCTTATAATAAATGATAATAATAAAGTAACCGTCTTTTCAGTTACTGTGTGTATTTTTACTGTTTTTTGTTCAGTTTTTTTATGAGTTTAGGTTGATAGACGTGCCATCTTCCAAGTCTGGCATTTTTTTAATGGCTTTAAATAGTTTTTCGCGTTTTTTTTAATTTCTAGCTTTTAATAATACTTGTCAAATTACTTTTATTATAGTTTGGGAGTTTTTTAATGGCATGATGACATTTCACAAGCATTATGTCTGTTTGGCGTTTTTAATAAAATAATGTTTTTTTGTTCTTAGCTGAAAAATACATAACAAACAACAGAAAAAGAAAATAAAAAAAATAAAAATAGAAACAATTCATCTTCCAAATCTTCACTGTCATCAGTTTCTTTCTTCTTTGAAACATGTTCATTGGCGGTTTGACTTTGGCGTGCTTCATTTTTTGTTTTTGTTGTTGAAGTAGCTTTTTTGTGGCCGTTTGGAAGGACAAAATGAGGTTAGTTTTTTGTTTGAAGTTCATCTTTATCTTCATGTTTATCTTCAAACCACTCATCAGTGTCATTCGTCTCTTCATGCCATTATAATATTCATCAAGAACAAAACACAAAAAATGACGTAAGTCTGACACCAACATCTTTTTGTTGAAGATTTGTTCATCTCATGCAGCAAAATGTTATTGAGTTACAGCATCTCATGCAGCAAAATGTTATTGTCATCATAACTGCTGCTAAGGTGTTTACTTCATGATTAACTAAGGGCTATGTTCGGATAAAACATTAGTGCTTTTGTTAATATAAAAAGAGGGAAATTAAAACTTTAGTTATTAGATCTTATGTATTGAAAAACAGGTTGAGAATCCTCAAAAGGACCAAATCAATTTTGTTAAAAATACATTAAGAAAATCAGGAGTCAATGTCGTCCAAATCATGAGTAATGTGAAAATTGGCATAAGCATGTGTAAAAATGTCCAAATTTCTCAAAACATTGCTGGAAAATGATTCTGGATTAAGTACTCTTTCTATAAAATCCCTTCCAGTGAGTATTTCAGTACTTATAGATGGGAAGGGTAAAAATGGAAAGAAGAAAAATCACAAAAACTCAGAAGAGTGTTTATCTCAAAACTTTTGAAGTTAAAAGAAAAGAGTTAAACATAAAGAGTCTACAAATTAGGTTAACAATGGTCATCAAGCAACTGTGTGCATTCATTGATTCAGGGAAGTTCAGGTATCAAAAGTATTTCCAGTGATTGAACTTACAAGAGGGTTAGACAAAAATTTTCAAAGTCATCACATGGCAATAAGGTCTATAAAAGGTCTTTCAAAACTCATGTGAACATCTCTCCTCATTTTTGCAATCAACTGACAAGGAAATGGTCCCAAATAGTGGGTATTAAAATATATTTCAAACCACTGACCATATTCCTAAAACATGAGAATGATGTGATTATGATCATATGACAAGTAATAATTAAAGAATTATACCAGATCCTTTTGATACTATTTCCAGAAAACCATTGAAATTTTTTTCTTAAAAAGGCTTTTCTTCAATAAAACAGGATATATCAGTCTTTATTTTTTAAGAATGATATATTTTTGTACTCTTACTTGTTTTTTATAGTAAAAGTTTCATTCACCTGTCAGGATGTATAACCCTTATATTTTTGTTTAGGGTAATACACTCCTTGAAAACAGGTCAAAAGAAGATGGTGCAAAAGTCAAGATCATTTCAGACTCAAGTTTTTATCACTAATTAAAGATTGATTGCCAACAAACCTTAAAATGCTTGACTACTCATGCTTTATTAAAAAAGATATATCATAAAATGTGTGGTCAAGGTAAAGAGGTTATCATTATCTGGGATACTCAACCACTGTCAAAATTTTACAATATTTTAAAAGAAATATGATATAAATGGGTGGTATACCTTGAATGCATATCCCTAAAAAATCTGCAAATGTGTTAATTGTCACACCCCGACCACGTAAAACAACAAACCGTGGCGGAAACATCGGCGGGTGTTGTAATAGAATTATTGTTCCACAACCATGGTAATTCAAATGTTTCGTTTTATTGATTTATAGAATAATTTACATTGTCTTGGAACCAACAAACAAGTTACATATCGTCTATTATTGTTTTTATGTCACTAAGTCCTCGTCCAGATCCTAAGTGAACACGCTTCCTAGCAATCAACATCAAGCCATACCACCTGAAACATATGTAAAAATAAAGTTAGCAAAGAAATGCTGGCGAGCACATAGGTTTTGTGAGAGTATCGGATTCATGGCTCGTTTATATGTTGCAATACTTTATTAGACTACAAGAGTCAAAAGTACAAACCTCGTTTTGAAAAGTGTATTGCAACATAATTAACCAACTCAATTCAAATTGGTTACAGTTTAGAAAATCTCGTAGCCATGATTCCTAACCCAAAAACATTTGTTTTAGTAAACCAAATCGTGAATCATTTCGTAAAAACTCGTTAATAAAACTCGTATGGTTTATATCATTTCGAAAACCTCGTTGTGTGACATCGTTTCCCCAGTGAACTAAATAATGACACAAAATGTAATATGATAAAAGCACTTATATATAAGATGTACCAACGGCGTATCTACCATGCTTTTATCATGCTACACCCGTCTCATTATCTAATCACTACCAAAAACCAATCGTTTATCCAATTCGTTTATCTCGTTTAAGTCGTTCCAAATCGTTTAACTCGTTCCCAAATCGTATTTGTTTTAATTGTGAAACTACTTTTGGTCGTCTCGCTAATAACATTCAAACCTTCGTGACTCGACTATCTCGCTCCTCGTATTAACAAACCACCAAAGGGTAAGTTAACAATCATCAGATTCGGTTGTTACCTACATAACCCCCACACATAACCATGGGTGTAGTCTGATAACGGGATTTGTCAGATCCTATGGTACCATAACCTAATACTGGTCGGCTTGATCAATGCTAATGAAAGTCATTTGTTATGTAACTACAACCAACAAGTTTGTTCACTTTATTGAAATCGTTATTAGTTTAGTATAAACCATCTTAATCGTTTTTGAAATCATCGTTTAAACCTTGAAATCATTTCGTACATATAAATCACCCTAAAACAATTGAAAACAGTAAAATAGGGGAACTATGTACTCACATAGTTACCACAAAACATGTAAAAAGAGGGGATCTATGTACTCACATTGAATAGAATGGTATCCTTGATCTAAAGAACTTAGCGAAGCTCAGGCAAACCAAGGAAATTCAAGTGGTACCTAGTAATCGGATTACTAGTAAATAAATCAACGCCTAAATCGGAAGATCTGATAGAATGAGGTCTTGTAAACCAAATGAGTGTTGGAACTCATGTGATATGGTTTAACAAAGCCTACATCCTAGCTCGGAACTTAGCCTAAGTGCTTTCGACCCGTTACGACCTATTAAGGTAGCTTATGCTACTTTAATGCGTCGTTCGCGCGAAACTATGTTCGGATGGTTAACTATGTGCTATGTCAAGTCTTACATGCCCAATAATACCTAAACATGTTACTAAATCAGATTATATATCAAAAACATGTTCACATATGTAAAATATGGATTTATGCTTCAAAAGGGCGTTTTGGTCATTTCCTATGGGTATACAAGCTACTTAACAAATAACTAACCAATCCTATGTGATCATAAGGTATAACCTCAGTGGTTATTCCCTATGCAACTATGATCACTAATCAAGCTTGGTCGGATCCTAATGATCGACCAAACGGGTAGGGTTCGAAAGTCTAAGCGGTTGTTTAGACCGCTTAACTTACGACCCTAAACAAGCACTAAACTAATAGTGACGAGTTAAACATGTCAAAACATGTTTAACTAGCTTATAAAACTGATTTGGTATCAAAACAATGGGTTTTGATACCCGAAAATAGTTCCGTTGCAATATGCGTGCTAAAACGCATTTTGACCGAAACTTTGACTCGTCACTACGCCTAGTTAACGTGGTAATCAGTAGGTATAATCACTGATGATTATAACCATTGTGATTACAATCATGTTGCAAAGTTCAATTGAACTTTGACTTGACCAATTGATGGTCAAAACCAAAAGTCAAACTGTTGGCCAAACTGTTTGACTTTCTGCTTAAACATAAAGAATAAGCAAGAAAGAAGACTTATAATAGTCCAAAGCTAGAAAGAATATAATAAGAAAACCAGAGAATAAGAATTCCAAGCTTGAAGGAAGCTCCAAATCAGATTAGAAGAGAAGATAAGAGGAAATGAGCAATGAACAAGTGAAAGTGCTTGGCTATTTATAGTTTTCGCAAACCGTTAGGATCATTTCTTGGAGAAGAGGGAATGATCTAGGCCTTACATTTGTCAAGGAAGGATTGGGGGACTTGTTCTCCACACAAACCAGCCCATAGCATTGAAAACTAAAAATCAAAACCAACAAATTTGAGCTAAATGACTAGATTCAATGCTTCTGATCTGTGACACTGACACGGGCCGTGTAAGGATAGGTCCAGGCTCACGCAGGCCGCCTTGGCCATCTTTGGCAGAATGTCAGTTTAGCCCCTGAACTTGTAAAACTTGCATTTCGGCTCATTTTTGACATGTTTAAGCCCCGTTAACCTCATTTCAAGGCTCTAAAATGAAGTTAAAGTATTGGGAACTCAAAAATATCTCGGATGTCGGTTCGTTTGGTCATACGATCGCGTTGTTCGGTTAATTACGACGAAACTCAAACGGACGCGAAAACGATCCAAATTAAGTGACGAATGGTATTTTTGCATGCCGATCACTAAAATAAAAATATTTTAGTGTGTGCAAAAATTTTGGATGTCCAGATGTGGTCAGAACGTAAGATATGCGCGAAAATGCAAACCTACGTCATTTTTGACACTTTTAGTCCCTGTAAGATCAAATAAGCATGTTTTCGCATACCGAACCCCTCAAAGCTTATTTCTAAGCTATGTTTAGGCTATTTATGGTATGTTTAGCTTATGATCAAGTTCCGGACTGTTCGACACCATACGAATCGGTATAGTTTCGCAGTTTGACGCAAATAGTCCCTGCGATCGAATAGACTTGTTTTCAACACACCAACCCATCCAAAACTTATTTCTAAGTTATGTGGAGGATTTTTAAGGTATGTTAAGCCTATGTCACTATTCCGGAGTGTTTGTTGCGTTAAACTGACTGCGTTTACGCACCAGTTTGCGTGTAACCTTCCAGAAAGCGATTTAAAACTTGAAATCGAATCGAATCAAGTTGTAAAATCACCAAACACAAATACACACATAAAACACATATAATAACACCAAAGCACATTGTTTTATTAATAATTAACATTGTTTTATATTGTTCATCGATTAAAGAGCACAGTTTTCACAGTCTCCCCTACTTTAGGAAATTTCATCCCGAAATTTTAACTAGAGGAAACTTGTGAGAACAATTGCGGATATTTCACCTTCATTTGGTCTTCACGTTCCCAAGTAAACTCTGGGCCACGTTTGGATTCCCAGTGAACTTTAACCAATCGAATCCATTTGTTCTTCAACTGTTTGACTGCGCGGTCCGTTATCTCCACAGGTTTCTCGACAAAGTGCATTGTTTCATCGATTTGGATCTCTTCAAGAGGAATGTGAAGATCAGCGTCAGCTAAACACTTTCGCAGATTGAACACGTGAAAAGTCGGATGAATATTTCCAAGCTCTGGAGGTAGTTCTAGTCGATAGGCAACCTTTCCAATTCTTTCCACAATCTTAAATGGTCCAACATATCGTGGTGCAAGTTTTCCTTTCTTTCCAAATCTTACCACTCCCTTCGAAGGTGACACCTTGAGTAGGACACGGTCTCCGACTTGAAATTCTAAGGGTTTACATCGCACGTCCGCATAACTCTTTTGACGGCATCTAGCTGTCACAAGATTATCGTGAATTTTCTTGATTTTGTCTGTTGTTTCCTGAACAAGCTCAGGTCCAGTAAGCTGAGCTTCACCGATCTCATTCCAACAGACAGGTGAACGTCAGTTTCCACCGTAGAGAGCTTCGAATGGTGCCATATTGATGGTAGCATGATAACTATTGTTGTATGAGAACTCGATCAAAGGAAGATGAGAATCCCAATTACCACCAAAGTCTATCATGCATGCTATAAGCATATCCTCCAAAGTTTGAATCGTTCTCTCGGATTGTCCATCTGTTTGGGGATGATAAGCAATGCTTAGATTTAGTTGGGTTCCCATAGCAGATTGCATGGTCTTCCAAAAATGAGATGAAAACCGAGCATCATGATCAGATATGATATCCAACGGAACACCATGTTGTGATACAATCTCATCAAAATAAATCTTTGCAAGTTTATCAGCAGATAGATCCTCGCGAATTGGTATAAAATGAGCTGACTTCGTTAATCGATCGATAACAACCCATATAGCATCATGACCTTTAGACGTACGTGGTAACTTAGTGATGAGATCCATCACAATGTTTTCCCACTTCCAAACCGGTATCTATGGTTGTACAAGCAAGCCAGAAGGTCGTTGATGTTCAGCCTTGACTTTGAGATAAGTTAGGCATTTCGATACATACAAGGAAACATCCTTTTTCATACTAGGCCACCAGTACTGAGTACGAAGATCCTTGTACGTTTTATCAGCACCAGGATGGATAGAATATCGAGACTTGTGAGATTCGTCCATCACTAAAGTGCGAAGATCGTCTTGTTTCGGGATGCACAAACGATCCTTGAAATAGAGTAAACCATCATCTTTCCTTTCGAGTTTAAGCTCGAGTTGAAGCGGTAGTTCATATTTCAATAAGCCTTTGATCACACAGGACCGTTGAACTTGAAGAACACGAGATTGAATATCAGATAGAGTTCGAATAGAATGAAGCTTAACTCACTCTTTTCGACTTTGCGCATCGGCTACGACATTCGCCTTACCAGGATGGTAGCGAATCTCGCAATCGTAGTCGTTTAAGAGTTCAACCCAACGACGTTGCCTCATGTTTAGCTCTTTCTGATTAAGAATATGGTGGAGACTTTTGTGGTCTGTGAAAACCACACACTTTGTGCCATAAAGATAATGTCTCCAGATTTTAAGCGCGAAAACTACAGCGCCTAACTCAAGATCATGAGTCGTGTAGTTCTTCTCGTGAACTTTCAATTGTCTAGACGCATATGCTATAACTTTACCTCGTTGCATGAGAACACAACCAAGGCCTAAGTTAGACGCGTCACAATAGACAACGAAATCATCATTTCCCTCGGGTAAAGATAAAACAGGAGCATCACAGAGCTTCCATTTCAGCGTTTGGAAGGCTTCTTCTTGCTTGGGTCCCCACTCAAAAGGCTTATTCTTTTGAGTCAAAGCAGTGAGTGGAACCGCAATTTTTGAGAAGTTTGAAATAAATCGACGATAATAACCAGCAAGACCAAGAAAAGATCGAATCTCTGTAGGTGTTGTTGGTGTATTGCAATCCTTAATAGCTGCTATTTTGCAAGGATCCACATGGATACCCTGCTCGTTGACTATATGACCCAAAAACTAAACTTCTTTAAGCCAGAACTCACACTTGGAGAATTTAGCAAAAAGTTGTTCTTTCTTCAGGAGTTTTAGTGTCAAACGAAGGTGTTGCTCGTGATCGGCTCTAGACTTCGAATAAATAAGAATATCGTCGATGAACACAATGATGAACTTGTCTAAATAAGGCTTACAGACCCTATTCATTAAGTCCATGAAGATAGCTGGGGCATTCGTCAAACCAAAAGGCATGACAGTAAACTCGTAATGCCCATATCTCGTTCGGAAAGCAGTTTTGGGAATATCTTCCTCGAATAAACGAAGTTGATGATACCCAGAATGCAGATCGATCTTGGAAAAACATGTAGCACCTTGTAGCTGATCAAAGAGATCATCGATTCGGGGTAGGGGATATCGATTCTTGATGGTAAGCTTATTCAGCTCACGATAATCGATACACATCCTAAAAGATCCATCTTTCTTTTTCACAAAGAGGACAGGAGCACCCCAATGTGAATAACTCGGTCGGATGAATCCTTTATCAGATAACTCTTGAAGCTGTTTTGATAATTCTTGCATCTCAGACGGTGCAAGACGATAAGGTGCTTTCGCAATCGGGTTGGCATTGGGTACAAGGTCAATATGAAACTCGACTTGATGAACTGGAGGCAAACCAGGCAGTTCATCAGGAAACACCTCTGGATAATCCCGAACAATCGGAATATCCTGAATACTCTTGTTCTTGCCTTTCTCCTCGGTGACATGTGCCAGAAAGGCAACATATCCTTTTCGTAAGTAACTTCGGGCCTTCGTACATGACATGAGTTTCAATCCACCAGATGGTTTCTCGCCACGTACTTCCAGAACATCACCAGACGAAAGAGGAATACGAATGATCTTATCAAAACAAACTACCTCAGGATGATGTTTGGTTAACCAATCCATCCCTACGATAATGTCAAAACTCCCAAGTTGCATCGGTATGAGATCAATAGGAAAAAGATGGTTATCGAGATTCAATTGACAACCATGAATAACATAATCGAGCATGAGAGGTTTACCAGTAGCAACTTCGACAGATAAGGGTTTCCTCAGTTTAGTTCTAGGTATCGCAAGTAAAGGCTCAAAGGATAACGAGACAAAACTCCTATCGGCACCAGAATCGATAAGAACAGATGCAAGTTGATTGTTAACAAGGAACGTACCGTTAACAACCTCGTTGTCCGCCCTTGCTTCGTTCGCGTTCAAATTGAATGCTCGTCCACGGGCGGGATTCACATTCGCGATCGTGTTACCATTCGGATTCGCATTCACCAATCTCGGGGCAATTGTTGCGGAAATGACCCATTTCTCCGCAATTAAAACACGAACCAGGTGGGAATCTCGCAGCATTCCCCTGAACTTGCGCTGGAACCTGAGCAGCCTGATTTTGGCCAAAACGACAAATGTTGGCCAGATGCCCAAGTCTACCACACGTAGCACACTGTGTACAGGCCTGATGGGCAACATGGTGACCGTTGCATCGTGCACAGTGAGGTGCGGTACCAGCATATTTTTTCTTCGTAGGAGGTTGAGTCGGTGGGTTCTGAGGGTTATGGTTGGTGACAGCAAAGTTCTGGGAAGCTTTGCGCTTCCTTGACTTTTTAGAAGACTCAACCTGCTTCGTACCCTTACCCTTTTCCTTGACAGAATCGGTCGACTTCTTCTTATCACCCTTGCGGGTAAGTTTACCCTTCCTGACTTGAGACTCAGTCAGGGTAGCAGACAACTCGATTGTTTGGCGAACAGTAGTAGGATTAACGCCAGTCACGATATCCTCTATGGAATCGGGTAAACCATCGATATACCTCTCAATTGCCTTTTCCAACGGGGTAACCATCGTAGGACACAACAAACTAAGCTCCTCATATCAATCCGTGTAAGCACGGTGTTCTCTCCCATCTTGTTTCAAATCATCGAATTCTCGTTCTAATGCTCGAATCTCGTGACGGGGACAGAACTCTCTCATCATGAGAGCTCGAAGTTCTTCCCAAGTTTGTGCTATTGCCACTTTGGCACCCCTATCACGCATAATACCATTCCACCAGGTAAGCGCTCGCTTCTCAAACACGCTAGATGCAAACTCAACCTTACGCGCATTCGGACACTGCACATGTCTGAATGTGCTCTCGATACTTTCGAACCACTGCAGGAGCGCAGTTTCTCCTTGCGACCCAGAAAACTTAAGCGGCTTAGAAGAATTGAAATTCTTGAAATTACACTAAGCATTATTGTTGTTATTATTTTTGTTGTATAATTCATGAATCTGGGTCACTACGCCTGGGCCATCTTTGGTAGAATGTCAGTTTAGCCCCTGAACTTGTAAAACTTGCATTTCGGCACATTTTTGACACCTTTAAGCCCCGTTAACCTCATTTCAAGGCTCTAAAATGAAGTTAAAGTATTGGGAACTCAAAACATGCTCAAAAATATCTCGAATGTCGGTTCGTTTGGTCGTACGATCGCGTTGTTCGGTTAATTACGACGGAACTCAAACGGACGCGAAAACGATCCAAATTAAGCGACGAATGGTATTTTTGCATGCCGATCACTAAAATAAAAATATTTTAGTGTGTGCAAAAATTTTGGATGTCCAGATGTGGTCAGAACGTAAGATATGCGCGAAAATGCAAACTTACGTCGTTTTTTACACTTTTAGTTATCAAAACCGAACCACCCCGTATATAGCCTAAAACTCACCAACCAAAGTGATATGTTTCCCGCCGCATCGCGCGGGTTCCGGCTAGTAAATATATATATATATACATATATATATATATATATATATATATGGGGGGGATAATAAAAAAACACTTTGTTAATTTGTTAATGAGAAAACTAAAAACACTCCATTTGAAGTTGTATTACATATGCGTAATACATTGAAAAAAACACGTTAGGAACAGGAAAAAAAGTGTTTGCAGTCTAAAGGGCATTTTAATATTACACATGTGTAATACATGATATGCTACACATTTTCCAAACACTTTATTTTTTTTGGATATACTGCATAGATGCATTATATGAAAATTAAAACTTTTGGAAAAATAACACACTAGTACACATGTGTAATATATTATGTACTGAACATGTGTAATACATTGCTTTTTTCCTTGCAAACCGCAAACAATTTTCCTTGCAGTTCGTAGCATGTTTTTTAATATTCTGGATATATGTATTACATATGTGTAATTGATGTGTGTAAAATGCAACATATAAATTACATCAAATGAGGCATAAAAAAAACCCTTTTTAGTACTAATGTTGGAAAAAAGTGTGCTTTTGTCTTCCTTTTGTATTTTCAGGACCAAATGAGCTTAAATGAACAAAAGGAACAAATATGCAGCAAAAACTAACATAAATACAAAGAAAAGGAATAAAGGTGGCATGCCCGACCCCTCGACAGTATCTTCTCAAGCAAAAATAAGAAACAGGAGGCTGACCACGGCCCCGTGCCCAACAGACACGGGGGCGTGGCCAGGTGTTTGCAGAAAATGACAAAGTTGTAGAAGCTTCTATTCCCAGCACGGGGGCGTGCCCAGCTCAGCACGGGGCGTGGTCAACGCTAAGATTAGACGAATCTTGCAAATCTTGATAGTATAGATACGCTTTTGCACACGGGGCCGTGCCCCGCGAGCACGGGGGCGTGTGGAGCCTAATGCAGACAATTGCAATTAATGAAGAAAGAGATAGATGATGGCCATGGGGCCGTGTCCAGCCGACACTGGGCCGTGTTCGGGCGCCTGTTCAGGCTATAAATAGGGGTGCTTGGTTCACTTCAAAGGCATCCCTTGGCAAACCACCTCTCCCCCACTTCACCACCACTACAACACCCACATCCACCACCATCATCCATCATCCACCTTCGAGTGTGTGTAGTAGTCTCGGGATCCAAGATTGATCGTAAGAGTTCTTGTCAATCAAAGGCCATGTTTGGCTAAGTCTCTTACATCACTTGGTGAAGACAGTCATTTAATGTAATACTTTTAATTTTTAATCTTATCACACTTTTTATTTGGTTTTGTATTAATGACTTTAATAACTAGTTTCTTATGTTGAAGGTGAAACTTCTTTATCATTTGTCCGTGGTGTCTTGGCATTACTTTACTGTCTATATAAAGTAAAAGATTTTCACCATTCATATCTCTACGGTCTATATAGAGATATGTTGGCTACCTGGTCGGGGGTTAAGGGAATGGGTTAGTAAGGTTCTTGCCTTGTACAGTGTATAGATCCTACAAGGACCTGGGTCAAGCTTACTAGGACCTCTTTCAATACCCACTGGTATTGGATGGCGGGGGTGTGAATGGCTTGATCCTCTCATATGTAAACATTAACCCGGCTACTTGGGATTGTATCCCTGCTGACTCAAACCACTTAGCCGAGGGTAACGTCGCCTTCAAAAGAGGGGCCTACTACTTTAGGCATTAATAACTTAATTAATTATCTTTCAATATTCCGACCCTTTGGGATTGTATCCTTGCTGACTCAAACCACTGCATTGAGGGTAACGTCACCTTCAAAAGAGGGGCCTACTACTATAACTTAGATAATCTCTTAAAAAGTTCAAAAGTGCGGAAATCATCAAAGGTTACATTAAAGGCGAGTCGGATCCAAGTGATTCATCTTGTCTATCTGTTTTTCTTTTATTTTTATTTTTCAGCATTTTAGTTTTTATTTTCATGTTTAAAACATTTTCTAAAAATTTTGATTTTATTAGACGTTAAGGATAACCCGGTACTAAAAGCTCTTGTGTCCTTGGACGACCTCGGTATCTTACCAACGCTATACTACGCTCACGATAGGTGCACTTGCCTATGTGTGTGTTCAGTGTTAGTAGAATATCATGTTTTATAAATTTAAAACTTGACTAATGTTTTAAAAAGACCTTAAAATATCAATAAAAAGATATCACACCCAACACACACTAGTAATACAACTTCAGATTGAGTTTTCTAGTTTTCTCATTAAGAAGGGATTTTCTCATGACCCCCCACCCCCTCTCTCCCTATATATATATATATATATATATATATATATATATATATATATATATATATATATATATAGGGTAGGGATCCTAAGAGAAGTCCACCCTATTTGAGAAACTTGAGAAGTAATCTGGACCACACATTTTCCATAAGCAAAAAAAATGCAAAAAAAGGTGAAAAAAAATTAATTTTTTTTTTTTTTTTTTGAAAAATCGCAACTTTTTCTTTAAGGATTAAATTTTTTATTTTAATTTTTTTTTATTTATACACATGTGTATATTGTTAATCTTTTAACTATACATATATGTATATTGTCAATTATACATATATGTATATACATGTTTAAATTGAAAAAATATGTGTTATAAATCCTAAACCTTATACCATAAACACTAAATCTAAACCTTAATGCTAAACCCTAAAGCTAAACCCTAATTCTAAACCCTAATGCTAAACCCTAAAGCTAAACCCTAATTCTAAACCCTAAAGCTAAACCATAATGCTAAACCCTAATGCTAAACCCTAAAGCTAAAACTAAACCCTAAAGCTAAACTTTTAATGCTAAATCCTAATGAAAACCCTAAAGATAAAGCTAAACCTAAAAGTTAAAACTAAACCCTAATGCTAAACCCAAAAGCTAAACTCTAATGCTAAACCCTAATGCTAAACCCTAAATACTATTGCTAAACCCTAATGCTAAACCCTAAAGCTAAACCCTAAACCATAAAGCAAAACCTTAAACCATAAAGCTAAACCCTAAATACTAATGCTAAACCCTAAATAACACTTATTTTTCAATTTTAAACATGTATATACATATATGTATAATTGACAATATACATATATGTGTAGTTAAAAGATTAACAATATACACATGTGTATAAATCCAAAAAAAAATTAAAAAAAAATTAAATCCTTAAAGAAAAAGCTGCGATTTTTCCAAAAAAAAAAATAATAAATAAATAAATAATTTTTTTTTTTTTTGCATTTTTTTCACCTTTTTTTGCATTTTTTTGGTTAGGGAAAATGTGTGGTCCAGAATGCTTCTCAAGTTTCTCAAATAGCCTACTACTTCTCACATGATCCTTATCATATATATATATATATATATATATTCTGTTACGAACCACCCTTTATTGCGAGAACCAATGTGAACACAACCAAAAATACCTAAAAAAAATCTAAAAAACACACAATTTTTTTTTATATTTTTTAATAAAAATCGCTAATTTTCGTCTAAAATTTTTTTAATGAAAAAAAAGTAGCGATTTTATTAAAAAATTAGATTTTTAAGGTTTTTGGGGGGTTTAGCTTTATGGTTTAGTTTTTAGCATTTAGCTTGGGAGGGGGGGTAGGTTTTTGGGGGGGTGTTTGGGGGGGGGGGGGGGGAGTTAGGTTTTTTAGGGGGTTTAGCTTTATGGTTTAGTTTTAGCATTTAGTTGTATTATGTGGAGTACATGTTAATAAACCGCTACTTAATCGCATATTAATCGCTAATCGACTTATCGCCAATCGCATCACAATGGCATTCGCAACCCGAAATATAGGTTATGGATATTGTTTTACATGTGTGTGCTTATTATGTATTACTAGTGCATGCTATATTTATGTTGAGGTGTTCAATTGCAATCGAAATTCTATCGCATCGCAATCTAATACAAACGCTAAACGCAAGTTACTTATAGTGATTTTATGTTAGATATAGTAGTTAGGTTATTTGTGTAACTATTGGGTAATACTATCGCACCGCTCACTCGAATCACATCGCAACGCTCAACGCACGAAACGAAAACGCGAAAACTCAACTCGCCGGACACTTGGATCGAATAGCCAACTGATCGAATGGACAACCGATCGGATTGCAATCCGATCGGATCGCCATCCGATCGAGACACTATCTGATCCGTTCTGTGCTCCCTTTCCTCTTTTGGAAACCCTATAAGTACCCCTCTGTCACATCATTTGTGATGTGACAGCCCCTTCATTCGACCAGCGCACTCAAGGCCATCTTTCTCTCGATTTCTCGCGATTCTTGTAAGTTTTCAACACAAATCTTGTACTTCTATGATCTACACGCATTTCTTCATCATTTTCACCTTTGAATCTTCACTTTTAACCATGAAATCAGTGGATTTGAGGTGTTCTAGGGTGATGTCATCAGGAAGTTCTTATGAACTTCGAGTTTTGGCTTCATTCCACCGAGAACAACTTAGATCTGAAGGATTTCCACACGATTTAACAATGTTTTCACGTAGATCTGAACACTTAAGAAGTTAAAAGGATTGAAAGATATTTTTCTAACTTTCTTTCAACTCTTTTACACTCAATGCACTCAAAAGCGGGTAGAATCGGAGCTCGGTCAGGTCTTCTACTCATTTCTTATTGAAGTGCCGGTCTGAGATCTGATTTCTATCCAAGAGACGACATATTACGGGTTGAACATGAACACCGTCATAAACCAGTGAACTGATCGGATTTGGGTGATTCCTGTTCGATCGAACGACTTGGGACTTGGCGAGGTTCCGTTGTTTAGTATGTTGTCATAACGTCTAAATCAAACCACGAACTTGTCAAAACTTAACAAATTTCGAAACGTACCAGTCACCCGAACGGATTGCCGTCCGATCGGATTGCCATCCGATCGAACGACGATCCGATCGAATGACCTGAAAGGAAGAGATACTTCTCTGTTTTCAAAATGCTACAACGAAAACTTCAAAGCCATCATACACAAACACATCCATCCCAAACGAGTGTTTATCCGACTGAATGGCCATCCGAACGAATTGACATCCAATCGAATGGCCATCCGTTCGGATTGCCATCCGGCCGGATGACCACTCGTCACTTGGTTTCACTTGCATCATTTTACGTGCCACTCATCGCTTATGCTATCGTTCTGATCAGGCTAATCTCACTTTGGCACTCCCTTCAATCCATTAACTTCCATCGCAGTGAGTATACTCGATCCCTTTTTGCTTTACGCACTTTTGGGTGTTACATACGTTACTTATTCAAAATCACATCGAACACACAATGCAAACACTATTTATACGCTGACCGTTATTGCATGTTATACGTGACTCGATAAATGCCAGTTTGTTATGTTTACACATTGATTGTTGTCTACCTGCCTTAGCAACGATAGTACTATAGTTTGGACTCAACACCTGTTCACTCAGGGGTTGTTAAGGACAACTTCTTCACGTGTTCACAGTGGTGAACATGTGTTGCGAACTCGCATCACGCAGTCAACCCGCAGTCATTGGTATTGATAGTATCTTTTTCGATAACTTACATGCTTCACATTATACGTTGTACATGCTAGTTATGCGTAAACGCTTTCGAACTCTAATACTACTATCAAAATTGTATGCTCACCTTTACACTCTATGTATTGACCTTATTTTAACGTATGTGGCAGGTGCTTAAGATGCTAGGAAATTGCTGTGCCTTGGTGAATCAAGCTAGGGGGCTAGTTATGTCACGCTTAAATCTGAGTCGTCGAAACAGTATTTGTTTTTGAGACAATTATTTTTAATAACTATTTTTATTTGGATATGTTGTGGTATGGGAAATGACGTTTAATTATCTGGTAACGAATAGTTGTTATGGATACTCATGGACAATCTGTTTCGCTCATTGCCATGCCCCGATGTTTCCGCCATCGGGTTGTGGTGTGACAGATTGGTATCAGAGCCATAACTATAGGGAATTAGGCAAGACTCGACCTAGTCCGGGCCAATGTCTTAGAAATGACCTAGTCTATAGTCTAAGTACCAACAGACCGACTTGTGCGTACCCGGTATGGGTTTTGTATGAGCTGATTCGCGATTATTCCCTCTAACTCGCTGTACACTACACCCTTGCACGAACATCACATACTACAGTTCTGCGCGAGGCCAGCCTTTCCTAAGGCCGGATAAACACCCAGACGAACGATTTGGTTAAGATCAGGTGTGGAAACCGCAAACTCTCGACTGAATCGCTCGTTCGACTCGCTACTTTTGCTTTACACAAGAGAAATTGTGTTGAATACGTCATGATATTTTATTTCACAATTGAATCAATTTAAAAAAAGACCTAATACCGATATTTTAGCAACAAATCTAATAAATTTAAGTGTTTAGGAGTGAAATCCATACTTCTACGCGATTCTCCTTACCTATCTCTTAATATTATCATATAAACAGGGATGTGGTCGTTAAGACAGGGGTGAAACCCGAACCTTAGTGACTCGTTCCGTTCTTTATTGTGGTTTTGCAAAACTCTCACCAAAGTCTCGACGGACTCCAATGACTTGAAGTCGCACTGTAACTGGAAAGATGCGTGCCGATTGCCCGGATTGAGGCAAGAGCACAGTCTAAGAAAATCTAAGTGTGCACTCAAAGTTCTTGTGAATAGTCGAACCACTTTGGTTAGTCGACTTCTATCAAGCCAAGACAATCTATCCTCGATCTTATGTGAATTTATGTCTTTTATAGCGTTTTGAGATAAACAATACGGGGGTACTGAAGGTTTTGATTTCACGTTTCTCGCTCCGCCAAACCACACACAACTCACACCACAAATCGCTTACGACGCTCGCAATCATTACTCGCTTCTCGCACTCGCAACTCTCGATCGCAGTACGCAGCTATGAATGATAAATAAAGACGTGCTACATATATATGTGTTTATGTGCTTATGTGATTCTGTGACTATGTGCCTACGTAATTTTTGTGAATCGATGTGTTCCTGAGCTTTATGATGAATCGCTAGACTATACTAGGAATAATCGAAATTGAGTTTGAGTCCTGTGACGATGTCTGTTGCAGACAATGTCGTCATTTGGATCGCAACACTCTCGAGCCGCTAGACGCAGAGAAGCTGACAAGCGACTCGCTTCTCTCGTCCAAGTCAGATCGTGAATGTTATTCCACAGATCGTCAGTGAGCTGAACGAAAACGCAAGCAAGTCCTCGGAAGAGTCCAGGACAGATTCTCATGAAGCAGCTTTTAGCTTTAAGCAGTTCAAAGCCTACGACCCAAAGGAATTTACCGGCGAAGATGGGCCAACGACCATGTTTCGGTGGTTTGATTCGATCGAAGTCACCCTGCGCCAGAGTGGCTATCCAGAAAACCTACGCACTACCAATGCTACAGGCGTCTTCCAATCCCGCGCTCTTGATTGGTGGACAACCGAGAGGAACAAACGAGGAAACGATGCAGCTTTCGGATTGTCGTGGGGCGAGTTGAAGAACATCATGATGCAATAGTTTTGTCATCCCCATGAACTCCAAAAGATCGAGGATGAATTCTGGCACATTAAGCAGGATGGCGGAGATAACGCTGTTTAACTGCTCGCTTCAAGCAGTTGAGTATCATCTGCCCTGGCCAAGTTACTACCGTGGAGATTACAATCAAGAAGTATATCCGTGCTCTGCCAGATTGTGTGGCCGATTCCGTTCACGCTGCAAAGACAACGACTATTGAAGAAACCTTCTTACTCGCTGCTGAGATAAACGACAAGCAAGTCAAGGCAGGTTACTTTGATAAAGCCACCAAGAATCTGCATCAAGTCACTGCTACTCCCATCGCTGAAAGAACCGCCACCGCGCTGCAATCTTCAAAACTCTCACGTCGCAAGAGGAAAAACAACAACAGTTCCAGTAACAAGAACTGTGCAGTTACTGCTGCACCGCCCCAAACAGTACCTGCCCAACCGCAACCCCAACACCGCCAAGTAGTGGCGCGTGTGGCCAATGCACAGCCAGCAAAGCGTGCATACACTGGACCACACCCACTCTGCCCTACTTGTACCTATCATTACCCGGTAGGTATCGCATGCAGGTTCTGTGTTCATTGCACCATGTACGGTCACTTCACTGCTAATTTCCGTTCCGGTTCCCGACAAACTCAAGCTGTAGCTCAAGGTCCAGCTCCTGCTCAACAAGCTCTACTTCCTGCTCCTCAAGGCCAACAAGCGGCTCCTGCACCCGCAATCCACGCTAGAGCTTGCTTTGCGTGTGGTGATCCCAACCACTTTGCCAACATGTACCCCAATCGAGTGGTGAAGCAAGAGCCACAGCAGCAGCAACAACAACAACAGCAACCGCAACAGCAGAAACAGCCAGCACAGCAAGCAGCCCACGGGCGAGTCTTCAACATCAATGCCCGCCAGGGTCAGGCAGATAACAACGTGGTTAATGGTACGTTTCTCATCAATGTTATATATGCTTCGTGTTTGTTTGATACTGGAGCCGATAACTGTTTTGTGTCGTTCGAATTCGAAAGGCTCCTAAATCGTAAGCGCGTTAACCTCCCAACAACCTTCGACGTAGAAGTTGCCACTGGAAGAACCGTCAATGTCAGTTCTGTTTAGCGTGACTGTACCCTCAATCTCAACGGTCATGTTTTCCCGATTTATCTCATTCCAATGAAACTCGGTAGCTTTGATGTTATAGTAGGCATGGATTTCCTTCAGGAGCATCATGCTGAAATTGTTTGCTTCGATACGATGATTTCTTTCCCCCTTGCGAATGGTTATCAATTATGTGTTTATGGTGAAGTCGCCCCGAAGAAATTACAACTCATGTCGTGTGTCCAAGCTAGCAAGTACCTCCGCAAGGAATACCAAGCTTTCTTGGCACACATCGTAGCAGCAGAGAAAAAGGAAGTTAAGGAGGTAGACCAGGTCCCCGTTGTTCATGAATTTCCCAACGTATTTCCTAACGATCTTCCGGGATTACCTCCCACTCGAGATATTGATTTCCAAATCGACCTCATTCCTGTAGCAAATCCTGTTGCTAGAGCTCCTTATCGTCTCGCTCCCTTTGAAATGCGCGAACTCTCAAGTCAGCTCCAGGAACTACCTGATAAAGGCTTTATTCGCCCTAGCACCTCTCCTTGGGGCGCGCCGGTCCTTTTCGTCAAAAAGAAGGACGGATCGTTCCGGATGTGCATCGACTACATGGAGCTGAATAATCTCACCATCAAGAATCGATATCCCTTGCCTCGAATCGATGACTTGTTTGATCAACTACAAGGTGCTACGTGTTTCTCGAAGATTGATTTACGCTCAGGCTATCACCAACTACGAATTCAGGAGGAAGATATACCCAAAACCGCTTTTCAAACCCGATAGGGTCATTTCGAGTTTGTTTTTATGCCTTTTGGTTTGACCAACGCTCTCACAGATTTCATGGATTTAATGAATCACATGTGCAAACCCTTTCTTGACCGCTTCGTCATCGTGTTCATCGATGATATCCTGATCTATTCCAATTCAAAAGCCGAACACTCGCAACACCTACGTTTGGTTCTTGAGTTACTCCAGGGAAACCGTCTCTATGCCAAGTTCTCCAAGTGCGAATTTTGGCTAGAGGAGGTCCAATTCTTGGGTCACATTGTCAATAGTCAAGGTATTCATGTCGATCCAGCGAAGATCGAAGTAGTTAAGAGCTGGGTTACACCTAAGAACCCATCTGAAGTCCGTTCTTTTCTCAGACTAGCAGGTTATTATCGTCGATTTATCGAAGGATTCTCTACGATCGCTGTACCGCTTACTTCTCTTACGCATAAGGACAAACCTTTTGTTTGGGGAACCAAACAAGAGGAGGCCTTTCAAATGCTTAAAGCAACGCTTTGCAATGCTCCCGTACTCTCGCTTCCCGACAGAGACGATGACTTCATAGTCTACTGCGATGCCTCTAACGTTGGTCTTGGTTGTGTTGTCATGCAACGAGAGAAGGTTATCGCTTAAGCTTCTCGAAAGCTCAAGATCAACGAGAAGAACTATACCACACACGACCTCGAGCTTGGCCCAATCATTTTTGCGTTAAAGATTTGGCGACACTACCTATACGGTACCAAGTGTACGATCTTCGCCGATCATAGGAGCCTACAACACATCTTTGACTAGAAGGAATTGAATATGCGTCAACGCCGGTGGGTAGAGCTACTCAACGATTACGACTGTGAGATCCGTTACAATCCAGGAAAAGCATACGTCGTCGCCGATGCTCTCAGTCAACGAAGCTATTTGCATAGCGTTCGTAATATTCAGGCCCAACATAATCTCGAAACTCTCATCTGTGACGCGCAGCATGCTTGTTTTACCGAACGTGCTTTGAAGAAGGAAAGGATTTTCTTAACGACGACGCTCAACTCGAGAATAAATCGAATGGTATATTTCACTATCTAGACCGAATTTGGATTCCCAAACGCACCAATTTGCGACAAATCCTGCTAGACGAAGCGCACAAATCTCGATACTCCATTCATCACGGTGCCGATAAGATGTACCAGGACATGCGCTACAAGTACAGGTGGCCGGACATGAAAAAGGATATCGCTATCTATGTTTTGAAGTGCCTGACTTATTCAAAAGTCAACCAAACATCAAAGACCCTCTGGCTTACTTGTACAACCCAAAATCCCTATGTGGAAATGGGATAGTATAGCTATGGACTTCATAACGAAACTTCCGCGCACGCCATCAAGTCACGACAGCGTCTGGGTAATCGTGGACCGCCTTACTAAATCCGCTCATTTCCTGCCAATACGAGAAGACTATAAGGTAGAGAAATTAGCCCGAATCTACATCGATGAGATCATTTGTCGACACGGGACGCCTAGTGTGTGACAACTGGCACCAAACCGGTAATTTCCGTACACTTTAATTATTATTTAATGATTGCAATTGTGTGCTTAGATGTCAACATTGTCTGATTACATACTAAGCAATTGAATTCATGCACATTGTATACTACAAAATATTGCTTTATGCATAAACGAGAGCGTTGCGTTAGAAATACTAGTAAACTCACCGGTAAGACACATTGTGTCAACAATTCTGCAGAAAGCAGTCAGACAATAAAATTGGAGCCTAGGTGTAGGTCCAACAACAAGAATACATTAAAACCCAAGAGTACATACAAGGGTTATATATATATATATATATACTCTCCGGAAGCAAAAATAAGCACTAAAAAGCACCCGAAACGCACTTTAAGTGCAGAATTTTAATAAATTCAGCTCTAATCAGCTTTTAACAACATAAATATTATGCAGAATTCATGTTTTAACATCCAGAAAATTTCCCTAAGTGTCGGGAATCGAAAGTATTACAAAAAGGTACTTGAAAGACACTAAAAGGTGCAATTTAGCACTTTAACGAATAGGTATCTAACCGAACAACCGGACATTACCCGGAACACCAAAATAATGCTAGAAGCATTGTTTTTATTTTTCTAAGCTAGTTAGGATCCCCGAACACCCTAACACACTATATATTACTTAACATACTTAAACACCTAAATCTAATACTTAACTTGTAACTAGATTAAGTAACTTGGAATTGAAATGCAACCAATACCCCCCCCCCCCCCCTAAATGACGGTTCCAACATGTCCCCCACATGTGGATTTGTTATAATATTCTAATAGATTATGTTGCACCTTTAGTAACACAATATACAATGGATAATATGGGAAGATGGTTATAAGAACTAACCTAAATGTCATAACCCTCATTCCTTCACAACACTTCAACACACTTTTCTTCTCCTTCTCTTCTTCTTGCTTGCGGCCGAACCCACACACAACCACCATCATTCAAACTTCCTCAATCATTCTAAGAGCATCGAAGGGTGTAAGAAGGTCACTAACGAAGCTCGGTGCAAGCGGATCCTGAAGGACCTTCTTAGTTTGCTATTAACCATCACTTTTCTCTTCTTCAACATCCCTAGCCTTGAGCTAGTGGTAAGAACTTGAATCTCTTCATTTTTCATCATATGAAAGCGGTTAAAGTAGGTTCATGATGTTAATCTTGAAGAACATCAAGAACACTAAAGAACATAGAGATGAAACTTAAACATAATGCTTTAAATATAAAGAAATCATGTTGTTTTAGTGTTGATATACTTGTTGATTATTGTTTATTGAGTAAACTGCCATTTTGGTCCCTGTGGTTTAGGCACTTTTGCCATTTTAGTCCAAAACTCAAACTTTTTAAATCTGGGTCCTTGTGGTTTCACTTTTATTGCCATTTTAGTCCAAAATTAAGAGTAAACTGTCATTTTGGTCCCTGTGGTTTTACTTTTATTGCCATTTTAGTCCAAATCTCAAACTTTTTGGAACAGTCAAAAAAAGGGGGATTTTGAATTTTGGACTAAAATGGCAATAAGGATGAAACCACAGGGACCCAGATTTAAAAAGTTTGAGATTTGGACTAAAATGGCAAAAATGCCCAAACCACAGGGACCAAAATGGCAGTTTACTCTTGTTTATTTGTAGAAACGATGTTGATCATCATGTAGTTTTGCTAGATCATGATTAAAAATATAATCTAGCAAGATGAGAGGATGAACAT
This sequence comes from Helianthus tuberosus, assembly GCA_030545235.1. Classification (NCBI taxonomy): domain Eukaryota; kingdom Viridiplantae; phylum Streptophyta; class Magnoliopsida; order Asterales; family Asteraceae; genus Helianthus; species Helianthus tuberosus. The sequence continues at coordinate 164,469,713 of CM060359.1, forward strand.
GTCTAAAGATTATGGATCATCCTCACAAAAGTTCATGAACTTGAAGTAATATAAAGTGTCTTGTAAAATAATGAACAAAGAAGGTTTAAAGTCTTGTAAATCTAAATATTTCAAGTGTGATTTACCAAGAAACCAAGTTAAAAATACAAGTTTTACTTAATCTTGGTTCTTAAACAAATAAACCTTATTTTTGGTGGTTAATAAAGTAAAGATACACATGTGTAACAAGAAAAATACAAGAAGAAGTATTTTTAGAAAACATGAACATAAGTTGTAAAGACTTTTATTCTTCAAAAATGAAATTTTTAAAGAAGCAACCACACTTTAAAGGGTAGCAAGACTTACTAAATACCCTAGTAAGTTACTACACATTTTTATAAATCCTCAAGTTCATGAAATAGAGAAATTAGTATATGTTGTTGATGATTGTTGTTGAAATTGATGGATGATGATTTCAAAGAAAATAAACACATGTTTTGAAAACATGGGAAACCTCCATTTTTAGGGGGAAACTCTGTCAAAATTTTTATAAATTTTGTCACTTAGAAAAATATAACTTTTTGAGAAACTTATTCCCTAAAAATGTATCTAAAAATATTACCAAGGTTTCCCTAATTTTTGGTGATAAGAAATGAGGATTTCTTCAAGAATAAAAATGGATATTAAGTATGTATATATTTTTGAGAAAAATATATATATTTATTGATCGCCACATTTTGTGCTAAGTGTATGTAGTATGTGTTATACTTGATAGTGTATTAGGACTTAAAAAAATACACTAAATACTCATGAGAAGTAAAAACACAAAAATACACATACGACATAGAAGATACATAACTCGGGTGCAAAATACAAGAAACTTATACTTATTTTTGAGAAAATAATATAAGTAAGCCATTTAGTTAAAAATATAAATTATTTTTAACACAAGAAAACATATTCAAAAGAGAGTGACTGTACTTGTGCGACACAAGTCTAGTGACTAACGTTAAGAAAACGCGTATAGGTCACGACGTTAATTAAGAAAATCCGGTGAAGTTTACGACGCAAGGAATGCAAAGTTGTGAGTTCATGCTCCCCCTTTTCTTTAACTGTTTTTAGTTTTATAACTTCGGGGGTGAAATACATGTACAAATGTTACAATGTTTATAAATGGTATGATACAAAAATAAGAAGCACTCTTGGTGAGAACGAGTACCGAGTATGATGCGTTTTGAGAAATGATACGAGAAATCGTGTCACGAATAGGGTACCATAAGCACCATTAATCAACAATATACCTAGACCGCAGAACAAAAGGTTAGATCTAACGGGTGTCGGGCAGCCACACTCTTGGTGAGAACGAGAACCGAGCAGTGCTTTTGTGTCTCCGAATATGCCAACTAGAAAAACGCATATGGTTTGGTGACTTCCTATGTCATGTCACATGTTAATGGCCTTGCAACCCATTAGCAACCATGATACATACATGAATACTTTATTTATACAAGAATCATACCACAAGAATACTTGATTTAACATGAGTACGTGATGTACTCAAGAATACTGGATTTACACAATATACCAACTATGTTTTTGTACAAAGTATACAAACGTGAAATACAAAAATTGCATGAATTCACACCAACATTATGTTGACGTTTTTTTCCAAAACTCACATGTATTTCAGGTAACTAGAAGTGGATGTGTGCGTGGTTTTACTCATGCTCTTGGATGTCGCTTTTTTTTACCTTTGAATAAAGTTGTAAACTTATCAGACAAAATGCTGTCTTGTGTTGTAAACACTTAAACCATGTTTTCGGTTATGTAATGTTTGGCATTTTGAAGTTATTTTATGAGCATGTAGTATGTTTACCTTTCGTATGCAATGAGAACCTTTCATGATCACACCTCGTGCTTCCGCCGTAGAAAGGGGTGTGACAGATTGGTATCAGAGCTGCGATTGTAGTGAACCAGGATTCCTTCTCGAGTCTAGTCTACAATCTCTAGGATCCTTTCACGAAAACAAATTTTCAAAGAGTTTTCATTGCATAAAACTTCCCACGACATCCACTACCTGAAACTGTTTACATGAGTCAAGAAAAGACACTTCGAGACTTAGGGTGCACAGAAGTAGCACTTGTCTTTAACTGAGAAATTACTTGCAATTATGTGTGATAATTGATATTTACACATGCTAGAAGTAGAATGTCACAAGTATACGTGACTTTATCTTAAAGCGATGGCCTATCTGAAGGAAGAAATACGAGGATGAAATGAACTGTGCGGACTGCGCAAGGAGTTACGTAATTATGGATGCATACATAATTATGAAATTCAGTGCACAGAAACCACAGCAAGTCTTGTCATGTGTAGATTCCCTCAGTGCAAGCCTACTAAGTACTCTGCTAGAGTAATAATTGTTTGATGTCACTTATGTGGTATATACCTGTGAATATATATGCTACTACTGTCTAGTATGACGATATCAAACAAATGTTTAACCCTGTTGTGTTATGTTCTGTCAGAACATGGCACCCAGGAAAGCTGTGAATGCTCGCAATGATGATCAACCTCCGCCTCCCCCACTGCCATGAACTGCTGAAGAGCTGAACGCTGTACTGGAAGAAAGGATCTCTGCTGCTATCACCCAATACGAGGCGAACTGTACTCAAGACAGTGGAGGACCAAGCAATGCTAGACGTAACGGGAATGGAGATTCATCTGGAGGAAACGCAGCTCAAAGTAACCTTAAGACAATGTACTAAGCATGGAGAAATTTATGAACGGTCCTTGTTTCATTATTTCTTCGATTGCTCACATGTGAATTGGTTGAATCAATTCCAGGATGCACTTTCAAGCAGTTTCTCGACTGCAAGCCGATGAACTATGATGGCACAGGAGGTGCAGTAGCATTTGTACGCTGGACGGAGAAGACTGAAGCTACTATCCGCATGAGCAAGTGTACCGCAGATCAACAAGTCTCCTTTGCTACTGGGTTATTTGTCGATGAAACTTTGACTTGGTGGAACTTGCAAGTCCAAACTTTGGGCGATGATGCCGCTTATGGCCTAACTTGGGATGAACTGAAGGAAAGAATGAGAGAGAAGTACTGCTCTCGTGCTGAACTCCAAAGACTGGAAACGGAGTACTGGCACTTGACCATGGAAGGTGCTGACATTAATGGTTATACTCGAAGGTTCCACGATCTGTCTAGAGTGCTTCCCTACATGGTGACTCCCGAATTCAAGCGCGTTGAACGCTACATTTGGGGATTGGCCTCAGAATTCCGTGGCATGGTAACTTCGGCCAAACCTCAAACAATCACCGAGGCTGTAACTCTGGCAGTCAGCCTTACTGAAGATTGTGTTCGTATGAAGAAGCTATCACTGAACCCAACAGAAAAGACCGAGACGCATGTTGAGTCATCCGGCGACAAGAAAAGGAAACATGCAAACCTGAATCAAGCAACTCGCAACAACAAGGGTTTCAGCAAGAAGCGCGACACTAACCCGCCTCAGGAGACAAAAACCCTTGCAACCAAAGGATACCAAGGCACCATGCCTAAATGCCAAAAATGTAAGTATCATCATGAAGGAGCTTATCGCATTCCAACGTGCGACAAATGTGGTAAGTTGGGTCATCAAACACATGACTGTTGGGGAAAAGGTAAGAACCGGAATGGAAATGGTGCTGGTAACAAGAATGGTAACGGGAAGGGGCGGAACCAAAGATGCTTCAGTTGTGGAAGCAATGATCATTTCATGAAGGACTGCCCAAAGGGAAACAATGCTCAGGCTCGAGCATTTGTGATTGGAGCAAAGAACGCACGCGAGGACCCTAATGTGGTCACCGGTACGTTTCTCATTAACAATCACTTTGCATCCATATTATTTGACACTGGTGTCGATTATAGCTTCATGTCTGTGGAATTTAAACGCATGCTTGGAATAGAATCTAGTAGATTAGAAATTCCTTATTCCATAGAACTAGCCAATGGTAAACTTGTTGAATCGGGCGAAGTTGTTAGAGGCTGCACACTAGAACTTGGTGAACGAAGATTTAGCATCGACCTTTTACCTATTCAATTGGGTAGCTTCGATGTAGTAGTCGGAATGGACTGGTTTTCCAAGAACAAAGCTGAGGTTATTTGTCATGAGAAAATCATTCGCATCCCTTTAGCGAATGGTGAAACTCTCGTCGGGCATGGAGAAAAGCGAGACGTGCCTCTTCGAATCAACAGTTGCATGAAGGCACGGAAGTGCTTAAGGAAAGGGTGTGTTGCCTTCCTAGCACACGTTGTAGATAAGAAGGCTGAGGAGCCGAAACTCGAAGATGTTCCTGTGGTGAAGGGATTTCCTGATGTTTTTCCCGAAGATCTGCCAGGACTACCTCCGCAACGACAAGTCGAATTCCGTATAGACTTGGTTCCAGGAGCCGCTCTTGTAGCCAAGGCTCCCTATCGACTTGCGCCATCCGAAATGAAAGAATTATCTACACAACTCCAAGAGTTGTTGGATAAAGGATTCATAAGGCCAAGCTTCTCGCCTTGGGGAGCTCCAGTAATGTTCGTGAAGAAAAAAGATGGAACACTACGGATGTGTATCGATTACAGAGAACTGAACAAGCTCACTATCAAGAATCGGTACCCGTTACCAAGGATTGATGATTTATTTGATCAGTTGCAAGGATCAAGCTACTATTCCAAGATCGACCTTCGATCTGGATACCATCAGTTAAGGATACAAGAATAAAGCGTACCAAAGACCCCATTCCCAACGCGTTATGGGCACTACGAGTTTCTTGTGATGCCATTCGGACTGACAAACGCGCCAGCGGTATTTATGGATCTGATGAACTGCGTATGCAAACCATATCTCGATAAATTCGTGATTGTATTTATCGATGATATCCTGATTTACTCACGAACGAAAGAAGAACATGAGCAACACCTCAGAACTATTCTGGAACTACTGAAGAAAGAGAAGCTTTATGCAAAGTTCTCGAAATGCGAATTCTGGATTCGCGAAGTACAATTTCTTGGTCACGTTATGAATGAGAAGGGCATTCATGTAGACCCGTCCAAGATAGAAGCAATAAAGAATTGGGAAGCCCCCAAAACCCCAACTGAAGTTCGACAATTTTTGGGCTTAGCGGGCTATTATCGGCGATTCATCGAGAATTTCTCAAAGATAGCTCAACCGCTAACGACCCTTACTCAGAAAGACAAGAAATACGACTGGGGTTACAAACAGGAAGAAGCCTTTCAACTACTTAAAAACAAGCTATGCGATGCACCAATACTATCATTACCCGAAGGCACTGATGACTTCGTGGTATATTGCGACACCTCACGACAAGGTTTGGGTTGCGTGCTCATGCAACGCCAGAAAGTCATCGCTTACGCTTCAAGACAATTGAAGGTACATGAAAGAAACTACACCACTCATGACCTAGAGATGGGAGTAGTGGTATTCGCCTTGAAGATCTGGTGACACTATCTATATGGTACTCGATGTACAATCTTCACAGATCACAAAAGCCTACAGCACATATTTGATCAGAAAGAATTAAACATGCGACAACGACGATGGGTCGAGCTGCTGAATGACTATGACTGTGAGATTAAGTACCATCCTGGAAAGGCAAACGTTGTAGCAGACGCACTAAGTCGAAAAGAAAGGGTTAAGACCCTAAGGGGTCGAGCGTTAGAAATGACTATTCGAACGAACCTCACTACACGTATTCGTGATGCACAACAGGAAGCCCTTAAGATGGAAAACCGTAAAGCTGAATACCTACGAGGTATGTTGAAATATATGGCGCCAAATGAAGAGGGAGCCTTATACTTTAAGAAGCGTATTTGGGTTCCGCTCTATGGCGGTATTCGAGAAGTCATTCTTGATGAAGCGCATAAATCGAGGTACTCGATCCATCCAGGATCGGACAATTTGTATCAAGACTTGAAAGAATATTATTGGTGGCCGAGACTCAAGAGCGACGTTGCTGTCTATGTTGGAAAATGCCTAACCTGTGCTAAGGTTAAGGCCGAATATCAGAAGCCGTCCGGCCTGTTACAACAACCAGAGATACCCATGTGGAAATGGGAGCAAATCTCGATGGACTTTATAAAGAAATTACCCAGGACCCCGAGAGGGCACGATATGATATGGGTAATAGTTGATCGGTTAACAAAGTCTGCGCACTTCCTACCGATCCGAGAAAAAGACAGCACTGGAAAGCTTGCTGAGATATACTTAAAAGAAATCATGGCACGACATGGAGTGCCAATCTCAATTATTTCAGACAGAGATGGACGCTTTGTCTCAAGAATCTGGCAATCATTTTAGGAAGCCTTTGGATCTCAGTTAGATCTAAGCACGGCATTCCATCCACAAACAGACGGCCAGAGCGAACGGACTATACAAACGTTGGAAGATATGCTTCGCGCATGTGTCATGGATCTAGGCGGCAGCTGGGATACTCACCTACCTTTAGTTGAGTTTTCCTACAATAACAGTTATCATACAAGCATAAAGGCCGCGCCGTTCGAAGCTCTGTATGGCCGTAAGTGCCGATCGCCTTTATGTTGGGCAGATGCTGGAGATAAACGTATGGTTGGTCCTGAACTTGTACAAGAGATAACCGATAGGATTATGCAGATCCGAGAGCACATTAAGGCGGCTCGAGATCGATAAACGAGCTACGCTGATCAAAGACGAAAACCATTAGAATTCGAGGTGGGAGACAGAGTGTTGTTAAAAGTCTCACCTTGGAAGGGCGTAGTAAGATTTGGAAAACGTGGAAAGCTGAATCCACGATACATCGGACCATTCAGAATATTGGAAAGAATTGGTACCGTGGCATACAAGTTGGAATTACCGGAAGAACTTAATGGAGTACATGATACGTTCCATGTATCCAACCTCAAGAAGAGTCCAACACAAGAAGACGTGATCATCCTTGCGGATGAAGTACATATTGATGACGCCCTTCGATTTACAGAACAACCCGTTCAGGTTACAGACTGGAAAGTCAACAAGAGCAGGAGGAGCACTGTTAAACTTGTCAAAGTACGTTGGAACTCTAAGCACGGACCCGAGTACACATGGGAACGTGAAGACCAGTTCAAAGAAAAGTATCCCCACCTATTCAAGAAGACTCCTGCGAGAGTTAGTTCAGCCTGAATTTCGGGACGAAATTCTTTTAACGGGGGGAGACTGTGACAACTGGCACCAAACTGGTAATTTCCGTACACTTTAATTATTATTTAATGACTGCAATTGTGTGCTTAGATGTCAACATTGTCTGATTACATTCTAAGTAAGTGAATTCATGCACATTGTATACTACAAAATATTGCTTTAAGCATAAACGAGAGCGTTGCGTCAGAAATACTAGTAAACTCACCGGTATGACACATTGTGTCAACAATTCTGCAGAAAGCAGTCAGACAATAAAATTGGAGCCTAGGTGTAGGTCCAACAACAAGAATACATTAAAACCCAATAGTACATATAAGGGTTTAATATATATACTCTCCGGAAGCAAAAATAAGTACTAAAAAGCACCCAAAACGCACTTTAAGTGCAGAATTTTAATAAATTCAGCTTTGATCAGCTTTTAACAACATAAATATTATGCAGGATTCATGTTTTAACATCCAGAATATTTCCCTAAGTGTCGGGAATCGAAAGTATTACAAAAAGGTACTTGAAAGACACTAAAAGGTGCAATTTAGCACTTTAACGAATCAGTATCTAACCGAACAACCGGACATTACCTGGAACACCAAAATAATGCTAGAAGCATTGTTTTTATTTTTCTAAGCTAGTTAGGATCCCCGCACACCCTAACACACTATATATTACTTAACATACTTAAACACCTAAATCTAATACTTAACTTGTAACTAGATTAAGTAACATGGAATTGAAACGCAAGCCATACCCCCCCCCCCACCTAAATGACGGTTCCAACATGTCCCCCACATGTGGATTTGTTATAATATTCTAATAGATTATGTTGCACCTTTAGTAACACAATATACAATGGATAATATGGGAAGATGGTTATAAGAACTAACCTAAATGTCATAACCAGCATTCCTTCACAACACTTCAACACACTTTTCGTCTCCTTCTCTTCTTCTTGCTTGCGGCCGAACCCACACACAACCACCATCAACATCATTCAAACTTCCTCAATCATTCTAAGAGCATCCAAGGGTGTAAGAAGGTCACTAACGAAGCTCGGTGCAAGCGGATCTTGAAGGACCTTCTTAGTTTGCTATTAACCATCACTTTTCTCTTCTTGAACACCCCTAGCCTTGAGCTAGTGGTAAGAACTTGAATCTCTTCATTTCTCATCATATGAAAATGGTTAAAGTAGGTTCATGATGTTAATCTTGAAGAACATCAAGAACACTAAAGAACATAGAGATGAAACTTAAACATAATGCTTTAAATATAAAGAAATCATGTTGTTTTAGTGTTGATATACTTGTTGATTATTGTTTATTTGTAGAAATGATGTTGATCATCATGTAGTTTTGCTAGATCATGATTAAAAATATAATCTAGCAAGATGAGAGGATGAACATGTCTAAAGATTATGGATCATCCTCACAAAAGTTCATGAACTTGAAGTAATATAAAGTGTCTTGTAAAATAATGAACAAAGAAGGTTTAAAGTGTTGTAAATCTAAATATTTCAAGTGTGATTTACCAAGAAACCAAGTTAAAAATACAAGTTTTACTTAATCTTGGTTCTTAAACAAATAAACCTTATTTTTGGTGGTTAATAAAGAAAAGATACACATGTGTAACAAGAAAAATACAAGAAGAAGTATTTTTAGAAAACATGAACATAAGTTGTAAAGAATCTTATTCTTTAAAAATGAAATTTTTAAAGAAGCAACCACACTTTAAAGGGTAGCATGACTTACTAAATACCCTAGTAAGTTACTACACATTTTTATAAATCCTCAAGTTCATGAAATAGAGAAATTAGTATATGTTGTTGATGATTGTTGTTGAAATTGATGGATGATGATTTTAAAAGAAAATAAACACACGTTTTGAAAACATGGGAAACCTCCATTTTTAGGGGAAACTCTGTCAAAAATTTTATAAATTTTGACACTTAGAAAAATATAAGTTTTTGAGAAACTTATTCCCTAAAAATGTATCTAAAAATATTCCCAAGGTTTCCCTAATTTTTGGTGATAAGAAATGAGGATTTCTTTAAGAATAAAAATGGATATTAAGTATGTATATATTTTTGAGAAAAATATATATTTATTGATCGCCGCATTTTGTGCTAAGTGTATGTAGTATGTGTTATACTTGGTAGTGTATTAGGACTTAAAAAAATACACTAAATACTCATGAGAAGTAAAAACACAAAAATACACATACGACATACAAGATACATAACTCGGGTGCAAAATACAAGAAACTTATACTTATTTTTGAGAAAATAATATAAGTAAGCCATTTAGTTAAAAATATAAATTATTTTTAACACAAGAAAACATATACAAAAGAGAGTGACTGTACTTGTGCGACACAAGTCTAGTGACTAACGTTAAGAAAACGCGTATAGGTCACGACGTTAATTAAGCAAATCCGGTGAAGTTTACCACGCAAGGAACGCAAAGTTGTGAGTTCATGCTCCCCCTTTTCTTTAACTGTTTTCAGTTTTATAACTTCGGGGGTGAAATACATGTATAAATGTTACAATGTTTATAAATGGTATGATACAAAAATAAGAACACTCTTGGTGAGAACAAGTACCGAGTATGATGCGTTTTGAGAAATGATACGAGAAATCGTGTCACGAATAGGGTACCATAAGCACCATTAATCAACAATATACCTAGACCGTAGAACAAAAGGTTAGATCTAACGGCTGTCGGGCAGCCACACTATTGGTGAGAACGAGAACCTAGCAGTGCTTTAGTGTCTCAGAATATGCCAACTAGAAAAATGCATATGGTTTGGTGACTTCCTATGTCGTGTCACATGTTAATGGCCTTGCAACCCATTAGCAACCATGATACATACATGAATACTTTATTTATACAAGAATCATACCACAAGAATACTTGATTTAACATGAGTACGTGATGTACTCAAGAATACTGGATTTACACAATATACCAACTATGTTTTTGTACAAAGTATACAAACGTGAAATACAAAAACTGCATGAATTCACACCAACATTATGTTGACGTTTTTCCAAAACTCACATGTATTTCAGGTAACTAGAAGTGGATGTGCGTGCGGTTTTACTCATGCTCTTGGATGTCGCTTTTGTTTACCTTTGAATAAAGTTGTAAACTTATCAGACAAAATGCTGTCTTGTGATGTAAACACTTAAACCATGTTTTCGGTTATGTAATGTTTGGCATTTTGAAGTTATTTTATGAGCATGTAGTATGTTTACGTTTCGTATGCAATGAGAACCTTTCATGATCACACCTCGTGCTTCCGCCGTAGAAAGGGGTGTGACATAGTGACATAATATCTGTAGGATCGTTTTCACGACCAAAACGAGTCGTTCAGAAGAGTTCTTGTCAATACGGGAGGCGGAAACAGACGTATCGACTTTGAATCAGCTTGATATTCACTCTAAATGTCATATATATTGATATAACAACGTTTTACAGCCTGGAGACACTTCGGCAGCACCTCGGCACCGGAATCAGAAAGTTACAAATGAAATGATCAAGGCTACTATTTATAGGCAATGTCATTTCACACGAGATGGTTCACACAAAATGGTCATTTCGTTTGGAATGGACTCACACGATATGGCTATTGCATTTCGTACGAAATGGGTACAACCATTTCGTGCGAAACGACCACAACCTACAATATTCTCACTTTTCTCGAACAACGTGCCCTGATCTATCTAACCTACTACAATACTCGATACAAGACGAAGTTGACAGACATATGCACCAACAAACTCCCCCTTGGATGTCGACGAGTCTTTAGTACAAGTCTTCAGAATGTCGAGTCTTCATTCTTTATCAGTCTTTGTGCTCTCCAAAGTATCTGACAGTGTAAGCATCCTCAATCTTCTATCTTCTCTTTATCAGCATCAACAGCTAACCTCCCCCTTGGATGTTGATCTAACAATCTTTAAACTCCCCTTTTGCTAACACACTCCCCCTTAAGTTGTTCCGGGCTCGCAGTCTAGACATAGCACTTCCACAGGCTTTGGAACAGAAACCGGGCACAAACTCAGCTGGTGATTTGCAGCTTTCACAGGTTCAGGAATGATTCCTGGCTCTCCATAGCAACAGGATATTGAACCTGGCTTTAACCTGCACAAACTCTTCCTCAAAATACATTTCACAAATTTAAGAATTTGACAAATTTATAAATCACTTGTAGATATCAATCAATCAAAAATAATGTTACAATATGAATCTCTAATGAACCACTTGTAAAGTATAAATTTTTCTTTTCAAATTAATTTTTCATCTCAAACAAACTCTCCCAACCCTGTTCATCAAGTTTAGCACTTGGAATTTTGAAAATCAGCTTTTCAACATCAGTTGTCGAAAATAAAATGAAATAAAATCTTTTTGAATTTTTCAAAGCTTTATGCTAAAACAAACTAATGAAAAGCAGTAAAGAAATATTTACACTCTAGGTTTATATTGTCTGTAAATGTTTTTACGAGTTTGTGTAAGAGGATCATATCAATTTTTGAGACAAATAACTAGCACCGTTGAGCTTTAAACACTTTAAGTTCTAAACGATTCACTTAGATTGTCAGTATACTGATCCACTTAAATTTTCACACAAAGTTCAATTATTTCGAGATACGAGATTAATGTTTTAAGGACTTAAACTCATTCGCGTGTCCCACCTCAGAATATACTCCCGTATCCAGACTCCTATATTCAGTCTTACAAGTGAATGTACACTAATGATATCTTTAAGGGGTTAAATGCGAGACCATGAGAGCTCAGGCTATTGCTTCCGCAAAATCAGAGAGATGATGGTTCGACTTTAGGTGGGTCCCCTTTGGGGATCTTCTTTTCCACAGCACATGATTAGCATTACTCAATGTTTCATCATTTTTTATGCTGAGGGTGGGCTTTATGATTAAAGAAATATAAAGTATTATACGAGGACTAGGCTATTGCTCCCACAAAATCAGAAGTCCAGGTATAATACCCCAGATATCACCACGCACAAAGACCTAGTATGTCAGAAATAGAAAGCCCTTCAAACAAGATTTCGGGGGTTACCCATATATCCGAGAGATGTTCCCCACGAAATAAGTAAGTATGATATTTAGGTTTATATCTCGAAGACAATCTACTAAGCGTGTAAAAACCTACTAGCATAACATCAGTGAGACCGTTTATCACATTTAACTTTCCAATTCTTTAGCATGTTGTGATTGTCTACTGACGTACTATCATTTCCTCTTTTTCACAACAAAACTCTTTTTCATTTTATCATGTTTTTGACATTTTCAAATTTTCTAATGTTTTTGGATTTTCTGAAAAATTCTTATTCCCCTAAAATTCAAAATCATTTAAAGAAAATTTGACACACTGATGTGAATTGCTTCAAATCGCCATCCACTTGGCATAAACAATCAGAACTCCCCCTGACAACAAACTATTCTCCCATTATGATTTCAAAACACTTAAGTTAGTTTTAATCAAATGGTTTTTTCGGAAAATTAGTTTTGTTGATTTCATTTGTAAAAGCGGGGATTCATTCATCACTTTGTCCTCCAAAAACCATATGAATGAAAGTTAACTCAAGTTCAACTTAATGACCTTGATTAACCACTTGTAGATGAGAACCTCTTTTTTAACCACTTGTAGGTTCTCATCAACCATACCACTTGAAAAACGAAATTTAACAATATTCAAGGATACTACCACTAGTAGGTCGAAATATCACAGATGTGAATTTCTCAAGAAATATGCCGATTCCTGCTCCACGATTACCAACTTGGAAGCTCCGGCAAGTCAGGTTTTTCAAGTATGAAATACAGACACCCAAGCCTGACCAGCTTTAGGTGTGACCATCTCAACTTCACTTGGGGTTTCAACATTTCTTTTTGTTTCATAAAAGTCTTTTACCCATTTTACCTTTCCCTCGATCATCTTTCCAAAAATATGTTTAACTTTGCCATTGAAAGCCTTTTCAACGTCAAATTCTTTCTTCTCAGAATAGAATTGATTCGAAAATTCCACTTTACCAACTTTTGATTTTAAGTTTTCAGCCCGAAATGGTGGAAAATTGACATCATCCATTGGCGGTACTGAAGTTTCTATTTTTAGCTCAATTGGTGGCTCCTCTGACTTTGACGAGTCAAATTCATCGCCAGATTTCACATCAAATTTCTTAACAACCCACATTTGGTTGTCAAGATTCACCCTTCTTTTGTAAAACCGTTTTGAACATTCACCAACTTCATATGTAGAATTTTTAAACATTTTGAATTTTTTAGTTGGTTGTTCAATTTTATCAACAACTTTTTCTTTTAGTTCAGAAACAACTTCCTGTTTTATGTTGGTAGCCATAGGACAGTTCCAGGCAATGTGACCAACTTCTTGACATCGGTAACAGGTTCTTGTCTCCTTTTTCTGATAAGTTCCATTCTTCTCAAACTTTTGTTTTCCTTCAAAGAACTCTTTGTTCGATTGTTTCCAGAATGAGCTCTTCTCTTCTTTTCCAGAACTTGACCCTGAAACAAATACTGTTTTTGTTTTAGAAATTTTCTCATTTTTATGATTTTCGGGTGGAATGAAGCCTAAACCTTTCTTTTTAAAATTACTGTTATGGTTTGGTTTCTTTTGAAAACCAGAACCAGAACTGTAACCTTTTCTCTTGTTCAATCTTTGTTGAACTCTTGAAGTGTATTTTTTAGGTTTTTCAGAAAGATTTACATCTTTTATTTCAGAAATATTAATTTCTGTTAATTTGAAAACCTTTTTAATCTTTTCAATTTGAACACTTCTTATTGGAAATTCTTCGTCAGAATATAATTTGTCAGAATCATTCAAAGTATAAGCCACTTTGATTGGTTCGTCATTCAAATTAGATTTTGATAACAGAAATTCTTTATTATAAACCCTTTTGACCGATGATTTTGAACTATTGACTGACGAACTCGAACTTTCAGATTCAGACTTTGACTCTGACTCCTCATCCTTATCCAACAGCTGATCAACCACTTTCTTTATTAACTCAGACTCATGATCAGTGTCAGACGATGTGAATGTGACATCAATGTTGTCTGGTAAATCATCAGTTGTTTCAGACTTTAACTTTATATTGACTGCCTTTTTGACTTGTTCCTCATTTGGTTTTCTGGGAGAATAACCTTCCCAGATCGGAGGCGGACACTTGTTATAATTTGCAGTTTGTTTCTTACCAGTATCCTTCTCTTCTGTCTTCTTCTTATCCTAAAATGCTTCAAAACCTGCAAGAGTTGGATAAATTCTATCAATCAAATAATCAGAACTAGAATAACTTTGCAGCAATCGTTTAATTCTTTCATTTTCTGTTTTTTCTGTCTCCAACTCCTGCTTCAACTTTGCACACTCCTCAATATAGTGATTGATAGCCTTCTGCTTTGACATCATCACTGCATACATCATGGTCAAAGCATCTTCCCTTTCTGAGTTTGTCTTTTGTAAACTATTCACCGTTCTATTCAACACATCATACGATTCTTTCACATACTTAACATCAAACAATAATTTTTCTTTCATCTTGTCAAGCTCACTAAACTTCTCATCTTTCTCTTCAGAATATTTGCATGATTCCAAACATTTTAGACAACGTTTCGTGATCTCAACAATTTTTTCAACTTCGATAATCTTTTCAACTTCAACCATTTTTTCAACTTCGACTATCTTTTCAACTTCAACCACCTTCTTATCAACCTTAACTTCTTCAACCTGTCCGGACTTTACTTCCTCAGCAACATTCTCACAATTTGCCTTTTTCTTCTCTTTTGCAGCTAGCTTCTCCTATAGCTTCTTCAATCTATCTGCAAAATAAAATTTAAAACTTTCAGTAGACAATTGTGTTTTACCAATGTTAATCTGCTTAATTTCTTCCTCATCATCACTACTGTCAGATGATGATTGATCGGTTTCTGAGCTTTCTTCTGAAGAAACAGATTCTTCATCTTGATTCTTCTCATCATTTCCAAACATAGCAAACCATTCTTTCATCAATTCTGGCACTTTGACGATTTGTGCAATGAACGCTTTAAACTTTGAATCACCCGAAATGTATTTATCCCAGCTAAATCCCTCTGGCAATTTCTCATCATCTTTATCAATTATACCATAACAAGCTCTTCCCTTTCCATCTTCAATTTGAGCCTTCTGGGATGATGATGGTTGTTGACCAACTTGATAATATACGGCTTTTCGATGATAATCATTATTGCCGAAAGGATTCTGAGCTCCACCAGCTTCTCGATTGGTACATTCCCTTTTGAAATGACCTTTTCCCTGCATCGAAAACAAGTGACTTTAGATTTATCAAAACCTAAAGTAGAAACATTAGCATCACGTAGATCATTTCTTCCTGTTATTTGCTTGAATTTCTTAGCTCTTCGTAACACACTCGCTAAACACCATTTGATATCCATTAGCTCCATTTCCTCAGCATCAATCTGATCATAATCCTCTTTTGTCAACATAGGATTTCCGATCTTCCCTGCAACCAAGCTCTCGTATGATTCTAACACGGTAACAAGTAATGCCATATGACCTTTGGCGACTTCTTCAGAGAAATTTTGTCCATTCTGAAGATGCAACGCGATGTTGCATTGTAGCACATGACTGTTACCATTGTTTGAGCTTTGGGATTGATAGCTTGAAGTTGATACATTTGGACTAACACTTGGATATGAAGAGAATCCACTATTGTTGATCGAACTTTGATTGACTGATCCTGGTGAGTTCTCTGCATTGAAAGCGGTTTGAATCTTTGGACTAGTATCAACACCCTGAACACCACTTTTAAAATACATCTTAACATCTTGTTGACCACTAGGATTGTTCATCCTAGCGATCTTTTGCTGTTTAAGATCTTGTCCTTCAAGCTTTTCAATGAACTTAGAAATTGTTAAACGATCATATTCTCCAGTGTTCTTCAAGATCATCAAATATGTACCCCATTCACTCTGAGGTAAAGCATCAGCTAGCTTATCAACCCATTCCTCTCGATCTTTGTTGATATTTAACAGAGACATTGAAGGTACTAGATGGCAATATCTCTCAATCAGCTTCTTTGTAGTCTCTCCAGGCAAACCTGTAAACAAGTCAAATTCTTTCTTTAACAATGATTTCTTATTTTTTATCATCTCCGTACTTCCTTCAAACTTTATACGAAGTGCTTCCCAAATCTCGCGTGCACTACCATCATGTTGAAGTAGTATAAAAATATCTTCTTTCACAGCTTGCTGAAACAGACTGATCATCATTTTTTTGCTTTGTACATATCTCTTTCTTTATCTGATAGTTCAGAAATGTTTTTTATAACTCCCACATCAGTACGGGGTTTAACATATTTAGCTTCAATACATTCCCAAGACCTTAAATGGTTTGCTTGAACCCAGTTTTCAAATAGGTCTTTCCAAACATAGTATTCTTCAATACCCATAAGCTTTGGAGGTTTCTGTAATGTTCCCGTTTCATTTTCCATGTTCATGCTTTGAGTAACTGAAACTGGAGTACTCGGAGTCGTAGCAAACGCGTTGTAGAACTCGTTGTCCATATTTCGGTAAAATGTTTCACACACTCAGTCTTTCAAATGAAATGAATCTCACACGAAATGAACTTATCAAGCGAAATGGAACTCCTCAAACGAAATGGATGATTTCGTGCGAAATGGATGATTTCGTACGAAATAGCTGATTTTCAAACGAAATGAATCTCTTTGGTGCGAAATAGATGATTTCGTACGAAATGGATGACTTTCTAACGAAATGGACCAACTTCATGCAAAATGGACCACAAATCTCAATTCGTGCGAAATGGGATGTATCAATTCGTGTGAAATGCTGCTGATGTCATACTCTCGCCAGATTTTTGTCAAATTGAACAGGTTTTAGGTTGATTTTAGGTCTAATTCTTTCAAGGCTTTGTTAAAACAATGTTTCGCGTATTATGTTAGAAAATCAAGCCATTTTAATCGTGAAATCTAGTTTAATTTTGAAAATTCTTGTAAAAGAAGGTGTAGAAGTCAGAATTTTGATGAAAACAGCTGAATTCGGTAAGAACTCTTCCTCCTGAGCTCTGATACCACTTGTTGGATCGTTTTCACGACCAAAATGAGTCGTTCAGAAGAGTCCTTGTCAATACGAGAGGCGGAAAAGACGTATCGACTTTGAATCAGCTTGATATTCACTCTAAATGTCTTATATATTGATATAACAACGTTTTATAACATGGAGACACTTCGGCGGCACCTCGGCACCGGAATCAGAAAGTTACAAATGAAATGATCAAGGCTACTATTTATAGGCAATGCCATTTCGCACGAGATGGTTCACACGAAATGGTCATTTCATGCGGAATGGACTCACACAATATGGCTATTGCATTTCGTACGAGATAGGTACAACCATTTCGTGCGAAATGACCACAACCTACAATATTCTCACTTTTCTCGAACAACGTGCCCTGATCTATCTAACCTATTACAAGACTCGATCCAAGACGAAGTCGACAGACATATGCACCAACAATATCTGACCGCGATGGTCGATTTACCTCGCGTCTTTGGGAAACGTTTCAATCTACTCTCGGTACTACCCTAAATCTTAGTACTGCTTTCCATCTTCAAACCGACGGTCAGAATGAGCGAACGATTCGTACCCTTGAAGACATGCTTCGCTCGTGTGTCATAGATTTCGGTGGTAATTGGGACGCGCACCTACCTTTAGTCGAGTTCTTGTATAATAACAGTTATCTCTCTAGCATTCAAATGGCACCATTTGAGGCATTATACGAAAGGAAATGTCGATCGCCAATTGTATGGCACGAGATCGGAGACGCGCAAATTACCGGTCCTAAGCTGTTGCAAGAAATGACTGACCAAATCTTCCAGATTCGAGAAAATCTCCTGAAAGCTCGGAGTCGTCAGAAAAGTTACGCCGATAGACACCGCAAGCCCCTTGAATTTGACGTTGGCGATCACGTACTCCTAAAGGTTGCACCTTGGAAGGGGGTGATCAGATTTCGCAAGAAAGGAAAGCTCGTGCCTCGATATGTGGGACCCTTTAAGATTCTGGAAAGGATAGGTAAAGTAGCCTACAGACTCGAACTACCGGAGGAGCTGAGTAATGTCTACCCGACTTTCCACGTTTCGAACCTCAGAAAGTGTCTAGCCGAACATGAATTACATGTCCATTTTGAGGATTTACAAGTGGACGAAACATTACACTTCGTGGAAAAGCCTGTCGAGATCATGGGTCGAGAAACCAAGGTACTCCGACGCTCACGCATTCCCATTGTGAAGGTTCGCTGGGAAGGCAAAGGCGGCGCCGAGTTCACCTGGGAACTCGAAAGTGATATGAAGGCGAAGTACCCGCAAATGTTGTTACGCCTACTTCTTAAATTTCGGGACGAAATTTCCTAAAGTAGGGAAGGCTGTAACAACCCGCTTTTGGGAAGTCAAAGTCAAGATCAAAGTCAAATGAAGAAAAGATTGCTAACTGCGATCTGTCACTCCTTGCTTAACTACGGATTTGACTACCTTGACTTATAACCAGTTTTGTATTTGAATCGCTTTAGTTGTATTATTTGGAGTACATGTTAATAAACCTCTACTTAATCGCATATTATTCGCTAATCGACTTATCGCCAATCGCATTGCAATTGCATTCGTAACCCGAAATATAGGTTTATGGATATTGTTTTACGTGTGTGTGCTTATTACGTGTTACTTGTGCATGCTATATTTATGTTGAGGTGTTCAATCGCAATCGAAATTCTATCGCATCGCAATCTAATTGCAAACGCTAAACGCAAGTTACTTATAGTGATTGTATGTTAGATATAGTAGTTAGTTTATTTGTGCAACTAATGGGTAATACTATCGCACCGCTCACTCGAATCGCATTGCAACGCTCAACGCACGAAACGAAAACGCGAAAACACAACTCACCGGACACTTGGATCGAATGGCCAACCGATCGAATGGACAACCGATCGGATTGCCATTCGATCGGATCGCCATCCGATCGAGGCACTATCCGACCCGTTCTGTGCTCCCTTTCCTCTTTTGGAAACCCTATAAATACCCCTCTGTCACATCATTTGTGATGTGACAGCCCCTTCATTCAACCAGCGCACTCAAGGCCATCTTTCTCTCGATTTCTCGCGATTCTTGTAAGTTTTCAACACAAATCTTGTACCTCTATGATCTACACGCATTTCTTCATCATTTTCACCTTTGAATCTTCACTTATAACCGTGAAATCAATGGATTTGAGGTGTTCTAGGGTGAAGTCATCATGGAGTTCTTATGAACTTCGAGTTTTGGCTTCATTCCACCAAGAACAACTCAGATCTGAAGGATTTCCACACGATTTAACAATGTTTTCATCTAGATCTGAACACTTACGAAGTTAAAAGGATTGAAAGATATTTTTCTAACTTTCTTTCAACTCTTTTACACTCAATGCACTTAAAAGCGGGTAGAATCGGAGCTCGGTCAGGTCTTCTACTCATTTCTTATTGAAGTGCCGGTCTGAGATCTGATTTCTATCCAAGAGACGACAGATTACGGGTTGAACATGAACACCGTCATAAACCAGTGAACTGATCGGATTTGGGTGATTCTGTTCGATCGAACGAATTGGGACTTGGCAAGGTTCCGTTGTTTAGTACATTGTCATAACGTCTCAATCAAACCACGAACTTTTCAAAACTTAACAAATTTTGAAACGTACCAGTCACCCGAATGGATTGCCGTCCGATCGGATTGCCGTCCGATCGAACGACGATCCGATCGAATGACCTGAAAGGAAGAGATACTTCTCTGTTTTCAAAATGCTACATTTGAAAACTTCAAAGCCATCATACACAAACACATCCATCCCAAACGAGTGTCAATCTGACCGAATGGCCATCCGTTCGAATGGCCATCCGTTCGGATTGCCATCCAGCCGGATGACTACTCGTCACTTGGTTTCACTTGCATCATTTTACGCGCCACTCATCTGTTATGCTATCGACCTGATCAGGCTAATCTCACTCTAGCGCTCCCTTCAATCCATTAACTTCCATCGCAGTGAGTATACTTGATCCCTTTTTGCTTTACGCACTTTTGGGTGTTACATACGTTACTTATTCCAAATCACATCGAACACACAACGCAAACACTATTTATACGCTGACCGTTATTGCATGTTATACGTGACTCGATGAATGCCTGTTTGTTATGTTTACACATTGATTGCTATCAACCTGCCTTAGCAACGATAGTACTATAGTTTGGACTCAGCACCTGTTCACTCAGGGGTTGTTAAGGACAACTACTTCACGTGCTCACATTGGTGAACATGTGTTGCGAACTCGCATCACGCAGTCAACCCGCAATCATTGGTATTGATAGTATCTTTTTCGATAACTTACATGCTTCACATTATACGTTGTACATGCTGGTTATGCGTAAACACTTTCGAACTCTAATACAACTATCAAACTTGTATGCTCACCTTTACACTCTGTGTATTGACCTTATTTTAACGTATGTGGCAGGTGCTTAAGATGCTAGGAAATTGTTGTGCCATGGTGAATCAAGCTAGGGGTCTAGTTATGTCACGCTTAAATCTGAGTCGTCGAAACAGTATTTGTTTTTGAGACAATTATTTGTAATAACTATTTTTATTTGGATATGTTGTGGTATGGGACATGACGTTTAATTATCTGGTAATAATAGTTATTATGGATACTCATGGACAATCTGTTTCGCTCAGTGCCATGCCCCGATGTTTCCGCCATCGGTTGGGGTGTGACACACGTAGTGAATGTAATCTTCAGGGAATGGACTACCCTTTAGTGAATGACTGATCTTTAGCAAATGGCAACTTTTAACATTTTTCTTATCCAATCCTTTTTATAGGTCAATTTGCCTTTTAAAAGTTAAATTGCCAATTGACATATATATGCACTAACAAATTCAATAAAACTCATTTAAGCATTTTCTCATACACTTCGTAGGCATTATTTTTTTGGGTATCGTATTAACTTCCCATAATAAATCACCATGTTTCTTTGAATTCTACAAGTTTATGCACTTATGCCATCAAGCTAACATGAACTTTCAACTATTATACTCTAATCCATCCTTTTTTACCAATTAATCATAAGTTCATCTTCATTTCAAAAACTCATTTCATGTTATGTATCAATACTTAAATCAAACTCTTAATATGTTCAAGTAACTCACAGATACAAGAAAGTATGATAATCATAAACATCAAAACAACATCAATTTCAACATATCACAAAAACCCACTTTATGACATGTATGAGTATATACTTAAATCTCTAGATGGTCTAAGTATTTCATATATTCTAGCAAGTATGATGATCATAAACATCCATAGATCATCAATTTCACCAAACTAACAATAATATTGCTCTCAAGGTTCTCACCTTCAAGTTCCTCTTCACATGAAATTCATGAAATCAAGTTTTACAACAGACCTTATGATTGGTAAGCTTAGATGATCACGACTTTGAGATCACTGAGAGATTCAATGATAAATCCTTCTTTAATTTTGACATTTTCTTGAGATTTTTCGAATGAGTCTTCTCTCTCTCTCTCTCTCTCTCTCTCTCTCTCTCTCTTTCTCTCTCTTTCTCTTAGGATGTGCAGTTTTTGTCCCTCCATGTTTTGTTAGTTATTAAATAGGCCACAATCCACTTACTGCCACCAATATTGTCTCTTATTAACTAGGTTAAACATTCATACTTAATTTATTAAGTTCGGGGAGATTATAACCCATTTTATTTTAAGTTCCAATAACTCGGGCTATTTTATAAACTTTATAGACTAAAAGCATTTATTTGTCTCTTATTTACCATCAGGTTTATTTAATTAAATCCTAATTTTTATCGGGTTAACTTTTACCACTTAAATATTTTACCTGCTCATCACAAATAACTTGGTTTAATTAACAAATCCGTTTTTAAGGTGTTAGAAATAGCCTCCATTCGCAAGACACACCTACCAAATGGCACAATTCATTCGTATAATCTTCAACATATATACATACTTAAGACATGCCTTAACCTAGACTATCAGTACAACGACGAACACACTAAAATACACTATCACGTACTAGTTCAAAAAGAATTACTATAATGTATTATTCAAAAAAGAATTACTAGAATGTATTCTATGGGACTTTGAACTTTTTTTATTATATTTTATGTTGGGTACAAAATTATCTCCATACATTAGAATAAGGAAAAATATAAATGATGCATGTTAAATGGGTTGTTTCGTGTTAACCTGAACATGATTAATTTATTTGTTTAAAATATAAAAATCAATAAATTACAAAAGTAAAAAAACTTAATTAAGCAAAGAAAAATAAAAATATAATAAAATCCAAAATCTCTAAAGAAGGTATATTTTTATAAACCTAAATATATTAATTAATTAACAAATTAATTAATTAATTAATTAATTAAACTTTAGATGAGTATATAAAATAAAACGAATGGAAAGAATACCAGATTTTAGAAATATAAAAGGAAAAGAAAATAATTGTGAAATTACACATATTGTCCTTTGATAGCGTGGTGAAATTTTAATATTAACAATTAGTGAAAATGACGAAAATCATAAACTCAAAGATGATTCATGTAGTTAATAAAGTTTAGAACCAAAGATGCAGTTTTCAACATATGTAAAGGACAAACAATGTAAGATACACTGTAAACTTATTTCAGTAGAACAAGATTCGTTGTGATGAAATTTTTGAGTCAATAATTTTGTTTTTTATGGCATTCAAATTTGAGTGGCTTAAATATCCTCTCTTTGTAATGTAAGCATTTCGGTTCCTTGCTGGAAACGTTTTTTGGTAACACTAATCCAGCCGAAGAAAAGAAATAGTGAGCATATCTATATTTAAAAAACAGTTCAAGAATAAATTACACTTTTTATACTTTTGTTACGTGAAAACTTACACCTTTTATCTTTAATCTTCGTTGATAACACGAACCATCTTTTAGGTTTACTCTTTGTCACATATTCGTCATTTTGATCGATTTCGCAGCAGTTTGCAGCTGCGTTTGCAGCCATTTAAAGGCCCGTTTACGGCTGCAAACGCAGCCGCAAACGGCAGCGATTTCGCAGCCGTTTAACGGAGCATTTGCAGCCATAAACGGGCCTTTAAACAGCCGCAAACAACAACGATTTTGCAGCCGTTTGCAGCTGCGTTTGCGGCCGTTTAAAGGCCCGTTTATGGCTGCAAACGCAGCCGCAAACAGCAGCGATTTCACAGCCGTTTAACGGCGCATTTGCAGCCGTTGATGTGTCCAAAATACAACATATAAATTACATCAAATGAGGCCTAAAATCAACCATTTTCTAGTACTAATGTTGGAAAAAGCTTGCGTTTTTGTTCCTTTTGAATAAACTGGGATAAATGAGCTTAAAAGAACAAAATAAGCAAAAAGACAGCGAAAACGAACATAAAATGCTATAAGGAAGGATTGACCAACTTGACGAGCCCCCGTCCACATCCAAACCCAAGAAATAACAAAGACAGAAGCTTTGGCACGGGGCCGTGCTCACCTAGCACGGGCCATGTCCGGTGGGAATTTACTGCAACAGAAAGAGACAACAACAAAAGACAAAATTCAAGCTCAACATGGGGCCGTGCTAAGCTAAGACGGGGCGTGGTCAACTCTTAGATTTCCATAATCTGAATAAGTACAGCAAGTACATTGGCCACGCGCCGTGCCATTGACACACGGGGTCGTGTTAGTACAAGTCTGACAATGTAGTTAATGTAGAAAAGAGAGACTGATGACCACATGGCCGTGCCAGGCGGGTGCGGGCCGTGCTGGATGTTCTATTTTCAGCTATAAATAGGGATGCTTGGTTCCACTTCAACTCATCCCTTGCCAAACCACTTCTTTCTCACTTGCCACAACTCCACCACCACTACAACAACATCGTCCACCACCATCATCTATTTTCCATCTTTAGAGTGTGTGTAGTCTCGGGATCCAAGATTGACGTAAGAATCTTTTTCAAACAAAGGCCATGCTTGGCTAAATTCTTACATCACTTGGTGAATACTTTTCTTTTATGTAATTTCTTTTATGATTTCCAATCTTTAGCAACTTTTTAATTGGGTATGTATTAATACTTTTCTTTGAAGGCGAAATTACTCATATACTATTCATATGTTCGTTTACTCAACATGTTCATATCTTTACAGTCTATATAAAGCATGTTAATTAACCCTAATGGTAGATTAGAAGGGTGGTTTGGGTAATTCTATGTCTCGTCCAGTGTATAGATCCTGCGGGTACCTGGTTCAAGCCTAGTAACACCTCACGAGTCGGAGCGGGCATTACCCACCACAGGAGAGGTGCAAAAAGGATGAATCCCTTATTCTTAAACTTTTATTAAAACATTAAACCAACCCCGCGAGGACTGTATCCCTGCTGACTCAGACCAACGGGTTTAGGGTGATCGCCGCCTTTTACGAGGGGTCCACCACATTTTGCTTTAATAACTTACTTAATTATCTTTCAATATTCCAACCCCGTGAGGACTGTATCCCAGCTGACTCAGACCAACGGGTTGAGGGTGATCACCGCCTTTTACGAGGGGTCCACCAAAATAACTAAGATAATCTCTTAAAATGCCCAAAGTGCAGAAATCATCAAAAAGGTGCATTAAAGATAAGTTGGATCCAAGTGATTCTTTCTTACCTATCATTTTTATTTTATTTTTATTTTCTGTTTTATCTTTTTATTAGCTTAAAATATCTTTTCTCAAAAATTGATTCGATTAGACGTTGATGATAAGCCAGTACTAAAAGTTGTTGTGTCCTTGGACAATCTCGGTATCTTGCCATCACTATACTACGTCCGTGATGGGTATACTTGCCCTAAGCGTATCTGTAGAGTGAGAGTAGAATATTGTGTTTTCTAAATTTAAAACATGAAATCGGCGAGTAAAAAGAGCTAAAAATAACTAAAAAAAATATATACTCACCCACGTAAGTCAGCCGTAAACAGGCCTTTAAACGGCTGCAAACGCGGCAGCAAACGGCGCCGATTGCGGCCGCGTTTGCAACCGTAAACGGGCCATTGAAAAAATCAAGCACGAAACGTAATCGAATCTGGTATCCTAAATCTAAAACGCATCAGGATGTGGGATGATTAAAAGAATCACATAACTATCCAATTATTTTACACACAAAGATCATTAACATCAGGATGTGGGATGATTA
Organism: Helianthus tuberosus; assembly: GCA_030545235.1. Classification (NCBI taxonomy): domain Eukaryota; kingdom Viridiplantae; phylum Streptophyta; class Magnoliopsida; order Asterales; family Asteraceae; genus Helianthus; species Helianthus tuberosus. Next base: position 164,495,198 of record CM060359.1, read on the forward strand.
AAAAATAACGTAACTATCCAATTATTTAAAAAAAAATCGCAGCCGTTTAATGGACGACTTCGACTAAATCATAAACATACAATAATAACTAACGTGGATGTAGAGGGGGTCACGAATCCGTGTAACCCTACCCTTGGAGTTCACGTGGTCCTAATAGTCATTCTCCGCAATCACAGCCTAAAACCCTAAAAGCGTGGGTTTATCAACCATTACCAACCCCTGTTTACACGGATGTTTATTAAACGTTAAATTAATATTAAGTCTTAAATGTTATATATTAAAATAATAATAATAACATTACAAAAATTAGTGTTAATCATACCTGCGTATATATATCCGTAGCGATCTCAGCCTCCGTATATAAACCGCTATGACGCCCAAACTCTGCAAGCGACATAGAACGCGCCTGGCCGGCCATGCGAAAAAAAACCTCGGGCGGGTGGGGGGGGAGGGGGGGATGCCGCGCCGGGTCCACAACCTGGTCTGGTCGACGAGGATGAAACTTGAACGACGCCAGAAAGTTGACAAGTATCTCCTTGTAGGTCGGCATATACGATAGCTCAAAAAGCCGATCCCACGATGAACCACAGGGAATAAACTCCCGCGCCCAATCTTCACACGCGAGGGTCCGGAGGGTATCCCAAGAAAACGCAAAGTGGGCACCAACATGCATATTCTGAAGCTTCTCGCAACGGACAACAGCGTTGGACTCCGGAGGAAACTCCAAGAGTGGGTGGCCCTCGAGAGGATCCGGCAGCTCACGCTGCTGCTGCTCCAACTGCTCCTCTTGATTGAAGTGGTCTAGCTAGTCATCCATTTCATCGTCTGTCATCATCCTGAAAACCAAAAAATAATATAATTTAAGATCGTTATAATATATATTTATAATAAAAATATTATAAAAACCCTACTGACTGTTATAATATTTATTTATAATAAAAACCTTATAAAAGCCATACTGAAATACCCCACTTTCAGGACCTCAAGCTTATTTTTTAAACCCCAAATTCCAACAAAATCCAGCCAAAAACCGTCTGAACTGGCTTAAACATGTTTAAAACAATTATACCAACTCTAAACAAGTCTGGAATCTACCTAAAACTAGCCCTAAAGAAGCTTCAAACATGTCCAAAACCCCTAAAAATTGTATTTTTACACCATACGCCTCGCCTAAAAAAGCCCCAGCTTTTTAAACCCCTTGCGCGGAGGCCTAGGGCTCGCCCTTTGCGCCTCGAGTGAGCAAGCTATGGATCAAACATTAAGCATTGTGCTACAAAATCCAATTACGCTTAAAAACAGATACTTAAAATCTATCAAAACAATATATAACTCCAAATCCAATTGGTTTTTATTGGTTCCAACCCAAATACAAACCCTAGTTCTAAAACTATAATTTCTGGTTGTTTCTAGAATTGACCGAACTAGTTTCGCACTAACAAAAACATTATAAAAACCCTACTGATCAATTAGTAACAAAATACTATAAACCCTAACCAAGTTTCAACCTAACCCACATACCAAATACTATAAACCCTAACCAAGTTTCAAATACCATAAACCCTAACACTACAGATGAAATACATCACAAATACACCTAATCCACACCATGCAATTTCTATAATTTACCTAAAAACAACTAAATTACGGATGAAATACATAAAAAAATTCAAAATTAATGAACTAGGTTGAAGAATTACCTGTTTTATGCTTCAAATACGCTTCGTATACGGTCCAAATACGTAATCGCCCTTCGTATTGAACGTATTTGTGTGTATTTTTATTTGGGGATGAACTGAGCTGCGTAGGAGATTATCTGCTTTATATCAGATACTATACAATGCGTATAGATCTATACACATCGTAGGCAAAGGTCAAAAAAGTAGCTTTGACTTGGTAAATTACTATTTTGCCCCTGTGTATTGTTTATACGATGCTGGATACAAGGCTATAAATGTCATTTTTCGACCTTTATATACGATGTGTATGGCTTTATACGCAGCGTAAAAAAAGTTCAAAAAATTGCCATTTTACCCCTGTGTATAGTCTATATGAAGCCTGGCACATGGGTAAAAAAGACATTTTGAGACCTTTTTATACGTTGCGTATAGAGCCATACGCAGCGTATATAAAGGTCAGGAAATGAAATTTATACCCTTGTGTCTAGCATCGTATAGAAAAAACACAGGGGTAAAATCGTAATTTAACATATTTAAATTGTTAAAGTTTGATTTGGGGGGGAATTTGTCAGCCCTTTGTATACGCATCTTATGGCTCTATACGATGCGTATCTGAAGTGCCTTTTTACCAATTTACCCTTAAGTTGAGGCTATACGAAGCCATATTCAGGTGTATTTGTGTCATTTTGGTTTGATACACTGCGTAGGAAGCTTTACGCAACGTATATAGAGGTTCAATTTTTGTATTTTTTTTGTGTATTCATTTGTTTATTTATAAAAAAAATGAAATTTATTGTGTGTATTTTGGGTATTTCCATATTTATTTACAAAAAAACAATATTATTGGTAAATAATACAAACATAAATTATATAATAAAAATATAAATTATAAAAATTAAAAATAATACAAATATTATGAATTATAAAAATTAACATTGAATTATAGAAATTAAAAATAGTAAAATGCACGGATAGTCCCTGTGGTTTGTTGAAATTTCACCTTTAGTCCCCAACTTTTTAGAATTACACTCTTAGTCCCTGTGGTTTGACAAGTTGTTACTCGGATAGTCCCTAAAGCGGATGAAGGTTACTCGGATAGTCCCTGTGGTTTGACAAGTTGTTACTCGGATAGTCCTTGTCATTTCACACCCACTTAACCAGAAAAACGAACCTTCATCCGCTTTGGGGACTATCTGGGTAACAACTTGTCAAACCACAGGGACTAAGAGTGTAATTTTGAAAAGTTGTGGACTAAAGGTGAAATTTCACTAAACCACAAGGAATATCCGTGCATTTTACTCTTTTTAATTTTTATAATTCATAATATTTGTATTATTTTTAATTTTTATAATTTATATTTTTCACTAAACCACAGGGACTAAGAGTGTAATTTTGAAAGACCCCCCCCCCCCCGCAAAGAACATAACTCGACGAAGAACTGGGTCTTCGTTGACTGTCTTTTGACGAAGAACTAGGGTTCTTCGTCACACTCATTCTCGACGAAGAATGGTTTTTCGCCATGAGAGCATCCCACGAAGAACTGGTTCTTCGTGAAGATGCTGCAAGGGAGCAAAACAAACAGAACAGTTTAATCAGCAAACAAACTAATATGCATACTACACATAACGTGCCGTCATGTCGACATAACGAATCAGTAACGAGTTGTGTCCACATAACATGTGTCAACATAAGGTTTCGAATAGTTATAAAATTGTATTTGTGGCATGTTAATATTAATTATGAATGAAGAACCTGATTTGGCTCGTGTGAGTAGAAAACTCACCTGTTAAGTGTGGTTATGTGACATGCACGTGAGTTGAGGACTTGGATGAGATTTGAGTACTTTCTATGTGTTATACGCTGATCTTTGCGGTGAATGCAATCTGTGAAAATACGTTATTTAATTATTATGAAACTGATTTTTATGGATAACTACTGTTTGGAACGTGAACTTGTGTTACGAACGCGTATGAAATCTAAACGTTTGCTATGTGTTACGTGAAAATGGTGTTACATGTGATTTGTTGAATGCGTGATCTGGATATGTGTTTACGAAACTGATCATCTTTGGTAACCACGATAGGGTTTGGTTGACCAACTTGGAACGGGCAATGTAACGTAACATACCGAGCAGTCTAAGGTGAGTTCACTTCTCTTGAGCATGCGTCCCGGTGGGTGGGACAATCAAACGGGTATTCCTGAGATGAATAAGTCTTTTCTGGGTAAAAACTGGGATGTTAGATAATACACTCATTTCCTATCACCTTAAGTCCCATCTTCTACCGAATTGTTACCTAAGAGGTAACGGGGTATTAGTTGATAGCGCTATTAGGCTTGGCAACCTCACACCGTACCTGAGAGGACGGGCGTGAACTAATGACCTTAATCATGACCAATGCTATGATAGGGGGCATTGGGGACGTGCAAACAATCTGAATCCATCTTGTACGGTACTCGTGTTATTATCAACATTATTTTGGGAATTGTTATTAAACTGGACTAATCACTGGGTAATTAAGCGTTTGGTAAAAACTGTGAACTCCCCAGCGTTGTCTGATACACTTGTTTGCATGCTCGCAGGTTATAGATATGTGGAACGTGGAACTTGTTGTCGGGGAAGCTGGAGTGGTCATGGGTCGAGACACATGGAAACATGAGACGAGTCTAATAACTTTCATACGCTTGGTTTACGAAATACATAACTAATGATTTATGCTTCCGCTGAAAACGTTGAGTTATACTTTATGTGATGTAACACATTATCTTAATGAATGAAAGTTTTTATTTAAAATCTTGTTTGAGTTCAATGTGATTGGTGGCTAGATCCTGGTACGTCACACGCCTCGTGAGGGTTTCCGCTTGAGGTATTTTTGGGGGTGTGATAGATTGGTATCAGAGCCACTGGTTATAGTGAACTTGGTTTTAAAATGTTTCTATAAAACCAGACTATAACCAAACAGTACTGAATACGACCATGACACTCAGCTCCAGATTTCAAGGTTCGTCTCTCGTTTACTCATTGCACTGCATAACTAGTGAACACTTATGTATGATATTGCATGTGATAGCACATTCAGCACTACAATATGAATTCATGAGTTACTTGCCTGTGTTATGTATGGCATTTCCCCTAAACATTCATGACCCATGTTTTGTGATGTTCCTTGTCCTGCTACTCGAGTTTGAGGAACCATTTAACACGAGTTAGGAGGAACTGAAACGAGCATGCAAATCATATTATTATTGTGGGTGCACACATAATAATAATAATGTGGGGTGCATGTGAGTACCAGCGAGGCCTAACAAGTGTGAAAGGGGTTCCATTCCATTATTCGACCTAATGTGAAACACAACGATCCATAGGGGTCATAGCGATGATTGTCTTCTATTTGAACGTGATCCTTTCACTTTCCTCTGAATCTTTACGAAACTCGATGCTATCGAGTGTTATCTGAGCACTCATCTGAACGTCTAGCGAACAGTATAAGAATGTTAGGTATTAGCGTGAACGCCTTTGAGTTAATTATCGAAGCATTGAATGCTTGGTCCGTACCTTCCTCACTTTCTCGTTTGTTTGAATCCCACAAATTGACGACTCAGATCCAAAAGTATGATCACCTCTGTATTTCCCTAACAACGTACTGTGTATTATTCAATCGACTCACAAGACCGATGGACAAGAGGTTGAACGTGATACAATGCCGACCATAGTATTAGGGCGACCCTACTTCCCGACAACAAACACCAGCAGATTGATTTCAATCGAGTCCCTAACCCCAGTCGGCGACCTTTGGGAGCCAACTCTTATGAATCAATCGGGGCATAAACGCTGACAATTGACCGGAGTATGGAACGTGTAGTTATCAGTGACATGGGTAGTACCTTAGGATGTGACAAGAACAGTGAGAAGGTGGACCCTATTGGCAAAAGATCACCGAGAACTGTTTCCAAAGAAGTGACATTAGAAGCAATGGCCACGGTGGCAACAAAGTATTCGTACTCAAAATCTTCAGTATGGGAATGGAGGAGATTTCGACGATAACGACGACGGTGAAAATGGTGCCCGTGGAGAAGTCCTTACAGCTGGCGTGGGTGACGCCAGGTGTGATAACAGCATAGTGAGTTATACGTTTTGTGTGAATAACCTTTCTCCCCCTGTTTTGTTGGACACCGACACTTCTTGAAACCGAACCTGTTGTAGAATTGGCCAATGGCTAGTCAATTGAAGCCTCACACGTTCGTTGGAATGCAAACCCGACCCCGTAGGGTCAAGTGTTCGATATCGACCTTCCTTCTGTTACCCTTGATAGTTTTGATGCAGTAGTTAGTGTGGACTGGTTATCCAGATATCGCACTGATATACTCGGTGAGGAGAAAATTTTGCATATCCCTCTCCCTAGTGGAGAATCATTGTCTGTCCCAAGGCGTCAGAACGGTACAAAGGCGGGCGTCATTTCAGCTATGAAAGCCCAGAAGTGTCTACGGAGGAATTACCCTGCTATATTAGCACTCGTTACTGATACTAAGGCTAAGGAAAGGAGGATCAAGGATCCACCAACTGTAACAACTCTCATCAAAAGTCCTATTTATTACATTAATTTGACCAATCGGAAACCCTAATTGAGACACCCAAGTGATTCTGCACAAACCCTAAAATTTTCGGAAGAATCAGGATCAGGGCCCCTAAAACTAAGGGGGGTAAACCCTAGTTACGATTATCTACATAAAATGTTGTCAAAATCGAATTTTTCGAAACTGTCAACTCAGCAAGCCTACACACACACAAAGCTACCCTATGGTAGAATAGGTGTCCTTCGCGTCACGCGAAGCCCAGGGCAGGACCCCTCGCGTCACGCGAGGGGGGTCAATTTTTGTATATAAATAGTAGAGTCTGGGACTTGAATTCTGGAGTTAAAACGACGTAAAATCTCGTTACATACACTGAGTTATAGTAGAAATACTACAAAAACACACACAGATCACAAATTGCTGCAGCAAAACAGGGTAATAACTCGATCGCTGCTACGATTCAATGTCCGATCGATTAAACTATCCAATGGATGTTTAAGTGCTGCCCACATTAGGGTTATGCTTTGTCATTCGTCGTTAATTCGATGGATGTTTAAGTATCGCACTTTGTCATTCGTTGTGAGGGTTGATCTCGTTAGTTATCGTAAATGCTGTATTGATTACTAACCCAGTTTTGTGTGCATTGTTATTTAAATTAGGTTAACAAGGCTAATCAGTAGACTAGACTCTGTCCGTGTTAAATCTGCAATGTAAGTCATTCTCTTTTTATCAAATTTAATTTCAAAAGCATGTTTATTTTCAAAGTTATAATTACAGGGATTAAGTTTATGTAGTCACCAAATTACAGCCGGTATGTGGGGTTTTGTATACATTACTTGATAATCTTTGCATTGGACAAACGGGTGGCCAATGGTGATATGACCATAGTCACAGATCCAGTCGAGTGACAAATACTGTGGGTAGTTGGTTGATATCTGAAACATTGTAATCTCCCTTAATACTGTAAATTATAACAAACGAGTTGTTTTAGTAAATAGAATGATTCACCAGTATTTTCCGCTGACAAAACCTTTTTCAAACATGTTTCAGGTGATCTGTTGTGATCCAGGAAAAGTGCCGTGAAGCACTACAAGCTTAAAGAAAGTGGCTCAATATAAAATAAAGGAAATATGTTTTGTAAATAAAGATTTCTCCGTGAAATCATATGATTGTAAATTATCGGGGTTTTATCCCTAATTGTGAAATAAAATAATCGGGAAAATTTTACCCTTAAAAAGATCCTGATGATAAACTTCCGCTGTTAAACTCAATTAAATAAATACCACGGGATTTCTGTCCCGCGGCTCCTGAAACGGGTTAAACCGGGTCGGGGGCCGTGACAGAAAAAGGTGGTATCAGAGCCACTGAGTTATGCTAATTAAGTATTTAGAAATACTTAATTTTTCCTGATTACCATTATGTGATTATGTGTTTTATTAATTGACTATTTGTTAGTTACAGTATGGGTAAGCAAAAGCTTTCAAACATCTATCTTAAATTAGATAGGTCATCAAATGAGAAGGGAAGTTCCTCCCAAACTCCTGAAGAAGGAATATTTGTTCGAAAAGCCCAATACGAGGAACCACTTTCTCCTGATAAAAGAAATTTGATTATTTGAAAAAGTCAGGAGAAATTAAAGAAATTTCGAGAAAAGAAAGTTAAAAAGGAAACCCAGAAATTAATCCGTAAATCACCATGGGAAGACAATTTAGATGAAAAAATGGGCGGATCTTTATATGCTAGCCACTGTAGCAGTAAATGCTAATCTTTAGAATACCATGACTCCGTATTAGCAACTTACAAGCTAGAAATCTCATCCAGTAAATAAATAAAAAATTTAGAAAATTTACAATTTTGATTGTATATTTGTTTATATGATTATGTGCGATTAATTATATTGTATTGTTTCTTATTCTATATTAACTATTTAAATTAATTATCAGATGGCAAACATTGGTAATGAACCAGTAAATGAAGTAAATCAATCTGAGCAAATTCAGGAAGAGCAATTGCTAAATAGGCAAGATATCGAAGATATCATAGCTCAAGGAATAGCCAATGCTATTCCAGCAATCGTTGCTGCTGTCCAGAAACCTGTTAAACCTCAATCAATCATTCCTAGTAAACGTACACAAGGAGACAACTTTAGTAATAGTATAAACAGAGGTGGTAATTATAGTAATAACAATAATGATCTGCAAGCCCCAATTTTCAAGAAAATGAAAGCTGCAACACCTGGTTGCACTTACAAAGAATTTCTTGCCTGTAAACCAGCTGAGTTTGCAGGTAACGAAGGGGCTATTGCAGCTCTGCGTTGGTTAGAGAAAACTGAGGTAGTGATTGCCATAAGTAAGTGTGCCGAGGAAGATCAGGTTATGTATGCGTCAAAGCTTTTTAAAGAAGGGGCGCTAGAATGGTGGAATACAGTGTTACAAGCTAAAAGAAGGATCGAGGCATATGCCATGAAATGGGAAGAATTTAAGAATCTTGTAGAAAGAAAATTCTGTCCCTAATATGAAAAAGATCAAATGGCAAATAAGTTCCTAAACCATCGTATGACGGGTATAGATTGTCGTGGTTATACTTCGACATTCTTCGAATATGCTAGAGTGGTACCAACACTGGCTTCGCCAGAGCCGGTACTCATTTCTCGCTATGTTTGGGGATTAATTAGTGAAATCCGTAATATCGTTAAAGCTGCGAGACCTCGCACTATTGACGATGCGGTAGAACTAGCTAACACCCTAACTGACGAACTGGTACGCACAAGAGATGAAAACTGGAAAAAGGAACTGGCTCAGAAAATTACCCAAGGATTTGGGGTGGGTAATAATAGCAACTTCAAAAGAAGAGGAACAGGGCAATCTTCAAACTTGCCGTTCTGCAAGAATTGTCGCAAGAAACATTATGGAAGATGTAATGTGACTTGTAACTTTTGCAAAGCCATAGGACATCGTGAAGAAGACTGCAGAAGGAAAACCTGGATCTGCTATAACTGTGGAGAAGCTGGGCATTTTAAAACAGAATGTCCTAAATTGGTCAAACCAGCAGATAACAAAGCCAAAATAGCCGACGGAGCTACCAAGAAGAATGTCCGAGCCTTTCAGTTAACTACTCAGGAAGCCGAGATGATTCCTGACGTGATAGATGGTACGTTCCTAGTTCACAACGTGTATGCAAAAGTATTATTTGACTCTGGTGCAAACCAAAGTTTTAGAAATACTTTATTCTGTCAAGCTCTTAAGTTACCTTTAACCAAACTTAGGCAGATTTTTACAGTCGAAACCGCAGACGGAAATTCTGTTAGCATAGATAAAGTTTTGCAAAAAGAAAATATAGAACTCTCAGGTCATAAATTCTTTGCAAACCTATTACCTATGAAGTTAGCTGAATTTGATGTTGTGTTAGGAATGGATTGGTTGGTAGCCAATCATGTTCGAATTCTTTGTGATAAGAATTCCATAGAAATTCAGGCACCTACTGGAGAAGTAATTATGATTACAGGAGACAAACCACGTAAGCCCATGAAGTTCATATCAGTAATGAAAGTTGCTAGTTATGAACGAAAGCAAGGAATAGTGTATATGATTTCAGTAATCATTAGCGCTAAGGGTAAAGAACTTAAGGAAATACCGGTAGTCTCAGAATACCCAGATATATTTCCAGAAGAGTTACCAGGATTACCACCAGATAGGGAAGTAGAATTTAGAATTCATCTAATTCCAGGAACTATACCGATAGCCAAGGCACCTTATCGGTTAGCTCCCACAGAAATGTTAGAATTGAAAAAGCAATTAGATGAATTATTAAGTAAAGGTTTCATACAACCTAGTTCATCCCCGTGGGGAGCACCAGTGTTGTTTGTTAAGAAAAATGATGGTTCGATGAGAATGTGTATTGATTATAGAGAATTGAATAAGGTTACAATTAAGAATCGATACCCATTACCTAGGATTGATGATCTTTTTGATCAACTTCAAGGAGCTAGATATTTTTCTAAGATTGACTTACGTTTCGGATATCATCAATTGAAGGTGCAAGAGGAAGACATACCTAAAACTGCTTTCAGAACTAGGTATGGTCATTACGAGTTTACAGTCATGCCCTTCGGGTTAACGAATGCTCCTGCTGCATTCATGGACATGATGAATAGAATCTGTAAACCGTATTTGGATAAATTTGTAATTGTTTTTATAGAAGATATACTTATTTATTCCAAAAGTCAGACAGAACATTGTGAGCACTTGCATGCACTCTTAACTTTCTTAAGAAAAGAAAAGCTTTATGCCAAATTCTTGAAGTGTGAATTTTGGTTGCAAGAAGTGCAATTCTTAGGTCACATGGTGAATCACGAAGGTATTCATGTAGATCCTGCTAAGATAGAGGTGATTACCAAATGGAAGGTTCCGCAAAATGCAATGGAAATTAGAAGTTTTATAGGTTTAGCTGGATATTATAGACGGTTTATTAAGGATTTTTCCAAGATAGCTGTACCATTAACAAAGCTAACCTGTAAAGCCATTAAGTTTGAATGGGGACCTAAACAAGAAGAAGCCTTTAGAATCTTGAAACAGAAATTAACAAATGCCCCAATCCTAGCTTTGCCAGAAGGAACTGAAGATTTTGAAGTTTACTGTGATGCTTCAAAACTAGGATTTGGATGTGTGCTAATGCAACGCAAAAAGGTAATTGCATATGCTTCAAGACAGTTCAAAGAGCACGAGGAAAATTATACAACTCATGACTTAGAGTTAGGCTCCATAATTTTTGCCCTTAAGATTTGGAGACATTATCTTTACGGAAGTAAATTTACTGTCTATACAGACCACAAAAGTTTAAAGTATATATTTGGGCAAAAAGAGTTAAACATGAGGCAAAGGAGATGGATGGAAATCTTAAGTGATTACGACTGTGATATTCAATATCACGAAGGAAAAGCAAATGTAGTTGCAGATGCCTTAAGTCGTAAATACCATGAGAAACAAAGATGGGTTCGTGCTCTTAGATTAAATCTACAGTTAGATTTAATGGAACAACTGAAGCATTTTCAAGAAACAGCAATAGAGGATGTTGTGGAAGGAATGAAGGGATGAATAAAAGATTTAGAACAAGGAGCTGATGGAATTTCGAGATTCCACAAAAAAAGGATTTGGGTACCGAAGCAGGGAGAATTAAGAAATAAGATTCTAGAAGAAGCCCATAAATCTAGGTATACCATACATCCTAGAAACAATAAGATGTACCAAGATTTAAGAAATAATTTTTGGTGGATAGGAATGAAGAAGGATATAGCTAGATATGTTTCTAAGTGTCTTACTTGTTCACAAGTTTAGGCAGAACATCAGAAACCTTCAGGTCTACTACAATAATTAGAAATGCCTGTATGGAAATGGGAACTCATAACAATGGATTTTGTTACTAAGTTACCCAAAACTAGAAAAGGTAATGATGCGATTTGGGTAATTGTGGATCGATTAACCAAATCAGCTCACTTTCTACCAATGAAAGAAACCTTTAGCATGGAAAGATTGGCAAAGTTATATGTAGATGAAGTTGTATCTCTACATGGAGTTCCACTCTCCATTGTATCAGATAGGGATAGTCGTTTTACTTCTCATTTTTGGAAAAGTTTTCAAGAGGCAATGGGAACTCGACTAAATCTAAGCACTGCATATCATCCTCAGACAGATGGACAAAGTGAAAGGACAATCCAAACTCTAGAAGACATGCTCCGAGCATGTGTGATAGATTTTGGTGGAAACTGGGATGATCACTTACCATTAATTGAATTCTCCTATAACAATAGTTATCATTTAAGCATTGAAACTGCCCCATTTGAAGCACTATATGGAAGAAAGTGCAGAACTCCAGTTTGTTGGGCAGAAATAGGAGAAAGTCAATTGTCAGGTCCCGAGATAGTGCAAGAAACTACTGATAAGATTACTCAAATCAAGGAAAGGCTGAAGACGGCTCGAGATCACCAGAAGAGTTATGCAGACAATAGATGCAAGCCGTTAGAATTCCAAGTTGGAGATAGAGTACTGTTGAAAGTTTCCCCTTGGAAAGGAGTTGTTCGATTCGGTAAGAAAGGAAAGCTAAGTCCAAGATACGTAGGGCCATTTCCAGTGATCCAACGTATAGGACCAGTTGCTTATCGTTTACAACTACCAGAAGAATTAGCTGGAGTACATGATGTATTTCATGTATCTAACCTCAAGAAATGTCTACCAGACGAATCTTTGGTAGTACCTCTCCAAGATATAGAGGTAAACGAAAAGTTAAAATTTGTTGAGAAACCTCTTCAGATAGAAGACAGAAAAGTAAAGTTTCTCAAGCACAAACGACTAGTGCTAGTTAAAGTTAAGTGGGATTCAAAGAGAGGAGCTGAAAACACTTGGGAGCTGGAATCAGAAATGAAGCGAAAATACCCCTACTTGTTCCAGTAAATCTCGAGGATGAGATTTTATTAAGGTGGGGAGAATGTAACAACTCTCATCAAAAGTCCTATTTATTACATTAATTTGACCAATAGGAAACCCTAATTGAGACACCCAAGTGATTCTGCAACAAACCCTAAAATTTTCAGAAGAATCAGAATCAGGATCAGGGCCCCTAAAACTCAGGGGGGGGGGGGGGGGGGTAAACCCTAGTTACGATTATCTACATAAAACGTTGTCAAAATTGAATTTTACGAAACTGACGACTCAGCAAGCCTACACACACACGAAGCTACCCTATGGTAGAATAGGTGTCCTTCGCGTCACGCGAAGCCCAGGGCAGGACCCCTCGCGTCACGCGAGGGGGGTCAATTTTTGTATATAAATAGTAGAGTCTGGGACTTGAATTCTAGAGTTAAAACGACGTAAAATCTCGTTACGTACACTGAGTTATAGCAGAAATACTACAAAAACACACACAGATGACAAATTGCTGCCGCAAAACAGGGTAATAACTCGATCGCTACTACGATTCAATGTCCGATCGATGAAACTATCCAATGGATGTTTAATTGCTGCCCACATTAGGGTTATGCTTTGTCATTTGTCGTTAATTTGATGGATGTTTAAGTATCGCACTTTGTCATTCGTTGTGAGGGTTGATATCGTGAGTTATCGTAAATGCTGTATTGATTACTAACCCAGTTTTGTGTGCATTGTTATTTAAATTAGGTTAACAAGGCTAATCAGTAGACTAGACTCTGTCCGTGTTAAATCTGCAATGTGAGTCATTCTCTTTTTATCAAATTTAATTTCAAAAGCATGTTTATTTTCAAAGTTATAATTACAGGGATTAAGTTTATGTAGTCAACAAATTACAGCCGGTATGTGGGGTTTTGTATACATTACTTGATAATCTTTGCCATTGGACAAACGGGTGGCCAATGGTGATATGACCATAGTCACAGATCCGGTCGAGTGACAAATACTGTGGGTAGTTGGTTGATATCTGAAACATTGTAATCTCCCTTAATACTGTAAATTATAACAAACGAGTTGTTTTAGTAAATAGAATGATTCACCAGTATTTTCCGCTGACAAAACCTTTTTCAAACATGTTTCAGGTGATATGTTGTGATCCAGGAAAAGTGCCGTGAAGCACTACAAGCTTAAAGAAAGTGGCTCAATATAAAATAAAGGAAATATGTTTTGTAAATAAAGATTTCTCCGTGAAATCATATGATTGTAAATTACCGGGGTTTTATCCCTAATTGTGAAATAAAATAATCGGGAAAATTTTAGCTTTAAAAAGATCCTGGTGATAAACTTTCGCTGTTAAACTCAATTAAATAAATACCACGGGATTTCTGTCCCGCGGCTCCTGAAACGGGTTAAACCGGGTCGGGGGCCGTGACACCAACTGTTAATGATTTCTCCTGATGTGCTACCCAAAGAACTTTCAGGTTTACTTCCCCAACTTTTAGGTAAAATCTTAGTTTGATCTCATGCCAGGGGCAACCCTGATTACTCGTACTCCTTACCGTCTTGCACCAGGAGGGTCGCAAGGACTATCTAATCAACTTCGGGAACTATTGGACAGGAGTTTTGTCGGACCTAGTTTTTCGCTTTGGGGAGCCCCAGTCCTATCCGTGAAAGAAGGAAGATAGAACTTTCCGCATGTGTACTGATTATCGAGAACTCAACAAGGTGACTGTTAATAACCGTTCGCCTCGACCATGTATTGACAATCTGTTGACCATTTGCGAGGGTCAAGTTCCCATTCAAGGGTAGACTGATGAGCGGACTATCATCGGATGGAATTCCAAGAAGAGGGTACCCCTAAATCGGCCATTACGAATTTCTGTTCACGTTATTCAAGATACCCAACACATCAGCAGCCTTATGGATCACATGAATCGGATGTGTAAACCTCATCTCTTGGATTCGTCGACCGTGCTTATTGATGACGTTTTGAATCATTTCTAGGAGAAAGGGGCACCACGAGTGGCACTTGCATCTTATCTTAGAGCTCCTGAGGGAGGAGCAACTTCACGTGAGGTCTTTCCAAGTGTGACTTCTGGATTCGAGAAGTACACATTTTTGGTCACATAGTCAACGAATTGAGAATACACATGGGTTTCCGTTAAGATCCATTCTATTATCTACCTAAGAGCCCTTCGAAGGGGCGGTAATTTTTTGGTCTCACTAAGTACCGTCGCAAGATTCATCAAGAGATTTTCGAACATCGCAGAACTTTTATCGCTTTAACACGGCAGGGTGATGTGTATTCGTGGAGGATAAAACAAGAGGACGCTTTTTCAGCTTTGAAACCAAACTCTCCAATGCACTGAATAATGTCCTTACCCGATGGTACAGATGATCTGGTAGTGTACCATGTTATCTCGATTCAAAGTCTCAGTTGCATGCTGAAGCAACGCGAGAAAGTGATAGCTTACGATTCTCAACAGTTGTAGATTTATAAGAAGAATTACACGACTCACGACCTGGGATGGAAGCCATGGCCTTTGGATTTAGAATCTGGAGGTGTTCCTTGTACGGTACCAAAGGCGCTATTTAGACCAATCACAAGGGCCTTCAGTATATCTTTGATCGGAAAGAATTAAACATGCGACGGCATCGCTGAATGGAACTCTCGAACGATTACGACTGTGAAACCTAAACATGCACGAGCTTTGCAACTCGCCATCGACTCTAACCTACCTGATCCGATTCATTCTGCCTAAACCAAAACATTCAAGGAAGAGAATCTTCAAGCTGAACCTATGCGGGCATGGGGAAACAACTGCTGGCAAAAGTCGGACGGTATTTGCTACCTTATAGGGGAATATGGGTCCCACCACATGACAACTTTGGGAACTTGTGTTGGGGAAGCACACAAGTCTCGATATACCACTCGTCTGGATTTTGATGGAATGTATTAGGATCTAAGGATCTAGTACTGGTGACTAGGCATGAAGGCCCACATAACAATGTTAGTGAACGACATTTGACATGTGCGAAAGTCTAGGTGTAATACTAGAAACCTACTGGTTTGTGTCAGCAACCAGAAAAACCCATATGGAAATGCGAACAGACTGCCATGGATTTTGTCACTGGTCTACCTAAAACTCAAAACGAAAATGATATCACCTGGGTGATCGTTGACTCTCTCACGTAACCAGCACACTTTCTTGCAATCAAAGAAACTGATGTGTCGTCGCAGCTTGTGAATATTTCTCAGAGAGAGGCGATTCCTAGGCACGAGGTGCCAACTCCTATTACCTCTGATCGTGATCCGTGTTTATATCCAACTTGTGGTAGGTGATGCACAACGCTTCTGGCTCACGTTTAGACAGGAGAACTGTTTATCGTCCTCTGATGGAATGACTAAAATGAGCAAACCATCTAAACAACTTAAGACATGATGTGAGTATGTGTGATCGAATTTGGTAAAGGTTAGGAAAGACACATACCCTCGGTAGAGTGATTCCACCAACGACAATTATCATTCCAATATTCAAGCAGCTTTGTTCGAAGCATGGTACGGGCGGTAATGCTGATCTCCTCTTTCTTGGACGGAGGAGGGTGACAGCCTAATCATAGGTCCAGAACTTGTACTTGAAACTCTTGAGAAGACTGTGCAGATCAGAAATCATATAGCAGTAGCGTGTGACCGCCAGAAAAGCTGTTAAGCATTACGGGTGTGAGCATATCTAGGGTCAACGTGTGTAGCAAAAGGGGCGCGATCAACAAATACAGGTATAGGGTCAGGAAGAGGTACAACAACTGGGATATCAACAACTGGTGGTGCAACGACTGGAGCATCAACAATGGGTGGTACAACGACTGGTACATTAACAGGGATAGGGTCGTACACAGGTAAAGGGTCGTGACCAAAAACGGGCTCTGGTGCTATCTCAGGCTCGGGGTCAGCGGGAGCAAGCTCATGATCAGCGGGTATGTCAAGAAACTGATCATCAGGAATAACATGTGCCTCAACAGGCTACTCCTCAGGGATAAACTCCATCTCATGGTCTGGATCATAATCGTGTGGGAAGTTAGGGATGAACCCAAAACCCAGCTGCGGAACAATAGGATCCATCTCATCATCAAACTCAGGATCAGACTCAAAATCATGTGGCGAATCGGGTGCTGCTGACATAGCAGTGTCGGAATCAGTGTCTGTGGGATATCGTTGTAATCCCAGTGCATGAAGAGTAGAAGACGACACGGACTCAAACGAATCGGGACCAGACGAATCGTGACCAGACTGGTCAGATAAAACCTCCATAACAGGAACCTCGACAGGAATAACAATGGCATCGACAACAGGAATCTCATCAACAGGGACAACAACGTCATCATCGACCGGAATCTCAACAGGAGGAATAGCAACATCATCATCAATCGGAGCCCCGCCATCCGGGTCATCCTCAGGGGGACCCTCGATGAAGAGACCGACGTCAGCGTCCGACGTATCGTCAAGAGGTAGATCCTCAGCAGGAAAAGCAGCAAGAGGAATAGGTGCAGGGATCTGAGCAAGAGGTAGATCCCCGTCAAGAAAACCATCAGCTAAAGGTAAATCATCTCCGAAATCCGGTAGGGCGAAGGGCTGGAAGTCATCAGTGTCATCAGATAGTATCTCTGGGTCTGAAGCAATCTCATCGTCCGAGACTATAGCTATCGGGTCTATCGTATCTGATACGCCACCCTCCGAAGAAGATGACATAATGTCTGTAATAACACAACCACACATATGTACATATATCAATGAACATCAAATAAGCACGTAGGTAATAACAATGTAAGCATGTATACAATCCTAGTCTTCCCAAGACTATCCTACCCAGCCTCTTAGACTGAACTACTTAGTCTCTCAGACTAAAACTCCCCAGTTTCCCAAACTAAACTACCTAGTCTCTCAGACTAACTCCATGGTCTCTAAGACCAACTTTCCCAGTCTCTAAGACTAAATCCCTGGTCTCTAAGACCAAATTTCCCCAGTCTCTAAGACTGACTCCCTGGTCTCTAAGACCAAATTTCCCCAGTCTCTAAGACTGAACTCCCTCAGTCTATAAGACTGAATTATAAACATACCCTTTTGAAATGTGTATTTGTGCCTTTTATTTGAAAAAATGTTTGTTCCCTGGATCTGGACGTTTTGTGTATGCAATGTAAAAATGTTTTAAAAATGTTTTCGTGAGAGCCCTGATGATCATAGTGTAGACTCGAGAAAGAATCCTAGTTCGCTATGATCGAGGCTCTGATACCAAGCTGTCACACCCTGACTTTTGCGGAAGCGTGGTTTATTTGGTGTGACTTCTTAATACCATAGCAACAATCATAACAATGCTATATGATAAAAAAAACACAAGATGTTTATCCATTAATAAAGTTTAGAAACTACCATAATACCATTATTTGAAAACATCAATACCGAATTAAGTTACAAACCATGACGAGTTCACAAGGACTCAACAAAAGTACTTAAATAAAACCTGAGTTTAGAATTATGTTTTCCGTCCAGGAAAGGAATACACCCTCTAAACTCAACAACCCTAGATAACATCTTTTATTCAAACGCAGCTTGACACATGCATACCCCGCCAGATCCACTAGTTTCCTGAAATACATGTAGTTTGAAAAATCAACAAAAGTTGAGCGAGTTCATGTGTAAGTATATGTGAATAAACCTTTAAAGTATGTCTTGTATGTATGAATGTCCCTGGTATGTAGCAATAAGGAAAAAGAGATCACCAATGGGTTGCAAAGCCACTGGTATGTGTGAAACGGTGCAGGAAGTACTCAAACCTAGCAAACTTGTCTTCGGGAATAAGACATAGTCACCACATGGGCCACCCTGGTCCGCATGGGTGTAGGCTCGCTACACCCAAATAGATGTATCACTCATGTCTTTCGGTCCTACGACGAGGATTAATGGCCTTAAGTGTTATACCCACCTTTCACATGATCTAAGTAGTAAACCCTCCTTAAGCTAACCATACCATGTATAAAAATGTCTGTAATAATTGTAACATGTATTTCACCCCCGAAGTATAAAACTGAAAACAGTTAAAAAAAGGGGGGACATGAACTCACAGTAGTGCGTCTTCTGTACCGTCAACTCAAACTCTGTCAGCTACACGACAACCTACAGTGTACTAACGTCTATTAGACGAACAGGCCGTGCCTTGGCTTAGAGTTTAATGTTTTGCGTCGCGTTTCTTAAGTTTCCCAATATTATTCCAAGTATAATTATTCATCAAAATAATAATCATTTTAACTTTGAATTATATTTAGTTTTGGAATATTTGTCTAATCAATATTTTTGAATTAATACTTCTCAAGTATTTTAACTTCGTATTTCCTTCCCAAGGATATTGTAGTTTCGAAACAATATATTTTTAAGTCCCACTTAGAAAATATATATAACTTATTCGGCAAAAATAATGTATTCCAAAATATACATATTTTTTCCCAAAAATAATATATTTTCACTTCTTTAGTTTCCAAAATAATATTTTGCCAAAAATATGTGTAAGAGTATTTTCCGAAACATTTTATAAGTTACGTTTTTGCGTTCGGTTTCACAATATCAAGCGTGTAACTTTAATATTTATTCCTTGTATTTTTTGGTATTATTTTGGAGTTGTAAATGTCATGGTAATTTGTAAGTTATATTATTTTACCCTAAAATAATATAACTATTCCACAAAGTAAACAAATATTCACACAAGTGTCTTAGTATAAAATATATATTCTAAATATATATTTACCCATTTTATTTACAAAAATCCACCTCCGTTACTTTGTATTTTTGTAACAAAACCTATGGCAAATTTTACTTTGAAGAATAAAGTTAAAAACATATTTGCAAACACTTGTTAGAAAATAATTTCTAAGTGTTGGAATTTTTAGAAATTTTCGCCATAGTTTCCTTTGTAAATGGAGGTGTGCATGCTATTAAGCATATCCTTTTCTTTTCCAAAAATCATTCAACCCATCAACAAACATACTCTAAACAATATTACACTTACCAAGTGCAAAACTATTCCATTTATAATACAACATGAACTTGATGCTTTACAAAAACGCGTAGTATCTTGGTAAAGCGTTTAGTGGCCTTAGTTACTTCCCAAAATATATTTACTTTTGTTAAAATCTCATTCTCGGGATTTCTAGATGTTTACAACTTGTGAACTCATTTTACAAAAATATTTATTTACAACATCTTCTTGTTTTACTAGCCTTCCTACACTTATTTTATTTCCAAAAATAATGTAAGTGCAAGCAAAGTTATGATCTTTCAAAAACCGTCTTTTAAACTTGGTTTTCTTTAGAGAATCATTTGTAAATCTCGGATCTACATGATCACCAACTCACTTTGTTTACTTATATTTCAAGAACCATCTTTATTTATCATGTTCATATTTTTTTTATTAGAAGATGATTATGTTATGCAAACACATAATCATCTCCTAATCTTGTTAAATCATGTTTCTAATCATCATCTAACAAGTTCCATCGGATGATCAATCATCATATTACTAGAAATCAACAATCAATCATCAACATATTTAAAACAACCACATTTTAACATTATTTCAGCATGTTTCATCTTTGTGTTTCAAGATTCAAGTGTAGGTTCTTTTAGTGTTCATATGATTTCATCATAATATAATCTTTAACCACTAAAAACATGAAGTAAACAAGAGTTTAAAGAAGTCTTACAACTAGCTTAAAGATAGGGAAGATCAATGGAGAAAATGAGTGGATAAAAGCTTGTGGTAGAGGTCCTTCAAGATCCGAGCTCACCAAACCTTCTAAATCACCTTGTATCACCTTGTAGTGCACTTGGATTAGTTGGGTTGAATTGGAAAATGGTGGGTGTCCAAGAGGGGTGTTTGGTCGTAGCCTTGTAAGAGGGAGAAGGGAGTGAGTTTGTTGGTGATGGTGAAGATGAAGATAAGTATACTTATAATCTTCATGTTCTATTATCCAATGGATTAAGTGTCCCCTTAAGTACAAGCTAAATCACAACAAATCCCAATATGAAGATTTAGGAAGATATGGAGAAGATTTCAGTTGATCTTGGATGTGGGGTCCCTTACTTGTGCCGTAGGTTGTCATGGGGGGGGTTAAATGAAAATTTAAATGGTAAATAGGTGATTAGTAGGGTGTTAAGTGTAATGTCTAATGTTTAGTGTGTTTCATGCTTTATGTAATATGTTAGTGTGCTCGGGAACCACGACTAGCTCAGAAAAAATGAAACAATGTTTCTAGCAATATTTTAGTGTTCCAGGTAATGTCCGATTGATCGGTTAGATACCGTTCCATTAAAGTGCTAAGTTATTCCGTATAGTGTCCCTTATGTAACTTTTATTGACACTTTTAATTCCCGACACTTAGGAAAGCATACAGGACCATTTTGCCATATTTTTGCACATTTCTAGCATGTTAAAATGCTGAATTTTAATGATTAATGCAGAATTCTGCACTTAGAGTGGGTTTTAGGCACTTTCCGGCACTTAAACTATCACCTAGTGACGCAGTTTTGTGATCCTTACTTCCCTACACATTATACTAGTGTGATTCTTTGTTTTTGGCTCATACTGGGTCTCAAAACACTGTCTGTCTATGTACTGAACCCCGTTAGCATATTCCTGATTTATCTGGTAACTGTGCTAACTGTGTTTTGTGCATCATGTATGTCAAATAAGTTTGTATGAAGTAATGGTGTGACAGTATGTAATATGTGATGCACATGTAAGTAGGATGCAATATTCAGAAAGCAATACAAGCATTTAGTTGTAATTCAACACAGTCATTTAAGCACAAATTATTATTTAACCATTGTACGGAAACATGCAAATTTGACAGTTGTCACATTCTCCCCCTGTTAAGAAAATTTTGTCCTTGAAATTTATACTACCTTAACTCCTTAGGGTTACATTATTCGTGTATGTATATGAATAATACTGAGGTAGATATCGACAAAACCGAATCAAAATTCATTCGAATCAAGCGAAACCAAGGGTAGCTTGCCATGTTAAGACCCTAATGGTCATAGGGTATGTCTCTCAGAATTTGATGTTAAAGAACGCAGGATGTATAGAGGTATAATCTAGGGTAACTTAGTTCACAGGGTGTCACCAAGGGGTTTTGACCAGCGGATTCTCAATTCAATCGGTCATAATATACAATCGAACGTTTACAACCATAGCACCTGCTATACGAACTCAAAATCGACAACTTGAATATGCCAATGATCTGTCAACTTTCGAATGAAAGAATGGTAAGGATTAGTGTGTTGACATTCTTGAATTTCGAAAATACACCGAATGAAATACAAGCGAATAGGGTGTATCCTTGTCGTAATTTGCAGTCGCATCAGGAATGTTTAAGCGTTAAGTAAAAGAGTATGTATAGTTTTGCGTGAAACGGTTGACCATGATTAGCACAAGCTACAAGTTTGTAATGACACCACAAGGTGTCGTAATGACATAATTCAAATATAGTGGTGACTGAACAAGTTCACTGTGTCTGAAATCAAAGGGAAGTGTATTGAAGCAATCTGAAGATTTGATTCACACAATGTCATAGAGTTCTCAATTGGATACGAAGCATCAAAGAATCACTATTTCCGATCGAAGGTGAAAAAGTACAAGTATCGCAAAGCATTCGATTGATAATGAAAGAATCGTTAGGAGGTACACCGTGATATAAAATGAATCTATGTACCATCGTCTTAACACCAACTGTGTTGAGACTGTTTTAATTGTGATAAACAAAACGGATTTAGAACAAGTCAATAATTAAATCCGTGTATGAGGTGCGTAACAAAATTAGTGAAAGCTTTAGTTTTGTGAAAGTATCACCACAAGGTGTCGAGTCTAACAAACGATTTAGCGGAGTCGTAGACCAAACAACTTTACTACGACTCGAAGCAAAAAGACCTTTTGCAAAATATGAATACGGTGCTCTCAATACATCATATGGCATTTTAGATTGAACATGCGGAATGGATAAGTTCAAGCAAATGAACTTGGTAACCTGACAATAAATGTATATCTCAATGAGGGTATCTCAGCATGGTTACGAAGATAAACCATGAATGTAACTTGAAAGAAATGAAGTCTAAAGAAAGTGTGTTGACTTGATAACAAGGAGGTCAACAATTTCAATAACGTAGGTTAAACCAACAATTAGCTTTGGCAAAATAATATGTGAGCTTCAGTGAAGCGTTTATTCGAAGCGAAACCTCATGCGTAGCAGATGGTGCATGCGTAACATATAGGTTTTCAAGTAATGAAACAATGAGTATGAAGAAATGATCAAGTATCGAAGCAAATGCGTGTTCGCTCTCAGCGAAGAAAATTAACGCGATGCAACTACCATTAAGGGGAGTAGAGGTGCAAATATCTACCTGATAGAAGTAAAAGTGAAGATTTCAACAAAATAAGTTGGAGCACTGTCTGTTTGGTTCACTGAAATAGCATAAATGTCAGGATAATGGGGTTCGCTTGAGTCAACAGGTGTAGTTCCTAAGCAACTTTTACGAGTTTTGACCTGGGTCCACAAAGGTCCTAAGTACAGGTTTCCTAGGTTTACAAAGTTTCATATTTTGCGTAAAACTGTTGTGCAGGAATCAAACTTTTCGTGCCGGTTTAAAACAGGTTATTGTCCCACAATTCCCTGGTATACTTTCCTCTTTAATTCACATATAACGACACTCAATTATCGAACAGTCTTAAAATAGTAGTTGGGTCCTCATAGTTAGTTAAATAAATAATTCATTGACCCTCATCAAGAGTCACCGACTCTTGTTGGTTAGCTTGTCCGGCTCCGGGTAGTTGACGCTCCTTTGAAAATCATTGTCCTTCCTCTTGACGAGCGAAACCGGGGTTACTCAGAACGGGAACTTGGTCTGCTAGCTTCCTTCTCTATCATCTATTGAAGCTACAATGTCAATCCTTGCCTTTCCAAAGGTGTAAGTCGCTAAGGTCCATTGACTGCAGGCGCGGCGCCTGGAGTTAAATTGATGCGAAATTTGACTCGTCGTTGAGGAGATGATTCTGGAAAGCCTTCGGGGAAATCTTCAGGATATCCCCTTATCACAGGGACATCTTCGAGTGTTTGGTTCTTCGGCTCCCTTGTCCACGACAATGAGCCAAGAAGGCAACGCATTCTGTGCGCGAAATTCTCGTTCCTCGAAGCACTAGTAATTTGTAGAGGCGTATCCTGCTTCATGAGTCACGTTTGCTTCGTCGCTTATCATCGGGGTGCGGATAACAACCACCGTTCTATTGCTCGATAATCGGTCCATCCCAGTCATCACGTAGAGGATTTTCATTAACTAGTTCTATCGAGTGCGGGTCATCTAACTTAACCCTCTACTAAACCAAGTATATTCTTAAATTCATGAGATACGAAGCTATGGTCGGCACTAGTATCAAATAATATGGATGCAACATTTTTTTTTGTTGATAGAGAATGTACCAGTAACCACATCTGGATCCTCGCATGCTTCACAAGCTCCGATGTTGGATGCTCCTTCACGGCCTTGGTTAATCTCTTTTGGGCAATCTTTCCGAAAGTGCCCCACGTTTCCACATCTGTAGCAGCCCGGACCCTTATCATTATTATTTCCGCCTTGGCTGTTGTCACCACTTCCTCCTTTTATGGGACTCTTTGCCCAACAGGCATCCTTGTTGTGTTTCCACTTTCCACATCTACCGCACTTTGGCTTCTTGCATCGACCCTCATGGTGAAATTTGCACTTTTCACATTTCGGCTTGGTTCCCAAGTAAATCTTATCATCGGCTTGATGGTTGTTAGGGCAATCTTTCTTGTAATGTCCTTTGTCCCCATAGTCAAAACAACCTCGAATATGTTTTTGTTCATCATTGGCCCCATTTCGATAGTCGTTGTTGCCGTTGTTTGCTTCATGATTTCCGTCGCCATCTTGACCTTTGATTCCTTGTCCCGTACCACTCTGACACGTCTCCGTGATATGCCTTTCTTTGTCGCAGACATTACTTCTTCCCTCCCTACATGGCCCAGCGTGATGAAATGGGCAGTGATTGCACTTAGGTAGGATGCCCCTGTATTCCTTTCCCTTTTTGGCCTTGTTCTTGTTATTTGCCCGATAACCTCCTTGGAATTCACTGAGCTTCCTTTTGTTCTTTTCAGATGACTCTACCGGAGTTTTCTTCTTCACGTCGGGGGTTGAAAGTCTTTCCAATCTAAGTGCTTCCTTAGTGAGCGCCAGACTCATCATATATGCAACCATCGTTGTTGGTGGCATTGATGCCATCATCAAGCTCAAGGCTTGAGGCGCCAGTTCCCAAATGGATTGCTCCATTCTCTTCAATTCGGGTTCCACTAGGTACGGAACGACTCGCGACAAATCATGAAACCTCTGCACGTGCTCCACCACTTTTGGACCTTCCATCTTTAGCTTCCAGAATTTGAATTCCAGCTTCTGGATCTCCATCTGAGAACAATACTCCTTACGCATCATTTCCTTCAGCTCACTCCATGTTAACGCATATGCTGCAATCTCGCCCATTACTCGAACCCTAAGGTTCCACCATAACAGAGCCTCATCTTGAAGCAATCCGGAAACGTATGGGACTTGTTGCTCTAGCGTACAACCGCTCATTCGTACAACAGCATCCACATTCTCAACCCATTTTACAAAAGCTATGGCACCTCCAGTGCCACCGTAGTTCAGGGGTTTGCATTCTAGAAACTGTTTGTAGGTACAACCTGTACCCAAGCAATCATCATCACAGTATGTATTAGCAAAGCACATTGGGGATTTTCCAAACGTGTTGTAATGCGTCTTGGATGACTTAAACATTACCGTTAGGTGGGTCATTCCTTGAGGTACCTTCGCTGCATTTGTAGTGAAGAACCTCGTGCCGAGCTATGACTCGTGAGGCGTGCGCTTGACATTCTGCCACGGTCAGTCGAATGATCTCTTGATGAGACATCTTCTAGGAAGAAGTTCGGGTTAGTTAGGTCTCGTCTGTTCAAGGAATGTAAATAGTTGTTTGGAGATCATATGTATATGCACGTATTAAATCATCATGTCAACACATCAAGCAACAACATACTCATGGTATAAGCAAGTAAATGGAATCATGTCTAATGGGAGTATAACAAACAAACACGTATATCACAATCATATCACATTCCTGTTATATTGGTAGCACGTTTAACGAGAGCATTATAATTAGGCTTTCATTAAGCAGGTAAGCACATTGCATCATAATCATAGCATAAACAAGTAATCCAACAAGGCATGTAATGAGAATGTTGCGATTGAGCTATCATATAACAAGACCACAGTACAGTTTACAAGTTTCACAATTGTATCATACATCAAAAGAGACTAAGGGTCACATCACCCTTGTCTGAATCGTCTAACAATCTACAACAACCAAAAGTCAAATGTCAAGGTCAAAATGTGGTCTTCAAAAGCTGTGCAATCAGGCTCAATAGCTGGATTCTCATCAAAAGTAATGCTACCTGCATCAAACCAAAAACCTCAAGCTGATGGGGGAGGAGGAGGAGGTGGAAGAATGAAGAGCAAACGACGCAAATGCACCAAATCCCCCTCGAGCGCATGAATAATACGCAACAAACAAGCAATCTGATGCTCCATAGTCAAAAATCGGATGACGAAATCCGGGTAAGGAAATAGGGGAGCAGGTGGGACAGCAAACTGTGACGGACCAGCAAAAGGTGGAGGACGCGGGATCCTCTTGATCTCAGCGACTCTCCGACTCAACATGTCCTGCTGTAGCTGCAGGGATAAGAGTATATCATTCGTAGAGTACCCAACGTGAAAGGGATGATACGGATCTGATAAAGGCATGACGTTGGGCGAAGACCACATGAATGGCTCGCCCGTGGGTGCAAAAGAAGAAGCCATATGTGGAAACGGTGGCATGAACTGATCGGCACTTGACACAAAAGGTATGTGAGTGTGCTGCTGACTGGAAGGTCCTTCCCCTGGACGGGGAAGAGCAATGTCTTGGAGAAATGTAACTGGTAGATCCGTGCGGTGCACATCAGTCTCATGAGGATGAAAGGGAGCGATACCAAAGGGTGCATGAACAGGTGCAGCTGGGGGAGTAACTGGTCTGACAAAAGGGGGTAGTCGTCATCAGCCTCAATCCACCCATTACGGGTGTGAGCATATCTAGGGTCAACGTGTGTAGCAAAAGGGGCGCAATCAACAAATACAGGTATAGGGTCAGGCAGAGGTGCAACAACTGGGACATCAACAACTGGTCGTGCAACGACTGGAGCATCAATAATGGGTGGTGCAATGACAGGTACATCAACAGGGACAGGGTCGTGCACAGGTAAAGGGTCGTGAGCAAAAACGGGCTCTGGTGCTATCTCAGGCTCTGGGTCAGCGAGAGTAAGCTCATGATCAGCGGGTATGTCAAGAAGCTGATCATCAGGAATAACAGGTGCCTCAACAGGCTGCTCCTCAGGGATAAACTCCATCTCATGGTCTGGATCATAATCATGTGGGAAGTCAGGGATGAACCCAAAACCCAGCTGCGGAACGATAGGATCCATCTCATCATTAAACTCAGGACCAGACTCAAAATCATGTGGCGAATCGGGTGCTGCTGACATAGCAGTGTCGGAATCAGTGTCTGTGGGATATCGATGTAATCCCAGTGCATGAAGAGTAGAAGATAACATAGACTCAAACGAATCGGGACCAGACGAATCGTGACCAGACTGGTCAGATAAAACCTCCATAACAGGAACCTCGATAGGAATAACAATGGCATCGACAACAGGAATCTCATCAACAGGGACAACGACGTCATCATCGACCGAAATCTCAACAGGAGGAATAGCAACATCATCAATTGGAGCCCCGCCATCCTGGTCATCCTCAGGGGGACCCTCGATGAAAAGACCGACGTCATCGTCCGACATATCGTCGAGAGGTAGATCCTCTACAGGAAAAGCAGCAAGAGGAATAGGTGCAAGGATCTGAGCAAGAGATAGATCCCCGTCAAGAAAACCATCAGCTAAAGGTAAATCATCTCCGAAATCCGGTAGGGCGAAGGGCTGGAAGTCATCAGTGTCATCAGATAGTATCTCTGGGTCTGAAGCAATCTCGTCGACCGAGACTATAGCTATCGGGTCTATCGTATCTGATACGCCACCCTCCGAAGAAGATGACATAATGTCTGTAATAACACAACCACATATATGTACATATATCAATGAACATCAAATAAGCACGTAGGTAATAACAATGTAAGCATGTATGCAATCCTAGTCTTCCCAAGACTATCCTACCCAGCCTCTCAAACTGAACTACTTAGTCTCTCATACTAAAACTCCCTAGTTTCCCAAACTGAACTACCCAGTCTCTCAGAATAACTCCCTGGTCTCTAAGACCAACTTCCCCAGTCTCTAAGACTAAATCCCTGGTCTCTAAGACCAAATTTCCCCAGTCTCTAAGACTGACTCCCTGGTCTCTAAGACCAAATTTCCCCTGTCTCTAAGACTGAACTCCCTCAGTCTCTAAGACTGAATTATAAACATACCCTTTTGAAATGTGTATTTGTGCCTTTTATTTGAAAAAATGTTTGTTCCCTGGATCTGGACGTTTTGTTTTTTCATGTAAAAATGTTTTAAAAATGTTTTCGTGAGAGCCCTGATGATCATAGTCTAGACTCGAGAAAGAATCCTAGTTCGCTATGATCGAGGCTCTGATACCAAGCTGTCACACCCTGACTTTTGCGGAAGCGTGGTTTATTTGGTGTGACTTCTTAATACCATAGCAACAATCATAACAATGCTATATGATAAAAAAACACAAGATGTTTATCCATTAATAAAGTTTAGATACTACCACAATACCATTATTTGAAAACATCAATACCGAATTAAGTTACAAACCATGATGAGTTCACAAGGACTCAACAAAAGTACTTAAATAAAACCTTAGTTTAGAATTATGTATTCCGTCCAGGAAAGGAATACACCCTCTAAACTCAACAACCCTGGATAACATCTATTATTCAAACGCAGCTTGACACATGCATACCCCGCCAGATCCACTAGTTTCCTGAAATACATGTAGTTTGAAAAATCAACAAAAGTTGAGCGAGTTCATGTGTAAGTGTATGTGAATAAACCTTTAAAGTATATCTTATATGTATGAATGTCCCGGGTATGTAGCAATAAGGAAAAAGGGATCACCAATGGGTTGCAAAGCCACTGGTATGTGTGAAACGATGCAGGAAGTACTCAAACCTAGCAAACTTGTCTCCGGGAATAAGACATAGTCACCACATGGGCCACCCTGGTCCGCATGGGTGTAGGCTCGCTACACCCAAATAGATCTATCACTCATGTCCCTCGGTCCTACGACGAGGATTAATGGCCTTAAGTGTTATACCCACCTTTCACATGATCTAAGTAGTAAACCCTCCTTAAGTTAACCATACCATGTATAAAAATGTCTGTAATAATTGTAACATGTATTTCACCCCCGAAGTATAAAACTGAAAACAGTTAAAAGAAAAAGGGGGACATGAACTCACAGTAGTGCGTCTTCTGTACCGTCAACTCAAACTCTGTCAGCTACACGACAACCTACAGTGTACTAACGTCTATTAGACGAACGGGCCGTGCCTTGGCTTAGAGTTTAATGTTTTGCCTCGCATTTCTTAAGTTTCCCAATATTATTCCAAGTATAATTATTCGTCAAAATAATAATCATTTTAACTTTGAATTATATTTAGTTTTGGAATATTTGTCTAATCAATATTTTTGTATTAATACTTCTCAAGTATTTTAACTTCGTATTTCCTTCCCAATGATGGGGGTATTAATACATGTATATTGTAGTTCCGAAACAATATATTTTTAAGTCCCACTTAGAAAAAATATATAACTTATTCGTCAAAAATAATTTATTCCAAAATATACATATTTTTTCCCAAAAATAATATTTTTTCACTTCTTTAGTTTCCAAAATAATATTTTGCCAAAAATATGTGTAAGAGTATTTTCCGGAACATTTTATAAGTTACGTTTTTGCGTTCGGTTTGACAATATCAAGCGTGTAACTTAAATATTTATTCCTTGTAATTTTTGGTATTATTTTGGAGTTGTAAATGTCATGGTAATTCGTAAGTTATATTATTTTACCCTAAAATAATATAACTATTCCACAAAGTAAACAAATATTCACACAAGTGTCTTAGTATAAAATATATATTCTAAATATATATTTACCCATTTTATTTACAAAAATCCACCTCCGTTACTTTGTATTTTTGTAACAAAACCTATGGCAAATTTTACTTTGAAGAATAAAGTTAAAAACATATTTGCAAACACTTGTTAGAAAATAATTTCTAAGTGTTGGAATTTTTAGAAATTTTCGCCATAGTTTCCTTTGTAAATGGAGGTGTCCATGCTATTAAGCATATCCTTTTCTTTTCCAAAAATCATTCAACCCATCAACAAACATACTCTAAACAATATTACACTTACCAAGTGCAAAACTATTCCATTTATAATACAACATGAACTTAATGCTTTACAAAAACGCGTAGTATCTTGGTAAAGCGTTTAGTGGCCTTAGTTACTTCCCAAAATATATTTACTTTTGTTAAAATCTCATTCTCGGGATTTCTAGATGTTTACAACTTGTGAACTCATTTTACAAAAATATTTATTTACAACATCTTCTTGTTTTACTAGCCTTCCTACACTTATTTTATTTCCAAAAATAATGTAAGTGCAAGCAAAGTTATGATCTTTCAAAAACCGTCTTTTAAACTTGGTTTTCTTTAGAGAATCATTTGTAAATCTCGGATCTACATGATCACCAACTCACTTTGTTTACTTATATTTCAAGAACCATCTTTATTTATCAAGTTCATATTTTTTTTATTAGAAGATGATTATTTTATGCAAAGACATAATCATCTCCTAATCTTGTTAAATCATGTTTCTAATCATCATCTAACAAGTTCCATCGGATGATCAATCATCATATTACTAGAAATCAACAATCAATCATCAACATATTTAAAACAACCACATTTTAACATTATTTCAACATGTTTCATCTTTGTGTTTCAAGATTCAAGTGTAGGTTCTTTTAGTGTTCATATGATTTCATCATAATATAATCTTTAACCAGTAAAAACATGAAGTAAACAAGAGTTTAAAGAAGTCTTACAACTAGCTTAAAGATAGGGAAGATCAATGGAGAAAATGAGTAGATAAAAGCTTGTGGTAGAGGTCCTTCAAGATCCGAGCTCACCAAACCTTCTAAATCACCTTGTATCACCTTGTAGTGCACTTGGATTAGTTGGAATTGGAAAATGGTGGGTGTGCAAGAGGGGTGTTTGGCCGTAGCCTTGTAAGAGGGAGAAGGGAGTGACTTTGTTGGTGATGGTGAAGATGAAGATAAGTATACTTATAATCTTCATGTTCTATTATCCAATGGATTAAGTGTCCCCTTAAGTACAAGCTAGATCACAACAAATCCCAATGTGAAGATTTAGGAAGATATGGAGAAGATTTGAATTGATCTTGGATGTGGGGTCCCTTACTTGGGCCGTAGGTTGTCATGGGGGGGGGGTTAAATGAAAATTTAAATGGTAAATAGGTGATTTGTAGGGTGTTAAGTGTAATGTCTAATATTTAGTGGGTTTATGCTTTATGTAATATGTTAGTGTGCTCGGGAACCATGACTAGCTCAGAAAAAGTGAAACAATGTTTCTAGCAATATTTTACTGTTCCAGGTAATGTCCGGTTGTTCGGTTAGATACCGTTCCGTTAAAGTGCTAAGTTATTCCGTATAGTGTCGTTTATGTAACTTTTTGTGACACTTTTAATTCTCGACACTTAGGAAAGCATACAGGACCATTTTGCCATATTTTTGCACATTACTAGCATGTTAAAATGCTGAATTTTAATGATTAATGCAGAATTCTGCACTTAGAGTGGGTTTTAGGCACTTTCCGACACTTAAACTATCACCTAGTGACGCAGTTTTGTGATCCTTACTTCCCTACACATTATACTAGTGTGATTCTTTGTTTCTGGCTCATACTAGGTCTCAAAACACTGTCTGTCTATGTACTGAACCCCGTCAGCATATTCCTGATTTACCTGGTAACTGTGCTAACTGTGTTTTGTGCATCATGTATGTCAAATAAGTTTGTATGAAGTAATGGTGTGACAGTATGTAATATGTGATGCACATGTAAGTAGGATGCGGTATTCAGAAAGCAATACAAGCATTTAATTGTAATTCAACACAGTCATTTAAGCAAAAATTATTATTTAACCATTGTATGGAAACATGCAAATTTGACAGTTGTCACATTTTTCCCTAGCACTCACAAGTCGACGCGGTCCCTCCTCTTCTCGAAGCTCTATATGGATCTGAAACATCACCTCTCTCGATCTGGTTCACTCGCATGCCGCTAGTCTCGGTTAGTATTTGATTCTAGTTTTGAGTAATAGTGATTGTTGATTTTGGTGGTGTTATAAATGTTAGTATTGTAAGGTGTAGGGATTCATTTACATGTTAACATAAATCGGACAAATTGATGTGACTAAGTAAATCGGATAAACTGATTTGATTAATGATCGATGATAATTCTGATTATTAGATAACGATTCAGATTTACTTGATGTTAATATCCATATACTTGATTTGGGAGTTATCGATTGTTCTTGATCATGTGTGGTTATATGAACAAAATATTAGGGTTCCTATGAACATGAATAGTAATCGATTAAATCGTAATGTTTGATCTGATTGGAAAACTGCCAAACGTGTTAGCAACTGTAACGGTTGGAAATAAGGAAATCATAACTATCTGTTGAGGGCAGCGACGAAAGACCCCCCCTCCCCACGAAGAAGATAACTCGACGAAGAACTGGTTCTTCGTTGACTGTCTTTTGACGAAGAACTAGGGTTCTTCGTCACACTCATTCTCGACGAAGAATGGTTCTTCGCCATGAGAGCATCCCACGAAGAACTGGTTCTTTGTGAAGATGTTGCAAGGGAGCAAAACAAACAGAACAGTTTAATCAGCAAACAAACTAATATGCATACTGCACATAACGAGCTGTCGTGTCGACATAACGAAACTGTAACGAGTCGTGTCCACATAACATGTGTCAACATAAGGTTTTGAATAGTTATAAAATTGTATTTGTGGCATGTTAATACTAATTATGAATGAAGAACCTGATTTGGCTCGTGTGAGTAGCAAACTCACCTGTTAAGTGTGGTTATGTGACATACACATGAGTTGAGGACTTATATTAGATTTGAGTACTTGCTATGTGTTATACGATGATCTTTGCGGTGAATACAATCTGTGAAAATACATGATTTAATAATTAGGAAACTGATTTTTATGGATAACTACTGTTTGGAACATGAACTTGTGTTACGAACGCGTATGAAATCTAAACGTTTGCTATGTGTTACGTGACAATGGTGTTACATGTGATTTGTTGAATACGTGATCTGGATATGTGTTTACGAAACTGATGATTTTGGTAACCACAGTAGGGTTTGGTTGACCAACTTGGAACGGGTAATGTAACGTAACATACCGAGCAGTCTAAGGTGAGTTCACTTCTCTTGAGCATGCGTCCCGGTGGGTGGGACAATCAAACGGGTATTCCTGAGAGGAATAAGTCTTTTCTGGGTAAAAACTGAATGTTAGATAATACACTCAATTCCTATCACCTTAAGTCCCATCTGCTACCGAATAGTTACCTGAGAGGTAATGGGGTATTAGTTGATAGCGCTATCAGGCTTGGCAACCTCACACCGTACCTGAGAGGATGGGCGTGAACTAATGACCTTAATCATGACCAATGCTATGATAGGGGGGCATTGGGGACGGGCAAACAATCTGACACCATCTTGTACGGTACTCGAGTTATTATCAACATTATTTTCGAAATTGTTATTAAACTGGACTAATCACTGGGTAACTAAGTGTTTGCTAAAAACTGTGAACTCACAACGCTGTGAACTCATCAGCGTTGTCTGATACACTTGTTTGCATGCTTGCATGTTATAGATATGTGGAACGTGGAACTTGCTATCTGGGAAGCTGGAGTGGTCATGGGTCGAGACACATGGAAACATGAGACGAGTCTAATAACTTTCATACGCTTGGTTTATGAAATACATAACTAATGATTTATGCTTCCGCTGAAAACATTGAGTTATACTTTATGTGATGTAACACTTTATCTTAATGAATGAAAGTTTTTATTTAAAATCTTGTTTGAGTTCAATGTTATTGGTGGCTAGATCCTGGTACGTCACATGCCTCGCGGGGGTTTCTGCTTGGGGTATTTTTGGGGGTGTGACACATGAGTCGGTTATACAATTTGTCCAAGTTGTACTTGTATATGGGCTCTGAAGCAGAGTCGCACACTCTCCGCCAGTACGACAGAAACTTCTCCCAATCTAATTTATTGAACCCTTGGTTGAAATGTTTACATATATTTTGTTCGATGTGAAATCGGCATAGAAACCTAGACGCGTTCGGGAATACTTTAGCACACGCGTTAATTTGGGCTAGCTCTCTATCCGTGACAATCACACGCGGCATCATACATTCATGCAACATTGACTTGATCCGCTCAAGCACCCACACAAAGCTATCCCTTCGTTCTTTGCAAATAACGGCATGTGCGATACAAGAAGACTTGTTGGTCGACGTCAAACCCACAACCTAGACAAATGGCATGTCGTAGATGTTTGATTTGTAGGTCGCGTCGATCAACAGCACGTGCGGGAATGCACGCCACATAGTGATTGAATAAGGATGAACAAAGAAAAGCTCTGTTACGACATCTGTTTTGGGTTCCTGTCGGGTGTCGTAAATGAATCGGTTTTCATGTAGCATGCTTTCCAGTGCCTGCATGGGAGTCTTTCCGTCCATCAATGATGCTCTAATTTTTTGTACCGCATTTTGCACGTCTTTCTGAACATGAGGGATGTCGGGAAACTGCTTTCTTAGGGTTTGAAATATGTTACGTGGCTCCATGTTTTGAGCAGTTAGCTGCTCCACTAGCTTGTGTTCGACTTCAATAAATCTTCGCACACTAGCGTGGCCCAAGAGACTCATCGTAAGTTCGTGGTTATGATTTGGGTTATCAACTTTTAACTCCCACGTGTCATTTGTTACGTCCCGCATAGCGAGTAATGAAAATGAGCAACCAATTTTTTTTACTACCAGCTTTCCTAACTGTTGCTTTACTACGGTGCTCACCACTACGGTCGCACACAAGCCATACCATCCCCGTACTACCAGCAATATTTTTCGATCGGCGGGTAACGATTACGTAACTATTCTCCTTTCCCATTGCTTGTACCCAATTCTTCAAAATCAGTAAGAGACATGAAACGCTAATAAACAGTTACGTTATTAACAATATTAATATTAATAATTAATTAACAATAATACGTATTTTAACAACAATGCGAATATTAACAATATTAACAATAACAATAATAATAATAATAATAATAATAATAATAATAATAATAATAATAATATAATAACAATAATAATAATAATATAAACAGAAACAATATAATTTTAAAAACAATAATAATAACAATTATAATAATTATAATATTAACAGTAACAATATAATTTTAACAATAATAATAATAATAATTATAATATTGACAATAGTTATATAATTTTAACAATAATTATAATAATTATAATATTAATAGTAACAGTATAATTTTAAGAATAATAATAATAGTTATAATTTTAACAACAATAACAATAATAATTATAATATTGACAATAGTTATATAATTTTAACAATAATAATAATTATAATAATTTTAACAACTATAATAATTATTATAATATTAAGAATTATAACAAAAATACAAATATTCATAATAATAATAATAACAATATAATTTTAACAATAATATTAATAATAAAAATACCAATATAATTTTAACAATAATAATAATTATTCTAAGAATAATACAAATATTAATGTGATACCTCATGTATTTGAAACGGATTTCCCGGGGTAGATGGTTGATAATCATCATACAATGGTGTATTATGAGGCTCATAACCGTATCCTCCGTATCTATCCGAACTATCTTGTTGCACGTCAGAAACTTCACCCCCGTATCCGTAACCCGGATACGATTGTTGCGTCGGGTAATATGGTTCATCAACAGGTGCATTATCAGCACCGTATCCTACGTATCCATCAGATTACCTTGTTGCACGTACGGAGATTCATACCCGTATCCGTAATCCAGATACACTTGATGCATCGGGTAATATAGTTCATCAACAGGTGGAGTCGGAGTCTCGTGCAAGTCTGGCAACTGTATTTTTTGATCAACAGGGACGCCAGACACAACCTCCTCCTCCTCCTCATTAGCATCATTTACTCCCCATGCGTCGTTAGAATAGTGATTAAAGAAATAATTCCCGTCCCAAAATGATGACATTTTAACAATATGGTGTTTGATACAGAGGAAGTGAGTGTATACAGAACAAGTGAAGAAATCGTGTGTTTGAATTCGTAGGCAGAGATGGATGTCTAAATACACTTTTGAATTCACAATCATACGCCTCGTATAGCTCTATACTCTGCGTATAGATTTATTCACGTGCCTAGACAACATCGTATCAATGTCAAATCTGTCTAACATACGCTGCGTATATACCTATATGCATCGTCTACCTTTTTGTACATATACTTCGTATAGATCTATACGCACCGTATGTCAGACAGATTTGACATGGTACTAGGTTTGACTATCTGGTCGTGTACCTACCCCTTACCTACGATGCTTATAGGTCTATACGCAGCATAGAAGGGTAACCCTATACGCTGCATATAGGTCTATACGCAGCGTAGGTAAACCCTAAGTGTGCAGATAGCCAACCAATGTGTGCAGATAGTTTCAGCCTATACTTCAACAATAAAATAAATAACAACAAAAATAAAAATAAAATAACCCAACCCCTCCCCACTCCCATCTTAGATATTAGTGGGTGTTTGGGATTCCTTCTCAAAAGGGACTTATTAACTTATATAAGTCATAAGAGAGAAGTTAGAAATTCTAACTTCTCAAAAATGACTTCTCAACACACAAAATCCTCCAAAATAAGTTAACCCAAACACTCAAAAAACAACTTATTAACTTTTATAAGTCAATAAGTCATAAGTTGCCCCAAAATAAGCTAACCCAAACACCCCCTTAGTACTGTCTAAGTTGGAAAATTGACGAGCTAACATTCAACTTGTAGCTGCACCAATTGGTTTTTCTCCATCTGTTTATCATAACTTGCAGGGTATGTTGCATAGTTTGAGTGGATGGAATGGGAAGGATGGTGATTTTGATTGCGGTTTAGTGAAGAGAAGTTTAGGGTGGGTTAACATGTCAACTGATTATTTGAAAAAAAAAAGTATAAAATACCAGCGAATTGATGGGGTGAGAAGAACAAAGGAATGGTGCTTAATGACCATGGTTATTGGGTTCTATCACCAGTACTAGATCGCCATGACCATGACTTACCAGAATAAATGATCAAATGATCAGTCGTGGGTTCAAACGGTGGTGTGTTTACTAAATAAATGATGTATTGGTCTTACGATCAAAATGCACGGTGTGCGCGTAAACCCAAACAATAAGCATATTAATTATGCATTGTGACTGTTTTGTTTTTTGATGTATGTTATT
Organism: Helianthus tuberosus; assembly: GCA_030545235.1. Taxonomy (NCBI): domain Eukaryota; kingdom Viridiplantae; phylum Streptophyta; class Magnoliopsida; order Asterales; family Asteraceae; genus Helianthus; species Helianthus tuberosus. Next base: position 164,532,673 of record CM060359.1, read on the forward strand.
TCAATTTTATTGTAACATGTGTTATACTCGGGCCCATACAACTTTCGTTGTGTGTTTAATTATTCATATTAGAGAAAATTACAAGAATTGCCCTTTATCATTATGCCAAATTTCACTCTCTATCCTTTACCTTTAGATTTGATGAGATTTATACTTTATGTTTACAAATCTCGCATGTTATGTCCTTTAGGCCTAACCCAGTTATTTTTCCTCATTAAATCTAGTCATGTGCAAGACACATGATGATATTTTTATCAATCTACTTAATTTATTTGTTTTTGCTAAAATAAAAATCAATGTTTTATCCTAACCTATTTTTTTCTCCCTAACTCCATCTCTATAACCTCTCTCTCTCTCTCTCTCTCTCTCTCTCTCTAAAACACCCTAACATTTATCACCCCCACCACACTAGACCTCTACACCCACCACCACCCCATGACCTCTACCTCCACCTCCACAGCTGCCACCACCACCATCTCACCAGACCGCGTTTTTCCCAATTTCTTCGAACATTCTTCGTCTTACGAAATCACCCTCAATCTCCTAAAACACTAACAAAATCACAGATCATCATCCATTATCTCGATCCCCTACAACTAACAAAATCACATATCATCATCCATCACGCACACATAGAAACATCATTTTCATGTCGATTCGTCAACAAAAATGTGTTCCTAAATTATCCCAAACCCTCAATCAAAAACCAAACGTGAATCTGAACCTTTCCGATTCTCTTCAAAAGCAACAATCGTTTTCATCTAGTAGTGAAAATGGTGGCGATTTTGTAAATTACTTGCCACATGATGAAGCGGTCGCCATGGGTTTGTGTAGGTCCCAAGAGGAGGATCTAGAACAACCTTATCCTTGTTATCGAACACACCTGCAAGTGTGGAATCCAAGCGGGTATGCAACCGAGCAAGGAACACACAAAATACAAGAAAAGATTCAAAGTTAAAGCTCACTTGTATAAATTTCAGCAGAGTTTATTTACAAGATAAAACTCTCTCAAAACTCTCATGTGTGTTCTATGTTCTATCTGATCTGCAAGGTCTATTTATAATCAAAGAAGCAGCACACCGAACGAAAGACTCACTGGGCCCATAAACAAGGCCCAAGAAGAACCAAACCCAAGAAGAACATTCTTCTTGCACACTTGCCAGTGAAGAACCAAAACCCAAGAAGAACATTCTTCTTGAACACTTGCCAGCGAACAATCAAACCCAAGAAGAACATTCTTCTTGAGATTGCATGTGAATGGTTCTTCGCATGGTGATGTATTTCATGGCCTTCATGCAGGTTCAAGATCTTTCTTGGCTCATATCAAATGCAGAACTTGAAGACATGATTCTAATAGCTTGAACAATATACACACAAATATCAGTCTGCACACCCGCAACTGATTTACATCAAATACGTAACAATCGTCGTACCGGGTCAAGATAGGAGGATATCTTGACCTTGGTCTTCACTTCGTAACGTTGTCGAACCGAACCGAGTCGCATCCACATAAAATGCATCAACAAACTCCCCCTTGGATGCTGCTCGAAAATTTCATTCTTCACGTTGTCGGATCATCAAAGTCTTCGCGAGTCATAGATAGGGAGTGTATCAACAAACTCCCCCTTGAACGTTGCTCGTGAGACTTTGATCTTCAAATCTTTAGATCTTTGTGGAGTTGATGAGTGGTCAGCTGCAACTCGATCATCTTAACGCTCTGATTGGATCCATGTCGTGTCTTCATTCCAAAGCTTGTCATCCAACATGTTCTCTTTGCCTTTAGCTAGTTCGAATGTCGCATCTACACATACACCAGAGCTAAACGCGTTAGGAGAACAACCTCTTGGAATATAGTTAAGCGACACACATGTGAGCAACTCTCAATCAATTACTGACTGAAAACAGTTTGAAAGTTTAAAAATTTGATCAATTTTAGAATTTTAACTTTCAAAACTTGTTAACTTTGACCGTTTATGAAGATGCAATTGTTTTAGGTTTCGATCAGGTTTCAGGTGGAAAAGACTCGAGTTCCAACATCGGGAAATAAAAAATAAGATAGAAACAAAATCTTTTTGGTTTTTATAAAGTTTATATTAAAACACACCTAAAATCTTTTTGGTATTTTTGAATATTTCAAATGTGAAGACGGAAAGCAGTAAATAAATATATACAGAGATGCAAAAACAGAGAAATGTAAATAAATATTTACAGACATTCTTTTTGCGAGTTCCGAGGGTAAGAGAATCATATCAGTGTATGGTCATGCCAAAACACTCTTGTTGTTCAATTAGTTAACATTAAGATAAGCATCCTATAACGATTATAGGTATTGTTGTCCACTTAAGCTCAACTTATCAGATGTACTCGCGGTTAAGGGGTACGTTAAGGTATGATTTATACTTACCGACCGGTGTTCATCCACACGTGACACATTCCCATATCAAGGTATGCACGAGAGTTCATCTTACTGGTGAGTATACCATTTATCATCAGTTTTCAATGTATATGATGTGAGATACTCACTTATTCAAGGATTAATACACGCCCTATGTGATAAAATCACTTATTAATGAGGAACTTGATATCCGATGCATGCAGGGCACGAGAGTAAGTCCGTGAACAGGTTAGTACCATCGTATCGACAAAGAGACGAACTTGAGTCTCAGATGATAACTGTGATTTAGAATCACTTATTCGGGCGTGAATGTGATATATTATCACTTATTGATGGTCATATGCTTCATGTATTATATACATGTTTGTATGATATTTACACGTATGTATGGTATCATGGAAGTTCTAGACTTGCGTCTCCGTTGTTTTCGGTAAAAGAAACAACCATGATACCCATATGATAAATATAATAAAGACCACGTATCTCAGAACCTCGGCAATCTATCGAACAAAATTTCAGTACCAATACCATATGCCAATGAGCGGTTCCCACATGGTCTTCAGTCGATTTAGGTTTATATCACCCTGCACACTTTAAAATGATTGTGAGCCTACCGATACATCTTATATAGAGCTACTTATCATTTTTCATTTTAGGTTTAAAGAGATTTCGAGAGACCACTGATGTACTATAATTTTCTCTTTTTCTCATCAGGAAACTCATTTTTGTTAGTCTATTTTTATTGTATTTTTTGGATTTAGATTTACTCCCCCTAAAATTCAAAAAGTAAATTTAAACTTTGAAAAACATCTTTTTGGATTTTCTCAAGAAAAATATTCACAAAAACGATTTCCCAATTTGGATTAACTCATGTTTTACCTCAATAACATTTACCAAAATTACTTTTAATCAGAAATGATTTATCGAATTTTGGAAAAATTAGTTGGCATGTCGGTAATCGGTGTGGACCAAAACAACACTGACGAGTTTCATACTAAAATGATCACGTGTGAGGTGATATTCAAGATCAACGTGTCTGGTCAAAGAGTGTTGTACGAGATGTTAGTAAATCATAAAGCAGCTTAAATATCGACAAGGATAAGAGAGATTAGAAATTCAAAACCGTAATCCTGCAACTACTCCGTGCATTGGTAGGAATCTGAGTGCTCTCGCAAACTGGATATCCACCCGGTGTGGATTTCAAGGTCGATTTTGCAGCTACTTCAGTGAACCAAGAATTCTCTTCCAAGCAACAAGATCAGAAACCTCCGGGTCCAGCTGGTAACTGGCAAATGGAGCATGTGGGAAAGCTTGAACACATCATCATTGGTCGTTCCATACATGATGTCTTCCACATGCTTTTGCACAAGCAAAGGTCTTCGTCTTTCTCCTGTAGAAGTAATGTGCGGTTGTTCAATCCATGCCAAGGTATCCACACACCCGGTTGGTTTGTACAATAAACACATTTTCTTCAATCACACCATGAAGAAATGTACGCTGCACATTCATCTTGTAGACTTTGAACTTCTTGTGAAAGATAAAGCCATGAATCTTTGAAAAGCTTCAAACGTACTGCAGGTGTGTATATTTCATTTGAATCTATCCTGTTAACCCAATCAAAGCCTTCAACAACCAAACTTTGGAATGTTTTTCATTTTGTCGATTTTTTTTTAATTTATTTCATCAAACTTTCTTCATAATTCAATCACTGGATATTTTTGTCTTCTTTTCTTTTTCTCTCTCCATCAAAGGCAACAATATTCTCCAAGATGTAACCATGTTTTGGAGACTTGTGTCGCTGATCTTGTGAATGGACGCTCCACTATCAACAATCCTAAGACTGTCAATAGTTCCTCCTCGAACATCCTACACACTCATTCAGAGATTAGTTGGAGAGGGGGACCCAAGCCTTCATAGACTTGGGTCATCCGTCATCATCGAGGATTGTGACTTCCATTTCCCGATTATCTGGAATTGATGTAGCTCCCCCTGAAACAGTTACCGGTTTTGGTTTCCAAATATGTTTCTTTTTTTTTTCTTTTTTAACTTCTAATTTAAAAGAGTGAGTTTGGATAACCTCTTGTTTCAAAGCCTTTTCAACTTCTTTTCTTTGTTTCTTTTTCTGTTTTATTTCCCATTGTTTAACAAGACGAGGGTCCTGTTTTGGTGAAACAGATCTTTTATGGTAACTGTTACCACGGGGGCCATCAACTTTTGCCTTTCCTTTCATGAGATATGGATAGTTTCTGACAATGTGCCCATACTCACCGCATTCAAAACATGGTCTCCACTTAATAAACCTCGGAGTATCATAATTGTAAGAGCTTGATGATGAACTTCGTGATCTTGAGGTACTTGGTCCTACATCACAACAGTTTGTGTGTTATGTGTAGTTGGTTTGACTGTTTCTTTTCAAAATTTTCTTTTCCATAACAAAATCTGTGTTTGATTTGTTTTCAAAAGATTCAATTTTATCAGTCCCTCGAGACTTCACGAAGTTTATCTTTTGAAACTTCTTCTTGTTCTGAGCTCTTTTGCCCTTTCTCTTTCCTTGATTAGCATGATTTTGCTTTTGTCGATCTGGAAGTTTTTGATTTCCATATTGTTTCCGAACTTCGGCTTTTGGGATGGGAGCACACTGAGTTACTACAACTCTTGGGCTCGACTTTCCCAAAAACTTATTGGTTGAATACTCAAACACTTTTTCAATCAATGATTGATTAACATTTTTAATGGGAAAATCTTGGTTTGAGTAGACTATATCATCACCAACCAGAGTATACGGCAAATTCACACTCCCAAACTCTTGCGTAGATGTGGACTCAACCAGAACAGTCTTAGTAGGTTTTGTGGGAGGATCACATAGAAAATGATTCTCGAGAGGTATGTCCTCTCTTTGATAAAAGCATCAAACTGTGCTGAGTTAGTGTCATCGGATTCATCATCTGAAGAATCAGCATCCTCAACAATGACCGGGGGATCCTGATTTGTTCAGCTTTTGACACTTTCGCATCTCCTGACTCATCTGAATCTGAGAATACTTCCTTTTTGTAACCAAGTCCAGCTGCGAATTCCTCAACGTCTACTAGAATAGATCGCTCAAAGTGAGGCTTATCTTCCTCATCAGGCATTGCGGTATAATTGTGTCTAACAGGTGGAGGACACTTCTTTTATGTTTCCTCGAGCCTATTGATATAATTGTTTATAGCAGTTTGTTTTCTTGAGTCTGTTTTTGTTAGCTCGGACTTATCTTCTTTTAATGTGTCAATTATCTTTTTAAAGTCCTTTTCATGATTTTTATGAAACATATTGGCCTTTGTGCATTTTGAAAGATCGACGATTAAACTTTGATTGTGGATAAATGTCACATCATATTTACTTTGCAAATCAGGCAGTTTACTTTGCAAATCAGATAATTTAGCACTTAATTCAACACAACTATCACACCTATCAGATTTTGGTTTATCAACACATACCTGACTGGATTCACTTTCAGATATTGACTCATTTACCTCAGAATCAACAACCTCCCTTGATGATTCGTATTGAGATCCATCCTTGCTTAAACTTGAACTTGTAACACCTTCAACTGAGCTTGTAACATCTTCAACTGAACTACCGCCATGTTCAGAACTGTCATCATTTCCCGATGAATCATCATTGCTGACATCCTTGAAAATTTTGGTATAAAACGCAGTTCTTGTTTGACCACTGTTCCCCAACTGTACTGTCGGACCATAATCGACAGTAGATTCACCCCATAGATTGACTTTTAATGTTGGAGGGTTATTTAACGGTGTGGGAGACTGAAGCCAAAATGCTACCGAACCCCTTTGCTTATAAGAATTGTCTGCAATTGAACTCGCTTGGGATGGAATTGATGAGGACGAGGGTGTGGGAGACTCAGCCCATGATGGTGATAAGCCCTTTTGCGTATACATATTATCCATATTAGGATCATGTTTCCAACCCCACCAGTCTGAACTCAAAGTGGACAAAAAGCAAACAACTTAAACAGTCTCTGTGAACTTCCTGTAAAGCTTGGTGAAGAATGTTTTTCTTTGAATAAGACAAAACCAAGGTGAATAATGTTCTTCTTTAAATAAGACAAAACCAAGGTGAAGAACGTTCTTCTTTGAATAAGACAAAAGCAAGGTGAAGAATGTTCTTCTTTAAATAAGACAAAAAAATGGTTCTTCGTTGACTTTTGAGAATGAAAAACTGGGAAATGGAGAAGAATGTTTTTCTTAGGATAAGAAAAAAGAGATGGGTTTTTCTTTGACCTCTATGTTTCGCAAGTTATAGAATTTTGAGAAAGTTAGTGAAAAGTTGGTGAACAGATAAGGTTTTCAGAAAAGTTTGAATCTTACTTCTCAAAAAGAAAATTCCGGTGATTTCTCCGGTTAAAACACTTCACTGGGAAAAAGTTTCGAACAAGATTTTTGCCAAAAATTTTAAGAAAAAACAAATTTTAACATGTCTCCATGTGTTTTTAACAAGGTTTTTATGAAAATTTTTAACAAACAAACAAATTTTCCAAAGTTTTAACCCATCCTTTTAGAAACTTGCAAATCTTGATTTAAACTCAAGTAAAATTTCAGAAAACCTTCAAATATTTGTTCGAAAACAAGACACAAAGCTCGGTTTTAACAAGGAAGAGAGCCAAGGCTCTGATACCACTTGTAGGTCCTTAGAGGAGGATCTACAACAACCTTATCCTTGTTATCGAACACACTCGCAAGTGCGGAATCCAAGCGGGTATGCAATCGAGCAAAGAACACACAAAATACAAGAAAAGATTCAAAGTTAAAGCTCACTTGTATAAATTTCAGCAGAGTTTATTTACAAGATAAAACTCTCTCAAAACTCTCTTGTGTGTTCTATGTTCTATCTGATCTGTAAGGTCTATTTATAATCAAAGAAGCAGCACACCCAACGAAAGACTCACTGGGCCCATAAACAAGGCCCAAGAAGAACCAAACCTAAGAAGAACATTCTTCTTGAACACTTGCCAGCGAAGAACCAAACCCAAGAAGAACATTCTTCTTGAGATTGCATGTGAATGGTTCTTCGCATGCTGATGTATTTCGTGGCCTTCATGCAGGTTCAAGATCTTTCTTGGCTCATATCAAATGCAGAACTTGCAGACATGATTCTAATAGCTAGAACGATATACACACAAATATCAATCTGCACACCCGCAGCTGATTTACATCAAATACGTAACAATCGTTGTACCGGGTCAAGATAGGGGGATATCTTGACCTTGGTTTTCACTTCGTTACATTGTTGAACTGAATCGAGTCGCATCCACATAAAATGCATCAACAGTTTGGTTACTGAAGAAAGGGGTTTGATTCGGTGGAGTCTTAGAGAGTTGTTGATTTGTTTAGTAGAGAGTCTTCTCGTTTGTTGAAGCTAAATACTAATGATTTTTGGAAAGTAGGTTTTTTAAGTTCTTGATTTGGGTGACGGACACTAACTGATCTTTGATTGTTTGATTTAGATGTTTTAAGGTTTTTATGTCTGGTTATTGTTCAATGAATGGGTCTGCAACAAATTGCTTAATTACCATTGGTTGACCTTCAGTGGTTTTAGCCGTATATGTTGATTATGTGATTGACAGACAGTGGGTGTGTGGATTTTGGTTAAGAGTGGTGGTGGTAGTTATTGGTAGTGGTGGAAAGAGATATAGAGGTAGAGAGAGAAAAGGGTTTGCAGTGGTGGAGGTGGTGTTAGGGGTGTTGTAGGTGGTGGTGGCCGGAGTGGTGGGTTATGGATGGTGAAGGTGGGTTAGGCGGTGGTGGGAGGTGGTGTTAGGGTGTTGGAGGTGGATCGATGTTGAAGATGGGTAGAGTTATAAATTATTTTGTTTTATTTTTTAAAATGATATTAAATAAATAGGGTAAAAAGACTAAAATACCCCAAGGTGACTAGATTTAAAAAAAATGAGTTAGGCTCAAAGGACATAACGTGTAAGATTTTGAAACATTAAGTACAAAACCTATCAAATTTAAAGGCAAAGGACACCGCCTGCAATTTGGTATAAACATAAAGGACAAAACTTGTAATTACTCTTCATATTATGCATATTGTTATCTTGTATTTAATTCCTTGTACTTGGTCTTTCTTGCCCATAAAGCTTCCAACTTGTAGTGCCTTAGTAAAAGAGTCTACAACTTAATCTTTTGTGCTATAGTATGTTACTTCCACTTGTTTGTCATTAAGAAATTTCCAGAATAAAGTGGTATCGGGTATCAATGTGTTTGTGCTTGCATTGAAATACTGAAATACTGGGATTTTGTGGAGAGGAATTGTCACACCCCAACCGATGGCGGAAACATCGGGATGAGACGAACAAATTGCTCAAAACTTCATAACACTATGTGACAATATAAATTAAACCGAATTTCATTAATTGATAATGTATAATACAAGAAACCAACATAAACAACATTGATTGGAATATACAACAACAAAATAGTTTAATATAGGTGTGTTTCTAAGTCCACTTAAATCTTGTTTCTTCACTTAGCATCATCTTGTCTATCATCCTGCAACATGTATTAAAATACAATTAACAAAAAGTTGGCGAGTATACAAGTTTGATACATAGTATAACATAGAATAAAATTGTTCAACGTGTTCATATCCAACATAAATAACATGATGCAAGTTACTAATACGCTGAAACGGTGTCACTATATGTTCAAACCCAAGTTTCCAATGCGTTAAAATAGCCTATCCCAATAGTTTAGCGGGGGGTAAAATAGTTTAACTTAACAATACCCCAAGTCTCGTGGGCGGTGCATTACTTCTATAGCGCTATAATTGTTAAGGTGGGCTTGCACGAAGTTAATGAGCATATAGACACTAATAGTTTACACAACATATGAGATTAACAAGCATCAAATCGTTCATAGATTAACTCCCAATAGACTAGCGGGAGGTGGACATGTTTACATGTGGATAGAATATGATTCAAATAGCTTCAAGTGTTTAGTGTTTTTACATAGAATACATGTTGCACCCAAAAGTGTTAAAAGGTAAAATGGGTTTGAGTATACTCACAAAATTGCATGTGCTTTTCGATTTATCCAACGTGACAAGGTTGTTGAGACTAGGAAGTTGAATGTGTTCCATTTAGAGTTTAAGAGGATGTTTACGTTAGGGTTTACAGATTTGAAGTTTAAAGACATGAAAATAGACATATGAAAATAATCATCCATCACATATGATGTTTAGATGATATACTTACTAGCTTGACAATGTCCACTTGTTCATCATCAAGAGTTCGGTTTGTTTGAATGTTATATAAGTATTACATAGAGTATACTATATCATATATGTCAAGCAAGAGGTAGAAGATTAAAGTCTTCATTTAGGCACCTCTAAGTATCATAGAAATCATGCATGAGGTAGGAAGAACAAAGCTTCCATTTAGGTACCTCTATTGTTCACCACTACACTTGTTGTCATAAACAACAAGGAGGGTCATGAACTTACAAGTATAAATGAAATAACAACTATTCTAAGAGGAAAACATCAAGCAATGTGTGGATTTTCAAGTATGATAGCCTAAGCTAATCCTAAATCACACAATCATCAAACCTTAGGCTTGAACATCACTTGTGGGTTAAACCCTTGAACAAAACAGAAAGTTTGTGGGGTTTTAACCTCTGATTTAACATGTCTCAACCTTGTTATTAGGCCTAACTAATCATAGATGAGGTTATAAGTATAAGGACATAGGTTTGAGATGAGTTAGACTCAAGTTCAACTAAGATTAACAAGTTTAAATGAAATCAGAAACAAACAGTCCACTTTGGAGCCTGTTTGGCGACATTCCAGGACTTGGTTTCCCATGGAAAATCTATGGAAATGTTCCTAAGATTGTTTCAAGCAAGTGGGAAAAAGAATGGATGAAAAACGCTAAGAAATGAGAAAGTTATGCATACTTTTGTGAAGGTTGGTATTTTTGCTCGAACTTGTGATTAGCAGCTGATTAAAGGAGGATTTGAGAGTGTTTTAGATGATTTGTAAAGTGTAAAAAGCTTGGAGGATGATGGGTTTTTATAGGGAATAGTTAGGTTAGGTTGTGGTTGGATATTAATTGCAAAAACATGGTTTAAAAGTCAAATAAACTAAAAAAAACTCACGCCCAAAATGAGCTGAAAAGGGTTCTGGTCGCGTTGATCAGGCCATTTGAACGAGTATAAATATTTTAGGGGCTGGGTTTGTTCAATGTGAAGACATAGCTCAGCTGGTTGTGCGCGTGTGTGTTGAGGGGGGTGACCTGGGTTCGAGTCCTGGCAGCACCCTTTTTATTGTTTTTAACTTTTAACAAGTTTCATGACTTTACAAACTGGTCCCTCAAGTTTAGGGATTAATTACTAGGTGATTTAACTTGGTTTACTAACTAGATTAACTTATATTACTTCAAACTAACTTTGAACTCTAACAAAACTAACTAGTTTTTATTTTTATTTATTTGTTTATTTATTTTTATAAAAACAAACAAAAACTTTTTATAGTAATATAATTAATTTAATTAATTAGATAAAATAGGAAAGATAAATAACCATATTTATAAACGATTTAGGATAAAAATCTTTAAACGATTATTCATTTCACGAAGCTTTCGAGTTTCGAGAATTAGGATCCGAATTTCATTATTTTAAGAGTTTTAATTAGTTTAACGAGCATCGAGTTTCATGGTGTAATAACGAACCAAGAGTCTTGGATAATATATCGATTGCAACGAAAGACGGCATACGAGAGTACAAAGTTTCCAAAAATAGGATTTCAATCAAGGGTTTCCAAATATAGAAAGTATGAAAACGCAGGGCGTTACAGGAATGGCTGGTTGTTCTTTGTAGGCTAGTTTGCATGATTATTTATATATTCTAAAGTTCCCTTTAGCCATAGCGCTTGACAACCATCCCTCGGATTTTGTTGATGATAGAGCGATTACGTTTTGTTTCATTGATTGCCAAGATCCTAGAAATAGCACCCTGAATCCATATTAAAAATAAATCATGTGGTGCTAGCTTCTACTATCAATGATGTTTCCTCCGAAATCATTGTCATTATATCATTTAAGTATGTTAATGCATATTTTGTATATCTTCCACTGTGCGAATAGACTAGATAGAGCGTGGTTTGACTATTGTATAGTTGAGATACGAACACATGACTTTGGAGAGGACGAGAGAGGTTCATATGGATGTAACACATGCGTACGGATGTAACTCATTCGTACGGATGTAACTGCATCTGCACGGTCAAGCTCATATGCACGGACAAGCTCATCCGCACGGAAGTACTCGTCCATCCCAATCTCACATGTATATATAGTCTCGTGTGTTCGTTAGTTGTTAAGTTTTGGGAGTTTGGCTAGAGAGATTGCTGATGCTCTCTCCAGCCGGTTAACAATGTATGCTCTTTTGGTATTAATGGAAGATTTCTACTTACGACTATTCTTACAAGACTTCTACTGAATTAGCTTTATTCTATCCAAACTTGCGTCTAAACCCGCCGGATCCTGAACTCACAAAGTATAATTTTTATGCTTTGTTGTAGACAATCCCATGATTCAAAGTTCCTTTTATTAATCTTAGAACTCGTTTTCCTTTTTCCCAATGACATTCATTGGGTTATTCCACATGTCTACTAAGATTGCTTATGTTCTTGTGATGGTTAAGTGCCTGAGACTCCCAATAAAACTACAAAACTATGAAAGTATATGAAATCAATTAACATTGTTCTTACCTTTTAGGAGTTTTAATGCAAATTCCATAGGAGTGGATGTTGGAGATGAATTCGTCATGTTAAACCTAGAGATTTGATCATTTGCATATTTTCCTTCTAGCCCAATGAACTAGTGAAGTGATCCAAATTGATCATCTCAAATTCTTGCTTCATAGATTTCTTGAACTTGTGTACCATGGCGGTAGAACTTCCTATAAAGATTATGTCATTGCATACAGATATAAGATCAACAAACAAGTTCCTTCATTTTCAATGTATACTGTTTAAGTACATTTCTTGAAGCCATTATTCTGACATATTTGTCTATTCTACCATGCCAAGCATATGGTTCTTGTTTCAACTCATGGAATGCTTATGTTTACTTTATGTCCATTTAATGTACTTTCATACCAATATGAGCCGCCAAGGCTTAATACTTCACTGTAATTTATAACAAATTACTGGTTTACCACCAATCTCACTTTGTGTTTATCTACTTCTCCTTTTCATTTAATTTGGTTTCCTAAACCCACTTGACTCCTACTGCCTTTTGATCCTTTAATAGTTCTACTAAATCCCATGTGTCATTTCTTTATTATGGCTCCAGTTTCAATAGCCATTGCCTATTTCCATTTCTCTTCCCTAGAAGCTTCTATGAAATCAAATAGGAGCTACATCTTCAAATAAAACAAAATCCACATTTTCTTGTCTAATTTCCTAGGTATTTGCATATAGATCTCCTGTTGTTCTTAATTTAGTAGAGGTTGAGCTAGAAAAGGATGAGATTGAGGTTGAACTTGTCTATGGAGATCCGGAAGATTCGAATTCTTGAGTTTCTGTTTTGTCTAGCAAATTGTCTTATGACCATAGTAATATTCTATTCTTGAGTCATCGTTTCAGATCTTGTAACTTCATCAATAATCAATCTGATTGCCATCTTTTCTTGGTCATTGGTTTCCCATTTTCTTTCTATATCGAAGACAACATCATTGTTGGTCCCAAATGATCTTTGATCTCTAGAACATGAATCGAACTTGAATGTAAACGGAATTTTTTGTACATATGATGATAACAATGAGAAATTGAAACCATATATATATAATAATCCAACAATTGCAAGTGAATAGACGTGTCTCTTTGCGAATCGTTGCGTCTCTTGATGTGTTAAAATTCAATAAAGAACACATAAAAGCTCTCACCAGAAATTCAGCCACTGCCTTTATCCAGTAGTCAGTTGAGTTGGAATAATTCATCTTATCATTTATAACAATAGATCTTAGGCCACTCGGTGTTGGGCTCGGCAAGGCCCGTCTTGGCCCGTCGCCGGGCCTCAACACCATTTTCCCTATGCCGTAGTTGTGGAGAACGTCCCACCCTAGACGATGAGTACGCTCATAAAAGGACAAAAGTTAATGCCGTTTGAAGACGGCTATTATTTAAAAAAAATCAATTTCCTTTTAAAATATCAAAATCAACAGGCAAATTTTAAAAAAAAAAAAAAAATTATAACTTTACCTACAAATACACTCAAAAAACCCCATTTTTACCCACTTCAACCAGTTCTCTCTCTCAACTTTTCTTCTACTTTTTATACAATTCTACTATTTTTTTATAAAACTCTACTATTTTTTTTTATTAAACTCTTATACTTTTTAAAACACTCTTCTACATTTTCCATGGATTCATACAACCCGAACAACCCCATCCCGAACCCAAACCCAAATCCGAACCAAAACGTTTTTATGTTGCCCAGCTACTATCCTTCAATGGAACCGAGTTGGCCAACCTCACATATGTCTCTCAACGCTTTCGCGGGTTTTCAACAAACACCAAACGCTTTCTCGAATATGAACCAACTCCAATCAATGCAACAAATGCAATCGTTACAACAAATGATGATGCGAAACCCGTTCAACTTGCAACTTCAATCTCAACCACAACCTTCGCCAACAACGGTAGAATCGTCACAACAACCACAGCCTGTTGAAGATGACGTTAAAATTGTTCTGGAGACGCAACTGCAATCATCGAAACGGAAAAGAGGAAAGAAAGTGGCGGGTGACAAAGATCAACCTTCAAAAGCCAAGGCAAAACCTTGGACAAGGATCTAGGAGGAGGCCTTAGCGAAGGCGTGGGTTAGCACATCCAAAAGGCCCATTGTCGGTATGTAAAAGTATATAAATTTTTCACTAAAATTATATAAATTTTATATTTTTTTAATATATACTTTTGTCATATTCTAAAATATAGGTACCAACCAAACAAACGATGGGTTTTGGAAAGCGGCATTAACAAAGTTCCTTGCGATCATGGAACAAGGTCAATATCGCGATGTCGATTCGATCTCTTCGAAGTGGCGAAAGATGCAACGGGTCGTGAACCGCTTTGCGTCGATATATAATAATTTATATACAAGTAATCGTCGTAGTGGGATGAGCGACGAAGATGTTTTCAAAGCAGCGATGGATAAATACAAAACTACGCATGGGTCCGTTTTCCCACACGTACGGGGTTGGGATGTTTTACGAACCAATAGCAAGTGGGCGCCAGTTCCAAATGAGGTTGCAATGGCTAAACGACAAAAAACTCGGAGACCGGTAGTTATTGTGCGATGGGCTCGGGCGCACGATGCCAAATTGATATAAACGACGAGCCCGAATTTGACGAAGAAGAGTACGCGGTTCGAGAGGAGGAACGTCCCCCGGGCAGGGACAAATCCGAAAAGGAGGCGGCTGCAAAAAAAAACCAGCCGCAACGGGGGGCGGTTCCAAAATGGACGAGTTTATGGCACAGTTAAAAGCGTACACCGAGGTCACGGCCCAAAAGGCAAAAGCGAAAAAACGAGAGGTGGAAGAACGGGTTCGGATGAAGAATGAAAAGATCGATTATAAAGATTGGGAGATAATGACAACCAATATAGACAATTATCCGGAAGAAGAGCGAACGGTTTAGAAAAAAAAAATGAAAGAAAAGATCATGAAAAAGTGGGGGACTTCTTAGGATTTTTATTTTTTTAGGTTATGTTTTTTTAACTTATGTAATGTTTGGTTTTTAATATTATTTAATGTTTGGTTTTTAATATTTTATATTTATTAAATGTTAAAAAGTAGATGAATTTAAAAATAATAATAAATTAACTAGGTGGGGTAGGCTCATCCTCCATTTCCTTGGTTTCATCATTGGAGAGGCATCCTTCAAAAACTATGACGTGACGTTGAGGTGGAGGGTCATCCTCCAAGAACTACCCTCACCCATAACGAGTATCCTTATTTTACTTCACTACGACAAAACAAAGCAAAAGATGTCACCAACGTCCTCACTAAATCCATAAGAGAATGGAGCACTAGGAACGCACCATTTAGATTAGTTTGGGTTTTCTATTCCATCATCGTGTGTAGCTTGTTAAATAACTGAGTGCTAAATTTATTAATTCTCATTGATTAAGTTTGAATCGCGGTTGCCAATCTATCATCTTGCCTCCTTTCATGGATCTTTTTATTAATCTTAGAGTAAAATACCAAAATGTTTGTCGAGTTTAGGTCACTTTTGTCACTTAAATCCAAAAATGAAACATTTTGTATTTAGGTCTCTAAAATTTCATTTTTGTTGTTATTTTCATCCAATTAGCAAATTGGGTGAGTATCATCTATTAACTTCTCCCATTTTTTTTTTGTCGTTTTCCTCATTTAATAAAAATATATTATGGCATAAAATGATGATTATACGCTTCCTTATAATGATGAAAATGATAAAAGGGGGATAGGGTAACTTAAAATTCTAACTCTGTTTACCAATTTGATGGAAAAAACAACGAAAATAAAACATCAGGGACGCAATATAAAAGATTTTATTTTTGAGCTGAAGTGCTAAAGGTGGTCTAAACTCAGGGACCATTTTAGCATTTTATTGCTATTTTTTGTTTTGTAACTTTGCTTATAAGGTAATACGTAGTGGGGCGCCATGTTTTCTCATAACCCCCCCATAACCCCCCGAACACCACTACGGGGGGGGGGGGGGGGGGGGGGTATGAGGGAAAAAAACTTGGGCAGCGCTATATATATCGCGCCGTTATGGAGGGGAGGTTATCAAGCTTGGACCAATCAAAAAAAGGTTAATGTTTTTATAATTATTTAATAAAAACGAAAATTAATAATTAGGTATCGATGGGTAGGGGCTTTATGACTACGGGCTTAAATGCATAACGCCCCATAACCCCCACCCGCACACATGCGCGCCACGTGTCGCATAATGCCCACAAAGGAGGGTTATGACTACACATGGACTAAGTCTTTTTACTTTGCATAGCAGGTCTTGTGTGACGTGGATAGCATAAAAGAATTTATCTTATGTGAGTTCAATTGAGATGTTGACTCTTACATATAACTATGAATGATTTTTATAATAGTTGACTATACAATGTCTCTTTTTAAAGTTAACTATGATATGTCTATGGACATTTTTAACTAGTTAATTATAGCACATATAATTATAGAGTAAACTGCTATTTTGGTCCCTGTGGTTTGGCCAGTTTTGCCACTTTAGTCCAAATCTCAAACTTATTACATCCAGGGCCCTGTGGTTTGGTTTTTGTTGCCATTTTGGTCCAAATTTCAAATTTGACCAGATTTCCCATTAATGACCTACTATTTTGTCTTTACCCTCAGGGGCATTTTGATCATTTTAGATTTATTATCTCTTTATAATAACTCATTTATAATAAAACCCTTAGATCATCATCTTCAACCTCATCTCAGACATCTCTCTCTCTCTCTCTCAACATAAAATCTGCTCTCTCTCTAAAATATCACCACCACACCACCACCACCCCCACCATCGCATCATCCCCACCACCATCCCACCGCCGCCAACTCTGCTCTCTCTCTCTCTCTCTAAAATGACATGCTCTCTCTCTCTCAAATACCGCAACGCTCGAAAACACATGGTAAATCGAAGCTCAAACGCTCGAAATCGAAGCTCAAATGCTGCTGGTGCTCAAATCAAAAATCGAAATCGGTTTTTGATTTTCTTAAAGATGATGTTCTTGATTTTCTGGATTTTCTGGGTTTTGATGATGATGTTTGATGATGTTCTTGAAGATACAGATCTGAGCCTCGTTTCTTTTTACAAATCGGTTTTGTTTTTGTGATGGTTTCTGGTTTTGTTCTGGGTTCAGTGGATTTTTTTTGAGTAAACTGCGAGGCTGTGATGATTTCACCTAATCCGAATCAAAATTGGGTCAACATTTGATTTGTTGTTGGAGCCTCGTTTCTTTTTACAAATCGTTTTTTGATTTTCTTAAAGATGATGTTCTTGATTTTCTGGATTTTCTGGGTTTTGATGATGATGTTTGATGATGTTCTTGAAGATACAGATCTGAGTTTCGTTTCTTTTTACAAATCGGTTTTGTTTTTGTGATGGTTTCTGGTTTTGTTCTGGGTTCTTGATTTTCTTCAAGATGATGTTCTTGATTTTCTGGGTTTTGATGATGAAGTTTGACGATGTTCTTGATTTTCTGGGTTTTGATGATGAAGATTGATGATGTTCTTGAATATAGATGTTATTAATTACTGAAATGTTATAATAAATTAACATGGACCAAAATGCCCCTGCACTACAGGACAAAATAGGAGGTTGCAACAGTAAAAAAAAAATAGGGTTTTTGGATTTTGTATTAAAATGGCAACAAAATGCAAATCACAGGGCCCTGGATGTAATAAGTTTGAGATTTGGACTAAAGTGGCAAAACTGGCCAAACCACAGAGACCAAAATGGCAGTTTACTCTATAATTATATGTCTATGGACATTCTTAAAAATAAAGTCCCATACTTATTAACAAAAACTATTTTTTTTTTACTTAAAGGGTTGTTTGAGAGCATATTTTAGTACCTTATGGGCGTTGAACTTATTGTCAACTGTGCTATTACATTTTCTTTTGGACTGCACTATGGTGAGTCTTATTTTTATTTAAAGTCGTATATTGCATACACATCGAAAAACATGCTCACTTGTGTGTGTGAATACACATGGGAAAACAAGTGCCTAAAATGTGTCATGTTTTTTTTTTTGAAAGTGACATGAACTTATTTAAAGTCATTACATACACATGGAAAAACATGCTCACTTGTGTGTGTGAATACACATGGAAAAACAAGTGCCTAAAATGTGTCATGTCTTTTTTTGAAACTGACATGAACCTATTTAAAGTCGTATATTGACGTGATGCGAGTATGTACGGATTTTTGATGTATTTTTAAGTACTTTTTACTCTTTTATCAAGCTTAAAATTTATAAAACACGATATAACCTATCACTCTCTACAACACGTTAGGTCAAGTGCACCCTTCGTTGGCGTAGTATAGTGATGGTAAGATACCGAGGTCGTCCAAGGACACAAGACCTTTTAATACCGGTTTATGGTCAACGTCTAATCGACCCAAATTTGGAGAAAATATTTTAAACAAATAAAAATAAAGATAGATACTAAATAATAAAAGAAACAAATAAACAAGAAAGAATTACTTGGTTTCGACTCATCTTTTATGTATCCTTTGATGATTTTCGCACTTTGAGTTTTTTAATAGATTATCATAGTTCTAGTGGCATGTCTCTCTTTTGGAGGCATCGCTATCCTCTGCCATGTTGGTCTGAGTCAGCAGAGATACAGTCCCGCAAGGCCGGTTTAAAGTTTTAATAGTTGTTTATTTATAAGGGATTAAAGCCGTTCTTACTTCCCCCGATTTGATGCTATCTGTCTCAAAAGAAGTCCTAATAAGCTTGAATCAAGTCCTCGCAGGATCTATACACTGAACGAGGCAAGAACTTTACCCAAACCACCATTCTAACCCCCTTCCAGGCAGTTAACGTGCTTTATATAGACCGTAAAGACACGAATGGGTGAATTAACAAAATATGAAGAGATGATAGGATAAACTTCACGTTCAATATAAAAAACTAGTTATTAAAGTCATTAATACATACCCAAATAAAAGGTGACCAAAGGTTGGAAATCAAAAGTAATACATATAGGATTTCGTCTTCACCAAGTGATGTAAGAGATTAGTCAAGCATGGTCATAGTTTGACGAATGCTCTTACTATCAATCTTAGATACCGAGACTACTCTAACTCTAACTATTTTGGTGGAAGATGATGGTGTTGTGGTTGTGGAAGTGAGAGAAATGTTTTGCCAAGGGATGAGTTGTAAGTATGCCAAGCACCTCCATTTATAGTTGGAAACATGAGGTTCACACGGCCCCGTGCCTGGTAGGCATGGCCCCGTGTCCTTCACCTTCTCTGTCTTCATTTAATGTTGTTGTCAGTCCATCTGCAAACACGGCCCCATGTGTCAATGGCATGGCCCCGTGGCCCTTGTACTTGTTGTACGAACCTAGATTTTCAAATCTAAGAGTTGACCACGGCTCGTGCTTAGGAGACACGGCCCCGTGTCCATTGTCGTTTTCTGTTGGTCTTTTTCTTTAAGGAATCTTGAGTGGGGCATGGCCCCGTGTTGGGCTTCTGGGTTTGTTGCTTTTATTCTTGGGGTGAAGCTTGGAGGGTCGGTATAGTGTGTCAACTTCCTTTCTTCGTATTTATGCTGGTTTTTTTTATTAATTTGTTCCTTTTGTTCGTTTAAGCTCTTTTAATCTTGAAAATCAAAAGTAAACAAAGAAACACACTTTTTCCAATATTAATACTAAAAAGCGTTGTTTTTACACATTATTTGATACAATTTATATGTTGCATTTTGTGCATATCAATCACCCCAACACTTGAATCTTTGCTTGTTTTCAAGCAAAACTCTTTATCATTACTTGCACTCCCAAATGGAATGGGTAGAAGAGAAGTTTTGGGTCTTGTTTTTAGAGTGTCGGGAATCCAAGTTCTTTATTTGTTCTTGGTTTTATTTTATTTTCAATCATATTCGTCATGATTTATTTAGAACTTTTTAAGAAAAATAAATATTTTAAGCGTAACATATATCTTAAAATTTCATTTAGCTATATATACATTCACATAACTCACAAGTGGTCACTCAACACTCGGCCGAAAATGTATCAAGTGAAATGTTCGGTCCCGGTACGGAACATACTCCTACCATATGCTTGACAAGAAATTAAATCTCCTTCTTTTTAATTTAATCCTTGTAATATCAAGAGCACTTTGAAAAGGTAGGCTTGTGGTTAAGGGTAGAGTAGTTTTATTTAAAAGTGGCTAAAGACGTAAAATGTGGGTTTTCTTTTGAAAATTTATTTTGTGACATTATGAACTAACTAAGTGCTTATAAGCAATAGATTTGCTTATTTATTTGAAGCAACTAGAGGTATATACATTTTTTTTAAATAAATAAAGTCACATGCTTTTGCGTTTTTTTTCAAAAGAACTGATTTTCACTAAAATAAAAGGTGTAAAGATAAAAAGATGGTTTTTAGGTGATGGTGTGTTGTTGGTTTTGCAATGAAGAGTTTAGGCTCAAAGGGGGTTGACTAGGGGGAGTATTTTTAGAAAATAAGGTTGAAATGAAAAAAAAAAAGGTTTAAAATCCTAATGCCTCGATCATGTACTTACTTGGATTAGTTGGTCAGGACTGGGAATGTATTGTCTTGTCAAGTTCTAGATTAGTAGGAACCGTACGGGCTTTTCACACAAGAATTTAAAGATGAGCATTAAATATAGATATGATATTAGATGCTCGATAAAGGCTCAAAACTCACAATCTTGTGGGAAAGGGTAAAAATGTGAAAGTATATATACAATCAAATTTTAAAAATTTGTCATGCCTTTTGTATGAATTTTTCTTATGTGGTTTCGTTTTTATCACCACGCTATCAGTTGTAAGTAAAAACTTAAACTTTCTACAACTTGATTTTCTAACTTAAACTATAAACAAGACAAAATAAAATAAAAGGATTTTTTTGTAAAAGATTTTGGGTGATTTAGCTGTTCCAAGTAGAGTTTTGTGTAAGTTTCGTTTTTAGGACAAACAACATTCAAGTTTTTCAAGTCCCCCCCCCCCCACACTTAAATTACACATTGTCCTCAATGTGTTCAAAATTTGTTAAATTGAGTAAATGTGTAAAACGTGCGTTAAAACAACATTTTTCACAAAACAAAGATTGGGCACGGGGGCGTGTCTTTAGAGGCATGGCCCCGTGTGAAAAGTGCTAGTATCAGAAAACTTACAGGAGAAAGACACAGGGGCGTGTCAAGAGGGCACGACCCCATATGGCAAGTCCAGATAAAAGAAGTTTCGGCGACAAGGAGGCACGGGGGCGTGTCTGAGAGACACGGCCCCATGTAAAGCTACTGTTTGTTTTTTAAAACAACTGTTAAGGTGTCGGGCCTCCTGTTTCGGGTTGGGGAAGTTGTATGCTTGGTGGATCCAAGCATCCCAAGGTACCTGTATGCTTATTCACACGTCAACAACACAATCTAACAAGAAAAGATAAAATCCTAGCTTACGAAAGTTAAATGTTAATATCCATCACCACAATCAAATAAAAAGAAAATATAGTACGAAAAGTAACTTGTTCAACAAGTTAATTATTTCAACGGGTCACAACCTGCAAATCACTATCACCATCAAAGAACGAGAAGAGATTTAACCTGTATGTCGCAACCACGCCACCACCATTACCATAGCCCTCTAGTCCGACTCCATATCATCACCCTCCTCTTCATCGTCCCTGTATGCCACATGCTCTCGCATGTATGAAATGTCGGCGCGCATGGTGTTGATACAGCTTTCCATGCTCCCAACCCGGGTGCTTGTGCTTTGGCCCAGGCTAAAGGCATTCCAGGACACTTGTAGCGTTTCCTGCATTATGTTATATAAATTGTTCATGTTAGGGAAATCGCTTCCTCCTTGAGAGGAGGATCCCGAGACGAACCCGTAAGAGGAATGCAGAGGACGGTTGGGTCATCCTCAAAGGTGTTAGGATCTGAGTTTGTTTGATTGTGTTGTTTAACGGAAATGAACAATGAAGGAATATAGATCAGAGGCTAATTGTAGCGGAAATAGAAAGTAAACTTTATAACACAATCAAAGAAGAATAGTTTTCAACATACATGATTTCATGAGTCAAAAGATTATATGAATTACAAAAGTTTAACTATGCATGCATATATACTAAACTCTCCCTCAGCCTGAGCTCACTAGTTTGTTCGTACAAGATGATTGGTGCAAAAGAGCTAATAGAACAGTACATGTATTGTTCTACTTATAGTACAAATCTAACCACTGAGCATCTTGGCTGACGTCACCTAGACAGTGATATCTAACAGACTAACAACCTCTAAACATTGATCTAGACAAACACTGCTACATTGAATACACTGATATACTAAACATTGATACTCATTTCTACTGTTGATGCCTAAGCACTGATATTGTAGATCAGTGCTTTCTTCAGTGGTTGACCAGGCCTTGAAACAGCAATGCTTTAGTCTTCATCAGGGCTTTGACAATCAGCAATTGTTAGGTCTTCTCAGTCTTTGTAACCAGCAGTACTTAGATGAACATATGCTGAGAAGATCAGACTTTAGGATGATCAGCTGATAGAAACACAACCATTGGAGGGAACTTAGAACATGCATTGCTTATTGTGGATCAATTGTTGAGAACCAATTTTGGCTTTCTGAATCATCTGTTCTTCATGGTCTGATCACATGGGCCAACAATCTCCCCCTAGAACAGATGATGTCAAAACACTTCTTTATTCTTGATCTTTATTCTCTCATCAGCTTTTCCCTAACTTGCCCTTTAAATTGGAGCTCAAAGTTCAGGGAATCTTCATCATCTTCATCCCTATGAAGTTGAAGTTCCAAAAGATCTAGGAGGTCAGCTACATCTAGACCTTATGCATCCTCTCTTGATATGTGTTCAACTTTACCGTTGGACTTGAGCAAAGTCAATACATGGGTCTTTTTATCAGACTTCCACTTTAGTATTTTTGAGTCCAATGGGTTTCTTGGGAGAAGTTTTATTTCTGATGAGTTTGGGGATGGTGGTCTGCTTGTCAGCCTTTTTACAGTTTCAGCAAGTTGAGCTTGAAGCTTTAATGAATCATCATCCAATCCATACAAAATTTGATTCTTGATAGCTAGTTTCATAATGTCAGGTTCTCTCTTTTCATCTTCCTCATCCATCTGCTTTTGTCTTTTTCTTTGATTCAAGAATTGGGTGGATAAGTCAGAGGATGTGAATAGTGTTCTAAGAGAGGGGGTCTGCTGCTATGCCTTATCAGTGGTTTTGTCTTTGTATAATGGCTTCTTAGGTGCTATAGGATCTGTCTCTCGTAGTTTTTCCAACTTATTATATATCTGATCAACATACTGCCTGGACCATCTTGCAATGATCCTTGCATTCCCATACTTTGCAGCAACTAGCTCAGCTCTCTTCCTCTTGTATTCTAAGGCAAGATCTGTGCTGGACTTTTTAAACTTGTTCCAGTCTAGTGCAGTCTTCCTCATCATGCTTCATTCTTTCACAACTGTTTGCTTCTTCTTTGAGAGCTGTGAGAGGCCAGTCTTTGAACTGATGCTCTTTGGCTGGGTATGGTTTGTCTCTCATGATAAGTTCTATGAGATCTTTCCTTAGCACCTTTTGTAGATCAGCATTGGGTGGCAGATTTGACATCTTCTTGCTCAAGTCTCTTGCAAATTCTTCCAGTTTCCTGACTTTACTTAGCCCATGTTGCATTTGACTTGACAAGTTGGTGTCACCTTTCCCTTTACTCTCTTGTTTAGCAATGTATTCAGCTTGCTTGGCTTTTAGTTTCATATACTCATCCATGTTTCTTGGAGTTCTGAAGCCATGAAGAGATGGGAAGGTTCTTTTGGATGGATCATCATCTGTGTAGAATTGAAGCATTTCATCTTTAACTGCATGCAGTTCCAGAGGATATGTTACTGCCAATGGTATGTCTCGTGTAGGATTGTGATCAGTGAGTGGTTGAGTAAGTGGATTTGATGTTGGTGATGGTGGAGGATTAAATGGCTCAGGAGAAGTTTGAATGAATGGTGAGGATGACAAAGGTGTAGGTGCAGGTATATCATCTTCATTAACAGTGAACTTCATTTTTCTTGTATAAACAGATTTAGGAGAGGGAGTTTTTGTAGGAGAATTGGAAATATGAATGAAAATTGATTGAGAAGGAAATTGGAAAGTTGTGGATGTAGTGGATTGACTAACAGTTGTTGAAACAACTGGTGTCTCAACCACTGTTGTCTTAACATCTGTTGAAGTGTCAATATATGTTGCAATGGAGGATGGTAATGGTGATGATGGTTTTGTTTTCCACATTTTGGTAGGTTGTTTTTCTGGTGGAGGTGTTGGTTTAGATGTAGCAGTTGATGGCTTTTTGATACCAGCAGTGGTTTGCTTTTCAGGTTTGTGAGAGGTTTGTTTAGGTGGTGAAGGTGATATTGGGTATTTGGCAAGAGGTGGTTTATTGTGTTTGTGTGATTTTCTTCTGTCAAAAGTACCAAGATCCTTTGTTTTTATCTCTCAAATTTTCAACTCCTTTTGTTCCTTTTTCCAAATCCTCTCATTTGTTTCATTTTGATTCTGAATAGTCTTTTTATTAGCAGCTTCTTGATCTGCTTGAATGTTAAGGGTTTCATCAATTCCCTTTTCCTTTTCTTTAACAGATGTTTTAGAAGAAGTTGCAGAAGACTTCTTTACAGGCTCTGGCTTTTGTCTTGGTGTTGGCTTACCAAAGTTCTTCAAGTTATGTTTCTCCCCCTTTTTGGCATCATCATCTTCTTTTTCAAAGACAGGAGCAGGGGTAATGCCAGTCAATTTTACCAGGGCTTCTTTGATTCCCCTGATATCAGCCTGAGTATCCTTATATCTTGCCTCAACCATAATTCTTACAAACTCCATTTCTGTTTTATGTTGAGCAGCAAGTAGTTCCCTTTGAGCCGCAAGAATAGGTTGGACAACATTCCATAGCTCTTGGGAGTACTATTGAGGTGGTGGATGACTTTTGGAAGCTTCTACCAAAAACTTGAGTGACTCATTCATTGTAGCAACAGTGTTTTCAATTGTTGAAAGCCTCTCCGTCAAATCTTGATATTTTAAACCATCACCAAAGTTAATGGCATCATCTGATTTCCCACCAGTGGTGGTTGTATCTGCTGCTGAAACAGGAGGAGTCTCTAAGTTTTCATCATCAGATGCCCCTTTTTCTCGGTATTGGGGAATTCCTTCTGTAGTGGTTACCTTAGATAACTCACTAGTGGTTAACTTGAACACACCAGTGGTTACTTTGGTAGCATCAACAGTGGTTTCCTTCAAGTGAGTCTTACTTATGAAAGTACTGCCCAGATGTAGATCAGTGGATCCAACACCTGTAGTAGCTGCTCCACTTGAACTACCAACAAGAATTTCATGAAATTCAAGTGGTGTAGCCTCCTCAGCTGTTTGTGGGATAACCAATTGAATTGGTTCAGACACAGCCATTGTAGAAGTTTTACTCTCAGTAATAGGTTGGTGAGAGGGGCTGCTTTGTGTCTGAATTTCAATGGCATCAAACAGAGGTATGATGGATGGTGGTATTTGAGATGAGGGGAGTGGTGTTGAAAGAGAATTTGCCACGGGGGAAGGACTGTTAAGCATACTCTCAAGTGAGGGTAATACTTCATATTGAGGTTTCCCTGTGCATACAACATGTTCCTTTTGTGAGGAAGCATGAGGAGTTGAGGCTTTAAGTGGAGATCTTACCAACTGTTGTGAGGAAGTAGCAACAATGGTTTCAGGTGACTTTTGTGTTGTCACTGGGTTAACTTCTGGGATCTCATCTTCCAAAAGGCCCTTTTTTGGCGGGTTTGGTGGATTTCTTTTTTGGTCTTTTTGGTGGTTTTTGGTGGGGGTTGCACAGTAGTGGTTGTGCTGCTGTGTTCACCAAGAGCAGTAGGTTCAACAACAGAAGTCTGAGGAGCAGATGTGGACTCATCCAAAATTTGCTCAGACTCATCTGTTTGTGTTTTAAAAACCTTTAACTCTTTAGCCATGAGGCGAGTAAATGTTTCAGAAGAAAGACTATTTATTTGAAAAGATGTTCCTTGTTCCAAAACTTTTGCATTTTCTTTTGGAATTTTCTGTTGTAGATAGTAGCTTAGGAACCTAGGAAACAGTAAGAAAGCCTGTGGCTTCTTGTCTTTAACATTTTTCACATTATTAACCAAATCAGTAAAAATTGCTTGGGATTAATTAAAATCACATTTAGACATGATAGCATACCGCAAGTATTGGATTTTTAAAGGAATTTCATTAAAAGCATTTGTTTTATTTGAAACACAGGTGAGTAGGGTATGAAACAGGAATTTCATAGGTGGTGGAAATTCTCCTTTTTGCGTAGTAGCTTTTGCTAACTGTCATGATACCCACTTTCGATCAAATCAATTTGATACTCATCCTTAGGGAAAGAAGTTTCACCGGCTAAGCCGTTCATTTGAAAAACCTCTGAGATGGTTTGTGGTGTGATTGGGACCAAAACACCTCCTACTTTCGATGAGATTTCCCAAGGCTTTTTATCTTGAATTTCAAGGTTAGCATTAGCCCAGAAATCTCGCAGGGTATCTTGATAAATGGGTGCATTACAGGTGAGCAAAGTTTTATACTTTGAAGATGATAGGGTATTGATGATGGAATGAAAATCTATGTTTTTATCCGTCTTTTCGAAGGTATAGAGATAGTTGTGTGGATGTTTAATGATGAGAGCCATGATTGAAGTGAGAAATCGTGAATGCAGGATAAAGAGATGAAAGAAGGATGGTAACCACTTTAAAGAATTTTTGAATTCGATACGGCTGTGAAAACTCTATTTGGGGGTTTTATCAGGGTTTTATTAAAGGGAAAAAGTGAATGCTGACGTGGTAGTGGTTTCAAAGATCAGACGGTTAACATCTGCTCATGTGGCAACCTCTGATGGACAAAGTGTAAGACAGTTGTTTGGAAACCACTGATGGACAATATTAGTGGTTGAGAATAGTGAATAATGATATCAGTGGCTGATTTTTATCTATCAGTGGATAGACATCAGTGGTTGAAACACTGATGTTTAAGCAACAGTGGACAACAGTGATTTGGAGAAACAGAGGTTGTCTTTCATCCGTGGGTGAATTTTCAACAATCAGATGTTTGAAACAAACAGTGTATATGGACAGACTTTTAAGGATTTATGAAAAATTTTCATTTTAACTATTTTTAAGGATGAATTTTTGATTTTCTGAAAACATTTTAATGCTTTTTATTCATGGAAAACCAAGTTTAGCTTGTTAATCCATGTTAAGCTTGCCAATTCTAGAGATCAAGCTTTCAAAGGTGGATGTGTCTAATGTTTTTGTTAGCACATCTGCCAGTTGATCTTTAGTTGGAACATGATGTAGAGAAATCAAACCTTTTTCATAGCAATCCCTCACAAAGTGATGTCTGGTGTTAATGTGCTTGGTGCTTGGAACATGAGAGGTGTCTTTAAAGCAGTTATACCAAAATCCAGCAATAGATTTTGAAGCCACAACAGTTGGGCTGTACAGCTTGCAGCAACAATGTATTCTGCCTCAATAGTGGATGTGGTAACAGCTGCTTTCTTTTTTCTTTGCCAAGACACTAAGCAATTGCCTAGGAATTGACACCCTCTTGATGTAGACTTCCTTGTGGTGTTGCATCCAGCAAAATCACTGTCTAAGAAACCTGAAAGCTTAACATGTAACATCTGTGCTTGTAATCATTATGAACAGTTCAATTATCAATAAAAAATGTTATTTGATCCCAATGTTTGTTTGGTTGTGTTTTACATTTTTCATGTTTTGACTTTTATTCAATTTCAAACTCTATATCGCTTTCTGAAGAGTTATACGCAAACTGGTGCGTAAACTTAATCAGTTTAATGCGAAAAATACTCCAGAACATCAACATATACTTAACATACCTTAAATAACCTTTACATAACTTAGAAATAAGTTTTGAAGGCTTTGGTATGGCAAAAACAAGTTAATTCGTCTACAGGGACTAAATTTGACAAACTGCGAAAGTATGCCAATTTGAACTGTAACGAACATTCCGTAACATGATCATAAGTTAAACATACCATAAATATCCTTTACATAGCTTAGAAATAGGCTTTGAGGGGTTCGGTATGCTAAAATAAACTTCTGGGTCATTCTGGGACTAAAAGTGTCAAAAAGTGCATAAGTTTGCACTTTCGCGCATAACTTACGTTCTGACTACATCTGGACATCCAAAAATTTATGTAAGCACTAAAACATTTTATTTTAGTGTTTGGCATAAGAAAAATCCATTCGTCGCGTTATTTGGATCGTTTTTCGCGCTTATGCGCATTCCGTCGTAATTAAGCGAACATCGCGATCGTACGGCCAAACAAACCGACACCCGAGATATTTTTGAACACATTTTAAGTTCCCTATACTTTAACTTCATTATAGAGCTTTGAAATGGGGTTAACGGGCCTTAAACATGTCGGAAATAGCTCAAAACACTAACAGGGACCAAAAGTGTAATTCTGTGAAAGTAGGTCCTTGCGCACCTCAACACTCTGAGTGTTACAGTGCGCAAGCAGGGTTCAGATGCAGAAACTTGTTTTTAACAGCCTGTTTCCAGCCTTTAACCCCCCCAAAGGCCAATGCCATGTGTCAAACTCTTGTGGTGGGGGCAAAATGAGTTACCATAACATTCCGACAAGTGTACGGGTGAGATCAAGGCACGTTATCCAAGAAACGATCCTAACGGTGGTCCATTTACTATAAATACCCACCTCAACTTCACTCATTCCTCACAAGAATCTGATCTTAGAAGCTCTAAGTTGAAACCATTGTTTCATACCTGAGCTACTTGGATCAAGATTAGCATTCGGGGACCCTTTGTAAGTGTTCCTTCGTTCTTTTATTGCTTTTCCAGTCCGAAAGTCAAACTTTGTTTAACTTTCTGCATTGACCAGTTTATGGTCAATGCGAAGTTCGTTTGAACTTCGCAACGTGATTGTAATCACGATGGTTATAGTCCCTTGTGACTATGCCTACTGATTACCACGTTGTCTAGGGTCGTAAGGGTAAGCGATCTAATAAATCGCTTATACCTTCGAACCCAACCCATTTGGTCGATCATTAGGATCCGACCAAACACATTAGGTGACCATAGTATATAGGGAATAACCTTCTGAGGTTATATCTTATGGTCGCTTCGTTTAAGTAGTTGTATGATAGGTAGTTTATATGCCTTAGGTAAATTACCAAAACGCCCTTTTTACGCCAAAATTCATTTTAAGCATATGTAACATAACTTTTGGTATCTAAACTGATTTGGTAACAATATTAGATATGTTAAGGCATATTTTACTTGTCATAGGACTAGTTAGGCGTTCCGAACGCGTTTTACACGAACGACGCGTTAAAGTAGCATAAGCTACCTAAGCGGGCCGTAATGGGTCGTAAGCACTTAGGCTAGGTTTCATTTAGTATGTAGGCTTTGTTAAACCGTACTACATGAGTTCCCATACTCATTTGGTTTACGAGCCCTCATTCTATCCGATCCTCCGATATAGGTTCAGTTTATTAACATAGTTACCTATATTAGGTGCCGTTTGATTCCGTGATCTCTAGCATTGCTTGGTGGTTATCTTAGGACTTCTAAGCAATCTCAAGTGAGTACATAGACCCCTCTTTTACTGTTTTCCAAACATTTTGGGGTGAAACACATGTGCCTACTTGTTACTTTCATGCTTTTCCATGTTTTCATATCATATGCTTGTTATGTTCAATAGTACACTTATAGTACATGATTTCATTGTGTTCATGCTATGTATGCCCATTGTGTGCATATTTAGTACATTGTTTTACATTACATTTCATGCTATGTATGCCCATTGTGTGCATATTTAGTACATTGTTTTACATTACATTTCATGCTATGTATGCCCATTGTGTGCAAATTTAGTACATTGTTCTACATTACATTTCATGCTATGTATGTCCATTGTGTGCATACTTAGTACATTGTTTTACATTACATTTCACGCTATGTATGTTCATTTGATTACATACTTAGTGCATTGTTTTCACATGCTTACATTTTGGTATGACATTTGGTTTGTTCAAATGGGACAATATACATTCATTAACATTAGCTACGCCGTTCGTTAGTAGGTAGTGGTACCATAGGAATTGACAACTCCCATTCCTGACATCCTAGGTATGTTTGGATGGAAGGAATGACCGAATTCGATACACATAACTTAGATAAACCTTTAATTTGTTTAAAGGTCTATCACCACAGTCACAAGGCTTGGATGTATGCATTATAACAATACCGCATAGATGTTTGTATCAGTATAGCATGCATTTGTTCCACATAACATAATTTTGACTTAAACTATGTTTAATTCAATACCCTGTTTTTGTGCATTTTACCTATGGTTTAGTTGATATATTTCACATGCCATACATGGTATTTTTGGATAACATTATATGATTTACATTAAATATAAACATTTTGACATTGATATACACATTTGGTGAATTACATTTGACATGGACATTTTGATATGGTTTACACAATAACACTTGACAATTAATTTATACATGAACAAATTACATTGGTGGTTGGTTTGGGTAAATGGTTTGAGTAACGAGGCGTGTGTAATATGATACAAACATGGTGGATACGCCGCTGGTACTTCCTTTATATAAGTGTTTGTATAATATTACATATCGTAGCATTATTTAAATCATTTCAGTATAGACATATTACATTTTACACAAATAACATATTTTTCACAAGACATTGTTTTACAAAACAGTTTATTTTATATAAACTCATTTTACTTGGTTATTTCATTAACCATACACCTTTCTTTTATATAATCCGATTTCTTATCAAGTTTTCATATGATTTATAAAAGAAAATACTTAACAAGATTCATGACTAGTTTTTATTAAACCTTTCCTTTAAAACCCAAGTCATGAATCCTATTTTCACAAAACCTATGTATCTCACAGGCATTTTTATGCTGACGTACCTATTTTCACATGTGTTTTCAGGAGCTTTTGCGTAGGATGATGATCGTGATACTAGGGCGGACCTGTGCCTTAGAGACTTAAAATGAAGATAAACTTAGTTTAATTATGTTATAAACTCTTTAATTCATGTTTAAAATAATGTAACTCTTATGTTGATAAATAAAATACAACTTTGTATGCCATGGTTATGAAACAATTAATTCTGTTACAACACTCCCCGACGTTTTCCGCCACGTTTTGTATGTTATACGTGGTCGGGGTGTGACATAACATTCCTATTAGTGGGTTACAAGATACCAAGTGTGGGAGCACCTTTTATGTATCTGAATATCCTTTTCATAGCAATGAGGTTAGACTTCCTAGGTGCTGATTGGGATCTGGCACAAACACATGTTGCAAACACGATGTCTGGCCTAGATGCAGTTAGGTACAATAAAGAGCCAATCATGCTTCTATATAATGTTTGATCAACCAAATCATCTTTCTCATCAGACATGACCAACTTTGTGGTTGCCATGGGTGTACTACATGGTTTACAATCATTCATCTCAAATATGTGTAAATGTTGTTACATATTTGCTTTGTTGAATGATAGTACCATTTTGCATTTGCTTAACTTGGAGACCAAGAAAGCATTGTAGTTCACCCATTGCACTCATTTCAAACTCAGCTATCATGAGTTGTCTGAACTCTTCACACATTGCATTGCAAGTGCTTCCAAAAAAAATGCCATCTACATAAATTTGGACAATCATCAAATCTTTTCCTCTCCATTTTAAAAACAAGGTTTTATCAATTTTACCTCTTGTGAAACCAATAGAGATGAGAAAAGTGGAAAGAGTTTCATACTAGGCCCTTGGTACTTGTTTCAAGCCATACAAAGCTTTGTTTAGCTTGTAGACATGATTTGGATAAAATGGACCCTCAAAAGTAGGAGGTTGACAAACATATACCTCTTATTGAATTTTACCATAGAGTAATGCACATTTTATATCCATTTGATACACCTTGATATTGTGGTTGACAGCAAAGGCTAAGAACAGTCTGATAGCTTCAAGTCTTGCTACAAGGGCAAAAGTTTCATCATAATCAATTCCCTTTACCTGTCTGTAACCTTAAACCACAAGCCTAGTTTTCTTCTTGACAACAATGCCCCTTTCATCAGTTTTGTTTTTGAAGACCCACTTTGTGCCAATTGGACTTACATCCTCTGGCAGTGGTACAAGTTCCCATACTTGTTGTCTCTTAAACTGTTGGAGCTCTTCGTGTATAGCTTCTACCCAACTATTGTCTTTCAGTGCCTCTTGGTACTTAATTGGTTGATGGAGTAGTAGAAAGCCAACAAAATGATAAATGTTTTGGAATTGACTTCTTGTGAGAACCCCTTCATTGATGTTTCCAATCACTTGATCAGGTGGATGAGATTTAACAAAGATCAAATCTCCCTTGTATAGAATAATGGCATTTAAGGGTGAAGGCTGCAGATGTGAATTATCTGAGCTAACATCTGTTGGTGACTTTTTTGATCCAACATCTGTTAGGAATGAAGGTGGAGGAATAGGAGGAATGGGTGTGGCACATTGTTGATTTTTATCCACTGTTGATGGATTTTTATCAACAGTGGTTGGGGATGATGTGGTGATAGAGGTTGAAGGGCTACTTTAGTCAACAACTGTTGATGCAGCAGTGGATGAGCTTTGGCAGCTGTTTTGAACATCTGCTGCTCTGGTGGTTGTTGTGATTATGGATATGATGTTGTGATCCCAGATTTTGTATTGTGGGATCACAACATCATATCCATAATCAAATGTAAATTTATCAAGATCAAATAATTCAGCAGGGTTTGCAGGGATTTTCAGTGAAGAAAGTTCATTGAACTTTACATTTAAAGTCTCTTCCACACACCCAGTCTTTGTGTTAAACACTTTATGTCACACCCTGACTTTTGCGGAAGCGTGGTTATTTGGTGTGACTTCTTAATACCATAGCAACCAATCATAACAATGCTATATGATAAAACCAAAAGATTTTCATTCATAATAAAGTTTAGAAATTATCACAATACCATTGTTTTGAAAACATTGACGCCAATTAGTTACAAACCATAACATGTTCAAATGAGTTCCCATGGACTCAGCAAAAGACTTTAAATAATCCTGAGTTTAGAAACATGTATCCTGTCCAGGAATAGGATACATCCTTTAAACTCTACGACCACGGATGACATCCTTTATTTAACACGCAGCTTGTAGACACATGCATACACCTGCCAGCTCCGTTTAGTACCCTGAAATACATGTAGTTTGAAAAATTAACAAAAGTTGAGCGAGTTCATGTGTTCGTTTGTGTGTATGTATAAACCTTTGTAACATTGCAAGTATGTATGTAAGTCCCTGGTATGTAGCATTAAGGAAAAAGAGATCACCAATGGTTTGCAAGGCCATTGATATGTGTGAAGTGATGCAGGAAGACTCAAACCTAGCAGATTTGGCACCGGGCTTCCGGCTGTGAGACATAGTCACCACATGGTCCACTCAGCGGACTCAGGAGTGGGGCTCGCTACACCCAAATAGATCTATCACTCATGTCCCTCGGTCCTACAATGAGGATTGATGGCCTTAAGTTTCCGCCTACCCACTCACATGATCTAAGTAGTAAACCCTCCTTAAGCTAACCATACCATGTATAAAAGCGTCTGTAATAATTTTAACATGTATTCCACCCCCGAAGTATAAAACTGAAAACAGTTAAGAGAAAAGGGGGACATGAACTCACTGTATTGCGTCTTCGGTACTTGTAACCCAAATCTCCTCAGCAAACACGACTACCTACAATGGTCTAACGTCCATTAGACGAACGGGTCGTGCCTTGTCTCAGTATTTATGTTTTTGAGTTACGTTTCTGATGTTATTCCAAGTTGTATAATTATTTGTCGAAATAATTAATATTTCAACTTAAATTATATTTAGTTTTGGAATAGTTGTTTAATCCATAACTTTGGTGTTAATACTTCTCAAGTATTTTAGCTTCGTATTTCCTTCCCAAGGATGGGGTATTTATACATGTACTTGTATTATTCCATTTGAAAATTCCGAATCAATCTATTCCCAAGTCTCACTCTAGCAAATATATTTATAAACTCATTTTGTCCCACAATAATGTGTTGTCCCGAAAATATATATTTCTCCAAAATAATATATTTTCACTTTGTCCAAAGAAAATATATACCAAAATATATAAGTAACGGTATTGTTTTTGGATAATAATTTTCACGGTACTTTGTTAAGTTATATAATATAACCATTTCACCGAATATGAAAACCCTCACACACGTGTCTTAGTATGTATATATATTCTAAATGTATTTGTTTACCCATTTTTATGTGCAAAACCAACCTCCGATACTTTGTATTTTGTTACAAAAATTATGGCGAGGTTTAAATTTGAAAATCATAGTTCAAAACGTCCTTGCAACACTTGTTAGAAAATATTTTCTAAGTGTTGGAATTTTTAGAAAATTTCGCCATAGTCTCCTTTGTAAATGGAGGTGCCCATGCTAAATAGCATATCATTTTCTTTAACATATAACACGTTAGATCGTTCTCAAATAACCAACCCGACATTTAGACATGCAAAATACTACTTATATCATTTCAGTTTTAATATACAAAACTGGGCTGTTTTCGGACATTTTAATAAAATAGTTATCTTATTCCAAAAATTCCCAAATTTTTACAGAATGTCTTATACGATCCAAATAATATTGTATAAAAATATCGGGGTCCAGTTCATTACCAAAATTTTATAAAAATTTATTTACCAGACTGCAATTAGATTTGTCACTTTCTGACTGCAGTCTACGAAATAATTCATCTAAAATTTATCGTAAGTCCGTTTGACGAAATTCCAGTGGGATAATTACTACGACATCAGTGGTTATCTATAGTACAATTTTCATGAGCTGATTCAACATAGATTTCAAGTTATGACTAAAAACATATCACCCATTTACTGCAGTAAAAACTCAGCTTTAGCGGCTGTTACAAAATGGGTCTTTAAAAATAGTAAACGAGCTCAAAAAAATATGATTCTAGTGCCATTTGCTTCGTTTTTCAAAAATACAAAATTTAGACTTCAGAAAATCAAATTTTCGATTTATAATGGTCCGGTTACAGCCAGTTGAAGTTGGCTGGAAACTTTACTCAGCATGCTTTTTATAGTCTAAATGCCACTAAAATGTACACATGCGATTACCATTCATTCTAATAACGATTTATATCATAACGTAAGTCATTTACAGCAGATTATTGATTATATAACTCAGATTTATCATGTATTATCATCTCTCATCTCATGACTTTTATGCAAAGCTTTATGTTCATATTTTATGTTTTAAACCTTTTAGTGTTCTTGTTCTTTAGTGTTTTGAACATAACCATCATACTACAACTTTTAACTACCAAGACAAGATGAACAAGGGTGTAATAAGGACTTACTACTAGCTTAAAGCTAGGGATGATTCTAGTGAAGAAGATGATGAAGAATGATGATGAAAAAGCAAGAAACAAGGTCCTTTGAAGCTCCACAAGTTGCAACTTCCTTGAATCACCTTATAAGCTTGAATGGAACTTGAAAATTTGATGAAGATGGTGGACTTGTGGTGGTGATGGGGGCGGCACAAGTGAGCTGAGAGGAAGAGGGTGTGGAGTGAAGGTGGAAGTGTGAATTATGAGATGTATGGTGCTAATCTTGGGGCCATGCTTAAATAAGATTGTTCATATATTTTGGTCATCTCTACAAGCAATAATCTACTAAAATAATGAGATATAATCTTGAAAAAGATTGGGAGTATGGTGTAAATTTTGGGGTGGGTCCATATGGGACCGAATTCGGTTAGGGGGGGGGGGGTTGGTTGTAAGTTTTTGTAACTAGGTTGGTAAATATTAGTTAAATCTCAAGTATGCACTTGCACATATTAGTTACTTGATATTTAGTGGGTGTTAGGGTATTTGGGGATCACGACTAGCCAAGAAATAAATAAACAATGTGTTTGGCAAAAATTTGGGGTCCCGGGTAATGTCCGGTTGTTCGGTTGGATACCGTTCCGTTAAAGTGTTTAATTATTCCGTAAAGTGTCCTTTATATATATTTTTGTGTCACATTAAATTCCTGACACTTAGGAAAGCATACAGGACCATTCTGCCATAATTTTGCGCCTTACTAGTATGTTAAAATGCTGAATTTTATTAATAAATGCATAATTCTGCACTTAAAGTGTGTTTTTGGCACTTCCCGGCACTTTAACTATCACCTAGCGACGCAGTTTTATGGTCCTCACTTCCCTACACTCCATACTAGTGTAGTACCCTGTCCCTGGCCCATACTGGGCCTCAATATAGTGTCTGTCTATGTGCTGGCATTATCAGCATGTGTCTGAGTTATCCGCTCACTGTGCTAACTGTGCTTTGTGCATCAAGTTTGTCACTAAAGTCTGTGTGTAATAAATGGAGTGACAGTATGAATGTGATGCATATGTATGTATGTAACAGAAATCAGAAAGCAGTTTAATCATCAGTTGTAATCAAGCACAGTCATTAAACACATATTAAATATTAATTAATTGTACGGATGCATGCAAATTTGACAGTTGTCACATTCTCCCCCCGTTAAGAAAATTTCGTCCTCGAAATTTGTACTACCTTACTCCTTAGAGTTTCATTATGCGTGTATGTATACGAATAATACCGAGGTAGATAGTCACCAAACCGACTCAAAACTTATTCACATCGGGTGAATCTAAGAATATATAACAACACGAATCCATTGGTTAAAAGGTATGTGCTTTTAGCATTTGATGTCAAGGGTACATGACGTATTTGACGTATAGTCTAGTGTAATCTAGTTACAGGGGTTCCACGAGAGAGGAGTTTTTGTCTATTAGGATACTCAGACAGTCAGTCACAATATGCCAACGAGTTTTCACAAACCATAGCATCCGCCATATAAATTCAAAGTCAACAACTCAAATGTAATAGTAAAATGATCTGTCAATCTCCCGAATGAATGAATGGCAAGGTTTAGTGTGTTGACATTCTTAAGTTTCGAAAGTACACCGAATGGAATACACGCGAATTTGGTGTATCACTGTCTTGACTCGTAGTTTGCATGAGAAATGTTTAAATGACCAACCAAACAAAAGCATGTGTAGTTTCGTGTGAGACGGTTGACCATGATCAGCACAAGCTGCAAGTTTGTAATGACACCACAAGGTGTCGTAATGACATAATTCAAATATAGTGGTGACTAAACAAGTTCACCGTGTTCGAAGTCAAATGAAGATGTACCGAAACAAGCCTGAAGTTTTGATTTACACAATGTCATTGAGTTTTCAATTGAACACAATACATCAAGGTATTACTGTCTCTGTTTGAAAGTGGAAAACTATAAATACTACAAGGTATTTAATTTGTAACGAAA
Source organism: Helianthus tuberosus (assembly GCA_030545235.1). Lineage (NCBI taxonomy): Eukaryota > Viridiplantae > Streptophyta > Magnoliopsida > Asterales > Asteraceae > Helianthus > Helianthus tuberosus. The sequence continues at coordinate 164,570,330 of CM060359.1, forward strand.
GAACCGTTAGGTGGTACACCGTGCTATGAAATGAATCTATGTACCATTACCTTAACACACAACTGTGTAGAGACTGCTTTAATTGAAATAAACAAGACGGATTTAGATAAAATTAGCAAATAATTTAAATCCGTGTATGAAGTGAGTAACCAAATTAGCGCAAGCTCTAATTTCGTGAAAGCATCACCGTAAGGTATCGAAATCAACAAATGATTTAGTGGGGTCGTAGACCAACCAAGTCCACTACGACTCGAAGCAAAAGAACCTTTGCAAAATGTTTGGATATGATGCTCTCAACACATCATATGGCGTCTTAAATTGAATATGTGAAATGGATAAGTACAAGCAATTGAACTTAGTTTCAGTGTAACCCAACAATAAACGTATGTATCAACAAAGGAAATCTCGGCATGGTAACAAAAATAAACCATGAATGTAACTTGAAATAAAAGAAGTTTCAAGAGGGTGTGTTGACTTGATAGCAAAAGAGCCAACAATTACAATAACGTAGGTCATTCGAATCACAAACCAGTAATTAGATTTAGCAACATAATATCTGAACCTCAATGAAGCGTTTGAAATGAAACCGCATGCGTAGCAGATGGCGCATGCGTAATATGTGAGTTTTCAAGTAATGAAACAGTGAGTGTTTGTTAAAATGGAGAAACGACCAAGAATTCGAAGTGAATGGGTGTTCGCTCTCAGCGAAGAAAATGCGACGTAACTACCATTAAGGGGAGTAGAGATGTAAACATCTACTCGCTAGAAGCAAAAGTGAGGATTTCAACAAAAGAACTTGAAGTACTTACTGTTTTGTTAATTGAAATGGCATATATGTCAGGTTAATGGTGTTTGATTGGGTTAACAGATATGGTTCCTAAATAACAATCTTTACAAGTTTGGACCTGGGTTCCCAAAGGTCCTAAGTATATAACTTCTAGATCCTCAAGGTTTCGTATTCTGTGTAGATCTGTTTTGTGCATTGTATAGGAAACACCATTTTTGTGTATGTTCAAAAACAAATTATTGTCCCACAATTTCCCAGTATACTTTATTCCCGAATTCACAGCTATTGACACTCGATCATCGATCAGTCGTGTAGTAGTAGTTGGATCCTCACAGTTAGGTAAGTAAGTAATTCGTTAATCCTTAGCAAGAGTCACCGACTCCCGTGGGTTAGCTCGTTCGGCTCCTGGTAGTTGATGCTTATTTGAAAATCATCGTCCTTCTTCTTGACGAGCAGAATTGGGGTTACCCAAAAGGGGATTTTGGTCTGTTATCTTCCTTCTCTATCAACCACTGAGGTTGCACTGACAATCCTTGCATCTCCGAAGGTGTAAGTCGCTAAGGTGCATCGACTACAGGCGTGACGCCTGGAATCAATTTAATGCGAAATTCGACTAGTCGTTGAGGAGATATTTCTGGTAAGTCTTCGGGAAAGACTTCAGGATATTTCCCTATCGTAGGAATATCTTCGAGTTTTGGTTCTTCGGCTCCCTCATCCCCGACATGAGCCAAGAAAACAACACATTCTTTACCCAACAACTTTCGTGCCTTCCAGCAATTAGTAATTTGTAGGGGCGTATCCTGCTTCATGAGTCACGATCGCTCCCTCATTCGCCGTCGGGATGCGGATATCAATCTTCGCTCGATCGCTTGGCAACTAATCCATCCCAATTACCTCTTCGAAGTTTCCCAACTCAATGGGCAGTAGATCAAGCGTAAACTTATGCTCTACGGGTTCTATCTTGTCGTTTCTAGTTACTGCGTTGGCTTCCACTAGCTTCACCTAGCTAGTTCCATCGAGTGCGAGTTATCTAACTTACTTGCTACTAAACCCAGTATACTCTCAAACTCTAGAGATGCGAAGCTTAAAATTTGCAACAGTATCTAGCAACACAGATGCATAACGTTGAGTAATATGGAACGTACCGATACTTGAATTCCTGGTGTGTCTCCCTAGCTCCGGTGTTGGGCTTTTCATCCTTGTGACTAGTTCTTCTTAGGACAGTATTTTCTGAAATGCTTTTTGCTTCCACAGTTAAGACAACCTTGAGCACGTTTTTGTTTGTCACTCGTCCTGCCTGGATAGTTGTCATTGCCGTTGTTTCCTCCGTGATTCTCGCTAACGTCTTGGTCTTTATTACTATGTTCCGTATCTTGCCTACAAGTTTCTTTAGGATGCCCCCTCTTGCCACAGTTATCACATTTTCTATATTTACATCGCCCGACATGATATCGCAGACAATTGTCACACTTAGGTAGGATACCCATGTAGTCTTTTCCCTTTTTGACCTTCTTCTTATTACTCGTCCGAGTAATCTTTTCAAAATTTGCGAGCTTTCTCTTATTATCTCCAGATGACTCTACATGAGTCTCATCCTTCTCTTCCATACTGGAAAATTTTCCTAGTCTAACCGCTTCTTCAGTGATCGCCACGCTTTTATCGATAGCCTCGGTGATCGTTAAAGGTTTAGATGTTGTCACCAAGCTTAGAATCTGAGGTGCCAATCCCCCTATGAAACGTTCGACTCTCTTAAACTCTGGCCCCACCAGGAGCGTAGCAACTTGTGATAAATCGTTAAATCTCTGCACATACTCAGCTATCTTTGGTCCTTCCATTTTCAAGTTCCACAGTTCAGTCTCCAACTTCTGGACTTCTGCCCTCGAGCAATATCTCTTTCGCATTAGTTCTTTCAGTTCATCCCACGTCAAAGCATACGCAGTAGTCTCGCCCATTGTCTGAACCTGAAGGTTCCACCATGACAGAGCCCCATCTACAAACAGCCCTGCTATGTACGTAACCTGATGTTCTGGGGCGCATTTACTTAGTCGCAAAACATAATCCGCCTTCTCAACCCAACGCACAAAAGCTAAGGCACCCCCGGTGCCCTCGAATTCTCGAGGTTTGTGGTCTAAGAACTGCTTGAAGGTGCAGCCTTTGATGTGTTCAGAGCGAAGGGCCTCGAGTTGTGCAATAGCCTGTGAGATGCGCTCTTGTAGTTCTGCCGTTGTTGTTGGCGGGGGGTTGTTGGTAGCGATGTTTCCTTGTATCGACATCTTCTAAGAAAAAGATTGGTTAGGCCAGGTTATATTTGTTCAGGGGATGCATATATTTGTTTAGAGGTCATATGTACATACATGTATTTGATTTTTATATCAGCCAATTCAAGCAATAGCATAATCATAGCATAACCAAGTAATTTGGTAATTATGTTTAATGAGAGCATAGTAAGCAAGCTCGTAGCATTATAGTTACAGCACATATATATGGATCAGCAATCGTGCTTAAAGAAGGCATAGCGACTGAGCTTTCGTTGGTCATTGGTCACAAAGTATAGTCGCATGCTTTATGATGATTAGGCTCTCATTATTCTCCGACCATAATTGTATCGTCTTTCAAAATGTATCACATCAAGAGGGACACAGGGTCACCCTACCCTTGTCCATTAAATATATTAGTGTATCAAATCACATGGTCAGATGTGGTCTTCAAAAGTTTCCACAATCCCGGCTTATCATTATTGTCTTTTCCCAAATGTAATGCAATCCGCATAAATCCGAGAACCAACCATACTGGTGACTGAGGTGGAGGAGGAAAGGAAAGTAAACTATTAACTTGCGTGGACGTCGAAGTAATTATCTGCGCTGCCGCTCGACAGTAAAGAAATGAGCATCAGAAACCTAGGAAAGGTGTAATAGCAACGGTTGAGAGCGCAAAGGAACCTTGATATATGTGGAGGAGCAAAGTATGCTGGCAATAAACAGGGTGGAGGACGTGGTATCAGCTCAAGCTCCAAAACTCTGCGACTTATAACCTCAAACTGTAATTGATGTGACAGGTGTACTCATCCCGTGTCTAGCCTCCATAACGTGAGGGATGGTAAGGGTCTAAAATCAACATAGTGTATTATAGGAACCATCGGAATGGCTCGTCCAGCAGTGTAGAGGTGAAGGTAGCAAACGGTGCGGCCTGTGAGGTCGTAGAAAATGTTGTTGTAGCAAAAAGGATCGTCATGTGGTGTGCTGACCTGGAGTACCTTCCCGGGGTGTGGGTATGTCTTGAAAGAAAGCGATAGGCATGTTGGCGCAATGGACGTCGGTCTTCACAGGAGCAACATCAGCGGGTGAAGGTGCAGGAACAAACGTCTTCAACTGATAGGAAGATCATTGGGTGCAGGTACTGGGTCAGGTATAAGGGATGCAATGCCTGGTAAACCAAAAGAAACAGGGTCATGGTCAAGTAAAGGTGCAGGTTCAGCAGGTGCAACATCAAGCTGACCCAAACGGTGCAGAAGCTAGCTCAAGAGCAGGCTCTGGGCCGTGTAACGGTGTGGTGCCTCGAGCAGGTGATAGTGCAGCAGTCACAATGGCGTCGTCGTCCGCATCAGTAGTAGAAAGCTGTAATCTGGTTGTCCGTAGGACTGCAGATGTCACAGACTCAAAGGAGTCTGAAATCGAATGCATGCAAGAATCAGAGGATACCTTGCTAACAGGGGTCTACAGAAGTGAAATTTGTAATAACGTTCTTGTCTAACTTTCCATCACCATGGATGTCGTCAGGAGGACCATCAATAGTCATCTCCACGTCATCGACTATTCGTCGAGTAGCCCCACTATCGGAATGACCAGTGATAAAGTGGTCATGGACCGGGACAAGAGTAATAGGAGGATTCTTGTCAGAGGAGCCTTCAGCAAGGATAAATCATCCCCAAAATCGGGTAGCGCGGACTGTTGTAAGTCGTCCTTGCCCTTGGTCAGCATATCAGGGTCACTCTCAGTGTCTGATGTAAATATCTTTGGCGCAAGTGCAGTCTCAATATTTATGGCGGCGGCTATAGGGTCATCAATGTTTGACAACCCGCTTTTTGATCAAGGCGACATGTGTATCAGTACATGGTAGTCATAGTATGTATTTCCATAGTAATTACTATTAGTTAGCGTATGCAAACAGTTTCCACGTATGCACGTTTATCAATAATCAGCAATTAAGCATGTATGTGATAACAATGTAAGCAAGTAATCTTCCTAGTCTTCCCCAGACTATCCCACCCAGTCTCTTAGACTGAACTCCCTAGTCTCTCAGACTAACTCCCTGGTCTCTAAGACCAACTCCCTGGTCTCTAAGACCAACTTCCCCAGTCTCTAGGACTAAATCCCTGGTCTCTAAGACCAACTCCCTGGTCTTTAAGACCAACTCCCTGGTCTCTAAGACCAACTTCCCCAGTCTCTAGGACTAAATTTTTCCCCAGCCTCTAAGGCTGAACTCCCTCAGTCCATAAGACTGAACCTCCCCAGCCTCTAAGGCTGAACTCCCTCAGTCCATAAGACTGAACCTCCCTCAATCTCTAAGATTGAACCTCCCCAGCCTCTAAGGCTGAACTCCCTCAGTCTCTAAGACTGAAATATAAATTTTAAAATATGTAATTGTGCCTTTGTTTGTAAAATGTTTGTGCCCCAGATCTGGACGTTTAGTGTATGCAATGTAAAAATGTTTGAAAATGTTTTCGTGAGAGCCCTAATGATCATAGTCTAGACTCGAGAAGGAATCCTAGTTCGCTATGATCGAGGCTCTGATACCAAGCTGTACCCAGACTTTTACGGAAGCGTGGTTATTTGGTGTGACTTCTTAATACCATAGCAACCAATCATAACAATGCTATATGATAAAACCAAAAGATTTTCATTCATAATAAAGTTTAGAAATTATCACAATACCATTGTTTTGAAAACATTGACGCCAATTAGTTACAAACCATAACATGTTCAAATGAGTTCCCATGGACTCAACAAAAGACTTTAAATAATCCTGAGTTTAGAAACATGTATCCCGTCCAGGAATAGGATACATCCTTTAAACTCTACAACCACGGATGACATCCTTTATTTAACACGCAGCTTGTAAACACATGCATACACCTGCCAGCTCCGTTTAGTTCCCTGAAATACATGTAGTTTGAAAAATCAACAAAAGTTGAGCGAGTTCATGTGTTCGTTTGTGTGTATGTATAAACCTTTGTAACGTTATAAGTATGTATGTGAGTCCCTGGTATGTAGCATTAAGGAAAAAAAGATCACCAATGGTTTGCAAGGCCATTGATATGTGTGAAGTGATGCAGGAAGACTCAAACCTAGCAGATTTGGCATCGGGCTTCCGGCTGTAAGACATAGTCACCACATGGTCCACTTAGCGGACTCAGGAGTGGGGCTCGCTACACCCAAATAGATCTATCACTCATGTCCCTTGGTCCTACAACGAGGATTGATGGCCTTAAGTTTCCGCCTACCAACTCACATGATCTAAGTAGTAAATCCCCTTAAGCTAAACATACCATGTATAAAAGCGTCTGTAATAATTGAAACATGTATTCCACCCCCGAAGTATAAAACTGAAAACAGTTAAGAGAAAAGGGGGACATGAACTCACTGTATTGCGTCTTCGGTACTTGTAAGCCAAATATCCTCAGCAAACACGACTACCTACAATGGTCTAACGTCTATTAGACGAACGGGTCGTGCCTTGTCTCAGTATTTATGTTTTTGAGTTACGTTTCTGATGTTATTCCAAGTTGTATAATTATTTGTCGAAATAATTAATATTTCAACTTAAATTATATTTAGTTTTGGAATAGTTGTTTAATTCATAACTTTGGTGTTAATACTTCTCAAGTATTTTAGCTTCGTATTTCCTTCCCAAGGATGGGGTATTTATACATGTACTTGTATTATTCCATTTGTAAATTCCGAATCAATCTATTCCCAAGTCTCACTCTAGCAAATACATTTATAAACTCATTTTGTCCCACAATAATGTGTTGTCCCGAAAATATATATTTCTCCAAAATAATATATTTTCACTTTGTCCAAAGAAAATATATAAGTAACGGTATTGTTTTTGGATAATAATTTTCACGGTACTTTGTTAAGTTATATAATATAACCATTTCACCGAGTATGAAAACCCTCACACACGTGTCTTAGTATGTATATATATTCTAAATATATTTGTTTACCCATTTTTATGTGCAAAACCAACCTCCGATACTTTGTATTTTGTTACAAAAATTATGGTGAGGTTTAAATTCGAAAAGCATAGTTCAAAACGTACTCGCAACACTTGTTAGAAAATATTTTCTAAGTGTTGGAATTTTTAGAAAATTTCGCCATAGTCTCTGTTGTAAATGGAGGTGCCCATGCTAAATAGCATATCATTTTCTTTAACATATAACACGTTAGATCGTTCTCAAATAACCAACCCGACATTTAGACATGCAAAATACTACTATATCATTTCAGTTTTAATATACAAAACTGGGCTGTTTTCGGACATTTTAATAAAATAGTTATCTTATTCCAAAAATTCCAAATTTTTATAGAATGTCTTATACGATCCAAATAATATTGTATAAAAATATCGGGGTCCAGTTCATTACCAAAATTTTATAAAAATTTATTTACAAGACTGCAATCAGATTTGTCACTTTCTGACTGCAGTCTATGAAATAATTCATCTAAAATTTATCGTAAGTCCGTTTGACGAAATTCCAGTGGGAGAATTACTACGACATTAGTGGTTATCTATAGTACAATTTTCATGAGCTGATTCAACATAGATTTCAAGTTATGACTAAAAACATATCACCCATTTACTGCAGTAAAAACTCAGCTTTAGCTGCTGTTACAAAATGGGTCTTTAAAAATAGTAAACGACCTCAAAAAAATTCGATTCTAGTGCCATTTGCTTCGTTTTTCAAAAATACATAATTTAGACTTCAGAAAATCAAATTTTCGATTTATAATGGTCTGGTTACAGCCAGTTGAAGTTGGCTGGAAACTTTACTCAGCATGTTTCTTATAGTCTAAATGCCACTAAAATGTACACATGCGATTACCATTCATTCTAATAACGATTTATATCATAACGTAATTCATTTACAGTAGATTATCGATTATATAACTCAGATTTATCATGTATTATCATCTCTCATCTCATGACTTTTATGCAAAGCTTTATGTTCATATTTTATGTTTTAAACCTTTTAGTGTTCTTGTTCTTTAGTGTTTTGAACATAACCATCATACTACAACTTTTAACTACCAAGACAAGATGAACAAGGGTGTAATAAGGACTTACTACTAGCTTAAAGCTAGGGATGATTCTAGTGAAGAAGATGATGAAGAATGATGATGAAAAAGCAAGAAACAAGGTCCTTTGAAGCTCCACAAGTTGCAACTTCCTTGAATCACCTTATAAGCTTGAATGGAACTTGAAAATTTGATTAAGATGGTGGACTTGTGGTGGTGATGGGGGCGGCACAAGTGAGCCGAGAGGAAGAGGGTGTGGAGTGAAGGTGGGAGTGTGATTTATGAGATGTATGGTGCTAATCTTGGGGCCATGCTTATATAAGATTGTTCATATATTTTGGTCATCTCTACAAGCAATAATCTACTAAAATAATGAGATATAATCTTGAACAAGATTGGGAGTATGGTGGAAATTTTGGGGTGGGTCCATATGGGACCGAATTCGGTTGGGGGGGGGGGTTGGTTGTAAGTTTTTGTAACTAGGTTGGTAAATGTTAGTTAAATCTCAAGTATGCACTTGCACATATTAGTTACTTGATATTTAGTGGGTGTTAGGGTATTCGGGGATCACGACTAGCCAAGAAATAAATAAACAATGTCCAGTTGTTCGGTTGGATACCGTTCCGTTAAAGTGTTTAATTATTCCGTAAAGTGTCCTTTATATATATTTTTGTTTCACATTAAATTCCCGACACTTAGGAAAGCATACAGGACCATTCTGCCATAATTTTGCGCCTTACTAGTATGTTAAAATGCTGAATTTTATTAATAAATGCAGAATCCTGCACTTAAAGTGTATTTTTGGCACTTCCCGACACTTTAACTATCACCTAGCGACGCAGTTTTATGGTCCTCACTTCCCTACACTCCATACTAGTGTAGTACCCTGTCCCTGGCCCATACTGGGCCTCAATATAGTGTCTGTCTATGTGCTGGCATTGTCAGCATGTGTCTGAGTTATCCGCTTACGGTGCTAACTGTGCTTTGTGCATCAAGTTTGTCACTAAAGTCTGTGTGTAATAAATGGAGTGACAGTATGAATGTGATGCATATGTATGTATGTAACAGAAATCAGAAAGCAGTTTAATCATCAGTTGTAATCAAGCACAGTCATTAAACACAGATTAAATATAAATTAATTGTATGGATGCATGCAAATTTGACAGTTGTCACACTTTATAGGCCTTGGCAGTGGTTAAGTATCCCAGATGATAACCACAATCTACTTTGGCTGCAAATTTTGAAATTGAATCTTTTAGATTTAAAATAAAACATGGGCAGCCAAAGATTTTAAAATATGAGATCAGTGGTTTGATTTTCAACAGAGTTTCATAGGCAGTCTTTTGATGCCTAGGTTGATCAAAACTCTGTTCTGCACATAACAAGCAGTGTTTACAGCCTCTGCCTAAAAAGTTATGGATAAACTTGAGTCTGCAAGCATTGTTTTGGTAGCTTCAATCAAAGTTCTGTTTATTCCTTTCAACCACCCCATTTTGTTCTGGTGTTCTTGGGATGCTATACTGCCATACAATCCCTTTTGACACACAGAAATCATCAAACTCCTTGTTTCTAAACTCTATTCCATTGTCACTTCTAAAGATTTTTACTGGAAGGTCAAATTTCTTTTCAACCTGTTTGACAAAGTCTTGCAAAATGCCTGCAATCTCATCTTTGGAATGTAAAAAGTAAGTCCATTTAAACCTAGAAAAATCATCCATAATAACCAAACAGTATCTTTTCTTTCTTAAACTCATGATTTTTACTGGGCCAAACAAGTCCAGGTGCAGCATTTGCAAACACTTGGTTGTTTTGGAATCTTCAATGGACTTGTATGAGCTTTTATGTTGTTTACCTTTTAAACAGGAAACACAATGCTCAGAACAAGTAAACAGTTTTTGTGGAAGACCTCTTACAAGGCCTAGTTTTGAGAGTGTAGTGATAGTCTTGAGCAACAAGCTGTGTTTTGCCCCCGGCTACGACGTCTTCAATCTTTTTCACCATTTCTGGTCCAACCTTACAGCTATCCTTAGTGAAGAATGACCCATAGCCTTTGTCAGTCATTTGTGAGACACTAAGGAGATTGAACTTCAGATTGTCAATAAGATTGACATTTTCAAACTTGAGTTTTCCTGATTGAACTGTTCCAGGCCCCAACACCTTCCCTTTAGAATTGTTACCAAAGGATATATCACCCCCTCCATGTTTTTTGAAATCTTTGAGCAGAGCTCTACATCCTGTCATGTGTCTGGAGCCTCAACTATCTACATACCACAAACTATCTAAGCATGCAGAAGCTCCCTGCACATCAAGTAAAAAATTAGTTCAGGAGGGTCTCTAAAGCCAATAAGGCTTTGGATGGGGTCTCAGGTACATCAGCCTCAAGTCCTGGAACATGGACAGTGGTTAGGTCAGGGTTTTGAACTTGTTTTTGAACATTTTTCCCTAACCACTGTTGTGAGCCATTCCCTGTCAGATGTTGGAAACCAAAAGGATGCCTGTTCACTTTGGGTTTAGAAGGCTTTTTGTAAACCACATAAACATGTGGGACCCTTTGGTATGGAGGTTGACCTTTTCCTCTTTGGAATTGGTTAGCTGGTGGTGCATCTGTCACTTGAACTTCTCTGGGAGCATAGTTTTTATTCAACTGTTTTGTAATAGCTGTTTGGACAGACACAAATGGTTGTTGTTTCTTGATGGATGATTTTGATGAACTCTCAAGTGTTTTTGAAGTGTACTCTTTTCTTTTAACCTCAAAAGTTTTGAGGTACACACACTCATGAGTAAGATGGTTGGTTTTTCCACAGATGGTGCACATGGGTGCAGACTCAATTACACTTGTTTTGTTTATGTCAAAAGCTTTTAAATGAAAACAATCCTTTGTGGAATGGTTTCTCTTTTCACAAAAGTCACAAAACAGGCTTTTAACTTTTTCTCTTTTCTTTCTCTTTTCAAATTCCTTTGCAACAGAGTTTTTAACCTCTGTTGGGATGTCTTTAAGAAGGATGACTTTTGCCTTAGGTGCTTTCACACCTTCAACTGTGGAAAAATCCATTAGTTTAAAATTCTCAAGGATGTCACATTCATCTGACCAGGTGGGTTTGAATTGATATTTTTCAATCTCTTCAAAGGTTGATGACCCCTCTGGTGTTTGCAAAATGATTTTGTTACGATTTTGGTCAGTGATTTTAATTTCGTGACCATCCTTGTTTGTTGGTATTATCTCAACAGAACCAGAATCATTTACAGCAATGTTTTCAGTTTGGTCATTTTTCCTGAAACCTATGCAAAACTTTACATTGCTTTTGATCTGTTTCTCTAACATCAGCTCAAAACCTTTGCAGGATTCCACCCATTTTTCACAAGTGATTTGGGTGGATTCCAGCTCCTTTTTACAAGCTTGATATTTTTCTATCATAGCTTGGAGTTAGTCCTTGATTATGCTATGTTCATGCTTTAGACAGCAGATTTCATTATCTTTTTCATACAATTTGTTTTTCAATTCTTTAACATATTTTTCAAATTATACGTCTTCTTTTAAAATCTTATCTCTAAGGTTTTCATTCACCTCTTTTATTTTACCAAATGCTATAATGCATTTGCCTGAACATACTTTTTTCAAGACCTGAGGTGATACCTTAGCTGCAGCCATCATGGCACAGTCACATTCATTTTCACAGCACTGGTATCCTTCTCCACTTCATCAGCACACCATGGGTCAGCAAGAGGTTCCAACAGTGGTTCAGGTTCTTTTTCTAACAGCTGTTCACTAACAACAGCAGTAACCACTGCTTCAGCAACTTCATCCACTGTTTCAGCACTGTGTTCCACTTCTTCAGTTTCCAGCCCTTCTGGAATTGACTCTAATGCTACAAAACAAAATTCATCACAAGGGAGGTCATTCTTAGCAAATAGAGCAAAATTTTCATCAGATAAATCATCCGGTAAACTACTCCAATCAACAAAACCCTGAGTAAAGAAACTCTGTTGACTGGGTTCTGCTTGTGCAGATATTTGTGCAATTTGTTGAGGTGTAGGTTGTTACACTTGATCCTGAGAGACTGGTGTCACACCCCGACCGCGTAAAACTACAAACCGCGGTGGAAACGTCGGGGAGTCGAGCAACAGAATTATTGTTTCACAACCATGGTATTTAAAGTTTTGTTTTATTTATTAACAAAGGGGGGTTACATTGTCTTAAAACAACGAAACAAAGAGAACATAACATAGTTAAACTTTTCTAGCTCCATTTTATGTCACTAAGGCACAGGTCCGCCTAAGTGTATCTTGATCATTCCTATGCATCAGCTCCTGAAAATACATGTGAAAATAGGTACGTCAGCATAAAAAATGGCTGTGAGATACATAGGTTTATTGATTTTGGGTTCATGACTAGTAGGTTTAAAGAATTGTTTAACAAAAGTTATTCATGAACCTTGAAAAGTGTTTTCCTTTGTAAATCATATGAAAAGCGTATTAGATGATATAAAAGGAAGATGCGTGGTTAAATAAATAACCAAATAAAATGAATTTGTATAAGTTATGTTATTTTTAAAACAGTGTTTTGTGAATTTATGTTCTTTGTAAATAATGTAATATGTCTAAATTGAAATGGTTTAAATAACGCTAAAACATGTAATATCATAAAAGCACTTATATATAGGAAGTACCAGTGGCGTATCCACCATGCTTTTATCATATTACACACGCCCCGTTATTTAAATCACTTACCCAACCAAATCACCAAATGAATTGTTTAAATCAATGTTGAAATGTTTATGTGTAACCAATGTCAAATGCCAAATGTAAATCATATTCATGTATAATCAAATGTTATGTATGGCAATCGAGAGGTGTCAACTTAAGCCATAAGTAAAATGCACAAAACAATATATTGAAATAATCATAGTTTAAATCAAAAGTTATTTTTTGTAAATAAATGCATGCTTATTGATACAAAGATCTATGCGGTAATGTTAAAACGCATACATTCAAGCCTTGCGACTGTGGCGACAAACCCTTAAACAAATTAAAGGTTTATCTAGTCATTTCCTACTTCCAAACAAACCTAGGAAGTCGGGAATGGGAGTTGTCAATTCTTATGGTACCACTACTTACCACCGAGCGGCGTAGCTAATGTTAATGAACGTATTTTTGTCCCGTTAAACAAACCAAATGTAAGCATGTTTATGTGAAAACAATGTACTAAGTATGCAAAAATGAACATACATAGTATGAATATGATGTAAATCAATGTGTACATATGTTGAAATGAACATATGAAACAAATGTGTTTATAACATCATGTACTATACATGTACTATATGAACATAGCAAGCATATGATATAAAAACATGAAAAGCACGAAAGTAACAAGTAGGCACATGTGTTCACTCCAAGATGTTTGAAAAACAATAAAAGAGGGGTCTATGTACTCACTGGAGAATGCTTAGAAGTCTTGAAATAACAACCAAGCAAAGCTAGAAGGATCACAGAAATCAATCGGCACCTAATATAGGTAACTATGTTAATAAACCGGACCTAAATCGGAGGATCGGATAGAATGAGGTTTCGTAAACCAAATGAGTATAGGAACTCATGTAATATGGTTTAACAAAGCCTATATTCTAAATCGAAACTTAACCTAAGTGCTTACGACCCATTACGACCTGTTTAGGTAGCTTACGCTACTTTAACGCGTCATTCGCGTAAAACGCATTCGGACCGCCTAACTAGTCCTATGACAAGTATTATATGCCTTAACAAGTCTAATAATGCTTCCTAATCAGTTTAGATGTCAAAATTTAGGTTACATACGCTTAAAATGAAATTATGCGTAAAAAGGTATTTTGGTCATTTTCCTAAGGCATATAAACTACCTATCATACAACTAACTAAACGTAGTGACCATAAGGTATAACCTCAGAAGGTTATTCCCTATACAACTATGGTCACAAAATGTGTTTGGTCGGATCCTAATGATTGACCAAACGGGTGGGTTCGAAAGTCTAATCGGTTGTTTAGACCGCTAATATTTACGACCCTATATAAGCACTGAACTAAAAGTGACGAGTTAAACATGTTGAAACATGTTTAACTAAGTTAGAAAACAAGTTTGATATCAAAACAAAGGGTTTTGATACCAAAACTATGACTCGTCACTATGCCTAATTAACGTGGTAATCAGTAGGTATAGTCACAAGGGACTATGACCATCGTGATTACACTCACGTTGCGAAGTTCAAACGAACTTCGTGTTGACCATTGACTGGTCAAAGCAGAAAGTCAAACATTGTTTGACTTTCATGCTTAATAACGCATAAAAGTATGAAAGAAGCTTACAAGAGGTCCAAGCTAGGAAGATTTTGATCTAGAATGCTCAGCTATGAAGCTAATGCTTCAACTTAGAACATAAACCAGATCAAGTGTGAAGATTGCAAATGAAACATGGGGGTATTTATAGATTTCATAGAACTGTTAGGATCGTTTCTTGAAATCCGAGCTTCAATCTTGGCCCTCCATGTGTGCCCATTGTTTTAACATACTAGGGGCATCCAAAACCAGTCTGTAGAATGGAAGAAACCATGTGCAAAACAAAGGAGCAGCAGGGTTTTAAGAAAAATGGTTTATGCTGACCTGGTGAAGGTTTACGGACAGTAAGCACCTCCATACGGTCCGTATGGCTGTTGTTTGCTGGCAGTAACTTTCATAAGTTGGCAGAACAGGCCCCCTGTGACTCCAAACATGATTTTTGATGCATTTTGACATGTTTAAGCCCCGTTAACCCCATTTTAAGGCTCTAAAATGACGTTAAAGTATAGGGAACTTAAAATATGCTCAAAAATATCTCGGATGTCGGTTCGTTTGGTCGTACGGTTGCGTTATTTGGTTAATTACGATGAAACACGAACGGACGCGAAAAACGATCCAAATTACGCGACGAATGGAATTTTATCAAGCCAATCACTAAAATAAAATATTTTAATGATTACATAAATTTTTGGATGTCCGGATATGTTCAGAACGTGAGTAATGCACGAAAACGCAACCTTATGCACTTTTTGACGCTTTTAGTCCTTGATTGACCAACAAGTTTATTTTTTTGCACACCGAACCCCTCAAAGCCTATTTCTAAGCTATGTAAATGATATTTAGGGTATGTTTAACTTATGGTCATGTTCTGGAATGTTCGTTACAGTACAAATCGGCATACTTTCGCAGTTTGACGAAAATAGTCCCTGTAAGCGAATAAACTGATTACGTTTACGCACCGGTTTTGTGTATAACTCTCCAGAAAGCGTTATAGAGTTTGAAATTGAACAAAAATCAAAACATGAAAAATGTCAAACATAAATAAACAAATATTGGGGCCAAATAACATTGTTTTATTGATAAATGAACTATTCAGAGTTTATACAATGATTACAAGCACAATTGTCACAGTCTCCCCTACTTGTGGAAATTTCATCCCGAAATTTATTTATAGGAAACTTGTGAGAAAATATGTGGATATTTCGCCTTCATTTGATCTTCACGTTCCCAAGTAAATTCTGGTCCACGTTTAGATTCCCAGCGAATTTTGACAAGTGGAATGCGCTTGCGTTTGAGCCATTTGACTTCACGTTCCATGATTTCCACAGGTTTCTTAACAAAATGCATCGTGTCATCAACACGAATTTCATCAAGTGGTATGTGGAGGTTCTCATCAGCTAAACACTTTTTGAGATTGGACACGTGAAAAGTTGGATGAACATTTCCAAGTTCAGGAGGTAACTCAAGTCTGTAGGCTACCTTACCGATTCTTTCGACAATCTTGAATGGTCCCACATATCTAGGTGCAAGTTTTCCTGTCTTTCCAAATCTGATCACTCCTTTCCAAGGTGAAACCTTGAGTAAAACGCGATCACCGACTTGAAATTCCAAAGGCTTGCGTCGTCGGTCCGCGTAACTCTTTTGACGGCTTCTAGCTGTCTGAAGGTTATCGCGAACTTTCTTAACCTTGTCTGTTGTCTCTAGAATGAGGTCAGGTCTAGTAAGCTGAGCCTCACCGATCTCATTCCAGCAGACTGGTGAACGACATTTTCGACCATAGAGAGCTTCGAATGGAGCCATGTTGATGCTGGAGTGATAACTATTATTGTAGGAGAATTCAATCAATGGAAGATACGAATCCCAACTACCACCAAAATCGATCACACAAGCTCTAAGCATATCCTCCAAAGTCTGGATTGTTCTTTCAGATTGACCATCTGATTGCGGATGATAAACTGTGCTCAAATTAAGTTGGGTCCCCATAGCAGACTACATGGTTCTCAAAAAACGAGAAGAGAATCGAGCATCTCTGTCAGAAATAATGTTCAAAGGAACACCATGACGGGATACAATTTCATCCACATAGATTTTAGCCAGATTGTCGGTAGATAGATCATCACGGATTTGCAAGAAATGCGCCGACTTTGTAAGACGATCAACAACTACCCAAATAGCGTCATGATCTCTTTTAGTGCGTGGAAGTTTGGTAATAAGATCCATAGCAATGTTTTCCCATTTCCAAACTGGAATCTCTGGTTGCTCCAATAATCCAGAGGGATGTTGATGTTCAGCCTTAACCTTAAGAGAAGTAAGGCATTTAGATACGTATGGTCTTTCTTCATACCAGGCCACCAAAACTGGGGGGCGAAGATCCTTATACATTTTATCTGCACCAGGATGAATAGAATAACGAGACGTAGGAGCTTCATCCATTAACAAGGTGCGATGATTGTCTTGACTTGGGACCCACAAACGGTCCATGAAATAAAATAGCCCATAGTTTTTCAGTTCAAGATCTGGCTTAATATGAAATGGTAACTCCTTACCCATTAAACCTTGCGTAACACAATGAAGCTTGACATGCTCTTTGCGACTCAATGCATCAGCTACGACATTCGCCTTACCAGGATGGTAGCGAATTTCGCAGTCATAGTCGTCTAGAAGTTCAACCCAACGTTGTTACCTCATGTTGAGTTCTTTCTGATTGAAGATGTGCTGAAGACTTTTGTGGTCAGTGAAAACCACACATTTAGTTCTATACAGATAGTGTCTCCAGATTTTGAGAGCGAATACAACTGCACCTAACTCAAGATCATGAATCGTGTAGTTCTTCTTGTGAACCTTCAACTGTCTCGATGCGTAAGCTATGACTTTGTTCCTTTGCATGAGAAAACAGCCAAGACCTAATTTGGATGCATCACAGTATACGACAAAATCATCATTGCCCTTAGGTAAAGATAGAATAGGTGCATCGCAGAGTTTCTGTTTTAAGGTCTGAAAAGCTTCTTCCTGTTTGGATCCCCATTCGAAGGGTTTATTCTTTTGAGTTGGAGCAGTTAGAGGAACTGCAATCTTGGAGAAGTTTTCGATGAAGCGGCGGTAATAACCCGCGAGACCAAGAAAAGAACGAACTTCGGTAGGTGTAGTAGGCGTATCCCAATCCTTAATCGCACTGATCTTGGAGGGATCTACGTAAATACCTTGTTCGTTAATGATATGCCCCAAAAATTGAACTTCCTTAAGACAAAATTCACATTTAGAGAATTTGGCAAAAATTAGCTCTTTCCTCAGGTGTTCCAAGGTAAGCCGGAGATGTTGCTCATTATCAGCTCGTGTCTTAGAATAAATCAAGATATCATCAATGAAAACGATGATGAACTTGTCCAAATAAGGCTTACAAACCCTATTCATCAAGTCCATGAAAACAGCAGGAGCCTTAGTCAAACTGAAAGGCATAACTGTGAACTCATAATGCCCATATCGAGTGCGGAAAGCAGTCTTGGGAATATCTTCTTCAAGCACTCGAAGCTGATGATACCTAGAATGTAGATCAATCTTTGAAAAACAAGTAGCACCCTGCAACTGATCAAATAGATTATCAATGCGAGGTAGGGGATATCGATTCTTGATGGTAAGCTTGTTAAGCTCACGATAATCGATGCACATCCTGAAAGATCCATCCTTTTTCTTGACAAAAAGAACGGGAGCACCCCAAGGTGAAAAGCTAGGACGGATAAAACCTTTGTCAGAAAGCTCTTGAAGCTGCTTAGATAACTCTTGCATCTCAGACGGTGCAAGACGATACGGAGATCTAGCAATAGGATTTGCACCAGGTACAAGATCAATACGGAACTCAACTTGGCATGCTGGGGGTAAACCAGGTAATTCTTCAGGAAACACTTCAGGATAATCCCGAAGAACAGGGACATCTTGAATAGACTTACCTTTGCCTTTTATCTTCTACAACATGTGCCAAAAAGGCCACATAGTTCTTTCGTAGATACTTCTGAGCTTGAAAACAAGACATGAGTTTGAGACTACTAGCAGGTTTCTCACCACGAACCTCTAAGATCTCACCAGATGACAGAGGTATACGAATAATCTTCTCAAAACAAACTACCTCTGCGTGATACTTGGCTAACCAATCCATACCTACTATAACGTCGAAGCTTCCAAGTTGCATAGGTGTGAGGTCGATAGGAAAAAGATGGTTATTAAGGATTAACTGGCAGTTTCGAAGAACAGAATCAAGAACAATGGGTTCACCACTAGCTACTTCTACAGTCAAGGGCTTTCCTAGTTTTGTTCTAGGCATGCAAAGCAAAGGCTTGAAAGATAAAGACACAAAACTCTTATCGGCACCTAAATCAAAAAGAACAGATGCAGGCTGATTATTAACAAAGAATGTACCGTTCACCACCTCGTTGTCTGCTCGCGCCTCGTTTGCGTTCATGTTAAAGACTCGACCACGAGCCTGAGCCTGATTTGCATTCACCAAACTTGGACACTGATTTCTGTAGTGGGTCAGGTCCCCACAATTTTAGCACGAACTAGGAGGATAGTTAGGTCATGCAGCTTGACCCTGTTGAGCAGGCGGTTGAGCAGCTTGCTGGGCTGGGTTATGTGCGGCTTGATTAGGAGCAAAACGACAAACATCAGCAAGATGACATGATTTTCCACAGTTAGCACAGAAACGAAACTGAACTTGCGGTTGAAGGTGACTATTGCATCTGTTGCACAATGGTGCTTTTGCCAGCATACTGTTTCTTTGCTGGTGGTTGTGCAGGCTGGTTGGGAGCTGCCTGATTGTCTTGTTCGGTAATAGCGAAGTTCTGAGAAGCCTTGCGCTTCTTAGATCTCCTTGCAGACCCAGCTTTCTTACCCTTCTTGTTCTCACCCTTCTCAGACGATTGTTTCTTATCCTTGTCACCTTTCCTGTGAAGCTTACCCTTTCTGATTTGCGACTCAGTCAAAGTCGCAGCTAACTCGATTGCCTGACGAACTGTGGTAGGGTTGCTACCAGTGACGATGTCTTGCACGGGGTCAGGTAAACCATCGACATTCCTTTCGATAGCTTTCTCGAGTGGGGTAACCATTGTAGGGCATAACAAACTCAGCTCCTCGTACCTGTCATTATAAGCCCGATGTTCACCACTATCCTGTTTCAAATCATCAAACTCTTTTTCCAATGCCCTCTGTTCGTGACGAGGACAAAATTACCTCATCATAAGAGCCCTAAGCTCTTCCCATGTCTGACCCAAACCGAAATTAGCACCACGATCCCTCATGACTCCATTCCACCAAGTAAGAGCCCTCTTTTGAAACACACTAGAAGCAAACTCGACTTTGCGATTATCAGGACACTGAACATGACGAAAGGTACTCTCAATGCTCTCAAACCACTGTAGGAGCCCAGTTGCTCCCTCAGAACCACTGAACTTGAGCGGTTTAGCCGAATTGAAACTTTTAAAGTTACATGGAGCATTATGGTTATTGTTGGCTTGGTTTACTTGAGCAATAATGTTTGGGAGTGCAGCAGCCATTTGCTGTGTATGATTGCTGCCAGTTTGGCATTAGGTATCTGATTGTCGTGTCAAGGAGGCATTCAAAAAGAGGAAACATGAGAGAAAACGAGTGAGATGATTAGATGGAAATGAAATGACACAAATATCAGCAAGAGCAAAGATGGTGGTCATTCGTTCGTATCACAAAGCAAACAAACGACACACAGTGACTAATCAAAGTAAATGGGTCAAAATAATGTATCTCGAAGACATGCTTTAGCATATAAGTGGACACTCACCCCAAGAGTTCCCAGATAAGAGTGACTGGTCCGATTATGTGGATTTGTACGAACACTCTAGCCTAGAGAGAAAACCCGAGATATAGGCATCCACCCTTCCAGATTGCACGTGTTCACATTATTTAGACCCAAAACTTTGACGAGATTTTGAAAACTTGGAAGGAACAAGGCCAAAGAATCATTCAAGAATGGATGATTAAATTTTCAAAATCATTTTGAAAAATTGGAGGGTTCAAAACCTTATAATAAATCATTTAAAGGAAGGTGATTGATTTTCAGAAATTGTTTTGGAAAAACGTGTTCTTGTTGTGGCGATCACCTAAGGATAGGTGAAGTGTATGTTTTAAGATCTAAACACAAGATAACTCGTGTTGGGGGTCCTAGAAAAGTTATTGTCTTGGTCAGAGCATTACTAATAACCGAATTCCCTATAACCATTGGCTCTAATACCAACTCTTCTGTCACACCCCGACCGCGTAAAACAACTAACCGCGGCGGAAACGTCGGGGAGTCGAGCAACAGAATTATTGTTTCACAACCATGGTATTTAAAGTTTTGTTTTATTTATTAACAAAGGGGGTTACATTGTCTTAAAACAACGAAACAAAGAGAACATAACATAGTTAAACTATTCTAGCTCCATTTTATGTCACTAAGGCACAGGTCCGCCTAAGTGTATCTTGATCATTCCTATGCATAAGCTCCTGAAAATACATGTGAAAATAGGTACGTCAGCATAAAAAATACCTGTGAGATACATAGGTATATTGATTTAGGTGTAACATCCGTCAAAATGGATTCCTGAAATTCGACCCGTTTTGAAATCCGAATCCTAACCTTGAACCAATTAAAAATTTTTCGCGAATTAAATAACCGTCGAAAGACTTTTATATGGTTATTATATGTGTAATTAATTATAAAAAAAATATAATAATAATACTTCAATATAGTAAGTAATTAGTTAATTTAATTAACTTAAAGGTTATTTAGATAACCTAGTTAGTTAGAGGAAATCAAATAAACCAAGTTAAGTTAGCTATTTAATTAACTCTTAAGATGAGGGGCTATTGGTGTAAATAATTGAGTGTATAAACAAAATGTAACCCTAACATTGCCATTCCTTTTTTTACCAGCCGTTATATCACCCTCTCAAAAGCCACCTTCTTCTTCATCATAAATCACAACACAGACAATGGAGTTTCATCTTCAAACAACACACCCTCTCCTTCTTCTTCGATGGTCATCAGCCACACCCCTAGCCACTCTACCTTCACTCACACTCTCACAGACACCTACATATCGCTGCCTCCCCCTCCCCCTATTTAATAACGGGCGACAAGTTACAGAAGACGACCAACACCGTCAGGTGGTGGTGGTGAGCGATGGTTCAAGCGAGAGAGAGAGAGAACGGAGATAGAGAAAGGGCGGCAACGACAGTCGGACCGGTGGCCAAAATCGCCGTCAAAGGCGGTGGCGGCGGCGCTGAATTGGTGAACTCGCTCAGCTTCTTTTGTTTCGGAGTTTGTTTTTGATTGCTTCGGGCTCTAGTCTCGGCTCAGCGGGTTCCGGTCTGGGTTAGCTCGGGTTCGGTTCAGTCTTCATCGGGTCGACATGGTGTCTTGGCTCGGTTCAGTTGCGGCTCATGTTCAGTTCGGGTCAGTCAACGTCGGTCAACAGCAGTCTCGCATCGATGCCGGAGTCGGAGTTTACGTCGGAGTCCACGTTTCTTTTGTTCGGTATACCTTCTTGCTCACTTGATTAATCCTTGTAGAAAACTGATCCTTATACGCTAATAATCATTATATTAAACTAAACATAGGGGTTTTTGTTTTGGTTCGCATTCTGTTCGGTTTGGGTATGTAAAATGAAGATGACAACATGTTGATAAAATTAAGATCCTTGTTATGAAGTTTACTACAAATACTTTCATCCCATCGATATGATAATTTATTATTTATTTGTCACCTTTTATAATTATAATAAGCTACTGTTGGCTTTTAGCAAAAGCATATAAAAAAAAAAAAAAAAAGAAACAGTGGGATGAGATCTAGTTAATTACAAGGAAGAAGAAGATGTCACCATAAGTTGTATTTAAAAATGAATTCTAAAAGAGTTTGACCTTCGTATAAATATAAATTTTGATTCTAATGTCATTTTATTTGATCATACCTAAATTAAGTTGATATTAAATTCTTTATTATTTACGTAATTCAATTAAATAACTAATCTAGTGTTATAATATAAGAAACAGATCAATTATAAAACTTCAATTAATTAATGATTTAATTAATGGTATTAAGTAATAAATATTAGGAGTATCATCTAACTTGTAAATATTAAATCGTGTTATGGTGTTTTAATATTTAGGGTGATCGTTTCCTATTCGTGCGATTTTTCCAAATCTTACTCGTACGTTATTTACAAGAAATCGTGACACAACCAATGTGAGTATACTCGATCCCTTTTTCCCCTTTTTATTTTGGGATGCAACATGTACATTATGTAAACAATCTTTGAAACTAGAAACTAAACATACTCAATCCTTGTACAAACATGAAACTAATGTGCTTTACTTATGATTCTTGTATGCTCTATTTGAACGATTTGGAACGTATATGCTCATTAACTTTGCTAGCCCACCTTAACAATTATAGCGCTATAGGATTTACGCACCGCCCTTGAGACTTGGGGGTATTGTTAAGTTAAACATTTACTATCCCGCTATCAATTGGGATTAGACTATTTTATGCGTTGGATTCTTGGGTTTGATCATAGTGTACGCCAAAATTGCATACTAGTAATTCACATATTATGAATCATGTTGGATTTGAGCTTTTATTCTATTATGCTATGTAAACAAACTTGTATACTCGCTCATTGCCTTTGCATTGAAACTCTATTTTAATACATGTTGCAGGTTGATTATTGAAGTGGATGAATGATGAAACAAGTTTAGGGTGGACTAGATACACACCTTTAATCTATTTATCTTTTTGTGTTATGTTATTTGTTGAAACAATGTTGTATTTTGTTTTGAATATTGTATGACAATTTAGCAATTGCAATGAAATTTGAATTTAATTAAATATTGTCACATAGTGTTATGAAGTCTCTAGCAATCTATACACACTTCGTCTCATCCCGATGTTTCCGCCATCGGTTGGGGTGTGACAGATTGGTATCAGAGCCATAACTATAGGGAATTAGGAAAAGTAGGAATGCTTTAACCTAGTCTATAGTTTTAGAGCTTTATTCTTACGTTTTACTTGAAACTACTTGCGTGTTACCTTATTTGCCTTTATTTATTCTCTTTGACCTTTTAAACATATGTGTCACTTATGTGTTAACACTTGACATGCTATATTTGTTTTATACGTGTTAATACTCGTTTCATTGTTCTATCATTCATGTGTTATTCTTGACATGTTATACTTATTTGTCCAATCTTTAACGTACAATTTTCCTCATGCATTTTAATTGATTAATATTCGAAAACACTCATATTATACAAACGAGACGAGTTTACCAAAATAGGCGTGAAACCCACAATTTGGTAAAAGACTCTCATCCCGCTTTATTCTATTTGCGCGAAATTCACCATTAAGTTAGGAGTGAAATCCACATCTTAAGGGAAGTTTCAAATTTAAATTCTAGTGGACCCTCGTCAACGTGTCGAAATTAAATTTCGATCCGGCGAGTACCAACCACACTTAGGCTACGAAGTCGTCAAGTTAGGGGTGAAACCCGCATCTTGTCAACTAGTCCCACTCCTTGATTTTTTTTATAAATCCCGCCAAGTCTCGAATTTTCGATTGAATTGGGACATGTAGTAACCGGAAGGGTGAATACCGTTAACCGACGTGTCGGCGAGAGTATACCACCTATTAGGCCAAAGCATGCTTCTCAAATTCAAAAGACTTTTCGATCACTTTGGTTAGCCAACGTTCCGTTTTGGAACCATCCAAGTTTTAATCGAATTTACGTTTTATTATTCTCGATAATTTATGATACAATCCCCTTTTCTTTTTGAATTCGAATTTCACTTTTACGTATACATCGTACTAATACTTTTTCATGCATTTATACCTTATTCACATACATGATTTCACATAATTTTAATTATATCCCTTACAACAATAAATGGAGGCACATCATCAAGATAGGAGTGATTTCCTTACCTTGACGACTAACTCCGTTTCCTCTCACTTTACGACGACCTCACCAACAAGTTAGGGGTGATTCCCTTACCTAGGTGATCGTTACCAAAACTTTCTTTTCATAGACTCTATTATGTAAACACGATCATGCTTATATCCACATTGTTAGTCATATATACTCTCATTTATACGATTTATGTTATACTCGTACTTAAATACGTACTCTCATTTATACAATTTATGATTTTACTCACATTCATTCGTTTGTGCTCAAATTGTACTCCCATTTGTACTCATTTTTTATACACGTTATGCTTATACTTTTACTCATACTCCTGACATGCGTTTTGTGTTTATTCTCACGTGCGTGTTCATATTTAAACTTATACCATGCTCATGCTTTTACTCAAAATTTATACATTCGTACCCGTGCGCGAGCGTAATCCGAGAGATTCGCTTATGTGGGTCCCAAACATACTTAAGCATGGACTTGCTCATATACTATATTCTTATACGTACACATTCTTATTTTAAATTATGTATACCCTGATTCATACACAACTAGTACAAGCTATGTGGATCATGCGACGATCAAAATAATCGCGGGTGCACACGGGATTATAGTGATAGGCGTGTGAAAACCATATAGTGTACTACTGTGTATGGTAAGACACGGAACGTAACATGACATCGAATACGAAACGGACGTAATGTGGTCAAAACATGGTGGATACGCCGCTGGTACACATATAAGTGTTTTCACCATGTTACCAAACTTTCGTAAGACGTGCCATGAGTACTTCAGTGTTTTGCAGACCTTTTTGACCTAATTCAAACTCTAAACAACTCACAAACGCATTATATCCGAATCCACGACGAGACTTCACTTTTAACACACTACTTTCGTCTATCTAGTATTTATGCTATTCTTATACTCGCATTTGTGTATTTAAAATCAATCGTTCACTCTTACACTCCCATTATTCTCCTTTATTCTTTTATACGAACCCAATTCGCGATCAAGTCTCATCTATTCTCTCTTTTAAGATGTCATCTTTTCAAAAGTTTTCCTCTTAGATTTCGAGGACGAAATCTCCTAAAGTAGGGGAGACTGTAACATCCGTCAAAATGGATTCCTGAAATTCGACCCGTTTTGAAATCCGAATCCTAACCTTGAACCAATTAAAAATTTTTCGCGAATTAAATAACCGTCGAAAGACTTTTATATGGTTATTATATGTGTAATTAATTATAAAAAAAATATAATAATAATACTTCAATATAGTAAGTAATTAGTTAATTTAATTAACTTAAAGGTTATTTAGATAACCTAGTTAGTTAGAGGAAATCAAATAAACCAAGTTAAGTTAGCTATTTAATTAACTCTTAAGATGAGGGGCTATTGGTGTAAATAATTGAGTGTATAAACAAAATGTAACCCTAACATTGCCATTCCTTTTTTTACCAGCCGTTATATCACCCTCTCAAAAGCCACCTTCTTCTTCATCATAAATCACAACACAGACAATGGAGTTTCATCTTCAAACAACACACCCTCTCCTTCTTCTTCGATGGTCATCAGCCACACCCCTAGCCACTCTACCTTCACTCACACTCTCACAGACACCTACATATCGCTGCCTCCCCCTCCCCCTATTTAATAACGGGCGACAAGTTACAGAAGACGACCAACACCGTCAGGTGGTGGTGGTGAGCGATGGTTCAAGCGAGAGAGAGAGAGAACGGAGATAGAGAAAGGGCGGCAACGACAGTCGGACCGGTGGCCAAAATCGCCGTCAAAGGCGGTGGCGGCGGCGCTGAATTGGTGAACTCGCTCAGCTTCTTTTGTTTCGGAGTTTGTTTTTGATTGCTTCGGGCTCTAGTCTCGGCTCAGCGGGTTCCGGTCTGGGTTAGCTCGGGTTCGGTTCAGTCTTCATCGGGTCGACATGGTGTCTTGGCTCGGTTCAGTTGCGGCTCATGTTCAGTTCGGGTCAGTCAACGTCGGTCAACAGCAGTCTCGCATCGATGCCGGAGTCGGAGTTTACGTCGGAGTCCACGTTTCTTTTGTTCGGTATACCTTCTTGCTCACTTGATTAATCCTTGTAGAAAACTGATCCTTATACGCTAATAATCATTATATTAAACTAAACATAGGGGTTTTTGTTTTGGTTCGCATTCTGTTCGGTTTGGGTATGTAAAATGAAGATGACAACATGTTGATAAAATTAAGATCCTTGTTATGAAGTTTACTACAAATACTTTCATCCCATCGATATGATAATTTATTATTTATTTGTCACCTTTTATAATTATAATAAGCTACTGTTGGCTTTTAGCAAAAGCATATAAAAAAAAAAAAAAAAAAAAAAAAAAGAAACAGTGGGATGAGATCTAGTTAATTACAAGGAAGAAGAAGATGTCACCATAAGTTGTATTTAAAAATGAATTCTAAAAGAGTTTGACCTTCGTATAAATATAAATTTTGATTCTAATGTCATTTTATTTGATCATACCTAAATTAAGTTGATATTAAATTCTTTATTATTTACGTAATTCAATTAAATGACTAATCTAGTGTTATAATATAAGAAACAGATCAATTATAAAACTTCAATTAATTAATGATTTAATTAATGGTATTAAGTAATAAATATTAGGAGTATCATCTAACTTGTAAATATTAAATCGTGTTATGGTGTTTTAATATTTAGGGTGATCGTTTCCTATTCGTGCGATTTTTCCAAATCTTACTCGTACGTTATTTACAAGAAATCGTGACACAACCAATGTGAGTATACTCGATCCCTTTTTCCCCTTTTTATTTTGGGATGCAACATGTACATTATGTAAACAATCTTTGAAACTAGAAACTAAACATACTCAATCCTTGTACAAACATGAAACTAATGTGCTTTACTTATGATTCTTGTATGCTCTATTTGAACGATTTGGAACGTATATGCTCATTAACTTTGCTAGCTCACCTTAACAATTATAGCGCTATAGGATTTACGCACCGCCCTTGAGACTTGGGGGTATTGTTAAGTTAAACATTTACTATCCCGCTATCAATTGGGATTAGACTATTTTATGCGTTGGATTCTTGGGTTTGATCATAGTGTACGCCAAAATTGCATACTAGTAATTCACATATTATGAATCATGTTGGATTTGAGCTTTTATTCTATTATGCTATGTAAACAAACTTGTATACTCGCTCATTGCCTTTGCATTGAAACTCTATTTTAATACATGTTGCAGGTTGATTATTGAAGTGGATGAATGATGAAACAAGTTTAGGGTGGACTAGATACACACCTTTAATCTATTTATCTTTTTGTGTTATGTTATTTGTTGAAACAATGTTGTATTTTGTTTTGAATATTGTATGACAATTTAGCAATTGCAATGAAATTTGAATTTAATTAAATATTGTCACATAGTGTTATGAAGTCTCTAGCAATCTATACACACTTCGTCTCATCCCGATGTTTCCGCCATCGGTTGGGGTGTGACATTAGGGTTCATGACTAGTATGTTTAAAGAATTGTTTAACAAAAGTTAGTTATGAACCTTGAAAAGTGTTTTCCTTCGTAAATCATATGAAAAGTGTTTTCCTTCGTAAATCATATGAAGATATTATATGATATAAAAGGAAGATGTGTGGTTAAATAAATAACCAAATAAAATGAATTTGTATAAGTTATGTTATTTGTAAAACAGTGTTTTATGAAGTTATGTTCTTTGTAAATAATGTAATATATCTAAATTGAAATGGTTTAAATAACGCTACCACATGTAATATCATAAAAGCACTTATATAAATCACTTTCCCCGTGCTTTTATCATATTACACACGCCCCGTTATTTAAATCACTTTCCCAACCAAACCACCAAATGAATTGTTTAAATCAATGTTGAAATGTTTATGTGTAACCAATGTCAAATGCCAAATGTAAATCATGTTCATGTATAATCAAATGTTATGTATGGTAAGCGAGAGGTGTCAACATAAGCCATAAGTAAATTGCACAAAACAATATATTGAAATAATCATAGTTTAAATCAAAAGTTATTTTTTTTTTAATAAATGCATGCTTATTGATACAAACATCTATGCGGTAATGTTAAAACGCATACATTCAAGCCTTGCGACTGTGGCGACAAACCCTTAAAAAAATTAAAGGTTTATTTAAAAATATGAATATCGGATTCAGTCATTTCCTACTTCCAAACAAACCTAGGAAGTCGGGAATGGGAGTTGTCAATTCCTATGGTACCACTACTTACTACCGAGCGGCGTAACTAATGTTAATGAACGTATTTTTGTCCCGTTAAACAAACCAAATGTCATACCAAATGTAAGCATGTTTATGCAAAAATGAACATACATGTTAATAAAACATACATAGCAAAAACATGGATGAAATCATGTACTATACATGTACTATATGAACATAGCAAGCATATGATATAAAAACATGAAAAGCACGAAAGTAACAAGTAGGCACATGTGTTCACCCCAAGATGTTTGAAAAACAGTAAAAGAGGGGTCTATGTACTCACTTAAGAATGATTAGAAGTCTTGAAATAACAACCAAGCAAAGCTAGAAGGGTCACAGAAATCAATCGGCACCTAATATAGGTAACTATGTTAATAAACCGGACCTAAATCGGAGGATCGGATAGAATGAGGTTTCGTAAACCAAATGAGTATAGGAACTCATGTAATATGGTTTAACAAAGCCTATATTCTAAATCGAAACTTAACCTAAGTGCTTACGACCCATTACGACCTGTTTAGGCAGCTTACGCTACTTTAACGTGTCGTTCCCGTAAAACGCGTTCGGACCGCCTAACTTGTCCTATGACAAGTATTATATGCCTTAACAAGTCTAATAATGTTGCCTAATCAGTTTAGATGTCAAAATTTAGGTTACATATGCTTAAAATGAAATTATGCGTAAAAAGGGTATTTTGGTCATTTTCCTAACGCATATAAACTACCTATCATACAACTAACTAAACATAGTGACCATAAGGTATAACCTGGGAAGGTTATTCCTTATACAACTATGGTCACAAAATGTATTTGGTTGGATCCTAATGATCGACCAAACGGGTCGGGTTCGAAAGTCTAAGCGGTTGTTTAGACCGCTTATCTTTACGACCCTATATAAGCACTGAACTAAAAGTGACGAGTTAATCATGTTGAAACATGTTTAACTAAGTTAGAAAACAAGTTTGATATCAAAACAAAGGGTTTTGATACCTAAGAATAGTTTGGTTGCAAAATACGCATAAACGCGTATTTTGACCGAAACTATGACTCATCACTATGCGTAATTAACGTGGCAATCAGTAGGTATAGTCACAAGGGACTATGACCATCGTGATTACACTCACGTTGCGAAGTTCAAACGAACTTCATGTTGACCATTGACTGGTCAAAGCAAAAAGTCAAACATTGTTTGACTTTCACGCTTAAAAACGCATAAAAGTATGAAAGAAGCTTACAAGAGGTCCAAGCTAGGAAGATTTTGATCTAATATAAATCAGATCAAGTGTGAAGATTGCAAATGAAACATGGGGGTATTTATAGATTTCGTAGAACCGTTAGGATCGTTTCTTGAAATCCGAGCTTCAATCTTGGCCCTCCATGTGTGCCCATTGTTTTAACACACTAGGGGCATCCAAAACCAGTCCATAGAATAGAAGAAACCATGTGCAAAACATAGGAGCAGCTGGGTTTTAAGAAAAATGGTTTCTGCTGACTTGGTGAAGGATTACGGACCGTAAGCACCTCCATATGGTCCGTACGGCTGTTGTTTGCTGGCAGTAACTTTCATAAGTTGGCAGAACATGCCCCTGTGACTCCAAACTTGATTTTTGATGCGTTTTGACACGTTTAAGCCCCGTTAACCCCATTTTAAGACTCTAAAATGAAGTTAAAGTATAGGGAACTTAAAATATGCTCAAAAATATCTCGGATGTCGGTTCGTTTGGTCGTACGGTTGCGTTGTTCTGTTAATTACGTTGAAACACGAACAGACGCGAAAAATGATCCAAATTATGCGACGAATGGAATTTTATCATGCCAATCACTAAAATAAAATATTTTAATGATTAGATAAATTTTTCGATGTCCGGATATGTTCAGAACGTGAGTTATGCGTGGAAATGCAAACTTATGCACTTTTTGACGCTTTTAGTCCCTGATTGACCAACAAGTTTATTTTTTTGCACACCGAACCCCTCAAAGCCTATTTCTAAGCTATGTAAAGGATATTTAGGGTATGTTTAACTTATGGTCATGTTCCGGAATGTTCGTTACAGTACTAATCGGCATACTTTCGCAGTTTGACAAAAATAGTCCCTGTAAGCGAATAAACTGATTACGTTTACGCACCGGTTTGCGTATAAGTCTCCAGAAAGAGTTATAGAGTTTGAAATTGAACAAAAATCGAAACTTGAAAAATGTCAAACATAAATAAACAAATATTGGGGCCAAATAACATTGTTTTATTGATAAATGAACTATTCAGAGTTTATACAATGATTACAAGCACAGTTGTCACAACTGGGGCTTGGACATACTGGATTTGCAGAACAGGGGTTTGAACATATTGCACTGGAACATTGTTTACAGGATGTGCATAATGGGCAGTGTTTTGCATGTATGGAGCAGGGGTATATTAGGAATAGTGCATAGTGTTTTGTGTATTTTGAGGTCTAGGGCTAGGATGTGTAATGATTGGTCCACTATTTTGACTTCTACATTCTCTGGCAAAGTGTCCTAGCCTGTTACACTTGTAGAACCTAATTTTAGATTTATCCAACCCCACTTTTAGATTCCCATGCAGTCCTGGAAACTTTCTTCCTGTTCTCTTATAAAACTTGCTGGTTCTTACACTCAGCAGTGCCAGTTGGTGCAAAATGTCCATTTCCTCCAGATTAGTTGGATTAAAGTGTTGGAGGTCATTGAGCTCAAAGGATAAGTTGTCAAAATTTTGGTTTTCCCTACTTGCTGTAAAAGCATAGTTGGGTGAGTACGGCTCAGAGTTGAAGGCTCCACCTGTAGTTATGTCAATGTAATGATCATAACTCTGGTCCTTACTACCACCCGATTCTTCTTGACCCAAAAGTGCTGTGTTACCAAAGGTGTAATCATCAGCAACTTTCCCAAATTCCTGCTACTTCTTTTTCTGGTCCAACTCTCTCCCATAGATGAGGAGTCTACCATGAAGTTGGGTCAGACTTCATTCTTTGAAACCCATAGAATTTCTGGTCACAAAAGCTATAGTGTCCGATTTATCTGGTAATGATCTTAGAAACGTACTATTTAAAGTGGATTTTGCAAATTCAACATTTACCAGTTTAAGTTCACTAATGAGACAGTTAAATCTTTCAAACTATTGTGTTAGTGACTCTCCTTTGACATGACAAGACGTTTCATATTTCTGATTCAAAACCTCCCTGTTGTTTCCATAACCTTTTCTATTCCACCGAACTGCTCTTTCAGTGCATCCCAAAGCTCTTTGGCACTGTTGCAATGCAACATTCCAGCATAAATGTCATCTGGAAGAGCTGAAGCCACAATACTAAAACCTTTGCATCTAATTCAGTTTTTTGGAAATCCTGATCTGAGTAATTTTCAAGGCTTTTAGGCACTTGGGCCTTAGGATCTTCTGTGCTAGGCACCATTGGAACATGTGATCCAAAGATGACTGAATTCCAGCAGCCGGTGTTTTGCTGAGCTAACACATGGCCCATCCTACTTTGCCAGATATTGTACTCGGATCTGACAAGCATAGGTAGCTTGAATAGTGTTCCGGTGTTGTGAGGGTCCTGTGAGTGTGATGTCATCTTGGTTGTTTTACAAAAGTTTTTGAATAATCAACTTTATGAATTACAAAAGTTTAACTATGCATGCAAGTATACTAAACTCCCCCTCAGCCTTAGCTCACTAGTTTGTTCGTACAAGATGATTGGTGCAAAAGAGCTAATAGAATAGTAAAGGTACTGTTCTATTTATAGTACAAATCTAACCACTGAGCATCTTGGCTGACGTCACCTAGACAGTGACATCTAACAGACCAACAACCTCTAAACGCTGATCTAGACAAGCACTGTTACATTGAATACAATGATATACTAAACAATGATACTCCTTTCCACTGTTGATGCCTAAGCACTGATGTTGCAGATCAGTGCGTTCTTCAATGGTTGATCAGGCCTTGAATTAGCAGTGCTTTAGTCTTCATCAGGGCTTTGACAATCAGCAGTTGTTAGGTATTCTCAGTCTTTGTAACCAGCAGTACTTAGATGAATAGTTGTTGAGAAGATCAGACTTTAGGATGATCAGTTGATAGAAACACTGCCATTGGAGGGAACTTAGACCATGCATTGCTTATTGTGGATCAACTGTTGAGAACCAGTTTTGGATTTCAGAATCATTTGTTCTTCAAGGTTGATCACATGGGCCAACAAAAGGCAAGGACTTGATCTGGGTCATTTGGGCTCCAAGTATTGCCCTTCTTATCCTTAAAGTGTAGGAGACCATTGTTGCAGTTGGCAATAAGGTTGAGGCTATGACAGAGGCTAATATTGGGTCAGGTTACACCAACCCCTTTGGTAAAGCTACGTGGTGTGCGTGAAGCGTAGGACTTGTAGACCTGGGCGATCCAACCACTGAAGAATATGGGCGTTGGATGTGTAGCTCTTGCGTTGGTGGCCATATTCTTCAGGAGCATGTAGGCGACATTCAAGGGTTGTTAGTTCAGGTTGCAATATAGGCAAGTTAGCTCCCCAAAGGTTCACAACCCCCCCACTATCTCTTCTCTGGCACAAGGTACCGCTCAGGACCTAATGAATGTAGCGGATGAGTGGGTCCCTGATTTTGGTACTCTTTGTGGCACTTGGGTTGTAAACCCCTTCCCCAATTTATGCCCAAAATGTATTTTGTGTGTTGTCGAGCATTTCTATGATACTGTTGGTGAAGACAAGTTCCCCAATTTCTTCCTCGGTGTAAATTCCCACATCCATACCAAACTGAGCCACAGAGACGCCAAACCTGGTACCACCGCACCGAAAAGTCACCGCTTCATTATCAAACATGTCATCAATGTCCTTTTTGAGGGCAAACATGCTTAGGAATTCAAGATTTGTTGATGCATTTTATGTCTATCGCCTTCGTCAATCCGAGCCGTAGCGAGGAAACTGAAGAAACCGAGTCTTACTGTAATATTTAGATAGAATTAGTAAGGTGGCGTTTTGGTAATTAATGAGAAATCTCATTAATTCCAAGGCATATAAATAGGAGCCTTAGATTTAATGTTTAAGACTTTTGCTCATTTGTGATCTAGGAGTTTGAAGTCTAGAGAGAGAAAGTACTCTCTACGTGATTCTTGTATTGTACACGTTATATCTTTCAATAGATTCACGGTTCTAGTACGTTATTGTGTGTTCGGTCACGCACGTTCACGGATTCCGCACGTCGAACGTTCTTTACGCAATCGAACGGTGTCAAAACCGGTGAGAGTTTAACAGTGGAAATCAATCGTGTGAAGGATGAGAAAAGATCTGATGATAAACAGATTCTTGAAATGACAGAAAATTTTGAGAATTTGAAATCTGAAAATGTCAAACTGTTGAGTGGTTTGAACAGTTTGACATTGGAAAACAAAAAGTTGAAAGAAAATGTAAAAATTGTTGAAGATAAACTGAAAAATTTTGAAAATGAAAAATTAAAAATGGAAAAAGAATTTCAAAGTCAAATTAAAATTCTTGAAGATGGGAGAGATGTGTTTAGCAAAAACAACATCGAAAAGCAAAAAATGATCAATTCTCATCTTGAAAAGATTATTCAACTTGAAAAAGAAGGTGAGCAAGCTCGAAAGAAAATCAAAGAGCTTGAAACAAAATTGAAAGGTTTTGTGACTTCTTCAGAGTATTTGAATATTCCATGTCCAAAACCGATCAATTCTGTGCCAATAAGTGACAATGTCACAAACTTTGACAAAGTCAAAGTTGAAGATTGTGATGAGAAAACTGATGATGAAATTGAGAAAAGAAAAATATTTTTGAAATTAAAAGAAAAATTTAAAGAAACCGTTTTACATTCGACTGAAATAGGTGAATGCTCAAAGCAAAAACCTGTTAAGAAGAATGTAGAACAAAAACAAAATGTTAAAAATTTGAAAAATTTTCAAAACAACAATAAAAGCTCATCAGTTCGATCATCCAATCGCAATGAAAATTTACAAAATTCAAAAAATGAAAACTCTAAATTTGTTGGTAATAAGTGGTGCAGGTTTAACCACAGTGCTCAAGCGTCAAATCCAGCTTACAAGAAGAATGATGACTACCACAAAGCAAGACAATGCTATGATCTGAGCGTTTGGTGTGAAAATGGTGATTGGTACGATAACAGAGTGTGTTACCGATGTGGTTATCAAGGACACATTGCTGTTAACTGCCAAGGTTGGAGTTATGAGACGAGGAGATGCTTTAACTGCAACATCAAAGGTCACATTGCCAGAGATTGCCCTAGGAGATCAAATGAAAGATTGAGGGTTAATTCTCAGAAGATGCCAAAGAAACCAGTCAATGTCAAGCCCAAAGAACAGAAGGTTCAAGAACCTAAAGTTCAAGAAACGAAAGTGAAGCTTTCACAAGGGCAGAAAGACAGACTGAGAAAAAAGAGGAAGAAGGCGAGAGAGTATCTCGAGAAGATCTTGTCCTCGGGTACAACAAATAAGAGTACTGATGAATCGCTTCATTCGACAACAAAGTCAAGTAAACCGAATTCTTCAGTTGCAAATCTGAGGACAAAAGCGGAGGTAAAGAAAAAGAAAATGGTCGGCGATGAATCTGGCTCATCGAAGTCAGACAAGCCACCTTCAGGCGATGAATCTGACAGGTTAAAGTCAGACAAGCCATGTGCAGGCAATGATTCTGGTTCGTCAAAGCCAGAAGAGTCATTGGTTGAGGTAAAAATAGAGAATTCTGTTTTAACAATGGATGATGCAAATTTTCCACCATTGTTGAACAAGAATTCAAAATCACCCAAGGACTGTCAGGCTTGGGTGAATCTGTTTAACTGAAAAACCTGACTTGCCAGAACTCCCAGGTTGGTAATTGGGGAGTAGGAATCGGCACATTTCTTGAGAAATTTCACTCTGGTGATTTTTCGCCTTACATGTGGTAAATCAGGGACATTAAGTTGTACTTGATTTCCTACAAGTGTTTGTGTTGATAGAATCTTGAACTGTTAAATTTTTCAAAATGGTTAAAGGAGAACAAAGTGATGACGTAATCCCCTAACCAACAAGTGGTTTGTTAATTCAACAAAACTATTTTTCCGGAAAAACCATTTTGATTAAAATAAACTTAAGTGTTTTGAAATCATAATGGGAAAATAGTTTGTTGTCAGGGGGAGTTCTGATTGTTTATGCCAGGTGGATAAAGAATTGAAGTGATTCTCATCAAGTTGTCAAGGTTGTACAGTTTGTTTTCAAATTTCCTAAAATGTGTTTGCATTTTAGGGGGAGTAAGAAATTTTCATAAAATCCAAAAACATTTGAAAATTTGAAAATGCCAAAAAACATTGAAAAATCAAAAATGAGTTTTGTTGAGACAAGAGGAAATGATAGTAAATCAGTGGACTATCACAGCATGCTAAAGAAATGTAAAGTCTAAAAGTGATAAACGGTCTCACTATAGATGTGACGATAGGCTCAGCTAGACTAGTAGATTTGCGATAACAATACAAACATAAATGAAAAAGCCTAGTTCTAGTGGGAAACATGGTCAAAAGCATAGTACTTGGTTTTGTCCTTCTTGATTGTGTGCCTACTCAGTAATCGCTGATTGTCGAAAGACATAAAACTGGTTAAGTTTGTGAACTTTCACAACTTTGCTAAAAAGTCGCTGTGATTGTGCATTTCATTTTGCAAAGATTTAAACTTGTTTTATTTCTTTATTTTGTTTAAGCATTGGACATCCTCTGCGTATACGTGAGTATCGACCTGGATGTTATTGACTAAACGTTCTGCTTTATTTTCTTTAGTGTTTCGTTTAAGCTTTGGAACACCTCTGCGTATACGGGAGTATCGACCTGGTGGTTAAAGCCTAAACAACTTCAACTTGTTTTATTTTCTTATTTTGTTTAAACATTGGACTTTCTCTGCGTATACGGAAGTATCGACCTGATTGTTAATGTTTAAACATTCTGCGTTGTTTTCGCACATATCACAGTTGATGAAAGTTTAAAGGCATTACTTGAGTTAGTGTATTGCATGATGAGGGGATATGCTGAGATCGTGGGGTCCATAAGAATTTAGTGCGAAATTAATATACCTTAACGTATCGGTAAGCATTTCGAAAGTTTTTAGATTGAGCTTAAGAGGACAATTATATCGTCAATCAACGTGAATCGTTTAGAACTTAAAACGATTAAAAGCTTAACGGTGCTTGTGATGTGTCTCAAAAACTGATATGATCCTTTTTCACAAACTCACAAAAATAGTGTTTGTACATATGTTATTTCTGCATTTTATTTCTGTTATTGCATTTATGTTTTTGAAAAATCCAAAAAGATTTTCGACAACTGATGTTGGAAAGCTGATATTCAAAATCTCAAAGGCTAAACAAGATGAACAATTGGTTTGGTTAAGATGATGAGAAGTTGGAAGATAATCCTCAAATGTTTAGATGATTCATTAATTTGAATCACAATATTGTGTGTTATATGTTTGAGAATTTTGAGTGAATTCTTTTAGAGTCAAAATTATTTTGTCTTACGAGAAGGTTGAGACGTGTAGGTTTTGATTCTTTGGCTACGAAAAGCAAGGCATCGATCCCAAAAGCACGGAAGCTTGACGAAAGGGGGAGCCTGAAGAGACTACCAAAAGGGGGAGCTAAAGCTGAAAACAGATCCACCAGGATTCTGTTCGAGCAAGAATCAAGAGAGAGAGAAAGACAAATCGCTACAAGTTTGACTAAGGATTGACTGCGGCAATATCCAAGGGGGAGATTGTTGATGCATTTTATGTCTATCGCCTTCGTCAATCCGAGCCGTAGCAAGGAAACTGAAGAAACCGAGTCTTACTGTAATATTTAGATAGAATTAGTAAGGTGGCGTTTTGGTAATTAATGAGAAATCTCATTAATTCCAAGGCCTATAAATAGGAGCCTTAGATTTAATGTTTAAGACTTTTGCTCATTTGTGATCTAGGAGTTTGAAGTCTAGAGAGAGAAAGTACTCTCTACGTGATTCTTGTATTGTACACGTTATATCTTTCAATAGATTCACGGTTCTAGTACGTTATTGTGTGTTCGGTCACGCACGTTCACGGATTCTGCACGTCGAACGTTCTTTACGCAATCGAACGGTGTCAAAACCGGTGAGAGTTTAACAGTGGAAATCAATCGTGTGAAGGATGAGAAAAGATCTGATGATAAACAGATTCTTGAAATGACAGAAAATTTTGAGAATTTGAAATCTGAAAATGTCAAACTGTTGAGTGGTTTGAACAGTTTGACATTGGAAAACAAAAAGTTGAAAGAAAATGTAAAAATTGTTGAAGATAAACTGAAAAATTTTGAAAATGAAAAATTAAAAATGGAAAAAGAATTTCAAAGTCAAATTAAAATTCTTGAAGATGGGAGAGATGTGTTTAGCAAAAACAACATCGAAAAGCAAAAAATGATCAATTCTCATCTTGAAAAGATTATTCAACTTGAAAAAGAAGGTGAGCAAGCTCGAAAGAAAATCAAAGAGCTTGAAACAAAATTGAAAGGTTTTGTGACTTCTTCAGAGTATTTGAATATTCCATGTCCAAAACCGATCAATTCTGTGCCAATAAGTGACAATGTCACAAACTTTGACAAAGTCAAAGTTGAAGATTGTGATGAGAAAACTGATGATGAAATTGAGAAAAGAAAAATATTTTTGAAATTAAAAGAAAAATTTAAAGAAACCGTTTTACATTCGACTGAAATAGGTGAATGCTCAAAGCAAAAACCTGTTAAGAAGAATGTAGAACAAAAACAAAATGTTAAAAATTTGAAAAATTTTCAAAACAACAATAAAAGCTCATCAGTTCGATCATCCAATCGCAATGAAAATTTACAAAATTCAAAAAATGAAAACTCTAAATTTGTTGGTAATAAGTGGTGCAGGTTTAACCACAGTGCTCAAGCGTCAAATCCAGCTTACAAGAAGAATGATGACTACCACAAAGCCAGACAATGCTATGATCTGAGCGTTTGGTGTGAAAATGGTGATTGGTACGATAACAGAGTGTGTTACCGATGTGGTTATCAAGGACACATTGCTGTTAACTGCCAAGGTTGGAGTTATGAGACGAGGAGATGCTTTAACTGCAACATCAAAGGTCACATTGCCAGAGATTGCCCTAGGAGATCAAATGAAAGATTGAGGGTTAATTCTCAGAAGATGCCAAAGAAACCAGTCAATGTCAAGCCCAAAGAACAGAAGGTTCAAGAACCTAAAGTTCAAGAAACGAAAGTGAAGCTTTCACAAGGGCAGAAAGACAGACTGAGAAAAAAGAGGAAGAAGGCGAGAGAGTATCTCGAGAAGATCTTGTCCTCGGGTACAACAAATAAGAGTACTGATGAATCGCTTCATTCGACAACAAAGTCAAGTAAACCGAATTCTTCAGTTGCAAATCTGAGGACAAAAGCGGAGGTAAAGAAAAAGAAAATGGTCGGCGATGAATCTGGCTCATCGAAGTCAGACAAGCCACCTTCAGGCGATGAATCTGACAGGTTAAAGTCAGACAAGCCATGTGCAGGCAATGATTCTGGTTCGTCAAAGCCAGAAGAGTCATTGGTTGAGGTAAAAATAGAGAATTATGTTTTAACAATGGATGATGCAAATTTTCCACCATTGTTGAACAAGAATTCAAAATCACCCAAGGACTGTCAGGCTTGGGTGAATCTGTTTAACTGAAAAACCTGACTTGCCGGAACTCCCAGGTTGGTAATTGGGGAGTAGGAATCGGCACATTTCTTGAGAAATTTCACTCTGGTGATTTTTCGCCTTACATGTGGTAAATCAGGGACATTAAGTTGTACTTGATTTCCTACAAGTGTTTGTGTTGATAGAATCTTGAACTGTTAAATTTTTCAAAATGGTTAAAGGAGAACAAAGTGATGACGTAATCCCCTAACCAACAAGTGGTTTGTTAATTCAGCAAAACTATTTTTCCGGAAAAACCATTTTGATTAAAATAAACTTAAGTGTTTTGAAATCATAATGGGAAAATAGTTTGTTGTCAGGGGGAGTTCTGATTGTTTATGCCAGGTGGATAGAGAATTGAAGTGATTCTCATCAAGTTGTCAAGGTTGTACAGTTTGTTTTCAAATTTCCTAAAATGTGTTTGCATTTTAGGGGGAGTAAGAAATTTTCATAAAATCCAAAAACATTTGAAAATTTGAAAATGCCAAAAAACATTGAAAAATCAAAAATGAGTTTTGTTGAGACAAGAGGAAATGATAGTAAATCAGTGGACTATCACAGCATGCTAAAGAAATGTAAAGTCTAAAAGTGATAAACGGTCTCACTATAGATGTGACGATAGGCTCAGCTAGACTAGTAGATTTGCGATAACAATACAAACATAAATGAAAAAGCCTAGTTCTAGTGGGAAACATGGTCAAAAGCATAGTACTTGGTTTTGTCCTTCTTGATTGTGTGCCTACTCAGTAATCGCTGATTGTCGAAAGACATAAAACTGGTTAAGTTTGTGAACTTTCACAACTTTGCTAAAAAGTCGCTGTGATTGTGCATTTCATTTTGCAAAGATTTAAACTTGTTTTATTTCTTTATTTTGTTTAAGCATTGGACATCCTCTGCGTATACGTGAGTATCGACCTGGATGTTATTGACTAAACGTTCTGCTTTATTTTCTTTAGTGTTTCGTTTAAGCTTTGGAACACCTCTGCGTATACGGGAGTATCGACCTGGTGGTTAAAGCCTAAACAACTTCAACTTGTTTTATTTTCTTATTTTGTTTAAACATTGGACTTTCTCTGCGTATACGGAAGTATCGACCTGATTGTTAATGTTTAAACATTCTGCGTTGTTTTCGCACATATCACAGTTGATGAAAGTTTAAAGGCATTACTTGAGTTAGTGTATTGCATGATGAGGGGATATGCTGAGATCGTGGGGTCCATAAGAATTTAGTGCGAAATTAATATACCTTAATGTATCGGTAAGCATTTCGAAAGTTTTTAGATTGAGCTTAAGAGGACAATTATATCGTCAATCAACGTGAATCGTTTAGAACTTAAAACGATTAAAAGCTTAACGGTGCTTGTGATGTGTCTCAAAAACTGATATGATCCTTTTTCACAAACTCACAAAAATAGTGTTTGTACATATGTTATTTCTGCATTTTATTTCTGTTATTGCATTTATGTTTTTGAAAAATCCAAAAAGATTTTCGACAACTGATGTTGGAAAGCTGATATTCAAAATCTCAAAGGCTAAACAAGATGAACAATTGGTTTGGTTAAGATGATGAGAAGTTGGAAGATAATCCTCAAATGTTTAGATGATTCATTAATTTGAATCACAATATTGTGTGTTATATGTTTGAGAATTTTGAGTGAATTCTTTTAGAGTCAAAATTATTTTGTCTTACGAGAAGGTTGAGACGTGTAGGTTTTGATTCTTTGGCTACGAAAAGCAAGGCATCGATCCCAAAAGCACGGAAGCTTGACGAAAGGGGGAGCCTGAAGAGACTACCAAAAGGGGGAGCTAAAGCTGAAAACAGATCCACCAGGATTCTGTTCGAGCAAGAATCAAGAGAGAGAGAAAGACAAATCGCTACAAGTTTGACTAAGGATTGACTGCGGCAATATCCAAGGGGGAGATTGTTGATGCATTTTATGTCTATCGCCTTCGTCAATCCGAGCCGTAGCAAGGAAACTGAAGAAACCGAGTCTTACTGTAATATTTAGATAGAATTAGTAAGGTGGCGTTTTGGTAATTAATGAGAAATCTCATTAATTCCAAGGCCTATAAATAGGAGCCTTAGATTTAATGTTTAAGACTTTTGCTCATTTGTGATCTAGGAGTTTGAAGTCTAGAGAGAGAAAGTACTCTCTACGTGATTCTTGTATTGTACACGTTATATCTTTCAATAGATTCACGGTTCTAGTACGTTATTGTGTGTTCGGTCACGCACGTTCACGGATTCCGCACGTCGAACGTTCTTTACGCAATCGAACGGTGTCAAAACCGGTGAGAGTTTAACAGTGGAAATCAATCGTGTGAAGGATGAGAAAAGATCTGATGATAAACAGATTCTTGAAATGACAGAAAATTTTGAGAATTTGAAATCTGAAAATGTCAAACTGTTGAGTGGTTTGAACAGTTTGACATTGGAAAACAAAAAGTTGAAAGAAAATGTAAAAATTGTTGAAGATAAACTGAAAAATTTTGAAAATGAAAAATTAAAAATGGAAAAAGAATTTCAAAGTCAAATTAAAATTCTTGAAGATGGGAGAGATGTGTTTAGCAAAAACAACATCGAAAAGCAAAAAATGATCAATTCTCATCTTGAAAAGATTATTCAACTTGAAAAAGAAGGTGAGCAAGCTCGAAAGAAAATCAAAGAGCTTGAAACAAAATTGAAAGGTTTTGTGACTTCTTCAGAGTATTTGAATATTCCATGTCCAAAACCGATCAATTCTGTGCCAATAAGTGACAATGTCACAAACTTTGACAAAGTCAAAGTTGAAGATTGTGATGAGAAAACTGATGATGAAATTGAGAAAAGAAAAATATTTTTGAAATTAAAAGAAAAATTTAAAGAAACCGTTTTACATTCGACTGAAATAGGTGAATGCTCAAAGCAAAAACCTGTTAAGAAGAATGTAGAACAAAAACAAAATGTTAAAAATTTGAAAAATTTTCAAAACAACAATAAAAGCTCATCAGTTCGATCATCCAATCGCAATGAAAATTTACAAAATTCAAAAAATGAAAACTCTAAATTTGTTGGTAATAAGTGGTGCAGGTTTAACCACAGTGCTCAAGCGTCAAATCCAGCTTACAAGAAGAATGATGACTACCACAAAGCCAGACAATGCTATGATCTGAGCGTTTGGTGTGAAAATGGTGATTGGTACGATAACAGAGTGTGTTACCGATGTGGTTATCAAGGACACATTGCTGTTAACTGCCAAGGTTGGAGTTATGAGACGAGGAGATGCTTTAACTGCAACATCAAAGGTCACATTGCCAGAGATTGCCCTAGGAGATCAAATGAAAGATTGAGGGTTAATTCTCAGAAGATGCCAAAGAAACCAGTCAATGTCAAGCCCAAAGAACAGAAGGTTCAAGAACCTAAAGTTCAAGAAACGAAAGTGAAGCTTTCACAAGGGCAGAAAGACAGACTGAGAAAAAAGAGGAAGAAGGCGAGAGAGTATCTCGAGAAGATCTTGTCCTCGGGTACAACAAATAAGAGTACTGATGAATCGCTTCATTCGACAACAAAGTCAAGTAAACCGAATTCTTCAGTTGCAAATCTGAGGACAAAAGCGGAGGTAAAGAAAAAGAAAATGGTCGGCGATGAATCTGGCTCATCGAAGTCAGACAAGCCACCTTCAGGCGATGAATCTGACAGGTTAAAGTCAGACAAGCCATGTGCAGGCAATGATTCTGGTTCGTCAAAGCCAGAAGAGTCATTGGTTGAGGTAAAAATAGAGAATTATGTTTTAACAATGGATGATGCAAATTTTCCACCATTGTTGAACAAGAATTCAAAATCACCCAAGGACTGTCAGGCTTGGGTGAATCTGTTTAACTGAAAAACCTGACTTGCCGGAACTCCCAGGTTGGTAATTGGGGAGTAGGAATCGGCACATTTCTTGAGAAATTTCACTCTGGTGATTTTTCGCCTTACATGTGGTAAATCAGGGACATTAAGTTGTACTTGATTTCCTACAAGTGTTTGTGTTGATAGAATCTTGAACTGTTAAATTTTTCAAAATGGTTAAAGGAGAACAAAGTGATGACGTAATCCCCTAACCAACAAGTGGTTTGTTAATTCAGCAAAACTATTTTTCCGGAAAAACCATTTTGATTAAAATAAACTTAAGTGTTTTGAAATCATAATGGGAAAATAGTTTGTTGTCAGGGGGAGTTCTGATTGTTTATGCCAGGTGGATAGAGAATTGAAGTGATTCTCATCAAGTTGTCAAGGTTGTACAGTTTGTTTTCAAATTTCCTAAAATGTGTTTGCATTTTAGGGGGAGTAAGAAATTTTCATAAAATCCAAAAACATTTGAAAATGCCAAAAAACATTGAAAAATCAAAAATGAGTTTTGTTGAGACAAGAGGAAATGATAGTAAATCAGTGGACTATCACAGCATGCTAAAGAAATGTAAAGTCTAAAAGTGATAAACGGTCTCACTATAGATGTGACGATAGGCTCAGCTAGACTAGTAGATTTGCGATAACGATACAAACATAAATGAAAAAGCCTAGTTCTAGTGGGAAACATGGTCAAAAGCATAGTACTTGGTTTTGTCCTTCTTGATTGTGTGCCTACTCAGTAATCGCTGATTGTCGAAAGACATAAAACTGGTTAAGTTTGTGAACTTTCACAACTTTGCTAAAAAGTCGCTGTGATTGTGCATTTCATTTTGCAAAGATTTAAACTTGTTTTATTTCTTTATTTTGTTTAAGCATTGGACATCCTCTGCGTATACGTGAGTATCGACCTGGATGTTATTGCCTAAACGTTCTGCTTTATTTTCTTTAGTGTTTCGTTTAAGCTTTGGAACACCTCTGCGTATACGGGAGTATCGACCTGGTGGTTAAAGCCTAAACAACTTCAACTTGTTTTATTTTCTTATTTTGTTTAAACATTGGACTTTCTCTGCGTATACGGAAGTATCGACCTGATTGTTAATGTTTAAACATTCTGCGTTGTTTTCGCACATATCACAGTTGATGAAAGTTTAAAGGCATTACTTGAGTTAGTGTATTGCATGATGAGGGGATATGCTGAGATCGTGGGGTCCATAAGAATTTAGTGCGAAATTAATATACCTTAACGTATCGGTAAGCA
Source organism: Helianthus tuberosus (assembly GCA_030545235.1). NCBI lineage: Eukaryota > Viridiplantae > Streptophyta > Magnoliopsida > Asterales > Asteraceae > Helianthus > Helianthus tuberosus. Next base: position 164,614,799 of record CM060359.1, read on the forward strand.
TTTCGAAAGTTTTTAGATTGAGCTTAAGAGGACAATTATATCGTCAATCAACGTGAATCGTTTAGAACTTAAAACGATTAAAAGCTTAACGGTGCTTGTGATGTGTCTCAAAAACTGATATGATCCTTTTTCACAAACTCACAAAAATAGTGTTTGTACATATGTTATTTCTGCATTTTATTTCTGTTATTGCATTTATGTTTTTGAAAAATCCAAAAAGATTTTCGACAACTGATGTTGGAAAGCTGATATTCAAAATCTCAAAGGCTAAACAAGATGAACAATTGGTTTGGTTAAGATGATGAGAAGTTGGAAGATAATCCTCAAATGTTTAGATGATTCATTAATTTGAATCATAATATTGTGTGTTATATGTTTGAGAATTTTGAGTGAATTCTTTTAGAGTCAAAATTATTTTGTCTTACGAGAAGGTTGAGACGTGTAGGTTTTGATTCTTTGGCTACGAAAAGCAAGGCATCGATCCCAAAAGCACGGAAGCTTGACGAAAGGGGGAGCCTGAAGAGACTACCAAAAGGGGGAGCTAAAGCTGAAAACAGATCCACCAGGATTCTGTTCGAGCAAGAATCAAGAGAGAGAGAAAGACAAATCGCTACAAGTTTGACTAAGGATTGACTGCGGCAATATCCAAGGGGGAGATTGTTGATGCATTTTATGTCTATCGCCTTCGTCAATCCGAGCCGTAGCGAGGAAACTGAAGAAACCGAGTCTTACTGTAATATTTAGATAGAATTAGTAAGGTGGCGTTTTGGTAATTTATGAGAAATCTCATTAATTCCAAGGCCTATAAATAGGAGCCTTAGATTTAATGTTTAAGACTTTTGCTCATTTGTGATCTAGGAGTTTGAAGTCTAGAGAGAGAAAGTACTCTCTACGTGATTCTTGTATTGTACACGTTATATCTTTCAATAGATTCACGGTTCTAGTACGTTATTGTGTGTTCGGTCACGCACGTTCACGGATTCCGCACGTCGAACGTTCATTACGCAATCGAACGGTGTCAAAACCGGTCCTACAAGATTGAATTCATAAGTAGATTGCAATGGTGCCGCAAGAAAGACATGCAACGGTCCTGTCACCATGTTCTTGTACCGCTCTCTGTGTCCCACGGTTTCTAGAGTGTCATAGCAGACATGACTTGGCGGTTCCTCGTTCCTAGCTTTGAGGATTTCCATGAGTTCCGCACATTGTGCATGCTCGGTCTTGAATTTCAGCCACTTGTGTGTTGCCATTGTCTGCAGAGAACAAGTATTAAACCGTTAGGTACGGAAAACAGTGCTAAAAACTGAAAAACAAGGGATTAACACGGCCCCGTGTCTAATAGACACGACCCCATGCTATAGATTTTCCGTGGGCACGACCCCATGCCTTTGGAGGCACGGCCCCATGTGAGTTTACTGTTTTGGCAAAAATTGGATTTTTAGAGCCGGTTTCGAAATGTCTAAAATTTTTGGACCCTTATGTCCGGTATACCCCGAAAATCAAACCCCAAGCATCAATTTTCACTTACCAACCTATTTTCCCTTTCGATTTTGATATTCTCATTCAAGAACAAGGGTTTTGAAAAAACTGGTTGAAAATTTTAGATTTTTCCATAATGGTTGGATGATTTACTTGTTAAAACATTAGCATTAACTACTAACAACAAGATCTAGGAAATGTTTTTGAATTGACACGGGTCTAGTTCAAGAACCCTAGATTTTTCCCCAAATCTTAATGTTATTAAACATGCAAAACACGAATCTAATTAATCTAAGTGTTAGTAACAAACCTTATGAGTAGATTATGGAAGAAGATCGTCAAAAGTGTTAGTAGCAAGCGGGGAACTGGAGGTTGCAGAGAAACGGGTCGTGTGAGTTGTGAGAAAGAAGTTATAAAAATAAGGGGTTTAACCCATCTGCAAATAGGCAAATAAGGGTTTTTACCCGTCTTCAGATAGACACGACCCCATGTCTTAGAGATACGGCCCCGTGTCATTTATTCTTATTTTTGTGTCGTTTCTCTGGCCACTTGGTTCCTTTTGCTCAACTTACCTGGCTCGTGGACGTTTTGGTTATCGTCTTCCAAAGTGTACCTACAAGATGGATTATTGAAATAAAGCAAATAAATATATACAAGCTGTTACCACATTCTTGTCACTTATCTATTTCTTCCAAGGTCATTTCCATTTCTTCATTCTCGAGGAATCCTTCATAGAATTTAAGCCTTTGTCCATTGACATTGAATGGTTCTCCGTTTGGAGGCTTAATATCTATTGCATAATGTTTGTAAACTTTTGTGATAGTAAAATGTCTGGACCATCTAGACTTAAGTTTTCCAGGAAAAAGGCGTAGCCTTGAGTTAAAGAGTAGTACTTGATCTCCTTCTCTGAATTCTTTACGTCCGCTTGTATATTTATCATGTATTCTTTTTTAGCGTTCCTTATAAATTTCAGAGTTGGAATATGTTTATATTCATAGTTCGTCTCACTCGTTTAACAGGTGTAAGCGATCCTTTTCTGAAGTTTCTTGGTCTAAGTTTATGTTTTTTAGTGCCCAGTATGCTTTGTGTTGAATTTGTACTGGGAGATGACAGTTTTTTTCCATAGACTAGCTTATATGGTGTTGTACCTATTGGTGTTTTGTAAGTTATTCAAAATGCCCATAAAGTATCGTCTAATTTATCTGCCCATTCTTTTCAATTTTGACCCACACTTTTTTCTAGGAGTCTTTTTAAACCTCGATTAGTTACACTTTAGTTTGACCATTGGTTTGAGGGTGATAGGAGGTCGAGAGGCTATGATAAACCCCATATCATGTTAGAGTTTTCTCCATTTTTAGATTGCAAAAATGGGTGCCTCTATCACTGATCAAGGCTTTTGGAGTTCCAAAACGCGAGAATAGCCTTTTGATGAATTTTACTACCACTCTCCCGTCATTAGTGGGAACAGCTTCAAGCTTTGCCCATTTAGAATCGTAGTCAGTAGCCACCAAGATGTATTTGTTTCCTCTCGAAGGTGGGAATGGTCCCATATATACAATGCCTAAACATCAAAGATTTCACAAATAAGAATGCTGTTCTGTGGCATTTCGTTTTTTCGCTATATGTTACATGCTCGCTGGCATGCATAACATGTTTTTATCAATACATAAGCATCCTTGTGTATTGTGGGCCAGTAAAATCCTGCATCGTACATCTTTCGTACGGTGTTGGCTATTCTATGGTGTCTACCACATGGTCCTTCGTGACATTGGCGAAGAATTGTCTTGCTTCACGACCATGGACGCATCATCAAATTAGTTGGTCGGCACATATTCTAAAAAGATATGGGTCTTCCCAAAAATAGTGTTTTACATCAACAAAGAATTTGTTTCGCTGATGAAAAGTCAACTCTTTGACAATAGTGCCACTAGCTAAGTTGTTAGCATAGTCGGCGTATCAAGATTCTTCTCGACATTCTAAAATTTCTAAGGATTCCGCAGGGAATTTTTCATTGATGTGTTCTTCTCGAGTTCCTTCCAGAGTAGGGTCTTCAAGACAAGACAGGTGGTCAGCAGATGTGTTTTGTGATCCTCTTTTGCCTTTTATTTCCATTTCAAAATCTTGAAGGAGAAGAAGCCATCTTATAAGGCGTGGTTCTGCGTCGTGTTTTTTGAAAAGGTAAACTGTAGTTTTTGAGAGCATGAGATAGGAACAAAATTTATCAAATGCAAATACTACAGCTAGCAATTCTTTTTCAGTGCTTGTGTAATTTTCTTAAGCATTGTTAAGAGTTTTACTAGCGTAATATATGGGGTGAAAATGTTTTTCTTTTCTTTGTCTTAAGACTGCTCCAACTGCAAAATTGTTTGCATTGCACATGAGGTGAAGACTACGGTATAACCCGTAAGAGGAATGCGGAGGACGGTTGGGGTCATCCTCAATAGCGAGGACTTGGTCTGCGTCATTTGGCCTCCAAATCTTTCCCTTGTTATCCTTGAAGCGTAGGAGACCATTTTTGTTGTCGGCGATGAGGTTGAGGCTACGGCAGAGGCTGATATCGGCCCGGGTTATGCCAACCCCTTTGGTAAAGCTGTGTGGGGTGCATGAGGCGTAGTCTTGTAGACCTGGGCAATCCAACCACCAAAGAATATGGGCGTGGAAGTGTAGCTCTTGCGTTGGTGGCCATATTCTTCAGGAGCATGTAGGCGACATTCAGGGATTGTTTGTTCAGGATGCAATATAGGAAAGTTAGCTCCCGAAGGTTCACAACACCCCCACTATCTTTTCTCTGGCACAAGGTACCACTTAGGATCTGATGAATGTAACGGATTAGTGGGTCCCTAATCTTTGTACTCTTTGTGGCGCTTGGGTTGTAAACCCCTCCCCCGATTTGGGCTTCTAGTTTGTTGCTTTTATTCTTGGGGTGAAGCTTGGGCGGTCGGTATAGTGTGTCAACTTCCTTTCTTCGTATTTATGCTGGTTTTTGTCATTAATTTGTTACTTTTGTTCGTTTAAGCTTTTTTAATCCTGAAAATCAAAACTAAACAAAGAAACACACTTTTTCCAATTTATACAATTTATTTGATACACCTTTTTTGATATAATTTATATGTTGCATTTTATGCATATCATATATTGCATACACATCGAAAAATATGCTCACTTGTGTGTGTGTGTGAATACACATGGGAAAACAAGTGCCTAATATGTGTCATGTCTTTTTTTGAAACTAACATGAACTTATATGATAATTTCAGAGATGTTGATTTAGACGTTTAGTGCTACAATTCAATAAAGAACAGTCTGACCTTTGCAACTTTTTGTAGAACACTTTTAATTAGAAGTTCATTTGCATGAAAACATTGCAAGAGGAATGAGACATAAATCAAATGCAAGAGGCTATGGTGACTAACATCACTCATGTGGCGAAGGGATTTTATTGGTCGTAACAGGAAAGACAAATACACATAAGGAGTGCTGGTGGTGGAGTGAGTACGTACAGACCAAGATAAAAGATAAGCAAGAGAGTTTTAGGGATCTTTTGAGATGCACATACGAGGAGGAGCGAGTGAGATTAAGGGAGATACATAAGAACGCCAAGAGGGAGGCAAAGAAGGCAGTGACAACGGAAAAAAAACATATCCCATAATTAGATGTATGAACGCCTAGAAACAAAGGATGGGGATAATTGATATGTTTAAAATTTCTAAAGCTAGGGAGCGTATGCTATAACACCTCTCCCAAAACCATTAAAATACCCCTAAACGTCCTAAAATATACCCCGTATACGAAAAACGGGCTTAAAATACCTTTATATAAATAAAAATCAAATAAAACAAGATTCTATTGTCGCTCGCGGCCCGCGACAGACGAAGTATAATCCTTCGCAAGGCACGACGGCCTTTGCTTGATCGACACTGAACAGTGCCACGTTGCATGTGACTAGGCAAGGCTAGTACGATGACTAGTCAAGGCTATAGTTGACACGCGGTTCCTCGCGGCCGGCGACAGGCTTAGCCTGTGGCGTCGCGGGGCGCTACGGGGTGGACGACCAGCAAATGAAGGGCTCAGGCTCAACTGATTAGTCGTTCAATTTTCAAAATCTCTCTCAAATTCTCGAAGTAGAAATTCTACTTGGGTATTATACCCCTATAAAGCGAAGCTCTGCCTCATTGTAAGTATTATAACCCCCTGTTACGTATTAGTTACTCTGCCTGATTGATCTAGAGCTCCGTAACGCATGTCAAGGCTCTACCTGACTCAGTCGTTGGAGTTCTGTCTCGGGGGTATAGCTAATGTAAATTGGGTTATTTACTAAGACGTGTGCATTGTTTAATTTTAATAGATTAAAACTAGGAAGTCACCAGAAAAGCAGTAGTAGTATCTAAAACAACAATGTGAGTCATTCTCTTTTTATAACAAAACTATTTTAACAAAACCTCAATTGTTTTAAATTATGATAAACAATGATTGGGTCTATGTATTCTACAATTACTGTCGGTATGTTGGGGTTTTGTATACATTACTTGTTACTAATACTGTGAATAGTAACATGACCACAAGTCAGGATTGACAGTACCGTGGGTAGTAATTTGGTAGATATAAACATTGTAATCGTCCTCAATACTGTAAAATGATAAAAGCTTGTTTTGATTAAATTGGGATGCACTCGCCAGTATTTCTTCCTGATAAAATATTTTTAAAATGCGTTTCAGGTAACAAAATGTGAAAGCCAAATAGAAGCCAGCTAGAGAGCACTAAAGGCTTGGAAAAGTGGCTATAAAAGTTACCTAAACAAGAAAAAAGTTTTATTTAAATAAATTAGGGTTTATCCTTATAAACATATTATAAATGGAAACTTGGGTTTTTCCCATGTATTTATTATTTATAAAAGTGTGGTATTTTACTCTGGTAAACTATTTCCTAACTACGGTCCTGATGAAAATTTTCACTGCCAAATCAATAAACACCGATACCACTAATCTGAATACTCGCGGCCGCCCGCTCCCGGGGCAGGGTCGGGGGTTGCAACAGAGAAGTGGTATCAGTGCTACAGCCACTGATTTAAGCCACAGAAATGTTCTGCTGATACCAACATTTTACCAATTATGTTAGGAAATAATCTATGTGATTATGTGTATATATGTATATTATTATTTTGTGTTATTTGACAATTTGTTAGTTTACAGTATGAGTGAGCAAGGTACGTCTGATGCCTATCGTCACCAAGCTAGTTCTCCCAAGAGTGAAGGAACCTCGTCACAGCCTACTCCTTCGGGGTATTCTGCTGATACGGGAGAGGGGATTTTCATCTTTAAGTCGCAATCCGAAGAACCGTTCCCTCCGAAAAAAGAGAGGATGGTTCAATAGGGGAGCATATGAGAGGCGAAAGAGGATGAATAAGTTACAACAGCAAAGAGCGTTAGCAGCAGCCAATAGGAAAGTCAATACCCAAACCCAAGAAGTAGTTAATAGGCAGTTGGAAGACTTTCATATACTAGCCACCACTGTAGCAGATCCAACCCTTGACCAGATAATTGCACCACAACCATTGCCTTTATTTCCAACCCAACCATTGGAGATAGAACCTAACCCAGGAAACCAATTTCCCATACCAGCATTTGACCCTGACGAGATACCTAGAATCCAAGCCCCTAATCCTTTAGCGTATGTTCCATAGGAAGATGACCATATGGATTATCGGGAACTCTATCCTTAGGAAGAACCAATACCAAATCCCATAGCACAGTATACCCACCTTAATCCTTTAGATCCATCCTGGGATAACGATCAGTATGTTCAGGAGATATTAAACAACCCGTACCCATATGGAGAACCGTTACCTCTGTACCCTGACCCAGTACTCGCACCACGACCACCCATGAGTGATGAGAATGTGCAGGAACTTCGCACATATGGTGAAGAACTGATAGAGGGAGGAGAGAGGATGAAACAGATAGGAGAAAAGCTCGTGTTGAAATACGATGAGCGAGAGATGCAATTCAACCCCTAATAACAATATATATATATATATATATATATATATATATATATATATATATATATATATATAAATGTGTGTAGTGTGAAAAAAACCATCAATCAAATCAACTAAAATAGATAACCTAATATCCATAGATGCATAACTAGTAGTGTGTTTCAAATTCCAGTTGTAGGATTGTTATAGATATATATATATATATATATATATATATATATATATATATATATAAAGAGTGCAAGTCGCAATGATTCGACGTTTTTTATCAATTTGTTTGTTTGATTGTTTGCATTAAATCTTATTCTGTAATATTAATACATGATAAATGTTTATAATCCAGATGGACAACGAAGAAAATCAGGAAAACCAGAATAATGATAATAATGGAAACCAAGTAGATAACAGTGCCATCCAACATATAGTAGCACAAGGAACTATAGATGCTATGCCATATATTATCAAGTCTGTTAAAGAAGCAGAAAATAGTAAAAGTGGAAGTAAACGACCACCTAGTGAACCAAGTCACAGCATGAATAATGGACCGCTACTCCAACTTTCTATTCCAAAAAGAATAAGAACCATTTCATATGGTTGTTCTTACAAAGAATTCTGGTCTTGCAAACCAATAGAATTCTCAGGCATTGATGGAGCCATTGCAGCCCTACGTTGGATAGAAAAGACAGAGGCAGTCTTAAAAATAAGCAAATGTGCAGATGAAGATAAGATTATGTTTGCTTCTAATCTTTTTAAGAATTCAGCCTTCTAATCTTTTTAAGAATTCAGCCTTAGAATGGTGGAATACTATTCTCCAGTCTAGAGGAAGTGATAAAATTTATAATATGGAATGTACTGACTTTAAGGATATAGTCGAAAGAAAATTTTGTCCTCCTCATGAAAAAGAACAAATCGCTAATAAATTCTTAAATCTTAGAATGACTTGAATAGACTGCAAGGGTTACACTACCATATTCTTCTAATATGCTAGAATAGTGCCATCCTTAGCCTCACCAGAACCAGTACTAATCTCCCGTTACATCTGGGGATTAATTAGTGAAATCAGACACGTAGTCAAGGCAGCTAGGCCACAAACCATAGAAGAAGCAGTAGAATTAGCCAATACCTTGACTGATGAATTAGTACGTACGCAAGAAGAGAATCAGAGAAAGAACCTAGCCCAGAAACTTACCCAAGAATTTTGTTATGGAAATAACTACCATGGGAAAAGTACAGGTTCTACCTCTACACCTTACTGTAAGTCCTGCAAGAAGAAGCATTCAGGAAAATGCTCGACATACTGCAACTTTTGCAAAATTTTTGGACACAAGGAGGAAGACTGCAAGAGGAAACCCAGCAACAAGCTATGCTTCAACTGTGGAGAGACGGGGCATATCAAACCAAACTATCCGAAACTAGCTCCAGCAATAAACAGCAAAACTACCAAGAATGCCCGAGCATTAGTCCTAACAGCTGAAGAAGTCAAGATGATTCCGGATGTGATTGCCGGTACGTTTTTAGTTAATGATATTTTTTGCTAAAGTATTATTTGACTCTGGTGCAAACCAAAGTTTTATTAATACTTCGTTTTGCAAAATTCTCAATCAACCATTAACTAAACTTCCACAAGATTGTCTGGTAGAAACAGCAAATGGAGAATCCATTAAGATTACTGAATTCTTGCAGGGAGCAAGAATAGAAATTTTAAACCATGATTATATTGCTAACCTGTATCCAATGAATCTGGCTGGATTTGATGTCGTATTAGGAATGGACTGGTTAGTAGCTAATCCTGCAAGTATTCTATGTGATCAAAAGTCAGTACAAGTAAATTCACCAAAGGGTGAAAAGATCACAATTAAAGGAGATAAGCCAACTAAATCCACAAAATTCATCTCTGTGATGAAAACAACAAGTTGTGCAAGAAAAAGGATCACTAGTGTATATGATTTCCATAATCATTAACACTAAAGGAAAAGAATTAAAAGATATTTCCGTAGTATCTAAATTCTCAGATGTTTTTTTCCAGAAGACTTACCTGGATTACCGCCAGATAGAGAGGTTGAATTCAGAATTCACCTATTACCAGGGACAGCACCGATTGCTAAGGCACCTTACCGTTTAGCACTAGCAGAGATGCAAGAACTGAAGAAATAGTTGGATGAACTTCTGGAGAAAGGTTTCATACAGCCTAGTTTATCGCCATGGGGAACACCACTCTTGTTTGTCAAGAAGAAAGATGGATCAATGCGTATGTGCGTTGATTATCAAGACTTGAACAAGGTTACGATTAAAAATCGGTACCCACTACCGAGAATCGATGATCTGTTCGATCAATTGCAAGGAGCTCGATTCTTTTCTAAGATCGATTCACGCTCAGGATATCATCAACTGAAACTACAGGAAGAGGACATTCCTAAACCTGCTTTCAGAACAAGATACAGTCATTATGAATTTACTGTCATGCCATTTGGTTTAACCAATGCCCCAACCACATTTATGGACATGATGAACAGAATATGTAAACCAGATCTGGATAAATTCATAATTGTCTTCATAGATGATATTCTCATTTACTCTAAGAGTAAAGAGGATCATGCAGAGCATTTGTTTATACTTTTAAATTTGCTGAGAAAAGAAAAGCATTATGCCAAATTTTCAAAATACGAATTTTAGTTAAAGGAAGTGCAATTCCTTGGACACCTGGTTAATCATGAATGAATTCATGTAGATATCACAAAAATCGAGGCGATTACTAAGTGGAAAGTCCCTGAATCACCAACGGAGGTGAGAAGTTTTCTTGGACTAGCAGGTTATTATAGACGTTTTATTCATGATTTTTCTAGAATAGATATTCCCTTAACAAAATTGACCTGCAAATCAATTAAGTTTGAATGGGGACCAAAACAGGAGGAAGCCTTTAGGATTCTGAAACAAAAGTTAACCAACGCACCCATACTAGCGTTACCAGAAGGAACTGAAGACTTGGTAATCTATTGTGACACTTCTAAGTTAGGTTATGGATGTGTGTTGATGCAGCGTCAAAAGGTTATAGCTTATGCTTCTAGAAAACTTAAAAATCATGAAGAGAATTATACGACCCATGATCTAGAGTTAGGAGCTATAATTTTTGCCCTCAAGATTTGGAGACACTATCTTTATGGTAATAAGTTTACTGTTTTCACCGATCATAAGAGTCTAAGATATGTTTTTGGGAAAAAACGAGTTAAATATGAGACAGAGACGTTGGATGGAGATTCTTAGTGATTTTGATTGTGATATCCAGTATCAGGCAGGAAAAGCTAATGTAGTAGCTGATGCTTTAAGTCGAAAGTGTCATGAAAAGCCAAGACGTGTACGTTCTCTTAAGTTAAATTTGCAGATAGGTTTAAATGAGCAAATTAGAGAAATACAGGAAACAGTAATCAAGGACGATACTGAAAAATTAAAAGGAATGGTTAAGGAATTAGAACAAGGAACATATGGAATTTGGAGATTCCATAAGAAAAGAATCTGGATACCCAAACAAGGAAACCTACGCCACCAAATCTTAGAAGAAGCCCATAAATCTAAGTATACGATGCATCCTGGTAATGATAAAATGTATCAAGACCTAAGATGGAATTTCTGGCGGATAGGAATGAGAAAGGATATAGCAGCCTATGTTGCTAAGTGTCTAACCTGTTCACAGGTTAAAGCTGAACATCAGAAACCCTCAGGTTTACTGCAGCAATTAGAAATGCCAATATGAAAATGGGAATTGATAACAATGGACTTTGTTACTAAATTACTCAAGACACGAAAAGGTAATGATGCAATCTGGGTGATTGTTGACAGATTAACCAAACTTGCTCATTTCTTACCTATGAAGGAAACTTTCAGTATGGAACAATTAGCTAAGTTATATGTAAATGAAATAGTTTCATTACATGGAATTCCTTTATCTATTGTTTCTAATAGAGATAGTCGTTTTACTTCTCATTTTTGGACAAGTTTCCAGAAAGCAATAGGAACCAAGTTAAAACTAAGCACAACCTATCATCCTCAAACGGACAGACAAAGTGAAAGGACAATTCAGACAATGGAAGATATGCTTAGAGCTTGTGTAATTGATTTCGGAGGAAATTGGGATGTTCATTTACCATTAATCGAATTTTCCTACAATAACAGCTATCATACCAGTATCAATGTCGCACCATTTGAAGCACTCTATGGATGAAAGTGCCGAACTCCAGTCTGTTGGGCATAAATTAGAGAAAAACAACTGTCTGGAGCAGAAATAGTACAAGAAACAACGGATAAGATTATTGAAGTCAAGGAAAGACTAAAAGCAGCACGCGATCGTCAAAAGAGTTATGCTAATAACAGATGAAAACCGTTGGAATTTCAGGTAGGAGATAAGGTATTATTAAAAGTTTCTCCATGGAAAGAAGTGGTTAGATTCATTAAGAGGGGAAAGCTAAACCCCAGGTATGTTGGACCTTTTGAGATTATTAGAAGAATAGGACCAGTAGCTTACCAGCTACAACTGCCAGAGGAAATGTCAGGAATACATGATGTATTTCATGTATGTAATCTCAAGAAGTGTTTAGCAGATGAAACATTAGTGGTACATCTTAAGGACATAGAGGTAAATGAGAAACTTAATTTTGTAGAGAAACCGCTACAGATTGAAGATAGAAAGATCAACAATCTCAAGCACAAGAGATTAGTTCCGGTCAAAGTGAAATGGGATTCCAAGAGAGGATCATAATACACGTGGGAGCTCGAATCAGAGATGAAAAGGAAATATCCACACCTGTTCCAGTAGACCTCGAGGACGAGATATAAAACAAGGTGGGGAGGATATAACAACTCTCCCAAAACCATTAAAATACCCCTAAACGTCCTAAAATATAACCCGTATACGAAAAATGGGACTGAAATACCTTTATATTAATAAAAATCAAATAAAACAAGATTCTGGTGTCGCTCGCTGCCCGCAACAGACGAAGGATAATCCTTCGCGGGGTGTGACGACCTTTGCTTGATCGACACTGAACAGTGCCACGTGGCATGTGACTAGGCAAGGCAAGTACGCCGACTAGTCAAGGCTATAGTTGACACACGGTTCTTTGCGGCCCACGACAGGCTTAGCCTGTGGTGTCACTGGGTGCGACGGGGTGGACAACCAGCCTATAAATGAAAGGCTCAGGATCAATTGTTCAGTCGTTCAATTCTCGAAATCTCTCTCAAATTCTCTAAATAGAAATTCTACTCGGGTATTATACCCCTATAAATCGAAGCTCTGCCTCGTTGTAAGTATTATAACCCCCGGTTACGTATTAGTTACTTTGCCCGATTGATCTAGAGCTTTGTAACGCATGTCAAGGCTCTGCCTGACTCAGTCGTTGGAGTTCTGTCTCGGGGGTATAGCTAATGTAAATTGGGTTATCTTACTAACACGTATGCATTGTTTAATTTTAATAGATTATAACCAGAAAGTCAACAGAAAGAAGTAGTAGTATCTAAAACAGCAATGTGAGTCATTATCTTTTTATAACAAAACTATTTAAACAAAACCTCAAATGCTTTAAATTATGATAAACAGTGATTGAGTCTATGTATTCTACAATTATTGTCGGTATGTTGGGGTTTTGTATACATTACTTGTTACTAATACTGTGAATAATAACATGACCACAAGTCAGGATTGACAGTACCGTGGGTGGCAATTTGGTAGATATAAACATTGTAATCGCCCTCAATACTGTAAAATGATAAAAGCTTGTTTTGATTAAATTGGGATCCACTCGCCAGTATTTCTTGTTGATAAAATATTTGTAAAATGCGTTTCAGGTAACAAAATGTGAAAGACAAATAGAAGCCAGCTGGAGAGCACTAAAGGCTTGGAAAAGTGGCTATAAAAGCTATCTAAACAAGAAAGAAGTTTTATTTAAATAAATTAGGGTTTATCCCTATAAACATATTATAAATGGAAACTTGGGTTTTTCCCATGTATTTATTATTTATAAAAGTGTGGTATTTTACTCTGATAACTCTTTCCTAACTACGGTCCTGATGAAAATTTCCACTGCCAAATCAATAAACACCGATACCACTAATCTGAATACTCGCGGCCGCCCGCTCCCGTGGCAGGGGTCGGGGGTTGCGACATATGCAGCAAGATCTAAGGGTGGTGAAGTATTTTAAAGGAGATGATGGATGTGCTAGGACCCAGAACGGTGTTTACATGAAAGTTTGGATAGAGATAAATTAATTCGAAAGAAATTTCGGCAACATAACGTTTAGTAAACCCAAATTTAATAGCTTCCATTTCATATAGAAAGAGTATCCTAAGCACTAGGAGCGAACACCTAGTTCGATCTCCTATCTATCTAAAACTTACCAAAACTTATGAGGTCTTGCGCATGACACTACTATATATAGGATATGCTCCTATGCATCATTACGTGCGTAGAACTCCTGCGCAAGTTCATGTCATGCGCTCCTAAACCTTCTTAATCATACATACAACTATACAATATTCAACACACGCTCTATTTAGCCTATTCGCACAGTAACGGACACACAAAATGCATTAACAGATTCCCCATTGTACGTTGTTGTCGAATGTTGATCTACATATATGAGAGTCGTTATTGAATATTTTGCAACTTCAATCAAGTGTTTGCTGATGTCATCAAATTCCCCCTTGATGATTTGGGTTTGTAATTAAATCAGTATATTCCCTCTTGATTTGATGATTCAGGTCTTTATCAGCATAGTTCCTGACACAATCCTCTTATATCCTAAAATGCAATCATCATCAACATTAATCAATTTGAATTTAATAAATGCAACTTCTCAATTTAAACATTAACGACATCCTAGTTCGGTTTTAACATACTCCTGGCTCGATCCTATGATCTTCTAAAACCCAACCGGCAATTGATAGAAACTTTGAATACCACACTGGTTATTTTCAAATAAGTGAATACCCAGGAATATCTGAAATCCCGTTTTTCATAATCAACATTATGCTCTAACATCAATGATTGATCAGTGTAAATGGTAATCTCCATAATGAGCAAATCATCATCGGATCAAAAATTATTCGGTAACACAATGTGATCATCAAGTACATAGATAAAAGTTCTTCAAAAAACAATTGTGTAATCTTCTCCATCAGTCCTGGTAGCAACGTAATCTTCAAAATCATTATTACCTGACGATTAGTTTAGAAAATAACTCATATGCCGAAAATCCAATATGCTGACGTTCAATCAAGACCCCCTGATATTCTCTGCAAACCAGCTTAACGAAGACTGAGACTTCAATTTGTTTCGAAACTAAAGAATACGAGATACTATGCACTACAAAAAAATTGAGATAGAGCCACCCAAAATCAGTTGCATATCTTCTATGTCACTTTTCATCTGAATTTCCAAAAATGCTCTGAATTTCAATATATAACGTGAAATTTTTATTCCCCCTCATTTTTGACAAATTTTTATTCCCCTCATTTTTTATCACATTACTAAACAATTTGAGTTAGAACCTCCCAAATTTTGTCCTCTGTAAAATCTTTACTGACGTTGTCCTAAGTCACATATCTGTTGCATTTAACGCGACTTATTGAGGGGAACGTGAACAATGACAATCATGCCTCTGCATTTCGTTTAGCACCCCTGCCACGTGTTCAACCAGGATCTGTTCTCATCATTTTCAGACTTCCAACCATTTTCTCCTGATCCTGTTTCTATATATATATATATATATAGGGAGAAGATCATGCGAGAACCACCTCTTATTGCGAGAACCGCGAGAACCAATGTGAACACAACCTAAAATGCCTAAAAATAGCTAAAAATCACACAATTTTTTTTTTAATATTTTTATATAAAAATCGCTACTTTTCGAAGCCAAAAAAAAAATTAAAAAAATTAAAATTTTTAGATTTTTTAGATTTGAGCATAAAAAATATTAAAAAAAATAAAATTTTTAGATTTTTTTTTTAATTTTTTTTAGATTTTTTTAGGTTTTTTGGGGGTTTAGTTTTTAGCATTTTAGCTTGGGGAGGGGGGGTTAGGTTTTTTTTTTTGGGGGGGGGGGGGGGGGGTGGGGGTTAGATTTTTTTAGGTTTTTTTAGCTATTTTAGGTTGTGTTCACATTGGTTCTCGCGGTTCTCGCATGAGCTCCTCCCTATATATATATATGGGAGATAATAATCAGAAAACTCATTGTTAATTTGTTAAAAAGAAAACTAAAAACACTCCATTTGAAGTTGAATTAAATATGTGTAATACATTGAAAAAATACGTTACGAACAGGAAGAAAAAGTGTTTGCGGTCTGCAATGGCGTTTTAATATTACACAAGTGTAATACATGATATACTACAAATTTTCCAGACATAGTATTGTTTTGGATATACTGCATAGATACATTATACAAAAATTAAAACTTTTGGAAAAATAACGTACTAGTACACATGTGTAATATATTATGTACTGAACATGTGTAATACATCGCTTTTTCCTTATAAACCGCAAACAATTTTCCTTGCAGTTCGTAGCATTTTTTTTTAATTCCGTATATATGTTTTACATATGTTTAATACAATTTTAGATTGAGTTTTCTAGTTTTCTTAATGAGAAGGGATTTTCTCATGAGCCCCTCCAATATATGTATGTATGTATGTATGTATGTAACAGATCAATTAAAAGCTCACAATTAGGGAGGAAACTCAAAAACTCTATATTAGATATATGCAATATTGATCTCATACATTGTATATATATAACATATCTTACGTTACACATGTGTAGTATATCATACATTACCATCGTATGCTCCGGTTCCCATGACTACTCCATAATCTTCAAACATGTATTTTCATCATCACAAAGCTGATTCAACGCAACCCTAAACTCAAATTCGACGCTAAAGACCGAATGAGAAAAATGTTGGAAAATCATGTAACCAAAATTATCCCCAAAAATCATCCCCTTATGGTAAATTTCTAGAAAAAAATCGTTCAAAAAAAATGATTGTATCTTGGTTACATCAAGGGTTAACATCGAAACCAATCAGCTTAAACATCGTCACCATCTCATTTTCTAAAACCAAATGACAATGAAGCTCATGTAGTGAATGAAATCTTCAAGGAATTGATTACCCTTTAGCGAATGGCAACTTTTAACATTTTTCTTAGCCGATCCTTTTTATAGGTCAGTTTGTCTTTTAAAAGTTAAATTGCCAATTGACATATATATATATATATATATATATATATACACTAACAAATTCAATAAAACTCATTTAAGCTTTTTCTCATATACTTCGTAGTCATTATTTTATGGGTATCGTATTAGCTAACTTCCCATACTAAATCACTATGTTTCTTTCAAATCTACAAGTTCATGCACTTATGACATCAAACTAACATGAACTTTCAACTATTATACTCTAATCAATCCTTTTTACCAATTAATTATAAGTTCATATTCATGTCAAAAACTCATTTCATGGTATGTATCAACACTAAAATCTAACTCTTAATATGTTCAAGTAACTCACACATACAAGCAAGTATGATGATCATAAACATCAAAACAACATCAATTTCAACATATCACAAAAACCCACTTTATGACATGTGTATATACTTAAATCTCTAGATGGTCCAAGTATTTCATACATTCTAGCAAGTATGATGATTATAAACATCCATATACTATCAATTTCACCAAACTAACAATAATATTGCACTCAAGGTTCTCACCTTCAAGTTCCTCTTCACATGAAATTCATGAAATCAAGTTTTACAATGGACCTTATGCTTGGTAAGCTTAGATGATCATGACTTTGAGATCATTGAGAGATTCCATGATGAATCTTTCTTTAATTTTGACATTTTCTTGAGATTATGGAAGGAGTCTTCTTCTTCTTCTCTCTCTCTCTCTCTCTACATGACACACACACCTTCGTGTGTGTGTTTTAATTTCTTTTATTTTTATATATTTACAAATATAGGATGTGCAATTTTAGTCCCTCTATGGTTTGTTAGTTATTAAGTAGGCCACGACATAATTAGTGCCACCAATATTGTCTCTTATTAACTAGGTTAAACATTCATACTTAATTTAGTAAGCTCGGGGAGCTTATAACCCATTTATTTTAAGTTCCGATAACTCAGGCTTTTTTATAAACTTTATAGACTAAAAGTATTTATTTATCTCTTATTTAACATCAAGTTTATTTAATTAAATCCTAATATTTATCGGGTTAACTTTTACCACTAATGGTATTTTACCTTCTCATCACAATTAACTTAGTTTAATTACCAAATCAGTTTTTAGGGTGTTACAAATAGCCTTCGTTCGCAAGACACACCTAGCAAATGGCACAATTCATTCATATAATCTTCAACATATATACATACTTAAGACATGCCTTAACCTAGACTATCCATACAACGATGGACACACTAAAATACACTATCACGTACTAGTTCAAAAAAAATTACTATATTGTATTATTCAAAAATGAATTCCTAGAATGTATTTTATGGGACTTTGAACATTTTGTATTATATTTTATGTTGGGTACGAAATTATCTCTTTACATTAGAATAAGGAAAACAATAAATGATGCATGTTAAATGAGTTGTTTCGTATTAACCTGAACATGATTAAATAATTAATTTGTTTAAAATATAAAAATCAATAAATTAGAAAAGTAAAAAAACTTAATTAAGCAAAGAAATTGAAAATATAATAAAATCCAAAATCTCTATAGAAGTTATATTTTTATAAACCTAAATATATTAATTAATTAATTAAACTTTAGAAAAGTACATAAAATAAAGAGTAAATTACAAAAAAACGTCCTTTATGTAAACACTAGATTGCAAATCGTGTCCTTTGTCTTCAAAAAGTACAAAAAACGTACTCGATGTTTACAAATCTTTGCACGGTTCGTCCTTTAGCCCCAATCCAGTTTATTTTAATCTGACTAAATAGACCCCACTTGAGGGTATTTTGGTCACTTTACCTTAAATACAAAAATAAATAATCAATAAAAATAATTATATTTAAAAATCTTATATATATATATATCAGTACCACCATCACTTACCCTACCCCACCGGTGACCACCACCCACTGACCATCACACACAGACTCCATTGTAGTCACCACCCAATCGCAGAACCCCCCCCCCCCCAACCCACCATCACCGATGCCAGATACACCCAATCGTAGAACCCAGGGCGGCGCTCGTACGGACCTCCATCCCCACCACCACTGACGATTCCGGAACACACCCAATCTTAGATTTCGTTCACTTTTATTATACCTATTTCATTTGAATATGATATTCTGTTATGTTGAAGAAATGAGTTTTGATCTTATTTTCTGCTGTGTTGAATAAAAGAGCTAAAAAGACACAATTTTTATTGTTTAAACTCATAGTTTACCCCCTTCTGTGAGATTCTTACAGAAATTGTAATTTCTTTGAATTCGTGATAAATTGCTTCACAGGTACATGAGACACAATTCTTTGAATTTGATTTTTGTGTGTGTATATTAGGGAAAGATAGGGTTGATGTTGATTTGTTATTGGGTTAAGGATTTAATGGTGGTGGGTTTTGGTCGGACTCAAGTTTTTTTGGTGGGAGGTGTTACAGATCTGAGAATGGAGAAGATAGGTGGCGGTGGCTGGGTGGCGGTGGTGGTGGTGGTGGTCAGCTGGTGAGTTTCATTATTAACAGCTTTAGATGTTTGTGGTGGTGGGTGGTGCTAGAGTAGTGGTTGGTGGTGCTAGAATGGTGATGGTAACAGGAAATGAGGGTGGTCAGCTGACATTGTACTCCTCCTGCCGGAACAATAAATGAAGCTGCCAATCTAACCGTTAGGGGTCAGACACGTGTCTGAACCCCTCGAAGACTTCCTGAAACCGTCAGATCACCTTAAACAATATCCCACATGCAAGATAAGGTCTAAGACTTATAAATGTCGAATACCCAAATCCCGGCTGACGTTCAATGGATCTTCGCTGACGTCAAGATATCCCGTTCCTTGTGTCTACAAAAAAGTAAACCGTTAGCCTCGTCACGGAGGGCCCCGGGAGGGGGATCCGTGACCAAGCTCCGGCGTGAGAGTAAGTAAACTTGCCGGAGAGATGGAGGAGTCTATTCCGATGAGTATGATCACCGGAATAATTCCTCAAAGGTGTGAATCTAATAAAAATGAGTGTACGATCAATATATAAGAATGTTGGTTGGAATAAATGTAAGGGGAGTAAATGAGGGTGAAGTAAATGTGAGAGTCTAGAATGTAATACCTCCGATCCCTTTATATTACCGTTCCCTTCCCCTTATATAAGTCTTAGACCTTATCTTGCATGTGGGATATTGTTGAAGGTGATCCGACGGTTTCAGGAAGTCTTCGAGGGGTTCAGACACGTGTCTGACCCCTAACGGTTAGATTGGCAGCTTCATTTATTGTTCCGGCAGGAGGAGTACAATGCCAGCCAAGATACTCTTCTTATCAGTCATAAATTGCGGCCTGCATTCTGAATCCTCGTTTCCCGCTCATTTCATAAGGAGAAAACCTTAGCGGAGAAGTAAAACCATATGTGGGCCTTATTCGTTGGGCTTGTGTGACGGCAGCCCAAGAAGGGTAAATGGAGCAAACCATTAGCCCATTGTCAAGTCATCTTTAGTCCCTGGTTCTGAGACCCAAGGCTCATGATCCGGGGTTGAGTCATACCTGTTTAAAAAGTAATTCTCCAGGTCAAGGAGGAAAAGAGAACGTGGGCCCACCCTTTGGGGATGGTTACTATTCACCCCCTACTTGTCTGCCGAGTAATAATGTCGGGGTTTAATCCCATCGATACACGTGCTCCTCTTTTGAATTTCGAAGGGACGGTGACGTGACGGTTATCGCCCCCTGTCAGTTACCTCTTTAAATACCCCCTTTTCCTTCTCGAACCCTCATTTAACTTCCGTCATAATTCTCTGTTTCTTACCTTCTTCACATTCTTCCGATCACAATTTTCTTTTCAAATAGAGTCGTTCCGGTCGCTCGGCGATCCGATCAGTTTTGACGGCGAAGGACTTGAAATCCTTTGTCAAGGCTTACAACATCCCTGATCGTTTCTCTCCCTCCTTGTCGGGCCCTGATGATCCGGCTGAATGTACACCGGACCGAATACCTCTTTATACATTGGCGTTTTCCTCTTGTGGAGTCCGATATCCTCTTTCCCCTTTCAAGGTTGCTTTGCTTCGTCATTTTGGGGTTCACTTTTCTCAGTTGCATCCCCTAGGGTTCATGAGAGTGGTGCACTTCGAGTTATCTTGTGCGGCCGTTTCTGGTGAACCTTCCGTCCCCTTGTTTTGCATGTTCTATAAACTGATCTCTGATGGAGACTGGTTTACCTTTGCCAAGAGACAGAACAGTGTGTCGAAGCCCTGTTATACTTTTATGCTAACCTCCACTTACCCGAAGGATTGGAAAAGTAGGTTCATTTTTATCTCCGCTTCCATGATACCAGAATCCCCATTGCCTAAGGATGTCGATGTCACTATTGAAGATACTGTTCCTACCCTATCGGCTAATGAGACTGTTCAGTGGAAACGCATGTATGAAAACCCTACGAGGGCTTTCACTTTTTCTGATGGAATTTTGGCCATGGGGGGTTGAGTCCTTCCTACCCTGTTCGTCCCAAGGCTTTCTTCGGTAAAAAGGTATCCTTTGTGCAGTCATCTTTAGTGTCTTTCTTTCACATAGTTGACTTTGTGGGGGCTGCTTCAGGGAGATTCTAAGGATGTGAAGTTTGTAGTTGGTGATGAAGTTGATCCGGGCTTGAACCGGAGTGGGGCGATGCAGGTTGATGGGGGGTCTGCCCAGGCTGGGGGCTCCGTTGCTGTAGAAGGGGCGAGGAGACCTCTTCCGACAGGGAGGAAAGTTCCCCTGACCCCGCCCCTGTTAAGCAGTCCGATCAAAGTGATGATGAAGCTCTGGAGGTTCGTTTAGTTCGTAAGAGGTAAGCTGTAAGTCCTAAGCCTGCCCTTGTTCCTCGTGATATCCGGCAAAGGCTTCGGAGTGCCAGTGGACAGAAGCCCCCTCCTTCGTTGAAGGTTGCTTCCGAACTTCCCCCTGTTGGGGTCAAGGGTTCTTTGTCCAAACACCTGAGATCTTCAAGTCTTGTGAGTGCACCTCTGTTGGTGAGTTCTTTTTTCTTCTTGTTTATCTTCCCCATCTCTATTTTATTTCTGATGTTCATTTTCTTTTTGTGCAAGGGAGTTCTCATGATCCCATAGAGATCCCTACTGGTCCCTCATCTTCCCGTGTTCGGGACAAAACCCCGGAAGTAGGCATGGCTCATTTTACCTCGGCCTTTGAACTCTCACCTCTTCATGCTACGGGGACCAGTAGACCCACTCAACCTGAGGGTCCTGCTCATCGGTCCCCATTGGCTCCTCTGTTTGCCGATGCTATCCCCTTCACCTATGTCCCCAAATGGAAGGTAACTCACTCCTCGGTGATAGGGACTCCTGAGGCTGCTAGGGACTTCCTAAGTCATGCTGTCCCTCCCTCTCATAAATTCGTAAACTCTGCTTTGAGGGATGATCTTTTCGAGGATCAGTATAGCATGTCTCTTTGTGAGAGCTTTTTCAGGGGTGCTAGCATGTTGCAGCGGATTGACGATTTGAGGAGGGCAAATAAAGGACTCAAGGGCGAGCTGAAGACTTCTCAGTCTGTTGCTGCTGAACTCAGGTACCGAGTGGTTGAAGCTGAGAGGAAGTTGCAAGAGGAGAAGGTATATAGCCTTTCTTCTTCTCTTCCCTCCCCCCCTTTTTTATACATATACCTTACAACAATTTTGTGGATTTTTTATGATGTTTTTTGTCCAGGGGGCTGGAGCCATGTTGGAGCGAAAGGAACGAGCCTGGGAAAGAGAGATGGCAATGCTGGTGGAGGAGAGGGATGAACTGGCTGCTGAGTTAAAGCATCTGAAGGAAGTTGGCTCCGTTTCTCAGGAGCAGCTGAATACTATGTATGTAGATTATGGGATAACTTCTGATGATAACCAACGACTGGCCAAGGAGAAACATTGGTTGATCACCGAGGGTTTTGCAGCTTTCCTTACTGCAGTCTCTCAGTCAGAAAAATTCAAGAGTGGCCTGGAAGAGGTGTATAGGGTGTACCGGGATGTTGGCTACCAGGCTGGGTTGAAGGATGGGTATAACTATTCTGCTCAGGGTCTGGGCAGAAAAGAAACTCCGCTTTACAATTCCAAAGCTAAGAAGCGGTTGTCCAAGCTGGATCAGGAGTTCGGAGCCAAGACCCCGGCCATTCTCAAGAAGATCCTGGAGCATCCCATGATATCCATAGATGAACTGAAGGCCCTGTTCTCCTCCGCTGGTCCCTCGTCTCCAAAGTCTGTTTCTTGGGGTGGTTCCCCGTGATCCCTGAACATTAATTACTTTCGATATGGTTGTAATCCGGATAACTACTTGTCTTAGGATACTTTAAACTTTTTTGGTTGTTTGGAAGGAGGTCCTTGGTGTTGGGGTCCTCCTAGGTATCTAATCATATAACTTATGACTGTATGTCGCTTTCTTGTTTTTTGCTTGTTTCCTGTTGTGGTTTTTTTGTGCTGCAGGAACCTTTGCCAAGGATCGAGTTGGCGTTTCCCTGAAGACCCTTGGGCTGTTTTTCAAGAAGCCGTGCCTTGGTCTGAGTTTGCTGTGTTTGTTGTTTTGTATGCTACTTTCTTTTGCCGAAGTAACTAAGGCTTTTCTCTGTACATTTATTTTGTAAATAAATAAAGAAAGACTTCTTTTTGTAGCCTGTTCACAGAAGTGCGTTGTATTTATGGTTTGTTTGATAAACCAGGATTGTCTGTTCGAGGCCAGTCGATGGACAAGTTTATAATGTGAGATTATGTTTTTGGTTAGTTTTGTCCGCTTTCTTTGGGTTAGCTAGACCCTATTTTGCCCCACAGCCGGGCTTTTGGTATGTTTGATATACCCTATACACGTGTGTTTATTTGTTAGTTAGGTTTATAGTGTTTCTGGGCACGTCTGCCCAGATATAATACCTGTTATTTTACCAAAAGGGACAAGTTAGTTGCCCATTTGCCATTCCTTCCTTGGGGATCAAACTTCCCAGCATAGGTTGTTACAGAAGACTTTAAATATTACAAAAGTGGCTCCTTAGCCGTTTTTCCTGGGGGTTCACCCCTTATATGTAGTACTTCCTAAGTTGCATGAGGTTCCACGTCCTGGGGACCTCCTTGCCTTGGAGAGTTTCCAATTTGCAGCTTCCTTTACCATTTGCCCATATGACCCGGTAGGGCCCTTCCCAAATGGGACAAAGTTTTCCGGTGTTCTCCTGTAGGCTGGCTTCGTTTGCTCTTAGGACCAAATCCCCCGGGACGAGGCTAAGCTTTTTCATCTTGGCATTGTAATAACTTTCCAGCTGCTTCTTATACTTGGCATCCCTGACTGCTGCCACTTCTCTCCTTTCTTCCAGCAAGTTCAGGTTCATCCGGAGGTCTTGTTCGTTTTCTGCCTCCCTGAGCTTCATCCTTGCAGTCGGGGATCCTATCTCAGCCGGGATGACTGCCTCCGTCCCGTAAGTTAAGCTGAAAGGAGTTTCCCCGTTGCAGTTCTTGGGGGTGGTCCTGTATGCCCATAGTACAAACGGTAGCTCCTCCAGCCATCCTTTTTGTTTCCTCCCGAGTCTTCCCTTTATTCCCTTGATAACGCTTTGGTTGGCTCTTTCTACCAGTCCATTGCTTTGGGCATGGGTGATGGAGGTAAACACCTACTGTATGTGCATCTGTTCGCACCATGGCTTGAAAGGTCTTCCAGCAAATTGGACACCGTTATCACTTACCAGCTCTTTTGGGACCCCGTACCTGCAGATGATGCTGTCCAATACAAATCGCCTCATCTGCTCCCCGGTTATTTTTGCCAAGGGCCTTGCTTCGATCCACTTGGTAAAATAATCAATAGCAACCACCACTTACTTGAATCCTCCCGGACCCTCAGGAAATGGCCCGATTATGTCGATGGCCCACTTTTGGAAGGGCCAGGACGTTGAGACTAGTATCATCGGGTGTTTGTGTCGATGAGTCATAGGTGCGTGCACCTGGCAATTATCACATTTCTTAACCTCTTCGGATGTTGTTTTGTACATTCGAGGCCAATAGAATCCCGCATTCATTGCCTTTGCTACTACCGTCCTTGGCCCCGAATGCATTCCACAAATCCCCTCATGTATCTCTCTGATCACATATTCAGCTTCTTCCATGTCAACACACTTCAGGGATGGGCCAAAGTACGATCTTCGGTATAGTTCCCCATCAACTAACTCATATTGCAAGGCCTTTACCCTTATCTTCCTAGCTGCCCAGTCTCCCTCGGGTAGCGTCCCGTCTCTGAGGAACTTTACAATCAGTGTCATCCATGTTTTTTGTGTGTTTTTAACTGTATCCACCTCCTTTGTGCTGAGGGAGGGGGAGGTTAGGACTTCCACTTTGACTTCTCTGGCTAGGTGATCAAATGCTACTGAGGCTAGCTTACTGAGGGCATCAGACTTTTTGTTTCTCCCACGGGGGATGTATTCCAGCTTAAAAGTTTTGAATACCTTGGCCGTCTCTTTGACCTTTGCCACGTACTGAGCCATGGTGTTGTCTTAGGCCTCATATTCTCCTTGGTATTGCCTGACTACCAGCTGCGAGTCAGTACTGGCCTCCACATGCTTAGCTCTTATCTTTTTTGCCAGCCTCATCCCTGCTAAGAGGGCTTCATATTCTGCAGTATTGTTGGTGTTTTTGAAGTCCAGTCTTATGGCATAGGTCAGTTCAACTCCTTCAGGGCTTATCAAACTAATGCCTGCTCCGCTCCCTTCTTCGCTGGAGGCTCCATCTGTGAACAGTTTCCACACAGCCTCGTCTTCCTTCTCTTTTTCTTCTCTTTCCAACGCTTCCCATTTTAGGAGTTCTTTTTCTTCATCCTCGGGGACTTCTGCTAAGAAATTGGCTAGTATTTGTCCTTTCATGGCCGTCCTGGGTTTGAACTCCAAGGAGTGTTCACCCAATTCCACGGCCCATTTAGCCAACCGTCCTGACAGTTCCGGCCTCCTGAGTACCTTTTGGAGGGGTTGATCAGTCATCAGGGTGATCTTGTGCCCTTGGAAATACCTCCTGAGTCTCCGGGATGCGAAAACAAGGGCCAGCGCTAACTTTTCCAGGGGTATGTAGCGTTCCTCGGGGCCTTTAATTGTTCTACTGATGAAGTATATTGGTATTTGTTTTCCCTCCCGTTCTACCAACTTGACTACACTTATGGTTGTTTTTTAGGCGGACAGGTATAAGAGCAGTTGCTCTCCGGGTACTGGGTGGCCAATGTTGGGAGTTTGCAGATATAAGCTTTCATTTCTTGAAAGGCAGCCTCCGCCTCAGAGGTCCATTTAAACCTGTCCGTTTGGAGGTAGTCCTTCAGCACCTTCATGAAGGGGAGGTCCTGTCAGCTACTTTTGACAAAAAACGGTTTAGTGCGATTAGCCTCCCGTTCAGCTGCTGGATGTCTTTCAGGGACCTGGGAGATCGCATTTCAGCCACAGCTTGAGTTTTCTCCGGGTTAGCTTTGATTCCGCCCTTAGTGACCACTACCCCCAAGAATTTCCCTTATTCTACCCCAAATCAACACTTCCCGGGGTTTAGCTTCATATTCACATCTTGCATGGTGCGGAGGGTTTAAGCTATATCATCTATCATGGCCATCTCGGTTATGCTTTTGATAACGATGTCATCGACGTATACCTCCAAGTTCCTTCCCCGTTGTTCCCTGAAGAGGGCATTCATGAACCTTGGGTTTGTGGCACCGGCGTTCTTGAATCCGAAGGGCATTTTGGTATAGCAAAATGTTCCTTCGTCTGTGATGAAGGCGGTCTTCTCTTCATCTTCCACTGACATTTGAATCTGATGGTATCCTTTGTAGGCATCCAAGAAGCACTTCAAGGGATACTGGGATAAAGAGTCCACTTGGACGTCTATCTCAGGGAGAGGATAGCAGTCCTTGGGACATGCCTTGTTCAGGTCTTGGAAGTCAATGCACATCCTCCACCCTCCGTCTTTCTTCTGGACCATAACCGGGTTAGCAACCCAAGATGGGTACCTCACTTCCCTTACTATTCCGGCTCTAAGCAGCTTCCTGGTTTCTTCACAGGCGGCCGTCCTTTTACCGGGGCCCATGCTCCGTTTTTTCTGCTTTATTGGCTTTGCCCAGGTGTACGTATTGAGCCGGTGTTCAGTTAGGCTTCTTGGAATTCCTGTCATATCCCCATGTTGAAATGCAAACACATCAATGTTGAGAAGGAGCAATTCCTTAAGAGCACTCTTGCACTTGTCACTCAGGTGACTCCCTACTTTAACCGTCTGCTCCGAGAACCTGTCGCTAAGGACCCATTCCTCGACCCCCTCCTTCTGGGGCTTCTCGGATGCTTCCCCCTCAGACACGGAAGAAACTACTTCGTATGCAGACTTTACCCAAGACAAGCCCTTTGGCATCTGGAACACTAAGGCTCCGTGTGGAGTGGATGCTTGTGCTTGC
Source organism: Helianthus tuberosus (assembly GCA_030545235.1). Lineage (NCBI taxonomy): Eukaryota > Viridiplantae > Streptophyta > Magnoliopsida > Asterales > Asteraceae > Helianthus > Helianthus tuberosus. The sequence goes on from CM060359.1 coordinate 164,641,883, forward strand.
AAGTCCCCAATTCCAGGTCTTCCCAGGATTGCGTTGTATTTTGAGGGTGCTCGGACCACTGTGAAAGTTAGGATTATCGTTCGAACCCGATCCCCTACCCCGACTGTGAATGGGAGTCTGATCTTCCTCAGGGGGTGTGACACACTGTTGTTGAATCCTACTAGAGGAATGGAATCCTCCTAGAGCCGGTCTCTTACATCCCTGTCAAACCTGAGGAAAAAATGTTCATATATAACCTCTACCCCAGATCCCTCGTCCACGTGTATTCTGGCCACCTTGTGGCCAGCTATTATGGCTGAGATGTATAGTGGGAGCCTCTGCACCTCATTTTCCTCCAAGTGTGGCATTAGGATGGGAGCTTTCATGCAGTCCGGGGAGCCCAGGATTCTGGCCTTTACACTTCTGGTGGTATCAAATTCATTCCTCCTTCTAATCATATCTACATCTGCCCTCCCAGGCTCCCTTGCATCTTTCCCTTTGCGATCCCCCCCTCCTTCCTTAATTTCCTTAACCAAATGGGCTAGTCTTCCCGTTTTTACCGCGGCTTCTATTTCCCTTTTTAGGTACATGCAATCATCAGTTTTATGGCCAAACTGTAACATCCCGAAAATATAAAACTTTATATTAGAGTTATAAAGTATAAATAAACTAGAATTTATTCAACTAGGAAATTATAACCTAGTTAACTAGAAGTCTAGAAATAACTCCAATTAGGGTTAGAATGACCAAACTATATGTTAAACAAAAGTGGAGGGGCTCATGTTGTCAAAATTGAAACTTGTATTATCAAATTTAATTAAAAACAAAACCAAACACTCCATTTAGGAGGTCTGGTCGATCAGAAGCAAGAGAAGGGCGACCCCCCACTCTCAAAACCCTAGAAATCACAAAAACCATGAATTGAAGGCTCAAAGCAAGTTCAAATCAAAATCTGAATATAGATTAGTGGTCTCCTTGTTGTAGGGATCATAAGGTATGTAAATTTTGGTATTTTTGATTCATCTCAAGTTCTAGACAAATCATGAAAAGTTGAAATTGAGCTTGATTGTGTCATGCATGAATGAAATGGGAAGTGATGTAAGGTTTAGGGACAAACCCCAGATGAATTCTTGTCAAAATCTTGCATGATGTTTGTAAGGTTCATAATCACCATAGTGGGTGATTAACAAGTTAGTAAAATTTGATAAACACTAAGATTAAGGCTTTTGGTTTAGTGTAAACTGAAATTATGTGATAATCTCTGAAATATTGATGTTGAAAATATGTATATATTTGCCTAATTGAGGTTGATTTAGACAAGTTAACAAGTCATGAACTTGGTAATAATCATGTGAAAATTTGACCCACTAGGTGTTTGTTGAAATGCCTAAGTGGGGAATTAATATGTTGAAAATCGGATAAAAACGCATAATTGACTAATGTGGCAACTTATGTGTTAATAATTACAAAAAGGGTTCTAAATATAAGTTGAATTGAACTCTTTAGGCCAAGCATCCGGATCGTCAAGCGGACAAGCCGGAGGAGGAGATACGCACTTGAAGGGTGCGTGACTTTAGTCTCGTTACATTATGTAAATGTTTGGTTTTGTTCATAAATGATGTTGTAGTGTAAAGCACGCGTTTGATGTGTCGTTAAGTGGCGAAGTTCACTAGACCATCAAACAGGTCAAAATAAAGATTTGGAATTTGGTTTGGCTTGTCAATAAAGTGATGGTCTTTACTAGATAGCCAAACGGGTCAAAATAAAGATTTGGAATTTGGTTTGGCTTGTCAATAAAGTGATGGTCTTCACTAGATAGCCAAACGGGTCAAAATGAAGATTTGGAATTTGAAATCACGGGAGTAGAGACTTGAAAATTTCATACCTCGCTAGGTGATGGATGGTACCACACCAATAAATTGGTTATGTTAATTTAAGTCTACGAACCTGTGTTAACGGGTCAAACACTAAAGTCAATAAAATGTGTTGTTCGGAACGGGTGTTGAATTCCGAGGAAACGAGCCTTTAGGTCCAAGGCAACATAAAGCCATGAATAACGTAAATACATCAAGATGTACTAGCCCGGGAACTTGGGTAATGTCATCAAAAAGGTTAGAATAAGAAAATTGAAATATACATTTATAGTTAGAATGCATCGAGCAAATGCAAGTATAGTAATTTGTAACCGAATGATCGGCGAGTCAAATATAGGTATGATAAACAAAATGAACATGTCCGTAATAAATTTATAGACATACAGGATGGAAATAGCCTAAAACGGTATGCGAATTAGAGCAAAAATTCACAAAATAGTCAAATGGTAAATTCCCAGTGTCCACCGTAAATTACGGTGGAGATCAAAAAGGGTTACGGTGGATCATTCCTGTGTTACGGCAGAACTAGCTTCATTCAGGGTCTACCGTAACTTACGGTAGATACCGTAAGTTACGGTGGAGCCCAGAAAAACCTGTATTTTAATTAACTTTTCGATGTCGGAATTTGTATATATATGCTATACTAATGCCAAAACTAATGTTTTTAGTTGTTTGACCCTAGGTATGGATGAGATCCTCCCGGATGGTGATCAAGTATCAAGTCAAGAACCGAACACTCATTTTGAAGCTTCCGCACCAAACTTAATCTTGTCTAGACTTTAATCATGTTGTAAATGTTTTTGTTGATCGTGTTTTAAATCCTTTAAACTAGTTGTTAGTTGACTAGTAAGGGTTAACTTTAAACTTGTTACGCATTATCTTACATTTGTTTTGGGTACTACAACAAGTATGTATGGTCTTTAAACACGAAAAATTTTTGTAAACTCTGATTAGTATTTATTTAATATAAATATTAATTAAATTCCGTCCAAATATTAAGGGTGTTACAAGTTGGTATCAGAGCCCAAGGTTGTTAACAAGTGTTTGGTTCAAGCTTGATCAAACATCCGGTAAGAGTTAATTGTTCTAAAGTAGAGTTATTGAGTATAAAAAGGGAAATAATGAATAGAAATGCATGGGAAGAGCGTGTTAACACACTCAAACCCGGAAAATGCATTAAATAAGAACGGTGAAAACAAGTTATGAACTTGAGTAAACCGAAGTAAATAAACCATATGTCATAGACGAAATGTTTAACGCTTAATGTAAACATTTCAGTTAAAGATCACGGATAAAGGTAATGATGATGCGGTGCCAAGAGTCACCGAGCAAACGAGAGAAGTGATTGCTGAGGAGGTAGGAAAAGCTATCGAAAACAGTTTGTCGAGTTTCATCGACAAAATCCAAAACACGGTATTATCAGTGGTGGAAGAAAGAATCAAGAAATTGGAGGATAATTCCAATTTAGCAAAGGAGTAGTTGGGAGGATGAAAATCTTGTTCTTATAAAGAGTTCATGGCGTACAAACCGCCAATTTACAATGGGGAGGTTGACCCGATAATATGTCAGCGGTGGCTAAGCGACATGGATGGGGTATTCAAAAGGACTCATTGTGATCCAGACGACTACGTAGCCTATGGCACGGGTCAGTTAAGGGGTCAAGCGAAAGACTGGTGGGATAATAAGAAGAAAGAAATTGGAAGCGAAGCGGCTAAAGCGATGACATGGGACGAGTTTAAGATGCCGTTTCCTAAACATCACAGTCCCAAGGCAGTCATTAACAAGATCAAGGAAGAATTCATGCAGCTTCGACACAAGGGTGAATCTATTGATAAAATCACGGGAATGTTCATGGATAAGATGAAGTTTTGTGATGAACTGATAACGAATGAGGAGCAGAAAATATATTATTATTATAATATGTTGAGCGCCGAGTATAGGGAGTTTATGACTCCTTCAAAGTATGAGACTCTCACCGAGATTATAAACGTTGCTTGGGAACGGGAGATAGAGTTGAAGAAACAGATTGAAAGAGGTGAAAGAAGGGCGCAGATGGTCAATCCAAGCCCAACGAAAAAGGCGCGCACAACAGAATCCTCTAAGAAACAAGAAGGGAAAAACGGGTCATCAAACTGCAAGATATGCAGGAAGGGGCACAAAGGTGAGTGCCGGTTCAAGGACAAACCGTGTCCTATATGCGGGAAAACGGGGCACACGGCTGCATTGTGTCCGGGAAAGGTGTCTGTGTGTTACAAATGCTACCAACCGGGTCACAAGAAATCTGAGTGCCCGGAGTTGATCGGAAAGAAAGATGACAAGAATACACACACTAAGACACCAAGAGCAAAAGCAAGATCTTTCCAGTTAACAGCAGTGGAGGCAAAAACAGAGCCCGATGTGGTCTCAGGTATATTTGCCATAAATTCAATTCCTGCACATGTGTTATTTGATACGAGTGTGAATAAATCCTTTGTTTCACATGGATTTATTCGACATCCTTCTTTTGTACTAACAAAATTGCCTATGCCATTAGAAGTAGAAATAGGTGATAACAAAAGTTTCCTTGTGTGTGATGTATGTCGAGATTGTAAGATAAAAATTGACGATGAAGAATATTCAATAGACTTGATTCCTATGTCGATGGGGGAATTCCAAGTAGTAGTCGGGATGGATTGGCTATCCCGATACCATGCGAGAGTCATATGTTTCCGCAAGGAGATAAAACTAACATCTCCAAGTGGAAAATCTGTTACCATATATGGCGAAAAGAGGGGTAATCCTGTTATGTGTTCAATGCTGAAAGCTCGCCAGCTCATGAAGCACGGTTGTAGGGCATTCATGATATACGCGAACGAACCAGACAAGAGATCACTAGAGATTAAAGATGTACCGGTGGTACGCGAATATGCCGACGTATTTCCGGAGGATCTACCGGGAATACCGCCAGAACGGGAGGTAGAGTTCGGGATCGAATTCGTTCCGGGCGCGAAACATGTGGCCAAGGCATCGTATCGACTCGCGCCATCAGAATTACAAGAATTGATGTCACAAATTCAAGATCTGTTGGACAAAGGGTTTATCCGGCCTAGTGTGTCTCCGTGGGGCGCACCGGTGCTATTCGTGAAAAAGAAGGATGGGAGCATGCGCATGTGTATAGATTACCGGGAGTTAAATAAACTTACGGTGAAGAATCGATACCCACTCCCAAGAATCGATGATTTATTTGATCAATTGCAAGGCGCAAGTTGGTTCTCCAAGATCGACCTTAGATCGGGATACCATCAGTTGAAAGTCAAGGAGGAAGATATACCGAAGACGGCTTTCCGTACACGGTATGGACATTACGAGTTCCTTGTGATGTCCTTTGGGTTAACTAATGCACCCGCGACTTTCATGGACCTTATGAACCGGGTCTGTAAGCCTATGCTAGATAAGTCGGTAATAGTGTTCATTGATGACATCTTGATATATTCAAAGAATGAGGCGGAACACACAAATCATTTGCGTGAAGTATTAGAGACGCTCAGAAAAGAAAAATTGTACGCAAAGTTCTCGAAATGTGCTTTCTGGTTGCGAGAAGTACAATTTCTCGGGCACATCATTAGTGCAAACGGGGTGTTAGTAGACCCGTCAAAGATAGAAGCCGTGGCGAGATGGGATCTACCAAAGAATCCTTCGGGGATCAGAAGCTTTTTGGGGCTCGCGGGTTATTATCGGAGGTTCATACAGAATTTTTCCAAATTGCTATGCCATTAACCAAATTAACCCGTAAAGACGAAAAGTTTATCTGGGGTGATGATCAAGAAAGGGCGTTCCAAACGCATAAGGAAAAACTGACCCATGCACCGGTATTGTCATTACCGGATGGGACAGACGATATGGTAGTTTACTCAGATGCATCACATTCGGGGCTTGGCTGCGTTTTGATGCAACGAGGCAAGGTTATAGCCTATGCCTCGAGGCAACTAAAAACTCATGAGAAGAGATATCCTACCCATGACCTCGAGTTGGCGGCAGTGGTGTTCGCCTTGAAAATATGGAGGCATTATTTGTATGGGGTGAAATGCACTATCTTTACCGACCATAAAAGCTTGAAGTATTTCTTCGATCAGAAGGAATTAAATATGAGGCAGAGGCGGTGGTTAGAAACTGTCAAAGACTTTGATTGTGAAATACATTACCACCCCGGGAAGGCTAATGTAGTGGCAGACGCGTTGAGCCGAAAGACAGATTATACGCCTATTCGAGTACGATCAATGCAACTAATTGTGACATCGGGTTTGCTTGAGCAAATCCGGAAATCTCAAGCCGAAGCAATAAAGGAAGAAAATGTAAAAAGGGAAAGAATAGTTGGGCAGTTAAAAGACCTGGCGGATGATAACCAAGAATTGAAAACCTGATTTGGGAGAATTTGGGTTCCAAACTCATGTGGGGCCAAGGCACTTCTACTTGACGAGGCCCATAAATCTCGTTATTCGATACATCCGGGGGCGACCAAGATGTATAACGATTTAAAACAAAATTATTGGTGGCCTGGAATGAAAAGAGACATCGTGAAATATGTGGAGAAGTGTTTGACATGCTTGCAAGTTAAGGCGGAGCACCAAAAGCCATATGGTAAGTTGCAACCATTGGACATCCCAGTTTGGAAATGGGAACAAATCACCATGGATTTGTTGACCAAATTGCCCAAAACCAACCGCGGGTTTGATGCTATATGGGTAGTCATGGATAGATTGACAAAAAGTGCTCACTTCATTCCGATTCGTGAGACTTATACATCCGAGAAGATGTCGGAGGTGTACACCAATGAAATCATAGCACGTCATGGAGTACCGATATCCATTGTGTCAGACAGAGATACTAGGTTCACTTCGAATTTTTGGCGTGACTTCCAAGAACAAATGGGGACTAAACTGTTCATTAGCACTGCTTACCATCCACAAACGGATGGGCAGAGTGAAAGAACAATACAAACGTTGGAGTATATGCTGCGGGCTTGCATTATTGACTTCGGGGGTAGTTGGGATGTCTATCTACCCTTGGTCGAATTTTCATATAACAATAGCTATCAATCGAGCATTAAAATGGCCCCGTATGAGATGTTATATGGTAGAAAGTGTCGAACCCCGGTATGTTGGGGAGAAGTGGGTCCACGAGGACTAGCACCTACTGATATAATCCGAACTACGAATGACAAAATCGACATGGTCCGAACTCCCAAAAAAGCAGCTCAGGATCGACAAAAGTCGTACGCGGATAAACGAAATAGGGCGATTGAGTTTCAAGTGGGCGATAAAGTAATGCTGAAAGTATCGCCGTGGAAAGGAATAATACGGTTCAGAAAAAGAGGGCAGTTGAGCCCAAGATTTATTGGGCCGTTCAGAATCACCGAACGGGTTGGTAAAGTAGCATATCGTCTTGAATTACCCGAAGAGTTGAGTGGGATTCATAGCACATTCCACGTGTCACATCTCTGAAAATGTTTGGCAGACGAAACTGCTCGTATCCACTACGATGATATCGAGGTGGATAACAGCCTTAACTATGCGGTAAAACCAATTGCGATTTTAGATCGCAAAGAGAAAAGTTTGAGGAACAAAGTGATTAACCAAGTGAAGGTTAAATGGGAACATAGGAAGGGTGCGGATACCACATGGGAATCCGAAGAAGAGATGCAACGGCTCTACCCCAGACTTTTTGGTACGTAAATTCGGTTTCGGGGACGAAACCCTTTTAAGGGGGGTGGACTTGTAACATCCCGAAAATATAAAACTTTATATTAGAGTTATAAAGTATAAATAAACTAGAATTTATTCAACTAGGAAATTATAACCTAGTTAACTAGAAGTCTAGAAATAACTCCAATTAGGGTTAGAATGACCAAACTATATGTTAAACAAAAGTGGAGGGACTCATGTTGTCAAAATTGAAACTTGTATTATCAAATTTAATTAAAAACAAAACCAAACACTCCATTTAGGAGGTCTGTTCGATCAGAAGCAAGAGAAGGGCGACCCCCACTCTCAAAACCCTAGAAATCACAAAAACCATGAATTGAAGGCTCAAAGCAAGTTCAAATCAAAATCTGAATATAGATTAGTGGTCTCCTTGTTGTAGGGATCATAAGGTATGTAAATTTTGGTATTTTTGATTCATCTCAAGTACTAGAGAAATCATGAAAAGTTGAAATTGAGCTTGATTGTGTCATGCATGAATGAAATGGGAAGTGATGTAAGGTTTAGGGACAAACCCTAGATGAATTCTTGTCAAAATCTTGCATGATGTTTGTAAGGTTCATAATCACCATAGTGGGTGATTAACAAGTTAGTAAATTTTGATAAACACTAAGATTAAGGCTTTTGGTTTAGTGTAAACTGAAATTATGTGATAATCTCTGAAATATTGATGTTGAAAATATGTATATATTTGCCTAATTGAGGTTGATTTAGACAAGTTAACAAGTCATGAACTTGGTAATAATCATGTGAAAATTTGACCCACTAGGTGTTTGTTGAAATGCCTAAGTGGGGAATTAATATGTTGAAAATCGGATAAAAACGCATAATTGACTAATGTGGCAACTTATGTGTTAATAATTACAAAAAGGGTTCTAAATATAAGTTGAATTGAACTCTTTATGCCAAGCATCCGGATCGTCAAGCGGACAAGCCGGAGGAGGAGATACGCGCTTGAAGGGTGTGCTCTAAAGGTGCATGACTTTAGTCTCATTACATTATGTAAATGTTTGGTTTTATGCATAAATGATGTTGTAGTGTAAAGGACGCGTTTGATGTGTCGTTAAGTGGCGAAGTTCACTAGACCATCAAACGGGTCAAAATAAAGATTTGGAATTTGGTTTGGCTTGTCAATAAAGTGATGGTCTTCACTAGATAGCCAAACGGGTCAAAATAAAGATTTGGAATTTGGTTTGGCTTGTCAATAAAGTGATGGTCTTCACTAGATAGCCAAACGGGTCAAAATGAAGATTTGGAATTTGAAATCACGGGAGTAGAGACTTGAAAGTTTCATACCTCTCTAGGTGATGGATGGTACCACACCAATAAATTGGTTATGTTAATTTAAGTCTACGAACCCGTGTTAACGGGTCAAACACTAAAGTCAATAAAATGTGTTGTTTGGACCGGGTGTTGAATTCCGAGGAAACGAGCTTTTAGTTCCAAGGCAACATAAAGCCATGAATAACGTAAATACATCAAGATGTACTAGCCCGGGAAGTTAGGTAATGGCATCAAAAAGGTTAGTATAAGAAAATTGAAATATACATTTATAGTTAGAATGCATCGAGCAAATGCAAGTATAGTAATTTGTAACCGAATGATCGGCGAGTCAAATATAGGTATGATAAACAAAACGAACATGTCCGTAATAAATTTACAGACATACAGGATGGAAATAGCCTAAAACGGTATGCGAATTAGAGCAAAAATTCACAAAATAGTCAAATGGTAAATTCCCAGTGTCCACCGTAAATTACGGTCTACACCGTAATTTACGGTGGAGATCAAAAAGGGTTACGGTGGATCATTCCTGTGTTACGGCAGAACTAGATTCATTCAGGGTCTACCGTAACTTACGGTAGACACCGTAAGTTACGGTGGAGCCCAGAAAAACCGGTATTTTAATTAACTTTTCGATGTCGGAATTTGTATATATATGCTATACTAATGCCAAAACTAATGTTTTTAGTTGTTTGACCCTAGGTATGGATGAGATCCTCCCGGATGGTGATCAAGTATCAAGTCAAGAACCGAGCACTCATTTTGAAGCTTCCGCACCAAACTTAATCTTGTCTAGACTTTAATCATGTTGTAAATGTTTTTGTTGATCGTGTTTTAAATCCTTTAAACTAGTTGTTAGTTGACTAGTAAGGGTTAACTTTGAACTTGTTATGCATTATCTTACATTTGTTTTGGGTACTACAACAAGTATGTATGGTCTTTAAACACGAAAAATTTTTGTAAACTCTGATTAGTATTTATTTAATATAAATATTAATTAAATTTCGTCCAAATATTAAGGGTGTTACACAAACCCTTTGTGAAAGTCACAATTTTCGTCGGGTTGTGCCTTTGGCCCAGGCTTTATGGGTGGTGGCCTTGGGAAGGAGCTCTTCACCCTCTCAGTGGCCAATATTTCACTTGGGGTTTTGGTGAGATGGGTGAAGCTGTCAGAGTAGGGGGATGGGCCTCTCCCCCGAGGTCTGTATGGGGAGTACGAGGGCCTTGCCCTATCATGCAACATTCTATCAAAAGCAGGTTTTCTGGAATAAGGTGTACCTTTATCGAGAGGTTTTGCAACTGGGGTGACCCTTCGGGGGGGGGGGGGAGTCTGTCTCCTTGGCTTTGCTGACTGTGTCTTTGCCCCTGACAAAGGCTCTGACCCTGTCCATGAGATTATCAAACGAGTGGGGAAACTCTTCCCCCAGTTTCTCGCATAGTTGTGCATGCTTTAGTCCGTTTATGAAACTGCTGATCTTCATGACCTCCGGGATGTCCTTAATGTTCATGCTTTCCTTGATAAACCTTTCCATGTACTGGTCTATCCGCTCGTTGTCCCTCTGCCTTATGTGCAGTATTTCGTTTGGGTTTTTGATCACCTTTCTTTGTTGGCCGAAGTTTCTCAGGAACATTTCACTTAGTTCTTCGTAGCTGTCAATCCCCCCAGGAGGGAGGCTATCAAACCAGAGCCGGGCTCCCTCCGTCAGGGTCTGCACGAACATATGGCACCAAACTGGCATGGGCCATCGCCCCAGTTGTCCCGCACCCCTAAAGGCATGGAGATGATCTTCAGGGTCTCTCGTCCCATCATACCGATCGAAGTTTGGAGGTAGTTTTGTTTTAGGGGGCATGGGTGCCTCTGCAATTCTCCGGGTGAACTTCGAGACTTCAGCCAGGTCCCATGGAAGGTAAGGCTGGTCCAGACCGTCACCGCTTTGGTTCTCCTTCTCTTTTCCTTTTCCCTTCGGTTTCTCTCCTGTGATGAGATCTTCCCTTTCTTCTGAAGACATCTGTCTAAGGGCAGTCATGAATGTTTCTAGTGGGTCACTTCCACTGCTCTTGCTCTTAGGGTTTACCTCGTCCTGGTTGGAAGGTGTGTCGAAAGACAGTCTAGCCCTGAGGCTGTTAAGCTTTTCTTGTCTTTCTAAATCCTCAAGACACCTTTTTAGCTTGTCTTTGTGCATGGCGACAAAATCTGAAGTGATGGTCTCTTCTTTTTCCAGAATTTCCACCCGATCCTCGTTCTCTTCCTCATGAGTTATGTCTTCTACTATGACCTTGTCACGGTCATTCTGCACCGTCTGGGTGACATGTGAACCGGATGTAATTTCCATGTTGTCGCTTCTGATACGGGTTATCTTTAAAGTCGGAGTTCAGTGTGGAGACACCGGTCAGGCTGATGTCCCACGGATGGCGCCAATGTCGAATACCCAAATCCCGGCTGACGTTCAATGGATCTTCGCTGACGTCAAGATATCCCGTTCCTTGTGTCTACAAAAAAGTAAACCGTTAGCCTCGTCACGGAGGGCCCCGGGAGGGGGATCCGTGACCAAGCTCCGGCGTGAGAGTAAGTAAACTTGCCGGAGAGATGGAGGAGTCTATTCCGATGAGTATGATCACCGGAATAATTCCTCAAAGGTGTGAATCTAATAAAAATGAGTGTATGATCAATATGTAAGAATGATGGTCGGAATAAATGTAAGGGGAGTAAATGAGGGTGAAGTAAATGTGAGAGTCTAGAATGTAATACCTCTGATCCCTTTATATTACCGTTCCCTTCCCCTTATATAAGTCTTAGACCTTATCTTGCATGTGGAATATTGTTGAAGGTGATCCGACGGTTTCAGGAAGTCTTCGAGGGGTTCAGACACGTGTCTGACCCCTAACGGTTAGATTGGCAGCTTCATTTATAGTTCCGGCAGGAGGAGTACAATGCCATCCAAGATACTCTTCTTATCAGTCATTAATTGCGGCCTGCATTCTGAATCCTCGTTTCCCGCTCATTTCATAAGGAGAAAACCTTAGCGGAGAAGTAAAACCATATGTGGGCCTTATTCGTTGGGCTTGTGTGACGGCAGCCCAAGTCGGGTAAATGGAGCAAACCATTGGCCCGTCGTCAGGTGGTGCTAGAGTAGTGGTGGGTGGTGCTAGAATGGTGATGGTAACAGGAAAGTTAGAGAGAGAGTTAAAAGAGTTAAGAGATAGATTGAGAGTTGAGAGAGAGAGAATGTGAGTTAGAGAGAGAGGGGGATCTGATTTCTAATTTTTTATTTTAATTTTCTTTTAAAAAATGAGTAAAAAGTCTAATTTACCCTTAAATGGGGCTCACTTGGTCAGATTTAATCATTAAAATAAACTAGGTTATGGCTAAAGGACGAACCGTGTAAGAGTTTGTAAACGTCGAGTACGTTTTTTGTACTTTTGGAAGATAAATGACATACGTTGCAATCTAGTGTTTACATAAAGGACTTTTTTTGTAATTTACCCTAAAATAAAACAAATGAAAAGAATACCAGATAGTTAGAAATATAAAAGGAAAAGAAAATAATTGTGAAATTACACATATTATCCTTTATTAGCGTGGTGAAATTTTAATATTAACAATTAGTGAAAATGATGAAAATCATAAACTCAAAGATAATTCATGTAGTTAATAAGGTTTAGAACCAAAGATGCAGTTTTCAATATATGTAAAGGACAAACAATGCAAGATACTCTGTAAACTTATTCCTGCCGAACGAGATTGTTGTGATGAAATTTTTGAGTCAATAATTTTCCTTTATATGGCATTCAAATTTGACTGGCGTAAAAATCCTCTCTTGTAATGTAAGCATTTCTGTTTTGTTTCCGGTTCCTAGCGGGAAACGTTTTTTTTTTAGTAACACTAATCCAGCCAAAGAAAAGAAATAGCGAGAATATCTATATTTTAAAAACAGTTAAAGAATAAATTACACTTTTAATACTTTTGTTTCATGGAAACTTGTGAATGCATTATGTCTATTGTTTTCGTCAATCACGTTTATAGTTGTCGACGCATCGTGTCGTAGTTGATTATATAGATTTGTATGATAGAAAATGCAGGTTTATAGAGTTAGTGCCCACTCGTACGAATGTGCAGTTACTACGAAAGGGACTCAAGTCGTCCCACGCTCTCTCGCACATAAAGTCCCTCTTGTCCTTACCTTTTTGGACGATTCGGCACGCCTATAAATAGGGGTTCAGGTTTTGTCATTTGGAACAACTGTGAACTTGAGAAGGGAAACTCTATCAATTTGGTTTCGTGGTTCTGTAACTTCAAATAATCAATAGAAACCAGTTTAATTAGCTTGTTCTTATGCATGTCATCTTCATACTCAGATTCCGCACGAGATATGAAGACGTATTAGCCGGTCGGAGCATTCGGGAGCACCGAAATGGTCCTCACAAGTGGTGTCAGAGTTTGGAGACCGGTTTCAAGGACTTATAACACAAGATACTGGTAATATCAAGAAGATTTCAAGCCGATTTGAAGCTGATTACATCATCTTTCTCTTCTCATTTCTTCTACTCGTCTTCTTCCTACTTAAAACATAAAATTAACGTTTAATTCAGGGACAAAATTTTCTGATTTTTGGATATAATACGTGAAATCATGTTTTAATCAATCCTTGAAAGAATCAGATCAAAATCAAACTAAATCATTGAAAATTGTTGAAAAAACCATGAAAAACAAAACATGAGTTTCGCCGGTCGTTCGAATTATCCAGGCACTTTCGTAAAGTGCTCAAAATCAGTTTATTAAAAATTGTCACATTTGTACGAAAGGACTTATCCCGTTCGCACGAAAGAGCTCAGTCAGTGTCAGTTGTTCTTACTTGTCCTATTCGCACGAGAGAGATATTCCCACTCGCATGAAAGTGATCTATTTCTTTCATTGTCAAAGTTGTTTGATCGTTTGTTGATTTTTGTAGGTGTTGAATATGGATTATGAGTTTTATAATGCCTTTGCAACGATGCCTGATTGGGTGGCACATATTTTAAGTCAGAAAATGTACATGGAATGCAATCAAAACCACCTAGGTTAATGAATTTAGATGATTATAAAAAATGGGAAGAGTGGTTTGCCAATTGGGTTCAAGCGTATCATATGGGATGTTGGTATGCAATCTTAATTGAATATAGTGAACCATTAGGGGATAATGGTCAAACGAAATCATTAATGGCATATAATGAAGAAGAGCAAACAAATTTAAAAATGAAAAGAAAATGATAAGTTTGTTACAACAATCAGTGAAAGACAGTATCATATCATTGTTACAACACAATGGAACTGCTTATTCAATATGGAATGCATTAAAACATAAATATGAAGGAAATGAGCAGTAAATGAAAAGCAAGAGAGCGTTAATGAAAAAAAAATTTGAGAAATTTACGACTCTGAAAGGTGAAACAGTTAAACAATTGATTGAAAGATTTTGTTATTTGATTATAGAATTGGGATTGTTAGGAATTGAAAAGAATCGGGAAGAGTTGGTAGACAAGCTCGTTGATGCACTTCAAACAAAAATGATTGGTCTACATTTATCTTGATCATGAGAAATAATCTAGAATATGAGACCATTGGTTTAACAGATTAATTCAAAAACTGGAAGCAGACGAGTTAGAATTGAAAAAAGTAGGAAAGTTACAAAATGACCAGCAAGATGTGAGTTTGTACTACAAAAGTGGGAGTTCATCAGATATTCAGAATCCAAAAGTACAAACAACATACAATGCAGAAACTTCATCTGGATTTTCTAGTTTTTCAACAAACAGCAACTCAAGCTTTGGAACATTCTCGAGCAATGAATCAAATTCTTCAACTCCAAATTCAAAGTCATCACAGGGATCAAACTCATATTCAAACCAAAGAAACAGTCAGTCTCATGTGCTACAACGCAATTTATTAGTAAATCTACAAAATGCTCAAGGTTTAAATGAATCCACAGTGAAACAGCAGATGGCATTTCTGTGATCAGTTCTTGAATCATATGACAGTCTTATTGCCGGAAAAATTGGAAATTGTAATATGACTAAAGAAGTTTATGATCATGTTGATCCAGAAGAATTAGAACTGATGGATATTATTACACCCCGACCCGATGGGTGTCACAGACATCATGTGGAACATGGCGAGTATTTTGAGACGAGCACAGAGATTTACTGAGATTACAGGAAGACAGTGTTTGTCGGTATCTATAACAACCCTAAATTAAACCGACACCCTCGAAATATTTTCGACACCCCAATATATTTTAAAATATCCCAATATGTCTTAAAATACCCCCATACGTGAAAACCGAGCCCAAAATACGTTATGCCATTAAAAATAAATTAAAAACATGAAAAATGGGGTTTAGGCGGGCCGCGTAAGCCACCCCTTAAGCTTTACGCGGGCCGCGACAAGGTGAAAGCTGGCGAAACCATGGGCTGCCACGTGGCAGCCACATGTCGAGGCTAGGAAGCTGACCCGGATCACCTAAACCCTACCCGGGCTACTACGCGGGCCGCGTAGCCCGTGGTCTTGTTTTACGCAGGCCACGAGAAAAGCCAAATCAGGCCCTATAAATTGCGTTGCTTGGCCTTCAGCCAAATTCGTTCCAAAATTTCTTTTCTCTCTCAATTTCTACGTAGTGTTCACTATACTCAGGTATAATATCCCCCTAAATAACGAGATTCTGCTTCGTTGTAAGTATCATAACCCCTGGATACGTATTAGGTACTCTTCCCGATTGATCTATGGTTCCGTAATGGCTGTCGTGGTTCTGCCCGACGTAGTCGTTGGAATGCCGTCTCGGGGAGGGTATTACTAATGTTAAAATGGGTTATTATACTAAGACGTGTGCATTTGTGTAAATTATAGATTGTCACCAGGAAACCCTAAAGGATAATCTAAGACAGCAATGTGAGTAATCTCCTTTTTGTAAATTGTTTTTACAAAACCTCACTTAATTAATTATATATTGAGCAGTTATTGAGTATTTGTAACAATACAATTAGCGTCGGTATGTTGGGGTTTTGTATACAAAGTTATGTTATTGCCTTGCGAGGGGTAACATTTCCACAAGTCAGGTCTGACAGTACCGTGGGTGTTAATTGATATAACTTGGAAACAAATGTAATTGCGAGATCGCCCTCAATACTGGTTTTTATTTAAAATTGATTGAACTGGGATTCACTCACCAGTATTTCCCACTGACAAAATAATTTTAAACGCGTTTCAGGTAATAAAATGTGATAGCCAATTAGAAGCCAGCTGGATAGCACTGAAGGCTTGGAAAACTGGCAATAAAGTTACCTAAAAATAAATAGATGTTTTTATCAAATAAAATAGGGTTTTATCCCTATGAAAATGTGTGTACTTAAACTTGGGATTTTTCCCATATGTTTAATATATTAAAAGCGTGGTATTTTACTCTGATAAAATATTTCCTAACTACGGTCCTAGTGTAAACTCCGCTGCCAAAATTGACTAAACACGCGATACCACCGAAACTGGTTCACGGCCGCCCGTTCCCAAGGAAATAGGGATCGAGGGTTGCGACATAAGGTGGTATCAGAGCTAAGCCACTGATTCAGCCACAAAAGTGTTCTGCTGACATCAAAGTTCAATCTGTTAAGAAGTAAATTATGGAAATACGTGTATAATTGTAATTTATTGTTGTGTGTTATTTGACTATTTGTTAGTTTACAGTATGAGCGACCAAGGACCATCTGACGAGTACCGTCAATTGTCTGGTTCGCCTAGAAGCGAAGGTGCCTCTTCTCAGCCTGCCCTTTCGGGGTACTCTACTGATACTGAAGAAGGAATATTCGTGTTTAAGGCTCAGTCTGAAGAGTGGTTTCCTCAGAAAAAGAGGGAATGGTTCAATAGGGGAGCACATGAGCGTAGAAAACGTATGAAAAAGTTACAAGACCAGAGAGCACTAGCCGCAGCCAAAAGAGAGACAGATGCCCATGCCCATGACATGATTAATAGGGGTTTAGCTAATTTCCATATCCTAGCAACCACTGCAGCTGACCCTAATTTGGAGCAAATAATAGCACCCCAACCACAACCACCATTTCCTGACCAACCAATGGAAATAGAAAACCCTGAAAATCAAGTAGAAATGCATGATTTTAACCTGGAGGAAATACCTAGGGTACCAGCACCAAATCCCTTAGACCCAAATTACGACCCGTGGTGGGATGACGTTCGAGACTATGTGCAACGCTACCCGATACACGAAGACATACCCATGCCGAACTTAGGAGCCTACCCAGGTTTGGATCCTCTAGATCCCTATTACGATAACGATGTATACATTAGGGAGATTTTAGAAAATCCTTACCAATTCCAGGCACCTACACCTCCATACTAGAAACCCGCACCCTAGATTCCGAACCCAGTTCTAGAACCTGCACCCCCAATGAGTGCAGAAAACGTACAAGAACTTAGGACATTTGGTGAGGAAATTTTAGAGAATAGTGAAAGGATGAGACAGGTGGGAAAGCGACTCGTCTGGAAGTACGACGAGCGCAATATGGATTTCTGGATGAATCCATATCCATGAATGTGATGGTGGAGATGGTAGTAATAGTAATAATAATAATATAATAATAATAATAATAATATAATAATAATAATAATGATATATGTGTGTATGAAAAAAAAACTACGGATGCCTACTACTAGTAGTGTAACTTTAAATTTCAGTCGGTATTGTAATTTTAATTTCAGTACTGGTTTGTAGTTGATGCATATTATATGAATAGAGTAAAGTCGCAATGATCGACGCTTTTGACTAAAATGTGTGTCATGTGATTGGCTATAATAAATATTATTTAATGATATTAATACGTGGTAACTGTTTAAAATTCAGATGGACAACGAAGTAAATCAGGAAAACCAGAATGATAACCAGAGTAACATTAACTTGGTTAATGAGAATCCGAACAACAATAACAATGGAAACCAAGTGGATAATAGTGCCATCCAACACATAGTGGCACAAGGAATCATAGATGCAATGCCATTTATTATCCAAACTGTTAAAGAAGTTGATAATAAACGTAAGCATAGTAGTAAGCGACCGACTGAACTAGAAAACAGCGTAAACAATGGACCTGTACTTCAAGTGCCCATTCCCAAAAGAAGAAGAACCGTGCCTTATGGTTGTTCTTACAAAGAATTCTGGTCCTGTAAACCGATAGAATTATCGGGCAATGAAGAACCTATTGCAGCTTTACGCTGGATAGAAAAGACCGAGGCAGTCTTAGAAATAAGCATATGTGCAGAAGAGGACAAGATAATGTTTGCTTCCAACCTATTTAAGAATTCAGCCTTAGAGTGGTGGAACACTATCCTCCAGTCTAGAGGAAGTGATAGGGTTTATAATATGAAATTGGAAGAATTTAAGAATATGGTAGAAAGGAAATTCTGCCCTCCTAATGAAAAGGAACTGATAGCAAACAAGTACCTACCCTTGCATCACCAGAACCGGTATTAATCTCCCGTTATATCTGGGGATTAATTGGAGAGATTAGGCATGTAGTCAAGGCAGCTAGACCTCAAACCATAGAAGAAACTGTAGAATTAACAAACACCTTGACTGATGAATTAGTGCGTACACGAGAAGAAAACCAGAGGAAAAACCTAGCACAGAGGCTTACTCAGGAATTCCGCTATGGTAATTCCAACCGTAGAAATATAAGTTCTACCCCTGCACCTTACTGTAAGACTTGCAGGAAGAAGCATTCAGGAAAATGCTCCACTCACTGCAATTTCTGTAAGTTACCAGGACACAAAGAAGAAGATTGCAGAAGGAAATCTAGTAATGGGTTGTGCTTCAACTGTGGTGAAAAAGGTCATATCAAGCCAAATTGTCCAAAATTGGCTCCAGCTCCGAACAACAAGAACACTAAAAATGCTAGAGCATTTGTTCTGACAGCAGATGAAGCCAAGAAGATTCCGGACGTGATAGCCGGTACGTTTTTAGTTAATGATATTTTTGCTAAAGTATTATTTGACTCTGGTGCAGACCAAAGTTTTATTAATACTTCGTTTTGCAAACTTCTTAATCAATCATTAACTAAACTTCCACAAGAATGTCTAGTAGAGACAGCTAATGGAGAAACTGTTAAGATTTCTGAAATCTTGCAGGGAGCAAGAATAGAAATTTTAAATCAAAAATTTGTTACAAATCTTTACCCAATGAATCTGGGAGGATTCGATGTTGTTTTAGGAATGGATTTGTTAATAGCCAATAAAGCCAATATTTTATGTGATCAAAAGTCAATTCAAGTAAATTCACCAAAGGGTGAAAAGATCACAATTAAAGGAGATAAACCATCTAGGTCCACAAAATTCATCTCTGTGATGAAAACTGTAAGTTATATAAGAAAAGGATCATTAGTGTATTTGATTTCCATAATCACTAACACTAAAGGAAAAGAATTAAAAGACATTCCAGTAGTGTCTCAGTTTTCAGATATTTTCCCAGAAGAATTACCAGGACTACCGCCAGATAGAGAAGTTGAATTCAGAATTCACCTGCTACCAGGAACGGCACCGATTGCCAAAGCACCTTACCGTTTGGCACCCGCAGAAATGCAGGAACTAAAGAAACAATTAGACGAATTGCTGGAAAAATGATTCATACAACCAAGCTCATCGCCATGGGAGCGCCGATTTTATTCGTCAAAAAGAAGGACGGATCGATGCGTATGTGCATTGATTACCGTGAATTGAACAAAGTTATGATTAAGAATCGGTATCCATTACCAAGAATCGATGATCTGTTCGATCAATTGCAAGGAGCTCGATTTTTCTCTAAAATCGATTTAAGATCAGGATATCATCAATTAAGGGTACAGGAAGAGGATATTCCTAAAACCGCATTCAGAACAAGGTACTGCCATTATGAATTTACTGTCATGCCATTTGGTTTAACCAATGCTCCAGCTGCATTTATGGACATGATGAACCGAATATGTAAGCCATATTTGGATAAATTCATAATTGTCTTTATAGATGATATTCTCATTTACTCTAAAAGTAAAGAGGAACATGCAAAGCATTTGCACGCACTTTTAAGTCTACTAATAAAGGAAAAGCTTTATGCTAAATTTTCAAAATGCGAGTTTTGGTTAGAACAGGTACAGTTTCTTGGACACTTAGTTAATTATGAAGGAATTCATGTGGATCCCACAAAAATCGAGGCAATTACTAAATGGAAGACTCCTGAGTCACCAACCGAGGTTAGAAGTTTCTTAGGATTGACCGATTATTATAGAAGATTTATTTGAGATTTTTATAGAATAGCCATTCCTTTAACTAAGTTAACTTGTAAATCCATTAAGTTTGAATGGGGACCAAAGCAAGAAGAAGCCTTTAGAATTCTTAAGCAAAGATTAACCCATGCACCCATATTAGCGTTACCAGAAGGAACTGAAGATTTAGTAATTTATTGTGATGCTTCTAAATTAGGTTATGGATGTGTGTTAATGCAACGTCAAAAGGTTATAGCTTACGCCTCTACACAACTTAAGAATTATGAAGAAAATTATTCAACCCATGATCTTGAATTAGGAGCAATAATTTTTGCTTTAAAAAATTGGAGACATTACCTTTATGGTAGTAAGTTTACCATATTTATTGATCATAAAAGTTTAAGGTATGTTTTTGGGCAAAAAGAATTAAATATGAGACAAAGACGCTGGATGGAAATGCTTAGTGATTATGATTGTGATATCCCGTATCATAAAGGAAAAGCAAATGTAGTGGCAGATGCTTTAAGCCGAAAGTATCACGAAAAGCCAAAAAGGGTACGTTCTCTTAAATTAAATCTACAAGTAGATTTAAATGAACAAATTAAAAAGGCACAAGAATCAGTAATCAAGGATGATACTGAAAAGCTAAAAGGTATGATTAAGGAATTACAACAGGGAACAGATGGAATTTGGAGATTCCATGAAAAGAGAATGTGGATACCTAAATTAAGAAACCTACGTCATCGTATATTAGAAGAAGCCCATAAGTCTAAGTATACGATGCATCCAGGAAGTGATAAAATGTACCAGGATTTAAGGAAGAATTTCTGGTGGATAGGAATGAAAAAGGACATAGCAGCCTATGTTTCTAAATGTTTAACTTGCTCACAAGTTAAAGCTGAACATCAGAAACCCTTAGGTTTGTTACAACAATTAGAAATGCCAGTGTGGAAATGAGAATTGATAACAATGGATTTTGTTACTAAATTACCCAAAACAAAGAAAGGTAATGATACAATCTGGGTGATTGTAGATAGGCTAACTAAGTCAGCTCATTTCTTACCAATGAAAGAAACTTTTAGTTTGGAACAACTAGCTAAATTGTATGTAAATGAAATTGTTTCTTTACATGGAATTACTCTATCAATTGTTTCTGACAGAGATAGTCGTTTTACCTCTCATTTTTGGACAAGTTTCCAAAAAGCCATGGGAACCAAGTTAAATCTAAGCACAGCCTATCATCCTCAAACGGACGGACAAAGCGAAAGGACAATTCAGACAATGGAAGACATGCTTAGAGCTTGTGTAATTGATTTCGGAGGTAATTGGGACAATCACTTACCATTGATAGAATTTTGTTATAATAATAGTTATCATACAAGTATCAATGCTGCACCATTAGAAGCACTTTATGGACGAAAGTGCCGAACCCTAGTCTGTTGGGCAGAAATTGGGGAAAAGCAACTATCTGGACCTGAGATAGTGCAGGAGACGACCGACAAAATCATTCAAGTCAAGGAACGACTGAAAGCAGCACGTGATCGACAGAAAAGCTATGCGGACAACAGGCGGAAACCCTTGGAATTTCAAGTAGGGGATAAAGTATTGGTAAAAGTCTCTCCTTGGAAATGAGTGGTAAGATTCATCAAAAGGGGAAAGCTAAGTCCCAGGTATGTTGGACCTTTTAAGATTATTAAAAGAATAGGACCTGTAGAATATCAGCTACAACTGCCAGAGGAAATGGCAGGAATACATGATGTATTTCATGTATCCAATCTCAAGAAATGCTTAGCCGATAAATCACTAGTAGTACCTCTTAAGGATATAGAGGTAAATGAACAACTCAAGTTTGTAGAAAGGCCTCTACAGATTGAAGACAGGAAAGTCAAGAACCTCAAGCACAAGAGATTAGTTTTAGTCAAAGTAAAATGGGACTCCAAAAGAGGACCAGAGTACACATGGGAGCTTGAATCAGAAATGCAAAGGAAATATCCACACCTGTTCCAATAGATCTCGAGGACGAGCTCTAAAACAAGGTGGGGAGGATATAACAACCCTAAATTAAACCGACACACTCGAAATATTTTCGACACCCCAATATATTTTAAAATATCCCAATATGTCTTAAAATACCCCCATACGTGAAAACCGAGCCCAAAATATGTTATGCCATTAAAAATAAATTAAAAACATGAAAAATGGGTTTAGGCGGGCCGCGTAAGCCACCCCTTAAGCTTTACGCGGGCCGTGACTAGGTGAAAGCTGGCGAAACCATGGACTGCCACGTGGCAACCACACGTCGAGGCTAGGAAGCTGACCCGGATCAACTAAACCCTACCTGGGCTACTACGCGGGCCGCGAGAAAAGCCAAATCAGGCCCTATAAATTGCATTGCTTGGGCTTCAGTCGAATTCATTCCAAAATTTCTTTTCTCTCTCAATTTCTACGTAGTGTACACTATACTCGGGTATAATATCCCCCTAAATAACGAGATTCTGCTTCGTTGTAAGTATCATAACCCCTGGATACGTATTAGGTACTCTGCCCGATTGATCTATGGTTCCGTAATGGCTGTCGTGGTTCTGCCCGACGTAGTCGTTGGAATGTCGTCTCGGGGAGGGTATTACTAATGTTAAAATGGGTTATTATACTAAGACGGGCGCATTTGTGTAAATTATAGATTGTCACCAGGAAACCCTAAAGGATAATCTAAGACAGCAATGTGAGTAATCTCCTTTTTGTAAATTGTTTTTACAAAACCTCACTTAATTAATTATATATTGAGCAGTTATTGAGTATTTGTAAGAATACAATTAGCGTCGGTATGTTGGGGTTTTGTATACAAAGTTATGTTACTGCCTTGCGAGCATGGTTGCAGAAATCGGCCTAGGCGGCTGATTAATCGGCGCCTAGGCGCTAGGCGGTCATCTACTGCCTAATTTTGAGCTAGGCGGTCAATTAATCGGTCAAAATCGGTCCTAGGCGGTCAAAATCGGTCCTAGGCGGTCAAAAATCGGATTAATCGGACAATATTAGTTGGTCAAAATCGATCAAAATCGGTCCTAGGCCGTTCTAGGCGGTCCTAGGCGGTCAAAATTGGTCAAAATCGGTCAAAATCGAACCATACTATCTGAAACTTGAAGTATTTATGTGAATTTTGAAGTATTATTTTTATATTATTGGGTATATATATATAATTTTGAAAAAATACATATAAAAATCCCATTCCGATTAATCCCGATTAATCCCTAGGCTGTACCTCACCGCCCGACTAGCGCCTAGCGCCTTCTACAACATTGCTTGCGAGGGGTAACATTTCCACAAGTCATGTCTGACAGTACCATGGGTGTTAATTGATATAACTTGGAAACAAATGTAATTGCGAGATCACCGTCAATACTGTACAATGGTTTTTATTTAAACTTGATTGAACTGGGATTCACTCACCAGTATTTCCCACTAACAAAAACAATTTTAAACGCGTTTCAGGTAACAAAATGTGAAAACCAATTAGAATCCAGCTGGACAGCACTGAAGACTTGGAAAAGTGGCAATAAAGTTACCTAAAAATAAATAGATGTTTTTATCTAATAAAATAGGGTTTTATCCCTATGAAAATGTGTGTACTTAAACTTGGGATTTTTCCCATATGTTTAATATATTTAAAGCGTGGTATTTTACTTTGATAAAATATTTTCTAACTACGGTCCTGATGTAAACTCCACTGTCAAAATTGACTAAACACGCGATACCACCGAAACTGGTTCACGGCCGCCCGTTCCCAAGGAAATAGTGATCGGGGGTTGCGACAGTATCAGATACTAAACCGGGTTTTAACAAGTCAAAAGTAACTTGTTTCAAATGGAAACGGAAAGGACATTTCAAAAGAGAGTGCACAAATCAAGAAAATTAAGACAACATCAATCAGTTCAGTGATTATTACAAGCAGGCAATATATCACAAGCAAGATAGGCCACAGATTGAAGCTGGATCTTCAAAGTCGAAAACAAAGCATTAGTTGTCATACATGAAGATGAAGGTTTCAACTAGAATAAAATGTTTTCTCAACCTGATGAACGAGAAATGATTGCTGAGTTATTGAAAAACCTCCGGAGGTGGCTAATGAAGAAGAGTGTTGTGTTGATAAAGTTTCTAAACATTCTGATGCTTCTTATTCTGTAGCTGATGAAATTTATAATAATTTTGCAGAAGAGAGGAGAGAGAGAAGGGAAAGGTAATGGAAGAAGATTAGGCGACGACAGTTCAGATTGTTGGAAAAGATGGTAAAAATGGTGAAATTGAAAGTAAATTTGATGTTATACCATGTGAAGTCTGTGCTGAAAATGAAGAATTTTTTAAACAAAAACGCACAGTTCTTGAGAAAGAAGATGATTTTTAAACAAAACTTATGTTGAGGTTGCTGAAAATGAAGAATTTCTTGCACAAAAATGCAAAGAAGCAGTTGAATTTGAAGAATTTTTTAATCAAACTCATTCAGAGTTTGAGAAAAAAAAGAACTGTTTCTGATGCGTAAATGCAAATAAATTCTTGAAAAATGGAAAAAATTTTGAAACAACAAGAAGAAGATTTAACACAAAAATGCTATGAATTTGACAAAGAAAATGAAATTTTTGAAGCAAAAGTCTTCAGCTAAATGCAATGAATGTGTTCAAAAAGACAAATATATACAAGAATTGCAAAGACACAATGATGTGCTGAAATTTGATTATTTTAAGATGAAAGAAGCATATGATACAATGAACAGTCATATTAAACGACTTGAAGAAAGAAACATAAAATATATGGAAACTGTCAGTGTTCTTGAAGGCCATTATAGAGACAAGCAACTGACAGTAAATTTTTTATCTCGACCAAATTGCTTTGCTAAAACATAAATTGGCAGAAACTGACAAGAAAAACAAAAAATTGATGAGTTACAATGCTTTTTCATACATACACATACTTGAACGTATCTTTCAAATTCCAGCAGAAGAAAAAGAATCTGAAAAGAAAAATATTAACAAAGGCAAAAAGTCAACTTATCATCGGGTTCCACCTCCAATGATGGAAAATTACTGTCATAAACAATTTGAGGAGATGGAACTGGCACTGAATATCAAACTAAATTTTTTTTCAAATGAAGCTGATCAGTTGCCTGATGATATTGATGTGACTTATACCAAATCTGATGTTGGTGAATCAGAATTGGTAAATGATGTAGTAGAAAAGGTTTTTGATGGAGAAAATAAAAATGAGTCCACCAAAAATGAAGATTCCAAATCACAAATTGAAGATGAAGTAAGTTTTCACAAAAATTATTTGAAAAATTCAAAACCTAATTAAAAAACGAATGATGATCCCATAATGTTAGCATATCAAATGGTTGGATCTGACAAACTGTTTTCAGATATTGAATTTCTGATTGAAAATGTGATCATGGAAAAGATCGAAAAAGTGTTCAAGTTTGTGGAAATCGAGTTATCAGAAGTAGAGAATCTTGCAGGGAAAGCAATAAATTTGAAAGGAGAAAAATCTTTTTATAACAAATCACGAAGCTCACATTATCAGAAGAAAAATACAAGAACTGGTTTGGGTTATAAAAAGAAAAATAATCAAAAGAAAACTTTTGAAAACCAAATTTTCAGAAAAAGATGAATTTTGTTCATGGAACAAGTTCAGAAAAGGAGAAAGAAATCCAATTTAGTCGACAAACTAACGAGGAATTCTATGCTCAAAAGAAACAACAACAGGCTAAGGATGTGTCAAAGAAAACATGCTTTAAATGTAAACAAGTTGGACACGTTGGTCGAAAATGTCCACAAAATCTGAAGCATGTTTATGTTGAGAAAAAGAAATCAGAAGTTAACAAACAGAAGACACCCAAGTTTGAGCCAAAATAAATTTGAAAACAAAAGAATGAATTGTCAAAAGGAAACATTCAAAGTGATTCAAGGTTTTATGTAAAGAATGTTTCAAATGGACAAACTTGGGTAGTGAAAAGGAAAGTCACTTCTGATAGACAAAAAAAGAAACTTGATTCAACTGAGAAAGTTGAAGTTAAGAAACAAAATGTTTTTGTGAAAAATGAAAAAGATTTTCCGAAATTGAATGAATCGTATTGTGTCAAAATACCCAAGGTCAAACAGGCCTGGGTTGCTTTGTACAAGTGATTAATTTGGTGCATGTGCAGGTATTTCAGAGGCCAAGTCAAGTTTTAGCATAGTCAACGGAACAGCATGACACATGAAGAGAAATCTTGTGCTTGAAAACAGGAAGTGATTGGTTTTATTTGAAGAAAATTTTAAAATTTTTGAAATTAAAAAGTAATACGCCGAACCCTCATGCCTGAACAAACAAAACATGATAAAACAAGAATTGAAAATGGTTTTCAAAACGTAAAATATCAATGTTTTGTGATCATGGGGGGTGAAAAGAAATAATCTACTAAATGTGATGCAGAAACGGATGGCGAGATGAAGTTGTCCACATCGGTTTTTTTAAATGTTTTAGAATTTTAGGGGGAGTATATAGTTTTAAAAAAATTGAAAAATTCAAAAACATTTTGCAAATTTAAAAAGTACAAAAACATAGAAAAAAAGTTAAAAATAGTTAGTGTAAAAAGAGGAAATGATAGTACATCAGTAGACAATCACAGCAAGTAAAAGAAATGGAAAGCTAAATAGTGATAAACGGTCTCACTGATGATATGCCAGTAGGTTTTACACACTTAGTAAATTGATTTCGAGATATAAACATAA
Organism: Helianthus tuberosus; assembly: GCA_030545235.1. NCBI lineage: Eukaryota > Viridiplantae > Streptophyta > Magnoliopsida > Asterales > Asteraceae > Helianthus > Helianthus tuberosus. The sequence continues at coordinate 164,668,787 of CM060359.1, forward strand.
ATCAATAACTTTCTTAATTTGTGGGTAACATCTCTCGGATATATTGACTTAATAATCCGAAATTTCATTTGAGAGGTTGCCTAATTCTAAGATATTAGGATTATTAAGTCAATATATCCGAGAGATGTTACGCACACGAAATTTCATTTGAGAGGTTGCCTAATTCTAAGATATTAGGTCTTTATAGTTATTGATATTTGGAGTATTATACAAGATCTTCTGATTTTGTGTCAGCAATGGCCTATATCTTGTAGAATACTTTGGCACTTAAACCCCCACACTACATAAAAATTGAGAATATAGAAAGATATATATCAAGTGCAGTTAAGAATATTCCTAAGTGGAATACGTCTTTAAGTCGAGCCTTCTTCTCTTTGTCTGAACGGTAGTTCTAGCCTGAGCTCTCAATGCCTCGCACTAACCCAGGACATATATCATTTTGGTATATTCACCTGTAAGACTGATTCCAGAGAATCTTGATATGGGAGTATATTCTGAGGTGGGACACGCGATTAAGTTAGTTCTTAAAACATTAATCTCGTATTTTGAATCAAAAATTTAAATGGATCAGTATACTGACAATCTAAGTGAACCGTTTAAAGCTTACAGTTTTAAATAGATCAACGGTATTAGTGATGTGTCTCACAAACTAATATGATCCTCTAACACAACTCACAAAAAAAATATGTCTGTAAATATTTTGTTGTTGCATTTCATTACAGATAAAACTTCAAAAACATTTTAGGTGTGTTTTAGCATAAAGTTTGTAAAATTCAAAAAGATTTTGTTTCACTTTATGTTTCAACAAACGATGTTGGAAAGCTGAATTTCAAAATCTGAATATGCTAAACATGTCTTGGAAAAATAACAAGTTCATTAATTTGAAACTTGCATTTTTTAAAATGAAAAAAATTAAAAAGTTATTTGAAATTGTCAAATCAAGGTCATTAATTTGAACCTGGTAGATAGTTGGATAGTCAAGGTCATTAATTTTAACTTGATTATCTGTGAGGGTTAAGGAAGATAATCGTGCTTTAAAGGTCAAATTTGATAATTATATTTTATAGAAAGCTGATTGATATGGGGAGCTTGATAAACAGTGTTAAATGGAAAGAAAGCTCATAGAATAAGAAAATATCATGGTGCTAAATCGTAAAATGCATATTGCTAAAAGCAAGGGGGAGATAGCTAAGAGGAAGTCTGATCTGAGGGGGAGTCTGTGAATCAAAGAATGTCAAAGTTTTTAAAGGCTCAGAAGATTATGAAGTCTAACTACGACAAAGCAAAGATTATCTGCAGCAATATCCAAAGGGGAGTCTGTGAATGCATTATATCTATTGCTTTCGTCAATCATGTTTGTAGTTGTCGATGAATCGTGTCGTAGTTGATTGTATAGATTTATAGGATAGACAAGACAGGTTTATAGAGTTAGTGCCCACTCGTACGAATGTGCAGTTAGTAGGAAAGGGACTCCAGTGGTCCCAGGCTCTCTCGCACATAAAGTCCCTCCCATCCTTACCTGTTTGGATGATTGGGCACGCCTATAAATAGGGGTTCATGTCTTGTCATTTGGAACAACTATGAACTTGAGAGGGGAAACTCAATCCATTTGGTTTCGTGGTTCTATAACTTCAACTAATCAATAGAAACTAGTTTAATTAGCTTGTTCTTGTGCATGTCATCTTCATACTCATATTCCGCACGAGATATGGACATGTATTAGCTGGTCGAAGCATTCGGGAGCACCAAACGGTCCTGACAAAACTTACACCTTTTATCTTTAATCTTCATTAATAACACGAATCATCTTTTAGGTTTACTCTTTGTCACATATTCGTCATTTTGATGGATGACGCTAGTTTCATCTGTTGAGTCCAGTCATTTGATCATTGAGGAATTGTTGTTGTGATTTACTTAAACATGTTAGGTCCAGAACACGAGTCACATGAACACTAGAACAATATGCAGAAAGCTCACACACTCACACACTCTAATCTCAAGAACAAGAACACCAGATTTATAGTGGTTCGGTCTAATCTGACCTACATCCACTCCACAACTAGTTCTTCCTTCTGTATTAGGTGCTCAAAGTGTACAAGTATAAGAATAAGAAGTATTTATAGGGTATAAAATTAGGTTACTGAATATAATAATAATAGTAATAATAATAATAATAATAATAATAATAATAATAATAATATCTTCATTAGACAAACAAAATGACTAATCTTCTTCCAAAAGGAACAATCCTCTGCCTAGAGGAATAATCATCAGCCCAGAGGAATAATCCTCTGCTCGAGTCAAATCCCCCATAACCCAATAATCTCCCACTTAGAGGCTTTGTCGACTTCAAACTACTCACTTTAAAACTTCATATTCATAGGTACCTCTGTAAACACTTCATCTTCACTAGTTGAGGGCGACATTCTCATCAATTAACCTGAAGGCCAGTTGAAGCTATGCAAAGCTTCAACTTCTCTAAGGTGATAACCTTAGTCAACATATCAGCTGGATTCTCAGTTCCTTTGATCTTCTTTAACTTCAGAGTGCCATCACTGACTTGATCTCTGATAAAGTGATATCTCAACTCTATATGTTTCGTCTTCGAATGGAAGACATGGTTCTTTGCAAGGTGTATAGCACTTTGATTGTCACAAAACAATGCGCAATCAACTTCTTCCTAGCCAAGCTCTTTGAGAAAATTCTTCAACCAAATAAGCTCTTTGCTTGCATCAGCAACTGCCATATACTCCGCTTCTATGGTTGAAAGGGGAAGACTTTTCTGAAGTTTGGACATCCAACTTACAGAAGTCCCTCCCACTATAAATACATACCCTGTGGTGCTTTTGAATGACTCTTTACACACACCAAGGTCAGCATCCACAAAACCCTTTAGAATAACATCTTTCCCCTTAAAATGCGATGCCACTTTAGAAGTTACCTTCAAATATCTTAGCAGCCATTTAACTGCTTCCCAATGTTCTTTTCCCGGATTCGACATAAATTGACTAACAACTCCCACTGCATGAGCAATTTCTGGTCTCGTGTATACCATTGCATACATGAGGCAACCAACTGCAGATGCATATGGAAATTTAGCCATTTCTGCTTTGTCTTCATCTAATCTGGGTGCCTGAACTTTAGAAAGCTTAAAGTAACTTCCCAAAGGTGTGCTTCTGATCTTGGAATCTTTAAGGCTGAATCTATCTAACACTTTCTCAATGTACTTCTCTTGAGAGAGTGTCAAAGAACCATCTTCTTTGTTTCTGAAAATACTCATCTCGAGTATTTGGTTTGCAGCTCCCAAGTCTTTCATCTCAATTCTTCAGACATTTTTTTCTTCAACTTCTTTATCCTGTTATGTCTGAACCCGCAATTAACATATCATCCACATAGAGTAGTAGAATGATATAAGAACCCTTGAACTTCTTGATGTAACAACAATGGTCATTGTCACATCTCTTGTAACCAACTCTTCCCATCAAGTTATCAAACTTCAAGTACCATTGTCTGGGCGCTTGTTTCAGACCATACAAACTCTTCTTCAATTTACACACCAAGTTTTCTTTACCTTAAACATGAAAACCTTCTGTTTATGTTATGTAGATGTCTTCTTCTAGGTCACCATGTAGAAAAGCTGTCTTGACATCTAATTGCTCTAGATGCAAGCCTTCTGCTGCTACAGTATTAAGAACAAGTCTGATGGTAGTCATCTTCACCACTGGAGAGAATATTTCATTGAAATGAATTCCCTCTTTCTGTTGAAATCCCTTGACTACTAATCTTGCTTTGTACCTTTTGGTACCAACATGTTCATCCTTGACCCTGAAAACCCATTTGTTCTGAAGAGCCTTATTCCCAGATGGAAGCTTTGTCAATTGCCAAGTCTTATTCTTCTTAAGCGACTTCATTTCATCTTTCATTGCAAGCTCCCACTGCAATGAATCTTTCAACCCATAGCTTCAGAGTAACACTCGGGTTCACCATTTTCTGTCAAAAGTATGTAGTTGACTGATGGTAAGTACATGTTTGGCGGTCTAGAGGCTCTAGATGATCTCCTAGGTTGAACTTGCAGTGTTTCTAGGGAATTTGGAGTTGAAGGAGTAGCTTATTCTTCCTTCGAATCATTACTAGAATCTTCCCCTAAGCTCCCACTGTCGCTTAACTTATCCCCAGTTTCAGGAATGTCGACTGAAGCTTCTTTTCTTGTTTCACCACTTTCAAATTCAACAGATTCTTTCTGAACTTATGGTTCTTTGGTGTTTCTGTCTTTGTACAATTCGTTCTCAATGAAGATGACATTTTTGCTTCTGATTACTTTTCTTCTTTCATTATCCCAAAGCCTGTAACCTATTTTTTCTGACCCATAACCAATGAATGTGCACTTTTTGGACTTTGAGTCTAACTTAACCCTGTCACCATCTTATAACAAATCGTAAGCACTACAACCAAAGACTCTTAAATGTTCAAGACTTACTTCATTTCCTTGCCACATTTCTTCTGGAAATTTGAAACCCAAGGGAACGTATGGTGAATGGTTGATCAAGTAGGCTGCAGTGTTAATTGCATTTGCCCAGAATATTTTGAGCATCCCGGCATTCAGCCTCATGCTTCTTGCCCTCTCATTCAGTGTTCTGTTCATTCTCTTAGCTACACCATTCTGCTAAGGAGTTCCTAGAACCGTCTTGATCATCTTTATCCCTTTTTTGGCACAATAGTCAATAAACATCTTGCTTATATATTCACCACCATTGTCAGACTTTAAGCACTTTACCTTCAAATTAGTTTCATTTTCAACAGCAGATTTCCATATCTTAAAAACATCAAATACATCAGATTTATGTTTAATAAAATACACCCATACCTTGCGTGTTGAACCATTGATAAAGGTAACATAGTATCTCGAGCCTCCTAGAGATGAAATTGATGTTGGTCCATATACATTTGAGTGAACAAGCTCCAGCTACTAAGCTTCGGTGTCTTCACAAAAGTGACTCTCTTTTGTTTACCAAGGACACGAGATTCACATAATTCAGTTTCCAATTTCTTTAAATCTGTAAATTTCCCTTTCTAAGCCAACACCTTCAATCCCTTCTCGCTCATATGTCCGAGTCGGTTGTGCCATAAATTAGATGGACTCGGACTGGTGGTCATGGCATAAACACCTTCAGCATGAATCTATGCCATGTATAGAGTGCCTTTCTTCTTTCCTTTGGCAATCAGTAAGTTGCCTTTGATTACTTTCCATTGTCCACCCCCAAAGTGAACATTAAACCCTTCATCGTCCAATTTACCAACTGAAATCAACTTTCTCCTCAAATTAGGAATAACCTTGACATCTTTCAGTGTCTATATAGTTCCCAATGAGGTCTTCAAGTCTACATCTCCAATACCTGTAATATCAAGCATTTGATCATCGGCTAAACGAACTTTACCAATGTTACTTGTTCGTAGATTCTTGACTATATCTGGACATGAGATAGCATGGAAAGAAGCACCAGAATCCATAATCCAGGATTCCACTGAATTCTCAACACAACATATGAAAGCATCTCCTGACTCTTCAGAGGATACACTGTTTACTTCTTTCTTTGTAGCTAGTTTTATACATTGACTTCTAAAGTGACTTTTTTCTTTGCAGTTCCAACATTCAATGTCTTTTCTGTTCTTTGACTGCTCTCTTTTTCTGGACTTTGACCTACCTCGATTAGTTCTTCTATCGTTTCTTCTTCCTTTACTTTCTGTGTGCAATAAAGAACTTGTACTGGAAGTTTCATTATTACTTCTCTTTCTGATATCTTTATTTATAATCAAGTCATGAATACTCTCAAAAGTGAGTTTGGTAGTGCTGGATGCACTACTAACAGCTGTGACTGTGCCTGACCAACTGTTGGGCAAAGATGATAGAAGGAGGAGCGCTTGTACTTCATCATCAAACTTTATTTCAACTAAGGATAAACGAGAGATAATTGAGTTAAACTCGTTTATGTGAGAGGTAACCGACATGCCTTCCTTCATCTTGGTGTTAACCAATTGTCGGATGAGGTATACTTTGTTTGAAGCAGATGGTTTTTCATACATGTTGGACAAAGCTTTCAATATACCATAAGTAGTTGTTTCATTGACAATGTTATACGCAACACTTTTTGCCAAAGAAAGCCTAACCACAATCTTGTCTATCCAGCAACTTCCATTCTTCATCATACATGTCATCTGGTTGTTGTCCCAACATAGGCAAATGCAAACCCTTTTGATACAACAAATCTTTTATTTGCATTCTCTAAAATCCATAATCACTACCATCAAACTTGTCAATCTTGATTTTACTATCTTCTACCATTTTTAACGAACAATTATCAATTTGCTACAAACTAAACAAATTTGTACTGCTAAATAAGATAAAAGTGTCCGGATAGTCCCTGTGGTTTGCTCCGATTTCACCTTTAGTCCCTACATTTTCAAAATTACATCTATAGTCCCCAAATTTGGTAAATTCGTTCTCGGATAGTTCCTGGCGTGGATGGAGGTTTGCTTTTGGTGTTAATTTGATGTAAAATGACATAAATACCATTTCCTATCTAATTAAAAGAATGTGGGGTCCATCTTACACCCAATCCCACCCCCACCCCCACCCCACCTTTTCTCGCTTGCTTTCTTTGCGAAGTGCAACCAGAACCATATCTCTTCTCTCTCATCCCCAATCACCCCCATCACAACAACCAACATCACCACCATCATCACTGTTCTTCCGACCACCACCTGCAACAACCACCGTCTACAACTACCTACCATCACCTGTCTACCTCCACCTACAACTACCCACCATCACCATGCACCCCAAAACCACTGTAACCACAAGCACCTGCGAAACCACTCACCTCCGAGCACCCCAACCTCTACCTAAAACCACCGCCTCCAACCACCTCTGCGAAACCACTCACATCTGTGAGGCTGAGAGCCCACCTTTTTTGTCAAAATACACGGCAGTGCTGGTCGCCGGATATCCACCGGAGACTTGTCAATGTTCTTCAGATGTTAGGTGGTTCTCCACCGGATATTTGTCAATGCTCTTGAGCATATTGTTTCAGGAACTACTACAAGTGCACGTCGGTTGGATGTCCGGTCAGGAAACACGCTGGAAACACGCCGACAATACAAGGAGAGGTTGCAGAGTAGATGATATCAAGCAGAACATACCTTGCTTCATGATGAGGATGATGACGTTGTGATTCTTGTTCGAATTGTGAAGAAAATGCCATTCGATTTGTGGTTTTAGTAGGGCATGATTGATTACTAAGGTTTGAGAAAGCTATTTGGGCTGTTTTAGGTGGAGGGTGGAGGTGGGTTTTAGGTGGAGGTTGGAGGTGCTACGTGGAGGCGGTGTAGTGGTTGAGAGGCGGAGGTGTAGTTATGGAGAAGAGGTGTAGGGCCATTTAGGTTTAAAAGAACAAACGTGGACCCCACCTTTTTAACTTTATAAAGGTTTTTAACTTGTGGGTCCCACAAATAAATATATATTTTTAATAGTTTAAGTTAATTTGTTTTGTAGTATGGGTATTTTTGTCATTTCACAACCACTTAACTGAGAAAATTAACTGATGTTAGGACTAGGGACTATCCGAGAACGAATTTGCCAAAGTTGGAGACTATAGCTGTAATTTTGAAAATGTAGGGACTATAGATGAAATTGGAGCAAATCACATGGACTATCCGGGCACTTTTCTCACTAAATAATAACTATACTAGCGGAAGCAATAAACGGAAACAAACACTTATCTGTTTAAAGCTTTAAAATGGCGATGAACAAATAAAGGTAGGTTGTTAAGATCCTTGTTAAAGGTTGAGGGGTCTTCTTGCAAATAAGGACAAAACTTGATTTTTCCCTTAAAAGAAAAGAAAAAAAAAGAACGTATTATTATTCTTCCTCCTGGACGCACCCTGCTCCACAGAACAAAAAAAAAAAAATCTTTCTCCTTCTGAAATCCAGCGAACCCCAAGCAAAATTGAAACCCTAATCTTCGATTTGTAACCCAAGTTGCGATTTCCAAGAAGGATGCTCTCTAATTTGGAACCCTAGGCATTGGCAGATATGCTAGCGGCAGAAATATGAACAGCGGCGGCGTCGGCTACTGGGTTTCTGAAACCGTAGTCGCGATCTGCAGCAGCGACAATGAACACGTCTTCAATTGGAACCCTATTCCCGACAGGTATCTTCTTCTTCACCTCTTTTGCTACTAGTTCGTGTAAATCGATCAAGAGCCTGAGCTCTATTACTAGTTGTTAGGTCCAGAACACGAGTAACACGAACACTAGAACAATATACAGCAAGCTTACGCAGTCACACACTCTAATCTCAAGAACAAGAACACAAGATTTATAGTGGTTCGATCTAATCTGACCTACATCCACTCCACAACTAGTTCTTCCTTCTGTATTAGGTGCTCAACGTGTACAGGTACAAGAATAAAAATATTTATAGGGTACAAAATTAAGTTACTGAATATAATAATAATATCTTCATCGGACAGACAAAAGGACTAATCTTCTTCCAAAAGGAACAATCCTCTGCCTAGAGGAATAATCATCAGCCTCCTAGAGGAATAATCATCTGCTCGAGTCAAATCCTCCATAACCCAACAAAACAATAAAATAAATGAGTCAAATCCTCCATAACCCAACAAAGCAATAAAATAAATAACAAGAAAAATCAAAATAAAATAACACAACCCCTCCCCAACGCCATCTTTGATATTAGAGCATCACCAATAGAGTCATTTTTAGCCATTTTTAGAGAAAGAGAAAATGATGTGGATGAGAGAGATGATGAGTTGGAAGAGAGAGAGTGTGGATGTGTATGTGAGAAAAAATGACAAAAAATGAGTTATGTGAGTGGGGGTGAAGAGAGAGGAGAGATAAATGATATTTTTATTGTTTGTGAGTAGGTGGGAGAATGGTTTTTATTGGTTGGGCAATTGATCATAAGAGAAAATGGTTTTTATTGATTAGGCAAGTGCCTATGTGACATCTAAAAACATCACCTAAATATTTATGAATTGGTGATGCTCTTAGTCATGTCTAAGTTGGAAAATTGACGAGTCAGCATTCAACTTGTAGCTGCACCAAATAGTTTTTCTCCAACTTTGTTGCAAGAGATATTATCTGACATATAATATTACATTTTTACGTTGTTTTTTTTTTTTTTTTTTCTTGATGACAAAAATAAACTTTAAATGACAATAACATATGTGAACTCTCACCACAAAAGTTGACAATATATCAAATGTCATCATCAATAACTTGCTATAAATTGAGACTCATCCCACAAGATGCAGGCACACCACTCCTAAAACACACATCCCCCCTTTTAGCCAACCAAACACTTCATGGGTTCCCAAAGATACGATGAGCTCCATGGAAGCAACAATTGGGCTGGCCTTCTTGACCCTTTCGACCTCGATTTACGTAATCTCATTCTCGGCTACGGTGACCTAGCATCGGCCGCAGAGCGGGCATTTAACAATGATGCCGCATCTTTGTACAACGGCTACAGCTACTATGGCAAGAGCTCGTTTTTCAAACAAGTCATGCTCCCTTGGGCTGATTCTAAGTACCAAGTCACTTCCTTCATCTATGCAACCGCGCATGTCAGCAGTTGGTTTCCTCTCTTAATGCCTTACCTGTCTCAACGGTTTCCTCTCTTGCCACCTGACCTGTCTCGTGGAGGAACCGAATTCGAAACAAACTGGATGGGGTATGTTGCCGTTTCGAATGACGAGTATAGTAACCTCATTGGTCGTCATGAAATATGTGTGGTGTGGCGTGGGACGGCTAGGTATTACGAATGGATAGAGGATATACTAGGTGTGGACCCTGTACCAGTGGAGCCACTACTACCCCATGGTAGTTCGTTACAAATAGAGACACTACCAATCCATATAGGGCAAGGCGACAATAAGCGCGGTATATATCACTTTTCTGTTAGAAAAACCTAGAGTGTTGCAATGGTTTTAAATCTATGTATTGTTGTTGATAAACCATTTTGGGAAAGGAAAATCATCGATAGCATGTTCACAAAAAAAAATTAACATAATATGCATTAATTAAATTTTAAGAGATTTAAAAATAGGCATACCCAAAAAAAAAAAAAAAAAACTCCAAATAAGCAAATTCAGCTAAGGAGGCTAAATTTTACCGTCTCGAAAAAATGGGACAACAAAACAAAAAAATAATAATTACTTGTATGGTGTCAGCTCTATTTTAGCTAACGACTAAAAGAGCTGGCTATATCTTAGTCGGCACAGAAATAAATGGCTAAATGTTGGCTAGAAGCTAATAAAATTGGTGCTATCTTAGCCATCACAGAAAAACAGATGACTTTAGCTGCCGGCTAAGATGTAGCCATTTGTGTTTCTGTAATGGCTTAGATAGAATCGGCTTCTTTAGCCCTCAGCTAAAATAGAGCGACATTTTCACGTTACCACAAGAAAATGAAGCAATAGCCGTGACATTTGTCACCGCTAAAGATAGCGATCCTCGCGCTAATACCGCTGAAGATTGGTATTAAGAAATGAGTTGCTGGGTTGATTGTGGACATCGCATTCCGGATCAGACCTTTAGCGGTGACATCATTGACTGTGGACACCGCGTTCTAGATTGGACCTTTAGCAATGACAACAGTGTTGTCGCCGCTAAAGGTAGATGTTTCTTGTGGGTAAAGTTATTCTACAAAGCCTTATAAAAATAAGAAGTGTATACAAAGACAAAATAAGTTAAAAAATATAACACAATGTCGAGCAAAATACAACACAACGCCGAAAAATATAACACGATGCAAATATAGAAAGACACAATGACGTAAACAAAAAAGTGTAAAATCTACAAGCTAAACATCTAAAAACAAAAACATAAAATCCCACATCGTAGAGTTCAATGAGACGGTTTAAAATCCGCTTGAACAAGGTCAATTGAAGTCCGTTTGATACCCTTCTTACGACTACTTATTTTTAAGAGACTTTGTATTTCATCGAGTGTAATTATTAGATTGCTTGACACATTCTACTTTTTTAGTTTTTGTGCCGGCTAAATTCCAACTTCTTTAGCCGATTTTGCTTTTTTGGCGTTATGTGTTGGTTGGTTTTGGGTATGGCTACTTTTAAAATGCTAAAATTCAATGTTTTTTTTGTTAATTTTTTGTGACAACCGATGATTTCCCCATTTTTTTTCATGGATGTCACTTGACTGTATACTCCCTGAACATTTTTATGTATTATTTTTAAGACATAAATTTCATAACTAATCTATGAATATATATTACATACAGATATACCACATGTCATGGGAGGATGGCTTTCAATTTATAACACAAGCGACCCGAACTCGGAGTTCATTCCGTCTAGTGCCCGTAAACAGCTCTTGCAAAGTATCAAAGAGTTACTGGAAAGGTACAAAAATGAAAAGGTAAGCATAACATGCGCGGGACACAGTCTTGGTGCATGTCTTGCTGCTCTATCTGCTTTTGACATTGCTATGAACGTTGTTACGCCCGATATCAATGTCTCAGCTTTCATCTTTGCGTCTCCACAAGTCGGGAATCAAGCTTTTAAACAAATGATGGAGAAACTGCCTAACCTTAAGGTGCTTAGCGTAAAGAACGAGTCAGACATTGTCCCCTTATGGCCAAGCAAGATAACAAAACAGGTCAATGACAACACACGGGTGCCTGTCCCAACTAAATGGCAGGAATATGTTGATTTTGGGGTCGAGTTGAGGATTGACACCAAGAAATCGCCATACTTGAAAGACGAAAAGGAGATTAAAGGCACGTTTACTCCATTTGTTTATCATGACTTGCAGGGTATGTTGCATAGTTTGAGTGGATGGAATGGGAAGGATGGTGATTTTGATTGGGGTTTAGTGAAGAGGAGTTTAGGGTGGGTTAACATGTCAACTGATTATCTGAAAAAAGAGTACAAAATACCAGCGAATTGGTGGGGTGAGAAGAACAAAGGAATGGTGCTTAATGACCATGGTTATTGGGTTCTATCACCAGTACTAGATCGCTATGACCATGACTTACCAGAATAAATCATCAAATGATCGGTCGTGAGTTCAAACGGTGGTATGTTTACTAAATAAATGATGTATTGGTCTTACGATCAAAATGTAGGGTGTGTGCGTAAACCCAAAAAATAAGCATATCATTTATGCATTGTGATTGTCTAGTATTTGGTCTTTCTTGGCCATAAAGCTTCCAAGTTGTAGTGCCTTAGTAAAAGAGTCCACAACTTAATCTTTTGTGCTACAGTATGTTACTTCCACTTGTTTGTCATTAACAAATTTCCCGAATAAAGTGGTATCGGGTAGCAATGTGTTTGTGTTTGCATGTTTATTTATATATTCTAAAGTTCCCTTTAGCCATAGCTCTTGACGACCAGCCCTCGGCTTTTGTTGATGATAGAGCAATTACGTTTTGTTTCATTGATTGCCAAGATCCAAGAAATAGCACCCTGAATCCATACTAAAAATAAATCATGTGGTGCTACCTTCTACTATCATTGATGTTTCCTTCGAAATCATTGTCATTATATCATTTAAGTATAATGTTTTATGCTTTGATGTAGACGATCCCATGATTCAAAGTTCCCTTTATTAATCTTAGAACTCGTTTACCTTTTTCCCAATAACATTCATTGGGTTGTTCCACATGTCTACTAAGATTGCTTATGAAGAACCTAATGTTTGGTCTTGTGGTGGTTAAGTGCTTGAGACTCCCAATAAAACTACAAAACTACGAAAGTGTATGAAATGAATTAACATTGTTCTTGTGTACCTTTTGAGAGTTTTAATGCAAATTCCATAGGAGTGGATGCTAGAGATGAATCCGTCATGTTAAACCTAGAGATTTGATCATTTGCATATTTTCCTTCTAGCCCAATGAACTAGTGAAGTGATCCAAATCGATCGTCTCAAACTTCATAGATTTCTTGAACTTGTGTATCATGGCGCTAGAACTTCCTGTAAAGATTAAGTCATTGCATATAGATATAAGATCAACAAACCGGTTCCTTCGTTTTCAATGTATACCGTGTATGTACATTTCTTGAAGCCATTATTCAGACATATTTGTCTATTCTACCATACCAAGCACATGGTGCTTGTTTTAACTCATGGAGTGCTTTCGTTGACTTTACGTCCATTTGATGGACTTTCACACCAATATGAGCAGCCAAGGCTTAATACCAAAGGTATTGTATCTAACCGAATTACAAGTGCAAATACTTCACTGTAGTTTATAACAAACTACTGGTTTACCACCAATCTGACTTTGTGTTTATCTGCTTCTCCTTTTCATTTAATTTGGTTTCCTAAACCCACTTGACTCTTACTGCCTTTTGATCCTTTAGTAGTTCTACTAAATCCCATGTGTCATTTTCTTTATTATGGATGTATCCATTGCCTATTTCCATTTCCATTTCTCTTCCCTAGAAGCTTCTTTGAAATCAAATAGGAGATACATCTTCAAATAACACAAAATCCACATTTTCTTGTATAATTTTCTAGGTATTTTCATATAGATCTCCCGTTCTTAATTAGTAGAGGTTGACCTAGAATAGGATGAGATTGAATTTGAACTTGTCTATGGAGATCCGGAAGATTCGAATTCTTGAGTTTCTATGTTGTCTTGCAAATTGTCTTATGACCCATAGTAATATTCTATTCTCGAGTCATCGTTTCAGATCTTGTAACTTCATCAATAATCAATCTGATTGCCATCTTTTCTTGGTCATTGGTTTCCCATTTTCTTTCTTAATCGAAGACAACATCATTGTTGGTCCTAATTGATCTTTGATCTCTAGAACATGAATGGAACTTGAATATAAACCGAATGTTTTGTACATGTGATGATAACAATGAGAAATTGAAACCATATATATACTAATCCAACAGTTGCGAGTGAATAGATGTGTCTCTTTGCGAATCGTTGTGTCTCTTGATCATGTGGATGTGATTGATCTTGAAGATGTGCATCTCTTGATTCTTGCTTGAAGTCGTACATCAATAGGTATGTCTCCTGGAGACATATCGATTCCCCTTAGGGAGTTGGTTATGATCTTATGTTTTGTCACATCTAGTCCTACACTCACTGATAACTTATCTATTACATATCTAAACTATCTTTACACTATATACGAATCAACCCTTATACTTGGATGTGAAGGGATTAGCGATTTCAATCATGACCTAATTATAGTATTGTTAGTTAGAGTATTCTAGATCATGTTCATGGATAATCGTAACACTAAGGTCCCATACTTTTTAACATAAACGCTATTTTTCGCTTACTTAAGTGGGTGTGTGAGAGCATATATTTTAGTACCTTATGAGCTTCTTGGCTTATTGAAACACAATATTCTCCTTTCCAGTGTTTAGCTAAGCTTACCAACTTATTTAAGCTCTTTTTTGTAGTTGTGTTGTATCAGTTTTTCCTGGACTTATTCGGCTTTTACAACGTATGTTTGATGTGTTACAATTCAATAAAGAACACATAGGCCTAAAAAAATATCACGAGAAACAGAGCCACTGCATTAGTCCAGTAGTTAGTTGAGTTGGGTAATGAATAATTCATCTAATCCTTTACAACAATAGATCTTATTTTACTTCACTATGCCAAAACAAAACATGTCACCCACGTCCCCACTATCATCTTGCCTCCTTTCATGGATCTTTTTATTAATCTTAGAGTAAAATATCAAAATGTTCCCCGCGTTTAGGTCACTTTTGTCACTTAAGTACGAAAATGAAACCTTTTGTATTTAGGTATCTGAGGTTTCATTTTTGTTGGGATTTTTATCGGGATTTTTATCCAATTAACAAACTGGGTGAGTATTTTCTTTTAACTTCTCCCTTTTCTTTTCGTTTTACTCATTTAACTAAAATATATTATGGCATAAAATATGATTATACCCTTCCTAATAATGAAAACGCGATAAAAAGGGGATAGGTTAACTTAAAATTCTAACCCAGTTTACCAATTGGATGGAAAAAACAACAAAAATGAAATCTCAGGGACCCAAATATAAAAGGTTTTATTTTTGAGCTGAAGCGCCAAAGGTGGTCTAAACTTAGGGACTTTTAGCATTTTATTGCTATTTTTTGTTTTGCAACTTTGCTTTTAAGTCTTTATACTTTGCATAGCAGGTCTTGTGTGACGTGGATATGTAGTGAACTCAATTTGACACTACAGAGTGATAGTAGAAATAAGGTAATAGAATGAGTGTATTTCAATTTTTTAGAATCAAATTACACAAAAGAGTCATAACAGAAAGGGGATGGGAAATCAGATACAGAATAAGAACAAGATGAGGAATAGAACAATCAGTACAAATTAACAATTTCCATAGACTTGTTTTCTTAGTGGGCTTATGGAATGGGCTGCTAAGTTGGGCCCATGGTGGTCTAATCGGTTAATAACAGGATAACATAAAAGAATTTATCTTGTGTGAGTTCAATAGAGATGTTGACTCTTACAGGTAACTATGCATGATTTTTATAATAGTTGACTCTACAATGTCCCTTTCTCAAGTTAATTATTATGTCTATGGACATTCTTAACAATAAAGTCCCATACTTATTAACAAAAACACTTTTTTGTTTACTTAAAGGGTTGTTTGAGAGCATATTTTAGTACCTTATGGGCGTTGAACTTATTGTCGACTGTACTGTTACACTTTCTTTTGGACTGCACTGTGTTGAGTCTTATTTTTATTTAAAGTCGTATATTGCATACACATCGAAAAACATGCTCACTTGTGTGTGTGAATACACATGGGAAAACAAGTGCCTAAAATGTGTCATGTCTTTTTTTGAAACTGACATGAGCTTATATGATAATTTCAGAGATGTTGATTTGGACGTTGAGTGTTACAATTCAATAAAGAACAGTTTGACCTTCGCAACTTTTTCTATGTCCACCCAGTGGCGGATCTTTCCCGTTGAACGTGCCAGGGCCGAAAGACACGGGCACTAAAAAAAGCCCGGGCAAGCCCGGGCCAAACATAGTATATATAAAAAAATTCGATCGAAATGCGGAAAATTAGCACTACGGCCGAAAAACTTGCCCGGGCCGTGGCCCTGCCAGAGCTCTTCTAAGATCCGCCCATGGTCACACCCTGAAATTCCACATGCAGAGTACTACCCAATGTTGTAGAAGACGCTAGGCGCTAGTCGGGCAGTGAGGTACCGCCTAGGGATTAATCGGGATTAATAGGAATTAATTGGATTGGACTTTTTAAGTATAATTTTACAAGTATATATATATATATATGTAAGTATCTATAGAAAACCCACTTTAATTTAGAAAACCCGGGAAACTCTAACCTCCCGAATTTTTTTCAAAAAAAAAAAATATACACATGTTATATACATGTTTTTATGGTATTTGGGCAAAAAAATCAAAAAAACGCCGAGTAAATATTTAAAAAAAAAATAAACAAGTTTTGGTGTAACACGTGTTACAAATATGTCAGATGAATGTAACACGTGTTACACCAAAACTTGTTTATTTTTTTAAAAAATATCTACTCGGCGCTTTTTTGATTTTTTTTGCCCAAATACCTTAAAAACATGTATATAACATGTGTATATTTTTTTTTTTAAAAAAAAAAACATCGGGAGCTTTGAGTTTCCCGGGTTTTCTAAATTAAAGTGGGTTTTCTATACATCCTTCCCCTATATATATATATATACTTGTAAAATTATACTTAAATATATATATATATATATATATATATATATATAGATAACTTTATACTTTTTATTAATAAATTTACAAGTTTAGGAGATAATTTTATACTTTTTATTAATAAATTTAAAAGTTTAGGAATTATATGTAAACTAGTGAAAGATAGAGGGGGTTAAATGTTAAAATACCTAAACTTAAATGTTAAAATAGGTTTATAACTAAAATTTGGGCTTTAAACCATGGGCCAGGTTTCAAAAATTGGGTTTTTTGGTTCAAAAAACATGGGCCCGATTTGTCCGAATTTTACCGACTTTGACCGATTTTGACCATAACCGATTTTTTGACCGACTAGCTTAAATTTAGGCAGTAACCCACCGACTAGCGCCTAGGCGCCGATTAATCGGCCGCCTAGGCCGATTTCTACAACATTGGTACTACCGCAAGGCGTGTGACTGACCAGGATCCATCCATCAATCATATTGAACATTCATAGTAATAAATCAGTTTTATCAAAATACGATTAGTGACTAATAAAGTTCACATCTAGAGTATTAAGTTCAAAACCAACGTTTAAAGGAAATAGCGGAAGCGTAAGTTAAATAGTTCAGTCAAAAGTCCAATTTAAAAACCCAACATGGGTTAATACAACCAAAAGTCCAATTTAAAAACCCAACATGGGTTAATGCAACCACTACACTTCCCAAGCTGCAAGCTCCTACCATCATTGAGTACCTGCAAAACTTGCAGTAGGGTATCAACATAAATGTTGGCGAGTTCACGAGTTGTCCAGTTTTAGTTTCAAAAACTTATGCTTGTTAAATGACTCATTTATACCATGCCATGGGGAACTACCCCATAAATACAAGCTACTAAACACTATGATCATACCGAAACTTTCGCACTTAAGTTGTTGTTGCCCCGTTTGTCAATGTCTATCATCATTTACGGTTGCCGAGGACTATTAGTTCACGCCCGTCCACTCAAGGCACAGTGCGAGGTTAGTGAGACCTAAATAGAACTATTGAACTAATATCTCGTTCGCCTGGCCCCGGCGACTAATCGGTATAGTAAAGTAGGGACTTTGTGATAGAGTTCCGTTTAGTAGGCTAGTTCATGGATTATAAATAGTTTTTAACTGAGTGTCCCACACAAGGGGAAAAATGTTTGTTCGTATCCCACATAAGGAGATAATGTAGATGGTATCCCACACAAGGAGATAATGCAGCCCATATCCCACACAAGGGGAAAGTGTCGTTCGTTCTGTTCCCAACCACCAGGAATACATGCTTTAGTAAAGTGTGTGACTCACCTTGGTTTGCTCGGTAGGTTATTTACTTGTCAAAACAACTTTGGTCAATCACGCCCGATTACAGTTACTACATCCAATTAGGTTCATATTCAAGTATTCCACGTATGGGTACATATTACAAATCAAGTGACATACTAGGCACCATACTCCACATAAGCATACACACTCAGGTTATATAATTAACAGTGATTTACACAACACAAGGTGTGCAGCCCAACTAGTTTATATTCCAATACGGGAGTGTGCGGCATTGTCTAAAGTGTGTGGTCCAATCTGCAAGGTCCATGTATAATAGTGTGCGGTCCGTTACATAGTCCGTTAATCTAGTGTGCGGTCCAGTAAGTCATTTGGCCTAATTGTGAGTGTGAGGCCCAATGAACTTATTGGTCCAAGAGAGTGTGTGGCCCACAAGCAAGTGTGCGGCTTCTTGCTGGTGTGCGGTCATGCAACTTATGGTTGTACCGTGTGCATTAGTGGTTGTACGAGACTCTGCGGCTTCATGATTTGTACGGTGAGCACTAGATGGTTGTACACTTAGAGTGTGCGGGTCACAGGAGGTGTGCGACTCGCTGGACTTATGTTGCACATCAGCCTGCTCATGTTGTAAACTTAACTAGTGTACGACATCATTATTTAAACAACAATCATTCATGTTTATCATCTCAAATCAGATCAAAGACCCAGATTTCAAATGCCACTTCCGATGAATCCTAATATCATGTTACTAGAGCATAATGCATTAAAACACTGATTTTCTACCAAACTTAGTTCATGCTTTATTGTGATTCTCATTATATTTTGACAATCCTTAGATGGTCACAAGTATTCATGCTCACACATCAATTACACATTTCATCAGACATCATCATTCTCATATAATACACAGACATCATAGTTCGTCAATTATCCATTAGGATACATCAATCAAGAACAATGAAACGCTAATCTTTATCATCCTTTATGTTCTAACATCAACTGATTTGAGCAACATAACAACATATTTACACATGACTATTAACACACAAACTCAATCAACGAGAGCTCATTCAACATTCATCGGGTATAATCTGTTATCAACCTAGTTCATCTATCATTTTACGAATTCAAGCATGCAACTTTATTATTACCTGGTCATAGATTCATCACAAATCACACATATCATTGTGTACGGAAATAACATACCAACCGGTTAAGACCAGGAGGTAGAAAGAGTGCAAAAAGGGAGAAGGGATGAAGCTCTTGATTGTTAACCACTAGCTGTCGTCAAAATCAGGAGAAAAGAGAAGGTTTTCATGTGATTTCTTTAGGATTTTTAGAGAGAGAAAATAGTGATGAGAGAGAGAATGAGGGAATGTTTTTAGGGATTGGAGTCCTAATGATTTGTTGCCAAACTTTCAATATGTTGACTGAAAATGAGGGTATTATACATAATGGAGACCGCACACTTTAAGTGTGCTCTCCACAAATGTGCGGTCACCTCTAAGGTTCCGTGTGGGCTTTGCAAGTGGGCCAAAGTGGGTGTGCGGTGCAGCCCTATAACAACCCTCAAAAATGTCCTAAAACACTCTGTAATCAAAAAACCGATCTCTCGTAACGTTATTTAGCTTTAAAAATGAAAAAAATAAAAATTATAGGTCTGTCGTGGGCCGCGACAGACTAAAGGAAACCTTTCGCGGGTCGCGAAAGCCTATAACTTTCCGGACACGTCTGATGACATGTGTCATCCATGTGGCGGACCTACACCGGTGACTAATCAAACTTAATCCCTTGCTAGAGGGTCTCGCGAGCTGCGAGAGGATTAGCTTGAGGTTGTCACGGGCCGCGAAAGGGTCTTAAAACAGCAATAAATAGAGCATTCGTTCAGCAGTTCATATCGTTCAAAATCTTTTTATTTCTCTCAACATTCTAAATGAAAATATATACCCCAATACCCCTATTGTCACACCCCTTTCTAAGGCGGAAGCACGAGGTGTGATCCTAAAAGGTTTTCATTGCAATCGAATGGTAAACATTCGACATGATTATAAAGTAACTCCATATTGCCATTCATAGTTTAACATTCAAAACAAAAGTTAAGTTTAAAGTTACATCACAACAAAAGATAATTGTTTGAAAAGTTTACAACTTCATTTCAAAACAAAGATCAAAGTTTTGTTCACCCTATATCATCGGAAGGAGGTAGGATATAGCAAACCAATCCATCAAAAGTGGCATTGGAGCATAGACACATGATAACTTGAAAACACAAACAACATTCTTATGCAAGAGACCGCGCGCACATCCACTTCGTTCCCTGAAATACATGTAAGTTTTGAAAATCATCAACAAAAGTTGGTGTGAATTCATGTAGTTTTGTGTAAAACATATAAGTAATTGTTGTAAGGATCATGGTATGTGATTGGTAAAATGTACTTGAAAATATATTCTGTAAATGTAAGGAAATTCATATTGTTAATGTTTCGCGAGGACATTAACATTTGTCATGACATAGGAAGCATCCAAACCATAGGTATTTTTCCGTCGATTTACGACTCGAGACACAAAATCACGCTAGGTGGAACGTGGCCAAGAGTGTGGCTGCCTGAAACCCATTAGATCTAACATTTTGTTCCGCGATCTAAGTATATAGTTGATTAATGGTGCTTAAGTCTCACCCTATTCGTCACATGATCTATACGTCATTCCTTAGTATTGTGTTCTACATACCACAGTTCATGTATTTTCCCCAAGTTTAGAAAACATGAAAAGTTTAAAGTGGGGACATGAACTCACAGATTTGCGTATCCTGCATCGTAAACTTCACCGGGCTTGTCTTGTAGGCGTCGTAACCTATATGTGTTCTATGTACGTTAATCACTATACTTGTAACTCACTATGTACAAGTCACCATGTAATTTGAATTTGTATTGTTCGCTTGGAAATATATATATTTTACTTCCAAAAATATATATTTGTATATGTAGGATTTGAAAATCGGTATGTGTTAAAAATAATCTATATTTTTAACTTATCCAAAATACGGTACTTATATTATTTTTCAAGAATAAATATAAGTATTTTGTTAAATAATATTTTCAATATAAGTATACTTAGGGAAGTATACTTGTATTTTCATGTAAATACTTGTGTATTTTACATTATTTATCAAAAATCAATACTTTTATTTTTAATACTTTCCAGAAATATATTTCTTAAAAATAATATATTTTTAAGGTTGGTTTGAAATATATATATATTTTTTATGCTTGTAAAATATATATTCATTTTTGTCATTTACCCGGTTTTTATATAATTTCCATTACTTGGTAATAATTATGTATATATTTGTCCGAGTATATATTTATGTCGAAAAATGCCCAAGTCCATATATTTTGAGGAATATATTTATGTTAATATCAATTTTGTTCCTAGTCCAAATACCCATTTTTATGGGTAATTCTTGTATATATATTTATAAATATTTCTTTGTATATTTTTGTGTGTATTTTGGTATTTATACTCCTTGGGAGTATTTAGTGTATTTTCAAGTTCCTAATACACTGCTACATATAATACACATAATATACACTTAGCACAAAATTTAGTGACAACTAAATATATATATTTTTCTCTAAAAATATACATACTTAGTATTAGTTTTAATCTTGAAGAAATCCTTATTTCTTGACATGAAATCTTGTACAAGAATTAGGAAACCTTAGTAAATATTTTTTGGTGAATTTTTGGGGAATAAGTTTCACCAAAACTTATATTTTTCTAAGTGTTATAAAATTTTGACATAGTTTCCCCTAAATATGGAGGTTTCCCATGTTTTCAAAACATGATGTGTTTATTTTCTTTTCATCACCAAAAAAAATCAATTTCCAACAATTTTACAAGTTACATACACTAATGTCATCATGTAAAACCCTAGGATGAACTTAATTCTGTAAAAACATGTAGTCTTTTAGATCTTCACTTAACATATTTGATTCTTTCAAAAATAAGCCTCTTGATGAACTTTTCACAAACTTTTTATGAAGCTTAGTTTCAGAAGTTAATCATCCATAAACTTAGTTACTTCAAGATCACAAGAACACCTTTAAAAACCATTTTTCATGTTTATATAAAGACTTTTCAAGTTCATCTTCAAGTTTAACCATGGATCTTTCAAGATCCATGCTTAAACTTATTAGATCTAGAATTCTAATGAGCTTTAACATGATGAATCTAACTAAAAACACAAGATTCAACATTCACAAATTCATCACATACATCAAACAACTTGAAATCAACTTTTTTTTTCACTTAGATTATGTTAGACCTTCATGTTACCATCTTTTAAAGTTTAGATTCTTTGATGGTGTGACTTGTACATACTAATAACATGAAGCAAAATAGTGTTTAGAAGGCTTACTACTTGCTCTAGTGGCTAGGGAAGTGGCACAAATAAGAAGAAGACGAAGAATGATGAAGATGAGTGGTTAAAAGCTCCACAAGGTGGTCCTTTCACTTCTCTTGCTCCAAACCTTCTTAGATCAACCTTGTGCACCCTTGTATACCCCTAGATCGCTTGGTTTATGAGTGAAAATGGTGAGTGTATGGGAGGTGGTTGTGGCCGTAAGGTGTAGAGAGAAAGAGGAAGAAGATGAGTTTGAAAGTTGTTAAAATGATCTTGTTTCTTCACTTAAGGTTTCTTATATTAACTTTCCAACATAAAATTGTCCAAGAGATAACATGTCAAATATCTTGAGCACAATTGTAATATTATAATGGAAAGTGGGTGTGGGCCATGTTGGGGTCGGTTGGAGTTTAGGGGGGTGTAAATTGTAAAATTTGGAAGTTAATGGTTATAAGTGTAAGTTAGAAGGTTTAAGATGAAGTTATGTATGTTTATGTGTTCTTATGATTTTTAAGGTGTTTTATCACCATAACTAGCTTTAAATCATAAAAACAATGCTTCTAGTCTATTTTTGGTGTTTTGGGTGGTGTCCGGTTATTCGTTCGGTTATCGGTTCATTAAAGTGCTAAATAGTGCAATTTTACAAGGTATGAAGTACCTTTTGTGATAGTTTTCATTCCCGACACTTTACAAGTTACTCTAGACACTAAAACACAAATTATACATGTTATTTTATTGTTTAAATGCTGTTTTTGCTGAATTTCTACAGAATTCTGCATTTTCGGTGCGTTTCAGGTACTTTTTATTGCTAGTTTTAGCTTCCGGAAAGTGTTTATGTCAACCCTTGTTCCTACACTTGGGTTTTAATGTATTTTTTATGTTGGACCTACATCTAGGCCCTAAATCTATTGTCTAATTGTATTCTGCAGTCATGTTGATGCAGCTTGTCTTACCGGTGAGTTTACTAGTCGTTCTGACGCAACGCTTAATGTAATGCACAATGCGATAATTGAAGTATAAAACATGCATGAATTCATATGTAAAGCAAGTAAGCACATAATGTTGACATTTAACCACATAATTGTAGGAAATAAATAATTATTAAAATAGTACGAAAATTACCGGTTTTGTGCCAGTTGTCACAGTCTCTCCCCGTTAAAAGAATTTCATCCCGAAATTCAAGTTGAGTCACCTCTCGCAGGAGCTTCCTCGAATAGGTGGCGGTACTTAGCTTTGAACTGATCCTCGGATTCCCAAGTATACTCGGGCTTGTGTTTAGAGTTCCAGCGTACTTAACCGGTTTAATGCGACTCCTCCTTGTCTTCTGGACCTTCCAGTCCATTACCTCAACAGGTTCCTCTATAAATCGGAGTTTGTCGTCGATATGTACCTCATCCGCAGGGATGATAACTGTTTCCTGGGTTGGACTCTTTTTGAGGTTTGACACATGGAACGTATTATGTACACCATTCAGTTCCTTCGGTAACTCCCGTTTGTATGCTACGGTACCAATCTTTTCTAAAATCTCTAACGGTCCAATGTATCGTGGATTCAGTTTTCCACGTTTCCCGAACCTTGCTACACCTTTTCAAAGTGAGACTTTTAACAAAACTTTGTCTCCCACCTCGAAAGCTAGAGGTTTTCGTCTTCAATCAGCGTAGCTCTTTTGTCGATCACGAGCCGCCTTGATACGGTCTCGGATCTGAATGATTTTGTCAGTCGTTTCCTGAACAAGTTCGGGACCAATCAACTGTCTGTCTCCGGCTTCTGCCCAACACAATGATGAGCGACACTTGCAGCCATATAGAGCTTCGAACGGTGCGGCTTTTTTGCTTTTATGATAGCTGTTATTATAGGAGAACTCGACCATGGGTAGGTGAGTATCCCAGCTGCCGCCTAAATCCATTACACATGCGCGAGGCATGTCTTCAAGGGTTTATATGGCCCGTTCACTTTGGCCGTCTGTTTGCGGATGGAAGGTCGTGCTTGGATCCAATTGAGATCCAAAGGCCTCTTGGAAGGATTGTCAGATCCTTGATACAAAACATCCATCTCTGTTTGAAATTATCGAAATAGGCACTCCGTGACGTGCCACAATTTCCTTAAGGTATAACTCAGCAAGCTTTCTTGTGCTATCTTTCACCCAAATTGATAGGAAATGCGCAGACTTCGTTAATCGATCGACTATCAGCCATATCATATCATGTCCTCTAGGGGTCCTGGGTAATTTCGTTATAAAAAGTCCATCAATATTTGTTCCCACTACCAAACGGGTATTTCTGGTTGTTGCATTAGACCTGACGGCTTCTGATACTCTGCTTTGACCTTAGCGCAATCAAGCACTTTCCAACATAAGTAGCAACTTTGTTCTTGAGATTCGGCCACCAATAGTATTCCTTCAACTCTTGATACATTTTGTCCGATCCTGGGTGGATCGAGTATCTTGACTTGTGAGCATCATCAAAGATTATCTCTCGAACACCGCCATAGAGCGAAACCCGTATGTGTCCCATGAAGGATAGGGTTCCTTCTTCGTTTGGCACCAATTGTTTCTCCATACCCCGGAGAAATTTAGATTTAAGATTCTCCTCCTTGAGTGCTTCTTGTTGTGCATCATGAATACGCGAAGTGAGATTCGTTACAATCGTCATCTCTAAAGCTCGAACCCTTAAGGTTTTAACCCTTTCCTTTCGATTTAAGGCGTCTGCTACCACGTTTTCCTTTCCACGGTGGTACTTAATCTCACAGTCATAATCGTTGAACAATTCAACCAATCGTCGCTGACGCATATTTAATTCCTTCTGATTAAATATGTGCTGCAAGCTCTTGTGGTCTGTGAAGATAGTACACCGAGTACCATACAGATAATGTCACCAAATCTTCAAAGAAAATACCACAGAGCCTAGTTATAGGTCGTGGGTGGTATAATTCTTCTCATGAACCTTCAATTATCGTGATGCATAGGCGATGACCTTTTGGCGTTGCATGAGCACGCAACCGAAACCTTGACGCGAAGCGTCACAGTATACCACAACGTCTTCAGTACCTTCGGGTAGGGATAGGATTGATGCATCGCATAGCTTATTCTTGAGTAGTTGGAAGGCTTCTTCCTGTTTGTCTCCCTAGTCAAACTTCCTATCTTTCTGTGTAAGGGAAGTGAGCGGTTGAGCAATTTTAGAGAAATTCTCAATAAATCTTCCGTAATAGCCCGCTAATCCCAGAAATTCCATACTTCGGTCGAAGTTTTGGGCGCTTCCTTGCTTCGATCTTTGACGGATCTACATGAATACCATTCTCATTCACAACATGACTAAGTAAATGTACTTCGCGAATCCAAAATTCGCATTTTGAGAACTTCGCGTAGAGCTTTTCCTTCTTCAACAGTTCCAGAATGGTTCTTAGATGTTGCTCATGCCCTTCTTTCGTTCGCGAATATATCAAGATATTGTCGATAAATACTATCACAAATTTATCAAGATATGGTTTGCATACGCGATTCATTAGGTCCATGAAAACTACAGGAGCGTTTGTCAATCCAAACGGCATGACGAGAAACCCGTACTGTCCATAACGAGTCCTGAACGCTGTCTTCGGTATGCTCTCCTCCTGAATCCTCAACCGATGATATCCAGATCGAAGGTTAATCTTGGAGTAATAGCTCGATCCTTGCAACTGGTCGAATAAGTCGTCAATCCTCGGTAGTGGATACCGATTCTTAACAGTGAGCTTATTCAACTCTCTATAATCAATGCACATCCGCAAAGTTCCATCCTTTTTTCTTTACGAACAACACTGGAGCACCCCCAGGCACGAAGCTTGGCCTTATAAATCCCTTATCCAACAACTCTTGGAGTTGCGTGGATAATTCTTGCATCTCGGGCGACGCAAGTCGATATGGTGCCTTGGCTACAGGAGCAGCGCCTTGAACTAAGTCAATACAGAAGTCGACTTGTCTGTGCGGAGGTAATCCCGACAAGTCTTCGGGGAAGACTTCAGGGAAATCCTTCACTATGGGAATATCTTTAAGCTTTAGTTCCTCAACCTTCTTATCTACCACATGCGCCAAAAAGGCAACACGTCCTTTTCGTAAGCATTTTTGTGCCTTCGTCTAGTTGATGATCCGCAGGGGCGTGTCTCTTTTCTCTCCATGCACTATGAGTGTTTCATCATTCGCAAGAGGGATGCGAATGATTTTCTTATGACAAACAACTTCGACTCTATTCTTGGATAGCCAGTCCATACCGACTACAACATCAAAACTACCCAATTGGACAGGAAAAAGATCGATGCTAAATCTTCGTTCACCAGGTTCCAATGTACACCCTCTAACAACTTCGCCCGACTCAACAAGTTTACCTTCGGCTAGTTCTATGGAATAAGGAATGTCTAACCTACTAGACTCAACCCCAAGCATATGTTTAAATTCCACAGATATGAAACTAAAATCGGCACCAGTGTCAAATAGTATTGAGATTCCAGGAAACGTCGAGTTTGACGGAGCTTTGGTCCCGATACGATCGGTTCGGTGATAATAAATGATAAGAAATGAGTAGAGGTAAAGAACGACACCAAACAACTCACTTATAATCTGGTTTCTATTAAAGTATAAAAGTTACATACTCGCGAAACCAGTTGGACAGCACCTCCCCTCTGGGAACCAAAAGCTTGTCCAATACAAGACCCAACACCCATATATATAGGACTTGTCCCTTCGTACAAAGCTACATAGCCCCTTCGTACGAAGCTGGGTGGATCTTGTGCATCAGTACGAACCAAGAGTATTCTCCGTTCGTACGAAGGGACTCCATTCGTACGAAGGAGCTGTAACATCACATAACCTTTTGATTCATACTGGATTTCACACTATTTTATACAATATTCAACACACGCTCTCTCTAGCCTATTCGCACAGTGGCAGACATACAAAATATGCACCATCAGATTCCCCCTTGGTTGTCACTGTCGAATCGTCTCGTTGAAAACCTTGAGCCGTGTTTGAATATTCAGCAACTTCAATCAAGCATCTTGAAATCTTCAATAGATTTCCCCTTGATTAATTATTCGGGTTTGCTTTGACAATGTTATGCACAAATTCCCCTGAAATGAATCTTCAGGTCTTTGTTTGCACAGTTCACTACTTCTCCTCATATTTGCTAAACTGCAATCTTCACGAATAATCATCAACTCAAAAATAATCAATGCAGCTTCTCTGTTTCAACTTTAACCACATCCAAATTCGGTTTTTGATATATCATTTCAGCACCATCGATCTTGCATTCCGCCTGCTTGATATGTTTGTTGTATAAAAACCCAATCGGCAATTGATAGAAACTTTAAATGCCCCACTGGTTAATGTCAAATCTATGATTACCCATGAACATCTGAAATCCCATTTTCCGTGATCAACTATAGGCAACTTCAAGAATGATAGATCCATGTAAACGGTAATTTCCACAATCAGCAAATCTTCAACGGATAACGAATCATCTGGTAACGTGTACCAATCTCCGAAGCGTTCGTCCACAATCAGATTCATATTCTCAGACAATCTAGATCTCAGAAGCTTTCATCCACAACCAGGTTCACATTCCCGGACAATTCTGAAGTCGGAACCACCCGAATACTGTTGCAGTGTCACTAATTTCAAAAGTGCCAGAATTTCATCTGAAAATTTTATTCCCCCTCATTTTTTGCAAATTCTGACGTCTCATCACTGAATTCCCCTCAAACTGAGCAACTCAGTTTTCTGTCATCTCTGAAAAACTTGACTATACTAAGAATATAACAATCTCTACCCCGAAAGTCAGTTTTTCATCTATGCGGATTTAACGTTACGACCCATAAATAGTCAGATACCCCAGATGATAAACATTCTGCACCAGTATCATAACTACCCCAATAATTTCTACACTCTATGATCGCATCATCAAATATGTTGGCTAAAGTTCCGGGTGAAATGACAATTAAGAACCTAGTGTCCCTTCGTACGAAGCTAGAAATGCCCCTTCATAGGAAGTTATGAAAAATTGACAATTAAAATCTGATGTATGTTCGTACGAACCCAGATGTCCCTTCGTACGAACCCAGGAATATCCCTTCGCACGAAGCTGCACTAATTTCTCAAGAACACTTCCAAACACATTTTTTGATCCAGAATCTTTATTTCTTTGAATTTCATGATGAAACTTCATAGGATTATGTGAAAATCAATTCCGAACATGATGATGTCTTCAATTTTGAATTCCGTCCGGGAATTGACCTTCAATTTGAAGTTTTTTCGATATTTTACGTCAAAACTCACTACACATCCAAAATTAATGAGCATAGGTGACTCAATCAACTGTTAAATCAATTGAATCGGTACCATAGCTCTGATACCAGTTGAGAATCCAGGATCCCACGAGTTTGACGGAGCTTTGGTCCCGATATGATTGGTTCGGTGATAATAAGCGATAAGAAATGAGTAGAGGTAGAGAACGACACCGAACAAATCACTTCTATTAAGGAAAAAAATTACATACCTGCGAAACCGGTTGGATAACATCTCCCCTCTGGGAACCAAAAGCTTGTCCAACACAAGACCCGACACCCATATATATAGCACTTTTCCCTTCGTACGAAGCTACATAGCCCCTTCGTACGAAGCTGGGTTAATCTTGTGCATCAGTACGAACCAAGAGTATTGTCCGTTTGTACAAAGGAGTTGTCACATCACAAAACCTTTTGATTCATATTGGATTTCGCACTATTCTATTCAATATTCAACACACACTCTCTATAGCCTATTCGCATAATGGCAGACATAAAAAATATGCACCAACAAGTATGGATGCAAAGTGATTGTTAACGAGAAATGTATCGGTGAGCACATTAGGGTCTTCGCAGGTGTTCCTTGCTGCAATGACAAATGCTCGAGCTTGAGCATTGTTTTCCTTCGGGCAATCTTTCTTGAAGTGTTCAGTATTACCACAACCATAACATCCTTGATTCTGCCCGTTTCCATTTCCATTTCGATTACCAGCACCGCTGTCATTAAGATTACCATTTCCATTTCCATTTCTATTTCTATTTCCATTACCATTTCTGTTCCTATTCCAATTTCTATTACCGCCTCCATTTCGTCTTCCCCAAAAATCTTCTGTACGGTGACCCAATTTTCCACATTTATCACACCTTGGAATGCGGCAAGCTCCATCATAATGATACTTGCACTTGTTGCATTTAGGCAAAGTGCCCTGGTATCCTCTAGCTACAGTATCATTCGTAGCTGCAAGTGTTTTTGCCTCCTTTGGCGGGTTGGAGTCATGTTTCTTGTTGTTGGAGCCTTTGTTGTTGTTGTTGTCCTTCGCTTGATTCAGATTCGAATGTTTCCTCTTTTTATCACCAGACGATTCAACATGCCTCTCAGTTTTCTCAGTGGCCTTCAGTGACAACTTCTTCATATGGACAGCATCTTCAGTAAAGCTGACAGCCAGAGTTACAGCCTGAGTAATGGTTGTAGGGTTTGCCACAGTCACCATACTATGAATATCTGGAGCCAATCCCCAGATGTAGCGCTCGATGCGCTTAAATTTAGGAGTTACAAGGTAGGGGATCACTCGCGAGAGATCATGAAACCATTGAGTGTAACCTACAATGTCCGCACCAACCATGGACAGATTCCAAAACTCAGTCTCCAGCTTTTGAAGTTCCGCATGTGAACAATACTTCTCTCTCATCTTTTCCTTTAAGTCATCCCATGACATACCATAAGCTGCATCATCACCCAGAGTCTGAACTTGTAAGTTCCACCACGTCAGAGCTTCATCGGCAAACAACCTAGTAACGAAAGTAACTTGTTGATCCGTGGTGCAGTTGCTCTTTCAGATCGTGGAATCAGTTTTCTCCGTCCAGCGCTCGAAAGCCACTTCACCTCCAGTGCCATCGTAATTCAGTGGCTTGTAGTCTAGAAACTGCTTGTAGGTGCAACCATGAATTTATTCAACCGATTCGTGAATGAGCAATCCATGAAACAGTGAAACAATGATCGTTCATAAGTTTCATTAAATTGTAGCAAATCAACTCAATGTTACCTTGGTTAGGGTTTCCTCCAGTTGAATCTCTATGACCATTGCGGCAAGTACCTCTTGAGCCGCCACCATGCTCAGCACGGTTCGCCTCGTAATGGGCGATAGCTTCAAAAATCCTTTCCTCAAGAAGAGAGTTTAACTCCTCAGCAGTCCTTGGCATCGGTGGGGGTGGTGGTTGATCTGAACCACGGGTATTCACCGTTCTCTTGGGTGGAATGTTTCTTTCAAAACATAACATAATATGGTTAGGTGTTTGTCTGATACCACCATACTAGATAATAAAAGAATATATATACGTATACATATATACACACAACCAAACGATCTACCAAACATATAAATCAATTAATACAAGCAACAAGCATGCATCAACAGATAAATAATAATGTGTCACAAAGATAATCACCTAGTTTTTATATATATCAGGACAACTTGTTACATAGTTGTTTGTAAAGAAACAAAAATGCATATGGGTTACATCACACAATCATTACAAGTTCAATACATATAAAGACAAAATATCTTTCTTTACATTGGCGATCATTTGTCTTCAAGTTGTACCCAAAACTCGGCTTCAGTCTTCAGATCCAAAAATACTGCTCCAAACAAAAGTACCTGCAAGGAAAAACCTAATGGGCTGGTTGAGAGGGTGGGGTGTACGAAAGACCAAACTACGGAGATGAGCTACCTCCTCCTCGAGCTCGTGGACTCGACGGATCTGGAAGCTCACCTGCTACTCAAGTGTAAGGACTCGAGCAACATAACCATCAACGGGTTCATGAACAGGTGGTGGTGGAAATGCTGGTGATAGTGGTGATACTGATGGTGGTGAAAATGGTGGTGGTGGTATAGCTGGTGGTGGAAGGTCTGGTGGAGAAGGTCGCCTGGCATCGAACTCATTCTCCAGCTCATAGACCCTATGACAGAGAATCTCAACCTGAAACTGGAGTGATAAGAGGAGATCATCTCTGGTATACCCAAAGTGGTGAGAAGGATGATACGTATCAGATGATGGCATGACATGTGGAGGGGATGATGGAAAAGATCGGGATGACTGAAAACGCGGGCTCATCTCGAGTGGTGGTACATGTGGGTGACCTGAGGGCTCTCCCTCATGAGTAGGTGGTGTATGTGGGAAGGTTGAAGCAAAACGAATACGTCGGATCCAGCTAGAGTGGTCCACTGGGACGGGTGGCTGTGAGAAGCTATCACTGGTTGTCGCAACCCCCGATCCCTTATCTGTCCCGGGAACGGGCGGACGCAAACTCAGTGGCGGTGGTATCAGTTTGTTAATTTGGCAGCGGAAGTTACATCAGGACCGTAGTTAGGAAATGTTTATCAGTGTAAAACCACCATATTTGATATTAATAATCACATGGGTAAAACCCAAGTTTATTATTACAATACATTTACAGGGATAAACCCTATTTTATTGAATTTAAAACATCATTTATTAGGTAACTTTTATAGCCACATTTTTCCCAAGCCTTTAGTGCTCTCCAGCTGGCTTTTTACTAATTGGCTGTCACATTATGTTACCTGAAATGCGTTTTAAAAACATTTATCAGTGGGAAATACTGGTGAGTGAATCCCAGTTTAATCAAGAAACATTTTATCAATTAAAACAGTATTGAGAGCGATCACATTGTTTATTTCTACACAATTGCTCATTCAGTACTGTCAATCCTGACTTGTGGGTCATATTACACATTGGTTAACTCGTCGTCCAATGGTAACGTACTGTCATCCCCGAATTACTATTCGCAGTAGTAAATTTTGTATACAAAATCCCAACATACCGGCAATAATTGAAGAACTACAAAGACTCAATCACCGCTTAATCACATTGTAAAACATTTAAGGTTTTGTAAAATATTCAAAAAAAAAGTTAACAAAAAGTGGATAAACTCGCATTGCTATCTTAGACTTTGCGTAAGGGTTTCCTGGATATAATCTATAATTTATACAAATGTACATAGGTTAGTATCATAACCCTTTGAAAATATTAATGATACCCTCCCCGAGACGACATTCCAACAACTACGTCGGGCAGAACCACGACAGTTGTTACGGAATCCTAAATCAATCTGGCAATGTATCTATTACGAAACTGGGGTTATAATACTTACAACGGAGCAGAATCTCGCTAATTAGGGGGTATTATACTTGAAAATTATGCCTACTATTGAGGAAATTCGAGACTGAGAAAAGAAAGTGAACGAATTGAAATGAAATCTGATGCGTTCTATTTATACTTGTTGAATTGGACTCTCACGCGGCCCGCGTAAATGTACGCATGGGCTTACGCGGCCCGCGTACTAGCCCAGGTTGGGTTTAGGTGATCCGGGTCATCGCCTAGCTTCGTCACGATGTCGACACGTGTCGGCCTCTGGTGTTGCCGTGTTGTTGATCTTACGCGGCCTGCGTAAGTGTAAGCTAAGGCTTACGTGGCCCGTGTGAACTAAAGAAATCAACGAAGTCAGTCTCTAGTCTTGATACCGCCCACGTAAGGTTGGGGTGGGTCCTATGCGGCCCACCTCAACTTAAAATTAGATTTTAAATTTTATTTTAACCGCCATACCTTATTTCGGGCTCGGTTTTCACATACGGGGTGTATTTAAAGACATAATGGGACATTTAAAAACATACAAAGGTGTCGGAAATATTATGAGGGGGTTCAGTTTTACTGAGGGTTGTTACATTCTCCCCACCTTGTTTTAGAGCTCATCCTCGAGATCTACTGGAACAAGTGCGGATATTTCTTTTGCATTTCCGATTCAAGCTTCCATGTGTACTCAGGTCCTCTTTTGGAGTCCCACTTCACTTTGACCAGAACTAGTCTCTTATGCTTGAGGTTCGTGACCTTCCTGTCTTCAATCTATAGAGGTCTTTCTACAAACTTGAGTTGTTCATTTACCTCTATATCCTTAAGAGGTACTATCAGTGATTCATCAGCTAAACACTTTTTTGGGATTAGATACATGAAACACATCATGTATTCCTGCCATTTCCTCTGGCAGTTGTAGCTGATAGGCTACATGTCCTATTCTTCTAATAATCTCAAAAGGTCCAATATACCTGGGACTTAGCTTTCCCCGTTTGATGAATCTTACTACTCCTTTCCAAGGAGAGACTTTCAACAATAGTTTATCTCCTACCTGAAATTCTAATGGCTTGCGTCGGTTATCAGCATAGCTCATTTGTCGATCACGTGCGGCTTTCAGTCGTTCCTTGACTTGAATAATCTTATCAGTTGTTTCTTGCACTATCTCAGGTCCAGATAGTTGCTTTTCCCCAATTTCTGCCCAACAGACTGGGGTTCGGCACTTTCGTCTATAAAGTGCTTCGAATGGTGCAACATTGATACTTGTGTGATAACTGTTATTATAAGAAAATTCTATTAAAGGTAAGTGATCATCCCAATTACCTCCGAAATCAATTACACAAGCTCTAAGCATGTCCTCCATTGTCTGAATTGTTCTTTCACTTTGTCCGTCCGTTTGAGGATGATAAGCTGTGCTTAATTTTAACTTGGTTCCCATTGCCTTTTGGAAACTTGACCAAAAATGAGAGGTAAATCGGCTATCTCTATCAGAAACAATTGATAAAGGAATTCCATGTAAAGAAACAATTTCATTTACATATAACTTAGCTAATTGTTCCATATTGAAAGTTTCCTTCATTGGTAAGAAATTAGCTGACTTGGTTAGCCTATCTACAATCACCCAGATTGTATCATTTCCTTTCTTTGTTTTGGGTAATTTAGTAACAAAATCCATTGTTATCAATTCCCATTTCCATACTGGCATTTCTAACTGTTGTAGCAATCCTGAAGGTTTCTGGTGTTCAGCTTTAACTTGTGAACAGGTTAAACATTTAGAAACATAGGCTGCTATGTCCTTTTTCATTCCTATCCACCAGAAATTCTTTCTTAAATCCTGGTACATTTTATCATTTTCTGGATGCATCGTATATTTGGACTTATGGGCTTCTTCTAATATATGATAGCGTAGGTTTCCTAATTTAGGTATCCACATTCTCTCTTTATGGAATCTCCAAATTCCATCTGTTCCTTGTTCTAATTCTTTTAGCATACCTTTTAAATTTTCAGTATCATCCTTGATTACTGATTCTTGTGCTTTTCTTATCTGATCATTTAAATCTACTTGAAGATTTAACTTAAGAGAACGTACCCTTTTTGGATTTTCATGATACTTTCGGCTTAAAGCATCTGCCACTACATTTGCTTTTCCTTCATGTTACTGGATATCACAATCATAGTCACTAAGCATCTCCATCCAGCGTCTTTGTCTCATATTCAACTCCTTTTGCTTGAAAATATACCTTAAACTTTTATGATCAATGAATATGGTAAACTTACTACCATAAAGGTAATGTCTCCAAATCTTAAGAGCAAAAATTATAGCTCCTAATTCTAGACCATGGGTTGAATAATTCTCTTCATGATTCTTAAGTTGTCTAGATGCGTAAGCTATAACCTTTTGTCGTTGTATCAACACACATCCATAACCTAATTTAGAAGCGTCACAATATACTACAAAGTCTTCAGTTCCTTCTGCTAACACTAATATGGGTGTATGGGTTAATCTTTGCTTAAGAATTCTAAAAGTTTCTTCTTGTTTTAATCCCCATTCAAACTTAACAGATTTACAGGTTAGCTTAGTTAAGGGAATGGCTATTCTAGAAAAATCTTGAATAAATCTTCTATAATAATCGGCCAATCCTAAGAAAATTATAATCTCAGTTGGCGACTCAGGGGTTTTCCATTTGGTAATTGCCTCGATCTTTGTGGGATCCACATGAATACCTTCATGATTGACTAGGTGTCCAAGAAACTGTACCTGTTCTAACCAAAATTCGCACTTAGAAAATTTAGCATAAAGATTTTCCTTTCTTAATAAACTTAAAAGTGCGTGCAAATGCTTTGCATGATCCTCTTTATTCTTAGAGTAAATGAGAATATCATCTATAAAGACGATTATGAATTTATCCAAATATGGCTTACATATTCGGTTCATCATGTCCATAAATGCAGCTGGGGCATTGGTTAAACCAAATGGCATGACAGTAAATTCATAATGACCATACCTTGTTCTGAAAGCGGTCTTAGGAATGTCCTCTTCCTGTACCTTTAATTGATGATATCCTGACCTTAAATCGATTTTAGAGAAAAATCGAGCTCCTTGCGGTTGATCGAACAGATCATCGATTATCGGTAATGGGTACCGATTCTTAATCGTGACTTTGTTCAATTCACGGTAATCAATGAACTTACGCATTGATCCGTCCTTCTTTTTAACAAACAGTATCGGCGCTCCCTATGGCGATGAACTTGGCTGTACAAATCCTTTTTCCAACAATTCATCTAATTGTTTCTTTAATTCTTGCATTTCGGCGGGTGCCAAAAGGTAAGGTGCTTTGGCAATCGGTGATGTTCCTGGTATTAAATGGATTTTGAATTCAACTTCTCTATCTGGAGGTTGCCCTGGCAATTCTTCTGGAAATACATCTGAAAACTGTGACACTACTGGAATGTCTTTTAGTTCTTTTCCTTTAGTGTTAGTGATTATGGAAATCAAATACACTATAGAACCTTTTCTTATATAACTTGCAGTTTTCATCACAGAGATAAATTTTGTGGCTCTAGATGATTTATCTCCTTTAATTGTGATCATTTTATCTTTTGGTGAATTTACTTGAATTGACTTTTGATCACATAAAATACTGGCTTTATTGGCTATTAACCAATCCATTCCTAAAACAACATCAAATCCTGCCAGATTCATGGGATAAAGATTTGCAATCAATTTCTGATTTAAAATTTCTATTCTTGCTCCCTGTAAGATTTCAGAAATCCTAATGGTTTCTCCATTAGCTGTCTCTACTAAACATTCTTGTGGTAGTTTAGTTAATGACTGATTTAGAATTTTGCAAAATGATGTATTAATAAAACTTTGGTTTGAACCAGAGTCAAATAATACTTTAGCAAAAACATCATTGACTAAAAACGTACCAGCTATGACATCTGGAATCATCTTAGCTTCATCTGCAGTCAGAACAAATGCTCTAGCATTTTTAGTATTCTTGTTGTCGGTAGCTGGAGCTAATTTTGGGCAATTAGGCTTGATATGACCTTGTTCTCCGCAGTTGTAACATATCCTGTTATTAGCTTTCTTCCTGCAGTCTTCTTCCTTATGTCCCGAAATTTTGCAAAAGTTACAGTAAATGGAGCATCTTCCTGAATGCTTTCTTTTGCAATACCTACAGTAGGGTGCAGAGGTAGAACCTACATTTCTCCCACGGTTAGAATTTCCAGAACGATATTCTTGTGTGAGCTTCTGGGATAGGTTCCTCCTTTGATCCTCTTCTCGGGTATGGACTAATTCGTTTGTCAAGGTATTTGCTAGTTCTACAGCTTCTTCTATTGTTTGAGGTCTAGCTGCCTTGACTACGTGTCTTATTTCTCCAATTAATCCCCAAATATAACCGGAGATTAACACTGGTTCTGGTGAAGCAAGAGTTGGCACTATCCTAGCATATTCAAAGAATAGCTTAGTGTATCCTTTACTATTCACACCAGTCATCCTAAGGTTTAAGAATTTGTTTTCTATCTGTTCTTTCTCATTGGGTGGGCAGAATTTCCTTTCTACCTTGTTCTTAAATTCTTCCCATTCCATATTGTAGGTTCTATCACTTCCTCTTGATTGAAGGATAGTGTTCCACCATTCTAGTGCTAAATTCTTAAATAGATTAGAAGCAAACAGTATCTTATCTTCTTCAGCACACTTGCTTATCCTTAAGACTGCCACAGTCTTCTCTATCCAGCGTAGAGTTGCAATGGCCCCTTCATTGCCCGAGAATTCCATTGGTTTACAAGACCAGAATTCTTTATAAGAACAACCGTAAGACACGGTTCTTCTCCTTTTGGGAATAGGCAATTGAAGTAAAGGTCCATTGTTTACACTGTTTTCGGGTTCGATGGGTCGCTTACTGCTATGCTTACTTTTATTATTCGCTTCTTGAATAGTTTGAATAATAAATGGCATGACATCTATGATTCCTTGTGCCACTATATGTTGAACAGCACTATTATCCATCTGGTTTTCATTGTTATTGATGCTTGGATTCTCATTAACCACGTTAACGTTACTCTGGTTATCATTATTCAGATTTCCTTGATTTCCTTCGTCGGCCATCTGAATTTTAAACATTTACCCCATATTAATATCACAAGATTAATATAGTTAATCGTATGACATGCAATCTAGCCAAAAACGTCGATCATTGCGACTTTTCTCTATTTCCATATACTATTATGCATCTATTACACACTAGTACTGAAATAAAAATTACAATACCAACAGAAATAGAATTACATTAATAGTAATAGGCATCCGTACACACATACTTTATTTTATTATATTATTATTACTATTACCACCTCCTCTATCACATCACGGATATGGATTTATCCAAAAATCCATATTGCGTTCATCGTATTTCCATACGAGACGCTCTCCCACCTGTCGCATTCTCTCACTGCTTTCTAAAATTTCCTCACCAAATGTCCTAAGTTCTTGCACGTTTTCTGCACTCATTGGGGGTGCAGGTTCTAGGACTGGGTTCGGAATCTGGGGTGCGGGTTCCTGATATGGGGGTAAAAGTGCCTGAAATCGGTAAGGATCTTCTAAGATTTCCCTAATGTAGTTATCATGGTAATAGGGATCTAAAGGGTCCATACCTGGATAGGCTCCTATGTTCTGTATAGGTGTATCTTCATAAATCGGGTAACGTTGCACAAAGTCCCTATTATCATCCCACCAGGGGTCGTAATTTGGGTCTAGAGGGTTTGGTGCAGGTATCCTAGGGATTTCCTCTGGGTTGAAGTCATGCATCTCCACTTGGTTTTCATGATTTTGTATCTCCATGGGTTGGTCAGAGATTTGCAATTGTGGTTGGGGTGCTACTAGTTGTTCCAGACTTGGGTTAGTAGCAGTTGTAGCTAAGATATGAAAATTGGCTAGGCTTCTATTAAGCATATCCTGTGTATGGGCATCTGTCTCTCGCTTAATAGCTGCTAAGGCTCTTTGCTGTTGCAACTTTCGCATTCTTTTCCTACGTGCAAAGGCTTCCTTACTGAACCATCCCCGTTTCTTATGAGGGAATGGCTCTTCTGACTGAGCTTTAAAAGCAAACATTCCTTCTTCCTTATCAGCGGAATACCTAGAAAGGGCAGGCTGTGAAGATGTACCTTCACTCCTAGGTGAATCAGACAACTGACGACACATGTCTGAGGGTCCTTGATCACTCATACTGTAAACTAACAAATAGTCAAATAACACATAACAAATAAATACAGTTATGCATGTATTTCCGTAATTTATTTCCTAACACAAAATTTAGAATTTTAGTGTCAGCAGAACACTTCTTTGGCTTAGACCAGTGGCTAGGCTCTGATACCACCTTCTGTAGCAACCCCCGATCCCTTATCTGTCCCGGGAACGGGCAGATGCGAACTCAGTGGCGGTGGTATCAGTTTGTTAATTTGGCAGCGGAAGTTACATCAGGACCGTAGTTAGGAAATGTTTATCAGAGTAAAACCACCATATTTGATATTAATAATCACATGGGTAAAACCCAAGTTTCTTATTACAATACATTTATAGGGATAAACCCTATTTTATTGAATTTAAAACATCATTTATTAGGTAACTTTTATAGCCACATTTTTTTCCCAAGCCTTCAGTGCTCTCCAACTGGCTTTTTACTAATTGGCTGTCACATTGTGTTACCTGAAACGCGTTTTAAAAACATTTGTCAGTGGGAAATACTGGTGAGTGAATCCCAGTTTAATCAAGAAACATTTTATCAATTAAAACAGTATTGAGAGCGATCACATTGTTTATTTCTACACAATTACTCATTCAGTACTGTCAATCCTGACTTGTAGGTCATATTACACATTGGCTAACTCGTCGTCCAATGGTAACGTACTGTCATCCCCGACTTACTACTCGCAATAGTAAATTTTGTATACAAAACCCCAACATACCGGCAGTAATTGAAGAACTACGAAGACTCAATCACCGCTTAATCACATTGTAAAATATTTAAGGTTTTGTAAAATATTCAAAAAAAAGTTAACAAAAAGAGGATAAACTCACATTGCTATCTTAGACTTCGCGTAAGGGTTTCCTGGATATAATCTATAATTTATACAAATGTACATAGGTTAGTATCATAACCCTTTGAAAATAATGAATGATACCCTCCCCGAGACGGCATTCCAACAACTACGTCGGGCATAACCACGACAGTTGTTACGGAATCCTAAATCAATCGGGCAACGTATCTATTACGAAACTGGGGTTATAATACTTACAACAAAGCAGAATCTCGCTAATTAGGGGGTATTATACTTGAAAATTATGCCTACTATTGAGGAAATTCGAGACTGAGAAAAGAAAGTGAACGAATTGAAATGAAATCCGATGCGTTCTATTTATACTTGCTGAATTGGACTCTCACGCGGCCCGCGTACTAGCCCGGGTAGGGTTTAGCTGATCCGGGTCATCGCCTAGCTTCGCCACGATGTCGACACGTGTCGGCCTCTGGTGTTGTCGTGTTGTTGATCTTACGCGGCCCGCGTAATTGTAAGCTAAGGCTTACGCGGCCTGTCTGAACTAAAGAAATCAACGAAGTCAGTCTCTAGTCTTGATACCGCCCGCGTAAGGTTGGGGTGGGTCCTACCCGGCCTGCCTCAACTTAAAAATTAGATTTTAAATTTTATTTTAACTGCTATACCTTATTTCGGGCTCGGTTTTCACATACGGGGTGTATTTAAAGACATAATGGGACATTTAAAAACATACAGAGGTGTCGGAAATATTATGAGGGGGTTCGGTTTTACTGAGGGTTGTTACACTGGTAACATGAGTGGAAGTATGAGGAGGTGTATCTGTAGGTGTGGAAACAGGCGTAGGGGTAGCAGGGGCAGCTGACATAGAATTATCATCATCTGTAGGGTAAGCCTCTAGTCCTGCTGCTCGAAGTTCAGAAGAAGTCACTGACTCTAGGGAGTCTGCGTCGGAATCGGGATCAGAATCAGAAGAAATGTCAATGACAGAGACTATAGGTGATGCTACATCTATAATAGTGATTCTGAATACCTCGCCATCTCCCAGATCATTATCAGGGTGATCCACCTCAAACACAGGAACCTCAACATCATCATACAAGTCAACAACGAAGGTCCAATTGTAACACCTCATAAAAACCGTGTCCAATGATGTGTTTAAACGTGTAATAAACCCTAATAAAGTCAAACGTTGACTATGAAGGGCTAATTTCATCAAAAATCGAAAACCTTAAATATAGAAGGAATGAAAGTGTCAACATGCCTAAACTAGGCCTCTGAGTGACCTTATACGGTGTCCGTATTCTCAAACGAGCCACTTGTTGGACGAGAGGAGTCGTTAATTATTTGAATGTTTGCGCGACAAAGGGTTAAAGTTGTCAACATGTTAATTCTTACCTCTGAGTGACCTTTTAACATACCGAGAGCTTCATAATGTTTGATTATGTTCTCGGGAATGCCTAATATTGGCCATTCAATGCTTTTATGCCAATAAGTGAAGTTACGCGCAAGTTTGTAAGTTAGAGGGGTTAAAAGCGTCAACATTTTAATTATACATCTGAATGACCTTTTAACAAACCTGAAACATTATGATGTGCAATCATACTCTCAAGAATGCTTAATATGGGCTACATAATGCTTTGATGCTATTAAATGATAATACGCACAAGTTTTCGCGTTAAAAGGACCAAAAGCGTCAACGTCAAAAACTACACCTTTGAGTGACCAATTAAGCGAACTGGAGCATCATAATATTTGAGCATATGCTCGGGAATGCCTAGTATGGGCTCTGGAAGGTTTTGATATCGATAAATGATATTACGCATAACTTTATGCGTTAAAAGGACTAAACGCGTCAACGGGTGAAACTACGCGTTTGAAAGGTCTTTTGAAGAACCGGGAACTCCATAATGCTCTGTCATACTCCCGGGTGTGCCTAACACTGGTCACTAATAGTATTTGTACCTTATACTAACATAATACAATGTTTATAGAAGTTAAGTGCTAAATATGACAAGTTTGAAAGAGGAAAAGCGAATAAGAAAGAACAGGGACCTAAACTGCCCAACTGCCAAACTTATAAAGCTGGGCCGGATGTCCTAGCGGGCCACGAAGGCCTGGGCCACTCCTCTACGCGGGCCGCGAGGCCCATATCTGCTGAATCATTTTTTTTTATTTTTGTTTCCTTGCTTGTTCACCACACATATTACTCATACTCACATAAATTTGATTCAAGGGGCCATTAGATGGTTTTGAAACCTGGTAAACACTTGTTAAGATCCTAGTAATTACTTGGAGAACACACTTATAAAGGCCATAAGTTCATCCATTTCAACTTGCACCATTCCTCTTCATTCCTTCTTCTCTCAATTCTGGAGGTTCCTGATCTGAAAGGAAATTCATTTTTAGTAGAAAAGATTGCTAGGACCCTTTGTAAGTGTCTTAGTCCCCTCTATAGTTCAGTTTTATAATTTAAAAACCGAAAAGTCAAGTTATCGTAAATTAGCTTTGACTCTCGGTTTATACCCAAATGGTCCAGCCACTGTTCGAGATGAATGTGGTTATGTGACCATAATTAGGTAGGTGATTAACCCTTAAAATGGCACCTCCTAATTATTTCGTTTGCTTAGTTAATTGCCGGGCCAAACTATTTAGTTAAAAGTCAAACTGGACAGAATTATAAATAATAATTAAAACTAATAATACCGAGGTTATAAATTATATTTTAACACTCTAATAACTTAGTAATTATTTTAGAACATGTTCAAACAGGTTCAACCCGACAATTCTGAGTTTAGGGTCGGTTCGCAACCGAAAGTCGCAAAAGCTTGACTTTTGCTTTGACTTTCAGTTCTGACCCGATTAAGCTTAATTCTTCTATGTTTTAAGCTTCCATTAGGACCACATTATGTTGTAGTATAACCCTCTGGAGTTTTACTACCTGGTCATTTATATTTTGAATTATATGCTCATGTCCGTTATTATGCTTATATATGCCCGTTATGCCCTTATGTCATATAAACGAGATTTTTGAAAATGTGAGAGGACAAAAAGCTTTATTACTGATATACAAGTATGTCCCGAAAATTTGACATCAGTTTTTGGTCTCAAACTAAAGTTATGCAAGATATCGTAAATTGAAAATTTTTATTAATTAAATTACGCTATCTTGCATAAGGCATGTTTAAACATGGATTTTGACCCAAAAATCATTACCTACTGTTAAGATAATATTTTTAGAGATTTTTGAAATTTTTGATCAGATTATAATCTGACCATATCATAGAGTTCTTGTATAAATTCCTTAATTGACGATAATGCCCTTTTAACTAATAAAATGAGATTTACATGTGATTAGCATACCAAACCTTTTTC
The DNA here is from genome assembly GCA_030545235.1 of Helianthus tuberosus. Taxonomy (NCBI): domain Eukaryota; kingdom Viridiplantae; phylum Streptophyta; class Magnoliopsida; order Asterales; family Asteraceae; genus Helianthus; species Helianthus tuberosus. Next base: position 164,711,819 of record CM060359.1, read on the forward strand.
TACTGACTTGATATAAAAAATAAAAATATTTTAAACATACAAGATTGTTCAAAATCTCAGAATCACATAAATATCTCAAATATCGTCAATTAGCGATTTTTACGCTAATTAGGTGCATAGTGTGGTTTAAAACCATATTTAACACCTAAGACTTGTTACCTACTGAACTTTTAAATAAATTTTAACATTATTACAGTAAGTATAAGTCATGAACTTAGACTTCCAAAAATGTCCATAAAAGCATATGTGAAATAACCAAAATACCCTTTCGGGGCATAGTTTGGCCATAAATGGTAAACCTCACAAATGTATGATATCTTACTGATGTAACTTGACAAAATAAATGTTTTTACTGAATGTTTTAGACCAGAACCTCAGTTTGCTTTAAAACCTCTTTTATAAATATTAAAATGGCCAAAATGCCCCTACGGGACTTAATTTGGTCTTAAATACTTTTTTGGCATATATGTTAACATCCTACTGATGTATTATCACATTTTAAGCATAATAACATATGGGACTTGTATATGGTTCATTTGGTTGCCCGTTATACATTTACGCGTTCGGATCGGTTCACGTAACTAGTTTACGTAAGTTTTGCCGAAACGGGTTTAACCTTATCGTTTTTACTTCAAAATCCAGAATGTACTTAGTTTAGCCATATTATACAAGTCTTCGTACTTGTTGGATCTAAATTACATTCTATTCCGATCATCGCTTAATCTAGCGTATTGTACCATTTTAGATACTTTAAGCTAGCTGGTCTAAGTCTACGACTTAAATAAGACCGTCAGCATTCTGAATTGGTTATATATTACCATCACTCTAGACTAGAGCCACCCAGTAAAAGCTACCTGCATTTAGATAGATTGGATACGACTGAGTTATTTTGCTGTGAATCAAGTATTAGCTCAGGTAAATACTTTTAACTTATTTTCCGTTATACAGGCTTGGGATACGGTATTATAATAATACCGCTTGGTCGGGTATGAAATCATTTAATCAGATTGTGATTAATAAATTGCATAACCCGTTTTAATCTATTTTGTTTGATAACATGAACATTGGGGGTTAATACGACCGTGTCCTGGATATCCTTGGCTCATTTCATTTGTAAATGACCACGACCTATGCACGGGGTGTAGGCATACACCTGACAGATGCAAATGCTAAATAACCCACATGTTGGGGATAACTCCTTTGTGGGTTTTATAGTGGTGAGTCGGTTAATCATGACCGGCTTCCAAACCGGCCCCATATGTATGACAAACATATAAAACTGTATACAAGATTATTAAGTAATTGTCCCAAGTATAAATGGTTTGTGCCTTGTGCACTTAAATCAATTTTCATAAACTCTTTTCAAAAGAGTTAGTTAATCGTATTTACCAGTGAAAACTGACGTATTTTCAAAAGACTAAGTGGCAGGTACTACTCGTATTAGGCTGGGAGTTGCTCGGTGTCGAAATAGAGGATCTCGCAAATCCTTAAAGATGCCTTAAAGTCTGCTAAACTTCATTTTATACATCCTGTGAAGATCCACCTGTGGATTTGATATTACAGGCTCGTCTATAATAAATACTTTGATATTTTCAGACAATTGGGTTTGTAATAATATTTTATATTCCAAGACTTCCGATGTGCTATTCTGTCCATGTTTGACCATGATGATATCAACTACGTCACAATACTCCCCACCGGGCCCACCGGTAATATGTGGAAATATCGGGCTGTGACAGGTTGGTATCAGAGCCAATATTGAGTGAATTAAATACTCGTCTTTTGTGTTTAATCTCAATGACACAGTAGCATATTCCTTAGACCTCCTGAGTCTAGACATAACATAGGAATGCCCTCATCCCTATTAAGTAAACATTGTTTTTGATTTTATGTTTTTTGAATATGTCGCCAAGCAAAGAGGCCGTTGATGGAGATTCTTCTCGTCCGAAGCCAAAGGAATGCCAAGCTTCGTATCATGGCTAGGATAGGCGTGCGACCGGTTTGGAGGAAGACCTTTATGGATTCATTCCTAAAATCAAACCTCTTAAAACTTGTAATCAGACTTCCGAGTCCATACCGAAGGTCCCTGAGGCTCAAAATTTTGAAGTCTGTACCAGTGGAGTCTATACCAGGTGGTCCCTGAGGCTCCCGTATTGAAAATAATACCAGTAGATCCTAATGATCCCTATTTCTTACCTCCAAGTTTTGGAATTCTGGACTTGGATTATGTCAGTCAAAACCCAATCCGTGATCCATATCATTCCTTAACCATAGAATCCTTGAATTCTACTTCTATAACGGATCCTGATTGGAATACTTACCTTATTCACTGAGGTCTTCAGTATCTTTACCATATACGATAAGCAAAGAAGAGAAACAATCGAAATGAAGCAAGGAAAACGTTAGAGAATCCTTCTTCCATAATATTCATTGTCTTTTAAGTCTCTATAAGGACCTATCTCTTCTATATAGTCCCTATGTGGACATACCTTTCAACTTAAGACCTTGTATAGGCATTTGCTATTTAGTCCCTTCATGGACATTACATTTCAATAAAGTCCCTCGGTGGGCTTGCTATTTCAAAATAAGTCCTTTCATGGACATTATACTCCATCGTAGTCCTTTCATGGGCATATTATTTCATTAAAATCTATTAGTATATATATTAATTCATCAAAGTCCCCCGGCGGACATAATAAATCATTATAGTCCCTTCAAGGACATATCATTTCATCATAGTCCCTTCGTGGACATGCTGATTCATCAAAGTCCCTTTGTGGACATATTATTCCATTAAAATCCCTTGTGAACATGATATTTTATTATAGTCCTTTCAAGGACATATTGTTTCATTAATAAGTCCCAATGAGGACGTATCTTTCGACTTAAAGTCCCTGTGAGGACATCTGTACAGCAAAGCCCCTTTTGTGCGCACGCTGCACCAATATAGTCCTTTTATGGACATGTTATTTCATTAAAATCCTTTTGGGGATACGCTATTTCGAAATAGTCCCTTTAAGGACGTGATATTTCATTTTAACCTCTTTTTAGACATAACATTTCAATATAGTCCCTATATGGACTTATAATAACTTATAGTCCCTATACGTACTTATATTCCCTTTTAGTCCCTGCGTGGACTAGAGTTGCTTTAAAGTCCCTGTGTGGACAAATGAACTACTAAAAGTCCTGATTAAGGCACTATTGTAGATTGCCTAATGATTTATGGAAAGTTTTGAAAATTTTAAATAGGTATTCATTTCATCCTTTATCCAACTATAGTTCCGAATTTACTCGAACTTTATCAATCAACTGAAAATTTCAAAAGATCCTCTTAATGGTATAACCTAGCCTATATGTCTATGAACATGGCTATGATGGTAAAACCCTCTTAAGATAATAAATCTTTCTTAATATCCAAGAACATGTTAACACTCCTGGCCGTGTGGCTTGAGAAACCACACTAGCCGTCAAGGTATTGGATTACGTCCAAGCCTTAAAACCTATATGGTCAAAGTAGATCATAGCAAGTGTCTTCAGTGTGACGATCATATTATAAACATCCATTAGTGATGTTTTGCCTATGGGCTATAACATATTATCCATTTGAGACATTGACATTGTGATCTTTATGATCCCCTGTCCAAGGTAGTGAGCTATGCTCAAGCCTAATTGATGTGTTCAAATATTAACATATAAATTTCATCAAATGAGGCATAAAACTAACCCTTTTTTAGTACTAATGTTGGAAAAAGTGTGCTTTTGTCTTCCTTTTGTATTTTCAGGATTAAATGAGCTCAAATTAACAAAAGAAGCAAAAAGACACCAAAATCTAACATAAATACAAGAAAAGGAGCAAGACGTGGCGTGCCCGACCCCACAACAGCGTCTTCCCAAGCAAAACAAGAGATCAGAAGCCTGAACACGCCCCGTGCTCAGCCAGCACGGGGGCGTGCCCAAGTTTCAGCAAAAAAGACAAAGTGGTAGAAGCTTCTATTACCCACCACGGGGCCGTGCTCAGCGGACACAGGGCCGTGGTCAACTATAAGATTCGCACAATCCAGGAAAATCTTCATAGTACAAAGATTCTTCTGCACACGGGGTCGTGCTCAGCGGACACGGGGGCGTGGTCAACTAATAAGACAAAGCTGCATTTAATGAAGAAAGAGAGGATGTGGACATGGGGCCGTGCCCACTGGACACGGGGCCGTGCCCGAGCTTCTGTTCAGGCTATAAATAGGAGTGCTTGGCTCAAGCTCAAACCATCCCTTGGCACACCACCTCTCTCACACTTCACCCACCACCACCACCATAACACCATCATGCACCACCATCATCCATTGTCCATCGTAGAGTGTGTGAGTCGTCTCGGGATCCAAGATTGATCGTAAGAGTTCTTGACAATCAAGGCCGTGTTTGCCTAAGTCTCTTACATCACTTGGTGAAGACAAAGTGTCTAGTGTAATACTTTTTATTTCTAATCTTTTGCACTTTTTATTTGGTTTCGTATTAATGACTTTAATAACTAGTTGCTTATGTTGAAGGTGATCTTTCTTTATCGTTTGTCCGTGGTGTCTTGAAATTATTTTACTGTCTATATAAAATGAAAGATTTTCACCATTCATATCTCCACGGTCTATATGGAGGTATGTTGGCTACCTGGTCGGGGGTTAAGGGAACGGTTTGGTAAAGGTCTTGCCATTGTTCAGCGTTTAGAGGTCCTGCAATGGACCTAGGTCAAATTTAGTAGGACCTCCTTCAATACTTCACGGTATTGGATGGCGGGGGTCCAAACTCTTTGATCCCCTCATAAGTTAACTACTATTAATACTATAACCCGGCTATTTAGGACTGTATCCCTGCTGACTCAGACTACTTAGTCGAGGGTAACGTCACCTCCAAAAGAGGGGCCTACCATAATATTGCATTAATAACTTAATTCATTATCTTCCAATAATCCACCCTTTTAGGATTGTATCCTTGCTGACTCAAACTACTGGGGTGAGGGTAACGTCACCTTCAAAAGAGGGGCCTACTACAATAACTAAGATAATCTCTTAATTATGTGCAAAAGTGCGGAAATAATCAAAGGTTACACTAGATACGAGTCGGAACCAAGTGATTCATCTTGTCTATCTGTTTTTCTTTTATTTTTATTTTCAGCATTTTAGTTAGTTTTTATTTTCCTTAGTTTAAAACATTTTTCAAACTTTTTATTTTGATTAGACGTTGAGGATAAACCGGTATTAAAAGCTCTTGTGTCCTTGGAGGACCTCGGTATCTTACCAACGCTATACTACGCTCACGATGGGTGCACTTGCCCATATGTGTGTTTAGTGTTAGTAAAATATCGTGTTTTATAAATTTAAAACTTGGCTAAAATAAGTGTTAAAGGGGCTTAAAATATACACCTAATATATATAACACTTCACACGCATCATTAATAGTCTATATGATCAATGCGATCATGACTAATATCATCTAATACGATGATCATACATAACATCCTTGCAGATGTTTGCCTATGGGCTATATTATATTGTCCAATTGTGACAAGACAATTTTATTCTTTTATGATTCTTTGCCCAAGAGGGGGTGAGCTATGCTCAAATCTGTCACACCCCGACCGCGTAAAACAACAAATCGCGGCGGAATCGTCGGGGAGTGTTGTAACAGAATCATTGTTTCATAACACATGGAAATTGAAGTTTTGTTTTATTAAATTTCAAGAGTTTACATCATCTTAAAATCAAAGAAACATAACATAATTAACTAATCTTGCATCTTTTATTGTCACTAAGGCCCAAGTCCGCCTAAGTGTATCTTGATCAATCCTATGCATCAGCTCCTGAAAACACATGTGAAAATAGGTACGTCAGCATGAAAATAACTGTGAGATACATAGGTTTTATTAAAATAGAATTCATGACTTGTAAGTTTAAAGAAAATGTTTAACAAAAGTAGATGAACCTTAAAATATTTTCTTTTAGAAATGATACGAAAATCGATAAGAAAACAAATGATATAAAAGAATAATGCATAGATAAGTGAATAACCAAGTAAAACTGAGTTTGTATAAAAATATGTTGTTTGTAAAACATTGTTTTGTAAAGATATGTTAATTGTGTAAAATGTAATATGTCAAAATTGAAATGGTTTAAATAACGCTACGATATGTAATATCATAAAAGCACTTATATATAGGAAGTACCAGCGACGTATCCACCATGCTTTTATCATATTACACACGCCTCGTTATTTAAATCACTTAAACAAACCACCAATGTAAAAATGTTCATGTATAACCAAATGCAATGTATAGTGAATAAAAGCATTTACTAAACAAAAGCATTTACTCAACCCTATAAGAAAGAAATGTACTAAACAATGTATTTGATAAATCATAATTTAAATCAAAAGTTATGTTTTGTAAAATTCATGCTTTATTGATACAAACATCTACGCGGTAATGTTAAACTTCTATATCCAAGCCTTGAGACTAAAGGATAAACCCTAGAACAAGTCGGAGGTCTACCAAAAATGAATTCGGATTCGGTCATTCCTTCCACCCAAACAAACCTAGGATTTCAAGAATGGGAGTTGGCAATTCCTATGGTACCACTACCTACTACCGAGCGGCATGATCGATGTTAATGAATGTATTAGTTTCGTTAAACAAACCAAATGTTATACCAAGTGTAAGCATGTTATATGAAAATAATGTACTAAATATGCTAAGTGAACATACAAAGTAGAAATGTAAAACAATGTGTCCATATGCCGAGTGAACATATGCAACAAAAGTATTTATGAAAATCAATGTGCTAGCATGCTAAGTGAACATATATAGCAAAACATAATGAAATCATGTACTATATGTGTACTAATGAACATAGCAAGTATATGTTATGAAAGCACGAAAAGCATGAAAGTAACAAGTAGGCACATGTGTTTCACCACAAAATATTTGAAAACATTAAAAGAGGGGACTATGTACTCACTTAAGAATGCTTAGAAGTCTTGAATAACAACCAAGCAAAGCTGGAGGGATCACGAAATCAATCGGCACCTAATATAGATAACTATATTAATAAACCGGACCTAATTCGGAAGATCGGATAGGATGAGGTTTCGTAAACCAAATGAGTATTGGAACTCATATGATATGGTTTAACAAAGCCTACATACTAAATCGAAACCTAACCTAAGTGCTTACGACCCTTTACGACCCTTTTAGGTAGCTTACGCTACTTTAACGCGTCGTTCATGTAAAACGTGTTCAGACCGCCTAACTAGTCCTATGACAAGTATTATATGCCTTAACATGTCTATTAATGTTCCCTAATCAGTTTAGATGTAAAAATTTAGGTTGCATATGCTTAAAATGAAATTATGCGTAAAAAGGGCATTTTGGTCATTTTCCTAAGGCACATAAATTAACTATCATACAACTAACTAAACGAAGTGACCATAAGGTATAACCTCGAAAGGTTATTCCCTATACAACTATGGTCACAAAATATGTTTTGTCGGATCCTAATGATCGACCAAACGGGTCGGATTCGAAAGTCTAAGCGGTTGTTTAGACCACTTATCTTATGACCCTATATAAGCACTAAACTAAAAGTGACGAGTTAAACATGTTAAAACATGTTTAACGAAGTTAGAAAACACGTTTGATATCAAAACAAAGGGTTTTGATACCCAAGAATAGTTTGGTTGCAAAATACGCAAAAACGCGTATTTTGACCGAAACTATGACTCGTCACTATGCCTAAACAACGTGGTAATCAGTTGGTATAGTCACAAAGGACTATGACTATCGTGATTACGCTCACGTTGCGAAGTTCAAACGAACTTCATGTTGACCATTGACTGGTCAAATCAGAAAGTCAAACACTGTTTGACTTTCGAGCTTAAAAACGCATAAAAGATGAAAGAATACTTACAAAAGGTCCAAGCTTGAAGATTTGAACTCAATTTGCTCAGGTATGAAGCTTGAGAGCTTCAACTTAGAGCAAGAATGAGAACAAATGTGAAGAACCAAATGAATCAAGGTGGGTATTTATAGGAATTCAAGAGCCGTTAAGATCGTTTCTCGAACTTTGAGCTTCAATCATGGCCCTCCATGTGTGCCCACTGATTTTACAATACTTGGGGTGCCCAAAACAAGCTCATAGAGTTGAAAAACCATGCACATAACCCAGATACCAGCTGCTGATTTGAAAAACTGTTTTTTTGCAAACCTGGGTAGCTCTCACGCCCCGCGTAAGAGTCAGGGAAATCTTACGCGCCCCGCCTAAACTGACTTTCAGAAAATGTCAGTTTTGGTCCCTGAATGTGAAAAACTTGGTTTTCGATGCATTTTCGACACGTTTAAACCCCGATAACCTCATTTCAAGGCTCTATAATGAAGTTAAAGTATAGGGAACATGAAACATGCTTAAAAACATCTCGGATGTCGGTTCGTTTCGTCATACGGTTGCGGTCATACGGTTGCGTTGTTCGGTTAATTACGACGAAACACGAACGGACGCGAAAAACGATCCAAACTACGCGACGAATGGAATTTTATCATGCCAATCACTAAAATAAAATATTTCAATGATTACAAAAATTTTTGGATGTCTGGATATATTCAGAACGTAAGATACGCGTGAAAATGCAAAGTTATGCACTTTTTGACGCTTTTAGTCCTTGTTTGATCAAAAAAGTTTATTTTTGCACACCGAACCCCTCAAAGCCTATTTCTAAGCTATGTAAAGGATATTTATGGTACGTTTATGTAACACCCTTGCTTGTTTTATACAATATTTTATATAAGTTTCGTATAAATACATGTTTATACCATTACACATACGTATGACAATACAAGTTTACTAAAAATTTTACAATTTAAAAAAAAAACATAGTACAACATAATGTAATTGAGTTCGTCGTTAAAAAGTCACGACGTAACGCCGTGCGGAAGCTTTAATCTCGTGTGTTCGGTTCTTCTTCGAGCCTGATCTTCGACCGGGCACTCTTGGTTATCACCTATAATCAAAACCAACTTAAAAGTTAGCTTTGATAGTTAAATAACAAGTTTAAACAAGTTATATGGGTCAAACAACAAAAATTAAACAATTTTCGGAATCAGGAGGGGCTAGACGCTACGCCTAGGGGCTAGACGCTACACCTAGCCCCTTTTTTTACAGCAAGTTGCTTAATTGCTGCTGCATTTGCCCAGCTCCATTTTCGGTCGAAATTCTAACTTCAAAGCTTCATAACTTTTGATCTAGATGTCCGTTTTACGCGATTCTTTTTCCTAGGCGTTCGTAATTTAATTCTCCATCTGATGGAGTAAAGACCCGACATCTGAATTCTCAAAATTTTAGATTCCAAGCTCTCGGCTTGAAATTTAATTATGACACTTTTTGACCTGTTTAGAGCGAATTATGTACATTTAAGCATCAAACTCTCTCTTATTTTTCTACACTTCATATTCTCATTTTTAAATAGCATCTTATATTCCACCACAACCATTTTTGTGGTGGATTTAACATAATGGACTGCTATCCTAATTTTTACCCTTAGGATAGTCATTTTACGTGATTGACCCGTTCATAGGCATTTGACCCCCAAGGTTAATGCCTACAACTCTTACATGTGTCTAAGAGTTACACAATGATAATACTAGTATCTAAACGACCTCTAAGGGTCGTTTGCCCGATTTACCTATCAAGGGCATTTTCGTCAACTTATTTCCTCTTTTTACGACATAGGTCCTTTTGCTAAGGTATTTGACCAACATTTCATTTTTAACTATAAATCTATATATATACGTACCTGGCTCGAGTCAACATATAGACCCGTTTTATACCTCGCGTTAATTAACCAATATTCTATGGCGTCGCAATTATCCAAATTGCTATTCGCTCCTGATAACTTACGACTTGACAACCACATTAGTCGATATTGTCAAATGGTGTTATCATCACCATTTGACCCGTTTGGACTATAAGACCAAACATTTACATAAATTAGAATAAAAGCATGGTTTTAAATTTCCAAATTCATCCATTTTCCCCATTTAGCATAAACCATGGTTTTTATCATTTATACTTGTTCCGACTTGTATCAATCGTGTCGAAACCCTTATTTCGGATATTACATCATTCGCATTTATAGTTTATAAAATAAACACGTGTCCTAGAAAAAGGGTGTAAGTTTTACTTACCTTGCATCAATGCCACGCTTTCCTTTCCGTACTTGCTCCGTTTGACCTGCTTCATCCACAAGCTTCCACCTAGCTTGTTTGGCGTCAAACTATCATCATATTTCGTAAGATGGTTAGTTTAGTCGTTGTCAATCATGACTATTACATCTTACGTATTTTCTATCAAAATTATCATTCGATTTTATTAATGGTCGGTTTGACTTTTTAAAAGTCAAATCACCAATTAACACATATGATTGAACTATCAAGTTCACAAGACTCAATTAGGCACATTATCAACACTTAGTGAGCATCATCTTTTGAGACGCCAAATTAGCTAACATGTCATCCAATTCATACCTCAAGTAATAATAAATCAACATGTAATTTCAGTTATTATAAGCATATGCACATTTTGACAATCATAATCATGGCTTTAACTCTTATGTCAAGTCCCACTTATAATCACGTATGAACTCTTAAGAAAATCCCTAATTTGTTCAAGTAGTTCATTCATATGAGTTAGTATGATGTTTATAAACACCAATACAACATCAATTTCATCAAATCAACAAAACCCACTTAGATCATATTTGATTAGTTGACTAATCACTAGTTTATGGCACAATTCTACAGGTTCGCATCTAGGGTTTGTTCCTAGACTTATACTCACATCAATATCACTATAACATTCAACATTCATACATGAATTTCATTCATGCATGTTTATCACAAATTCGAAATATCACCAAACATCAAAATTCAACATACCATGTGATCCCCTAAGCTTGGTGATCACGATTTTATTAAAAGCCCCAATTTTCCGGCTCGATTTCTCTTTGATTTTGTTGAATTTTTTGTGTTTAGGGTTCTTGAAGAGAACCCCCTTCTCTTCTCCTGTGGACATCGACCAACACACCTTGTGTGTGTGTGTGTGCGTTTTGTTTTTTTTTGTTTTTAATTATAAACTTCATTCACATATTGCCCATTTTAGTCCCTCTTAGTTTAAAGGTTTTATAAATGGGTCAATTACTACAAGTTCCTTCCTTGTTTTACTAAACAATAACTAACCAGGTTAATTATTCCTAGTTAACTTAGTGGGTTCCGGGAATTATAACCTGTTTTATTTTAAGTCCCGTTAACTCGGGCATTTTTATGTACTTTGTTTTCTCAAAGTATTTATCATCTTTCCAATTAATATTAGGTTTATTTATTTAAATTCCTAATATTTACCGGGTTAATTTTTACCACTAACGGTATTTTACCCATCTTTACTATTATTGTGGTTTGATTACCAAACCCGTTTTTGGGGCGTTACAAGTCTACCCCCTTAAAGAGGTTTCGTCCCCGAAACCTTTCTTACATATTTCCTTAGGTTCAACTCTACGGACTTAGTTTCAGCAACTACCAATGCTCGCATATAATAATCTTACCAAAAGTATGGTAATGTGTTCTTCGTTTTAAGGTGTATGCGCCTCTCACGTGTAAGGCCATTACTTTCAGCTTGTATTTCTTATTTTGGTCACTTGTTTGACCGAGTTGTCATCAGATCACTCGGTTATATTTATTTTCAACATGCTTACTTCAAGCTAATCTTATATTGACAAGTGCTTTGTATAAGTCGTAACACTAATCTGACTTTAAAAGGTTTTTACCGGCTAGACTGATTAGTCGCCGTCACTTTATTCCCCGTCATTTGGGTATATCTTATTGCCAACCCGGCCCTTTTACATGTTTTCTGATTTTCATAACTCGTAACTCACGTTACGACTTGATTGTATTCTATATCACTTTTGTGACCGTGATTATATCACGTTTTGTTTAAGTTTATGTCGACTTTTATTATCGAAAATCTTTCCTTCGAATGTATCGCCTTGCAACTATGGGTGTTAAGATCTATATTCCTTGATATTAATCATTTCCCGAATTCATTTCATAATATTCATATCTGTTAAAGTGTTGTTTCTTACTAATACTGAACTTTAGTTTAACGCTTTTCTCTTTAACTTATGTCAATTCCAAGGAATTTACGTCCAAGGATTTATCCCCTTCCGTTGTCATTTCGGTAATGACTTCCTCCACTTTTGTGACGTAACACAATTTAAATAATTGTGAATTCTTTTGTCATTTTTGCCCGTTTAAAGGTCTTAGTGAAATTCTTCACTTTTGTCAACCAGAACCTTCACAATCTCTTCGCTTTTAATCCATTTAATTAACTTAGCGAAACCCATCGCTTTTATACGAACTTTATCTCCCGTTATTATTTTACGCGGGAAGTTACAACCAGTTTTCGTGTTCTATACTATTTGAACAGTACGTTCTTTCGCTTAGCCTCGTAGACTATTTCTTTATATTTTCACCTTTTTACCATATTAAGGTGAAACTCCCAATAATTCGTTTCTTTCTATTTGCGACCCGAAGGTCTTTTTGGTCCCGTATACCTTAACCTTATTTATAATTTCGTAGGTTATGATAATCCTGTAGATCATCTTTTATTCAAGTCTTTATTCAAAGGTATATACACCTATATATGTATATGGCGTTAAGGTACCCCTTTTTTATGTTCAAAACCATTTATTTTCGTCTTGGTATTTCCTTTGACCTTGACCGTAGTCTAAGGCTACATTTGTTTTCTTCCAGACAAATTTTCTGACTTTATGACTTCTCACGTCATTTATGTGTCGGTTCATCTTATGCTCCCCATTATCCAGTTTACATATATTCGTATTTGATTATGTCCCATTACCGGGCTCATTATTCTTTTGCTTTTAACACTACCGTTATTCCGCTTGCGCTTACTCATGTCATCTGGCATTATATGAAATTTTATCATTTATGGATGTCAAATTTCATTCTTGGTTCGACCCATTCAACTTTAAAATAGTTGAACATAATTTATCAAAATTTCTATTTACATCATCTTGTCGTCTTTTAGTCGTGATTCAAAACCCGAGTCTTTTAACTTTCCATCTGAGTTCCCGTTTCTCGGTTTACACATGTGTTTGAATCCTTACCCATCAACCGGGTGTTTTACCGAAGTCATTATTATTGCAACCCTCCCGGTATGCATTAAGACTTCGTTTCACTTTTATATTCCGACTTTGTCCTCAAGTTTGACGTTTTGCAAAAACGGCCCGTTAAGAGACTTATTTGCATTCTTCGGGTTCGAGTGTAAGTACACCCCCTCCCAATGCATATCTTAATCATTTTACATGTTTGCATTCTCCGGGTTCGAGTGTAAGTACACCCCCTCCCAATGCATATCTTAATCATTTTTACATGTTTGCATCCTCCGGGTTCGAGCGTAAATACACCCCCTCCCAATGCATATCTTAATCATTTTACATGAATCTTTGTCCCTTCACTCGGGTTCATTATCCTAATGTAATACGCTTCCGTCACCCGGCTGTGCGTTTACATTATTATCAATTATTTTGCTTATTTGATTCATTTGGCTACTTTTTAATTTGTCCCACTCACCCCCGTCCTTACTACATCGCATGTAAGCATGTCCATTATAAAAAGTTCATGGTACCACGTGCTCACCACTTACTTGGCCAGAGTAAGCGATCAATACCTGGTATACATGACCCTTTTTATAATTTTCACATTACACCCCATGTAAGTAATGCCTCTATTTGTTTCTCTTGGAAACAATATCTCGGATAGATTTTCTATTCGTGTTTTTCCAAGTTTTTAATCTACATATGCAACTTTCAATCTCTACGTATTTGTTGTATATTACTATTTGTGCAATTAAATTTAAAGTGTGCACCTGGTAATGTTTGCCCTAACGGGCTTCTCTTGCCATTAACCTTGTTCGCGATCGCTACGGGGTTTAGGTCCTTGATGAGCATACTTTTTGGACCGTTCCTCTGTCAAATTCGCGATTTGTTAAACTCTCGTTATCTTCATATGCGAGTGTCCTTCAACTAAAACATTTACAACAGTTAGTAATTTCGACATTAATAGATGCCCGTACTATAATACAAGGCTTTTCTACTATACGCATCAACGCGTGTAATTTCGTTAACTATATCTACTCTATATCATTTTTATTGGTGTAACGTGTATTACACGATAACCATATGTGTTATTCTCAACACGTTAATTATTCTAACCCATTGATATACATGTACTTACCGGATTTGTGATCAAGCCTCGAACCGAACACTTTATTCTTTTAACCTTGAGCTCTGATTACCAACTAGTAACACCCTTGCTTGTTTTATACAATATTTTATATAAGTTTCGTATAAATACATGTTTATACGATTACACATACGTATGACAATATGGGGTTACTAAAAATTTTACAATTTAAAAAAAAAATAGTACAACATAATGTAATTGAGTTCTTTGTTTAAAAGTTACGACGTAACGCAGTGCGGAAGCTTTAATCTCGTGTGTTCGGTTCTTCTTCGAGCTTGATCTTCAACCGGGCACTCTTGGTTATCACCTATAATCAAAACCAACTTAAAAGTTAGCTTTGATAGTTAAATAACAAGTTTAAACAAGTTATATGGGTCAAACAACAAAAATTAAACAATTTTCGGAATCAGGAGGGGCTAGACGCTACGCCTAGGGGCTAGACGCTACACCTAGCCCCTTTTTTGACAGCAAGTTGCTTAATTGCTGCTGCATTTGCCCAGCTCCATTTTCGATCGAAATTCTAACTTCAAAGCTTCATAACTTTTGATCTAGATGTCCGTTTTACGCGATTCTTTTTCCTGCGCGTTCGTAATTTAATTCTCCATCTCATGGAGTAAAGACCCGACATCTGAATTCTCAAAATTTTAGATTCCAAGCTCTCGGCTTGAAATTCAATTATGACACTTTTTGACCCGTTTAGAGCGAATTAAGTACATTTAAGCATCAAACTCTCTCTTCTCTTTCTACACTTCATATTCTCATTTTTAAATAGCCTCTTATATTCCACCACAACAATTTTTGTGGTGTATTTAACATAATGGACCGCTATCCTAATTTTTACCCTTATGATAGTCATTTTACGTGATTGACCCGTTCATATGCATTTGACCCCCAAGGTTGATGCCTACAACTCTTACATGTGTCTAAGAGTTACACAATGATAATACAAGTATCTAAACGACTTCTAAGGGTCGTTTGCCCGATTTACCTATCAAGGGCATTTTCGTTAAATTATTTCCTCCTTTTACGACATAGGTCCTCTTGCTAAGGTATTTGACCAACATTGCATTTTTAACTATAAATCTATATATATACGTACCTGGCTCGAGTCAACATATAGACCCGTTTTATACCTCGCGTTAATTAACCAATATTCTTTGGCGTCGCAATTATCCAAATTGCTATTCGCTCCTGATAACATACGACTTCACAACCACATTAGTCGATATTGTTAAATGGTGTTATCATCACCATTTGACCCGTTTGGACTATAAGACCAAACATTTACATAAATTAGAATAAAAGCATGGTTTTAAATTTCCAAATTCACCCATTTGCCCCATTTACCATAAACCATGGTTTTTATCATTTATACTTGTTCCGACTTGTATGAATCGTGTCGGAACCCTTATTTCGGATATTACATCATTCGCATTTATAGTTTATAAAATAAACACGTGTGCTACAAAAATGGTGTAATTTTTACTTACCTTGCATCCATGCCACACTTTCCTTTCTGTACTTGCTCCGTTTGACCTGCTTCATCCACAAGCTTCCACCTAGCTTGTTTGGCGTCAAACTATCATCATATTTCGTAAGATGGTTAGTTTAGTCGTTGTCAATCATGACTATTACATCTTACGTATTTTCTATCAAAATTATCATTCGATCTTATTTATGGTCGGTTTGACTTTTTAAAAGTCAAATCACCAATTAACACATATGATTGCACTATCAAGTTCACAAGACTCAATTAGGCACATTATCAACACTTAGTGAGCATCATCTTTTGAGACGCCAAATTAGCTAACATGTCATCCAATTCATACCTCAAGTAATAATAAATCAACATGTAATTTCAGTTATTATAAGCATATACACACTTTGACCATCATAATCATGGCTTTAACTCTTATGTCAAGACCCACTTCTAATCACTTATGAACTCTTAACAAAATCCCCTAATTTGTTCAAGTAGTTCATTCATATGAGTTAGTATGATGTTTATAAACACCAATACAACATCAATTTCGTCAAATCAACAAAACCCACTTAGCTCATATTTGATTAGTTGACTAATCACTAGTTTATGGCACAATTCTACAGGTTCACATCTAGGGTTTGTTCCTAGACTTATACTCACATCAATATCACTATAACATTCAACATTCATACACGAATTTCATTCATGCATGTTTATCACAAATTCGAAATATCACCAAACATCAAAATTCAACATACCTTGTGATCCCCAAAGCTTGGTGATCACGATTTTATTAAAATCCCCAATTTTCCGGCTCGATTTCTCTTTGATTTTGTTGAATTTTTTAGTGTTTAGGGTTCTTGAAGAGAACCCCCTTCTCTTCTCCTGTGGACATCGACCAACACACCTTGTGTTTGTGTGTTTTGGTTTTTGTTTTGTTTTTAATTATAAACTTCATTCACATACTGCCCATTTTAATCCCTCTTTGTTTAAAGGTTTTATAAATGGGTCAATTTTTACGAGTTCCTTCCTTGTTTTACTAAACAATAACTAACTAGGTTAATTATTCCTAGTTAACTTAGTGGGTTCCGGGAGTTATAACCTGTTTTATTTTAAGTCCCGTTAACTCAGGCATTTTTATGTACTTTATTTTCTCAAAATATTTATCCTCTTTCCAATTAATATTAGGTTTATTTATTTAAATTCCTAATATTTACCGGGTTAATTTTTACCACTAACGGTATTTTACCCGTCTTTACTATTAACTTGGTTTGATTACCAAACCCGTTTTTTGGGTGTTACAGTTTAACATTTGGTAAAGTTCCAGAATGTTCGATATCATATGAATCAGCAGACTTTTGCAGTTTGACGCAAATAGTCCCTGCGATCGAAAAAACTTGATTTCGACACACCAAACCATCCAAAACTTATTTCTAAGTTATCTAAAGGTTATTTAAGGTATGTTAAGCCCATGTCACTGTTCCGGAGTGTTTGTCGCGTTAAACTGATTACGTTTATGCATCAGTTCACGTATAACTTTTTAGAAAGCGATTTAGAGCTCGAAATCGAACAAGAATTGACATGTGCAAATGTTACACATATTTATACAAATCCCAAGTATGAAACACAATATTTCATTGATTTGGTATTTTTTTGATGGTCGTAGAGACACAGATGTCACAGTCTCCCCTACTTAAGGAAATTTCGTCCCAAAATTTATTTAGAGGAAACTTGTGAGAGCTCGAAACATGAAGTCGAAAAGATAAAACAACATTGGTTAGGGTTCTGAACTTCTAGTAACTTTATATAACATCATGCTTGCAATGTAAGAGGGACACTTATATACAAGTATATGAAGCACCATTGGTGCGTCCACCGTACCTCCATTGCATTGTTCATGTTTCCTTATTGTTGCCACTATCGGTTCTTACACATGATAAATCTGACAATGGTTTTCGTGCACTGAATTTCATAATTATGTATGCATCCATAATTACGTAGTTCCTTACATAGTTCACACAGTGCATTTTATAATGTGTGGGGGAAGAAAAAGAATGAACGAACCTGTGATGATTGTGACTAGACCACCCTAGGGTCCTTTTAATTAAATCAATAAATGATCTCTTTAAATAGACCACTAAGAAGTCTTTTCAGTTATATCATCACATGCCATTCTTAACCAGATTCTGAATCAATCTTTTTAACTAGACCACCCAAAGGGTCTCTTTTGAATTATGGAATGGTACTATATAATCCAAGGGTCTTAACTATTACGTAGAAGCCCATTTAGGATTTAAGGTAGTACCTTTGGATATCCTACCATGAATCCCTCATATGGAGATATGGAAGATTCTACGAGGATTTGGATAACGAATATTCAGATTACACAAAAACACAAAACATAAAAGAAAACACATAATCACATAATTGTTTATCTTGATCTTCAATTCGTTATCATTTTGTTAATTTGTTTGTTAATTTGCACACGAGTATTTAAAGCACACCAGGAATCCAATCCATGGATTTCATTTGGCACTTTAAACATTTTCAAGAATCTAACTATGAAGATAGGAAGATCTTAATGGGAATTCGGCTTTGTCCTTATTGAATCGTAATGTACGTACTAAGGCATAGAAAGAATTCAATTAAGGATTCCGATTTGAGTGATAATCATCCACAAGGATCTAATTGTGAGGATAAGAAGATCCTATATGGATTTTTGGAATTTGAATAGCAGGAGATGCTTCGAAATCTTGCACTAGACGTGCTTAAGTTAAAACACGAGGTAGAATGTCTATGAAGTTGAGGCGCTAGATATGCCAAGGCGACATATGAAGCAGAATTTGGAGGTTGGGTACTATGTATGTTAAGTCAATTATACGAGCAGAGTGTTTTTCGAAAACTATGCATGGGGTTCTTTAGAAATGTGTTTAATGTTTTTGAAACCTTACGTAATACTTTTGAAATCATATGGTAGATGTATTAGGTAAATATGTTTATAAATTGTTTTAAAATCATGTGAGATGAATTTTGTAATCATGTATAAGGTTTTTGAAAACATGGATGATGCTTTTAAAATCATGCACTTGATATATTATGTTAAAAATGTTTTCAAACTATATGAAATGTTTGGAAATCATGAAGGTTGTTTTTGAAAAACGTATACTATATATATATTGTTGTAAAAACTAGAATGTAATGATATGGGTATGCGATCGAAAAATACCCTTAGTTATCTAACCAAGGATTTAAAGTGACATTTCGAGTAATCGTCTAAGATTGTACTTCGTTTCTTAGAATGAAACGAGTACTCAGAATTTTTTAGGAAATCATGAGCGATCACGAGAATGGGAGAACTACAAGAGTAGTTTGTTAAAGAACATAATTCTTTGGTGTAGGTATCGTAGGGGTATGCCATACACACATGTAACTACACTTGTACATCAGAATTGTGAACAACCATTTATTTATAAACCAAACAGATTGTTTCCGAGTTCAAGAAAAACAAAAGAAACAAAGGCATAAGATTCGAATTATTCAAAGCAGCAGCATCTTCTATTCAGCCAAATGCTTATCCGTGGGTCAGATTTGCATTGACAAACTTTGGTCATTTTTTCCTGAAATGACTCGTCTCGCCATAGAAGTAGCAAGTACCAGGAGGAAAATGACCTTGTGCTGGATCTACTTGAAATTGAATAGGGTTCTGAATAGCTTCGTTTAGCACAGTGACTGAACGACAAACTGTTGGGATTGAACCCTACCAGAGGAAAAGATAATTAAAGCCAAAACTGGATCAGAGCAGTGGATCCAGAATAAGCAGATGTTACATACAAGTCTCTCCCCTTGAAAGTGATTTCAACATCTGCTGACCACCTATCTACTGATCGTGCAAACTGCTGACCACCAAACTGCTGATCAAGTAAAGGCCTGATGAAAGACTAAAGCTCTACTGTTCAATCTACTGCCTTGAGTCAAGCACTGCTGATCCGGACAAGTACTGCTGGGTTCACAGCAGTGGAAGGATGCAGCAGTTATTGAGATGTCTTTTATGTAATGAAATGTAATAGCAATAGTTAGTATAGCAGTGTTTGTATTGATCAGATGTTAGAGTTTGTTAGGAGGATAGATGTCACTTTGATGGTGACGTCAGCTAAGATGCTCAGTGGTTTGCTAGTGCCTATAAATAGAACAGTGCTCTGTACTGTTCTATTAGCTCTTTGCAAAATCGTCTTCTCTGCACGAACAAACACTGAGCTCTGGCTGAGGGGGAGTTTATATTAAGCATTGCATTGTAATCGTTGTTGAAATTAAATTCAATCTTTCGGTTCTTTGTGAAAAGTGTTTGATCAAACAATACTCTCGTTTGATTGTATGCAAAGTTTGTTTCCATCCTAATTCCGCTGCACAACTCATCCATCTTCATTCTAATTCAAACGAAAAATACAATCAAAACCAAACTCAGATCCAACAATTGGTATCACAGCTAGGACAGTCAAATTTGATTTAACAATCATTTTGACGTAAATAGTTCAGCTCATAAAAGTTGATACTGATAGTTTGTTCGTTTTTGTAGAAAAACAGAGCAAGGTTTAATCACCATCAAAGTTGATTAATCACTGTCTGTAAAACAACCAGGATGACGTCACAATCACAAGATGATAAGAATAACATTGGCTCACTTTTTAAACCACCCATGCTTAAGCGTAATGAATACAACATCTGGGAGAGAAGGATGGGTCACATCCTTGCTCAACAGAACACTGGATGTTGGAGGTCTGTTGTTTTTGGTCCCCATGTTCCTATGGTGCTAAGTGCTGAGGACGCAAAGAAGTTCGTTCCTAAACCAACTGAAAACTATACTGAAACTGATTTTCAAAAGTTCGAACTCGATGCCAAAGCATTTAGCATCATAGCATCCGCATTACCCAATGAGATCTATGCTGGACTGTTACACTGTAACAGTGCCAAAGAGCTATGGGATGCGTTGAAGGAACAGTTTGGGGGGACAGAAGAAGTCATTGAGAACAATAGGGAAATTCTGAATCAGCAGTATGAAACATTTTGCCACATCAAGGGTGAATCACTGACTCAGCAATTTGAGCGATTCAGTTGTCTCATTAGTGAACTAAGGCTTGTTAAAGTAACTTTTCCAAACTCAACTCAAAATAGCAGGTTCCTTAGGTCACTACCATAAAAATGGGACACCATAGCCTTTGTCACTAGAAACTCTGCTGAGTTCAAAGATCTGACCCTGACCCAACTTCATGGCAGACTCCTGACCTATGAAAGGGAGTTGAACCAGAAAAAGAAGTTGCAAGAGTCTGGAAAAGTTGCTGATCATTATTCATTCGGTAGCACAGCTCTTTTTGGTCAGGAAGAATCTAGTAGCAGTGGTAAGGATCAGGGTTATGATCACTTCATTGATATAACTGCTGGTGGAAATTTTAACAACCCTGATCCTCACTCTGAAATTATGCTTTTACTGCAAACTGTGAAAACCAGATGTCAGATAATTTGTGCTTTGAACTCAATGATTTACAACATTTTGATCCCACTGACTTAGAAGAGATGGACATTTTGCATCAGTTGGCTTTGCTTAGTGTAAGAACAAGCAAATTCTACAAAAGAACAGGGAGAAAATTCCCAGGGTTACATGGGAATTTAAGGGTGGGGTTGGATAAATCAAAAATCAAGTGTTACAAGTGCAATAGGCTAGGTCATTTTGCTAGGGAATGCAGGAGTCAAACTACTGGTCCTATAATCACTCATCCCAGCTCAAACCCTAGACCACAAAATCAAAGCACTGTGCACTATACCCAATATACCCCTGCAGCTCATGTTAACACTGCTCACTATGCTGCTGCCCCCATGCCTGTGCATTATTTCCAAACCACTGTTCCACAAATTCAGTACGTTCAAACCCCTGTCCCTCAGGCACAAGTGCAAACTGTTGCACCTCAAACACCTGCTCCAACAGCAGTACAACCAGATCAGCAAAGCTTCTTCACTCAAGGCTTTGTTGACTGGAGCAGTATGCCTGATGAGCTTGGTGATGAAAATTTTGCACTCTATGCCTTTAATGAACCTTCTAATGATGAATTTTTTTTGATGGCATTAGAGTCAATACCAGAGGGGATTAAAACTGAAGGTGAACAACTAAGTGCTGAAACAGTGGATGAGGTGACTGAAGAAGTGGTTACTGCTGTGGCTGGTAAACTACTGCTGGGAGAAAGTTTAGGAACTCTGATTGAACCACTGACAGATCCATGGTCCGAAGAGGATAAAGAAGAAAAGGTAGAGAAGAAAGCAGGTGAGAAAGAAGTAAGAGCTGATGATGAAGAAAATCATCAATGTGATTGTGCAATGATGGCTGCTGCCAAGGTATCTCCTCAAGTTCTTGAAAAACTGTGTTCTGACAATTGCATTATTGCTTTTGCTAACATCAAAGAGGTAAATGAAAACCTTCGGGATAAAATATTAACTGATGAAGTCAATTTTGAAAGATCTTTAAAAGAACTTAAAAACAAATTGACTGAAAAGGAAAAAGAGATCAGCAGTCTGAAAGAAGAACAGAGCATAACCAAAACCCAACTCCAAACTATGGTAGAAAAATACCAAGTTTGCAAAAAGGAGTTGGAGTCCACCCAGATCACCTGTGAAAAATGGGTGGAGTCATGCAAGGGGTATGAGGTTATGCTTGAAAAACAGATTAAAAGCAATGTGAAATTTGGTGTTGGTTATAGAAAACATGATGATGAAAACACTGCTTTTGAAAAATCTGTTCAAACCACTGATGTAACAACTGAGTTCATCCCCACAAACAAGAATGGCCAAGAAGTGAAAATCACTGACAAACTTGGTAACAAAATCACACTTGACAGACCAATGGGATCCTCTACTTTTGAGGAGATTGAGAAATACCAGTTTAAACCCACATGGTCTGATGAGTGTGATATTCTTGAAAATTTCAAGCCCATGGACTTTACAACCACTGATGGTGTTAAAGCTCCAAAAGCTAAAATCATCCCTCTCAAGGACATCCCAACAGAGGTTAAAGACTCTGTTGCAAAGGAGTCCAAAAAGAGAAAGAAGAAATGTTAGTCCCGAAAAACCCGTGACATCACTCGACGGTTCGATCGAATGCGGAAAGTAAGATCAAACCGACAAGAACAAAAAGAAATTTTTATTAAAGAACTTAGTGCCGCTGCTTAGATCACACACAGTCTCGAAGACTGTCTGGTACGATCTTCGAGAACCTTGCACACAATCCCTAGCATTGTCTGGTACAAGGCTCTCTATTTGGGGCTACATTGTTACACAATATGAGAGATCTACTACTAATATTCTAATCATGACTATATATAGGATCCTCTACCCCATTGGCCCACATGGCCTAGCCCAAGCCCAAGACATAATTTAAAACCAAATAATCATAAAAGACCGTAATAAAGATAAGCGTAAAACTCTGGACCTAACAATCTCCCTCTAGTTTTATGCTCTATTTATTACGGTTTAGATGATCTCCAACATTGGGTCTTCTCTTTTAGTGGCCCAGCAGTGAACAAGCCCATCAACATATCTCGGATGATGTCGGATAAGCTATGATAATAATGAATGATGTCGGACAAATGACGAAGGTCTCGGATGATGTCGGATACAGGACCGAAGAATGATATGAACTTGTTACTAACAAGAACACACGGATTCAAGTGATCCGTCTAGTATTCAAGTCGCATAAAAAAAATAATTAACCATCTGTTTTCAAAGAAATAATTCACCAGCTTTTCTCAATGTGGGCCCAATAATAATCCTCACACATGAAAATAATGATCTGGCAATTCAAAAAGGTAGGCCCAAGTCACCACTTAGCCAATAGTGGCCTAATATGAGGATCCAGCCAGCCGCCATCACCATATTATTTGCAATTATCAGTGGACCAAAGGAATAATTAGTGGACATTACGTAGGATCCATGTGTTCCAAATAAGAAAAAATGATGAAATCACTCATTGGACCATCATTCGGCCCAAACATCATATAGCCCATATGCAAAAGCTTATGCGAAACCCTAGCTTCAATCTTTTCACAGCCGACAACAAGCAAGTGTTCCAATCTTGACCGTCGATCAGCTCCATCATCCAGCGATGTAGCTTTTCTAGGGTTTTTGACAAGATATTCTGTGCAGCAGCCATAGAATGTTCTCAACATTCTTTGCTGATGCTGCTGTGACATCATCGTCTTGAACATCGTTCCTCAGTCGTCATCTCCGATACTCACCGCATTCTCCGGCGACGACCTGAAACATTCTTCTCCGATCACCTTGTGTTTCAGCCGTTGTTCACTATTATCATCCTCCTTCGTCATCTCTCGTCGTCAATCATCATAAAACCTTCATAATCTCTGACGTGACCTCTGGTTTTCAGACAACCACCGCCGTACATCACCAACCTGCAACTTCTTCTTTCTTATTATCACATAACCAGCCACCCATCATCAGTCATTAAACACCATGCTCCGCCATACGCAACCTGATTACCACCCTTTCACGAGATACGAACAAAAACACAGAGAAGAACACATGAATCTAAAACAATAACAGAGAACTCGACAAGAATCCGACCATTGGAACCATAAACAAACTCGCCGAAACTCTCAGCTTGCTCTAGTCCTCACTCTTCTCAACTCTCTTTCTACAAAACACACACCACCACCGTAATACTCATAAGCTCCGACGATCAAGTGAACCTCGGACGAGAAAGAGAACCGGTAAAATCGCACCGGTATCCAACCAGGTCTCTAAAACATCAAAACCCATTGAAGTTAGCATCAAACGAGAACCAAACGTGAATACAACTTCTTGATTTGAACGATAACTAGAAATAATCACTATGACAACCCCAACTGTGTAAATCATTTTCGATAATCCTTTCTTCAACCGGCAATAAACTGATTCGCCGGAATAAGAGAAACAAGCTGAAAACTTACAGAACTGTGGATGAATACCAGATCTTATGAATCGAGATCTCTTCCTTTACGAACACACATCCCCGACACTATGCAACGCGTCTTCTTGTTCTTCGAGTGATATCAAAACCGAGCCTTTGAAAGACTTCAATGGCTCTGATACCACTTGTTAGTCCCGAAAAACCCGTGATATCACTCGATGGTTCGATCAAACGCGGAATGTAAGATCAAACCAAAAGAACAAAAAGAAAATATTCATTACAGCACCAAGTGAGGGGGAGCCATCTGGAATAGCTTCCAGAAGTTTTTCAAATTTGCAAACTAATCTACAAGCTCCTGCAATAGCAATTCCGCAACGTGTTCAGAGAAGTCACCCAATCACAAATATCATCGGCCCAGTATCTGCTGGTGTTCAAACCCGCAGCAAATCTGGAGACATCAACACGTGCTTGTATTCTTGTTTCATATCACAGATTGAGCCTAAAAATATTAATGTTGCCTTGCAGGAACCTGGATGGGTCGATGCAATGCATGAAGAACTCAATCAGTTCGAACGGCTTGGAGTATGGAAACTAGAGAAGCTGCCCCAAGGAAAAAAGGCCCTTGGCACACGATGGGTATTTCGTAACAAGCAAGATGATTCGGGTGTGATCATGAGAAATAAGGCCAGATTAGTTGTCCAAGGTTTCAGTCAGGTTGAAGGTCTAGATTATGATGAAGTGTATGCCCCAGTCGCTCGTCTAGAAGCCATTCGTATCTTCTTGGCATACGCATCCTTTATAGGATTTATGGTCTATCAAATGGATGTTAAGACGGCATTTCTGTATGGAAAAGTCAAGGAAGAGATCTATGTCGCTCAACCGCCGGGCTTCCTTGATAAAGAAAAGGAAGGGTATGCTTACAAGTTAGACAAGGCTTTGTATGGTTTGCATCAAGCACCTCGTGCATGGTATGCGACTCTAACAGAACATTTGCTCGCTCATGGATACACTCGAGGAATGATCGATCAGACATTATTCATCAAGCGTGTTGACAAGGATATTATTCTTGTGCAAATATACGTTGACGACATCATTTTCGGGTCGACCAATGATGATCTTTGCAGGGAATTTGAAGAAGTCATGAAGAAAAAATTTGAAATGAGCTCCATAGGAGAGATGACGATGTTTTTGGGTCTGCAAGTCCGTCAAAACAATCAAGGAATACTTATTCATCAAAGTAAATATGTAACTGACGTCCTTGCTAAGTTCAGCATGACAGACTCAAAGCCGAGTGAGTCCCCAATTGCAGAAATACCATTGCTAACTGAGGATCCAGAAGGAAGTCCTGTCAACCAGACACTGTATCGCTCAATGATCGGATCACTAATGTATCTGACTGCAAGTCGGCCAGACATTCTGTATGCCGTGTGTCAGTGTGCTCGTTATCAGGCAAATCCTAAACTCATTCATTTAACTGCTGTTAAAAGAATTTTCAGATATTTGAAGGGAGCTCCCAAACTCGGACTCTGGTATCCCAGAGATTCGAACTTTGATGTGTTTGCCTTTTCAGATAGCAATTTTGGAGGAGCTGACAGGGATAGGAAGTCCACATCAGCTGGATGTCAGTTCTTGGGAGAAAGGCTCATATCTTGGCAATGCAAGAAGCAGCAGACAGTATCTCTTTCCACAGCGGAAGCAGAATACGTTGCAGCATCTGCATGCTGCTCCCAAGTTCTCTGGATGCAGCATCAATTGGAAGACTACGGTTTGACTTATCTTGACACAACCATTTATTGTGATAACGATGCCGCCATCCAGATCACTAAAAACCCTGTTTTTCACTCCAAAACCAAGCACATTGACATTAAAATTCATTTCATAAGAGATTGTTTTGACAGAGGTCTTATTAAACTTGAACAGATCCATAGTGATGCTAACACAGCGGATTTTTTACCAAACCTGTCAGCATCTCTAGGTTCAATGTGCTTGTAGACCTCTTGAAAATGATTCGCTTCACCGACTGAGCAGTGTTATCAAAAAAAAAAAAAAAACTCTTGTAAATAATAATAAGGGTTTTTATGTGTTTCCATCTGGTAAATTTGAGCTTAAAGTACGTTACTTTTGCACAAATTTAGGGGGAGAAAAGTTGCTGGGAAATGAAATGAATTTTCGTGTTAAAGAACTTGATTAACACACGTAAGGTTTCAATGTTAAACAGGTTCGGCTCCACTGCGATGTGTTGATAGGTCTGCCGCTCGAAAAGCAAAAGAAGCAAAAGTGATACAAACATAACGGACTGGACATCTCGTGGGTAACAGACCAACGGTGTATGATTTCATGGTCTTAAATCCTGCGTTGATAGATAGCCAACATCTGAAGTTTCGGGTCTTTATGCTGATGTTTCATCCGGGATATCAGGGCTGTCCCTCTGCTGTACGAAAGTACTGACCTGGATACAGCCAGGATATCCTTCTAAAAAGAGCCCTTGTCAGATCTTCCTTGGTCTCTCTGCTGTACGGAAGTACTGACCTGTTCACCAGGAAGTCCGACATAAAAAAAAAGGGCCATCGTCAGATCTTCCTTGGTCTCTCTGCTGTACGGAAGTACTGACCTGTTCACCAGGAAGACGGCCGTTGAATAATAAATTTTAATAAAAGGATGATCCCAGTATACTCACCTGCTACGATGAACCGTTGTGCTTACCTTGATCGCGGGGGTATGCCTTGGAATGGGACACACAAATGTCTTAGTATAAATATACCTAAATCGTATCACAAAGCAAAAGTTGAAGTTCGAGCGGTGGATTTAGGAGGACAAACATATCAACAATTGCGTGGACCAGCCCAAGTAAACGAAGAGCTGAAAAGTGTTCCTTAATCAGCTCAAGAACGATTTGATCCCGTAACAATCTTCCCAAAAGTATCCTTGCGTTGGTAACTTGTGCATATTATTATAGTTAATTTTATTATTATTATTATTATTATTATTATTATTATTATTATTATTGTTGTTGTTGTTTTTTTAATATTTTAACTGCTGCTCAGTGAGGTGTTGCGTTGATTTTAAAAAGGGGGTGTTTTGCTATTCTTGAAAAGGTTAAATAAAATAATATTAAAATGGATAAGTCTGGATGGCCCACTGGTCGAAATGGGCCCATCATTACGAACAATCCGAAATGGGTCTGGCCCAAAAACATACCGGAGTATTTAATGTTGAAAAGGACAAGAATCCGCATTCTCATTGCGGACCATTACGGATTCATCTGAATTCTCTCTCAAGGATCTTCATTACGGATTGATTAAGGATTGATTACGGACTGATTACGGATATTAGGTATTGCATTCCGGATCATCATTTGGCATTACGGATGATGCCAGATCATTCCGGACAAGGAATCAATCATCACGGATGATTCCGAATGATTCCGGATGATTCCGGACTGAGAAGGTTCATTACGGACGACTTCGGACGGATTTCCATTCCGGGTGAAGAAGCTCATTCGAAATGAACCCCAATTTGTGACCCCTTTGACCGTTTGACCTACTTGTCTGAACTTATTGAACTGTTTTTGGATTGTTCACTTGAAAAGGGTTACTTATGTTTGAATTTTCAACGAATTGACTTTGTCAATGCGTCGTTAACTCAAATTATAAGCAACACCTTCAATATCATCTAACAGCTATTTGTGAAGTGCAGAAAATGGCAGGTGCAATGCTGAAAGAAGGAAATCAACGGCAATTGGAGGTGAATGTTTTCCACAATCAAGCAGGCTATCTATCAAATCCTCCAGCAGATCAAGCAGAGTTATTTGGATCACTTATCAGGGGTCTGAACAACTGTCCTCTTACACACGCTTTAAGAACAAACCCATTGATCTGCAGCAACTGCATCAACACTTTCTGGAATACTGCAAAGATCGAAAGGCAAGGTGCAGGGTTCATCGAAGCTACTGTTCAGAAGACAAAGATCATCATATCTGAAGCCATAATTCGAGAAGTATTAAGACTAGGAGATCAGCCGGATCATCCTACGTTGTACGATCAAGCACGAGTTCAAACTGCTTTAAGAAGAATGGGCTATGAAGGGAAATATCCTACTGTGCTGAAGAAGCTATTTCCATCTTACTGGAGAATGTTAGTTCATTTTTTCCTCCAGTGTATTGCTGAAAACAAGGGTGGATGGGATTAATTGAACAAAACGCAGACTTCAGCAGTTGTTGCCCTTGTGAATGAATGGGACTACAACTTCTCAGCATTCATCTTTGATAACATGAAAAAGATGCTGGAAGATCCAAAGAAGAAGATATTCATGTTATACCCAAGGTTCATACAGATGATTCTTGATGAGAAATACCCAGCATTGGTTAAGGGGCTAAACTACATCAACTTGAAGCCGATGGGGCCAGGATGCTTTGAGAATGCATGCAGAAACAAACGAACCAAATATCAAAATTTTGAAGGACTATATGCTCTTGAGAAACATGGGAGGTTTGCTGATAATGTTCAAGGAGCTCACGTTGCACCAGCTCCTCCTGTCATTCCTGCTGCTCCAGTTCCGCCTCCAGTAAATGCACAAATAGCGGAAGAGCATGATGTGCAATTGTTGCAACAAGCACAACAGGCAGGTGATGATGAAGAAGAGGTTCTGGAGGTTGATACTGAATCTGACACAGACTCTAGTGAAGAGACAGATTTCGAAGGTGAAGCAGAGATAGTGACATCTGACGAAGAAGAGGATACTGTTCGCGAGCCTGTGCCAATGACCGCTGATAATCTTGCAGCTTTGATTCGTAGTTTACAGGGTGGTGATGGAGACCCTCCATCCATTTCCGCTCATGATATTCAAGAAACAGCTGATGCGACTGAAGAACCAGCTCAAAAGAAGCAGAAGACCGACAATGCACCTGATAACACTCCTTCTGGGCCCGCGACTATCTCTGAGCCCACTCCTACAGTTGACCCTCAACCTGATCCACAATCTACTAATGCATCAAAGAAAACAGACCTGGAGGACACAGACTTGTACAATTTCAACTTCGACTTCGAATCCACCCCCTCTCAGCCAGGCAGTTCAAGTGGTGGTGTTCAGTTTGAAGCAGGAAGCTCAAGCGGGGCGCATTTAACTGAGCATGATGAAGCTGCATTCCGATATGCAAGCGAGAAAAGACAAGTCTATGAAAGCGACAGTGATGAAGAAGAGTATGTTAAAAGATTGAAAAGGCGTGTAGTGATATTGGAGCAAGACGGAGAACTGAAAAGTGCTCAGATTGTTTCTCTACAACAAGACGCTGCATTAAAAGAAGCCCAGATCTCCTCTCTACAATCTCAGCTCACAAGCAGAGATCTTACTATAGATCAATTACAAGGAGATGTAGGGATGTTGATGTCAACTGTCTATGATCTTAAGGTGAAGCTTGAAAAGAAGTTTGGAAATGAATTTGTTGATAAAGAGGATGAGCAGTTCTATGTTGGAAGACCTGAGCAGACACAAGAACAAAGAGCAGCAGCTCATGCAGCAGCTGAAGCTGAACGAGTAGCTACCTTAGAAGCTTATCTGGCAGCAAAACCAAAGAAGTTGAGCAGCAAGACCAAAAAGAGACGAGAACAAAGACAGTTAGAGAAATAGCAGGAGAGGCAAAGAAAGAAACAACTGCTGGTTATGAAAAATCAAGACATGAATCCTCTAGATGAAAACTTTCAGCTAAAGGATCCCACGACAAGGCCAGACAGACTTGTGATGGAACTTGGATCTACTTATTACGATGAAGTGGGAAACAAATCAGATGTGGCATGTTGGAGATATGAGCCAGAAAAAAAGATGTGGTTGATTACCCGAAAGAGTGGGCACAGGGAGTATTATGACGATGAAAGCCAATTCAAATCCTGGACTCAAATTGATCTGAAGTCCCTGTTACGAGCTCCTTACTATGATCCCGATCTAAGCAAGAGAGGCGCAGGTTGGGCATTTCGCTCACGTCTTGAAAAGGAGGTGAGAACGAACTTTAAGACCATGAAGACTGCTGAACCGACAGTAAGACGACATCCTGGTGTTCGTGACTCCTTTACCAGGAGGACTGTAAAATCAATCATCTGGCCTCCCACTGACAAAGCAAAGATCATTCCACTCTCTAGAAAGTTTGAGAAAGGTATACTAAAGAAGTTCAAGTTTTGGGCTTATGATCCTGTTATGGCAGAGGCAGTTATTGTTACTGAAGAACAGTCGATCAGGCTTCCAAACTCTTACGACCTGATGAGCTTTCATGAAGAAGACATTATGGTTCTCACGCAACATCAAATCAGAACCAATGAGAAATATGAAGAATGTGCAAAATCATGGACAAGTGCTGCTGCCAACATCTTGAAGAATTTTCTCTTTGTTGATCCTCCACCAGGTCCTCGCGATCCAGCAGTCTGATGCATCTGCTTATCCAATAAACCTAAAGGGCCTAACAAGAAAGAAAAGATCAATAACCTGTTTTGTGAATTCTGTGAGAAAAGGAATCATCTAACGAAAGACTGTTTCCATTTAAAAGCATATGATTTAAACAAAACAAGTGTCATTGTTTCTGCTGAAAGTTGCATTGGTTGTGGAAAATCAAACCACAAAACTCAAGCATGTGTGTATCTCAAAAACTTTAATGTGAAAAAGAATGAATACACTGCTAAAACATCCTTGAGTCCATCAACATCATCTGTCAAATTCACCAAAAACCAACCACTGTTTGTGCCAGTTCAAACAGCTGTCACAAAACAGCTGAACCAAACATCCGTCAAAAGAGATGCTCAGGTTACTGATGCACCCCCTGCAAATCAATACAGAAGAGGTAAGGGACAACCACCATACCCTAGGGTTCCACACGTTTATGAGACCTAAAAAAGGCCCTCTAAACCTAAAGTGAACAGGCATCCTTTTGGGTACCAACAGGTGATTGGTCAAGACCCCCAACAGTGGTTAGCAAGAAACAGTCCTAAAACTGTCTAAACCCCTGACCTAACAACTGTCCATCAATGTGCATCCATCCCGGACACTGTTGAGACCCCATACAAAGCCTTATTGGCTTTGGAAACCCTAATGAACTAATCCTTTTACTTCATGTGCAGGTAGCTTCTGCCTGCTTAGATAGCCTTTGGTATGTTGATAGTGGTGGCTCCAAGCACATGACTGGATGCAAAGCCCTACTAAAAGATTTCAAAATTCATGGAGGGGGTGATATATCCTTTGGGAATAACAGTAAAGGGAAAGTTCTGGGGTCTGGTACAGTACAGTCTGGCAATGTAAAATTTGAAAATGTCAATCTGATAGACAGTCTGAAATTCAACCTCCTGAGTGTTTCACAAATGAGTGACAAGGGGTATGGGTCATTCTTCACAAAGGAGTGTTGTAGGATTGTTGGACCAGAAATGGTCAAAAAGATTGAAGCAATAATAAAAACTGGTCAAACAAAACTTGTTGCCCAAAGAAGTGGCAACGTTTATGTTGTTGATATGTCAAAAGAGTGTCCCAGAGTTGATGCCTGTCTGTTCTCAGCTGCCTCTAACAAAGAGACAGAACTTTGGCACAGAAGATTGGGGCACACAAATCTTAAGACACTCACTGAAATTTCAAAAAATGGGTTGGTAAGAGGCCTACCACAAAAATTGTTTTCATGTTCTGAGCATTGTGTTTCCTGTTTAAAAGGAAAACAACATAAAAGCTCTTTTAAGTCCATTGAAGAGTCCAAAACAACCCAGTGTTTGCAAATGCTGCACATGGATTTGTTTGGCCTAGTTCAAGTCATGAGTCTCAAAAAGAAAAGATATTGTTTGGTTATTGTTGATGACTTCTCTAGGTTTACATGGACTTTCTTTTTACACTCAAAAGATGAGACTGCAGGCATTTTGCAAGACTTTGTGACACAGGTTGAAAAGCAAGTTGACCTTCCAGTAAAAGTCTTCATGAGTGACAATGGCACAGAATTCAAAAATAAGGAGTTGGATGCCTTCTGTGTGAAGAAAGGGATTGTAAGGCAGTACAACATCCCTAGAACACCAGAGCAAAATGGGGTAGTTGAAAGAAAGAACAGAACTTTGATTGAGGCTGCTAGAACCATGCTTGCTTATTCAGGTTTGCCATTAACTTTTTGGGCAGAGGCAGTAAACACTGCTTGCTATGTCCAAAACAGAGTTTTAATAAACCCCAGGCACAAAAAGACTGCTTATGAAATTCTGTATAAAATCAAACCACTGATCTCATACTTCAAGGTATTTGGCTGCCCATGCTTTATTTTGAACTTAAAAGATTCCATTTCAAAATTTGCAGCCAAAATTGATTGTGGTTATCATCTGGGATACTCAACCACTGCCAAGGCCTACAAAGTGTTTAATACACGGACCAAGGCAGTGGAGGAGACCTTGAATGTAAATTTCAATGAACTTTCATCAATGAAAATCCCAGCAAATCCTGCAGATCTGTTTGATCTTGATAAATTCACTTTTGAAAATACTGCTGTCAAGACTAACAGTGCAGGTCCATTAGAGGATTCAACACCAGATTATGGGTATGAAATCATCATCCCTCAAAGGTCTGCCAAAATGGGAAGAGCAGCAGATGTTCAAAACAGCTGTCAAAGCTCAACCACTGCTACCTCAACAGTTGTTGACCAAAGTAGCCCATTAACCACTGTTTCCACATCAACAAACACTGCTGACAAAAGTCCTCAAACAATGGATAAAAGTCAGCATGTGTCCACACCATTACCTCCTATTCCACAACCTTTTGAAGCCACTGCTGGGTCATCAAAGTCACCAACAGTGGTTAGCTCAGATGATACACATTTGCAACCTTCACCAACAAATGCCATCATTCCATACCAAGGAGATTTAATCTACTTGAGATCTCATCCACCTGATCAAATCATTGGCAAAATCAATGAATGGGTGCTCACAAGAAGCCAAACCCAAAACATTTGTCTTTTTGCTGGTTTTCTATCACTCCATCAGCCAGTCAAGTACCAAGAGGCACTGAAAGACAACAACTGGGTAGAAGCCATGCAAGAGGAGCTCCAACAGTTCAAAAGACAACAAGTATGGGAACTTGTACCACTGCTAGAAGAGGTTAGCCCCATTGGCACAAAGTGGGTCTTCAAAAACAAAACTGATGAAAGGGGCATTGTTGTCAAGAATAAAGCCAGGCTTGTGGTTCAAGGTTACAGACAGGAAGAGGGGATTGATTATGATGAAAATTTTGCCCCTGTAGCAAGATTGGAAGCTATAAGACTGTTCCTGGCCTTTGCTGTCAACCACAACATGAAGGTGTTTCAAATGGATATCAAAAGTGCTTTCCTCTATGGTACAATTCAAGAAGAGGTGTATGTGTGTCAACCTCCAGGTTTTGAGGATCCATTTTATCCAGATCATGTCTACAGGCTAAACAAAGCCTTGTATGGCCTGAAACAAGCACCTAGAGCCTGGTATGAAACTCTTTCCAATTCCCTACTCTCAAATGGTTTCAAAAGAGGTACCATTGATAAAACACTGTTTCTAAAATGGAGAGGGAAGGATTTAATGATTGTCCAAATTTATGTGGATGACATTATTTTTGGAAGCACATGTAACAAAATGTGTGAAGAGTTTAGGGAACTCATGACAGCTGAGTTTGAAATGAGTGCAATGGGTGAGCTGCAATGCTTTCTTGGTCTCCAAGTTCAGCAAATGCAAAATGGAACTTTCATTCATCAAAGCAAATATGCCAAAGAACGTTTTGAATAAATTTGATATGAATGATTGTAAACCATGCAGCACACCCATGGCAACAAATAAGCTTGTCATGTCTGATGAAAAGGATGAGCTGATTGACCAAACACTTTATAGAAGTATGATTGGGTCTTTGCTGTACCTAACTGCATCTAGGCCAGACATCATGTTTGCAACATGTGTCTGTGCAAGAAGTCAATCAGCTCCCAGAAAATCAAATCTCATTGTTGTAAAAAGGATCTTCAGATACATAAAAGGTGCTCCCACACTTGGTATCTGGTATCCAGCTAATGGGAATATCAAGCTTTCAGGTTTTTCAGACAGTGACTTTGCTGGATGTTACACCACAAGGAAGTCCACTTCAGGAGGGTGCCAGTTTCTAGGTGATTGCTTGGTTTCATGGCAAAGCAAAAAGTAAGCAGCTGTTTCAACATCCACTGCTGAAGCTGAATACATTGCTGCTGAAGCTGAATACATTGCTGCTGCAAGCTATATAGCCCAACTCCTGTGGCTTCAAAATCAGTTGCTGGATTTTGGTATCACTGCCTTAAAGACACCACTCATGTTGGATAGCCAGGCAGCAGAAAATATCATAAAAAATCCAGTTTCCCATTCAACCACCAAGCACATCGACATCAGACATCACTTTGTGAGGGATTGCTATGAAAAAGGTTTGATTTCTCTGCATCATGTTCCAACTAAAGACCAGCTGGCAGATGTGCTCACAAAAGCATCAGATACTGCCACCTTTGAAAGTTTGGTCTCTAGGATTGGCATGCTAAACATGGAATAACAAGCAACATCTTGTTTTTCTATGAATAAAAGCATTAAAATGTTTTCAGAAAATCAAAAATCCATCCTTAAAAATAGCTAAAAATGAAGTTTTCATTAAAATCCTAAAAGTCTGCCATATCCACTGCTTGTTTAAAAGTCTGTTCTACTTCAAAATGTCTTTCCTCTACTGAAAGCCATCCCCTGTCCTCCCATTTTCTTGATAAACTCTGTTGTTCAAAAGCAGTGTCTTATCCACTGATATGCTATCCACTGATAGTGAAAATCATCCACTGCTCCCATTTTAGCGTTATAACCACTGCCTTCATCAGTAACTTTCATAAAAGTACTATCCTTCATTTCACCAGGGGTTGGCATGTGGACAGTACATTGTGGTCAGACCTTTTGTAACCGCTGCCACGTCAGCCTTCACTTTTCCTCTATAAAACCCCCACTTCACACCAAAACAGGGTTTTACTGTCGAATTGAATTCTCAAAAATTCCTTTCTCAAAGCAGTTTCTTCATCAAATTCCTTCCATATCTTCTTCGATCATCATCATCTCCAAAATGACAAAATCGAAGCCATCTACAAAACCCACTTCCAAATCATCTTCAAAACAAGCCTCTCAAAAGGCAACAACAACTGAAATTCCACACAAACCATCTCACAATCTTCTGGGTCTCCTCAGAAAACCCGGCACTACAGAAGCTTTCGATTCCATCCTTGCTACCATCTCCGCATCAAAGTACAAAACTTTGTTAACTGCGGATGCACCAATTTTCTTGACAACCCAAAGAGAGTTTTGGAAGAATGCAACCCTTGAAAAACAAGGAGACACTGTAATAGCCATTAACTCTTCTCTAAAGGGTAAAGCCATCAAGATTACACCACAATCCAACTCAAAGGTCTCTCAACTCGACGATCAGGAAGGTAAAATTACTTTTCCCAAAAATGAGTTAAAAATGATTTTCTGGAAAGAGGGTATAATGCAGAAGTCAAAAAGGACACCTTACAAAAAGGTTACTTCCCTTCTGCAACAAGATTTCTATTTCATACCCTTCTAATGTGTGTTTCAAACAAAACCACTGCTTTTAATGAAATACCATTAAAAATTCAAAATCTGGGATATGCTATTCTTCAAGAAGAAAATTTTAATTATTCCCGGGAAATTTTTAATGATCTGGTTAAAAATGTTGAAACAAAATCATTCTTACTGTTTCCAAGATTTCTAAGTTATTATTTTGAAAAGAAATTCAGTAAGAATGATATGTCTGAAATAAACCAAGGTGACTCTTTACAAATGCACAGCTTAACTGCTGAAACTTTTACAAGAATGTCCACACCTTGTAAAACACAAGCAGAGGTGCCTGAGCAGAATTTAGCAGCTACCACTGCTCCTCAGGTATCTGCTGCTGAGCCCACTGCTCAAGGTGATCAAAGTAGCAAAACAACTGCTTTGAAACCCACACCTAAAATCACCAAAAAGCCACAGAAAAGGAAAAATCAAAAACCCCCCAAACCTACCAAAAAGGCAACTCTGGAGGATGAGATACCAGAGCAACTGCCTGTGACAAAACAAAAGTCACAAGAAACCACTGCTGCTTCTTCCTCACAGCAGTTGGTACAAATATCTCAACCCATAACCGAAACTCCTCCTGCTTCTTCTCAAAAAGAACAGGTTGTACACATAGGGACTCCACACTATGATGCTCTGGAATCACTCGCTTCCATCATCCACAGCCCAATGCCCGGGGCAAATTCTCTTTCTACACCAAACATCACATCCACAATTCCCCCACCAACTAAACTTCTATTGGATGCAATTGATTTGAACCAGGCACTAACCAGTCCTTCTCAATCACCTATTAATGAGAACATGCCTCAACAAATGACTGGGTCTGATGTATCAATCTTTGCTAACCCACCAACACAACCTGAGGAGGTTACACCCCTTGAGTTACAAGTAACTCTTGGTGGTAATCCAAGTGAAGCAGCCACTACAAATGTTAAACCCACTGGTTTAGATTTGGATAGTGGTTACATTAATAAGACTTCCTTGGAGGCAATTCCTTCCATAGCACCTCTGACATCTACCAGTGGATTCTTTTTTACCACTGGCAACATCAAAAGATTGTCAAGTGTTGAAGGGAGAAGACCCTAGTACCAAGAAAAAGGGGCATCAGTGGTTAATGTTTGGAGTACACTCCCTACTTCAACCACTGATAAAACCACTGCTAGTGGGAAATCAGATGATCCCATTAAATTGGGTGATGGTTTAAAATATTTGGAATTGACGAAACGTGTTGATAAACTGGATACTTCAGTTGCAGATATCAAAGAAATGATGCATCAGTTGTTGATAGTACAAAAGATGCAATCCACTGTTGTTCCACCTCAAGCACCTGCTCCATCACAAGCATCTGCTTCAACTGAGCTCTGGAACCTCTTCCAACCTTTTCTCCAACAACAAAAAGAAATGGCAGATCAGGAACATGAAATACATGTTGAACAGCTTAGAAACATCATGGAGTCTAGGTTCAAGAACACACAAGCAGATATTAAGGCAACAGTTCTTTTTATTGATCAACTTCCCCCATATAATGCCAAAAAGGGGGAGAAAATTCAGGAGTGGAAGAAGAAGGGAATAGATGATGGTCTTTACATTGAACCAGAATACATTGAACCAGAAAAAGATGCTATGACCAGAAATATTCCCTTGCCAGATGGTAGCAAAAAGGTTGATGTTACCCAAAATGCACTTGATGAAGCTATAGCATGTGTAAAAAGGGACAGAGGGGCAAAGGATATGTCAAGGTGGAATGAGGAGAAAAGAGCTTACATGGAGCTGTGTGCGCAGGGTTGTTTGGATTCAAAGGATGCTAAAAATCCTAAGCCAAAAAGAAAACCCAAGTCCATCCCATCCAGACTCACAAAGCATACTCCAAAACCATCATCCAAAAGCCTCCAACATCAAACCTCCACCCAAATAGCTGTTGTAACTCCTGTTGTATCAACTACTGCTGGTACTTCAGAGGTTTCAACATCTATTATCACTTCAAAACACACCACTTCAACACACACCACAACCACTGCTTTACCACCACCACCATCATCACCAAAAATAACATCACCGCCATTGTCTCCTGCCAAAAAGCAGAAGACAACAGATGTTACAACATCTGTTGTAATGACAACAGTGGTTGAAACACCAGTTGTTTCAACAGCTGTTAGTCAACCACAAACCACTGCCACTCAAACTACCACTACTGTTCCACCCAAAGCATCATCAGTCCCTCCTCAAACAAAAAGGAGAAGACTAATCCTGAAAGATGATGACACTTCACCACCACCAACATCTTCAAAATCTTTGTCACTTGTTACAATACCCAAGCCTGTTCCTCTCTCATCAGCACAAGTTCAAAAGCCCTTAGCTCTTGCAGGTGTTCAATTCCCTCTTGAACTCATAGCTGTCAGAGAAGAAATCAAATCTTTCTACTATGAGGATGACCCTGCTAAAAGGAGATTGCCATCAGTTAAAGGATATCCCAGGCCTAACAATATTGAAGAATACTTGAAAATCAAGGCTAAGCAAGCAGAGGATATCTCAAAGAGAAATACACAAGGGAAATCTGATAGGGAAATACAGCAGAACTATCAATACTTGCTCACACAAGTCAGATCCCTGGAACAATTTGCAAAAAATGTATGTCACCAAATTTCAGAAAGAGCAGATGAAACTCTGAGAAAAGACTACATTGAAAGCATTATGGCAACCAAGAAATACAAGGGAGAGAAGCACATGTACAAGGAGTGGACCATTCCTGAGCTTGAACAAGAAGCAGCCAGGATTCAAGAGATGATAAACAAAAAGGTCAAACACACTCCTCCTGATTGGTCAAAGTACAAAAAGAATGTGCCTGAAAAATCACTTGAGCTGAAGAGAATGAAAGAGGAGTTAGTTGCTGCTGATTATGGGTCAAAACATCAAGTGGCAAGATGGAAAGAAGATACAGTCAGGGCCACCTACAAAAGGTTGTAGGAACTAAGGAAGAAAGATCCCACAGTTCCACAAAAACCTGACTATCCTGAAGCAGAGGTTTCAAAAAGACCATCAAAACTGCAAATCAGGAGAGCCACTGCTCCAGCTGGTGCAGCCATCTATAAACAAAGGCCACACAAACAGTTGGGTGTTGAAACCATTCAGGAGCTGATAACAGGAGATGACCTTGTAAAAGAAGGCATAAAGAAAATGATTATAGAAACTCTTGGTTTGGATCAAACTGCAAGTACTGCTCAGTCAGTAA
The DNA here is from genome assembly GCA_030545235.1 of Helianthus tuberosus. NCBI lineage: Eukaryota > Viridiplantae > Streptophyta > Magnoliopsida > Asterales > Asteraceae > Helianthus > Helianthus tuberosus. The sequence goes on from CM060359.1 coordinate 164,751,404, forward strand.
TGAATAGGCCAGCTTCACCAAACACCTCATCAAATAAAAATCTCCCAAGAAACCCACCAGGCTCAAAAGTACTAAAGTGGGAAATTGACAAACAGACCCATGTATTGACTATGTTTAGGTCTGATGAAGAAGTGAAGAAAATATCAAGGGAACAAGCACTTGGCCTAAGTCTTGAAGATTTGTAGGATCTCCTTGATCTTCCACTTAGCAGGGATGATGATGACACAGATGCCTTAACCTTTGAACTACAACTTAAAGGGAAAATAAGGGAACTGTTGATGAGGCAATAAAGTTCCACAATAATGAAGAGTTTTGGCATTATATGTTCCAGGGGGAGATTGTTGGGATTGAACCCTACCAGAGGAACAGATAATTAAAGCCAAAACTAGAGCAGAGCAGTGGATCCAGAATAAGCAGATGTTACATACAAGTCTCTCCCCTTGAAAGTGATTTCAACATCTACTGACCTCCTATCTACTGATCATGCAAACTGCTGACCACCAAACTGCTGATCTAGTAAAGGCCTGATGAAAGACTAAAGCTCCGTTGTTCAATCTACTGCCTTGAGTCAAGCACTGCTGATCCGGACAAGTACTGCTGGGTTCACAACAGTGGAAGGATGCAGCAGTTATTGAGATGTCTTTTATGTAATGAAATGTAATAGCAGTAGTTAGTATAGCAGTGTTTGTATTGATCAGAGGTTAGAGTTTGTTAGGAGGTTAGATGTCACTTTCATGGTGACGTCAGCTAAGATGCTCAGTGGTTTGCTAGTGCCCATAAATATAACAGTGCTCTGTATTGTTCTATTAGCTCTTTGCAAAATCGTCTTCTCTGCACGAACAAACACTGAGCTCTGGCTGAGTGGGAGTTTGTATTAAGCATTGCATTGTAATCGTTGTTGAAATTAAATTCAATCTTTCGGTTCTTTGTGAAAAGTGTTTGATCAAAGCAATACTCTCGTTTGATTGTATGCAAAGTTTGTTTCCATCTTAATTCCACTGCACAACTCATCCATCTTCATTCTAATTCAAACGAAAAATACAATCAAAACCAAACTCAGATCCAACACAAACTCTTGCCGTATGGCCAATAAGTCCACAGTTGAAACATGTTCGGCATTTGACACTGGCATGGTGATAGAGGTTACACTGATTGCACAAAGGAGCAGTTCCCAAGTACGGCTTCTTGGCTAGTGGTGCTGCCACCTGGCTAGGTCCTGCTTGATTTGGTGCAACGACAGGAGGATTCTTTGAAGCTTTACGCTTCTTTGATTTTCGTGAAGGCTTGGCTTCTGTTTCCTTTGGTGATTCTTGGGTAGCTTCATCTTTGAGAGAAGACATGGCGATAGCCAATTCAGTAGTCTTCAGGATTACTACGCCTATTCGTTGGGCAATTTTGGTAGCCTGCTCGGACATTTGAGTGTCGCTGCGATGAAGAGACATCCTAAAGGAAATGGAAGACATAGGAGGAAACAAGTGAAATGTTATCGGATAATCAAAACAGAATGACAATGCATAAAAATTGTGATCATTTGTTTGTTACTTAAGGCAAACAAATGAGACGGTGACTAATCAAAGTAAGCGGGTCATATTAATGTATCGCGAAGACATGCTTTTACCTTATAAGTGGACACTCACCCCAAGAGTTCCCGGTAAGAGTGACTGGTCCGATTATGTGGATTTGTACGAACACTCTAGCCTTAGACAGAAAACTCAGAGTACAGGCATCCACTCTTCCAGATTGCACGTGTTCACATTATAAGACCCAACTTTGACGGGATTTTGAAAATTTTGAAGGTTCAAAACCTTATAATAAATCATCCTAGAATAGATGATTGGTTTTCAAAGCGGATTTGAAATTTGTGTTCTTGTTGTGGTTGTCGCCTAAAGATAGGTCACGGTATTGTTTTAAGATCTAAACACGAGAATCTTGTGTTAGGGTCCTAGGAAGGTTATAGACTAGGTCAAAGCATTACTAATAACCTAATTCCCTATAACCATGAGCTCTGACACCAACTCTTCTGTCACACCCCGACCGCGTAAAACAACAAATCGCGGCGGAACCGTCGGGGAGTGTTGTAACAGAATCATTGTTTCATAACACATGGAAATTGAAGTTTTGTTTTATTAAATTTCAAGAGTTTACATCATCTTAAAAACAAAGAAACATAACATAATTAACTAGTCTTGCATCTTTTATTGTCACTGAGGCCCAAGTCCGCCTAAGTGTATCTTGATCAATCCTATGCCTCAGCTCCTGAAAACACATGTGAAAATAGGTACGTCAGCATAAAAATGCCTGTGAGATACATAGGTTTTATTAAAATAGAATTCATGACTTATAAGTTTAAAGAAAATGTTTAACAAAAGTAGTCACACACCTTAAAATATTTTCTTTTAGAAATCATACGAAAATCGATAAGTAAACAGATGATATAAAAGAATAATGCATAGATAAGTGAATAACCAAGTAAAACTGAGTTTGTATAAAAATATGTTGTTTGTAAAACAATGTTTTGTAAAGATATGTTAATTGTGTAAAATGTAATATGTCAAAATTGAAATGGTTTAAATAACGCTACGATATGTAATATCATAAAAGCACTTATATATAGGAAGTACCAGCGGCGTATCCACCATGCTTTTATCATATTACACACGCCTCGTTATTTAAATCACTTACTCAAACAAACCACCAATGTAAAAATGTTCATGTATAACCAAATGCAATGTATAGTGAATAAAAGCATTTACTAAATAAAAGCATTTACTCAACCCTATAAGAAAGAAATGTATAAAACAATGTATTTGATAAATCATAATTTAAATCAAAAGTTATGTTTTGTAAAATTCATGCTTTATTGATAGAAACATCTACGTGGTAATGTTAAACGTCTACATCCAAGCCTTGAGACTGAAGGATAAACCCTAGAATAAGTCGGAGGTCTACCAAAAATGAATTCGGATTCGGTCATTCCTTCCACCCAAACAAACCTAGGATTTCAGGAATGGGAGTTGTCAATTCCTATGATACCACTACCTACCACCGAGCGGCATGATCGGTGTTAATGAATGTATTAGTTTCGTTTAACAAACCAAATGTTATACCAAGTGTAAGCATGCTATATGAAAATAATGTACTAAATATGCTAAGTGAACATACAAAGTAGAAATGTAAAACAATGTGTCCATATGCTGAGTGAACATATGCAACAAAAGTATTTATGAAAATCAATGTGCTAGCATGCTAAGTGAACATACATAGCAAAACATAATGAAATCATGTACTATATGTGTACTAATGAACATAGCAAGTATATGTTATGAAAGCACGAAAAGCATGAAAGTAACAAGTAGGCACATATGTTTCGCCCCAAAATATTTGAAAACAGTAAAAGAGGGGACTATATACTCACTTGAGAATGCTTAGAAGTCTTGAATAACAACCAAGCAAAGCTGGAGGGATCACAAAATCAATCAGCACCTAATATAGATAACTATATTAATAAACCGGACCTAATTCGAAAGATCAAATAGGATGACGTTTCATAAACCAAATGAGTATTGGAACTCATATGATATGGTTTAACAAAGCCTACATACTAAATCGAAACCTAACCTAAGTGCTTACGACCCATTACGACCCGTTTAGGTAGCTTACGCTACTTTAACTCGTCGTTCGCGTAAAACGTGTTCGGACCGCCTAACTAGTCCTATGACAAGTATTATATGCCTTAACATGTCTAATAATGTTTCCTAATCAGTTTAGATGTAAAAATTTAGGTTACATATGCTTAAAATGAAATTATGCGTAAAAAGGGCATTTTGGTCATTTTCCTAAGGCATATAAATTACCTATCATACAACTAACTAAACGAAGTGACCATAAGGTATAACCTTGAAAGGTTATTCCCTATATAACCATGGTCACAAAATATGTTTGGCCGGATCCTAATGATCGACCAAACGGGTCGGGTTCGAAAGTCTACGCGGTTGTTTAGACCGCTTATCTGACGACCCTATATAAGCACTAAACTAAAAGTGACAAGTTAAACATGTTAAAAACATGTTTAACGAAGTTATAAAACAGGTTTGATATCAAAGCAAAGGGTTTTGATACCCAAGAATAGTTTGGTTGCAAAATACGCAAAAACGCGTATTTTGACCGAAACTATGACTCGTCACTATGCCTAAACAACGTGGTAATCAGTAGGTATTGTCACAAAGGACTATGACTATCATGATTACGCTCACGTTGCGAAGTTCTTGAACTTTGAGCTTCAATCTTGGCCCTCCATGTGTGCCCACTGATTTTACAATACTAGGGGTGCCCAAAACAAGCTCATAGAGTTGAAAAACCATGCACATAACCCAGAAAACCAGCTGCTGATTTGAAAAACTGATTTTTTGCAAACCTGGGCAGCTCTCACGCCCCGTGTAAGAATCAGGGAAATCTTACACGCCCTGCCTAGACTGACTTTCAGAAAATGTCAGTTTTGGTCCCTGAATGTGAAAAACTTGGTTTTCGATGCATTTTTGACACGTTTAAGCCCCGATAACCTCATTTCAAGGCTCTATAATGAAGTTAAAGTATAGGGAACATGAAACATGCTTAAAAACATCTCGTATGTCGGTTCGTTTGGTCGTACGGTTGCGTTGTTCGGTTAATTACGACGAAACACGAACGGACGCGAAAAACGATCCAAATTACACGACGAATGGAATTTTATCATGCCAATCACTAAAATAAAATATTTCAATGATTTCAAAAATTTTTGGATATCCGGATATATTCAGAACGTAAGATATGCGCGAAAATGCAAACTTATGCACTTTTTGACGCTTTTAGTCCCTGTTAGACCAAAAAAGTTTATTTTTGCACACCGAACCCCTCAAAGCCTATTTCTAAGCTATGTAAAGGATATTTATGGTATCTTTAACTTATGGTCAAGTTATGGAATGTTCGATATCATACGAATCAGCAGACTTTTGTAGTTTGTCGCAAATAGTCCCTGCGATCGAATAAACTTGATTTCGACACACCAAACCCTCCAAAACTTATTTTTAAGTTATATAAAGGTTATTTAAGGTATGTTAAGCCCATTTCACTGTTCCGTTTGTCGCGTTAAACTGATTACGTTTATGCATCAGTTCGCATATAACTTTTCAGAAAGCGATTTAGAGCTCGAATCGAACAAGAATTGATATGTGCAAATGATACACATATTTATACAAATCCCAAGTATGAAACACAATATTTCATTGATTTGGTATTTATTTGATGGTCGTAGAGACACAGATGTCACAAAATCTCATCGTCTATATGATCAATGTGATCCTGACTAATATCATCAATATGATGATCATAATATTAACATCCCTAGTGGTGAAATGCCTTCGGGCTATATTTTACTCTATTGTCGATAAGACAAAGATAGTGGTGGTCTTTGTGATCCCCTGTTCAAAGTGATGGGTTATACCCAAACCTAATAGTCTATATGATCCATGCGATCATGACTAATCTTATCAACATCTTAATCATACTAAACATTCCTAGTAATATCTCGTCTACGGGCTACATTCTATTGTCCATGTGAGACAATGACAGCTGTGACCAGTATGGTTCCCTATCTAAAGTAGAAAGTTATGCCCAAGTTTTTGCAGTCTATATGATCAGTGTGATCATGACTAATATCATTTAATACGATGATTATATAAAAACATCCATTAGTGATGTCAATTGGTTTACCTTTGTGCCAAATGAATCGTCTTTCAAGACAATGACAGTTGTAGTCTATGACTCCCAGTCCAAAGGTGAAGAACTATGTTCAAACCTTGAAGCCCCTAATCCAATAAGATTGCGGCTTATAAATAAATGTCCTTCGTGACAAGCCAACTAGTTACATTTTTAAAGTCATTCATGACAAGCCAATGTGCTATAATTTTTCGTTCGTGACATGTTAATAATACTAAATGTTAACATTCCTTGTGACAGACCTTTTGTGCCAGATTTTCTAATGTCCTCCGAGTCAGGCCTCTGGTGCCATATATCTTAATGTCCTCTATGACATGCCATTTGTTCCATATCTAAACATCCTTTGCGACAAGGCCTTGTACCGTATAATCATTTATGTCCTTCATGACTAGGCTATATGCCATATCGTTTTATGATCCCCTGTAAAACAGGTAATGGACTCGGTCCAAACCTTAAATGCCATTGATGGTCCTTTTTGTGACCTAGTCTAAATGTAATGGATATACATTCAAATAACATTCATTAGGAATGTTCGGAACATAATAGCCTATACGGTTTATTGATTCCATGGCTAATCTATATCAGGTCGTCAGGATGATGACTAACAATTGTTTAATTTGGTGAACTCGGATGAGGTAAACAACAGTCGCGATACTAGTGATGCGACAAAAGCTAATGATGCTACAAACATAAACCACAATATTAATGGAGTTAATCTCCAAGCTGTGATTGATGCAGCTGTAGGAAAGGCCATGAAAAAGGTCATGAAACAGTTCAAAGAGCCGAGTGCTACTCGTTCCAAATCCCATCCAAAACCTCATTCAATTACCCATGAAAAGAGCTTTGTTCACACTTCGAATGTGAAGGATGAACCAAAGGAGGAGGATAACTCCCAAAAAGTCTAAGAAAAAGAACAAGTATGGGCTTAATAAGAACCAACAAAAGTTCAATAAGAAGTCTGTATGTAAGAGCTGCTATAAAAAAACACTAGGGACAGTGTCGAATAGAACAAAGACCAAAGCAGTGTGGCATCTACAAAGGAATTGGTCAACAGTCCCATGAATGTAGGGACATAAAGAATGCAGTCTATTACGGCTGTGGTGAGAAAGCCCACATCAGAACTAGATACCATAAAGCTGCCTGGAGAGGCTAAGAAGGGAAATGCCTGAACTACCTGATGAATGCCAGAGGGAGTACATATTAATAATATCATCAGATACATTCCGTATCATTTATCAATGATAATTTCTGCTAAGTGTCATGTTTTTAATACATGCAATAATAAGTCTTTCATAGACCATAAGCTTAGCAAACATTTGAGTATACTCATAAGAACTCCAGATACTGAGTATAAGGTATAACTTACCAATGAAACCATAAAGACCGTTTCTTCTATTTTCGTCAATGATCCTTCTGAAAAATCTAAGAGTACTCTTTCTTCGAATAAAGTACGACAATATATGTTATTCTAATTATTTTCTCATTGATTTCTATCAACTGCGAGTGCCAACTATGTTTGATAAAAGCGCCATATGAGGATTGGTGTATCCCAGTGTGTCCCGTAGATTGCGTCCGTGCCTGATCATTATGGAGGTTTAATGCATGGAACCACTAAGATATTCCAATGGTCATATTGTACTAAAGTCAGCTAGTGGTATTCAAAGAAGATATCCACTATAGAAATGCCTAGGTAGGCGTCTCTACTTAAGGCATCCATTTACTCGTAAAACAGATGTGTCATCTGCATGGCACAAGTTTTGAACAACCTTGTTTACCTCCTGAGAGGCAAAGTGGAGTTAGGATTGATATCCTATTAGGAGCTATATCTGTTACAGAAGCTCTATATCGGTTAGCACCACCGGAAATGGAAGAACTGATAGTCAATCAGATGATTTATAGAGAAAGGCTTGTACAGCCTAGCTCATTGTCTTAAGAGCTCCGATTTTAGTAGATAAAGGAAAGCACGATGCAATAGGATTGTGCATTGAATACTGCAACCTAACTAGGAAACGATTAAAAATCGTTATTAGCTGCCCAGGATCGTCAATTTGTTCGACAAACCATAAGGGTAGTTAATTCCTTAAGATTGATTCGGGTAGTAGTTGGAATGACTATCTCACCCTAATTAAGTTCTACTATAACCAATAGCATTATATAAGCATCAAGGTTGCTCCTTTGGAGACTTTGTATGGGAGAAGTGACAAAAACCTGTTTGTTGGGCAGGAGTTGAGAAAAACCCAATTTTCAGAATCTAAGATTATCCTAAAGACGACGGATAAGATAATACGAATCTGTAATCGTCTGAAAGCTGCCAGTAATCGGCATAAGCGCAATGTGAAAGAGAGACGCAGATCTCTTAAAGTTCCAAGTAGGGAACAAGACTCTATTTAAAATACCAACATGAAGGGTATGATACATTTCAATATAAAGGGTGAATCGAGCTCTGGATATATAAGACCATTTGAAAGGATCAAATACGTCGGATTAGTAGCCTATAAGCTAAAACCTATTTGAGGAGCTTGGTGAAATCCACGATGTATTCCACATTTATAATTTATGGAATATCTAGCCAATGAGTTGCTAGCATTGTCACATTGAAAATGTGTAGATGATAAAAATTTTCGGATAGTTGAGAAACCGGTATCGATTAAGGATCGACAGGTTAAGAAGCTCCGAAAGGAAGCATGTACCTATGGTATAGGTTAATTGGGATGCCGTAGAGGCCCCTAATATACTGCGGAAGTTAAGTCCATTATACGACAGAAAGTACTTCCATCTTTTTGAACAAATCTCGGGGTCGAGATTTCTTTTAAGGGGGGTGAGGATGTAACACCTCGTAAAAATCGTGTCCAATGATGTGTTGACACGTGTAATAAACCCTAATAAAGTCAAACGTTGACTATGAAGGGCTAACTTTGTCAAAAATCGAAAACCTTGAATATAGAAGGATTGAAAGTGTCAACATGCCTAAACTAGACCTCTGAGTGACCTTATACGGTGTCCGTATTCTCAAACGAACCACTTGTTGGACGAGAGGAGCCGTTTGCGTAATTATTTGAATGTTTGCGCGACGAAGGGTTAAAAGTGTCAAAATGTTAATTCTTACCTCTGAGTGACCTTTTAACAAACCGAGAGCTTCATAATGTTTGATTATGTTCTCGGGAATGCCTAATATTGGCCATTCAAGGCTTTTATGCCAATAAGTGAAGTTACGCGCAAGTTTGTAAGTTAGAGGGGTTAAAAGCATCAACATGTTTAATTATACCTCTGAATGACCTTTTAACGAACCCGAAACATTATGATGTGCAATCATACTCTTAAGAATTCTTAATATGGGCTACATAAGGCTTTGATGCTATTAAATGATAATACACGCAAGTTTTCGCGTTAAAAGGACCAAAAGCATCAACGTCAAAAACTACACCTTTGAGTGACCAATTAAGTGAACTGGAGCGTCATAATATTTGAGCATATGCTTGGGAATGCCTAGTATGGGCTCTGGAAGGTTTTGATGTCGATAAATGATATTACGCATCTCTTTAGGTGTTAAAAGGACTAAATGCGTCAACGGGTGAAACTACGTGTTTGAAAGGTCTTTTGAAGAACTGGGAACTCCGTAATGCTCTGTCATACTCCCGGGTGTGCCTAAGACTGACAACTAATAGTATTTGTACCTTATACTAACATAATACAATGTTTATAGAAGTTAAGTGCTAAATATGACAAGCTTGAAAGAGGAAAAGCGAATAAGAAAGCACAGGGACCTAAACTGCCCAACTGCCAAACTTATAAAGCTGGGCCGGATGTCCTGGCAGGCCGTGAAGGCCTGGGCCACTCCTCTACGTGGGCTGCGAGGCCCATATCTGCATAATCATTTTTTTTTTATTTTTGTTTCCTTGCTTGTTCACCACACATACTACTCATACTCACATAAATTCGATTCAAGGGGCCATTAGATGGTTTTGAAACCTGGTAAACACTTGTTAAGATCCTAGTAATTACTTGGAGAACACACTTACACATGGCAATCATCCATCAATCCTCAAAATCTATATAAAGGCCATAAGTTCATCCATTTCAACTTGCACCATTCCTCTTCATTCCTTCTTCTCTCAATTCTGATGGTTCCTGATCTGAAAGGAAACTCATTTTTAGTAGAAAAGATTGCTAGGACCCTTTGTAAGTGTCTTAGTCCCCTCTTTAGTTCAGTTTTATAATTTAAAAACCGAAAAGTCAAGTTATCGTAAATTAGCTTTGACTCTCGGTTTAAACCCAAATGGTCCAGCCACTGTTCGAGATGAATGTCGTTATGTGACCATAATTAGGTAGGTGATTAACCCTTAAAAGGGCACCTCCTAATTATTTCATTTGCTTAGTTAATTGTCGGGTCAAACTATCTAGTTAAGAAGTCAAACTGGACATAATTATAAATAATAATTAAAACTAATAATACCGAGGTTATAAATTATATTTTAACACTCTAATAACTTAGTAATTATTATAAGAACATGTTCAAACAGGTTCAACCAGACAATTCTGAGTTTAGGGTCGGTTCGCAACCGAAAGTCGCAAAAGCTTGACTTTTGTTTTTTATTTCAGTTCTGACCCGATTAAGCTTAATTCTTCTATGTTTTAAGCTTCCATTAGGACCACATTATCTTGTAGTATAACCCTCTGGAGTTTTACTACCCGGTCATTTATATTTTGAATTATATGCTCATGTCCGTTATTATGCTTATAAATGCCCGTTATGCCCTTATGTCCTATAAACGAGATTTTTGAAAATGTGAGAGGACAAAAAGCTTTATTACTGATATACAAGTATGTCCCGAAAATTTGACATCAGTTTCTTGTCTCAAACTAAAGTTATACAAGATATCGTAAATTGAAAATATTTATTAATTAAATTACGCTATCTTGCATAAGGCATGTTTAAACATGGATTTTGACCATAAACTCATTACCTACTCTTAAGATAATATTTTTAGGGATTTTTGGAATTTTTGATCAGATTATAATCTGACCATATCGTAGAGTTCTTGTATAAATTCCTTAATTGACGATAATGCCCTTTTAACTAATAAAATGAGATTTACATGTGATTAGCATACCAAACCTTTTTCTACTGACTTGATATGAAAAATAAAAATATTTTAAATATACAAGGCTGTTCAAAATCTCAGAATCACATAAATATCTTAAATATCGTCAATTAGCGATTTTTACGCTAATTAGGTGCATAGTATGGTTTAAAACCATATTTAACACCTAAGACTTGTTACCTACTGAAGTTTTAAATAAATTTTAACATTATTACAGTAAGTATAAGTCATGAACTCAGACTTCCAAAAATGTCCATAAAAGCATATGTGAAATGACCAAAATACCCTTTCGGGGCATAGTTTGGCCATAAATGGTAAACCTCACATATGTATGATATCTTACTGATGTAACTTGATAAAATAAATGTTTTTACTGGATGTTTTAGACCAGAACCTCAGTTTGCTTTAAAACCTCTTTTATAAATAATAAAATGACCAAAATGCCCCTACGGGACTTAATTTGGTCTTAAATACTTTTTGGGCATATATGTTAACATCCTACTGATGTATTAACATAGTTTAAGCATAATAACATATGGGACTTGTATATGGTTCATTTGGTTGCCCGTTATGCATTTACGCGTTCGGATCGGTTCACGTAACTAGTTTACGTAAGTTTGCCGAAACGGGTTTAACCTTATCGTTTTTACTTCAAAATCCAGAATGTACTTAGTTTACCCATATTATATAAGTCTTCATACTTGTTGGGTCTAAATTACATTCTATTTCGGTCATCGCTTAATCTAGCGTATTGTACCATTTTAGATACTTTAAGCTAGCCGGTCTAAGTCTACGACTTAAATAAGACCGTTAGCATTCTGAATTGGTTATATATTACCATCACTCCAGACTAGAGCCACCCAGTAAAAGCTACCTGCATTTAGATAGATTGGATACGACTGAGTTATTTTGCTTTGAATCAAGTATTAGCTCAGGTAAATACTTTTAACTTATTTTTCGTTATACGGCTTGTGACACGGTATTATAATAATACCGCTCGGTCGGGTATGAAATCATTTAATCAGATTGTGATTAACAAATTGCATAACCCAATTTAATCTGGTTTGTTTGATAACATGAACATTGGGGGTTAATACGACCGTGTCCTGGATATCCTTGGCTCATTTCATTTATAAATGACCACGACCTATGCACGGGGTATAGGCATACACCTTACAGATGCAAATGCTAAATAACCCACATGTTGGGGATAACTCCTTTGTGGGTTTTATAGTGGTGAGTCGGTTAATCATGACCGGCTTCCAAACCGGCCCCATATGTATGACAAACATATAAAACTGTATACAAAATTACTAATTAATTGTCCCAAGTATAAATGGTTTGTGCCTTGTGCACTTAAATCAATTTTCATAAACTCTTTTCAAAAGAGTCAGTTAATCGTATTTACCAGTGAAAACTGACGTATTTTCAAAAGACTAAGTGGCAGGTACTACTCGTAATAGGCTGGGAGTTGCTCGGTGTCGAAATAGAGGATCTTGCAAATCCTTAAAGATGCCCTAAAGTCTGCTAAACTTCATTTTATACATTCTTTGAAGATCCACCTGTGGATTTGATATTACAGGCTCGTCTATAATAAATACTTTGATATTTTCATAAAATTGGATTTGTAATAATATTTTATATTCCAAGACTTCCGATGTGCTATTCTGTGTATGTTTGACCATGATGATATCAACTACGTCAGGATATTCCCCACTGGGCCCACCGGTAATATGTGGAAATATCGGAGTGTGACACCAATGCTCAGCAGGGATGGCAGCGAGTGGAATAGCATGGATAGGAATAGGCTCGACGATATGCTCACCATCGGGATGTGCGATGATAAGCTGGTCATGAATGGGTAAGGGAAGGGCTAGAACAACGTCTACAAAAGGGATATCGTCTCCAAAATCAGGTAGGGCAAAAGGATGGAAATCATCTAGATCCTCATCATCCGACATCATCTCAGGGTTAGACTTAGAGTCGGAAGTAAAAATCTCTGGAGCTGGGGTAATCTCGTCGTCAGAGACAATCGCCATCAGGTCGTGCTCCTTGGACAAACCACTGCTCTCTGAGGAAGACATGAGTACATGTAATCATAAAAATCATGTCATATGTACATATATTAATTATTATTAATTCATTAATATATATATATATATATAGTTATACACATTGTTGCAAGTAGTCCCTAGTTGAGTATTCGTGCTACTTTGGTATACCCTAAGTCGCGTAGTGTCCTCGCTTTGTTTTGGAAAAACAAGTTAATGTAGTGGATGTCGAGGAAAGTTTTATGCAATAAAACTTTTGTGAAAAATTGTTTTCGTGAGAGGATCCTAAGGATTGTAGACTAGACTCAAGAAAGAATCCTAGTTCACTACAATCGAAGCTCTGATACCAATCTGTCACAACCCTTTCTAAGGCAGAAGCACGAGGTGTGATCCTGAAAGGTTTTCATTGCATACGAATAGTAAACATTCTACATGATTATAAAATAACTCCATATTGCCATTCATAGTTTAACATTCAAAACAAAAGTTAAGTTTAAAGTTACATCACAACAAAAGATAATTGTTTGAAAAGTTTACAACTTCATTTCAAAACAAAGATCAAAGTTTTGTTCACTTTATCACCGCAAGGAGGCGGGATATAGCAAACAAATCCATCAAAAGTGGCATTGGAGCATAGACACATGATAACTTGAAAACACAAACAACCTTCTTGAGCAAGAGACCGCGCGCACATCCACTTTGTTCCCTGAAATACATGTAAGTTTTGAAAATCGTCAACAAAGTTGGTGTGAATTCATGCAGTTTTGTGTAAAACATATAAGTAACTGTTATAAGAATCATGGTATGTAATTGGTCAAATGTACTTGAAAATGTATTCTGTAAATGTAAGGAAATTCAGATCGTTAATGTTTCGCGAGGACATTAACATTTGTCACGACATAGGAAGCATCCAAACCATAGGCATTTTTCCGTCAATTTACGACTCGATACACAAAATCACGCTAGGTGGAACGTGGCCAAGAGTGTGGCTGCCTGAAAACCCATTATATCTAACATTTTGTTCCGTGATCTAGGTATATAGTTGATTAATGGTGCTTAAGTCTCACCCTATTAGTCACATGATCTATACATCATTCCTTAGTATTGTGTTCTACATACCACAGTACATGTATTTTCCCCAAGTTTAGAAAACATGAAAAGTTTAAAGTGGGGACATGAACTCACAGATTTGTGTATCCTGCGTCGTCAACTTCACTGCGCTTGTCTTGTAGGCATCGTAACCTATATGTGTTCTATGTACGTTAATAACTAGACTTGTAACTCACTATGTACAAGTCACCTGTTGGACTCTGTATGCCCAAGACACATATTAAATTGATGTGGCTAGTACGTTATGATACAAGTTGGGTCATACCCAATAACAAGCTAGACAACCACTTATAATATTTATTTATGATATGATCAAACAAATAAATATTAACACTTAGAATATTTAGAAATTGGTTTTCTAAATAATTGCACTTGAGAAATTAATAAATTATATGGATAATTTATTTTGAGAGAATATTTTATTTTGTTATTTAATGGGTTAAATAACATTATAAAAGTTGTGAGATGTTACATAAGTCTTATAACATATGATGTTATAATTTTATAAAAGTTATAAAATTAAATAAGACTTAAATTGTTAAAAGAAATTTTGAAATTTTTTTATAAAAATCCAAGTGCCCCCCCCCCCCCCCCCATGGTCTTCCCAAGACCAATTTTGGTCCAATGACATTACATGCATTTGTCATACTAGATGACTTTTGATCGGGTAAAATGGGTGGCTAGTTCTCTCACAACTTTTAATAACAATTTGTATGACAAAAAATGATAAGGATGAACTTGGAAAAAACTCTCTAAAAATCGGCCAAGGTGTGCCATCCAAAAGTTTTTTCAAGTTTGAAAAATCAAGTGCAAGGACTCTAGAGAATGCCCTCTCAATTTCGGCCATGTATGGTTGATCAAGAAGGGTTTTTTTTTCAAGTGAGTTACAAGTGTAGGCATCCTAGCTAAACTTAAGGTGTTTGTTGGAAGGCTTGGGGTATACAAGCTTGAGGTCGTCTACTCTTAAAGATTACCATTCAAGAAGTATCATCCTCTTCATGTCTTTTACTTTTGGAAGGTAGTATTCTAAAAAACCCTATGGTTATGTTTGATAGCATGCATGTTCTTATATGAATCCGGGTATTGGGTTTTCCATATAAAATGAATTTTATATCTTGCAGGTAACATATTTTAAATAACTTTTCAACTGAGTTTTGATCTTATATGGATAAAATAACTTTGAAAAACATGTGAAAAACCCAACAATGGCATCTAGAGCCGCTTATATGAGTGCATGCTTCATAAGATTTAAAATTTCGGGTTTGGAAAAACCCTATGGCCAAAATTTTGACCATGGTTCTCCTTTTGTTTTTCAAGATAATTCTCATACATGCATAAAAGTATCTTGAAAAAATTATGTCATTTGGATGATTGTTTTGTTTGGACAAAACCCACCTTTTCGGTTTTTTCATTCTTCGCCGAAAAGTAGGTTTTAAAAGGGAACCATTTTTGCTTTTTGAATTATATATATATGTGGATATATATTTTGGTGTTCATAACCTAGCCATGACCTTGTGTTTGAATATGTTGAATGTTTGCATTTGTGATTTATATTTAATTATTTCAATGGGTTATAATAATTAATGTCTTTGTTCTTCCATTTGTAAAAATATGTAATTTATTTATTTTCATTTGGTATGTAAGTAAATAGATTAGTTGCATTTTATTTTACTAGAAAAAATGTATTAGGATAATTTTTTGTAAAAGAAGATGCACACAAAAATGCGTTTTTGGTTTTGGCCAATTTCGGGCCTAAAGGACTTCATAGTTCTTAACGGGATTTTAGCCCAATAACCAAAACACATTGTCGAAGTCCAAAGGAGTTTGGAGCTGAATTTAAAGATATTTTGGAAGGCCAAAGAAAGTGAAGAAATCACAACACAAAAGGAAGACTTGAAGCATTTGGATGCGGGATCAAGTGGGAGTTCAACGACACATTACTTGTGTCAATATTCACCACTTAGGAAGGACCTTTTGGCACTCTTGTTTCGGCTAACAAGTGTTGTAAAAAATAGTTGGCTATGGTTATGCACCTATTGATATGTGTGTTATGCTTGTGTGGTTGCTTATTTATGTTGTTTGGATGATATGTCGATATGCATGCTTAACAAACTAATAATCAACAACAAGCTTAAAATTGGTTCTTAACAACATCGTTAAAGTGGTTAATAAAATGGTTTTATTAAAAGTTAATGATATAATAAAATGGGTTTTATTAATAAGAACCTAGAAAATTGGTTTTCACTAAAGTACCATTGATTTGAATGCATGCAAATGTATTGTACATAATATTTTCTAAACTAGAATTTTGAAATATTAAAAACCCCTTTTATAAACCAAGTCAAACACCATCCTTTTATACAACACTCGAATCACTTTGGAACTTGTTTGTGGGATAAAGGTCAACTAACCACATTTGAGGGAACTTGTATGTTCGAGGTGGGGTACCATGTTTGTGGGATAAAGGTCACCTAACCACTTATGTGTATAAACTCACATGTGTGTGTAAGTGCATGGCGTACAAAGGTGTTGATGGGATTAAACATGCGAACTAAACATAAAGATGTTTAACTGATCCCATATGGCTAGAAATTGCAAAGGGTTGCAATCGTCAAACGTTGACTACCTTGTTAATTTAAATAATGGGATAAAGGTCACCTAACCAATATTTAAATGTAACGTTGGATTCTAGATTTCAGTTATTAATTGTCTATGAGACATAAAAGGGTATTAATGGTTAAAATTTAATAATATCGAAAATACTAAAATTGAACCTTGTAAAATTTTAGAGATGGCCGCTAACAATTAACCAAACCGTCCGTAACCTATCATTAATAACAATCCTTGAAAAGGATCGTCTCAACCATAATAACTTCATCGATTGGTATCGAAACTTGAGAATCGTTCTCAAGAAAGAAAAGATATCCTATATGTTGGACGATCTTATTCCCGATGAACCTCTTATGTTGGGAACTATGACTCCCGAGATTCAAAAGGATTTTGAACATCATGGGCATACGACATGATTACCCAATTAAAGGAAATGTTCCTACAACAAACAAGGGTAGAACGCTTCTAAACGGTTCAGGCACTTCGTGCATGTCGAATAGAGGAAACCCAATCAGTCTCATCTTATATCTTTAAGATGAAAAGCCACATTGATCGCCTCGAAAGGCTCAATATGGGTAAAAGGGCTTTATTCATTCTAACGATCAATGAGGGTGGCAAAAGGAAAGGGCATCACCCCGATTCCAAAGCAAGTGTTGCCAAAGGAAAGGGGCACATTAAAGGGAAAAGAAAAGAAAGACTAAAGCGGAACCACCTAAACCAAAAGAAAAGAAGGCAAAGGTTACCATGAACGATCCATACCTTGAGTGTTGTGAGATAGGGCATTGAAAAGGGAATTGTCCAACCTATCTCAAGGAATTGAAAAACAAGAGGGATGCGGGGCAAACCTCATGTACAATCATTATGATACATATTGACTTTAATGTTATTTCTTTTAACACATGGGTATTAGATACCGGATGTGGAACCCATATTTACAATTTGTTGCAAATGTTCAAAAGAAATAAGCATTACAAGAAGGAAGACATTAGTCTCTTCATGGGCAATGGAGTGAAAGTTCAAGTTGGAGCCCTAGGAGACTATGTTTTGAAACTTCCAAATAGTTTGGAAATCGTTTCGAAATTTTTTTTGTATGCTCCTAGTTTGACTAGGAATATTATTTCAGTTTCCCTTTCAAGACAATATGGGTTTGATTTAAAGTTTGTAAACAATGACATTTATGTTTTGATGAATGACATGTTTTAATTTAAAGCTATGCCTTCAAATGGTATTTATGAACTGGTTCATGATAATACGTCATTTGATAGTTCAATGTACCAAGCAATCACCAAGAAACTCAAAATGGATTTGAGTGAGACCTATCTTTGGCATTATCGCCTTGGTCATATAAACAGGAGTCGCATGTAAACACTTCGAAAGAATAGTCTTTTGGAGACAAAATGAAGTTGGTTCATTTGATACATGTGAATCTTGTTTACAAGGTAAAATCACTAAGGAACCCTTTAGTGGGAAAGGGCAAAAGATTTCTTAGGAATCATATATTTGGATGTATATGATCCTTTTAAGCCAATGATTAGGAATGGTGATAGATAGTTCATTACTTTTACTGACGACTTTAGTTGTTATCATTATGTGTACTTGCTAAGACACAAAGATGAAGTTTTTGAAACGTTTAAAATCTTCCAAAGTGAAGTAGAAAATCAACTCAATCAAAGTTCTTCGTTCCGATAGAGGAGGAATCGAACTCTATTGGATATGGTTCGATCTATGATGTCTAGGAGCATATTATCTCTATCATTTTGGGGTTACGCTTTGCTCTCCGCGGCCTGTATATTAAATGTGGCCCCAACCAAGAAAGTGGATAAGTCACCTTTTCAAATATGGCATGGAAGGGCTCCATCGTTATCATATTTGAAGGTATGGGGTTGTGAAGCTTATGTGAAGCAATACACCCCAAACAAATTGGAAGTACGATCCATTAAGTGTATCTTCATAGGATATACTAAAGATGATATAGGATATTATTTCTACGATCCAACAGAGCAAAAGGTATTTGTTGCTCGAAATCCTGAGTTCTTGGAAGCCAAGTTTCTTATGGAAGGAACTAGTAGAACAGTGGAACTTGATAAGGATCAAGAACCACAATCCGATACACGTTTGGTTGATACTAGCACTCAACAAGAGGTTGTTGAAAATGATCAAGTGGTTGATCAATACACACAAAACATTCATGGATCTGGAAGAATTAGTAATCCACCTGAAAGATATGGATCTTTCATGGATGGATGCTATGTGGTAGATTCAGATGAACCAACTACATACCATGATGCAATGTCAAAATTTGATTGTGACAGATGGCTTGAAGCTATGAACGTAGAGATGCAATCCATGTATGACAACCAAGTATGGGAATTGGTTGTGCCACCTCTTAACTCCAAAATGGTTGGAAGTAAGTGGATTTTCAAGAAGAAAAAGGATATGCATGGTAACTTGGATACTTATAAAGCAAGACTTGCAGCAAAAGGTTTCACTCAAACTCAAGGGGTTGATTCTGATGAGACCTTCTCGCCCGTCGCGATGCTAAAGTGGATTAGGATATTATTTGCCACAGCTGCATATTATGACTGTGAGTTTTGGAAAATGGATATCAAAACGAATTTCCTAAATGGATATCTTGATGAAGATGTCAATAGGGTTCAGCCTGATGGTTTTGTCGATCCATAACATCCTAACAAAGTATGCAAGTTAAAGAAATCAATCTATGGATTGAAACAAGCATCTAGAAGTTGGAATCACCATTTTGATGAAGAAATTAAGAATTTTGGATTCATCAAGAACGGCGATGAAGCTTGTGTGTATAAGAAAGCTAGTGGGAGCACCATCACTTTCTTGGTATTGTATGTCGATGACATTCTACTATTTGGAAATGACATTGCAACCATGGAAAGTGTTAAAACTTGGCTTGGAAGTTTTTTTACATTATGAATCTTGGAGAAGCCGCCTATATTTTAGGAATAAAGGTCTATAGGGATAGATCAAGGCGCTTGATAGGTTTAAACCAAAGTGCATACATTAACAAAGTCTTGAAAAGGTTCAAGATGGTGAACTCTAAGAAAGGTTTGGTACATGTTCAAAGAGGGGACAATATTGAGTGTGTCTCAATGTCCACGCTCAAAGAATGAGCAAGAAAGAATGAAAGGAATCCCGTATACGTCTGCTATAGGATCCATTATGTATGTAATGATATGCACTAGACCGGACATGTAATGCGCTTTAAGCATGAAGAGAAGATACCAGCGAAATCCAAGTAACGGTCATTGGATGACTGTTAAAAGTATATTAAAATACAGTAGAAGGACTAAGGTTATATTTCTAATATATAGATCTGGTGAAGAGGAACTCGTTGTAAAGGGTTACAAGGATGCGAGATTCGGAACTTGTTGTAAAGGGTTACACGGACACGAGTTTCCAAACTGATCGAGATGATTCTCGATCACAATCAGGGTAGAATATTCCACTACAGAATTAGAATACATAGCTGCTTCATTGATTGAGATGATTCATTTGGATCTGCCACTTGAATTATTGCCGATCTAGGGGAAGTCCCTACCATTCAAGACCCCCTAGAGATCTTTGTGATAACGATGGTGTGATTGCTCAAATCAAGGAACCTCATGCACATCAAAAGACTAGGCACATTGAGCGGAGTTTCAACTACATAAGGGATGAAGTTGAAAAACGGAAAGATATGTATTCGCAAAGTTCACACTGATCAGAATATTGCGGATCCACTCACGAAGCTCCTTGAACGGGCAAAGCATGAAGGGTCATACTTGTGCCCTAGGACTTCGATATTCTAGTGATTGGATTTGATATATTTTGTATTTGGATATTCTAAATGTCCGTAGTCGATCATACTTGTGGGAACAAATATGAATGTAAGACTATTATGAACTCGTATTGGTGGATATTCATTAGGCATGAATATAGAGCAAAGTGTTGTTGCCAAAGTTCATAGATATTTGTGGGATACAAATATTGGACTGACCCGCTCTCAAATATTACTGCATGGAATCATTTGTGATTAATCATAAGTAAATTTGAGTAAAGGCGAATATCATAGTATCCTCTTAACTGAGATACATATTGGGTCTTGATATTCACCAAATATTATACCTTGACTTATTTCTTCGCTGTCTGTAATAAGACAGTACATAAGGCTAAGCTCCGGTGTGGTACAAGGTGATTATGAGAGACGTTTGTAATCAAGAAGGGATTTGTTCCTCTTATTCATTGAGAGTAAAATGTCTAAGGCCTGCTAAAGTTAAATCAACAGAGAGTGATCACTCTATGTCTCTGGATTTGACATGGCATCTGTAACGAAAGGATAAATGATAGATTCACCTAAATCATACTCAAGTAAGGGACTTGAAGGGGATGATGTTATTGAATGGCACTTCGTCACACGTATTAGGTGTAGTAAACCTTAGTTAGGCATTATTTACTGCTTGCATCAATCTTCTATGTATCCTGTGCAAGTGGGAGATTGTTGGACTCTGTATGCCCAAGACACATATTAAATTGATGTGGCTAGTACGTTATGATGCAAGTCGGGTCATACCCAATAACAAGCTAGAAAACACTTATAATATTTATTTATGATATGATCAAACAAATAAATATTAACACTTTTAGAAATTGGTTTTCTAAATAATTGCACTTGAGAAATTAATAAATTATATGGATAATTTATTTTGAGAGAATATTTTATTTTGTTATTTAATGGGTTAAATAACATTATAAAAGTTGTGAGATGTAACATAAGTCTTATAACATATGATGTTATAATTTTAAAAAAGTTATAAATTATATAAGACTTAAATTTGTTAAAAGAAATTTTGAATTTTTTTTTATAAAAATCCAAGTGGGCCTCCCCCCCCCCCCCCCATGGTCTTCCCAAGGCCAATTTTGGTCCAATGACATTACATGCATTTGTCATACTAGATGACTTTTGATTGGGTAAAATGGGTGGCTAGTTCTCTCACAACTTTTAATAACATTTTGTATGACAAAATATGATATGGATGAACTTGGAAAAAACTCTCTAAAAATCGGCCAAGGTGTGCCATCCAAAAGTTTTTTCAAGTTTGAAAAATCAAGTGCAAGAACTCTAGAGAATGCCCTCTCAATTTCGGCAATGTATGGTTGATCAAGAGGGGTTTTTCAAGTGAGTTACAAGTGTAGAAATCCTAGCTAAACTTAAGGTGTTTGTTGGAAGGCTTGGGATATACAAGCTTGAGATCTTCTACTCTTGAAGATTAACATTCAAGAAGCATCATCCTCTTCATGTCTTTTACTCTTGGAAGGTAGTATTCTAAAACACCCTATAGTTATGTTTGATAGCATGCATGTTCGTAAATGGATCCAGGTATTGGGTTTTACATATAAAATGAATTTTATATCTTGTAAGTAACATGTTTTAAATAAATTTTCCGCTGCATTTTGATCTTATATGGATAAAATCACTTTGATAAACATGTGAAAACCCCAACATCACCAACTTATGTTAAGTATTTGTTTTGTGTATGTTCATCATTTGTGAGGGCCATGCCCTTGTTTGTCGGGTCTCGCCCGTTCATCCCTTTATTGTAATTTGAATTTGTAGTGTTCGCTTGGAAATATATATTTTACTTCCAAAAATATATATTTGTATATGTAGGATTTGAAAATCGGTATGTGTTAAAAATAATCTATATTTTTAACTTATCCAAAATACGGTACTTATATTATTTTCCAAGAAAATAAATATAAGTATTTTGTTAAATAATATTTTCAATATTATTTTTGTGTAAGTATACCTAGGGAGGTATACTTGTATTTTCATGTAAATACTTGTGTATTTTACATTATTTGTCAAAAATCAATACTGTGATTTTTAATACTTTCCGGAATTATATTTCTTAAAAATAATATATATTTTTAAGGTTTGTTTGAAATATATATATTTTGTTATGCTTGTAAAAAATATATTAATTTTTGTCATTTACCCGGTTTTTGTATAATTTTCATTACATGGTAATAATTATATATATTTGTCCCAATATATATTTATGTCAAAAAATGTCCAAGTCAATATATTTTGAGGAATATATTTATGTTAATATCTATTTTGTTCCTTGTCCAAATACACCTTTTTATGGGTAATTCTTGTATGTATATTTATAAATATTTCCTTGTATATTTTTGTCTGTATTTTGGTATTTATACTCCTTGGGAGTATTTTGGTATTTATACTCCTTTGGAGTATTTAGTGTATTTTCAAGTTCCTAATACATTACTACATATAAGACACCTAATATACACTTAGCACAAAATTTGGTAACAACTAAATATATATATTTTTCCCTAAAAATATACATACTTAGTATTAGTTTTAACCTTGAAGAAATCCTTATTTCTTGACTTGAAATCTTGTACAAGAATTAGGGAAACTTAGTAAATATTTTTAGGTGATTTTTTGGGGAATAAGTTTCACCAAAACTTATATTTTTCTAAGTGTCAAAATTTTATAAAAATTTTGACATAGTTTAGCCTAAAAATTGAGGTTTTCCATGTTTTCAAAACATATGTTTATTTTCTTTTCATCACCAAAAAAATCAATTTCCAACAATTTTACAAGTTACATACACTAATTTCATCATGTAAAACCCTAGGATGAACTTGATTATTTTATAAAAACATGTAGTCTTTTGGATCTACACTTAACATACTTGATTCTTTCAAAAAAGAAGCTTCTTGATGAACTTTTCACAAACTTTTTATGAAGATTAGTTTCATAAGTTAATCATCCATAAACTTAGTTACTTCAAGATCACAAGAACACACTTTAAAAACCATTTTTCATGTTTACATAAAGACTTTTCAAGTTCATTGTTAGTGTACTAATGTCTATCGCCTCCGTCAATCCAATTCGTAGCAGAATCAGAAGAAAATAAGATTTTATAGCAGAAGATGTAAGTAAAAGGGCAAGGTGGCATTATTGTAAATAAGGGGAAATCCCTTATATCCTTTGCCTATAAATTGGAGGCTTATGCCTTATATTTAGAACTTTTGCCATTTGAGACATTTTGGAGCTTGGTGCTTAGAGAGAGAAACTAGAGAGAGAAAGTGCTCAAGGTGATAAACGAAAGGTGATATTCAAGGTGCAAATATCAAGACACAATTTGAAGATGTCGGGCGTTGGCGAAGAGTTTTACAACACATTTTATAATGCTTACACTTCTGAAACAAAATCGGAGACTAGCAGCATTTCAAAAACGATTTCAGATAATTTGAAATATGATAATGTGTACGGAAACCAACAAAAGCCACCGAAATTAATGAATATCGAGGACTATAACTGGTGGAAACACGGTTTGATATAAAGTTGGTTAAAGAACCAACTATATGGTTAAAGTTGAAGTTAGGATATAAAGAACCAACAAAACAAGGTGGAATCTTATTGAAAATTGAAGAATTCACAGATCAAGATGTAAAACATATGTGTGCTGAACAAAAAATGATTACATTGTTGTATCAATCTGTTCGAGATGATATTATTTCATTACTTGATGAAACTACTTCAAAAGGTTTGTGGGAAGCCTTAGAGAGAAAATGTACGGGTGGTGAAGAAATTATCAAAAACAAACGATCGTTATTGAAAAAAGAATTTGATTTGTTTACATGCATGAAAAGTGAAACCGTACCTCAGATGATTGAAAGATTTTGCCATCTTAAACTCGAACTGGAGAGGTTTGGTGTTTCCAAAGATAATGAAGAGATCATTGACATGTTGATTGAAGCTCTTCCAAATGGAAACGATTGGTCAAACTATGTCATGATACTCAAAAACAGCAATGATATGAGCAAAATGACCCTTGATTGGTTAATTGAGAAGCTTGAAGGTCATGATTTGGAAATACAAAAGCAGAACAAAATGGCAAATCAACGGTATCAACAAAATGTCGATCTATACTACAGAAGAAGCATGATGGATCAAGCATCAAAGACGGCATTTAGTGCAGGAAGTTCAAAGGATTCATCTCAACACGGTTTCTCAAAAGATCCGGGTTATCATTCATTTGCTTCAAATTCGTCAAATCCGAACATAGTTCAATGCAATATCGCCATAGATCTGAAAAACTCTCAAAGTTTGAATGCGGAAGCTGCCAAGCAACAAATAGTGCTTTTAGCATCTGTCCTGGAATCGTACGAAAGTCTGATCGGGGGTAAGGTTGGAAACCCGAATATGACGAAGGAAGATTATGACCAGATCGATCCAGAGGAGATGGAGCTGATAGACATAAAATGGTGCATGGCTTTCGCTATGAGGAGAGCACAAAGATTTATGGAAATCACCAGAAGATCATGTTCGGGAACTGCTGATACAAAACTTGGATTCGACAAATCAAAAGTTGCCTGTTTCAAGTGCAAACAGAAAGGGCACTTCAAGAGAGAGTGCGCAAACAGGCAAACTGATGAAGCTGTGAATCCATTTAAAGATGATTATTATCAGAAAGCAATCTATCATCGCAACAGCGAGTCATCAAAGGTGAATCAAAGGCAAATCAATGAAGGATCATCAAAAGAGAAGTCGAGAGCATTAGTAGTTATTCAGGACAACGAAAGTTATGACTGGAGCAAAGTTCTTCCAGAAGAAGATTATGTTGGATCCGCATTCGTAGCTGAAGTTGTTGTTGATAAACGATGGCAGAGAGATAATGCTAGTTTTGAAATCAGAAAGTTGTATGCTCCTTTTAAGGAAGCACAAAAAGCAAAAAGATGGGATGCTGAGCGAGAATGTTATTTAGATCCACAAGGTAATCCAGTGGTTGATCCTAAGAAGGTGGATTTTGATGCAGTGGCAAACTTATTTCCAGATCGTGACACGTTTCATATGAGGAGATTATCTGAGAAAGATTATGAAGCCAATTTGTTTAAACGTTTAAAGGAAGTTTTTGAGGCAATTCTACCAAAAGTGATGGAGTTGAAAAAGAAGAAAGAAGAAGAGATTGAGAAGCTGGTTGAAGAGGTGAAGAAAACAGCAGGGGATGCTAATGAGAACGAACAAAAGAATGGTGAGGATCAGAAGTTGAAAACAGAAGAATCGAATATGCCTGATTAAACTGAGGTAAAAATTCTAACTGAATCTTCTGAATTATTAAACAATGATTAAAATGTTGATAAAACTGAAGATAAGTGCAGGAATTGCATAGAAATGTGCAAAGCCTGTACTGAGAAAGATGAAAAGATAAAATCAAAGGATATTGAATTAAATAAAATTGAAACTGTTTTCAAAACAAAGTGCAAAGAAATGCTTGAAAATGAAGAAGTTTTGAAACAAAAGATTGAAAAGCTGACACTGAAATGTCAAGATTTTGAAAATGAAAATGAGTTTTTAAGACAAAAGTGTTCGGAAAAATGTGAAGATTGTGTTAAAAAAGATAATAATATTCAAGATTTACAAAAGGAGTATGATAAAATGAAATGGTCAAGTCATAGAGTACAAGAAGCTTATGATACTTTGAAGAAACAAGTCAAATGTATGGATGAAAGATTGTCTGAAAACTTAACAACAACAAGATTTATGAGAAAAAGTTTGAAGAAAAGCAACAAGAGTTAAACAAATGTATTGATGAAGTTGCTAAACTCAAACAAGTTTTGGTTTAAAAAGAAAAGATTGTTACAAAACTTCAAATTTATCATAGTTCTTCGTACATTCTCGAACGTATTTTCAACATCACACCAGATGACAAAGATTCTGAAAAGAATAAAAAAGGTATTGGTTCAGAATATCATCAGGTGCCACCACCATTGAGAGGTAATTACACGTTTTATGATGAGGAAAAAGTGGCAAAAGGTCTGAACATGGTTAACCAATTACCTGAAAATATCGATGTAACTTACACCAAATCTGATGATGCTGATGATTCAGAGGTGGTAAGTAAGGTTGTTGAAAGCGTTTTGAGAGATGAATCTACCAAAGGTAAGTCTGAATCACATGATGAAAATGAGGGAAGTTTTCATGATAGTTATCTTAAACATTCAAAATCTGAGAAAGTTGTGAATGATGATCCAAAAGGATTGGCTTATACCATGATTGGATTGGACAAATTATTCTCAGATAACGAGTTCCCGATTCAGAATGTGATTGCGGATAAAATTGACAAAGTGTTTAAACTGGTAGAGATCAAAAAGTCAGAAATTTCAAAATTTGCTGGAAAGAGCAAGAAATCTTTTTTATAACAAACCTGGTTACAAAAAGAAGAACATGAAGGCAGGGTTAGGTTATAAAAGGAAACAAAATCAAGATAGAAAGTTTGAAAAGCAAAATTTTCAAAAGAAAATGAATTTCGTTCACGGGAAAAGTTCGGAAGAAGAGAAAGAACTCCAATTTAGACGATAGTCTAATGAAGAGTTATATGCTCAGAAAAAGCAACAACAACAGGCTAAAGATGTTTCTAGGAAAACTTGTTTTAAATGTGATCAAACTGAACATCTTGCACGCAAGTGTCCAAACTCAAAGCCTGTTGATGTTGAGAAACAGAAAACTGAGAATGTGAAACAAAGAACAACCAGATTTGATTCCAAACAAACTTGGAGGTACAACACAAACAAGTTTGCTTCGAATCAAACTTGGAAAAGACAAACCTAGAATTCTCACACACCCAGATTCAGAACAACAAAAAGTTGGCAAACATCGGTTGATATGACAAAACCAAACCAGTTTTGGAAATCAAAAGTTGGTGTTCAAAATCAAAATAATCAAAACGAGTCACGATTTTACAAAAGAAGTGCTTCAAAAGGACAAAACTGGGTGGTTAAGAAACTAGTGACTTCTGTAAAAGACAAAAAAATTAAAGTTAAAGTCAAAGATGAAAGAATTTTTGTACAAAATGACAAAGATTTTCCATCATTAAATGAATTTTGTGTTGAAATGCCTAAGGTCAAACAAACCTGGGCTGAATTGTTCAAGTAATTGAGTTGTGTATATGTGCAGGTGCTCCCGAAGAAAACTGAATGTCAACTAAATGTAACGCCCGACTCAATTAATCCAGATTTTAATAATAAAATACACATTTTGATGCTAAAATGTGTCTTTACAAAAGAACTTGTCATATTAAC
The DNA here is from genome assembly GCA_030545235.1 of Helianthus tuberosus. Classification (NCBI taxonomy): domain Eukaryota; kingdom Viridiplantae; phylum Streptophyta; class Magnoliopsida; order Asterales; family Asteraceae; genus Helianthus; species Helianthus tuberosus. Next base: position 164,779,152 of record CM060359.1, read on the forward strand.
ATTCCCTCATGTTTACATCATTTCAAAAACATATTTATAACTAAACAAATCAAGATTTGACGCGGAAGCTTCATTTAACGTATGTTCGGTTCTTCTTCGAGCTTGATCTTCATTCGGGCACCCTTGGCTATCTATCACCTATGATCAAAACCAACTTAAAAGTTAGCTTTGATAGTTAAATAACAAGTTTAAACAAGTTATATGGGTCAAACAAACAAAAATTAAACAATTTTTGGAATCAGGGAGGGGTAGACGCTACACCTAGGGGCTAGACGCTACACCTAGCCCCCTTTTTGACAACAAGTTGTTCTATTGTTGCTGCACTTTGCCCAGCTACGAAAATTCACCAATATCAACTTAGAACTTGCTTAACTTTGGCTATACAAGTCCGTTTTTCGTAATTCTTTTTCCTACGCGACTGTAATTAAATTACGGACCCGTTTATCAACACAAATCATGTAAATTTTTATTTTAAAAATAGTTGGCCTTTATTTTGGCTCCTTAATTATTCGACCCGCTTGTTTACAAGTTCAACAACTTGTTTTATTGTCATCTCATGTCTACGACCAATTTACCCAACCCCGGGTTTACCCACCATAGCATTTTGCTCCCTTCAAGAGGGACACTTACGCAATAATCATCATGCTCATTTTCCAAGGATTTAAACATGCTTTTCTAGAACATTTGACAAGTAAAATTCAGGACTTTAATCCCTCTACAAGGGTTCATGTTTTTGCAACAAGTTAGCATGTCCGCTTCACGGCTTACGCTTTGTTTATAACCAATCAACAAGTGATGGTCATTGACTTCAACGTTTACAATTCAACTAACTAGGATAAATAATAACATAATGTAACGAAACCATAGGTCGCGTACTTGCTTAATTCATCAACGTTGGTTTCTAGCCATAATTACCCATTCCCGGGCTTGTTAATCTTAGCGTATCACTTCCATTCCATGCTTTACGCTTTATAACCCAATTTAACTAGTGATGTTTAAGTCATTTCAAACACTAACAATTCGACCATTATTTAACCCGTTTGGTTTGTCGAGTGAGTTACATCACTTCATTGACATTCCAACACGGCTATTTTAAACAATATCATCAACAACATATTTATTTAACTATTTTGACCCGTTTGGTTGTCGAGTGAGTTACATCACTTCATTGACATACCAAACGCAATCATTTTCGCTATATCAATATTAAACATATCTACGACTAGGTTTATCTACGTGAGTGTAACGAGAATACAAGTCACATACCTTTAGAGCAATCCTTTCAAACGTGTATCGCCACTAGGTTGTCCGCTTGACGTCCCAGTTTCTTTGCCTATAGAGTTCAACCATAGTTATTTAGAACTCTCTTATAGCATATAACGCATAATTCATCTCATCATTCTAATATGCGTTTTTATTCAGAATTTTCAATATTTAGCCTTCTTTTAGGCATTTCAACAAACACCTAAAGGGCATTATTTTACTAAACCCATAACCAAGTCTCATGACTATTTATTTGGCCAAATTTTAACATCTAACACAAGTTCATATATCAAATTCCACATCAATATTCTGGTTTTACTTCATATAGCTCAAACAACACTAGTTTGACAATCATGATTCTAGTGTTCATCATGGTTTTATAAAACCCATCAAGCACATATAATGGATGATCATAAATTTTCATAGTTTAAACCCTAATTAAACAAACTAATGACTAGGGTTTACTCCTAGACATTATTTCATTACAATTTCATCCAAATAACAATCATGCAAACTCAGATTTCGAATCTCATGTGTTCATCTAGAAATCAAGATGAAATCGAACCATGAAATTTTACATACCTTATGATCCCTTTACTGTGGTGATCATTAATCTATGCTCGGATTTTGATTTGAGCTTGATTTGAACCGTCAATTTGATCAATTTATTAGAACTAGGGTTGAAGGTGAGTTTTTGGTCGCCCCCTGCTCCTGATCGATCCAGACACACACTTCTAGTGTGTGTTTGGTAATTTTTTATTTTTGTTTTATAAAATCAAGTTTCCACCTTAACACTTTTGGCCCTCCAACTAATGCCAAGTTAAACTTTAGATGTTTTAAATCAAGTTTCTTTGTTATAACTAGACTTATAACTAACTAGGTTGTTTATTCCTAGTTAGTTTATTTTTCGTTTATTGTATACTTTATAATTTTTTTATATAAAGTTTTATATTTTCGGGGTGTTACACTAAAGGACTATCGGAGCAGCCTGGCACTAGAGGAGAAGGCTGCTGGTCCCTGTCAATGAGAAACAGGGAGTTAGTTTGTTTCTGTACATAAATAAACCATATTTCAAAAACACTAAAAATTTAAGAATTTAAAAACAAAAAATATGTTTTTCAAATTGATTTTGACAAGCTGATCGAAGGGCAATCTGATCGGATGACCATCCGATCGGAGGGCCATCCAATCTGAATGTTTGAGTGTTGGTTTTTCATGTCTGATCAAATGGTAATCCGATCGGATGACCATCCGATCGGAAAGCCATCCGATCCAAGTGCACCTTCATATGGATAATCATTCTTGGTGAACTGCTGATCGGATGACAATCCGATCAGATGACCATCCGATTGGAGGGCCATCCGATCCAAATACATTCTCATGGGTGTTTTCAGTCTTGAACTTATTTGCTTCAAACGAATGATCACCCGATCGGATGAACATCTGATTGGATGACCATATGATCCATTGCACACACATGAATACACATGCTTGAATGTTCATTGCTTGTCTGCTCATGCTTGATATGTTTGTTTTTAATTTTTGTCAAAAAAAAATCAAAAATTACAAAAATATGTTGAGTGAATATGCCGAAACCCTCACGACGGAAGAAACCTGATTAATTTCACAAGATTGAAAAAAACTTTTCAAACTTTCAAATATCAATGTGTTGTAAATCATGGGGTATATTTTCTGCAAAACAGAGCATGAGAAGCAGAAAATGGATGGCGAGACAAAGCTATCAGTATCAGGTTGTCAAATTTTCTTTAAATGTTTTGAATTTTAGGGGGAGTAAAAGGCGTTGTCAGAAAATCCAAAAACATTTGAAAATTTGAAAAAGTCAAAAACATGATAAAATTCAAAAATGAGTTGTGTGTAAAAAGAGGAAATGATAGTACATCAGTAGACAATCATAGTACACTAAAGAATTGGAAAGTTAAAATGTGATAAACGGTCTCACTGATGATAGCAGAGCTTATTGCTGGTCGTACCAGGTATGAAGGATCATGCCTGGAGGTATCACAGAAGCATACTGTGATAAATCGTGTCCGAACGTAAGGGATGCGCCCCTTTGCGTTGATGTGCCAATATGTTCAACATTTGGGGCTATGGGTATAGTCCCCGTAGGCCCTGTGTTTGCGGGGTTTAGGTTATCCCCGGTAGTGTTGTTTTGACGATCAGACATAATCTTTGGAGAGAAAGGGATGGTTGAAAAAAGTGCTAAGAGTAGCGGTGGGCGCCAATGATGAAACAATGGTTAACCGGGTGGGGTTAACACACTGGTCTCGTCAAGTAGGGTTAATCCCTTCTTTCCGAGGATCGCTGGCTGGATCGTCCGCTGGTTGGTTTCCTGCACAAGGAAACAAGCCGTGACTCGTAACAAGGAGGATGGGGTGGGGGTGCTCCTTGTTACCACTCTCCGGTGTGAGAATCAGTAGTTTGCTTGAGAAGCAAAGTGTGATAGTAGTAGTAGTGAGAGAGTTGAGAAGTGATACCTCAAACCTGGTTTGGGGTGGGTATTTATATCCGATGAGTGAAGGAGGGTAGTTGAGTAGCTAGCCTGATATCCCACAGCTACTTACAGGTGTGTCAGACATGTCGGTTACGGTGGTGATGCCACGTCCCTGTGGTGTCAGACTGTTATACACATGTGGGCTGATAGGCGACTGTTCCCAGTGCCACTTGCACTGTGCTGTCAGACCCACTTGCCTTGTAGGCAGGATGTGGTGCCAGGCCGCATCGCTGCTTGCGGTCACTGATGTTGTTCCCGCGTTCTTTGTTCTATCTAAGATGCATGCGGGATGCGGTGCCAGGCCGCATCGCCGCTTAGTGACTGTTACTGTTGTCCAGATCCCTTGTCGTGACGAAAATGTTCATAGGATGCGGTGCCAGGGCGCATCGCTATGCGTAACATTTGTTTTCGTATTTAAGGTAAGTCTTCTCATCAATGGATAGATTGGTTTCAACCGCTGTGTTCGTGCGTGCCCGCACGAACACAGATAAGTTCTTGCTGGTGGGGGTTTTTTGATAAGGGTAATGGTCACTCGCGGTCGTGCTGACGCAAGATCTGGGACCATACCCCTTCAAGTCCCCCCAGTCTAGTGTTCCTTCCTTATGCAAGTTGCATGTGGGAGTGATACTGGACTATGGTGTCTAGAAGGTAGAATATGGGCCATGCGGATGGCTCCTGCTTTCACTAAATCAAACTGCTGACCTGTTTGTTCGGACTGCTGTCCGATCGGTAGGTCATTCGAGTGGATTATTTCTTCCTTTGAGAAGGATGTGTTTGTGTATGATTCCGCACCGGTGAGCAAGTTCCGTCTGATGCGGAATTCTCAGCCGAGGATTTGATGCGGTAATCTGGTCTACCGTTTTCTGATGTCCTCAGCCACCTGTTGGTGTTTCGAACCAACCTTTGAAACGGTGACTGAAGATGTTAGTAGAGTTCGAAACAACCTTTGAGATGGTGACGGAAGGTGTCCGTTACCGCAACTCTAGTTGTGACCTCTGCGTCAGCTTTATGCAATGTTTTTAAGTACTTTCCTCAAGCTCTATGTTCAACTGGACATTCAACGATGATCCCTGCTTTGTGGGGTGTTCGTGTTCTCCAGTTTAGCTCTCTAGTAACCGCACGTCCTCTGTGGTTTAGCTCTCAAGTAACTGCACGTCCTTTGCGGTTACCTCGTTGCTGCACCTTGTTGGCCATGTGTGTTTGAGCCACGTGGGGTAGTTGCGTCATTGTTGGCCAAGTTTGGTCGAACAATGTGAATCTGGACTATGGGCAGATAAACATGGTCATAGGCATGGTTGTTCCCACCATTGTTTATTCTATGCGGTCTATAGGTGGGTAACCAGTCATAAGCAGACTTGTTACCACCATTCTGGAGTCACTTTCCTTCACGCTTTGGTGGAAAGTGGTTTTCCTTGAAGTAGCTTTGCTCAACCGCGTGGTGGTTTAGTTGTGGCTCTTCCGTAGCTACCGTTCGCATAGTTGCGGTTTGTAGCAGCTACCCATGAGTGGTTGCAGTTTGCAGCAAAGAACTCGCTTCTAGAAGTCTTGTAGCCTGGATGTGGCTCTTGAAGGATCAGGAGTCAGGGTTGCTGATGTGCGGTCGCCCAGCATACTTGTCCTTTTCCCTAAGGAGAAGCTGATTTCGTCCCCTCTGTGGTTGTGAACCGGAAATGAGGGTTTTGAAGCTTGAAGAAGCTTACAAGGAGTGCGGTTTACCGCATCCTGAGAAGCGGTTTTCGCAGTCCAAAGAACCATGCTGATTCTGAGTATCTGACACACCTGTGCAGGTTCGTGTGTGTCATCTCCGCATATTCCACATGTGCTCGTGGGTCTGTGCGGTTATTGTTTATACCCCTTTATATAATGTAGAGATATATATTTTTGCCTTTTTTGAGGGGTATGTAAAAGACGACATGCGGTATGGGTTATGGTGCGGTAAACCAGAGAAACCGCATGCCGCTTATGTTTGGATAATGTTGTCGCTTTCTGTTGCATACGTCATGATTGCACATGTGGGTTGGTGAAAGTTGGTAGGATCCTGTCATGTGCTGAATTGAAAGGACGTTTGCACTGCCCGAGGTCATAAATGCACTGTAGCAAGTAGTGTAAAGGTCTTTTCTGTCAGGCGCGTGGGTGGCCACGCGCGCGTGATAACCGTCAGCGGAAACGTCGCTGAACACGTGGCGACATGCAATTAGCCCTTTTTGAACGTGTTGAGTCGGTTTACTATATCGCATTAATTGCGATGAGTATATAAGAGGAAACCGTTTGATTTCTCCTCACTTTGTTCAAATTTCAAAATTTCTCCGGTGAAAAAGTGTGCTCTCTTTGTCTTCTCCGATAGGATTTATCTGAATTTCCGGTCGAGTTTCTGGGTTTTTCTGTAACTTCATTCTTCTATCTTTTTTACACCTGATGGCTGAACCCTCTGATCCACACCCTTCTGAGGGTGAAAACCCGACACATTCTTCTCCGGTGGCTGGCGAAGAAGAAGGCGACGGTGGTAGTGCCCCCGGCGGTGGCCTACCACCATTGAAGTGGTCAAGGGTGTTGTTTACCCAACTGATGACCAGTATACAAATGCCCAAGGAGTTTGGGGCTCTTTATCCCTAGGTGGGTGACACCGGTGCTAATGCTCCGGCCGGTTATGTCACTATGTGGGCTGATTCATTCGGTGAAGGTAACCTTCGTTTACCATTAACCGTGTTTGTTGCCGAAGTTTTGGAGTTTTACAAACTTCATATCTCCCAGATGAGTCCTTTCGGGATGATTCGTATTAGAAACTTTGAGTACACCTTTCGTGCTTTTGGTTTGCCGATTACCATTGAGAATTTTCGGCGGTTCTACCAGTTAACTGTAAATACTGGGTTTTTTCTTTTAGCCAACGGTATGGGAGCACCAAGCTGATAACCCCACCCAAGGGTATCACAATGTGGAAGAGGAAGTTCTTCTACGTTACGGCAGTGGCGGTTGTTGCGAGGATGACTTTCCGCAACGTGAACGAGGTGATCCCTGTAGAGGATATTGATCTTCCCGGTCCGGAAACGGTAGAATGGTTCCCAAGGTTAAGGACCATTGAGCATCAGAAGCTGGACAATACGCAGCTGTGGGTGCTGTGGATGATGTTGACCAAGGCTGATAGGCGTGCAAGGCCCGTTGTGCGGGAGAAAAGTGGAGGTACGTGTTTTACTCTTTTGTGGTTTCCTTCCTTAACCATTGTTACTGATTTGTAAATGTACTTATCAGAGGATGCTGAGTTATGGAAAATATTTGATCCGACCTTCGAAGGCAAGCTTGAGATTGTTAAGACTGCGGAAGGTGGAGGCTTTAACTTGACCATTGTTAAGAACTTCCGCGTTCCTGCTCGCGATGTGTTGAACGCACCCCTGCCACAAGGCGAAGGTATATTATATAATCTTCTTACTTCTTTGTAAAGAAGTTCATCTTTCTTATTTGCTTGTTTTGTGATTTACACGCAGGTACTCTTGGGGCCCTGGGTAAATTTGAGGTGAAGGGTGCTCCGAAGAAGCATGCGGAGAAAGTTCCGCGGGGTCGTGGCAAGAAAAAACCTAAGGCACCTGTTGTTCCGCCTTTGGTGCCGCAGGCGGCAGGTATCTCTCGTTCTCATTTCCGCAGATATACCGATTACGTGGTAGTATCTGACACCCTTGAGGGTTTGGGTGTTCCAGGTGGTGGTGCGGTTGTAGGTGGGACCTCTGCGGGTTCCAAGCCTGCTGATGAGAAGAAGAAGAGAAAGGCAGATAAGGCTGTTGATGCCGGTGAGAAGAAGAAGCCGAAAATTCAGACCCGATGGACGGCTGTTCTGACGTCTGTGAAACCTGTGGTTGCTTCTGGTAAGTAATTCATAACTTTTACAAGTATGTTGTCTTTGTACTTGTAGTTTAAAGTCTTTTTGCTTTGATTACAGAACCGCAAGATGAAGGGTTTTCAATTTTTGATGCTCCTCATTCCCCTCCGCGTGACACAGCTTCGGATGCGGGGGTTAAAGTGGTGCCTGAGCCCTCTGCGCGGGCGGAGGATACCGGGAAAGGCCCTGCGGCTCAGATCTATGACACGGTGGACTCTGCTGATAATCTGATCTCCCCGCAGGACACTGATGATCTGAACCTGAAGTTTACTTATACTGAGAGGAAGAAATCTCCCCCTGCTGAGAAGGCTTCTGGTTCCGCTTCTGGGGGTGCGGGTTTTACAGGGACTCCCATTCAGCCTGAAGAGTCTGAATTGGAGTTTTATTACCGCACCTATACTGAGGACCGGGCCATGACCTATCACCGCCCCCCATGGATTGTAATGCAAGGGGATGATATTACTACTGACCCTTCCGCGTGTAGGGACATTTTGGGTGGTGTGGGTACCCATTTTGAAGTCAATCGGGCCCGTTCTTTGCCAAGTGAGGTCCAGATTAACCAACTCTCCTCCATGCTTGTGGGGGGTTCCATAATGGCAAATGCCATTATGGAAAAGTACAAGGTGCTAGGGCGCAAGGAGGAGGAGAATACGCGCTTGCGGGCTGAGGCCGAAGAGTTGGTGAAGGCTGCTCGTGCTGCTAATGCTGAAGCGCGGGCTAGGGAGGTTGCAGAGGCTAGAGATAGCCTTGCTTCTCACTTGACCTGCTCAAGGACGACCGTGAATGGATGCGTATGCACGGTATCGGGCATGTAAGTATCCGTTGCCTTTGCTACTTTTTTAGATTTTGCCTTTGCTAATTGTACCCTTTTTGTTTTGCAGATTGTTACGTCCATCCTTGACGCGCCTGAGAATGTGACAGGTGTCAATGAGATTAGGCAGCGCGCCCGGGATGCTGGTTTTAAAGCTGGCTACAATCGTTGCATTGCTCATATGAATATTATGGCCCAGGGCAAATACACTGACGAAAGGTCTGGGTTCCACGGTGTGGACACCGAAGCGCTTCTTGCTGCCGCTCTTGCGGCGTACAACGACACGTCCATTGCCGCTCTTGAGGAACTTGAGGAATGCCTAGATGCGGAGGACTATGTGGACCGCTTGCGAGTGTTATATGCGGATGAGGAAGATGAGGAAAAGCCTGCTGGTGATGGCAAGGATGGTGCGGGTTCCAGCGGTACAAAGAAAGACTAGGCTTGCCTGCGTGCCTTTTCTGTTTCCTCAATGTAAATGTTAGGAACCTTATGTAAATTTCTTGGACACCGCGTAGGTGTAGAAACTTTTTGAATATAAAGAACCGTTTTGTTCAATTTGTACAAGTGTTTTTACTACTTGCCTGTGTGAACTTGTATGAGTTTTAATGTTATTGTGAATAACACTAAGTCTGTGTTTGCCTTTTGCATATCTAGATGATATGCAAGTATGAAAACTGTATTTGCGTATCCAGCCGGATAGACAGTTAGTGTTGCCATTGCTGGCCTATTACAATAGTTGCATGTGGTTACCACTCTGTGTGGGTATCGCGAATAAAGATTTTGCCAATCTGTTTTTGTGGATACCGCAGAGTGGAACACGCATTTGTAATAGAAGTAAATAAACAATATTGCATTGAATCGTCTATTTATTTATTTGCAAATGGCATGCGGCCCGATCGGTTACATGGTGAATATATAAAACATGGCTTACATGTAACAGCGTCGAAGCTGTTGTGCGTTCCATGTGCGTGCGATAGTTTCGCCCTCTAATGTTTGCAGTTTATACGCGCCTTTGCCTAAGACCTCTTGGATGAGGTAGGGTCCTTCCCACTTGGGGGCAAGTTTCCCTGGGCGTTCTGCGTTAGATGCTTCATTGTCACGAAGGTACAAATGCGGACCCGTGCATTGTAGTACTTTTCAAGTTTTGTTTTGTACTTGGCCTCATTGATGGCAGCGTTTTCACGCCTTTCTTCCAGGAGGTCCAAGTCAACCCTGCGTTCCTCATTGTTGTCGATCTTGTTGATAGCCAACATTCAAGGTGAGGGGAGGCCTACTTCCGCGGGGATCACCGCTTCAGTGCCATAGACCAGGCTGAAGGGTGTCTCACCGTTGCTTGTCTTTGGGCTTGTCCTGTGAGCCCATAAGATACTCAAGAGTTCATCAACCCAGCCGCGTCTGGCTGTTCCCAACTGTGCTTTGATGACTTCGACTAAACTTTTATTGATACTCTCGACTTGGCCATTCCCTTGTGGATGCGCCACTGAAGAGAATATGTGTTCAATGTTAAGCTCTTGTAGCCATTTTTGAAAGTCGTCGGCAGCGAAGTTGGTACCGTTGTCGGTAACGATGCACATTGGTAGACCGAAACGGCAGATGATATGTTCCCAGACGAACTTCCTTGTTATCATAGCGGTGGTTGAGGCGAGCGGTTTTCCCTCCACCCACTTTGTAAAGTAATCAACAGCCACTATGATAAACTTCACTGCACCTGGTGCGTCTGGAAATGGTCCCACCACATCGATTGTCCATTTCTGGAATGGCCATGCGGTGGTGACGGGGATCAGGTTGTTCTTGGGGCGCAAGGTCTTGGGAGCATGCCGCTGACAATTGAAACACTTGCGTAAGACTTTAACTGCGTCCAGGTGCATGCCTGGCCAGTAGTACCCGGCATTCATGATTTTGGCCTCCACCATGTGTGGGCCTGCGTGTATGCCACATATTCCTTCTTCTATTTCTCTTATAAGGTACGTGGCATCTTGAGGGTCGACGCATCATAGGAGTGGCCCCAGGTATGATTTACGTATAAGATGCCGTCTCCCATTTGGTAATGACACGCTTTGTATTGCAGCTTGCGTGCCTCTGCCTTGCTTTCGGGAGTAACACCTGATTGCAAGTATGCAATGATCGGTGTCATCCAGGATGTTGTACCGTACTGGATGACATTGACTTGGAGCAGGGGTACTGAGGGATTTTGCAGAACCTCGATGCGTACCTCTTTTGCCAGGTGTTGGAAGCTGGTGGATGCAAGTTTTGATAGTGCATCCGCGGGTTTGTTATCACTCCTGTTGATATGGCGGATGTTGAAGGAAGTGAACTTTGATTTCAGTTGCAAGGCTTGTTCGAGGAAGAGGATCATGATATCCCCTTTTGCGGCATAGTCGCCGCGTATCTGCTCTGCAACCAATAGTGAGTCGACGTGTGCTTCCAAATGTTGGACGTCGAGTTTGACTGCCAGACGCAGCCCTGCCAGTAGAGCCTCATACTCTGCCTCGTTATTCGTGCTTTGGAAATCGAGGCGGATTGCATAGGTAAGCTCTTGGCCGTCGGGGCTGACGAGTCGCAGACCTGCACCTGCACCATCTTCGTTGGATGCCCCATCCGTATATAGTGCCCAGGTTTCTGCGAAGGATGGTGGCGATGCAGGGTTTTGTTCTTCTTCGCATTCTTGAATGCGGTTTGCTGGTACTTCAGCAACGAAATCAGCCAAGACCTGGCCTTTGATTGCGGGGCGCGGCTTATAGTTCAGTGAAAGTGCGCCCAGCTCGATTGCCCATTTTGCTAACCTCCCAGAGATGTCGGGTTTGGATAGGATCGGGCCGATCCTGTAGTTGGTTAACATTGTGATGACGTGGTTTGCAAAGTAACGGCGTAATCGTCTCGACGCGTGCACTAGTGCAAGTACCAACTTCTCCATGATGGAGTACCTCGTCTCTGGGTCGTTGAGCATTTTGCTGATGTAGTAGATGGGTGTTTGAATTCCTTCCCGTTCCACTATGAGTACCGCGCCTACCGCGTTGTCCGCGGCAGACAAGTACAAGATAAGTGGCTCATCCTTACGTGGTGCGGTTAGAGTTGGGAGTTGAATCAAACACTCTTTCATCTCCCGGAAAGCTTTTTCGGCCTCTGCGGTCCATTGGAATTGTTCCTTTTTTAAGCAGCTCCGCAGGGTCTTGATGAAAGGATAAGACTTAGCTGCATGGTTGGCTAAGAATCTATTAAGTGCGGCTAGCCTGCCGGCTAGTCGTTGCATTTCCTTCATCGTAGAAGGCGATGGCATGCGTTCGATCGCCTGTACTTTTTCCGGGTTCACCTTGAATCCATTTTTGGTTACGATGAATCCAAGGAACTTGCCTTCTTCCATTCCAAACGAGCATTTCCCTGGGTTGAGCTTCATGTTGACGCTTCGCAGAGTTTGGAATGTTCTTTCAATATCGTTGACCATGGTGTCTTCCTCCATGCTCATGACGACCAGGTCGTCCATATAGATTTCGACACTTTTGCTGATTTGACCGCAGAAAGTGTCGTTCATCAATTTTTGATAGGTTGCGCCCGCGTTGCGCAACCCGAACGGCATTTTGTATAGCAGTAGTTCCCGGTAGGAGTGCAGAATGCCGTTTTATCTTTGTCGTCGATTGCCATCTGTACTTTGTGGTAGCCTTTGTAACAATCGAGGAAGCACTTCCATCGAAATGGTGCGAGGTTATCGACCTTTTCGTCTTTCTCCGAAAGTGCGTAACAATCCTTGGGGCAGGCTTTGTTGAGATCTTTATAATCGACGCACATGCGCCAGCCCCGGGATGGTTTTTCTACCATGACTGGGTTTCACAACCAAGTCTGGTATTTGACTTCCCGCAGGATACCTGCGGAGAGCAGTTCTTGGACCTGCTCATGCATCACCTGGTTCTTTGCTGATCCAAGGTGGCGTTGGCCTTGGATCACGGGCTTCATACCTGGCATGGTATTCAAGAAATGCTGCGCGATTTCACATGGTACCCCTGTCATATCTGCGGGTGTCCACGCAAAAATATCCTGGTTCCTGAAAAGGAGCTGCTTCAGGTGCGCTTTGATAGTAGGGGACAGGGCGTGGCCCAGCGTAACTGTTTGCTCTGGGTGTCTTGCGTTAAGAACCCATTTTTCTGGTTGAGTGTTGGGGGTAGGCCTTGCTACCTTGGCCGGACGCAGCTCGTCCGTAGACATAACTTCTCTTTGGGCGTATATTATCACGACCCCCGTCTCGGTTGGGAATCCGATGGCAGAGTGAGGGACGGATGTGATCATGTTGAAGTCGCCCTGGGACTCTCTCCCGAGAAGTATGTCGTACTTGGAGGTGTGCGGTAAAACCATGAAGTTTACCTCCTCCGTTCTTGTGTGCCTCCCGTTGGTGAGGCGCACAGGAAAAGTAATCTGGCCCAGGGGGAATACGGTTTCCCCTGCAAACCCGGCCAACGGGTAGTCCGCTGGCTGCAACCGATCTTTGTCTTCTTGATCAAATTGGTTGAAGCACTGCTCGTATATAATATCAGATGTACTGCCCGGGTCGATGAATAATCGCTCGGTGCAGTAGTGAGCAAGGTGGCCTATGATAACCACGGCGCGCCTATCGCGCGGTCCGCCTAGGACTTTTGGAAAGACGACTTGCTCGTCTTTCCAGTCATTTTCCGGTCTTCTTGCCGCCTTGCGCGGTCTTCCTTTTCCTCCATTGATCATGTGAGTAGAGGCCACGTACATGGTCCTCTTACCCGTGGAGGTGCCCTCGTTGTGGGGGGTGATGCGCTTGGTAGCTTTTTGCACGCCTGGCAACAGGTGTTGCAGTTTCCCCTCTTTTAGGGCTCGCTCAATCTCCAGTCGGAGACTGATGCAGCTGTTTGTTGTGTGGCCCGAGTCCTTGTGATACTCGCAGTAGAGTGCGGGATCTTGGTTCTTTTTGGACTTCATCGGTTGGGCCGGTCGCAGGAATTGCGCGTCCGTGAGGAGGACGTCGCTTGGCGACTGGTTGATCTCGGTCCAGCTACGGTCCCGAGACTCCTTCTTCGACGCCCGGTTTTCACGCTGGGCGTTGATTGTAGCCCTTGCGTCGGGCTGGTTGTTCCGCGGGACATATGGTCTGGAGTCGCTGCCGCGATTCCATGTGTCCCGGTTGCGATTGTTGTTGCGCTTGTGTTCTTGGTGGGAGGACTGGCCTTCCGTTTGGGGCTGTGCCTTTGAGACGTGCGGTTTGAGGGACCGCTGAGTCTGGGCGTATGTCTTGACCGCAGACATGACATCTTCCCATTTTTTAGGCAAGCCATCCTTGCCGCAGATAGTCATGACCATTTGTTCGTCCTTCACCGCAACAATGAAATGGCTACGTGCCATTTGGTCTGCCACGTCGCCTATCTCCAGGCATTCTTTATTGTAACGGACAACAAACGCTTCAATCGATTCGTTGTCTCTGCGCCAGATATTCATGACGTCCATAGAATCACATTCATGACGTCGCTGCTGGCAAAAATGTGCGAGGAACTTTGCTTGTAAGTCCTCGAATGAGGTCAGTGAGTTCACTGGCAAAGAATCGAACCAAGCCCTGGCCAGACCTGTTAGGGTCTGCGGGAAAAATTGGCACCAAGTGGGTTCATCCCACCTGCCGTTGCACCCGGCGCCGATGAAGATGTTCATGTGGTCATCTGGGTCGGCTGAACCTTTGTATTTCCCAATGTTTAATGGGAATTTGGTGGTGGTGACATCGGCTTTGGCAATCTCCGGGACAAACTTGGAGTTTTCGGACGCAGATTTCGGCCTGTAAGGTTGGCTCTGGTGGCGCTTTGCAGCGCGGAGGTATGTAGTACGGGGGTGAGTGGGAGGAACATAGTTGCGTCCTCCCGGTCTACTGCTGGTGGCATGGGACTCCCCGCAGTATGTACCGTCTTCCGAATCGGTATGTCCCTGCCCTTCATGGTGGGACTGAGGTCCCAGCCGGCTCTGGATACCGGGGCCATGGTGGGTTGTAGACGGTCGCCTAGTTTCGCCATGGGGGGCTAGGCGGCTATGTATATGCCCCCTGCGGGGGGACCCATACGAGGAATCGTCCTCAGCAAGTGTGCGGACGTCGCAGTAAGAGGAACCGCGGTCTTCCTGCCTGCTTCTGGAGGCCGGATGTGTTGGGGCCCTGCCGTCGTATTGTAGAATACGACCCGCAGGGGTATGCGGTACTGGGGTAGGCCCCGCAGATACTTGCGCTTCTGCGCAAGCTCTGTTGTATGTTGCGGCCAGTAGAGCTTGTTGCTGGTCGTACCAGGTATAAAGGTTCATGCCTGGAGGTATCACAGAAGCATACTGTGATAAATCGTGTCCGAACGTAAGGGATGCGCCCCCTTGCGTTGATGTGTCAATATGTTCAACATTTGGGGCTATGGGTATAGTCCCCGTAGGCCCTGTGTTTGCGGGGTTTAGGTTATCTCCGGTAGTGTTGTTTTGACGATCAGACATAATCTTTGGAGAAAAAGGGATGGTTGAAAAAAGTGCTAAGAGTAGCGGTGGGCGCCAATGATGAAACAATGGTTAACCGGGTGGGGTTAACACACTGGTCTCGTCAAGTAGGGTTAATCCCTTCTTTCCGAGGATCCCTGGCTGGATCGTCCGCTGGTTGGTTTCCTGCACAAGGAAACAAGCCGTGACTCGTAACAAGGAGGATGGGGTGGGGATGCTCCTTGTTACCACTCTCCGGCGTGAGAATCAGTAGTTTGCTTCAGAAGCAAAGTGTGATAGTAGTAGTAGTGAGAGAGTTGAGAAGTGATACCTCAAACCTGGTTTGGGTGGGTATTTATAGCCGATGAGTGAAGGAGGGTAGTTGAGTAGCTAGCCTGACATCGCACAGCTACTTGCAGGTGTGTCAGACCTGTCGGTTACGGTGGTGATGCCACGTCCCTATGGTGTCAGACTGTTATACACATGTGGGCTGATAGGCGACTGTTCCCAGTGCCACTTGCACTGTGGTGTCAGACCCACTTTCCTTGTAGGCAGGATGCGGTTCCAGGCCGCATCACTGCTTGCGGTCACTGATGTTGTTCCCGCATTCTTTGTTCTATCCAAGATGCATGCGGGATGCGGTGCCAGGCCGCATCGCCGCTTAGTGACTGTTACTGTTGTCCAGATCCCTTGTCGTGACGAAAATGTTCATAGGTTTGCGGTGCCAGGCTGCATCGCTATGCATAACATTCGTTTTCGTATTTAAGGTAAGTCTTCTCATCAATGGATAGATTGGTTTCAACCGCTGTGTTCGCGCGTGCCCGCACGGACACAGATAAGTTCTTGCTGGTGGGGGTTTTTTGATAAGGGTAATGGTCACTCGCGGTCGTGCTGACGCGAGATCTGGGACCATACCCCTTCACACGCTTAGTAGATTGTTTTCGAGATATAAACCTAAATATCAAATACTTGCTTATCTCGTGGGGAACATCTCTCGGATATATGGGTAACCCCCGAAATCTTGTTTGAGAGATTTCCTGATTCTGAGAAACTAGGTCTTTATACTATTTGATATCTGGGGTATTATACCTGGTCTTCTGATATTGCTGAAGCAATGGCCTAGACCTCGTATAATACTTTACGCGCTTTGAAAGCTCACCCTCTACATAAAAATTGATAAAATATCGAAAGATACGACTTAAATGCAGTTGTAAAGAAGATTCCCAAGGGGAACACACCTAAAGTCGAGCCTTCATCTCTTTAACTGAACGGAAGTTCATACCTGAGCTCTCAAGGTCTCGCACTAACCCAGATTACAGATATCAAATTGTTATACTCACCTGTAAGACTGAATCTAGGGAATTTTGATACGGGAGTATATTCTGAGATGGGACACACAAATAAGTTAAGTCCTTAAAACACTAATCTCGTATCTCGAATCGATTGAACTTTGTGTGAAAATTTAAGCGGATCAGTATACTGACAATCTAAGTGAATCGTTTAGAACTTAAAGTGTTTAAAGCTCAACGGTACTAGTGATTTGTCATAAACTGATATGATCCTCTCACGCGAACTCAAACAAAAATATTGTCTGTAAATATGTTTGTAAATATTTCTTTACTGCTTTATATTTCAGAAAATTACAAAAAGATTTTGATTCTGCTTTATTTTCGACAACCGATGTCCGAGAGCTGAGTTTCAAAATCTAAGTATGCTGATCGTTTTTCTGAAAATAACCAAGTTCATTAATTTGAAACTTGAAGTTTTACTCAAAAATCAAAAATAGTTTGTGATATCTCCAAGGTCATTAAGTTGGACTTGGATGATAAATCGTGAAGGATTTGGATTCTTAAATTGTGAAAATCTGTTGAAAAGAGCCAGTTTTCGATCTTGGTCGCTTAAATCGTCAAATCTATAAAAGCAATTTGATAGGGGGAGTAAGTTAAGTTTTCCTGGATATATATTCATATTATTATATTTAGAGCCAGGTTCTTGATTAAAAGTGTTTGAAAGCCAGGTCATCATTCCTGGACAACCGAAAACGCTTTCTCTGTCGAAATGTTTCAGATTATGCTGAGAGCATGGTTGCAGAAATCGGCCTAGGCGGCCGATTAATCGGCGCCTAGGCGCTAGGCGGTCATCTACTGCCTAATTTTGAGCTAGGCGGTCAATTAATCGGTCATGGTCAAAAATCGGTCCTAGGCGGTCAAAATCGGTCCTAGGCGATCAAAAATCGGATTAATCGGACAATATTAGTCGGTCAAAATCAATCAAAATCGGTCCTAGGCGGTCAAAATTGGTCAAAATCGGTCAAAATCGAACCATACTATCTGAAACTTGAAGTATTTATGTGAATTTTGAAGTATTATTTTTATATTATTGGGTATATATAAATAATTTTGAAAAAATACATATAAAAATCCCATTCCGATTAATCCCGATTAATCCCTAGGCTGTACCTCACCGCCCGACTAGCGCCTAGCGCCTTTTACAACATTGGCTGAGAGAGCCAGGTTTTTAATCCTGGATGTTCAAAATGTTTTTACTTATAAATGTTTGAGAAATTGCAGATGCTATGCCAGATTACGATCCCGATAGCCGAGTCTAAGGGGAAGTCTGAAGACGAGCTCGACGCAAGGGGGAGCTTGTATTCGGAAAGCCAGGTTTCGATCCGATAAGCACGGAAGCTTGACGAAAGGCGGAGCCTGAAGAAAGAGTCTACCGAAAGGGGGAGCTGAAGCTGAAGACAGATCCACGGGAAGTTTGTTCAAGCAACAGGGAGTCTGTGGTTGCTGATGATATCAAACCTTTAAGAAGACTTAGAGAGAGAGAAAGACAAGACGCTACGAGATTGACTGCGGCAATATCCAAGGGGGAGTCTGTTAGTGCACTAATGTCTATCGTAGCAGAATCAGAAGAAAATAAGATTTTATAGTAGAATATGTAAGTAAAAGGGCAAGGTGGCATTATTGTAAATAAGGGGAAATCCCTTATATCCTTTGCCTATAAATAGGAGGCTTATGCCTTAGATTTAGAACTTTTGCCATTTGAGACATTTTGAAGCTTGGTGCTTAGAGAGCGAAACTAGAGAGAGAAAGTGCTCAAGGTGATTCGTGGTGCTTTGTAATTGTCGTATATTGAATAGAATCACATTTGTATTACGTTCTTATGTTCTGTCCACGTACGTGTACGGATTCCGCACGTCACACGTATCGGTTCGCAATCGTTCGGGAATCAAAACCGATCCTACATTCATCTTCAAGTATAACCATGGATCTTTCAAGATACATGCTTAAACTTGATAGATCTAAGCTTCTAATGAGCTTTAACATGATGGATCTAACTAAAAACACAAGATTCAACATTCACAACTTCATTACATAGATCAAACAACTTCAAATCAACTTGTTTTCACTTAGATTATGTTAGATCTTGAAGTTACCATCTTTTAAAGTTTAGATTCTTTGATGGTGTGACTTGTACATACTAATAACATGAAGCAAAATAGTGTTTAGAAGGCTTACTACTAGCTCTAGTGGCTAGGGAAGTGGCACAAACAAGAAGAAGATGAAGAATGATGAAGATGAGTGGTTAAAAGCTCCACAAGGTGGTCCTTTCACTTCTCTTGCTCCAAACCTTCTTAGATCATCCTTGTGCACCCTTGTATACCCTTAGATTGCTTGGTTTATGAGTGAAAATGGTGAGTGTATGGGAGGTAGTTGTGGCCGTAAGGAGTAGAGAGAAAGAGAAAGAGGAAGAAGATGAGTTTGGAAGTTGTTAAAATGATCTTGTTTCTTCACTTAAGGTTTCTTATATTAACTTTCCAACAGAAAATTGTCCAAGAGATAAAATGTCCAATATATTGAGCACAATTGTAATATTATAATGGAAAGTGGGTGTGGGCCATGTTGGGGGGTTGGAGTTTGGGGGGGGGGTAAATTGTAAAATTTGGAAGTTAAAGGTTATAAGTGTAAGTTAGAAGGTTTAAGATGAAGTTATGTATGTTTATGTGTTCTTATGATTTTTAAGGTGTTTTATCACCATAACTAGCTTTACATTATAAAAACAATGCTTCTAGTTTATTTTTGGTGTTTGGTTAGTGTCCGGTTATTCGTTCGGTTATCGGTTCGTTAAAGTGCTAAATAGTGCAGTTTTACAAGGTATGAAGTACCTTTTGTGACAGTTTTCATTCCCGAAACTTTACAAGTTATTCTGGACACTAAAACATAATTTTTGCATGTTATTTTTTTGTTTAAATGTTGTTTTTTGCTGAATTTCTGTAGAATTCTGCATTTTTGGTGCGTTTCGGGTACTTTTTAGTGCTTGTTTTAGCTTCCGGAAAGTGCTTATGTCAACCCTTGTTCCCGCACTTTGGTATTAATGTATTTTTGATGTTGGACCTACGTCTAGGCCCTAAATCTATCGTCTAATTGTATTCTGCAGTCATGCTGACGCAGCTTGTCTTACCGGTGAGTTTACTAGTCGTTCTAACGCAACGCTTAATGTATTGCACAATGCGATAATTGAAGTATAAAACATGCATGAATCCATATGTAAAGCAAGTAAGAACATAATGTTGACGTTTAAGCACATAATTGCAGGAAATAAATAATTATTAAAGTAGTACGGAATCTACCGGTTTTGTGCCAGTTGTCACACCTATTTTCACAAAGCTCTGCCCCGTTATAAGTGTTTTAACCCCTGATCACTGATTCGATACCCTGTCCGATTGATCTTGAACCCAACAATGGATATCAACGCACTGCTTGATAAAGGCTATGCTTTGTAAACTACGGTGGGGTTCTAATCTCGTGATGTATTGATAAAGTTGAATTGGGTTATTATACTAACAATATTGCACTGTATATTTTATTCAGAGCTTAGGAATTATACCAAGATTATTACCAGGAGGTATTCTCCTTTTTCTCACAGTTTGTGAGTCGTTATTTAAATTGCTATACAAAATTCTAAATAATTACAGTTATACTTACAGTGATTAAGTCTATGTAATCTATAATTATTGCCAGTAGTTGGGGTTTGTATACATTACTAGTCCACAATCACCAAGGGTGTGATAGGAACCGTTACTATTGAGTGGCAGGGCCCAAAGTAATATGACCATGAGCACGGGGGAGTGTCCCCAGTCGTATACTGTGTTGAATAATTGATAGAAATATACATTGTAATTCCCCTTAATACTGTAAAGTTATAACAATGTGTCTTTTATAAAATAGAATGAACTCATCAGTATTTTTCGCTGATAAAATGTTTTCAAACGCGTTTCAGGTAACTTACTATGAAAGAAATAGAAGTCTGCTATGGAGCACTGAAGGCTTAAATAAAGTGGCTATAATTACCTGAATAAAAGAAGAAATTTATATTTTATGGTGCTCATGGTGGGATTTGTGACATTTGCACATTTTCAAATATCGTTGTACAATTTTGATCATTTTCGTGTTCAATAGAATGTTATATTTTATTTACGAAACACGTAACCGTACGATTGAACGAAACGATATCCATGACATTTCCGAAACAAAATCCGAGTCACACGTGCCTTAACATCTTTATATAACCTAAATGTTAGGTTAAAAGGGGTTAAAAAATACAAAATGTGACAACACAAGTCCAGGGGCTAAAACTGCCAAAGTTTAAAACTTTTGTGCTGCAAAGGGGCTTACGGACCATAAGGTAAGACCTCATACGGTCCGTATGGAGGTGCCAGACAGCAGAAACTTACCTGGCAGCTTCTTGCTCCTTCCTTGGCCTACAAGCTCACGAAATTTCCACCATTTCACCTCCTTTGGACATGTGTAATGACACTAAGCATGTCCTAACACCTGGAGGGACACTTGTCTTGATTTGGTGAGATCAAATGCACTATAAATAGCCTTGATCTTCATCCATTTCATCTTGCCCATTTCATATTTCTTTCTCCCATTCTCTTGGAGCTTGTTTCCAGCTTTTGGAAGCCTCCTACTGAGCTCTTAAAGTGTTCTTCAACACAAGTAAGTGCTCTCTCCTAGTCTCTTTCATTATTTTAGCTATTATGAGCTAAAAGTCAAACAGTTTGACTTTCTGTTTGACTTTCGGTTCTGGCAATTTTTGGTCAACTCAAAGTTCAATTGAACTTTGCAACGTGATCATAATCACGAATGTATTAATCCCTTGCGATTGCACCTTCTGATTACCACGTTTAGTAGGCGAAGTGACGAGTCAAAGTTTTACGAATTAAAAGTAAAAAATGCATAAAAGTGCATTTTGTGACGAAACGGTTTTCGGGTATTAAAATTTAAAGTTTTGACACCAAATCAGTTTTATAACATCATTAGACATGTCCCAACATGTCTAACTCATCATTTCTAAGTTTAGTGCTTATTTCTTAGTCGTAAGTTGAACGGTTTGACTACCGTTTTGACTTTCGCATCTGACCCGTTTGGTCAATCTTAGGATTTGACCAAGCGCATTTTTATGACCATAGTAATATAGGGAATAACCCTCTGAGGTTATACCTTATGGTCATCTAGTTTGGTTAGTTATATGATGAGTCGATTTTATGTACTTTAAAATGTCAAAAACGCCCTTTTGGCGCATAAAATAGTTTTAAACATATAAGACCATAGTTTTGACATCTAAACTGATATTACAACATAATTAAACTTGTTTTGACATATTAGACTCATCATAGGACTTATTTAACCATCCGAACTCATAATTACGCTTACGACCCGTTAAAGTGGCGTAAACCACTTTAACGAGTCATAACGGGTCAAAGCACTTAGGAATCCATTCTAATCAGAATGTATGGCTTATTAAACCATATTATACGAGATCCAACTCTCGTTCGGTTTATAGACTTCATTCTATCCAATCCTCCGATTAAAGTCTCGTTTCACACTAACACATAGTTGTCCGACATATTAGGAAACTCTTGAATTTTTGAGCTTTGCTTAGTCATTTGAACAAGACATATATGCAATCCCAAGTGAGTACATAGTCCCCTCTTTTACGTTTTTCAAATGTTTCGGGGTGATTCATATGTGCCTATCACTACTTTCATGTTTTCAAGACACTATACATGGTTTAATTACCTAGTATACATAGTACATGGTTTCAAAACATTATACATGGTATATTTACATAATATACCTAGTACATGGTTTCAAAGACATTATACATGGTTTCAAAATATTGCACGACATGCTTACATTATACTAGACATATTGGTGCGTTGAACTCGACAATGATACATTCATTAACACTGATCATGCCGACCGGTAGTATGTTATGGTACCATAGGATTCACAACCCCATTCCCGCTTCCTAGGTTTGTTTGGAAGTTACCTCTGGGAATGACAGAAACTGAGTGACATTATTGATAAACCTTTGTCTTTATAAAGGTTTATCTGACAGTCGACAAGGCTTGAATGTATTCGCCAACAATTCATATTTTGTTTTATACAATAAAGGCAACTGTTTTATACAAGATAAAACTTTGATTAAACAAGACATTTTGTTTATTCAATACACTT
Source organism: Helianthus tuberosus (assembly GCA_030545235.1). NCBI lineage: Eukaryota > Viridiplantae > Streptophyta > Magnoliopsida > Asterales > Asteraceae > Helianthus > Helianthus tuberosus. The sequence continues at coordinate 164,801,582 of CM060359.1, forward strand.
GGTTATTACAAGACATTTTTATACAAGACAAGACAAGACATTTGGTTGTTTATACAAGACATTACCTTTTGGTTTAAACAAGACATTTTGTTTACCAAAGACATGTTGGTTTATACAAGACAAGACATTGGTTTATACAAGACATGACAAATTGTTGGTTTATACAAGACAAGACATTTATTGGTTTTTGGTAAGTGATTTAGATAACGAGACGTGTGTAATACGATAAAAGCATGGTGGATACGCCACTGGTACTTCCTATATATATATAAGTGCTTTTATTGTATTACATATGGTAGCGTTATCCAAATCACTTGAAACAAGGACAAATGACAAGACATTTTGTTTGGCTGTTTCAAAAACATATTTGGTTATTAAGTTAACCATGCATTACTTCTTTTAAATCAAATGAATTTTCATATGATTTCATAAAGAAACACTTTTGCTAAAGATTCATGGCTACTTTTGAAATAGTTTAAATATTTTCTTTTAACATTCAAAGCCATGAGTCTTAATCACAAAACCAATGTTACTCACGGACATTTTATTCTGACGTTTATTTTTACATATGTTTCGGGAGCTAATGTGTGATGATTTTGAGCAATGCTACACATAGGACGGACACGGGCCTTAGTTTATCTTAAAACATAAAGACAATTGTTGTGTTTTGTTTGTTTGTATTCCAAGACAATGTAATTCAATAATTTAATAAAACAAAACCTTATGTACCATGTGTTTGAAACATTTCCTGTAGCGTGACTCCCCGATGTTTTCGCCGCGGCTTGTTGTATTACGCGATCGGAGTGTTACAGGGTTGATGGTGGGGATGGTGGTGGTGATGATGGTGCGGATGGTGGTGGTGCAGTGGTGGTGGTGGTGCACTGCGGTGCGGTGGGGATAGTGGTATGGTGGTGGAGAGAGTTGCAGCAGTAGTGAAGGTGGTGTTGTGGTGTTGTGGAGGTGGTGGAGGTGTGGTGGTGTGGTAGTTTTGTTGAGTGAGAAAGATAAAGAAAAGTGAGAGAGATATTAGAAGGAGAGAGAGTAGTCTGATTTGATAGGGAGAGAAAGATATGGAAGAGAAAGAGATATTAGGTAGGGGTTATTTGGTCATTTAACAAATTTTAACAAACTCATTCTAACAGTGTCAGAAAATTGGTCTCAAAGGGTTAAAAAAAAAAAGCTTTTAGGGAATCATAGCGTTAAACATTTTGATTTTGAACTCAAGTGATTAAAACCTTTAAAACACAGTGACTCAAAAAGTAATTTTCCCAAAATTCATATTAGAAGGCTAGTGAGCCCACCACGTGACCCACTTTCTAGAGTTCCAAGAAAGAAAAAACAAAATCCAAATAATTACAATTCTCTTTTGTTTTAAAAACCAAAGTCGTCTTCTTATTTAGAGAGTCTCTAAAACTTCATTCCGGCCAAAAGCTCTCATCTTTCTTCAAAAAAATCATTTTCATCTCTCTCTACTATTATATTCAGGGATATATTAATATATCCTCAGACGTATCCGCATATATAAAACCAAAGAAAAAAACTACACTTCGCCAAGAAAGTTGAGGGGTATCCCGGACAACCCCTGACAAAGATCCGTCCCTGCATCGTATAGCGTATTAAGAAGACATGTGAAGATAGTGTTAGCCTTTGACTGACCTTAGAAATTGAATTTATTCTAATACGGGTCGTATAAGCCTATACAACTCGTATTGATAGTGTCGATTCAATTTTACAAAGTGTGCCAATAATACAACCCTTCTAGAAACCAACCTTCGTACCAAACTTCTAGGCTAAGTATTTAAAGCTAATATCACTTCAGACAATAAATGTTAGTTGTGAAATATAATTAATAATTAAAATTAAAATTAAAATTAATAATAAATTAAAATATAAGGAAAAAAAATAAACCAGCTAGGAGTGTCAATAAAAATTAACTAAAATAGGGAAGGTAAAATTATATTTATTAAAGTTAAAGGTGTAAATAAAAGTTTAATTAAATGACAAAGCACTAAAAGATAAAACACAAAACTGTACCTAGAGTTCCCTGAATTGTTAGGGTGAGCGGAGTGGTGCGGTAAACACCATCGGTAAGCGGTTTACCGATCGGTAACACCGCCGCCGATGGTGTTTACCGATCGGTGAAAGGGGGTGAGCGGTGAAGCTTTACCGATGAGGGGAAGGGGTGTTTGTCAGCTTTTGCCTCCTATGATTGGGTGAAGCTTTACTTATGTTTTTTTTTTTAAATAATAGTTTGCCTAATCCAACATAGGTAAATCACCGTCAACGTTTTTGATCATTAGGTAAACAAAATAGGTAAATTGACATGGCACTGTCTGATTTGGTGAATGGGGAGTTTACCTATTCCAAATAGGTAACCACTCCCTTCACCCTTATATTAATAATTACACATCTACATAGCTTCCATACTTTTTTTGAACGAAAAGAATCTCACGTGTAAACTCACCCTATTCGGGGCTATGTCCAAGGTCGACTCATCGAATGTCATGAGACAGTGCCCCCCGATGCACTGGAACCGGATGAAATCCGTAAACACTCGCCCCCCGTCAAGTTTGAACCCGGGATTAAAGCCCATATCCGTCCGTTCATCCAGATGTCCCTTGAAAATGACCAAAAGGAGAATAGAACCTCCGTCTACACTAGGGAGGGCATGCTAATTTACCACTAGTTCACACAGCTTCCATACTTATCACGGTTTTATAGAAGTTGGCTACATCATATGGAAGGCAAAAAGGCCACTGTGGGATAGCCCGGATGAAAGAGGCATAAGCCTCTTAGATAGAAGATCTTAGGTTCAATCTTATATTAACAGTGGATTGTAATTAATTTAGTGTAATTTAGGAGTGAGTAAAGCTCTACGGATAAAATAAAAATTGGAAGGCAAAAACGATCACCCAATCAAATCAAAAGAGACTAAACACATGCATACTTTTTGAAAAAGGTCGTCCTACCTGCATGCTTTATAAAAACTTATCTACATGCTTGGTTATGAAAGTCCGTACGATGATACACAACCTTCTTAACTCTACACCACCTAAATACCGCTTAAATACCCATAGTGGGGTTATAGAACTATCACTTATTTATGCTTCAATGTTTTTACTATAACGTGTCACTGAGATAGCTATTTCGATTTTACTATAAATATTTGTATATTTTTGTTTAACTTCACCAACTAATAGCTCAGTTGGTTGGTTGGCCGGTTGTCTCTATTGGAGGCGCCGGTTCGATCCCCGGCTGGTGCTGGGTAATGGACTTCTCGGTGAGGGCTTGGCCCGGGGTTTACCCGGGTTCGAGTCCGAGGGGGCGCGGTTTTACCTATTCCACGGGGTTTCCGTGCATCTGGGGTGTTATACGCTTTCTAGCGGTAGTCGAGTAGTCGCTCTTTGGACATAGCTCTGAAAGGGTAGGTTTACACGTGAAAATGAGTTAGTCGTTCAAAGAAAAAAACTAGTTTAATTGATTCTGTGTATGACTTTTGTGGTAGAAAATAACAATTTTAAGATACTAAATCATACTAAAATCAACATAGTTGAAAAACAAGACAATATATATATATAATAAACACGTCAGCACGTGTAGATCCATTCTTATCCTCTACTCATCATCCACTAATTATTTGCCAGGCGTAACCATCTGCAGCCATATTCCACCAATATTCTCAAACTGGATAAAACTACATATGGTCCATCTAACCAGGCCCATCAAGGCCCACATACAAAACTCAAAACTATCATCTAGAAAGAGCTCTATTAAGATGATGAGCCAACAATGCTGGAGCACTCAGATGAGGCAAATGACCTTCAACATTCATCATCTCCACCGTGTTCCGGCCGCCGAGGTGCTCCTTCAAGTACAACGCCACCGACGAAGGCACCGACACGTCTTTCGCCGTTTGAATTATGCAGCATGGAACCTTCACTAACTTTAACTTATCCCTCAAGTCGCTATTGAACACTGTTCGAGAAACGAACAGTGAAATATCTGGCCGGACGTTGAACAACGTCCGACTGAATTCGCGTACGGCCGCCGGTACGTCAGCACCGACGGCCAATGGAGCGTACCCGTTCACCCAAGCCTCGTAGTTTGCTTGCATTGCTACGAAAACCTTCTCTACCTCGCCTAATTCGAATCCGCCGTGATAATCCGTATCGTTTAAGAACCTGGAATTTGTTGGAATAACGAATTGGATCAAACCGAAAATATATGAAAACACTAAGATTTGAGGTAACATACTTCAAGTCTTTACTTTATTGATTTATGTGACAAATAAAACTGAATAACTTTTTTTTTATGATGAATGTTACTCTACTCGTAATCCAAAATAAAACTAAATTAACGCCTTGAGATAAAGCCTAAACATTCCACTTTATCTCCTTTTTTTAGGCCATTTGATAGAGTCATATGCTTTTTAAAAGAGAAATCTTAGGTTCAAATCTAAGCAAATTCAATAATTTAGAATAATTGGTGTAATCAGTCAGTCAAGTCAGTGATCCAAATTTACGATTAAAAAAAAGAATAATTGGTGTAATTAAGGTAGAAATAACCAAAAAAAAATGGTGTAATAAAAGTAAAAATAACAATTGGCACTAAAAAACTGTAATTTTTTTCTTCTCAAATAAACAAACCTTATCTTAATCCAAATTCATGAATCAAAATTAAGTCAAAATCAAATTGAACAATTCAGATCAGATCAGAGTGATAATCAACATCTAGACATGAAATTCAGAACAAAAAAGCTGTTAATAATATCACAATCCATCAATCAGTTGAAAGGAACAATAATCTGATAATCGAAACCGAATATATTCCTTTATTCGTTTATAAAATAACCGAATAATCTCTCTCCAAAAACCTAACAACATTCATCATAATTTCACCAGATCTTATTCAATCAACCAAATAAGAAATCAATTTCAACAACCCTTATAGTTGTGATTACTAGACCAGGATCACCTACACATACCTCGGAGAAGCACCAATAAGAATAAGTTTCGCAAACAGCTCCGGCCGACGAATAGCAGCAAGAATTCCAATCATGGAAGAAAGAGAATGACCAACATAAAAACACCGGTCAACACGTAACGCGTCAAGGATTTGCAACAAATCATCGACAAACGCGTCAAGCGTGCTGTACCGGTTAAAATCAAAGTAGTCAGGATTAACGCTTCCTGCGCACACAAGGTCGTATAAAACGACCTTGTAGTGCGTACGGAAGTACGGCAGAATGCGGCTCCAGACCGACTGGTCCGTGCCTAGACCGTGAGCCAGTACTAAAATCCTCTTGCCGGAGCCGACGACTCGGACGTTGAGTGCGTCCAAAATGTTTGGACCCATTGGACAGAGGAGGATAATATTGTAATTATGTTTTAGAAATGTTTATGTTTGGTGTGGTGGGGTGGGGTGAGAAAATACTGAAAACATTATCTTGTAGATATGAGAGAAGGAGTTATGTCGTTATGGAATATTTATAGAGAGTAGAGACCAAAGTAAAGTATTATCCATTTTAGTGGGACGCACCAAGCATTTTCCATCGTCCACAACACAAAACAAACAAATCTTTATGTGATTCATTTTGTAAGAGAGGTTTACTTTATTAAAGAATTAGGTCGATATGATTATAAAAATATGTTTTTTTTAGAATATAAGTTATATTTTGGGTGGGTTATTACTTAAAAATGTTTTACACAAATTGGATCTAAATAATTTCAACTTTCTCAATTTGGCCGATAATAATCACAACTCAGTTATTTAGCCGATAATAATCCGAACTGGTCCATTTTTGGCCGATAATAGTCCGCCGTTAAAAATTTCTTAACGGAGTTAAGTTTTTTTTTTTTATCAAATTACAAACCGATGTTTTAAGGATTTTTATCAGAACGAGGATACGAGTCGATTTATGTAAAACTTATCTCGAAATGGTGCTCCAAACAGCTTGATTTTTGTTAATTTGAAGTTTAAACACCCGAACTGAAGGACCATTTTCATCGTTTGGGGCAGTATTTCGAGGTAAATTTTACATCAATCAACTCGTAACCTCGTTCTATACAAAAGCCCTAAAATATTGGTTGTAATTTGAAAAAAAAAATAATAACTTAACTCCGTTAAGCTATTTTTAACGCAAACTATTATCGGTCAAAAGTGGACCAGTTCGGATTATTATCGGCAAATAATTGAGTTGTGATTATTATCGGCCAAATTGAGAAAGTTATGATTATTTAAATCCAATTTGCCTACATGTTTTTAAGAAGAGTAAGAGTATTCACATCCTATCTACTATCTTCATCTCTATTATTACACTAAGAATCACTATTTTCTCTCTCTTTTTTCAGTTAAATAATACTTTTCTATATATTTATCATTATATTTTCTCTCTTCTTTACTTACAACCACTTTATAAAAATATTAAAAAATTTATAGGGGTGAACAACGTTTTTTTATATTTACATAAAAACAGTAATAGTTTCTCTTTCTCCACTAAAAACCCCACATAACCACTATCTATAATATGAAAAAAGCCTCTTACAGAATTTGGTGGAGAGGATGTAAATAAGGCTGCAAATGAACCAAACGTTCGGCGAATAGTTTGTGAACCGTTCGGCGGGAAATTCGTTTGTGTTCGTTCATTAATTAATCAAACGAACACGAACAAGAAATTTCGTTCGTTTAGTTAAATGAACAAACATGAACAAAGGTCGTGTTCATTCGTTTATGTTCGTGATGTTAATCAGTTCTGTTTTAGGCATAATGGAAAACATATAAACATACCTTTGATTGCATCAGCACTGGCCAGCAGAGAATCCAGATGGAGACGCAGCAACAGTGTTTGACATGATTGTCAGCTTGGTCTGGTTCCTCCTTTGGGTGCAATCTAATGATGGTGATTATGAAAACCGAATAAGGGAGTTCGGCTATGGAGATGGAGGTCGATATTGATGTTATGATTATTAGGTTATGTGTCTAACCTTAGAACCTCAACATAAGTCTCCTTATATATGCACCCAAGAGGAAACCCTAATTAGTTAATAAGGGTAATTTGGCCCATCAACAATTACCAACTAATTATTTAATAGGATTGTTATATATTTTGATCCATATAATGTAAATGATTATAATGGCTACTAGATTAAATATAAAATAATATATATTTAATCTTACATTCTCCCACTTAGCCGAGTAATCATTTACTATGAGTATTAGATAAGCATAATCAGGAGTTAACACTCATTTTAGCCTTAAACAAGTACTATAGCAGAGAAATACAGCCGTTGAATCATTATGCGACTCAGGACCCCCATTAGTCATACTATAGCCTTAATTTAAAACCTAATCGTCATGATCAAAATACGCATAATGTGACAACCCGCACTTTCAGGTAAACGCCATTTCCTTGCTCTGTCTAATCCCAGCTAAACTCAAAGCATCCGTCCGCGTTATTTTCTTTCACGGTTGGCGATCATGTTTGTTTTATATTTATATATATTTATTAATAATAATAACAATTATAAGGAAAATAACAACACTTGGATTAAGTTTAGGGTAACTTGAGTATTCTTAAAAGTTGAGGGGTAATAATGAAATTAGGAGTTTGAACAATTGTATTTAATTGAGTAAATACCCAACCCATCGTCTCCCCTCGTCACGAAAACCCTAAAAACATTCACACAACAGCCGAAAGACACACCTCTCGGCTCTCTCCCCTTCCTCCCTCCCGTTCAGAGTTTCCGGAGGTCGGAGTCGTGATTCCGGCGCTCGTTATTTGTCAGACAAGCAAAACTTGAACCCCTCATCCTTCGGTCACCTTCTCACCTTCACAACCCTTCTTCTTGTACACAACTAAACCACGATTTCCCTCTAAATTCAGCCATCGTTCGCACAGTTCTACAGATGAGAGAGAAAGAGTAACGATGAGAGAGAGAGGAGCTGCGAAGGAAAGAAGAGTCACAACGGCGGCGGCGTCGGCAACCGCGGCCGCACCTGCGCCGGCAATTCTCTAGTACCTTGATTCTTTCGGTTAGTATAATCTCACTACACTGCAAATCAAATCCTCTTGTTACGCATAGCGGTATCGATACGTGATTGTTATTATGATTTATGCTCGTAGATGGTATTATGTGTTAATTATTTGCATGGTAATAGGGTTTTGGTGGTTAGTTATTAGCATGTTAATCGATGATAAGTTACCTGAATGAATGATAAGGAAATCATGAGTCGGTGATGGATTATACATGATAACATAATTGATATTAGTTCAATGTTGATGTAATTGTTATGTGTTAGGGGAACAGAAAGCACTGGTGTATAATACAAATTAGCTATTGTGTTAAAGGAAAAACTTGAAGCTGAGGATATGTAACCACTATGGGCCGCTAAGGTGAGTGAATAATTTACGAGTTGGGTTGGGCCATACATGGGTAACAGGATTGCATGGATGTGTGCATGAATATTGTAACATGAATCTGATTGTTGTAACGTACTTGTTGTCAAAATATATATGTTAATGAATGTGCGCTTGTTAGGGGATTCGATAGGAGAAGATAGTATATTGGTTTGCGTAACATGTTCATGATAATAATGGGGGACTACTTGACTTAATCCGAATCAAGTGAAGGCTGTTACATGTTATGTGATTATTCGATGGCACAGGGTGAACGGATTAACTGTCATGACTTGAATTACATGTGTTTGCTATGGGTGTAATAAATGTGCATTATGTGAACACAGAATACGTGAATTAATTGTACATGAAAGATGTAGTTTATGTGCACCTGAGACTGATTGTTATCGGTAATTATGTTAGGACGTGTTTGATCAACTGTTAAGCAAGTAACTAACTTTACCGAGCAAACCAAAGGTGAGTTCACTGCTCTTTTCCAAGCATGCATCCCGGGAAGGGATATCGGGTAACGTTCCAGGGAGGAATGCAGGTTAATGGGATGTTTGTTATTACTCAGTTTCTATTATGTAAGACCCCCTACATCTACCGACAGTTGCCGAGGAGGCAACGAAGTTATTAGTTGATAGCGCTATTAGGTTTGGCACCCTCACACCGTACCGAGGAGGACGGGCGTGAACTAATTTCCTTAAAGCATGACCAATGCCTAAATAGAGGCATTGGGGTTGGGCATTCACATCGTGTATATATAAGACCCCTTACATCTACTCGAGGTTATTAGTTAAGCTAATTACCTCGACCACTTGACCAATGCCTTGATAGAGGCATTGGGGTTGGGCATTCATATCTTGTAGACATTTCGGTAATCGAGTTAATAACAACATCAAAACATAACGTTGAACTGTTTTAAACAAGCAACTGGTAACTAAACACGTTAACAAAACTTTGAACTCACCAGCGTCGTCTGATACACTTGTCTGCATGCTTGCAGGTCTATAGACTTATATCATTTGGAACTTGCTGTCTGGGAGGCTGGAGTGGTCATGGGTCGAGATACATGGAATCGCAATGCAAGCTTAACGGTTTATATACACATGTTTTACGAAACACATAACAAATGAATTATGCTTCCGCTGTATACAATGAATGACATGTAACATTTGTAACACATTATGTTAATGAATGAAAGTTTTATTTAAGTACATTTATGAGTTCAATGTGATTGGTGGCTTGGATCCTGGTACGTCACACGCCTCGCGGGGGAGGTTTCCGCATGTGGTATTTTGGGGGTGTGACAGTTTGGTATCAGAGCCACTGGTTATAGTGAACTTGGTTTTAAAACGTTTTTATAAAACCAGACTATAACTGAACAGTTCTGAAAACGTGAATACGACCATGACACTCAGCTCCAGATTGCAAGGTTCGTCCCTCGTATACTCATTGTACTGTGTAACTAGTGAACACTTACATATGATATTGCATGTGATTGCACGTTTAGCACAATAGTGTGAATTCCTGTAGTACTTGCATGTGTTATATGACTGATAGGGTGGTATTTCCCTAAACGTTCGTGACTCACGTTTCGTAATGCTCTTTGTTTGCTACTTGAGTTTGAGGAACCATTTGACATGAGTTAGGAGGAGCTGAGATGAGCATGCAAATCACAATATTATTGTGGGTGCACACATAATAATAGTGTGGGGTGCATGTGAGTCCTAGTGAGGCTTAACAAGTGAAGAAGGGGTTCTGCTCTGTTATTTGATCAATGAGAAACATAACAAATTTATAGGAGTCATAGCAGTGATTGTCTCCTACTCGAATGTGACCTTTTCACCTCTCTGAATCCTTTCGCATCTCGATGCTATCGAGTATTTCTTGAAGTCCCCTCTGAACGCCTAGCGAACCGTGTAGAATGTTAGGTGCTTGTACAAACGTCCCTGAGTAGGATGTTGCAACGTCAAAGATTGGTTATACCTTTCTCACTTCTCATCGTATACTGGAAATCAATGAATTGGTGCATTAGATCCAGAAGTGCGATCACTTCTGAAACACTCTCGCAGCAAACCGTGTAGTATTTAATCAACATGGAAGATCAATGGACAGGGGGATGAGCGTAGTACTTCACCGACCTCAGTATTTGGACAACTCTGATTATCGGCGATGAACACACCAGTGAATTGGCTTCAATCGAATTCTTAACCCTAGTAAGCGGCTTATGGAGTCGACCCTTATGAATCAATCGGGACATAATCGATGACGATTAACTGTAGAACAGAATGTATAACCGCCCGCACCGTGAGTAGTGCCTTAGGACGTGGCACGGAATGTGAAACAATGGACCCTGTTGGTGAAAGGACGCCGGATACCATTACAGGCAACAACGTTGGGGGCAACAGTCGCGGCAACATCAAGGTACTTGTAATCGTAGCCTACAATATGGAAACAAAGGTGACTTTGAAAAGGATTGCCCGTGGTTCAGTCAAGGTGACAACAACCAAGGGAACGACGGCAGAACTGGAAATCCTCGTAACGAGAACAACACTGGAAATAATGCTCATGCAGGACATTTAGGATGGGCATAGGCAATGCCAGGCATAATAGCAACACGATAGTTTGGATGAGTAACTATTCGCTTCGTCACTGATCTGCTTACCCTGATGCTTCGTGAAACCGAACCTGATATGGAATCGGCTGATGGCAAGTCAAATGGAATCTCATCTGTTAGTTGGGATGCAAACTCGACCTTGTGGAGCAGGTATTCGACACCGACCTTCTTTCTACTACCCTTGATGGCTACAATGCAGTAGTTAGTGTGGATTGGTTACCCAGAACTCGCGCGGATGCATCCAGTGAGGAGAAAATTTTGTGTGTGGAGAATCGTTATTTGTTCTAAAGCGTCAGAGTGGTGCAAGGGTTAGCATCAATGCAACAATGAAGACCGGTAGTGTCCACGGGAGGATTACCTCGCTATGTTAGCGCTTGTTACTGATGTTGAGGCTAAGGGAAATAGAATCAAGGATCCACCAATTGTTTGTGACTCATCTCAGTGTACTATTCGAGGAACTTTCAGGTTTACTTCCGTAACTGTTAGTCTAAATCTCAGTTGATCACACGTTAAAGGCAGCTCCGAATACTCGTACTCTTACCGCCTTGCACCGGGAGGGTTGCAATAACTGTATAAGCTACTTCGAGAACTGTTGGACAGGAGTTTTGGCGGACCTAGTTTTCGTTTTGGGAAACCCCATTTATATCCGTGGAGATAAACCTTTTCGTATGCACACTGATTATCGAGAACTCAACAGAGTGGCAGTCAGGGACTGGTTGCCCCGACCATGTATTGGCAACTTATCGACGAGTTGCGAGAGTCAAGCTTCCATTTGAGGATTGGCTAACGAACGAACTATCATCAGATGGAAGTCCAATACGAGAATGCTCTTAGAACGGCACATCAAACGCAATGCAGCCAGTGCGACTTTGTACACCATGACCATCGAGATAATCAACACACCAGCAGCTTAGGGACCACAAGAATAGACCGTGTTTATTGATGACGTTTTGGGTCATTCCCTGGGGGAAGGGACATCATGGACGACATCTGTATCTTATCTTAGAGCTTCTGAGGGAGGAGTCATTACGTATAAAGTCTGGTTAAATGTAACATCTAGATTCGAGGAATGTATTTTGATCATGTAACCAACGAAGTGGGAATACGCGTGGATCGTGCTAGGATCCATTTTGTTAGAAACTGATTGGTACCAAAGACCCCTTCGGGGGTACAACCATTTCTTGGTTTCAGTGGATGCTGTTGTAGGTTCATCACAGGATTTGCGAAGATCGTGCAGCTTAACTCCCTTAAGCACAGCAGGGTGTTGTGTTCGTGAGAGACAGAACAGGAGAACGTCTTTTCAGCTTTCAAATCCCAACTCTAAAACGCACTGAGAATCATCTTCGCCTGAGGGTACTAATGATCTGGCGGTATACCATGATGGTTTGAACCAGAGTCCCCGTTACACATCGAAGCAACACGAGAAGGAGATGGCTCACGTGGTGGACTTACAGGAAGAACTATACTAGTCGTGACCTGTGGTGGAAACCGTGGTCTTTGGAATTTAATATTGGAGGCATTACTTGGACGGTACCAATGCACTACCTAGACCGATCACAAGAGCCTCCCGTGTATCGTTGTTTCGAAGGAACTAAAGCATGCAATGACATCGCTGGATGGAACTTTTGAATGATTACGACTGTGAAACCTGAACGTGCACGAGCTTTGCAGCTCACTATCGACCCTAACTTACCTGATCGGACTCGCTCTGTTCAAACTGGAGAACTGAAAGGAAGAGGATTTTCAAGTTGAACCCATGCGGGGCATGGAGAAGCAACCCTTGGTAGGTCGGACGATATCCGCTACCTCATGGAACGAATGTGGGTCTCGTTATACGGTAACCGCAGGGAACTTGTGTTGAGCAAAGTACACCGGCCTCGATAGTCTAGTCGTCTGGGTTTTGATGAGAGTTATGAGGATCTATAAATCTTGTACTGGTGATCGGGCATGAAGGCCCACCTGGCAATGTATGTGAATGAGGGTTGACTTGTGGGAAAGGGAAGGAGAATATGCAACCAGCAACACCTATATGGAAATGAGAACAGACTGCCATGGATTATGTCGCTAGTCTACTTGCAACTCAGAACAGAATTGATATCACCTGGGTGATCGTTGATTGTCTCATGTAACCAGCACACTTTCTTGCAATCAAGGAAACTGACAAGTCTTCACAGCTTGTGAATATTCCTCTGAGAGAGGCGGCTTTTAGGCACGAGGTGCCAACTCCTGTTACCTCTGATTTTGAACTATACCTGATTTATGACAAGCAATACACAACACCCTTGGCTCACGTCTAGACATGAGCGCTGCTTAACACTGAAGGACAACCGGACGGAGTAACGAACCATCTTGGCACATGAAGACATGCTGTGAGCAGGTGCGTGATTGACTTTAGTAAACATTTGGAAGGACACTTACCTTTGGGTGAGTTCTACTGTAGCCGTTACCGTATTGGTATGCATGCCGCTCTGTTTGGGACATTGCATGGATGATAATGCCAATCCCCTTGTGGACTGAGGTGGATAACAATCTAATCACAGGTCCAGGACTTGTACTCGAAACTCTTGGGGAGATTTCCTGGATCGGAAACCGTTTGGCGGCAACAAGTAACCGTCAGGAGAGTTGATAATCTTAGAAAGCACTGGGAGTTCGCTGTAGGCGATCATATCACGTTGAAAATCTCACCCTGGGAGGGTGTGTACGCCTGGGAAGCGTGGCAAGCTTGATTTTTGTTACGTTGAGTTATTCAGAATTCTGGAAAGAATCGGCAACATGGTTTACAAACTCGAATTACCTGACGAATTAGGTGTGTTCACGATGTCATTTATGACCCGAACCTAAAGAAGCGTTTGTTCGATGAAACGCTTGTGGTACCCTGGTTGAGGAACCCATCGTTAACATAGTCGACTTACAATCGTGAGAGTTCCCTGGAACTCAAGACGTGGACCGGAGTCCACGTGGGAACGTAAAGATCTGATAAAGCTCGGGCATACTCAATCATTCAGGCGGTTGAATCAACTTTTGCTGTCACTAGCGAATTTCGGGACGAAATTCCCTTTCAAGTTGGGGATGATGTGGCACCTGAGGAAAACCCGCGGCCATCTTGATTTATCACTTCACCCCTCCTCGGGGATTGCTTATTAAATTTCGGGACGAAATTTCTTTCAAGTTGGGGATGATGTGACAACCCGCACTTTCAGGTAAACGCCATTTCCTTGCTCTGTCTAATCCCAGCTAAACTCAAAGCATCCGTCCGCGTTATTTTCTTTCACGGTTGGCGATCATGTTTGTTTTATATTTATATATATTTATTAATAATAATAACAATTATAAGGAAAATAACAACACTTGGATTAAGTTTAGGGTAACTTGAGTATTCTTAAAAGTTGAGGGGTAATAATGAAATTAGGAGTTTGAACAATTGTATTTAATTGAGTAAATACCCAACCCATCGTCTCCCCTCGTCACGAAAACCCTAAAAACATTCACACAACAGCCGAAAGACACACCTCTCGGCTCTCTCCCCTTCCTCCCTCCCGTTCAGAGTTTCCGGAGGTCGGAGTCGTGATTCCGGCGCTCGTTATTTGTCAGACAAGCAAAACTTGAACCTCTCATCCTTCGGTCACCTTCTCACCTTCACAACCCTTCTTCTTGTACACAACTAAACCACGATTTCCCTCTAAATTCAGCCATCGTTCGCACAGTTCTACAGATGAGAGAGAAAGAGTAACGATGAGAGAGAGAGGAGCTGCGAAGGAAAGAAGAGTCGCAACGGCGGCGGCGTCGGCAACCGCGGCCGCACCTGCGCCGGCAATTCTCTAGTACCTTGATTCTTTCGGTTAGTATAATCTCACTACACTGCAAATCAAATCCTCTTGTTACGCATAGCGGTATCGATACGTGATTGTTATTATGATTTATGCTCGTAGATGGTATTATGTGTTAATTATTTGCATGGTAATAGGGTTTTGGTGGTTAGTTATTAGCATGTTAATCGATGATAAGTTACCTTGAATGATAAGGAAATCATGAGTCGGTGATGGATTATACATGATAACATAATTGATATTAGTTCAATGTTGATGTAACTGTTATGTGTTAGGGGAACAGAAAGCACTGGTGTATAATACAAATTAGCTATTGTGTTAAAGGAAAAACTTGAAGCTGAGGATATGTAACCACTATGGGCCGCTAAGGTGAGTGAATAATTTGCGAGTTGGGTTGGGCCATACATGGGTAACAGGATTGCATGGATGTGTGCATGAATATTGTAACATGAATCTGATTGTTGTAACGTACTTGTTGTCAAAATATATATGTTAATGAATGTGCGCTTGTTAGGGGATTCGATAGGAGAAGATAGTATATTGGTTTGCGTAACATGTTCATGATAATAATGGGGGACTACTTGACTTAATCCGAATCAAGTGAAGGCTGTTACATGTTATGTGATTATTCGATGGCACAGGGTGAACGGATTAACTGTCATGACTTGAATTACATGTGTTTGCTACGGGTGTAATAAATGTGCATTATGTGAACACAGAATACGTGAATTAATTGTACATGAAAGATGTAGTTTATGTGCACCTGAGACTGATTGTTATCGGTAATTATGTTACGACGTGTTTGATCAACTGTTAAGCAAGTAACTAACTTTACCGAGCAAACCAAAGGTGAGTTCACTGCTCTTTTCCAAGCATGCATCCCGGGAAGGGATATCGGGTAACGTTCCAGGGAGGAATGCAGGTTAATGGGATGTTTGTTATTACTCAGTTTCTATTATGTAAGACCCCCTACATCTACCGACAGTTGCCGAGGAGGCAACGAGGTTATTAGTTGATAGCGCTATTAGGTTTGGCACCCTCACACCGTACCGAGGAGGACGGGCGTGAACTAATTTCCTTAAAGCATGACCAATGCCTAAATAGAGGCATTGGGGTTGGGCATTCACATCGTGTATATATAAGACCCCTTACATCTACTCGAGGTTATTAGTTAAGCTAATTACCTCGACCACTTGACCAATGCCTTGATAGAGGCATTGGGGTTGGGCATTCATATCTTGTAGCCATTTCGGTAATCGAGTTAATAACAACATCAAAACATAACGTTGAACTGTTTTAAACAAGCAACTGGTAACTAAACACGTTAACAAAACTTTGAACTCACCAGCGTCGTCTGATACACTTGTCTGCATGCTTGCAGGTCTATAGACTTATATCATTTGGAACTTGCTGTCTGGGAGGCTGGAGTGGTCATGGGTCGAGATACATGGAATCGCAATGCAAGCTTAACGGTTTATATACACATGTTTTACGAAACACATAACAAATGAATTATGCTTCCGCTGTATACAATGAATGACATGTAACATTTGTAACACATTATGTTAATGAATGAAAGTTTTATTTAAGTACATTTATGAGTTCAATGTGATTGGTGGCTTGGATCTTGGTACGTCACACGCCTCGCGGGGGAGGTTTCCGCATGTGGTATTTTGGGGGTGTGACACATAAGCCCTTTGTTCGATTTGTAACTTTATTTGTCTATATGCCATTATGTCGACTTGACATATTCTTAGAGACATACAAAATCAAACTGATGAGGAAAATTAACTAATACTTAGTCATTCATAGTACGATATGCAATTGCGCACGACCATTAATTAATACCCGTCTATGAGCTCTCTTAATAAGACTTATGGGTAATAGCCCTTCAGTTATAGGATCCTTAAGCATATCACGAATGTATTCGATACAAAACTTAGTTTCCTCAATTCGTTCATAAACGAATAATTAATTGCGTATCGAAATTTAATGCAGCACCTCTTGAACTGTTACTGTTCAAGGGGTCATGGTAGCTGACTTTATCACAATAAGTCTTCAAAACATTAATTATATGGAGTTAATAAACTTATGAGTCCACTGATAAATTTCCAACAACATTTAGTGACTATATTATGTCGTTATAACTTAGGTTGTTGATATCAATGCATTATGACTCCTCCATGAGATAGGTTTTGTCTGCTGACATAAAGATATACCTGAAATTACATTTTGTCATCTTTGAATATTACAAAATTAAAGTAATAAACCGGTTTTTAGTTCTCACCTTTTCTTCAAATTATAGCCTCTCGTTTCCTTTAAAGATATCGTAATACTCTATTAGATGCTTCACATTAATCTAGACATATCTAGTGTGTTGCAATGTGAGTAATATCTAAACGAGTATAGACTTGAATTTACATAAGGCTTCTAATTAATGAAGCGAAAGGAAATAATCTCATTTATCCTATTACCATCTAAAGGAGAGCAGTATTGTTTGTTACATATGTATGGACCCATTTAAGGTTAAACTTATGGAACGAAACCAATGTCCCATTGGGTCTATCTCGGTATGTTATGATATCAATCACGTAAGAGATATCTCTGAGATCTATTATATCAAAGTTTGTGTTAACAATGCTTTGACTTATGTAACATATACTTGTCAAAAGAATATCATCTATATAGACAAGTTTAATTTAGTTGTTCCCACTCATTTTGAGGTAGGTACATTAATCCACTTGATTATTGATGAAAATAATTACGTTAAGATTTCATCACATTATGATGTTTGCATTGACCCATACATGGATTTTATTGGCTTACAAACAAAGTGTTCTTTAACCTTCAGTTTGGAACTTTCAGGTTGTTTTATGAACATGTAAATATGTCAGCCATTTGTTAAGGAAAATTGTTTTTAATGTTCATCTAATGTAGCTTTAAACTATTATAAGCTACTAGAAGAGTGATGATCCTCAAAGAAATCTTTTGATAATTTATCTCTTCCTAAGTATAACCTTTTACAATCAATCATGCCTCTTCGTGTCTTAACACTTATTTCAGGATTTGGTTTAGTTATGAACACTCTTAGGTAATTCAATCAAATCCCAAACGTTATATGAACACATAAAATCAGTTTTACTAGAAGATTAATTGACACTAATGGCTTAATTTGAAGAGATAGGATCAGTAAACATTTCCAAAATCCATTTCAACTTCAGTTAGGGAGGTTATGTAATCATCAAAGTTAGTAGATTTTTAAATCTAGATGACCTCCTGAGTTGATTATTGGGTTCATTAGAAGTTTCAGTTTTATGGATTAGCTCTTGGTTAGGTTGCTATCATTTTCAGGATTCTAAGTTTGTAAGAGTTGGTGCAGTATGGTGTACAAGAGGTGTAATCGGAGTTAAATTTGGAGTGAAATTTAATGACACTCTTCCCCCCGCCTCTTGTATTCCTTGCAAGTCATGATAAGGACTTTGACTGCTCCCACTGACCTTAGAAATCTTTAGGAACTCAGCATGCTTAGGGTCAATATTTAACGACCAACAAATTCTAATAGAGAAACAAGTTAATGACATTAGTTGTTGTAGTTTCTCTTGTTAAGGATTATGTTAGTCTAGATAAGAAATCTAAGTGTGCCCACACTTAAGCAACAATGAAACTTTTGAAACTTTTGTAAGAGTAGCTTTAGATTTTAAGTAGACAAGTTTTGATAGAACAGTGTCATAATGGAGTAGTGTCTTGTACAAGAGGTGTAAATTGAAGTAATGTAAAGTTTTCACTCCCCACCTCTTGCAACTATTGCAAGTTATTCTTAAGACACTTAATGCTCCCACTGATCTTTAATATCTCTAGAAATGCTACAAGAGAAGTTTCAATGAGCTACGTGACGTGGGAACCTATCACATATATGTTAGACTTTATTTGATTTCTTTAATGTCCAGATATCATAAGAAACTTTAGGGACATATCTAATAGAAATCTTATTAAGTATATATATATATATATATATATATATATATATATATATATATATATATATATATATATATATATGAATATATTTCTTCTAAGACCGTGAGCCATATGCGACAAAATTTAGATACAAGTTGATAGTTTGTTAAATGATAAATGAATTATGTCTGAATATTCCATTTGGAATAAGTTCCACGAGTGTCAATGAATGACTTATGATGGACCCATACTTATTCCTTAAGCCAAGTAATATTTAGGGCTGTAATGTCATGATTTAAATCACTTAGAATTAGATTAGATAAAAAATCATCCTCATTAACCATGTCATGATATCTCATGAATTTCGGTTATAATTGATGAAATTTATAGGTCTCATTTTCCTTTTGTCAAATTCTCTTTTGCATGATGACAAAAGTTGTTAAAAAGTAAAGTATCATCTAGTTTCATCTTAGTAATGTTTCTATCCAGATATTGAGAACAAATAAGATGAGAGTTTAAGGTAAGTATGACTTTATGTTGACTATGCAAACCTCACAACATTCATAACATTTCTTAATTATGATACTATATTCTGATTACTGTTCAGAATATATAAGGTATCGAAAAGCGTTGTTAGAAGATTGCTTATTATAGTTATTATAGTCTTAACAATTAATTTTGTCACTAACTCTCATGTTAGTTATTTGTTGAGTTCTGGTAAAGAAACGCATGGAACTAGAGTCAACTAATCATGTGTTAATAGGAATATTAAAATTATCAGACTTAAATATCATTAGGAAATGACTACCTAATTAACTTATCCAACTGTTCTTTAGAGTAATGGATAGTCTCGTTGCTTATGCCTAGTCTAATGGCATAATTATGCAGTGAGATTTTCCCTTGAAGAACCTTAGAGCTGGGATTTTGTACTTGTATTTTCTCTATGGACCTTAGAACAATCCTCTTTTAAAGTTTAAGTGGTTGTAAGGTGAGTAACAACTTATTTTCCAGCTTCAAACATTTATTTCTTTGTACATATGTTGCTTATCAACACACTCGTTATACTTTGGTACTTTTGAGTGTTATAGTTGATTTATAAGGCATCAAATTGCACAAGTGAAAATTCTAGTATGTAATGTACTGGAAAAATGTACTTATTTCCATGCGTAAGCCCTTAACTTTATGGGTCATGGTATTGTACATTATTATGTATTCACATATACCACTTAGCTTTATAATTTAGAATTTTAAATGAAGGCATGCATCTTAGGAATTCTTGTGATTATTCCACAATTATAGATTAGTCTTAGGAAAGACTTAATCTGGAATAACTTTTTAGTGACAGCACTTATGTTAGAGAGTTCTTGATTATCATAAGAGACATCATGTTCGATTTATCCTAATCATCATGCTCTACTTTTCTTCTGTAGTGCTTTATCAGAAGAGAGCAATAGGATTATCGTGTCTTAAGAGATAATCAAGGATTTAATTTAAGAGCTAATTCTTGTAGAAACTTTAAATAAAACAAAACATATTAGATTTAGGAATTAGAGTGGATGAGATATATATTTATAGAAGAAAATTACAGTGAGTAAAAATATGGGTACTAAAAATAAGGCAGACGAAATGATCATAAAAATTAAAGAAGGATCATTGATATAAGGATCATTATGTGAAGAGGTTGTGATATGTCTATTACTAACATCAAAATAATAGACTTATTTAAAATTCTACTTAAACGAAAATAGATCAGCTTTGGCCAGAAGTGTAATCATGTAAGCATGTGTGCAAAGTATTTGTGACAAATCAGCTTTGGCCAGAATTGAAACAATCACTTTAGTTATGCACTCGTTAAGTATGCCATATTTGAAGGAATTAAATCAGCTTTGGCCAGATACTAAGACATTCATGTTTATGATGCACACTTAACATAGTTTTCGTAATACTTGAACGATAAGTAGATGCATCAAATCAGCTTTGGCCAGAAGTGATACATCAGAAGCTCATTCAAGTAAAGCCATTTTGGTTTTGTGAAACATTATTTGATCCTTATTAATTAACTAGGTATTTACAAAACCAATTATTTAGTAGCAAACCACCTGTTAGCGCGGATCAAACTCCGCGGTGAGTTCGCTAGGGTTCGGGGCGGAGCCCCGAGCTAAGTCTTAGTTCACATTAAACAGCCTAAAATAATGAGGTTTCGAGTGAGATCTCGACTCAGTTATGAGGTCTTGAGTGAGATCTCGAGTCAAGTCTCGACTCATCTTGTAAACATTATGAGGTCTCGACTCATTAATGGTCTCGAGTCGCAACCTCAGTGTCTCGAGTCGTAATCATGGTCTCGACTACTGTGTTTTACTCGAGTGCTTGATGATGTCTCGAGTCACAACCATGGTCTCGAGTTGTGAAGATTGAAGCCCTTAGTCGAAACCGCAGTGGTCTCGAGTCAAAATCTTATGGTCTCGAGTCGAAATCGTTGTCTCGAGTTATAAATATTTGAGAACACTTATGATTTCGAGTTGAGGCCTTGTGGTCTCGAGTCGAGATCTTGGTCTCGAGTCGAACCTGATGGTCTCGAGTCCACTGTTACAGCTGTTAATGTAAAAGCATAACTGAAAATTCGAATTCTTAGGAATTGTGATAGAGTTTCCTGTTTTAACATTGATCTAATTTTAACAGAATATTTCGAAAATCATAAATTGTTTATCCTTTTAACAGATTTCGAAAATTCTCATTAGACAAAACAGATCAAAATTAGGAAAAACATTCAACAATTCAAATTATATTCCAAAACATAAAGGAATTTTCGAATTTTCCTAAGAACACATGATGAACCCTAAAAAATAAAACATAATTCTGGAACCCGAAATCTGAAAATTAAGGCTTCTAAAACAGATTTCGGATTTGTTGATTTTAACCATTATGATTTCGAGTCATTTATATAACATTCTTTTTCCGAAAAATATGATTTCGGCACATCAGACTTGAAACCGGCTGATTGTGATTATGAAGTTGTTCAAAATTTCTGTTATCATGATTTCCGAAACACTGACTCGAAACAGTAACTCGAGAACAGAGTTTCGAATTTTATTAAACTTTGAAAATTTATGTTTTCCAGATTTCAATCCCGGAATAATGGATAGAATCGGAACTGATTTATCAACATATGTTCTGATACCACATGTTGATCAGTTCTGTTTTAGGCATAATGGAAAACATATAAACATACATTTGATTGCATCAGCACAGGCCAGCAGAGAATCCAGATGGAGACGCAGCAACAGTGTTTGACATGATTGTTAGCTTGGTCTGGTTCCTCCTTAGGGTGCAATCTAATGATGGTGATTATGAAAACCGAATAAGGGAGTTCGGCTATGGAGATGGAGGTCGATATTGATGTTATGATTATTAGGTTATGTGTCTAACCTTAGAACCTCAACATAAGTCTCCTTATATATGAACCCAAGAGGAAACCCAAATTAGTTAATAAGGGTAATTTGGCCCATCAACAATTACCAACTAATTATTTAATAGGATTGTTATATATTTTGATCCATATAATGTAAATGATTATAATGGCTACTAGATTAAATATAAAATAATATATATTTAATCTTACACGTGAACGTTCGTTAATGTGTCCGTTTGTGTTTGATAGTTCATTAGTGTTTTTAGTTTTTATATTTATTTAAATACTTCAAAATTCCAACAAATTAAATATCTATTAAGTGTCATTGTATTATATATTATGTTCATGAACAATTGTTTGTGTTCGTTTGTTTCCATCTGTGTTCATAAACATTAGTTTGTGCTCATTTGTATTCGTCAACGTTCGTTTTTGTTCGTTGTCTAAAATTAACAAACGAACACGAACAAGTTCATTTCCATAACAAACGAACACAAACATAAAATCCCGTTCGATAACTGTTCGTGAACGGTTCGCGAACACATATATTTCTTAACAAACGAACATGAACAGGGTCTTGTTCGTATTCGTTCGGTTCGTTTGCAGACCTAGATGTAAATGCTCTAATGCTTTTGGACATGTTTTATGCACATGACATTATCAATCGGCTATGCTAAGTATACCAATATGTATGATTTAAGTAATTGATTCGGTTAAACTGATCTGAACTATTTAATTAATTTTCAAAATCGTGAACTGTTTCACATATAGTTCAGTTTAATACAAAGCATATGTATTAAAATAAATTATTGTATTTTAGTAAATTTTAGAAAAAAACAAAAAACTTGTAATGTTTAAATGTTTCTCACTAAACCTTCCAGTTTTGTTTTAAAATTATAATTATAATTTTTGTAGGGTGTTATAAATTCGGTGGAAACCTCACCGGCTTTGCCTCCCTCTCCCCCATACTTTTACGATGTTGCAATTTTAGCCCCTTTACTTTGGTATCTGTAAAATTTTATAAAATGATAAATTTTGTCCCTAAACTACTACTCCATTTTACAAATAATTTGCTTTTGACACCCCAACTTTGTTGTGGTAGTTTCCTTTTAGCCCCAACTTTGTTATAGTTTCCTTCTTACCCCAAAACTTTATCAAATTTTATTTTTACCCTTTCTTAGCCCATAAGTTTAGGAAATGCAATTTTTAACCACTTAACTTTTTATGAACTTTGTAAATGCCACTTTTACCCCCTTGAGAGTTTTTGGCTTAACGATATAAATTCGAGTTAGTCGGGTCGCGTATAATATGTTATGATTGTACGATATAAATTCAATTTACGTTACGTTTTGATCCAATCGCAATGCAACTATAGGGTTACATTGAGTTCAATCGAATACGTCATAACATACGTTTTCATATGGTAAACACATCACATAACGCTTGGACTAATCCGTTCGATATTTGCAAAGTACCCGCACCGCAATGCGCGCGGGTCTTATTAGTGGTTATATATTATGAATGTAAGAATGTGTGTGTACTTTTTTGTGAAAGATGATTTTGGTATAACAATCTTTATCAGTTGTTATTTTGACACTGTAAAAATAACTTTGGTCATCAACTTCTGATTTATTATTTTGTTAATTTATTTTATTTATCCTAATTTGTTTATATTAATTTCACTATAACATGTTATTATCTTCTAATCTATACTAACACTTTTATGATTTTAACTAAATATTTTGTATAAAAAAATAACTTTGGTCATCAACTTGTGATTTATTATTTTGTTAATTTTTAATTTTTTTAGAGTAAATTACAAGTTTTGTCCTTTATGTTTGTCCCAAATTTCAGACGATGTCATTTACCTTTAAAATTGATGACTTTTGTACTTAATGTTTGAAAATGTTGCACGTTATGTCCTTTATGGCAAACCCAGTTATAATTTTCAGTTAATTTATGTCATGTGCACTGCACCATGAGGGTAGAACGATCATTTCACCTCCCACTTGTCTTTACCCCTTTTAATACCTTATCTCTCTCTGTATATACACGTTAGCCATTGCCACCACCTGGCTCATCACCACGACGGCCTCACCACCACCCCCACCACAACACACCATCGCACCTTCAAACCTTTTGGTTAGCGCAACAGCATTCTCATGAACCTGTATATTAACCCCCAAATCAGCCTAATAAACTGCTAAACAACAATTCAAATTCACACCAAAATCAGCCTAATAAACTGCTAAACAACAATTCGTTCCACACCCTGCAAACGCCCACTCACCTCTTCCATTTAATGTTGTATGAAATGAGATGATATTGACCAAAGAGATACAACGAACGACGACAAGTCTCCTACTGACCTCTTCTATGTTCGGCGACCCGATTCTGATGCAGCTATTTGCGTTTTAGATCTGTCATCATGGTCTTCTTCCCTTCATCATTGTGGTGTAAATCTACGGATTTGATGACGGTTGTGGGTTCACGGGGTAGATTTTTTGTTTTATGTTTAAATTAGGTGACCTAAGGCTTGATTTCTAGCGATAACAGGGGTGTTTGTTGATGGTGGTAATCTCAGGCGGTGGTGGTAGTGGTCATAGAGAGATACGATGGTGGTGTTTGGTAGTTTTTAGTGAGAGAGAGTGTGTGTGTGTGTTCAAAAAGAGAGAGGGGGTGTGGATTTCTGAATTAATTAGATTTTCAGAATTAATTAGATTTTCAGAATTAACTTGGATATTCTAAATGTGGGAAATGAAAATCACAGGGAAAAGACTAAATTGCCCTCATGTGCTTTACACATGACCTAAATTAACTTAAAAATAAATTGGGTTAAGGCTAAAGGGCAAATCGTGAAACATTTGAAAACATTAAGTACAAAAGTCATCAATTTCAAAGGTAAAGGACAACGCCTGAAATTTGAGAAAACATAAAGGACAAGACTTGTAATTTACTCATTTTTTTATTTATCCTAATTTGTTTATATTAATTTCACTATAACATTTTATTATCTTCTAATCTATACTCACACTTTTATGATTTTAACTAAACATTTTGTAAAAAAAAAAATTAACTTTGTCATCAACTTCTAATTTATTTTTTTGTTAATTTTTTTATTTTTTATTTGTCCTAATTTGTTTATATTAATTTCACTATAACATTTGATTATCTTCTATTCTATACTCAGACTTTTATGATTTTAACTAAATATTGTTTATAACAAGTACAAATTATAAAGTTTGATTATAGTATTTATATGTGGTTACCATCATGAGAGATTTTAACATTGATATTAGGGGGAAAGGGCATTCAAGGGTACTACCCTAGCTTGGACCAATCCCGCATTGTCATGTCCATTCTAAACTTAAGGTACTCTAGAATCACAAAACTCTGGCGGCACCTACTCACAAGTAACTTAGAACCATGGAACTCACTCTTTTACTCCACTCTCCATGTGACAAATGGCAAATAACCGGAAATTCCGTACAATCTAATCACTATTTTTATTACATAATCTCATGCATTTAGCGTAATTTAATTATGTAACCGTATTGTACGTTAGATAACAGTGTTAGGATAAGAGAACAATACTATAACATTGGTTTTCATCGTGTCGCGAAACCAATTAAACTATGTCCTAAAAGTGTTGGCAGAAAGTGTTGCGTGCACTATTAACGGTCACACTATTCATTACAGCGAAACCGTGAAAACAAAACGAAACGATGAAAAATGACAAACGATTGACATAACTAAGTCCATATATATATATATATATATATGAAAACACTAATATGAAAGCACATCTTGCAAAAATACATAACTTTCCGGTACAACACCCTAATCACAAAATCGTCCGTTCAGCTAAAAAAATAATAATAACAATTCTAACTCGTCCGAACTAATAATTTAGCATTTCCGATACTCCGGAATTATGACAAAAGATGACAAACACACGGAAACGATATGAGGATATTAATGGGGTGTCCGAAACATAATCTTTCGGTGCTACGTCGCAACCCCCACAACTTATTAGTTATTGAACCAACAAGCAAGTAAACCACATTTCCGTCACCAAAACATGAACAACACTTGAGAACTATTCTGAAGCTGCTTAAGAAAGAACCGTTGTATGCCAAGTTCTCGAAATGCGAATTTTGGATTCGCGAAGTACAATTTCTCGGTCACGTGGTGAACGAGAACGGAATACCCATTGACCCATCTAAGATAGAAGCCATAAAGAACTGGAATGCTCCAAAGACCCCAACGGAAGTAAGATAATTTTAGGATTTAGCGGGATACTATCGAAGATTCATTGAGAATTTTTCTAAAATTTCTCAACCGTTAACCTCTCACACGTAAAAGGATAAAAAGTTCTATTGGGGTGAAAAACAAGAAATGGCATTTCAACTACTCAAAGACAACTTATGCCAAGCGCCGATCTTATCACTCCCGGACGGTACCGATGACCTTGTGGTGTATGGTGATGCATCGCATCAATGCTTCGGTTGCATGTTAATGCAACGTTAAAAAGTCATCGCGTACACGTCACGACAGTTAAAAGTTCATGAGAAGAACCATACCACTCATGACCTAGAACTAGGCGCAGTGGTATCTGCTTTAAAGATTTGCCGTCATTATCTCTATGGTACAAAGTGCACCATATTCACCGATCACAAGAGTTTTCAACATATATTCAATCAAAAGGAATTAAACATGCACCAATGGCGCTGGGTGGAATTGTTGAATGACTATGACTGTGAAATCAAGTACCATCCGGGCAAAGCAAATGACGTGTGTCGGTGTGAGTATATTTTTACTTATATTTTTAGCTCTTTTTACTTTCCGATTTCAAGTTTTAAATTTATAAAACACGATATTCTACTATCACTCTACACACACGCTAGGGCAAGTGCACCCATCGCGAATGTAGTATAGTGATGGCAAGATACCGAGGTCGTCCAAGGACACAAGAGGTTTTAGTACCGGCTTATCGTCAACGTCTAATCGAACCAATTTTTGAGAAAAGACTTTTAAGCTAATAAAAAGATAAAAAGTAGAAAATAAAAATAAAAATGATAGACAAGAAAGAATCACTTGGATCCAACTTATCCTTCATGTACCATTTTAATGATTTCTGCACTTTGGGCATTTTAAGAGATTATCTTAGTTATAGTAGTAGCTTAAACAAGTGGCTTTGATACCACCTTCTGTCACAGCCCCCGACCCCACCCTGGGAGCGGGAGCCGCGAACCAGCTAGATGGTATTGGTGTTTATTAATTACGCAACGGAAAATTTTTCATCAGGATCGTAGTTAGGAAATAATTTCAGAGTTTATAAAACACCAACTTTTAATATTAAATAAACGGGCTAAAACCCATATTTAATTCAATTGTTTTTATAGGGATAACCCAATTAAATAAAACATAAATTTCTTCTTTTATTCAGGTATTTATAGCCAATTTATTTAAGCCTTCAGTGCTCCGTAGCTGGCTTCTACTATCTTTATAGCAAGTTACCTGAAACGTGTTTTGAAAACAATTTATCAGTAATAAATACTGGCGAGTTCATTCCATTTTTATGAAAATATATTGTTATACTTTTACAGCAACAAGGTTTTTATATTTGTTTATATTTACCCAAAAACGCAATCAGTATTTGTCACATGGTGGCAGTTCCGATGTGATCGTGGTCATATTACTCATTGGCTCACTTTCGTCCAATAGTGAATTTTATCAAGTAATTATATTTTACTATTATTCAAAGTATATGTCACTAGGCAATTCCTGTGACGGTGGTCAAATCACTGTTGATCATTCTTTCAACTAGTGACGGGGGTCGTATCACTGTTGATCATTCTCTCAACTAGTGACTCTGGTCATATCACTGTTGATCATTCTTTCAACTAGTGACTGGGGTCGTATCACTGTTGATCATTCTCTCAACTAGTGACTCTGGTCATAACACTGTTGATCATTCTCTCAACTAGTGTCTTTGGTCATATCACTGTTGATCATTCTCTCAACTAGTGACTCTGGTCATATTTCTGGTTATATCACTGTTGATCATTCTCTCAACTAGTGACACTTTTCAAATAAGGTATACCAAATTTCAGTCTAAGTATGTTTTAAAATTCCTATGGATACTTATATATAGATATTTATTTTAAAATTTGGTATAATGATACATAAATAATAAATTTCATATAATAACAAGTATAAATTATAGATAACATTAAATTTCATATATTTAATGTATAATTTAATATATATAGATAACATCACCACATAAAAGGTATATACTTTTCGTACCATATCTGAACTCTTATTTTAAAACAAAGCGTCTACTTTAACAAATATAATATAATATATTCATTAACCTAAAATATTATATAGAGTGTCATTTTAATACAAATATACTCACATGGTTTATAAATATGGAATTAGTACAAATCATATAAATTTATTTCAATCATACATTAAATTTATTAATGATTTAGTGTAAAAATAATATTAGTTATAGGCTATGGCCACTGGGGCACAATTCCCCCCTGTGATTGTGGTCATGTTCCTATTGGCTAACTTTTTGGCCAATAGTAACGAGGGTCAAGTAATGTATAAAACTTCTCATACCGGCAGTTATTACAGAATATAAAAATTTAATCACTGTAAGTATAACTGGTAAACATTTAGGATTTTGGAAAACATTTTTAAATATAAGTGTATCACAAAAAAGTGATAAAACTGTGAAAAAAGAGAATGGACTCACTTTGTAACTTTAGGGTTCAACTAGAAAGCCTTCTGGTATAATCTTGGGTATAACTCCTGAGCTATTTAATAAAATATATAATGCACTCGTGTTAAGTATAGTAACCCAGTTCAACTTTATCCCTACGTCACGAGACAAAACCCCAACGAACTTAGTCGGGCAGAGCCTTGACATGTGTTATGGGGACTAGATCAATCGGACAGAGTATTAGTGATCAGGGGATAAAACACTTAAAATGGGGCAAGGCTTTACTATTATTATGGGGTGAAATAATAAATAAAAAAATATATATGTATCTATGTGAGAGAAGAGCATGCGAGAGAGAGTAAGAAAGAAGATGTGCGCAACATTATTTTTATGCTCCATATTTATAGTTGATATGATGAGCTTTGAAGGTTATGAAATAGCCCCTGCTTATGACACGTACACTGCCATTCTTCATGTTGTAAATTTATTATATTTCCAAGAATCTTAGAGCTCTTCCAATGTATCCACGTACACATTCCTTAAAGGTAAGGTTTGTTTATTATTTTTTTATTTTTTTTATTATTTTATTATTTATATATTATAATTAATTCAGCTGCTTCACTTATTTGGCGCTTATAACTTCTAAAATATGACGTTTTATAAAACGATTAATATGTCATTAGAACGAGAATATTCTCATCTACATTTTGAACCAAGTTTCATTAAAAACGGAGTAGTCCAAATACAATGTATTTTTATAATTTAATTATTAGACGGTCACTAGGCCTGTCTAGGTACTTTATATTTCTAACAGTCAACTTACCCGTAATCTACCCGTTTAATGATGCAAGTTTTATGTACTTTATTTTAATATAGAAAATAGAAATGTCACACATATATAAGCCAATTAATTAGTATAACATTCCAACCAACTATCTATAAAATAGTTTTTAAAACTACTTGGGTTGAATAATTATATTAAAAATAAAACTAGTTACTAGTGGTTAATAAATTTAAACAATCTATAATTCTTATATGATAAAAAAATGGAAATGTTACGTCCTCCCCACCTTGTTTTAAATCTCGTCCTCGAGATTTGGGCTACGATGTCTTCTTAAAGTTGTGTCCCGTCTTAGTCAATAAGAACCGTATTAAGGTAAATGACACAGAATCAAGACATGTTCTAATGAATACGTGTTTTACAATAAACAGGGCTCAATGGTTCAACTGAATTATTTCAAGAAATAGATGTCAAACGAATGAGATGAAATGATATAATTTCCAAGGTGTCTAGGTTCAAGTCAAAAGAGATATATGATAGATGTCTAAGTTGAATGTTTACAAGTTGTGAATGACTCTTAGAATCAATAGAATTCATTGTCAAAGGAAACTTACTTTGATTGTCAACTGAGAAAGACTCAGAATCAACAAGCTCAAAATGAAATAGAAGCTTGAAAATGATTTGTCAATTATCAAACCATGATATGAGAAAATTCAATATATTGATATTATTGAATTGCAAGGATACACCGAAAGTATAATAGAGTTAGTGTATCATTGTCTTAATACATAATTGTATTAAGACTATTTTTAAATGATGAGTCAAACGAAAGACGTACGTGGTTTTGAATGATTCGTATGATTATGATTAGCTCAAGCTACAAGTTTATATCGACGCCGCAAGGTGTCGAAATAATTGAAATAGCTCAATAATTATGGTGACCAAACAAATTCACCGTGTTTGCAATCAACTAAAATTTTTAATGAAGTAAATTGGGATATTTATTTCAAATAAATATTATAGGATTTTCAATTGATAATGAAAGACCAAATGAATATCATAGAATTTTCGATCATTGATGAAAGAATCTTTAGAGGTACACCGGAATATAATACGAATTTGTGTACTCTTATCTTAACACATAATTGTATTGAGACGGTTTAAGATAATGAACCAACAGAAATTAAATAAATAAATCCGTACATCAGGATTAGCGCAAGCTTCAAATTAAAGAAAACGCCACCACAAGGTGTCGTAACCAATTAAATGATTCAATGAAAGTGAAGACCAAACAAGTCTGTTATGGTTTTGAATAGATGGAGTACTTGGTAATATGCATTTATTTATAAACTTTTGATTTATACTAGGGTCAAATAATAACTTAACTTAGATATTACATATCAGCGATTACGTCTGGAATCATTTCTGCTTCTTGCGTAGTAAGTACGAATGCTCGCGCGTTCTTCTTAGCTCCGTCTGTTTTTCTGGCCTTGTTGTCGGATGCTTTGGTCAGTTTCGGGCAATATGGTTTGATGTGTCATGTATCTCCGCAATTGTAACAAATATTAGTTTTCCTTCTACATTCTTCCTCTATATGCCCGACCATCTTGCAGAAGTCACAGTAGGGAGTTCTCCTAAAACGACATCTTCCTGAATGCTTTTTGTTACAGCTTCTACAGATAGGTTGCTCCAATGACGGTTCAGTTCCTGTATTCTTGAATTCTTGGGAAATTTTCTGGGCTAACTCTTTCTTCTTGTTTTCTTCTTTTGTGCGGATTAGTCCATCTGTCAGGGTGTTAGCTAGTTCAACAGCTTCTTCAATAGTTTGTGGTCTAGCGGCGTTGACCATGTCTCGGATTTCACTAACCAATCCCCAAATATAACGAGAAATTAGTACGGGTTCTGGCGAAGCCAGAGTTGGTACCATTCTTGCGTATTCGAAGAATGTTGTCGTATATTCACGACAATTCACATCTATCATTTTATGATTTAGGAACTCGTTAGTCATTCGTTCCTTTTCATAAGGGGGATAAAATTTCCTTTCTGTCATTTCCTTTAATTTTTCCCAGTTCATGTCATAAGCCATGTCACTTCCTTTTGCCTGAAGAATTGTATTCCACCATTCTAAGGCTTCTTCTTTAAAGAGGTTGGACGCATACATTACCTTATCTTCTTCGACACATATGCTGATTTTAAGAACAGCTTCCGTCTTTTCCAACCATCGTAGAGCAGTCGTGGCTCCTTCACTGCCGGCGAACTCAGTTGGTTTACAAGCTAGAAATTCTTTGTAGGTACACCCGAGAGTCATCGCCTTCATTTTCTTGGGAAATGGGGTTTTGATAATATTATCATTGTCTCCCTTAACACTATGGCTAAAACTGTCATCGCAAATATGCTTGCTACTCACAACATTGGTGGGTTCTACGAGGTTTTAACAGCTTTAATTATTAAAGGTAAAGCATTAGCTATTCCTTGGGTTATTAGATTTTCTATAGCATTTTGATCCAAAGGATTTTCATTATTAGCATGAACTTCTGGATTATGTGATATTTCATTCGACATCTGAATGGCAAACATTTTCAATTATTAATATCCACAACATAATTAAAACAAAACAATACTTCCAGGAATCATATGTGCATATATACATATACATATATTTAAATCTACAAAAATAGCACATAGGTTACTTTGTATTAATTTCCTAAATTTATTGTTTAAGTTTAGGTATTAAAAGAACACCTAAAAAGCTTAAACAAGTGGCTCTGATACCACCTTCTATCACAGCCTCCTACCACACCCTGGGAGCGGGAGCCGCGAACCAGCTAGATGGTATCGGTGTTTATTAATTACGCAGAGGAAAATTTTTCATCAGGATCGTAGTTAGGAAATAGTTTCAGAGTTTATAAAACACCAACTTTTAATATTAAATAAACGGGCTAAAACCCATATTTAATTCAATTGTTTTTATAGGGATAACCCAATTAAATAAAACATAAATTTTTCTTTTATTCAGGTATTTATAGCCACTTTATTTAAGCCTTCAGTGCTCCAAAGCTGGCTTCTACTATCTTTATAGCAAGTTACCTGAAATGTGTTTTGAAAACATTTTATCAATAATAAATACTGGCGAGTTCATTCCATTTTTATGAAAATATATTGTTATACTTTTACAACAACAAGGTTTTTATATTTGTTTATATTTACCCAAAAACTCAATAAGTATTTGTCACATGGTGGCAGTTCCGATGTGACGGTGGTCATATTACTCATTGGCTCACTTTCGTCCAATAGTGAATTTTATCAAGTAATTATATTTTACTATTATTCAAAGTATCTGTCACTAGGCAATTCCTGTGACGGTGGTCAAATCACTGTTGATCATTCTTTCAACAAGTGACGGGGGTCGTATCACTGTTGATCATTCTCTCAACTAGTGACTCTGGTCATATCACTGTTGATCATTCTTTCAACTAGTGACTGGGGTCATATCACTGTTGATCATTCTCTCAACTAGTGACTCTGGTCATAACACTGTTGATCATTCTCTCAACTAGTGCCTTTGGTCATATCATTGTTGATCATTCTCTCAACTAGTGACTCTGGTCATATTTCTGGTTATATCACTGTTGATCATTCTCTCAACTAGTGACACTTTTCAAATAAGGTATACCAAATTTCAGTCTAAGTATGTTTTAAAATTCCTATGGATACTTATATATAGATATTTATTTTAAAATTTGGTATAATGATACATAAATAATAAATTTCATATAATAACAAGTATAAATTATAGATAACATTAAATTTCATATATTTAATGTATAATTTAATATATATAGATAACATCACCACAGAAAAGGTATACACTTTTCGTACCATATCTGAACTCTTATTTTAAAACAAAGCATCTACTTTAACAAATATAATATAATATATTCATTAACCTAAAATATTATATAGAGTGTCATTTTAATACAAATATACTCACATGGTTTATAAATATGGAATTAGTACAAACCATATAAATTTATTTCAATCATACATTAAATTTATTAATGATTTAATGTAAAAATAATATTAGTTATAGGCTATGGCCACTGGGGCACAATTCCCCCCTGTGATTGTGGTCATGTTCCTATTGGCTAACTTTTTGGCCAATAGTAATGAGGGTCAAGTAATGTATAAAACTTCCCATACCGGCAGTTATTACAGAATAAAAAAATTTAATCACTGTAAGTATAACTGGTAAACAGTTAGGATTTTAGAAAACATTTTTAAATATAAGTGTATCACAAAAAGGTGATAAAACTATGAAAAAAGAGAATGGACTCACTTTGTAACTTTAGGGTTCAACTAGAAAGCCTCCTGGTATAATCTTGGGTATAACTCCTGAGTTATTTAATAAAATATATAATGCACTCGTGTTAAGTATAGTAACCCAGTTCAACTTTTTCCCTACGTCACGAGACAGAACCCCAACGAACTTAGTCGGGCAGAGCCTTGACATGCGTTATGGGGACTAGATCAATCGGACAAGGTATCAGTGATCAGGGGTTAAAACACTTAAAATGGGGCAAGGCTTTACTATTACTATGGGGTGAAATAATAAATAAATAAATAAATATATATATATGTATCTATGTGAGAGAAGAGCATGCGAGAGAGAGTAAGAAAGAAGATGTGCGCAGCATTATTTTTAGGCTCCATATTTATAGTTGATATGATGAGCTTTGAAGGTTATGAAATAGCCCCTGCTTATGACACGTACACTGCCATTCTTCATGTTGTAAATTTATTATATTTCCAAGAATCTTAGAGCTCTTCCAATGTATCCAAGTACACATTCCTTAAAGGTAAGGTTTGTTTATTTTTTTTTTCATTTTTTTATTATTTTATTATTTATATATTATAATTAATTCAGTTGCTTCACTTATTTGGCGCTTATAACTTCTAAAATATGACGTTTTATAAAACGATTAATACGTCATTAGAACGAGAATATTCTCATCTACATTTTGAACCAAGTTTCATTAAAAACGGAGTAGTCCAAATACAATGTATTTTTATTATTTAATTATTAGACGGTCACTAGGCCTGTCTAGGTACTTTATATTTCTAACAGTCAACTTACCCGTAATCTACCCGTTTAATGATACAAGTTTTATATACTTTATTTTAATATAGAAAATAGAAATGTCACACATATATAAGCCAATTAATTAATATAACATTCCAACCAACTATCTATAAAATAGTTTTTAAAACTATTTGAGTCGAATAATTATATTAAAAATAAAACTAGTTACTAGTGGTTAATAAATTTAAACAATCTATAATTCTTATATGATAAAAAAAATTGGCAATGTTACATACTAGGCTTGAACCAGGTTCTCGCAAGATTTATACACTGAACGAGACATAGAATTACCTAAACCACCCTTCTAATCTACCTTTCGGGTAAATTAACATGCTTTATATAGCCCGTAACGACATGAACATGTTGAGTAAACGAACATATGAAGAATATTTGAATAAATTTGCCTTCAATAAAAAAAAACTAATTATTAAAGTCATTAAAGCACACCCAATTAAAAAGTAGCCAAAGATTGAAAATCATAAAAGAAATACATAAAAGATATGTCTTCATCAAGTGATGTAAGAATTTAGCCTAGCATGGCCTTTGTTTGACAAAGATTCTTACAATCAATCTTGGATCCCGAGACTACACACACTCTATAGATGGAAAAGTGGATGATGGTGGTGGATGATGGTGTTGTAGTGGTGGTGGAGTGGTGGCAAGTAAGAGAGAAGTGGTTTGCCAAGGGATGAGTTGAAATGGAACCAAGCACTTCTATTTATAGCTGTCTTCAGAAGCTTCAGCACGGCCCGTGCCCGGCTGGCACGGGCCATGCCCATCTCTCTCTCTCTCTTTTCCTCATTAACTGCTTTTCAGATATTGTACTAACACGGCCCCGTGTGTCAACGGCACGGCCCGTGGCCAAAGTACTTGCTGTACTCGAACCCTTGATCCTGATCGTCGTGAGACGAGCTTGTTATTCTCGTTGTCGAGAGAAGGGTATTTTGGGAATCCGTACATTTATTATTATTATTAATATTAACGATCCACGACAAAAAAAATGATTTGTTTAACGGGTGCCCCGAATCGAAAATAAATAACTTATCGAAAGCTTGAATGATTGTCGACCGTATTTTGTTCGTGACTTAAACGCGGGCCAAGCCCAAACCAACTCCTCTACACTCTAAACCCTACCTATTTAAGCATCACTTTCTCATCCCCTCTCATTTTCACTTAAAAACCCTAACACACACACACACACTAGACCTCTGCCCCCCCTCTGATGTTCGGTCGTCGAAGCCGTTTTCCGGCGAGAGTTCGGCGATACATTTCCGGGAAAGCACAACCCCCCAACCTCCCCTTCTTCTTATATTTTCACTCACACCCATCTAGAGAATCAAAGAACGAGAAAGAGAGGCCGACCACCCCTCTCATGCGGCGGCGCGACAGTGGTTCGGCGCGGTTAAAACCGTCATTTCGATGGCACCTTACGATAGCGGAATGGTGGATTTCGGTTGAACTAGCGGCGGTGGAACCTCACGACAGCGGTGATGGTTGTAGGATCGTGTACGAACCCGAATGAGTCGATCAGAGGAGTTTTACTTTGTTTCAGGTGCGGAAAACAAGAAACAATGGTAGAAACAGCTTAATCTTCACTTTAAACACTCTTCTTATTGATATTATAACAATTACAATCAGGAAACACACCGACAGCACTTCAGTACAATATTCTGATTCCCCACCAAATGACATGATCACTAGCCTATGTATAGAGTTTCTGATTCCCCACGAAAGTGCAATGTTCATTTCGTGGGAAATCAACATTTCGTGGGAAATCAACATTTCGTGGGAAATCAACTCTAAAACTCTATTTTCCTGAACTACGTGCCCTGATCTAACATATCTAGACTAAGACTCGATACAAGACGAAGTCGACAGATGTATGCACTAACAGACTCCCCCTCAGATGTTGACGAGTCTTCAGTGTCGAGTCTTTTCATCTTCAGTCTTGATCAGTCTCTGGGCTTCACTCTTTCACTCAGCATTAACAGACTCCCCCTAGCAATGTGCTGGCATTCCTTCAGTTCATCAGCATCATCTGCTTCAGGATCGTAATATGACTTTCTCCGGTTCAAGATCTTTGCCTGGCTCAGACTTTGTCCACTGAATCGAAACCTGGCTTAATCTCTATTCACAGCATCCTCAGGCATCAGAACCTGGCTCTTTAAACACAAGCTTCTCAGGATTGATCAACCTGGCTCTACTAAAGATGTTCCAAGATCGTAACCTAGCTCTCGATCTGCTCAGGATTGTCTCCTAGATCAAACTTAAACCTGCACAATCTCTACCTCAAAGTAAAATTTCTAAATTTAACAATTCAATGTATGCACTAACACTGACTCTCCCTAAAAAATAACTCAATAATCTTGATGAACCATTTTTTTAAAAATTTTATCAAAACACATTTGATTTTCAAACACATACTTCTTTTCACAAAAATGTCATCATGTTTAGCACTTGGGATTTTGAAAATCAGCTCTCCAACATCAGTTGTCGAAAATCTTTTTGGATTTTTCAAAATTTTATGCTACAACACACTAAAAATCTTTTTGGATTTTTGAATGAAATGAAATGCAGTAAAGAAATATATACAGACAATATTTTTGTGAGTTTTATGTAAGAGGATCATATCAGTTATTGACAAGTCACAAGTACCGTTGAGCTTAGTTACACATTAGGAATTAAACAATTCACTTAGATTGCCGATATACTGATCCACTTAAATTTTCACACAAATTTCAACTGATTCAGGATATGAGTTAGATGTTTTAAGGACTTAAACTCATTCATGTGTCCCACCTCTTGAATATACTCCCATATCCAGATCCCAATATTCAGTCTTACAGGTGAGTATACCACAGATGATATCTGTAAGGGAATAAATTATAGTACGAAACCGTGAGAGCTCAGGTCAGAACTTCCGTTCAGCAGAGAGATGACGGCTCGACTTTTGGTGTGTCCTCTTTAGAGGATCTTTTGTTTACAACAGCAATGACTATCAATTTTATTGTTTCATCAATTTGCTGAGGGCGGCGCTATATTTCAAGCATGCGAAAAGTATTATTCGAGGACTAGGTCAGAACTTCCATTCAGCAGAAGTCCCGGAATAATACCCCAGATATCACTGAGCATAAAGACCTAGTATCTCAGAAAGAGGGACCTTTCAAACGAGATTTCAGGGGTTACCTATATATCCAAGTAGTGTTCCCCACGAAATAAGCAAGTTTGAATTTTAGTTTATATCCCGAAAAAGCTTACTAAATGTGTAAAAACCTATCGGCATATCATCAGTGAGACTGTTTAATGCTATTTAAACATTACATTTCTTTAGCATACCGTGACTGTCTACTGATGTACTATCATTTCCTCTTCTTTGACACTAAAACTCATTTTTTATATTATCATGTTTTTACCTTTTTCAAATTTTCTAATGTTTTTGGATTTTCTGAAAATTTCTACTCCCCCTAAAATGCAAACACATTAAAGAAATTTAAAACTCAACTATACAATAAAGTGACAACTGATATCAAATCGCATCAATTCGCCATCCACTTGACATAAACAATCAGAACTCCCCCTAACACCAAACTATTTTCTCATAATGATTTCAAAATACTTAAGTTTGTTTTAACCAAAATGATTTTTTCGGAAAATAAGTTTTGTTAATTTTACCACTTGTAGGTTCGGGGTGTGGTTCATCACATTTTCTTTCAAAATACCACTTGTAAGTATGGTCCAATCAAGTTCAACTTAATGACCTTGATTAACCACTTGTAGGAAAAACAAGTACAACTTAATGTCCTTGATTTACCACTTGTAAGTGAAAACCTTTTTACCTAGTTGTAGGAATAACACATCTACACAAAATCATTTTACCAATAAAGATGCCGATTCCTGCTTCACACTTACCAACCTGGAAGCTCCGGCAATTCACACTTATCCTGTAAAAATTCAACTATTTTTTTTTAAATTCAATCACACAGTCAATTACTAAGAAAGATGCCGATTCCTGATCCACGATTACTAACTTGGGATCTCCGGCATGTCAGGTTTTTCTATTTAAACAGATTCACCCAAGCCTGAAGGTCCTTGGGTGATTTCGAATTCTTGCTCAACAATGGTGGAAAATTTGCATCATCCATTGTTAAACCAGAATTCTCAACTTTTACCTCAACAGAAGGCTCTTCTGGTTTTACCATACCAGAATCATTGCCTGAATGTGGCTTGTCTGACTTTGAAGAGTCAAATTCATCGCCGACATGTGGTTCCTTTGTTTCCGGAGAAACAGATTCATCGCCAACTATTTTCTTCTTCTTCTTTCTTTCTTCTGTCCTCAGATTTGTATCTGATGAATTAGATTTGTCGTTCTTTGGAGAGCAAAATGATTTATCAGAACTTTTATCTGTTTTTCCAGTTGTATCTGAGGACAAAATCTTCTCGAGATACTCTCTCGCCTTCTTCCTCTTCTTCCTCAGTCTGTCTTTCTGCCCTTGAGAAAGCTTCACTTTCTTTTCTTGAACTTTAGGTTCTTGAACCTTCTGTTCTTTGGGCTTGACATTGACTGATTTCTTTGCCAATTTCTGAGAATTAGCCCTCGATCTTTCATTTGATCTCCTTGGGAAATCTCTGGCAATGTGACCTCTGATTTGGCAGTTATAGCATCTTCTCGTCTCATAACTCCAACTCTGGCAGTTAACAGCAATGTGTCCTTGATAACCGCATCTGTAACACACTCTGTTATCGTACCATGTACCACCTTCAATCCAAACATTTAGATCATAGCACTGTTTGGCTTTGTGGTAATTATCACTCCTCCTAAAAACTAGATTTGGCTTTGAAGCACTATGGTCAAACCTGCACCACTCATTATCAAGCATTTTAGATTTT
Organism: Helianthus tuberosus; assembly: GCA_030545235.1. Lineage (NCBI taxonomy): Eukaryota > Viridiplantae > Streptophyta > Magnoliopsida > Asterales > Asteraceae > Helianthus > Helianthus tuberosus. The sequence goes on from CM060359.1 coordinate 164,841,334, forward strand.
TTATTTTTGATTTTTTGTGGTTTTTGATTATGATTGGATGATTGATCTGATGAGCTTTTATTTTCTTTTTGCACAATTTTCTCATTTTTAACTTTTTGTTTCTGTTCCACTTTCTTCTTCAAGGGTTTTTGCTTAGAACATTCTCCCTTTTCAGTAGAATGTAAAACAGTATTTTTAAACATTTCATTTAATTTCAAAAATGTTTTTCTTTTTTCTTCGTTTTCTTTTTCAACATCAGATTTATCATCAAAATCTTCAATTTTGACTTTGTCAAAATTTGTGACATTGTCACTTATTTGAACAGAATTGATCGGTTTTGGACATGGATAATCTGGTGTTGATGACGAAGTCTCAAAACCTTTCAATTTCTCTTCAAGCACTTTGATTTTAATCCGAGCTTTTTCAGCTTCATTTTCAAGCCGAATGGTTTTCTGAAGATGAGAGTTTATTTCAATCTGTTTTTCAAGATTATTTTTAAAAATAGCAGATTTCTCATCTTCTAAAATCATCATTTGACTTTGAAAATCATTTTCAAATTTTAATTTTTCATTTTCAAATTCTTTTTCCTTTTCTTTCAAAATCTCGTTTTTCAATGTCAAACTGTTCAAATCACTTAACAGTTTAACATTTTCAGATTTCAGCTTCTCACAATTTTCCTTCATTTCAAGAATCTGTTTAACCTCAGATTTCTTCTCGTCCTTCAAAACTGAAATTTCTTCAGTCTGTTCCTCTCCCACTTGGACACCTTTATTTCTACTTCTTTTTAGTATTGATTTTCCATTTTGACTTTTCTTCTTCTCAGCATTTCTCTCCATCTGTTCTTCAAGTTTCTCAATGAATTGACAAATTGTCAATCTAGAGTATTCTCCAGTTCTTTTTAAATCCAAAAGATATGTACCCCACTCTTGTTGAGGTATGGCATTGGCCAATCTTTCAACCCATTCATTTGGACTTTTCTGAATACCCTTCTCAGACATTGAGCGAACAAGATGGCTATACCTCTCAATGATACTCTTTGTATTTTCTTCTGGACAACCTGAAAACGAGTCAAACTCTTTCTTTAATACATTTATTCTGTTAAGTGTTTCACTATTCATATTAAAGAAATTTATATCCATGATTCGGAAACCTGTTTTCAAATATAGTTGTTTCAAGCGGAATAACCAGATTCAGTTTCAAGCGGAATAGCTAAGTATAGTTTCGAGCGAAATCACCACACTTCTGATTGAAGCGAAATAACCAACAACCCTTTTGGAGCGGAATCACCAGAAACTTCTCAAGCGGAATCTGATAATGTCTGATTTCGCTTGAAATGATTCAAGCGAAATAGTATCTTTGAAATGGAGTCAGTCAATTTCGAGCGAAATAAGCCGAACGGAATCAAGATCTCGAGCGGAATCAGAAAAAGTTCTTTCGAGCAGAATCACTTCTCGAGTTGGTTTTGGTCATTTTTACTGCGAATTCTAGTCTAAAACTTTCAAGGGTTTGTTAATATGTCCTTTTACACAGTCTGTGAGAAAATGATCCAATTTTGACTGTAAAATCTTCCTGAACTGATTAAAGAAGATGTAGAATATAGAAAATGCAATCAATTCCAGCTGTAATATGCAGAACTCCTCCTCCTGAGCTCTGATACCACTTGTAGGATCGTGTATGAACCCGAATGAGTCGATCAGAGGAGTTTTACTTTGTTTCAGGTGCGGAAAACAAGAAACAAAGGTAGAAACAGCTTAATCTTCACTTTAAACACTCTTCTGATTAATATTATAACGGCAGCACTTCGGTACAATATCCTGATTCCCCACCAAATGACATGATCACTAGCCTATTTATAGAGTTTCTGATTCCCCACGAAAGTGCAATGTTCATTTCGTGGGAAATTAACATTTTGTGGGAAATCAACTCTAAAACTCTATTTTCCTGAACTACATGCCCTGATCTAACATATGTAGACTAAGACTCGATACAAGACGAAGTCGACAGATGTATGCACTAACAATGGCAGTAGCAGGATTAGCTCAGTTATTGGATGGGTTTTCTGCTCGGCGTTATGCCTTTCGTGGGTTGGTTCAAGGTTCATGTCCGTTCTAGTGGTTTGAGTCTGACGAAGTTCAGGCGAAGTTCCGATTCAGGTCAGGAACAGTGACAAGCCGACGCCATAGTCCCCTGGATATGGTTAACCAACGTAACACAAGTAAAATTGACTACTGAGCAAAGCAAAGGTGAGTTCACTACTTTTTACTTAAAGCATGTGTTCCCAGTGGTTAGGAAACGGAACAAAACACTTTTCCTGGTTTGGGATTGCTTACTATCTCCTTGTGCGGGATACGATATTTCTATCTCCTTGTGTGGGATACGGGTAACAACGCTATCTCCTTGTGAGGGATACAAAACTACTTTTCCCCCTAATGCGGGACCCTTAGTTAATTACTATTTATACTGGATGCAACAAGCAAAACTAAACGAAACTCTATCACTCAAGTCCCTACTTCTTAATACCGATTAGTCGTCGGGCCTGGCGAACTGGTTATTAGTTGATAGCGCTATTTAGGTCTCACCAGCCTCACACCGTGCCCGCGTATGGGATCGGGAGTGAACTAATAGACTCTGGCAAACCTTCAATGATGATAGACATTGACAAACGGGGCACTCTACGGAAACGTACGGTCGCATAGTATTCGATATTGTAAACAGTTTAGTAGCGTACTTATGGGGTAGCTCCCCATGGCATGGTATAAATGAGTAAATTAACTGTTAAAACACGTTTTTGGAATTAAAACTGGAAAAACTGTAAACACGTGAACTCGCCAACGTTATGTTGATACTCTACTGCATGCTTTGCAGGTTGCTCGATACAGCTCTGGACGGACGTTGCAATCGGATGGAGTGCGTGGTGCGTAAGTATCATGATAACAAACTTGTGGTTTTCAATTACGATGCATTTTCATCCCCTTTCCGCTGTGAACTTAAACTATGTTTTGAAAAAAAAAATGAGGCTAATTATACCAATGTTTATAACAATAACTAATCTGTTCAAGATAATTAGTGGCTAAGATGCTGGTCAGTCACGCGCCTCGTGGTAATACTCCGCATGTGGATTTTGAGGGTGTGACAGATTGGTATCAGAGCCATTGGTTATAGCGAACTAGGTTTTAAATATAAAATATTTTTGGTTTGGGAAATAAAATATTTTTATATGAAAACCAGACTATAACCGTTCTTTAGTGGAAACCACAACGACACCACACTCTGGATTGCAAGGTTCGTCAACCTCAGATGCTCACCTGGTAATGGTAGGCTAACGACATTTACTTGTGCATAACTTATGTGTGTGAACACGCATGTGTGTATGTGTATAATTAGCATATATGTGTTAGTATGTATGCGTATATTTAGTATTTAACACAGTGGATCATACGAAGGCTAGGCTAGCGTGTTACGTGTTAAATAGGAGCGAGTCCTCCTAAACCTGGTTCGAAACCACGATACACTAAGGGCAAGGAACCAGTTATTCCAAGCCCTCGTCCACGTATTTCCTGCTATCATCCCTGGACTGCAAATCGACGAAAGGGACGTCCACTCGATAGACCTGCCCAGGAAAGGCCTGCTACGAAGCACATAGAGAAGTTACAAGAACGAATCGACGAAGGGGAGCCACCCCTATATCATGGGATGTTAGAAGGAACGACGACGTCATTCACATCCTTTTTACTTGCGTATTTCTTTTCCCAACTTAAGTAGTGAGACTTGTTCCCTCACACGAATGATCACTTGGATTCTTGAAGCATTCTAGTAAGTCTACACTTTTCGGGTTTTTGTTTGTACACCTCGAACACAAGAAGCATGTGCGGTGTATGCTTCTCATTACAAGTGCCAGCAATCGTATCACATTATCCTATCGATCACGGAACTGTTTTCCCTAAATTCCGCGTTACATGGTCAATCCTTATTCAAGTTCAACCTTATACCTTAGCACGCCCCAAAACGTAGCAAATTGATATCTTTCTTACAAACCGGTGTATTTGAAGGCGTGGCAAGACGAAGATACGAGCCAGTCAACCCATCGACGAGTACGGTGACCTAGAGCCGTTATTCTTTGATGACTTTTCCGATCTCGTGAATCCTTTCGCTAGCTTTCGTACGAATCCACGTTTATTGCTCAAGATGGTATCCCCGCTTCTATCGTTTATTTATCACGACATCCACGTTTCTTTGTATAGAAACCTGGACCAGATTTTTCTCCAATTTAGTGAACAGCAAGCGCGACCTTTAGTCGACAAACTTCTCAAACCCCTGAAATGTGGCAACGTGTTATCTCAATCGTACTTTTTCGAAAACCTGTTTTCGCAGTATCACATCGAAACCCCTCGACTCAAGCGCTACTTTGAACTCATTCGCACGATTTAGAACCATCCACTCAAACTTGATTTCCTACCGGTTTGAGAAATCACATCCGGCCAGACGCCTCAGTAGATCCTAAAACCTGCAAAAACCACACGACGACCCCCCTAGCTACTTTTTATGGTGATAACCACATTGACGTAACACTCCTTATCGGCAAGCGACGTTCTTTATTCCAACTGCATGCAACTCATGTACGAGATAAACCCTTATTGTCGATCCCAAAGCCTTTATGTTTTGCCTCAAAGTGAACGTATCGATTACGACTACCCTTCTTGCACGATCACGCTACTTGTGTTATGCTTCACGAATTCCCTAATTCTTATCCTATTCTATTCTGCACAAATCTCCGTTTGGACGAAATACTTTCAACAAATGTTACTCGTTGGAGCAACGAGCCAAAGATACCCCGGGGGTAAAGGGTATCGCAAGCACTGTTATTCGAACTCGATTCGATCAACATCTAGTTATGACACTCGAATTTATTCCATCCTATCAAAATTCAACGCTTGTTTCTTTCGACGACATCTGAACCTACTCCGAAAACCCGAGGTAGTCCGAACGACTCCTCCGCCTTACCCTAGTACTTCTACGACCCAAACCGCCTGCGATAAGTTTTCAACGTGTGACTTTTAACGTCGCAAAGCCCGCTTTTCTCGATCGCATACGCAACCCTTCACGAGTTAGGCTTGAAAGAGCATCACTTGACATTAGGGAGATGCTAAATAATCTGCAACTCCAGCAATTGGAAGATAATCTACGAGGTGCTTCTATCTTATTCTATCCTGTCCAAGGCATTGATGAAATGTCTGCTAGTAACGGCACGTGACCAAAGAAACTGACAAGTTTTCAAATTCGCAACCATCTACTTGATAGAAGTAGATGCTGGGCACGGAGTGCCAACTTCTATTGTTCATGATCGCAAGCTGTGGCCAAACCCTTTGGCTCACTGTTAGACATGAGCATTGTTTACTACCTGCTGATGGGTGGTCAATCGAACGCACTCACTAAAACCCTAGAAGGCATGCTGAGAGCATGTGTTATCGACCTTGGATACGAATGACACTTCCCTTTTGTAGAATTCTCTTCCAACAACTGCCACCGCACTAGCATTCAGGCAGCACCATTTGAGGCATTGCACGGACGCAGATGCTGGTCACCTCTGTGTTGGGCGGAAGCCAAATTACCGGCCCATATCTTGCACTTGACGCAATGGGTAGGATTACCCAGAATAGACAACGCATGGCGGCAGCTCCAGACCGTCAGAAAGGCTACGCGGATAAGCATAGGAAACCTCTAGAATTCCGAGTCAGAGACTGGGTTCTACTTAAAGTTTCACCCTGGAAGGGTGTGGTACATTTTGGCTAACGGGACGAACTTAATCCGCGATATGTTGAACCGTTCGGAATTACCGAAAGGATCGATAAGGTAGCTTTGCAGACTAAACATGCCTGAAGAGCTGAGTGCGGTACACAACGTCTTTCACGTGCCTAATCTGAAGAAGTGTCTGTCAGATGAAACATTCGTTGTTCCTTCTTAGGAACTCGCCAACAAATCGAGTTCGTTGGGTCTCGCGCTGTGGCCCAGGGCTTACCTGGGAACGGGAAAACCAGATGATGCGCATGTATCCCCAGTTGTTTACAAACATTACTTCCAGCACTGAGGCTACCGCTAAATTTCGGGAAGAAATTTCAAACCAACAGGGGGTGATGTGACGCCCTACGAAAACGTTTAAACACACTAGCTTGTCAGTGGCTACGTGCTAAATTTTGGGACGAAATTTCTTGAACTTGGGGATAATGTGACACTTTGGGTTTTCCTGTACGTTTCTTGGATGCTATAATTAATTATGTGAAATTCTATACTAAGTGAAATACGTACAAACCCTGTGAATCTAGTGCTATGAGATTTTACGTGCTATGTAGCTTGCATGTTCGTTCTGTGAACTTTCGTGAAACTGTTTGTATCTACGTATGGTAATGGAATCTATGTATACATATCGAGCATAGTGTATGACGTTTGCTTAAATTTCAAGGACGAAATTCCTGTAACATGGGGAGAATGTGACAACTCGAACCCTTGATCCTGGTCGTCATGAGACGAGCTTGTTACTCTCGTTGTCGAGAGAAGGGTATTTTGGGAATCCGTATATTTATTATTATTATTAATATTAACGATCCGCGACAAAAAAAAAACGATTTGTTTAACGGGTGACCCGAATTGAAAATAAATAACTTATCGACAGCTTGAATGATTGTCGACCGTATTTTGTTCGTGACTTAAACCGAGCATTTGGGCTTAGCTAGGCACTTAAGGTATGCGGATCCATACACGCGGGCCAAGCCCAAACCAACTCCTCTACACTCTAAACCCTACCTATTTAAACATCACTTTCTCATCCCCTCTCATTTTCACTTAAAAACCCTAACACACACACACTAGACCTCTGCCTCCCCTCTGATGTCCGGTCGTCGGAGCCGTTTTCCGGCGAGAGTCCGGCGATACATTTCCGGCCACACACAACCCCCAACCTCCCCTTCTTCTTATATTTTCACTCACACCCATCTAGAGAATCGAAGAACGAGAAAGAGAGGCCGACCGCCCCTCTCATGCGGCGGCGCGACAGTGGTTCGGCGCGGTTAAAACCGTCATTCCGACGACGCCTTACGACAGCGGAATGGTGGATTTCGGTCGAACTGGCGGCGGTGGAACCTCACGACAGTGGTGATGGCAGCCGACGACAATGGCAGTAACAGGATTAGCTCAGTTATTGGATGGGTTTTCTGCTCGGCGTTATGCCGTTCGTGGGTTGGTTCAAGGTTCAGGTCCGTTCTAGTGGTTCGAGTCCGACGAAGTTCAGGCAAAGTTCCGATTCAGGTCAGGAACAGTGACAAGCCGACGCCATCGTCCCCTGGATATGGTTGACCAACGTAACACAAGTAAAATTGACTACCGAGCAAAGCAAAGGTGAGTTCACTACTTTTTACTTAAAGCATGCGTTCCCGGTGGTTGGGAAACGGAACAAAACACTTTTCCTGGTTTGGGATTGCTTACTATCTCCTTGTGCGGGATACGGTATTTCTATCTCCTTGTGTGGGATACGGGTAATAACGCTATCTCCTTGTGAGGGATACAATACTACTTTTCTCCCCTTATGCGGGACCCTTAGTTAATTACTATTTATACTGGATGCAACAAGCAAAACTAAACGAAACTCTATCACTCAAGTCCCTACTTCTTAATACCGATTAGTCGTCGGGGCCTGGCGAACGGGTTATTAGTTGATAGCGCTATTTAGGTCTCACCAGCCTCACACCGTGCCCGCGTATGGGATCGGGAGTGAACTAATAGACTCTGGCAAACCTTCAATGTGATAGACATTGACAAACGGGGCACTCCGCGGAAACGTACGGTCGCATAGTATTCGGTATTGTAATCAGTTTAGTAGCTTACTTATGGGGTAGCTCCCCCATGGCATGGTATAAATGAGTAAATTAACTGTTAAAACAAGTTTTTGGAATTAAAACTAGAAAAACTGTAAACATGTGAACTCGCCAACGTTATGTTGATACTCTACTGCATGCTTTGCAGGTTGCTCGATACAGCTCTGGACGGGCGTTGCAATCGGATGGAGTGCGGGGTGTGTAAGTATCATGATAACAAACTTGTGGTTTTCAATTACGATGCGTTTTCATCCTCTTTCCGCTGTGAACTTAAACTATGTTTGGAAAGAAAAAAAATAAAATGAGGTCACTAATTATACCAATGTTTATAACAATAACTAATCCGTTTAAGATAATTAGTGGCTAAGATCCTGGTCAGTCACGCGCCTCGTGGTAATACTCCGCATGTGGATTTTGAGGGTGTGACAGACATTGCGACCTATGTTGGGAAATGCCTAACTTGTGCAAAGGTCAAGGCCGAATATCAAAAGCCGTCAGGCTTATTAGAGCAACCCGAGATTCCTGTTTGGAAATAGGAACATATATCAATGGATTTCATTACAAAACCTACCACGGACATCTCGAGTTCATGACATGATATGGGCTATCGTTGATCGATTAACTAAGTCAGCTCACTTCTTACTGATTCGCGAAAAAGACAGTACTGAGAAGTTAGCTGAACTTTACATCTAGGAGATTGTGGCATGTCATGGAGTGCCTGTTTCAATAATCTCTGACCGAGATGGTCTCTTTGTGTCAAGGATTTGGCAATCATTTCAAGAATCATTTGGATCTCGTTTAGATCTAAGCACAACATTTCATCCGCACACCGATGACCAAAGCGAGCGAACCATCCAAACTTCGAAAGACATGCTTCATGCCTGTGTGATGGATTTAGGTGGAAACTGGGATACTCATTTACCTTTGGTATAGTTCTCATGTAATAACAGTTATCACACGAGCATTAAAGTAACCTCATTCGAAGCACTATACGGATGAAAGTGCCGATCACCGTTGTGTTGAGCGAAAGTCGAAGACAAACAACTTATTGGCCCCGAACTAGTCCAAGAGACTACTGACATGATATCAAAAAAAATACGAGACCATATTAAAGCGGCTCGTGATAGACAAAAGAGCCACGCGAGCAGAGACGCAAACCATTATCCTTTGAGGTTGGAGACAAAGTGTTGCTAAAGGTCTCGCCTTGGAAAGGCGTAGCTAGATTCGGGAAACATGGAAAACTAAACCTGAGATATATTGGGCCTTTTGAAATTATGGCAAAGGTTGGTACAGTTGCTTACAAGCTAAAGTTGCCAAAAGAACTCAATAACATACACGGCACATTTCAAGTGACGGACCTCAACAAAAGTCCAACCAACGAAACAGTTATCATCCCAGCGGATGAAATTCACGTAGATGACATGCTCCAGTTTACTGAAGAACCTATTGAGGTTATGGACTGGAAAGCCCACAAGACAAGGAGAAGTCGTATTAAACTAGTAAAGGTCCGCTGGAACTCACGTCACGGACCCGAGCATACTTGGGAACGTGAAGGTCAGATCAAGACAAAGTATCCCCACCTGTTTGAGAAGACTCCTTCAAATGATAACTCAACGAGAATTTCAGGACGGAATTCTTTTTTAACAGGGGGAGAATGTGACAAATGCCAAATAACCAGAAATTCCATATAATCTAATCACTATTTTTGTTACATAATCTCATGCATTTAGCGTAATTTAATTACGTAACCGTATCGTACGTTAGATAACAGTGATAGGACAAGAGAACAATACTATAACATACGTTGGTTTTCATCGTGTCGCGAAACCAATTAAACTATGTCCTAAAAGTGTTGGTAGAAAGTGTTGGGTGCACTATTCACGGTCACACTATTAATTACAGCAAAACCGTGAAAACAAAATGAAACGATGAAAAATGACAAACGAATGAAATAACTGAGTCCATATATATATATGAAAACACTAATATGAAAACACATCTTGCAAAAATACATAACTTTCCGGTATAACTCCCTAATCACAAAATCGTCTGTTCGGCTAAAAAAATAATAATAACAATTCTAACTCGTCCGAACTAATAATTTAGCATTTCCGAGACTCCAGAATTATGACAAAAGATGAAAAACACACGAAAACGATATGAGGGTATTAATGAGTGTCCAAAACATAAGCTTTCGGTGCTACGTCGCAACCCCCACAACTTGTCCGTTATTGAACCGACAAGTAAGTAAACCACCTTTCCGTCGCCAAAACCAAAAGGACAACATGGCGAACTAGTTAAGCTTATCTTGGGATTCGAAATCACTTCATGCATCTTTTGATGGCAAAATAACAATTTGCGGCAAACCTTCGTCGGTACGAAGTAAAAGTGTCGTTAACTAGCCGACGACCAAATGGAAAGCATCTAAAGTATCAAAATACAATTTCTACAAGTTTAGTGAACTAGTTAATGTCGATTAATATTCCGAATCCCTAATTACACCTTAATGGTGCAATTAAACCCCTAATCATCGTACTTTGGTTAATTACCAAAATATCTATATTTATAACCATTTTTATAAAAAAAACACATGTACCCCCCCCCCCTTGTGGACGGTCATAGTGGGTCCCACCCCACTTGATCTTTGATGAAAAATGCAAGATTTTGGGGCATTGCATATGATGTGGTTGTTTTTGAAAAAAGGGAATGCACCATTACTTTAACCATATCAAGACATCATTTCCATCACATTGCCACAACTTCTTTCAAACCTCAAAAATCCCATTGAAACCCCAAAATTTTCAGCAGCCACGTAATCCCCATTAATCCAACCATATTTCACTCATAAACACCTTAAATTACTCATATTCTAAGCATTTCAAGAACATCTAAGCATGGGTTAAGCATGAGGAAGCATTAGGGAGTTCTTTGGGAGCCTAATCTCTTCTTAATCACCTTGTTTAGCTTGTGCAAAGTTGTAAGCTTCCTTTTAACCATATTTAAGGTTCTTGATTAGTGTAGTTTACAAAAGTACAAGTTGATTATCTTAAAGATTAAGAAAAAGTTAATAAAAAACCCTAAACTCAAACTTAATAATCTACTAATCATAACTTATTATGTGATTATTTGTGTAGCTTAGTGTAACTAGTTAGTGTAATCTTGTTGAATATGTTGATTTTGTTAAGATTTGTTGTTTAAAGACTAGATTTATGATGATCTTGTGGTTTATATCATGTAGTAATTTAGATTAGTGTTAATCTTGCCATGTTACACTTAAAAATGTGATTTAAACATATATATATATATAGGGGATGGATCATGAGAAAACTAGTTTAAATGAGAAAACCAAAAAACTAACCAAAAAAGCCTAAAAAAACCTAAAAACATACCAATTTTTTTTTTTACAATTTTTAATAAAAAAATCGCTAGTTTTTATGCCTAGAAAAAAAATTTCAAAAAAAAAAAAAAAAATTTTTTTTTGGTAGTACTGCACATGTGCACTAATACATAAAGCTTAAACCACATAACCCACCCCCCCCCCCACCGACACCCCCCAAAAACCTAAACCCCCCACCCCCACCCCCCAAAAACTTAAATTCACCCTCCCACCAAAAGCCTAACCCCCCCACCCCCCAAAAACCTAAACCCCCCCCACCCTCCCGTAAACCTAAAACTAAACCCTAAACATAAACCCGAAAAAAACCTAAACCCCTCTTGGATTGCTGTACAACCTAACTGAGTCGTTCAGAAGAGTCGTTTATCCGAATCAGAGGCGGAATCAAAGAAACGGACACTCGATGTAATTATAAAGTCTCTTATATTGATATGATACTGATTTACACCTTAGAGACGATTCGGCAGAGCTTCGCTACTCAGATCCGAAACTTTCTGAATACTTACAAATGATTTAGCTTGAATGGTATTTATAGTGATGTTGATTTAGCTTGAAATGACACATGTCATTTTCAAGGGAAATCATGATTTAGCTTGTAATAACACATGCAACTTTCAAGGGAAATCAACATGTTGATTTAGCTTGAAACTATCATGTAACACTTTCAAGGTAAATCACCACTTTCAAGCTAAATTACCTTAAACATACTCTAAAACCTCCTATACTCTCGTATAACAAGATCTAATCTAACAATTCAAATCCTAGACTCGATACAAGACGAAGTCAATATACATAGTGCACTAACAGACTCCCCCTTGGATATTAACGAAGTCTTCAGTGACTATTCTCTGTTGTGACACCTTCTTCAGTCTTGGTCAGTCTTCAAACTCTATTCAAATTGTAACACTGTAAGCATCCTTCAATCTTTATCTTCTTTCCATCAGCTTCAGGCTCCCCCTTTCATCAAGCTTCCGTGCTTTGGGATCAACACCTAGCTTTCCATCTACAAGCTCCCCCTTGCTTTGGGCTCGTCTTCAGACTCCCCCTTAGACTCAGCTTCCGGGATCGTAGTCTGGAATCTCATCTGCAATCACTCAAACATTTATAAGTAACAGCATTTCAAATTTCAGCAATCCAGGAATTGTATCCTGGCTCACTCAAACATTCTAAACAAACAATTTTCATGAATTTGGCAGTTTCATCAAATTGAATCAGAAACTAGCTCTATAACAGTATAAGCATCCAAATCCCCCACAGTTAATCATCCAAGTCCAAACTAATGACCTTGGAGATATCACAAACTGTTTTTGATTTTAGAAATTTCAAGTTTCAAATTAATGAACTTGTTTTATTCTCAGAAACACAATCAACATACTTAGATTTTGAAACTCAGCACTCAGACATCGGTTGTCGAAAATAAAGCAGAATAAAAAATCTTTTTGTATTTTCTGAAAATATAAAGCAGTAAAGAAATATGTACAAACATATTTACAGACAATATTTTTGTTTTGAGTATGCGTCAGAGGATCATATCAGTTTATGACAAGTCACAAGTACCGTTGAGCTTAATTTCACTTTAAGAATTAAACAATTCACTTAGATTGTCGATATACTTGTCCACTTAAATTTTCATACAAATTTCAACTGATTCAGGATACGAATTATGTATTTTAAGAACTTAAACCCATTCATGTGTCCCACCTCTTGAATATACTCCCGTATCCAGATCCCAATATTCAGTCTTACAGGCAATTATAACTCAACTTGTGGGTGTATCCCCTTTAGAGGATCTTTTTTACAACAGCATTGCTAAGCAATTTTATTGTCTTATCATTATATGCTGAGGGTGATGCTATATTTCAAGCATTTGCGGAAAGTATTATTCGAGGACTAGGTCAGAACCACCGTTCAGCAGAAGTCCCGGAATAATACCCCAGACATCATTGAGTATAAAAACCTGTATATCAGAATACGAAACCTTTCAAACGAGATTTCAGGGGTTACCTATATATCCAAGTAGTGTTCCCCACGAAATAAGCAAGTGTGAAATTTAGATTTATATCCCGAAAAAGTTTACTAAGTGTATAAAAACATACCGACACATCATCAGTGAGATCGTTTAACACATTTAAACTTTCCATTTGTTTAGCATACTGTAACTGTCTACTGATGTACTATCATTTCCTCTTTTTACGCAAAACTCATTTTTTTTAAATTTTATCATGTTTTTGGCTTTTTCAAATTTTTTCAAATGTTTTTGGATTTTCTAACAATATTACTCCCCCTAAAATGCAAAATCATATAAAGAAAATTTGACAACCAATACTTATAGCTCCGTCTCGCCATCCATTTTCTGCTAAAAATGCTCTGATTTGCAGAAAATATACATACCCCCATGATTTACAACCCATTGATCTTAACAGTTTGAAAACTGTGTTTCAATCTGATGAAAGTAATCATGTTTGTTTAGCCGTGAGGGTTTCGGCGTATTCAATCAACACTTCCCCTTACAACAAACTATTTTCCCATAATGATTTCAAAACACTTAAGTTTGTTTTAATCAGAATGGTTTTTCCGAAAAAATTAGTTTGTTTACCCATCTCTTATGAGTTCGGGGTCATCTCATCACCTTGTTCTCTTTTAACCATTTTTGAAAAATTTAACATTATAAGGATTCTATCAACACAAACACTTGTAGGAAATCAAGTACAACTTAATGTCCCTGATTTACCACATGTAAGACGAAATATCACAGTTACCATCCTGTGAATTTCTCAAGAATGATGCCGATACCTGCTTCACACTTACCAACCTGGAAGCTCCGGCAAGTCAGGAATTCAACCAACAGATTTTGACACCCAAGCCTGACCAGCCTTAGGTGTGTTTTGAACATTTCTCTTTTCTTCATAAAATTCTTTTGCCCCTTTTACCTTACCATCAGCCATCTTACTAAAAATATGTTCAACATTGCTATTAAACATTTTTCTAGTTTCAACACCTTTTGATTTTGGGTTTGTGGCTTGTAATGGTGGAAAATTCTCATCATTCATTAACAGAACTGTCTCTTCCTTCTTTACCTCAACTTGTGGCTCATCTGATTTTGTGGAATCAGATTCATTGCCCGAACTTGGCTTGTCTGACTTGGATGAGCCAGATTCATCGCCAATAACTTTCTTTTTCTTCTTGTTTGTCCTCAGATTTGCATCTGAAGAATTCGATTTGCTTGGCTTTGCAATCGAGTGAATCGATTCATCAGAACTTTTATTCGAACCAACCGGTGAACCTGAAGACAAAATCTTCTCTAAGTATTCTCTCGCCTTCTTCCTCTTCTTCCTCAGTCTGTCTCTCTGTCCCTGTGAAAGCTTTACTTTCTTATCTTCCGATTTCTGTTCTTTGGGCTTGACAGTGACTGGTTTCTTTACCGTTCTCTGAGATTCAACCCTTGATCTTCCCATCGATCTCCTTGGGCAATCTCTGGCAATATGTCCTCTGATATGGCAATTATAGCATCTTCGTGTTTCAAAATTCCAATTCTGGCAGTTAACAGCAATGTGTCCTCTAACACCACAGGTGTAGCACACTCTGTTATCGTACCATCCTCTTCTTTCAGTCCAAACCTTCAGATCATAACATTGTTTGGCTTGGTGATAGTCATTTCTCCTCCTCAATGCTGGATTTGTCTTTTGAGCACTGTGGTCAAACCTGCACCACTTATTACCAACATTTTGTGAGTTTTTAGTTTTAGATTTTTGTGATTTTTGATAATGATTGGATGACTTATCTGATGAGCTTTTATTTTCATTTTTTAAAATTTTTCAAATTTTTAACTTTTTGTTTCTGTTCTACACTCTTCTTAACAGGTTTTTGTTTAGAACATTCACCTGTTTCAGTAGATTGCAAAACAGTATTTTTAAATTTTTCTTGTAAATCTAAAATATTTTTCTTTTCTTTTCTTTTTCATCATCAGATATTTCATCACAATCTTCAATTTTGACTTTGTCAAAATTTGTGACATTGTCACTTATTGGAATAGAATTGATCGGTTTTGGAGAAACATGTGATGTAAAATTCACAAAACCTTTCAATTTATTCTCAAGCTCTTTGATTTTAATCCGAGCTTTTTCAGCTTCGTTTTCAAGCTGAATGATTTTAGCAAGATGAGAATTGATTTCAATTTGTTTTTCAAGATTATCTTTACCAAAAATATCTCTCTCATCTTCTAAAATCTTGATTTGATTTTGAAAATCTTTTTCAATTTTTAATTTTTCATTTTTAAACTCTTTTTCTTTTTCTTTCAAAACTTTGTTTTCCAATGTCAAACTGTCCAAATCACTCAACAGTTTGACATTTTCAGTTTTCAGTTTTTCACAGTTCAAGCGCAACTCCAAAATATGTTCATCATCAGCTTTCTTTTCAGCTTTCAAAATCTGAATATCTTCAATCTGTGTCTTCTCTTTCTGAACAATCTCCTTCTTAATCACTGGTTCAGATTTCTCAGATACAGACTTTTCAGATTCTTCTTTCTTTGAAATTACTTCCTCAAAAATCTGCTGTTTTTCAGTAACATTTTCTTGTACAACTTCTTCAGTCATCACAACTTCACATCTTATTTGACTTGAAATCTGCTCCACCTCAGAATCTGAATCACCATGATCAAATATTGGCATGTTCTTAGCTTCTTGATCATCATTCACTTCCAACTGATTACCAGTAGCAATTTCAGGCATCTGATCCCCATCATCTCCAGTGAATTCCCTAGGCTTCAGGCACTGACAGCTTCTGTCCTGTACACTCCCTGCTCCACAGTTGCAAAAAAACCTACTTGATCGAGAGTAGACAACACGATGTCCTTGATGACATATATCTGCACAAACAGAACAACAACCTTTTGAATCGGTCAGATCACATGTATAACAGAAATACCAGTGCTGTTCCATAAAATTACTCCCACTGATCGTAAACGTACAAACTTTAAAATCGAGGGCTTTTTCACTGTTACTATCATGATCAACCTTACTGCTTGACATCTTCAAACAACTTGAGACAAACAAACAAATTGATACGAAATTCCACTTTTCAAGCGAAATAGAACTATCAAGCGAAATCACTAGTTAATCAGTTTAAGCGAAATCAACTGTTGATCAGTTGAAGCGAAATCAACTGTTATAACTTCAAGTGAAATCCCAAGCGAAATCTCAAGATAATGTTTTGAAGCGAAATCAAATCTATTCTGTTTCAAGCGAAATCAAGACTCTGATGTTTCAAGAGAAATCAATATTATGCTGTTTCAAGCGAAATCTGATCTAAAATTATATTCAAGCAAAATCTAGTAGTTGTTCATTCAAGTGAAATCCAGTAGTTGTTCGTTCAAGCGAAATCCAGCTAATCTATTTCGCTTGAACTTTTTCAAGTGAAATCTTCTTTTTCAAGCGAAATCCTCAATTTAAATCAGAATATTTCAAGCGAAATCCTCAATTTCGCTTCAAAATACCAACACCTTTTCAACCTAAATCAGAATATTTCAAGCGAAATCCTCAATTTCGCTTCAAAATACCAATACTTCAAGCAGCTCGTTTAAGCGAAACCTTGTTTTTGATCCATTTCAGTCATTTTTAATGCGAATTTCGGTCTCAAACTTTCAAGGCTTTGTTAAACTACTGTTTTACATGTTCGATGAAAAGTTCAATCCATTTTGACCATGGAATCTTGTTTTATTTGAAAAAGAAGGTGTAGAAGTCAGAATATAATTGCAATCGAGCTAAACTCTTCCTCCTGAGCTCTGATACCACTTGTTGGATCGCTGTACAACCTAACTGAGTCGTTCAGAAGAGTCGTTTATCCGAATCAGAGGCGGAATCAAAGAAACGGACACTCGATGTAATTATAAAGTCTCTTATATTGATATGATACTGATTTACACCTTAGAGACGATTCGGCAGAGCTTCGCTACTCAGATCCGAAACTTTCTGAATACTTACAAATGATTTAGCTTGAATGGTATTTATAGTGATGTTGATTTAGCTTGAAATGACACATGCCATTTTCAAGGGAAATCATGATTTAGCTTGAAATAACACATGCAACTTTCAAGGGAAATCAACATGTTGATTTAGCTTGAAACTGTCATGTGACACTTTCAAGGTAAATCACCACTTTCAAGCTAAATTACCTTAAACATACTCTAAAACCTCCTATACTCTCGTATAACAAGATCTAATCTAACAATTCAAATCCTAGACTCGATACAAGACGAAGTCAATATACATAGTGCACTAACAACCCCCCCCCCAACCCCACCCCCCAAAAACCTAAACCCCCCTCCCCCCCACACCCAAAAACCTAATCCTAATCCTAAACCTCCAAAAAAACTAACCCTAAAAGCTAAACTAGACTCAAAAAGCTAATTTTAAGCATGTAATGCAATTGTAAACCCGAAAAAAACCTAAACCCCCCCACCCCCACCCCCCAAAAACCTAAACCCCCTCCCCCCCACACCCAAAAACCTAATCCTAATCCTAAACCTCCAAAAAAACTAACCCTAAAAGCTAAACTAGACTCAAAAAGCTAATTTTAAGCATGTAATGCAATTGTAGTACATGTTATATTGCACATGTGCACTACTATAATAATAGTATTGAAAACAAGACGACACCATAAATCTTTTTTTATGTCATAAAAAATATGCTCGAATATACTTGAATGAAAGATACAAAAATTTGTGATCTTATGGTGCCATTTTTGTTTTAAAATGATAACGTATGGAGAAATGGGAAATGTTTGAAAAGTTATATATTTTTTTTTTCCAATTTTACCCCTCCTTCATTAAAAGTCCCCCTTCCTTCATTAAAAGGCTCCCCCCTCCTTTTTAGTGCTTTTTTGGTTAGTTTTTTGGTTTTCTCATTTATATCTAGTTTTCTCATGATCCTCTCCCTATATATATATATATATATATATATATATATATATATATATATATATCTAAATCACACAAGATCATCAACTTCAAAGATCATGATCATTATATATATGAACTTTGATTAGTGATTTTTGAAAGATAAAACATAGAATGATCATGAATCAAGAATTTTAAAAACATTAGTAACTTGGTTTTAAACAAAACAAGTTTATATAAAATTATTTATGGAAAGTGGTTTATAAAAAGTCTTGGTATTTTAGTAAACTTGAATAATACAAGACTTAGAGATTTCAAAAAGTGTAAAACAAGTATGATCAAGGTTATGTAAATGAGTAACTTGAAAAATTGTATATTTAAAGTCTTGAAAGTTAACAAAAGTGATGCTCATGAGAGATTTGAAGGAAAAAGGGGTGTGATTAGTGTTATAAATAATCTTTG
Source organism: Helianthus tuberosus (assembly GCA_030545235.1). Taxonomy (NCBI): domain Eukaryota; kingdom Viridiplantae; phylum Streptophyta; class Magnoliopsida; order Asterales; family Asteraceae; genus Helianthus; species Helianthus tuberosus. The sequence continues at coordinate 164,859,926 of CM060359.1, forward strand.
GTGATATTTGGTAAATTGTGGTGATATAGAAAATTGATTTGATGATTTAAACGCGTTCTGAAAACGTGCGAAACGCCATAGTTTAGGGGAAACTATGGCGAAATTTTCTAAAATCATAATCATGATTAAATGGGGGTTAAAGTGTGATTAAAATGGTTAATCGCACTTAAGGATTTTAATCATGGTTGGATAAACTTTTTGGTAAAAGTTTAAGTGTTAAAACACCTAAGTAAGTTTCTAAATACTTATAATGCTTTTTATAAGTTAAAAGTGGAAACTTGAATAAGTATATATATATAGGACAAGGATCCGTTAGGAACCACCATTTATTGTGAGAACCGCGAGAACCAATGTGAACACAACCAAAAATACCTAAAAATAGGAGTTAGGGTTTAAGGTTTAGGGTTAAGAGATCCTAGTTAGGGTTCGACGAGCCAGTTCCAACGCCGCTGGAATGAGTCAAATCGGAGTTCGTTTGAGTCGGTTCCCCACTGTTCCCCAGTTTTTTAATGTTCCCCAATGAACCTTCCCCTATATATATATATAGGGGATGGTTTAAATGAAAACCACTTTTATTGTGAAAACTCGAAAAACTAACTAAAAAAGCCTAAAAAACACACAAAAATAATTTTTTTTACAATTTTTTAATTAAAAATCACTAGTTTTTATATATAAAAAAACTTTTTTTTCAAAAATTCTTTTTTGTAGTACACATGTGTAATAGTACACATGTTACACATGTGCACTACAAATTTTTTTTTTTTTTGAAATTTTTTTTTTATATAATTTAAATAGCGAAAATTGGTATGGAAAAAAATTGGTATGTTTTTTTGGCTTTTTTAGTTAGTTTTCACGATAACTAGTGGTTTTCATTGGAACCATATATATATATATACAGGGAAATATATATATACTTAGAAAATCCATCAAAGTGTATATATCTATGTGCTAAGTGTATGTGTTTAGATATATTAGGGTGATCTAAATAATACACAAAGGATACCAAGAAAATACTTGTAAGATAACAAGTATAAATACCACAATTTACACAATATCCTCATATAACCAAGGAAATGCTAAGTAATGGATACATGAAACTTACTTACGTGTTATCCCTAAACGAATTAAAAGGACAAGCGGACAATACGGACGACGAGCAAATTATAAGAATATATTCCTAAGAAATAAAATATACTTCAACCGACCAAATAAGACGTATAAACAAACCAGTCAATAAAGGAATATATAACGTTCGTTGATGACAAAAAGAGCGTATCGCCATCATGAGGAGTTACTACGACACTTGGGCGATCTTTCAACGCAAATATATATATATATATATATATATATATATATATATCAAACGACTACGACGACGCGTCTAAATATAACATATTTTTAGACACCTAACTGATATATTGCCGATAACAAAATCCGGAAAGTTAAAAACTTATAAAAATTACTAAGTATTCTTTTATAAAAAGAATGAAAACAATAAAAATTCTATACTTAATGAATTTTTATAAAATGCAAGAAAGACTAAAATATGGGCTCACAAACTTATCTTTGGGCTAGGCCCAATTACTTGAATACATGGGCATCGTCCAATGACAAAAAAACATGGGTAAGGCCCAATAACATTAAAACATGGGCAAGGCCCAATAACATTAAAACATGGGCATGACCCAATGACATAAATACATGGGCAATGGCCCAATAACATTAAAACATGGGCAAGGCCCAATGACATAAATACATGGGCAAGGGCCCAATGACATAAATACATGGGCGGAGGCCCAATGACATAAATAAATGGGTAAAGGCCCAATAACATAAATGACATGGGATAGGCCCAAGGACATTGGTTAGGCTCAAGGACATGGACTAGGCCCAAGGACATGCGTGCAAGGCACGAGGACATGTGAAGGGCGAGGCCCGTTCACACATGATATAATACATACAAAATATATATACCATTGTGATATATATATATATATATATATAAAGATTGAACAAACAAGCTACCAACACTAAAATAACACAAGATTGTTCTAAGAATGACAAATAAACACATAACAAAGAATTTAATATGAACAACTTGTACGAGGTCCAATAAGACCTAAGTGTCTAATAAAGTTAGTACGCATGTAGGTTAATCACGCGTACGGACGCTCAAATTTCAGTAGTACAATACACGGAACATAAACCTGTGAGTTCATGTCCCTCCTATCAATGATTTCAATGTTTTGTTTTTAAAACACTCGAGGGGAAATACATGTCAAAACAAAGGGTATGTTAGCTATGGGTTTAGATGATAACATGATCAATGTACATAAGTAGGATGATGACAATGGTAACCATTAATCACTTAGTGACCAAGGTGCAAAATGTGTAGATCTATAGAGCTTGAGACGTGCTCCACTCCTGGTTGGTGCCATAGGATGCTTGTGTGATCCCAATGATGTCAAAGTTGTCTCGGTTTGGTTACTTACTTATGGTACATAATGTTAGTGTGTTCGCAGCACACTGATAGATCCTTAAACTCCATGAATGCTAATAACATACCATGACTACATTACTGGATTACAAACATGATTTCATTACAGGATTTCAAACATGAGATTTCATAAGATAACAAAAGCTAGATGAACTCGCTCAACTTTTGTTGACTTTTTAAAATTACATGTATTTCAGGAAACAAGCCATGAGCCGGTGATAGACCACGGGAAATGGGAATGACATGACAACGAATGCCTTTTATGACAAAACAAACTTTGGTTCGAAGTGTAATGAAACTCAGTAACTATGTTTTGGATAACATTGTAAACTTTTGTTGCAAATCAATACATACGGAATCGTTGTTGACTTATATTTGTTTACACGATTGGATGCAATGATTACATTTCTTACGTCACGCACAATACGCTTCCTCTACTAGCAGGGTGTGACACACCAATCACACAACCTTAAACACTACAATCCTCAAACCTTTACACTACCCTAACGCTAGTAGGTAAACCCATGACCAGACCCGCATGGCCTACCCTAGGGGTGGTGGCGGTGTTACCGTGTGGGTACCTTACCCGCATACTCTAACTCGTGGAGTAGGGATGAGCATTTGGTACCTGGCACTACTAGAAAATATGGCTTTTGACACCGCATATTCGGTAGCAAAAGGGTAGCAATTGCCCTATTGTCACCATTTTGTAACCGAAAATGCGGTGGCAAAAACACCCGTGTCAATTGCCCTATTGCCACCAAATAGCCACCACTTTTATACTTTACTACCAGATTTTTGCCACCACAAAAATGGTCAAAATTATTTGTGACCGCTCCATGTTTGCTACTCGATGGCCTTGTTTGCTACCAAGTTGTGACGGTTTTTTTTTTTGCCACCGTTTTGGTACCATTTAGCCACCGATGTTGTCACCATTTAGCCACCGTTCTCATTGAAAATTTGCTACCATTTAATGACATATTTGCTACCATTTCATTAAAATTTTGCTACCATAGCGGTTTCTCTGTTTCCAGATTTTCCATTTTCCATGCTTTTTTCATCATAATGCATTTCTATAATATTACAAATTTATATAAAATAATCGAATAAAATTACAAAATCCCAAAAATATATAAAATTATGAAACATTCTATTATAAATGCCAACTAAAACATCAAATTACCGAAATAATCCTAATATGATAAACATCAAAACATTCAAAACCAAGTGTTTATAGCCTATCTTCGAACTATAGCGGTTAACATAGCTTCAATTTGTGACATCCTATTGAGCATGAAATCTGTCCACCTTAACTTTTTCTTTTTCAACCAACAAGCCCGCAATAACTCCATTTAACCTTTCTTTTTCTTCATCATTTTCCTTAACGAGCTCCTTGACCCGAATCGAGTTGGTAGCTCACCTTTCTCTGCAAGAAGCTACATTATACTAGGTAAGCATATTATCTGACTAGCTATGAAGTCAACTTATTATTATTATATGATATCTTTCTTTAATACATCTATGAGCATCAAAAATAAAAATACCTGTAGAACAAATGCAGAAGATGACAACGAGAGAGCATCACCAATCACTATAGCCTCATCAATACTTCTAATGTTTATCTGTGATCCTTTTCAGCTTATAATTAGTGACCATAATATCAATGAAAGAGCTATTCCATCAATGTAATGTGAGTTATTTAAACTTCAACTTTTACAAGAAACTTTTTCTTTCTATAAGGATTTAGGTGTGCTACTGATAAACAGAATAAATTAGGATAATAATTTCTCACCAAATCAGGTCTTGAGTGAAAAAGGAACTCCAAAATTCAGGTTCCAATAGCCCCATTAGGTGGGAGTTCAAATGCTGTGAAAGCAAGAGTAGACAGAACAACCTTTGACAAACATAGAGGAATAAATAATTAATAGTACAATACTTGCAGTGTTTGAATAGCTGAAGCAAATAGCAAGAAGGAAATCTGACCTGAGTTAAACCCATACCGAATGCGAATTTAGCAAGAGCTTTCAAACGGGCAAGTGAAAGCTCTAATCCCATCTCAAATAGTTGCATAAGTTATCGGAAAGAAGGTCAACTCAAAGTGTAATATAACATCACATGATTTGGTCGTTGATAATAAAGTTACCAAGAAAAGGATGCCCCAATCAGAGAGAACTTTAACATCTGTTAGATTTTTAATCAGCCCAAACTGATTGAGCACAACTCCCGTGAAGAAGAAACCAAGTATCTGAAACAATCATATATCGATAATATCGGTTATCTTATCCATTTTGATGATAGTGAATTAACAAGGCTTACAGGGCTAGCTTTGATGGTCTTGAAAGCAGGAACCACTAATACAGTGACACTTAAGAAAGTGAGAGTATCCAACCCAAGGTCAGAACGGGTTTCGGGTCGGGCCGGGTAGGGTCGTCTTGGTTTAAAAAAGTTTTTTTTAAAAGAATACAAATATTTGTCAAGATTACTCAGCACGACATAGTTTATAGTGATTTGTGGAACAAAATTCACAAAAATGTTGAGCTGTTAAAAACTTTACTAGAGGTCGATGAGAAAAAGATGTTTATGTGCATTTATGGGTTGTACGGTACAACATTAATACCACTAAAACATGAAGGTATGATCAAATTCAATTTATAGAAAACTTTTCTGTAACCTCTATGGTATGATGTTGCAATTGAAAACACACCAGAATACTTTCAATTGACGAATTTCTAATTACATATGAAAATACTTATCATTTGGCCATTTGGGGCAAAAATCAACCAAACTATATCATGAAATCACTTGAGGTGAATCTGAAATTATTACGATTTTAGAAAACAAATCAGAACGCGTGATGGAAGCTACAGCCTAATAAAAGAGAGATTTTGAACACGACTAACCTCTTGTAATATAAGAGATTTTCCCAATCAGAAACCATAATTGAAGAGATTTTCTGAACATGATAGTGTGATTGAAGTCGAAGTCCATAATTGAGGAGATTTTCTGTAAATGATGGTGTGATTGAAGTCGGAGTCGCTGGAATTGTGGTCGTCGTTTAATAAAATCCTAATCGAAGAAACTTTTGGTGGTATTAGGAAGTTCATGTGAGAAGAAGTTTAGTGGTTTTGGGGAGATGGGTTGTAACGGGTAGGGCAAAATATCTCTGTGCCGTTATGACCCGTGCTTCTATTTTCCGATGACCCGTTCGACCCGCACTTATAAGTTCTCACTTTTAATTCTGTCCAGTTTCGCCCGTTATAAAAATAACACTTAACCCAAATAACCCGTAAGCTTTTAATTAATGACCCAAATGGACCCAAATGACCCAAACTTTAGTGTATGGGTAAAAATTGCCCGGCCTAAGTATTATTATTATTTGTATTTGGTGATTTTGCATAACAGTAGCAGTGACATGCTGACCGATAAACATATCGATGAGGAGTGGATCTTGGATGAATAATACACTCATGGCCCTGCAATCAATCAGAATTAACATCAAATAATCTTAATTTGTGTCAGAAAAAGAAAAAAAGTAAAGAAGATGGGATGATTACCATAGGGCCATGCCAAGAAGCAAGCATTATGAAGCAGATAGGTTTAATCTAGCAGCAGACATCTGCTTTCAACTTTGAAGATTAAGGATTCGTACCTTAAGTTTTATTTACACTAAACGAAACAGCATCTTCGATATCCCCAACCAAGGAGTCAAGTTTCAATGCAGTTTCTGCAAGACGTAACAAAATCACATTAGATGGTTAAAAAAGAAATCGATATGAAACGAGAATCAAGTGGAGTGTTGAAATTAAACCTAGTCGATGAAAATTGTTCTTTGAAGACTATACAAAATCGTTTCTCGTTCTCAGTTCCTTAGTTCAAAAGGTATGCCACTAAAATTAACTACACTATTCGTTGATAGGTGTTTTAGATATTGCATCAAGTAACATAAAGTAGATATAAAAATCCCTTGTAAGAATAAATAGAAGCCCATCTTACAGAACTGGACACTTCGATTTATATGTGTTCTTCTATCGAACTATCGATTTAACTGCCCAGACCGAATCATCAATTGATTTGAACTATACACTTCATCTTACATGGGACTCACCAAATACCATACATCTCACATTCAACTTCAATCCCAAATTACATATCCATAAAAAGAAAACTTAAATTGCTTGTTTCACTCAATCCCTTTGGGTCACAGCCCTAGCAAGGAATAGTGGAATACAATTGATGGTTATTAAGTAAAGATTTCAAATATGATGGCATATCCTTCCTACAACCAACACATACTCTTTTAAACTAAAAACATATTTTTTTTCACTCAAGCATTTCATCAAACACTTGGTATGCAAACTAACTACCACCACAACAGTATAACAAGGCAGTTAAATTTCAACCTGAACAAACGAAAGATGGTTTATAACTCAACCATCCACGCAGAAAAATCACAAATTTATGAGATATGTGCTGAGTGAAGTCGACTGATAAGGTTCATGAAAAAGGGGATAGTTACCTGGCCAAAAAGATTGTGCTAGAATCAGTTCAGATCCCGTTTGATTGTGCAATAAAATATTGAGTATACACACAGAAGATTAAAGCCGATGATGGCGTCAGTCGCCAGAGACGATTCCGTTCACGATCCGCTCACATTCCACTAAATCAACAATTTGAGTGAAATTGTAAGGAGAGAGAATGATAGTGAGCAATCCTGAAAAAGAGAGTAGTTGATTCAGATGTATGAACCTATAGGGAAGTAAATGTTGGAGAGAGAAGTTATTTCTATAAAAACCCTAATATTTGAGACGCAGGGACTGGTAAAATTGGCTTGCCAAATTAGATTTTCAAGTTGCTACCACAAATCCGGTCACAATTTAATGTGTTTTTTTTGTTTAATTAACTTTTTTATTGGTTTTTATCATGTTTCCCACCAATTTGCTACCGAAAATTTAAGGTAGCAAATTTTGCCACCATTTTGTTACTTGTACGTGACCATTTTAAATTTTGGTGGCAAATCGGTTGCTAATTTTGCCACTTGTTCTTTCGGTGGCAAATTTTGGTCGCAATTGCTCAATTTTGTAGTAGTGTGGTACCGGTACCGGTACCCGTTTTCTCCATTTTTCGGTTCCGGTATCGTACCTGTACTTACGGGTAAAACACCGGTAAATATTGGTACTGGTACCGTACCGGTGTATTCGGTACTTGTACCGATTCGGTACCGAACGGGTACCATGGTCATCCCTATCGTGGATTGCCACGACCACCTTATACTTTCTAAAATATTAATAAGACTACTTGAAAAAGCTATTGGTCGTTTCAAGGCTATTTCTATGTTATAGTTACACGAATTATCTGCTCAACACTTTGTTACAATGTACTTTCGTGAGATTTCTAATTTAGCCAATCAGAACTTTATCACCATTAAAGATGCAACATGTGTCTTTCATAACCTCTGTTGTAGAAAACCTGACCTGACTTCGTGCACCAGTGTGTCTCTCTCATTCAAAGCCCGTCAATAAAATTTATTGATTCTTTCTGCTTTAGATAGACTCTTGTTAATATGAAAATAAGAATACTCCTAAATTTTCTATTTTGAATCCAATCACCAAAGCATATATTTTTTTAATCTATTTCTCGGTCTCAACGTTTCTACCATAACCAAGTCGATATTGTTGGCATGTATCTTGATCAAACCAATGATTATAAAGTCAGGGAAAATATCAAATAGGAAGTTTATTTTGGCTAGGAAGTGTAGGAAGCAATAGGATTAGGACATGCGGCAACCTTTAAAATAAAGAAAAAGGGTATTTTAGTCAATCCAACCCTTTCTTCTTCCTTTTCAAAACCCAGTAACTTCAAAACCCACCATTTTCAAAACCCACCATCTTCAACCATTTCTTCACTTTCTATCTCAATAATCACTACATTATAGTGCGATTTTCATCAACAATTAATGATTCAAACACCCGATCAACGTGTTCTTCAGCTTTTTTGAAGAAAAAACAGTTTAATTTCATACGAAATCTCGTTTTTTCCGGTGATTTTGAAGATAATCACTCGATCCGTTCGATTCGAGCGCTGATAAGTGTTTCAATTATTCAAATTTCGTCAATTGTTGAAGAAATCACTTCGATCCATGTAAGAAATTCTTTAATTTCATTTTTATGATATGGGTTTTTGATTTAGTCATTGTGTTTTACGATCTTGGCGGGGGTCCGGGGGCAGCGCCCCTGGCGGGGTCCAAGGGGCAGAGCCCCTGGCTGGGGTTGAATGCATCAGAAAAATTAATTTTCTGTAAATTGCCTCTGGAAACTGCATTGGTTCAGACAGTTCACAACACAGACAATTCACAGCACAGACAAAACTATTGTCATGGTTCAATGCGTTTTAGAGAGAACATTTTCTTTGGTGTTTTTAGGCCATTGCGTTTTAGAAAAACACATTCTTGAAGTGTTTTTGGTGCATTGCGTTTTAGGTAAAACACTTTTTAGGTGTTTTCAGTCCATTGCGTTTTTACAGAGAACACTTTCTTTTGTTTTTTAGGCAATTGCGTTTTAGAATGAGTCATTTTTAAGTGTTTTCTGGCCATTGCGTTTTACAAATAAGACATTTCTTTTTGTTTTTGGTGCATTGCGTTTTAGGTAAAAACACTTTTTTATGTGTTTTCAGTCCATTGCGTTTTAGAAAACAGACATTTTAAGTGTTTTCTGGCCATTGCGTTTTACAAATAAGACATTTGTTTGTGTTTTTGGTGCATTGCGTTTTAGGTAAAACACATTTTTATGTGTTTTTAGTCCATTGCGTTTTAGAAAGTACATTTTCTTTTGAGTTTTTAGGCTATTGCGTTTTAGAAATAAGACATTTCTTTGTGTTTTCTGGCCATTGCGTTTTACAAATAAGTCATTTCTTTGTGTTTTTGGTGCATTGCGTTTTAGAAAAATGTCATTTTTAGGTTTTTTTTTTCATTGCGTTTTACGATAATGGGGGTTTTTCTATTGCGTTTTACGCAACTGGGTTTTAATTTTTTTTTAAATATAACAATAGTATACTCGTTTTAAAGATTAAAAAACGCTCGTTTTTTTGGTGCAATTTTTATAAAAAAATAATTTCGTATGAAAGAGTTATTAACGTTTAAAAAATGGGGGGTGGGGAATTGGAGGAGAGAGAAACTATTGGCTTGGATTGACTAGAATGCCCTTAAACAAACCCATGCGCCTCTTTTCTTCCTTTCAATTTCCCTGATTTAATCTTAGCCCTTGATTAACTAAATGGATGGTCAAGATCACTTCCTAGCCTTCCTAGCCAAATAAACTTCCTATTGTATCTCCACCCTATAAAGTCATACTCATAAAACGTCCGCGTGATATGTTGTGTTTTTATATCTACTCAAGAAAATGGTTTATGGTAAAAATAGTTTCTTGAAAAACAACAAAAGTGTTAAATGTCATTTTAATCCATGTAGTTTGGGTCATTTTGCCAGTTTAGTCCAAATGTTTCATTTTTCGCCTATGGGTCCAAAAATGTTTCATCGTTGCCATTTTAGTCCACTGGGTTAACTTAATCCATTTTTTTTTGTTAACGAGAAAGGGCAATTCGGTCATTTTATATGTAATTATGTTAGCTAGAAAGACAATTCGGCCATTTAAAATGACGGAATTGCCCTTCTCATTAATAGAAATAATGGATGAAGTTAACCCAATGGACTAAAATGGCAACAATGAAACCTTTTTATACCCACAGACAAAAAATGAAACCTTTAGACTAAACTAACAAAATGACTCAAACCACAAGGACTAAAATGACATTTAACTCAAAACAAAATCCTGGAAAGCATGGTTTGATTGGTTTGCCATTACGTCTTTGCAAAGATACCATGTTAGGATCTGAGTTTACTAGGTTGTGTTTGTTTGATGAAATTGAACAGATGGATGAACATAAAACATAGATTAAATGCAGCGAAAATGGAAACAAACTTTATAACACAATCAGGGAGAAATAGTTTTGATAAACACATGCTTTTCATTAGTCAAAAGTTTACAATCAAAAGGTTTACAATTGATCAACAAAATGCATGTTCACATACTAAACTACCCCTCAGCCTGATCTCACTGGTTGATCGTACAAGATGAATGAATTGGAGGAGAAAACTCGCTCAAATAGAACAGTACAAACTATTATATTTATAGTACAGATCAAACCACTGAGAATCAAAGCTGACGTCACCATGAAAGTGACATCTAACATCCTAACAAACTGCAAACACTGTTCTATACATCCACTGATTATATAAACACTGATTACAATCAAACTACTGTTTCACTTTCCACTGGCGTAGTCTAAGCACTGATGTTGAGCATCAGTGCTTTCTTCAAAGGTTGATCACTCCTTGAATGGGCAATGCTTTAATCTTCAGCAGTGCTTGGAAGTCAGCAGTAGATAGAGCTACAGTTCTTTAAACTTCATCAGTGCTTGGCCTAACAGCGGTTAGGATGATCAGTGCTTGGAGTCTATCAGATGTTAGATAACCACTGTCAAGGGGAGAATCTTGGTGCAAACACTACTTATGATGATCCACCATTCTGAACCAGTTTTGGCTTTACATATCATATGTTCCTTTGTAGGGCTCAATCCCAACAATCTCCCCCTGGAACATATGATGCCAAAACACTTCATTATTCTGGATCTTTATTGCCTCATCAGGAGTTCCCTAACTTGACCTTTGAACTGTAATTCAAAGTTCATGGAATCCTCATCCTACTCATCCCTGCACAGTGTAAGCTCAAGGAGATCTTGTAAATCTTCTACACCTAGGCCAAGTGCTTCTTCCCTTGATATTTGCTTCACTTCACCACTGGATTTGAGCAGAGTCAATACGTGGGTCTTTTTATCAGACTTCCACTTTAGTATTTTTGAATCCAGTGGGTTTCTTAGGAGAGTCTTTATTTTAGATGAGTTTGGAGATGGAGGCCTGCTTAGAACCTTTTTGGCTATATCTTGAAGCTTTGCCTAGTCAGGATCCTCTAGAGCCATTCTTTTGATAGCCTCTTTAAAATACACAGCTTCTTGTTCTTTATCTTCTGCATCAGTCAGTTTTTGCCTCTTTCTTTGGTTTAACTCAATGGTAGAGGTGTCAGATGATGTGAATAGTGGTTCAGAAGTGAGGGCCTGTTGCTTTGGCTTATCAGTGGTTTTGTAGACTGGTTTCTTTGGATTAGTGGGGTCCTTTTTCCTTAGTTCTTCCAGCCTTTTGTAGGTCTGATCAATATTTTGTTTTGACCGTCTTGCTATCTGTCACACCCCCAAAATACCACCTAGGGAATGTCCCTGTTAGGCGTGTGACGTACCAACAACGAGCCACTAATTACATTGAACCCATACAAGTTTCCAAATAAAATCCTCAATTATTAATTAAAAATATCATCAACAAGTTTAAATGAAAACCAACATGTTCAGAGGAAGCAAATAGTAAACCAAAGTTAAATTGTTCAAAACCAATGTATAATAGCCATAATCAATCACATAAGTCCCTCCATTCGACCCATGACCACTCCAGCTACTCCAGACAGCAAGTTCCCAAATCCAAGATATCTAACGACCTGCGAGCATGCAACAAATGTATCAGACAAGGCTGGTGAGTTCATAGTTTTATGAAAACGTTGGTTACCAAGTGTTTAGTTAATCCATTGAATTCAATGTTGATAATACCCCGAATACAAGACGGCTTCTGATTTACATTGCCCTTTCTCCAATGCTCCCATCACAGCATTGGTCATGACTAGGTCATTAGTTCAACACCCGTCCTCCCAGGTGCGGGGTGAGGTTGCCAAACCTAAGTAGCGCTACTAACTAATAACATGTTACCTCTCAGTTAACCAAACAACACGGAGGGACTTTAAAGGTGATAGGATGAGTATATTATCCAACATTACTGATTTACAACAAGACGTATTCCTCGCAGGAATACCCAAACAAGTTACCCAAAAACCCATCCCTCTCATGGATACCCAAAGACTGTCCCAACCACTTGGACGCATGCTCAAGAGAGATGAACTCACCTTTGGTTTGCTCGGTAAGATTAACTACTTGTTTATCAGTTGGTCAAACACGTCCTAAAAGGGTTATCGGTAACAATCAGTTTCTAAATCTTTTAACGCAAAATACATCACATTCTCATACAATTATAACTGTTGATCATGTCATGAAATCAGTACATAAATGATGATATCACATAGTCACATAATAAAATTTGAGTCACACACTTCACATAATCCCTTCGCGTCCCACATTAACACTTCGCGACTTAATACATTAACCCAATAAATTGTGCGGCCCACTAAAATACTAATCCAATTAATTTGTTTACTATGTGAAGCGGCCCATTACTCCCTGACCCAGCCCAAACAAAACGTGATCAATTAAGGGTGTGCCATTCCATTATAGTTTCATTATTCTCGAACTGTGGTTAACCCGGTTACATAATTCATTGGTTATTTCCCATAATTATAGCACACACAATCATCCTTAATCAATATTTATTACGACTTAATAGCATAGCAATTATAGGATCACATCAGTTACAATCTCAAGGCTACCCAAACTCTAATCCTAAATTTCGGTTACATCCAGATACAAATTCACACCAAATTAAACCACACAATTATTCTCATACATAACTATTATCATCATCAGGAAATCAACCACAACCAGTTCATCAAAATAGATGTTCTCATGGTGGGTCTTAGGCTAGCGATCACTTGTATACGTAATGCCAAGCATCAACAATTCAACATTAGCATCATGAAATCCTAGTTTATCAATTTAATATCATGCACATTACTAGTTTATGACAATAGTTATTAGATATTATTCATACAATTTAAACATCATAAACCCCACACGAAATAACAATCACATGTCACTGACAATTCACATGCAAATATGAACACCATGGCTAACAACATGAATTGATCCTTATATAAATTGGCTACACTTTCAAGATGTCTCACATGTAATGTTATAGGGTATTTATCACAATGGCATTCACATATACAGAACATAATCATCATTTACGTCACACATGAATAATATCTCACAAATATAAAAGTCAACAAGTAAGAACCACTAACCAGAAACCTGACTGATCAGATACTATCTCGAACAGGGGGGATCCTCTTCTGCCAACGTGAACAAAGGAGAAGTAGGGTTTTGGTTGGTTATGTTATGATGATGTGAGACCTAGGATGTTACGTAAACTCAAATATGAAGCCAAAATCTAACAAGTGGGCCGATCCTAAACATATTAAACATTAACACAACTGGGCCATGTTTGAACAAAGCCCACTCGAGATAGGTTGGACTCGGTTCATGTTTATTCGGGCCGAGGTGAAGTGTATCACAAGGGTCACTAATGTGGCCCAATGGCTTGCAGCCCACAAGTGCTATTAACGTTAGTTTAATAAAATTATCGTGCACTCTAAACAGATTAATAAACAAGCGCGGAACGTGTATCACATCGAAGAGGGATAATGAGGAGTTAAGGTCAGAAGGTTAAACGTTACTAACCTTAGAGGTTCGGGTTGTCAAATCATCCCCAACTTGAAAGAAATTTCGTCCTGAAATTTGACAAGTAGGCACAGAAGGTGAAGCGATAGAAACTCTAATTAAACTATATGTAATACTACGCAAATAATAATCACAAATAATAATCAAGCATTACACGCAATCACTAAGCATCCATATAACTGCACAGGCACCACGTAAACCAAATTGTAAAAACAGGATTGCGAGGCAGTTGGGTGCCACATCATCCCCAACTTGAAAGAGAATTTCGTCCCGAAATTCACCAATGATATCAAAAGTTGGTCCCACCGTTTGAACAATCGGGGATAACAAAGCTTCACCTGATCTTTGCGTTCTCACAAGAGCTTCGGTACACGTCTTGAGTTCCAACGAACTCTCACGATTGAAATTCGACTGTGTTGACAGTGGGTTTCTTAACAAGGGTATCACAAGTGTTGCGTCGAACAGATGCTTCTTTAGGTTCGAGACATAAATGACATCGTGTACGTTATCTAATTCGTCAAGTAACTCGAGTTTGTAGGTTACACTACCGATTCTTCCCAGACTGTTGAATGATCCATCGTGACGTCAGTTAAGCTCGCCATGCTTCCCAAGCATTCCACACCCTCCCAGGGTGAGACTTTCAACATCATACGATCGCCTACAACGATCTTCCAACGTTTCCCAAGTTTATCAGCTTTCCTGACAGTCACGCGTTGCCGCCAATCGACTCCCGATCCAACAACCTTCCTAAGAGTTTCGAGTACCAGTCCTGGACCAGTAATTAAGTTATTAAGAAGCTTCGGAGGAAGCATGTGCCTATTGTAAAGGTCAAATGGGAAGCCCGTAGAGGTCCCGAATACACGTGGGAGGTTGAATCCACGATGAAAGAAAAGTACCCTTATTTATTTCAGTAAATCTCGGGTCGAGATTTATTTTAAGGGGGTGAGGATGTAACACCTCGAAAATTCACGTCCTATAATATGTTGACACGTGTAATATGTTTGAACGTGTGAAAGAATGTTATAAAAGGACTAAAGTTGACAAACATGGAAAGTATGTGATTATACGAGTTCTAAATGTCAACAGTGAATAAATATATTGTACATTAACCCTACATGATGTTTATAACATCAAACGAATAAATCATGGATCATGCGAAGCTAAAAGTGAGAGATTACAAACTACAGGGGTTAAATGTGTCAACATGTTTAAGTTATACCTCTGAGTGACCTTTTGACAAACCCGAAGTTTTGTAACGGGTAATTATGCTCACTAGAATGCACGATATAAATTTCGTAAAGTTTCGTTATCGTATGAGAAAATTATGATCAAATTCGTGTGCGAAGGGTTAAAGCGTAAACGTTGAAAGTTAGGACTTTTCGGGTAACAATAAAGTTAACCAGGGACTTAACAAAGTGGGTATATGTTTTAAAGCCCTTATAAATCAATTTGGAGGGTTCAAGATACAATAATCAAAAGTCTAAACAAAGTTTGAAGAGCCAAGGATCAAAACGCAATAAATCGCAAATTCTGATTTTGTGCAGGAGGGTGTCGCGCGACGCGAAGCCCCGGGGGGGGGGGGGGGGGGTCGTCGCGCCACGCGAGGGCCTATCTGGTCCGAGAATGTTGGGCTGTTGTCTGCCATAGCCTTTATGCTCGACCCCTAACTGATTTTCCACATAAAGGACGACCCCTAGGCACCCCCTAAGCACTAGGAACACTTGTTAATCAGTTGTGGTGAGATGTAGACCTATGTGTCAACATTTTATGGTGTTCTTGATCACTATATAAAGGCTTCATGTGCAACCATTGTGATCACACCTTCTCTTGCACTTCTGATCATTCTTGGAGCTTTAAAGCAGACTCAAGTGATCTCTGGTTGTTCATAGGACTCTTGTAAGTTTGCTTGAGCTTTCTTAATTAAGTTTTAGCTTAGTTTTAGCTTAAAAGTCAAACCGTCGTAATTAACGGTTGACTTAACGATTAATCATTGTTAGTCCAGTAATTAGTCGAAGTGAAAGTAGTTATAAGTTGGTAATTATGTGGGTAATAAACCCTCAAAAGGGTTCCCCCTGATTCCCACTCTAACTATGTCAAATGTCGGGTCAAACTTGTTAATAAAAAGTCAACAGGATACTTAAATTCTAATTTATGCATAATTAGCAATGTAGAACACATACAACCTGTTTGATCATTAATATAACTTGGTAATAAGTGTAAGAACATGTCTAAACATGTTCAACCCGACAAATTCTCTGTAAAGACCCGGTTCGGGACCGAAAGTCTCATAGTTTGACTTACGCTTTGACTTTCAGTTCTGAACCGTTATGGTATGTTTTAGAAATTCCTTAGAGCTTTATTTGGACCAGGTTACATGCTAGTATAACCCTCTGTGATTATACACCTCGGATCATTAGTTATCCAATTAATATGCATGATTCCGTTAATTGCTCATATGTTGACCATTATGCCCTTTTCACCTTAAAACATGATTTTTAAAAATGTAAAAGAGTAGAAACCTTACTTACTGATATATAAACTTGTATGCAAAATTTGACATCAGTTTGAGGTGTAGGTTAAGAGTTATGCTCGTTAGCGTAAAATGAAAGCTTTATGTTAATAAAACGGCGTAATTAGCATATAGCCTAGTTAAGCCTACTTTTTGGTATCAAACTTAATACCCACTGATGTAATATATTATTTTGGGATTTTTTAAGATTTTTAATTAATTTTAGGCTAAGCATAACTAATAGTCGTAGGCTTAATCCGGTAATTGTCGGTTTTGCCCTTATGGGCCATAAAATGAGTTTTACACATCTAAATGACTCCAAAACTTTTTCTACTGACCACATATGATAAATAAATTATTCTAAGCCTTCTGGAAATATAAAAATATCAGATTTATGTATCGAACCCGGAAATGGCTTCTAATCGCCTTTTTAAGCGTTTTTAACGCATAGTATGTACTAAAATTATTTTAAACATACAAGGGTTGATACCTACTGATATTTAAGGCAAATTATAATATTTTAACAGTAAGCAAAAGTCCTTAAACTCAGGTTTCAGTTTTGAGCTTTTCGGCTTATGTGAAATTACCAAAATGCCCCTACGGTGCATAGTTTGGTTATAATTGATAAATTTCACATACATACTTTACCCTACTGTTATAACTTGGGAAAATAATTATTTTTTCTGATTACATCAGACCTGTAACTCAGGTAAATACTTAAACTCTTTTATAACCTTTTAAATGACCAAACTACCCCTACGGGGCATAGTTTGTGTTTAAATTCGTTACGGGCATAATAAAAGACATCTTACTGATGTCACAACATAAATGGAGCATATTAACTTAGGAAACCTGTAAATGGCTCATAAGTATACCCGTTACGCTTATTACGCGTTCGGTTCAGTTTATGTAACTAGTTTACATAAACTAGCCTAAACGGGTCAAACCTTATCGGTTTTATCTCAAAATCCAGAATGTGTATAATATACCCATATTAAACAAGTCTTCATACTTGTCGGGTCTAAAACACATTCTATCCGGTCATCGCTTAATCGTGCGTACGAACCGTATCTTTGTAACTAACCGGTCTAAGCTTAAGCTTAACTAAAGACCTGTTAAAATTCTAATAGGTTATTATAAACCTTCGTTCCAGATTAGGAGTACCAGTAAAAGCTACTTGCAATTTGCTTATTGTGAATTATACTTTGCTCAGGTAAATACTTTTAACTTATTTTCCCTATACGGGCTTGGGTTACGGTATATAGAATACCGCTTGATCGGGCATCAAATCTTCCATCGTTGGGTGGTTAATTGAATAATTTGATCGGCTCGTTTAAACAGTCTTGTTACTTAAAGCCTTTGGGGGGTTAATGACCATGTCCCGGATATCCTTGGCATCATTTTACGAAATGGCCACGACTTAAGCGCGGGGTGTAGGCGTACACCCGTCAGTGCACAAAAGAATAATTGTGGTGTGTCTATTGATCTTTAACCCGGACATGATCCGGGCTACTGAACGCACAAGGAACATTTAATTCGTTCACAAGATTATATATTTAAATAATTCTCCCAAGTTAAATAAAAATGTTTATGCCACATGCATCCAAACCAATTTTCAATCATTTTCTAAAATGAGTCAGTTGATAGTATTTACCAGTGTAAACTGACATATTTTCCCAAAAAGATTAAATGCAGGTACTAAGCGTAATTGGCTGGGATTTCTCCTTAGCATCACTAGAAGTCTCGCAAGCTTAAGATGCCTACCGTCTGTTGAACTATTATTTGTTTTTGATCCTTCTGTGGACAAACGTTCAACTGTTGTGATACACGATATTACAATATTATTAAAGTTGAATTATATTTTTCATTTGCTTCCGCTGTGCATATTTATATTGTGTTGTTTGACTATTATGTTGCCAACCACGTCACGATACTCCCCTACCGGGCCCACCGGTGACACGTGGAAATCGGGGTGTGACAGGTTGGTATCAGAGCCAACATTGAGTGAATTAAACACTAGCTTTTTTTGTTTAATCTCAATAACACAATTGCACATATCTAAACTTTCGAGTCTAGACATATAACATAGGACAAATTCCACTTTGTTTGTGTTGTCCTTTATTTTGCATATATTTTGTTTTGTTATCTCATACTATATTAACAGGATTAACAAAATGCCGCCGAGATTCTTTAGAAGAAGAGGACGTGGAAAGGGGCCAATCACCGCCCCCAATGACAACAAGGCAGGACCCTCGAATGTGCGAGCTCCTTCGACCACAGAGAGTGACGATCCCCGGCAAAACCGGAGGAACCTCTTCGAGCCGGCTAGACGGTCGGTTTCGCACAGTTCAACACCTCCTGTCCATAATCCTTACGAGCCACAGCCGGAGTATGAGCCCAACAACCCTCAACCGTCCTACATACCGTTGCAGCGATCCTTATCGCATCATTCTTTTGGAGACCCTACACCTGTCTTCAGGGTCTGGTTTAACCCGGCCGATTTCATACCAGAACCAGCGGGTTTTAACCCACTAGGGCCAGATGACCATTTCTCGGGTGATCACGCGGACGATATGGACGAGGATACGGACCCCGTCGAACCTGCCAGTGGTACACCAAACCACCCGATAGAGATCTCTGACGGATCTTCTTTCCACGGATCACCCTACGGTGGTCCAGGCAGCTTTCAAGCTATGTTTACCAGGCATGAATGGTACTATACACCTCCTCACCATTCGTCGCCTCATCAGCAACAACAACAACAGCATGATCCCTCTGTGGATTCACGGTTTGTGGCAGTTACGCCACCACCTCCACCGCCACCAGTTCAACCGGCACCTCCGCAACCGCCAAGGCGTAGGAGAACCAGAGCGCGTATGTCTGCGCGAGCGGGAGACTTTCATTTTAGTTCTCCACACCAATCGAGTGGCAGCCATTACCCACTTCAGGAAGACCCACAAATGGGTGGACCCTCACACCCAGTTGCACCGCAACCACCGCCTATGGGTTTTGATAACCCAATTCCAGCATTCACGGGTTCCATGGCGTATAACCCATTTGAACAGCCAGTGCACACCAACTACAACTACGCAGAAGCCGACCCATACATGGTAGCGGCTAACTATAACGCCCAAGGACCGTATGGAGATCCATGGGGAATAGGGTACCCAACACATGGGTACCAAATACCTCCAAGACCTATTATCAGGCAACAATCGCAACCACCAAGGTTCTCCCCACCAGAGCGTGAAGAAATTCTGCAAAGGTTGGACCATGTTGAGCGAGAATTTCACCGCGACCGCAGGGAGAGACAAAGCTTCTTCCAAGGATTGACTAGCTTGATCAAAGGGAATAGCAAGAAGGACCACTAAATCCTTCCATTTGTTGTTGAGCCCCTGCGTGGGCCAGTCTTGCTGTATAAACCCCTGCGTGGGTATGCTTATTTGTTTTGACCCCTGCGTGGGTCTGTGTTTCTGTTAACCCCTACGAGGGTATGTTGTTTTTTAAGTCCCTGCGTGGACTATTATGTTATTGTTTAGCTCCCTGCGTGGACTATTATGTTATTAAGCCCCTACGTGGGTATGTTTGTTATTAAGCCCCTACGTGGGTAAGTATTTGTTTAAACCCCTGCGTTGGTAAGTTTGTTATTTAAAAAGACCCGTTTAGGGCAGCGTGTAATATTTTAATGAATTAATGGAATGTAAGTTTATAAATTTCATGTTTGCCTTATGTGCATAAATAATTTATATATAAAAAGACCCGTTTAGGGCAGCGTGTAATATTTTAATGAATTAATGGAATGTAAGTTTATAAATTTCATGTTTGCCTTATGTGCATAAATAATTTATATATGAAATAAACGAATTAAAATCATTCCTTTCGAAATAATCTGCCTATGTAAAATTTTTAAACATGAATCTTAAAGAGTGAAACCTAGCCTTCGGGTCATTATAAGGCCGGGCCAAGATGGTAAGACCTGTTAAAAAGATTCAAATCCCAGTTAACATCTGAAAACATGTTAACACTCCTGGCAGAAGTGATTTGTTCAAAATCACACACGTCATTTTTATATAAGGATCTTTCCACAGATTCCCAACCCAACTTAATGATCTCTGAATTATGGGTTAGATCATCAATTAAGATGATCATATTTAAACCATACGTGGTAATATAGCGCCTACGGGCCCTGCTCATTTCCATATGAGCCAAAAGACAGTGGTAGCGATGACTCCCTGTCAGATAAAGGTAATGAACTAGGTTCAAACCTTCATGCTTTGATTCTCTGAAATCATAGCTTATAATTTATAAATGTCCTTGTGACTAGGCCTAATGTGCCAGTATACCTTCATATTTTGATTCTCTAAAATCATAACTTATAAATTAAAATGTCCATGTGACTAGGCCTTTTGTGCCACAAATAAAACTGTTATTGTTTTATAATTAGGATAAATTATAATAGAAATCCTAAATAAATATGATAAATAAATTAACCAAATATGGTCTCTATTTACCATAGTTAATGGATTACCCTAAGGGGCAATTCCATAATAAACTCCCAAATAAAATATTGTCCTTGTTTTCTGTAACAGTTCAATTAAAATGGCTAACTCAGACGAAATTAATAGCCATCCAGTGGAGAACATTGATAACGCCTGGATTAATCTAACGGGTGCTGAATTAAAAGCGTTGGTAGACGACGCAGTTACAAAGGCATTGGAGCGGCAGTACGAAGAGTATAGTGGGACTCGGAGTAGGACCCTTTCTACACCGCATACAAAGCCACCTTCCAAGAAGGATGAACCCAAGAAAGATGATGATTGACACTCCTCAAACCACCACAGTGCTCCATCTCAACACATTGTATTGAACCAAGGACCCGTGAGAAGGGTTGCTCATATAAATACTTTGTTTCATGTAAGCCCCGGGACTTCACTGGGGAAAAAGGAGCCATTGACTGTATGACATGGCTAGATGAGATGGACACGGTTATGGATATCAGCGGGTGCGTTGAGAGGGATATTGTAAAGTTTGTGTCACAATCATTTAAAGGCGAAGCCTTGGCCTGGTGGAGGTCGCTGATCCAAGCCACCGGGAAGGTTCCCCTGTATAACATGTCTTGGGATCAATTCGTTGCCCTCATCAGGGAAAATTACTGCCCCCAGCATGAGGTGGAGAAGATAGAGTCTGATTTTCTATCATTGGTGATGACAAACCTTGACTGTCAAGCTTACCTCACGAGCTTCAACACGATGTCCCGGTTGGTTTCGTATCTGGTAACCCCGGAACCAAAAAGAATAGCTCGTTTTATCGGTGGTTTAGCCCCGGAAATCAAGGCAAGCGTAAAGGCTTCTCGGCCAGCTACTTTTAGATCTGTAGCTGACATATCCTTGTCCCTCACTTTGGATGCGGTCAGGCAAAGATCGTTGAGGAATAAGGAGGCTGAGAAGAGAAAACGTGAAGATGATAGTTCACGGAGGTCGAACAAGAAGCACCGTGGAAGCGGTGACAACAAGAAAGGATCTGAGTCAAGGAAAGATGGGCATCACTCTGGTGAGAAGCCCAAATGCAAGATTTGCAGGAAACAGCACTTTGGAAAGTGCAGACTTGAGTCGAACTCTCAGACTCAGTCAAAAAACTTTGCTTGTGGTATATGCAAGTCCACGGATCACAAGACCTTGGATTGCAAGAAGATGAAAGACGCAACGTGCTACCGTTGCAATGAAAAGGGGCACATTAAGACCAACTGCCCTAAATACACCAAGAAGCCTGAAGAGGCTAAGAAGACTAATGCTAAAGTCTTCAGAATGGACGCAAAGGAAGCGGTTCTAGACGACAATGTGATTACAGGTACTTTCCTTGTAAATGATGTCTTCGCAGAGTACGTTTTGATTCAGGCGCTGATAAGTCTTTCGTAGATAATAAGTTTTGTGAATTGTTGAAATTACCTGTCAAAACCTTAAGTGTGAATTATGAGGTGGAGTTAGCAGATGACACACTAGAAACCGTCTCAACTGTGTTAGATGGATGTGTTATATCCATTAAGAACCACTATTTTCCTCTATCTCTACTTCCATTTAAGTTAGCCAGTTTTGACATAGTCTTGGGTATGGACTGGTTATCTCACAACCAGGCCCAAATTGTCTGCAACAAGAAACAGGTGGTAATAAAGACTCCGTCTGGTGAATCACTTACCATTCGGGGAGACACCTAGTATGGGCTGCCTGAGCAAGTGACTATGCTCAAGGCTTCAAAGTGTTTAAAGAAGGGTTGTGTCATCTACATGGCACAAGTGATTATTGATGAGCCTAAACCGAAGATAGAAGACATCCCTGTCATTTCTGATTACCCAGAAGTCTTTCCAGAAGAACTACCTGGTCTGCCACCAGATAGGCAAGTGGAATTCAGGATTGATATCATCCCCGGAGCAGCACCAGTTGCTAGAGCACCCTATAGATTGGCGCCAACGAAAATGAAGGAATTAAGAACACAACTGGATGAATTACTAGCTAAAGGTTTCATAAAACCTAGTTCGTCTCCTTGGGGAGCACCTGTCCTGTTTGTTAAGAAGAAGGATGGATCGATGCGTCTGTGCATCGATTATCGTGAACTTAATAAGGTCACGATAAAGAATAGGTATCCATTGCCCAGGATCGACGATTTGTTCGATCAATTGCAAGGGGCAAGTTATTTCTCGAAGATTGACTTAAGGTCAGGTTACCATCAACTGAAGGTTAGAGATGAAGACGTGCACAAAACTGCATTTACGACTCGTTATGGTCATTACGAGTTCCTAGTGATGCCTTTTGGGCTCACTAATGCACCTGCCGCGTTCATGGATCTCATGAATCGCGTTTGCAAGCTGTACTTAGACAAGTTCGTCATCGTCTTCATCGACGACATACTCATTTACTCAAAGAATCAAGCTGACCATGAGAAACACCTTCGATGTATTCTCAAACTTCTGCATCGTGAGAAACTCTATGCCAAATTCTCTAAATGTGAATTTTGGCTTCGAGAAGTCCAATTCCTTGGACATGTGGTGAGTGAGCGTGGTATCCAAGTGGATCCCGCTAGGTGGAAGCATTTATGAACTGGCAAGAGCCAAAGACGCCTACAGAGATTCATAGCTTCCTGGGATTGGCAAGATATTACAGGCGTTTCATTAAAAAAAATTCAAGGATTGCTGCACCCCTAACTTCCTTGACCAAGAAGAAAGTAAAGTTCGTTTGGGGCCCTAAGCAGCAAGAGTCCTTTGATATCCTAAAGCAGAAGTTGAGCAACGCCCAAGTACTGACATTGCCAGATGGAATAAAAGATTTTGTGGTTTACTGCGATGCATCGCACACTTGCATGGGGTGTGTGCTTATGCAGAAAGGCAAAGTTATTGCCTATGCATCACGACAGTTAAAGGTGCATGAAAAGAATTACACCACCCACGACTTGGAGTTGGGTGCCGTTGTATTCGCACTAAAACTGTGGAGGCATTATCTATATGGAATCAAGTGTGTGATCTATTCTGATCACAAGAGCCTCCAGCACCTGTTTAATCAGAAAGATTTAAACATGAGGCAACGCCGTTGGATGGAGACTTTAAATGATTATGATTGTGAAATCAGATACCATCCCGGCAAGGCGAATGTAGTCGCCGATGCCTTGAGTCGAAAGGAGAGGGTGAAACCCATCCGAATCAATGCCAAGCGCATGGAGATAAAGAACAGTTTGACTGAAAGGTTGTTAGCTGCACAAAAGGAAGCTGTGTTGGAAGCTAACTATCCTAACGAAAAGCTAGGGGTAACTGAGGAACAGTTAACTCTTAGCTAGGACGGAATTCTAAGGTTAAATGGACCAATATGGGTTCCAATTTATGGAGGACTTCGAGATGTCATCCTCCAGGAAGCCCACAGTTCCAAATACTCCGTTCATCCTGGAGCTGATAAGATGTACCAGGATCTAAGGGCAAGTTATTGGTGGATAGGCTTGAAGAAGTCTGTAGCCGCCTATGTAGCTAAATGCTTGACATGTGCGCAAGTCAAAGCCGAGCATCAGAAACCTTCAGGTTTGCTACAACAGCCTGAACTTCCTACATGGAAGTGGGAAATGGTGACTATGGATTTTATCACCAAGTTACCTAAGACAAGGAAAGGAAATGATACAATATGGGTTATAGTTGATAGACTGACTAAGTCAGCACATTTCTTACCCATCAAGGAGACTTATAGCTCCGACATGTTAGCCCAGTTGTACGTTGATAAGATTGTAGCCTTACATGGCATACCTGTGTCTATTATCTCTGACCGAGATACTAGATACACGTCACATTTCTGGAAGAGTTTCCAGCAATCTTTGGGCACACGTTTGAATTTCAGTACGGCTTACCACCCTCAGACTGACGGATAGAGCGAGCGTACCATTCAAACATTGGAAGACATACGTGCATGTGTAATTGATTTAGGTGGTAGTTGGGATAACCACCTACCCTTAATTGAGTTCTCCTACAACAATAGCTACCACACCAGCATAAAGGTTGCGCCTTTTGAGGCCTTATATGGTAGAAAGTGTAGAACGCCAGTTTGTTGGGCGGAAGTTGGAGATGTCCAATTATCAGGACCAGAGATAGTCTTTGAAACGACGGACAAGATTGTCCAGATTCGTGACCGTCTCAAAGCTGCCCGAGATAGGCAGAAGAGCTACGCAGATCCAAAGCGTAAAGCTTTTCACTTCGAAGTAGGTGACAAAGTCCTACTCAAAGTATCACCCTGGAAGGGAGTGATGCGATTTGGTAAGAAAGGCAAGCCAAGCCTGAGATACATAGGACCTTTCGAGGTTATCGAACGTGTCGGGTCAGTTGCCTATAAGTTAAACTTACCTGAAGAGCTCAGTGGAATTCACAATGTGTTCCACATCTGCAATCTGAAGAAGTGTTTAGCTGACGAATCACTGGTTATACCACATACAGATGTGCATATAGATGAGAGCTTGAAATTTGTGGAAAAACTATTGTCGATTGAAGATCGACAGGTTAAGAAGCTTTGGAGGAAACATGTGCCTATTGTAAAGGTCAAATGGGAAGCCCGTAGAGGTCCCGAATACACGTGGGAGGTTGAATCCACGATGAAAGAAAAGTACCCTTATTTATTTCAGTAAATCTCGGGTCGAGATTTATTTTAAGGGGGTGAGGATGTAACACCTCGAAAATTCACGTCCTATAATATGTTGACACGTGTAATAGGTTTGAACGTGTGAAAGAATGTTATAAAAGGACTAAAGTTGACAAACATGGAAAGTATGTGATTATACGAGTTCTAAATGTCAACAGTGAATAAATATATTGTACATTAACCCTACATGATGTTTATAACATCAAACGAATAAATCATGGATCATGCGAAGCTAAAAGTGAGAGATTACAAACTACAGGGGTTAAATGTGTCAACATGTTTAAGTTATACCTCTGAGTGACCTTTTGACAAACCCGAAGCTTTGTAACTGGTAATTATGCTCACTAGAATGCACGATATAAATTTCGTAAAGTTTCGTTATGGTATGAGAAAATTATGATCAAATTCGTGTGCGAAGGGTTAAAGCGTAAACGTTGAAAGTTTGGACTTTTCGGGTAACAATAAAGTTAACCGGGGACTTAACAAAGTGGGTATATGTTTTAAAGCCCTTATAAATCAATTTGGAGGGTTCAAGATACAAGAATCAAAAGTCTAAACAAAGTTTGAAGAGCCAAGGATCAAAACGCAATAAATCGCAAATTCTGATTTTGTGCAGGAGGGTGTCGCGCGACGCGAAGCCCCAGGGGGGGGGTCGTCGCGCCACACGAGGGCCTATCTGGTCCAAGAATGTTGGGATGTTGTCTGCCATAGCCTTTATGCTCAACCCCTAACCGATTTTCCACATAAAGGACGACCCCTAGGCACCCCCTAAGCACTAGGAACACTTGTTAATCAGTTGTGGTGAGATGTAGACCTATGTGTCAACATTTTATGGTGTTCTTGATCACTATATAAAGGCTTCATGTGCAACCATTGTGATCACACCTTCTCTTGCACTTCTGATCATTCTTGGAGCTTCAAAGCAGACTCAAGTGATCTCTGGTCGTTCATAGGACTCTTGTAAGTTTGCTTGACCTTTCTTAATTAAGTTTTAGTTTAGATTTAGCTTAAAAGTCAAAGCGTCGTAATTAACGATTGACTTAACGATTAATCATTGTTAGTCCAGTAATTAGTCGAAGTGAAAGTAGTTATAAGTTGGTAATTATGTGGGTAATAAACCCTCAAAAGGGTTCCCTCTGATTCCCACTCTAACTATGTCAAATGTCGGGTCAAACTTGTTAATAAAAAGTCAACATGATACTTAAATTCTAATTTATGCATAATTAGCAATGTAGAACACATACAACCTGTTTGATCATTAATATAACTTGGTAATAAGTGTAAGAACATGTCTAAACATGTTCAACCCGACAAATTCTCTGTAAAGACCCGGTTCGGGACCGAAAGTCGCATAGTTTGACTTTCGCTTTGACTTTCAGTTCTGACCCGTTATGGTATGTTTTAGAAATTCCTTAGAGCTTTATTTGGACCAGGTTACATGCTAGTATAACCCTATGTGATTATACACCTCGGATCATTAGTTATCCAATTAATATGCATGATTCCGTTAATTGTTCATATGTTGACCATTATGCCCTTTTCACCTTAAAACGTGATTTTTGAAAATGTAAAAGAGTAGAAACCTTACTTACTGATATATAAACTTGTATGAAAAATTTAACATCAGTTTGAGGTGTAGGTTAAGAGTTATGCTCGTTAGCTTAAATGAAAGCTTTTTGTTAATAAAACGGCGTAATTAGCATATAGCCTAGTTAAGCCTACTTTTTGGTATCAAACTTAATACCCACTGATGTAATATATTATTTTGGGATTTTTTAAGATTTTTAATTAATTTTAGGCTGAGCATAACTAATAGTCGTAGGCTTAATCCGGTAATTGTCGGTTTTGCCCTTACGGGCCATAAAATGAGTTTTACACATCTAAATGACTCCAAAACTTTTGCTACTGACCACATATGATAAATAAATTAATTTAAGCCTTCTGGAAATATAAAAATATCAGATTTATGTATCGAACCCGGAAATGGCTTCTAATCGCCTTTTTAAGCGTTTTTAACGCATAGTATGTACTAAAATTATTTTAAACATACAAGGGTTGATACCTACTGATATTTAAGGAAAATTATAATATTTTAATAGTAAGCAAAAGTCCTTAAACTCAGGTTTCAGTTTTGAGCTTTTCGGCTTATGTGAAATTACCAAAATGCCCCTACGGTGCATAGTTTGATTATAATTGATAAATTTCACATACATACTTTACCCTACTGTTATAACTTGGTAAAATAAGTATTTTTGCTGATTACATCTGTAGGATCGGAATCCGACCTAAATGAGTCGTTTGGAAGAGTTCTACTCCGTTTCAGAGGCGGAAACTAAGAAACGGATCAGTAAACAGCTTGTTTCACACTTAATTCCTCTTATATATTGATATAACAACGATTACAGTCAAGAGGTATACCAGCAGCACTTCGGTAGACAAATGTTGGAACTGTTACAAATGACAAGACATAACCTCTATATATAGTCACATGGTTTCGCTTGAAATAAACAAATCCTGTTCAAGCGAAACCTTGAAGCGAAAACATACAAATCCATCATTCTTTGTCTTCAAGCGAACCTTATAATCTGATTTGTCTTTTACATGCAATCTCACGTATATGTGTGATATGATGTCATTGATGATGTCATCTAGATGATGTCATCATGACATCATGTCTTGATTAGCTCTGCCCCGAACCGAGACTCGATACAAGACGAAGACGACAGATGTGTGCACCAACAGACTCCCCCTCAGATGTTGACGAGTCTTAAGTGTCGAGTCTTCTCAATCTTCAGTCTTTATCAGTCTTTGAGCTTTCTTCAGGATCTCTACCTGGCTCTATTCTATCTCCAATTCTCTTTCTCTCTAACAGACTCCCCCTCAAAACATGCTGGGATCGTAGTCTGGTTTTTACAGAATTTCAGAATCCTCAGGTATCGGAACCTGGCACTCTATCTACTATCCTGCACATCCTCTACCCAAAAATAAGATTCACAAGACTAAAATATTTAACAATTTATCAAATTTCATTCACCAACACTGATTCTTCTCCAAAAATCTAATCTTTGAAAAACTTTTCAATCAAATTCCCCAAACCTGTTAGTCATGTTCAGCACTCGGAATTTTGAAAATCAGTTTTTCAACATCAGTCGTCTAAAATCTTTTTGAATTTTTAAAATTTATGCTAAAACACACTGAAAATCTTTTTGGATTTTTTACATAACAGAAATAAAATGCAGAAAAGAAATATTTACATACAATATTTTTGTGAGTTTGCGTAAGAGGATCATATCAGTTTATGAGACAAATCACTAACACCGTTAAGCTTCATTTCATTTTAAGTTTTAAACGATTCACTTAGATTGTCAGTATACTGATCCACTTAAATTCTTACACAAAGTTCAACTGATCCGAGATATGATATTAATGTTTTAAGCACTTGAACTTATCCGTGTGTCCCACTACTTGAATATACTCCCGTATCCAGATCCCAATATTCAGTCTTACAGGTGAGTATACCACAGATGATATCTGTAAGGGAATAAATTATAGTGCGAGGGCCGTGAGAGCTCAGGTCGATCTTTCGATACGCAGAGAGATGACGGCTTCGACTTTTGGTGTGTCCCCTTTAGAGGATCTTTTGCATTACAACAGCAGCGACTATCAATTTTATTGTTTCATCAGCTTACTGAGGGCGATGCTATGTTTCAAGCATTTGCAGAAAGCATTATCCGGGGACTAGGTCAGAAATTTCTTTCAGCAGAAGTCCCGGGATAATACCCCAGATATCACTGAGCATAAAGACCTAGTATCTCAGAATAAGAGACCTTTCAAACAAGATTTCAGGGGTTACCTATATATCCAAGCAGTTTTGTTAACCCACAGAACAAGCAAGTTTGAATTTTAGGTTTATATCTCGTCACAATCTACTAAATGTGCAAAAACCTACTGGCACATCATCAGTGAGACCGTTTATCACTTTTAAATTTCCAATTCTTTAGCATGTTGTGATCGTCCACTGATGTACTATCATTTCCTCTATTCACAACGAAACTCATTTTTCATTTTATCATGTTTTTTTACTTTTTCAAATTTTCAAATGTTTTTGGATTTTCTGAAATTTTCTACTCCCCCTAAAATACAAACACATGAAAGGAAATTTGAAAATAAACAGTACAAAAACTTGACAACCGATATCAAATCACCTCAATTCGCCATCCTCTTGGCATAAACAATCAGAACTCACCCTCACACAAAACTATTTTCTCATTATGATTTCAAAACACTTAAGTTTGTTTTAACCAAAATGATTTTTCCGGAAAATAGGTTTTGTTGATTTTACCACTTGTAAAGTTAGGGATTCATCATATCGTTCCTCAATCATTTGTAGAAAATCAAGTACAATTTAATGTCCTTGATTTACCACTTGACGTTGAAAACCTCTTTCAACCACTTGTAATTAAACACAATCAAAATCTGATATAAAGAATGATGCCGATTCCTGCTCCACTCTTACCAACCTGGGAGCTCCGGCAAGTCAGGTTTTTCAATGAAAGAAAATATCCACCCAAGCCTGACCAGCCTTGGGTGTAACCTTTCCAACTTCACTAGGGGTTGGGCTATAAGTTGCCTTCTTTGTAGCATAAAACTCCTTTACCCCTTTAACCTTCCCATCAATCATTTTACCAATCATCTTTTTAATGTTTCCATTAAACGCTTTCTCAATATCAAATTCTTTCTGTTCAGAATAGAATTGATTTGAGATCTCAACTTTCCCAACTTTTGATTTAAAATATTCAGTCCTCAATGATGGAAAGTTCTCATCATCCATTGGAGGAACTGAGTTTTCACTTTTTAGCTCAACCTGTGGCTCCTCTGACTTTGTGGAATCAGATTCATCGCCAGATTTTACCTCTGATTTCTTAACAACCCAGGCTTGGTTGTCAAGATTTCCCCTTTTCTTGTAAAATCTTTTTGAACATTCACCAACTTCATATGTAGAATTTTTAAACACTTTGAACTTTTCAGTTGGTGGTTCAGTTTTGTCAACAATAACTTCTTTCAGTTTTTGTGAGACTCCCTGTTTTGTTTTTGTTGCTTGGGGACAGTTCCATGCAATATGACCAATTTCATTGCATCTGTAACAGGTTCTTGTCTCCTTTCTTTGATAATCTTCATTCTTCACTTTCTTTGCAAGAAATTCTGTGTTTGATTGCTTCCAGAATGAGCTTTTTGATTCTTCTTCTTGGCTAGTTCCTGCAACATATTTTGTATTTGTTTTAGAAATTTTCTCATTTTTATAATTTTCAGGTAAAATAAAACCAAGTCCTTTCTTTTTGTAGCTACGATTGTGGTTTGGTTTCTTTTGAAAACCAGAACCAGAATTGTAACATTTTTTCTTGTTTAACCGTTGTTGAACTCTTGAAGTGTATTTTTTAGGTTTTCCAGTAGGATTTAAATCTTTAATTTCAGAAATATTGATTTCTGTCATTTTGAAAACCTTTTTAATCATGTCAAATCGAACACTTCTAATTGGGAATTCTTTATCAAAATATAATTTGTCAGAATCATTCAAAGTATATGCAACTTCAAATGTTTCGTCATTCAAATTAGATTTTGACAACAAAAATTCTTTACTATAAACCCGTTTTCCCGACGACTTTGAACTCTTTTCTGATGAACTCGAACTCCCGACTGACTGACACGAACTTTCGAACTCGGACTTTGACTCTGACTCCTCATCCTTATCCAACACCTGATCGACCACTCTTTTTATCAGTTCGGACTCATGATCTGTGTCGGACGCTGTGAACGTGACATCAATATTATCCGGTAAAACATCAGTTATCTCGGATTCTAGCTTAATATTGACCGCCTGTTTTAGTTCTTCCTCATTAGGTTTTCTAGGCGAGTACCCTTCCCAAATCGGAGGCGGACACTTGTTATAACAGACACCCTGTTTCTTACCAGTATCCTTTTTCTTCTTTGGCTTTGTTTCTTCACCTTTAAATGCTTCAAATCCTTCAACTGTTGGATAAATTCTATCAATTATGTAGTCACAACCTTTGTAACTTTGCAGCAATCTTCTGATTCTTTCATTCTCAGTTGCTTCACTATCCAACTCTTTCTTCCACTTTGCACATTCTTCTATGTACATGTTGATCTCTTTCTGCTTTGTCATCATGGTAGCATTCAACATCTTCAAAGCTTTTTCTCTCTCAGAGTTAGTCTTCTCCAGACCATTTACATGTCTGTTCAATACATCATACGACTTTTTCAAATTCTTTACATCAAACAACAATTTTTCTTTCAACTTTTCTAACTCACTAAACCTTTCATCTTTTTCTATACACTGTTTACAAGACTCTAAACATGTAAGACAAGGTTTTGTGATTTCAACGATCTTCTCAACTTCAACTATCTTTTCAACTTCCACAATCTTCTCAACCACTTTGACCTTTTTCAAATCTTTTGCAGCTTTCTCCTCTTTCAGTTTCTTCAATTTTTCTGCAAAATAAAATTCAAAACTATCAGAAGATAAGTGAGTTTTTCCAATATTAATCTGTTCAATTTCTTCATCACTATCACTTGTCTCTGACGAACTGTTTTCAGATGAAACAGATCCTTCATCTTCACTTTTCTCTTCATCAGATAACACTTCCATCCATTCCTTCAGCATTTCCGGCTTCCGAATAATATGAGCAATAAACGCTCCAACATTTGAATCAGCTGGAATGTACTTGTCCCAGCTAAATCCTTCAGTCATTTTCTCATCATCTTGATCAACGATACCGTGGTAAGCTTTTCTGTTTGCATCTTCGATCATTTTTCCATGAGCTGTTTGTGGCTCTTTTTGTTGATGTGGTTGATGAGTAATTTGCTGATAAATGGTCTTCCGATAATAATCATCTTTCCCAGCAGATTCCTTTGCTCCTCTCGGCTCCTGATTCTTGCACTCTCTTTTAAAGTGGCCTTTCTCCCTGCAACGAAAACAGACAACTTTAGATTTATCAAATCCTAGATTAGAAAGATTTGCATCCAAGAAATCAGTTCTTCCTGTAACCAATCTAAATTTTTCTGCTCTCCTCAAAACGCTAGCTAAAGCCCATTTAATATCCATTAATTCCAGCTCCTCTGCATCGATTTGGTCATAATCTTCCTTTGTGAGCATCGGATTACCAATTCTTCCGGCAATCAACCCTTCATAAGATTCTAATGCAGTGACCAATAATCCCATATGATTCTTTACAATTTCTTCAGAATAATTTTGTCCATTTTGAAGATGTAAAGCCACATTGCACTGAATTAGATGACCATTTCCAGCAGATGAACTTTGAACACTCGGAGGATTCACCGTTGAGAACCCACTAGTGTTGACTGATCCTTGACTGCTTGGTGTAGACTGATTTCCAGCACTAAATGCAGTTTGTATCTTTGGACTTGCTTCAGCAGTTTGAACATTTCCTTTATAGTACAATTTAATATCTTGTTGATGAATAGAACTGTTCATTCTAGCAATTTTCTGCTGCTCCAGATCTTGTGCCTCCAACTTTTCTATAAACTGTGCAATCGATAACCTTTTAAACTGTCCGGAATTCTTTAATATCATCAGATATGTACTCCATTCCTTTTGCGGTAACGCGTCAGCAAGCTTTTCAACCCATTCTGCTGCATTTTTTGTAATCTTCAACTGTGACATGGCACGTACAAGATGACAATATCTTTCAATAAGACTCTTTGTTGTTTCACCAGGCATGCACGTAAACAGTTCAAACTCCTTTTTCAGCAAAGCTGCTTTACTTTGTAGCATTTCAGTACTTCCCTCAAACTTCTTTTGAAGAGCTTCCCAAATAGAATAGGCGTTATCATCATGTTGAAGCAACACAAATATATCTTCTTTAATAGCTTGTTGTAACAGATTGAACATCATTTTCTCTCCTTTATAACTTTCCCTCTCTTGTTCAGTAAATTCAGAAATGATTTTATCAGCTCCCGTTGTATTCTTTGGCCTCTCATACTCAGTTTCGATACTTTCCCAAGCTTTTAGATGATTTGCCTGAACCCCATTCTCAAACCGTTTCTTCCACCCGTGGTAATCTTCAATTCCCATAAGCTTCGGGGGTTTTTGCATTGTTCCGGTTTCGTTTTCTGCATTCATGTTTTGAGCAATTGAAGCTGGAGTAGTCGAGGGTGTAGCAAACGCGTTGTAGAACTCAGAATCCATTTTTTAGCAACTTGAATCTCTTGTAGAAATACCTTTACAACACAGTCAAACAAAATACAATCAGTTTAACAGTTAATCAACTAATTGAAACAAACTTGTACTCGAACTGATGATTTTCAGTGCGGACTGAATGTTGACCAACTGTACGGACTGAATGACCCGGATCGAATTCAATTGACCTTGACCCTTTGAACCTTTTGAACTCCAACCCGTACGAACTGAACTGACTTACTCACTTGACTTATCCACACAAAACAACCTGACTGAAACCGCGACTCAAACCACACGACTTGACAAACAAACGTACTGATCAATCCGTGCTAATAGACTAAACACCAAACCTGTCAAATAGAAACACCGACTACGACAACAACTATATGATCCTAATATGCTTAGTGACAAAACAATTTTAATATTCAACACAAATATGATTATCACATGTACACTGAACAAACAAACTCAAATGAATTCACATGCAACCTGACAACCAAAGCACATTTCAATGAAATCACTTTTTCATATGCAAAATAATGATGTTGGAATATAATAGAACTACGATTGGACCGTTCAGAATCAAATCACATGGGCTTCAAATCACATGACAAGGGCTGACACTTCATCAATATGATCCTTATCAATTCACAATGAATTATCACTGAACCTTTGATTTTGATAATCGATATGTTCACTTTAGTTGATGACACAGCAACATCACATGCATACCGACATAATCATGTGATTTTCTTTTCCTAAAACTGACTCCTCGATCAGAATGACACACTTAAATGTCTATCACATTTATCAACAAAAACAATATTTAATGCAAATTCAAATGATCACAATCTAAGTGGCGGACAACAACACATGGGACGAAGACTATGATTGGGCCAACACTCTATAGTGGACTGATAACATTTGACTATTGTATGCACTCAAATCATATGCATGTCACTTTACGAGACTAACATGCAAGCTGACACCTTTTACTATCTTTACTTCACATGCTCATGAACTGTTATGATCAACACATTTCAATTTTCGAGACCTGAACCTATTTCACACTACACGATGCATTTCCAATTTACGAGACTTTCAAATTTAAAACTTGAAAAGATAATATCAAAGTGACAAGTTTCAAGCGAGATCAGACGAAATCAAAACAACTTTTTCAAGCGAGATCCAATCAGATCAATTTCGCTTCAACTATTCAAGCAAAATCCTTAGTTTTTCAAGCGAAATCGATCACAAAATTATGATTTCAAGCGAAACCAGATACAAAATGTTGCTGATGTCATCATATTAACGAACAGTTGAAGCGAAATCACAGAAATTTACAAGTTTTAGATTGAATTTTAACTTGAAACTTTCAAGGATTGATTAAACCATGTATGCGCACAATATATGTGAATTTTGTCCGATTTTGACCGTAAAAAGTTTTGTTTTTCGAAAAAGAAAGGTGTAGAAACAGATTTTACGGCTGAATCAACAAGAACTCTTCTTCACTGGCTCTGATACCAATTGTAGGATCGGAATCCGACCTAAATGAGTCGTTTGGAAGAGTTCTACTCCGTTTCAGAGGCGGAAACTAAGAAACGGATCAGTAAACAGCTTGTTTCACACTTAATTCCTCTTATATATTGATATAACAACGATTACAGTCAAGAGGTATACCGGCAGCACTTCGGTAGACAAATGTTGGAACTGTTACAAATGACAAGACATAACCTCTATATATAGTCACATGGTTTCGCTTGAAATAAACAAATCCTGTTCAAGCGAAACCTTGAAGCGAAAACATACAAATCCATCATTCTTTGTCTTCAAGCGAACCTTATAATCTGATTTGTCTTTTACATGCAATCTCACGTATATGTGTGATATGATGTCATTGATGATGTCATCTAGATGATGTCATCATGACATCATGTCTTGATTAGCTCTGCACCGAACCGAGACTCGATACAAGACGAAGACGACAGATGTGTGCACCAACAACATCAGACCTGTAACTCAGGTAAATACTTAAACTCTTTTATAACCTTTTAAATGACCAAACTACCCCTACGGGGCATAGTTTGTGTTTAAATTCGTTACGGGCATAATAAAAGACATCTTACTGATGTGATAACATATATGGAGCATATTAACTTAGGAAACCTGTAAATGGCTCATAAGTATACCCGTTACGCTTATTACGCGTTCGGTTCGGTTTATGTAACTAGTTTACATAAACTAGCCTAAACGGGTCAAGCCTTATCGGTTTTATCTCAAAATACAGAATGTGTATAATATACCCATATTAAACAAGTATTCATACTTTTCGGGTCTAAAACACATTCTATCCGGTCATCGCTTAATCGTGCGTACGAACCGTATCTTTGAAACTAACCGGTCTAAGCTTAAGCTTAACTAAAGACCTGTTAGAATTCTAATAGGTTATTATAAACCTTAATTCCAGATTAGGAGTACCAGTAAAAGCTACTTGCAATTTGCTTATTGTGAATTATACTTTGCTCAGGTAAATACTTTTAACTTATTTTCACTATACGGGCTTGGGTTACGGTATATAGAATACCGCTTGATCGGGCATCAAATCTTCCATCGTTGGGTGGTTAATTGAATAATTTGATCGGCTCGTTTAAACAGTCTTGTTACTTAAAGCCTTTGGGGGGTTAATGACCATGTCCCGGATATCCTTGGCATCATTTTACGAAATGGCCACGACTTAAGCGCGGGGTGTAGGCGTACACCCGTCAGTGCACAAAAGAATAATTGTGGTGTGTCTATTGATCTTTAACCTGGAAATGATCCGGGCTACTGAACGCACAAGGAACATGTAATTCGTTCACAAGATTATATATTTAAATAATTCTCCCAAGTTAAATAAAAATGTTTATGCCACGTGCATCCAAACCAATTTTCAATCATTTTCTAAAATGAGTCTGTTGATAGTATTTACCAGTGTAAACTGATGTATTTTCCCAAAAAGATTAAATGCAGGTACTAAGCGTAATTGGCTGGGATTTCTCTTTAGCATCACTAGAAGTCTCGCAAGCTTAAGATGCCTACCGTCTGTTGAACTATTATTTGTTTTTGATCCTTCTGTGGATAAACGTTCAACTGTTGTGATACACGATATTACAATATTATTAAAGTTGAATTATATTTTTCATTTGCTTCCGCTGTGCATATTTATATTGTGTTGTTTGACTATTATGTTGCCAACCACGTCACGATACTCCCCTACCGGGCCCACCGGTGACACGTGGAAATCGAGGTGTGACAGCGATAAGCAATGCTCTGGTCCTGACGTGAGCCAAGGGTGTTGTATATTGCCTAACATAAATCATGCATAGGTCAAATTCAGTGGTAACAGGAGTTGGCACCTCGTGCCTAAAAGCCGCCTCTCTCAGAAGAACATTCACAACTGTGAAGACTAATCAGTTTTCTGGATTGCAAGAAAGTGTGCTGGTAACGTTAGTCCATCAACGATCATTCAGGTGATAATATTTTCGTTTCGAGTTGTAAGTAGACTAGTGATAAAACCCATGGCAGTCTGTTCTCGTTTCCATATATGTGTTTCTGGTTTCTAATATCCCACCTTGACTTGCCCACAAGTCAAACATTGTTCTCTAGCGTTGCTATGTGGGCCTTCAGGCCCGGTCACCTGTACATGGTCTTCGGGTTTTAATACATCCTCTCAAAACTCAGATGAATAGGATATCGAGGCCCGTGTGCTTTGCCTGCACCAGTTCCCTAAGGTTGATGTATAGTGAGGTCCAAATTTCGTTCCATGAAGTAGCAAATATCGTCCGACCTGCCAAAGGTTGCTTCCCCATGCCCCGCATGGGTCAATCTTGAGAACTCTCTTCCTTCATTTCTTCAACTTGAATAAGGCGAGTCAGATCAGGTATGTTAAAGTCGATAGCGAGCTGCTAAGCTCGTGCACGTCCAGGTTTCACGGTCGTATTCATTCAAAAGTTCCACCCAGCGTTGCCATCACATGTTTAGCTCTCTTAAAACAAGGGAACACGGAGGCCCTTGTGATCGGTCTAAGTGGTGCATTCGGTACCGTCCAAGTAATGCCTCCAATTTAAATCCAAAGACTACGGCTTCCACCGCAGGTCGTGACTCGTGCAGTTCTTCCTGTAAGTCCACCACGTGGGCCATCTCCTTCTCATGTTGCATCGATGTGTAACTGGGACTCTGATTCGAACCATCATGGTATACCGCCAAATCATCGGTACCCTCGGATAGAAGTGATGCTCAGTGTGTTGCAGGGTTGGGTTTCAGAAGCTGAAAAGACGTTCCCCGATTTATTTCCCAAGAATTCACAGCTCCCCGTTGTGCTAAGGAGGTTGAAGTTGCGTAATCTTTGAAAATCCCATGATGAATCTGTGATAGTATCCAGCGAACCCAAGGGATTGTTGTATCCCTGAAGGAATCTAATATTGCACAAGGTCAATCTGAAATTCCACCTGACGATGTGGAGGTAAACCAGGTAACTCTTCAGAAAACACGTCAGAAAATTCACGAACAACTGGAAGATACTCGATCTTCCTTTCTTCAGGTTGCTAATCGGTGACGAGAGCTAGTATAACAGGGTAGCCCTTCCGTAGACACTTCTGGGCTTTCATGGCTGAGATAATGCCAACCATGGCACCACTACGATGATCTTGAACTGATAAGGATTCCCCACTAGGGAGAGGGATACACACGATTTTCTCTTTACAGAGAATTTCCGCTTGATGCATAACTAACCAAATCCATGTCAACGACCATGTCAAAACTTACAAGAGTATCGGGAAGTAGGTCAATGTCGAACACTTGACCCATGAGATCAAGTTTACAACCAAAAAGAACATGAGGGGCTTCTATCGATTTACTATCAGCTAATTCTATTACATGCTTATTTACAAGAGGGGTGGGAGTCAGTCCTAACTGACGACTGAACCCCAAAGACGCATAAGAGTCGAATAAAACAGAAGCAAAAAGATCATTCAAAGAAGACGTACCGGTCTCAACATTGCCATCATTTCGAGCTTCTCCCAGCACCAATAGTAAATACTCTTCCATGTGCCCCGTCCCCACCATTGTTCCCATTGTTGTTGTTCCCAGTATTGTTGTTGTTGCCAGCAATCTGATTAAGTTGAGGGCAATCCCACTTAAAATGGCCCTCATCACCACACTGAAAACAGCCCTTACGATTTCCCTGATTCTGTTGAGGCTGCTGCCTCTCCGGTTGTTGCAGCTGCTGCGGCGGCTTTGGGAGCTAGACCCTACAATCTTTAGCCATATGACCCACCTTGTTGCACCTGTGACATACCCGAGTGCACGTCCCGCGATGGTGGAACATACACTTATTACACTTTGGTAGCTTTCCCGCGTAGGAACCCTGATTTGAATTGTCGCTCTGATTTTGATTAACAGAAGATGACTGGCCGAAATTGCGATTGTTGCCTGTGTCTGGTTTCTTCTGTGACTGCACCGAATTGAACGTCTTGTCTACATCATTCCATTTACGCTTGTTGTCAGTAGTGGGAGCAGTAGCTGTAGCTGTAGTAGCAGTAGTAGCAGAAACACGTGGCGGCAAATTGCCACGTTCGACCTCTTGGTCAGTGATCTTGTGTGCCAAACGGATGATCTGAGCCAGATTGTTGGTGTTAGGCCCTTGAGATACAACTCAATTCGTCGTGGTGGAGGTCGAGACAAGTTAGGGCACAAAATTGCTAACTCATGAGATCGTTTCGTGTAAGCCTCAATCTCAGACCCCTCCATCTCCAGGTTGTAATATTCGTTCTCAAGCTTCTGTATCTCATCACGAGGGCAGTACTCCTCTCGCATCAATTCCTTGAAATCATCCCATGTAGTGGCATTCGCCATCTCAATACCCAACATCTGAACTTGGGCATTCCACCAAGTCAAGGCACCATCCTCGAGCGTGCCTGAAGCATATTTCACCCGGTCCCCCACGGGACAGTTACACATAGCAAATACGGATTCGGCCTTCTTAAACCAACGCAAGAGTCCCATAGCTCCTTCAGTCCCACTGAAGGTCTGTGGCTTACAATCCATGAAGGTCTTAAACGTGCAGGCAGGTGGATTGTTTTGGTTCGCAGGTTGACATAAGACGAAAGAACGTACAACACACAAGTAAGATTCGAGTATCGATACAAGGATAGAAAGAAATTGGCACATATTGTACCAGCCTGGTAAGCCGCTAGGGCTTCAGCTACATGAGTGTTGATCAAGTTGGTTAATTCGGCCTGAGTCATAGCAATGTGGCCGCGTCCATGGCCTCGTCCGCTCATGATTCTATAGGAGAAGAGGGAAAAATTTAAAATGCAAGTTCAAGTAGGAGTCAAGTATTACTATGACCTCCATAGACTACTGAGTTCTAACATAACACCAATTAACCGAGCGGAACCCTTTTCACACTCATTAAGCCTCACTGGGACTCACATGCACCTCACGTTATTATTATGTGTGCACCCATAATAATAAGGCAATTTGCATGCTTATCTCAGTGCCTCTTAACTCGCGCTAAAAGGTTCCCCGAATTCGAGCAATAAGACAGATGACACCACAACATAGATCATGAAAATTCAAGAAGAGTCGCACTCTTAAAACACGTAACATGGGTTGGTAACATAGAAACTCATACTGTAGTGCCAAGTGTGTATTCACGTGTGGTGTTATTCATAAGTAAACACTAGATATGCTTTGCAATAGTAAACAAGAAACGAACCTTGCAATCTGGAGCCGAGTGTCATGGTCGATTTCGGAACTGTTCGGTTATAGTCTGGTTTTATAAAAACGTTTTAAAACCAAGTTCACTATAGCCAGTGGCTCTGATACCAAACTGTCACACCCCCAAAATACCACCTAGGGAATGTCCCTGTTAGGCGTGTGACGTACCAACAACGAGACACTAATTACATTGAACCCATACAAGTTTTCAAATAAAATCCTCAATTATTAATTAAGAATATCATCAACAAGTTTAAATAAAAACCAACATGTTCAGCGGAAGCAAATAGTAAACCAAAGTTAAATTGTTCAAAACCAATGTATAATAGCCATAATCAATCACATAAGTCCCTCCAGTCGACCCATGACCACTCCAGCTACTCCAGACAGCAAGTTCCCAAATCCAAGATATCTAACTACCTGCGAGCATGCAACAAATGTATCAGACAAGGCTGGTGAGTTCATAGTTTTACGAAAATGTTGGTTACCAAGTGTTTAGTTAATCCATTGAATTCAATGTTGATAATACCCCGAATACAAGACGGCTTCTGATTTACATTGCCCTTTCTCGAATGCTCCTATCACCGCATTGGTCATGACTAGGTCATTAGTTTAACACCCGTCCTCCCAGGTACGGGGTGAGGTTGCCAAACCTAAGTAGCGCTACTAACTAATACCATGTTACCTCTCAGGTAACCAAACAACACGGAGGGAGTTTAAAGGTGATAGGATGAGTATATTATCCAACATTACTGATTTACAACAAGACGTATTCCTCGCAGGAATACCCAAACAAGTTATCCAAAAACCCATCCCTCTCAGGGATACCCAAAGACTGTCCTAACCACCGGGACGCAAGCTCAAGAGAGATGAACTCACCTTTGGTTTGCTCGGTAAGATTAACTACTTGTTTATCAGTTGGTCAAACACGTCCTAAAAGGGTTATCGGTAACAATCAGTTTCTAAATCTTTTAACACAAAATACATCACATTCTCATACAATTATAACAGTTGATCATGTCATGAAATCAGTACATAAATGATGATATCACATAGTCACATAATAAAATTTGAGTCACACACTTCACATGAT
Organism: Helianthus tuberosus; assembly: GCA_030545235.1. Classification (NCBI taxonomy): domain Eukaryota; kingdom Viridiplantae; phylum Streptophyta; class Magnoliopsida; order Asterales; family Asteraceae; genus Helianthus; species Helianthus tuberosus. The sequence goes on from CM060359.1 coordinate 164,901,719, forward strand.
CCCTTCGCGTCCCACGTTAACACTTCGCGACTTAAAACATTAACCCAATAAATTGTGCGGCCCACTAAAATACTAATCCAATTAATTTGTTTACTATGTGAAGCGGCCCATTACTCCCTGCCCCAGCCCAAACAAAATGTGATCAATTAAGGGTGTGCCATTCCATTATAGTTTCATTCTTCTCGAACTGTGGTTAACCCGGTTACATAATTCATTGGTTATTTCCCAGAATTATAGCACACACAATCAGCCTTAATCAATATTCATTGCGACTTAATAGCATAGCTAGGATCACATCAGTTACAATCTCAAGGCTATCCAAACTCAAATCCTAAATTTCGGTTACATCCAGATCCATATTCACACCAAATTAAACCACACAATTATTCTCATACATAACTATTATCACCATCAGGAAATCAACCACAACCAGTTCATCAAAATAGATGTTCTCATGGTGGGTCTTAAGCTAGCGATCACTTGTATACGTAATGCCAAGCATCAACAATTCAACATTAGCATCATGAAATCCTAGTTTATCAATTTAATATCATGCACATTACTAGTTTATGACAATAGTTATTAGATATTATTCATACAATTTAAACATCATAAACCCCACATGAAATAACAATCACATGTCACTGACAATTCACATGCAAATATGAACACCATGGCCGACAACATGAATTGATCCTTATCTAAATTGGCTGCACTTTCAAGATGTCTCACATGTAATGTTATAGGGTATTTATCACAATGGCATTCACATATACAACACATAATCATCATTTATGTCACACATGAATAATATCTCACAAATATAAAAGTTAACAAGTAAGAACCACTAACTAGAAACCTGACTGATCATATACTATCCCGAACAGGGGGGGTCCTCTTCTGCCGACGTGAACAAAGGAGAAGTAGGGTTTTGGTTGGTTATGTTGTGATGATGTGAGACCTAGGATGTTACGTAAACTCAAATATGAAGCCAAAATCTAACAAGTGGGCTGATCCTAAACATATTAAACATTAACACAACTGGGCCAGGTTTGTACAAAGCCCACTCGAGTTAGGTTGGACTCGGTTCATGTTTATTCGGGCCGAGGTGAAGTGTATCACAAGGGTCACTAATGTGGCCCAATGGCTTGCAGCCCACAAGTGCTATTAACGTTAGTTTAATAAAATTATCGTGCCCTCTAAACAGATTAATAAACAAGCGCGGAACGTGTATCACATCGAAGAGGGATAATGAGGAGTTAAGGTCAGAAGGTTAAACTTTACTAACCTTAGAGGTTCAGGTTGTCACACTATCTGTCGGGCTGTTCCATATTGTGCTGCAATCAACTCTTCTCTTTTTCTTTTGTACTCCAAGGTAAGATTAACAATTTTCTTACTGAATTTGCTCTAGTTTGGTGCTGTTCTTTTCATACCTGGATCATTTTTTATTCTTTCAATTCTTTTAAGTTCAGCTTTGAGAGCAATGAGTGGCCAGTCTTGGAATTGTTCAGCTTTGGAAGGGTAGCATTTTTCACTCATGGTCAATTTTATGAGATCTTCTTTCAGATCTACTTGTAAGTCAGCATCTGGAGGCAAGTTGGACATCTCTTTACTCATGTCTCCTGCATAGTCTTCTAATTGTTTAACCTTGGTGAGCAAGAACTGCATTCGACTTGAGATGACATTATCACCCTGCCCTTTGCATTCATATTTGGCCCTCCATTCAGCTTGCTTGGCTTTTAGTTTTAGATATTCATCCATGTTTTTAGGATCTCTAAAACCTGCAAGAGAATGGAATTTTCTCTTTAAGGGGTCATCCACTGAGTAGAACTGTTTCATTTCATCCTTCACTGCATGTAGTTCTAGTAGATAGGTGGTTGCTAATGGTACAACATCAGCAGGATTAAATCCGGCCAAAGTTGTTGGATCTTTGATTGGGTTGGCCAATTTTGGAGGAATGAATGGTTGGGGTTTGATTACATTGTATGGTGTGGATGATAGTGGAGTTGGTGCTGGTATGTCATCATCATGCACCTGGAACTTTATTTTTCTTGTATACACCTTTTTGGGATAAGGTGTTTTAGTTTGAATTTTTGGAGCAGAAAGAATTATGGCTTGGTTAGGGGTGTTTGAGGTGATGGGTGACTGACTAACGGTTGTTGATACAACTGGTGTCTCAACCACTGTTGTCACTACAACTGTTGATGTATCAACTGTTGTCTTCTACACTTTGGCAGGTGGTGTTTGGGGTGGAGATGTATTTTGTGGTGTGACAGTGGATTGAATGGTGGATGGTAAAATGGCAAGGGCAGTGGTTGAAATAACATTTTGTTGAAACCACTAAAGTATCAACAGCTGTTGATACAACAGGTGTCTCAACATCTGTTGGTTTGGAGGTTTGATGTGAGGAACTTTTGGGGATTTGAGGAGTATGTTTGGTGGTTTTGGAAGGTGTGGTTTTGGGTTGGCTAACATTTCTGGTAGTCCTTCTTCTTTTGGTAGTTGAAGTACCCTGCTCTTCCTTTTCCATCATAACTTTCTTCTCTTGCTCAAATCTTTTTGAACCTTTTATTTCCATAGACTCTTTCATGTTTGCTTTTAGATCAGCAAATGCATTTTGAGTCACATCAACCTTCTTTGATCCATCTGGCTTTGGAATTTCTACCACAAGTTTGGACATTGGATCTGGTGGCAGATATAGACCTTCTTTTCCCTTCTTCCCTTTTCCCCCTTTTTTGCATCATCAGGATTTTCAACAAAAACAACTATAGGAGGAGAAGTACCAGTGGTTTGAAGCAAATGGGCATTGATTTCCTTGATATCAGCTTGTGTATCCTTGTACCTAGCTTCCATCATGTTATTGAATATTTGGAGCTGAATTTCATGTTGTTGATCAGCATATTGTCTTTGTTGATGAAGCATAGGTTGAAATAAGTTCCATAGCTCAGTGGGAGATAAAGCAGATGTTGCAGCAGTGGGTGTAGCCTCTTGAGATTGTAACAACTATTGCAGCATATTTTGATATCTGCAACAGAGGTTTCAATTTTATCAACCCTCTCCGTCAATTCTTTATATTTTAAACCATCACCCAACTTAATGGGATCATCTGATTTCCCACTAGCAGTGGTTGTATCAGCAGTTGACTTAGGGAAAGTTTCCCAAAAGTCATCCACTGATGCCCCTTATTCTTGGTACTGTGGACTTCTCTCCTCAGCAGAGGTTACCTTAGTAAACACACCAGTGGGTATTGGAAACACACTAGTGGTCACCTTGGTTCCCAAAGAGGAAATTTCCTTCAAGGGAGTCTGAGTGATGAAACAACTGGCCAGGTGCAAATCAGTGGATTCAACACCTGTAGTTGCTGCTCCACTTGAACTACTGACATGAATTACTTGTAATTCCTACAGTGTAGCCTCCTCAGCTGTTGGTGGGTTAGCAAGGATAGAGGAACCAGACTCAGTCACTTGTTGATGTATATTCTCAGTGATAGGTGGTTGAGAAGAACTGATTTGTGTCTGGTCCATATCAAGTGCATCCAACAGAGGTATAATTGATGGTGGGATTTGTGCAGTGAGGATTGGGGTTGAAAGAGAATTTGCCCCGGGAGCAGGGCTGTGGAAGACAGAATCAAGTGATTCCAGAGCTTCATAATGTGGTGTCCCTATGGATACAACCTGATCCTTTTGAGAGGATGCAGGAGGAGTTTTAGGCTTAGGTTGAGATCTTTCTACCAACTACTGTGAGGAATTAGCATCAGTGGTTTCAAGTGACTTTTGTGTTGTCACAGTAGTTACTTCTGGGATCTCATTATCCAGAAGATCCTTTTTGGATGGGTTGGTGGGATTTTTTATTGTTTTCTTTTTGGGCTTTTTGGTAGGTTTTGGTGGGGGTTTCACAGTAGTGGTGGTGCTGCTGTGATCACCAAGAGCAGTGGGCTCAGCAGCAGGGACATGAGGAGCAGAGGTTGTCTCAGCTAAATTCTGCTCAGGTTCCTCTGTTTGTGTTTTCAAATCTTTTGACTATGACATCCTTGTAAAGGTTTCAAAGGACAGACTGTTTATTTGACATGGAACACCTTGGATGAGCACTTGTGCACTATCCACAGGTATTCTCTTTTGTAAATAATAGCTCAAAAATATAGGAAATAACAAAAATGCTTTCTATTGGGCTTTTATATTGTTAACATTTTTAACTATGTCATTGAAAATTTTTCGAGAGTAATTAAAATCAGCTTTTACCATGATAGCATATCCCAGATATTGAATGTCTAATGGGATTTCATTGAAAGTTGTGGTTTTATTTGAAACACACATGAGTAGGGTATGAAATAAAAATTTCATGGGAGGTGGTAAATTCCCTTTTTGCAAAGTTGCTTTATCCATTTGTCCCTCATACTCCCTTCGGTCAGATCAGTCTGATACTCATGTTTAGGGAAAGAAATACTACCTGTGTGGTCGTTGATCTCAAAAACTTCTGAGATTGTTTGTGGTGTGATGGAAACAAGAATTTTGCCTACTTCGGATGTAATAGCCCAGGGCTTTTTGTCCTGAACTTGAACATTTGCATTGGTCCAGAATTCACGCAGGGTTTCTTGATAAATTGGTGGATTGCAAGTTAACAAAGTTTTGTACTTTGAAGAAGAAAGGGCGTCAATGATGGAGTGAAACTCTGAGTTTTGATAAGTTTTCTCAAGAGTACATAAATAATTGTGAGGATTTTTTAGAGTGAGAGTCATGATGATTTGCAGGTAGTTGCGAGAGAAGGAAAAAGATGATGAATGATTTGAAAGAATTTGATGGTAACTGTTTTAGAAAGGAATTTTGAATTCGATTCGACAGTGAAAGCCCTGTTTGGGGTTTTTTATCAGGGTTTTATAGGGTGAAAAGGTGAATGCTGACGTGGTAGCGGTTACAAAGATCTGACGGCTAAGTACTGTCCACGTACCAACCTCTGATGAATAATGGAAGATAGTTGTTTAGGAAACCACTGATGATCAATATCAGTGGTTTACTGTGGTGAATGTGAAAACAGTGACTGACTTTTAACTATCAGTGGAGCCATCAGTGGATTAAAACACTGATGTTTGATCAACAGTGATTAACAAGGAATTGAAGAAACAGATGTTGACTTTCAGCAGTGGATAATATCAACAGATAAGATGTTTGAACCAAAACAGTGTTTGTGGCAGACTTTTAAGGATTAATGAAAATTTTCATTTTTAGCTATTTTTAAGGATGAATTTTTGATTTTCTGAAAATATTTTAATGCTTTTATTCATAGAGAAACAAGATTTTGCCTGTTATTCCATGTTCAGCACGCCAATCCTAGAGATCAAGCTTTCAAAGGTGGATGTGTCTAAAGCCTTTGTTAGCACATCTGCCAGCTGATCTTTAGTTGGAACATGATGCAGAGAAATCAAACATTTTTCATAGCAATCCCTCACAAAGTGATGTCTGATATCAATGTGCTTGGTGGTAGAATGAGATATTGAATTTTGATGATATATTTCAGCTACATAACTGTCCTGCATAAAAGAAGTCTTTTGAGCAATTATACAAAAATTCAATAACATATTTGTAGTTACAAATAGTTGAACTGTTCAGCATGCAGCAGCATCATAATATCTTTCAATCAGTGGTTGTGGGAACATATGCTTGCTTATATCCTAGTCAAAACACTAAGCTTTTTGCCTAGGAATCGACATCCTCCTGATGTAGGCTTTCACATTCTTGGTGTTATTATTTTTCTGAGTACAATAAATCTTGACAACCATGCTTCTAACATATGCTGCATTCTTTGAGGACCCACTTTTTGCCATTTGGATTCTTGTCCTTTGGCTGTGGTACAATGTTTTTCAAACTTGTTGTCACTGAACTGTTGAAACTCCACTTACATGACAGCTACCCAACTTTCTATCTTTCAGTGCTTCATGGCACATGACTTGTTGATGAAATGGTAGAAAGCCAATAAGAAGACAAATGTTTCAGGATTGACTTTTTGGAAGAATCCCTTTTCATTGATGTTATCAAGTGTTTGGTGAAATGGATGAGATGTAAACGGATTTATGTTTTAAGAGATAAGGCTACAGATGTGATTCATCTAAGCTAACAACTGTTGGTGACTTTAGATGATCCAACAACTGTTTGAAATGAAAACAGAGGGTTTTGAAGGATAGGTATAACACACTAATGATTTTTTTATTTTATTTTATTATTATTATTTTTTTTTCTCAGCAGTGGTTAGGGGTGAGGCTTAGAGGGCTATTTTGGTCAAACATTGTTTATTTTTCAGAGGATGAGCTTTAACAGCTGTTTGGAACAACTGCAGCTCTGATGATGTAAATGATTTTGACTTGTGATATCACAATATCATGTCCAACATCTGTTGACGGTGATTGAGAGTTACCTGCAATATTTCTTGACAAACACATTTTAGGTGTAAATTTAACAAATCAACAGGCTTTCAGGGATTTTAAAGCATAGAATTCATCAGTTTTTGTATTCAAGGTTTTACCACACATCTACTTCATGTTTTAAACATTCTATAGATTTTGACAGTAGTTGAGTATCCCAGATGATAATCTCATTTTTCCTTGACCACACATTTTGTGTTTTAATCTTTTGAGAATTTAGAGTAAAACATGAGCAGTCAAATGTTTGAAGTTTGTTAACAATCACATTTTAATAATGATTTAGATTTGAATTCATGAATGAAATGACCCAGACTCTAATACCATCTCCTTTTGATCCATTATCATGGAATATATTACCCTAGGCAAAAAGAAAAGGGTTCTACATCCTGACAGGTGTTTGAACTTTTACTATCTAAAACAAGTAAAAGCACAAAATATATCATTCTTATAAAAATGAAGAATAATATATCCTGTTTTATTCAAGAAATGTTTACAAAAAAAAATCAAATAAATGTTTTCTGATAAAAAAATCAACTGGGTCAGCTGAGTTTCCAAAGTCAAAATAACTTTGAATAGGGTCAGAGTCACTTCACTCTCAAGCTTAGGAAAATGGTCAGTGATTTGAAATAAAATTTCATAACCACTGTTTGATGCCATTACCTAGTCAGATGATTGTGACTAAGAAGTAGCCTGTTCACAATGGTTTTGAAAGTTCTTTGTGAACTTTATTACCATGTGATGAATTTCAAGAATTTTGCCTAATCCTCTCTATTGATAGATATCTGATGATACCTTTTTTACCTGAATTTCCCTGATACATTGGTTGTGCATAGTTGCTTGATGACATATGTGTGACCAAAAATGTATGTTTATTTTTTATTTTATTTTTTTGGTTTTCCTTTTGTAGGACCCACTTGTGAACTCTTAAGTGTTTTTAGGTTTATACTCTTTTTATTTTGATTTCAAAAGCTTGAAATAAACACACTTTTGAGTTTTTGTAATTTTTCTTCTTTTCCATTTTACCCTTTCCATAGATAAGTATTGAAACTTTCACTGGAAGGTTTTTAAGGAAAGAATACTGAGTCCAAAATCATTTTCAGTAATGTTTTGAGAGATATGGTCACTTTTGCACATGCTTATGCCAAATTTCACATTACTCATGATCTGGTTTTTCTAAACATCAAGCATATAACCTTTGTAGGATTTCACCCTTCACAAGTGATTTGGGTTAATTTCAAACTCCTTTTAACACTAATATTTTACTACCATAGTTTGGAGTTGATCGTGGTTATGTTTGATGCATATTTTTGAGACTACTGATTTTTATTTTAATTTCAAACAATTTTGTTTTTAACTTTTGAAGGTTTTTCAAAATTGTCGTTCACATATAAGATCTTGTTCCTAAGGTTTTGTTCATCTCTCAACATAGGTCTTTAATGACCTGAGATAAACCCTTAGCAGCAGTCAATCATGGAACCAGCATAGTTTTCATCATAAACACTGAAGTATCACAAATCTGTGAATGACTATACCCAATCCGAGATTATTAATGTAGGTCCGTTTTTCTCGGAGGATCCGATACAAAAACCTATTCCCTGTTTATCACAAACACGGTCGCGGGTGCGGAATCCCCGTGACGGTGAAAACCAAACACAATGTAGAACACACACGCGTAACCAAAGATTCAATATCTATTGATTAGGGATGAGTACAACCATAAACATATACAAACAATGTTTTACAGACTCTCTCAAGTCTCTCTATTCTCACTCATAGAGTTTCACAGTGGTCTCATGACTAAACTGATAAACAACTGAGCTATTTATATTGACCAATGGCGAAAACCCTTTGGACGAAAACCATGTGTGACGAAATCAGGGATTTCGCCACACACATAGTGACGAAAACAAGGGGAGTGTTCGCCATATGTATATTGATAAAATCACAAAGAGATTTCGTCATGCATGGCTTTGAGAATTTCATTGACATCATCATGACATCACTAAGGTGATGTCATGGTGAGTGTCGAAGGGAAAGGTCGCGGCTCTCCGTGCTTCGCGTGTCGAACTCTGGGGAGCACGATGGAGGAATGTCGCTACGTCGGGCTTGAGCCGAACCTAACCGCGTCGAACCGAACCAAGTCGAACCGAGTCGAGTCGCGTCCACATAAAGTGTACCAACAATTAAACATTGTTAAATTTAACAATCATTGATGGTTTATATAGAATTATCAGTGTTACGTGAATCCTATGTGATAGATAACATCTTGATCGTTTTAGAAAAGTTTTCGAATAATCAACTTTGACGTGATTACCCTTTCCTTTTGTTTTTCAACAAATACGATCAACCTTAGTATCAATAGATTTTAAGCTGAACTGTTATGTTAAATTGATTGTTAGATCGAATTTGACTGTCATTGCTTTGATACCAATTGTTAGGATCTGAGTTTACTAGATTGTGTTTGTTTGATGAAATTGAACATATGGATGAACATAAAACATAGATTAAATGCAGCGAAAATGGAAACAAACTTTATAACACAATCGGAGAGAAATAGTTTTGATAAACACATGCTTTTCATTAGTCAAAAGTTTACAATCAAAAGGTTTACAATTGATCAACTAAATGCATGTTCACATACTAAACTCCCCCTCAGCCTGATCTCACTGGTTGATCGTACAAGATGAATGAATTGGAGGAGAAAACTCGCTCAAATAGAACAGTACAAACTGTTCTATTTATAGTACAGATCAAACCACTGAGAATCAAAGCTGACGTCACCATGAAAGTGACATCTAACTTCCTAACAAACTACAAACACTGTTCTATACATCCACTGATTATATAAACACTGATTACAATCAAACTACTGTTTCCCTTTCCACTGATGTAGTCTAAGCACTGATGTTGAGCATCAGTGCTTTCTTCAAAGGTTGATCAGTCCTTGAATGGGCAATGCTTTAATCTTCAGCAGTGCTTGGAAGTCAGCAGTAGATAGAGCTACAGTTCTTTAAACTTCATCAGTGCTTGGCCTAACAGCGGTTGGGATGATCAGTGCTTGGAGTCTATCAGATGTTAGATAACCACTGTCAAGGGGAGAATCTTTGTGCAAACACTACTTATGATGATCCACCATTCTGAACCAGTTTTGGCTTTAGATATCATCTGTTCCTTTGTAGGGCTCAATCCCAACATACCATGCTTTTAACAATTTTAAAAAATTAAGGTAAGGGTCAAAACATATATTTATAAAATATATTAGTTCAGCCCGTATATTAAAAAAAGTTAAGGGTCAAAACGTCTATTTATAAAACATATTAGTTTAGCATGTGTATCACACGGGTAATTAAACTAGTAAATAATAATATATACAATGTAAGAAACCTAGAGGATGTTCGATAGATTTTTTGTTTTCACTTGGATTTTGTTAGAGATCTGGCACATATGAGACCAACTCTCAATCAAACACCGACTGACAACAGTTTGAAAGTTTAAAAATTGATCAATTTTAACCCTTTAACTTTCAAAACTTGTAAACTTCGACAGTTTATGAAGGTTCAATTGTTTTCCGGCTTACAATCAGGATTTTGGGTAGGATAGACTCGAGTTCCAACATCGATCAATCAAAAATAAACTAGAAGCAAAATATTTTTGGCTTTTATAAAGTTTATATTAAAACACACCTAAAATCTTTTTTTGGAATTTTTCATTTTTCAAATGTAAAGACGGAAAGCAATAAATAAATATACACAAAGATGCAGAAACGAAAGCAGTAAACAAATATTTACAGACATTCTTTTTGCGAGTTTCGAGGGTAAGAGAATCATATCAGTGTACGGTCACGCCAAAACGCTCTTTTTGTTCAATTAGTTAACATTTAGATAAGCATCCTATAATAATTATCGGTTTTGTTGTCCACATAAGCTCAACTTATCAGATGTAATCATGGCAAGGGGATACGATTAGGTATGATTTATACTTACCGACCGGTGTTCATCCACACACGACACATTCCCGTATCAAGGTATGCGCGAGAGTTCATCTTACCGGTGAGTATACCGTTTATCATCGGTTTAACCGTATAAAAGATGTGAGAAACTCACTTATTTTGTTTTGAAAACAAGCCCTATGTGATAGAATCACTTATTGATGAGGAACTTGATTTTCTTATGCATGAGGGCACAGGAGCAAGTCCATGAACAGGTCAGTACAACGTACAGCAGAGAGACGAACTTGAATCCCGCAAGAAAGCTGTGATATATTATCACTTATTTTGTTTGGACATGTGATTGTTGATCACTTATTGAGGTCGTATGCAATATGTACACGTATGTATAGTATCATGGAAGATCTAGACTTCGTCTCCGTTTGTTTTTCGGTAAAACATACCATGATACCAAGATGATAAGACAGCATAAAGAGCGGATATCTCAGAACCTCGGCAATCTCTCAAACGAACTTTCGGTACTAAGACCATATGCCAATGTGCGGTTCCCACCTGGTCTTCAGTCGATTTAAGATTTATATCACCCTGCACACTTTAAAATGATTGTGAGCCTACCGATACATCTTATATAGAGCTACTTATCGTTTTTCATTTCAAGTTCATTTCAAGGAGGTTTAGACAGACCACTGATGTACTATCATTTTCTCTTTTTCTCGCCAGGAAACTCATTTTTGTTTTTCTATTATTTTTGAGTTTTGAAATTTTTCACTGTTTTTGAATTTTTAAAATTTGGATTTACTCCCCCCCTAAAATCAACAAACTAAGATAAATTTTAAAAACACAAAGGTATTTACAAAAACGATTTTTCGATGTTGGTTAACTCATGTTTTACCTCAATGCCTTTTACCAAAATTAATTTAATCAGAAATGATTTATCGAATTTTTGGAAAAATGAGTTGGCACGTCGGTAAGCGGTGTGGACCATGACAACATTGACAAGTTTCATAGTGAAACAATCACGTGTGAGGTGATATTCGAGTTCAACATGTCAGGTCAAAGAGTGATGTACGAGATGATAATAATTCAAAAAGCAGCTTAAATATATACAAAGATAGGAGAGATTAGAAGTTCAAAACCGTATCCTGCAACTGCTTCGTGCATTGCCAAGAATCTGAGTGCTCTCCCAAACTGGATATCCACCCGGTGTGGATTTCAAAGTCAATTTTGTAGCTACTGAGAAATCTCTTCACAGCAACACGATCATAAACCTCTGGGTCCGGCTGGTCTTCCACATTGCACCAGCGAAGGTCTTTGTCTTTCTCTTTCAGAAGTAGTGTGCGGTTGTTCAATCCACGCTAAGGCATCCGCACACCCGGTTGGTTTGTTCAACAAACACATTTTCTTCAATCACACCGCGAAGAAATGTACACTGCACGTTCATCTTGTTGATTTTGAACATCAGACGTGCTGCAGGTGCGTACATTTTGATTGAATCTATCCCGGTGACCCGATTAAAGCTTTGAACAATCATACTTTGGTATGATTTGCATTTTGTCGATTTCAATTTCTTTCAACAAACAATTCTGCCTTCTTTTTTTTCTCTCCATCAAAGGCAACAATTTCTTTGTCGCCGATCTTGTGCATGGACACTCCACTATCAACAATCCGATGACTATTGATAGTTCCTCCTGGAACATCCTGCACACTCACTCAGAGATTAGTTGGAGAGGGGGACCCAAGCCTTCATAGACTTGGGTTGCCCTTGAGAATCAAAAAATATAATTTCAATTTCTTGAAGGTCCTTAAATTGCAAGCCTCCCCCTGAATCCTCACCTGTTTTCGGTTTCCAAGCCTGTTTCCTTTTTCCAGTTTGTGTATTGTATACAATTTCTGGTTTTAATGGTTGTGACAAACTAGGTTTCCTTTTAACAGATTTTACTTCCGTTTTTACATCCTTTTCGATCACCTTCTCATTTTTACGTCGTTGTTTTGTTTCCTGTTCTTTAACAGTGCGTTTGTCAGTTTTTGGTGACACAGGACGACGTTGTTGGTGACCTTGTTCAGAAGGGGCTCTTTCTACAAAATTTGGTTTCGGAGAGTTTGTGCAATTTCTGATAATGTGGCCAAACTCCCCGCATTTAAAGCATGATCTCCTTTCAACAAAATTAGGAGATTCTGTTCGAGGACCTGACGTTGAAGTTGTAGACCCAGAGGTACTAGCTTCACACCCGTTTGTGTGTTGGGTGAAAATGTTTTGAGCGTTACGCTTTAAAATTCTGACTTTTTGAACAAAATCGGTGTTTGATTTATTTTCAAAAGTCTCCACCTTGTCAGTACCCTTGGATGCTACAAATTTAACATCATTGGTTTTCTTCATGAAACGAGCTCCTTTGGTCTCAACCTTCGGTTGTGAACCTTTAGAATTTTGAGTTCGTTGTTGTTGCTGTTTACCCTTAAAAGCGATAGGTTGTTGCTTCGTTGGTGATTTTTGATTTCCAAATTTTCTGTTAACTTCAGCTTTTGGAATCGGATCACATTGAGTTACAGAAACTCTCGGGATCACTTTACCCAAAAACTTAGTTGTATTATCTTCAAACACTTTATCAATCAAGGATTGATTGATGTTTTTGATTGGAAAATATTTGTCTGAATAAATTTTACTATCACCGACCAAAGTATACAACACGTTGTCACTTTTAATTGTAGACACTGTCTCAGTGATAGGATCTATCTCTTGTTTAGCACCAGTTGATTACACAGCAGGAGTAGGAGGATCACACAGAATGTGATTCTCAAAAGGCACTTCTACTCCTTTTCTATCGTCAAGAGATTTATCCTCATCACTCACATCTGATTCATCATCCGAAGAATCATAGTCCTCAATGGTTGGAGGACTTTGATTTGAAGCACATGATGACTTTTCCTTGCTATCAGATGAGCCCTCCGATGAATTGTCCGTTTTGAACCCTAAGCCAGTTGTAACTTCCTCGTAATCAAGAGGTACAGTTGGCTCAAAACGCGGCATTTCCTCCTCATCGGGCATCTTGGTATAGTTGTGTCTCAAAGGAGGCGGACACGACTTATACCCAACGCCTTTCACGTTCCCTTTCAGCTTTTGAACGTCTATAATGTGATCAAGCACATCTCGGGAGTTTGAGTAACTCTCTAATTTGAGCTTGATCGCATCATGCTCGCATTTGGCAATGGCTAGCTCTTTCTTTGTTTCCTCAATGATATTAATGTAGTTATTAATACCAATTTGCTTATTAACAACCGTTTTGGTCAATTCGGAAACACTTTTCTTTAAGGTTTCAATTACAGATTTAAAATCCTTTTCGTGTCTAGCTAAAGCCATATTTGCCTCTTTGCACTTTGACAGTTCAATAACCAAACTTTGATTGTGACTATGAACCGTTTCAGATTCATGTTTCAATTCAGCACATTCATGTTTCATATCAGCACAATTACTACATAAGCTAGGAGTTTCGGATTTTACCTGACTTGTAGAAGCTGTGACATTAGCCATAAAGGCAGTCTGAGAGGAGAAAGATCCATCTTCAGTGAGAATCATCTCCATTTCTTCTGATGTGGCATCAACTTTCTTGACCAAGACATATTTCTGACACTTTATCTCCTCAGCATCAATCAAATTATCACCTTCAGAATTAGTTTTCTCATTCACATCTGATTCTGAATCGGAACTGCCACTGTATCCCGAACTATCATCATCTTCAGAGAATTCTTCTTTGTGCACATGCTTGATGTGACTGATGATTTTCGCATAACATGCAGTTCCTCCTCCAAATTGTACGGACCAATCACATCCCTCATCGGCTTGTACCACTAATGCTTGATTAGTATTAGATGGCCCTGACTGGTTTGTTTGGTTGTTATCAGCTACTATCCCTCTTTCGTTGTTAGCTTGATTTGAAGTACTTGTTTGATTTTGGAAGGGATTTTGGTTGCCTTGTTTGCTCGGTCGCGTGCATTCACGTTTGAAGTGACCCTTCTCACCGCAATTGAAGCATGTCACGGCATCTTTATCAAATCCGTACTTCGTATCCCGCTTGCTTTCCAAGCTAGTCTTCCCGGTTCTCCTCATATAATCCTTGGCTCGTCTAACCGCGCTCGCAAACGCCCACTTGATATCCATTAACTCCATTTCATCCCTGTCTATCTGCTGATAGTCTTCGTTTGTCAAATTAATGTTGCCAATTTGACTTGCGACTAGTCCGCAGTAGGCTTTGACCATGGTGTTAAGAAGTTCCATAGTTTCCATATTGACTTTGGATAAGTTTGGCTGTTTGGATTGAGGTTGTGGTTGGTCTTGTGATGGTGTTGGAATATATGCATTTGGATCAAATTGAGGTTGAGTGGGAGGAACTTGTGGTGGAGGTTGGGGTTTAGGTAGCCACGAACTTGCATCTAATTGAGGTTTTGAGAAAGCATGAGCTTGAGCAATCATATGCGCTGGCGGATGATAAGCACTTGGATCGAAAACCTCAGGTGGAGCTGATTGTGGAAACGGAAAAGAGCTTGTATTCGACATAAACGCCGTCTGTAGCTTTGGTTGCTGAACTGAACTGGAACTGGAACTAGCTAAAGAGTTAAAACCTGCAAGGTACATTTCGGTGTTTTGAGGAACAGGAATTCGTTTAGCTTTCCGGATTTCTTCGTCATTCTTGTGTTCCAACTTCTGAATGAATTCATAGATATTGACAGCATCTAGAACGCCCGTATGCTGTAGAAGTTCAATGAATGGGCTCCACTTTGGAGGTAGAGCATCAGCAAACCTTGCAACCATTTCCTGTTGAGTTGCATGAACATTATAAGAATACATTTCACTAATAAAATGATAAAAACGAGTAGTCATATCATTTAGGGTTTCATTCTCCAAGAAATGAAATGATTCAAACTCTTTCTTCAACAGATCATGACGTGTCTTTCTTGTCGCTGCATTTCCTTCACCTCTTGCTACCAAGGCATCCCATAGTGCTTTCGTGCTCGTACAATAAGAGAATTGATGATAGATGTTTTTGTGGAGTGCTTGCGTGAGAATAGCAAACGCCTTCTTCTCTAGATCATACGCTTTCTTGTCATCTTCTAGCATATTCGCCAATGTCGCCGCACTTGAACCTGCTTCTTCTAGATCTTGATTATACGGCGAAATGAAGCACGTCCATACTTTGGTATTTTTTCCTAGAACGTACGTGTGGAAACGACCTTTCCATGTCGGATATTCGTTCATGTGATTTAACTTTGGCGGGCGATTATTGCTTCCCGTTTCGCTTTCACTTAACATAATATTTTGAATGCTTTGATTCTGATTCGTCACCAATGCCCATTGATTTGCACTGATAGATTGTTGAGGCATGACATTCCTTAACCAAACGGCTGCCGAAGTCTGATCTTCACCTTGTCTTGGTTCCATACTCCAATCCGAAGAGCTAGTACAACTCATGATCGATGCATGAAAGTGATAACCTGGTTACACACTTGAAAACAAACTGTTAAATTAGTTTTACAAAGCTTCTGTATAAAAATCACAAGTATGTTCGACGAAATCCTTGATGACGAACTTAGAGATTTCGTCCAGTCCAACAAGAACAACCTTTGACGAAGTTAGAGATTTCGTCGAGAAACCTTTGACGAAATTAGAGGTTGACGAAATCTGATTTTGTGTGAGTTTGTGGGTGACGAAATCCAATGGGTGACGAAAATAGATTATGTGTGACGAAGATGTATTGGGTGACGAAATCAGATGGGGTGACGAAGTCTGATTGTTTACGAAATCAGTTTTTTTTTTACTGGGACGAAGACTCTATGGTTTTTGGGATAAGATAGTAGTTGAGCTTCAGTCAAGATAAGATAGTAGTTGGTGAGATATTTTCAAAGAAAAACTTATCCTTCTGACAAGGTACACCGATTTCAATCTACACCATACTTATCATACTTTTGGAAGCACAATTTTCAAACCAATATGAATTTTAAATTCACAAACAATTTACACAGTAACTTCTCAAAGGATTAAAAAGTGTATGGCATGAAGAACACTTTGAAGGTTTTATGAACATATGAAGTTTCCGGTCACTAACGAATTTTCCGAAATACAATTTTGCTTAAAACTTCAATAAAAACCAACTGTTTAATCATGTAAACATGTAAGACAACAAGGTTTTTGTAAGAACTTATAGCAAAACAACACTTCAAACACTGATTTTCAGCAAATATTTCTAGAAAATATGAATTTTTAAGAACACAAACTGAAAATAGTTAAGAACACACTTGTTTCAAACAATCACAATGTTTGGTTTTAAACAAGGAAAAGAGCCAAAGCTCTGATCCCACTTGTAGGTCCGTTTTTCTCGGAGGATCCGATACGAAAACCTATTCCATGTTTATCACAAACACGGTCGCGGGTGCGGAATCCCCGTGACGGTGCAAACCAAACACAATGTAGAACACACACGCGTAACCAAAGATTCAATGTCTATTGATTAGGGATGAGTACAACCACAAAAATATACAAACAATGTTTTACAGACTCTCTCAAGTCTCTCTGTTCTCACTCATAGAGTTTCACAGTGGTCTCATGACTAAACTGATAAACAACTGAGCTATTTATACTGACCAACGGCGAAAACCCTTTGGATGAAAACCATGTGTGACGAAATCAGGGATTTCGCCACACACATAGTGACGAAAACAAGGGGAGTGTTCGCCATATGTATATTAACGAAATCACAAAGAGATTTCGTCATGCATGGCTTTGAGAATTTCATTGACATCATCATGACATCACTAAGGCGATGTCATGGTGATGTGTCGACGGGAAAGGTCGCGGCTCTCCGTGCTTCGCGTGTCGAACTCTGGGGCGCACGACGGAGGAATGTCGCTACGTCGGGCTTGAGCCGAACCTAACCACGTCGGACCGAACCAAGTCGAACCAAGTCGAGTCGCGTCCACATAAAGTGTACCAACAATTAAACATTTTTAAATTTAACAATCATCGATGGTTTATATAGAATTATTAGTGTTACGTGAATCCTATGTAATAGATAACATCTTGGTTGTTTTACAAAAGTTTTCGAATAATCAACTTTGAACGTTATTACCCTTTCCTTTTGTTTTTCAACAAATACGATCAACCTTAGTATCAATAGATTTTAAGCTGAATTGTTATGTCAAATTGATTGTTAGATCGAATTTGATTGTCATTTCTTTGATACCAATTGTTAGGATCTGAGTTTACTAGATTGTGTTTGTTTGATGAAATTGAACAGGTGGATGAACATAAAACATAGATTAAATGCAGCGAAAATGGAAACAAACTTTATAACACAATCGGAGAGAAATAGTTTTGATAAACACATGCTTTTCATTAGTCAAAAGTTTACAATCAAAAGGTTTACAATTGATCAACTAAATGCATGTTCACATACTAAACTCCCCATCATCCTGATCTCACTAGTTGATCGTACAAGATGAATGAATTGGAGGAGAAAACTCGCTCAAATAGAACAGTACAAACTGTTCTATTTATAGTACAGATCAAACTACTGAGAATCAAAGCTGACGTCACCATGAAAGTGACATCTAACTTCCTAACAAACTACAAACACTGTTCTATACATCCACTGATTATATAAACACTGATTACAATCAAACTACTGTTTCCCTTTCCACTGATGTAGTCTAAGCACTGATGTTGAGCATCAGTGCTTTCTTCAAAGGTTGATCAGTCCTTGAATGGGCAATGCTTTAATCTTCAGCAGTGCTTGGAAGTTAGCAGTAGATAGAGCTACAGTTCTTTAAACTTCATCAGTGCTTGGCCTAACAGCGGTTGGGATGATCAGTG
The DNA here is from genome assembly GCA_030545235.1 of Helianthus tuberosus. Classification (NCBI taxonomy): domain Eukaryota; kingdom Viridiplantae; phylum Streptophyta; class Magnoliopsida; order Asterales; family Asteraceae; genus Helianthus; species Helianthus tuberosus. Next base: position 164,919,935 of record CM060359.1, read on the forward strand.
CTTGGAGTCTATCAGATGTTAGATAACCACTGTCAAGGGGAGAATCTTTGTGCAAACACTACTTATGATGATCCACCATTCTGAACCAGTTTTGGCTTTACATATCATCTGTTCCTTTGTAGGGCTCAATCCCAACATACCATGCTTTTAACAATTTTAAAAAATTAAGGTAAGGGTCAAAACATATATTTATAAAATATATTAGTTCAGCCCGTATATTAAAAAAAAGTTAAGGGTCAAAACTTCTGTTTATAAAACATATTAGTTTAGCATGTGTATCACACGGGTAATTAAATTAGTAAATAATAATATATACAATGTAAGAAACCTAGAGGATGTTCGATAGATTTTTTGTTTTCACTTGGATTTTGTTAGAGATCTGGAATTTTGTTAGAAAAACAAAACACCAGATATATACACGTAGTGTGAAGGAGCGGACCCATATGGTCCGGGTCGGGGTACACGGATCCCAATCTTTCTTTAAAGAATAGTAGAACCGTTATGTTAAATTTTGCAAGGACCCCATAAAATAAATTAATTGGACTCCATAGTATTGAAAGCAAAGATTGTGTGACGGTAAATCCCCTTGTGTTCCAATAAATAGATTCCAAGTTCAAGTTTTACATACTTTGTTATTTTAGTTTATTTTTTTTTTCATCAAAATTAAATTATTCTTTAAAACAGCACAACCACCCATTGACCCTCTAATTTGATTCTTTAAAATGATAAATTAAATTTCGATTTTATTTAACACTCGATTACCAAATAAAACTTCCAACATATAATATAGTGGTTATGTACACTAAATGCTTCTACATTATTTCCTAGCCCCAACCCGACTACGACGATCGACCAGAAAATTTTAACTTATGGTTGTAAAAAAAATCCTTACACAAAAAATGGACCCCGATGAAAAAAAATCCTGGGTCCGCCACCTATGGTGTGATGTTAAATAATCCACCCTACAACCAGTCATTGATCTTCAATTGAAATTTGACTTCACTAAATTCTTTCTACACGTAAATAGATATTCACCTATTACAAACTTCTACGTTAATAAAGATCATCAAAAGCTTCTCCGATCCCTAATAAATTTTGGTAGGAGACGTCAATCTTCTCACTAAGGTACTTGGCAGGTATCACCACAACAGCTCCTCCATAAGATACTTGAGATGAATGAATACTTTAATTGGGGAAGGTTTAAATGAAAACCACTTTTAACTAAGGATTTGGACCTTTTTCTAGATGTGGGGGAAGTCCTAAGGGCAGGAGGCAAATGGTTATGTGGGGAGTGCATGGTTATGCATGCCCTTAGTAGGGGGTGCAAGCATGGTGATGAGATGGTGTCTTTTGCTCCAATCTCGGGGGACGTAGACAATTTCATTGTTGGGATTAGGAAGCCATGTCAAGTGGTAGCCGACACTTTTACACTCTCATCGGAAGGGGTGATAATCGATGTTGCCCTTCTCGAGCGTGTTCCACCCCCCCCCCCCCCCCCCCGTTTTCAAACCGTTAAATGCATCCCCCCCAGTTGTCGACTGGCGTTCGCTCAGGTTTTAACGGGTGCCCTACGTAAAGTGGTGGCGTCTCCAGGCTCGGTTGAAAACCGGGTTCAGTTGCTTTTGTTGTCGTGTTGTACACTGAGGGTTGTCAGGCCTTCTTCCAGGCAAGAGCGGAGATCAGGAAATAGAAAATCCCTGCAGTACAGCAGCATCTTGCAGGCGCTTGCATTGTGGAAAGATGGGTCTGGTTTCACAGATCTGGTCTCTTCTCTCCTGAATAGTGAGGGGGACGTTGGGGTTCCTAGGAGGGATTCCGGAAGGGGCGAAGACAATAAAAAGGACCCCAATATCAAGCAATGCCTGTGGAAAGTCAGGGATGGGCATTTTACGGTGGCGGTCAAAGTTTTGTGTTCCAGTGGGGTTGCCCCCTTTGGAGAATCGACCATGAAAGCTCTTATTGATAAACATCCTGTGGTGCCACCCCCATCACTGACTTCCAACCCTATTGTCCAACCCACTATTATTGCAATAGAGGATTGCGTGCTTAAATGTATCCAATCCTTCCCTAGAGGGACATCTTGTGGCAGAGATGGGATGCGGGCCCAACACTTGTTGGAAGCTATTGGTTGTGAGGGTTTGGTAAGTTCCTCGGGTCTGCTCACAGCTATTACTGGAGTCGTCAACCTATGGCTTGAGGGGCTTTGCCCTAAGGTGTTGGCCGAGTTTGTGGCCTCAGCCCCCTCACCCCCTTATTGAAACCTGATAATGGTATTAGGCCTATCGCCGTGGGGGGCATCTGGCGTAGGTTGGTCTCTAAGGTGGCTATGAAGAAGGTTGGGAAGGAAATGGCCCAGTATTTGGGGGATTTTCAATTCGGGGTTGGTACACCAAATGGGGCGAAGGCGGTGCTTCATAGTGCGAACAGGTTCCTGAGCTCTTTTCATGAGGATGGGTCCATGGCCTTTCTTACGGTAGACTTCACCAATGCTTTCAACATGGTTGACCGCTCAGCGTTCCTCCAACAGGTCCACCAGCATTGCCCATCTATCTATCGGTGGGTCCAGTTTCTGTACGCCTAACCTGCTAGGTTATATGTTGGCAGCGAGTGTTTTGGGGCTACCACTGGAGTGCAACAAGGTGATCCCTTGGGGCCCCTTCTCTTTGCCCTAGCCTTACACCCCCTTGTTCTCCGTGTCCAGGAGCACTGTAACATCCCCTTTCATGCTTGGTATTTGGATCATGGCACGATTATAGGTAATGCAGTGGAAGTTGCTAAAGCCTTGGACATCATCAACACGGAGGGACCATCCCTAGGGCTTCATCTCAATATTAAGAAAACGGAAGTGTATTGGCCATCGTGTGACGGTCTCAAGGTTCAGGACGACCTTTTCCTGAGAGGGGGGTTAAGCTCCTTGGGGGTGCGGTTAGCCGAGATTCTGTTTTTATCGGGGAATTAGCAGGGCGGCGAGCATTGACAGCGGTTGACCTTATGATACTCTTGCCCTGCCTTCAGGACCCCCAGTGCGAGCTTCTTCTTTTAAGGTCATGCATGGGGGTAGCTAAGTTGCTGTTTGGGCTGCGGACCTGCCAACCCCACTTGATGGCAAATGCGGTATCCTGTTTTGACGATGGTCTTCGAGAGGCTATCGAAGACATTGTTGTTTGTGGGGGGTCCCACTTCGGTGATCTTCAGTGGCGTTTGGCATCTTTGCCGATGCGTCTGGGTGGTTTGGGCCTACTCTCAGCTCGGGATGTTGGAGTTTATGCTTTTGTGGCGTCTAGAGCTCAGTCGTGTGTATTGCAAGACCATATCCTTCGGAACAGTGGGGTTGTTAAGCTTGACGTAGACTACCAACAAGCCCTTGAGTACTTAAATGTCTCTCTTCCAGACTTTGATATTGGCGGTTTCTCTAATATGGACACCGCCCCCTCAAAGCCACAAAAAACTTTGGCGAATGCCCTATCTGACAAAATCGCTCGGAGTCTGGGAGAAGCATTTGATTTGTCTCCACGCCAGAAGGCGGTGATTGAGTGCTTGAAAGGCCCCCATGCGCAAGACTTTTTGACTGTTATCCCGATCGAGGGGCTGGGGCAATGCATGTCGGCTGTTGAGTATAGGGCTATCCTCAAATACCGGCTGATGATCCCTATGTATCCAGAAGACGAAACCTGCCCAATCTGCCATAAAGCCTGCATGGATAAATACGGGGAGCATGCTGTTCATTGTAAGGAGCTCCCTGGGTTCAAATATCGGCATGACTGGGTGAGGGATGTTTTAGGGGACATCTTGAGGAGAGCGGGGATTTCTGCCAAGAAGGAGGCCCCTATGAATTTCCTTACATATCCCATGGAAGGGAGATCTACATTGAGGCCAGCAGATCTGCTCATCTTTGGCTGGGCGGGAGGGAAACATGCTTGTGTGGATCTCAGAGGAGTCTCCCCCTTAGCTGGTTTAAGGGAAAGCTGGTTTGTAGCAGGACAAGCTATAAGGAAAGCGGAATCAAAAAAGGTGGATAAACACGCTAAAGCCTGTGCTGATAACCAACATGCATTTGTCCCCTTCGCCTTCGAAACCTTTGGCTCCCTAGCTCCAGAAGCTATCTGTTTGTTGACTAGGGTCCAAAATGTTGTCCACAGCAGTTGCTCATCAACAGGGGGCAGGGGTTTGTCTTTAATAGGCTAGGGTTTGCTATTCAGAAAGGGGTAGCGGCGCAGCTTGTTGCTCGCTTACCTGCGATATCGATGTAACTCGACTAGTGTTATTATATGAATTTAAATACCTAATAGATTTCTCCTCTTTGGACTTTTAACATGAAAACTCGAAAACTAACTAAAAAAAGCCTAAAAACACACCAATTTTATTTTTTTCAAATTTTTTTATAAAAATCGCATGTTTTTTTATATGAATTTTTTTTTAAAAAAAAATTGTAGTACACATGTGTAATAATACACATGGCGAAAATTGGTATGAAAAAAAAAATTTGGTATGTTTTTTTGGCTTTTTTAATTAATTTTCGACTTTTCGCGATAACTACTGGTTTTCATTTGAACCTTCTCCTACTTTAATTATCCCATATATATTAGAATAGATCTCCTCTACAACTTAATCTGAAATGATATGAGACAACTGAATATCAATTAAGTGTTTAAGAATGTTACAACTAGTTCACACTACTCATTATTTCTCTGGCTATCTATGATCTTGAATATATAACACGAGGTTTTGTAATTTAAGATCATTTGGGAATGTGTATGAACTCTCGAGGTTAGGCTAGCAAGAAGCAGGATGTAGTGTGGGGTCGAATTTGTTGTTTTCTCGATGTTTTCTCAGGTTTTCAATAAAACCATTTGAGTTAATTGCCATTTTAGTCCCTAAGACTTGTCCAAATTTGTCATTTTAGTTCAAATAGTTTTTTTTCGCATCTGGGTCCCTACTTTTCCATTTTGTTGTCATTTTGATCACATATCCTAACTCTATCCAAAAACCACATTTTTAACCAGGGGTATTTTGGGGATTTTCATTTTAAATCTTTTCAATTGCCATTTTCATCCAATTCTAAAAAATCAAAAAAATTCTAAAAAATCAAAAAAAAATCTAAAAAATCCAAAACATTCTAAAAAATAAAAAAAAATCATAAAAATAAAAAAATTCTAAAAATAAAAAAAATTCTAAAAAATACAAAAAAATGTAGGATCGTTTTACCGACCGAAACGAGTCGTTCAGAGGCTTTCTACTCAATATGAAAGGCGGAAACAGACATATCGAGTTCGATTCAGCTAGATATACACTATAACTGTCTTTCTGATTGATTTGACAAAGTTTTACAGCGAAACGACACTTCGGCAGCACTTCGGCTCCGGAATCACACATACAAGACTCGATACAAGATGAAGTCGACAGACGCATGCACCAACAGACTCCCCCTCGAATGTTGACGAGTCTTCAGTGTCGAGTCTTCAACATCTTCAGTCTTTATCAGTCTTCTCTCTACCTGAAGTATCTGACAGTGTAAAACATCCTCAGTCTCAATCTTCTCTTCTTCTCATCTCCAGAATCTCCACCTGGCTCCTATCTCACTTTTCTTTTCTTGATCAGATCTCTTGATTCCTTAAGTTCATCAGCATCATTCAGGATCTAAATCTGACTCTTCAATCTTTTATCCCAAGATCTGTGACTAGCTCTTGTCTTGTTTCCTGCACAAATCTCTATCCAAAAATAAATTTCACAAATTTAAAAAATTTATATACCACTTGCAGGTACTATCCAGAATGATTTTACAATGTTAATATCTGATTAACCACTTTTAGGCAAATATTCAAAATCTTATCTTATTAAAGCACAGACTACCCTTCACTAAATGCTCATCATGTTTAGCACTTGGAATTTTGAAAATCAGCTCTCCAACATCAGTTGTCGAAAATCTTTTTGCATTTTTCAAAATTTTATGCTAAAACACACTTAAAATCTTTTTGGATTTTTGAATAGAATAAGAATGCAGTAAAGAAATATATACAGACAATATTTTTGGTGAGTTTGTGTAAGAGGATCATATCAGTTTTTGACAAGTCACAAGTACCGTTGAGCTTTGTTACACATTAAGAATTAAACAGTTCACTTAGATTGCCGATATACTGATCCACTTAAATTTTCACACAAATTTCAACTCATTCAGGATAAGAATTAGGTGTATTAAGAACTTAAACTCATTCATGTGTCCCACCTCTTGAATATACTCCCGTATCGAGATCCCAAAATTTAGTCTTACAAGTGAGTATACCACAGATGATATCTGTAAGGGGTTAATTGCGAGGGCCGTGAGAGCTCATGTCAGAACTTCCGTTCAGCAGAGAGATGACGGCTTCGACTTTTGGTGGGTCCCCTTTAGAGGATCTCTTTTACAACAGCACATGATTAGCATTTTTCAATGTTTCATCATTTTTTGTACTGAGGGCAGGCTTTTATTTCAAGCAAGCGTAAAGTATTATACGGGGACTAGGCCATTGCTTTCGCAAAATCAGAAGTCCCGGGTTAATACCCCAGATATCACTGAGCATAAAGACCTAGTATCTCAGAAAGAGGGATCTAAGTAGTGTTCCCCACGAAATAAGCAAGTTTGAATTTAAGTTTATATCCCGAAAAAGCTTACAAAATGTGTAAAAACCTATCGGCAAATCATCAGTGAGACCGTTTAACGCTATTTAAACATTACATTTCTTTAGCATACTGTAACTGTCCACTGATGTACTATCATTTCCTCTTTTTCACAACAAAACTCTTTTTGTATTTTATCATGTTTTTGTCTTTTTCAAATTTATCAAATGTTTTTGGATTTTCTGAAAATTCTTACTCCCCCTAAAATGCAAAATCATTTAAAAAATTTGAAAACAAACTGTACAAATAAAGTGACAACTGATATCGAATCACTTCAAATCGCCATCCACTTGGCATAAACAATCAGAACTCCCCCTCACAACAAACTATTTTCCCATTATGATTTCAAAACACTTAAGTTTGTTTTAATCAAATGGTTTTTCCGTAAAATTAGTTTTGTTGATTTTACCACTTGTAAAATTGGAGTTTCATCACATTGTTCTATCAACCACTTGAAAAATGTAACAATTTTAAGTTCAAACACCAAATATCACTTGTAGAAAATCAAGTACAAATTAATGTCCATGATTTACCACTTGTAAGACGAAATATCACAAACGAGAATTTCTCAAGAAAGATGCCGATTCCTGCTCCGCGATTACCAACTTGGGAGCTCCGGCAAGTCATACTTATCACATATGAAAAACAGACATCCAAGCTTCACCAAACTTGGATGTTTCCTCCTCAATTTCACTTGGGTTATAAGTAGCCTTCTTGGTTTTATAAAACTCTTTAACCCCTTTAACCTTCCCATCAATCATCTTCCTAAAAATCTTTTTCACATTTCCATTAAAAACCTTTTCGAGATCAAATTCTTTCTTCTCAGAATAAAATTGACTCGAAATCTCAACCTTTCCAACTTTTTGTTTAAAATTTTCAGCCCGCAATGGTGGAAAATTGACATCATCCATTGGCGGTACTGATGTTTCAATTTTTAGCTCAACTTGTGGCTCCTCTGACTTTGTGGAATCAGATTCATCGCCAGATTTCACATCAAATTTCTTAACAACCCACTTTTGGTTGTCAAGATTAACTCTTTTTTTATAAAATCTTTTCTTCGAACATTCACCAACTTCATATGTTGAGTTTTTAAAAACTTTGAATTTTTTAGTTGGTGGTTCATTTTTCTCAACAATCTTTTCTTTCAGTTTAAAAACAACTTGCTGTTTGATGTTGGTTGCCTTCGGACAGTTCCAGACAATGTGTCCAACTTCTTGACATCTGTAACAAGTTCTTGTCTCCTTTCTCTTATAAGTTCCATTCTTCTCAAACTTTTGTTTCTCTGCAAAGAACTCTTTATTTGTTTGCTTCCAGAATGAGCTATTTTGTTCTTCTTCTGAACTTGTCCCTGAAACAAATACAGTTTTTGTTTTAGAAATTTTCTCATTTTTATAATTTTTCGGTGGAATAAAACCTAAGCCTTTCTTTTTGAAATTACCGTTATGGTTTAGTTTCTTTCGATAACCTGAACCAGAAATGTAACCCATTTTCATGTTTAAACGTTGTTGAACTCTTGAGGTGTAAAATCTCAGTTTTTCAGAAAGATTTACATCTTTTATTTCAGAAATATTAATTTCTGTTAGTTTGAAAACCTTTTTTTTCATTTCTGGTTTAACACCTCTTATTGGAAATTCCTCATAAGAATATAATTTGTCTGAATCATTCAAAATATATGCTATTTTGATTAATCCGTCATACAAATTAGATTTTAATAACAGGAATTCTTTATTGTAAACTCTTTTAACCGACGACTTTGAACTGTTGACCGCTGAACTCGAACTTTCAGACTCAGACTTTGACTCTGACTCCTCATCCTTATCCCAACACCTGATCGACCACCTTTTTTATTAACTCAGACTCATGATCAGTGTCAGACGATGTGAACGTGATGTCAATATTTTCTAGTAACTCATCAGTTGTTTCAGATTTTAACTCTATATTGACAACCTTTTTGACTTGCTCCTCATTTGGTTTTCTGGGAGAATAACCTTCCCAGATTGGAGGCGAACACTTGTTATAATTTGCACTTTGTTTCTTACCAGTATCCTTTTCTTCAGGCTTCTTGTCTTGAAATGCTTCAAAACCTGCAACAGTTGGATAAATTCGATCAATCAAATAATCAGAACTACAATAACTTTGCAGTAATCGTCTGATTCTTTCATTTTCTATCTTTTTTGTTTCCAACGCCTGCTTCATCTTGGCACATTCTTCAATGTAATGATTGATCGCTTCCTGCTTTGTCATCATCATAGCATTCATCATTGTCAATGCATCTTCTCTTTCAGAATTTGTCTTTTGCAGACCAGTCACCGTTCTGTTTAGCACATCATATGATTCTTTTACATAATTGAGATTGAACAATAATGTTTCTTTCATCTTATCTTGATCTCTCAATTTCTCATCTTTTTCTTCACACTGCTTACACGACTCTGAACACTTTAGACACGGTTTTATTACTTCAACAATCTTTTCAACTTCGACTATCTTCTCAATTTCAACCACTTTCTCAACTTCAAATACCTTTTCAGCTTCAATCACTTTCTCATCAACATCAACTGCCTGCTCAATAGCTTTATCCTCTTCACTTTGTTCAGAAATCTCTTTTTGAGCAACACTTTCACCTTTCATTTTCCTCTGTTCTTTTGCTGCTTGTTTCTCCTTCAGCTTCTCTATCCTATCTGCAAAATAAAATTGAAAACTTTCAGGAGATAAATGAGTTTTTGCAATATTAATATGCATTTGTTCTTCATTATCACTGTCATCAGTTGATGATTGATCAAACACTTGTGTTTGTTCTGAACTAGCATCTGAAAAACTAGATTCATGATAATGATTTTTCTCATCACTGGCAAACGTTTTCATCCATTCTGTCATCAAATCTGGCTCTTGGACTATTTGTGCAATGAGACCTGCTATTTTTGAATCAGGCGGAATGTATTTATCCCAGCTAAAACCTTCTGCCACTTTTTCATCTTCTTGATCAATGATACCATAATAAGCTTTCTTATTAGCTTCTACGATCATTTTCGCATGTGCAGTTTGTGGTTCCTTTTGTTGATACAGTTGATGAGAAATTTGTTGACATATGGCTTTTCGATAATAATCATTTCCACCAAACGGATTCTTTGTTTCACTTGCTTCTCGATTGGTACATTCCCTCTTGAAATGACCTTTCTCCCTGCATCGAAAACAAGTAACTTTAGATTTATCAAAACCCAAAGTAGAAACTTTTGCATCTAAGAAATCATCTGTTCCGGTAATCATTTTAAACTTTTCAGCTCTCCTCAATACACTCGCTAAGCACCATTTTATATCCATCAGCTCCATTTCTTCAGCATCTATCTGATCATAATCCTCTGTTGTCAACATAGGATTTCCAATCCTTCCGGTAACCAATCCTTCATATGATTCCAATACTGTAACAAGTAATGCCATATGACTTTTGACAACTTCTTCAGAAAAATTTTGACCATTCTGAAGATGCAAAATGATGTTGCAATTTAAGACATGACCATTGTTGCTGTTTAAGCTTTGAAATTGATGAATTGAGCTTGAAGCTTTCGGATTAACATTCGGATATGAAGAAAAACCACTACTGCTGTTTGGACTTTGATTGACTGGTCCAGATGAGTTTTCAACACTGAAAGCAATTTGGATTTTTGGACTTGTTTCGACATTCTGAACATTCCCTTTGAAGTACATTTTTACATCTTGTTGTGGACTTGGATTGTTCATTCTTGCAATCTTCTGTTGCTCAAGATCTTGTCCTTAAATCTTTTCAATGAACTGAGATATTGTCAACCCATCATATTCTCTAGTATTCTTTAATATCATCAAAAATGTACCCCACTCTTTCTGAGGTAAAGCATCAGCCAATTTGTCAACCCATTCCTCACGATCTTTGTTGATGTTTAACAATGACATTGACCGTACTAAGTGACAATATCTTTCGATCAATTTCTTAGTATCTTCTCCCGGCAAACTCGAAAATAGATCAAATTCTTTCTTTAGCAATGCTTTCTTGTTCTTGATCATCTTCTCACTTCCCTCAAACTTAATTCGAAGTGCTTCCCAAATTGAACGTGAAGTATTATCATGTTGAAGCAATACAAATATGTCTTCTTTAATAGCTTGCTGGAGTAAACTGATCATCATCTTTTTTGCTTTGTACATGTCTCGCTCTTTATCCGTAAATTCATAAATTTTCTTTTCAATTCCCAAGTCTGTACGTGGTAGTACATACTTTTTCTCAACACACTCCCAAGATCTCAAATGATTAGCTTGAACCCAGTTTTCAAACCTATCTTTCCAACCATAATACTCTTCAATGCCCATGAGCTTCGGGGGTTTTTACAAAGTTCCAGTTTCATTTTCCATGTTCATGTTCTTAGCAATGTCAGTAGGAGTAGTCGGGGTAGCAAACGCGTTATAAAATTCCTCTTCCATGATTCGGTAACAAATTTTTCAAACCAGACACTTTCAAACGGAATCAAACTCAAACGAAATAACCTCTTTTCAAACGGAATCACCTGTTGAAACGAAATTACCCGCAAACTAGTTTCAAACGGAATACAAACTCACATGAAATAACCTATTTTCAAACGGAATCACCTGTTGAAACGAAATTACATGCAAACTAGTTTCAAACGGAATACAAACTCACACGGAATCACCTCTTCAAACGAAATATCTGATTTCGTTTGAAATACTTCAAGCGGAATACCTATCTGGAGCGGAATCAACCAAAATTTCAAACAAAATAAGATGTACGTTCAAACGAAATTAACCTTTTTGCCAATTTTTGTCACTTTTAGTCTAAATTTAGGTCTGAAACTTTCAAGGGTTTGTTAAAACTGTATTTTACACGTTATATCAAAAAATCAGTCCATTTTGTCCGTTAAAACTTGTTCACTTTTGAAAAGAAGGTGTAGAAGTAAGAAAATCTGATGAAATCAAGCTGAATATGGTAGAACTCCTCCTCCTGAGCTCTGATACCACTTGTAGGATCGTTTTACCGACCGAAACGAGTCGTTCAGAGGCTTTCTACTCAATATGAAAGGCGGAAACAGACATATCGAGTTCGATTCAGCTAGATATACACTATAACTGTCTTTCTGATTGATTTGACAAAGTTTTACAGCGAAACGACACTTCGGCAGCACTTCGGCTCTGGAATCACACATACAAGACTCGATACAAGACGAAGTCGATAGACGCATGCACCAACAAAAAATTCTAAAAAATCCAAAAAATTCTAAAAAATAAAAAAATTCTAAAAATAAAAAAAAAAAGTAAAAAAAAGAGTTAAATGCTTGGTTGGTCCCTGTGGTTTTCAAAAATTGCAGACTTGGTCCCAATGGTTTACTAATTACACGCGTGGTCCCTGTGGTTTTCAAAAATGCACTCGGTTGGTCCCTAGCACTAACATCAGTTAGATTTCTCAGTTAACTCTGTGTGAAATGACTATATTACCCATGAACAATTAAAAGAAATAAAAAAGATGCCTTCTTCATCTCCCTCTGAAACTCACCACCACCACTTCCACCTTCAACCCACCACCTACACCTTCGACCCACCACCACCCCCACTTTCAATCCACCACCTCCACCGTCACTATTGTCACCGGAGAACGGGTGGAAACTCCTCTTGGTGGCGGCGGAGATCAACAAATCACAATCAACAGTAACATCCCAACAATTCACAACCAGCGGTGTCTTTGTCGTCGCCTTCTAAGGAGAAATTCGAACAGGTGGTTCCTTCTCCGTCGCAGATCCGGTGAGTAACTGAGGCTCCGTTGAAGCTGAACTGACGATGCGGTGTTGGCGTTGAAAGCGACGGTCCGTACGCCAGCGAAGATTGTGGAACAAATTAGAATCTGGGGTAGTTTGATTCTCTTTAGATTTACTGTTTTAGATCATTTTTGAGCTACTATGATCTTAATTTGGGGCTTAAAAGATAATTTGAAGAAACAGAGCAGGTATATTATGGTGTAATGTCTGTTCTTGTTTGTATTCTTTTTGCTGGCTCCATGTGTTGTAATTGTTTTCAAGGACACTTGTACAAATTTATGGATCTAAATCTAAATACGGATGATCACTGCAGGTTGTGGTGGGTTGTGAAGGTGGAGGAGGAGGTGGTGGTAGTTGCAGGTTCTTTATATATTAATTTTTTAATTCTTTGTTTTAGGTTTTTAATTGTTCAAGGGTAATATAGTCATTTCACACATAGTTAACTGAAAAATTTAACAGAGGTTAGGGCTAGGGACCAACCGAGTGCATTTTTGAAAAGTTTTGGGACCACGCATGTAATTAGTAAACCACTGGGACCAAGTCTGCAATTTTTGCAAACCACAGGGACCAACCAAGCATTTAACTCTAAAAAAAATTCTAAAAAACTCTAAAAAAACTCAATAAAATTCTAAAAAATCAAAAAAATTCTAAAAAATTAAAAAAATTCTAAAAAAATCAAAAAAACTCTAAAAAATCTAAAACTCAGATAAACATATTTTAAAGTTTAAAATTCAAAAAATGACGATATATTCTTCATCTAAACGAATATATATTCAGGTTTTATCTATTTTGTTGAGTGAATGAGTGGTAATGATGAGATAGAACCACTAACTAACGAACATTCATGTTATATTTTAGTTTATAAAATTTATATTTCATGATATTTATATTTAGTAAATTATATTAATTGATACAAAACTAAAGATGAAAATACTAGAGTTAATTGCCATTTTAGTCCCAGAGATTTTTCCAAATTTTCCATTTTAGTCCAAACTGTTTTTTTTTTCGCCTCTGGGTCCCTAACTTTTCCCTTTTCTATCTCATCATGACCACTCATTCACTCAACAAAATAGATAAAACTTGAAAATATATTCGTCTGGACGAGGAATATATCGTCAGTTTTTGAATTTGAAACTTTAAAATATGTTTGTTTTAGTTTTTAGATTTTTTTATTTCTTAGATTTTTTTGATTTTTTAGAATTTTTTTGATTTTTTATAAGTTTTGTGATTTTTTTTATTTTTTAGAATTTTCTTGATTTTTTTAGAATTTTTTTTTATTTTTTAGAATTTTCTTGATTTTTAGATTTTTTTGGTTTTTTTTAATTTTTTAATTTTTTAATTTTTTTTAATTTTTTAATTTTTAGATTTTTTTTTAAATTTTATGACTTTTTTATTTTTTAGAATTTTTTTTACTTTTTAGAATTTCTTAGATTTTTTAGATTTTTTTTATTTTTTAGATTTTTTTTTATTTTTTAGATTTTTATTATTTTTTTATTTTTTAGAATTTTTAGAATGTTTTGGATTTTTAGAATTTTTTTTTTAGAATTTTTTGATTTTTTAGAATTGGATCAAAATGGCAATTGAAAAGATTTAAAATAAAAATCTCTAAAATACCCTTGGTTAAAAATTCGGTTTTTGGATGGAGTTAGGGTATGTGATCAAAATGGCAATAAAAGAGAAAAGTAAGGGACCCAGAGGCGAAGAAAAAACTATTTGCACTAAAATGACAAATTTGGACAAGTCTCAGGGACTAAAATGACAATTAACTCAAAATATTATTGTAATAAATAGTTTTGCTATGAAAACATATATAAAAAGCCCCAAAGGGTGATAATTAATGTGTAAATGTAGGAATGTTTGTGAAAGATGTCAACTTAAAATGAAATTTGTTTTTTTAAATAGATAAATGGTTTTATCTATCATGACCACTCATTCACTCAACAAAATAGATAAAACTTGAAAATATATTCGTCTGGACGAGTAATATATCTTCATTTTTTGAATTTCAAACTTTAAAAAATGTTTTTTTGAGTTTTTTGAGTTTTTTATATTTTTAGATTTGTTTTTTATGTTTTAGATTTTTTTTTATTTTTTGGAATTTTTATAATATTTTTTATTTTTTAGAATTTTTTTGATTTTTTAGATATTTTTTGATTTTTATGTATTTTTATGATTTTTTAGAACTTTTAGAATTTTTATATTTTTAGATTTTTTTTATTTTTTTATTTTTAGATTTTTTTATTTTTATGTTTTTTTTTAGAATTTTTTGGATTTTTTAGAATTTTTTTTATTTTAAGAATTTTTTTGATTTTTAGAATTTTTTATTTTGATGATTTTTTTTTATTTTTTAGTTTTTTTTTTATTTTTTAGAATATTTTTAATTTTTTAGAATTGGATCAAAATAGCAATTGAAAAGATTTAAAATGAAAATCCTCAAAATACCTCTGGTTAAAAATGGGGTTTTTGGATGGAGTTAGGGTATGTGATCAAAATGGCAACAAACGGGAAAAGTAAGGGACTCAGAGGCGAAAAAAAACTTTTAGGACTAAAATGACAAATTTGGACAAACCTCCGGGACTAAAATGGCAATTAACTTAAACCATCTCGTAAAAGTATTTTAACAATAGAGTAAATTGAATTTTAGTTCATGAGGTTTGACCAAAATTGCCACTTTAGTCAAACCTCAGGGACTAAAATGGCAATTTACTTTTAACAATACTTTGGCTGATATTAATAGATGTTACTTGAACTGTGCTTTTTCTATGCATATCAGCATTTCGTATAGAGGTTATTATATCAGCAACGGTATCACTACTCATGATTAATTAAAGTGATTGGTGCCTCTAAATTTGGATATAATCAACATGTGTCTTTTTTTTTTTTTTATATAGAAGTGTGAAGAGATTAATATATTTTAATGAAAAAGTTTAATTGGAGCATAGTTGATGCACTCATGTAACAAAATTGCTAAACATAATTACTTATAATTTATAGGAAAAATTACAAGTTTTGTCCTTTATCTTTATAGTACTTTACAGACGGTGTCCTTTTTTTCAAATGTTGACAGGCGGTGTCATTTATAGGGAATTTTGTTGCAAGTTTTGTCCTTTGAGCCTAACCCAGTTAGATTTTTTTGTTAAATCTGATTACCCAAGGGTATTTTAGTCTTTTTACTTATTTAAAGGACAAAACTTGTAATTTAGTCTTTAAAAAATATTTCAAAAAAAATTATATACATATATATGTGTGTATAACAATGAACACAGATATTTATCCCCCCTCCCCCTCTCTCTCCCTCCACCAGTTCACCTACCACCACCACTACCATATGTTGCCACCACCACCACCACCGTCTTCATCAACACCACCATATGCCGCCGCCACCACCGTCTTCGCCACCACCTCCACAATTCATCCCCAAATCTCCTCAATACATGTGTGTCATACCGATTAGCAAAACATGCATATCCAAACACCAGCAAATTTACATACTCAGAAAACACCGACACTCCACCACCATATCCGCCGAAAGCAGCCCCTTTTCCGTGTTCGCTGGAGCATTATTCCGGTGAAAACTATCTTTTTCCGATTTGGGTTTTTTTAGAAAAGAATGAATTGCAACAACCCATGAGATTTGGGGATGAATTGAGGAGGTGGGGGTGAAGACGATAGCGGCGAAGACGGTGGTGGATTTGGGATGAATTGAAACAGGGACCCAATTTCTCTAAACTTCAAGTGAGGTAAAAAAAAACAGTCAAAATTTCTCAAATGAACACAAAATATTCAACAAAATCACAACCAATTTAGCTTTATAAGGAGTACTTATTCCTCTGTTTCACATATTACTAGAAACAGTTCCTCATCGAGCTTGAACCCGGACGATACGAGATGATTACGGGTGATTTGAGATGATGGAGCGGGTTCAAGGAGGGTGAAGATGGTGATGGCGGCGGTTGAACATCAATAAATCCAGCCGGTTGAACAGATTTGGTTATCAGCGAACAGATTTGGTTGGGGGTGGGGCGGCGATGGAGGTGGAGAACATTTGAATGGGTGTTTAATTGGGGGTGGGGAGGCGATGGAGGTCTGTGGTACACAGGGGCGGCGGCAGATGACTGTGGTGGGAGGTGGTGGTGGATGACGGTTGAGAAGGGTGGCGGATGGTGGGAGGTGGGAGATGGTGGTGGTAGATAAAGGTGAGAGAGAAAGAGAGAGAGAACAGTGTGTTTTTGTAGAAAGAGATATTCTAATATTTATAAATTAAAGAATAAATTACAAGTTTTGTCCTTTAAATAAGTAAAAAGACTAAAATACCCTTAGGTAATCAGATTTAACAAAAAAATCTAACTGGGTTAGGCTCAAATGACAAAACTTGCAACAAAATTCCCTATAAAGGACACCGCCTGTCAACATTTGAAAAAAAGGACACCGCCTGTAAAGTACTATAAACATGAAGGACAAAACTTGTAATTTTTCCTAATTTATAAGAACATGTTGCATACCTACATTTCTCCCTTTTATCGCTTTGCGTTATTATTGTTCACTTTTATTGATGCTCCCCATAATTGTGCATCCAATTGAGGGATTAATCTAGTGTAAACTTGATAAAAACTTATGAGCAAGTTTTGCAACTACTCAAGATTCTTGATATGCAATGTAAATAAATAAGGGATGGAAAGATATCATCATACAAACAAAATGATTTTATGGTGGTTCAAATAGATCCTCGACGTACAACGCCTCTTTGAGAGGATAGAGATCATTGCCACTTCTACCTTTTACTAGTTGGAATTGATATCTATTAATTGCCTAGTATTCAAGAAAGCTACCATGTTACAAAGATGGTACAATAAGAATGGTGGTGTAGAAACTAGAGAAAGGGTGAATAGATTTTTTTTTAAAATTTCTTTAATAAAACTTAGTTTTCTTAATTCAAAACACTTGTCAGTAACCCAACATTGCATATGTAAACAAACTAGGGCTGTAAACGAACCGAACGTTTGTGACAACCCTCACCAAATCAGGTATCCGTACGAATTAATTAATATTTAATTAATGCTTAATTACTGTGCTTGCTTACAGTTGTGAATAAACTGCTACTTGATTTCTGATACGTACATATGCATGCATCATACTTTATTACTGTCACTCCATTATTTACACAGAACTATAGTGACAAACTTGATGCACAAAAGCATAGTAGCACAAAGAACAGATAACCCAGTAAACATGCTGACATAGCCAGCATCAGACAGGCACTGTCTCTGAGGCCAGTATGAGCCGGGAATAGTTTACTACACTAGTAGGGAGTGTAGGGAGGTGAGGATTGTTAAACTGCGTCACTAGGTGATAGTTATAGTGACCGGATGTGCCTAAAACATGCTCTAATTACAAAATCCTGCACTTTAATATAAAATTCAGCATTTAAGCTAACTAGTAAAGTGCAAAAACATGGGAAAATAATACTAGACACTTTCCAAAGTGTCGGGAATTCATTGTGTCACTAAAACAAATATTAACGACACTTTAAATGCTTATCTAGCACTTTAACGGATTAATATCCAACCAAACAACCGGACTTTACCCGGAACATAAAAAATATTGTCAATGACACTGTTTTTTCTTTTTCTGAGCTAGTTAGGGTCCCCGAATACCCTAACACCCGTTATAAATTACAACACACATAATACATTAATTAATCACCTAACTAACATAACTAAACTTTAACTATCAAGTTCAAAACAAACCAAACCCCCCTTGCAACCGAACGGTTCCCCATAGGGGACACCACCCTTACAAATTTGATTATTTTAATCCCATTTGTCTAATATCTTCCATACATTATACCTAATGGTTATTAGCTCTAAATGGACTATAAGTAATACCACTAGATCAAGCTTATCACTCATTCAAACTCTTCACAAAATCTCATCTCTCCCTCTCCTCTCATCACTCTCGGCCGAGAGCATCCACACACATCCAACCACTTTCAAATTTTGATCTTGCCATTTTACATCCAATCCAAGGTGCTAGGGTTCACATAAGGAGACCCGTTGCTTACGGAATCACAAGGACCTCTCTACATCGCTATTAACCACCTAGTTTTCGTCTTGAATCTTCCCTAGCCTTGTGCTAGTTGTAAGTGATTCTAAACACTCTCTTGTTCATGTTTAAAGTGGTTAATAAGAGATTTAACGGATAAAAATTATGAACACTAAAGATCAAAACTTAAAGTCTTGCTAGAATGATGAACATGGTGGTTAAAGACTAAGTAATGGTGTAAAACTTGTTAAACTTGCGTTGTTATGATTCTTTTATGTTGTTGGATGCTAATAGTGGAACAGATCGTCATCCAACCACGCTAGATCATGTTCATGGAACATGAACTAGCATTATGTTAAGTAGGAAAGTTACAAGATGACGAACCCTTTCATACATAAACATGAACTTGTGTAAAAATAGTTTTTCTTGTAAAATGGAGTTCTAAACTAGTAGATCTAAAGATCTACAAGTGGTATTTTCAAAGAACCAAGTAAAATATACAACGTCTTACTTTGAAACCGGATCTTTCATAAACTAAAAGCATTATTGTGAACAAACAAATGTGTAAACACTTGTGTGACAAAAGGATTTAACAAAGGAATAATTTTGAAATTTTTGGACTAGAAGTTGTAAGATTACATCTTCTTTGAAAATAAAAATTTCAAGAAACCGATTTTATTTGTAAAGATAGAAAGAGCTACTAAAAATATTGGAAGATTACTACGTATTTTCACACAACTTACAAGTTTATGTGTTTGCGATTTATACTTGTTTTGACTAGTTTAATGTTTGAATATTGTTTGTTGATAAATGGAAAATTGATTGATCGAGTTGTTAAAAGAAAATGATACGCTAGTAAGCGTGGCCACCTCCAGTTACAGAGGAAACTCTGGCGAAATTTTTCCAGAAAATAACACTTAGAATATTTTTGTGTGACAAGTGTTATGAATATATTTTCCAAACAAGATTCGCCATGATTTTGTTACAAATAACCAAGTATTCGGAGGTGGATTTTTGTAAACAAAACTTACTAAATATATATTTAGAATATATATTTCATAATAAAACACTTGTGTGAAGTTATGATTATTTTGTGAACTGTATATTATTTTTAGAGTAAAAATAATATAACTGGAATACATTGTGAAAGCACGACTCCAAAACAATACCAACGCCTTCACAAATAAATGTTTAAGTTACACCGGTATTATTATTACCATCCGAACCCTAAAATGTAACTTACATATTTTTCGGAAAAATACTCTTAAATGCGTATTTTGACAAAGTATTATTTTGGAAATTGTATAAAGTAAAATATAATATTTTTGGGAAAAATATGTATATTTTGGAGATAGAATAATTTAGACAAATGAATAAAATTATATTTTATTAAGTGAGACTTAATAATATATTTTGGAATGACGAAAACGCACATGTATCGAAACCCCCATCCTTGGGAAGGAATATAATTATAAATGATTAAGTAGTGTAAACACGGAATAGTTGCCTAACTATTTCCCAAAAAAGTTAAACCTTAAGCCAAGGCACGGCCGTCCGTCTAATAGAAGTTAGTACGTGTAGGTCGTCACGCAGCAGGTTGATTGGGAGATACTATTTTGAGACGCACTTTAGTGAGTTCATGTCCCCCTTTTCTCTTAACTGTTTTCAGTTTTTATACTTCGGGGGTGAAATACATGTTATTATGATTACGAATACTTTTTACATGGTATGGTTAGCGTAAGGAGGGTTACTACTTAGATCATGTGAGTGGGTAGGCGGGAACTAAAGGCCATTAATCCTCAGTGTAGGACCGAGGGACATTAGCGGTAGATCTATCTGGGTGTAGCGAGCCCAGCCCCAGGCCCAACAGAACGGACCTCGGGGTGACTTTGTGCCCAACGCAAAAATCTGCTAGGTTTGAGTCTTCCTACAACACTTCACACATATCAATGGCCTTGCAAACCATTGGTGATCTCTTTATTTCCTTATTTGCTACATACCAGGGATTTTATTTTCATATAGCTTTGTTGTGATTAAGCTATGGTATTAAGAAGTCACACCAAATAAATCCACGCTTCCGCAAAGCCAGGGTGTGACAGCTTGGTATCAGAGCTTTGATCATAGCGAACTAGGATTCCTTCTCGAGTCTAGACTATGATCACTAGGGCTCTCACGAAAACATTTTCCGATTGCATACACTACGTCCAGATCCCAGGTACAAAACATTTTTACAAACAAAAGTTGAGCATATTTTTAAATTTTGGTTGGTCGGGAGACCAGGGATTCAGCCGGGTGGCTAGGGAGATTCAGCCGGGTGGCTGGGGAAGTTTTGGTCGGGGGACCAGGGAGTCAGTCTGAGAGGCTGGGAGGATAGTCTAGTGGGACTAGGAGATTCAGTCTGAGAGGCTGGGAGATTAATCTAGTGAGACTAGGAAGTTTAGTCTGACAGACTAGGAGATTCAGTCTGAGAGGCTGGGAGGTTAGACTAGTGGGACTAGGAGAACTATATGCTTGCTTATTGGTGACTAACATGTTTATTCGATTATGTGATTGATTGTTTGTGCATATGTGTGTTTATGTTACAAACGTCATGCCTTCATCAGGTACTGGGGAGTCGGACACTACAGATCCCATGGCCATAGTATCAGACGACATTGTTTCATCAGAGCACGAGGTGTACACTTCCGATACGACCAGCGATGACGACGACTTTCAGCCCTTTGCGCTGCCAGATGTCGTAGCAGAGCCTGCTGATGGCCATCTTGTTGGGGACTTACCGCTCGTGGTGATCCCTGCTCCTGTGCCCCTTGCCGCTTATCCCGTTGTTGATATGCCCCTCGACGTTGTCTCTGACGACGATTTCGATCTATTTGAGGAGGACCCACTTGAGGGCGAGGCCCATATTGCTGCCGGTGATATTCTACTTCTTGCTGATGCTCCTGCGGAGGATGCCCCCATTCACTCACCTGTTCCAGACTCCTTTGAGTCTGTGGCATCCGTACCTTCGCACGCCTAGGGAGTGCAGCACCACTCACACGACGCCGACCCGGACATGGCGTCATCCGCTGCACCTGCTCCTGCGCACAGCTTTGAGTTCGATCATGATGTTGATGATGATTCAGATCCTATCTTTCCACCTGGCTTTGATCCAGACCAGGACATTGAGTTCGTACACTTAGACCAGCACTTGGAGGATCCTGTAGCCCCTGTCGACCCTATGTTTGTTAATCCAGCTGATTTTGAGATGGTGTTTGTTGATCCGGAGCCGGCTGTGGCCCCTGAGCCAGGCGTTGTTCCTGACCTCGCATTGGAGCATGACCCTGTTCATGCCGATGCACCTGCTGTTGCTCCTTTGGTTGATGACATACCTGTTGATGATCATCCCGTTGTTGTTCCACAGTTGGTGGATGATCATGTTGTTGATGCTCATGTTGATGCTCCATTGTTGTTAGAGGATCCTGTTGTGGCCCCACTTCCAGATCCTATGCCGGTGATGCTCGACCGCGCACCTTTTGCGACCCACATTGATCCACGATACGCTAACACCCACAATGGGTGGATTGATGACGATGATTACCCACCTTTCGTGATACCAGTTACACCACCTGTAGCCCTCGTTTCAGCCCCTGTTTCAGTTCCCATTGATGTTCCCTTGATTCCCCCACATACCACAGATACTCACCGCACAGATCTCCCGGTCACTTATCTCCAGGACATTCCTCCACCACGTCCTGGGGAGGGTTCGTCACGTCATCCGTTTGGTCATACACCTTTTGTGTCAGGAGGAGGCCAGTTTGTGCCTCAGATTGTTCATCCCACTGTTGTTCCCACTGTTGCACCATTTACTGTACCATCCTTTGCTCCATCTAGTGAGCCATTCCTCTGGACTACGCCCCCCTTTATGCCACCGACGGATCCGTATCACCCATACCACGTGGGGTATTCTACTGAGGATGTTCTCACATCTTTCATGATACAGCAGGAGGCGCTGACCCGTCGCGTACAGGAGCTAGAGAGAGCTCAGCGACTCCCGTGCCAGTGCCAGACTCCACCTGCAGTATCACACCCTCCTCGACCACTTTCACCTGATTCTGCCGCTCGTTTTTGGACTCCCGAGCAGCAGATAGCTTACTTATTGCGCTCTCATCGCGCTATGGAGGAGGACTGGCTTCATATGCGACGTTTACTCTTTTCGACGCAGGTAGACTTTTGGTGAGACGACCGCGATTGTGCAGACTACACAGCTTTTGGAGACCACATTTTTTATGATTGCGACTTTTGATGATTTGTATATTTGATGTTGTTGTCACTGACTAGATAGTTTGGACTAGGGCGATGTGGCCCTTAGTCACTGATGATGTATGATACAGTTATGAACTTGTAAACCTTACATTGTGGTCTTGATTTATGACAGCGCAATCGCAGTATTCTCATTTTATGTTGGGTTGATTATTGATTGTTTATGTTTTATAACATGAGATGTTATGTGGTTGATTTATTTATAACATGAGATGTTGTGTGTTGATATTGTTAAATACATACGTACACCTTACTTACTATGACCTGACCTACGCGAAATATCTTTTAGAAGATGCCACCAAGACGCGAGATGCGTATGCCTACCAGCGAGGCAGAACTCCAGCAAATCATTGATGCCGCCATTGCGCAGTATGCAGCCTCAAACGGAGGAACCAGCCGAAGCAACTTGAACAATAACGGCAATAACCCTCCACCACATGGTAATGTTAAGTCGTTGAGACATACTATGATACATCTGGATATCTTTAGCACGTTTGCTAATACCATTTGTATATTCTAACGTATGTGCAGGGTGCACGTACAAGCAGTTCCTAGACTGTAAGCCTGTGAACTTTGACGGCACCGGAGGTGCTGTTGCTTTTGTACGATGGGCCGAAAAGACGAAGTCTGTTCTTCGAATGAGCAAGTGCGCTCCAGACCAACAAGTTACCTACATTTCTGGGCTATTCTTGGACGGAGCCCTGTCCTGGTGGAACTTACAAGTGCAAACTCTTGGTGAAGCCGCTGCTTACGCATTAACATGGGCCGAGTTAAAGGAGTTGATGAGAAAGAAGTATTGTTCTCGTGCTGAGATACAAAGGTTGGAGACTGATTTCTGGCATTTAAGAATGGATGGTCCCAAGATCGCAGAGTACGTCCAAAGATTTCATGATTTATCCCACGTTGTGCCATACATGGTCACACCAGAGTTCAAACGGATCGAGAGATTTATCTGGGGTTTAGCTCCACAGATCATGCGTATGGTCACTACTTCCAAGCCTGCGACTATCACAGAGGCCATAGATCTGAGCGTAGCTCTCACTGAGGAGGCTATCCGCCTGAACAAGTTTTCGAATGTTGAGCCAAAGAAGAAAGAGACTCACGTAGAGTCGTCTGGTGAGAATAAGAGGAAATTCTCGAACTTCAAGCAGGGAACTAGCAATGTTGCCAAGAAAGGAGAATCAAGCGCACCAGTCCAAGCTGCAACCGGTGTTGGGAAGAAGGGGAAAGGATATATGGGTATGCATCCCAAGTGTAACACCTGCCAGCGTCATCATTCTGGCCGGTGTGGGTCAAAAGTATGTGAAGCTTGTGGAAAAGTTGGCCACCTGAAGGATAACTGCTGGGCTAGTGCAGGCCGGGGAGGCCAAGGAGGTTTTGGTAATAGAAACAATAATCGAGGTGGCAATGGAAATCGTGCACAAGGGAATAATGCAAATCAAGCTGGGGACGCGAATCGAAATCAAAACAACAATCAAGCGGGGAACGGAGGAGGTAATGGGCAAAGACTTGGTTGCTTCAACTGTGGTGACATTGGGCACTTTAAGAGGGATTGCCCAAATTTGAACCAAGCACGGGGACGAGTCTTTAACATTGGCGCAAGGGAAGCGCGCCAGGATCCGAACGTTGTTACCGGTACGTTCCCTATAAACCAACGCTTTGCATCCGTTTTGTTTGATACTGGTGCCGATTATAGCTTCGTGTCATTAGAATTTAAGAATATTCTTGGTTTGACGCCTAGTAAGTTAGACGTTCCGTACTCCATCGAATTAGCAAATGGAAAACTAGTTGAGACCAGTGAAGTTGTCCGAGGATGTGTGATTGAACTAGGAGGGCACGAGTTTACGCTAGATTTACTACCTGTCGAGTTGGGAAGCTTTGATGTGGTAGTGGGAATGGATTGGTTGTCCAGCAACAAGGTTGAGATAGTTTGCCATGAGAAGACCATCCGCATTCCAATGACGGATGAAGAAACGATTGTAGTTCATGGAGAAAAACGTGATGCACCCCTAAGAATCATCAACTGCCTGAAAGCTAGAAAGTGCTTGAAGAAGGGATGTGTTGCACTCTTGGCACACATTGTGGATATGAAAGCTGCTGAGCCGAAGATCGAAGACATTCCAGTCATCAGAGAATATCCGGAAGTCTTTCCAGAAGACTTGCCAGGATTACCGCCTCAAAGGCAAGTCGAGTTCCACATTGACTTGGTTCCAGGTGCCGCACCTGTAGCCAAGGCACCCTATAGACTTGCGCCATCAGAAATGCAGGAGTTGTCGACACAACTCCAGGAGCTCTTGGACAAAGGATTCATCAGACCAAGCTTCTCACCTTGGGGAGCTCCAGTTCTTTTTGTTAAAAAGAAGGACGGTAGTTTCCGTATGTGTATAGACTACCGTGAACTTAATAAGTTAACTATCAAGAATAGATATCCTTTGCCGAGGATCGACAATCTATTTGACCATTTGCAAGGCTCAAGCTTTTATTCAAAGATCGATATTCGATCCGGATACCATCAAGTTAGGATACAGGAGGAAAGTATCCCGAAGACAGCCTTTAGGACTCGTTATGGACACTACGAGTTCCTAGTTATGCCGTTTGGGTTGACAAACGCACCTGCAGTTTTCATGGACCTAATGAACCGAGTGTGTAAGCCGTACCTAGACAAGTTTGTGATTGTGTTCATAGATGATATCTTGATTTACTCGAAGACGAAGGACGAGCACGAACAACACTTAAGAGTTATTCTAGAGCTACTCAAGAAGGAGAAATTATATGCCAAGTTCTCGAAGTACGAGTTCTGGCTGCGTGAAGTCTAATTCCTTGGACACGTGGTTAATGGAAATGGAATCCATGTGGATCCAACAAAGATTGAGGCGATCAAGAGTTGGGAGACTCCAAAGACGCCGACCGAGATTCGACAGTTCTTGGGATTGGTTGGTTATTATCGAAGGTTCATTGAGGATTTTTCTAAAATCGCTCAACCTCTGACCGCGCTCACACAGAAAAACAAGAAGTTTGATTGGGGAATCAAACAGGAAGAAGCGTTTCAGTTGTTGAAAGACAAGCTTTGCAATGCGCCGATCTTAGCGCTACCAGAAGGAACTGATGATTTCGTGGTATACTGTGACGCTTCGCGTCAAGGATTGGGTTGCGTGTTGATGCAACGTCAGAAAGTTATAGCTTACGCTTCACGCCAATTGAAAGTTCATGAAAAGAACTATACCATGCATGATTTGGAGCTAGGCGCAGTGGTGTTTGCGCTGAAAATCTGGAGACATTATTTGTATGGTACGAAGTGTACAATCTTCACTGATCACAAGAGCTTACAGCACATATTTGATCAGAAAGAACTAAACATCAGACAAAGACGTTGGGGCGAATTGTTGAATGATTATGATTGCGAAATTAAGTATCATCCAGGGAAAGCGAATGTGGTCGCTGATGCCCTAAGTCGAAAAGAAAGAATCAAGCCCATAAGGGTTAGGGCTTTAGAGATGATTATCCAGACGGATCTTTCCCTGCGCATTCGTGCCGCGCAGAAAGAGGCTCTGAAGGAAGAAACATCGAAGAGGAATATCTCTGTGGGATGGAGAAGCAATTTGTGCCAAACGAGGAAGGAACGTTATATTTCATGAAACGGATTTGGGTCCCTCTGTTTGGTGGTTTGAGAAAAGTTATTTTTGATGAAGCCCACAGGTCGCGATACTCTATTCATCCCGGTGCGGATAAGATGTATCAAGATCTCAAGGATTTCTATTGGTGGCCTAGGATGAAAGGCGATGTTGCTGTTTTTGTTAGCAAGTGTTTAACGTGCGCCAAGGTGAAAGCTGAATACCAGAAGCCTTCAGGACTTCTACAGCAACTTGAGATTCCCAAGTGGAAATGGGAACAGATTTCAATGGACTTCATAACAAAACTGCCCAAGACGCCCAGAGGTCATGACACTATTTGGGTAATAGTTGACCGTCTGACCAAGTCCGCACACTTCCTGCCAATCAAAGAGAAGGATAACACTAGTAAACTGGCAGAAATATACATGCGAGAGATTGTTGCACGTCATGGAGTGCCTCTCTCGATCATCTCTGATAGAGATGGATGTTTCACATCAAGGATTTGGCAATCCTTCCTAGAAGCTTTTGGCTCACAGTTAAACCTGAGCACTGCATTTCATCCGCAAACTGATGGCCAAAGTGAACGAACTATTCAGACATTGGAGGATATGCTGAGAGCATGTGTAATGGATCTTGGTGGTAGCTGGGATAATCATTTACCATTGGTCGAGTTTTCATACAATAATAGCTACCACACAAGCATTGGAGCCGCGCCATTTGAAGCTCTGTACGGACGCAAGTGTCGATCACCACTATGCTGGGCTGATGCAGGTGATAGACAGCTTGTTGGTCCCGAAATAGTCCAAGAGACGACAGACAAGATTGCGTAGATTCGAAAACGCATCGAAGCGGCTCGCGACAGGCAGAAAGCCTATGCAGATCCAAAGAGGAAACCTTTGGAATTTCAAGTTGGAGATATGGTTTTATTCAAGGTTTCACCCTGGAAGGGTGTGGCACGCTTCGGAAAGCGTGGGAAGTTGAATCCGCGTTACATTGGCCCGTTCAAGATACTGCAAAGGATTGGGCTTGTAGCCTACAAGTTGGACCTACCTGCTGAACTCAATGGTGTTCACGATACATTTCATGTATCAAATTTGAGAAAGAGTCCAACACAAGAAACAGTGACCATTCCTGCAGACGAAGTTCATATCGACGACACGCTCCACTTTACCGAAGAACCCGTCGAGGTCACGGATTGGAAAGTTAACAAAACTCGCAGGAGCAGTGTCAAACTCGTCAAAGTTCGTTGGAATGCCAGACATGGGCCTGAATTCACGTGGGAACGTGGGGATCGTATGAAAGAGAAATACCCCCATTTGTTTCCTACGACCCCTGCATCTAGAAGCAGAGCTTAAATTTCGGGACGAAATTTCTTTAACGGGGGGAGAATGTGACAACCCTCACCAAATCAGGTATCCGTATGAATTAATTAATATTTAACTAATGCTTAATTACTGTGCTTGCTTACAGTTGTGAATAAACTGCTACTTGATTTCTGATACGTACATATGCATGCATCATACTTTATTGCTGTCACTCCATTATTTACACAGAACTATAGTGACAAACTTGATGCACAAAAGCACAGTAGCACAAAGAACGGATAACCCAGTAAACATGCTGACATAGCCAGCATCATACAGGCACTGTCTCTGAGGCCAGTATGAGCCGGGAATAGTTTACTACACTAGTAGGGAGTGTAGGGAGGTGAGGATTGTTAAACTGCGTCACTAGGTGATAGTTATAGTGACCGGATGTGCCTAAAACATGCTCTAATTACAAAATCCTGCACTTTAATATAAAATTCAGCATTTAAGCTAACTAGTAAAGTGCAAAAACATGGGAAAATAATACTAGACACTTTCTAAAGTGTCGGGAATTCATTGTGTCACTAAAACAAATATTAACGACACTTTAAATGCTTATCTAGCACTTTAACGGATTAATATCCAACCAAACAACCGGACTTTACCCGGAACATAAAAAATATTGTCAATGACACTGTTTTTCTTTTTCTGAGCTAGTTAGGGTCCCCGAATACCCTAACACCCGTTATAAATTACAACACACATAATACACTAATTAATCACCTAACTAACATAACTAAACTTTAACTATCAAGTTCAAAACAAACCAAACCCCCCCTTGCAACCGAACGGTTCCCCATAGGGGACACCACCCTTACAAATTTGATTATTTTAATCCCATTTGTCTAATATCTTCCATAGATTATACCTAATGGTTATTAGCTCTAAATGGACTATAAGTAATACCACTAGATCAAGCTTATCACTCATTCAAACTCTTCACAAAATCTCATCTCTCCCTCTCCTATCATCACTCTCGGCCGAGAGCATCCACACACATCCAACCACTTTCAAATTTTGATCTTGCCATTTTACATCCAATCCAAGGTGCTAGAGTTCACATAAGGAGACCCGGTGCTTACGGAATCACAAGGACCTCTCTACATCGCTATTAACCACCTAGTTTTCGTCTTGAATCTTCCCTAGCCTTGTACTAGTTGTAAGTGATTCTAAACACTCTCTTGTTCATGTTTAAAGTGGTTAATAAGAGATTTAACGGATAAAAATTATGAACACTAAAGATCAAAACTTAAAGTCTTGCTAGAATGATGAACATGGTGGTTAAAGACTAAGTAATGGTGTAAAACTTGTTAAACTTGTGTTGTTATGATTATTTTATGTTGTTGGATGCTAATAGTGGAACGGATCGTCATCCAACCACGCTAGATCATGTTCATGGAACATGAACTAGCATTATGTTAAGTAGGAAAGTTACAAGATGAGGAACCCTTTCATACATAAACATGAACTTGTGTAAAAATAGTTTTTCTTGTAAAATGGAGTTCTAAACTAGTAGATCTAAAGATCTACAAGTGGTATTTTCGAAGAACCAAGTAAAATATACAACGTCTTACTTTGAAACCGGATCTTTCATAAACTAAAAGCATTATTGTGAACAAACAAATGTGTAAACACTTGTGTGACAAAAGGATTTAACAAAGGAATAATTTCGAAATTTTTGGACTAGAAGTTGTAAGATTACATCTTCTTTGAAAATAAAAATTTCAAGAAACCGATTTTATTTGTAAAGATAGAAAGAGCTACTAAAAATATTGGAAGATTACTACGTATTTTCACACAACTTACAACTTCATGTGTTTGCGATTTATACTTGTTTTGACTAGTTTAATGTTTGAATATTGTTTGTTGATAAATGGAAAATTGATTGATTGAGTTGTTAAAAGAAAATAATACGCTAGTAAGCGTGGCCACCTCCAGTTACAGAGGAAACTCTGGCGAAATTTTTCCAGAAAATAACACTTAGAATATTTTTGTGTGACAAGTGTTATGAATATATTTTCCAAACAAGATTCGCCATGATTTTTGTTACAAATAACCAAGTATTCGGAGGTGGATTTTTGTAAACAAAACTTACTAAATATATATTTAGAATATATATTTCATAATAAAACACTTGTGTGAAGTTATGATTATTTTGTGAATTATATATTATTTTTAGAGTAAAAATAATATAACTGGAATACATTGTGAAAGCACGACTCCAAAACAATACCAACGCCTTCACAAATAAATGTTTAAGTTACACCGGTATTATTATTACCATCCGAACCCTAAAATGTAACTTACGTATTTTTCAGAAAAATACTCTTAAATGCGTATTTTGACAAAGTATTATTTTGGAAATTGTATAAAGTAAAATATAATATTTTTGGGAAAAATATGTATATTTTGGAGATAGAATAATTTAGACAAATGAATAAAATTATATTTTATTAAGTGAGACTTAATAATATATTTTGGAATGACGAAAACGCACATGTATCAAAACCCCCATCCTTGGGAAGGAATATAATTATAAATGATTAAGAAGTGTAAACACGGAATAGTTGCCTAACTATTTCCCAAAAACATTAAACCTTAAGCCAAGGCACGACCGTCCGTTTAATAGAAGTTAGTACGTGTAGGTCGTCACGCAGCAGGTTGATTGGGAGATACTATTTCGAGACGCACTTCAGTGAGTTCATGTCCCCCTTTTCTCTTAACTGTTTTCAGTTTTTATACTTCGTGGGTGAAATACATGTTACTATGATTACGAATACTTTTTACATGGTATGGTTAGCGTAAGGAGGGTTACTACTTAGATCATGTGAGTGGGTAGGAGGGAACTGAAGGCCATTAATCCTCAGTGTAGGACCCAGGGACACTAGCGGTAGATCTATCTGGGTATAGCGAGCCCAGCCCCAACAGAACGGACCTCGGGGTGACTTTGTGCCCGACGCAAAAATCTGCTAGGTTTGAGTCTTCCTACAGCACTTCACACATATCAATGGCCTTGCAAACCATTGGTGATCTCTTTATTTCCTTATTTGCTACATACCAGGGATTTATACTTACAAAGGTTTTACGTACTCACTTTCACATGAACTTGCTCAACTTTATGTTGATTTTTCAACTTACATTTATTTCAGGGAATTAGGGATCTGGCGAAGTATGCTACGTTTTCACGCTGCGTAAGAGTTATGAGGACATCCACGTTTAGGGATTGTGACTTTTACCTGGACGAGTCGCAAGTCTTAAACAGTGTTTACTTTATGTTGGTGGTTATGTCATATGAACAATGTTTTTATTTTGGGTTGTAACTCGTTGCATGTGTCAACTTTAAACAATGTTGTCGTAATTTACTTTTCAAACTTATATCAACGGATGACTTCATGGTTTTATTTTCATATAGCTTTGTTGTGATTAAGCTATGATATTAAGAAGTCACACCAAATAAACCCACGCTTCCGCAAAGCCAGGGTGTGACAACGTTCAGCGAACAGTTCGTGAACCGTTCGGCGGAAAGTTCGTTTATGTTCGTTCGATTAGCTTAACGAACGAACACGAACAAAAAATTCCGTTCGGTTAGCTTAGCGAACGAACACGAACACAGGTCTCATTCGTTCGACTGCGTTCGTGAACGTTCGCTAATATGTTTGTTTGATTATATTAAAATATAATAAATAATAAACCTTTTATCTAAACATATTGAAAACTTTGAAACCCTATTTTTTTCTAAGTTAGCTAAAATTTGGATATTCTAAGACATTTTTGGGGATAATTATGTCTAAGTTAGTTAAACTTTATTCATCGTTTGGTGGTGTGGTAGACTTCTTGTGTTTTGATTTATTATTTGATAGTTGTATTTAACTACTTATATTCAATGTTTAAGGAAAACAATGTTTTCATTTTTTTATTTTCAAGTTAAATGTTCATCTGCGTTCATTTTTATTTGTTTGCGTTCGTTTGTGTTCGAGACCGGTGTTCACGAACTGTTCGTGAACAATTGAATTTCTTTAACGAACGAACACGAACATAAACTTATGTTCGGAATGCGTTCGTGAACAGCTCGCGAACATGTTAATTTCCTTAACGAACGAACACGAACATGGCCTTGTTCATGTTCGTTCGGTTCGTTTACAGCCCTAAAACAAACAATAAGTAAGATACCAAGTATTTAAAGAGTCAACAGAAGTAATGACAATATCGATTTATAAACGTTCGAGAGATTTTAATTAATCTCTCTATGTCATCTCCTTGATCCCCGATCAACACCTAAATCATCGATATCAACAATATCAATGAATGAAGTGTTACCATGCAAGTATTTCTGTTAGGATCGGAGGCTCTCATGATTGTGTTTGTTTGTAATAAATGAACAATGAATAAACATGATTCAATGAGTTATGCAGCGGAAATGAACACAAACTTTGTAAACACAATCAAAGAGGAAAATAGTTTTGATAAACACATGCTTTTCATCAATCGAAAGGTTACAAAGCAAATCAAAAGATTACAAAGCAAGCTTACAAACTAAACTCCCCCTCAGCCTGATACTCCATGGTTGATTGCACACAAGATGAAAGGATTGGACTAGAGGAGAAGAACTCGCTCAGTCAATCAATCAAATGTAACAGTACAGAGTACTGTTCCATTTATAGGCAAACCAAACCACTGAAACATCTCAGCTGACGTCACCATGAAAGTGACATCTAACAGCCTAACAAACTCTATCCACTGATCTTATAACTACTGGCCATACAGACACTGATTACATTCTAAGCACTGATATATAACCACTGATTCTTCATTCCACTGATGTAATTAACCACTGATGTTGAGCATCAGTACTTTCTTCAAAGGGTGATCAGACCTTGAATGGGCAGTGCTTTAACTCTTCAGCAGTGCTTGGATTCCGTCAGTAGATTGAGCTTTGTAGGATAGTTTTGTGACCCGAATGAGTCGTTCAGAAGAGATTTTATCAGTTTCAGAGGCGGAAACTAAGAAACCGACGTCGAAACAGCTTGAATATCACTTTAAACACTGATTATATTGATATTATATCAGTTACAATCAGTCTTCACACCGGCAGCACCTCGGTATGGAATTCACGAACTGTTACAAATGAAATGAACAACACCCTATTTATAGCCTATCAGGTTTCGCTTGAAAACACTCTATGACAGTTCAAGCGAGACCCTATAACTATTCAAGCGAAACCCTGAATATTATAATCTTGCTTTCAAGCGAAACTGAAAAATATAATAAACATTTTTCAAGCGAAACCTTCGAGAAATGTCAATTATGTTTTGTCTCTTGTGATGATGTCATTGATGATGTCATCATGACATCATGCTTGAACAACTTCGCAACGAACCCAAGACTCGATATAAGACGAAGTCGACAGATGAATGCACCAACAGACTCCCCCTCAGATGTTGACGAGTGTTAAGTGTCGAGTCTTCTCAATCTTCAGTCTTTATCAGTCTCTTTTCTTTCTTAGCATATACCAGGATCTTCTCTTTGGCTCTAACCTCGTCAGACTCCCCCTCTCATCATGATGGGATCGCCATCTAGAATTAGCTATCACCTTGAGATCAATCCCTGGCTTTATCTCTGTTTAAGCTCATTTCCTGCACAATATTTTCTCTCCACCACATAAGTTTTCACTTAAATCAATAAGAAAAACTTACTAGTAATAGTTACATCAAGTTCAAATTAATGACCCTAATTAACTAATCAAACTTTTCTTTCTCAAAACAAATTTCTTTCAATTCAATACACACACTCCCAAACCAGTTCATCATGTTCAGCACTCAGAATTTTGAAAATTAGCTCTTCAACACCAGTTGTCGAAAATCTTTTTGTATTTTTCAAAATTTATGATAAAACACACTAAAATCTTTTTGGATTTTTGATAACAAGGGAATGCAGTAAAGAAATATTTACAGACAATATTTTTGTGAGTTTGTGTAAGAGGATCATATCAGTTTATAAGACAAATCACTAGCACCGTTAAGCTTTAATCATTTTCAGTTCTAAACAATTCACATAGATTGACGATATTGTTGTCCACTTAAGCTCAATCTAAAAACTTTCGAAATGCTTACCGATACGTTAAGGTATATTAATATGCACTAAGTTCTTATGGACCCCACGATCTCAGCATATCCCCTCATCATGCAATACACTGACTCAAGTAATGCCTTTAAACTTTTATCAACTGTGATTTGTGCGAAAACAAAGCAGAATGTTTAAACATTAACAATCAGGTCGATACTTCCGTATACGCAGAGAAAGTCCAATGTTTAAACAAAATAAGAAAATAAAAATAAGTTGAAGTTGTTTAGGCTTTAACCACCAGGTCGATACTCCCGTATACGCAGAGGAGGTGCAAAGCTTAAACGAAACACCAAAGAAAATAAAGCAGAACGTTTAGGCAATAACATCAAGGTCGATACTCACGTATACGCAGAGGATGTCCAATGCTTAAACAAAATAAAGAAATAAGACAAGTTTAAATCTTTGCAAAATGAAATGCACAATCACAGCGATTTTTCAGTAAAGTTGTGAAAGTTCACAAACTTAACCAGTTTTATGTCTTTCGACAATCAGCGATTACTGAGTAGGCACACAATCAAGAAGGACAAAACTAAGTACTATGCTTTCAACCATGTTTCCCACTAGAACTAGGCTTTTTCATTTAGGTTTGTATCGTTATCGCAAATCTACTAGTCTAGCTGAGCCTATCGTCACATCTTTAGTGAGATCGCTTATCACATTTTATCTTTCCATTTCTTTAGCATGCTGTGACAATCCAACTGATCTACTATCATTTCCTCTTTTTACAACAAAACTCATTTTTCATTTTACAATGTTTTTGAAATTTTCAAATTTTCTAATTTTTTAAAATTTTTACTCCCCCTAAAATCAAAATATGTCTCAATTTTGATTTTCTGGGAAAATTTGAAAACGAACTTTACAAACTTGACAACATGATGAGAATTACTTCAAATCTCCATTCACTTGGCTTAAACAATCAGAACTCCCCCTGACAACAAAACATTTTCCCATTGTGATTTCAAAAACACTTAAGTTTGTTTTAATCAAAATGGTTTTTCCAGAAAATTAGTTTTGCGTGTCATTTCACAAATTCGGGGTTTCATTCATCACCTTTTTTTCTTTAACCACTTGTAGGAAATCAGATACAACTTAATGTCCCTAATTTACCACTTGTAAGATCAATCCAATCAAGAATTTTCAACCAAACATCATCTGTTGGTTGAATTCTCAAGGTGCCGATCCCTACTCCACACTTACCGACCTGGGAACTCTGGTAAGTCAGGTTTTTCATTTAAACAGATTCACCCAAGCCTGACGGTCCTTGGGTGATTTTGAATTCTTGTTCAACAATGGTGGAAAATTTACATCATCCATTGTTAGACCAGAATTCTCAACTTTTACCTCAACAAATAGCTCCTCTGGTTTTAACGAACCAGAATCATTGCCTGAATGTGGCTTGTCTGAATTTGATGAGTCAGATTCATTGCCAACAACTGGCTCCTTTGTTTCCGGAGAAACAAATTCATCACCGTCAACTTTCTTTTTCATCTTTCTCTCTTTCTTTACTCTCTCCTCTGTCCTCAGATTTGTATCTGATGAATTCGTTTTGCTTGATTTGTCAGTCTTTGGCGAGCAAGACGATTTATCAGAACTTTTATCGGTTTTACTAGTTGTATCCGAGGACAAAATCCTTTCGAGATACTCTCTCGCTTTCTTCCTCTTTTTCCTCAGTCTGTCTTTTTGCCCTTGAGAAAGCTTAACTTTCTTTTCTTGAACTTTCTGTTCTTTGGGCTTGACATTGACTGGTTTCTTCTTTGCCATTTTCTGAAATTCAGCCCTCGATCTTCCCTTTGATCTCATTGGGCAATCTCTGGCAATGTGTCCTCTGATTTGGCAGTTATAGCATATTCTCGTCTCATAACTCCAATTCTGGCAGTTAACAGCAATGTGTCCTCGAACACCACAGTTGTAACACACTCTGTTATCGTACCATTCACCACTATCACACCAAACACTCAGATCATAGCATTGTCTGGCTTTGTGATGATCATCATTCCTCCTGAAATATGGATTTGGCTTTGAAGCACTGTGGTCAAACCTGCACCACTTATTACCAACAATTTTTGAGTTTTGATTTTCTAATTTTTGTGGTTTTTTATAATGATTGGATGTTTGAACTGATGAGCTTTTATTCTTGTTTTGACCATTTTCTGAATTTTTAACTTTTTGTTTCTGTTCCACTTTCTTCTTCAAAAGTTTTTGCGTAGAGCATTCACCCTTTTCAGTCGATTGCAGAACAGTTTCTTGAAATTTCTCTTTTAATTTCAAAAATATTTTCTTTTTTCTCATTTTCATCATCAGACTCTGACTCAGACTCATCTGCTGAAGAAAACTCCTCATTTTCATCATCAGTTTTCTCATCACAATCTTCAACTTTGACTTTGTCAAAGTTTGTGACATAGTCACTTATTGGAACGAAATTGATCGGTTTTGGACAGGGGAACTCAGATGAAGTCACAAAACCTTTCAATTTCTTTTCAAGCTCATCAATTTTGTTCCTTGAATTCTCAGCTTCATTTTCAAGCTGAGATATTCGTTCAAGATGAGACTTGATTGTTTTTTCGTTTTCAATTTTAATGTTTTCAAGAACAGATTTTTCATTTTCTAAAACTTTTAACTCTTCTTGAAATTTTGTTTCATTTGCTTTCAAATTTTTGTTCTCCAGCTTTATCCAGAAATCTTCATCTTCTGAAGATTTCTTTTTGCTTTCAAAATCCTTTTCTTTCTCTTTCAAAATCTTGTTTTCTAATGTCAAACTGTTCAAATCATTTAACAGTTTGTCATTTTCAGATTTCAACCTCTCACAATTTTCCTGCAAATCAAAAATATGTTTCTTATCAGCTTTCTTCTCGTCTTTCAAAACTGAAATTTCTTCAGTCTGTTCCTCTCCCACTTGGACACTTTTACTCTTGCTCTTCTTTAATATTGATTTTCCACTTTGACTTTTCTTCTTCTCAGCATTTCTCTCCATCTATTCTTCAAGTTTCTTAATGAATTGACAAATTGCCAATCTAGAGTATTCTCCAGTTCTTTTTAAATCCAAAAGATATGTACCCCATTCTTGTTGAGGTAAGGAATTGGCTAATTTATCAACCCATTCATTTGGACTTTTCTAAATACCCTTCTCAGACAATGAACGAACAAGATGGCTATACCTCTCAATGATACTCTTTGTACTTTCTCCTGGACAACCTGAAAACGAGTCAAATTCTTTCTTTAATACTTTTATTCTATTAAATGTTTCACTAGTCATATTAAAGAAATTTAAGTCCATGATTCGGAAACACGTTTATCAAGACAGTCCCGTAAAATGAAATATCAAATTCAAACTAGATCACCTCTCAAACAAAATACCAACACAAAACAAGATACCCTCTCAGTCGGAATTATCACTTTACAAACTAAATTTAAATTGCTAACAACTTCAAATGTGTATGAAACCTGATTGGGCCGATTACTTAATCAGAATCACATGCAAAAGCCTGACAAAAGTTTATGTAATATAAAATGAGATTGTGCCGCTAAACTCAATGTCACATGAGCCTTAAATGTACATCACATGCAGCCAACAACAACTTTTAGCAAATGATTAGTGATTGGGCCAATTAGTTTCACCAACTACACATATGCTAACAATACTTCACTGATTGGGCCGATGAATGTGGTGGGCTGACACAAACATTTAAAACTATTAGATCAATGACTTCAGTAGTTCACGTGAATTGTCTTCTATATCTCGTGGCTGACAAAGTCTAGAAAGATCAACAGTCACATGCAAATGTTTAATGCAAATGTTTAATGTTCACATGCAACAATAAAAGACAGTGACTGAGCAGAATATTTTGAATCCTACAACACATGCATAGACACAAATCACATGATCACTTTTCCCAACCTACTGACAACTTCGATTAAAGTTTCACAAAACTCGATACGTGTTTTCAAGCGAATGCCAGATTCAAGCGGAAGCCGACACGTATTTCAAGCGAAAGCTGAACTTTTCAAGTGAAAGCCGGTGTTTCGCTTCAAACAACACCAAATTTCAAGCGAGACTCACAGTAACATCAGCATTTCGAACAGAATTTCAAGCGAAAGTCCAATTTTAATCAGATTTAAATCGATTTTAGCTCTAAAACTTTCCAGGATTTGTTAATTCATGATTGCGCACAATATGTGAAAGTTTGAGACATTTTTAACTGTGAAAAATTTTAAATTTGAAAAAGAATGGTGTAGAAATCAGAAAAAGTGATGTAAACAGGCTGTTTTGGCAAGATCTCTTCCTCCTGAGCTCTGATACCACTTGTAGGATCGTTTTGTGACCTGAATGAGTCGTTCAGAAAAGATTTTATCAGTTTCAGAGGTGGAAACTAAGAAACCGACGTCGAAACAGCTTGAATATCACTTTAAACACTGATTATATTGATATTATATCAATTACAATCAGTCTTCACACCGGCAGCACCTCGGTATGGAATTCACGAACTGTTACAAATGAAATGAACAACACCCTATTTATAGCCTATCAGGTTTCACTTGAAAACACTCTATGACAGTTCAAGCGAGACCCTATAACTATTCAAGCGAAACCCTGAATATTATAATCTTGCTTTCAAGCGAAACTGAAAAATATAATAAACATTTTTCAAGCGAAACCTTCAAGAAATGTCAATTCTGTTTTGTCTCTTGTGATGATGTCATTGATGATGTCATCATGACATCATGCTTGAACAACTTCGCAACGAACCCAAGACTCGATATAAGACGAAGTCGACAGATGAATGCACCAACAAGCTTCAGTCTTTAATCTTCATCAGTACTTTAGTAACAGTTG
The DNA here is from genome assembly GCA_030545235.1 of Helianthus tuberosus. Classification (NCBI taxonomy): domain Eukaryota; kingdom Viridiplantae; phylum Streptophyta; class Magnoliopsida; order Asterales; family Asteraceae; genus Helianthus; species Helianthus tuberosus. Next base: position 164,958,651 of record CM060359.1, read on the forward strand.
TCTTTTGGGCAGTGCTTTGAAGTCTGTCAGTTTCCAGATAACCACTGTCAAGGGGAAAGCTTAATGCAAGCAGCTGCTTATTATGAATCCACTGTTGTGATCCGGTTTTGGCTTTCATTATCTGTTCCTCTGGTAGGGTTCAATCCCAACAATCTCCCCCTGGAACAGATAATGCCAAAACCCTTCATTATTCTGGATCTTTATTTTCTCATCAGAAGTTCCTTAGCTTGTCTTTTAAATTCTGCTTCAAAGTCCTTGGAACTTGAGTCATCCTCATCCCTACACAGTGTAAGTTCAAGGAGATCTTGTAGATCTTCAACACCAAGGCTTAGTGCTTGTTTCCTTGATATGTACTTCACTTCTGCATTGGATCTGAACAGGGTCAATACATGGGTCTTTTGATCAGACATCCATTTTAATATTTTTGAACCCAATGGGTTTTTTGGGAGAGGTTTATTTATAGATGAGCTGGGAGATTTTGGCCTTGTAAAGATTTGTAGAGCAATATCCTGAGCTTTTGCTAGTTCAGAATTTTTAGACATTTGTTTGAAAGCCTTATCTATGACTTCATTTGCTGCAGCTATGTCTTCTGCAACTTCTTTTTCAACCTGCTCTTGTCTCTTTTGTTGATCTAGCTCGATGTCTGAGATATCTGCTGATGTGTTTGGTGATGATGATTTGTTCAGAACCTTTTTGGAAAGGTCTTGAAGCTTTGCTGATCTGTCTTCATTCAAAGCCATTTTATTGATGGCTTCTTTAAAGTACTCAGCTTCTTTTTCTTTTTCTTTTTCTTTTTCTTTTTCTTCTTCTTCTTCATTAGTCAACAGTTTCTCTTTTTCTTGGTTTTTCACAATGATTGAGGTATCTGCTGATGTGATCAGTGGTTCAGAGGTTTTGATCTGTTGCTTTGGCTTTTTGTAGTCAGGCTTCTTTGGAGTGTCAAAAACTGTTATCCTCCTTTTCTTAAGCCTTTCATAAGCCTCATCTGTATACTGCTTCGTCCATTTTGCTATGGCTTTAGCATCTCCAACATTTGCATCCACCAGCTCTTGTTTCTTTCTTTTGTATTCAGAAGTAAGATCAGCAATGAACTTTTTGTATTTGCTCCAGTTTGGAGCAGTCCTCTTCTTGCTTGGATCATTTTTTATTGTTTCAATTATGTTTGCCTCATGCTTTAATGCAACTATTGGCCATTCTTCGAATTGTTTTTCTTCAGTTGGATAGAATTTTTCTTTCATGATGTATGCAAGATATTCTTTTCTCATTTCTTTTCATAGATCTGTTTTGGGTGGTAAATTTGCCATTTCTTTGCTCAGATCTCTTGCATAGTCTTCCATCTGTTTGACTTTGGTGAGCAAAAATTCCATTCTTTCAGAAATGGCTTTGTCACTTTGATCTTCACTTTCAAGTTTGGCTCTTATCTTAGCCTGCCTTGCTTTGAGCTTGAGATATTCATCCATGTTTTCTGGGATTATGAAGCCTATGAGAGAAGGAAATCTTCTTTTTGAAGAATCATCCTCAGTGTAGAATTGTCTCATCTCATTTTTTACAGCTTCAGGTTCCAGTGGATATTTTGCAGCCATAGGATCATATTTGTCATCACCTGCCTGAGTTGTTTTTCTTTTTCTGGAGTAAATTTTCTCCAGTGAAGGATTGCTTTTGGGTGATTTGTTGATTGTAGTGAAGATGGCTTGAAGTGAAGTGAAGGTAGTAGTGGATGGTGGCTGACTAACAGTTGTTGAAACAACTGGTGTTTCAACCACTGTTTTCGTTACAACAGATGTTGTAACATCTGTTGTCTTCTGCTTTATGGCAGGAGGTGATGGTGGTGAGTTTGGTTTTGGTGGTGGTGGTGCTGTGATTATAGATGATGATGATGATGATGATGATGATGATGGTAGGGCAGTGGTTGTGGTGGTGTGTGGTGAAGTAGTATGTGTTGATATGGCAGCTTTATTCTGGCTATCTTTTTCCGGTTCAATATAAACACCATCCTCAATTCCTTTCTTCTTCTACTTGATTTTCTCCCCCTTTTTGGCATTATCTGGGAAGGGGTTATTCATGAAAAGGATAGTGGGAGGAACTTTTCCATTGGTGCTTTGTATATGAGCCTTGATAGCTTTAATGTCTGCTTGAGTATCTTTAAATCTTGACTCCACCATGTTTGTCAGCATTTGTACATGTATTGCATGCTGCTGATCAGCCAATTGTTTTTTGTTTTTCAAGCAGGGGTTAAAATACATTCCATAGCTCATTTGCAGCAGGTGCAGGTTGTGCAGGTGCTTGAGCTGGAACAGCAGTGGATTGCGCTTTTTGAGCTTTTAACAGCTGTTGCACCATATCCTTTATTTCAGCAACTGATGTTTCAAGACTTTCAACTCTGTTCGTCAATTCCTGATATTTTAAATCATCACCCAAGTTAATAGGATCATCTGATTCCCCACCAGTAGTGGTTGTATCAATGTGTGACTTAGGACACGAAGCCCAAAAATCATCCATTGATGCCCCTTGTTCTTGGTTCTGGGGTCTTCTCTCTTCAACACTTGATAACCTTTTGAGGGTACCAGTGGTTAAAACAAACTCACTGGTGGTTACCAGAGGTGCTATAGAAGAAATTGCCTTCAAGGGAGTCTTACTAATGAAACAACTGTCCAAATGTAGATCTGTTGATCCATCACTTGTAGTTGCTGCTCCACTTGAACTACCACCAAGAATTACTTGTAACTCAAGGGGTGTAACCTCCTCAGTTGTTGCTGGGATAGCAGGGGTAGTAGCATCAGACCCAGTCACTGGTGGGAGTGTACTCTCAGTGATAGGTGATAGAGAGGAACTGGTTTGTGTCTGAGCTATAGCAACTGCATGCAACAAGGGTATTATGGATTGTGGTAATGTGATTGGTGAGGGTATGTGTGTTGAAAGAGACATGTCCTTGGGATCAGGACTGAGGAAGATGGAACCAATCGGATCCAGAGCATCATAATGTGGGGTCCCTGTGCTTACAACCTGATCCTTTTGTGAGGATGCAGGAGGAGTTTGAGGCAATGGTGGAGATCTTTCTTCCATCTGCTGTGAGGAAGTAGCAGCAGTGGTTTGTGGTGACACTTGTGTTGTCACTGGCATTAGCTCTGGGATCTCATCTTCCAGAGTTGCCTTTTTACAGGGTTTGGTGGGCTTTTCGGATGATTTCTTTTTGGTCTTTTTGGTGATGGCAGGTGTGGGTTTCAAAGCAGTGGTTGTGTTGCTATGATCACCTGGAGCAGTGGGCTCAGCAGCTGATACCTGAGGAGCAGTGGTAACTGCTAAATTCCGCTCAGGCACCTCTGCTTTTGTTTTTAAAGGTGTTAACATTCTAGTGAATGTTTCAGGTGTTAAACCTTTTATTTGAAAATAAACACCTTGTTCAAGCAAATTTTCATTTTCTTTTCCAAATTTTTGTTTAAAATAGTAGCTTAGGAACCTTGGAAAAAGTAGAAATGCTTTGTTATCAACATTTTTCACCAAATCATCAAAGATCTCCTGGGAATAGTTATAATTTTCATTATTTAAAATAGCATAACCCTGACATTGGATCTTCAATGGTATTTCGTTAAAAGCAGTTGTTTTATTTGAAACACACATCAAAAGTGTGTGGAATAAAAATCTAGGTGCAGAAGGAAAGAAACCTTTTTGTAAGGTATCTCTTTTTGTTTGTTCTGCATACCCCCTTTTCAGAAAATCAGTTTTCAACTCGTTTTTGGGAAAAGATGTTTTACCTTTCTGATCATCGAGTTTAAAGACTTCCGAGATGGATTGAGGAGTAATTTGAATCGCTTTACCCTGTATGGAGGAGTTGATGGCTATAACTTTATCGTCTTGTTTTTCAAGCGTAGCATTTTTCCAAAACTCTCTCTGGGTTTGTTGGTAGATTGGAGCATTTGCTGTTAGCAAAGTTTTATACTTTGATGCAGTCATGATGGAATCGAAGGTGTGGTTGTTGGTGGGTTTTGTGAGTAGACCCAAGTAGTTGTGAGGGGATTTGTAAGGGATTTCAATGGGTTCAGGGGCCGTTTGAGCGACCTCTTTGGAAGATGATGATGATTTTGACTTTGATTTTGATTTTGATTTCGTCATTTTGATGAAGAAAGACGAAGAATGATTCGAAATGGAAGGTTGGAAACTGCTTTGAGAAGATAATTTTTCGAATTCAATTCGATAGTGTAAAACCCTGTTTGGGGTTTTGATCAGGGTTTTATTTAGGGAAAAAGTAAGTGCTGATGTGGCAGCGGTTACAAAGATTTGATGGCTAAGAACTGACCATGTGCCAACCTCTGATGAAAAGATGAATAATGGAGGACAGTTGTTTTGGAGAACCACTGATGAAGCAAATGTCAGTGGTTACAACGGTAATAATATGAGAGCAATGGGTGATTTTTACTATCAGTGGATAAGACATTGATTTTGAGCATCAGTGCTTGTTGTCACACCCCGACCACGTGAGACAACGAAACGTGGCGGAAACGCCGGGGAGTGTTGTAACAGAATTAATTGTTTCAAATCCATGGCAATTAAAGTTTCGTTTTATTAATCAAACAAGAGAGTTTACATCGTTTTAAACAAGAAACAAAGAGTACATAACAAAAATTAACTAGTTCTTGTCTCGTTTTAAGTCACTAAGGCACAGGTCCGCCTAGGTATGTCTCGATAAGTCCGATGCATCAACTCCTGAAAACACATGTGAAAATAGGTACGTCAGCATAAAAATGCCTGTGAGATACATAGGTTTTGTGAAAATAGGATTCATGACTTGTAAGTTTAAGAAAATGTTTAATAAAGTTTAGTCATGAACCTTGTAAACTGATTTGTTTTGTAAATCGTTTGAAAAACAATAAGTTCAGATGATATGTATAAATAAGAGAATAATGTATGGTTAAATGAATAACCATGTATAATGAGTTTGTATAAGATAAGTTGTTTGTAAAACAATGTCTTGTGAAAAGTATGTTATTTGTATAAAATGTTATATGTCTCAAATTGAAATGATTCAAATAACGCTACGATATGTAATATCATACAAACACTTATATATATGAAGTACCAGCGGCGTATCCACCATACTTGTATCATATTACACACGCCTCGTTACTTAAATCACTTACCCAAACCAAACCACCAACGTAAAATGTTTATGTATAATCAAATGTCAAAATGTTTGTGTGAAAACCATGTCTAATGTCTATGTCTAATGTAAATCATGAATTATAATCTTGCTTTCAAGCGAAACTGAAAAATATAATAAACATTTTTCAAGCGAAACCTTCAAGAAATGTCAATTCTGTTTTGTCTCTTGTGATGATGTCATTGATGATGTCATCATGACATCATGCTTGAACAACTTCGCAACGAACCCAAGACTCGATATAAGACGAAGTCGACAGATGAATGCACCAACAAGCTTCAGTCTTTAATCTTCATCAGTACTTTAGTAACAGTTGTCTTTTGGGCAGTGCTTTGAAGTCTGTCAGTTTCCAGATAACCACTGTCAAGGGGAAAGCTTAATGCAAGCAGCTGCTTATTATGAATCCACTGTTGTGATCCGGTTTTGGCTTTCATTATCTGTTCCTCTGGTAGGGTTCAATCCCAACAATCTCCCCCTGGAACAGATAATGCCAAAACCCTTCATTATTCTGGATCTTTATTTTCTCATCAGAAGTTCCTTAGCTTGTCTTTTAAATTCTGCTTCAAAGTCCTTGGAACTTGAGTCATCCTCATCCCTACACAGTGTAAGTTCAAGGAGATCTTGTAGATCTTCAACACCAAGGCTTAGTGCTTGTTTCCTTGATATGTACTTCACTTCTGCATTGGATCTGAACAGGGTCAATACATGGGTCTTTTGATCAGACATCCATTTTAATATTTTTGAACCCAATGGGTTTTTTGGGAGAGGTTTATTTATAGATGAGCTGGGAGATTTTGGCCTTGTAAAGATTTGTAGAGCAATATCCTGAGCTTTTGCTAGTTCAGAATTTTTAGACATTTGTTTGAAAGCCTTATCTATGACTTCATTTGCTGCAGCTATGTCTTCTGCAACTTCTTTTTCAACCTGCTCTTGTCTCTTTTGTTGATCTAGCTCGATGTCTGAGATATCTGCTGATGTGTTTGGTGATGATGATTTGTTCAGAACCTTTTTGGAAAGGTCTTGAAGCTTTGCTGATCTGTCTTCATTCAAAGCCATTTTATTGATGGCTTCTTTAAAGTACTCAGCTTCTTTTTCTTTTTCTTTTTCTTTTTCTTTTTCTTCTTCTTCTTCATTAGTCAACAGTTTCTCTTTTTCTTGGTTTTTCACAATGATTGAGGTATCTGCTGATGTGATCAGTGGTTCAGAGGTTTTGATCTGTTGCTTTGGCTTTTTGTAGTCAGGCTTCTTTGGAGTGTCAAAAACTGTTATCCTCCTTTTCTTAAGCCTTTCATAAGCCTCATCTGTATACTGCTTCGTCCATTTTGCTATGGCTTTAGCATCTCCAACATTTGCATCCACCAGCTCTTGTTTCTTTCTTTTGTATTCAGAAGTAAGATCAGCAATGAACTTTTTGTATTTGCTCCAGTTTGGAGCAGTCCTCTTCTTGCTTGGATCATTTTTTATTGTTTCAATTATGTTTGCCTCATGCTTTAATGCAACTATTGGCCATTCTTCGAATTGTTTTTCTTCAGTTGGATAGAATTTTTCTTTCATGATGTATGCAAGATATTCTTTTCTCATTTCTTTTCATAGATCTGTTTTGGGTGGTAAATTTGCCATTTCTTTGCTCAGATCTCTTGCATAGTCTTCCATCTGTTTGACTTTGGTGAGCAAAAATTCCATTCTTTCAGAAATGGCTTTGTCACTTTGATCTTCACTTTCAAGTTTGGCTCTTATCTTAGCCTGCCTTGCTTTGAGCTTGAGATATTCATCCATGTTTTCTGGGATTATGAAGCCTATGAGAGAAGGAAATCTTCTTTTTGAAGAATCATCCTCAGTGTAGAATTGTCTCATCTCATTTTTTACAGCTTCAGGTTCCAGTGGATATTTTGCAGCCATAGGATCATATTTGTCATCACCTGCCTGAGTTGTTTTTCTTTTTCTGGAGTAAATTTTCTCCAGTGAAGGATTGCTTTTGGGTGATTTGTTGATTGTAGTGAAGATGGCTTGAAGTGAAGTGAAGGTAGTGGTGGATGGTGGCTGACTAACAGTTGTTGAAACAACTGGTGTTTCAACCACTGTTTTCGTTACAACAGATGTTGTAACATCTGTTGTCTTCTGCTTTATGGCAGGAGGTGATGGTGGTGAGTTTGGTTTTGGTGGTGGTGGTGCTGTGATTATAGATGATGATGATGATGATGATGATGATGATGATGGTAGGGCAGTGGTTGTGGTGGTGTGTGGTGAAGTAGTATGTGTTGATATGGCAGCTTTATTCTGGCTATCTTTTTCCGGTTCAATATAAACACCATCCTCAATTCCTTTCTTCTTCTACTTGATTTTCTCCCCCTTTTTGGCATTATCTGGGAAGGGGTTATTCATGAAAAGGATAGTGGGAGGAACTTTTCCATTGGTGCTTTGTATATGAGCCTTGATAGCTTTAATGTCTGCTTGAGTATCTTTAAATCTTGACTCCACCATGTTTGTCAGCATTTGTACATGTATTGCATGCTGCTGATCAGCCAATTGTTTTTTGTTTTTCAAGCAGGGGTTAAAATACATTCCATAGCTCATTTGCAGCAGGTGCAGGTTGTGCAGGTGCTTGAGCTGGAACAGCAGTGGATTGCGCTTTTTGAGCTTTTAACAGCTGTTGCACCATATCCTTTATTTCAGCAACTGATGTTTCAAGACTTTCAACTCTGTTCGTCAATTCCTGATATTTTAAATCATCACCCAAGTTAATAGGATCATCTGATTCCCCACCAGTAGTGGTTGTATCAATGTGTGACTTAGGACACGAAGCCCAAAAATCATCCATTGATGCCCCTTGTTCTTGGTTCTGGGGTCTTCTCTCTTCAACACTTGATAACCTTTTGAGGGTACCAGTGGTTAAAACAAACTCACTGGTGGTTACCAGAGGTGCTATAGAAGAAATTGCCTTCAAGGGAGTCTTACTAATGAAACAACTGTCCAAATGTAGATCTGTTGATCCATCACTTGTAGTTGCTGCTCCACTTGAACTACCACCAAGAATTACTTGTAACTCAAGGGGTGTAACCTCCTCAGTTGTTGCTGGGATAGCAGGGGTAGTAGCATCAGACCCAGTCACTGGTGGGAGTGTACTCTCAGTGATAGGTGATAGAGAGGAACTGGTTTGTGTCTGAGCTATAGCAACTGCATGCAACAAGGGTATTATGGATTGTGGTAATGTGATTGGTGAGGGTATGTGTGTTGAAAGAGACATGTCCTTGGGATCAGGACTGAGGAAGATGGAACCAATCGGATCCAGAGCATCATAATGTGGGGTCCCTGTGCTTACAACCTGATCCTTTTGTGAGGATGCAGGAGGAGTTTGAGGCAATGGTGGAGATCTTTCTTCCATCTGCTGTGAGGAAGTAGCAGCAGTGGTTTGTGGTGACACTTGTGTTGTCACTGGCATTAGCTCTGGGATCTCATCTTCCAGAGTTGCCTTTTTACAGGGTTTGGTGGGCTTTTCGGATGATTTCTTTTTGGTCTTTTTGGTGATGGCAGGTGTGGGTTTCAAAGCAGTGGTTGTGTTGCTATGATCACCTGGAGCAGTGGGCTCAGCAGCTGATACCTGAGGAGCAGTGGTAACTGCTAAATTCCGCTCAGGCACCTCTGCTTTTGTTTTTAAAGGTGTTAACATTCTAGTGAATGTTTCAGGTGTTAAACCTTTTATTTGAAAATAAACACCTTGTTCAAGCAAATTTTCATTTTCTTTTCCAAATTTTTGTTTAAAATAGTAGCTTAGGAACCTTGGAAAAAGTAGAAATGCTTTGTTATCAACATTTTTCACCAAATCATCAAAGATCTCCTGGGAATAGTTATAATTTTCATTATTTAAAATAGCATAACCCTGACATTGGATCTTCAATGGTATTTCGTTAAAAGCAGTTGTTTTATTTGAAACACACATCAAAAGTGTGTGGAATAAAAATCTAGGTGCAGAAGGAAAGAAACCTTTTTGTAAGGTATCTCTTTTTGTTTGTTCTGCATACCCCCTTTTCAGAAAATCAGTTTTCAACTCGTTTTTAGGAAAAGATGTTTTACCTTTCTGATCATCGAGTTTAAAGACTTCCGAGATGGATTGAGGAGTAATTTGAATCGCTTTACCCTGTATGGAGGAGTTGATGGCTATAACTTTATCGTCTTGTTTTTCAAGCGTAGCATTTTTCCAAAACTCTCTCTGGGTTTGTTGGTAGATTGGAGCATTTGCTGTTAGCAAAGTTTTATACTTTGATGCAGTCATGATGGAATCGAAGGTGTGGTTGTTGGTGGGTTTTGTGAGTAGACCCAAGTAGTTGTGAGGGGATTTGTAAGGGATTTCAATGGGTTCAGGGGCCGTTTGAGCGACCTCTTTGGAAGATGATGATGATTTTGACTTTGATTTTGATTTTGATTTCGTCATTTTGATGAAGAAAGACGAAGAATGATTCGAAATGGAAGGTTGGAAACTGCTTTGAGAAGATAATTTTTCGAATTCAATTCGATAGTGTAAAACCCTGTTTGGGGTTTTGATCAGGGTTTTATTTAGGGAAAAAGTAAGTGCTGATGTGGCAGCGGTTACAAAGATTTGATGGCTAAGAACTGACCATGTGCCAACCTCTGATGAAAAGATGAATAATGGAGGACAGTTGTTTTGGAGAACCACTGATGAAGCAAATGTCAGTGGTTACAACGGTAATAATATGAGAGCAATGGGTGATTTTTACTATCAGTGGATAGCATATCAGTGGATAAGACATTGATTTTGAGCATCAGTGCTTGTTGTCACACCCCGACCACGTGAGACAACGAAACGTGGCGGAAACGCCGGGGAGTGTTGTAACAGAATTAATTGTTTCAAATCCATGGCAATTAAAGTTTCGTTTTATTAATCAAACAAGAGAGTTTACATCGTTTTAAACAAGAAACAAAGAGTACATAACAAAAATTAACTAGTTCTTGTCTCGTTTTAAGTCACTAAGGCACAGGTCCGCCTAGGTATGTCTCGATAAGTCTGATGCATCAACTCCTGAAAACACATGTGAAAATAGGTACGTCAGCATAAAAATGCCTGTGAGATACATAGGTTTTGTGAAAATAGGATTCATGACTTGTAAGTTTAAGAAAATGTTTAATAAAGTTTAGTCATGAACCTTGTAAACTGATTTGTTTTGTAAATCGTTTGAAAAACAATAAGTTCAGATGATATGTATAAATAAGAGAATAATGTATGGTTAAATGAATAACCATGTATAATGAGTTTGTATAAGATAAGTTGTTTGTAAAACAATGTCTTGTGAAAAGTATGTTATTTGTATAAAATGTTATATGTCTCAAATTGAAATGATTCAAATAACGCTACGATATGTAATATCATACAAACACTTATATATAGGAAGTACCAGCGGCGTATCCACCATACTTGTATCATATTACACACGCCTCGTTACTTAAATCACTTACCCAAACCAAACCACCAACGTAAAATGTTTATGTATAATCAAATGTCAAAATGTTTGTGTGAAAACCATGTCTAATGTCTATGTCTAATGTAAATCATGAATTATAATCTTGCTTTCAAGCGAAACTGAAAAATATAATAAACATTTTTCAAGCGAAACCTTCAAGAAATGTCAATTCTGTTTTGTCTCTTGTGATGATGTCATTGATGATGTCATCATGACATCATGCTTGAACAACTTCGCAACGAACCCAAGGCTCGATATAAGACGAAGTCGACAGATGAATGCACCAACAAGCTTCAGTCTTTAATCTTCATCAGTACTTTAGTAACAGTTGTCTTTTGGGCAGTGCTTTGAAGTCTGTCAGTTTCCAGATAACCAATGTCAAGGGGAAAGCTTAATGCAAGCAGCTGCTTATTATGAATCCACTGTTGTGATCCGGTTTTGGCTTTCATTATCTGTTCCTCTGGTAGGGTTCAATCCCAACAATCTCCCCCTGGAACAGATAATGCCAAAACCCTTCATTATTCTGGATCTTTATTTTCTCATCAGAAGTTCCTTATGCTTAATTAGTTAAGTGTTGAAAGTTTAGGTTACATATGCTTAATTACCAATTACACATGAAAAGGGTATTTTGGTAATTTACCTAAGGCATATAAACTACCTATCACACAACTACTTAAGGAAGCGACCATAAGGTATAACCTCGGAAGGTTATTCCCTATATACTATGGTCACCTAATGTGTTTGGTCGAATCCTAATGATCGACCAAATGGGTCGGGTTCGAAAGTATAAGCGATTGTTTAGATCGCTTACCTTACGACCCTATATAAGCACTAAACTAAATGTGACGAGCTAAGCATGTTAAAACATGCTTAACTAAGTTTAGAAAACAGGTTTGGTATCAAAACAAACGGTTTTGATACCTAAAAGTAGTTTGGTTACAAAATACGCAATAACACGCATTTTGGCCGAAACTACGACTCGTCACTGAGCCTAGATAACGTGGTAATCAGTAGGTATAGTCACTAGGGACTATAACCATCGTGATCACGCTCACGTTATGAAGTTCAAATGAACTTCGCATTGACCATAAACTGGTCAATGCAGAAAGTCAAACAAAGTTCGACTTTCGGACTAGAAAAGCGATAAAAGAACGAAGGAACACTTACAAAGGGTCCCCGCAAGATTGATAATCCAAGTATTCTCCGGTATGAGGTGATGAAACACCCCAACTTAGAGAATTCTCAGATTTCAAGTGGGTTTTGCAATGGGGATGGATGGGTATTTATAGTTTTCGGAGAGCCGTTAAGATCGTTTCTCGAATAACGTGATCGAATCCCATCCGTACAAGTGTTGGAATGTTATAGTGCATCATTTTGCCCCCACCACCAGTTATTGACAAGTGGCATTGGCCTTTGGGGGGTTTAAAGGATGGAAACAGGCTGTTAAAAATGAGTTGCTGCATCTGGTCCTTGCTTGCGCACCGTAACACTCAGAGTGTTGAGGTGCGCAAGGACCTACTTTCACAGAATTACACTTTTGGTCCCTGTTAGTGTTTTGAGCTATTTCCGACATGTTTAAGGCCCGTTAACCCCATTTCAAAGCTCTAAAATGAAGTTAAAGTATAGGGAACTTAAAATGTGTTCAAAAATATCTCGGGTGTCGGTTCGTTTGGCCGTACGATCGCGATGTTCGCTTAATTACGACGGAATGCGCATAAGCGCGAAAAAACGATCCAAATGACGCGACGAATGGATTTTTCTAATGCCAAACACTAAAATAAAATATTTTAGTGCTTACATAAATTTTTGGATGTCCGGATGTATTCCGAACGTAAGTTAGGCGCGAAAATGCAAACTTGTGCACTTTTTGACGCTTTTAGTCCCTGAATGACCCAAAAGTTTATTTTAGCACACCGAACCCCTCAAAGCCTATTTCTAAGCTATGTGAAGGATATTTATGGTATGTTTAACTTATGGTCATGTTCTGAAATGTCTGTTACAGTTCAAATTGGTATATTTTCGTAGTTTGTCAAATTTAGTCCCTGTAAGCGAATTAACTTGATTTTGCCATACCAAAGCCTTCAAAACTTATTTCTAAGTTATGTAAAGGTTATTTAAGGTATGTTAAGCCTATGTCACTATTCCAGAGTGTTTGTTGCATTAAAATGGTTATATTTACGCATCAGTGCGCGTATAACCTTCCAGAAAGCGATTTAGAGCTTGAAATCGAACAAGAATTGATATGTGCAAAAGATACACATATTTATACAGATCCCAAGTATGAAATATAATATTTCATTGGTCTTGGTATTTTTTTGATGGTCACAGTGACCCAGGTGTCACAGTCTCCCCTACTTTAGGAAATTTCTTCCCGAAATTTATTCGTAGGAGTCTATCTGTGACTTTGTGTCAAATAACCACCTGAGATATGCAAGGCATAATCCTGTCATTTCCTTAACGGACATTTTTCAGAAATGGAAATGAAGGAAGAATCAGGGATATTCATTTCCCTTCGATGGATAATTTTCAGAAACGAAAAATGCACGGAATGAGTCATTTTTCCTTAATGGGTATTCTTCAGAAACGAAAATGAACGGAATGAGTCATTTTCCACAATTTCTACAGAAACGAAAATGAACGGAATGAGTCATTTTCCACAATTTCTTCAGAAACGAAAATGAACGGAATGAGTCATTTTCCACAATTTCTTCAGAAACGAAAATGAACGGAATGAGTCACTTTCCACAATTTCTTCAGAAATGAAAATGAACGGAATGAGTCATTTTCCACAATTTCTTCAGAAACGAAAATGAACGGAATGAGTCATTTTCCACAATTTCTTCAGGAACGAAAATGAACGGAATGTGTCATTTTCCACAATTTCTTCAGAAATGCGAATGAACCGAGTCAACTCTAGACACATGACAAAACTCGTTGTGGTTTCTGTGCACTAAATTCCATAATTATGTATGCATCCATAATTACGCAATTCTTTGCACAGTCCGCACAATTTGTTTTGTAATGTGAAGGGGAAGAAAAATTAAACCTGTGATGAGTGTAACTAGACTATCATAGGGTCCTTTTTATTAGATCGACAAATGATCTCTTTTAATTAGACCACCAAGGAGTCTTTTCAGCTATTTCATCATATGATATTCCTAACCAGATTTTTGGATCAATCTGTTTAACTAGACCACTCAAGTGGTCTAATTATGGAATAGTACAATATAATCCAAGCGTCTTTACTATTACGTAAAAGCTCATTGAGGATTTAATATAGTATCTTTGGATATCCTACTATGAATCCCTTATACGAAGATATGGAAGATTCTACGAGGATTTGGATAACAAAACTTGGATTACACAAAAACATAAAAGGAAACACATAAGCACATAATCACATAGTTGTTTAACTTGGTTATTAATTTGTTATTAACTTGTTATCGATTGAATATGGATATTCAAGGTACACTAGGAAACCAGTAGATGGGCTTCAATATCCTCTAGGATCTATCTGAAAAGATAGGATGATCTCCCAAAATTTTGATTTTGTTTTCAAAGAAACGTAATATTCGAATTTAAGGAACACAACAATTTTAGGATTTACGGAAATACCCTTAGGTACCCTATTAAGGATTTATAGTGGTACTTTGGGTATTCGTCCATTGTTGTAACTTGCGCCTTGTACTTCGTTTTTCCTTAGAAGAAACGGGTACTTAGGAATTTCGTGGAAACGTAAGATATCATAAAATGGGAAGAAAAAAAAATTGGGGGGTAGTTTGCTTTTCAAGGAATACGATTCCTTGATTGTCGGTATTGTAGGGGATATGTTGTTTATACATATAACCACATAAATACATTGGAATGTAAATAAAAGATTTATTTATAAACAATGATAACAACTGTTTCATGGACCTTGACAACAAAAGAAAATAATACATAAGACGTGATTATTTCTAAAGGGTGTTGTCTTCTAGTCGGTCAGATGCTCATCCCTGTGCTGGATTTGCATTAGCAAGCTTTGGGCAATTTCTTCGGAAATGACCCATCTCGCCATAATTGTAGCAAGAACCTGGTGGAAAGCGAGCTTGAGCAGGATTGTTGTCAGCTTGATTTGGTGCAACTGCTGCTCGACAAACTTTTGCTGTATGACCTTTAAGTCAACAAATTTGGCATTCGCGGCACTTCACACTAGCATGATGATGAAGGTTACATTGGTTGTACAAGGGTGAAGTTCCATTGTATGGCTTCCTAGCAGGGGGTTGAGCTGGTTGGTTGGGGACGGCTTGACCATTGTGAGCGACCACGGCGAAGTTCTGAGAAGCCTTTCGCTTCTTTGACCTCTTAGGGGATCAAGTCTGTTCATCCATGGTCTTTGATTCCTCGATTGGTTTCTTATCATCTTTTCGGAAAAGTTTACCTTTCCTGATTTGAGATTCAGTCAAGGTAGCAGATAGCTCAATGGCCTGCCTAACCGTAGTGGGGTTACTACCAGTAACAATGTCCTGAACTGGGTCAGGGGGACCATCAATGTATTTTTCGATCGCCTTATCCAAAGGCGTAACCATGGTAGGACACAACAGGCTCAGCTCCTCATATCGATCAGTGTATGCTCGATGTTCACCGCTGTCTTGCTTAAGATCGTCAAATTCCCTTTCCAAGGCTCTGATCTCGTGACGAGGACAGAATTCCTTCATCATCAGTGCTCGAAGTTCTTCCCACGTTTGAGCCAGTGCCACTTCGGCACCCCTATCTCTCATCACACCGTTCCACCACGTCAAAGCTCGTTTCTCAAAGACACTAGATGCAAAATCTACCTTTTACTCGTTTGGACATTGAACATGTCTAAAGGTGCTCTCTAAACTCTCGAACCATTGCAGAAGTGCAGTCGCTCCTTGAGACCCAGAAAACTTTGATGGCTTAGCCGAGTTGAACGTCTTGAAGTTGCAGGGGGGCATTATTGTTGTTGAGGGCTTGGTTACATTGAGCAACGATGTTCGGGATTGCAGCAGTCATTTGCTGTGTAATGACAGCTGCCAGTTCCTCAATAGATACCTGATTTTCGCGTCGTGGAGGCATTCTAAAAGGGGAAACAAGAGAGAAAACAAATGAAATGGCATTGGGTAAGAATAGGATGTTACAATTACCGAACAAAATCATGGGTGATGGTCATTTGTTTGAACCACGAAGCAAACAAACGACACACAAAGGCTGAATCAAAGCAATTAGATCCTCATAATGTATCGCGAAGACATGCTCGCCTATAAGTGGACACTCACCCCAAGAGTTCCCAGGTAAGAGTGACTGGCCCGATTATGTGGATTTGTATGAACACTCTAGCCTTAGACAGAAAACTCATGGTACAGGCATTCACTCTTCCAGTTTGCACGTGTTCACACTATTTAGGACCCAAAACTTTGACGAGATTTTGAAAACTCAAAGGGGTTCAAAACCTTATAACAGAGGGTTCAAAACCTTACAATAGAGGGTTCAAAACCTAGTAATCAATCATCCAAAAACAGATGATTAATTTTCAAAGCGGATTCGGAATTGATGTTCTCGTCGTGGTTATCAACTAAGGATAGGTGACGTGCATGTTTTAAGAACTAAACACAAGATAACTTGTGTTGGGGTCCTAGAAAGGTTATAGTCTAGGTCAAAGCATTACTAATAACCTAATTCTCTATAACCATTGGCTCTGATACCAACTTTTCTGTCACACCCCGACCACGTGAGACAACGAAACGTGGCGGAAACGCCAGGGAGTGTTGTAACAGAATTAATTGTTTCAAATCCATGGCAATTAGAGTTTCGTTTTATTAATCAAACAAGAGAGTTTACATCATTTTAAACAAGAAACAAAGAGTACATAACAAAAATTAACTAGTTCTTGTCTCGTTTTAAGTCACTAAGGCACAGGTCCGCCTAGGTATGTCTCGATAAGTCCTATGCATCAACTCCTGAAAACACATGTGTAAATAGGTACGTCAGCATAAAAATGCCTGTGAGATACATAGGTTTTGTGAAAATAGGATTCATGACTTGTAAGTTTAAGAAAATGTTTAATAAAGTTTAGTCATGAACCTTGTAAATTGATTTGTTTTGTAAATCGTTTGAAAAACAATAAGTTCAGATGATATGTATAAATAAGATAATAATGTATGGTTAAATGAATAACCATGTAAAATGATTTTGTATAAGACAAGTTGTTTGTAAAACAATGTCTTGTGAAAAGTATGTTATTTGTATAAAATGTTATATGTCTCAAATTGAAATGATTCAAATAACGCTACGATATGTAATATCATACAAACACTTATATATAGGAAGTACCAGCGGCGTATCCACCATGCTTGTATCATATTACACACGCCTCGTTACTTAAATCACTTACCCAAACCAAACCACCAACGTAAAATGTTTATGTATAATCAAATGTCAAAATGTTTGTGTGAAAACCATGTCTAATGTCTATGTCTAATGTAAATCATGAATTGTGTATATCAATGTCAAAATGTAAGCATGTGATGAATAACAAATGTACTAAGTATGCAACAAAGGACATACATAGCATAAAATGTAATGTAAAACAATGTACTCAGTATACACACAATGGGCATACATAGCATAAAATGTAATGTAAAACAATGTACTAAGTACGCACACAATGGGCATACATAGCATAAAACACAATGAAATCATGTACCATAAATGTACTAATGAACATAGCAAGTATATGATGTGAAAACAGGAAAGCATGAAAGTAACAAGTAGGCACATGTGTTTCACCCCAAAATGTTTGGAAAACAGTAAAAGAGGGGTCTATGTACTCACTTGAGATTGCTTAGTAGTCCTTGAGTAACAACCAAACAATGCTAGAGATCATGGATATCAAACGACACCTAATATAGGTAACTACATTAATAAACCGGACCTATAACGGAAGATCGGATAGAATGAGGCTCGTAAACCAAATGAGTAGGGGAACTCATGTAATATGGTTTAATAAGGCCTACATACTACAATGAAACCTAACCTAAGTGCTTACGACCCATTACGACCCGTCTAGGTAGCTTATGCTACTTTAACGCGTCGTTCGCGTAAAACGCGTTCGCCTAACTAGTCCTATGACAAGTATTATATGCCTAACATGTTTAATTATGTTACATAATCAGTTAAGTGACGAAAGTTTAGGTTATATATGCTTAATTACCAATTACACATGAAAAGGGTATTTTGGTAATTTACCTAAGGCATATAAACTACCTATCATACAACTACTTAAGGAAGCGACCATAAGGTATAACCTCGGAAGGTTATTCCCTATATACTATGGTCACCTAATGTGTTTGGTCGAATCCTAATGATCGACCAAATGGGTCGGGTTCGAAAGTATAAGCGATTGTTTAGATCGCTTACCTTACGACCCTATATAAGCACTAAACTAAAAGTGACGAGCTAAGCATGTTAAAACATGCTTAACTAAGTTTAGAAAACAGGTTTGGTATCAAAACAAATGGTTTTGATACCTAAAAGTAGTTTGGTTACAAAATACGCAATAACACGCATTTTGGCCGAAACTACGACTCGTTACTGAGCCTAGATAACGTGGTAATCAGTAGGTATAGTCACTAGGGACTATAACCATCGTGATCACGCTCACGTTATGAAGTTCAAATGAACTTCGCATTGACCATAAACTGATCAATGCAGAAAGTCAACAAAGTTCGACTTTCGGACTAGAAAAGCGATAAAAGAACGAAGGAACACTTTCAAAGGGTCCCCGCAAGATTGATAATCCAAGTATTCTCAGGTATGAGGTGATGAAACACCCCAACTTAGAGAATTCTCAGATTTCAAGTGGGTTTTGCAATGGGGATGGATGGGTATTTGTAGTTTTCGGAGAGCCGTTAAGATCGTTTCTCGAATAACGTGATCGAATCCCATCCGTACAAGTGTTGGAATGTTATGGTGCATCATTTTGCCCCCACCACCAGTTATTGACAAGTGGCATTGGACTTTGGGGGGGTTTAAAGGCTGGAAACAGGCTGTTAAAAATGAGTTGCTGCATCTGGCCCCTGTTTGCGCACCGTAACACTCAGAGTGTTGAGGTGCGCAAGGACCTACTTTCACAGAATTACACTTTTGGTCCCTGTTAGTGTTTTGAGCTATTTCCGACATGTTTAAGGCCCGTTAACCTCATTTCAAAGCTATAAAATGAAGTTAAAGTATAGGGAACTTAAAATGTGTTAAAAAATATCTCGGGTGTCGGTTCGTTTGGCCGTACGATCACGATGTTCGCTTAATTACGACGGAATGCGCATAAGCGCGAAAAAACGATCCAAATGACGCGACGAATGGATTTTTCTTATGCCAAACACTAAAATAAAATATTTTAGTGCTTACATAAATTTTTGGATGTCCGGATGTATTCCGAACGTAAGTTAGGCGCGAAAATGCAAACTTGTGCACTTTTTGACGCTTTTAGTCCCTGAATGACCCAAAAGTTTATTTTAGCACACCGAACCCCTCAAAGCCTATTTCTAAGCTATGTGAAGGATATTTATGGTATTTTTAACTTATGTTCATGTTCCGAAATGTCTGTTACAGTTCAAATTGGCATATTTTCGGAGTTTGTCAAATTTAGTCCCTGTAAGCGAATTAACTTGATTTTGCCATACCAAAGCCTTCAAAACTTATTTCTAAGTTATGTAAAGGTTATTTAAGGTATGTTAAGCCTATGCCACTATTCCGGAGTGTTTTTTGCATTAAACTGGTTATATTTACGCATCAGTGCGCGTATAACCTTCCAGAAAGCGATTTAGAGCTTGAAATCGAACAAGAATTGATATGTGCAAAAGATACACATATTTATACAGATCGCAAGTATGAAATATAATATTTCATTGGTCTTGGTATTTTTTTGATGGTCACAGTGACCCAGGTGTCACACTTGCCAAGAAAATGAAGGATCAGGGGTTGACTTTCAGCAGTGGACAGTATTTAGGAGACAGATGTTTGAACAAAACAGTGGTTAGGGGTACGGTAATGATAAGAATTTGAAAGGCTAGTATGTCAGCAACTGTTGGTGCATCAGTGGATAAGCTTTTGACAAATATTTTAAGCATCAGTTGTTCTGATGAAAGGAATGATTTTATCTTGTGAAATCACAATATCATTTCTAACATCTGTTGATGTTGATTCTGAAATGTCTACAAGATTACTATCCTTAACAAAATACATTTTAGATGCAAATTGTCAAGTTCAACATGTCAGCAGCTTTTATGAGAATTTTCATTCATGGTTTTGCCACATGTCAATTGCACATTTTGAAGCTTTTATAGATTCCTGACAGTGGTTTAGTATCCCAGATGATTAAAACCCTTTTACTAAGGATACTCATTTTGTGTCATAATATTTTAATTAGAACATGAGTCCCCAAGTATTTTAGGGTCTGTTGGCAATCAATCTTTTAATCAGTGTTAAAACAAACTTGAGTTTGACATGACCTTGACACTTGTACCATTTCCTTTTGATCTGTTTTTAAGGATAATAACACCAACAAAAATAAAGGTTTTATATCCTGACAAACTTTTACTATAAAAAACAAGTAAAAGTACAAAATATATCATTCTAAGGAAAAATAAAGAATAATATATCCTGTTTTATTTGAGAAAAACCTTTTCAAGAAAAAATAATTAAAGGTTATTCTGAAAACAACATCAAGAAGGATCTGGTATATTTTCCAATTAAAACTCATAGTCACATCATTCTCAAGTTTTAGGAATATGGTCAATGATTTGAAATACATTGTAATAACCACTGTTTGGTACCATTTCCTTGTCAATTGATTGCAAAAATGAGGAGACATGTACACATAGGTTTTGAGAGTCCTGACACAGACTTTACCATGTGATGATGTTGAAAAACTTGTTTAGTCCTCTTTCAAGTTTAACCACTGGTGTGAATGCACACAGTTGCTTGATGACCATTGTCCACCCTATTTTTGTACTCTTAAGTGTTTTATATTTATACTCTTTTTCTTCAAAAGTTTTGAGATAAACACACTTTTGAGTTTTTGTAATTTTCTTCTTCCCTTTTTACCCTTCCCATTCATAAGTACTGAAATACTCACTGGGAGGTATTTATTGAAGGAATACTTATTCCAGAATCATTTTGCAGCAATGTTTTGAGAGATTTGGTCATTTTTGCACATGCTTATGCCAAATTTCACATTACTCATGATCTGGACATTTTGACATCTGATTTTCTTAATGTATTCTTAACACAATTGATTTTGGTCCTTTTGAAGGATTCTCAATCTGTTCTTCAATACATAAGATCTATCTAAAGTTTTAATTTCCCTCATTTTTTGTAAACAAAAACACTAATGTTTTTATGAACATAGGTTTTTGTTGACCTGAGGTTCATACTTTAGCATTAAACATGATGAAACCATCCCAACTTTCATAGCAACAGTTGAAATCCATTTTGAAAAGAATTGATCATACCATAGTTACCAGACATGTTTTTAGATCTGAGAACTATGTGTGACTTGTGCATGACATCACTTGTTGTGTGAAATTTGTGTATCTTATGACATCTTGGTTGTTTTACAGAGTTTTTGAATAGCAGCTTTGAACGTGATAACTCGTTACTCTGTTTTTCAACTAAATGCAATCAACCTTAGTATCAATGAATTTTGAGCTGAACTGTTATGTCAAATTGACTGTTAGATCGAATTTGACTGTCCAGGCTCTGATACCAATTGTTAGGATCGGAGGCTCTCATGATTGTGTTTGTTTGTAATAAATGAACAATGAATAAACATGATTCAATGAGTTATGCAGCGGAAATGAACACAAACTTTGTAAACACAATCAAAGAGGAAAATAGTTTTGATAAACACATGCTTTTCATCAATCGAAAGGTTACAAAGCAAATCAAAAGATTACAAAGCAAGCTTACAAACTAAACTCCCCCTCAGCCTGATACTCCATGGTTTATTACACACAAGATGAAAGGATTGGACTAGAGGAGAAGAACTCGCTCAGTCAATCAATCAAATGTAACAGTACAGAGTACTGTTCCATTTATAGGCAAACCAAACCACTGAAACATCTCAGCTGACGTCACCATGAAAGTGACATCTAAGAGCCTAACAAACTCTATCCACTGATCTTATAACTACTGACCATACAGACACTGATTACATTCTAAGCACTGATATATAACCACTGATTCTTCATTCCACTGATGTAATTAACCACTGATGTTGAGCATCAGTACTTTCTTCAAAGGGTGATCAGACCTTGAATGGGCAATGCTTTAACTCTTCAGCAGTTCTTGGATTCCGTCAGTAGATTGAGCTTCAGTCTTTAATCTTCATCAGTACTTTAGTAACAGCTGTCTTTTGGGCAGTGCTTTGAAGCTGTCAGTTGCCAAATAACCACTGTCAAGGGGAAAGCTTAATGCAAGCAGCTGCTTATTATGAATCCACTATTGTGATCCGGTTTTGGCTTTCATTATCTGTTCCTCTGGTAGGGTTCAATCCCAACAATTTCCTACCGGGTTGCTGAGTAAACTCACCTCCATTGAATATCTTCAAGGAAAACAAGCTGCGTTGCTCGGCTATAAACAAAAATATCAAAGATTTTCAGAAATGGTTTGAATTTTGGCAATTTCAACGTACATTGGTTGATTTGAACTTACTGTATATGTAGTATGGGTCGAATAGCTCTTCGTAGCCACGAATTATCCAATATCCACCAGCCATAACATGATTTGCAGATGGAATTAATTTTTGGTCCGCCTGCTTAACGGCTCTTAAAGTAAAAGAACGGAATTTGGGGATAACATGGGGTTGCCTACTACAATCTAAGGTAAGAAAGTGTTGGCAATTTTGTGAAAAAATAGCATTTTTCACAAACACAGGAAAATGATTTTTTTCTTATGTTGTACTAGAAATAAATATAAGAAACTGAGGTTTCCTTATATATTAATTTGTGGGTTTGTGTTCTAAGTTGGAAAAGCTTCGCAACGAACTAAACCACGTCCAAAACGAAGCTAAGATACCTTGTCCCACATAGGAGGAGAGATTAAACTTAAATGAGTATTTAAGTGGGAACTCTCCATCCTTAATGTTTCATGGAAGCACACACTAAGTGTACTCGCGAGCGGAGCATCCTAACTCGTACTCGCACACGGGCATGGCGTGGGCGATGAGGCGCATTGATGGTGCACTTTGCACTTCGCACGCTCGCATCGCCGCATTTGTATTTTTGACCACATGGGCGTGGTGGAGCACAAAAGCTGCAAGGGCCAGGTGGTTGGTGACGTGGCATGCAGGTACACGTGCGCGTGGTGGCGCATGACGTGGCAGTCAAGTGCGTCCGCGCGCGAGTGCACGTAGCAGGTAGGCGCGCGGTTGTGCGCATGGAGCATGGGCACTGATGTGACGTGCACGGTGCACCAAAGTGAGCCAATACGGCGCGACTGTGTGGCGTGCTGGTATAGGCTCACAAGTGACGTGGCGCATGCGCGCAGGCGTGCATGGGATTGAGCCAGTGTGGCGCCCACGCACATGAGCTACGCATGGAAGTGAGCCAAAATGGCGCACGCGCGCATGAGCGTGCAGACCTGCGCGCACATGAACTTATAGGGCGCGCGTGCACCAGTGTGTCTTGCGTGCGCGCGCAGAAACTTCCAGCAATTAATGACAGTGCAGTTACAGTTCAGCATTTGAAACTGACGAGTCAACGGTTTTGAATGAGAATTAAATTGCATTTAAGACGTTTAATGCACTTTAATTCTCTCCTTTAATTCATTTTGTCTGTTTCATTTCAGAGGCTGTATAAATACAACCTCATATTCACTGTAGAAGAGTACCGGCAACTACACAGCATATGCAAACAATCATCCTTACACTTTTGATCTTTTTCTTGCTCATTTCAAGGTAGACTTGGGGTTCCTGTGCCAGCTCCGGCAATACACACTGCTTCGGCTGTTGTACCCTAGGAAACAAAACGAGTGCTTTTGGGAGACTCAGAATTTGTTTTAATGGAAGCGTGTTGAACACGTGCCTCAGCCATCGGATTTTCTGCTTCTTCTTCATTTCTTGTATTTTGTTTATTTCATTTGTAATTGTACAAGTTTTTCCAGCTTTCTTATTTCTGTATTGTAATTATTAATAAAAACTATTTTTATTTTATTTCATTACGCGAACGATTACTACAATATTAAAACAAATTTTAAAACACCGTTCATGTATTCAAAACCATTATGTTTTGTGATTCAAACCAGTTTTGTTTCACCCAGTTCGTGTTTTAAAAACAATTTTTTTTTGTTTTCAGCTTCAAAGGAGCGACTTTGGTTGAAAACAGTTCTGGTTACATTCAGATTCTGTCCTAAAATTGCTAAAAACTTTCTGCCTTGGTCTTCAAAGTTGGACTTAGAAGCCAACCAATAAGTTTTAATAATTATAAATTTTCTGTTTTTTGGTCTTCAAAGTTGGACTTAGAAGTCAAAACAGTAAAATTGTGGTAAAATAAAATTAACTGGTTACTTCTGTTTTAGTTGTGTAAAACATAATTTTTGGACTAAACTTGGTAATTTTATTTTTCAAAATGTTGAAAGAAAACGTCAACGTTAACAACAACACGAATGTTGTGACGGGAACCCCCTTGAACGCCACCACTATTAGAGCGTTCACAGTGGCCAATCACGTTGAACGACCCGAGAAGTTCTCGGGTCTACACTTCAAGAGGTGGCAGCAGAAAATATTCTTCTACCTGATCACCATGAACCTTGCGAGGGTCTTAACTGAAACCGCTCCCCAACATGCGGAAGGGGAGACCGACGCACAAATACAGTGCGCGGTAGATGACTGGAAGCATTCGGATTTCATATGTCGAGGCTATGTGTTAAACGGCCTATCAGATGCATTGTATAATGTGTACTACTACATTGTCAAGACTTCCAAAGATTTATGGGATGCCTTGGACAAGAAGTACAAAACGGAGGATGCTAGCACAAAGAAATTTGTGGTAGCCTGTTTCTTGGAATTCAAAATGGTTGATTCTAAAACCATTATGAATCAAGTCCAAAAATTTCAAATTATACTACATGACATCCTCGCGGAAGGCATGACACTTAGCGAGATATTCCAAGTGGCAGCGATGATTGAAAAGTTACCTCCTAGTTGGGTGGATTTTAAGAATTATCTTAAACACAAACGAAAGGAGATGACTATAGAGGATCTTATTGTTCGTCTTCAGATTGAAGAGGACAATATGTAACAACCCGACTTTTCGGATTGTTATACGTTTGCTTTTGCTTCGATTTGCAACCATCTTGTACACTGAGATTCAATATAAACAATGGGTTTTGTTAGTCTAAATACATTTTCATCATACCACACTGCTGCACGTTTAAACGCTTTATAGTCACAAACGCTTAACGCTAACGCAACATGAATCATAGGGTACTATGATACTCTATTTTCCGAGTGTGTTTCTTTGTTCGGTAACCACTCTCGCCTTCGCATTCGCTTATCATACTAACACTCTAAATCGCAAACGCTGTTGATAGTAGTAGTAATGTTATAATGTGTGTTCTTATATGTTTACTTGTGTGTGCTTTATATGTTATGGATTATACACGTAACTTGATTGTCGCATCAAAACGCAAACGCAACACAATACACGCTATCTCGCTAAAATACCTAACATACTAGTACCAACTAACGCAACAAAACACATTAAACAAGCATTCGATACACGAAAATGAAGAGTTTGATGCACAAAATAGGCCCTTCGAACGAAGCCACGCCGCCTCGTACGAAGGCAGCAGGTTCGAACCAGGTGCCTTGTGCGATCATACTTCCTCTATAAATACCCAGCCCCACCTCATTCATTCTCACTTGCTGATTTTCATACCGAACTTCTGCCGAATTGTTTTCCGACCATTTTCAAGTAAGATTTACCAGTTTTATTCTATTACACAACGATTTCCACTTCGATTTTCCACAAGAATCACCTTGATTTCATCAAAACTCTTCTACTTTTCACCAAATTTCATCTTTTCACTAAAACTCTATCTTTTCGCCTTAACTTCTCTGTTTTCGTAAAAATCTTCATCTTTTTCATCAAATCTTCTTCTTTTACAATAGATTTACACTTAACCGAGTGTATTGGGACTAGCTACGGCTTCCTAAGTTAGAATTTTTTTGGTTTCACACTCACCAAGTGTTAGATCTAAGTAAAAACCTTTTAAAACTTTCTTAAACTTGATTTTCACCCTAAACGGACCTAAATCGGCATGTATTTCGTTCACTGAATTATGGAACGAGGTAACATCGAAACCAGCTTGAGTAGGACTCGAAAACACATTCGATTCAGGAGAAAACACAGCACCGATTGCCAAAAACAACCACGTTTGTGAGCTGGACTGTTCTATGCGAAGCCAGCTTCGTACAAAGGCCCTGCCTTCGTACGAAGGCACTGGTTTTACACATCACAGCCCGATTCCCACCTGTAACACAATCAAAGACCTCTCTGACTCTAAGTTTAATCAATAGCTTAAGGTTGGAGGGATGAACACTTGATTTTCTGAAGACAGACGCGAAGACACTCGATTTTGGACAGCAGAAGTTGCACAAGTATGAAGACCTACCTTCGTACCAAGGCACAGCTTCGTACAAAGCTTCTGTTTCCCACCAACACTATGATTTTTTGACCGTTTCAGCACTTTGGAGGATTTACGCATCTGTTCCCGTACGCAGGCTGATCCGGCGCTCCCTTCAATCCACTTCAGATCGTGTTTATTAGTTAGACATGCACTGCGAGTATACTCGAACCCTTTTTTCGCTTAATGCACTTTTGGGTGTTACATACGTTCTCTATCAAAAACACAAACACACCACACTGAACACTTTCATAAACGTTAACCCATCCCGCATGCTATACGTGATTAGTTGAATGCTTGTCACTATGCTTATACAGTGATTATTTGCCAGACCGCCTCTAGCAACGATGGTACTATAGTTTGGACTCAGCACCTGTTTGTCAGGAGTTGCTAGGGATCACATACTTTACTTCACGTGTTCGTTTAGGTGAACATGTGTCGCGCATACTCTACTCGCAATCATGTGGTTAGGATGTATTATTGTTGGTAGTTTACATGATTCGCCCATTACGTGTTACATGCTGGTTATGCGAAAACGCTTTTTATACTATATCTATTCAAACTTGTGTACGCACCTCTACTTTATGTATTGACTTTATTTTAACGTATGTGACAGGTCGATGGTCTATTTGCTGCAATGGATTAGGAAGTCTAGAAACCCGCTAAAATCTCAGTTGTCGGACTTGTTTTGTTTAGGAGATATGAACTCCGTATAATTGTTTGTTGAAATATTTGTTTATTGGTATGGGACAATGAACCTTTTTAAATATTGTCATTTAATAGTTGTTATGGATTCTCTTGAGCAATCTGGTTCGCCGAGAGCCGTGCCCTTATGTTTCCGCTATCCGTTGGGGTGTGACACAATAGAATTGCTCAAAAAGGCAGCCTTGCGCAAACTTCAGCTAGCCCAAATATGGTTGAGCATGGCCAATCCTCTAAGGGCAACAAGGGTAAGGGGAAAAATGACAAAGAGAAAGCAAAGGCTAGCAAGCTTGGGCCGAGGAAAGGGGTTGTGAAAAAGAAACCTCAAGCGTTCCAAGAGACTTGTTACAACTGTGACGAGCCGGGGCATTGGGCTAACCAATGTGAGAAACCAAAGCGTGAGCGCGCACACATGGTGGATGAAGAAGGAATGCCTTTGGTGGCAATGATTTCCGACAAAACCGCAATGATGGATGAGGTCAATACTGTGACCAATACTCTAAAAGGATGGTGGGTTGATACGGGCGCGACCCGTCATGTGTGCCCAGAAAAAAGCCTCTTTACCACCTTCAAGGAGCTTGTGGGAGATGAGAAGCAGTACATGGGAAATGCAGCCACCGCGGATATCAAGGGTGAAGGAACAGTGATTTTGAAGTGGACTTCGGGGAAGGAGCTCACTCTAAGCAACGTGTTGGACGTCCCAGACTTGCGCAAAAGCCTAGTCTTGGGATGGTTGCTTAAAAAGTTTGGGTTTCGTTTAGTATTTGAGAGTGCTCAATTTGTGCTTACTAAATGAGGAATGTATATTGGTAAGGGCTATGCCCAAAATGGTATGTTCAAATTGAATGTAATGGCTGTAAAAAAGAACATGAATAAAATTGCTACTACTTCTACTTATATGCTTGAGTTTTCTGATGCTAATAAATGGCATTGTAGATTACGTCACGTAAATTTTAATTCAATATGCCGTTAATCAATTTAAAATGTATACCAACATTCCATATTGATTCACATTCTAAATGCCAAACATGTGTAGAATCCAAACTTATAAGATCAACATTGAAATCGGTTGAACGAATAACCGAACCCCTTGATTTAATTCACACCGATATTTGTGATTTAAAAGCGGTACCTACAAGAGGTGGAAATAAGTACTTTATCACGTTTATTGATGATAGTACTAAATATTTCTATGTATATTTACTAAAAAGTAAAGATGAAGCAAAAAGTAAATTTATCTTGTATAAAAATGAAGTTGAGAATCAACTTCAAAAGAAGACAAAAGCTTTGCGTAGCGATTGAGGAGGCGAATATGTTGCACCTTTTGCTGAGTTATGCGCAAAAAGTGGCATTGTACATGAGTGTACACCTCCTTATTCTCCACAATCAAATGGCATGGCGGAACGAAAGAACCGTACATTGAAAGAAATGATAAACGCCATGTTGATCAGTTCTTGGGTGAGCCAAGATATGTGGGGGAAGCCATTCTCTCAACCAATTATCTTTTGAACAAGATACCGCTAAAAAAGAGGGACGAAACTCCATATGAGTTATGGAAAAGAAGGAAGCATTCATACAAATACTTGACAGTGTGGGGGTGCCTAGCAAAGGTGATTGTACCACCTCCTAAGGCTCTTAGGATAGGACCCAAAACTGTTGATTGCATATTCATTGGGTATGCGCATCAAAGTAGTGAACATCACTTTCTTTTACATGAGTCCAAGAATCCAGATGTACATGAAAACACTATTATGGAGGTGAATCCTAACGTTGTGTCATACTTTGAAAATGTGTTTCCTTTGAGAGGACAAACACATGCAACGTCAAAAACACCCAATTTAGAAGTAGGTGAAAGCTCATCTACACAAGTTGATGTGATAGTTCATGATAAGACACATGAACGACCTGAGGTTGACGAGGGTGATCGTAGGCGAAGCCAAAGGCCAGGGGTTGAAATATCCTTCGGTCCAGACTTCATTAGCTATATGGTTGAGGGCGAGCCCAATACATATTGCGAAGCGGTTTCCTCTTTAGAAGGACCTCAATGGAAAGAAGCAATAAAGAACGAAATTGATTCTATATTGCAAAATCATACTTAAGAGTCAGTAGATCTTCCACCTGGTTGCAAACAACTTGGATATCGTTGGATATTCAAAAGGAAGATGAAAACTGATGGAAGTATTGATAAATACAAGGCTAGGTTGGTGATTAAAGGATTTAGACAAAAAGAAGGTCTAGATTACTTTGATACCTACTCGCCTGTGACACGCATAACCTCCATAAGATTAGTTCTGGGTATAGCGGCTTTAAGAAATTTGGAAGTTCACCAAATGGATATTAAAACCACATTTCTAAATGGTGATTTAGAAGAAGAAATTTACATGGAGCAAGCTGAAGGTTTCTCCGCCCCAGGTCAAGAGGGTAAAGTATGTAAACTAGTCAAGTCTTTGTATGGCTTAAAGCAAACTCCAAAACAATGGCACCAAAAATTTGATTATGTCATGATTTACAAGGGTTTCAAAATAAATGAGTGCGAAAAATGTGTAGTAAGGACCTGCAAAAATATCCCACAAAACTCCGTAAGTGGAAACCCGGACCCCTAAAACCCTAATCCTTGTGAAAAATCAAGAAATTCAATTTTATGGATCGCTCGCGGGCCGCGTAAGAGTTAACCGAAGCTTACGCGGGGTGCGACAGCTCAAGGGTAACCGGATAAGGATGAGGGACACGCGTCGTTACACGTGTCAACCTAGACTCCCTCGCAGGCCGCGTAGAAGAAGCTTATGTGCTTCGCGGCCCGCGACGCGCCCCATTTTCAGCCCTATAAATAAGGAGTTCGAGTTTCATTTCAAATCGTTCAATTCTTTTCTTTCTCTTGTTCTCTTGTTCTATCATTCTAATGTCAAAACTTCTAAATCCCGAAACTCTGCCCGTATTAGGGTAATAACTGTAATCACTGGTACGATACTTTATCCGATCAATTAAAACCGATCCAATGGATGTTTAAGTGTTGCCAATATCTGGCTATACTTTGTCATTCGTTGTGAGGGTTTCGATCTCGTGATTATCGTTAAAGTTGAATTAAGTTAATACACTAATACGAGTTCCATTGTATCTAGAAATTAGAATTCATAACTAGGAAGCTGTTAAACTAGAATACTTAGCGATTAAGTAAACATAGTAGTTAAAATAACTTAACAGTTAAGTAAACTTAGTAGTTAAGAAACCTTAATAATTAAGAAAACTTAATGGTTAAGTAAACTTAGTAATTAAGTAAACTTAATAGCTAAGGAAACTTAACAGGAAAGGAAACTTAGCAGTTAAGCAAGCTAAGTAAGTTAATTAATCAGCTAATTATGTTATTTAATTAATCGGCTAAGTAAATTACTTAATTAAACCGTCAAGGAAAATTAATCAGTTAAGTAAGATTAATTAATCAGTTAAGTAAGATTAGTTAATCAGTTAAGTAAGATTAATCAAGTTAAGTATGATTAATTAATCAGTTAAGCAAGATTAATTAAGCTAAGCAAGATTAATTAAGCTAAGTAAAGATTAGTTAAGCACCTAAATAGATATACATGAAAATAAATATATATGAGATAGATATATATGAGGAAGGTGCAAGGAAGGTGTAAGGAGATATATATGTAGGTAGGAAGCTTCCTAGAAAATGTATAGGTAACTTCCTAGAAAAGCTATATGAAATTTCCTAGAAAATACAAAGGAAACTTCCTAGAAATTTCATATTTCCTACCTATAAATAGGAAGCTTAGGATTCATTTTTCTTTGCTCGTTCCTTCTATTCTTCTCTCTATACGTTGGTGTTCTAACCAATAATCACTGATGCGATATTCTGTCCGATCGATTCAGGAACCAACTAACGAATGCCAAAGTGCTGTCTAAATAAGACTATACTTTGTGAATTTCGTTCTGAAACGAATGCCAAAGTGTTGTCTAAATAAGACTATACTTTGTGAATTTCGTTAAGGTTCTGATCTCGTGACCATCGTTAGGTTTGATTGGGTTTAACACTAATACGTATTCCACTTTGTAAAACTAAATGTTTAACTACCAGAAAACTCTGCACCCTACACTTACAATCAAACAAGATAACTAATCATCAGAAGATTCAGAACTATAAAGTAGATGCTTAGTTATCAGAAGGCATTGAATCAGGAGGCTTGCTTAATCAAAGACTATATGCTAACAAGGTGAGTCATTCTCTTTTATCAACAAATGTTTTACTATACCTAAATTGTTTTCAAAAAAGTTATAATTACAGGGATTAAGTCTTGGTTATCTTGAATCACTGGCAAGTGGGGTATTGTGCACATTACTAATCTCTCACGGTTAGGTTCACCAACCTAACAGTGATAATCATCACTACTTGGGTGAAAGGACCCAATAGTGGTATGACCATCGTCACCAGGGTGTAACACGGCGCCAGATAAAAATAAGATAGTAGCCATTGTAATCGCTCTTATGCTGTAATTTATAACAAAGTGTCGTTTTGTACAAAAATGAATGAACTCACCAGTATTTCCTGCTGACCAAACCTTTTTAAAACGCGTTTCAGGTAATGACAGTAGATTGGAATAAGAGTGATGATACGGCACCGAAAGGCTTAAAGAAGTGGCTTATTTTATCAATTGAATTAAATTAAGAAAACATGGTTTCACATATTCGGGTTTATCCCTTATTAAAGCTACCTTTGTAAAACATGGGTTTTATCCCATCTATTTAATAAATAAAATCCGGTGTTTCTAAACTCTGATATTTTTCCTAACTCACGGTCCTGATGAACATTTCCGCTGCAATGTTTTTTTAAAATAATCACCGGTACCACTTGACTGCTCGCGGCTCCCGTCTTGGGTATGGTCGAGGGTCGTGACAGAAGGTGGTATCAGAGCTAAGCCACTGGTTTAAGCAATTAGGTGTTGTAAGAATACCTAAGCTTAAACGAAAGAGTTAGAAAATTGTTATTAACTGGTAGCAACAAGGATAGTATTTGGACTTGAACTTAAGAAAGATGCCTTAGTATAAGCTTCGAGATAAGCTAATTACTTGCGTAGATAAAATGTGATGGGTGTTAGTATGCCGTGAGGATGAGGACTAGAACGTTGCAAGTATGGTGAATAAGCGATAACACTTGGCCACTGTTATTTCTTGTTTATTGGTACTACTGGGTTCTATAATATGACCCATCATGTGAATACTAATTACCTTGTTCTTTGATAAAAGCTCTAATAAAAGATTCATTTTTAATCATGAATTGAGAAGATTCTATTTATGGGAAATACAAATTACCTCTCCGGCGAGAACCGGGTAAGATGAGGTTACCTCTCCGGTGAGAACCGGGTATGATGGGGTATATAATATGTCAAACAAGTGACAGAATTCCCTAAATAGTATCATGACCTGATAGCTGGCTTGTTTTTCGAAATATGAATCTTTTAAATACATTAACCTTATGCAAGGTTTGTATATTACAATATGTGAAATATATGATTATATAGATATGTATATCTATAAGGAAATCCAAAAAACCATAAGGATTGATAATCTAAAATACATCACGAGCCTGTGTGTCAATAATAATTCTAGAATTTTTATCAGGAATCTCTCGTATACATCTATAATTCCGACATCGAAAACTATTCCATTTGATCACCCGTTTCGTAACTTGTGCGACAAGATGAACGATGTGAACCCTTAAAGTTGGGACGCCATCGAAAGTATAAGAATTCCCTCTGCGTTACTTTAGATTATTAACACATTAGGAAATTTATGCTAGGTACAAAACGTCTAAAAAAACTTAACTTACACTAACAAGAGTAATTCTACTTTCTTTAAGAACTCTTGCAAAGATAAGAGTAACCACGACTAGGTGCACTTACAAAGACTCTCTTCACCTATAATCCTAGTAAGATTTCCAGTAATAAAGAAGCTGTTACGAAATACATGGGCTGCAAAGGATTAAAGTTGTCCAAACCATTAGTATATGTGTTAAGGAGAATGAAGTAATGTATGCTTCTAAATTTAGACATTTAGATAGTAAAACCCGATCTTCGAAACACAGGATCAAGACATATGCCATGAAATGGAAAGAATGAAAAGAACTGACAGAAAGGAAATCCTGTCTGCTTCATAAAAAGGAATAACATGGAAACGATGATTCCAGAGGTGATTGCTGACTTAGGTTTAGATTTGCAAGCCAACCGGAGAAGTGACCACAAGGAGACAAGACAGACCAGCCGACAAAGTTCGTCTCTGTGATGAAAGCTGTGAGTTATGCACGGAAATAAGACATAGCGTATATGGTCTCGGAGTTCATCAACGCTAGAGGCATGGAACTGAAAGAAATTCCGACCGACGTTTTCCCAGAGGATCTACTTGGACTATCACTCAATCGTGAGGAGAAACTCAAAATTCATCTGAGACTAGGAACAACACCGATTACAAGTTAAGACTAATGTTATAGTTGATGCTTTAAGCCATAAGTTTCATAAGAAGTCGAACCAAGTACGTGCTCTTAGATTAAAATTGCGGATAGATTTAATAAAACAATTGAAGAGTGCCCAAGAAACAGTAATCAAGGATGATGCTGAAGGATTTTAAAGGAATAATGAAGGAACTAGAAAAAAAAATGAACTAATGGAATTTGGAGATTCCATAAGAAAAGAATTTGGGTACTAATCAAGGAAACCTATGAGAAAGAATTCTCAAAGGAGCTCATAGAACTAATTAATTGTTGCATCATGTAAGTGATATGAGGTATCAAGAGTTTTATAAGAATTACTGAAAGATAAAAAGTTATTTTTAATCTGTTAGCAAGTTAAAGCTGAGCGTTAGAAACCTTTAGGTTGACTTCAATGATTAGAAGTGTCAGTATGGAAAGGGGGATTGATAACAAATGGATATTGTTACCAAATTACCCAACATAAGAAAATGTAACGACAAAATCAGGGAGATTGTGGATCGATTAACCAAGTCTGCTCAATCCTTACCAATGAAGGAAACCTTTAGCATAAAACGCTTAGTTAAGTTGTGTAGGGATCCAATGGTCTCATTACATAGAATCCCGTTATCTATTGTATTAAATCAAGATAGTCATTTCACTTCTCATTTTTGGGAAAAATTTTAACCCGACCTATTTTGCGCAGTATAAAGGAACACTACAAACATAGAAAGACATGCTAAGTGCATGTGCGATAAATAGAACTATCATTTATCACTCATAAGATTCTCCAATAATTGATCTACAAGTATTAGTGTTAACCGTTTAAAACACTTTATGGATGATAGTATCATCCAGTTTGTTAGACATACATATGAGAAAAGCAACTATCAGGCCATGAGATCGGCAAACCATTGAAATCAGAGAAAGGATATCACTGAAAGTCTCTCTGTATTTGGAAAGGAAAGTTAAGTCCGAGGAATGTCAAACCATTAAAGTAACTAAGCAAAGTGGACCAGTAGCTTATCAGCTAAAACGGCAAGTATACATGATACATTTCATGAAATACTTAGAAATCTTTAGTTATACCTTCTCAAAATATAGAAGTAAATGCAAAGACCGTATCAGTCAATCATGAGAATTCCAAAAACATGCAAGATTAGTTCTGGTCAGGGTGAAGTAGGACTTAAAGCGTGGACAAAAATATACTTGGGTATCGAAAATAAGAAGGAAGTATCCTTACTTGTTCTAGTAAATCTCGAGGACGAGATTTTAATTAAGGTGGGGAGGATGTAAGGACCTGCAAAAATATCCCACAACACTCCGTAAGTGGAAACCCGGACCCCTAAAACCCTAATCCTTGTGAAAAATCAAGAAATTCAATTTTATGGATCGCTCGCGGGCTGCGTAAGAGTTAACTGAAGCTTACGCGGGGTACGACAGCTCAAGGGTAACCTGATAAGGATGAGGGACACGCGTCGTTACACGTGTCAACCTAGACTCCCTCGCGGGCCGCGACGCGCCCCATTTTCAGCCCTATAAATAAGGAGTTCGAGTTTCATTTCAAATCGTTCAATTCTTTTCTTTCTCTTGTTCTCTTGTTCTGTCATTCTAATGTCAAAACTTCTAAATCCCGAAACTCTGCCCGTATTAGGGTAATAACTGTAATTACTGGTACGATACTTTATCCGATCAATTAAAACCGATCCAATGGATGTTTAAGTGCTGCCAATATCTGGCTATACTTTGTCATTCGTTGTGAGGGTTTCGATCTCGTGATTATCGTTAAAGTTGAACTAAGTTAATACACTAATACGAGTTCCATTGTATCTAGAAATTAGAATTCGTAACTAGGAAGCTGTTAAACTAGAATACTTAGCGATTAAGTAAACATAGTAGTTAAAATAACTTAACAGTTAAGTAAACTTAGTAGTTAAGAAACCTTAATAATTAAGAAAACTTAATGGTTAAGTAAACTTAGTAATTAAGTAAACTTAATAGCTAAGGAAACTTAACAGGAAAGGAAACTTAGCAGTTAAGCAAGCTAACTAAGTTAATTAATTAGCTAATTACGTTATTTAATTAATCGGCTAAGTAAATTACTTAATTAAACCGTCAAGGAAAATTAATCAGTTAAGTAAGATTAATTAATCAGTTAAGTAAGATTAGTTAATCAGTTAAGTATGATTAATTAATCAGTTAAGCAAGATTAATTAAGCTAAGCAAGATTAATTAAGTTAAGCAAGATTAATTAAGCTAAGCAAGATTAATTAGGCTAAGCAAGATTAATTAAGCTAAGTAAAGATTAGTTAAGCACCTAAATAGATATACATGAAAATAAATATATATGAGATAGATATATATGAGGAAGGTGCAAGGAAGGTGTAAGGAGATATATATGTAGGTAGGAAGCTTCCTAGAAAATGTATAGGTAACTTCCTAGAAAAGCTATATGAAATTTCCTAGAAAATACAAAGGAAACTTCCTATATTTTCATATTTCCTACCTATAAATAGGAAGCTTAGGATTCATTTTTCTTTGCTCATTCCTTCTATTCTTCTCTCTATACGTTGGTGTTCTAACCAATAATCACCGATGCGATATTCTGTCCGATCGATTCAGGAACCAACTAACGAATGCCAAAGTGCTGTCTAAATAAGACTATACTTTGTGAATTTCGTTCTGAAACGAATGCCAAAGTGCTGTCTAAATAATACTATACTTTGTGAATTTCGTTAAGGTTCTGATCTCGTGACCATCGTTAGGTTTGATTGGGTTTAACACTAATACGTATTCCACTCTGTTAAACTAAATGTTTAACTACCAGAAAACTCTGCACCCTACACTTACAATCAAACAAGATAACTAATCATCAGAAGATTCGGAACTATAAAGTAGATGCTTAGTTATCAGAAGGCATAGAATCAGGAGGCTTGTTTAATCAAAGACTATATGCTAACAAGGTGAGTCATTCTCTTTTATCAACAAATGTTTTACTATACCTAAATTGTTTTTAAAAAAAGTTATAATTACAGGGATTAAGTCTTGGTTATCTTGAATCACTGGCAAGTGGGGTATTGTGCACATTACTAATCTCTCACGGTTAGGTTCACCAACCTAACAGTGATAATCATCACTACTTGGGTGAAAGGGCCCAATAGTGGTACGACCATCGTCACCAGGGTGTGACACGGCGCCAGATAAAAATAAGATAGTAGCCATTGTAATCGCTCTTATGCTGTAATTTATAACAAAGTGTCGTTTTGTACAAAAATGAATAACTCACCAGTATTTCCTGCTGATCAAACCTTTTTAAAACGCGTTTCAGGTAATGACAGTAGATTGGAATAAGAGTGATGATACGGCACCGAAAGGCTTAAAGAAGTGGCTTATTTTATCAATTGAATTAAATTAAGAAAACATGGTTTCACATATTCGGGTTTATCCCTTATTAAAGCTACCTTTGTAAAACATGGGTTTTTTCCCATCTATTTAATAAATAAAATCCGGTGTTTCTAAACTCTGATATTTTTCCTAACTCACGGTCCTGATGAACATTTCCGCTGCAATGTTTTTTAAAATAATCACCGGTACCACTTGACTGCTCGCGGCTCCCGTCTTGGGTATGGTCGGGGGTCGTGACAGAAGGTGGTATCAGAGCTAAGCCACTGATTCAGCCACAGAAGTGTTCTGCTGACACCAAAATTCGAATTGTTAGGAAATAAATTACGGGAATATGTGTATAATTGTATTTTCTTGTCATGTGTTATTTGACTATTTGTTAGTTTACAGTATGAGCGACCAAGGACCATCTGATGCGTACCGTCAGTTGTCTGGTTCGCCTAGAAGCGAAGGTGCCTCTTCTCAGCCTGCCCTCTCAGGGTACTCTGCTGATACGGAAGAAGGAATATTCGTGTTTAAGGCTCAGTCTGAAGAGCCCTTCCCTCAGAAAAAGAGAGGATGGTTCAGTCGAGGGGCACATGAGCGTAGGAAGCGTATGAAAAAGTTACAAGACCAAAGAACACTAGCAGCAGCTAAAAGAGAAACCGATGCCTATGCCCAGGAAATGATTAATAGGGGTATAGCCAACATCCACATCCTGGCAACCACTACAGCTGACCCTAACCTGGAACAAATGATAGCACCCCAACCACAACCACCAATTTCTGACCAACCGATGGAGATAGAAAACCCTGAAAATCAAGTAGAAATGCATGATTTCAACCCGGAGGAGATACCTAGGGTACCAGCACCTAACCCCTTAAACCCAAATTATGACCCGTGGTGGGATGACAATAGGGACTACGTGCAACGTTACCCGATACACGAAGACATACCCATGCCAAACCTAGGAGCCTACTCAAGGTTAGATCCTCTAGATCCATATTACCACAACGATGTATTCATTAGGGAGATTCTAGAAAATCCTTACCTATATCAGGCCCCTATACCTCCGTACTAGGATCCCGCACCCCAAATTCCAAACCCGGTCCTAGAACCTGCACCCCCAATGAGTGCAGACAATGTACAAGAACTTAGGACATTTGGTGAGGAAATTTTAGAGAGTAGTGAAAGAATGAGACAGGTGGGAGAGCGACTCGTCTGGAAGTACGACGAGTGCAATATGGATTTCTGGATGAATCCATATCCATGAATGTGATGGTGGAGACGGTAGTAATAATAATGATAATAATAATAATAATAATAATAATAATAATAATAATAATAATAAAGTAATATAATATGTGTGTATGTGTATGAAAAAAAAATTTACGGATGCCTATTACTAGTAGTGTAACTTTAAATTTCAGTTGGTATTGTAATTTTAATTTCAGCACTGGTATGTAATAGATGCATATTATATAAAAATAGAGTAAGTCGCAATGATCGACGCTTTTGACCAAAATGCGTGTCATGTGATTTGACTATATTAAATATTATTTTGTGATATTAATACACGGTAACTGTTTAAAATTCAGATGGCCGATGAAGGAAATCAAGAAATCTGAATAACGATAACCAGAGTAACATTAACTTGGTTAATGAGAATCCGAGCATCAATAACAATGGAAACCAAGTGGATAATAGTGCTATCCAACACATAGTGGCACAAGGAATTATTGATGCAATGCCATATATTCTCCAAACTGTTAAGGAAGCAGATAATAAAAGTAAACATAGCAGTAAGCGACCAATTGAACCTGAACACAGCATGAACAATGGACCCGTACTTTAAGTGCCCATTCCCAAAAGAAGAAGAACCATGCCTTATGGTTGTTCTTACAAAGAATTCTGGTCCTGCAAACCAATAGAATTCTCGGGCAATGAAGAACCCATTGCAGCTCTACGCTGGATAGAAAAGACTGAGGCTGTTTTAAAAATAAGCAAGTGTGCTGAAGAAGACAAGATAATGTTTGCTTCTAATCTGTTTAAAAACTCAGCCTTAGAATGGTGGAACAATATTCTCCAGTCTAGAGGAAGTGATAGGATTTATAATATGGAATGGGAGGAATTTAAGAATATGGTAGAAAGGAAATTCTTCCCTCCCAATGAAAAGGAACAGATAGCAAATAAGTTTCTGAATCTTAGAATGACCGGGGTAGATAGTAAGGGTTATACTACCACATTCTTTGAATATGCTTGAATAGTACCAACCCTTGCATCACCTGAACTGGTATTAATCTCTCGTTACGTTTGGGGATTAATTGGAGAGATTAGACGTGTAGTCAAGGCAACTAGACCCCAAACTATAGAAGAAGCTGTAGAAGTAGCAAATACCTTGACAGATGAGTTAATCCGTACTAGAGAAGAAGAACAGAGGAGAAACCTAGCTCAAAGGATTACCCAAGAATTCCGTTCTGGGAATTCCAACCGTAGGAATATAGGTTCTACCTCTGCACCATAATGCAAGACCTGCAAGAAAAAGCATTCGGGAAAATGCTCCACTCACTGCAATTTCTGCAAGGCACCAGGACACAAGGAAGAAGATTGAAGGAGAAAATCCAGTAATGAACTATGCTTCAACTGTGGAGAAAAAGGTCACATCAAGCCGAACTGTCCGAAACTAGCTCCAGCCGCGAACAACAAGAACACTAAAAATGCTAGAGCATTTGTTCTGACTGCAGATGAAGCCAAAATGATTCCGGACGTAATAGCCGGTACATTTTTAGTTAATGATGTTTTTGCTAAAGTATTATTTGACTCTAGTGCAAACCAAAGTTTTATTAATACTTCATTTTGCAAACTTCTTAATCAACCATTAACTAAACTCTCACAAGAATATCTAGTCGAGACAGCGAATGGAGAAACGGTTAGGATTTCTGAAATCTTGCAAGGAGCAAGAATAGAATTTTTAAACCAAAAGTATATTGCAAATCTTTACCCAATGAATCTGGCAGGATTTGATATCGTATTAGGAATGGATTGGTTAATAGCCAATAAAGCTAATATTTTATGTGATCAAAAGTCAATTCAAGTAAATTCACCAAAGGGTGAAAAGATCACAATTAAAGGAGATAAACCCTGTAGATCCACAAAATTCATCTCTGTGATGAAAACTGCAAGCTATATAAGAAAAGGGTCTATAGTGTATTTGATTTCTATAATCACTAACACTAAAGGAAAAGAACTAAAAGACATTCCAGTAGTGTCTCAGTTTTTAGATGTATTCCCAGAAGAGTTGCCAGGACTACCACCAGACAGAGAAGTCGAATTCAGAATCCATCTGCTACCCGAAACATCACCAATTGCCAAAGCACCCTACCGTTTGGCACCCGCCGAAATGCAGAACTGAAGAAACACTTAGATGAATTATTAGAGAAGGGATTCATACAGCCAAGCTCATCGCCTTGGGGAGCACCGATTTTATTCGTTAAAAAGAAGGACGGATCAATGCGTATGTGCATTGACTACCGTGAATTAAACAAGGTCACGATTAAGAATCAGTACCCATTACCAAGGATTGATGATCTGTTCGATCAACTTCAAGGAGCTCGATTTTTCTCTAAAATCGATTTAAGGTCAGGATATCATCAATTAAAGGTACAGGAAGAGAACATTCCTAAAACCGCATTTAGAACAAGGTATGGGCATTATGAATTTACTGTCATGCCATTTGGTTTAACCAATGCCCTAGCTGCATTTATGGACATGATGAACCGAATATGTAAGCCATATTTAGATAAATTCATAATTGTCTTTATAGATGATATTCTAGTTTACTTTAAAAGTAAAGAGGAACATGCAAAGCATTTGCATGCACTTTTAAGTCTATTAAGAAAGGAAAAGCTTTATGCTAAATTTTCAAAGTGCGAGTTTTGGTTAGAGCAGGTACAGTTTCTTGGACATTTAGTTAATCATGAAGGAATTCATGTGGATCCAACAAAGATTGAGGCGATTACCAAATGGAAAACCCCTGAGTCACCAACCGAGGTTAGAAGTTTCTTAGGATTGGCCGGTTATTATAGAATATTTATTCGAGACAGCATTCCATGTGTAAACATAACAAACAAGCATTCATAAGCCACGTATAACATGCATTAACGGTTAGCGTTCAAATAGTATTGAGTAGTGTGATTGGGGTGATTTGAATAATTGTAACGTATGTAACACCCAAAAGTGTTTAAAGCAAAAAGGGATCGAGTATACTCACAGCGGTTGGATGGATTGAAGGGAGCGCTTAGCGAGTAAGATTAGCCTGAGTAGATTAGATCGTATATCGATAAGTGATGCGTAAAACGATACGAAGTATGAGTGAGTCGGATAGTAGTTCGATCGGATGGTAATCCGAGCGGACAACAATCCGTGCGGATAACAATCCGTTCGAATGGTCATCTGGTCGGATAGGTTACCCGGTCGGATGACTATTCGAGTGGATTGTTTCTTCCTACAAGAAGGATGTGTTTGTGTATGATGGTTTGACTTTTGAAATTTTCATTGTAGCATTTTGAAAACATAGAAGTATCTCTATCCTTCAAGTCGGTCGATCGGATGACTGGTCGTGCGGATTACAATCCGTTCGGATGGTCATCTGGTCGGACAGTGGTCCGGTCGGACGGCGACTTTGTGATGAGGTTACTTGTTAAAGGCAAGTTCATGACAGAAGTGTCATTCGATCGGATGGCAATCCGATCGGATGGCAACCTTGTCATTGAACATGTTGAAAATTTGTTTAAGTCTTTAAAGTCTTAGTATCTCATGATCCGAAGAGTAACCCAGTCAGATGGTCGTCCAATCGGATTGCAATTCGTTCGATACTCAAACTTCAGTTACAATTGTTTTGAATGGGGGGGACCCAAGTGTAATCCGTTCGGATGGCAATCCGTTCGGATGACCTATCCGATCGGACAACAATCCGTTCGGACAGTAATCCGTCCTGATTGTCCTGTTCGTCCTACACTTGGTTGTTTTTGGTTGTTTATCGTTTTATCTAGACGTTGTGAGGACGTGTTAACCAATGGAACTCCGTTTTGTCCCAAGTGACCAGACCGACCAGGAATCACCCTAGTTCGGCCGGTTACCGTCTCAGTACGGTTGTTCTTGTTTAATCCGAAATCGGTAGTCTCGTGTGTAGAATTCAGACCTTGGACTAGTACAACACTATGGATGAGTAGGAGACTAGAACCGGGTCCGATTCTATCGGTTTTGAGCGTAATGAGTGTAAAAGAGTTGAAAGAAAGTTGGAAAACATCTTTCAATCCTTTCTCACCACTCTTGTGTCGAGATCTTTACAAGATCTTCGTATGTTTGCGTGGAAATCGGTTAGATCTCGGTTGTTCTTGGTGGATTGAAGTCAAAGCATGAAGTTCTTGAAGAACACATGATGACGTCATCCTAGAACACCCGAAATCTAGTGATTTCACGGTTAAAAGTTAAGATTTGAAAGATAGAAAGGTGTAGGAGTGCGTGTAGATCAAGAACGTACAAGATTTAGGGCGAGATCTTACCTGGATTGAGAGAAATCGAAGAAAAGGTGAGGAGCACGACTGGTTCGGACAGAGAGTTTCCAGAAATGGAAAGAATGACAATGACAGGGGTATTTATAGGATTCCAAAAGAGGAAAGTGTTATCCGATCGGATGACACACCGCTCGGATGGCTTATCCGGTCGGATGGCGTTTGTTTTGTAGCGTAGTGGCTATCCGGTCGGATGGCTATCCGGCCGGATGGCACTTGGTTCGATGTTTGACGCGACGATTTTTTATGTTTCGATTTCGATTGGGAACGGCTCGTCATGATAGGGTTTCCTAGTCAAATTACTTTTAGTCCCAACTACTAATTATCATAATTCGATTTTTCGATTCGGATTCGAGTTCGATCATGTTTCGAGTTTCGATTGAGTTCGATTGATTTCCACCACATATATATATATATATATATATAACATGCACAAGTAACACATAAGGCACACACACACGTATAACAACCAAATTAAGTCGAGTTGCGGTTCGTATCACGTTTCGATGTCGAGTAGCATAGCTTGATTATCGATTAGTTATCTTTATCGCATTGTTACATCCTATCATTCACGGTCGTAAGTCGATTAGGTAGCGATTAGCACACATCGATTTTTGCAATTAACAACACTTACTCCACATAATACAATTAAAATAAGGAAATTACTATAAGTCAAATTCGTATAAACGGTCGTTGACTTTGACCTTGACTTTGACTTGTGAAAACACGGGGTGTTACAATATCGACACATGTTTTACATGGACCGAAAACTATATAAATAAATTTAAATTGGACAGTGGGACAAATCGATTTAAAATTAATTGTAAATGGAAACGTAACTGTTATCTTAAGTATAGCTTTAATGCAAAGAAACCTAAAACTAAAACACTAAACATAAAGAAAACTAAAAAACAAAAATAATAAAGTCCAGAAAAAAATCAAGAAAGAAACAAAAAAGTTAATAGGATAAAAACATTATCCACATAACTTGCTAATTGTAATTTGCGTTAAATCGTAGACATACTGAAAACATACATACAAATAAGCATGAAAACGAATTATATTTGACACATATTTCCGAAGAAAATTTACGTCGAATCATAAACTAACTTAAATTTATACCGACGCGTGCATAAAAATAAGCAAGTAAGAAAATAGTTAACGCGTGTTGTGGCGTGTCGAAACGTAAAGTGACTCGAATTTATAGCGTTTAATGAAAACATATTATATTTTACTCGACGTGTTTTCGAACAAAATTTACGTCGAAACATAGACCATTTGAACACGTACATAAAAATAAGCATGAAAACATATTATATTTTAACCGGCTCATTTATAGAAAAAAATTACATCAAAACGTAAACCAACAGAAAATGTACATAATAATAAGCATAAGGAATATATTATATTTGACCCAACTGATTAACGGGAAAAGTTTACGTCTAAATGTAAATCAATTTAAATTTATAGAAACACGTATATAAAAATAAACACGAAA
Organism: Helianthus tuberosus; assembly: GCA_030545235.1. Classification (NCBI taxonomy): domain Eukaryota; kingdom Viridiplantae; phylum Streptophyta; class Magnoliopsida; order Asterales; family Asteraceae; genus Helianthus; species Helianthus tuberosus. The sequence continues at coordinate 165,002,575 of CM060359.1, forward strand.
AGCTTGATTACAAAATTTTTAGAAAGTTAAGAGGTTAAAATTGTTAATACCGAAAGTTAAAGAGATAAAAGTTTAAAAAAAATAATAAAGACAAAAAAAAGTCAAAAAAAAGAGGCTGCTGTACAAGCCCTTTGAAATTGTTAGGATATAGAATAATATATTGTTGATAAAGGGTTGATCGTACAAATCATTGAAAGTAAAAGGAAAAGAAATTGTTTATAGTAACAAAAATATACTCTTAACTAATTTGAAAAACATAATTATTAATATTAATATTATTTTATATATAAATAAGCAAACTTTTTGTGCATAACCACTTATAACATGTGCTTTGAGAGTTTTTCAAAAAAAAAAAAAAAAAACTTGATTTTTTAATTTTAACCCAAAGGTCTTTACCTTTTGCAATTTTAACCCTACATAATTTGTTTTTTTTTACTTTAACCCAAACTTTTCATTACTTTTAACCCAAAGATTTTTACCTTTTGCAATTTTAACCCTACATAATTTGTTTTTTTTTAACTTTAACCCAAAACTTTTCATTATTTGAAATTTAACTTCACAACTTTTGTCACATATACTTTTCATCTTTGGCAAATTTTCGGTTTACGTATAGTTCTAAATTTTTCGAGTTAATCCGACGCAACGTACAAGTGTGGTTCAACTTTTTTATGTTTTGTTTCAAATTTTGCAAGTTAATACGACGCAACGTACATGTGTGATTCAACGTTTTTACCTCTATTTTTTCATGTTTGACATGTTCGTCGCAACACGCAGACCCTAGGTCGAGTCAGTGTTGGTGGTCGATAACGGTTGTGTGACATTAGTACTATTTGAAACCGTTTTACGCCCCGCCGCAACGCGGCGTGTGCTTTGGGGGTTTTCCAAAGAAAAAATCGTTATGAATATGGTTGTCGTAACCTTGGATTTGGGGGTTTCCAAAAAAATTTGATTTTTTTTTACTTTTCACCCAAAAGTATTTCATAAATTCTTTTTAACCCAAAACTTTTTATCTTTTGCAATCTATCCTTACAACTTTTTTTACTTTCAACTTTGGTCATTTACAGTTTTCATTTTCCGCAAATTTTTCGCTTTATGCTTGGTTCTAAATGTTGTGACTTAACACATCGCAACGTGCGTCTTTGGTTTAACTTTTTTATGTTTTGTTCTAAATTTTGCGAGTTAACATGACGCAACGTGCGTGTGTGGGTGAACGTTTTTACATCGTCTATTTTTCCCCGTTCGACAGGTTTAACATAACGTGCAGGTCCTAGATCGACTTAGTCATAACTAAAGAATCTCCGCCGCATTGCGACGGGTCTCAATTCTATTTAATATTAATTACCTATATATTAAAATTTGACAATGAATAGTAACATCATCAAGGGGATTAACAAATGGTATCGGGTACTGGTATCAGTACCAAATTTACCAAACCGGGTATATTTTCGGTACCAAATCGGTACCGACTTTTGACATTTTCGGTATCGGTTTGGCACCTGTATTCACTGGTTTTTGCCCTCAAATACCGGTACCGTACCCGTACTGGCCGGTACCGAACCGTACCATGCCAGGTATATTCGGTACCGGTTCCCACGTTTAGGGATTTTTGGTAACGGTATTTTTCGTACCGGTTGGTACCGAGCTCATCAAATCCTGTAACAACGTAGCATCGCAAGTAATTGCACCGTTTAGATTACTTTTCATACACAACCCAATGAATAGTAACATCATCAAGGGGATGAGCAAATGGTATCGGGTACTGGTACTTGTATCAAATTTACCAAACCGGGTATATTTTCAGTACCGAATAGTACCGACTTTTGACATTTTCGGTATTGGTTCGGCACCGGTATTCACCGGTTTTTACCCTCAAATACCATACCGTACGGTACCGAGCATTTTCGGTGCCGGTACCTAATTTCGATGATTTTCCGGATTGGTACTTTTGGTGTCGTTACCTGTACTGAGCTCATCCATATTTTAACGTGTTAGTACCATAATAACTAAACTGAAAACAACCGAATTTCCAACGTGTAGGACGTGGGGGTCCTCTTATTATATATTAGATTATTTAAAATCACTTTTTTAGGACGAAGTGACTATCGTTACCACGTCATTTTTATTTGTGTTTTGATATTCGGTATCTGCTTGTCGTTACCGATACGTGTTTCGCAGACATTAGATCCCCGTCGCAAAGCGCGTGCGGAAAATCAACTAGTTAATATTAATAGTTAAACTGAATGAATAGTGCCAACACCTGCCACCTATTCATTCAGCCATAGATGAAGGGATGGATGGTTATGTGGTGTCATTTGATGTTTGTGTCACGTTACTTCTTACACATGTGTTAAAGGGGCTTGCTTCCCCAAATTGCCAAGATGCTAACCTCCTGATTGTTGAAATCAATCACCGATAGAGAGAGAGGGGGGGGGGGGATCTCGTAGACAGAGAGAGATCAGAGAAAAGATACGACGGAGAGACAAAGTAGTCTCCGGCGACAGAGACAGTGGTTAGACCATCGAAATTGATGAGAACCCAGTGCCGAGTTCTACGTCAGTGAGAAACCTGGAATTTCTAGGGTTCCGACGAGGTCCGGTGAGAACCAGGTATGCATGTATCCTTTTTAGTCAGATCGGGTCATGGTTGTGGTTTACAACGATGGCGGTGGTAAGGACGTGGCTGGTGGCACATGGTGGGTTGTAGCCTATTGGATGAATGATTAGGGTGGTACAAAAGAGGGGTACGTGTACAACCATTTATGTTTGTATCTTATTTCTCTGTCACCTAACCTAAACCACAATCCAGATCCCCAACTCGTTATCTTAAAATAACTACTTTTTGTATACTAAGTTTTTCATTTAACAACAGAATCCATATCTATATCTAGTGTGTGTGTGTGTGTGTATGTGTATATATATATATATATATATTAGTGAGGTTTAGTGAGGAACACTAAAAAGGTAGGAAAGCGAAGTACAGTGCATTTAACATGTTAAATATATCATAAAATTCAATTTAAAATGCTAAAAAAAAAAATTTTTCAAAAACAATTTCAAAGTTTTTTGCAAATAAAAATGTGTCGATGTCACACCCACGGCTTGAACAAACAGAAGTTTATACCCATTCATTTTGTAGGTAGCGTCAATCATCGGTACATGTGGGAATGCACGCCACCAATTGTACGAGTAACGATGAACAAAGAAAACCTCATCGGCCGCAATTGTGGAGGGATTTTGCCGGGTGAAGTAAACGAACTTGTTTTCATACAACATCTCTCCAGTATATGCGTTAGAGTTCAACCTCCATACATTCTGTGTATAATTTTTTTTATCGCACTATGTAGGTCTCGTAGAACACACGCGCTCTGTCGGTTTTGTTGTCTTAAGGTTAAATGTATGTTTGATGTCTCTATATTTTGAAAATAAAGCTTCTCCACCAAAGATTCTTCGTCTGGGCTCAGCCTCCTGGCAAACGCGTGACCCTCAAGATGTTCAGCAGGTTTATGTATATGTTCATTTTTCTTCCCCACTAAACTCCAAGCACCACTCTTTGCATCTAGTTTCCCTATCAGTTTAAAAGGACAACCAACCTTTTTGCTACCAGAGTTGAACTGTGGTTTTACTATTGTGTTCGCCACGACATGTGCATCGTAACCATATCTTCATTGTCTTTGTTGACGAACCTTCACATATTGGTATCGTTTGTGGGTCACAATGACTTAACCCCTCGCAAGTCCCCTTTTGTAAACACAATCCTTCAACTCTTTAAGAGACCTGAATTCCTGAAACAATGGTGCTTTAGAATTATATATATTGATTGAATAAAATATTACATAACAAACAAACCTTCTTTCTCTAAAATACATATTTATAGCCCTAGTTTCCCTCTCTAAAATGTGACAATGAAACCCTAACAATAGATAAAGTCACCTAATACATGCTACTAAAATCTATTTATAGCCCCTAATACAATTATACAAAATCAACTCTCTCTCTCTCTCTCTCTCTCTCTATATATATATATATATATATATGGGTAAAATCAAATAAAAAATTTATTTTGCCTAAATAGGATAAGAAGAAATCTTAACCATTCATTTTTCAAATCAATGGTTAAGATGAAAGTCTAGGAGAAAGGAGAAGTGTAAGAGTATCTTGGGAAAATCCTATTTATGGACTTTCTCTCTCCACATGCAAGGCACATGCATATTTCACCCCCATTTTTTAAACGTTTATAACTTTTTTATACGACTTTATTTTTTCATAAAAATTTCACCGTAAAATCGAGCGTCTCTTTATCTTTAATTTGAGTACCATATTGCTATATAAAATATGAAGACTAAAAAAACTCACTAAAATGTGTTGTATTTCTATGTTATATAACAATTTTTTGTGCTGGATTTTTTTACTATATTTTTGTGCTGAATTTTTTTGTTTTAAATTTTTTTTTTCTGAATTTTTTGTGTTGGATTTTTTTGTACTACATTTTTTTGCTGAACTTTTTCGTACTATATTTTTTGTACTATATTTTTTTTGTGCTATATTTTGTTGTACTACATTTTTTGTGCTATATTTTTTTGTACTAGATTTTTTGTGTTAGATTTTTTTGTACTAGATTTTTTTGTTGTATTTAAAAAAAACAAAAGGGGTGCCACATGTCATTTTCACTCCTATTTATAAGGACCAAAATGCCCTTCATTCCTACTTATTAGGAGTGCCACATGTCATCATCACAATCCTTCTTAGACTACTTAGGCAAAATCCACTTTTTAGTGGATCCTTCCCCTATATATATGTATATGTATATATATATATATATGTATAGGGTCAGGATTTAGAAAAAACGCTCAAAAGTGTGAGAACGGTGAGAACGCTTATGGGTGGTCCGATAAAAAAAATCTATGGACTAGATGACGCGGTGGCGTTTTCGTAAATAACATCACTTTTATTACTTTGGCTCGCTTTATTAAGGGTAAAAAAGTCTTTTGACTTCACCACACAAAACGCCATCTCATGAAAATAAAACGCCAAACATATAGCACACACCATTCTAAATAAAACGCCATTAGAAATAAAACGCCAAACTTAATTATAATAAAATCGCGCCTAAAAAATCCTATATATACAACATCTCAGACATTCAATTAAAAACACACAAAAAAAACCCCAAACGCCATATTTAATATATACCATTCGTCTTAGAAATGCCAAAAAACCCAAACATCAAATATATTCTAAACCAAAACGTTTATTTGAAATTCAGTTTGGTTGTCTGGAAGGTTTCACTCAATGTAATGGACAAAAATCCTTAAGTGAGGATATTGTTCATTTCATTGAGTAAAATCTTTTTGACTTTATCATCAACTTCCTTCCAATTTATAACGCCAAAACATACAACAACATTATTGAGGTTTGTTGTCAATAAAGTTTAGCTGTATGGGGTGGAAAACATTGTCAGTTATCTTTCTTAACCGAGGATTAACAATGTTGTCCATCTCATACAGCAAAACATTATTGATTTTAGCATGATCAAAATTTGAGGTTTAAGATGCTTTTATTTAGTGGCGTTCTTTTTATCGCTAAAACGCCAAAATTAAAAAATCAAGCATCGTTTCATTTGAAATTCAAGATTGTTGGCTGAAGGGTGTAAACTCAATAACATTTTGCTGCATGAGATGGACAAATCTTCAAGAAAAAGATGATGCTGTCAGACTTTGTGCTTCCAAACGGCGACAAAAAAAACTACTTGAAAAACAAAAAAAAACAAAATGGATCATACGAAAGTCGAACCAGCCAGTTAACATGATTCAAAAAACAAGAAAGAGACAAATGCTTGTTAAAACGCTATCATGCCGTAAAACGCCACAAAAGCTCCTAAACTATAATAAAATTACTTTGGAAAAGTATTATAAAAAACCCAAAACTTAAAAAAAAATAAAAACCAAACTTTAAAATGTAACTAGAAACAGTAACTACAAAACAGTAAAAATGAAGAGACAAAAAAATTATTATATTAGAATCTAAAACGCCAAACTTGAAAGACGGGACGTGTTACAGACTTCAGATGATAAAAGCTTATCAAAAACAATAATTACAAACAGTAACTGAAACGGCACCGCCTAACCTACGCCGCCAAAAGAAATCCTATAAAATAATAACTCTCAACAACTTACATTTAATCAAACAAAAAAAACAAACGCCAAATACTACTAAATACCACTCACTGTAAAACGCCAAAAAATAAAAAAAATCAAAGATGGCTAATATGCTTTCTTCGATATTCAGTATTGTTATTCGTGAAGTTTCACTGAATGGATTGTTAGTTGAGCGGAGTAACTCAGTAAGATTTTGCTGCATGAGATGGACAAATCTTCAAGAAAAAGATACTGATGACAATCAAATGTCATTTTGTGTTCTTTGTTCTTGAATAAGACTTGGATGAGGAGAAGAGTTCAATGACACTGAAGAGTGGGATGATTATAAAGATCAAGATCAAGATGAAAAAAAAGCGAAAAACCCACCCACACGTCATATATCTATGTCCCCAAACATCCAGAAAAAACCACTTCAACAGACGAGCATGCAAAATAATCAAACCGATGGGTTTGTTAAGTTTTACATAAAACGCCATATATTTGGTGATAGTTCTTGTACTATTAAAAAAGAGAGGGACTGATGACAGTGAAGATTGTGAAGAGAGATCCAATTAGGATTTTTAATTTATTTTCTTCGCTTCTATTTTTTTCATTCTGGTTGTAATATAGTTGCATAATTGTAAAACGCCAAGATACCACAAACGCCAAAATGTATATAAAAAATATTAGAACAATGAACAATCTTGTTTAAAACGCCTTGAAAAAACGTCATTCAGATAGATTTCCCTGACCCCCTGGGTTCCAATGGCATACGATTTGAATAAACGTCATAAACACCAAAATGTTAATACAATGAAAACCATTAAACACCATTAATTATTGAATTTGGTTAACGCCAAGAATCTTAAACCCCAAAAAATAAAACAATATTGTGAAAAGCGGAACTGGAAAAGCAGAAGATAAAAGGACAAAAAAGCCCCTCCGCCCTTCTCTATGCCGCTTGACACGTGTTGGGCCAGGATGCGTTCTCACCGTTCTCACACTTTTGAGCGTTTTCTCCTGATCCTGTTTCTATATATATATATATATATATAGGGAATTTTAGGACTGGTTGTAATCCACCTTAAGTTAATTTTCTACTCTACTTCTCAAATAAGAAATAGTAGAGTAGAAAATTTAAATGTTGATAATAATTTAGTTTCAGGTATTTACCAACAGGTGAGTGAGGATGATACTGTCTCACAAATGAGTTATAATTTATGATGAATAAGGAGAAACTTGATTTTAGTCCCGGATCTGTCATAAGACAGAAAATATGTGAAAAATATAGACATCCTATTTGGCAACCATTTAAAGATTGGTTTTTAGAGTCATACTCTAGGGAAAAAAGATTTGAAATAGGAAAAGAATTTTATAAAGATTTGAATGATGTCCAAGAAATTATAGAATTTCCTGTTTGGTTTATAAATAAATATTCTTTGAAATATATTTCAGTTATTGAAAAAAAATATAAACTTATTACAGGAGACATAATAAGATCGGTTTTCCCTCCTCAAAATGATTTTGAGATGACAAAAGAAAATGATATAATTCATTTTGCTGCTTTTAAAAAAGCTTTAAGTAGTGGATTAATGTCGGTTACCATTTCTCATGTTAATCATATTATACAACAAAATAATTATACAAATTTATGTCTTAAACATTTGAATGATAATATGCAAGAAATAAATAATAAAATTGAAAAGGTTTTGGAAAATCAAAATAAGGAAATTGGAGAATCTAGTAATACTAAATTGTCTGAGTCAGAGTCTGTCATATTAGCTAAAGCTACGATTCAGCCTCCTCCAGAGATAAATAATTATAAAATAAAACCTGAAGAAGAGCTTAGGTCTATGGATGACTTAATGGAAATTATAAAGGATAAGTTTTCAAAAGTCCAACTTAATGTTTTGAGTGATACAGAAAACATGGATAATGAAACATATGAAGCTTATGTTACTGATTCTATAAATAAATTTGGAACAGGGAAAAGGCATAAGAGTTATGATAATTATAATAATAAATATACTGATAGACCTAGGCAAAGATTATATTATTATCCTAGGCCTACCCCTCAAGATGTTCTTCATGAGGAACAAGAATTAGAAATAAATGATTCTTATAGTGTAAATCCATTTATGAATGGAATTTAGATGGTTATACTGATAGACAAATTTATACTATGACTCATAGAATGTTGATGTATGCCACCATAGCCAAAAATAATGGTAATACTGATGAAACAGTCTGTAAAATGATAACTGCAGGCTTTACAGGTCAGTTAAAAGGATGGTGGGATAATAATATAAGTGAAAAACAAGATCAGATTTATAAACATACTAGGCTAGAAGTTGATAAACAAGTTTCTGATTCTGTTTACACTTTAATTTTAACTATTATAGAACATTTTACAGGAAGATGGTCTGATAATTCTGAAATCATTAGAACTTTGTTAAATGGTCTTAAATGTCATACTTTAACCTCTTTTAGATGGTATAAGGATGTATTTTTAAGCAGAGTTTATGAGCTCCCTGAGAATAATAGTTCTCATTGGAAGTCCAAATTCATTGATGGTCTTCCGTCCTTATTTGCTGAAAGAGTTAGGAAAGTCCTGAGGGGAAATAATATTCAAATCCCGTATGATAGTTATACTTATGGCAGACTAATAGGAGTCTGTGTGCAAAAAGGTTTAGCTTTATGTAATGAGTTGAAACTAAATCAACAAATTAAAAAGCAAAGTCTAACTAAAAAGAGACAGTTAGGAGAATTTTGTGAACAATTTGGTATGGATTGTACCAAGGATAAGAATTTTGGAAATAAAAAATATTATAAAAAGTATAAAAAAGCTAAAAGGGAAAAATATTTTCAGAAACGAAGGGAAAAAAGAGAAAGGAGAAAAACCCAAAGAAAAGAAAAATGGGTTCCTACTTGCTATATTTGTAAGAAAAGGGGTCATAAGGCTAATGAATGTAGCCAAAGAAAAATTTTTAAAAATAAGGTTAATAATCTAGATATAGAAGAAAATATTAAAAATGAATTATATAAGATTTTTGATACTAATACTGAAGAATCCTCAGATTAAGTTCAGATGAAAATTCTTGTTCTGATAGTTGTGAAGAAAATTGTTGTAATAAAATTGTTTCTGATCATGAAATGTTATATAAAGTTATGTCTCAATTTCAGGATAATAATTTGAATGATAATGAAATTAATGTTCTAGATAGTAATATCTTAGAAAGTGTTCTGGATAAAATTAAAAATCCAGAAGAAAGATTAAAAGTTCTTCATATGTTATACAAAAATGAAGAATCCCAAGAAGTTAAGAAGGATACTAGAATAGAGGAACCTGAAGGTCCCTATTCCATGAAACATGTTCATAATATTTTAAATACTAGAAAAAATCCCTCTACTTCAGAAGATTTAAAAATGGAAATTACTAATTTAAAAGAGGTAGTAAGCTATTTAAAAAAGAAAAATTCTAATTTTGAAAATAGAATTATAAATCTTGAAGGGAAAATTATAAATGAAACTTTTTATAAATCCTATACTCATGAAATAGGAGAAACATCTAATAAACCCCCTTCTCCTATTGATAGTCCTACTAAAAATTATAATAGGGATTTTCCTCCTTTAATTATTAAAAATAAGGGAGAAGAAGAGTATATTAATAAAATTGAAAAATTTATTTCTCAAAAATGGCTAGTCAAAGTGACTTTATTAATAAAAAAATACTTTTAAAAAAGAATTTTATTGCTCTTATAGATTCCGGAGCAGATTTAAACTGTTTAAGGGAAGGATTAATTCCTACAAAGTATTTTGAAAAAACTACTCATATTCTTAGAGCAGCTAATAAGCAAGATATGGAAGTAGAATATAAAATCCCAAATGCAAAGATTTGTAATAATGGAGAATGTATTCCTTTATCTTTTATAGAGACTGATTCTTCAGTGGTTTTAACCACATGTTTATTTATTAAATTATCAAAACTTCCCATTTGGTATATAACCCTTGGATTTATATGAGGAATAGTCCACTTATTAAGTAAATCTAGATCTTGAGGTATATCATATTCCTCATTAGTACTATTTTTAATAGTACTCTTTTTTCAAAACAATTTTAACATGATTAAAATTAAAGTATTGAAACAAGACATACAATAACTTCCTTTGATTCCATGGCTCTGATACCATAACGAGGAGGATCGTATATGGTAAAGTTTTACAAAACATTAAACCGTCAAAATTAGGTGATAAAATTTTACAAAATTCAAACCGTCAAATTAACTTAAGGTGGATTACAACCAGTCCTAAAATTCCCTATCAATCATAAAAACGGGATACACGGACCAAGGTTCCCTTAGGCCATAAGACCATTAATTGTCAGTTTAAAATTCCAACCCTGCCAGTTTATGTTTTAACCATTTAGAAAAACCTTTTTATAATAAAAGCACCATGTTATCAAAGGATGTCACTGAGCCATGCTTTAATACTTTAAGGGCTTTAGCCCATCATGATTTATAATAGAGGAAATAAAATGTTTACCTAAGAACACCAAGAGGATCTTCCAGTCGGATGATTTTATTCAAACTTCAAAATTTTTACAAGTGGTATTTTACAAGTACAGAATATTTAGAGAGAGAAAGAAGGCTAAAGAGAAGCGTGCCTCCTTCTGCCTAAATTACATCCATATATAGAATGGAAAAGGTAAACAGACAAAAAGCAAACAAACAAAGTCGTCCAAAAAAAAGAACGGACGATAATTCAAAAAGAAAAAGCAAAAGCAAAAGCAAATGCTTTTTAAAAAGCAAAAGATAAAGGGGCTCTATTATTGCCCGGGGCTCTATTATTGCCTAAAGTGCCGTGTATCATGGCCAACTTTTTCCATTTTTTCAAGGATGCCCATTATGAGTGGGGCCCTGGTGTCAACTCAATTATTTGTCTTTTTTCTTTTCTTCCTCGGATTCTTTCTTTGGGGTGAGTTCTTCTACCACCGTTTGAAGGTATGCTTCAAGATCATCATCCAGACGTATTTCTGGAATTTCTTCTATTGGTTGAGATTCTCCTGCTAAACATGAGTATCGATTTTCATCTTCTTGACTAGTAGATGAAATGGACATTGCCTTGGAGGAGCTTTCTGCAATAGATTCAAAAACCTTCTTTAACTCCTTCTTCATTTCTTCCTTGTATAATTCCATCATTTCAGCCTTTGATGTTATTGAGGCTGCTTGCTTTTCTTGAATCCTTCTTGTCATTTGTTCAAAAGGACTCGGAAGCTGTCTTTGTTGTCTTTTATTAATTTGAGTTCTATAATACTCAGTTATATTAGTGATTAAATTTATAGTATCTTTGCCTTCCAATTCTTTTGTAGAGTTATTAACTCTAATAATTTTGGACCAGAACTTTGTATAACTAGTTCTTTTGAGACAAGGAATATTATCTCTCAGGGTATAACCTGTTGTGGGTTTCCATTTCCAAATCCATGGTATAGAAAATTCTATAAAAAAGTACATCGAGGCTATTCCCTCAAACCAAGTTTTATTATACTCGGCTTCTATAAGGTCTGGAGAAACTGCTACCCATTCTTGGTAGAGACCTTTGAATGGTTCAGGAAGAATCTGGACCGAAGGACCATATAACACAAACCATCTTTGGAACCAACTTGGGATTCCATCTTTATAAATCTTGTCACTCACTTTTATAAACCATGAGTGTTTCTTGCTGGGATTTTGATAAAATAAACATTTTTCAAAACTTTGAATATAATCCCAGTAATTGTATTTATAAGTTTGGTTGTTATTATTTATAAGTTCTTTTTCATTTAAAGTGCTTAATCCCCATTTTTGAGGAGATAGAAGATGTTTTATAAAAATCTTACTAAAATTAAATGATCTCTTATTATCTGCTGGATAAAAATGTCTTATTTCAGCAGACTCAGAAACTTGAACAATACTTTCATAGTATTGCCTTGGTTTATAAGAGGCGGCATCATAAGATGCTGGTTCCAAATATTTTTGCATTAAAAACCAAGGATCATCAAAAAACTTATTATCTTCTTGGTTTAGAAGAATTATTTTCTTTTGTCTGTCGGATATAACCCATTCATCATCATCATCTTCTTGTGCTATATTAGCATAAGAGGGAGCTTTTGCAGCTTCTTGGGCTTTTATAATAGCCTGTTCTTCTTCTTGAGCCTTTATTATGGCCATGATCTTGTCATATGAAGGATCATTAGGACTTATTTGAATTCCTCTATTATTATTAGAGCTACTGGAAGCAATATCAGAGGCTATAAGCCTTCTACTTCCTTGCCGGACCAAGACTAAATCTTGGCCTCTTCCTCATCCCCTGCCTCTCCCTCTATTATTGGGAGAAGGATATTTTCCTCTATTGTGAGGAATCATACCTGAAAATATGAAATCAGGCAGATGAGATTATTTTCTCATTTTCTTCAAGAATCTTTATTTGATTCTTAAAATGATGTAATTTATTAAATTGTTCTCTAAGCCTATTAACCCTTTCAGCTGGATGAATACTATAATTATTCATCAAGTCATGAATTCTATATTGAGTCACCCTTATTAAAACATTATAATCATCAATTTCATTTTGGATATTATTAAAAACTATTTTCAAGGGTCCTTTGATCTTCGACATTAAAATACCTGCAAATTAAAAAGAAGATATATTCTTCAAATATTCTCTAGTTAAGAAATCTGGAAGACTATTTTCTTCACCTTTTTTATATTGTATTTCAAAATCAAAAGGAGCTAATTGAGATTGCCATCTAGCAAACATTTGTTTAGAAACATCATGTTTAAAATCTTTTTGAAACATGAACTTAGCTGCTTGACAATCAGTTTTTATTATAAATTTTTTATTATATAAATCATCTTGAAATTTTAAAACACATTTTAATATTGCTAAAATCTCTTTTGCAATAGTAGCATATTTCTTCTGGCTTTCAAGCCATTTTCCTGAATGAAACCTAACAAGATATTCTTGTTTTGTTTGAGGAGAAATTTGTTTTAATATTCCCCCATAACCTATCTCTGAGGCATCTGTTTCTATAATCTTAGGCCAATTAGGATTAGCAATAGTCATACAAGGAAGACCTAGAACTTTCTTCTTTATTTTTATAATAGCTTGAGTATGATTAACATCCCAAGGCTTAGGATTCTTTTTTAATCTATCATATAGAATAGAAGAATCCTTTGCTAAATCATGGTAGTAAGGAGCTATATAATTTAAACTTCCTAAAAACCTTTGAAGTTGGGTTTTATCTGTAATTTTATCAGGAAATTTAGAAGCAAATTCTATACTTCTATTAATAGGAACTATTTTTCCCTTTTCTATTATATGACCTAAAAATCTGATAGATGTTTGAAATAACATCATCTTGGGACTAGATATAACCAATCCATTTTTTATAATGATAGTTTTAAAAATATCTAAATGTTTAAAATGAGTTTCAATATCTTTTGAAAACACCAATATATCATCTATATAAACAATTTTAAAATTTGAAAAAGGAATAAATATATCATTCATAATTTTCTGAAATTCTGAAGGGGCATTCTTTAGACCAAAAGGCATAACATTCCATTCATATTGCCCAAAAGGAACATTAAAAGCAGTTTTATATCTGTCTTTTCTATCAATTTGAATTTGCCAATATCCAGATTTTAAGTCAAATTTTGAAAATATTAAAGCATCGTATAATCTATCTAGCAAATCCTTTTTATTAGGAATTGGATATCTGATCCATTTCAAAACTTTATTCAGAGGTTTATAGTTTATAACTAATCTAGGAACACCTCTTTCAATCTCAGAATGTTTATTAACATAAAAAGCAGTACATGACCAAGGAGACTTTGAAGGACATATTAATCCTTTTTGTTGTAAAGACTCTATCTCCTTTTTACATAACTCTAAATATTCAGAGTTCATCTGACAAGGTCTTGCCTTGGTAGGAATATTACTTTCTATAAAATCATCCTCATAAGGCAGAGAAACAATATGTTGTTTTCTATTCCAAAAAGCATTAGGATGATCATTGCATATTTCTATATTAAATTGATTTTTTAAATTCTCCATTTTTAATATTAACTTAGGATTCTTTAGTTTTTCCCCAATCGTATTAATACTAATTTCTTCTTTAAGAAAATTTATTTGACTGATTTTTGCTTGTATAAGAAATTCATTTAAAAAATTTTCAAAGGGTTGAGTTATAAACTCAAAATATAATTCTTTATTATTATAAAAAGCTTTAAATCATTTTTTATTAACTTCTTTTAAAGGAAATATCTTTGAAAGAAATGGAGTTCCTAATATAACTTCATTTGTTATATTTTTTACTAGGACAAAAGATAAAGGAATACATTCTCCATTATTACAAATCTTTGCATTTGGGATTTTATATTCTACTTCCATATCTTGCTTATTAGCTGCTCTAAGAATATGAGTAGTTTTTTCAAAATACTTTGTAGGAATTAATCCTTCCCTTATACAGTTTAAATATGCTCCGGAATCTATAAGAGCAATAAAATTCTTTTTAAAAGTATTTTTTATTAATAAAGTCACTTTGACTAGCCATTTTTGAGAAATAAACTTTTCAATTTTATTAATATACTCTTCTTCTCCCTTATTTTTAATAATTAAAGGAGGAAAATCCCTATTATAATTTTTAGTAGGACTATCAATAAGAGAAGGGGGTTTATTAGATGTTTCTCCTATTTCATGAGTATAGGATTTATAAAAAGTTTCATTTATAATTTTCCCTTCAAGATTTATAATTCTATTTTCAAAATTAGAATTTTTCTTTTTTAAATAGCTTACTTCCTCTTTTAAATTAGTAATTTCCATTTTTAAATCTTCTGAAGTAGAGGAATTTTTTCTAGTATTTAAAATATTATGAACATGTTTCATGGAATAGGGACCTTCAGGTTCCTCTATTCTAGTATCCTTCTTAACTTCTTGGGATTCTTCATTTTTGTATAACATATGAAGAACTTTTAATCTTTCTTCTGGATTTTTAATTTTATCCAGAACACTTTCTAAGATATTACTATCTAGATAGAACTCCATATAAAATCCCAAATGGAGTTCTAGATAGTAATATATGGTAATGTTCTAGATAGTAATATCTTAGAAAGTGTTCTGGATAAAATTAAAAATCCAGAAGAAAGATTAAAAGTTCTTCATATGTTATACAAAAATGAAGAATCCCAAGAAGTTAAGAAGGATACTAGAATAGAGGAACCTGAAGGTCCCTATTCCATGAAACATGTTCATAATATTTTAAATACTAGAAAAAATTCCTCTACTTCAGAAGATTTAAAAATGGAAATTACTAATTTAAAAGAGGAAGTAAGCTATTTAAAAAAGAAAAATTCTAATTTTGAAAATAGAATTATAAATCTTGAAGGGAAAATTATAAATGAAACTTTTTATAAATCCTATACTCATGAAATAGGAGAAACATCTAATAAACCCCCTTCTCTTATTGATAGTCCTACTAAAAATTATAATAGGGATTTTCCTCCTTTAATTATTAAAAATAAGGGAGAAGAAGAGTATATTAATAAAATTGAAAAGTTTATTTCTCAAAAATGGCTAGTCAAAGTGACTTTATTAATAAAAAATACTTTTAAAAAGAATTTTATTGCTCTTATAGATTCCGGAGCATATTTAAACTGTTTAAGGGAAGGATTAATTCCTACAAAGTATTTTGAAAAAACTACTCATATTCTTAGAGCAGCTAATAAGCAAGATATGGAAGTAGAATATAAAATCCCAAATGCAAAGATTTGTAATAATGGAGAATGTATTCCTTTATCTTTTGTCCTAGTAAAAAATATAACAAATGAAGTTATATTAGGAACTCCATTTCTTTCAAAGATATTTCCTTTAAAAGAAGTTAATAAAAAAGGATTTAAAGCTTTTTATAATAATAAAGAATTATATTTTGAGTTTATAACTCAACCCTTTGAAAATTTTTTAAATGAATTTCTTATACAAGCAAAAATCAGTCAAATAAATTTTCTTAAAGAAGAAATTAGTATTAATACGATTGGGGAAAAACTAAAGAATCCTAAGTTAATATTAAAAATGGAGAATTTAAAAAATCAATTTAATATAGAAATATGCAATGATCATCCTAATGCTTTTTGGAATAGAAAACAACATATTGTTTCTCTGCCTTATGAGGATGATTTTATAGAAAGTAATATTCCTACCAAGGCAAGACCTTGTCAGATGAACTCTGAATATTTAGAGTTATGTAAAAAGGAGATAGAGTCTTTACAACAAAAAGGATTAATATGTCCTTCAAAGTCTCCTTGGTCATGTACTGCTTTTTATGTTAATAAACATTCTGAGATTGAAAGAGGTGTTCCTAGATTAGTTATAAACTATAAACCTCTGAATAAAGTTTTGAAATGGATCAGATATCCAATTCCTAATAAAAAGGATTTGCTAGATAGATTATACGATGCTTTAATATTTTCAAAATTTGACTTAAAATCTGGATATTGGCAAATTCAAATTGATAGAAAAGACAGATATAAAACTGCTTTTAATGTTCCTTTTGGGCAATATGAATGGAATGTTATGCCTTTTGGTCTAAAGAATGCCCCTTCAGAATTTCAGAAAATTATGAATGATATATTTATTCCTTTTTCAAATTTTAAAATTGTTTATATAGATGATATATTGGTGTTTTCAAAAGATATTGAAACTCATTTTAAACATTTAGATATTTTTAAAACTATCATTATAAAAAATGGATTGGTTATATCTAGTCCCAAGATGATGTTATTTCAAACATCTATCAGATTTTTAGGTCATATAATAGAAAAGGGAAAAATAGTTCCTATTAATAGAAGTATAGAATTTGCTTCTAAATTTCCTGATAAAATTACAGATAAAACCCAACTTCAAAGGTTTTTAGGAAGTTTAAATTATATAGCTCCTTACTACCATGATTTAGCAAAGGATTCTTCTATTCTATATGATAGATTAAAAAAGAATCCTAAGCCTTGGGATGTTAATCATACTCAAGCTATTATAAAAATAAAGAAGAAAGTTCTAGGTCTTCCTTGTATGACTATTGCTAATCCTAATTGGCCTAAGATTATAGAAACAGATGCCTCAGAGATAGGTTATGGGGGAATATTAAAACAAATTTCTCCTCAAACAAAACAAGAATATCTTGTTAGGTTTCATTCAGGAAAATGGCTTGAAAGCCAGAAGAAATATGCTACTATTGCAAAAGAGATTTTAGCAATATTAAAATGTGTTTTAAAATTTCAAGATGATTTATATAATAAAAAATTTATAATAAAAACTGATTGTCAAGCAGCTAAGTTCATGTTTCAAAAAGATTTTAAACATGATGTTTCTAAACAAATGTTTGCTAGATGGCAATCTCAATTAGCTCCTTTTGATTTTGAAATACAATATAAAAAAGGTGAAGAAAATAGTCTTCCAGATTTCTTAACTAGAGAATATTTGAAGAATATATCTTCTTTTTAATTTGCAGGTATTTTAATGTCGAAGATCAAAGGACCCTTGAAAATAGTTTTTAATAATATCCAAAATGAAATTGATGATTATAATGTTTTAATAAGGGTGACTCAATATAGAATTCATGACTTGATGAATAATTATAGTATTCATCCAGCTGAAAGGGTTAATAGGCTTAGAGAACAATTTAATAAATTACATCATTTTAAGAATCAAATAAAGATTCTTGAAGAAAATGAGAAAATAATCTCATCTGCCTGATTTCATATTTTCAGGTATGATTCCTCACAATAGAGGAAAATATCCTTCTCCCAATAATAGAGGGAGAGGCAGGGGATGAGGAAGAGGCCAAGATTTAGTCTTGGTCCGGCAAGGAAGTAGAAGGCTTATAGCCTCTGATATTACTTCCAGTAGCTCTAATAATAATAGAGGAATTCAAATAAGTCCTAATGATCCTTCATATGACAAGATCATGGCCATAATAAAGGCTCAAGAAGAAGAACAGGCTATTATAAAAGCCCAAGAAGCTGCAAAAGCTCCCTCTTATGCTAATATAGCACAAGAAGATGATGATGATGAATGGGTTATATCCGACAGACAAAAGAAAATAATTCTTCTAAACCAAGAAGATAATAAGTTTTTTTGATGATCCTTGGTTTTTAATGCAAAAATATTTGGAACCAGCATCTTATGATGCCGCCTCTTATAAACCAAGGCAATACTATGAAAGTATTGTTCAAGTTTCTGAGTCTGCTGAAATAAGACATTTTTATCCAGCAGATAATAAGAGATCATTTAATTTTAGTAAGATTTTTATAAAACATCTTCTATCTCCTCAAAAATGGGGATTAAGCACTTTAAATGAAAAAGAACTTATAAATAATAACAACCAAACTTATAAATACAATTACTGGGATTATATTCAAAGTTTTGAAAAATGTTTATTTTATCAAAATCCCAGCAAGAAACACTCATGGTTTATAAAAGTGAGTGACAAGATTTATAAAGATGGAATCCCAAGTTGGTTCCAAAGATGGTTTGTGTTATATGGTCCTTCGGTCCAGATTCTTCCTGAACCATTCAAAGGTCTCTACCAAGAATGGGTAGCAGTTTCTCCAGACCTTATAGAAGCCGAGTATAATAAAACTTGGTTTGAGGGAATAGCCTCGATGTACTTTTTTATAGAATTTTCTATACCATGGATTTGGAAATGGAAACCCACAACAGGTTATACCCTGAGAGATAATATTCCTTGTCTCAAAAGAACTAGTTATACAAAGTTCTGGTCCAAAATTATTAGAGTTAATAACTCTACAAAAGAATTGGAAGGCAAAGATACTATAAATTTAATCACTAATATAACTGAGTATTATAGAACTCAAATTAATAAAAGACAACAAAGACAGCTTCCGAGTCCTTTTGAACAAATGACAAGAAGGATTCAAGAAAAGCAAGCAGCCTCAATAACATCAAAGGCTGAAATGATGGAATTATACAAGGAAGAAATGAAGAAGGAGTTAAAGAAGGTTTTTGAATCTATTGCAGAAAGCTCCTCCAAGGCAATGTCCATTTCATCTACTAGTCAAGAAGATGAAAATCGATACTCATGTTTAGCAGGAGAATCTCAACCAATAGAAGAAATTCCAGAAATACGTCTGGATGATGATCTTGAAGCATACCTTCAAACGGTGGTAGAAGAACTCACCCCAAAGAAAGAATCCGAGGAAGAAAAGAAAAAAGACAAATAATTGAGTTGACACCAGGGCCCCACTCATAATGGGCATCCTTGAAAAAATGGAAAAAGTTGGCCATGATACACGGCACTTTAGGCAATAATAGAGCCCCGGGCAATAATAGAGCCCCTTTATCTTTTGCTTTTTAAAAAGCATTTGCTTTTGCTTTTGCTTTTTCTTTTTGAATTATCGTCCGTTCTTTTTTTTGGACGACTTTGTTTGTTTGCTTTTTGTCTGTTTACCTTTTCCATTCTATATATGGATGTAATTTAGGCAGAAGGAGGCACGCTTCTCTTTAGCCTTCTTTCTCTCTCTAAATATTCTGTACTTGTAAAATACCACTTGTAAAAATTTTGAAGTTTGAATAAAATCATCCGACTGGAAGATCCTCTTGGTGTTCTTAGGTAAACATTTTATTTCCTCTATTATAAATCATGATGGGCTAAAGCCCTTAAAGTATTGAAGCATGGCTCAGTGACATCCTTTGATAACATGGTGCTTTTATTATAAAAAGGTTTTTCTAAATGGTTAAAACATAAACTGGCAGGGTTGGAATTTTAAACTGGCAATTAATGGTCTTATGGCCTAAGGGAACCTTGGTCCGTGTATCCCGTTTTTATGATTGATATGGAATTTTAGGACTGGTTGTAATCCACCTTAAGTTAATTTGACGGTTTGAATTTTGTAAAATTTTATCACCTAATTTTGACGGTTTAATGTTTTGTAAAACTTTACCATATACGATCCTCCATATATATATATATATATATATAGCCTCAGTTTCCTCTCTAGATTGTGACAATGAAACCATAACCCCTAGATAAAATTATCTAATACATGCTACTAAAATCTATTTTATAGCCCTTGATACAATTATGCAAAATCAACTTTCTCTCTAAAAAATATATATTTATAGCCCTAGTTTTCTCTCTAAAATGTAACCTAATACATGTTCTTAGCCAATCAACTACTTAATCTTAATTGATGTATTGCCACAAAAATTAATAACATTATATGTATCGAATAACATGTAAGTAATAACATTATATATATCGAATAACACGTAAGTAACAAGAATTCCATACCTTATCGGTTTCAAAAGAAACATTCGGGTTAGGTTCTTCATGGTCGTCAACACATTTCTCGAAGTCGTTAGCACCTTCCCCGAAGTGGTTATCATATTCCTCGAAGTCCTTCGCACCTTCTTCATACTCGTTTTTGTGTTGTTCTTCCACATGCGGATGGCAAGTCCTGTATTTGTACTGCTGATACCTTCCTCACCTCGTTCAACACCGGGTCCGAAAATGCTTTCGAAGACGTATGACTAGTTCGAATCTTCCCTAAAAGCATAACTAATATCCCAAGACGACATTGTATCAATACGAATGGTTTGAGCGGATTGTTTGGTTTGCGAAGTTTCGGTTGAATTAAATGCTCCCAATATGCTTGGCTTTGTAACATTATTCTTGACATATACAACGTGTATAGGGCCATGTCTGTCGTATAGGGTATAAAGTATCAGCAACCAGAATCCAATATGACGCATATAGCCCTATACGCATCATATATGGGCACTTTTAAGTCTTTTCCAGTTTGAACTTTCTACAAAGTCAGTAATATACCTTAAAAACCTCGTACTTTGTACATATACGACACATATAGGTCTCTACGCGTCGTATATGTAAGGTTTACTTTTTCTCATGCGTTCAATGCATTGAAACCCTATACAATATGTATAGCCCTATAAGTGTCGTATAGGAGAGGGGGAGATGGTGTCCACCTAAATTTGGAGATGTCCAAATATCATCAACCTAAAAATATTAAAAAAAAAAAACTTAATAACGGTACTTATCTTAACGGACGTGAATACAAAAACCTCGTATTTTGTATAAGTATTAAATTATCTTTTAATATTTTATTTAAATACGCAAATTAATGCATGTCCATTTTCATAGACTTCATGTCACCGTGTAATTATCCTATTATGGACGTACAATATTGACATTTTTAAAGTGATTAATAGTGTGTTTGGCATGTTTACTTTTTACATGAAACTAGTGTTTTTCAATGACGCGTGTTGCGCGAAAGGCATTGGTGTTTTCGACTGACATCATTCTTCAAACGATTCGAGATAAACGATGCGTAACCAGCCATATCCGACATCGTGGAGTGTATTAAAAAGGGAGCAATTGGACGATTGGATGCTGGGCTTGGTGTTTCTTGGAATGGCCACGGATTGTTCGGGTCAAAACCACGATTATGAGGATTCATTTTTCGTATTGTGGTTGGATGAGAATTTTTTTTTTAAATAAGATAGAGATGATTATAGAAGAGGTGGAGTAGTTGTGGTAAAAAATGAATAGAAGTGTGAGTATTTATAGTGAATAATTTTTCTTAAACACATAGCCGTTGGCCAACGGCTAGCCCAAACGGCTACTTGTCTTGGCCAATGAGATCCTGCCATGTCATCTTGATAGCCCCGTCCAGCGCCCGGGCTGAAACCCCCGCCCAAGGGGCCACGCCGAAACCCAAGCCCACCCGGGGTGGTGACTTGGGCGTTTGTACCCAACCCACGCCACAACCCCCGCCCCCAGGCTGAAACCTCCGCCCAAGGGGCCACGCCGAAACCCAAGCACACCCGGGGTGGTGACTTGGGCGTTTGTACCCAACCCACACCACAACCCCGCCCCATACCCCATATTCTAATATACCCTAAATTCGCTATTCATTTAGTTTGATTTTTATCATATATGAATAGTATTGAACCGTTTTAAGGAAAATCAATCAAATCTTTTACCAATCTTTACTTTTTGAAAATGCAGGCCATTGAGATAAATCCACTCTTTAAGTCTAAATTAACCACGTAAGCTATAACCAATAAATTCTACTAAGTGTCGGGAGCAAAATGTTATTTATCCGTCGCAAGTGCGTAGCAAGTTGCTACGTAGTTCTGACGCAATACCTAGAGCTAGTATTTGTGTCGCTATTTGACTAAAAAATATGGAGCTTTTTCCATAGGAAATGCGTTGTAAGTGTGTCAGAATTTGCGACACATTTTTTGCGTTGAAAATTTACATAGTAAAATGACCACTTTTTTAGTAGTTATATAGATGAAAACATGAACTTTTATAATGTATGTAAAAACTTCAATCCCAACACTTTTAAATAGGAAAACGTGTGTATTTTACCTAAGGAAAACATGAGTTTTCTTACTCTAGTTTCCATGCCAACCCTCTAACCAAAAGTTTTGGTCCCGTCACATGAATTACACACTCGGTTCAAAAATTTCGAAAACGTATATACCAATATCAATCAAACAAATATTATAGGCGGGGAGCAAAATGGAAAAACAGACAATTTTGATGGAGTTAGAGGCGGGGAGCAAAATGGAAAAACCATAGCAAACTATTAGAGGAAAATGGCTATTTTTATAGTTTTGGGGCAAAACCGTTAAAATGACCAAATCACGGGAAGCAAAACGGAAGTTTACTCTTAAAAAAATCAATCCCAACACTTTTAAATAGGAAAACGCGTTTATTTTACCTAAGGAAAACATGAGTTTTCTTACTATAGTTCCCATGCCAACTCGGTTAAAAAATATACCAATATCAATGAAACAAATACTATACAGTCATATAGACAAATGAGAATAAAAACTTTATCAAAAGATAAAAGAGAAAAGTCTATAACTTTAAAAAGCACAAAATGTTATTATTATAAATTTCTATATTCAACGTGGTGATTTCCAAAAAAAGGAAACGTGTAAGTGAATTCATTCGTGGAGGAAGATAAGTTGAATGGTATCCACACATGCCATGCTAGAAATGGCTACACACCATTGATGTCGTTTCTTTATACAATGCACACACAAAGTTGATAAGAATGAAATACATACAAATGGGGCATGATGATGATGAAAGTAGATGAAGTGCACTTGGTGGTAAGCTTTTAAAAAAACAGTGTGTGTAGACAGGGACGCGGAAACAAGAAGATGAGGGACCATGATTGACGATGATGTGCGGTCATGAAGCATCTGGTTCTGGATCACATACTCCCAATGGTTGGATAGGGCCACCTTTTCAATTCCTTTGGCTCAAATTACCTATATTATATTATATATATAAAAAATCTCATGACAATGAACAGTAATTACCTATATATTAAAATTACCTATATATATATATATTAAAATTTCATGACAATGAACAGTAATATAATAATAATAATATAGTATTACAATTTTAAGACAATAAACAGTAATATATATATAATACTATATACTATATTAAAATCTCATGACAATGAACAGTAATATAATAATAATATAATATTACATTTTAAGACAATGAACAGTAACATTATCAAGGGATTAACAAATGGTATCAAGTACTGGTACCAGTACCAAATTTACCAAACCAGATATATTTTCAGTACCGAATAGGTACCGACTTTTGACATTTTCGGTATCGGTTTGGCACCGGTATTCACCAGTTTTTACCCTCAAATACCGGTACCGTACCAGTACCGACCGATACCGAACCGTACCGTGCCAGGTATATTCGGTACCGTTACCCACTTTTAGGGATTTTTAGTAACGGTATTTTCTGTACCGGTTGGACCGAGCTCATCAAATCCTGTAACAACGTAGCAACGCAAGTAATTGCACCGTTTATATTACTTTTCATACACAACCCAATGAATAGTAACATCATCAAGGGGATGAGCAAATGGTATCAGGTACCGGTACTGGTATCAAATTTACCAAACCGGGTATATTTCCAGTACCGAAGGGTACCGACTTTTGACATTTTCGGTATCGGTTCGGCACCGGTATTCACCGGTTTTTACCCTCAAATACCATACCGTTTGGTACCGAGCATTTTCGGTGCCGGTACCTAATTTCGATGATTTTCCGGATTGGTACTTTTGGTGCCTTTACTTGTACCGAGCTCATCCATATTTTAATGTGGTAGTACCGTAATAACTAAATTGAAAACAACCGAATTTCCAACGAGTAGGATGTGTGGGTCCTATTATTATATATTAAATTATTTAAAATCGTTTTTTAGGACGAAGTGACTATCATTACCACGCCATTTTTATTTGTGTTTTGATATTCGGTATCTGCTTGCCGTTGCCGACACGTGCTTTGCAGACATTAGGTCCCCGCCGCAACGCACGGGCGGAAAATCAACTAGTTTTATTAAAAAATATATTATTGGATTTCTTTTTATATTGCACATGATAATATATGTAGATAAGTTATTGATAGTTAGGAAATGGTTGCTCAATATCTTTGTTATTGATCAAGACTCAAGAGGATCAAGATTTGTAAATTTCGTAAAACTGTATGTTTTGTTTATGATTTTATGTGAACACCAACATGGGCGTAACTAGGGGCAGGTCAAGAGGGTCCACTAATCCCGAACCACGGGTATTTGATGTGTATATATAAAGAGTAAATTGTCATTTTAGTCCCTGGGGTTTGGTTCAACTTGCCATTTTAGTTCAAATAGTTTTTTTTTCTCTGTGTCCCTGACTTTTCCATTTTCTTGCCATTTTGATCACATTGTCAAACTCAGTCTAAAAATCTGGTTATAACCAGGGGCATTTTTGGCATAACTGTTGTGTAGTGATAACCAGGGGTAGTTTACAACATAATTTATAAACCTCATAATAATTTAATGCCAAAAATACCCATGATTATAACCTGGTTTTTAGACTAAGTTGGGTAATTTGATCAAAATGGCAAGAAAAATGAAAAGTCAGGGATCCAGAAGAGAAAAAAAAAACTATTTAGACTAAAATGGTAATTTAGACAAAAACTAGAAACTAAAATGGCAATTTACTCATATAAAATTTGAGGTTTTTCAAGATAAAGCATGTTTAGGACCATCTAGGTGTAGCTGGTAAATTGCATGTACTACATCATTAATATCATCAAAGTTTCTTAACATTCATCTTAATCTTGTACAAAAGTATGTTTATTCAAATATGGGTATTGTTGAAACTTGCTTAAAGAACACTTTTAATCAATTCTTAAGCCAATGGTTATGTGAGATAAAAACTCCAAGTTTTTGTTGGTAACATTTTAATCCATGAATTTATGAAAATACAAAACTGTCAAATAAAATAGTTTATATGTTATAAACAACAATATTGAAGGCATGTTAATTAACACTAAGAGACTCACTCTCATTGAGCATTCCGCTTAACCACATAGTCTCTCTATCTTTACCAAGCTTTTTTTTTATCTATCATCATAATCACGTGGAGGTGACCCACTACTTTTAATACTGTGGATCATACCAAGAAATTCAGTCTTCAATATATTTCATGTTACCCACTACTCTACTATAAAACATATTCTAGTGAGAGAGTCGGCTACACCTTTTTGAAGGCCAAAAACTTACTTTAAATTCATAAAAAAAAATATTTCTTACTTAAGATCCTAATACATAATAAGAATATAAAAACACACTCAGGGTCCTAACATATAAGAATATAAAAACACGTATTTGTATAAGATTTTGAAAATCGAGACCTCCTTAATTATGATGGCCCAAATTTCAGCTTATTTTTATTACATTCAAGCCATCCATGTGACTCTCACACCAAATAAAAATGTATGTAATTTGATTCTTAGGAAAATGGCTAGACAATAGGAAAACGTATGTTATACACCTAACACATGACTCTTCGGAAATTTCTATCCAATAATATGGCAATACGTGTTCCATAACTCTCAAATATTCCAGATATGTTGGACGAGAGGGAGGAACATTAATAAATTTGGAAGATATAAAAGTTGAGGGGTTAAAAGTGATAAAATGCCAAAATTCTGCTCTCTAGAGGTTCCTTATGGACCACAAGGCATATGCCTTACGGTCCGTAAGGCATTCAAATTATGTGGGCGCCAGAAGGTCCTTACGGACCGTAAGCGACCACCCTTACGGTCCGTAAGGGTGTCGCTGGCTGAACACCTGCAGCTGACAGCTGCAGGTTGCAACATGGACACTCAGCTCCGAACCTTTCCACTTCTCCTCCTCCTTGTGACACCTAGGATGCCACTAATCTCTTCCTTAACACCTCTGATCACACTTGGCATCAAATGGGAGCTCCAAAGTTGCTATAAATAGGTGATCAAAGTGTTCATTCCAACTTGCACATTCACTTTTCACTCTCTAAATCTTTTGGAGCATGCAGCTTCTAATCTATAGAGGTCTCCTCTCTGAAGTTATAAAATTCCCTTGAACACTTGTAAGTGTTATAATCCGGTCTCTTTTCATTCCTAGGCTAGTTATTAGCCGAAAGTTAAGCAAATTGACTTTTGATTTGACTTTCGGTTCTAACCATTTCGAGCAACTCAAAGTTCGAATCGAACTTTGCAACGTGATCGTAATAATAAAGGTGTTAATTCCCTATGATTGCACCCTCTGAAGATCACGTTAAGTAGGCGAAATGACGAGCCAAATTTTTATAAAATAAAAGTCAAAACACGGATTTTTGTAAATTACGCTAAATGAATTTCTAAGTATTGAAACCTTAAATTTTTCATCATAAGAGTTTATATAATATATTAGAACATTTTTAATCATGTCTAGCTCGTCATTTCCTGATTAAAGCTCATTTCGTAATCGAAAGTCAAACACTTTGACTTCTACTTTGACTTTCGATTCTGACCCATTTGGTCAAGTTTAGAGCGTGTATAAAGGTTGCTATATGATCATATTATTGTAGGGAATAACCTCTGAGGTTATACCTTCTGATCATATCATTTATAGGGTTTATTGATAAGTCCACATATTATGCCTTAAAAATGCCCAAAATGCCTTTATGGCACAGAAATGGGTTTAAAACCAAATGAATATGTAATCCGACTTTAAAACTGATATTATATCATAATGAAATATATTGTTTCAGAAAGGACTTGTCTTGAACCTATTCGACCACCCGATACCGCATATGCGCGTACGACTAGTTTTAATAGCATAAAATATATAAACTAGCCGAATCGAGTCAAAACCTTTCCAAATAAGTTCTAATCAGAATGCTTAGTTATTTGACCCATATTTTAAAAGTCTTAGCACCTAGAAGGTTATAAACCACATTCTATCCGGTCGACGCTTAATCTAGCGAACCGTACATATCTATTAAGTTAATCGGTCAAACAATGACTTTTAATGACCCGTTAACATTCTAACGGATCATATTTCCATTCATTCCAGACTAGAAGCCTTCAGTAAATTGCTCCTAAGTTTAGGTTGTTTTTGAAATACGGTTGTGCTAAACATCTTTGATTTGTAAAGGCAGCACAGGTAAATACTCTTAGCCTATTTAATTTTATAAAGGCTTGGGATACAGCACTAGCCGCTTGGTCGAGTATTGGATAAAGGGCGAATGACGTATAGAAATTCAAATAACCTGTTTTAATCTGTTTTGCTTGATAAGTTAAACATTGTGGGTTAATACGATCGTGTCCTGAATATCCCGACTCATTTAACTGTAAATGGACGCCCAACTTACGGTATGCGCATATAATGTATATATGTGTGGGCCATTGGGGGCAAAAGTGAAAGTGCACTAATTTTAATGTTATTTTACTAATTTCGTGAAAATAACGTTAAAAGCTGAGGACGGTTAATCATGCATCATGTGGTGGCGTTGATAGCTGAAAGACAAAAGGGTACATGCACTAATCGGTCTTTGTCCCGATTGCTGAGTGTTATGTACCTTATGTCCAAGGCTTGATGCAAAACTACGATCGAGTCGAGGGTCTCCTTGGAAGCAGCCTCTCTATTCCTACGGGGTAGAGGTAAGGTTGTCTACATCTTACCCTCATCAGACCCTACCTTTGCTTTACTATTGGTGGGATTTACTAAGTATGATGATGATGATGATGATTTAATTGTAAATGGCAACGACCTAAGCGCGGGGTATAGGCATACACCTGACAGACGCTAATGTTATATTTATATGATATTGAAAATGTGATGTGTCGATTAATCATGTACCAACGTTTAGTTTCCGGTCCCCAACTGTTTGATAAGCATGTAAAATTGGTAACAAGAGATATAGTTTGTCCCAAGTTATTTAAAAATGATATATCAAATGGTATTGTCGGGATTGAACCCTACAAAGGAACAGATGATAAAGCCAAAACTGGTTCAGAACAGTGGATCCTTCATAAGCAGTGTTTGTACATATCTTTCCCCTTGACAGTGGCTCTAACAACCGATAGATTCCAAAGTACTGCCCATTACAACTGCTGTTAATCTAAAGACTGATGAAGTTAAAGTACGGAAGCTCAATCTACTGATGTGTCTCAAGTACTGTTGAAGACCAAAGCACTACTCAAGCTACAACAGTGGAAAGAAGAATCAGTGTTTTATTTATGCTTTGTTTATGTAATCAGTAGTTTGTAATCAGTGGTTGTATAGGTCAGTGGTTGTAGTTTGTTAGACGGTTAGATGTCACTTTCATGGTGACGTCAGCCGAAGATGCTCAGTGGTTGAGTTGTACTATAAACAGAACAGTACTCTGTACTGTTCTAGTAGTTCTCTTCTTCTAAGTCATTCAGTACCAACAATCAGTGAGCTCAGGCCGAGGGGGAGATTTGTGCATGCATGCATTAGTGTTGATTATTGTAATCAAATACAATCATTCGATTCTATGTTAAACATGTGTGCTTAAACTTTTCTTCCATTGATTGTGTTCTCAAAGTTTATTTCATTATTCCGCTGCAATTAATCTCTATTTCACTTTCATTTCAATTAAACAAAACACAATCTAAGAAACTCAGATCCTAACAATTGATATCAGAGCAAGGATAGTCAAATTTGATCTAACAATCATTTTGACGTAAAAAGTTCAGCTCAATTTCGTTGATACTTTCAATTGTTCGTTTTTAGTTGAAAAATAGAGTAAGGTATAATCACGTACAAAAGTTGATTATTCAGTACCTATAAAACAACCAGAATGACGTCACAATCACATGACATTCATAACACTGGCTCACTCTTCAAACCACCTATGTTGGTCAGATCTGAATACAACATCTGGCAGCGTAGGATGGGTCACATCTTAGCTCAACAAAATACAGGATGTTGGAAGTCGGTTGTATTTGGACCACATTTCCAATGGTGACGAGTGCTGATGATCCAAAAACCTTTGTACCTAAGAAAATTGAAGACTATTCCGAACAGGATTTTCAAAAAATTGAACTAGATGCAAAGGCCTTTAGCATAGTTGAGTCAGCACTCCCGAATGAAATTTATGCTGGGTTGTTACATTGTAACAATGCCAAGCAATTGTGGGATGCACTTAAGGAACAATTTGGTGGTATTGAAGAAAACAACAGGGAGGTTTTGAATCAACAGTATGAAACATTTTGTCACATCAAGGGTGAATCATTAACACAACAGTTTGAATGTTTTAGCTGTCTCATAAGTGAATTGAAACTTGTTAATACTGAATTTACTAAATCAACTCTAAACAGTAGGTTTCTAAGGTTACTTCCTGAAAAATGGGATACAATTGCTTTTGTAACCAGAAATTCAGTTGGGTTCAAAGAGTTAACACTGACTCAACTTCATGGTAGACACCTCACTTATGAGAGAGAGTTGAACCAGAAAAAGAAGTTACAAGAGTTAGGGAAGGTTGCTGATGACTACACATTTGGTAGCACATCACTTCTTGGTCAAGAGGAATCTGGTAGTAGTAAGGATCAGAGTTATGATCATTACATTGACATAACGACTGGTGGAGCTTTTAACAACTCTGATTCTTACTCAACTAACTATGCTTTCACAGCTAGTAGTGAAAACCAGATTTCTGACAATCTCTCTTTTGAACTCAATGATCTCTAGTATTTTGATCCAACTAATTTAGAGGAAATGGACATACTACACCAACTTGCACTGCTGAGTGTTAGAACCAGCAAGTTTTACAAAAGAACAGGGATAAAATTTCCAGGGTTACATGGGAACTTGAAAGTAGGGTTGGATAAATCAAAGATAAAATGTTACAAGTGCAATAGCTTAGGTCATTTTGCTAGAGAGTGTAGGAGTCAAACTAATGAACCAATCATCACACATCCTAGCTCTAGACCACAAAATAACCAAACCATTGTGCAGTATTCCCAATATGCCCCTGCTGCTCATGTAAACACTACTCACTATGCACACACTGCAACCCCTATTCCAGTACACTATGTCCAAACCACTGTTCCTCAAATACAGTATGTCAAGGCCCCAGCTCCTCAGGTTCAGGTGCAACAAGTTGCACCTCAACAAGCTATCCAACCATCTGCTCAAACAGATCAGTAAAGCTTCTTTACCCAAGGCCTTGTTGATTGGAGTAGCTTGCCTGATGAATTAGGTGATGAAAATTTTGCTCTATATGCTAAAAATGATGCTTCTAGTGATGATTTCTGTTTTGTAGCATTAGAGTCTATACCTGAAGGGCTGGAAATTGAAGAAGGGCAGTCAAATGAAGAAACAGTGGATACAATTGCTGAAGCAGTGGTTACTGCTGTTGTTGGTGAACAACTGTTGGGAGAAAATTCAGAACCTCTGATAGAACCACTGTCTGACCCGTGGTGTCACACCCCCAAAATCCACCCGCGGAGTACTACCGCTTGGAGGCGTGACTGACCAGGATCCAGCCACCAATCATATTGAACATGCGAGTTAAAAGATA
This sequence comes from Helianthus tuberosus, assembly GCA_030545235.1. NCBI lineage: Eukaryota > Viridiplantae > Streptophyta > Magnoliopsida > Asterales > Asteraceae > Helianthus > Helianthus tuberosus. The sequence goes on from CM060359.1 coordinate 165,033,663, forward strand.
TAAAAGTTTAACCAATACAATTGGTGTCCAAACAAACACATAGTTAAGTTGCAAGCGGAAGCATAAGTCTTAAAACAAAACATAAGTTTAATTGTTTCATAGTTTAACATGGCACACAGTCGTCCATGTCCCACAACGATCCTCCTCCATGCAAGCTCCAGCTTAAGAACCTAAGGACCTGCAAAGCATGTAGTAACGAGTCAACAACTAGTTGAGTGAGTTCACGGTTGGGTGTTCGTTTTAAGTTGTTTCGAAAACAGTTTCCTTTAGCTGGCATCCTGCCGTGGGGGTTACCCCATAGTTAAAAACGTGACTTGTTTATTCCCGGTTACTCTGGCTATCCAGCCGTGGGGGCTACCCCGTGTTAGTTATCTGGCATTTCGGCCGTGGGGGCTACCCCATGTATACACTAGACTCGTTACCATATCGACTGCTGACTGTAGTCATGTTTATGTGCCCTGAAACTGTCAATGTCTATCATCATTGACGTGCCCCAGATCCATTAGTTCACGCCCGTCCTCTGCGGCACGGTGTGAGGTTTGTCAGACCTAAATAGCGCTATCTAACTAATGACCCGCTCGCCATTGGCCCGGCGATTAAGTCGATATAAAAATGAGGGACTTCGTGATAGAGTTTTGGTCTAGTACGAGATATCTGTCCGTGAGGACGAGGAATTACATTCCTGAACCTTTGCTGTCCTACCCAAGGAGGACGAGGAACCCTGTTCCTTAACCCCAATTCCCGACCCCTGGGAATCCCATGCTTTGTAGAGGGTGTGAACTCACCTTGGTTTGCTCGGTAGAAACACAGAAAGGTCAAACAAGCAATGTTGTGGCTACTCACGTCCTATCATAGTTGTATCATGCAATCAGGTTCGCATTCAAGTAGTGCACGTATGGGTTACACGTTTAATCATGGCAGTTCATCGACATTCACATTCAACAGTAATATATAAGGTCTGTACACTAGGCCCGAGAGTCCGGCCCAATCAAATAAGCCCATAATTAAACAAGTCCAACAGTGTGTATCCGCGTATGATCCCGAGTCGCAACTAGGCGTTTGCGACTCGCAACCTGAGTCGCAATCGTGGTTTCGGTCCGTGTTGTTTTGGTTACGAGTCGCAACCGGACTCGCAACCGTGGTTTCGAGTCAAACGGTTTGTGTGCTGATAACTTGTGGTTTCGAGTCGCAACCAGGTGTTTGCGACTCGCAACCGATGTCGCAACCAGAAGATTTCGACTCATCATGCATGGTTTCGAGTCGCAACTGATGGTTACGAGTGGACATAAGCTGATTCGGAACAGTGTACTATCCAATGAGACTTTGATTTCATGAAACAGTCTGTACTACTCTCATAAACATGTTTATTTGTCTAGTAATTTCCTAAAATGGATCAAACAAATCAGATTTCAAATATTCAACCATGTTCTTATGATATTCATCAAGTTCTTCATACATTCATCATGTTCATCATCATTCATATGAACCTAAGTCTAACAAAGTCATGAACAACAATCAATTCTTGAACATATTCATCTCATAGTTTCAAATCATCACATAACATATCAAAAATCAACTCTACCCTAATCTCATTAACATGGTACTACACCTATGCAAGCCGGTTTCTATGAACATCAACACTCCATGGTTTTGAATCATACTTAGACATAAAATATTGTGTGTTCATTAAGCAACATATCCGAAATCAAAGTATGTTAACCAAGCATCATCATATACATCATACACATTCGGTTCACACCCATCATCAAACATACAACTATACTAGTTAAATCCTACCATTCATGCTATCATTTAACACAACCAACATCATAAAATCACTAACCAACATCATAAACACTAACCGGTTGTGAGGTGGTGAAAGATGAAGCTTTGTTTGGTGTGAACAAGCAAAAATCCGAGAATCCCTTTGGTGGTCGGTTGGTTGGATCCGAGAAGAAGGAGAAGAGGTGATGTTTAGTGTTTAGGGTTTTAGTGTGAGAGAGTGGAGAGTGTGTGTGTTGGAGAGTATAAGTGTTGTTGCCCAAAAATGACAAGTATGGCTAACATGAGGATTATATACTAGTTCTAAGTAGTGCACCCTAATGGACTCGGATGAGGTGCACGGCCCAACCGGCCCATATGTCACACTAGTTCACTCGAGACCACATGGTCTCGAGTCGGGTTCGTGGCTTTCGGCTCCTAACATACTCGAATACATACACACAAACATACATGTAACATAACACAAAATCATATAAAGGTTCACTTATCATTCATTAAATCACATAAGTTTAACTAGTCACACGTTTAAGCATACAACGAAAGGTTCTAAATTTCGAGTTGTCACATCATCCCCAAGTTGAAAGAAATTTCGTCCCGAAATTTGGTAGGCACTCACTGAGAAAGCTAGTTAAGTTGTTTGGTTTTCCTGGTTTTCCTGGGGTGTCACATCCACCCCCCGTTGATCTGGAATTTCGTCCCGAAATTCCGTAGCTTCGGCCTCAGTAGTGGGTGTACTGTTTGCGAACAGTTGGGGATACTTTTGTTTCATCTGATCTTCGCGCTCCCAGGTGAACTCTGGGCCGCGACGTGAGTTCCAACGAACTCGAACGAGAGGTATTCTAGTGCTCTTGAGGACCTTAACATCCCGGTCCGTGATCTCGACTGGTTCCTCGACGAATCGTAACTGCTCGTCGATAGTGAGTTCCTTCAAAGGAACTACGTGGGTCTCATCTGACGGACACTTCTTTAGATTCGACACGTGAAAAACGTTGTGAACTGCACCGAGTTCTGCTGGTAAGTTTAGTCTGTAGGCCACCCTGCCTATTTTCTCAATGACCTCGAAAGGTCCAACGTATCGTGGGTTAAGTTTACCGCGTTTGCCAAAACGAACCACACCCTTCCAGGGTGAAACTTTGAGTAGTACCCGCTCCCCAACCTGGAGCTCAAGTGGTTTCCTGCCCATGTCGGCGTAAACTTTCTGACGTTCACGAGCGGCCGTCATGCGTTTTCGTATCTGAGCGATTTGCTCGGTTGTATCTACCACATATTCTGGGCCAGTGATCTGACTTTCTCCCACCTCTGCCCAGCAAAGGGGAGACCGGCATTTACGTCCGTACAATGCCTCAAACGGAGCAGCTCCAATGCTGGTGTGGTAGCTGTTATTGTACGAGAATTCCACAAGTGGCAGATGCTTTTCCCAGCGATTGCCAAAGTCGATTACACATGCACGAAGCATGTCTTCTAAGGTTTGAATAGTGCGCTCGGACTGCCCGTCCGTCTGAGGATGGTACGCTGTGCTCATGTCTAGTCGTGAGCCGAAGGATTTGTGCATTGCCTGCCACAGCTCAGAAGTAAAACGTGCATCTCGATCTGAGATAATGGAGGTGGGCACCCCGTGCCTCGAAACAATTTCTTTGATGTATATTTCTGCAAGAGTGGAGAACTTATCCGTCTCCTTGATGGCCAGGAAGTGTGCAGATTTTGTGAGTCGATCCACGATCACCCAAATAGTATCATTCCCGCGCTGGGATCTAGGTAGGCCAGTGACAAAATCCATGGAAATTTGCTCCCATTTCCATTGAGGTATCTCTGGCTGTTGGAGTAGGCCTGATGGTTTCTGGTATTCAGACTTGACTCTTGCACAAGTCAAACACTTGCTGACGTAGGTCGCTATGTGGGCCTTCATGCTAGGCCACCAGTACGTAGTTTTGATATCATGATACATCTTATCTGATCCAGGGTGTACTGAGTAGCGAGACTTGTGTGCTTCATCCATCACAAGCTCTCGTAGGTTGCCATAGAGTGGGACCCAAACGCGTCCCGTTACGTAGTAAGCACCGTCTTCCTTCTGTTCTAATCGTTGCCTTGATCCGCGTAGGGCTTCAGCCCTGACGTTTTCTGGTTTCAGTGCTTCTATCTGAGCGGCTCGTATCTGGGAGGGAAGGCTAGAAGGGATCGTGAGCTGTAAAGCTCGCACGCGCTTAGGTGCAGTGTCCTTCCGACTGAGGGCGTCAGCCACAACATTGGCCTTGCCCGGGTGATACCTGATTGAGCACTCGTAGTCATTCAGAAGTTCGACCCATCGTCGTTGTCGCATATTCAGTTCCTTCTGCTTGAAGATATGCTCGAGGCTCCTGTGGTCGGTGTAGATCGCGCACTTGGTACCATACAGGTAATGCCGCCATAACTTAAGTGCAAAAACAACAGCTCCCAGCTCTAAATCGTGCGTCGTGTAGTTCTTTTCATGAACCTTGAGTTGACGTGAGGCGTAGGCTATAACTTTATCTCGTTGCATCAACACGCAACCAAGACCTTGAATTGATGCGTCGCAGTAAACCACAAAGTCGTCTGTGCCTTCCGGCAAGGAAAGGATAGGTGCGCTACAAAGTCTATCCTTTAGGTGCTGAAATGCCAACTCCTGCGCGTTTCCCCAGCGATAAACAACGCCCTTCTGCGTTAGTGAGGTGAGAGGCCGTGCGATCTTAGAAAAATCCTTTATGAATCTCCGGTAGTATCCCGCCAAACCCAAGAATTGGCGAATTTCCTTTGGTGTACGTGGTGCAGGCCAGTTCTTTATTGAGTCTACCTTGGATGGATCAACATGAATCCCATCCTTGTTCACCACGTGGCCTAGGAAATGGACTTCTCGAAGCCAGAAGTCGCATTTCGAGAACTTTGCATAAAGCTGTTATGTTCGAAGGAGTTCCAGAATAAGTCGCAGATGCTGCTCGTGTTCTTCTCGACTCTTGGAATAGATCAGGATGTCGTCGATGAAGACTATAACGAACTTGTCCAGGTAAGGCTTGCACACTCGGTTCATCAAGTCCATGAAAACCGCAGGTGCGTTTGTCATCCCAAAAGGCATGACCAAAAACTCATAGTGCCCGTATCGTGTTCTAAAAGCTGTCTTGGAGACGTCCTCTTCCCGAACTCTCAGCTGGTGATAACCCGATCTTAAATCGATTTTCGAATAGTAGCTCGATCCTTGCAACTGGTCGAACAAGTCGTCGATACGCGGTAGAGGATAACGATTCTTCACCGTCACCTTGTTGAGTTCCCGGTAATCGATGCACATTCTGAAAGTACCGTCTTTCTTCTTCACAAGTAATACTGGAGCTCCCCAGGGCGATGAGCTAGGACGAATAAAACCCTTATCCAAGAGTTCTTGTAGTTGCGTGGAGAGTTCTTTCAACTCTGATGGAGCTAAACGATAAGGTGCACGAGCTATAGGCACAGCTCCAGGAGCTAGTTCAATCTGAAATTCGACTTGGCGATGAGGCGGAAGACCAGGTAATTCCTCAGGAAATACCTCTGGATAATCGCGTACAACTGGAAAATCTTCTATCTTCTTCTCTTTCTCCGTGGTGTCAGTAATGAGAGCCAAAATGGCAGTGTGGCCCTTTCGCAAGTACTTTTGGGCCTTAAGGAGAGAAATGACATTCTCAACAGCACTCATCTTGTCGCCATGAATCATGAGAGGTTCACCACCGGGACCTGGAATACGGACTACCTTCTCGTTGCAACGAATCTCTGCTCGGTGTTGGGATAACCAATCCATCCCAATGACAACGTCGAAACTACCCAAGACAATAGGAATGAGGTCGATAGAGAAGGTTTGGTCAGCGAGAATTAGTTTACAACCCTTGACTACGTGTGTGGCTTCTAAACTCTTACCATTTGCTAGCTCTACGGTGTGCTTGTTGTTCAAAGGGGTTGGAATACGCTTAAGCATTCGACTAACTTCTAGTGACACGTAGCTAGTATCGGCACCCGAATCAAATAAAACTGAAACATAAAAGTCGTCGAGAAGGAACTTACCCGCCACAACATTGGGGTCGTTCCTGGCTTCACCTTGGCCAATCACAAACATTCGCCCCCTGGCGCCATTGTTGTTGTTGTTCCCATTGTTACCATTCCCCTGATTGTTGTTATTGTTGTTGTTGTTGTTCTGGTTCCTGTTCAGTTGAGGACAGTCTCTCTTGAAGTGGCCTTCAGCTCCACACTGAAAGCACCCTTTGTTATCACCCTGTTGCTGTTGCTGGCGCTGGTTCTGTTGAGCTTGCTGACGATTCTGATTAGCGGGGTATAAGCTCCTGCAATCCTTTGCAGCGTGACCAGGCTTGTTGCACCGATGACAGTTGCCCCTGGTGCATGGCCCGCTGTGGTGCAGGCTGCAGCGATTGCATTTGGGATGATTTCCTTTGTATCCACCACCAGACGATTGCTGATTAGGGCTCTTGTAGTCCTCAGTCTTTCTCTGCTGAGACTGGGACTGAACAGAAGTCGAACCCTTACTTGAAGTTCCATCCCATTTCCGTTTGTTGTCACCAGAGGTACCAGAAGTAGTTGCAGCGCCTATACGTTTTGGTAACTTGTTCTGCTCCACCGCCTGATCCGTGAGACGGTGAGCCAACTGGACAGTTTGCTGGTAGGTGGCGAGGTTCGCTGAAGTCACATGACTTTGGATTTCTGGCACTAAGCCCTGAAGAAATAGTTCGATGCGTTTGATGGGAGGATCCACCATAGTAGGGCACAGAATTGCCAGTTCGTTCGACCTTTTTACATAGGCTTCAATTTCGGACCCCGTCATCTTGAGGTTGAAGAACTCCACTTCTAGTTTGTGAATCTCATCACGACTGCAGTACTCTTCTTTGATCATTTCCTTGAAGTTCTCCCATGGGGTGGCATTGGCAGCAACCAACCCCAGCATCTGAACCTGAGCGTTCCACCATGTGAGGGCTAAACCCTCGAGAGTACCAGTAGCATACTTCACCCTGCGCGCCTCAGGGCATTCGCACATTTCGAACACAGATTCTAGCTTCTCAAACCAGTGTAGGAGTCCTACTGCTCCTTCAGTGCCGCTAAAAGTAGTTGGTCGGCAGTCCATGAAAGTCTTAAAAGTGCACACGGGTGGTTGAACATGCTGACCTATCGTAGGTGAAAGAAAAGACAGAGTTTAACACAAAGGTTGGTTCACGAGAGTAGGATCCTAAAGATCCTAGAATGAGTTCGGACTGCAGGATATACCTCCTGCGTGTGCAGCTGCAAGTGCTGCGGCAACTCGTTCGTTGATCAAAGCCGTCAACTGGGCTTGTGTCATGTTAACGCGTCCAGACATGATCTTCACATCAAGAAGAACGTGAGTGAGAGGGGTTCGCGAAAGTACGATGTCAGAAGTGAGCAAGTGCACACGTGTTCAAGCAACAATAGTTATACTAACCAAGCATACCATGAGCAATGTACTATGTAACTAACAAGTAGGCAATATATACACAGATCATATCACCTAGAATGTCGAGCCTTGCATGTGGAGTGAAGCATCGTTGTGGACCGTTGAGCACTGTACAGGTTATAGTCTGGTTTTAACAAAAACGTTTTCCCCCTTTTTATTAAAACCAAGTTCTCTATAACCAATGGCTCTGATACCAATCTGTCACACCCCCAAAATCCACCCGCGGAGTACTACCGCTTGGAGGCGTGACTGACCAGGATCCAGCCACCAATCATATTGAACATGCGAGTTAAAAGATATAAAAGTTTAACCAATACAATTGGTGTCCAAACAAACACATAGTTAAGTTGCAAGCGGAAGCATAAGTCTTAAAACAAAACATAAGTTTAATTGTTTCATAGTTTAACATGGCACACAGTCGTCCATGTCCCACAACGATCCTCCTCCATGCAAGCTCCAGCTTAAGAACCTAAGGACCTGCAAAGCATGTAGTAACGAGTCAACAACTAGTTGAGTGAGTTCACGGTTGGGTGTTCGTTTTAAGTTGTTTCGAAAACAGTTTCCTTTAGCTGGCATCCTGCCGTGGGGGTTACCCCATAGTTAAAAACGTGACTTGTTTATTCCCGGTTACTCTGGCTATCCAGCCGTGGGGGCTACCCCGTGTTAGTTATCTGGCATTTCGGCCGTGGGGGCTACCCCATGTATACACTAGACTCGTTACCATATCGACTGCTGACTGTAGTCATGTTTATGTGCCCTGAAACTGTCAATGTCTATCATCATTGACGTGCCCCAGATCCATTAGTTCACGCCCGTCCTCTGCGGCACGGTGTGAGGTTTGTCAGACCTAAATAGCGCTATCTAACTAATGACCCGCTCGCCATTGGCCCGGCGATTAAGTCGATATAAAAATGAGGGACTTCGTGATAGAGTTTTGGTCTAGTACGAGATATCTGTCCGTGAGGACGAGGAATTACATTCCTGAACCTTTGCTGTCCTACCCAAGGAGGACGAGGAACCCTGTTCCTTAACCCCAATTCCCGACCCCTGGGAATCCCATGCTTTGTAGAGGGTGTGAACTCACCTTGGTTTGCTCGGTAGAAACACAGAAAGGTCAAACAAGCAATGTTGTGGCTACTCACGTCCTATCATAGTTGTATCATGCAATCAGGTTCGCATTCAAGTAGTGCACGTATGGGTTACACGTTTAATCATGGCAGTTCATCGACATTCACATTCAACAGTAATATATAAGGTCTGTACACTAGGCCCGAGAGTCCGGCCCAATCAAATAAGCCCATAATTAAACAAGTCCAACAGTGTGTATCCGCGTATGATCCCGAGTCGCAACTAGGCGTTTGCGACTCGCAACCTGAGTCGCAATCGTGGTTTCGGTCCGTGTTGTTTTGGTTACGAGTCGCAACCGGACTCGCAACCGTGGTTTCGAGTCAAACGGTTTGTGTGCTGATAACTTGTGGTTTCGAGTCGCAACCAGGTGTTTGCGACTCGCAACCGATGTCGCAACCAGAAGATTTCGACTCATCATGCATGGTTTCGAGTCGCAACTGATGGTTACGAGTGGACATAAGCTGATTCGGAACAGTGTACTATCCAATGAGACTTTGATTTCATGAAACAGTCTGTACTACTCTCATAAACATGTTTATTTGTCTAGTAATTTCCTAAAATGGATCAAACAAATCAGATTTCAAATATTCAACCATGTTCTTATGATATTCATCAAGTTCTTCATACATTCATCATGTTCATCATCATTCATATGAACCTAAGTCTAACAAAGTCATGAACAACAATCAATTCTTGAACATATTCATCTCATAGTTTCAAATCATCACATAACATATCAAAAATCAACTCTACCCTAATCTCATTAACATGGTACTACACCTATGCAAGCCGGTTTCTATGAACATCAACACTCCATGGTTTTGAATCATACTTAGACATAAAATATTGTGTGTTCATTAAGCAACATATCCGAAATCAAAGTATGTTAACCAAGCATCATCATATACATCATACACATTCGGTTCACACCCATCATCAAACATACAACTATACTAGTTAAATCCTACCATTCATGCTATCATTTAACACAACCAACATCATAAAATCACTAACCAACATCATAAACACTAACCGGTTGTGAGGTGGTGAAAGATGAAGCTTTGTTTGGTGTGAACAAGCAAAAATCCGAGAATCCCTTTGGTGGTCGGTTGGTTGGATCCGAGAAGAAGGAGAAGAGGTGATGTTTAGTGTTTAGGGTTTTAGTGTGAGAGAGTGGAGAGTGTGTGTGTTGGAGAGTATAAGTGTTGTTGCCCAAAAATGACAAGTATGGCTAACATGAGGATTATATACTAGTTCTAAGTAGTGCACCCTAATGGACTCGGATGAGGTGCACGGCCCAACCGGCCCATATGTCACACTAGTTCACTCGAGACCACATGGTCTCGAGTCGGGTTCGTGGCTTTCGGCTCCTAACATACTCGAATACATACACACAAACATACATGTAACATAACACAAAATCATATAAAGGTTCACTTATCATTCATTAAATCACATAAGTTTAACTAGTCACACGTTTAAGCATACAACGAAAGGTTCTAAATTTCGAGTTGTCACACGTGGTCTGTTGAAGAAGAAGAGAAGAAGCAGAAGAAAGTGAGGAGAAAAAGCCAGAAGAAAGTGAACACATCTGTGATTGTGCCATTGTAACACCTCGAAAATTCACGTCCTATAATGTATTGACACGTGTCATAAGCTTGAACGTGAGAAAGTATACTTTAGAGGGACTAAAGTTAACAAACATAAAAAGTATGTGAAAATAAGGGTTCAAAATGTCCACAATGGATAAATATACTTTACAATAACCCTACATGATGTTTATACCCTTAGACGAATAAATCATGGATCATACGAAGCTAAAAGTGAGAGATTACAAACGACAGGGGTTAAATGTGTCAACATGTTTAAGTTATGCCACTGAGTGACCTTTCGACAAACCTGAAGCTTTGTAACGATTAATTATGCTCACTAGAATGCACGATGTAAATTTCATAAAGTTTCGTTATCGTATGAGAAAGTTACGATCAAATTCATATGCGAGGGGTTAAAGCGTTAACATTGAAAGTTGTGACTTTTCGGGTTAATCAGAAGTGTCCAGGGACTTGGTATAGTGGGTACAAGTCCTAAAGCCCTTGTAGGTAAATAAAAGGGGGTCAAATTGCAAGTATAAAGGTTACTTGATGTCACACCCCGATTTCTGGTGTCACCGGTGGGCCCGGTGGGGGAGTATCGTGACGTGGTTGGCAACGTAATAGTCAAACAACACAATATAATAATGCACAGCGGAAGCAATTTAAAAATAAAATACAACCGAATTTATTTATTGTAATCAAAGTCACAATATCCGGTGTTTATCCACAGAACGGATCGAAACAAAAATAACATTTATGGTTCAACAGACTTCTGGCATCCTAAGCTTGCGAGACTTTTATTGATGCTTAGGAGACAATTCAGCCAAATTTCGTTTAGTACCTGCATTCAGTCTTTTTGGGAAAATACGTCAGTTTACACTGGTAAATACATCCAACTGACTCATTTTGGAAAATGATTGAAAATTGGTTTGGATGCACATGGCATAAAAATTTTTATTTAACTTGGGAAAATTATTTAATATTATAATCTTGTGAACGAATTACATGTTACTTATGCGTTCAGTAGCCCGAATCTAGTCCGGGTTAAAGATCAATAGACACACCACATCATTGAAAATTATTTAATATTATAATCTTGTGAACGAATTACATGTTACTTATGCGTTCAGTAGCCCGAATCTAGTCCGGGTTAAAGATCAATAGACACACCACATCATTGAGTTATACACGGACGGTGTACGCCTACACCCCGTGCTCAGGTCGCGGCCATCTCGTAAGATGATGCTAAGGATATCCGGGACATGGTCATTAACCCCCCAAAGGCTGTAAAGTAAACAAGACTGTTTAAACGAGCCGATCAAATTATTCAACTACCCACTAAGCGTGGAGATTTGATGCTCGATCAAGCGGTACGCTATGTACCGTAACCCAAGCCCGTATAGGGAAAATAAGTTAAAAGTATATACCTGAATAAGTATTTATCACAACAAGCAAAATGCACGTAGCTTTTACTGGTTCTCCTAATCTGGAACGAAGGTTTATAATAACCTATTAGAATGCTAACGGGTCTTTTATTAAGCTTAAGCTTAGACCGGCTAGTTTCAAGATACGGTTCGTACGCACGATTAAGCGAAGACCGGATAGAATGTGATTCAGACCCAACAAGTTTGAAGACTTGTTTAATATGGGTTTATTATTCACATTCTGGATTTTGAGATAAAACCGTTAAGGTTTGACCCGTTTCGGCTAATTTATGTAAACTTGTTACATAACCCGAACCGTACGCGTAATAAGCGTGACGGGTAGTCATGAGAGCTATATACAGGTTTCCTAAGTTACTTATGTCTCAAATATGTTGTGACATCAGTAAGGTGTCTTTCGTTATGCCCGAAATGTGTTTAAACACAAACTAGGCCCCGTAGGGGTAGTTTGGTCATTTAAAAGTTTATAAAAGAGTTTAAGCGACAACCTGAGTTACAGGTCTGATGTAACCAGCAAATATACTCAATTTGCTAAGTTACATCAGTAGGTTAAAGCATGTATGTGAAACTTATCATTTTTAACCAAACTAGGCCCCGTAGGGGTATTTTGGTAATTTCACATAAGCCGAAAAGCTCAAAACTAAAGTCTGAGTTTATCAACCTTTGCTTACTGTTAAAATATTGTAATTTGCCTCTTATATCAGTAGGTATCAACCCGGGTATGTCCAATATGATTTTAAAACATACTATGTGCTAAAAACGCTAAATAAGGCGATTAAAGGCCATTACCGGGTTCGATACTTAAATCTGATATTTTTATATTTCCAGAAGGCTTAAAATAATTTATTTATCATAACTAATCAGTGGCAAAAGGTTTGGGGTCGTTTAGATATGTAAAACTCATTTTATGGCCCGTAAGGGCAAAACCGACAATTACTAAATTAAGCCTACGACTATGAGTTATGCTCAGCCTAAAATTAATTAAAAATCTTTAAAAATCCCAAAATAATATATTACATCAGTGGGTAAAAGATTTGATACCAAAAAGTATGTTTAACTAGGCTATACGCTAATTACGCCATTTTATTAACATAAAGCATTAGTTTTGCGATAATGAGCATAACTCTTAATCTACAAGTCAAACTGATGTCTAACTTTGCATACAAGTCTATATATCAGTAACAAAGGTTTCTACACTTTTACATTTTCATAAATCGCGTTTTAAGGTAATAAGGGCATAACGGTCAACATATGAGCAATTAACGGAAACATGCATATTAATTGGATAACTAACGAACCAAGGTGTATAATCACAGAGGGTTGTTCTAACATGTAACCTAGTCCAATTAAAGCTCTGAGGAATTTCTAAAATATGCCTAAACGGGTCAGAACTGAAAGTCAAAGTGAAAGTCAAACTATGTGACTTTCGGTTCCGAACCGGGTCTAAACAGGAAATAGTCGGGTTGAACAGGTTTGGACATGTTCTTACACTAATTACTAAGTTATAACAATGATCAAACAGGTTATATATGTTCTAGATAGCTAATTATGCATAAATGACATTTTAAGCATCCTGTTGACTTTTTAAGAACATGTTTGACCCGACATTTGAACTAGTTAGAGTGGTGATCAGGGGAAACCCTTTTGGGGTTTTATTACCCACATAAATACCAACTTATAACTACTTTTAATTCGAGATATGACTGAGCCATTATTGACTAATCTCGAAGTCAAACCGTAATTACGACGGTTTGACTTTTAGCTAATTAACTAAGCTAAAAGTAATTAGAGAAAGATTAGAATACTTACTGAAGTCCTATGCACGAGATATGATCACTTGGAAGCAAGCTTGAGCTCCAGAAATGATCCAAGAGTGCAGGAGAAGTTGTGAGGAATGTTTGAAACCTTGAAGGCCTTTTATACTTGTTGCACTCACCATAACAAGTTGACAACAAAGTCTAGGATCCTTCCACAACTGATTAACACTTGTTACTAGTGCCTAGGGATGTCTAGGGGTCGTCCACAAGTGAGAAAAACCGGCTAAGTGGGTTAAAATTGCGCATAACAGGCAACAGCCTGTTTTTTGGTCGCTGGGGACACCCTGCGCATCGTAGGGGTATCAGGCCTACGATGCGTATGGCTTCTTCAGGGGCTGTTTTGCTTGTTCTTTCATTAATTCGAAAAGGTATCCCACTTGTACGACTTTGGGGCCTCAATTATCAACTAGGGACCTTCAAGAAGTGTCTTATACTGTAACATACCCTACCATTTGAAGTTGTTTCATTTGAATATGTATACAAGACCCGAAAATGAAGGTTTACCATTCTTTTCTTCGTGGGATCATATCATGCTTTTGAAATTCCTTTATTGACAATAATTCTCTGAATTGAGGCATAAAAGATGTGTATAACATTTAATCGGGTCTTGGGATTTATACTTGAGGTCGTTCAGAGGTAACAATTTAACATGACGCCACTTTAAATCCTACCGAAACATCTTTATTAAATCCGGGTTTACAACGCGTTTTGTCTTACATGACACGTGTCGTTTTATTATTGAACCCGAAATTTTCGAGGTGTTACACTTGACCTTTCGGAAGGGCCAAGAGTCACTTATGCAAAAATTGGAAAAATTTGAAGCTGATCAGAATCCTTGCGCACCTCAACAACAAAACCCTTGCGGTGCGCAAGCAGCCTTGCGCACCTCAACAACAAAACCCTTGCGGTGCGCAAGGCATGCCCAGATGCAGCAGATTGGCTGTTGGCTGTTTTAAAGGTTGCAACTGATCTTTAATCGATTTTCCTCATCACCCTTGGCCCCTAAATAACCCCTAAACACTTAGGGACACTTGTTAATCAGTTGTGGGCACTTGTAGACTTGTGTGTCAATTTCTTATGGTGATTACATTCACTATATAAGGCCATGAGTTGCAACTCATTCCTCACAACTTCTTTCTGCAATTGAGGAGCCTTCTGGAGCTTCAAAGCAGACCCAAGTCCTTCCTAATCAGGCTTAGGACTTTAGTAAGTTTGCTAATCCTTTCTTAATTAAGTTTTAGCTTAGTTTTAGCTTAAAAGTCAAACCGTCGTAATTAACGGTTGACTTTAAGATTAATCACTAATGGCCCAGTGATTAGTCGAATCAAAAGTAGTTATAAGTTGGTAATTATGTGGGCAATAAACCCTTAAAAGGGCACCCACTGATTCCCATCCTAACTAGATCGTTTGTCGGGTCAAACTTAATCCGAAAAAGTCAACAGAAGCATAAAACGCATAATTAGCAATCTAGATGGCGTGCAACCTGTTTGATCATTATTATAACTTGGTAATTAGTATAAGAACATGTCTAAACATGTTCAACCCGACAATTTCCTGTTTAGACCCGGTTCGGAACCGAAAGTCGCAAAGCTTTGACTTTTGCTTTGACTTCAGTTCTGACCCGTTTAGGTATGTTTTAGAAATACCTTAGAGCTTCATTTGGACCAGGTTACATGCTAGTATAACCCTCTGTGGTTGGTTCATTGATTGACCCATTCGTTTACGCGTTTCCGTTAATTGCTCATATGTTGACCATTATGCCCTTTACACCTTAAAACGTGATTTATGAAAATGTAAAAGTGTAGAAACCTTAGTTACTAATATATAAACTTGTATGCAAAGTTTGACATTAGTTTGAGGTATAGATTGAGAGTTATGCTCATTATCGCCAATTTAAAGCTTTATGTTAATTAAACGGCATAATTAGCGTGTAGCCTAGTTAAGCCTACTTTTTGATATCAAACTTATTACCCACTGATGTAATATATTATTTTGGGATTTTTAAAGATTTTTAATTAATTTTAGGCTGAGCATAACTAGTAGTCGTAGGCTTAATCCGGTAATTGTCGGTTTTGCCCTTACGGGCCATAAAATGAGTTTTACTTATCTAAATGACTCCAAACCTTTTGCTACTGATTAGATATGATAAATAAATTATTTTAAGCCTTCTGGAATAATAAAAATATCAGCTTTATGTATATAACCCGGAAACGGCTCCTAATCGCCTTTCTAAGCGTTTTTAACGCATAGTATGTTCTAGAACTATCTTAGACATACAAGGGTTGATACCTACTGATATTTTAGGTAAATTATAATGTTTTAACAGTAAGCAAAAGTGGTTTAACTCAGACTTCAGTTTTGAGCTTTACGGCTTATGTGAAATTACCAAAATGCCCCTACGGTGCATAGTTTGGTTATAATTGATAAAATTTCACATATATACTTTACGCTACTGTTATAACTTATTAAATTGAGTATTTTTACTGATTACATCAGACCTGTAACTCAGATTAATACTTAAACTCTTTTATAACCTTTAAAATGACCAAACTACCCCTACGGGGCAAAGTTTGTGTTTAAACACGTTTCGGGCATAATGAAAGACATCTTCCTGATGTCACAACATATTTGAGGCATAATTAACTTAGGAAACCTGTATATGACTCTCATGAATACCCGTCACGCTTATTGCGCATTCGGTACGGTTTATGTAACAAGTTTACATAAATTAGCCGAAACGGGTCAAACCTTATCGGTTTTATCTCAAAATCCAGAATGTGTATGAAATACCCATATTATACAAGTCTTCGAACTTGTCGGGCCTAAAACACATTCTATTTCGGTCTTCGCTTAATCATGCGTTTGAACCGTATATATTACTTAAGACTAACCGGTCTAAGCTTAGGCTTAATTAAAGACCCGTTAGCATTCTAATTAGTTATTTATACCATCATTCCAGACTAGAGCCTTCTGGTAAATCGTACCTACGCTTACTTAAGTGAATACGGCTGAGTTATTAAATTCTTGCTATTTAAGACAGGAGCTAGCTCAGGTAAATACTCTTAACTTATTTTCCCTATACGGGCTTGGGATACGATATTATAAAAATACCGCTTGGTCGGGTGTAGAAACCTTTTAATCGGAGATGATTAAATTGCATAATCCCATTTTAATTTGTATTGTTTGATAACAAATAACATTGGGGGTTAATGACCGTGTCCTGGATATCCTTGGCTCATTTTAAAAAGTGAATGGCCACGACGTAAGCACAAGGTGTAGACATAACACCTCCTGTTGCATATGTATAACATATACTCACTCGTAAGGGTATCTTCTTGTGAGATCATATTTGTGGTGTGTCGATTAATCTTGACCGGCTTGTATTGTATAATCACCGGCCCTAAATATTGGACAAACATGTAAATCGGATACAAGATTTTTATTAATAAGATTTTCCCAAGTTATAAAAGATTAATTTTGCCTCTGTGCATTTTAATCAATGTGTCAAATTATTTTGTGCCTGGTGCATTCAAATCAATTTTATTAAACTCTTTTCAAATGAGTCGGTTGAGTGTATTTACCAGTGTAAACTGACGTATTTTCCAAAAAGGTTAAGTGACAGGTACTGAGCGAGATTGGCTGGAAGCTCAGGGCGCTAATAAGGAATCTTGCAAGTTCTAGATGCCTGAAGTCTGTTGAATAGATTTTCTTTTATTCGATCCGCCTGTGGATCCTTTACTTCCGTTGTAATACTTTGACATTACTTATATTCGGAATGTAATATATTTATCTTTTGCTTCCGCTGTGCATTTATATATTGTGTTGTTTGACTATGATGTTACCAACCACGTCACGATACTCCCCACCGGGCCCACCGGTGACACGTGGAAACCGGGGTGTGACAGCCATGATGGCTGCAACTAAGGTATCACCCTAGGTTCTTAAAAACCTATGTAGAGACAAATGCATCATAGCATTTGCAAATGTCAAGGAGGTGAATGAAGACCTTAAAGATAAAATGTTGAATGATGAGATACAATTTGAAAAATCTTTAAAAGAATTGAAAATCAAATTGTCTGAAAAAGAAAATGAGATTTGTAGCCTCAAACATGAGCATAGCATAACCAAGGACCAACTTCAAGACATGATAGAAAAATATCAGACCTGTAAAAAGGAGTTGGAATCCACCCAAATCACATGTGAAAAATGGATGGAACCCTGCAAAGGTTATGAAGTTATGCTTGAGAAACAGATCAAAAGCAATGTAAAATTTGGTGTAGGTTTCAGAAAAAATGACCAAGTTGAAAACAATGCTACAAATGAATCTGTTGAAATCATACCCACTAACAAGGACAGTCAAGAAATCAAAATAACTGATAAAAGTGGCAACAAAATCACTCTGGAAAGATCAGTGGGGTCCTCAACTTTTGAGGAGATTGAGAAATACCAATTCAAACCCACTTGGTCTGATGAGTGTGACCTCCTTGAAAATTTCAAACCAATGGACTTCACCACAGTGGATGGTGTAAAAGCACCAAAGGCCAAGGTAATTCCTCTTAAGGACATCCCAACAGTGGTTCAAAACTCTGTTGCAAATGAGTCTGAAAAGAAGAAAAAGAGAGAAAAGGTTAAAAACTTGTTTTGTGACTTTTGTGAAAAGAAAAATCATTTGGCAAAAGATTGTTTTCATTTAAAAGCCTATGACATTAACAAAACAAGTATCATTGTGCCTTCAAAAAGTTGCACCATTTGTGGTAAAACAAACCATCTCACTCAGGAGTGTGTGTATCTTAAAACCTTTGATGTAAAAAAGAATGAGTACACTTCAAAAACACTCATGAGTCCATCAAGTTCACAAGTCAAGAAACAACCATCCTTTGTGCCTGTCCAAACAGCTGTTACAAAACAGCTGAACCAAAACTCTGTTAAAAGAGAGGTTCAAGTGACAGATGCACCTCCTGCTAACCAAATCCAAAGAGGAAAAGGTCAACCTCAATACCAAAGGGTCCCACGTGTTTATGAGGCTTACAAAAGGCCTTCTAAACCAAAAGTGAACAGGCATCCCTTTGGATATCAACAGCTGATACGAAATAGCTCCCAACAGTGGTTAGAAAGAAATGCAACAAAAGTTGTCCAAACCCCTGATCTAACCACTGTCCATGTTCCTGACCTTGACTCTGACACTGGTGTGACCCCTTCCAAAGCCTTATTGGCTTTGGAGACCCTCCTGAACTAACCATTTACTTGATGTGCAGGGAGCTTCTGCATGCTTAGATAATCTTTGGTATGTAGATAGTGGAGGCTCCAGGCACATGACTGGATGTAGAGCCCTACTCAAGGAATTCAAAACTTATGGAGGGGGTGATATATCTTTTGGTAATAATAGTAAGGGAAGGGTGTTGGGGTCTGGTACAGTTCAGTCTGGAAAAGTCAAGTTTGAAAATGTCAATCTCATTGACAGTCTAAAATTCAACCTCCTTAGTGTCTCACAAATGAGTAACAAAGGTTATGGGTCATTCTTTACTAAGGAGTGTTGTAGGATTGTTGGACCAGAAATGGTCAAAAAGATTGAAGAAATAATAAAAACTAGAAAAACTAAACTTGTTTCTCAAAGAAGTGGCAATGTTTATGTAGTTGATTTATTAAAGGAGAGCCCTATGACTTATACCTGTCTGTTCTCAGCTGCCTCTAACAAAGAGGCAGAACTATGGCACAAAAGATTGGGGCACACACATCTCAAGACAATGACTTCTTTGTGAAAACAAGGCCTTGTAAGAGGTCTTCCACAAAAATTGTTCACCTGCCCTGAGCATTGTGTTTCGTGTTTAAAAGGAAAACAACATAAAAGCTCATTTAAGTCCATTGAAGAGTCCAAAACAACCAAGTGTTTGCAAATGCTACACATGGATCTGTTTGGCCCAGTAAAAGTCATGAGTCTTAAAAAGAAAAGATATTGTTTGGTAATTGTAGATGACTTTTCTAGGTTTACATGGTCTTATTTCTTACATTCTAAAGATGAGACTACAGGCATTCTGCAAGACTTTTTCAAACAGGTTGAAAAGCAGTTTGACTTGCCAGTGAAAGTCTTTAGGAGTGACAATGGCACATAATTCAGAAATAGGGTGTAACAACTCTCGGTAAAACCAACACTCTTATAAATATTCTGACACTCTAGTATATTGAAGAATGTCTCAATATATCTTATTCTACACCCCATATGTGAAAAACCGAGCCCGAAGTATAATATATATATATATATATATATATATATATATATAATAAATAAAAATCTGAAAATGTTAAGCTGAGGCGGGCCGCGTAGACCCACCCCAAGCTTTTACGCGGGTGGTATCAATGCTGGAACCTGAATCCGCTGATTTCTTTAGTTCAAGCGGGCCGCATAAGCTTAAGCTTACAGTGACGCGGGCCGCGAGAGATCATCATACGCGGAGACACCAGATGCCGACACGTGTCGAGATCGTGGCGGGTCTAGATCATGACCGGGACAAGCTAGTATGTTGACCAGGGTTGACGAGGGCCGCGTAACCCTTGTCAGTTCTTTACGCGGGCCGCGTGGAGACCAGTTTCAGCAACTATAAATAGAACTCATCAGTTTTCATTTTCCGTCGCTCATTCTCAATTCTCAAATCACAATTTCTGAAGTACTAGAAGTTATAGTCAGGTATTATACCCCTAATTAGCGAGGTTCTGCTCCGTTGTAAGTATTATAACCCCAGTTTCGTAAAAGTTACGCTGCCCGATTGATTTAGGGTTCCGTAACAACTGTCGTGGTTCTGCCCGACGTAGTTGTTGGAATGCCGTCTCGGGGAGGGTATCTTTAATATTTTCAAAGGGTTATGATACTAATCAATGTACATTTGTATAAATTATAGATTATATCCAGGAAACCCTTACAAGAAGCCTAAGATAGCAATGTGAGTTTATCCTCTATTTGTTAACCTTTTTGGAATGTTTTACAAAACCTTAATTATTTTACAATGTGATTAAGCGGTGATTGAGTCTTTGTAGTTCTTCAATTACTGCCGGTATTATGGGGTTTTGTATACAAAATTTATTACTACGAGTAGTAGTAAGTCGGTACGATAGTTCATTACCATTGGACGACGAATTAGCCAATGGGTAATTTGACCATAGCCATAGATCCGGTCGAGTGGCAAATACTGAATGAGTAATTGTGTAGACATAAACAATGTGATCGCTCTCAATATTGTTTTAATTGATAAAATGTTTCTTGATTAAACTGGGATTCACTCACCAGTATTTCCGACTGACAAATGTTTTTAAAACGCATTACAGGTAACACAATGTGAACAGCCAATTAGTGAAAAGCCAGCTGGAGAGCACTAAAGGCTTGGAAAAAATGTGGCTATAAAAGTTACCTAATAAATGATGTTTTAAATTCAATAAAATAGGGTTTGTCCCTATAAATGTATTGTAATAAGAAACTTCGGTTTTGCCCGTGTTATTATTAATATCAAATATGGTGGTTTTACTCTGATAAACATTTCCTAACTACGGTCCTGATGTAAATTCCGCTGTGAGATTAAAAAAATGATACCACCGAAACTCTGAGCTCGCGTCCGCCCGTTCCCGGGAATAAGGGGTCGGGGGTTGCGACAGGAGGTGGTATCAGAGCCTAGCCACTGGTCTGAGCCAAAGAAGTGTTCTGCTGACACTTAATTTCTAAATTTTGTGTTAGGAAATAATGGAAATACATGCATAACTGTATTTATTTGTTATGTGTTATTTGATTATCTGTTAGTTTACAGTATGAGTGATCAAGGACCCTCAGACATGAGTCGTCAGTTGTCTGAATCACCTAGGAGTGAAGGTACCTCTTCACAGCCTGCCCTTTCTGGGTATTCTGCTGATCAGGAAGAAGGAATGTTTGCTTTTAGAGCTCAGTCAGAAGAGCCATTCCCTCATAAGAAACGAGGATGGTTCAGTAAGGAAGCCTTTGCTCATAGGAAAAGAATGCGAAAGTTGCAACAGCAAAGAGTTTTAGCAGCTGCTAAGCGGAAGACTGATGCCCATGCGCAGGATATGCTCAATAGAAGCCTAGCTAATTTCCATATCCTAGCTACAACTGCTGCTGACCCAAGTCTAGAACAACTAGTAGCCCCACAACCACAAAACCCAGAACAACCCATGGAGATAGAGATTCCTGAAAACCAAGTGGAGATGCATGACTTTAACCCAGAAGAAATCCCTAGGATACCTGCACCAAACCCCCTAGACCCAAATTACGACCCCTGGTGGGACAATAATAGGGACTTTGTGCAACGTTACCCTATTCAAGAATACCTACCTATACAGAACATAGAAGCCTACCCAGGTATGGACCCTCTAGATCCCTATTACCATGATGAATATATTAGGGAAATTTTAGAAGATCCTTACCGATTTCAGGAACTTTCACCCCCATATCAAGAAACCGAACCCCAGATTCCAAACCCAGTCCGAGAACCTGCACCCCCAATGAGTGCAGAAAACGTCCAAGAACTTAGGACTTTCGGGGAGGAAATTTTAGAAAACAGTGCGAGAATGCGTCAGGTGGGAGAGCGTCTCGTATGGAAATACGATGAGCGCAATATGGATTTTTGGATGAATCCATACCCGTGAATGTGAGAATGGAGGAAATGATAGTAGTAGTAATAATAATAATAATATAATAAATAAAATAAAATAAAAATTATGTGTGTACGGATGCGTAGTACTATTAGTGTAATTTTCTTTCTGTTAGTATTGTAATCTTTATTTCAGTACTAGTGTGTAATAGACGCATAGTATATGAAAATAGAGTACAAGTCGCAATGATCGATGTTTTTGGATAGATTGTGTGTCATGTGAATTACGATACTATCTATTATCTTGTGATATTAATATGGGATAATTGTTTAAAATTCAGATGGCCGACGAAGGAAATCAAGGAAATCTGAATAATGATAACCAGAGTAACATTAACATGGTTAATGAGAATCCAAGCATCAATAACAATAACAATCAAGTGGATAATAGTACTATCCAACACATAGTAGCACAAGGAATTATAGATGCAATGCCATTTATTCTTCAAACTGTTAAGGATGCTGATAATAAAAGTAAGCATAGCAGTAAGCGACCAAGTGAACTAGAAAACAACGTGAACAATGGACCTGTACTTCAAATGCCCATTCCCAAAAGAAGAAGAAGAACCATGCCTTATAGTTGTTCTTATAAAGAATTCTGATCTTGTAAACCAATGGAATTCTCAGGCAACGAAGGGGCCATTGCAACCTTACGTTGGATAGAGAAGACTGAGGCAGTCTTAAGGATATGCAAGTGTGCTGAAGAAGATAAGATACTGTTTGCTTCTAATCTGTTCAAGAATTCAGCACTAGAATGGTGGAATACTATCCTCCAAACAAAAGGAAGTGATAGAACCTACAATATGGAATGGGAAGAATTTAAGGACAAGGTAGAAAGAAAATTATGCCCACCTAATGAAAAGGAAAAAATAGCAAACAAATTCCTAAACCTTAGGATGACTGGTGTGGATAGTAAGGGATACACTAAAATATTCTTTGAATATGCCAGAATAGTGCCAACTCTTGCTTCACCAGAACCAGTGTTAATTTCCCGTTATATTTGGGGATTAATTGGAGAGATAAGACCGTAGTCAAGGCAGCTAGACCTCAAACTATAGAAGAAGCAGTAGAATTAGCAAATACCTTGACTAATGAGTTAGTCCGTACCCAAGAAGAGAATCAAAGGAGGAACCTAACCCAAAAGTTGACTCAAGAATTTCATTCTGGAAATTCTAATCGTGGGAAAAATATAGGTTCTACTTCTGCACCCTACTGTAGGTATTGCAAAAGAAAGCATTCCGGAAGATGCTCCATATATTGTAACTTTTGCAAAATATCGGGACACAAGGAAGAAAACTGCAGGAAGAAAGCTAACAGCAGGGTATGTTACAATTGCGGAGAACAAGGTCATATCAAGCTAAATTGTCCAAAATTAGCTCCAGCTCCAGATAATAATAATAAGAATACAAAAAATGCTAGAGCATTTGTTCTGACTGCAGATGAAGCCAAGATGATTCCAGATGTCATAGCGGTACGTTTTTAGTTAATGATGTTTTTGCTAAAGTATTATTTGACTCTGGTGCAAACCAAAGTTTTATTAATACACCATTTTGCAAATTTCTAAATCAGTCATTAACTAAACTACCACAAGAATGCTTTGTAGAGACAGCCAATGGAGAAACCGTTAGAATTTCTGAAATCTTGCAGGGAGCAAGCATAGAAATTTTAAATCAAAAGTTTATTGCAAACCTGTATCCCATGAATCTGGCAGGATTTGATGTTGTTTTAGGAATGGATTGGTTAATAGCCAATAAAGCCAATATTTTATGTGATCAAAAGTTAATACAAGTAAATTCACCAAAAGGTAAAACGATCACAATTAAAGGAGATAAAATCTCTAGGTCCACTAAATTCATCTCTGTGATGAAAACTGCAAGCTATATAAGAAAAGGTTCCATAGTGTATTTGAATTCTATAATCACTAACACTAAAGGAAAAGATTTAAAAGATATTCCAGTAGTATCTCAGTTTTCAGATGTCTTTCCAGAAGAATTGTCATGGCAACCTCCAGATAGAGAAGTAGAATTTAGAATCCATTTAATACCAGAAACATCACCGATTGCCAAAGCACCTTACCGTTTGGCACCTGCAGAAATGCAAGAATTGAAGAAACAATTAGATGAATTGTTAGAGAAAGGATTTATACAACCAAGTTCATCGCCATGGGGAGCGCCGATACTGTTTGTTAAAAAGAAGGACGGATCAATGCGTATGTGTATTGATTACCGTGAATTAAACAAAGTCACGATTAAGAATCGATACCCATTACCGAGAATCGATGATCTGTTTGATCAACTGCAAGGAGCTCGATTTTTCTCTAAAATCGATTTAAGGTCAGGATATCATCAGTTAAAGGTACAGGAAGAGGACATTCCTAAAACCGCATTCAGAACTAGGTATGGCCATTATGAATTTACTGTCATGCCATTTGGTTTAACCAATGCCCCAGCTGCATTTATGGACATGATGAACCGAATATGTAAGCCATATTTGGATAAATTCATAATTGTTTTCATAGATGATATTCTAATTTATTCTAAGAATAAAGAGGATCATGCAAAGCATTTGCACGCACTTTTAAGTTTGTTAAGAAAGGAAAAGCTTTATGCAAAATTCACTAAGTGCGAATTTTAGTTAGAACAAGTACAATTCCTTGGAAAACCCCTGAGTCACCAACCGAGGTTAGAAGTTTCTTAGGATTGGCCGGTTATTATAGAAGATTTATTCAAGATTTTTCTAGAATAGCCATTCCTTTAACTAAGTTAACCTGTAAATCTGTTAAGTTTGAATGGGGATTAAAACAAGAAGAAGCCTTTAGAATCCTTAAGCAAAGATTAACCCATACACCCATATTAGCATTACCAGAAGGAGCTGAAGACTTTGTAGTCTATTGCGATGCTTCTAAATTAGGTTATGGATGTGTATAAATGCAACGAAAAAAAGTTATAGCTTACGCATCAAGACAACTTAAGAATCATGAAGAGAATTATTCAACTCATGACTTAGAATTAGGAGCCATAATTTTTGCTCTTATAATTTGGAGACATTACCTTTACGGTAGTAAGTTTACCATATTCACTGATCATAAGAGTTCAAGGTATATCTTCAAGCAAAAAGAGTTGAATATGAGACAAAGACGCTGGATGGAGATGCTTAGTGACTACGGTTGTGATATCCAGTATCATGAAGGAAAAGCCAATGTAGTGGCAGATGCTTTAAGCCGAAAGTATCATGAAAAGCCAAAAAGGGTACGTTCTCTTAAATTAAATCTGCAAGTAGATTTAAATGATCATATAAGAGAAGCACAAGAATCAGTAATCAAGGAGGATTCTGAAAAATTAAAAGGTATGTTAAAAGAATTGGAACAAGGAATAGATGGAATTTGGAGATTCCTTAAAAAGAGAATGTGGATACCTAAATTAGGAAACCTACGTCATCGTATACTAGAAGAGGCCCATAAGTCTAAATATACGATGCATCCAGGAAATGACAAAATGTACCAGGATTTAAGGAAAAATTTCTGGTGGATAGGAATGAAAAAAGACATAGCAACCTATGTTTCTAAATGTTTAACTTTCTCACAAGTTAAGGCTGAACACCAGAAACCTTCAGGATTTCTACAACAATTAGAAATACCAGTGTGGAAATGGGAATTAATAACAATGGATTTTGTTACTAAATTACCCAAAACAAAGAAAGGAAATGATACAATCTGGGTGATTGTAGATAGATTAACTAAGTCAGCTCATTTCCTACCAATGAAGGAAACTTTTAGTATGGAACATGTAGGTCCCCTATTCGTATGGATCTTTCACAGAATTGTCTTTCCAATCAAGAGTGCGGAATCCTCTTGATCAGAATATCACAGAAACAAGTAGAAAACAGAAACAGCAATTCACTTTCAAACCGGATCTTTATTGATTATCTATCAAAGTGATTACAATCAATCAAGATCCCTAACCACACTCAAATTCGTCCAAGCTAGCTCTCACGAATTCTAATGCCTCTCAAAATCTGTTTTGGCTGATTAACCTAAACCCTAAAGCCTAACCTTGTTTATATAACACAAGGTTGCAACATTAGGCTGGGTTTGCTACATGGGCTAGGCCCAAATCGTCCCCCATCACCCAATGTGGGTTTTGTTTAGCCCAAACTCTATAATCAAACTATTACAAAGCTAAACCCGCTAACTGTTTATCGTTTAACTAATTACAAGACATCCAAAGAC
Source organism: Helianthus tuberosus (assembly GCA_030545235.1). NCBI lineage: Eukaryota > Viridiplantae > Streptophyta > Magnoliopsida > Asterales > Asteraceae > Helianthus > Helianthus tuberosus. The sequence goes on from CM060359.1 coordinate 165,059,752, forward strand.
CAAATCTAAGCTGTTGTCACAAACATGCACCAACAAACTCCCCCTTGACAATAGCTTCATAAAATAACTTTATCTTCAGTCATCTTGCAATCTTCATGTAGTCTTGCACTGTCTTTGGTCTTTGGATAGCTTCAGCTTCAATAGCTTCTGTCAGCAACAGACTCCCCCTAAGCTGATGCATCCAATCACCAAATCTTCAAAAACTTTAGCGTTTGAGTAAACTCCAGTTCAGCATTTGTAAAGCAATCTTCAAACTCTTCAAATTTGTCTGCAATGTAGAAAGGAGGTTCTACCATGCATCCAATCAAACTCTCATCTTCACAGCAACTTCTCAGCAACACAACAACTTCTCAGTAACACAGCAACTTCTCAGCAACACAGCAACTTCTCAGCAACACACTGCTTCAATCTGTTTACTATAAAACAAACATCTCGAGAAACCATAAGAATTTTTCAACATAAGTTAAACAAATTATTATTATTCAAGAGATTTGTTAAACTGTATAACAGATTAAGCATTTTCCAATTTATCACCAACACGCAAAACTTTTTAATCACACCCTATAACCCGCATGATTTAAAATTTTGAACTCACTTTCTAACACCGTCTCCCCCTATTAGTAACAATTCCTCCAAGAATAACAGTTTTCCGTACGTTAAGAATTTTAAACAGAAAAAAACACTATTTTTGGATTTTTATATTTTTCTGAAAGCAAGTAAATAACAAAAGCAATAAACACTCTATTTTTGTGAGAATCACTGGTAAGAAGATCATATCAACAAAATCAAACTGTTTCACACTATTAGATAATTCTTTATTTAATTTTCGTGAAAAGCAGTCCAAGACGATTACTAGTATGTTTATCCACTTAAACAAAATGCATGAACATTTCAAGTACCATTACCGTATGATACGTTAAGGTAATTTTATTACTGATATACTAGTGTGTCCCACTTCAGGATATACCCCCGCGATCAAGGTATGCACAAAGATTCATCGTAGTAGGTGAGTATACTGAATTCATCCTTTAAGATATCCTGACAGTGCCTAGGTCTGCATATAATCTGTTTTATCATGTTTTGATTGCTTAACAATGAACACCCAAATAAATACTAATCAAATCCTGGAAATATAAACAACACACTCTATCATGCAAGTATCTTCCCTACCACATATTTCACAAGTCCAATCCAGATTTCTGAAATCTTAACTGGGAATAGGTTGAGAAGAGAACAGAATAGATCTTTAGCAGAGATGGTAAAATATACAGATCAAATGAGTTTTTCTCAGTTTGATATAGGTTTCTTGGGTTTCATTTGGGCACTTGGGGGCCTCTTTCGGGTGTATTAGATCTATAGCGCGACAACGTACAGCTAGGTCAGCATGTATCTGGATGCAGCAGAAGCTGTCGTTGCCTAGCACCTCCAGGTCAGCATATATCTGGATGCAGCAGAGGAGGTACACGATTTTTTCAGAGAAGATTTCAGAATCAGATCAAAATTGTGTGTATCGGGACAACATACAGACATTCAAATAGAAATGAGCTAATTCCAAGTGACTTTTTTTCCTGGGGTCATGTACAATTTTAGTTCTGAACAGAAGGACAGTCAAGATATCCCCAGATGAAATAACAGTATAAAGACCCAAAACTTCAGATTTTGGCAATCTATCAACGCAAGATTTAAGGTCATTAAACCATACACCACTGATGTGTTCCCCACTCATACAAAGTTCATTTAGGTTTATATCACATTGGTAAGTTGATTATTTCATGCTTTTTGCCTACTGATACATCATATAATGAAGCTGCTATCACACTTAAGCATTTTAATTTCAGTTTCAGTGTGACAGTCTAACTTGCTGATGTACTATCATTTCTCCTTTTTTCACACAGTGATAACTCATTTTTGATTTTCTATTTTTTTTATGTTTTTGATTTTTCAAATTTTTTTTTATTTTTGATTTTTTTTTATTTTTAAATTTATAACTTACTCCCCCTAAACACACGCACTAACTAAACTTTTTTTGGCTTAGGGAAATTTCTCCCCCTAAATTTTTGTTTTTATGGAGCAAGTTTCAAAAACAGAAATTTAAACACAAATAGACTCCCACTTCAATCTGACAATAAGTTTTTCACTTTTGAAGTTTAGAAAAATCATAACCATCACTAAAGTAAATAGTTCGTTACCCATGTTAACCTACTATTCACCTCAGACACTTTACAGGAACAACCACTGTTGAACACATCAACAGTCCTTCTTGGTCATCCTGCACACACTCAACAACTTAGTTAGACTTAACAACCCAAACCTGACTGGTTTTGGGTTGACCATGTAAATCCACATACGAAGCTTCTAACCAATATCCATCACACCTTACTTGTGTCTTGGATGTTGTTGTTGAACAAGATTTATAACTTCCACTAGGTCTTTGATCACGAGAGTTCCAATAAAATCTCGGATTTTCCGACCTTTGAAAATTATTATCTTGATACCTTTTTCTCCCATTATTATACCATGAATTTTGAAAAAATTTTGGATGTTGTTGAACATTTGAGTTATTAAAACCCCTATATTCATTTCTTCTTTGAAAATTTCGATTACCAAAAGTATGGTGTCGATTTTGATATCCAAAATTTCTATTTTGACTTTGAAACTGATTTGATTTACCATTAAAATGACTAAAATGTGTAGAATTGCTTCTTGGTCTATCAAATCGTCTTGATGTTGAAGTCTTAGATTGAAAACTTGGTTAATTACGTTGACAATGTGGTTGCACATTATTATTTAAACCAACCCTATTCCCATTCTTAACTTCATCAACTTTTTGCTTATTTTTCTTCAAAGGACAACAACTTGCCACGTGCCCTTTGTTGTGACATCTAAAACAAGATTTTGTCTTATAATTTCTCTTTTTCTTAAATCTCTTTTTAAATGTTTTCTTCTTTTCCTCTTCAGTATCCTCATTCGATTTATGAGGTGTACTGCTAGACTCAACAGGTTCTTTCAAAGTAACTGGACTATTTGGCAAGTCCACAGCTATCAGATCCACTACAGCTGGTGTAGTAGGCACAAAATCAATTAACTCATTTTCATCTGGTAAAAAAGAGTAGTCTTGATTTTTAGAAGATGAGGCTTTACTAAACCCCAAACCCTTTTTATCATTACTCTTTTTCAAACTTGCTTGAATTTGAGTCCTAACTAATGAAGATTTTCCAAACTTGTCTAACTTTCCTTTAAGTTCAAGAATTTTGTCTTGTGCAACGGCCAATTCCCTGCACTTATCAGAAAATTCATTAGTTTTGTCCTTCACAGTTTCACGAGCCAAATCAATGATCTGTAACAGTTCATTGACTTTGCTTGTTAAACTGCTGATTTTTTGTTCATTTGATTTGAGTTCATTTAAGCAATTTGACTCTCTTTTAATCAAAAGAACATTTGACTCTTTTAATTTTTGCAATTTAGCTAACTGAATTTTGTTTTGCTCCGATAGTCTGTCAACTTTACCCTGTAGTTCAGTGCAATTACGACACGTATGACTTACAGGTTCTGATGTTACCTTCACCTCTGTTGTAAGTTCATTCACATCATTCATGCACTTTGAAACTTCTGCAACCTTCTTCTCAACATTTTCCTCATCAGCTTTTTTCTTCTCTTCTTTCACAGCATCTGCTACCTTATCTAAAGCAAGATGTCCTACACTCTGTCTTGATGAACTCTGATAACGTTTTTCTAAAGCTTCCCACAGCTCATAAGAAGTCCCACAGTGCTTGATGGTATGTTTAATTCCCTAAGGCAAGGACATCTTGATCACTGCTAAAGCTTTCTTCTCAGCATTTACCATGAGTTTCTCAGATTCATCCATCATCTCATAAGAAATCACTTTAACTCTTCCGTCAACTCGTCGTGTGGCAGCAATGTACCCATCGATCATACAATTCCACATTCTCGTATCTTCACTTTTCACAAATGCCTCAAACTCCTCTTTCCAGATAGTATATTCTTTGACGTTTTTCAGCTTTGGCCAATTCTTAACTTTCTCACCAACATTGTCCACTTTAACCATCTTTAAACACGTTTTACCGTAACCGTACTAATAAAACCGTACAATATTTTTCAGAAAACTATTTTTACCAAATTATACCGTTAGAATCGTCTCGAAAAAACGAATCCAATGATATATAATGTCGAAAACCAAATTCAGGAATTTCCAGAGTGTTTTTTTTGTCCTAAAAATCAACCGAGTCCAACCGTGCAAACGGTTTGTCGAGATGAGCTACGGATCACTTTCTATTTTCAAAAACGTTAAATCCTCTATACGTATCTAAATAAATACTCCACCTTTTAATTTTGCTGCCAAACCAACTTAATTTCGCTGTGTCACGCTAATTATGCTGGCAAACCAAGTTAAATATGCTGATAGAGTAGTTATAATTATGCTGGTAGAGGAATTATAATTATGCTGGTTTTTAAATTCGCTGGAATAGATATGCTAGCTGATCAAATAATTTCGATGGTCTCCGGTCAGTTAATTTCGCTGGCTAATCAGGTCGCTATTACGACGACTTTAATTTCGCCGATCACCGTAATAATGTCGCTGAGGACAATTAAAACGGTCACCAAAGTCGCCTTTGGATTTAATTTCACCGGTCACCGAGTTCCTGGGTCACAATTTCGCTGGTAATTATGCTAGATCAGATAATTCCTCTGATTTGTCAGCAGAATTGTTAATTTTGCTAGAAAATTTTTGGAAACTCAATCTGATCAAATTTTCTGCAGATTTTCTAGATCCTACTAACAGTTTCCTGCAAATCAACACAGCAAATTATCAGTAATTTTCTGCAAATTATGATGAACACCACGAAGAACACGAAGAACAGTTCTTCAAATCTTCAAGTTTCCTTCAAGCAAAAACACCAAATATGCAGAATTAAATTCGCTGAACACCAACAACAACCTATTTTCAACCAAAAACCCTAAAATTTTCGAAAATTATATCAAACCCAAACAAAATTTCGAAACCCTAGTTTTCAGGTTTCAAAATTTTCGAAATTTCTCAATCTTCCACCCGAATCTGCAGTCTGCAATTCTGAACCGAGCTTCTTCAAGAGCCTAATGCTCTGATACCAATTGTAGGTCCCCTATTCGTATGGATCTTTCACAGAATTGTCTTTCCAATCAAGAGTGCGGAATCCTCTTGATCAGAATATCACAGAAACAAGTAGAAAACAGAAACAACAATTCACTTTCAAACCGGATCTTTATTGATTATCTATCAAAGTGATTACAATCAATCAAGATCCCTAACCACACTCAAATTCGTCCAAGCTAGCTCTCACGAATTCTAATGCCTCTCAAAATCTGTTTTGGCTGATTAACCTAAACCCTAAAGCCTAACCTTGTTTATATAACACAAGGTTGCAACATTAGGCTGGGTTTGCTACATGGGCTAGGCCCAAATCGTCCCCCATCACCCAATGTGGGTTTTGTTTAGCCCAAACTCTATAATCAAACTATTACAAAGCTAAACCCGCTAACTGTTTATCGTTTAACTAATTACAAGACATCCAAAGACCAAATCTAAGCTGTTGTCACAAACATGCACCAACATAACAATTAGCTAAATTATAGGTAAATGAAATTGTTTCTTTACATGGCCTTCATTTATCAATTGTTTCTGATAGAGATAGCCGATTTACCTCTCATTTTTGGTCAAGTTTCCAAAAAGCAATGGGAACCAAGTTAAAGTTAAGCACAGCTTATCATCCTCAAACGGATGGACAAAGCGAAAGGACAATTCATATAATGGAGGACATGCTTAGAGCTTGTGTAATTGATTTTGGAGGTAATTGGGATGATCACTTACCTTTAATAGAATTTTCTTATAATAATAGTTATCACACAAGTATCAATGCTGCACCATTCGAAGCACTTTATGGACGAAAGTGTCGAACCCCAGTCTGTTGGACAGAAATTGGGGAAAAGCAACTATCTGGACCTGAGATAGTGCAAGAAACAACTGACAAAATTATTCAAGTCAAGGAACGACTGAAAGCAGCACGTGATCGACAGAAAAGTTATGCCGATAACCGACGCAAGCCATTAGACTTTCAAGTAGGAGATAAAGTATTATTGAAAGTCTCTCCTTGGAAAGGAGTAGTAAGATTCATCAAACGAGGAAAGCTAAGTCCCAGGTATATTGGACCTTTTAAGATTATTAGAAGAATAGGACCTGTATCCTATCAGCTTCAACTGCCAGAAGAAATGGCAGGGATACATGATGTGTTTCATGTATCTAATCTCAAGAAGTGTTTAGCTGATGAATGATTGATAGTACCTCTTAAAGATATAGAGGTAAATGAACAACTCAAGTTTGTAGAAAGGCCTCTACAGATTGAAGACAGGAAAGTCAAGAATCTCAAGCATAAGAGATTAGTTCTGGTTAAAGTAAAATGGGACTCCAAAAGAGGACCTGAGTACACATGGGAGCTTGAATCTGAAATGCAAAAGAAATATCCGTATTTTTTCAGTAGATCTCGAGGACGAGCTCTAAAACAAGGTGGGGAGAATGTAACAACTCTCGGTAAAACTAACACTCTTATAAATATTCTGACACTCTAGTATATTATAGAATGTCTCAATATATCTTATTCTACACCCCATATGTGAAAAACCGAGCCCGAAGTATAATATATATATATACATATATAATAAATAAAAATCTGGAAATGTTAAGCTGAGGCGGGCCGCGTAGACCCACCCCAAGATTTTGCGCGGGCGGTATCAATGCTGGAACCTGAATCCACTGATTTCTTTAGTTCAAGCGGGCCGCGTAAGCTTAAGCTTACATTGACACGGGCCGCGAGAGATCATCATACGCGGAGACACCAGATGCCGACACGTGTCGACATCGTGGCGGGTCTAGATCATGACCGGGACAAGCTAGTATGTTGACCAGGGTTGACGAGGGCCGCGTAACCCTTGTCTGTTCTTTACGCGGGCCGCGTGGAGACCAGTTTCAGCAACTATATATAGAACTCATCAGTTTTCGTTTTCCCTCACTCATTCTCAATTCTCAAATCACAATTTCTAAAGTAGTAGAAGTTATAGTTAGGTATTATACCCCTAATTAGCAAGGTTCTGCTCTGTTGTAAGTATTATAACCCCAGTTTCGTAATAGTTACGCTGCCCGATTGATTTAGGGTTCCGTAACAACTGTCGTGGTTCTGCCCGACGTAGTTGTTGGAATGCCGTCTCGGATAGGGTATCATTAATATTTTCAAAGGGTTATGATACTAATCAATGTACATTTGTATAAATTATAGATTATATCCAGGAAACCCTTACAAGAAGCCTAAGATAGCAATGTGAGTTTATCCTCTTTTTGTTAACCTTTTTGGAATGTTTTACAAAACCTTACTTATTTTACAATGTGATTAAGCGGTGATTGAGTCTTTGTAGTTCTTCAATTACTGCCGGTATTATGGGGTTTTGTATACAAAATTTATTACTACGAGTAGTAGTAAGTCGGTACGACAGTTCATTACCATTGGACGACGAGTTAGCCAATGGGTAATTTGACCATAGCCATAGATCCGGTCGAGTGGCAAATACTGAATGAGTAATTGTGTAGACATAAACAATGTGATCGCTCTCAATATTGTTTTAATTGATAAAATGTTTCTTGATTAAACTGGGATTCACTCACCAGTATTTCCGACTGACAAATGTTTTTAAAACGCGTTACAGGTAACACAATGTGAACAGCCAATTAGTGAAAAGCCAGCTGGAGAGCACTAAAGGCTTGGGAAAAATGTGGCTATAAAAGTTACCTAATAAACGATGTTTTAAATTCAATAAAATAGGGTTTGTCCCTATAAATGTATTGTAATAAGAAACTTGGGTTTGGCCCATGTTATTATTAATATCAAATATGGTGGTTTTACTCTGATAAACATTTCCTAACTACGGTCCTGATGTAAATTCTGCTGCGAGATTAAATAACTGATACCACCGAAACTCTGAGCTCGCGTCCGCCCGTTCCCGGGAATAAGGGATCGGGGGTTGTGACATAGGGAGTTGGATGAGTTTTGTGTGTCAAAAGGAATTGTAAGGCAGTACAGCTTTCCAAGGACACCAGGACAAAATGGGGTTGTTGAAAGGAAGAACAGGACACTGATTGAAGCTGCTAGAACCATGCTTGCTGATTTAGGTTTGCCATTAACTTTCTGGGTAGAGGCTGTAAACACTGTCTGCTATGTCCAAAACAGAGTTTTGATCAACCCTAGGCATCAAAAGACTGCCTATGAAATTCTGTATAAAATCAAACCACTGATCTCATACTTTAAAGTATTTAGCTGTCCATGCTTCATTTTGAACTTAAAAGACTCAATTTCAAAATTTGCAGCAAAAATAGATTGTGGTTATTATTTGGGAGACTCAACCACTGCTAAGGCCTACAAAGTGTTTAACACTAGGACTAAGTGTGTGGAAGAGACTTTGAATGTAAAGTTCAATGAACTTTCTTCAATGAAAATCCCTGCAAAACCCTGCCGAGTTATTTGTTCTTGATAAATTTACTTTTGAAAATGTTTCTGTCAAGACAAACAGTGTAGGTCCATCTCAACCTCCTCCATCAGACAATGGATTTGAAGTCAACATTCCACAACAGAAGTTCACATCCATTGCCAGAGCAGCAGATGTTCAAAACAGCTGTCAAAGCTTAACCACTGCTACCTCAACAGTTGTTGATCAAAGTAGTCCTCAAACCCCTGCTTCCACATCCTCAAACACTGTTGATAAAAATCTTCAAACAATGGATAAAAATCAACATGTTTCCACACAAATTCCTCCTATCCCTCCACCTCCATTTCAAGACATTGTTGGATCATCAAAGTCACCAACAGTGGTTAGCACAGATGATTCACATCTGTAGCCCTCACCCTTAAATGACATTGTTCCATACAAAGGAGATTTAATCTTCTTGAAGTCTCATCCACCTGACCAAATCATTGGCAACATCAGTGAAGGGGTGCTCACCAGAAGTCAATCCCAAAACATCTGTCTTTTTGTTGGTTTTCTATCACTTCATCAACCTGTCAAGTACCAAGAGGCACTGAAAGACAACAGTTGGGTGGAAGCCATGCAAGAAGAGCTCCAACAGTTTAAGAGACAACAAGTATGGGAACTTGTACCACTGCCAGAGGGTGTGAGTCCTATTAGCACAAAGTGGGTCTTTAAAAATAAAACTGATGAAAGGGGCATTGTTGTCAAGAATAAAGCAAGGCTTCTGGTTCAAGGTTTCAGACAGGAAGAGGGCATTGACTATGATGAAACTTTTGCCCCAGTAGCAAGATTGGAAGCTATCAGATTATTCCAGGCCTTTGCTGTCAACCACAACATAAAAATGTTTCAAATGGATATCAAATGTGCATTCCTCTATGGTAAGATTCAAGAAGAGGTATATGTTTGTTAACCTCCTGGTTTTGAGGATCCATTTTATCCAAATCATGTCTACAAGCTAAATAAAGCTTTGTATGGCCTGAAACAAACACCTAGAGCCTAGTATGAAACTCTATCCACCTTTCTACTCTCTATTGGTTTCACAAGAGGTAAAATTGATAAAACATTTTTTTTTTAAATGGAGAGGGAAAGATTTGATGATTGTCCAGATTTATGTGGATGACATCATTTTTGGAAGCACATATACTAAAATGTGTGAAGAGTTCAGACAACTCATGACAGCTGAGTTTGAGATGAGTGCAATAGGTGAACTACAGTGCTTTCTTGGTCTCCAAGTAAAGCAACTGCAAAATGGTACTTTCATTCATCAAGGCAAATATGCCAAAGAACTTTTAAACAAATTTGATATGAATGATTGCAAACCATGTAGTACACCCATAGCAACCACAAAGATAGTCATGTCTGATGAGAAGGATGATTTGGTTGATCAAACTCTTTATAGAAGCATGATTGGGTCTTTATTGTACCTAACTGCATCTAGGCCAAATATCATGTTTGCAACATGTGTTTGTGCAAGATCCCAATCAGCCCCTAGAAAGTCAAATCTTAATGATGTAAAAAGGATATTCAGATACTTAAAAGGTGCTCCCACACTTGATATCTGGTATCCAGCTGATGGAAATATCAAGCTTTCAGGTTTCTCAAATAGTGACTTTGCTGGATGCAACACAACAAGGAAGTGCACTTCAGGAGGGTGCCAATTCCTAGGCAATTGCTTGGTGTCTTGGCAAAGCAAAAAGCAAGCAGCTATTTCAACATCCACTGTTGAGGCAGAGTATATTGCTGTTGCAAGCTGCACAACCCAATTGCTATGGCTTCAAAATCAACTGCTGGATTTTGGTATCACTGCTTTGAAAACACCACTCACGTTCGATAGTCAAGCAGGAGAAATAATTTTGTGAGGGATTGCTATGAAAAAGGTTTGACTTCTCTGCACCATGTTCCAACTAAAGATCAGCTGGCAGATGTGCTAATAAAAGCTTTAGACACATCCACCTTTGAAAGCTTGATCTCTAGGATTGGCATGCTGAACATGGTATAACAGGCAAAATCCTATTTTTATATGAATAAAGCATTAAAATGTCTTCAGAAAAATCAAAAATCCATCCTTAAAAATAGTTAAAACTGAAAATTTTCATTAATCCTTAAAAGTCTGTTGCAACCACTGTTTTGTTTCAAACATCTGTTTTGTTAAAAACTATCCACTGCTGAAAGTTAACATCTGTTCCCTCATTTTCATTGATAATCACTGTTGTCAAACGTCAGTGTTTTGAATCACTGATGGCTATCCATTGATAGTTAAAAATCAGCCACTATTTTCATTTTCACCACTGTAAACCACTGATATTGATCATCAGTGGTTTCCTAAACAACTGTAATCCATTATTCATCAGAGGTTGTCACGTGGTCAGTTATTACCCGTCAGATCTTTGTAACCGCTGCCACATCAGCATTCACTTTTTCACTTTATAAAACCCTGATTAAAACCCCAATCAGAGGTTTCACTGCCGTATTGAATTCAAAAGTTCTTTCAAAAGCAGTTTCCAAAAAAAAACCCTCGAATCATTCATAACTATCTTCTTCCTCCTCTTGCAACTATATTCGAATCACCATGGCCCTTGCAATAAAAAACCCTCATAACTATCTGTGCACACTTGAGAAAACAAGTCAAAACATAGATTTTCACTCCGTTGTTGATGCTCTTTCATCTTCAAAGTACAAATCTTTGTTGACTTGCAATGCACCAATCTATCAAGAAACCCTACACGAGTTCTGGAAAATGCCAAAATTGAAGTTCAGGGCAAAAAGCCATGGGCTATCACATCTGAAGTAGGAAAATTCTTGTTTCCATCACACCACAGAAAATTTCAGAGGTTTTTGAGACAAATGATCATACAGGTAAAAAATTTTTCCCTAAAGATGAGTATCAGACTGATCTGACCGAAAGGGGGTATGAGGGACAAATGAATAAAGCAACTTTGCAAAAAGGGAATTTCCCACCTCCCATGAAATTTTTATTTCATACCCTACTCATGTGTGTTTCAAATAAAACAACTGCTTTCAATGAAATACCATTGAAAATCCAGTACTTAGGATATGCTATCATGGCAGAAGTTGATTTTAATTACTCCCAAGAGATTTTCAATGATATGGTTAAAACTATTTATAATATAAAAGACAAGAAGAAACCATTTCTTCTGTTTCCCAGATTTTTTAGCTATTATCTACAAAAGCAAATCCCAAAGGATAGTGCACAAGTGCTTATCCAGGGTGCTCCTTGTCAAATAAACAGTCTTTCTTCTGAAACCTTTACAAGGATGTCAGAGTCAAAAGATTTGAAAACACAAACAGAGGAACCTGAGCAAACTTTGGATGCATCCACATCTGCTCCTCAGGTTTCTGCTGTTGAGCCCACTGCTCTTGGTAACCACAGCAGCACAACCACTGCTGTGCAATCCACACAAAAAATAACCAAAAAGACCATAAAGAAAAAAAATCCAAAAAGCCCCCCAAACCCTCCAAAAAGGATCCTCTGGAAGATGAGATCCCAGTGGTAATTCCTGTGACAACATAAAAGTCACCTACAACCACTGCTGCTACTTCCTCACAGCAGATGGTAGAAAGATCTCAACCTGAGCCTGAAACTCCTCCTGCATCCTCACAAAAGGATCAGGTTGTATACACAGGGACACCACATTATGAAGCTCTGGATCCACTTGAATCCATCTTCCACAACCCTGCTCCCAGGGCAAATTCACTTTCAACACTCTTCCTCACTTCACAACTCCCACCATCCATTATACCTCTGTTGGATGCATTGGATATGGATCAGACACAAATCAGTTCTTCTCAACAACCTATCACTGAGAATATACTCCAACAAGTGACTGAGTCTGATTCCTCTATCTTTTCTAACCCACCAACAGTTGAGGAGGTTACACCCCTTGAGTTACATGTAACTCTTGGTGGTAGTTCAAGTGGAGCAGCTACTACAGGTGTTAAATCCACTGATTTACACCAGGACAATAGTTTCATCAGTAAGCCTCCCTTGAAGGCAACCACTGTTGATGTTGTCAAATTATCTACTGGTGTGTTTCATTTACCCACTGGTGTGTTAAATAAGATAGCTAATGTAGAGGGAAGTCCCCAGTACCAAGAAAAAGGGGCATTAGTGGATGATCCATGGGATACTTCTCATGGTCCAACTGCTTATACAACCACTGCTAGTGGGAAATTAGATGATCCTATTAAATTGGGTGATGGTTTAAAATACAGAGAATTGATGGAGAGAGTTGACAAAATTGAAACATATGTGGTAGATATCAAAAGTATGATGCAACAGTTGTTACAATCTTAAAAGGCTCCATCCACTGCTACATCATCTGCTCCTACCACCAATGAGCTATGGCATCTGTTTCAACCTCTGCTCCATCAACAAAGGAAATATGCTGATCAACAACACGAAATTCAGCTACAAATGTTCATAAATGTGATGGAAGCAAGATATAAGGATACTCAAGCTGACATAAAAGCCATCAAAGCTCATTTGCTTCAAACCACTGGTACTTCTCCTCCTACAATCATTTATGTAGAAAACCCTGATGATGCCAAAAAGGGGGAGAAAGGAAAGGAAGGTCTGGATCTACCACCAGATCCTAAGGCTAAACCTGTTGTTGAAATTCCAAGGCCAGATGCTTAAAAGAAGGTTGATGTGTCTCTCAACCTATTTGCTGAACAAAAAGCAGATAGAAAATAGAGAATGGAAATAAAGGGTGCCAAAAGATTTGAAAAGGAGAAGAAAGTTTTGATGGCTAAGGAAGAACAGGGTATTTCAAACAGAAGAAAGTCTACCAGAAAGGTCAGCCAACCCAAAACCACTAAACCTACTCCTAAAATCCCCAAAAGTTCTTCACCTCAAATCTCTAAACCAACAGATGTTGAGACACCTGTTATATCAACAGCTGTTGATACATCAGTGGTTTCAACATATGTTGTGTTAAGCAATGCTCTTGTCACTTTACCATCCACCACTCCACCCACTGCTACACCATAAACTACATCTCCATTACAAACACCACCTGCCGAAAAGCAGAAGACAACAGTTGACACTTAAACAGTTGTAGTAACAACAGTGGTTGAGACGCAAGTTGTTTCAACAACTGTTAGTCAATCACCTATAACTTCAAACACTCCTTCCCAAGCCATAATCCTTTCTGTTCCTATACCTCAAACAAAAACACCTTCTCCCAAAAAGGTGGATACAAGAAAAAGAAAGTTTCAGGTGCATGATGATGACATACCAGCACCTGTTCCAATATCATCCACACCTTACAATGTAATCAAACCTCAACCATTCATTCCTCCAACTTTAGCCAACCCAATCAAAGATCCAAAAATACTTGAAGGATATCATCCTGCAGATGATATACCAGTAGTAGCCAGCTGTCCACTAGAATTGCATGCAGTTAAGAATGAAATGAAACAATTCTACACAGTGGATGATCCTTCAAAACGAAAATTCCCCTCTCTTGTTGGTTTTAGAGATCCAAAGGACATGGATGAATATTTAAAACTCAAAGCCAGACAAGCTGAAATACAAGCTAGATTGGAAGGTAAAGGAGAAAATGATAAAAGTATCTCAAGTCGAATGCAGTTCTTACTTACTAAAGTCAAACAGTTGGAAGATTATGCAAGAGACTTAAGTAAAGAGATGTCAAATTTGCCACTAGATGCTGACCTGCAAAAGGAGATGAGAAAAGACCTCCTTAATCTGATCATGAGAGAAAAATTCTATCCTGCCAAGGTTGAGCAGTTCAATGACTGGCCACTCATTGCTTTGAAAGGTGAAGCTAATAGAATTGAAAGAATAAAGAATGATCCAAGTATGAAAAGATCTGCATCAAATTGGAGCAAGTACAAAAAGGCAATTGCTGATCTTACCTTGGAGTATAAAAGAAAGAAGCAAGAGTTGGTTGTAGCAAAGTTTGGTACAACCAAAGCCATAGCAAAATGGTCAAGGTAATATACTGGCAGGGCATATGAAAAGCTGGAAAGATTAAGAGAAATAGATCCTAAACTTCCAAAGAAACTAACATACAGAACCAAGAAAATTGATGAACCTCAGCAGCAGGCCCTCACTTTGAAAACATTGTTTACATCATCTGACACTTCCCTCATTGTTATAAATTAAAGGAAGAAGCAGAAACAGACTGATGCTGAAGATGTAGCAAGTGAAGCTGTTTACATGAAATAAGCTATCAAAAGAATGATAGAAGAGGATCCTAACTCAGAAAAGTTACATGAAATTGCCAAAAGAGTTATGAGCAGACCTCCATTACCAAACTCATCAAAAATAAAACCTCTCCCAAGAAAACCACTTAACTCAAAAATACTAAAGTGGAACTCTGATCAAAAGACCCACGTATTGACTTTGCTCAAGTCCAGTGGAGAAGTTAAGCACATATCAAGAGAGAATGCACTAGGCCTAAGTGTAGAAGATTTACAAGATCTCCTTGAGCTTCAGCTGTGTAGGAATGATGATGATGAAGATGAAGATTCCATGAACTTTGAATTACAATTCAAAGGGTAAGTTAGGGAATTCTTGATGAGGCAATAAAGATCTTGAATAATGAAGTGTTTTGGCATCATCTGGTCCAGGGGGAGATTGTTGGGATTGAACCCTACAAAGGAACAGCTAATAAAGCTAAAACTTGTTCAGAACAGTGGATCCTTCATAAGCAGTGTTTGTATATATCTTTCCCCTTGACGGTGGCTCTAACAACTGATAGATTCCAAAGTACTGCCCATTACAACTGATGCTGATCTAAAGACTGATGAAGTTAAAGTACTGAAGCTCAATCTACTGATGTATCTCAAGTACTGTTGAAGACCAAAGCACTGCTCAAGCGACAACAGTGGAATGAAGAATCAGTGTTTTATTTATGCTTTGTTTATGTAATCAGTAGTTTGTAATCAGTGGTTGTATAGGTCAGTGGTTGTAGTTTGTTAGACAGTTAGATGTCACTTTCATGGTGACGTTAGCTGAAGATGCTCATTGGTTGAGTTTTACTATAAATATAACAGTACTCTGTACTGTTCTAGTAGCTCTCTTCTTCTAAGTCATTCAGTACCAACAATCAGTGAGCTCAGGCTGAGGGGGAGATTTGTACATGCATGCATTAGTGTTGATTATTGTAATCAAATACAATCATTCGATTCTATGTTAAACATGTGTGCTTAAACTTTTCTTCCATTGATTGTGTTCTCAAAGTTTATTTCATTATTCCGCTGCAATTAATCTCTGTTTCACTTTCATTTCAATTAAACAAAACACAATCTAAGAAACTCAGATCCTAACAGGTATTAAATGCAATTTGAAAAGATTTTCAAACGAGTCGGTTAATTTTATTTACCAGCGAAAGCTGACGTATTTTCAAAAGACTAAGCGCAAGTTATTTAGCAACTATGGAATAGGTTGGAGCTGCTTGGTCTTAAGATATTGGAATTTGAAACTCCACAGAAAAGACCTTATTAGTCTCAAGTCTTATTTTATATCATTCGATCTGCCTGTGGATTTTAGTACGAACAACTTGTGTAAATATGTGTACTTTATTTTCGGTTTGTACTTTATTAAAATTACTTTAAATTCCCATCTTTCGATGTGCATTGTGATTACTGATATCAATCTTCACACATAAACCCCAAGTTCAAGACCACTGGGAAATCAGGGTGTGGCACCTAAGCTCCATGACACCCCAAATATGTTATACATAACCATAGGGAGAACCCAATGAAAACCTCATGATTTTCATGTACCCGAGGGCCTTATAAGAATTTACACGTGCTGTCTCTTCATTACACTCTTCTAATTTATTAATTCCTAGATTTTCTATAATGGGAATTCATTACTCCTTTTAGAAAAGATTTAGTGTATCAAGGTTCATATGTTTCACTGACTCATTAACAATCTTTCTAGGACACATGTTGTAATCGGAGCAATACATAGTTCTGACATAGCCGCTCTAAGTAAATAATCTAGTTTGATCAGCTAATGTAAGGCATATGGAGCATAGAAGACCTGGAGAGAGGAAGGGGCAGGAAGTCTCTGGCCACTGCAAAGGTTAGGAGATAGAGAAGGTGTGTGGGGGAAGCAAAGGGGCAGGCAACGTCGTCAAGTTCTTCACGTCCAACCTCCCTTCTGGTTGCACGCCATGGGAACTTTTGGGCTTCATGGAGGTTTTTGGGGAGGTAAAGGGCTCATATGTAGCCATGAAAAGGGACTAAGAAGGAAATCCGTTCGAATTTGCGACTTTTAAGAATGTGAGAGATAGGAATGATCTCGATCGGAATTTGCTTGACGTGAAAATGGGAGGGTGTAATCTCAGATCCAACATAGTGAAGTTTGTTGTTGAGAATCAAGATTTTGTGGAGCAGGTAGCACAGAAAAACCCAACGGTTCAGAGAGAGGTTCACCCTCAAGGAGAAGGCCCGAGGACTTTCGCGTTGAGGGGTAATAGGACGCACAACGAGGTTTTATGTCCGGGAATGTCCCGCCAGCTTCGACGGTTGAGAAGGTGTTAAAGGTGCTAGATAACACCAGCGCTTTCCGATATGTGCATGGTGGGGCTCTTGTTGGTCATATGGTAGATCTAGATATTCACATTTGTTTCAACCATCTGCTGCATATTGCGGGAACTAGGTATGTTAGTATTCAGTATATGGGTGAGCTCTCTCTTCTCCTTTCATTTAAGAAGGAGGATGAGGCAATAAGGTTCAAGGAGAATAAGGAGGTTTGTGGCCCTTGGTTTTCATCCCTGGATCTCTGGTATTGGACAAACTCTTTCGTTTGAGTGCATTGCCCGACTAAGAATACAAGGGGTCCCTCTACATTTAGCTGAACGAAAGGTGTTCAAAGACATTATTTGGGAAGGTTGTGCATTCCCCTGAGCTGCAGGAAAATGATGGTGATTTAATGGTCATCTGTGTCGCCGTCCTTGTCGGGGAAGGGAAGAAAACAGATGAGCAAGTGGTTCTGACATGGAGGGCATGAGGTTTAGAATCTGGATTGCAGAGGAGCAATGTAATTGGGTTTTAGATTATTTGGGGTTCACCGCTGTTATCTCCTCTGGCGACCGGTGGTTATTCCGGTTGGTCTAAGGATATTGGGGAAGACTAATCAATGGCTAATGAGACGTCATCTGGCACGACTCCCATGGAGGTGGTGGAAGAAAAAAAAATTCCACACGGGGAGGGGATCATAATCATCAACATTCTTTACGAGGGTGGGTCTGACTGCACATAGTGGGCCTAGGCATAGCACGCTCCCATCTCCTGAACTTAACATGCTTAGAAAGAGGACCAGGTCTGCTATGGAATTTGAGGATACTTTTGAGTTAAATAAACTATTGGGCCTCAATTCCAATCCAGCAAATAAGGGTGAAAAGGTGGTTAATGAGACCGAATTACTCTTAGAGGGGAAGGATGAGGAATCCTTTGACCTCAATGTGAGGGTAGCCTCTAGGTCAGGAGAATGATTGGGCAATTCTAATAGGGTTGGCGAAGGGGGTATGGTCGTGGAGAAAGAGGTTAACACTGCTATTGACTTAGGGGTCAGATTGGGTGCGGATGTGAAGAACCAGAGTATCTTAATTAGGCAATCCATTCAAGGAGAAGGAATTAATGTTGTGCAATGATGTTTCCTCTCATTGAATGTTCGAGGTCTGGGGGTGATGACATGTCGAGCTGGGTTCGGAAGATTAAGGTGAAGAACAGTATTAATTTTGTTGCTTTTGTAGGAAACAAAACATGAAATTCTTGACAGTATTAACCTGTCAAGGTATTGAGGAGGCTGGAACTTTATTTTGGAGTATGTTGGATCGACAAGGAAGTCGGGTGGTTTGGCTTGCCTATGGGACATGACTGTTTTCGCTTTAGAGAATTTTGTTAAGCAAAGAATCTTTTTGCTTTTCAACGGCAAGTTGAAGGGTTGTAATTCTTTGGTGAATGTGTTATACGTGTACGCATCGAAAGAAGTTCCTGCTAAAAAGCTGTCGTGGGACTCTATTGCTGGTCTCATGGAGAGTGCTCAAGGTTTTTGGACTTTCTTGGGGGATTTTAACGCTGTTACTTTCCTGATGAAAGGAGTAACTCAATGTTCAAACCCTCTTGTGTTAGAAATTTTAAAGAGTTTATTTTTTATACAAGGCTTCGCGAATACTATATGAAAGATAAGCATTTTACGTGTTGGGCGGAAAATGAAAAAAGAAACTTAGCATAATTGATAGGATGCTTGTGTTGCACACAAGCTTTTATCATGTAGATTTTCTATCATTTTGTATATTTTAGAGTCATTTTAATGGGTTTTACTATAGACTTGATAAGTTTGTGTAAATGCAGGTCCCCTGAGGAAAGGAACAGAAAAAGAGCTAAAACGATCAAGAAATGAAGAATCGGGAGCCAAAATTGAAGTCTAGGGCCCAAAATGAAACATTGAGGAACACGGGAGTGGTTAAGCCCCCGCGACGCGCGAGGGAGGTGGACCAGGACTAAGTAATTACAGAATTGCCACCACGCGAATATTGTAATATCAACCCTACGCGCCACGCGGAGGGGACAAGGGGCTTTCCCATGATGCGAAGGAGATGTAAAAGTCGGGAAAATGGTGAAAAATTGGCTTTTGATGTGTTTTGGGTTATTTAAGGATAAACACAACCCTAATTCGCATACAAAACTCAATTGACGAACTTAGAGCTATAGAGAGAGGGGGGGGGGATAGCAAGAGGCTGATTTGAAGTAGGGTTGGCATATCGGGTCAACCCGATCTGTTAAGACACGAACACGATAAGACACGAACACGAAACCTGTAAACACGAACACGAGATGAAACGAAATCTTATCGTGTCAGATTTTCCAAACACGAACACGAACCTGTTAATAAACAGGTTACACGAAATGACCTGTTAAGACACGAAAATGTTGCCAACATATCATATGACCTGTTTAAGCCACAAACACGACCTGTTAAGACCCGAACACGACCTGTTAAGACACGAACATGACCTATCATTCCATATTTGAAATTAGCAATTAAGGAACCTGTTTAATGAAAATTTAGTCGCCAAAGGTTCACAAAAGTCATAAAAATGCATAAACACATAATGTCTTAACAAACTTAAAACAAAATCCATAAAAGTCTAATCATAACATCCAAATAGTTCCAAAATTCAAGTTCCCATATGCCTTTCTTTCTCAAGATCTTCAATTCCAAACATTCAAACCTACACAAATAATTACAGTCGTATTAGGCATGGACAATTTGACATAAACTCATTCATATAGTTTTATCAAGCAACATTTCAAGAAACATTTGAAGTGGGTACCTTGAGATGTCCTCGGATTTTTAACAAGCAACACTACTTGAAGCATTTGGAGTGGATACCTTAGGATTGTTCACGGAATTTGAAGCATCTGATTCATGGCTAATGTCAAGCGACATTATATCTTCTGTGATGCCTTTAACTTCATGTCAGTATCTAAAAGCATTTGACCAACATCTTTATAAGTAGTACCATAGCAGCTTGATATATGTCGAGTAAAATTTCCCGTACCTTGCTTACTATCAAACATGAGAACATGACCACATTTGTTGCACTTTGATGGAACCTTTCTGCCTAAAGCTTTGTTTTGTTGTTTGGTACAGTAATGCCAAACAACTGATCTTTCCTTTCGAGATCTCTTTGCATTGGGTTTTTTAACACCACTATCATTTTTATCATCTACCTCCATAGAGCCAACTTCATCATCTTCCAAATTTATAGAGCTATCATTTTCTAGATCAACTTTGATAGAATCGGAATCCATATCCACCTACAATAGATAAAAAAATAATTAAGTTACACAAAAGTTTATAAGAAAATTTAACCAAAAACTATAAAAGTTGAACCAACAACATACCGGTGTTTTGCCCTTCTTTTTCCCCACTTTATTTTGTGAATGGCTCATGATGTTTAATCAGTAACTGTTGAATCAATCATATAACACTTATCAAGCAACATTTCTAGAAACATTAAGAAACAAATCTAAATCAATCATATAACACTTCATCACTTTAAAAACCAAATCTAAAATACATCACAGTTCACTTCTTATCAAACAGAAACACATATTCACTTCTTCGTGAATACATCACAGTTCACTTCTTATCAAACAACAATAACATTTGTGTTTCTGTTCAAGTTGCAGCAATAACATTTAGGCAGCAATACATTTGTTTTTCTGTTCAAGTTGCAGCAGTAACATTTAGGCAGCAATACATCACAGGTCACTTCTTATCAAACAGAAACACATATTCACTTCTTCGTGAACTACTGAGCATCTTAAATGAAATACCTAATCTAAGCATAATATGTAAATCAAACAGAAACATCTTAAATGAAATACCTAATCTGCAGTGAAGGGTTGAAAGCAGCGCCTGTGACTGAAATCTGTAATATGTGTTTCTGTTTCTTACTTCTAAACTGCCGGAACGACTTGAAAGCGGCGCCGGTGACTGAAGTGAAGGGTTGAGCGGCCGGCGATGAAGGTGGGCAACGACGGAGTGAACTGTGAAGGGTTGAGCGGGGCCGGCAATGAAGGTCGAAGGGTTGAGCGGCCGGCGACTGAAGTGAACTGTGAAGGTTGAGCGGCGGCCGGCGATTTAGGGTTTATTTGGTGAGCGAGCGTGAAGTTCATGAACTGTGAAAATTGATTTGAAAATTTTGAGTGTATTGAATAATGTATACCGCCTGTCCGCCTGACTCCATATATTATTATATTTCATATATTTTTTAACTTAAAATTATTAACATGTCATTAACAGGTCTTAACAGGTTAACGGGTTTTAACCTGTTAAAACACGAAATTTAAACAGGTCTTATCGTGTCGACCTGTTTAGACACGAAACCTGTTAACTTCGTGTAGGTTCGTGTCGTGTTATCGTGTTCGTGTCAAAATTGCCAGCCCTAATTTGAAGCTTTGGGAGCTAAAACTTTGAAGATTCAAGTTGCAAAGTGGTTAGATTTGATAAAGTTTATAGCTTTCTTGTTTTTGAATTGATGTTCATGATGTCTACTACTTCTAAACTGAGTTTTGATATTTCAAACATGATTAGAGGCTAACTTTTCATAGCTACATAGGTTTGATGAACTAATTGCATGTTTTGACTTTTGTTTAGTTTACTTTACTTTTATTCAAGTACCTGTGTTTTTATTTAAAATAGTTTTAATTGTTGTTGAAATTGATCATGTGTCCTCTTGTTTGCTGATTATTATTGGTTAGTTGTCATTATTTATGTGTTTGTAAAGAAGAAATCCACCATAAACATGTTAAAATCAATAGTTAACTTGTTAATCTGGCCAATTATCGTCTTAACCCTATCATTAGAAATAATATAGGTTAATTAATCTGTAAAAATCAGTAGACATAAGTGTCCACCAATTCCCATTGAATAGAAATATAATTTGGGGTTGTTAGGGTTTGTCTAGTCGTTGTTTGGTAGTTTTAGACACTTAATAGCTCGAGGTCTTCCTACTTATTTGCGTCTTGGTGATTCTAGGTTTTCAGTGTATCAATCTAAGACTAGCTTCACAATTAAATGGTGTTAAAGTGTATGCTTTTTCATGTCTCTAGTTGTGTGATTCGATTTCGATAGGTCGAGTCGTTTCTATCTAGCACTTCATTCACAATCTGATTATACGTCATAGATCGGTTATAGGCTTTTATGTGTGAGTCACATTCATCTTGTCTAGTTACTATAGGATTTGTCATCTCTAATGAGATGATAGTTGGTCTAAAATCAGGGAACTTGGTAATTGTCAACCGTAGAAGTCTTGCATGTGATTAGGGATTCTTGCCTAGGAAGTTTGTTCATCATCACTAATTTCACTCTTGCGTGTTCTTTGCTCTTGTCCTTGTCTTTGTTCTCACTAGGATAATCTTAGGTTATTAGTTAACAAAAATCACAATTAAAAATCAAATCAATTTTGGGCTATTAATTCGGTTTAGGCTGAGTTTTAGAGTTGCTAAATTAGAGTCCCTAAGTTCGATATCCGGTCTTTATTTCTATATTATACTCGTCCACTACACTTGCCGTTTGCGTAGTTTTTAGGAAATTCCATCTTTTAAAACTTGATCCAATTTTGAGTATACATTCACACACACCATTGTGTGTTCTAACTTTTTGACAGGTGGCCAGAGGCGTGTTTAAGGGACTTGCTAAAGCATCTCTCTGACTATAGCCAGCTAATTCTGATTACCAATCCCCTAAACTTTAGGCCTAGACCTTTAGAATTCTCAATTCTCGGTTGGGCTGACCCGGATTTGCAGAGGTTATCGGTTCCGCGGTTACAGTGTTTGTGAGCGAGGGACCACCTGACATCATCCTTGCAAAAAAATTGTGTTTTTTAGGAACAAGATAAAGATATGGAGAGATGGGATGATTAAAAGAGAAGGGGGAAGACCAATCTCAGATTAACCATGAGTTGGAAGAGGTAGAGTTTGGCTGAAAACAAAAAATTGCTAAAAGAATTGGAAGATAACAGATTAAAAGACTTGAAGCAGAGATCTCGAGTGAAGTAGGCGAAGGATGGAGATGAGAACTCGAGATTCTTTTACTCCATGATTAACCAGAGAAAGGCCAGCAATGCTATTCGGGGATTGAACATCGATGGGTCATGGACCACGAAGCCGACTTCTATTAAAAACTTTATTTTTAATTTTTTCACGGCTAAATTCAAAGACGACACTCCTCTTAGGCCGACTCTTTGGTGCAATAACATCAAAAATATCTGATACACTGATGCAGCTGATATTATAGCCTAGGTTAGCATTGAGGAAATCAAAATTGCGGTCTTTAAATGCGGAGATGACCGTGCCCCCGGGGCTGTCAGGATTTAATTTCAGATTTTTTAAGCATTTTTGGCATTATTTTGAGATTTTTTAAGCATTTTTGGCATTATTTCGAAGAAGACTTTTCTAATGTATTGCATGATTTTTATGGTACAGGGGTCATAAACAGGGGATGTCTCACGTCTTTTATCGCTTTAATTCTAAAGATCAAAGATCCGATGAGACTATAGGCTGATTAGCCTTGTCGGTGTGATTAACAAGGTGATTTCTAAGATCCTTGCATAACGCATCAAGAGGGTTCTCGGTTCTGTGACTTCGGATTCTCAAACGATGTTCTTGAAAGGCAAGTATATTTTGGATGGCCCCGTTATTATGAACGAGGTGTGCTCTTGAATCAAGAAACTCAAGAAGAAAGCCTTCAATCTCAAAATCGATTTTGAGAAAGCTTATGATAATGTCATCTGGAACTTTGTGGAGTCTATTTTATCTCAAATGGGCTTTCACAATCGATGGTGTAGATGGATATATGGTATTCTAGAGTCAGAAAGGGCTTCGGTGTTGGTTAATGGGGCTACGAGTTTCGACTTCTAATGCTAAAAAAGAATGAGACAAGTTGATCCTATCTCTCCTTTCTTGTTTCTTATAGTCATGGAAGCGTTGTCGTGTATGTTTGACAAAGTGGTGGAGGGCGGGGATGTTGTTGGTATTCGTCTCCCGAACAAAGGTCTGTTAATTTCTCATCTTTTATATGCCGACGATGCTATCATTATGGGGGCGAATATGGACCGGGTAATAATCCGAGACCTGTTTACGAGGTTTGGAAGCTAAACTCTCTATGTGGAAAGCGTTGGTTCTTTCCATTGGGGGTAGGCTAACTCTTATTAAATCTGTGTTAGAGAGTCTACCTAACTACTATTTCTCCTTATATAAAGCTTTCGTTAAAGTTGTGAAAGACTTGGAAAAGATTATCTGAAAGTTTCTTTGGGGAGGTTATCCTGAGGTCATCAAAATGAATTGGGTCTCTTGGGATAGGGTGGCCTCACCTAAAAGCGTTGGAGGTTTGGGTTTACGCAAGTTGAAGACAATAAATTTCGCATTACTCTCTAAATGGGGTTTGAGGTTAAAGACGGAAAAGTATAATCTATGGGTAAAAGTCATCGAAGTTATTCACCCGCATAGAAGTTGCTGGAGTTTTTTTCCCATTCAGATCCAACTATAGCAGCATTTGGGTTAATATTGTCAAGTTTATCTCCCAACCGGTGTTCGGAAATATGCTTCTAAGAAACCTTATGAAAAGGGAACTCAGGGATGGTGCAGACATAAAATTTTGGTTGGATCTGTGGCTCGATGCCGAGCCGTTGAAGGATTGCTTCCCTTCTCTATTTCGGCTGAAGACGAACAAGGAGCGTGTTGTTTGGTCGTTCTCTAATCCGGCAGGCAATGTTGTAGAAGGCGCTAGACGCTAGTCGGGCGGTGAGGTACAACCTAGGGATTAATCGGGATTAATAGGGATTAATCGGAATGGGATTTTTATATGTATTTTTTTCAAAATTATATATATATACCCAATAATATAAAAATAATACTTCAAAATTCACATAAATACTTCAAGTTTCAGATAGTATGGTTCGATTTTGACCGATTTTGACCAATTTTGACCGCCTAGGATCGCCTAGGACCGCCTAGAACCGCCTAGGACCGATTTTGATCGATTTTGACCGACTAATATTGTCCGATTAATCCGATTTTTGACCGCCCAGGACCGATTTTGACCGCCTAGGACCGATTTTGACCGATTTTTTACCATGACCGATTAATTGACCGCCTAGCTCAAAATTAGGCAGTAGATGACCGCCTAGCGCCTAGGCGCCGATTAATCGGCCGCCTAGGCCGATTTCTGCAACCATGCCGGCAGGTACGTGGATGTGGAGATCATCCCCTAGCTCTAATGGTGAACTTGTCGAATGGGCTCAGCTGAGCTTCCTTATGCAGTCGGTCCAATTAACAGGGGCGAGAGATGTGTGGCGTTGCCAGGGTAGCTTTGCCAACAGGTTTAGTGCCGATGGGTTCCATTAAAATGCAATATCTTTGTGTGGAGGGCCGAGATGGAAAAAAAATCTGACCGTGGTAGCACATAAGAGAAGGAATATTGAGGTATCTAATGAGATGTGTAAGCTTTGTAATTTTGGAGAGTTGTAATTCTGGAGAGGAGACGGCTGATCATTGTTTTTCTGCATGTATGGTGGCCTCGGTTCTTTGGCAAAAGGTGTGTGTGTGATGCAAGATCCCAAATCTTTTTGTATTCTCATTCCATGACATCTTGGAGGCTCACAAAGTTAGCGGCTTAAGTGGGGCGAGTAAAGAGGTTCTTCAAGGTATCCTTATCATTACATGCCCTAGTATCTGGAAGGCGAGAAATGGTTTAATCTTTGAAGGGAGACAAGTTATTATAGCCGATATTTTTAGTGAAGTCCGCTCTCTAGGGTATCTTTGGGTCAAGAACAGGTCGAAATTGAAACACTTGTTTTTGGAAAAAAATTGGTATAATTATGTAGTTGTGTTGTACTTGCGCTGCCCGATTTTAGGTTGATATGTTGTGTTAATGAAGTTTTCCTTTAAAAAAAAACCTAGCCACTCCCTTTTAGTCAATGAATGAATATGTTTGACAGTCACTAGATTCGTTAATAAGCTATATTTTGAACATTAGGTTCATACTCTTTAGTGCAATGATCAATGTTATATAGTGATATCGCAATTTCTCTCTCTATAAGGAATTATCATATTCTAGAACTCGTCTTTAATTTATGCGTCATGATGGGACACTTGGAATATAACACACAAGTAGAGATTCTTAAATCTGAATTAGTTAATAGACATATTATAATGTGGATGAACATGATAAGTTATAGGCATGAAGTGAGTTCATGATTTTGCATGTAAAAATAACATTGCCCTAAACAGAAACTTGAGTTTTTCTCATATATAATCATTGGCTTAAGAATCGATTAAAAGTGTTTTATACAAGTTTCAACAAAACAAATATTTGAATGAATATAAGCAACTAGAAGAACATTATCCATTATCCAATTAGTCAACCATGAAAGTACGCAGACAGCAAACTTCATGTTGCAAATTGTAACCTTAAACTATTTGAGAATTTGCACCATATTAGGGGTGTTTATTAAATTGGTTTTGGGGTCATTTGAATATTTACTTTTGAAAACTGGTAAATTAGAATCAAAATTTGAAAACCCTATTTGAATTATAAAGTTATAATTTGGGTAGAATTAGATTGATTCGAATCACCAAATTATGTCCTAATTTACATACTATAAATTTACAACATGTTTATGCATTGAATGTTGTACACCATATTTAGGGGTGTTTTAAAAAAAAAAATTGATTTTTTACACTTTAATCCAAAACTATTTAATTTTTCACTTTTAACCCAAAAGTTTTTATCGTTTGCAATTTAATCTAACAATTTTTTTATTTTTAACTTTGGTCCCCTATACTTATCATATTTCGTAATTTTTTTTGTTTTACGTTTTGTTCTAAATTTTGCGAGTTAATAATGTGTAACGTGCGTGTGTGGTTCAACGTTGTTATGTTTCGTTTAACACTTCGTTCTAAATTTGCGAGTTAACACGCCACAACGTACGTGTATGGCTCAACGTTTTTACGTCGTTTTTCCCGTTTAACATAACAGGTTCGCCGCAACGAGCAGATACTAAGTCGACTTAGTAATTATTTTTTTATGTTTTACGTTACAATCTAACTTTTTCACATTAACACGTGCTGGTTGTTGGCGGCAGTGGGACATTGGTACTGTTTGAAACACTTTTACATCCCACCGCAACGCGATGGGGCTTAATACTAGTTAATATAAATTATTACATTTCCACCGACATGTTTGAATTGTTGACATTTCTTTACCATCTAATTGAACATGAGTCACAAACACAAATATATGTAATATACTTTATGTATCAAAAGTAATTTTCATGGAAAAAACAGATCCATAAATTCTTTACTTATGACTAACATCAATAAAGCTACCCATAATAATGTCAAAATTTTAGAAAACTAACAACTCACAATAGTAATTTATATAAGGTTATACCATGTGTTATTTGCGTAATTCACATGCCATATAGACGGGCGTTGAGCGCGGTACACCGCCATAGGCAGCCGCCGTTGAGGGCACGGGGACGGGGCGCTAGTGGGCGTGGGGTGAGACGGTTGGTGAGGTGATGGTGGTGCTGAAAGGGAATGGGGGCGCTAGAGGTGTCATCCACAACACTGCTAACTTTATGTGAAATGTGAAAGTCTCATTATCTACGTGACACTTTTTTTTTCACTTTCACATGCACCACAACACATAGCCTTATATCTTTTCGTTCACCAAACATTAACGATTCAAATATGTTAGTTTAATATTTCTTTATTAAGTTATAGGCCTTTATATATTAATTTATCTGTTTCACTCTTATTTTGTTAGGAACTAATCATAATTTTAAAGTGAAGATGATAATAATTATCAAAATTTATCATCATAATCACAGATTGTTACATTTATTTCAAAGAATGGAGTCGCTATCATTGGTTAGCTTATTGAGTTTTCTTGTCAAAACTAAAAACAAATTGATTTTTTTGACCATAAGCAAATAGAAAATTGTCAAGTGTGATATAAACGTAACAATCACCAACTACGTGTTACTATTGTTCACAGCCATCGAATATTTAGTTAACTCTATTTTATTAAATAAACTAAAATATACGAGCATATAGATCTAATGGTTCACAACACGATGAAGCATTGATGTACATCACTCGCATAGCATACATCATACAGTAACTCAAATTTACAATATTATATAAACAAACTAATGGGTAACTGCCGCGCTCTGCGATAGGTTTGAAAAGTAGATATGGCGGAAGGTTTAAATTTGTAACATTTGATTCGATAACTTTTACATTAGTATTAACCTTGTGAACAAATAATTCATGTCGAAACGTTAATAAAAATAAGCATATATTGACGGTCGATTTTAAACAAGGATTACATTAATATATTAACCCCGTGAAAAAACTTCGAATCAAAACTTGAATAAAAATAAGCACGCAGTGGATCAATTTAGAACAATGTTTATATTGAAACATATTTAAAAATAAGATAAAACTAATAATCAACATTAGAAAGATTTTGAAAACTTTAATATCTTATTAAAATGATAATAAAAAAACCATCTATTTATTATTATTTTTTTAAAAGAAGAAAACAACACCTATAAAAGAACATCAAAAAAAAAAAAAAAAAAAAAAACCAAAAAAAAAATGATGACTTGTTCATCTGTCTTCGATGACTTGTATATTATCACTCACAACTCCGTTTTGAACAAAATTTAGAGTAATCAATTGGTTTGAGTTCTCACTTATTCTTTTAAATTATAGTCCTTCGTTTCCTTTAAAAATATTGTAATACTCTATTAGATGTTTCACATTAATCTAGCCATATCTAGTGTGTTGTACTGTAAGTAACATCTGAACGAGTATAGACTTGAACTTACATGAGGCTTCTTATTAATGAAGTATAAGAAATAAACTCATTAATCCTGTTATCCTCTAAAGGAGCGTATTATTGTTTGTTATATGTGTAAGGACCCATTTAAGGTAAAACTTATGGAATGAAAGTTTGTTTTAGTTGATCTCACTCATCTTGAGGTAGTTACATCAATCCTCTTGGTTCTTGATGAAAATAATTGCATTAAGATTTCATCATATTTTGAGGTTTACAATAACCTATACATGGATTTTGTTGACTTACAAACAAAGTGTTTTAACCTTCAGTTTAGAACTCTTAGGTTGTTTTATGAACATATAAATATGTAAGTCAGTTGTTAAGGAAAAGTTGTTTTAATATTCATCTAATGTAACTCTAAATTATTATAAGCTAAAAGAACAGTGATGAATCTCAAAGAAACCTTTCGTAAGACAGTTAAGAAGATTATTTGATAATTTATTCCCTCTTGAGTACAACCTTTGGCAATCAATCGTGCCTCTTATCGTCTTAACGTTTGTATTACGATATAGTTTGGTTTTGAACACTCCCAGGTAATTCAACCAAATCACAAACATTATTCTAACTTATAGAATCAATATTGCTAATAATAGTTTTATTTCATTCAGAAGATTGATTGATGCTAATGGTTTGAATTAGAAGAGGAAGTATCAGTAAAGTTTTCCAACATCCATTTTTACTTTAGTTAAGGAGGTTATATAATCATCAAAGTTAGTAGGATTTAAACCTAGATGACCTCCTGAGTTGATTATTGTGTCTATTAGGAGTTTCTATTTTATGGATTAGCTCTTATTTAGGTTGTTATCACTTTCAGATATATTAGATTCCAAGTATGTAAGAGTCGGTACAGTATGGTGTACAAGAGGTGTAATAGAAGTAAAATTTAATGACTCTCTTACCCTGCCTCTTGTACTTCTAATAAGTCACTAAAAGGAATTTTACTACTCCCACTGACCATAGAAACCTTTTGTAAATTTGCATGCTTAGGTTCTATATTTAAAGACCAATAGATTCTAATAGAAAAACAACGTGATACGTGGTTGAAAACCGGTGATCGTTTATGCTTAAGGTTATGTTTTTAAGTAGCTTTTAATCTTGAATAGCCTACTTTTAATGGGATTGGTGTTTTACATGTCTAAAAGAGTTTAAGGAGCTAATCGGGAGCTAAACGGAGCACCGGGACGCGAATCGGGTCAACCGGGGATGTGAAATGAACAAAACTAGGTTAACCACGAAGATTGGATGTGTTTTGGGGGGATTTTAATGGATTTAAAATGAAGATATTGGAATATGGCATGATAGAGGGCCGAATTACGAGTACGTGGGCAAAAACGATGAGTAAAACGGAGCTATAACGAAGAAGTTATGAAGAAAACAGTTTTTGCAGGAAACCATCAAAACTAGGAGGCGTCGGCGACGTATGGGGGGCGTCAGCGACGCCCTCCAGAACCCTCCGTCGGCAAAAAATGTTCGTAGGCAGTGGATTAGCGCGTCGGGCGAACTTGGAACATCCAGGGCCCGTCGAGGACGCCCTAAATGGCGTCGACGTCGCCCCCTAGTTTCTGCTATCGCGAAATTTGAGTTTCTTGGTTGTTGGGACAAATTAAAACCATCTTTGACAAGTTTTCAGGGGTTACGAGTTGTGAATGATAAAATCACCATGAGGGATCATCTAAACATCATCTAACCCATTCCAAAACATCTAATCCATCACCTAATTCATTCCTAACCTTCACCTCGAACCTAAAACCTAACCGTTCTCCGTCATCTCTAACTTAATCGATTCCACCATCATCATCACCATCATCCTTCCACCTTCACCTTCAAACCCTAATCTCCATAATTCCTCCAAGACTCAAAGATCATGGTGTGGTGCTCGTGTTCGTCGTTCGGTGATCGCGTCCATTCAACCATGAGCAGCTAGTCTCTTCGGTTTCACCCCGGTGAGATTTTTGTAAGATTTCTAGGGTTTATGCATTTGTATTTTGATTTGATTTTGTGACAAATAGTTTAGTATTTGAAACCTTTGATAATTGTCTTGCATTTGTTTCAAATTCGTAAATTGTCGAACGATGATAAAGTTATGACTTTGCGAAATGGTTATGTGCAATTATGCCTTATCTTAGGTTAGGATTTACATGTCTGAGGTAATGAAGTGGATTGTGGTCCGTTGTCCGTTGTCTATGACGTAGATAGCAATTGGCACCTAAGTTTCGTGATAGAAATCCGTTAATCACTATATGCAATTGAATCAAGTTAAAACATGTAGGAACCCTAGGTATTACAATTATCGAACTGGGTGTGACCCGTATTCTAATTTCTTATTTCAACAATTTAGTTTAGTTTACAATCTTAGTTAATCACACGTTGCTTTAAGAATAACACCAATTTGTCGGTTCACTCCGATTTATTTTTCAAAACCAAACAAACGAATAAAATTAGCAAACTTCATAATCATTTTGTACATTATTTGTAAATAGTCTAACTAATCAAACGGGTTGTGCGATACTGACCACATGCTCTTCGTGGATTCGATACCCGACTTACCCTAGCTACCGAGGTTTAATTGGGTTTTTGACTGATCGGGACGACACCGTTACGTCAAAATGGCACCGCTGCCGGGGAGCTAGTGCGCTTAGTATTTCATTGCTTGTTCAATTTTAGTGTTAGTTTTCTTTCTTGTATTTTTGTGATTTTACTTTGGGTGGTCGAGCTTGTTTGTGCATGTACATGTTTTGCAGGCACCATCTTTCAATATGATTGGGTAGATGATGATCTGTGTGACTGTTGTGGAAGCGGAGAGCATCTATTAGAGGATTGCTCTGTTTTCTTTGAGAAAGTTCAAGCCTACAAGGATCGGGAAGACTACCTCAGTGGATTGTACGGATATCGGAGGGCGGCTTATGAAGATTTCAATGCTCCATCCTCACATTATCCATACGTTAAACCGCCACAACCACCACCAAATCGTCAAGAATACTACCACCCTGATACGGATTACCATTACAAGCAAGAGTGGGATTACAAAAATTATGCACAAGAGATACCACATTACTCAAGTTACCGGGAGGAGTATGTCGATTATTACCATGAATACCATCCGTCTGCATACAAGGACCCACAAGATTCAATGCATTCCAAGCTTGATGCTCTCATAAACATGGTGAAAGGATATCACGAGGATATCAAAGATATGAAGAAAGCGAATGAAGTGAGAGATAAAGCCCATGAAGTATTGGCGATGCAAGTGGGTCAATTAGCGAAGGAAATAGCCCAAATAAAACGCGAACGAGATGTTTTGGCTAATTGTACCATGGTTGATGGTGCTGTGGTGGAAGAGGTCATAGATCTTTCAGAGCAAGAAGTTGAATGTCTGAACCGAGCGGAAGACATAACACCGCGAGACGAGCGGATCTGAAAGAAGCCCACATTCATATCCATCCTTTTCCCAAACTTATCACTCCAACCAACAAAGTTTGGGATGCGGGTTCGGGTATAAGGCTTCGAAGGGTGGCGTTGCAAGACATTGGCCAGTTTGGTAAGGAGCGACCCCGAAGTTGTACAGTACACATGCCAAATAGAAGTAAAAGAGAGTGGATTCGGCATGCCAACTACCGAGCGTATGTTGGAAACTCGGTAGGCAAATGTGCACTTCGACCACCATGAGAGGCAAATCAGGTATGATTGTTGTAGAGTTTGTACTATTATTCGTTTTATTTTATTTTCTTAGTTAAATGAACGTTGTGGGTGTGTTCTCTATATAACCCTCACGAGACCTACTCGTCCTCTCGGGCTATCGGGAGGTTTAAAAGGGCTTGTTGCATAAGCAAAATGCAACCGTGATTCCTACGAAAGTGAGTTAGGTTTGTTGTTATTGTACATTATTTTTCCACATAAATCAAAGTAATTTAACGTATGACTTGGTAATATTTTCATAAAAGTGGTAGAACTAGGTAACTAACAAGTTTTAATGGTTGTGAGAAGCATGCTTCTACACAAGGGTTGAGATTTGTAGGTACATTATGTTCGTGAGACGACCGCTTTGTTGAAAAGATGAAAAGCACACGAGGAACTAGTGAAAACCAGGTGCATACGTTTCTTTTTATCTTTGGTTTTTAGTTAGCAAATAAGTGGATTGTAAATTGTATTTTATTTTCCGGGGTGAATTTTTTGGGAAATTAGCTGTATCACATCCCTTGTGCGATTTAAAAACTCTAGTTTTTACACATTGAGGACAATGTTTACCTCAAGTGTGGGGATGGGGGAGTAAGTAAAAGATTTTTTTATTTTTGACCCGTTCATTCAAACACTACACATTGAGGATAATGTTTACCTCAAGTTGGGGATGGGGGAAAAATTTCAAAAAATTTTCAGAATGTCTTTCTTTGAAGCAATCTTAAAAGCACAAGTAACTAAGTTAACGAGGGATAACACAACCCATTTGGTCTTTTATCATGGTCAAGTTCGGATTAATAGCATGACGAGTATTTAGCGGGTGGTTATTTGGGAATAATCCGCCTAAGAAACTTGCAATTCATGTATATCATATTTGATACCCTTATACGTGAGATTTTGAGCCACTTGTATACAGTATATATACACATATTTCTTTGTTTGAGTGGACCATTAGTCATGTATTGTAGAACTTGCATCTTTTGATACGTTTGAGACCATAGACCGAATACAAGCACAAGAATGATTAAGGCATTTGGTAAACCTTTTCCTTTTACACCAGTTTTATATCCTTACCCAAAAAAAAATTTATCCCTTAGTAGCCAACTTTGAGCCTAAACCTTTCGTTTGACGACCCATTTAGCCCATAACCATAAGCCTTTTCTTTTTAAACCCGTGTGATTAAGATTCGATTATAGGAGTTAAGTTTGTATAGTTGTGATTTATTCATATATAAAAAAATAAATAAAAAAGCAAAAATTCAGAAAATGTATGAAAAAAATGAATAAGTTGTTAAGAAAAATACAAAAATATGTGTTTTAGTTTGTTGAATAAAAGGCGAAAGTTGTTGCCTCATAGTTGATGTTTATATTTAGTTTTGTTTAGTTTAGTATTTTGTAATAAAAATCGAGTTTCATCACCTTAGCCACTTTAAAAATATCCTATTCCATACCCTTCACCTAGCCCCGTTACAACCCTTTAAAGGCCTTTTGACTTGTGCTTAGTATTCGTGTTTAGTGGTCGAGAACGATTGAGTTGCAAGCCTATGCGGATACGTGTTCTAATCGGTTTGAGTGATTATTTCAAAAGCACTAATGCATTAATTATTAGCCAATTTTAAACCGAGTGGAGAGAACATTGTGAGGGATGTGCATGATTTATTGGTTTCAAGGGCGAGTTAATCTTGGATAACCATTTTATATGTGATTACTCACTTTACCTTTGGATATTTTGTAAATTGTAAAAGGTTTGAACCGGGTATGACTTTAGACCTTAACCTTAGTCTCGGGAATGGGACGTGTGTTTCTCGTTCGACCCACGTGAAAGTGAAAAACAGATTTGCTTGAGGGCAAGCAAACGAAAAGTGTGGGGATGTGATACGTGGTTGAAAACCGGTGATCGTTTATGCTTAAGGTTATGTTTTTACGTAGCTTTTAATCTTGAATAGCCTACTTTTAATGGGATTGGTGTTTTACAGGTCTAAAAGAGTTTAATGAGCTAATCGGGTGCTAAACGGAGCACCGGGACGCGAATTGGGTCAACCGGGGATGTGAAATGAACAAAACTGGTTAACCACGAAGATTGGATGTGTTTTGGGGGGATGTTAATGGATTTAAAATGAAGATATTGAAAGATGGCATGATAGTGGGCTGAATTACGAGTACATGCGCGAAAACGGTGAGTAAAACAGAGCTATAACGAAGAAGTTATGAAGAAAACAGTTTTCACAGGAAACCAGCAAAACCAGGAGGCGTCGGTGACGCATGGGGGGGCGTCGGCGACGCCCTCCAGAACCCTCTGTCGGAAAAAAAATGTTCGTAGGCAGTGGATTAGCGCGTCGGGCGAACTTGGAACATCCAGGGGCCGTCGGGGACGCCCTAAATGGCGTCGGCGACTCCCCCTAGTTTCTACTATCGCGAAATTTGAGTTTCTTGGTTGTTGGGACGAATCAAAACCAACTTTGACCAAGTTTTCGGGGGTTACGAGCCGTGAATGATAAAATCACCATGAGGGATCATCTAAACATCATCTAACCCATTCCAAAACATCTAATCCATCACCTAATTCATTCCTAACCTTCACCTCTAACCTAAAACCTAACCCTTCTCCATCATCTCTAACCTATTCGATTCCACCATCATCATCACCATCATCTTCATCCTTCCACCTTCACCTTCAAACCCTAATCTCCATAATTCCTCCAAGACTCAAAGATCACGGTGCGGTGCTCGTGTTCGTCATTCGGTGATCGCGTCCATTCAACCATGAGCGGCTAGTCTCTTCGGTTTCACCCCGGTGTAGATTTTTGTAAGATTTCTAGGGTTTATCCATTTGTATTTTGATTTGATTTTGTGACAAATTGTTTAGTATTTGAAACCTTTGATAATTGTCTTACATTTGTTTCGAATTCGTAAATTATCGAACGATGATAAAGTTATGACTTTGCGAAATGGTTATGTGCAATTATGCCTTATCTTAGGTTAGGATTTACATGTCCGAGGTAATGAAGTGGGTTGTGGTCCGTTGTCTATGACGTAGATAGCAATTGGCACCTAAGTTTCGTTATAGAAATCCATTAATCACTATATGCAATTGAGTCAAGTTAAAACATGTACGAACCCTAGGTCTTACAATTATCGAACCGGGTGTGACCCGTATTCTAATTTCTTATTTCAACAATTTATTTTAGTTTACAATCTTAGTTAATCACACGTTGCTATAAGAATAACATCGATTTATCGGTTCACTCCGATTTATTTTTCAAAACCAAACAAACGAATAAAATTAGCAAATTTCATAATCACTTTGTACATTATTTGTAAATAGTCTAACTAATCGAACGGGTCATGCGATACTGACCACATGCTCTTCGTGGATTCGATACCCGACTTACCATAGCTACCTATGTTTAACTGGGTTTTTGACTGATCGGGACGACACGGTCACGTCACAACGTAAAGATGTTACTCATTATAGTTTCTCTTGTTGAGGATTATTTTAGTTTTGGTAAGAAATCTAAGTGTGCCCAGATTTAAGTAATAATAGAATTTTTGTAAGAGTAGCGTTAGATTCTAAGGAGCCAAGTTTTGATATAACAATGTCGTAATGAAGCAGCGTCTTGTACAAGAGGTGTAAATTGAGATGATATTAAGTTTTCACTCCCCCACCTCTTGTAACTCCTGCAAGTTATGATCAAAACACATAATGCTCCTAACAATCATGTACATGATATAGGGACCTGTCATACATATGTTAGACTTGATTCAATTTCCTTAAGGTCCATCATAAGAAACTTAGGGACATATTTAGAAGAAATCATGTTAAGTATAAATAGATCCATTCATATATATATATATACGGCTACAAAGTCCATTTTTCCTACAAAGTGTACAAAGTCATAAAACATCACAATTTCAGCCATAAAACACACTCAAAACCCACAAATAAGAGAGGAAAATCACTAAAACACAATATCAAAATCCTAATATTCCATAAAAACTTCAAACACATCATTGTAGAACTATGAATATAAAACACAACATGATAATCAACATAAAACACACTAATATTAGTCATTCGGTAATCAAAACCTTATCATCCAAAACACAACACAAATATAGCGTTTTAGTAAACTTCACTTTGTTATTTGGGGGTTTTAAGTGTGTTTTATGGCTGAAATTGTGGTGTTTTATGACTTTTTACACTTTGTAGGAAAAATAGACTTTGTAGCCAACTCCCACCCTATATATATGAATGGATCTATTTAAGACCATGGGCCATAGGAGACATGTTAGATACAAGTAGATTGTACTTAAATGACAAATGAATTATGTCTGAATATTCCGATTGGAATAAGTTCCACGAATGTTAGTGATACATAACTTCTGGTGGACCCATAGTTATTCCTTTAGCCAAGTAATGTTTAGTGCATCTAACACTTGATTTAAAATCACTGAGAATGAGATTAGATAAAAAAATTCATCCTCAATAACCATGTCATGATTTCTCATGGAAATTTGGTTTTAATTGATGAAATTTATAGGTATTATTTGTCTTTTCTTAAATTCTCATTTGCAAGATAACAAAAGTTGTGGAAATGTATAGTATCATCTAGTTCTATCTTATAAAGGTTTTTATCCAGATATTGATAACAAATAATATGAGAGTTTAAAGTAAGAGCGACTTTATGTTGGTTATGCAAACCTCACAATTGTCATAATGTCGCTTAAGTATTGATACTAAATTCTTATTATGGTTCTTATAGTCTTAACATTTGAAATTGTCACTAACTCTCATGTTAGTTATTTGTTAATTTCTAGTAAGAAAACGTATAGAACTAGACTTAACCTATCATGTGTTAATTGGAATATTAAAATTAGCATACTTAAATATCATTAATATGCGACTACCTATTAAAGCCAGGTATTCTTTTGAATTATGGATAGTCTCGTTGCTTATACTTAGTCTAATAACATAACTGTACAGTGAGACTTCTCCTTGGAGAACTTAGGACTGGAAGTAGTACTTATATTCTATCTCCGGACCTTAGAACTATCCTCTTTTAAGGTTTTAGTGGTGGTGAGGTGAATAGCATCTTATTTTTCAGTTTCAAACATTTCTTTTCTTGTACATATGTTCGGATCAACACACTCAATTTCCTTGGGTAATTCTAAGTGTTACTGTTGATTTTTAAGGCATCAAATTGCAGTTGTGGAAAAAGTTAGTATCTAATGCACTGGAAAAATGTACTTATTTTCATGTGTAAGCACTTAATTTCTATGGATCACGGTATTGTACATTATGATGTATTCACATATGTCTTTAACCTTATAGCTATGCAGTTAATAGCGGGGCTATAGCGGTGCTATAGCGGGCTATAGCGGTGTAGCGGTCTTCTGGCATCGTAGCGGTCCAAATAGCGGTTGGGCATAGCGGTTCCGCTAATAGCGGCGCTATAGCCCGCTATTTGACCGCTATTTGCCGCTATTTGGAAACCGGTATAGCGGTCATAGTCAAATTAGGTCAAAGTTTGAAAAAATCGGTCAAAAGTCGCCTATAATCGGACCAAATCGGTCAAAACTGGATCAGATATTAGTAAAAAATTGACCAAATCGGTTAAGTGAAACGAATTGTTACCTTAATTTGAACAAAAATCAGTTGTTTCTCCATGATTTTGAACCATTGTAGAGATAACTGGGTACGCCTGATGGAGAAGAGAAGGGGAGCGGGAAAGAAAACGGCGTATGATGAAAGTGGGGATAATTAGGGTTATTTAAGTTTGGGTATTTTAACATATAACCCCCCTCCATCTTCATTAGTTTATATTTAGTCCTCATACTTGTGAATTTATATATAAACAATATAAAATTAATGGTATATGTATATAATATATATAAAAATACATAAATTATGCATGGTATAAAAATTACCGCTATATCACCGCTATACCACCGCTATAACCTATATATCGTATAGCGGACCTTGACCGCTATCCGCTATTTTACCGCTTTAACTGCTTAGCCTTATAGTTAGAATTTAGAAGTGAGTGCATGCATCTTATGAATTCTTTTGATTATTCCATATAAATAGATAGTCTTAGGAAAAAGCTGAATCTAAATAACTCTAGTGATAGCATTTATTTTAATGAGTTCTTGATTATCACAAGAAACATTAGTTTTAACTCATCCCATTTCGATTTTGAAATTAGAATGAATGATTTAGATGATATACTAACTTAAATAAGAATATCATAGTGATTAATGTTATGGGGTATACAAGTAAGTAGACTAAAGTATGATCATAAGATTAATGAAGAATCATTAATGTGAAGATCATTATTTGAAGAAATTGTGATATGTCTATTATTAACATCAAACTAATAGACTAAGTTAAAACTTCTACATAAACAAAGATGAATCACCTTTGGGCAGAAGTGAAATCATTTAAGCATGTGTGCAAATATTTGTGACAAATCACATTTGGGTAGAAATGTGACAATTATCTTAATTATGCATGAGTTATTTATGCTAGACATGAGTGTAGCACATAACCTCTGGGCAGAACTGAGACATTCTTGTATATTAGGCATAAATAACATAGTTTTTAATTATACTTGAACAATAAAATAAATGTAGCGCATCACCTTTGGGCAGAAGTGAAACATCGAGAGCTCATTCAAGTTAAGCTATCTTGTTTTGTAAGAAAATTTGATTTTATCTAAGTATTACAAAACCATTAAGTTAATTAATAGTTCAGATAATAGATAATAGTTTGAAGAAGTTACATTCACGAAAACATTAGTTCACGGAAAATTGAGTTCTCGAGAAAACAATTAGTTCTCGAGTTTTGGGGTTCACTATCTTTAAGTTCTCTATGTTTGAGAGTTCTCGAGTTCTCTAATTAAGGGTTCTCTATTTTTGATTTCTTAAGTGTATGAGTTCTTAAGTTATGTGTTATTTAGTTTTATAAGTTCACTAAAATGGTCTCTATTTTTATGAGTTCGCTTAAAAAATAATCTCTACTTTTATCAGTTCATTTAAAAACTAATCTCAATTTTTATGAGTTCGTTTAAAACTCCACATTTATAAACTCTAATTACGGGTTCTCTATTTTTGATTTCTCAAGTGTATGAGTTTTTAAGTTATTGGATAAAATCTAGATCAAAACAAGGAAAACACATCCTAATTTTTTTATCCATCTAAAATAACGGCGACTCTTCGAATTTTATGATGAACATGAAGAACATCTTTGAAAAACTTTAGTCATTTTTCTCTGGAATCGAAATGATAAACATATTTTAATTTATAGAAACCGAATTTTATAAGATTTCGGATTTGTTAAAATAATACCGGTTAAGAACGGTCTTTTTCCAAAATTTTATGCAGAAAAAACGTGATCATGCTCATGAATAGAAAACTGAAAAATTTATAGTTACACTGTTTTTTTTTTATCATATCTTTTGTTTTGCACTTTTTATTCCAGATTTAGGGAACACAAACAGCAACTGATTTAAGCAACGTATGCTCTCATACCACGTATTGATCAGTTCTATATGTATATGATGAAAAACATGTAAAAAATGTGTACCTGATATGCAAGTAACCACAATAAAGAGGGAAGTAAACGACATGGTTGTCAGATTGGTCAAGTTCTCATTTAGAATGTACAGTTAATGATGGGATCTTATGAGTTCTTTAGATTTAGTGATTTTATGCTATCTAACCCTTTAATCTTTCTGATTATCTCCTTATATACACCCAATGGAAATCCTTTATTAGTTAATAAGGGTAATATGGTCCATTAACAATTACTAACTAATTTAATAATAATGTATAATTTAATATCTTGATCCAATATTATATAAATGATTATAATGGCCATTATATTAAGAGGGTGTTTGGGATTACGTTTTGAAGTGGTTATTTGATTATTGCGTTTGTAAAACATAAATAGTCTAAAAAAGTGTTTGGATGAAAAAGTGATTATCTGCCTCCAAAACGCAGTTTTTGAGAAGCACGTACCTACATGCTTTTTCAAAACGCAGTTTTGAAAATGCAATACCAAACACCCCTAATTATAATAAATTATATTTTATCTAACATGTTCTTCGTAGGAGAACTTTAGATTTTTTTATAAATAAAAACTTAAACAATAACTTTTGTTTATGTTCTTTAAATAATAAGGTACATTTTATGGTAATGTTTGTTTCAATACTATAACAATCTACTTCAACATACTCTTGTATCAGTATCTTAGAGGATTTGAACCCTCCATTTCATGGATAAAAGGAAGACACCTTACTACCACACTCCATACTATATTCATTGAGGATCGTCTATGGTAAGGTAATGTAATCATAATTGTTTCTAAGTAGGAACCTATTGTTTCCAAAAATAAAAATAAATGAATAATACTTATGGATGTAAACGAGGCGACCTACTTGTTAGCTATTCAATATTAAATCTAACTAAGCTTAAACACGATTGAGCTCAAGCTTGAGCCTAAATTAAAGGTCATTTGATAAAGGATTTTAAACTCAAGCATCAAATACCAAATTTCACTAGTTTTCTGAATCTAAGCTAGCCTATTATTATCCTATATCTTAAAAATCGATGTCGGTACTCAATGCGTGAGCCCAACTTCGGCCCTTCACTTTTCGATTTAACATCATTTGTTGTTTTGCTTATATAATATATGATAGATTTTATGAGAGTAAATTACAAGTTTTGTCCTTTATGTTTACACCAAATTGTATGCGCTGTCCTTTAGCGCAAAAGTTGACAAGTTTTGTACTTAATGTTCCAAAATCTTGCACGTTATGTCCTTTAGGCCAAACCCAGTTAGATTTTTTGGTTAAATCTGGTCATGTGCATTGCACATGAGGGCATATTTGTCTATTCACCATTACATGGACTATTGTGTAAATGTTTAATGTCTAGGGACTATTATGTAATATAATGAAAATGATATATATAATTTAAAAAAAAAACTGTACTCTCTCTCTTCTCCATCTATCCATATGTCACCCACCACACCTACATTCACAGCACACACTTGGTACTCTTCAAAGTTCTGAATACCCATTTCGAAATACTTGTAAAACTTAGGCATATATTTTGCAAAATCTGGGCCCATTATGTATGCTAGAGCTCCAATGATGAGCATTGCTTCTTCATGAACGGTTGCACTCCGAGAAGCAAAAACCCTAAGGAAAAGATTCATGATTTGTTCTGCATTTTGCATTAGGGCATACTTGGTTTGATCTGAGGATCCTAACTTCTGAAAAATCACCTGTAAGCACCCACACAAAAGCCCTTGTAATTCGTTCTGTTTTTGCCTTTCGTCAGATGAAAGGCTATGTTCTTCTAACGTTTTATGGAGTTCCATCATGATAACGGGAACAAGCTGTGACACCATGGAAGTCGTTGATGCCACACCCCAACCGATGGTAGAAACATCGGGGCGCGACACTAAGCGAAACAGATTGTCCGGGAGAAATCCATAACAACTAAAATTACCGGATATTTAACGTTACGTCCCATACCATAACATATCAAATAAAAGCAGTTATTACAGGCATCGTTTTCTCAAAGACAAATAAAATGTTCCGACAACTCAGATTTTATTAAGTTTGTTTCTAGACTCCCCTAGCTTGATTCCAGAGCAGCTAGCAGTCAAAAGCATCCTAAACACCTGTCACATACGTTAAAATAACAGTCAATACACATAGTATAAAGGTGAGCATCCAAGTTTAATAGTATAATACTAGCGAAAGCGATTTACGCATAACCAGCATGTAACACGTATAGTTGTGAAATAGGTAAGTTATCGACAATGAAATATGCACAGACGTGACTGCGAGTTGTAGAATGCGCAACACATATCACCACTATGACACGTGAAGAAAAGCCCTTAACAACCCCTATCCACGACAGGTGCTGAGTCCAAACTATAGTATTATCGTTGCTAAGGTATCAGGCAACAATCACTGTGTAAACATAACATACTAGCATTCATCGAATAACACGTATAACATGCGAGAGCGGATAGCGTATAAAAGTGTTTGCGTTGTGTGTCGATTGTGATTTGATATAAGTAACGTATGTAACACCCAAAAGTGCATTAAGCAAAAAGGGATCGAGTATACTCACAGAGTGTGTTTAACGAATAAACACAGTCTTGGATTGAAGGGAGCGCTGGAGAGTTAGCCTGATCACAGTACGATAGTATGAGCATTGAACAGTGTGTAAGACGGTGCGTTTAGTGAGGCTTGTGACGAATGGTGATCCGATCGGATGACCGTCCGGACGTATGACCATTCGGTCGGAGGGTTGTACGTCTGGGATGGATGTGTTTGTGTATGATGGAACTTTGAAGTTTTCGTTGTAGCATTTTGTAAAATGATAAGTATTCCTACAATTCAGGTCATTCGGCCGAATGGTCATCCGGACGGATGACCGTTTGATCGGATGGTGATTCGTGGGAACTGATTTTCTTTGAAGTTTTGTGAAAATGTTTAAGTGTTGAAACCACAAGTCATCTAGACGAACAGTCGTTCGATCGGATGGTGATCCGATCGGACGGCTATCCGACTAACATCCTGATCGCTTGAAATTTCATTAAGTTAAAAGTTTTACGGTTGAACCGAGACGGTATGACAACGTGTCAAACAACGGAAACTACCTCAGACCCAACTCATCCGATCGGACGGGAATCACCCCGTTCGATCCGAACCAGCTGTTCATGATGGTGTTTCATGTTCAACCCGTG
This sequence comes from Helianthus tuberosus, assembly GCA_030545235.1. Classification (NCBI taxonomy): domain Eukaryota; kingdom Viridiplantae; phylum Streptophyta; class Magnoliopsida; order Asterales; family Asteraceae; genus Helianthus; species Helianthus tuberosus. The sequence continues at coordinate 165,103,181 of CM060359.1, forward strand.
AATCGGTTGTCTCTTTGGTAGCAATCATGTGACACTTGTACTCCGTAAGCACCGCACGATGTAGGACAATATCTTTTATCAAAGAAACAATGTTTTTTTGGTCTCAATATTTGCTTTTGATGTTTGATAATTTCACCATTTAATTTTAAGTTCGAATTCAAGCTTTAAATCACTTTCTGGAAAGTTATACGCAAACTGATGCGTAAGCGTAATTAGTTTAATGCGGCAAACACTTCAGAACAGTGACATAGGCTTAACATACCTTAAATAACTTTTATATAACTTAGAAATAAGTTTTGAAGGCTTTGGTGTGTCAAAAACAAGTTTATTCGATCGAAGGGACTATTTGCGTCAAACTGCGAAAGTCTTCTGATTCGTACTGTAACGAACATTCCGGAACTTGATCATAAGCTAAACATACTCTAAATATCCTTTACATAGCTTAGAAATAGGCTTTGAGGGGTTCGGTATGTGAAAATACGCTTATTTGATCAATAGGGACTAAAAGCGTCAAAAAGTGCATAAGTTTGCATTTACGCGCATATCTTACGTTCTGAACATATCCGGACATCCAAAAAATTTTTTAATCACTAAAATATTTTATTTTAGTGATTGGAATGCAAAAATACCATTCGTCGGGTAATTAGGATCGTTATTCGCGTCCGTTCGTGTTTCATCGTAATTAACCGAATAACGTGATCGTACGACCAAACGAACCGACATCCGAGATGTTTTAAAGCATATTTCATGTCTCCTATACTTTGAAAACTTTATTGAGCCTTGAAAATAGGTTAACGGGGCTTAAACGCGTAAAAAATACACTAAATAGTGTGAAGGGACCTGTTTTGTAAAATTCTGAAACTAGCAGCCTAGCCGTAGCGCTGCGCGATGCCTAAGGGCTTTTGCCGTCGCGCGATACGACGGCCCTATCTGGGCAGAAACCTTGTTTCAGCAACCAGCTTGAACTTCAGGGTCTTTTATGCAACTTTTTCAATACCATGGACTTGTTTTAGAGCATCCCATTGTATTAGAAACCATGTTCCACAAGTGTAGGGTCAAGATTAAACCTCCTAACACTTGAAATGATCTCCTTGATCCAAACTTACTATAAATAGAAGTGGGTTTCTCATTCATTCTTCACACAAATTGATCAAATCTGCTCTGAGTTGAAGCTAAGGCTTCATACCTGAGTATTTTAGATCAATTCTTCCTAGCTTGGACCCTTTGTAAGCTTCTTTCATGCTTTTTATGCATTTCAAGCATAAAAGTCAAACAGTGTTTGACTTTCTGCTTTGACCAGTCTTTGGTCAACACAAAGTTCATTTGAACTTTGCAACGTGAGCGTAATCACGATGGTTATAGTCCCTTGTGACTATACCTACTGATTACCATGTTGATTAGTCGAAGTGACGAGTCAAAGTTTCGGTCAAAATACATGTTTATGCGTATTTTGCGACGAAGCTATTTTCAGGTATCAAAACACTTTGTATTGATATCAAACTTGTTTTCTAACTTAGTTAAACATGTTTTGACATGTTTAACTCGTCACTTTTAGTCTAGTGCTTGTTTAGGATCGTAAGTCAAGCGGTCTTGACAACCGCTTAGACTTTCGAACCCGACCCGTTTGGTCGATCATTAGGATCCGACCAAACATATTTGTGACCATAGTTGTATAGGGAATAACCTTATGAGGTTATACCTTATGGTCACTTAGTCTACTTAGTTGTATGATAGGTAGTTTATATGCCTTAGGAAAATGACCAAAATGCCCTTTTGCGTATAATTTCATTTTAAGCATATGTAACGCATATTTCGACATCTAAACTGATTATGCAACATAATTGAATATGTTAAGGCATATAATACTTGTCATAGGACTAGTTAGGCGTCTCGAACGCGCTTTCGCGCGAATGACGCGTTAAAGTAGCGTAGACTACCTTAACGGGTCTTAACGAGTCGTAAGCACTTAGGTTAGGTTCCGTTTTAGAATGTAGGCTTTGTTAAACCATATCACATGAGTTCCAACACTTATTTGGTTTACAATACCTCATTCTATCCGTTTCCTCGATTCGTGTCCCGATACACTAACATAGTATCCGTTACACTAGGAACCACTTCTACACTTGAACATTTAATCCTTTGAGCTTTGTTATACCTTTTGAACAAGACCTACACGCAATCCCAGGTTAGTACATAGTTCCCCTCTTTTACCGTTTTCAAATGTTTTGGGGTGATTCATATGTGTAACCGATTTGTTTTTCAAATATATGGCATATATGTGTTTACTGAGTGTTTTTATGTGTACTATTCTGATTATGCAAATACGATGTTTATTCAAATCCTTAAAAGGTCTATCTATCTTTATAGTTAGATTCTTATAGGATGTTTGAAGTGCAGTCTTAGATCTTCTTATCTTCATAGTAAGATTTTTTAAAAGTACTTTACAGGACGACGGTTATGGTTTATGTGTAGATTGTTGGTGATTTAGATAACGAAACTAGACTAATACAATAAACACATGGTGGATACGCCGCTGTTACTTCCTATATATAAGTGTGTTTATTGTATTACCCTTCGTGGCGTTATCCCGAATCACCATTAGGGTTTAGGATATTATGATACGATGATTCAATACGATAGAAACCTAATCCTTTTAGTGTCAACTTATCTTTATAAATTGATACTTGTTGGACGTTTAGAGTGCTAATATTGGAGTCCTTGTTTGGATTCATTGAGTACTTTAATGCGTATGCGACTAGACTATATGACGAGAACCGGATCCCTGTAATATTTATCTATCTTCATAGCTAAACATACATGAGATGTTTAAAGTGCTAATATTGGAGTCCTTATTTGGATTCATTGTGTACTTTAATGCGTGTTTACATGTTGATTGACGATTATGTGTTTATGTGGTAATTATGATTTAGATAATGAAACGGGTGTTATAAAATAAGAACATGGTGGATAAGCGCTGGTACTTCCTATATATAAGTGTTCTTATTTTATTATTCTTGTAGCGTTATCCGATTCACTTTAGGATCTTATGTACGATTGATTCAATGTTCGATTATCCAAATCCTTGTAGAATCTCCCATATCTTTATATGTTAGATTCTTAGAAGGACATCTAAAGTATTATTATGAATCATTGCCTTGATTTATATAATACTCACACAAGTTTTGATTTATTTCAAAACAGTTATTATTAATCCTTGATTGAATTTCTAATAATTCATTAACGAGTTTTACGATGATTTAAACGAGATTACAATGTACAATTTCAAATGGCATAAAAATGACTTAGTAATAATCATATTGCCATATACAAAACTATTTGCCATGAGTTTTCACAATCAAGATTATGTATTGCAATACTAAACTTTTTCCATTCTTTGGCTTCAAGATTTATTTTCAATTGACAGTTCTCATAGTTGTCAAAGTATCGCAATATCAAATGTTTTGCCATTTATTTGGCTAACAAAACCTATGTACTCGCCAGCATTTTTATGTTGACTATTTTTTACATATGTTTCAGGTTTTCAACTATTCAAGCATGCAACGCATAGGACTGCATTCGAGCCTTAAACTTCTTAATCAAAAGACAATTACATGTATTCTTTGTTTGTAAAACGATGTTAATAATATATAAACAATTTAGTACCAGTAGTTGTGAGCAATTTGTAACGTGACTCCCCGATATTTCCACCGCGTGTTGTTGTATTACGCGATTGGGGTGTTACAAATCCGTTCTCAGGCCGGCACTTCACTGTAGAATGAATAGAAGGCCCGAATGAGCTCAGATTCTATCGATTTTAAGTAAAAGTGAAGAAAGTTTGAAGAAAAGTTTGGAACACTTTGAAATGTGTTTAGATTATGATGAAATTAGTATTTAATCATGTTGAAATCCCTTAGATCTGAGTTGTTCTTGGTGGAATGAGGTCACACCTTGGTGTTCATGAGAACTCTTGATGACATCATCCTAGAACATCCCAAATCCATAGATTTCATGGTGAAAAGTTGTGATTTGATAGAGAAGATGATGACAAAGTGTGTAATGATCAAAGAAGTACAAGATTTGAGATGAAAACTTACAAGAATCGTGGGAAATCAGAGAAAAGCGGGCTAAGAACGCGTGGGTCGAAGGAGAGCTATCACATCAGTGAATAGTTGATGTGACAGGTGGTATTTATAGGCAGGAGGGTGATAAAGGCGGTGCAAAGAATGGGTCGGGTGGCCTTCCGATCGGATGGCCATCCGATCGGATGGTCATTCGATTGAATGGTCCTTCGATCAGATGGCTTGTGCGAATTGGTTTCTGACTTTTGTTTCATGCGTTAAGCGTTCGTTTCGAGTAAGCGATGCGATAGTATTACACATTAGTTACACATTTAATATAATCAACCTAATACCCATAAAAGTAACTTGTATTTCAGGTTGCGATGCGATGCGATAGATTTTCTATTGCGTTTGTGATCAACATCCCACAATATATAAGTGCACACAAGTAAAGCACATAATAGCACACATACGTAAAACAATATTCAGAATCTGTAATTCGAATTGCGACGCGATAGCGATGTGATAGCGTTTAGTAAATTGGCGTTTAATTACGTTTATCGCATTGTTACTTCACATATTAAATAATCATAAAACAAAATATCGTCAAACAATATATCGAGTATCGAGTCAAAGGGTACAAGCAATAATTAAGCCAGGAATAACAGATCTGATTAGAAATCTTTTCTTCCTTTGCCTTTGACTTTGACTTGTACTTGACTTTGACTTCGGGAAGTCCGGTTGTTACAGCCTCCCCTACTTTAGGAAATTTCATCATGAAATTTAAGGCCCAGGCATAACAAATAACTGGGGATATTTAGCCTTCATATCACTTTTGACTTCCCAGGTGACCTCGGCGCCGCGTTTGGCTTCCCAGCGAACCTTCACAATGGGAATGCGTGAGCGTCGGAGTTTCTTGGTCTCTCGGTACATGATCTCGACTGGCTTTTCCACGAAGTGTAATGTTTCGTCCACTGGTAGATCCTCAAGAGGGACATGTAAATTCTGGTCAGCTAGACAGTTTTTGAGGTTCGAAACGTGGAAAGTCGGAGGTACATTGCTGAGTTCCCCCGGTAATTCAAGTCTGTAGGCCACTTTGCCAATTCTTTCCAGAATCTTAAAGGGTCCAACATATCGAGGTGCTAGCTTTCCTTTCTTGCCGAATCACATCACCCCCTTCCAAGGTGCAACCTTTAGGAGTACGTGATCGCCAACGTCAAATTCAAGGGGCTTGCGACGTTTATCGGCGTAACTTTTTTGACGACTCCGAGCTTTCAGTAGGTTTTCTCGTATTTGGAGGACCTTATCAGTCGTTTCTTGCAATAAATCAAGACCGGTAATTTGCGCATCCCCAATCTCGTGCCATACAATAGGCGATCGACATTTTCTTCCGTATAATGCCTTAAATGGTGCCATTTGAATGCTAGAGTGATAACGGTTATTGTACGAGAATTCGACTAAAGGTAAATGCGATTCCCAATTACCACCGAAATCTATAACACACGAGCGAAGCATGTCTTCAAGGGTGCGAATAGTGCGTTCAGTCTGACCGTAGGTCTGGGGATGGAATGCGGTACTAAGATTGAGGGTAGTACCAAGAGCAGATTGAAAAGTTTCCCAGAGGCGTGAAGTGAATCGACCATCGCGGTCAGAGATGATGTCACGAGGTGTCCCGTGTCGACAAATGACTTCATCGGTGTAGATTCGAGCTAATCGTTCTACCTTGTAGTCTTCCCCTATTGGTAGAAAGTGGGCGGATTTTGTGAGATAATCAACGATAACCCAAATGCTATCGTGACCTGATGGCATGTGAGGAAGTTTCGTAATGAAATCCATGGCTATACTCTCCCACTTCCACATGGGAATTTCGGGTTGCACGAGTAAGCCAGAGGGGCGTTGTTGTTCAGCCTTGACCTTCGAGCAGGTTAGGCACTTCAAAACATAGACAGCCATATCCTTCTTCATGCCTGGTCACCTGTACCTATAGCAAAGGTCCTGGTACATCTTATCGGCACCGGGATGAATGGAATATCGAACCTAGTGGGCTTCGTCTAGCAGAATCTTTCGTAAATTAGTGCGTTTAGGAATCCAAATTCTGTCAAGATAGTGAAATATACCATTCGATTTGTTCACTAGTTGTTCACCGTTTCCGATAATCCTTTCTTTCTTCAACGTGCGTTCGGTATAACAAGCATGTTGAGCGTCGCGGATAAGAGCTTCGAGATGGTGGTGGGCTTGAGTATTACATACTTTATGCAAATAGCTTCGTCGACTGAGAGCATCGGCAATGACATTAGCTTTGCCTGGATGGTAACGAATCTCACAGTCGTAATCGTTGAGGAGCTCAACCCATCGATGTTGGCGCATATTCAGCTCTTTCTGGTTAAAGATGTGTTGTAGGCTCTTGTGGTCGGTGAAGACCGTACACTTGGTACCGTAAAGGTAGTGTCGCCAAATCTTTAACGCAAAAACAACTGCGCCAAGCTCGAGATCATGGGTCGTATAGTTCTTCTCGTGGATCTTGAGCTTACGAGAGGCGTACGCGATAACCTTGTCCCGTTGCATGAGGACACAACCAAGACCGAGGTTAGAGGCATCGCAATAGACTACAAAGTCGTCGTTTTTGTCGGGTAAAGCGAGCACGGGAGCATTGCAAAGCACGAGTTTGAGGGTTTGAAAGGCTTCCTCTAGTTCGGTTCCCCAAACAAAAGGTTTGTCCTTGTGCGTAAGAGAGGTGAGAGGAACAGCGATCTTCGAGAAATCTGCGATGAATCGGCGATAGTAACCCGCCAATCCGAGAAAAGAACGTACTTCGGACGGGTTCTTTGGTGTGATCCAACTCTTAACTGCTTCGATCTTCGCAGGGTCGACGTGAATACCTTGACAATTGACAATGTGACCGAGGAATAGAACCTCCTTAAGCCAGGATTCACACTTGGAGAACTTGGCGTAGAGGTGGTTTCCCTGGAGTAGTTCAAGAACCAAAAGGAGATGCTGCGCATGTTCGGCTTTTTTTTGGAATAGAACAGGATATCATCGATAAACACGATAACGAAGCGGTCGAGAAAGGGTTTACTTACGTGATTCATTAGATCCATAAAAACTGTGGGGGCGTTAATTAAACCAAAAGGCATAACAACAAACTCGTAGTGACCGTATCGGGTTCGAAAAGCGGTTTTGGGTATATCTTCCTCTTGAATTCGTAGTTGGTGATAACTAGAGCGTAAGTCAATCTTGGAAAAACATGTAGCACCTTGTAATTGATCGAACAAATCATCGATTGGAGGTAAGGGATAGCGAATCTTGATAGTCAGCTTGTTGAGTTCCCTATAATCGATGCACATCCGGAACGATTCGTCCTTCTTTTTGACAAAAAGGACAGGTGCGCCCCAAGTAGAGGTGCTAGGGCGAATAAAGCCTTTATCAAGCAATTCCTGGGGCTGACTCAAGAGTTCGCGCATTTCAGATGGAGCGAGATGATAAGGCGCTCTAGCGACAGGATTTGCTTCAAGAATGAGGTCAATTTGAAAATCGATATCACGATTTGGCGGTAACCCAGGTAAATAATCAGGAAAGATAGCAGGAAAATCACGAACCACAGGCACCTTTTCCATTGCCTTCTCTTTCTTTTCCTTCTTCGCTACTACGATGTGTGCCAAGAAAGATTAGTATTCCTTGCAGATATACTTGCTAGCTTGGACACACGACATGAGTTGTAACTTCTTCGAAGCAACTTTGCCATAGACACACTATTGGTCGCCGTTTGCGAGAGAGAAACGAATCATTTTATCGAAACAAACAACTTCGGCATGATTTTCGCGAAGAAAATCCATGTCCACTATGACATCAAAGCTACCGAGCTGCATTGGAATAAGGTTGATCGGGAAAACGTGATTGTTGATCTCAAGAGTACAATCACGTACAACGGAACTAATAGTGACGATTCTTCCAGTGGCAACTTCTACGTCGAATGTTGATGGGAGGTTAACGCGTTTACGGTTTAGGAGCCTTTCGAATTCGAACGATACAAAACAGTTATTGGCTCCAGTATCAAACAAACATGAAGCATATATACCATTTACGAGAAACGTACAGATGCATGTGTAGCGTTATAAGTTTTTATGTATATTTTAAACCATTTTTAACACTTTAGTCAAGTTTTAAATTTATAAAACACGATATTTTACTAACACTAAACACACATATGGGCAAGTGCACCCATCGTGAGTGTAGTATAGCGTTGGTAAGATACTGAGGTCGTCCAAGGACACAAGAGCTTTTAGTACCGGTTTATCCTCAACGTCTAATCAAATAAAAAATTTAGAAAAAAGTTTTAAACCTGAAAATAAAAACTAAAAATGCTGAAAATAAAAATAAAACAGATAGACAAGATGAATAACTTTGATCCGACTCGCCTTTAATGTAACCTTTGATGATTTCCGCACATTTGCACTTTTTAAGAGATTATCTTAGTTATAGTAGTAGGCCCCTCTTTTGAAGGTGACGTTACCCTCAACCCAGTAGTTTGAGTCAGCAAGGATACAATCCTAAAGGGTTGGAATATTGGAAGACAATTAATTAAGTTATTAATGCGTAATGTGGTAGGCCCCTCTTTAGAAGGTGACGTTACCCTCGGCTAAGTGGTTTGAGTCAGCAGGGATACAATCCCAAGTAGACGGGTTAATGTATTAATAGTAGTTTACATATGAGGGGATCAAGCCATTCGCACCCCCGCCATCCAATACCAGTGGGTATTGAAGGAGGTCCTAGTAAGCTTGACCCAGGTCCTTGCAGGATCTATACACTGAACAAGGCAAGAACCTTACCAAACCATTCCCTTAACCCTCGACCAGGTAGCCAACATATCTCTATATAGACCGTAGAGATATGAATGGTGTAAATCTTTTATTTTATATAGACAGTAAAATAACGCCAAGACTCCACAGACAAATGATAAGGAAGTTTCACCTTCAACTTAAGAAACTAGTTATTAAAGTCATTAATACAAAACCAATTAAAAAGTGCGAAAAGATTAAAAAACAAAAGTATTACACTAAATGCTTGTCTTCACCAAGTGATGTAAGAGAGTTAGGCAAACATGGCCTTTGATTGTCAAGAACTCTTACTATCAATCTTGGATCCCGAGACTACTACACCCACTCTATGATGGATGACGGATGATGGTGGTGGATGTGGGTTGTGATGGTGGTGGAGTGTGGGTGAAGTGTGAGAGAGGTGGTTTGCCAAGGGATGCCTTTGATGTGAACCAAGCACCTCTATTTATAGCCTGCACAGAAGCCCAGACACGGCCCCGTGTCCGCTGGACACAGCCCCGTGTCCATCAACTTTCTCTTTCTTCATTAATTGAATTTTATCTACATTAGCTCCACACGCCCCCGTGTCCGCTGGGCACGGCCCCATGTGCAGAAGCGTATTTGTACTATCAAGATTTACTTAGATTCTGCGAATCTTAGCGTTGACCACGGCCGTGTTGGCTGGGCACGCCCCCGTGTCGGGAAATAGAAGCTTCTACAACTTTGTCTTTTCTGCAGACACCTGAGCACGCCCCTGTGTCCGCTGGGCACGGGGCATGTTCAGCCTTCTGTTTGCTTTTTTTTGCTTGGGAAGATGCTGTCGAGGGGTCGGGCATGCCACGTTCATTCCCTTTCTTGTAATTATGTTTGATTTTGCTGCATATTTTCTCCTTTTGTTCATTTAAGCTCATTTAATCCTGAAAATACAAAAGGAAGACAAAAGCACACTTTTTCCAACATTAGTACTAAAAAAGTGTTAGTTTTATGCCTCATTTGATGTAATTTATATGTTGCATTTTAAACACATCAAATACCCCCACACTTGAATCTTTGCTTGTCCTCAAGCAAAACTCTTTATAATGTGGCTTACACTCCCAAATGGAATGGGTAGAAGAGAAGTTTTGGGCTTGTCTTGAGTGTCGGGAATCCAAGATCTTTATTAGGCTTTATTTTTATGTTATTTACAATCCTATGAGTTATGATTTATTTTGAACGTTTCATAAGAGAAATTACTTATTTGGGCATAACATGCCTCTTTAAAATTCCATTTATATACAAGTTCACATACCTCACGGGAGATCACTCAACACTCGGCCGAAGATGTATTTTGTGAAACACTCAGGACCGGCATGGAACTTACTTCTACCATATGCTTGCCAAGCAATCAATCCTCCTCCTTTTTAACTATACACCTTTGTAAATATCAAGAGGACTTTGGGGAAGGGTTAGGCTTGGGTTAGAGGTAGGTGGTTTGGGTTAGTGGTTAGTAAAAAGGGCGAAAAGCGTAAAAAGCGTCGGTCGTCGTAAAACTTTTTGTTTTTGTGACTTTTATTCAAACGAAGCATTTTCAAACAAAGTTTCTTTTGATGAACTTGTTTGTTTATGGCTAGGCTTCTTTTTTCTTTTTCTTTTTTTTATTTTGATAAGGAATGTCACATGAAGACCGAGCTTTTTACTAAAATAAAGGGTTAAAAATAAAAAGGGTTTTGGTGGGTAAAGGGTGTTTGTTTTGTGGGTTTAGAAATGAAAAGGTTTAGGCTCAAAGGGGTTAACTAGGGGGATTTTGGGTAGGTGGTAAAAAAATGAAAAATAATGGTGTTGAAAAGAAAAAGGGTTAGTCATAATGCCTCGATCATTTACTTACTTGGGTTTAAGTTGGTAAGGACCGGGAATGTATCGTCATGGCAAGTTCTAGAGTCGTAAGAAACCGAGCGGCTATTCACACAAGAAACGAAAAATGAGCATTTAATCTAAAGATGTGTATTTGTATGCTCAATAAAGGCTCAAAACTCACTTTTTGTGGGAATAGGTTTTTAATGTGATCAAGTATATATAATCAAATTTTAACTAGATTTGTCATGTCGTTTCATAATTTTCTTATGTTGGTCCTTTTTATCACGACGCTATCGGTTGTAAATTTGTAAAAATATAACCTTCTTAGAACTTGTTATTCCCAAATTAAACCAAGACAAGTAAAAAAAAATTTTGAAAAAATTTGGGGTGATTAGCGGTTCCAATAGAGTTTTGTGTAAGGCTTGTTATTAGGACTTGCAAAATTCAAGGTTTTAGCACCCCCCCCCCCCACTTAAATTACACATTGTCCTCATTGTGTCCCAAAAATAACTTTTTAGGTTGATTGAATGTGTAAAAAGGTGTTTAAAAACAAAAATTTATGTTACTGGGCAACTGGACACGGGCCGTGTTGACCGGGCACGGCCCCGTGTTCAGATTGCCAGTATCATAGTTTACAGAAGGCTGGGCACGGGGGCGTGTTCAGTGAACACGGCCCCGTGTCTAGTTACCTGAACTGGGCATTTTTCTGCAGATCATCGGGCACGAGGCGTGTTGGCTGAGCACGGCCCCGTGCTGAACTTGCTGTAATGAAGAAAAATTGTCGGGAGGCTCTGTTTTTGTGCATGGGGTGTAGGTTCAAGCTTCCCTTAGTAACCTCCATCATCCTGAGTGTGTTTTATTCCTAAAAACTAAAACTAAACTAGAAAGCATAAAAGTTAATCTAAACTAAAACTAAGGATAGTTCCGTGGAATGCCTCTGTGGTGCGCCACGTTTATAAGGGTCCTTGGCTAGACCCAAAGTCAGTCATATGTTACCCAAGTGGGATGTTTTGCATCCCATGTTGCACCGTCGGAGAGAATCATCCAAACTTGAGTCTATGACTTTCATGTAATTGACCGGGTCGTCGTCTTCTACTCTTTTCCCAACCCCAAACTTCATTTCCTTGTCCCCAACCCTCAGTGTTAGTGTCTCACCATTCATATCTACCATTGCGTGGGCCGTAGCTAGGAATGGCCTCCCTAAGATGAGTGGTACTTCGGTATCTTCCTCCATATCTAGTATGACAAAGTCAGCTGGGAAGACAAAGTCTCCGACTTTTACCAATAGAATTTTGGCGACACCTTGTGGATATTTAATGGACCTATCGGCGAATTGTATGCTCATTTTTGTAGGGCTTGTTTTCCCTAATCCGAGTCGGTCGAACATTGATGTGGGCATGAGGTTGATACTAGCCCCAAGATCGGCTAGTGCATTGCGTATGAGTAATGCCCCAATCGAACAAGGGATGGTGAAGCTTCCGGGATCGATCTTCTTTTGTGGGAGTTTGTTGAGTAGCAAGGCGGAGCATTCTTCGCTTAAATTAACTAATTGCAATGATTCAATTTTCCTTTTATGAGTGAGGAAGTCCCTCATAAATTTTGAATATTTAGGCATTTGAGTTAGGACTTCGACAAATGGAATATTAACATGCAACTGTTTTAGTAAATTTACGAACTTTGTGAATTGCTCATCGGTCTTTTGGCGAAGTAACCGACCAGGGTACGGTACCGGGGGATTCTTGGTAGGCTCTTGATTTGGTGGAGGAGGAGTCTCTTGTTGGGGCGTCGGCGAAGTTACGGTTTGGTTAGACTGGCTCTTTTTCGATTGGAGGTAGCGGAGCCTCCTCGGGACCTATGGTACGGTTTCTCAATGTGATGAGATGTACTTGCGCCTTTGGGCTGGTTTCGGTATTGGTGGGTAACACGCCTTGTGGTCTCTCGGAGAAATTTTGAGCTAGTTGATTTAGTTGTTTTTCAATGTTTTGAATACTAGCTTGTTGATTTCTAAAGTTCGATTCCATTTGTTGATATCGATCCGAGTTTTTCTTTTCAGTGTCGGAGATGAGGCGAGAGATAGTATCTTTAAGCCTTTCTCGCCCCCCTTGTTTTTTAGAGAAATTTTGTGACTTGTTTCTTGGTTGTTGAAAGTTTGTCCGTTGGTTTTGATTTTGTTGGTTACTACTATTGTCGGGTTCTCTCCAACCAAGGTTAGGGTGGTTATGCCATCCTTGGTTGTAGGTACCTGTTGGCCTAGGTCTATTATCAATGTAGTTTACCGTTTCTGTTTGATTATCCATTTCTTTCATACAACTCCAATTTTCATGTGGTCCACCACACCCTTCACAAGCCATAACCGAGGCCGTTTTTGCCATTTCTAAATTTTTATTTTTGAAGAAAGGGCCTCAATTTGGGCTTGCAAAGAGGTGCTTTCGTCAACCTTATGGGCTCCCGGGGCAATAGATTTTGTGCCTCGGGGAGTGTGCCACTGAAAATTGGTTTGAGCAATTTCCTCAATTTGATTATAAATTTCATTTGGGCGACGATTACCTAAAAGTCCCCCGGAGCTAGAGTCAAGTGTTTGTCTTGTGTGTGGCAACAACCCATTATAGAAAGTGGATACTTGTTGCCATACCACAAGACCATGATGAGGACACTTTCTTAGTAGCTCCTTGAACTTTTCCCAAGTTTCATATAAGGATTCCCCGTCCTCTTGTGAGTATGTATTAATTTCAGTCATTAATTTAGCCGTTTTAGCAGGAGGGAAATACTTATACAAAAACTTTTGGGCTAGTTCATCCCAGGTGTTTACCGAACCAACTGGGAGGGTATTAAGCCAAGCCTTAGCTCGGTCTTTAAGTGAAAATGGAAACATTCGGAGGCGGATGGCGTCATTTGATGCTCCGTTGATCCGAAAAGTATCACATATTTCCAAAAAGTTGGTAATATGTAAATGGGGATCTTCGTCCGCGAGCCCGTTGAAATTTGCGGGGTTTTAGAGCATTTGGATCAAATGCGGCCGAAGTTCGAAGTTGTTGGCATCGACATTCGGTGCATTGATAGCGGCGCCAAGATTACCTACAGTGGGTCGTAGGTAATCCATGAGGGTACGTTGATCCACCATTGGAAGTGGATCCCCCGAAACTTTCTCTTGGTTTTTAGCTTTAAGTCTTTTTCTTAGAAAGCGTTCGGGTTCGTCTAGAGGTTCTTTTATGTCTTTACTGGAACTGGAGCTCATACACTGCGTAGAAAGTTCAGGTGCGGCGCCTGGGTTCCAAACCCTGCAATAAAAAACAAAAGAATGTCGGTCAGAAGTTTCACCACGGCCTCGTGCTCAAATGAACACGGCCCGTGGTCGGAGTTACAATGATTGTTTTCCGGGTCCCTGTTACTGGAAAGTTCAACACGGCCCCGTGCTACACCGACACGGCCCATGTTCAACTCTCTGTAACTCAGAAAATAAAAACTGCCAGTAACGATGCTAGGCACGGCCCGTGTCGGACCAGGCACGACCCCGTGTTGAGCTCTGCAGAAACTGAAAATTAAAGAAAAATCCTAAAAAAACAGGAAAATAAGAAAAATGATTAGGCCTTGATTCTTAACTTTCTTAAAATCCTTGTGTCCCCGGCAACGGCGCCAAAAACTTGATGCGTGTGTAGCGTTATAAGTTTTTATGTATATTTTAATCCCTTTTTAACACTTTAGTCAAATTTTAAATTTATAAAACACGTTATTTTACTAACACTAAACACACATATGGCAAGTGCACCCATCGTGAGCGTAGTATAGCGTTGGTAAGATACCGAGGTCGTCCAAGGACACAAGAGCTTTTAGTACCGGTTTATCCTCAACGTCCAATCAAATAAAAAATTTAGAAAAAGTTTTAAACATGAAAATAAAAATTAAAAATGCTGAAAATAAAAATAAAACAGATAGACAAAATGAATCATTTGGATCCGACTCGCCTTTAGTGTAATCTTTGATGATTTCCGCACTTTTGCACTTTTTAAGAGATTATCTTAGTTGTAGTAGTAGGCCCCTCTTTTGAAGGTGACGTTACCCTCAACCCAGTAGTTTGAGTCAGCAAGGATACAATCCTAAAGGGTTGGAATATTGGAAGACAATTAATTAAGTTATTAATGCGTAATGTGGTAGGCCCCTCTTTTGAAGGTGACGTTACCCTCGACTAAGTGGTTTGAGTCAGCAGGGATACAATCCCATGTAGCCGGGTTAATGTATTAATAGTAGTTTACATATGAGGGGATCAAGCCATTCGCACCCCCGCCATCCAATACCAGTGGGTATTGAAGGAGGTCCTAGTAAGCTTGACCCAGGTCCTTGCAGGATCTATACACTGAACAAGGCAAGAACCTTACCAAACCATTCCCTTAACCCTCGACCAGGTAGCCAACATATCTCTATATAGACCATAGAGATATGAATGGTGTAAATCTTTTATTTTATATAGACAGTAAAATAACGCCAAGACACAACGGAAAAATGATAAGGAAGTTTCACCTTCAACATAAGTACTAGTTATTAAAGTCATTAATACAAAACCAATTAAAAAGTGCGAAAAGATTAAAAAACAAAAGTATTACACTAAATGCTTATCTTCACCAAGTGATGTAAGAGACTTAGGAAAACATGGCCTTTGATTGTCAAGAACTCTTACTATCAATCTTGGATCTCGAGACTACTACACACACTCTATGATGGATGATGGTGGTGGATGTGGGTTGTGATGGTGGTGGAGTGTGGGTGAAGTGTGAGAGAGGTGGTTTGCCATGGGATGCCTTTGAAGTGAGCCAAGCACCTCTATTTATAGCCTGCACAGAATCTCGGACACGGCCCGGTGTCCACTGGACACGGCCCCTTGTCCATCAACTTTCGCTTTCTTCATTAATTGCATTTTGTCTGCATTAGCTCCACACGCCCCCATGTCCGCTGGGCACGGCCCCGTGTGCAGAAGCGTATCTGTACTATCAAGATTTGCTTAGATTCTGCAAATCTTAGCGTTGACCACGGCCGTGTTGGCTGGGCACGCCCCCGTGTCGGGAAATAGAAACTTCTACAACTTTGTCTTTTCTGCAGACACCTGAGCACGCCCCCGTGTCCGCTGGGCACGGGGCGTGTTCAGCCTTCTGTTTGTTTATTTTAGCTTGGGAAGATGTTGTCGAGGGGTCGGGCATGCCACGTTCATTCCCTTTCTTGTAATTATGTTAGATTTTGCTGCATATTTGCTCCTTTTGTTCATTTACGCTCATTTAATCCTGAAAATACAAAAGGAAGACAAAAGCACACTTTTTCCAACATTAGTACTAAAAAGGGTTAGTTTTAAGCCTCATTTGATGTAATTTATATGTTGCATTTTACACACATCACGTACCATTAACCACGTTGTTGTCTGCTTGGGCCTGGTGGGCGTTAATGTTGAAGACTTACCCGCGGGCGGCTTGCTGAGCTGGCTGCTGCTGCTGCTGTTGATGTTGTTGCTGCGCAGGCTGCTGCTATGGCTCTTGCTTCACCACTCTGTTCAGGCAGACATTCGCGAAGTGGTTGGGATCACCACACGCATAGCAGGCTCTTGCGTGAACAGGAGCTGCTTGTTGTCCCTGAGGAGCGGGAAGTAGAGCTGGCAGAGCAAGAGGAGCTTGAACTTGAGCTTAACGGGGACCAGTACGGCAGTTTGCAGTAAAGCGGCCGTAAAGGTTGCAGTGAACACAAAATCGACATGCGATCCCAAAAGGATGATGGTAAGTACAGGTAGTGCACAGTGGATGTGGACCAGTATACGCACGTTTTGCTAGAGGTGCGTTGGTCACTGGTGCAGCGACTTGTCGGTTCTGGTTCTGCTGTTGGACATGAACAGCATTAAGAGGAGCAGTTGTGACAAAACAGTTCTTGTTGTTGTTGTTCTTGCGTTTGCGGCGTGAAGATTTTGAAGCTTGAGGTGACGCGGTTTCAGCGGTGGGAGTAGCAGAAGTGGCGGTGGCTTGGTGAAGATTCTTGCTGGTTTTGTTGAAGTAACCAGCCCGAACTCGCTTATCAATAATCTTGGTAGCGAGCAGGAAGGTCTCCTCAATAGTTGTAGTCTTGGCAGCTTGTACAAAATCGGCAACACAATCAGGCAAAGCTCGAATATACTTTTTGATTGTGATTCGGGAGTTGTGACTCGGCCAGGGCAGATGATGCTAAGCTATTTGAAGCGCGCAGTAAGACCAGCATTGTTGCCACCCTCTTGTTTGATGTGCCAGAACTCGTCTTCTAGCTTTTGCAGCTCGTGCGGAGGACAGAATTCCTTCATCGTGACTTCTTTCAATTCCTCCCAAGTAAGTCCGTAAGCCGCGTCGTTCCCACACCTATTTCGCTCCGCTGTCCACCATACCAGTGCCCTAAACTGGAAGACACCAATTGCATTAACAGTGCAGAGGTTTTCTGGACATCCGTTTTGTCGTAGAGTGACCTCAATCGATTCGAACCATGCAAACATCGCGCTCGACCCATCTTCCCCAATAAAGTCATTGGGTCCACAAGCTTTAAACTGCTTGAAGCTAAAAGTAGCTTTTGGAGAATCGGTCCTAGATTCCTCAGATGACTTGCTAGCGATTTCATTAATCTCGCTGACAATTTGCAGAATGACCTTAGCCATCTGCTTGGCGACTAGCGAGGCGATGCGTTTGTCAGCGTGATTACAGCAGGCAGAGCGGGAAGTATGAGATCCGAATGATGACATTGTCTGCAACAGACATCGTCACGGATTTAGACGATACACTCAATCTCACCACACAGTGTTTCACCAACATACCATAAAGCTCAGGAACACATCAACTACTTAGGCATAAAAATTCACAGAGGCACATAAATCATGTAGGCATATAAGCATGTAAACATATAAACACATAAGCACGTAGGGCACAGAAGCGAGTAATCCACGTAAGCACGTATTCCACTATATTTTGCACGTATTCACCTACATATTTTACACGTATTCACCTATCTTTCGCAGCTGCGTAAGCCGATTGAGAGTTGCGAGTGCGAGTAGCGATAGCGAGTAGCGTAAGCGAGTAACATAACAAGTGGTATAGTGTGCGATTTGTTAGCGTTTTGAGATAAATGCATAAAACGAGTTGTGCGCTTGTATCGAAGCGAATAGCAGAAAGCGAGAAACTCACCAAAACCGAAATATACATAAACATGTAAAAACCACATAAAGCACATTAAAGCGATAATTCACGGAGTCAGCGGTGGCGATCTTCAGAATCGAAACACAAAAAAGTGATAGAACGTAAAATCAGCAAAAATCAGAATGTCTTGGGCGTGCTAGACTTTGACTGCCCAAAGTGATTCGACTGTTCTCAAGGACTTTGAGTACCCACATTGGCTTAATAGACTGTGCTCTCACCTTAATTCGGGTGATCGGCACTCATCCTTTCGGCCATTACTTGACGCTTGTCGTTGGAACCCATCGAGACTTTGGTGAGCGTTTTGTAAAACCAAAATATTGAGCAGAATAAGTCATTAAGATGCGGGTTTCACCCCTAACTTAACAACTTCATTCCTGGTTGTGTGATAATTCACGAGATGGATAGGAAGAATTGCGTCAAGGTAGGGTTTTCACACCTGTCGAGTGAGCGATTCTAGCGAGAGTTTGCGGTTTTCACACCTAGTCTCGACCAAATCACTCGTTTGTTTTCGAAAATTATGCGTGTCATCAGCCTTAGGAAAAGTTGGGTATCTGCACGAATGCTGTAGTATGCGATGTCCGTGCAGAGTTGCGAATTTAGCGAGTATAACGAGAGTATGAAGAGTAATCTCGCATAGAACCCCTACCGGGCTTGCACGAGGCGGTCTATTGGTACTTAGACTATAAACTAGGTCAATTCTAAGACATCGTCCCGGACTAGGTCGAGTCTTGCCTAATTCCCTATAGTTATGGCTCTGATACCAATCTGTTACACTCCAACCGATGGCGGAAACATCGGGGTGCGGCACTGAGTGAAACAGATTGTCCGGGAGAAATCCATAACAACTAAAATTACGGGATATTTAACGTTACGTCCCATACCATAACATATCAAATAAAAGCAGTTATTACAGACATTGTTTTCTCAAAGACAAATAAAATGTTCCGATAACTCAGATTTTATTAAGTTTGTTTCTAGAATTCCCTAGCTTGATTCCATAGCAGCTAGCAATCAAAAGCATCCTAAACACCTGTCACATATGTTAAAATAACAGTCAATACACATAGTGTAAAGGTGAGCATACAAGTTTAATAGTATAATAGTAGCGAAAGCGATTTACGCATAACCAACATGTAACACGTATAGTTGTGAAGCAGGTAAGTTATCGACAATGAAATATGCATAGACGTGACTGCGAGTTGTAGAATGCGCAACACATATCACCACTGTAACACGTGAAGAAAAGCCCTTAACAACCCCTCTCCACGACAGGTGCTGCGTCCAAACTATAGTACTATCGTTGCTAAGGTGTCAGGCAACAATCACTGTGTAAACATAACATACTAGCATTCATCGAATAACACGTATAACATGCGAGAGCGGTTAGCGTATAAAAGTGTTTGCGTTGTGTGTCGATTGTGATTTGATATAAGTAACGTATGTAACTCCCAAAAGTGCGTTAAGTAAAAAGGGATCGAGTATACTCACAGAGCGTGTTTAACGAATAAACACAGTCTTGGATTGAAGGGGGCGCTAGAGAGTTAGCCTGATCACAGTACGATAGTATGAGCGTTAAACAGTGCGTAAGATGGTGCGTTGAGTGAGGCTTGTGACGAATGGTGATCCGATCGGATGACCGTCCGGACGGATGACCATTCGGTCGGAGGGTTGTCCATCTGGGATGGATCTGTTTCTGTATGATGAAACTTTGAAGTTTTCGTTGTAGCATTTTGTAAAATGAGAAGTATTCCTACAATTCAGGTCATCCGGCCGGATGGTCATCCGGACGGATGACCGTTCGGTCGGATGGCGATTCCTGGGAAATGATTTTCTTTGAAGTTTTGTGAAAATGTTTAAGTGTTGAAACCACAAGTCATCTAGACGAATAGTCGTTCGATAGGATTGTGATCCGATCGGACGGCTATCCGACTGACAACCTGATCATTTGAAATTTCGTTAAGTTAAAAGTTTTACGGTTGAACCGAGACGGTATGACAACGTGTCAAACAACAGAAACTACCTCAGGTCCAACTCATCCGGTCGGACGGGAATCACCCGTTCGATCCGAACCAGCTGTTCATGACGGTGTTTCATGTTCAACCCGTGAATCGGTTGTCTCTTTGGTAGTAATCCGTTCTCAGGCCGGCACTTCACTGGAGAATGAGCTCAGATTCTATCGATTTTAAGTAAAAGTGAAGAACGTTTGAAGAAAAGGTTGTAACACTTTGAAATGTGTTTAGATTATGACGAAATCAGTGTTTAAACATGTTGAAATCCCTTAGATCTGAGTTGTTCTTGGTGGAATGAGGTCACACCTTGGTGTTCAAGAGAACCCATGATGACATCATCCTAGAATAGCCCAAATCCATAGATTTCATGGTGAAAAGTTGTGATTTGATGGAGAAGATGATGAGAAAGTGTGTAATGATCAAAGAAATACAAGATTTGAGATGAAAACTTACAAGAATCGCGGGAAATCGGTGAAAACTAGGCTGAGAACGCGTGGGTCGGAGGAGAGCTATCACATCAGTGAATAGTTGATGTGACAGGTGGTATTTATAGGCAAGAGGGAGAGAAAGGCGGTGCAAAGAATGAGTCGGATGGGCTTCCGATCGGATGGCCATCCGATCGGATGGTCATCCGTACGGATGACCATCCGGACGGATGACCTTTCGATCGAATGGTCCTTCGATCGGATGGCTTGTGCGAATTGGTTTCCTACTTTTGTTTCGTGTGTTGAGCATTGCGTTGTGTTTCGAGTAAGCGATGTGATAGTATTACACATTAGTTACACATTTAACATAATCAACCTAATACCCATAAAAGTAACTTGTATTTCGGGTTGCGATGCGATAGATTGGCGATTGCGTTTGCGATCAACATCCCATAATATATAAACACACACAAGTAAAGCACATAATAGCACACACAGGTAAAACAATATCCAGATTTTGTAATTCGAATTACGACGTGATAGCGATCTGATAGCATTTAGTAGATTAGCGAATTACGTTTATCGCATTGTTACTTCACATATTAAATAATCATAAAACAAAATATAGTCAAACAATGTATCGAGTATCGAGTCAAAGGGTACAAGCAATAATTAAGCCAGGAATAACAGATCTGATTAGAAATCTTTTCTTCCTTTGACATTAACTTTGACTTTGACTTGTACTTGACTTTGAATTCGGGAAGTCAGGTTGTTACAGTTGCATCTGTAGAACACCTCACAACTTCATTTAACGTCTCGTAAGCAGCAGTCCTTAATCTTGACTCTCCAGCATCTTCGCTGTGAGAAACTGATAACAGAGATTGAAGAATTTCTTGAAAGTAGGGGGTCAAAGGAGAAGTTTGACCGATATCCTCATAGATAGAGAGGAGAGAGAGGTAGAGAGTACAGTTTTTTTTTAAATTATATATATCATTTTCATTATATTACACAATAGTCCCTATACATTAAACATTTATACAATAGTCCATGTAATAGTGAATAGACAAATATGCCCTCATGTGCAATGCACATGACCAGATTTAACCAAAAAAATCTAACTAGGTTTGGTCTAAAGGACATAATGTCACACCCCAACCGATGACGGAAACATCGGGGCGCGACACTGAGCGAAACAGATTGTCCAGGAGAATCCATAACAACTATTTGTTATAATTTATTAAAGGTTCATGTCCCATACCACAAACATATAAAATAAGAACAGTTATTACAGACATTGTTCTCAAAGACAAATATCCATTCTGACAACTCAGATTTTATTTAGTGTGTTTCTAGACTCCATCCTAGCTCGATTTCATCAAACAGCAAGCAAACATCCTACGCACCTGTCACAGACGTTAAAATAGAGGTCAATACACATAGTTTAAAGGTGAGCATACAAGTTTGATAGTAATAGTAGAGTTCGAAAGTGTTTACGCATAACCAGCATGTAACATGTATAATGCGAAGCTAGTAGGTTATCGACAATGAAATATGCATAGACTAGACTGTGAGTTGTAGAATGCGCAACATACATCACCACTCTGACATGTGAAGAGGTAACCTTAACAACCCCAGTCCACGACAGGTGCTGAGTCCAAACAAATAGTACTATCGTTGCTAAGGCGTCAGGCAACAATCACTGTGTTAACATAACATACAAGCATTCATCGAGTCACACATAACATGCAATAACGGTCAGCGTATAAATAGTGTTTGCGTTGTGTGATCGATTATGATTTAGAATAAGTAATGTATGTAACACCCAAAAGTGCATAAGCAAAAAGGGGTCGAGTATACTCACAGCGATTGAAGTAATGGATTGAAGGGAGCGCTAGAGTGATTAGCCTGAACAGTTAACGATAGCATAAGCGAATAGCGGTGCGTAAAATGGTGCAAGTGAACCAAGTGTTGAATGGTAACCCGATCGGATGGCAATCCGATCGGATGGTCATTCGATCGGATGTCAATCCGTTCGGATGGTCATCCGATCAGATGGCCATTCGATCGAATTGACATTCGTTTGGGAAGGATGTGTTTGTGTATGATGGCTTTGAAGTTTTCGTTGTAGCATTTTGAAATCAGAGAAGTATCTATACCCTTCAGGTCGATTGATCGAACGGTCGTTCGATCGGATAGTGATCCGATTGGCAGGACACCTAGTGAGAACAAGTTCACAGCAGGATGATCACTCGATTGGATAGCAATCCGTTAGAACTGATGGTCCTTGAAAATTATGAAATTGATTAAGTGTTGAAGCTCAAGTGCAATCCGATCGGATGGCAATCCGATCGGATGGCAATTCGATCGGATGGCAATCCGATCTGACGACAATCCGTCCCAACACATCTGATCGACTTGAACTTGATTATTTTGCTAAGTTTTTGCGGTTTGCTCGAGACGGTATGACCACGTACTAAACAACGGAACCTTGTCAAGTCCCAAGTCACCCGATCGAACAGGAATCACCCTAACCCGATCAGTTTTCTGGTTCGTGACAGTTGTTCATGTTTAATCCGAAATCGGTTGTCTCTTTGATATAAACTAGATCTCAGACTGTTGCTTCACTAAGAATTGAGTAGAAGACCAGAATGAGCTCCGATTCTATCGGTTTTGAGTGCATTGAGTGTAAAAGAGTTGAAAGAAGGTTAGAAACCATCTTTCAATTCTTTTAACTTTGAAAATGATTAGATCTATGCGAAATCGTTCTGAAATCATGTGGAAATCCTTCAGATCTGAGTTGTTCTTGGTGGAATGAGGCCAAACCTTGAAGTTCATAAGAACTCTATGATGACATCATCCTAAAACGCCTCAAATCAATTGATTTCACGGTTAAAAGTTAAGATTCAAAGGTGAAAAAGATGAAGAAGTGCGTGTAGATCATAGAAGTACAAGACTCGAGTTGAAAACTTACAAGAATCGCGAGAAATCGAGAGAAAAGTGGGCTGGAACGCTTGGTCGCACGAGAGAGAGCTGTCACATCACTTTGGTGATGTGACAGGGGTATTTGTAGGGTTTCCAAAAGAGGAAAGTGGGAGTAAGTGTCGGATAGCCCATCGATCGGATGGCAACCCGATCGGATGGCAATCCGATCGATTGGCCATTCGATCGAAGTGGTCCGACGAGTTGAGTTCCGGCGTTTCGTTTTGCGTGTTGAGCGTTGCTATGCGATTCGAGCGAGCGATGCGATAGTATTACCCAATAGTCACACAAATAACCTAACTACTATATCTAACATACAATCACTATAAATAACTTGCGTTTAGCGTTTGCGATTAGATTGCGTTGCGATAGAATTGCGATTGCGATAAAATACCTCAATATAAATATAACATGCACAAGTAACACATAATAGCACACACACGTAAAACAATATCCAGAACACATAATTCGAGTTGCGAATGCGATAGCGGTGCGATTAGTGATAAGTCAATTAGCGATAAACATGCGATTAAACCTCGATTATTAATAGATACTCCACATAATACAACTAAAGCAGTTAAATAATAGAGTTCGACTACAAGTCAAGGAGCACAATCTACTTGTCAAGCAAGGAGTGACAGATCGCAATTAGCAATCTTTTCTTCCTTTGACTTTGACTTTGACGTGTACTTTGACTTTCCAAAAAAAGCGGGTTGTTACAGCCTCCCCTACTTTAGGAAATTTCATCCCGAAATTTAAGAAGTAGGCGTAGCAAACAGTTGCGGGTACTTCGCCTACATGTCACTTTCGAGTTTCCAAGTAAACTCGGCATCGCGTTTGCCTTCCCAGCGAACCTTCACAATGGGAATGCGTGAGCGTATGAGCACCTTGGTTTCTTGTCCCATGATCTCGAGAGGCTTTTCCACAAAGTGTAATGTTTCGACCACTTGTAAATCTTCAAGAGGGACATGTAATTCCTGGGCGGCTAAGCACTTTCTGAGGTTCGAAACGTGGAAAGTCGGGTGGACATTACTAAGTTCCTCCGGTAGTTCGAGTCTGTTGGCCACTTTTCCAATCCTTTCCAGAATTTTAAAGGGTCCAACATATCGAGGCGCGAGCTTTTCTTTCTTGCCGAATCTGATCACTCCCTTCCAAGGTGCAACCTTTAGGAGTACGTGATCGCCAACGTCAAATTCAAGGGGCTTGCGACGTCTATCGGCGTAACTTTTCTGTCGGCTCTGAGCATTCAATAGATTGTCTCGAATTTGGAGGATTTTTTCAGTCGTTTCTTGCAACAGCTCAGGACCGGCAATTTGCGCGTCTCCGATCTCGTGCCATACAATAGGTGATCAACATTTCCTTCCGTATAATGCCTCAAATGGTGTCATTTGGATGCTAGAATGATAACTGTTATTGTACAAGAATTCGACCAAAGGTAAGTGCGCGTCCCAATTACCACCGAAATCTATGACACACGAGCGAAGCATGTCTTCAAGGGTACGAATCGTTCTTTCAGTCTGACCGTCGGTTTGAGGATGGAAAACGGTACTTAGATTAAGCGTAGTATCGAGAGCAGATTGAAACGTTTCCCAAAGACGCGAGGTAAACCGACCATCACGGTCATAGATGATGTCACGAGGCGTCCCGTGTCAAAAACTGATCTCATCGGTGTAGATTCGGGCTAATTTTTCTACCTTAAAGTCTTCTCGTATTGACAGGAAATGAGCTGATTTAGTCAATCGGTCAACGACAACCCAGATGCTGTCGTGACCTGACGGCGTGCGTGGAAGTTTCGTTATAAAATCCATAGCTATACTTTCCCATTTCCACATTGGGGTCTGGGTTGGACAAGTAAGCCAGAGGGGCGTTGATGCTCAGCCTTGACCTTGGAACAGGTTAGGCATTTCGAAACATAGAGGGCGATATCCTTCTTCATTCCCGGCCACCAGTACTTGTAGCGCATGTCCTGGTACATTTTGTCAGCACCGGGATGAATGGAATATCGGGATTTGTGGGCTTCGTCCATCAGAATTTGTCGCAAATTCATACGCTTGGGAATCCAAATTCCAGTCTAGGTAATGAAAGATATCATTCAATTTATTCTCGAGTTGGGCGCCATCGTTAAGAATCCTTTCCTTCTTCAAAGTACGTTCGGTAAAACAAGCATATTGCGCGTCACCGATAAGAGCTTCTAGATTATGCTGGGCTTGGATATTAGGAACGCTATGCAAATAGCTTTATCGACTGAGAGCGTCGGCAACGAAATTTGCTTTGCCTGGGTGGTAACGTATCTCACAGTCGTAATCATTGAGGAGTTCTATCCACCGGCATTGACGCATATTCAGTTCCTTTTGGTCAAAGATGTGTTGTAGGCTCCTATGGTCGGTAAAGACCGTACACTTGGTACCGTAAAGGTAGTGTCGCCAAATCTTTAACGCAAAAACAACTGCTCCTAACTCGAGGTCGTGTGTGGTATAGTTCTTCTCGTGAATCTTGAGCTGTCGAGAGGCGTACGCGATAACCTTGTCTCGTTGCATGAGAACACAACCAAGACCAAGGTTAGAGGCATCATAGTAGACCACGAAATCGTCATTTCTGTCGGGCAGTGAGAGCACGGGAGCATTGCAAAGCATAGCTTTGAGAGTTTGAAAGGCTTCCTCTTGTTTAGTTCCCCAAACAAAAGGTTTGTCCTTATGCGTATGCGAGGTAAGCGGTACAGCAATTTTAGAGAAACCTTTGATAAATCAGCGATAAAAACTTGACGTACATGAGAACATACATATTATTTACAGTATCTTCACATGTAACGAAGTGCGTTTTATATTTATAAAAATGGTTTATACCTTAACATTAAAACACACACAACAAAGGACAAGTGTATCCCGTCATATATGCAGCAAAGTATTGGTAAGAGCCAGATATCGATCCATGGAACACGGGCGTTATAATGTACTAAATCTTTGTCATTAGATTACCAGATATAAGGAAAGGTGAATGGTTGTTTAACTAAATTATCTAAATTACAACTAAAACGTAAATATACTATTATCTTGTTTCACAAACAACCTAAACATGTTATCTATCAGATATGTCACAAAAGCACTTAATCAATTTTCCAATTTCGAGACAGCTAGTTACCGGGTCTGGATTTCTAGCATTATGATTCTTCGGAAAGTTAACGCGATGGTCACACGTTAACCACCTAAAATCATTCATTAGCGAGCTATTGATATTTATTCATGCGAACCTTTAAAGATAGGTTATTTACCGGGTCTGGATTCCTAACCTCACTTATCAAAGAAAGCAATACCGATGGTCACAATACAACCACGAGGATAAGCAATTATGTAGATCATATAACAAACAATTTCACCTTTACAAGTCTTAAACACAAATCTACCATGTCAGCAATTTCAGACCAAAACTACTAAACAAGGATCATAAATCGCATCTAAGAACATGCAATCAACACCATATAATTCGTTAGAATCCTTACGTGCAAGAAAGTATTCCTAATCAAAATGAGATATATCTTGTATAAAACCAATACCCTGGTCTGGTTTCATGGTGTAAACAAAGTCTACAAATAAGTGATTAATCAAGAAATAGTTACCATCCCACTAACCACAGATTCATTATCCAAGACAATCAAACATAATCAGGAACTCAACATCAATGAAACATCCATTATATAATCATGAAGATTCAAACATGAAAAGTACTAAAGCTTCATACATATAAGATTACAATGTAACGAATATTCAAGAAACAAGTTTATAACTATTATTACATAAACTACATTAAACATAAACTAACATCAGCTCATAACTTGCAAAACGATTAGAATACATGTTCAAGAACAAGGAATCGAACCATAAACAAGCAAGGAATTGACGGGTTGGATCGGCTATACTTCCACTCGATCTTTAAGCTTCAAATGGGTCTGATCAGGACTGCTTCGTAACCCAGAAATCGCCCAGAAACATGGAGAAAAACCCAACATTTTGATCAGTAGCGAATGCTGCTATTTATAGGCAATTTTCAGTTTGGCATGGCCGTGCCATTGGGTCGCACGGCCGTGCGGTCAGGTGTTGTCGGGTGACGTCAGTTTCAGCGATCCCGAGTCAGCCAAGTGGACTAGTGGACAAGTTGCCTGAGTCATCAGATTGGCACGGTCAGGCCGTTGGTGGCACGGTAGTGCGATGTCATTAGAAATAGGATCAGAAAGCTTGATTTGGCACTAGCACGGTCATGCGGCGGGTCACACTACCGTGCGGCCCGAGAAGATGTTGGCACTGGCAGTCGCACTGGTAGTGCTTCCGAGGTCGAACGATCGGCACGGTAGTGCCGATGGATAGCACGGCCGTGCCACACCTGGCAGTCATCAGAATTTTGCCCTTTTCATCAGAAATGCATCAGAATTTGTCTGTTTTCATCAGAATTTTCTTTTGTTCTTCGTTTAAGACCTGAAAATATAAAAGTACCGATTTTGGTACCTAAACGTCGCGGTTTCGGTAAAAAACGCTTAAAACGGAAGTGTTTTGGGGTATAAAAACATGTATAATTTAACGTATATCAATAGCCCGCTAATCCGAGAAAAGAACGGACTTCAGACGGGTTCTTGGGTGTAACCCAACTCTTAACAGCTTCGATCTTCGCGGGATCGACATGAATACCTTGACTATTGACAATGTGCCCCAAGAATTGGACCTCCTCAAACCAAAATTCACACTTGGAGAATTTGGCATAGAGACGGTTTCCCTGGAGTAACTCAAGAACCAAACGTAGATGTTGCGAGTGTTTGGCTTTTGACTTGGAATATATCAGGAGAGCATCGATGAACACGATGACGAAGCAGTCAAAAAAGGGTTTGCACACGCGATTCATTAGATCCATGAAGACTGCAGGAGCATTAGTAAAACCAAAAGGCATAACAACAAACTCGTAATGACCATAGCGGGTTCGAAAAGCGGTTTTGGGAATATCCTCCTCTTGAATGCGTAGTTGGTGATAGCCTGAGCGTAGATCGATCTTCGAGAAACACGTAGCACCTTGTAACTGATCAAACAAATCATCGATTCGAGGCAAGGGATAGCGATTCTTGATTGTCAGCTTATTCAACTCCCTATAGTCGATGCACATCCGGAACGATCCATACTTCTTTTTAACGAAAAGGACAGGCGCGCCCCAAGGAGAGGTGCTAGGGCGAATAAAGCCTTTATCAAGTAGTTCCTGGAGCTGACTCGAGAGTTCGCGCATTTCGGAAGGAGCGAGACGATATGGCGCTTTAGCAACAGGATTTGCTCAAGGAATGAGGTCGATTTGGAAGTCGATATCACGAGTAGGAGGTAAACCAGGTAAATCATCAGGAACACGTTAGGGAATTCACAAACAATGGGAACATCTTTCACTAGAGTCTTTCCTTCCTTTTCCTCCGCTACTACAATGCTAGCCAAGAAAGCTCTGTATTCCTTGCGGAGATACTTGCTCGCTTGGAAACACGACATGAGTTTGAGACCTTTCGAAGGAGTTTCGCCATACACACAAAGTTGATCACCATTAGCGAGCGAAAAACGAATCATCTTATCAAAGCAAACAATATCAGCACGATTTTCGTGAAGAAAATCCATGCCTATTATGATGTCAAAGCTATCGAGCTGCATCAGAATAAGGTCGATTGGGAAGACGTGATTGTTGAGTTCCAGCGTACAATCACGTAGAACAGAATTAACAGCGACGGTTCTTCCAGTGGCAACTTCAATATCGCACGTCGAGGGGAGATGAGCGCGCTTACGATTAAGAAGCTTTTCGAATTCAAACGATACAAAACAATTATCTGCTCCAGTATCAAACAAACACGAAGCATATATACCATTTACAAGGAACGTACCATTAACCACATTGTTGTCTGCTTGAGCCTGGCAGGTGTTAATGTTAAAAGCACGCCTGCAGGCTGCTGGCTGCTGCTGCTGTTGTTGTGGCTGCTACTGGGGCTCTTGTTTCACCACTCTGTTAGGGCACATGTTTGCAAAGTGGTTGGGATCACCACATGCGAAGCAAGCTCTATCGTGAGCAGTGGGTGCAGGAGCTGCTTGATGGCCCTGGGGAGCAGGAATGAGAGCTTGTGGTGCATGGGCTTGACCTTGAACGGGAGCTAGAGCTTGACATGGACCTGTACGGCAGTTTGCGGTGAAGTGGCCGTACATATTGCAATGAACACAGAACCGGCATGCGATACCCACTGAGTGATGATAAGTACAAGTAGGGCAAAGCGGGTGTGGTCCAGTGTATGCATGCTAGGCAGGCGGTGCATTGACCACAGGTGCCGCTACTTGGCCGTGTTGAGGTTGCGGTTGGGCAGGTACTGTTTGGAGCGGGCCAGCAGTAACTGCACATTTCTTGTTGCTGGAACTGCTGTTGTTCTTCCTCTTGCGACGTGAGAGCCTTGAAGATTGCGGTGCGGCGGTAGCTTCAGCGGTGGGAGCGGCGGTGACTTGATGCAGATTCTTGGAGGCTTTGTCAAAATAACCAGCCCTGACTCGCTTATCGTTAATCTAAGCGACGAGCAGGTAGGTTTCCTCAATTGTGGTCGTCTTTGCAGCCTGAACAAAGTGTGCAACGCAATCTGGAAGAGCACGGATATACTTCTTGATTGTAATCTCGGGGGTAGTAACCTGACCGGGGATAATACTCAACTGCTTGAAGCGAGCAGTTAAACCAGCGTTATCACCACCATCCTGCTTAATGTGCCAGAATTCATCCTCGAGCTTTTGGAGTTCATGGGGAGGACAGAACTCTTGCATCATGATGTTCTTCAACTCGTCCCACGACAATCTAAAAGCTGCATCGTTTCCTCGTTTGTTCCTCTCGGCCGTCCACCAATCAAGAGCGCCGGATTGGAAGACGCCGGTAGCATTGACAGTGCGTAGGTTTTCTGGACAGCCACTCTGGCGCAGGGTGACTTCGATAGAATCAAACCATTGGAACATGGCCGTAGGCCCATCTTCGCCGGTAAATTCTTTTGGATCGCAGGCTTTGAACTGTTTGAAGCTAAAAGCGGCTTTAGGAGTATCGGTCCTGGACTCCTTCGTAGATTTGCTAGCATTCTCATTCAGCTCACTGACGATTTATGGGATGACTTTTTTCCATTTGCTTAGAGACGAGAGCAGCGATTCATTTGTCATCATGGTTTCAGCGAGCAGCGCGAGAGTGGAATGATCCAAACGACGACATTGTCTGCAACAGACATCACCATAGGACTCAAACACAATTTCGATTAATCCGAGTATAGACTAGCGATTCACCATAAAGCTCAGGAACACATCAATTCACAAATTCACATAGGCACATAAACACATAGGCACGTAAGCACGTATTACACGTAAGCACAGTAGCACATGAGCACATAAACTAACCTAAACACATATTTGCACGTATTCACCTATCCTTCACAGCAGCGTATAGCGATTAAGTATAACGATTGCGATTAGCAAGTATCGATAGCAAATAACCCAAGCGATTTGTTAGCGGTTTGAGATAGATATGTAGTGCGAGTTGTGTGTGTTGATCAAAGCGGATAGCGATAAGCGAGTAAGTCACCAAAAATCGAAACACGTAAACATATAAAATCACATAAAATCCACATAAAATTGATAAATCACAGAGTTAGCGGCTGCGGATTCCAGATTCGAAACACATAAAATCGAAGAGAGTTTGTCTGGGTGTAATAGACGTCGACTATCCAAAGTGATTCGACTATTCTCAAGGACCTTAAGTGTACGCTTTAGCCTTCTGGATTGTGCTCTCGCCTCGATTTGGGCGATCGGCACGCATCCTTCCAGTTACAGCGTGACCCAAGTCGTTGGAGTCCGTCGAGACTTTGGTGAGAGTTTTAGTAAAACCAAAAGTATAGAGCGGAACGAGTCATCAAGGTTCGGGTTTCACCCCTGTCTTAACGACTATATCCCTGTTTGTGTGATGGAATCACGAGATAGATAAGAAGAATCGCGTCGAAGTATGGATTTCACTCCTAATTCAATGCAAATTTTCTTGTTTATAGTAAAAGTGGCAAATTGAACGAGTGATCCGGTCGAGAGTTTGCGGTTTTCACACTTAGTCTTAACCAGATCATCCGTTTGTGTGTGCCCAGTCTTAGGGAAGACTGATCTTGTGCGGAATTGCAGTATGCGATGTTCGCGCAAGAGTGTAGTGTACAGCGAGTTCGAGCGAGAAATAGCGAGTAAGCTCGTACAAAACCCACACTAGGTATGCACAAGTCGGTCTGTTGTTACTTAGACTATAGACTAGGTCATTTCTAAGACATCGACTAGGACTAGGTCGAGTCTTGCCTAATTCCCTATAATTATGGCTCTGATACCAATCTGTCACACCCCAACCGATGACGGAAACATCGGGGCGCGGCACTGAGCGAAACAGATTGTCCAGGAGAATCCATAACAACTATTTGTTATAATATATTAAAGGTTCATGTCCCATACCACAAACATATAAAATAAGAACAGTTATTACAGACATTGTTCTCAAAGACAAATATCCATTCCGATAACTCATATTTTATTTAGTGTGTTTCTAGACTCCATCCTAGCTCGATTTCATCAAACAGCAAGCAAACATCCTACGCACCTCTCACATACGTTAAAATAGAGGTCAATACACATAGTGTAAGGTGAGCATACAAGTTTGATAGTAATAGTAGAGTTCGAAAGCGTTTACGCATAACTAGCATGTAACATGTATAATGCGAAGCTAGTAGGTTATCGACAATGAAATATGAACAGACTAGACTGCGAGTTGTAGAATGCGCAACACACATCACCACTGTGACATGTGAAGAGGTAACCTTAACAACCCCTGTCCACGATAGGTGCTGAGTCCAAACAAATAGTACTTTCGTTGCTAAGGCATCAGGCGACAATCACTGTGTTAACATAACATACAAGCATTCATCGAGTAACACATAACATGCAATAACGGTCAGCGTATAAATAGTGTTTGCGTTGTGTGATCGATTGTGATTTAGAATAAGTAACGTATGTAACACCCAAAAGTGCATAAGCAAAAAGGGGTCAAGTATACTCGCATCGATGGAAGTAATGGATTGAAGGGAGCGCTAAAGTGATTAGCCTGAACAGTTAACGATAGCATAAGCGAGGAGCGGTGCGTAAAACGGTGCAAGTGAACCAAGTGTCGAATGGTAACCCAATCTGATCGAATGGTCATTTGATCGGATGTAAAAAAAATTTGTAAAAAAAATAAGTTTTTGTAAAAAAAAGGTTATAACCGTAAAAAAAATCGTATAAATTTTTGTTCTTTGTTAAAAAGTTTTTGTAAAAAAAATTTGTAAAAAAGTTTTTTGTAAAAATAAAGTTTAAAACCGTAAAAAAAAAATTTCGTAAAAAAAAGTTTAAAACCATAAAAAAAGTTAAAAAAAAGTTAAAAAAACGTGTGTGTAAAAAAACGGCGCGTAAAAAAAACGGGGCGTAAAAAACGGCTCGAAAAAAACCGGGTGATAAAACGACGCGTAAATACCGGGTGATAAACCTAGAAGACGAAGATTGTGAACACGAAGACTGTTCGAGTCCACAGTCAATAGACAGCACACACAGAGACTTCTAGAAGATGACGCAAGAAATGACGACATATGACAAAAGACAAAAACATTACGAAGGCAATGACGTTCTATAAGTTCAATTATTTACAGAAAGCGGTCGACAAAGGGCAATAATTTAATTGTTTTTTTTTCTTTCTTACTCATTATATGTATCAAACATTATCTTTTTTAACTCACTATGTATCTCTCAAACATCATCTGCAGTTGAATTATGTAATTCTTTGTTCTCTATTTAGACTTTTTTTTTCACTCATAGGAGGCTATTAGTAAACTTTTGTGAATAACAACAATCATACCTAGTAAATTTCACTTATAGGAAGCTATTAGTACAGACTAAAAAGGATAAAATGTAAACAAAGTATACCCATTTCCATAGAATATGAAGGTTTCGATCCAATGAAACCCCTAACTCTAAACCTTGATATCATTATTACTTTAGAGTAACAATAAGGATATTTTGTATAAGAATATGAGGCTTATAAAAAGAATAGTTTATATAAATATTTATATAAATAAATACTTTCATAAATTTTTCCTTTTTTTTGTTTTTTAACATAAAACCAAGTTAAACTATACTCTTTATAATCATGCAACCACATATATAATTTTATTTTTTATTTAACTGTGATATTAAATAAGTCATTTAATTGTTTTTTTTCCTTTCTAACTCATTATATTATATTTCTAAATCACTGTATCTATCAAACATTATATGCAATTGAATTTTGTAGTTGTCCTGTTCTCTATTTAGAATTGTTTTTTTATAAAATGTTATTGTTTCATATTATATAATTAATTAATTAGTGTACATAGATTATATAATCTTACTTCTCTATTAAAGGAGAATAGCTGCTGACATAGGAAAAGCTTACTTGGCAACCAATGAGCTATGCCAACTCAGCTTTGCTTACTCCATTATTACATCATAAATATAACTTTTATTTATTTAAAATACATCACTTTCATTTATTTAAAATACATATAATATAATACATAAGTAGTTAAGGGGAAAATTCAAAATTCAAAATCAAATCTGCCTCTCGTCTTTAAAGCGCCCAAATATATACTTTCAATACCTCTCTCACATGAACGATTTTAAAATTTGAATTTCTCAATATGTTTACCTATCGTCTTCCCCTCCCTTGATCACTTTAAAGTTCAACCAAGCCGTAAAACTCTTTGTCTACCGTCGCAAGCTACAAGGTCAGTTATCCCTAATCATTTAATTCTCTTATTGTTGGTTGTTTGTTTTCGTACTTGATGTCAAACCCTAGGTTCTTCCACTGCTGCATCATCATCGTTAACACCACAATCATCCCCATGTTGATTCACTTAATGGTATGTTATGTATACACAATCTCTCCAGACAAACCCTAGACTTTACCTCCTTGCCATCTGCTCTTATTTTCAATCAAAAGTTTAATACAATTTCAATTCAATTGCAGAACAATCTCTTGGTGGCTATTTAGAGGTAAATTTAGTGAGTTTGATAATAGATGCAGACGTTGAAGATTATTCTAATTGAAGCCAATAAGGTAATGTGGTTTTAAATTTATTATATATTACGGTTCGTATGAAGCATTTTGTTTGTATTCATATTTCAATCCTTCGTTTATTTGTTGCATCTGATGTAGTTTAATGTTAAGCATTCAGAACTTCGCCACCAAATCAGTCCTTGAGCTTTTGAATATCATCATAGCAAAGGTATGATTCAATTTTAACAACCTTTTATGCAATTTGGTTAAAGCATGCTTCTACAATTTCATAAATAATCTATCCCAAATATGTAGTTTTGAATTTAGTTGTGTACTTGATTTGTTTCCACGATTTATTGTGTTTCACAAATAATCTTTCAGGGCCATGTGTTTCACATTTTTTTGCATTTAGACTTTTACACATCATGTGGGAAATGACTGTTACAATGGTTATTTGGTTTTTACATTTTGTGTTTATTAATTTCACTGGGATCAAAATAGATGTAACTTATTAAGGGTTTGTGCTTTTGGGTTCAAAGTTTAAACTTTCGCACACCATGTGTTTCTAAAAACGACTGTTCGATGAATTGTTTGTTTCTTGCTTAAGTGTTCATTTTATTTTTAGATGAAAAATAAATTGTTTGGCCACAAAAGTCAAAGTTACCTCTTCATAAATAGATGTGAATATATATGATAAGCTGACTAAATGTAATAGGTGGATAAAGGGCGGGTCAAATTACAAGTCAACACGGCTAACTATTGCTACAGGTCAGATTAGGACCCAACACACTTTTTTTTATGAAAGTTAGTGTAACAAATATATTTATAAAAAAATAATTTATTTAAATAGTGTTCTTCTTTTAATAAACTCTTACAGAGGTTTATGCAGTAAAATACACTTTGACCAGTTTTGACCCGTTTAATATATTATCCTTTTAGTTAATTTTCTTTTCGAGTTGTCCCATCTAAGATAAAACACACGATTAAATCATTTGGTCAAATTGTTAAGGGTCTTGATGATTTAAGATGCTAAATGGGTGTCGTATATTAGCTAATTATTTGTAATTTATAACGTGTTGGCCCAGGTGATCAGACCCTGAAGAACAGATTATATGGAAAGCCAAAACTGGATCCCAACAGTTGATCCACAATAAGCACTGCCCATCTAAATTTACTCCCATGACAGTGGTTATAACAAGTTAATAAGGCAAAGAACTGATCTGCCTAACAACTGTTGGATATAAAGACTGTTGTACACAAAGACTGATGAAGATCATCCACTGTTGAAGACCAAAGCACTGATGAAGACCAAAGCCCTTTTGAAGACAAGCACTGATGAACCAAAGGCCTGATACACCAAAGGTGAACCACTGCCTAACAACAACAGTGGTTCAGCATCAACAACAGATATTGCATCAGTGTTTATGTTAACAGTGTTTATATGTAACAGTATTTATCACATTAGTGTTTTATAGTCTGTTAGGTTGTTAGATGTCATATCACCTCAGTGTTTATATGTAACAGTATTTATCACATCAGTGTTTATATGTAACAGTATTTATCACAACAGTGAGCTCAGGCTGAGGGGGAGTTTAGTATGTAAGCATGCATTTAGTTAATTGATTGTAAACCTTTGATTGTAATCTTTTGACTAATGAAAAGTATGTGTTTATCAAAACTATTTCTCTTTGATTGACTGCTGCTAAGGGTTCATCTCAAGTCATTAAAGACCTATATTTAGAAAAATTGCATTTATGCTTTTGGTAACATAAGAGAGTTGAACAAAACCTTAGGAACAAGATTTTATATGTGAATAACAATTTTGAAAAAAACTTGCATCTAAAATGTGTTTATCAAGAACTACAGATGTTGAGACACCTGTTATATCAACAGTTGTTGATACATCAGTGGTTTCAACAGATGTTGTCACAACAAATGCTCTCATTACTTTACCAACCACCACTCAATCCACAAATACACCTCCAACCACACCAAAAATCAAGAGAATGAGGATAACAAATGCCATACTTGAAGATGACAATGTACCTTCTCCACTTCCAATATCTTCACAACCTCTGATCTTATCCACTGTGCAATAACCTACTTCGACTGCTTCAATTCTAACCCCTGACCAAACTACTGCCTTGGTTCCTTTGGGAGTGAAATTTCCTCTGGATCTTCTAGCAGTTAGAGAGGAGATTAAATCCTTCTATTCTGAAGATGATCCTCAAAAGAGAAACCTCCATCTCTTCATGGTTATCCTTTGCCAAAGAACATTGATGAATACCTTCAATTGAAAGCCAAACAAGTAGAGGATATCTCAAAAAGAGACACAAAAGGAAAATCTGATAAAGAAATACAGAGAAATATGCAATATCTGCTCAGCCAAGTCAGAACATTAGAACAGTTTTCAAAAGATCTTTGTCAACAGTTATCAGAAAGAGATGATGAAAGCCTAAAGCAAGATTACATTGAACACATCATGGAAAACAAGAAATACAAAGCAGAAAGGTATCAATTCAAAGACTGGACCATAAGTGAGCTCAAGCAAGAAATTGGAAGAATACAAAAGATGCTTGATGACTCAACAATAAAACCAACCCCACCAGTCTGATCCTAGTATAAAGAGAATGTACCTGAAAGGGTTTTGAAATTGAAGAGAATGAATGAAGAGCTTATAACTGCAAATTATGGCTCAAGGAATCAAATCACAAGGTAGACAGAGGTTAAAGTGATAGACATATACAAAAAAATGGAAGAAAGAAGAAAGAAAGATCCATCTGTTCCTAAAAAGCCAGATTATCCAGCATCAGAGGTTTCAATCAAACAGACCGTACCAACTAAAAGATCTGCTAAACCCACTGTTCCATCTGCTATTGCTGTCTATCAAAGAAAGAGGCAAAAATAGATGGATGAAGAAGAAGAAGAAGAAGCACAAGAAGAATCCGAAATATTTAAAGTGGCCATCAAGCAGATGTTGGTAGAAAATCCTGACTCAACAAGGCTACAAGAAATAGCCAAGAGATTCATGAGCAGACCTTCATCACCAAAGCACTGATGAAGATCATCCACTGTTGAAGACCAAATCACTGATGAAGACCAAAGGCCTGTTGAAGACAAACACTGGTGAACCAAAGGCCTGATCAACCAAAGGTGAACCACTGCCCAACAACAACAGTAGTTCAACATCAACAGCAGATATTGCATTAGTGTTTATGTTAACAGTGTTTATATGTAACAGTATTTATGCAGTAAAATACACTTTGAGCGGTTTTGACCCGTTTAATATATTATCCTTTTAGTTACTTTTCTTTTCGAGTTGTCCCATCTAAGATAAAACACACGATTAAATCATATGGTCAAATTGTTAAGGGTCTTGATGATTTAAGATGCTAAATGTGTGCCGTCTATTAGCTAATTATTTTTAATTTATAACGTGTTGGACCAGGTGATCAGATCCTGAAGAACAGATGATATGGAAAGCCAAAACTGGATCCCAACAGTTGATCCACAATAAGCACTGTCCATCTAAGTTTACTCCAATGACAGTGGTTATAACAAGTTAATAAGGCAAAACACTGATCTGCCTAACAACTGTTGGATATAAAGATTGTTGTACATAAAGACTGATGAAGATCATCCACTGTTGAAGATCTAAACACTGATGAAGACCAAAGCCCGGTTGAAGACAAGCACTGATGAACCAAATGCCTGATCAACCAAAGGTGAACCACTGCCCAACAACAACAACAGTGGTTCAGCATCAACAACAGATATTGCATCAGTGTTTATGTTAACAGTGTTTATATGTAACAATATTTATCACATTAGTGTTTTATAGTCTGGACAATGACTTTGAATGTCAATATATATCAAATCCCCGATAATCTAAATGAACCGATAATTACTTACTAATTAATATAATAAAACGTTACTAAAACTACCCGTGTTTTACACGGGTCCGACTACTAGTATGATCAAATTACACTTTCCACTAAGTTTGTGTACATAGATTATACTTCCACTAAGTTTATTTTTATGAAATTAACAAAGATATGGATGATATGATAAGAGAGTAATGAAGGAAGGACGTGTAAGATTTGTTGCCGAGAGAAGTTGTCGGTATTCCCCTACAAGTGCAGAAGTTCCACATGCCCAAAAAGTCAAAAAGAAGCAACCAACCACCCAACCAACCCCCATATCCATTATCCAAAATCTTTAAAAGTTTTATTATTTTTTCGATATCGTCAAGGGCCAATGGTAAACGACAACGTAGAATCTAACCTTTCATTCACAAGGTGTATACGATGCTAGCTCTTTTCATTCACAAGATGTATACAATGTTACTACTTTAATTCACAAGATCTATACAATGTTAGTTCTTTAATAGAGGCAGTAAAAATCATGTCACGTGAAGAGTTAAAATTAACATCCTTAAACGAAATTTATATTTTTGTTTCACTTAAAAGGTTAATTACAAAATAATTTACATCGAGATAGTTGGTAAACGGACAACAAGCTGCGCCGCTACCCCTTTTTGAATAGCAAAACTAAGCCTTTTGTTTGGGTGAGATATCATTAAATCTATCTAAATGGATCAAATGAGTTAACGGGGTGTAAACGGATTGACTCCTTAGAAGAAAAGAGTTACAATCAAACTGTAGCATTAGGTTGGTGAGTTGTACTTAAAAAATGTGGTTTTTTTATTAATTTAAATTTAAGTGGGCGGGGTCACCCTCTTTAAATTTAGTACAACCAAAAAAATCATTTAGTTAAATATGTCAACCAAAATCTGACTATATTTATATCGTGACAGAGTTTTCACCTCAACTAAAGGTGGTAATAGGATTTTGTGTTAGAAAAGGAATTAAAATATAAGGATATTAGATTTAAATAACCTTAACTTTTACTAATTGACCGATAACACTCCCAACTTTCAATTTGTAGCACATCACTTCCAACTTTCAATTTATTTTCCTACAACACTCCAAACTAACCAAACACTAACCAGGTTTGCTAACATAAACTGCCACATCATCAAATCAGTGCCACATCAGCTGCCACGTCATTAAAAAAGCCACGTCGAACCCCATGTCATCAAAACAGCCAATTCAAATGCCACGTCATCAAGAAATGACACGTCACCACATATGTGCCGCATCAGCAAAAAAACTAACTCGGTTAGTGTTTAATTAGTTTGGGAGTGCCAGAGGAAAATAAGTTGAAAGTTGTAAGTAGCGTGATACAAATCGAAAGTTGAGAGTCTTATTGACAAATTGATGAAAGTTGGGATTATTTAAATCAAATATTCCTAAAATATATGACTTTTAGTCGAATTGAATTTTCATTTGTGCTCCTTTATTATTACATTATCTCTTAAAAACAATGGTCGGCAAACCTTTGTCTTTAAGCCCTTAACTTTTACAAACTTACAAATCTAGCCCCGGCACTTCTAACTCCTCAACTTTTCACAAATAGAAATTATGAACCCTAGGCTTTTACTTTCTAACCCCAAGACTTCTAATTCTTTCATTTCACATCCTCAAACTAAATAAGTTACAAATTCACTTCGAACTTTGGTAATTGACAACTTTGACCCGCCAACCTTTTCTACTTAATAACGTGATGGCTCGTTTTATTTGAATTGCTTTTACGAATTTAGACCATAGCGTGTCACACATTAATATACTTTTTTAATCTATTTCTCATCATTTTAATGTCTACGTTACTTTTACGACTTTACTCGATTGTCTAAATTATTGTTACAACTTTACACCACAATGACCGAGACATTCTTTTTTTTGTGTGTCTAATATTTAATGGCGTTAATGCCATGAACGTACCGTGTGTAACAAAGTCAAAAGGCGTAATGTCAAGTGTTGTCATCACACATTAATGTCATCATCGCCAACTGAACTACAATGCTTATATAGGTTACACTGAGTTAGATCGGATAAGTTGAAACACGTGTTTTCATATGGTTAGTGTATCACATTACGTGCCGCCAGCCATAAACAACTAAGGTGTCGTTGTCGTAATACATGGCGTATGACAGTTTTGATGTACCTGTCGGTTTAAATTCACGTTCCAACATAAAACGAATAACATTTTGACATAAACTTTTTTCTGAAACAAGTCTCGTCAAATATAATATGTTTTTATACTTATTTTGTGTATGTTTGTAAACTGTGTTCGAAAACGAGTCGGGTAAAAAATAATATGTTTTCATTCGATGGTAACATAATTTTTTCAGAAACGAGTCGAGTCAAACATACGGTATAAATTCGAGTTACTTTAACTTTCGATATCATCGCATCGCACGGCAACAGGTCAAAATCCTAGTTTTCATAAATAATGAACTTTTAAGATATAACTAAAAAAACTATGGTGTTGGAAATAATAGACTTTTGGTTTTAAGCACTTACATATATAATAATATGAATTTTGATATGTTGATCTATTTAAACTTTTGACGTATTTAGTTTATTCAATTTCTAATATTTACATATTTGATATGTTTAAAAAAGAACTTAAATCTGGATATTAGAAGTAAATGTGTTAAAGTTACTAGTTTAATATAAATATATTTAAATGTGTAAATAAAAACTATAAAAACTATTAGAGGATTTATCATGAATCATCTATCATCCAAATTGATAGTTCTGGCATTACCTAACTACAAGCATATACTCGCATACATTATTGGTTCCATGACCCTTTATCCGACAATGAAAGGTAGCGGTGGATGGATGTAGGGTTTCAACATAGAATATGCACTTATCATAAGATTTTTTTTTAGCTTTAAATCTACAACTATATATACAAGTACATTAGGTTTTAAAATCGTGTCACATTCCAACTCTCAATGTAATAAATATTTTTCGATCTATTTCTCACTACTTTGCAACCATAAGTTTAAGGCTTTGTTTTTAGTAGGGGTATTCCTAAACTGTAATTACTAGCAACTACCCAAATTGAAGCAAATCGACATGTTTGTGATTTATACGGGTCGTTTGACGCTTTGAAAAACCATTAAACCTGTACTTAGTTATATTTTTCGCATTTAGAATATGTCTAGTTAGCGTTTGTACGATATTTACTAACAATTTATATTATTAATTAGAAACAAAAAAGAGATTCAAACCGCTTAAACCAAATCGTCTTGGTTGGTTTCGTCGACCTAGCCAATCTAACCCACCTGATCGGTAATTATAGTTAGCTATTCATCCCGTATATTTTGTCAAAATTGGTTGTCTCAGACATTCAACATCATAGTTTTTTTCAAATTTAATTGTTAAAAATACTTCGGATGAAAAACTTCGGATGAAAACTCTTCATGAGTCACACATCATAAAATTTTGCCAATTCAAGCAAACTTAATTGTTAAGTAATCCTCTCATCCAAACCTATAAGGCAACAAAATGTCAAGGTCGTCTCAAGCTTCTTTGGGGGCAAAGCCTATAATAAATTTGGGGCCCTTTAGGTTAAAAAAAATTGCTTTTAATCCTATGAATCCTATATGATCTATTTGCGTATCCATAATTATAGACCATAAACCTCACCGCTAACATTCCTAAAGCCTTACCTACATATAGTTTTTTTTTTTTTTTTCAAATTTAGAGGTCCCGAAGAAATAGGGGGTTTTCAAAATACGATGCTAATGTTAAAGGCTAGAGTTATTTATTGAATCCATCTCTCGTGGATCGGTAATGTGTGGATCTTCTTTTATCATTTTCTTTTCCTCTCACACCAAGTCTATTGCCAAATGTAACAACTAACAACAACAATTTTCTAAATTTATGAATAATAAGTATAAATTGGTATCTGAAGCAAAATATTTACGAAACAAGGATATAAGATAGGAAACTCTTTAGAGTTTAATTATATTCATAGTTAAGCGAATTTTGGAATGTAAAAGAATGTCAAGATGTCCGGAGAACTTGGTCTAGTGGTATATTGGCATGCCCTCCTTAGTGGAGACGCATGTTCGATTCCTGTTTGGGCCATTTTCAAGGGACATATGGGCGAAGGGACGAATCAGGGCTTTAATCTCGGGTTCGAACCTGACGGGGGGCGAGGGTTTACGGATTCTATCCGGTTCCCACGCATCGGGGGGGGGGGGGGGTCACGGTCTTATGACGGTCGAGGAGTTGACCTTAGACATATAGCCCCAAGCAGGATGGGTTTACACGTGAGATTCTTTGCAGTTAAAAAAAATGTAAAGATGAGAAGTGTCGACTATTAAACATTGGGGTTATTGCATGATGGTTATGATTCATGTGGCTACTGGGGTTAAGATGTATAAGGTTATAGGTTATAGCTTATACTATATATATTCCTATGTGCTATATTATTGTTTGTATGTGTCGGTGTGATACTTTTTGGACTTGTATGCTACAAGAAATGATCTAGACAAGAAAGAGACATGCATTCTAGGGGCCTTAAAAGGTTAAAGAAAGAAATAAAAATATTCTACAACGTTAAACAACTAGCACGAATACATAAAAAAATTAAGATACAACGTTTGGTGAGAGTACCGCCATATGACCAAGGCATATGGTCACATCACATGCTTAAATATACATGCTCACGCCAAGACCATTAAAGGACCAGCATGATTAAGGTTATGCAATGCAGTGGCGGAACTAGAACATTAACTTAGGGGTATCATAAAAAAAAATTTCACCGTGCAATCGTACAATATTAAAAAAACGACAAAAAATAAATAAAGTAAAATAAATACCTAGGGCTGTAAACGAGCCGAGCCGAACCGAACCAGGGTGGGCTCAGGCTCGGCTAATTTAAAAATCGAATCGAGCCGAGCCAGCTCATTTTTCTTAACGAGTTGGAAAGTTGTGCTCAGGCTCGGCTCGTCAAAAGCTCGAGCCAGCTCGTGGCTCGTTGAGCCGACTCATTTGTTTAAAAAAATTATATTTTTTGTATT
The DNA here is from genome assembly GCA_030545235.1 of Helianthus tuberosus. Lineage (NCBI taxonomy): Eukaryota > Viridiplantae > Streptophyta > Magnoliopsida > Asterales > Asteraceae > Helianthus > Helianthus tuberosus. The sequence continues at coordinate 165,146,533 of CM060359.1, forward strand.
TTTTTACACATAATGATATACATAAAACCAAAAAACAATCAATAGAACATTATTTAGGCTAATAGAATAGTAATTTTGTGCAAACTTTATATAAACGAGTAAGAAAAGATTCTATGTTACTTACCCTAACATATATATGTTTTTTTTTAAATTAATATTACTAATTAAGACTATAGCTTAACAATCTATTTCTTTCGATAAAAAATAACCATATTACTAATTAAACATTTCTTAAATATATTAGAATACACAAACATATATAATTTGAGGTTTAATTTGAACGAGCGAGCTAACGAGCCAACTATCGAGCGAGCCACGAATCGAACCTACCTTGGCTCGGGCTCGGCTCGTTTACAAACCGATCCGAGCCAGCTCGTTGACTTCGAACCGAGCTTTTTCAAAAAATTTTCGAGCGAGCCCCGAGCCACAGGCTTTTCAATTGATTGGTATCCTCGTAGTTGTGTCGTGTCGTACATTAAAACTTCAGGGCAATTGGGCAATTATTTACAATCTTTTATTATTTTGGGCTAACATATTGGGCAATTGAGCGTATTATTTATAATCTTCAATTGATTTGGGTTAATATATTGGGCAATTGGGATTTGGCTTATTATTTTCAATTGATTTGAGCTTACAAACATTTTTTAGGGGTGTCCTCGTAGTTGTTCAGGGGTATCCTTGGTATAAAAACCCAAAAAAAAAATTTTTTTTACACTACCGATGTTGAGCCGTAGCCCGTGCTACGACTCAATATATATAAGTTCCGCCCATGATGCAATGTAAGTGTAAAAGAGTGAACCCGAGCGGGTCGGCACTTCTACGGTGATGGATACGGATATGGTCACACCTCGTCTTCTCCGTCTCGTCTTAGACCTGCAAACAAGAAGAAAAGAGGAAAACGGGGATGTAGAGACGACCGATAGAGGAAGAATCCCCTATTTCTAGCTACAAAAGTGCTTGTCCCATATCTCATGTCCTAATAAGGAGGTGGAGACCTCCTTATATAGGAGATATGGGAAACCCTAACCTCAATGAGTCAGGCCCAATTAGGGGTTGTCTCTACAAGCCCACAGCCTAGTGTAGCATAAACTACAACGCGCAAGGTTTCGCGGGTTAGTACCCAATAATAATAAACATTAACATAAAAAGCCACAAGTAACGTGTAACCATTTGGGCCGGGTCAAGTACCTTACCTCGTCATGTCCCCCAAGTCTAGTTTTGCTTCCGCGTGCAAGCGCTGGGAGTAGCATTGGACTTATTAGGAGCTCGGGAGTGAAGATAACTAATTTTAGGCTTACATGCCGTCCGGGTGCTAGAAAGTTGCTGGCCACGTTTGTTGTGGTTGTCGTTAGCTGTGAGTGGAGATAATGGAGCAATGAATAGTACACGATCGTTCATGATGGAAATTGATGGGGCAAACCTGACGCACACTAATTGGTTATAAACAATTGCCGTTTGCATTACCACGAACTTGTTAAGGTTGCGCGTATGCGGTTAGGTCCCGCGTATGAGCCTTGGAACAGACTGAGTTTTGGTAGTTCAGTGTATCACCTTTCGATGATCTTTTCGGGTATGCTGCTGCCTTAGCGGTGCGCACACAGTCGTGTGGGCTACTGTAGAATATATGCCATGTGGTGTGACTTTTGTTGGTTAACATATGGTGCGCTAACAGCGTTCAAGTCATTAAAATAGTTGATGTTGATGTGACGACGGTCCCTACCACGCGTCCGTGTCATCGGGATCTCCATTGTCGTAATGTGCAGCCATTGGTGGTCATAGATGCACATGCGGATGTTTTGCCACCTTAGGCGAATGTGGAACCGCTGGTGGTTGTACCGGTCGTTGTCATTGATGATCTGGTTATAACAATTATCGTTGCATTCGGAAAGAATGATATACAAAGCACCCCTGCAGAAGTGCTTGCTATGCTCAGTGACCTCGGAAGGGTGCTTAGAGCGTTATTTATGTTTCCCACAATGTTTTTATAATTGTGGGACAAGTACTTGGTTTTTCATCAGTGGTTGTGCATCTATTACCAAGATACCCACTAGAGTAGTAGTGGTTGAATACATCTATTACCAAGATGCCCACTCTTAGCGCGCTGTATTTTGTGAGCAATACTATTTTGTATGTATAGGTATTTGTGCTACGTTATACTTAGTATTGTTGTTTTATGTTTTACCGTATTGTGTAGTTCATATGCGATGGTATCTTGTGTTTACAAATGTTTATATGAACACTTGTTGATATCAGAAAGTGCTTTATAATGCGCATGGCGTTAATAACACTTGAATGGCAAAGTGCTTTCTACGCGCTTGGCATGAGTGAACACTCATTGAGATAATAAAATGCTTTATACGCGCTAGGCGTGAATGAGCCCTTTATGTAAGCTACTACGTGCTTTTCCTGGACGCGCATTGGCATGGGACGCTTATAGTAGGTGGCATGTCTATTTAAATTACCTCGTCGACTATGGCGTGAGGGTTTTCTGTTATCCATGTCGTGTATTGGCGTGGAGAATACACATTCGAATAAGTATTTTTCCTATCGCATAGCGTGTGGAATACTTATTCGAAAAATCAAGTATATTGGTTTTGTCGTATGTTTGTCTTGACTACCAAACTGCACTTGTTGTGTCAAGTGGTATAGTCGTAGGCCAAATGATGTGAGAAGTATAAATATCGTCTGGCGTATCGAGACACCCACATTATATAAGAACTGATGCGGGATGATGTATAGTGGATATAACCTTAATGGGCAGCCTGAGAGAAGATGGTCACTTTTAAGGCGTAATGGTGCTATACCCTGCTAGTCCCCTAGTTCAGTGCTGCTAAAGTATGTTAGTAGCTTTGAACTTGACAGGTACTAAAAATAAATCGGCAAGTAAATATGAAGTATAACATGCTAAGAAGGCTCTAACATGCTTATTAATCGATTTAAACGTATTGTACATAAGTGTGTGTAAAATAGAGGTGAAACCTTTATCGACACTTTTTGTTTAGTGGGCAATTCTAATAGATATTCTTGTAATACATGAGAGAATTGTCAGGTCATTTTGAAAAGAAAATATATAACTTATGGAGTATTCTGTTAAGCTATCAGGTTATGTGAGAGTGCCCTATTTAAGGGTAAGATTAAGAACCTGTCACCCGTGAGTCTTGCGCATAGATGTCTGACATAACGGTTGCGCCCAGTTCAAGACTTCTATCGGATATGATAATTCAGCAATTGAGGCGACATGGTGAGAAATTACCTAGCTAAGTCTGCGTGCTTGCATAAAGAGTATTCAATGTATAGTTTAGCATGTGTAAATATTATGGTCGTGTCCGCTAATAGCCTAGTTGTCCCGAGCAGATTACCCAGTTCAACGATGCTAAGCATGTTAGGACTTAAGTATCAAAAGTAATGATATAGGCGCATATGACACATCAGATGACTAATCGAGAATGGCCCCATGCGTGTGTGGACAATGAAATCTTCCGTCCATGTGTTTAGAATTTTGTATTTTTGAGGTAGCATTGTCATGTCAGGTTATATACGGACCATTATATAGATATATATAGTCAAGTGGACCAAGGGCGTGCAATGAGATGCCAAGCGCGTCCGAACAAATAAAAGCGCGTTGCGCAACTAAATAAAGCAATAAAAGAGAATTGTACCTGGAATTGTGTTCCTAAATGTGTAGCTCAACGTAATGAACTCCAGGTTAGGTCTATCCTTACCAAAGTATAGCTTGGTGAAGGCATAAGCGGCGAGAGGACCCACCTTACAAGTAGGAAGGTTTGACAAGAAGATGTCCAACGGAAATCTCGTTGTTGAAGAAGGGTTTTCAGGTGTGTAAATCGAATGTCCGAACCAAGGCCTTTGGTCATGGTCACTACGCTCTGTAGTGTTTGTAGTGTTACACTGTCCCTGTCCCTTATTTCAATGTTGCTAGATAATGTTAGCAGTAGAATCATGTGCTCGATGTGTCATGTTGGAGACGGCGAGAACATTATCAAAAAGACTGTCTAGCTTGAGGATGTCAATTCCTACCGATGTGCCACTCGGTTTTACTAAGTATCAGCTTTCAAGACTTAATTGTAGCTGGGGCGTGAGTGATTAGCCCGCTATGCTAGTCTCCCGGTCTATTGTTGCTTAAATAAACATTAGTAGTATTGAAATAACAAGGTAGAAAATTGCATTATTTGTATAGAATCGACATGTATACATAAGTTTTACCAAAGCGCGTTGTAGGATCGATTTGGCGACCTAATGAGTCAATCAGAATCAATACACAACTGTTTGAGAGGCGGAAACAAACAAACAGCCTAGAATCAGTGTAAGAAATGAGTAGAAACAGAGTATGATACTTAAAACAAGCTTCTCATTGATATTTGACTTGAAAATCGGGCAGCACTTCGTTACACCACAACTAATTCCGTGCCAAATGAGAAACTACACATGCCTATTTATAGGCTTCTGATTTCGCATGAATGACACATGCCATTTCAAGCGAAATTAACAATTCTAATTTCGTTTGAAATGACCACATGTCATTTCAAGCGAAATCACTACAAAACACCATAAAATTACATTTTGACCCCTATACAAGCTACCAACATGACCTAGACTTTAGACATAGGCTATAGACATTATGCACCAACAAACTCCCCCTTGGATATTGCCAGAGTCTTCAGTCAGGTCTTCAGCGCTTTCTTCACAACGATTTGAATTTTTCTTCCCTCTGCTTAGGCTTTTACATCAATAACTTCCTAAGCTTCTCGTTTTCTTCAACTCTTTTCTTTTCTTCAGCAGCCATTCTTTGAACAACTGTATGCCTCAGCGTGTTGTCTTTATCTTCTCGAGCTTTTCTTTCTCTTTCAGCCTTCATTGCTTCCTCTTTCTCAATCTCTCTCCATTTAGAAGACCATTTATTGTCAGCATTGATACCTTTTTGAAAGCAGATAGAAACAAGCTTCTGAAATTGCATGGCTTGGTCTTTGTCTTCAACTTTGAAACCAATCTTGTTAACAAACAAGCATTCAATGTCTTTTGCCGAGCAATTCACCAGCCATAAAGGATCATACACATGAATGTATCTGACTTCATTTTCGGCCATGTAAGTGATTACAGCTTCTGTAGACAAACAGTTGTACACCCAACATACAAACCCTTTGTAGAAATCTTGTTCCATTTTTGGTACTGGAATGTTCTTGATCACTTTAGGCTTCTTTATATGCAAGATCGTTTCTTCATTTCCAGTCACTGGATTCATCCTCCTCACCTTCTTTGGATAATGAGGTTTCCAATGTTTGAATCCTCTGGAAGCTTCAAACTTGATTAAACCCCAAGCAGGCACATCATTCTTTCTAACAGGATAATTCAGAGTTCTAACTTTGGATAACTCTTCAACATCCCACCAGGGTAACGACATTATATCATGAATGAATGCAAAATACTAAACACCATATTCTCGACGAATAGCATAAGCATTGACCTGTGGTAGAAAGCCCCAACTGATGATGTCACCCAGTGATACATCCCTATCTCTTTTATAAAACTTCAGAGGCCTTTTAAACTTTCGTTCATTACTCTTTCTGAACCATTTCTTCCTCTCTTCTTTCTGTGCATCTTTCACTGTACCATCAAAATTTTTATCTTTCAGACATTCTTCAACCTTCCGTCTTAATTCATCAATATTTTCTTGACTGAAAAATTCAACCAATGTTGGAAAGTTTGATGTATCTTCATTCACATTCTCTTCGTCGCTGCAATCTTCAACTTCAACATGATCATAATTATCAGCTTCCTCAACATACTTGTACTGATACTCTAGCTGTTGATTCATATCAAATGCATTCAACTCTTCTTCAAAGTCAAACTTGAAGTTAGGATCATCAATACGCGTCATTTCAATAATATCAGCCATGGTGTAAGTATGTCTGATTTCTCCTTCTTCAACTTCAGGTTCAAGACGTAAAATTAACTTTTCAACTTCATCAACATTTTGCTCATCAACGTTCTCCCCCTCACCTGTAGCATCCTCAGGCTCTTCATTCACATCATCACGAAGATAATCATTGACATTTTCTTCATTTGACGCTTCTGTAACTTTAATTCCTGTACCACCCTGATCATCATCATCATTATCATCATTACTGTGACTACTAGCAGAAAATACATCATCTGCATCATCTTTTTCACTTTCATCATATTCCTCATCTTCATCATCTTCCTCAACAATTTCCTCATCATTAATAATATCATCAATTAGAACATCTTCCTCAAATATAGCAGATACTGCAGAGATACGACGAGGATTCTGGATAGGAGATTCAGGTACAGAAGATAGAACAATTGCCCTCTCAGAAACACCTTCAATGCCTTTACCCTTATCTTTCATGTCAGCTTCTAAATCAGCTTGACGTTTTGCTCTAACCTCCTCAATCTTTATTTCATCGAATTTCTGTTCAACAGGCTTTCCAAGCAAATTTTCTAACACTTTATTCATCATGTATATCTCATGTTCTTTCATTGCTTTAGCAGCTTCCAATTCTTTATTCTTTAATTCGAAGTACTTGTTTTGCTCATCTCTGCGTGCTTTCTCTTCTTCCAACTCTGCAACTTTAACTTTTAGAATATCAATTTCTGTCTGATCAGCTACAATTTTCTTTAACAATGAAGAATTTTTAGCTTCGACTGTCTTTACACGCTTCTCTAGTTTCTTCTCACGATCCAACAACTTCTTGTTCTCAACCAAAACTTCTTCAACTTTCTTTTCCAAACTCTTAACTTGCACATCAGTCGCAAAATTGAAATCACCAATGTCTTCAAGAGTAATACCCTCAGGAACAGTTGGAAAAGTTTTATAACCAGAAGAACCAGGTGTAGTTTGGACAGGTGGTTGTGTGGATGGTGGTGTTTGAAAGATTTGCTGAGATGTAACAATAGGTTGTTGTTCATGTGGAGGTGTAGCTATATGGATATGTGGTGGTGATAGATGTGGTGGTGAAAGATGTGGTGGTGATTGTCTTGGTGGTGATTGATGAATTGGAGATGGTTGATGTTGAGGTTCAGATGGTGGTGATGGTTGTTTACTAGGTTCCTGGATTGGTTTCTTCTTTAACAACACTTTCAATCTTTTTGCAACCTTCGGAGTAACAACTCTCTTTCTTGCAAATTGTTTCTTCCTACCACCAGATGATGGATGCGTTTGAGATTCTATCACATTCTCAGGAGAAGGATTGTATAACTCATCATCTTTATCTTCTTTCCTCTTTCTTTTCAGCTGTTTCTAATTCATCTGCATAAATCTTCTCTTTCATTTCTTTCTCATTTCTCCAGTTCTGATGATTGATTGACTCTGGATCTTGATAATTCTTATCTTTGATGAAACCAAAAAATTCAGCTTTTGTTGAAGGCTCTGGATGGTTTGGATGATATCTGGCCAGTTGTTTCACAGACTCAGTATCCATGTAGATAAAACCAACAAATCATTATTCTCATCTCTTTCAAGATCTGGATAGGCATGATCCAGTATCATTTGTACAAATCGTGGATACACCCAAGTCTTGCTCTTTGAAGTAATGTTCTCAACCATATAATGAAACAAAATCTTCGAAAAGTTATATTTCTTGTTTAACACGAGAGCTGTCACCATATTCATTTGATAATCCCTCATCGCATCATAACCTCCCTTTCGATGACTTAGTGCTTGCAATACTGAGTGAATAAGAAACTTGTAAGGCTTTGAAAACTTTGATTTCAAGTAATTAGCACTGTTTAGCGAACCATTATAACCCATCCGCAACATGCAACCTTTGACCATCCTCTCAGGGAACTTTGACGGAGATTTTTCATCGTCCGGAAAGTCTATCACCTCACGTACTAACTGCTATGTGATAATGATCGGTTTGTCTTCATCATTCAAGCTCACAATTGAGTTTATTGTCTTGTTATCCTCGTCATATGTTGCGTTATTCCAAAAGCGTTCAATGTGTGATCTAAAAACCAAATGTTGATTCGTCAAAGCTTTCTGAATCAGTAACCTTCTCATAAACTCCAGAATACTCTTGAATTCGGTCAACTTTGGTATCTTCTCCTCATCGAAAACACAACAACTGTTAATGGATCAAATATCACATTTGAAGCCTGAAAGAACAACATACAACCAAATTAAACACTTTAACAATTTTTCAAATCAAACAACATTCAAACAAAATGATCATTCATGCGAAATTACATATTCACACGGAATCAACTGATTTACAAACGAAATCACAATTCAAACGGAATAACATTTTCATGCGAAATGACATCTTAAAATGAAATTACCATTTAAAACGGAATAGTCATTTGAAGCGGAATTACTTGGTTCAAACGAAATAACATGTTGGGATTGAACCCTACAGAGGAACAGATAATGTAAAGCCAAAACTGGTTCAGAACAGTGGATTCATCATAAGTAGCAGTTTGCACTAAGCTTTCCTCTTGACAGTGGCTCCAACATCTGATATGCTCCAAGTACTGCCCTTCTCTACAACTGCTGATCCTGTAAACAACTGTTAAGAAAGCACTGATGAAGCATAAAGATTGAAGCACAAACTACTGATGGGATCCAATCACTGTTGAATATCAAAGGACTGCCCACTCAAGGACTGATCAACCTTGAGGAAAGCACTGATGAAAGGAGAAAGCAATATTTTAGTGTATCACTTGTTTTGTATATAGTCAGTGGTTAAGATTAGCAGTGTTTGTATAGGAACAGTGGTTACAGGTTGTTAGGTTGTTAGATGTCGCTTTCATGGTGACGTCAGCTGAGATGCTTCAGTGGTTTGGTTTGCCTATAAATAAAGCAGTACCATGTACTGTTACATTTGATTGACTGAGCGAGTTCTTCTCCTCTAGTCCAATCCTTTCATCTTGGGCAATCAACCATGGAGTATCAGGCTGAGGGGGAGTTTAGTTTGTAAGCATGCATTGTAATCTTTTGATTTGATTGTAATCATTCGACTTAATGTGAAGCATGTGTTTATCAAAACTATTTTCTCCTTGATTGTGTTTACAAAGTTTGTTTTCATTTCCGCTGCATTTAAACTCTGTTCATTTCTATTGATTTGTTCAAATTATACAAACAAACACAATCATGAGGGGCCTCCGATCCTAACAATTGGTATCAGAGCCTGGACAGTCAAATTCGATCTAACAATCAATTTGACATAACAGTTCAGCTCAAAATTCATTGATACTAAGGTTGATTGTATTCAGTTGAAAAACAGAGTAACGAGAAATCATGTTCAAAGTGAGTACTCAAAAGCTCTGTAAAACAACCAAGATGTTATAAGACACACAAACTTCACACAACAAGTGATGTCATACATAAATCACCTATAGTTTTCAGATCTGAAAATATAGCTGATAACTATGGTATAATTATTTACGAAATTGATTTCAATCGTTGTTATGAAGTTTTGTGTTGTATCCACCATGATTGACTGCTGCTAAGAGTTTATCTCATGCCATTAAAGACCTATGTTCAGAAAAATGGCATCCATGCTATTGGTAACATAGAAGAGATAAACAAAACCTTAGGAACAAAATCTTATATGTGAGTGAACAATTTGAAAAATCTTCAAAAGTTAAAACAAAATCATTTCCTTCATCAGAGCAGCAGATGTACAAAACAGTTGTTAAAGCTCATCCACTGATGTACAAACAGTGTCTGACCAAAATAACCTGTGAAACCCACACCTAAATCCACCAAAAGACCAAAATAAAAGAAAATTCAAAAGCCCCCCCAAACCTACAATAAAGGCAACTCTGGAAGATGAGATCCCAGAGCAACTGCCAGTGACAACACAAAAGTCACTAGAAACCACTACTGTTACTTCCTCACAGCAGATGGTAGAAAGGTCTTAACCCATGCCTCAAACTCCTCCTGCTTCTTCTAAAAAAGAATAGGTTGTAAGAACAGGGACACCAAATTATGATGCTCTGGAATCACTTGATTCCATCATCCACAGCCCACTGCCCGGGGCAAATTCACTTTCAACTCCCATCATCATTTCACAAATACCACCATCAATAATGACCTTGTTGCATGCTTTGGATATAACTCAGACATAAATCAGTTCCTCTCAACCACCTATCACTGAGAGTACACTCCAACAAGTGACTGAGTCTGATGCTTATACCTCTGCTATCCCAGCAACAACTGAGGAGGTTACACCCCTTGAGTTACAATTAACTCTTGGTGGTAGTTCAAGTGAAGCAGGTACTACAAGTGTTGAACCCACTAGTTTGCACTTGGACAGTAGTTTCATCAATAAGACTTCCTTGAAGGCAATTTCTTCACTGGGAATTCTTTTGTATCCAGTCTTCACTGGTTCACTAAAAAGTGTTTCTCATTTTGAGGAAAGAAGTCCCCAGTACCAAGACAAAGGGGCAGCAGTGGATGATTTTTAGGATACACTTCCTAAATCAACCACTGCTAGTGGGAAATCAGATGACCCCATTAAGTTGGGTGATGGTTTAATGTACCAAGAATTGACGACTAGAATTGATAAACTGGATACATCTGTTGCAGAAATCAAAGACATGCTGCAACAGTTGTTGAAAGCACAAAAGGTACCATCCACTGCTGCACCACCTCCAACAGCTACTCCATCATCTGTTCCTACTCCAGATGAGTTGTGGAATTTGTTTCAACCTCTGCTAGACCAGCAAAGAGAATTAGCTGATCAACAATATGAGATACAAGTTCAAAAGATCAGAAATCTCATGGAAGCAAGGTTCAAGGATACACAGGCAGATATTAAGGCAATCAAGGCCCATTTATTACAAACCACTGACACTACCCCTGCACCTATCTTCGAAAGAGTTGATGATGCCAAAAAGGGGGAGAAAAATGACTTTGAGGAAAATCTTTCAGTAACTTCTGCTGAAGCATCTGTCAAAGAAAAGGAAAAGGGAGGTGATGAAAGCCTGAAAATTCAAGCAGATGATGAAGATACACAAATGAGGATCGTTCAAAGTCAAGTCAATTCAGCTGGTCTCAAAACCACTGCTGATATTAAAAGGGTAAGGGATGAGAGCAGAGCTTTGGTTAAGAAAAAGATAGTTCTACAAAAGAAAAAGAAGAGGTTGGTACTTCATTAAAGAAGAGTCATGTTAGAAAAACAAGGCAATCAACCACCACAACTTCTAAAACTATGCCAGTTACTATTTCAAACCACAACTTCTGTTCCCACAAAATCACTTACACATCCACCGTTAACAACATCTGTCACTCAAACAACTGCCACCAATACTACATCAACACACACTTCAACCACTACTCTCACCATTTCAACAACAACTATACAATCCACTGCCCCACCAAAAACATCCTCACCACCACCAACACCACCTACTGCCATCCTTTATCAAAGAAGGAAACAAAGCAGATGGATGCAAAAATACTAAAAGAAGACCAAGCTTCAGAAGAATATATCATGAAGATGGTTCTTCAGACACTTAGAGCAGAACTACAAGAAACAGCAAAATCTCAAAACACTGCTCAAAGTTGTCATTACCAGGCCACAATATCTAAACTCTTCAAATAAATCTCTCCCAAGAAATCCATTGGATTCAAAAATACTAAAGTGGATGTCTGATCAAAAGACCCACATATTGACTTTGCTCAGGACCAATGATGAAGTGGAGCATATATCAAGGGAAACAACACTTGGCCTGGGTGTAGAAGATTTGCAAGATCTCCTTGAGCTTACACTGTGCAGGGATGAGGATGACACAGATTCCATGAACTTTGAATTACAATTCAAAGGACAAGTTAGAGAATTATTGATGAGACAATAAAGACCCTGAATAATGAAGTGTTTTGGCATCATCTGTTCCAGGGGGAGATTGTTGGGATTGAACCCTACAGAGGAACAGATGATGTAAAGCCAAAACTGGTTCAGAACAGTGGATTCATCATAAGCAGCAGTTTGCACTAAGCTTTCCCCTTGACAGTGGCTCCAACATCTGATATGCTCCAAGTGCTGCCCTTCTCTACAATTGCTGATCCTGTAAACAACTGTTAAGAAAGCACTGATGAAGCATAAAGATTGAAGCACAAACTACTGATGGGATCCAATCACTGTTGAATATCAAAGGACTGCCCACTCAAGGACTAATCAACCTTGAGGAAAGCACTGATGAAAGGAGAAAGCAGTAGTTTAGTGTATCACTTGTTTTGTATATAGTTAGTGGTTAAGATTAGTAGTGTTTGTATAGGAACAGTGGTTACAGGTTGTTAGGTTGTTAGATGTCGCTTTCATGGAGACGTCAGCTGAGATGCTTCAGTGGTTTGGTTTGCCTATAAATAAAGCAGTACTATGTACTGTTACATTTGATTGACTGAGCGAGTTCTTCTCCTCTAGTCCAATCCTTTCATCTTGGGCAATCAACCATGGAGTATCAGGCTGAGGGGGAGTTTAGTTTGTAAGCATGCATTGTAATCTTTTGATTTGATTGTAATCATTCGACTTAATGTGAAGCATGTGTTTATCAAAACTATTTTCTCCTTGATTGTGTTTACAAAGTTTGTTTTCATTTCCGCTGCATTTAAACTCTGTTCATTTCTATTGATTTGTTCAAATTATACAAACAAACACCATCATGAGGGGCCTCCGATCCTAACATAACAACACAATGATTTTTCAAGATCTGATGATGAAATTGATTAACTGGGTTTGATCTTTATCAAATTCCGAGCATGTGGGTGTGATTTTTATTCAGTTTTAACCACAAATTTAACCTAGATCTAAGTTCGAAAATCCTGTTCATCGTCATTCAAGCGGAAACAACAGATCTGGTTCAATCAAAACACTAAGACATATCTACAACCTATTCCGATCACACATATATGATTAACGTTCATTTTATTTAACAAACAAGCCCTAGATCTATGTTTTGGTCCTGTTCATCACCGACAAAACGAAATCAGACAGATCTGGATCAAATTGACCATCAAACTCACCTTTCCCATGATCTAAGTTGAGCAAACCAACTTAAATATGGATTTCAAACAACAATCGGACAGAGTAACGGCTAGAAATTGATGATATGAGTATTACGCTTGAAATCGCCTGATGAGGAATTTTGAAGCGAAATAACAGAACTGATGAGTTCAAGCGGAATTAGAACCCTATTTATAGACATGCTTATTTAGTGTGAAATAGGCACTAAGGTCTTTTCAACCGGAATCACCTTTTAAGCGGAATTAGGTTTTTCAAAAGGAATTAGTTTTTTTTTTTCAAACGGAATCATGTTTTCAAGCGGAATCAATGTTTAAATTTTTAACTTTTTGAGATTTTACCGACACACCCAGTTAACCAAGTCCAAGTTAATGACCTTGGTCAACTGTTCAGCCTACCAAGTCCAAGTTAATGACCTTGGCTGACCAGTTTATGAAGATGTTGATTTTCTGAAACTGATTTTAGTTCAAATTAATGAACTATAAAACTTTTTACGCAATTACCAATCATTTGCTCAATCTTCTGCTTACCCAACCCTCATGATCCAGACTTGATCAGCACATAAGACTTTGATCATCTGATCCCCAACGTTCGTTGTCGAAAATAAGATGAAATGCAAATCTTTTTGGATTTTGAATATGATAAGCAATAAACTGTACACACAATATTTTTGTGAGTGTGTTAGGGGATCATATCAGCTACCGACGAGAAACAAGCACCGTTAAGCTTTGATTACATTTTAAGTATTAAACAGTTCGCATTGATTGCCGATATACTGATCCTCTTAAATTTTCACACAAAGTTCAATCTGTTCAGGATACGGATTAAGTGATTTAAGGCTTAACTTTTATGCGTGTACCACCTCAGAATATACTCCCGTATCCAGATCCCAATATTCAGTCTTACAGGTGAGTATACCTAGATGATATCTGTAAGGGGTTAAATGCGAGGGCCGTGAGAGCTCAGGCTATTGCTTCCGCAAAATCAGAGAGATGACGGCTTCGACTTTTGGTGGGTTCCCTTTAGAGAATCTTTTCTTCAACAGCACATGGTTAGCATTTTGCAATGTTTCATCATTTTTTATGCTGAGGGGAGGCTTTTATTTCAAGCAAAATAAAGTATTCTCTGGGGACTAGGCCATTGCTTCCGCAAAATCAGAAGTCCCGGGATAATACCCCAGATATCACTAAGCATAAAGACCTAGTATCTCAGAAAGAGGGACCTTTCAAACAAGATTTCGGGGGTTACCCATATATCCGATAGATGTTCCCCACATAAAAGCAAGTAATTATTTATGTTTATATCCCAAACAAACCTACTAAATGTGTAAAAACCTATCGGCATATCATCTGCAAAACTGCTTAACACTTTTAAACTTTACATTTCTTTAGCGTATTGCATCTGTCTAGCTGATGTACTAGCTGATGTACTATCATTTCCCCTTTTTACTCAAACTCTTTTTCAGTTTTTCAATGTTTTTGGATTTTTGAAATTTTATCATGTTTTTGGATTTTCTGCAAACTTTCTCCCCCAAAAACAAAGACATATTTTTGTGTTTTTGTTTTTATCAAAAGCAGAAAATAAACTGTACAAAAACTTTGACAACATAACGTGGATCACATCAGATCGCCGTCCTCCTCGGCTTCACATTCAACAACCCTCCCAGAAAACAAATTTTTCATCCCATTTAATTTTAAAAGATAGTTAAATCTCTTTTTATCAAACGGTTTGGTGTAAAAATCAGCTTTCTGTTCATCGGTGTGTATATGTTCATTTCTAATCAATTTCTTCTCGTGACAATCACGGATGAAATGATGTCGAATTTCTATATGTTTTGTTTTAGAATGATGAACCGGGTTTTTCGTTATGTTAGTCCACAAATATAGGCGTGTCCAAGAACTGCAAACCAAAGTCTCGCATCTGCTGTTGGATCCAAAGGATCTGAGAGCAACAGCTCGAGGCCGAAACGTATTCAGCCTCGCAGGTAGAGAGCACTACTGAGGTTTGTTTCTTGCACTGCCAAGTGACTAGTCGAGTTCCAAAGAACTGACAGCCTGCAGTGGTGGACTTAGCATTTTGCTTGCAGCTACCAAAATCCGAATCAACAAAACCTGTGAGAGAGAAATCGCCAGACTTAGGATACCACAAGCCGGTGCTTGGGCAGCCTTTCAAATACCGTAAAATGCGTTTCACGATCGTCAAGTGTGACTGGCGTGGGCTGGACTGATATCGGGCGCATAAACACGTCGGATACATGATGTCCGGGCGAGAAGCAGTAAGATACATCAAAGATCCAATTATCGACCGGTAATAAGTCTCATCCACTTTTTCTCCACTCTGAAGGATGATACGACAAAGTTCTTGGCATAGCAGTGTCAGGCACGCTCACTTCCAATTTCAAGTTCGTAATATCTTGATCACCGGTGTGACCCTTAGCTTCAGTCGTAGCAACATTTGGTTCCTCGTCAAAAGTCGGACTGTCTTCCGATTCTGAGTCGTCAGAATTATCAAACGTTGGAGCTGGTTCCTCTGGTGGTTCATGAGCAGTTCCACTTGGACCGGCCTCGTGATCGTTTGTACCATTTGTAGGAATGTTTGTACCCACATCAGGCTGAGAAACTACCAACGGTCTTGGCACCTATTCTTGTGACATAGATTGTTGATGTTGGTATAAGTAAGCTAGTTCCTCTTCACTTGGCTCAGTCGGCAGTTGGAAAGACTCCCAGAGTTTGTCGTAATCGAACATAAATCTTTGTCCGAGAAGTTGTGGCGGAGCAGTATGCTTCTGACAATCAACATGTTGAACTTGAATTATCTTCCCCAGGCACGGAACGAACACCCTCTTCAGCGGACGCGCATAACCTACAAAGAAACCGTCATTACTTTTAGCGCCAAACTTACCATCTGGATCAATGAAAGTACAAGGCGATCCAAACGGTTCTAAAAATTTCAAGTTTGGTTTGTAACGATGAAGAAGTTCAAAACATGTTTTCTTGTATTTCTTCACTGTGAGAACACGGTTCAGTGTATAACACGCCGCTACAACTGCTTCACTCCAGAAGAATATTGGCAACTTGGAATCGGCGAGCATCGTTTGAGCTGTTTCAACCAAGGTACGATTCTTTCGTTCAGCTACACCATTTTGCTGTGGAGTGTATGGTGCACTAAATTCATGAAGAATGCCTTTCTCGTTACAGAACTCGAGCATCCGATTGTTCTTAAACTCTGTTCCATTATCACTCCGAATTCTTCTGATCGGCACTTTGTACAGCGTTTCCATTTTCTTGAATAGAACCATCAACGACTCAAAAGTTTGATCTTTACTTTCCATACACACTATCCATGAAAACCTTGTGAAGTCGTCAGTGACCACAAGACAGTATAAGTCTCCGCTCATACTTTTTACATTGACTGGTCCGAAAAGGTCCATGTGTAGCCTTTCGAGCGGGACTCTGATTGAATTCAATAGCTTCTGTGGATGTGACTTTTTCGTCTGCTTTCCCTTCTTGCACTCTACACAATCATCATTTAAATGAAAATTTTTCAAATTTACACCTTCTACAAGATCATTGTGCACAAGAAAATTCATTTTTCTGACATGAATGTGGCCCATCTTTCGATGCCACATTCTCGACTCTTTTTTAGTCGCTTTCGTTTTCTGATGATCTGTTGTTGTTGCGACACTCATATCGAGAACATACAAGTCATTTTCTCGTGGAGCTCGCATCAACACCATGTCCTCAGGAATTTTAAAACCAGGTTTTATGATTAAACATTCATTTTTAGTAAAGTGTACTGTAAATGACTTGTCACAGATCTATGAGATGCTCAACAGATTGTTTTCAAGTTCGATGATATAGTTCACTTTTTCAAACGACACAACTCCATTTGTTAGAGTTCCTTCACCAACTATTCTGCCACCCTGATTCCCTGCAAATCCAACATAACCACCGTTGATTGATTTAACATCGTAGAGTAAAGCCAATATTCCAGTCATATGCCTTGAAGCTCCGCTGTCCATGATCCATTTTGAAATTATCGACCTCGGCAGCCCCTGCATAAATCACATAAATTCATTCAAACAATGAAGCCCAAGATTTTTTTTACCTTTGGAACACTACCAAACACAAGATCACATGTCACATCAACTTTCGGAATGTTGAAAATGACGTTAGGAACATCAAGTTTTGGCTTTGATTTTAAATCTTTCTCCTTACTTGGTGGAATTTCCTCAAGTAACTTGTCTAGTTCTAATTCAAGTTTTTCAACATCATTTACAAAAACTTTTGGTTCAAATTTCAAAATATTTTCCATCTTCTTTTCTTCAACTGATTGTTTTGATTTTGCCACCCATGATTGGTTTTCAAAAATTTTCGTCTTCGGATAAATCTTTGAAGTCTTTTGTGTTTTTGAAGATTCACCAATCTCAAATATTGATTTCGGCTTATCCTCAGTCTTCAAAGATTCACCTCTTTTCAAAATTCGAACGGGGGAAATCCTTGGTGTTTTGCCCTTATCATCAGTTGAAATTTTAGGTTTGGGCTTTTGTAAAACTGGTTTCTCAAGCTTTTTCACACGCTGCTTGGCCATGTGACCAATTTCATTGCAGCAGCAACAGATTCTTTTGTCATATTCGACAAAAGTTGATCTGTAGGTCTCTTGTTTCAACTTCTTAGCTGCATTGAAATCGTCAATGGCTTTTTGACTGAAGATATAGTCCTTTTCAGCATCAACACAAGGACCAGCAACAAAAACATCACTCATCTTTTCTTTTGGCTTGTCATTTTAGCCATTTTCTTTTCAAAATCAATACCTTTGTTTTTGAAATTGTTTCCATTTCTCTTGTTTTTACCACCATTGCCCACCCACTCTTTCTTTCCCGAGTTATTTGGTTGTGGTTTTACAAAAAACTTTTTAGGTTTTGAAAGAAACTCGTTGTTGTTAACCTCAAAAATGTCAATCTCAACTAGTTTAAACACTTTCTCAACATTTTCCAATCTGGCATTTTGAATAGGGTACTCAAAATCAGAATAGAGTTTGTCAGTTTCGGTCATTATGTAAACCACAATGATCGAATCATCATTCACAACCTTTTCTGATTTTGGTATAAACTTGTCTAAGAAGTTGCCATCTTCTTCAGAATCAGAAATGGAGTTTTCAAAATGAGTTTTCACAGTATCAAACTCTGAGTTATCACTTTCTTCATCTAACACTTGATCAACAACGGTTTTAATCACCTGTGACTCATTATCAGTGTCGGATGGATAAAATGTAACATCAATATTCTCAGGCAAATCATTCTCAATGGTTCTCAATTTGAGATTCAAATCAGATTCCACCCCATCTGGATACTTTTGAGTGTAATGATTCCACATTGGGGGTGGAACACTTTTAAAGACAGGTTTCGCATCATGTTGTTTTGGAAGAATTTGATCAACCACATATGTTGAAGCATCATAACTCATTAGTTTCTTATCAATTCTCTCAGTTTCAATTCTCATTAACTCAAGTTCTTTTTTCAAAGAAGCAATGGTGTCCAGATGGATGTTAATTTCCATCTGTTTATCCATGACAATAGATTTTAGCAATTCCATAGCTTTATCATTTTCAAAACTTTCTTTCTTAATCATTTTGATTGATCGTGCCAAAGTCTCATATGCTTCTTTTATCTCACTCAGATCAAATTTTACTTCATCAGTAAATTTCTTCAATTCTTGAAATTGTTTGTCTTTTTCAAGACAATCCATGCATGGTTTTGAACATTTTTTGCATGGAATTTCAAGAATCGAAACAACCTCTTCGGAAACCTTTTCTTCTTGATCAAATTTAATATCTGTTTTACCAATACCATCAGACTCTGACTCAGACTCGTCTCCTGATTTGATCTCCTTGTTTTCATATTTCTCGTTAGATTCCTTTTTGACCGTTTCAACAGACACACTTTCAACTGACTCGGTTTCGACAGACTCCGTATCAACATATTCTTTTTTACCTCTTTTAGCTTGCTCATCAATGCTTTGTCAGCAATCTCTTTTAGAGTCTCTTCATTCATTTCTTTTGAAACGTCTATTATCTCTTCGACTGGCTCTTTTTCAACATCGTATCGTGGACAGCATCCTGTGGTTGGCTCATTGAAAAAACCTGCAAAAGATTCAAACATATTAGGAGGCATTATTGATTTGAAAGAACTAGCAATAATCTCCTGTTCAGACTGGTAGTAATAGACTTCTGCAGCAACTTCTTCAAGATCAGCCAAACTCTCTTCAGACAAGACTTCTTCTGTTTCAACAGTGCATTCCGGTTCTTCCACAATCTCTGCCATCATTTCCCTACCCTCACTACCAGGGATGTACTTATCCCAACTAAAACCTTCAGCAACCTTCTCATCATCTTGATTGACTAAGAGAGCCTTCTCCGGCTTGTTTTCGATCTGAGGTCTTTGGGTGAATGGTTGTTGACTTGTCTTGTGATAAATTGCCTGCCTGTAGTAGTCGTTAGTGAACGGATTTTGATGGTTGTTGACTTCTCTGTTAGGACACTCTCGTTTGAAGTGGCCCTTTTTTTTGCATTTAAAACACTTGACTTTTGACTTGTCAAATCCAAGCTTTTGATCTGGTCCTGACAGACTGTTCCTGCCAGTTATTTCCATAAATCGTTGAGCTCTTCTCACCAAGCTAGCCATTCCCCATTTGATGTCGATCAACTCCAGTTCTTCTGGATCGATCTGATCGTAGTCTTCCTTTGTCATATCGGGGTTCCCAATTCTACCTGCAACCAAGCTTTCATATGATTCAAGCACCGAAGCAAGAAGTGATATGTGCTGCTTTGCTGATGATTCAGTAAAGTCTTGAGCATTCTTTATGTTCACTGCTATGTTGCACAGAATTCCTGGACCTTGACTTTGACTGTTTGATCCTGACGAACTTTGAGTGTAGGATTGATCAGGTGAATTTTGAACCTTTGGATTTGGCTCAAAACTTGCAAATGGTGAACTATTATTGCTTGATGTGACAGATGATACTCCGGATGTTGAATCTGCACTAAAGGCTGTCTGCACTTTTGGACTTAGATTTGATGTTGCTGGAGTACTTCCTTTGTAATACAATGAGACATCTTGTTGAACACTTGAAGACTTCATCTTTCTAATCTTTGTCAACTCAAGCTCATGTGACTCAATTTTTTCAATGAATGTGCTAAGGTTGAATCCCACATACTCCAAATTGTTCTTCAACACCAACAGATAAGTGCCCCATTCATCGTATGGAAATGCATCCGCCAATTTATCGACCCATTCCTCATCCGTCTTGGTTATGCCCAACCTCTTCATCTCAACAACCAGATGGCAATATCGTTCAATCAACTGCTTTGTTGTTTCACCCTTTATACCCGTAAAGATATCAAACTCTTTCTTCATCAAAGCAATTTTGCTTTTGATCATAGACACGCTCCCAAGAAACTTTACTTTCAACGAATTCTAAATTGACTGAGAATCTCCCTGATGTTGTAACAGTACTAAGATATCCTCTTTGATGGCTTGTTGTAGAATGCTCATCATTTTCTTTTCTGCCTTGAAGTCATCTTGTTCAATTGGAGTCAAACTGCCAATCGTTTTCTCAATTCCCGAACCATTCTTTGGAGGAACATATTTAGACTCGATTTTCATCCAGCATTCAAAATGGTTGGCTTGCACCCAAGTCTTAAACCTTTCCGACCACCCAGCATACTCGTCGATGTTCATCAACTTCGGCGGTTTCTGCATTGTGCCGAGTTCATTTTCCATGTTCACATTTTGCACGATAATGGCTGGTGTTTGTGCTGCCGTCATTCCCCCACCGGCAAAGAAGTTGTAAAACTCTTGATTATCCATTTTACGAAAATAGTTTCAAAAATTTTTCAAGTTTTGAAAACTGGTTACTTTCAAGTAAAAACACTTTCTACACGAAATGAAATTCAAACGAAATACCACGAACGAAATGGACTTTCACACGAAAACAGGTTTTTCAAACGAAATCAGACTTCTCAAGCGAAATTAGCTTTTCATACGAAATTACCTTTCACACGAAATCAACTTTTTCAAACGAAATAACTAATTCCGTGTGAAATAGCCAAACGGAATTACTTTTCAAACGAAATAAGGTGTATTTCAAACGAAATCAGTAATTTTGTGTGAAATTACCTCAATTTTTCAAACGAAATTAGATGCTCGTTCAAACGAAATTAACTGTTTGGCCCATTTTTGTCACTTTTAGTCTGAATTTAGGTCTGGTTCTTTTAAGGGTTTGTTAAAACTGTATTTTACACACAATATCAAAAGATCAGTCCATTTTGTCCATGAATTTGTCCAGAAGTCCAAAAATGAGTAGAAAAAGCACTGATTCAAGTGTATTGACTCATCCTGAGCTCTCATACCACTTGTAGGATCGATTTGGCGACCTAATGAGTCAATCAGAATCAATACACAATTGTTTGAGAGGCGGAAACAAACAAACAGCCTAGAACCATTGTAAGAAATGAGTAGAAACAGAGTATGATACTTAAAACAAGCTTCTCATTGATATTTGACTTGAAAATCGAGTAGCACTTCGTTACACCACAACTAATTCTGTGCCAAATGAGAAACTACACATGCCTATTTATAGGCTTCTGATTTTGCATGAAATGACACATGTCATTTCAAGCGAAATTAACAATTCTAATTTCGTTTGAAATGACCACATATCATTTCAAGCGAAATCACTACAAAACACCATAAAATTACATTTTTGACCCCTATACAAGCTACCGACATGACCTAGACTTTAGACGTAGGCTATAGACATTATGCACCAACACGCGTCCTACTTAGACAAGGACTATTTTGTGTACAAGTCGAGATGATCGAGCTTAGTTATTTTTTAACATATCTTGCCCACGGCGGTATTGTACTACGACAATAATATTTATGCAGCTTCGGTCATTTTAAAGAAAATGATTTACGTAGGCTCTTTTAAATGGTAGAGATGATCTATGCCACCAAATTTCAAGTTCCGGCTTTACGGATGTAAAGGATCTCATGTTAGTTAATATAAATGCATGCCCACGATGTGGAAGATGATGTGGATGTTGGGGAGGTTACACGGCACCCCATAATTTTAGTCAAATGAATATACGTTCATATATGTTTAAAAGTAGTGCAACAACGGTTTTACGATCTCGTGCTATAAAGCATCGGCACATGTAAAATGTGGTGTAGTATAGAGAGGAAAACATTGAACCATTATAAGTGACCTGGTTTCGTTAAAAGCTCTAGTAACACGAATTAAAGCGACACGCCGGTGTATGTGCGACATACACGGGTGGAGGAGTGGCAGTGTAGGCACTACAATGGTGGCGTGACTAAATGCGCCACAACCCCATTTATAATAATAGGTAAGAAGGTTGGAAGATATATCTCTCTGCATAACAGCTGAGAATTTCCAACAGGTACTCTTGTGACATCCCACATCGGTTGTGAAAGGGGAACAAAGGCTTTCTTATAAGGGGTTGGATACCTTCACCATCATGACGCGTTTTGAAAACCGTGAGGGGCGGACGCCGAGGGCGTGCTGGCCGCCAATTCGGACAATATCATGGTGCGGTTACGCTGGGCTGTTACAGATGGTATCAGAGCCAGGGCCGGACCGGTGGTGCCAGGTCCTGCGAGGACGCTGGACCCCTGAAGAGGGGTGGATTGTGACATCCCACATCGGTTGTGAAGGGGAACAAAGGCTTCCTTATAAGGGGCTGGATACCTTCACCATCATGACGCGTTTTGAAAACCGTGAGGGACGGACGCCGAGGGCGTGCTGGCCGCCAAAGCGGATAATATCATGGTGTGGTTACGCTGGGCTGTTACAACTCTTGTGTTTTGTTGTATAGTAAAATAACTTTATAAGCTTAACTAAGGGCGTGACTTAGGACGGTGCTCACCGAGGATGGTGTGATAAAGGAAGGCATCCATCGGATACGATAGGTGTGAACGAAAATATCTGCCGGAGTGGCGGGTAGACTGAAAGTTCCCGCCAGAGGCGAAAAGCGACCGCCTGATTTGCAGGATGGATTAAAGCATTTGCTAAGGTGATATGGGTGAACCGAGAGTATCCGCCGGAGGTGGTGGAGTGGATAAAAGTGTTCGCTGAGGGCAACGTGGTGGACCGAAGCATCCGCCATAGATGTGGGAGTGATTAAGTAATCGGTCGGAAGCGCCACAGGTGGATTAAAGCGTCCGTTGGAAACGTTCGGGGCGAGCAAAGGCTTCTGCCTGTGGTGACGGGTTGAATAAAGGCTTCCGTCAGTAGTGGCAGGTTGAATAAAGGCTTCCGCCGGTAGTGGTGCGGGCAAGAACAACCACACAACTAAACCGGTAATGAGGTGCCATATAGTAGGGCGTTTCAAGGTTAACCAATGCTTGAGTGGGGAATGGCAAAATAAGTGCACGCCAAGGATGGTGCAGCAAAGAAAGTCGTCGCCGGAGTTGGCGTAATTATGAAAACTCATGCTCATGCCTTCAAAGAAAGTCGTCCCCGATATTTACAGCTCAGCCCGGTGGGGAGTATCGTGACGTAAGATTGATATCGTCATAGTCAAACATACACAGAATAGCACAGCGGAAGTCTTGGAATTTAAAATATTATTACAAACCCAAATGTCTGAAAATACCGAAAGGATAATTACACACGAGCTTGCAACATTAAATCCACAGGTGGATCTATATAAAATGTACAAAATGAAGTTTAGCATACTTTAGGGCGTCCAAAGGATTTGCAAGATCCTTTATTAACACCAAGGAGCTCCCAGCCTATTTGTGTATAGTACATGTCACTTAGTCTTTTGAAAATACGTCAGTTTACACTGGTAAATACAATTAACCAACACATTTGAAAATGTTTATGAAAATGGGTTTAGGTGCACAAGGCACGGAAATATTTTTATGAAAATTTATTTAAATGCACAAGGCACAAATATTCTTTATAACTTGGGATAATTATATTAATAACAATCTTGTATCAGATTTACATGTTTGTCCAACATTTAGGGCCGGTATAAATAAACCGAACAAGATTAAACAACACACCACGAATATAAACTCACGGCGGGTTATCCCCAACAAATGAGTATATCTTTTACATACGCAACTGACAGGTGTATACCTACACCCCGTGCTTAAGTCGTGGCCATTTACGCTTTTTAAATGAGCCAAGGATATCCAGGACACGGTCGTTAACCCCCCAATATTATATGTTATCAAGCAGTACTGATTAAAACGGGATTATACAATTTAATCATATCTGATTAAAAGGTTTCTACACCCGACCAAGCAGTAATAATTTACCGTATCCCAAGCCCGTATAAGGGAAAATAAGTTAAAAGTATTTACCTGAGCTACTCCTCGATTTACAGCAAGATTTATATAACTCAACCGTATCCAATCTAATTAAATGCAGATAGCTTTTACCGGGAGGCTCTAGTCTAGAATGATGGTAATATATATAACTAATTTCGAATGCTAACGGGTCTTATTTAGGTCATAGACCTAGACCGGCTAACTTAAAGTATTAGAAATGGAATGATACGTTAGATTAAGCGATGACCGGAATAAAATGTAATTTAGATCCAACAAGTATGAAGACTTGTATAATACGGGTAAACTAAATACATTCTGTAATTTGAAGTTAAAATGATAAGGTTTGACCCGTTTAGGCTAATTTATGCAAACTAGTTACATAAACCGTACCGAACGCGTCTATGCATAACGGGTAACCGGATGAGTCATGTACAAGTTCCATAAGTTATTATGCTTTAAATATGTTATGATATCAGTAGGATATCAACAATTATGCCCAAAAAGATTTTAAATCCAAATTAAGTCTCGTAAGGGCATTTTGGTCATTTTAGAATTTATAAGAGAAGTTTAAACATAAACTGATATTCTGGTCTAATAACAATCTGTAAAAATATTTATTTTATAAGTTTATATCAGTAGGATATCATACATTTGTGTGGTTTACCATTTATGGCCAAACTATGCACCGTAGGGGCATTTTGGTCATTTCACATATGTTTTTTAAAGGCAAAATTGGAAGTCTGAGTTCACAACTTGTACTTAATGTAGTAATATTAAAGTTTATTTATAAAATCAGTAGATAACAAGTCTTAGGTGTTAAATATGGTTTTAAACCATACTATGCACCTAATTAGCGTAAAAGTCGACAATTGACGATATATGCGATGTTTACGAAATTCTGAGATTTTCATCAGCCTTGAAGGTTTAAAATATTTTATTTAGCATATAACATCAGTAGGAAACGTTTGGTATGTTAATGATATGTAAATCTCATTTTATTAATGAAAATGGCATTATCGTCAATTACCGAATTCAAACGAGAACTCTATGTTATGGTCAGTATAAAATCTGACCAAAAATTCCAAAAATATCTAAAAGTTATATCATAATAGTAGGCAATGAGTTTGGTGCCAAAAATTGGGTTTAAATATGATTTATGCTAAAAAGCGTAGTTTAATTAATAAAAAGTTATGTTTTACGATATTGTGCATAACTTTAGTTTGTGACCATAAAATGATGTCAAATTTATTTGACATACTTATATATGAGTAATAAATCTTTTTGTCCTCTAACATTTTCAAAAATCTTGTTTTTATAACATAAGGGCATAATAGTAAAATTTTAAGCAAATAACAGAACATGCAAATGAACTATGATTTCTATGGAACCATGAAGTATAACCTCAGAGGGTTATGCTAACATATAATAAGGTCACAAAGGAACCCTAAGGCATAAAGATACTAAGCTAATTCGGGTCAGAACCGGAAGTCAAAGCAAAAGTCTACTTTTGCGACTTTCGGTTGCGAACCGAGCCTAAACTAAGAATTGTCGGGTTGAACATGCCTAGACATGTTCAATTTATATTTACCAAGTTATTAAAGTGATCAAACTGATTTTATAGCTTCTACATTATCAGTTATGAATTCTATTTAAAAACTGTCCCGTTTGACTTTTATTTTGATTACTTTGACCCGACAATTGACTAGGCAAACGTGATTCTTAGGAGGTGCCCTTTGATGGTTTAATACCTACCTAATTACGATCACGTAGCCATGTTCGTTGCGAACAATGGCTCGACCATTTACGGTCTAACTAAAATTCAAAGCGTTTATCGTAAACGCTTGACTTTTCGGCTTTAAAAGTCAAATAAAATAAACTAGTCACGAAAGGACACTTACAAATGGTCCTGTGGACTGAATAGAACTCAAAAGAGGTTCCAAAATGTTCAGGATCCTCTATGATTGAGAGAGATTGGAGATTGAAATGATATGCAAGTTGAAAATGACAATTCTTGGCCTATTTATAGATTTTGGGGGAGTTGTGGATGATTGACAAGTGTCTAGGATCAATTGAGATTAATACAAGTGTAATACCAGATGTTTAATTCAGTGTACAAGTCCATAATTTCATTAAAAATGGTTTAGAGATGGTAGAAGTGGGCTGCAAGGAAGAACCTACAGCTAGAAGTAATATTCTATCAAAATTAAGCCATCGCGTCGCGCGACGGCATATGATGATCATGGTCGCGCAGCGCGACCCTATGGGTTGCCAGCAAACAAGTTTCTAACTTGTCATGATCAGTCCCTGCACCTTTATAAGCTTAATAACTTTCATTTTAGGCACATTGGGCCCTTGTAGTTAGTTTGTAAATGATCTAGGGAGTATAACCAAACATCTTTAGGCCCGGTTTCGTTAGACGATTACCGAAAACACTAGTTTCTCCCCGTTGACGCTTATAACCCTTTAATTTGCGAACTTGTGCGTTTTAACACGAAATGGCATAAAAGCCTTTCAAGATCAATAATTAGCATTCCCAAGAGTATGATGGGATATTACGACACTCCAGTTTACTCCAGTTCACTTAAATGGTCGCTCAAAGGTGTGGTTTTATAGTTTGACGCTTTTGGCCCCTTTAATGCACAACTTGCGCGCATTATCATTTTATCGCATCAAAGCCCTATGTTATCCATATTAGGCATTCTCGAGAGTAATATTGAACATTACGATGCTTCGGGTTTGTTTAAAGGTCACTCAGAGGTTAATTTGAACATGTTGACGCTTTTAACCCATCTTCTTGATATTTGCAATTTAAATTGTTTATTTGCATCGAAACTCCACGAAATCATTATCCGATAATCGTGAGAGTATAAAAAGATTCTATAAAGCCTCGGGATCGTTAAAAGGTCATTCAGAGGTAAGAATTAACATGTTAACACTTTTAACCCCTGTGGTTTATAAATTTTTGGTTTTAAGCACAAACGGCTTCTTGTGTCCGAAAATTTATTCAATAAAGAATACGAACATCATATGAGGTCAATCAGAGGCACAAGTTTGGCATGTTGACATTTTTGGTCCTTCCAAAATCATAGTTTTCGTTTTTGATGAAATTAGTCCTTCATAGTCAACGTTTGACTTTATTAGGGTTTATTACACGTGTCAACACATCATTGGACACGTTTTTTTACGAGGTGTTACATCCTCACCCCCTTAAAAGAATTCTCGACCTCAAGATTTGCTAAAAAAGATAGGAGTTCTTCTGTCATGTAGTGAACACGACCTCCCATATATAATCAGGACCTCTACGGCATCCCGTTTAACCTTAATAATAGGTATATGCTTTCTTTCAGAGCTTCTAATCCTGTTGATCCTTAATCAATACTGGTTTCTCATCAAACCATAAATTTTCATTAATATGCAAATCATTATGTGATAATGCTATTGACTTATCGGCTAGACATACCCTGAAACCACAAGTGTGAAACACATTGTGAATACCATCAAATTCCTTAGGTATGTTTTAGCTTATAGGCTATCGATCTTAACATATCCGATTTTCTTGAATGGTCCTATATATTTATATTTTAACTTGTCCGTTACATCAAAATGCAGCACACCTTTCTATGGTGGTACTTTCTGCTGAATCTTGTTCCTTATTGTGAAGTCAAGAGGTTTGCGACTCTCCTCAACATTGATTTTCTGCCGATTACTGGCATCTTTCAGACAATCATTTGTTTGTATGATCTTATCCGTTGTCTCCGGGGTAATCTCAGGTCCTAATAATTTGGACTTACCAAACTTCTGTCTCACAATTGGACGTTTGACATTCTTTCTATACAAGGCCTCCAAAGGAGCAGCCTTGATGCTTATATAATTTCTATTAGTATAGGAAAACTTAATTAGGGTGAGATGGTCATTCCAACTACTACCCAATTAATCTCAAGGGAAAAACTACCTTTATGGTTAGTCGAACAATCGACGATCCTGGGCAACTGATAAAATTTTCAATCGTTTTCCTAGTTAAGTTTGCGGTAACTAATGCACAAATGTATTGTATCGTGCTTTCTTTTATCAATAATAATCGGAGCTTCTAAGACGATGAGCTAGGCTGTACTAACCTTTTTCCATAGACTCATCTGAATGGCTCTCAATTCTTCCATTTCCGTAGGTGCTAACCGATATAGAGCTTCTGTAACAGGTACGGCTCCTAATAGGATGTCAATCCTAACTTTACCTGCCTCTCAGGAGGTAAACAGGGTAGTTCTACGAGAATACATCGAGTTATCCAATATATGATAAAGATAGCTCCAGTTTCTGGCTTTGATTCACCTATCGACGCTTATGCCATGCAAATGACACATTTGTTTTACGAGTATATGATTGCCTTAAGTAGAGACGCCTACTTAGGTATTTCTATAATGGATATCTCCTTTGAATACCACTAGCTGATTTTAGTACAATATGACCATTGGAATATCTTAGTGGTACCATGCGTTAAACCTCCATACTGATCAGGCATGGACGCAATCTATGGGACACACCGGGATACTTCAATCCTCATATGGCGCTTTCATCAAACATAGTTGGACTCGCAGTTGATAGAAATCAATGAGAAAATAATTAAGATAACATATATTGTCGTACTCTATCTGAAGAGAGAGTATTTTAGATTTTATGAATGAGTTTTTTATGACAAGAATAGAAGGAATGGTTCCTATGCTTTTCATCGGTAAGTTTTACCTTACACTTAATATCTGGAGTTCTTATGGAGAAATTTTTTTTTTAAAGTTTGCTATGCTTATGATCTATGAAAGATTTGGTAGTACCTGAATCAAAACAAAATTCTTAGCACTAATATCCTTGATTCACAATAAAGGATGTACCTGGTGCCATTATTGATACGAACTGCCTCAGGCATTCATCAGGAGGGTTTAGGCGCCTCCATTCTTAGTCTCTCTAAACTTAACTATACCCCTTTTTCTTAGATTCCTGGGAGTTATCCTCCTTTCTCCATTTCTGGCAGTCTCAGTTTTGACTGGTTTATTTCTTAACCCATTTAGCGTAAGTGGATTTATTAGAATCAGGTTTTGAAGTCTTAACATGCCCTCTAATCTCCGATGCTAAACCACCAATATATAGTGCATTATGCTTAGATTCTGGGTTAACTGAATAGGGCACTATCCCAGACAATGAACTAACGTCTGTAACATACTATCGACAGTCTAGAACTTTTATGGTGATAGTCAGAAAATTCTGATTCCACCTTTTCCATTTCGTGTTGCGGACAATAGGTTTTTCTGATAAGGTCCGTAAACTTGGACCATCCCATATTGTATGAGGGTATCTTTCTTGTGGACTTTATTAATATCCTTACCAACTAAGGGTATCGCCATTGAATGGCTGTGATACATAACTCACAATGTCCATTCCAGCATAACCGCTGATACACATAATGGTTTCTATTTCATCCAACAATTTCATGCAATCAATGGCCTCTTTTTCGCCATTGAAGTCTCTTGATTTGCAAGAGACGAAGTACTTTTAAATACATCCTTTAGAGGAACGGGGCTCCTTGCCATATATGGTCTTATTTGGTTTATTCTTCGCATTCTAAGTATGAATAAAGCTCTTCTCATGAGCAGAGGAATGTGTTTTAGAGCAAGTAACATTCGGCTTTTTGAACCTTTTCACGACCTTTCTCATAGTCCTTCTAACAGCTGTGTCAATCACAGCTTGGAGATTAACTCCATTAACATTGAGGTTCACATTTGTTGCATCATTAGCATTTGTCGCATCTTTAGTATCGCGACTATTGTTTGTCTGATCCGAGTTTGCCATACTCGAAGCTTAGTACTAAACATCAAATTAAACAATTGCTTAATTGCATTACAATAGCTAGTCATCGTCCTGACGACTTAACATACATTAGCCATTGTAACATCTGTGCTTTTAATCATTGTGAACAGTTCTTTTATCAATAAAACAATGTTATTTGATCCCAATGTTTTTTTGGTTATGTTTTACATTTTTCATGTTTTGACTTTTGTTCAATTTCAAACTCTATATCGCTTTCTGGAGAGTTACACGCAAACTGGTGCGCAAACGTAATCAGTTTAATGCGAAAAATACTCCGGAACATCAACATATACTTAACATACCTTAAATAACCTTTACATAACTTAGAAATAAGTTTTGAAGGCTTTGGTATGGCAAAAACAAGTTAATTCGCCTACAGGGACTAAATTTGACAAACTGTGAAAGTATGCCAATTTGAACTGTAACAGACATTCCGGAACATGACCATAAGTTAAACATACCATAAATATCCTTTACATAGCTTAGAAATAGGCTTTGAGGGGTTCGGTGTGCTAAAATAAACTTTTGGGGCATTCAGGGACTAAAAGCGTCAAAAAGTGCATAAGTTTGCATTTTCGCGCATAACTTACATTATGAATACATCCGGACATCCAAAAATTTATGTAAGCACTAAAATATTTTATTTTAGTGTTTGGCATGAGAAAAATCCATTCGTCGCGCAATTTGGATCGTTTTTCGCGCTTATGCGCATTCCGTCGTAATTAAGCGAACATCGCGATTGTACGGCCAAACGAACCGACATCCTAGATATTTTTTAGCACATTTTAAGTTCCCTATACTTTAAATTCATTTTAGATCTTTGAAATGGGGTTAACAGGCCTTAAACGTGTCGGAAATGGCTTTATTGCATAACAGGGACCAAAACTGTCATTTTGCCAAAGTTGATGGCTTACGGACCGTAAGCCATCACCCTTACGGTCCGTAAGCATGTCTTAGACAGCAGAATGTTGTTAACAGCTTGATCCAGCTGTTACCCACTTGTGCACATGGTTTTGGGCAACTCCATTGTTATAGGTCATTTTCTGAGCGTACATATCTTGACTAATATCCTTCTTTTAATTGTTTATTTGTGACCAGGATACTGGACTGGGATATTGCTAACATCCTGGGTGATATCCTGAGGTTAATTGAATTAACCACGTGCAGGTTAGAGGTTGTGGGTTACTAACGGTCAGATGGACTTCTTCTCCTCAAGACTCGAGCGTATCTGTTATGTGAGAGACGTTGAACCCGAAAGACCAGGTCTACAACGTTCGAGTAGAGAATATTCGCCAGATCCCGGTTTATTAGGATAGTTTGTTACACTTATTTTACTATAAATAGATGGGGGCGGATCAGATTAAGGCACGCAACTCATACACACACATTCGAACACTTTTGCTCTCTAGCTCACTGCAAACACTACACACAAACACTTGTATTCAAATTACTTTGTAACACCTAGTTTATCCGCACCACATCCTGCACTGTATCCTGATATTTGAAGTAATAGAAGAACAAGGAAGCTGCGATTGTCAGCTCCCGAGGTTTTGTGCCGGCGATCTAAATTGATCAAGGGCTTTCCTCGTACATCCTGTGTCACCCTTTACATTTTTGCTCATTGTTTGATCAAAGATACAGCTCTATATCCTGAGCCGTATCCTGAAACTGTTCTTGCAAATAACTTGCATAACATATTTTCGACACACTTTTCTAGCACACTACCTCACTTAACTAATTTGATCACTTAATTGCTTCGGTAATTTTTGACCAAAACAATTTGGCGCCCACCGTGGGGCAAGTGGTGCTATTTTTGCTAAAAACTTTAGTAAAATCATTATTCGGTTTTCTTTTGTCAAAACTTTTTTCTAACTTGTTTTCAATGGCCTCAAGATCAAACATGAGCTCCTCCACTATGTCCGCTACGACTTCTGCTACTACCGATTCGGTGCTTCCACCACCTCCTCCAAGGATGCCAGTTTCTTCACAACCTCAGGATATTATCCCTACTCGGAGTGCTCAGGGATCTGCTCCCGTTTTAGCCTCTAATGATGAAATTCTAACTTTATTTGGAAGTGTGCAGGAACAAATGAGGCAGCAACAGGAAACTAACCAAATGCTCTTAAGAGAAATACAACTCTTAAAAGCTAGCTCGAGTAGACCTGCTGAAGAAACTGTCACTCCTATACAGCCCAGGGCTTTGAACTTCAGTTCTGCAGTTTACACTGAGGATAACCGGGGGAACATCGTCCCAAGCCATTCTCAGAATCATACCCCTGAGATACCCTCCTCGGTCAGGATGTCAACTGTGAGGAGCTCAGGATATGTTTCAGGGTATGGACAAAATCCTCAGACCGGTAACGTGTCAAATAATAATATTCTTGCTACTAACAACAATGGATATTTGCAGGATGCAAGTATGACGTCAACATTTACTAGGGAGCTTCAGAAATTGAAGGACATGATATCCAGTGTACCTGGAGTGGTCTAGCCAATTCCGGAAGTATCTCAAGACAGCCACAGGATATCCCGCTTTGCATATCCTATCTGTGATGCTGAAATTCCAAAAAGATTTCAGACCCCCAACATGAAACTGTATGATGGGACCACAGATCCTGAAGAGCACATTGCCCAGTATAGGGAAAGGATGGAAATCAATCCTATCCCTCCAGATCTCAAGGAAGCATGCTTATGCAAGGGATTCGGTTCTACCTTGACAGGATCAGCCTTAAAATGGCTGTTAAATGTTCCTCCTCACTCAATTACTTCGTTTGCTCATTTGGTTAATTTATTTAATAGTCAATTTTCTTGCAGTCGGAGTTTTGAGAAACTAACCAGTGATCTTTACAGGATAACTCAAGGACCTCAGGAATCCTTGAGGGATTATGTGAACAAGTTTAGTCGAGAATCCTTGGATATCCCACATCTTGATGTTGCAACAGCTGTGCAGGCTTTTAAGATGGGGTTACAAAAGGATTCTCAGTTTTATCAGGATCTTGTAATGAATCCCTGCAGGAATTTCGACGAAGCTCGTAACAGGGCTTTGAGATATATCCGCTTGGAAGATGACAAAAAGATGCAAGAGAGGATGAATTCTACCTCAACCTACGAATCAACCAACAGGAAATCAGAATCCTCGTATAAACCATATCGCTCCAAGCCATATGGTAGAAATGATAACAAAAAAGTGAATGTTGTTGAAGACGAGGATCCTAAGGAATATCCTGACTTATCTGAATACTGCTTTTCTGTTAATATACCTGAGTTAATGTATGCTATGCAGGGTTTAGGAGACAAAGCTAGGTGGCCTCGAAAGAACCAGCAGAAAGCTGATTGGAAGGATAAATCCAAATGGTGTGCCTTCCATGAAGACTTCGGACATGTGACCGAGGATTGCATTGCTTTAAGGAAAGAAATAAGTTACCTGTTAAGCAAAGGGTATCTGAAGGATTTGCTGGGAAGAAAAAAGAATAAAGGGCAGGATCCTGAGAAGGATCCTGAACGAGCAGCATCACCCCCAGCAGATGCCAAAATAATTAACTTTATTTCAGGAGGATCCGACATTTGTGGGACTTCGTATTCGGCGGCCAAGAGACATGCAAAGGAAGCTAAGACTGAAAGGGGAGACAAACCAGTCAGGATGACTACCCTCACAACTGATAAAGTGATCACTTTCGATAGTGATGACTGGGATACTGTTCAGGATCCTCACCATGATGCTCTCGTAATAACAATATATGTTGCTAACCATTTTGTACGCAGGATATTGGTGGACAATGGTAGCTCCATCAACATAATTCAGCTGGAAACATTGAAAAGGATGAATGTATCTCCGATGGACATTACTTCGAAGTCCACTGTGCTCGTTGGTTTCAGTGGAGAAGCTAGAAATACCGTAGGAGAGATAAAGTTACCAGTATATGTTGAAGGGGTCAACTCGATACAACACTTCTGTGTGATGGACTCCTTATCCTGCTATAACATCATACTAGGCAGGCCATGGATCCATGACATGAAGGCTGTGCCTTCGACTTATCACCAATGCATCAAGATTCCAACCCCTTGGGGGGTCGTCAAAGTTGATAGTGATCAGCAGGAGGCGAAGAAATGCTACTCATCCTCAATGAAATCCTCAACCAAGCCTAATCCAGCATAGCAATTAAAGATGCGGGCCCGGGATACCTTGGAGGCTTCAGAGCAGGATGTGAAGAAAATTATCCTAGATCAGGATAATCCTGATATCTCGGTGCTCGTAGGAACCAATATCCCTCAGGATATTGAAGAACAATTAACTAACTTTTTGAAGTACAGGATGTCAACATTTGCATGGAAACATGAGGATATGACAGGTATATCCAAAGACATTATTACTCACAAGCTTGGAATTGACAGGTCGTTCAAGCCTATACAGCAAAAGAGAAGGAAGTTTGCTCCTGAACGAAATGCAATTATCCAGGAGGAAGTTGAAAGGTTGTTGAAGTCCAAAATGATCAGGGAGGTCAAGTGTCACACCCCGACCGCGTAAAACAACAAATCGCGGCGGAAACATCGGGGCGTGTTGCGACAGAATTTAATTGTTTCATAACCATGGCACACAAAGTGTATTTTATTTATTTAACAAAGGTGTTACATTGTCTTGAACGGTAAACAAAAGAGTTTATAACATAATTAAACATAGTCTATCATCTTTTAAAGTCTCTAAGGCACAGGTCCGCCCTAGTATCATGATCAACATCCTATGGAAAAGCACCTGAAAACACATGTGAAAATAGGTACGTCAGCATAAAAATGCCTGTGAGATACATAGGTTTTTGAAAATAGGATTCATGACTTATGTTTAAGAAAAATGTTTAGTCATGAACCTTGTAATTTGCTTTGTCTTGTAAATCATTTGAAAACAATAAGATCAGATGATATGTATAAGTAAATGTCAGTTAAATAAATGACCATGTAAAAAGATGTGTTTGTATAAGATAAGTTGTTTTGTAAATCAATGTCTTGTGAAAAGTATGTTATTTGTATAAAATGTTCTATGTCTCAATATAGAAATGATTCAAATAACGTTACGACATGTAATACCATACAAACACTTATATATAGGAAGTACCAGCGGCGTATCCACCATGCTTGTATCATATTACACATGCATCGTTACTTAATCACTTAATCAAACCAAACCAATCAATGTAAGAAGTCTATGTTTAAACAAATTGTCAAATGTATTGAATAATATGTCAAAGTGTTTATGTCAAGATGTAAATCATGTCAAAATGTCTATGTCAAATATCCATGTCAAATGTCTATGTCAAATATCCATGTCAAATGTCTATGTCAAATATGTCATGTATGGCAAGTGAAATGTCTCAACTAAACCATATGCACAAAAACAAAGTATTGAAGTAAAACTTGGTTTAAATCAACGCTATGTTTTGTGTAAATGCATGCAACTATTTAATATGAACATTTATGCGGTATTGTGAAAATGCATACATCCAAGCCTTGTGACTGTGGTGATAAACCCTTTAAACAAATTAAAGGTCTATCTGTCTTATATCATCGAATTCGGTCATTCCTTTCTGTCCCCTTTCCCTGGGATGTCCGGAACGGGAGTTGTCAATTCCTATGGTACCACTACCTACTAACGAACGGCGTAGCTAATGTTAATGAATGTATTGTCCCATGTAAACAAACCAAATGTCATACCAGAATTGTAAGCATGTGAAAACAATGCACTAAGTATGTAATCAAATGAACATACATAGCGTGAAATGTCATGTAAAACGATGTACTAAGTAATGCACAAAATGGGCACACTTAGCATGAAATGTCATGTAAAAACAATGTACTAAGTAATGCACAAAATGGGCACACCTAGCATGAAATGTCATGTAAAACAATGTACTAAGTAATGCACAAAATTGGGCACACCTAGCATGAAATGTCATAAAATCATGTACTATAATGTACTAACGAACATAGCATGTATATGATGTGAAAACAGGAAAGCATGAAAGTAACAAGTAGGCACATGTGTTTCACCCCAAAACGTTTGGAAAACAGTAAAAGAGGGGTCTATGTACTCACTTGAGATTGCTCAGTCGTATAAAGATAATCACCAAGCAACGCTAGAGATCTCGGAATCAAACGGCACCTAGTATAGGTAACTATGTTAATAACCGGACCTATCTCGGAAGACTGGGTAGCATTAGGGTTTGTAAACCAAATGAGTGTCGGAACTCACGTGATATGGTTTAACAAAGCCTACATGCTAAATGAAACTTAACCTAAGTCTTATTGACCCATTATGATCTGTTTAGGTAGCTTATGCTACTTTAACGCATCGTGCGCGTGAAACGCGTTCGGACCGCCTAACTAGTCCTATGACAAGTATTATATGCCTAAACATGTTACATAATCAGTTACGTGACAAAAGTTTAGGTTACATATGCTAAATTACCAATTATGTATGAAAAGGGTATTCTGGTAATTTACCTAAGGCATATAAACTACCTATCATACAACTACTTAAACGTCGTGACCATAAGGTATAACCTCGGAAGGTTATTCCCTACACTATGGTCACCTAATATATTTGGTCGGATCCTAATGATCGACCAAACTGGGTCGGGTTCGAAGGTATAAGCGATTGATCATATCGCTTACCCTACGACCCTAGACAACGTGGTAATCAGTAGGCATAGTCCCAAGGGACTATGACCATCGTGATCACAATCACGTTGCGAAGTTCAATCGAACTTCGCATTGACCATTACTGGTCAACGCTGAAAGTCAAACAAAGTTTGACTTTCTGACTCGAAAAGCAGTAAAAATAAGGAAAAGAACGAAAGAATACTTACGAAGGGTCCCCGAATGCTAATCTAGATCAATATAGTTCAGGTATGAAACAAGGTTTCAACTTAGAACACAATTAATCAGATTCTAGTGCTTTAAAACAATGAAAGGCATGGGGTATATATAGTTTTCGGTGAACCGTTGAGATCGTTTCTTGGAAAAGGGGAAAAGATCTAGCCCGTACATTTGTCACAATGTTATGGTTACTGAATATGGCCTATTAAGAGCTGAAAGGGCAAGTTAGAACTTGTGGTTGAGGATTAATCAGCTGATAATCTGCTGACTGTTTGTTATTATCTGTTCTGGACAAGGCTAGCGCACCGCTACGCTAAAAGTGTAGCGCACCGCTAGGCTTAAATTTGGCAGATTTACACTTTTGGTCCCTGTCATGCATTCAGCCCATTTTCGACACGTTTAAGGCCCGTTAACCCCATTTCAAAGCTCTAAAATGAAGTTAAAGTATAGGGAACTTAAAATGTGTTCAAAAATATCTCGGATGTCGGTTCGTTTGGCCGTACGGTCGCGATGTTCGGTTAATTACGACGGAATGCGCACAAGCGCGAAAAACGATCCAAATGACGCGACGAATGGATTTTTCTTATGGCGAACACTAAAATATAATGTAGTCATGCTTACATAAATTTTTGGATGTCCGGATGTATTCAGAACGTAAATTATGCGCGAAAATGCAAACTTGTGCACTTTTTGACACTTTTAGTCCCTGAATGACCCAAAAGTTTATTTTAGCACACCAAACCCCTCAAAGCCTATTTCTAAGCTATGTAAAGGATATTTAAGGTGTGTTTAACTTATGGTCATGTTCCGGAATGTTCGTTACAGTTCAGATTGGCATACTTTCACAGTTTGTCAATTTTAGACCCTGTAAGCGAATTAACTTGTTTTTGCCATACCAAAGCCTTCAAAAACTTATTTCTAAGTTATGTAAGGGTTATTTAAGGTATGTTGAGTATATGTTGATGTTCCGGAGTATTTGTCGCGTTAAACTGAGTACGTTTTCGCACCAGTTTGCGTATAACTCTCCAGAAAGTGATATAGAGTTTGGAATTGGATAAAAGTCAAAACATGAAAAATGTAAAACATAA
The DNA here is from genome assembly GCA_030545235.1 of Helianthus tuberosus. Lineage (NCBI taxonomy): Eukaryota > Viridiplantae > Streptophyta > Magnoliopsida > Asterales > Asteraceae > Helianthus > Helianthus tuberosus. Next base: position 165,184,704 of record CM060359.1, read on the forward strand.
CAAAACAAACATTGGGATCAAATAACATTGTTTTATTGATAACAGAACTGTTCATAGTGATTACAAGCACAGTTGTTACATCAAGTTTCCAAGATGGCTAGCAAATGTAGTCGTAGTAAAGAAGAAAAATGGGAAATGGAGAGTCTGTGTAGATTACACGGACTTGAATAAGGCTTGTCCTAAAGACCCGTTTCCTCTTCCTCATATTGATGCAATGGTGGATGCTACTGTCGGGCATGAGATGTTAACATTCATGGACGCATCCTTAGGATTTCAGCAGATTTAAATGGAGCCTTCGGATCAGGAGGATACGACCTTCATGACACCGACATGTATTTATTGTTATACTGCTATGCCTTTCGATTTGAAAAATGCAGGTGCAACATACCAGAGATTGGTGAACATGATGTTCAAAGATAAGCTGGGGGACACCATGGAGGTATATATTGACGATACGGTGGTGAAATCTAAAAAGGCTGAGGATCACCTCCAGGATATCAAGCGAGCATTTGATATCCTGGATCAGTATAACATGAAACTGAATCCTGCTAAGTGCCATTTCGAAGTGGGGGCATGAAAGTTTCTAGGATATATGGTGACGAAAAGGTGCATAGAGGCAAGCCCGGAGCAGATTAGAGCTATCCTGGATATAAAATCACCTTCGAATATGAAGGATGTTCAACGGTTAACATGCCTAGTAGCAGCATTGAACAGATTTATTTCAAGATCCTCGGAAAAATGCAAGGAATTCTATGATATCCTCAAGAAGAATAAGAAGTTTGAATGGGAAGCAAAGCATGAAGCAGCCTTGCAGGATTTGAAGCGATATCTCTCAACTGCACCTCTATTGATGAAGCCTGAAAATGGTGAACCACTATCCCTATACCTCGCTGTATCGGGGAATGCTGTAAGTGCCGTTCTTATAAAGGACCATGAAGGTCAGCAATATCCTGTCTATTATGTTAGTAAAAGTTTGTTAGATGCAGAAACTAGATATTCTCATTTAGAAAAGTTGATATTAGCCCTAGTTATGGCATCAACAAAACTTAGACATTATTTTGAGACGCATAGGATTCATGTTAGAACCAATTATCTTGTTAAAAATGTGCTTAGGAAACCCGAGATGTCGGGTAGGATGGCTAAATGGTCAGTAAAATTAAGTGCTTATGATTTAGTATATGAGCCTAGGAATGCCATCAAGTCTCAGGCTTTAGCTGACTTTGTGGCTGATTTCAGTAGTGATATTCAAAACGAAGTAGATTTAGAAGTACAGCAGCTAGGAGAAAATTTAGAATGCTGGACATTGTATACCGATGGTGCATCTAACGTAAGAGGTGTAGTTTTAGGTATACTACTAAAATCGCCACAGGGGGACATATTACCCCAGCCTATTAGGTGTGAATTTCCTGCCACTAATAATGAGGCAGAATATGAGGCTTTAATTGCAGGAATAGAGTTGGCCAAAAATATGAATATCAAGAATTTGCAAGTATATGTTGACTCCTTGTTAATCACTAATCATTTTAATGGAACCTATGCAGTTAAAGGAGAGAAGTTAATCGAGTATCTCGAAATTCTCAAAAAATTAGCAGGATATTTCGATATTTTTACACTTGAACAGGTACTAAGAGAGGATAATGCTGAAGCTGATGCCTTGGCAAATCTAGGATCATCAGTCAGGATACCGGAAGGAACCCGAATACCAATATTACATATCCTATATCCTGCGACGGATCCTCAGGATAAGGAAGTAGTAAGTGTTCAGGATCCTGATGATAAATATCCCGACGAGGATCTTAAGTCTTGGATGGCTCCAATCATAACATATCTCAAGGAAGGACACATCCCAAAGGATGAGAATCCTAAGGCCTTTAGAATGAAGGTATCACGATTTACTATTATAAATAATGTCTTGTATAAGAAATCTCTTGCAGGACCATATCTGAGGTGCTTAGAGGATCCCGAAACCAAGGAAGTGCTTCAGGATATACACGAAGGGGATTGTGGTAACCATACTGGGGGCAGGTCGTTATTCTCAAAGGTATTAAGAACAGGATATTATTGGCCGACGATGAGGAAAGATGCCGCGGAATATGCCCGAAGATGTGATGCATGTCAAAGACATAGTAACATATTACATCAGCTTGCTGAACCGCTATATCCTATTGTTTCCCCTTGGCCGTTTATGAAGTGGGGTATGGATATAGTGGGAAAGCTTCCAAAGGCTCCAGGAGGAAAGGTTTTCATGTTGGTAATGACGGATTATTTCTCCAAGTGGGTTGAAGCAGAAGCATTTGTTCAAGTTAGAGATCAGGAAGTGGTATCCTTCATAAAAAGGAATATCCTGACTAGGTTTGGAGTACCAGCTGAAATAATTTGTGACAACGGATCTCAATTTAAAAATAAAAGGACTACTGACTTCTGCAAGAGTTGGGGAATCAAAATGATTACATCTACCCCGGTACAACCTCAAGCAAATGGACAAGCTGAATCCTCAAACAAGATAATTGTTAACAACTTGAAGAAGAGATTAGGGGCCAAGAAAGGAAGATGGGCAGAAGAACTACCCTTTGTTTTGTGGGCTGATAGAACGACGATTAAAAAATGCAACTCGTCAAACCCCATTTTCCTTAGTATTCGGAGCAGAAGCAGTGATCCTGACAGAAATGGTGATACCCACAGCAAGATCCAACCTCGGGAATCCTGAGCAGAATCCTGAAGTCCTATGCCAGGAGCTGGATACTATTGATGAGACAAGAGATGCAGCACGGCTAAGAATGGCGGCATATCAACAAAGGATATCCAGAGCATACAACAAGAATATAAGAACTAGAAGGTTCAAAGTTGGAGATTGGGTGTTAAGAAAAGCTTTTCAAAATACTACTAATCCTGCTGATGGAAAGCTGGCTCCGAAATGGGAAGGACCATATGAGGTTGAATCAAAATCAGGAAAAGGTGCATACCGACTCAAGAGTATGGAGGGGGATATGCTACCGAGATCTTGGAACGCTATACACCTTAAACTTTATTTCAACTGAGTTTAGAATTTAATTTCTAACTCAATATGGTATGAATTCTATCTCTTTTAAATATGTTTGATTTGATTTGTTCGTTGAAACCCAACACTGACTTAAGCATCGGAGGGGTGTTAGCCAAGCTAACACCCACCTTAGTTTAAGGATGTTTTGCAATATATGCTTCGGGATATAGCACCAGGATACTCACTCAGGATACTTTCTGAAGATTAGAGGATTGGCCCCCTCTCTCACGTACAAGGGATCCTGATTCCTTCACAGGTTTAAAGGTATTCACCTTTCTTCCGAATTGGGTTTAAACACCCCGCCCGGAGCACAAGTTATTCGGGAATAGTTCAAGGTGGCAGGACCAGTCCATGTAAAAGTGGCTGACAATTTCGTTGCTATTGGCTATATCCTGAATTCTAAAGGTATATGAGGATTGATCACCCTCTCTCACGAAAGGGTATTTTCATACTCTCTAAGGTTTGAAGGTTTTCACCTTTCTAAGTCTTGGAGTTTATACACTCCCGCCTGTAGCGCACGAAAATTTAGGATTTCCCCCGGGATACGAGGGATTTATCTCCAGTACATTTTTGGGTTTTACCCCTGTAACACAAAAAACTGTCTATACAATTGAAACTGATTTCTAGGAAATTTCTAAGTATTTGAGGACATTATGCACAGGGGACATTCCATCTGAAAGCGATTGTATGATACATAAAGGATCAAAGTTAAGCTAAGAGTCTCGAACTAGGGACATCTTAGTAAGAGAAGTTGCAAAAGGGATTGGAGATTGATACTAGGGTTAGACTCAGTTCCTGGTATGATCTTTCCTTTATAAACTTTACATAAATTCTATAACCCATGTTAGTGTTCAAGTATCCTGGAAAGGATATATCTTCAGGATATATCTGTAAAATGTGTTTTTGGGATGCGTTTCAGGATATTTGATTAAAGTATTTGGAAGTAATACTATTTTGAAATTGAAACCTTGATCAAACAAGTATTGTCAAAATGAGTTTGAGAAAGTGGACTATCTTTTATTCTTTAAAAGTGTTCTCTAAAGATGATTGAATTTTTGGGAGTTATATTTAACAGAATTTTTTTAGTATATCACTGAGTATATTGATCAGGATATTTTTGAAAGATAGTTGTACAAAATTTTGCAAAGCTGAGATCTGTACTAAGAAAGACAGAGAACAATAGCAAGAAAAATAAAAGATGAAATTATTTGAAATAAGCAGTACTAATTGATAACCGAAGGTTTCATCCTGAAACCCAGGACCCATCCACCTTCGGCTATTAAATTGTTTTGATGCGGAAATAAAAATTGTTCATGAGACATAAAATTGTTCAAACAATTTAAAGGGAATAAGCTTTAGGGGGCGACACATTCTTCGTTCATGATGATTTCAGCAGCATCCGTCTTGGGATCCGCCTCAGCATCCCTCTCCGCATCGGTTGCTTTTTCAACTGATTTGGAAGATCCTTCGGCAGCTGGTTTGGTAGAAGGGCCGCCGAGGTTCTTTAGCTTCATTTCCCAGGCACCGACGTCCCAAGAAGGGCATTCAAAACCTAGTGTTTTGGCTTCATGGGCCATCTTCAGCCTGGCTTGGAGAAGAGAGGTGAGGACGGAACTCTTAAGGCTTTCCCGGTAGCTGACCATATCCCGTTCATGTTGTGCATGGGCAGCATCGAGATCAGCTTGGGCTTGGAGAGTAGCTTTGTTGAGAGCAGTCTGATGTTCTTGAGTCAAAGCTTTGAACTTCTCCACGTAATGACGAGATTTAGCGGCTGCAATCATGCCTTGATCGGAGATCGTGACTTCCGCCTTCTTTAACTTGGATTCAAGCGTCTGGTTGAGCCCGCAGGATTCTTGATATAGATGAACCAAACGCTCAAGACCCTGCAAAAAAATAGGAGGACATGTATTGATTTTGATAAATACATGTGAATGGTATAAGCTGCAGGATATGGTTCAAGAATACTAGCCTGGTTGAGAAAGGAAGTCATAAACCCGCTTGCTTCAATGAACCCGTAATTCTCATAAGGAAATGTGTCAGAAATGACAGGGGAATCGGGCTCTTTCCTTTTTCGGGAACTTGAACTCCGGGGCTTGGTAGCTGGCGAAGGTTTGGGAATGATGATGGCTTTGGAACTGCTGGGTTTGGATGAGGCCGTGGCTTGGGACTGGGTTCCTTCTTGATCTGAATCTGATCAGAATAACTGTCCAACTCCTCGAGGTCAAAGACTTCAGGGATCTTGGCCGGTGCTGCATAAAGGGAAAAGTTTTACATCATTATTACTCTTTATGTTATTATATTGTGTTGACTAATTATTTTAAAAGTATTCCTTACCATACATTTCAGATGAGGAGTATTGACTGGAACTCGGGATATGTGTGGTAAAACTCCTGTAGCTCGCAGGTAATTGGTAGACCGTCTTTATTCTTTTCTCTGATTCCGCAGTAGGGGGAGCTACTTCCTTGAAATTTACTACAAAGGAATAAAAAAGAAGGATATTAGCAAAAGATAACAGTCTAAAGCTACATGTGAACATTCATAATCCTACCGGTGGTTAACCACTCCACCGGAAGGTTAGCACCCTCATCAATGGAGTCTCGTTTGACAAAGAAAAACTTGCGTTGCCATCCGTCTTCGTTTTTGGTGGCTTTAAGAATAAGTGGTTTGTTGGAAGTCGAAAAAATAAAAAACCGGCTAGAGCCGTGGGATCGGAGGCGATAAGCAATTGGCAGATCTTCGATACAAAGGTCAGGACAGTGAAGGTTTTTAATTTGGTTGAGCACGATTAATACCCTCCAGACCATGGGCATGGTTTGAGCAAAAGAGATACCGGTGGTCCGGAAGAATTGCATCATGAATTCGGGAAAAGGGTATCGAAGACCTAGCGAAAAAGGGTATGCTGGAAAGCAAACCCAATCAGCAGAAGAAACATCCGATCGAATTGACCGATCGAACGGTCTAAAGACCGTGTTATCAGGAAAAGCACCGGAAGCTCTCAAAGCCGCAATGTATGCGTTGTCAAAAGCACAGACCTCCTTTTCGGGATTTTTGAGAAGATTCTGCTGAGTGAAGGTCTCAGACGATTCACCGGTTTGGGAATAAGTTCTGGCAGCCATTACGAATAAGGGAAGAAAGATTGACAGAAAGTGAATGAGAAAGAGGGAATTACCTGAAGACTCTGTTGGAGATATCTGCTTTTCAAACAAGAAGAGAGAAGATATAGGGGCATTGTAGATCTCCATCGAGTTAAAAGCGCGTTGGAGGTTATGATGTGATCTTGACCGTCATCTCGATTTAATTGCCTTGAATTACGAGATAGAATTTCTAAAATATATACGTTGGATTGGTATACCAACAGATATATTTGGGGACAATTGTTATAGGTCATTTTCTGAGGGTACATATCTTGACTAATATCCTGCTTTTAATTGTTTATTTGCGACCAGGATACTGGACTGGGATATTGCTAACATCCTGGGCGATATCCTGAGGTTAATTGAATTAACCACGTGCAGGTTAGAGGCTGTGGGTTACTAACGGTCAGATGGACTTCTTCTCCTCAAGACTCGGGCGTATCTGTTATGTGAGAGAGGTTGAACCCGAAAGACCAGGTCTACAACGTTCGAGTAGAGAATATTCGCCGGATCCCGGTTTATTAGGATAGTTTGTTACACTTCTTTTACTATAAATAGATGGGGGCGGATCAGATTAAGGCACGCAACTCATACACACACATTCGAACACTTTTGCTCTCTAGCTCACTGCAAACACTACACACAAACACTTGTATTCAAATTACTTTGTAACACCTTGTTGATCCGCACCACATCCTGCACTATATCCTGATATTTGAAGTAATAGAAGAACAAGGCAGCTGCGATTGTCAGCTCCCGAGGTTTTGTGCCGGCAATCTAAATTAATCAAGGGCTTTCCTCGTACATCCTGTGTCACCCTTTACATTTTTGCTCATCATTTGATCAAAGATACAGCTCTATATCCTGAGCCGTATCCTGAAACTGTTCTTGCAAATAACTTGCATAACATATTTTCGACACACTTTTCTAGCACACTACCTCACTTAACTAATTTGATCACTTAATTGCTTCGGTAATTTTTTACCAAAACAAACATGGGCTCAAATGGTTTTGTAAAACCAGGGTCTTGAGGTGTAGGGTGGAGATCAAAGCACGGTATTCGAGGAACGATCCTAACGGTGGTTCAAATCCTATAAATACCCCTTTGATTCACAACTCAAAACCCACTTAATTTCTAAAAACTTCTCTAAGTTGAGGTGTAAAAGCGCTTCATACCTGAGAAATATTTGGAAATCAAAGCTTTCGGGGACCCTTTGTAAGTGTTCCTTCGTTCTTTTATTCTTTTAGCGTTAAAAGTTAAACTTTGTTTGACTTTCTGCATTGACCAGTTTATGGTCAATGCGAAGTTCGTTTGAACTTCATAACGTGAGTGTAATCACGATGGTTATAGTCCCTAGTAACTATACCTACTGATTACCACGTTATCTAGGCTCAGTGACGAGTCGTAGTTTCGGCCAAAATGCGTGTTATTGCGTATTTTGTAACCAAACTACTCTTAGGTATCAAAACCATTTGTTTTGATACCAAACTTGTTTTCTAAACTTAGTTAAGCATGTTTTAACATGCTTAGCTCGTCACTTTTAGTTTAGTGCTTATATAGGGTCGTAAGGTAAGCGATCTAAACAATCGCTTATACTTTCGAACCCGACCCGTTTGGTCGATCTTTAGGATCCGACCAAACACATTAGGTGACCATAGTTGTATAGGGAATAACCTTCCGAGGTTATACCTTATGGTCACATCGTTTGAGTAGTTGTATGATAGGTAATATATATGCCTTAGGTAAATTACCAAAATGCCCTTTGAACGCCAAAATTCATTTTAAGCATATGTAACATAACTTTTGGTATCTAAACTGATTTGATAACAATATTAGACATGTTAAGGCATATTTTACTTATCATAGGACTAGTTAGGCATTCCGAACGCGTTTCACGCGAACGACGCGTTAAAGTAGCATAAGCTACCTAAACGGGTCGTAATGGGTCGTAAGCACTTAGGTTAGGTTTCATTTTGGTATGTAGGCTTTGTTAAACCATATTACACGAGTCTCCATACTCGTTTGGTTTACGAACCCTCATTCTATCAAATCCTCCGATTTAGGTCCGGTATATTAACATAGTTACCTATATTAGGTGCCGTTTGATTTCCGTGATCTCTAGCATTGTTTGGTTGTTACTCAAGGACTACTAAGCAATCTCAAGTGAGTACATAGACCCCTCTTTTACTGTTTTCCAAACATTTTGGGGTGAAACACATGTGCCTACTTGTTACTTTCGTGCCTTTCATGTTTTCATATCATATGCTTGTTATGTTCATTAGTACATTTATAGTACATGATTTCATTATATTTTATGCTATGTATGTCCATTGTGTGCATACTTAGTACATTGTTTTACAATACATTTCACATCACATGCTATGTATGTTCATTTGTTGCATACATAGTACATTTGTTATTTATCACATGCGTATATTTTGGTATGACATTTGGTTTGTTTAAATGGGACAATATACATTCATTAACATTGATCACGCCATTCGTTAGTAGGTAGTGGTACCATAGGAATTGACAACTCCCGTTCCTGACATCCTAGGTATGTTTGGATGGAAGGAATGACCGAATTCGATAGACATAACACAGATAAACCTTTAATTTGTTTAAAGGTCTATCACCACAGTCACAAGGCTTGAATGTATGCATTTTTACAATATCGCATAAATGTTTGTATTCAGTATAGCATGCATTTCCACAAAACATAACGTTGATTTAAACCACGTTTTACTTCAATACATTGTTTTGTACATTTTTACCTATGGTTTAGTTGATACATATTTCACTTGCCATACATGACATTTTGGTTACACATTACATAATTGGCATTTGACATAGACATTTTGGCATTGATATACACAGTTAGTGATTTACATTAGACAATAGACATTTTGATATGGTTTACACAATAACACTTGACAATTGATTTATACATGAACAATTTACAATGATGGTTGGTTTGGGTAAGTGATTTGAGTAACGAGGCGTGTGTAATATGATACAAGCATGGTGGATACGCCACTGGTACTTCCTATATATAAGTGCTTGTATGATACTACATGTCGTAGCGTTACTTAAATCATTTCAATATTTGACATATTACATTTTACATAAACAACTTATTTTTCACAAAACATTGTCTTACAAAACAGTTTATTTTATCCAACTCATTTTACTCGGTTATTTTATTAACCATACGCCATTCTTTTATATAGTCTGATTTCTTATCGCGTTTTCATACGATTTATAAAAGAAAACACTTAACAAGATTTATGACTAATTTTTATTAAACCTATCTTTTAAAACCCAAGTCATAAATCCTATTTTCACTAAACCTATGTATCTCATAGGCATTTTTATGCTGACGTACCTACTTTCACATGTGTTTTCAGGAGCAGTCGCTTAGGATGATGATCGTGACACTAGGGTGGACCTGTGCCTTAGAGACTTAAAATAAAGATAGAACTAGTTTAATCATGTTCTGAACTCTTTATTTCCTATTTTGAGACAATGTAACACTCTTGTTTGATAAATAAAATGTAACTTTAATTGCCATGGTTGTGGAACAATAATTCTGTTACAACACTCCCCGACGTTTCCGCCACGATTTGATGTTCTACGTGGTCGGGGTGTGACAGAAAAGTTGGTATCAGAGCCAATGGTTATAGGGAATTAGGTTATTAGTAATGCTTTGACCTAGACTATAACTTTCTAGGACCCCAACACAAGTTATCTTGTGTTTAGATTTTAAAACATGCACTTCACCTATCCTTAGGTGATAACCACAACGAGAACATCAAGTTCGAATCCGCTTTGAAAATTAATCATCTGTTCTTGGATGATTGATTACTAGGTTTTGAACCCTCTATTGTAAGGTTTTGAACCCCTTTGAATTTTCAAAATCTCGTCAAAGTTTTGGGTCCTAAATAGTGTGAACACGTGCGAACTGGAAGGGTGAATGCCTGTACCCTGGGTTTTCTGTCTAAGGCTAGAGTGTTCGTACAAATCCACATAATCGGACCAGTCACTCTTACCTGGGAACTCTTGGGGTGAGTGTTCACTTATAGGCGAGCATGTCTTCGCGATACATCATTTTTGACCCATTTACTTTGATTAGTCAATGTGTGTCGTTTGTTTGCTTTATGGTAACGAACAAATGACCACCACCTTGCTGTTGTCAATTTTTGTATCATCTCATTCTTTTCACCCAACCATCTCACTCGTTTCCTTTCATGTTTCCTCTTTTAGAATGCCTCCTCGACGCGAGAATCAGATAGCAAATGCCAAACTGGCAGAAATTATCGCATAGCAAATGGCTGCTGCGTTCCCAAACCTTATTGCTCAATGGAACCAAGCCAACAACAACCACAATGCTCCTTGTAACTTCAAGAGTTTTAACTCGGCTAAACCGCTCAAGTTTAGTGGTTCTGAGGGAGCAACTGGGCTTCTTCAATGGTTCGAGAGCATTGAGAACACTTTCCGTCACGTTCAGTGTCCTGATAATCGCAAGGTCAAGTTTTCTTCGAGTGTGTTTCAGAAGAGGGCTCTTACGTGGTGGAACGGGGTTATGAGAGACCGGGGTGCAGAAGTTGCTCTAGCACAAACTTGGGCCGAACTTAGGGCCCTTATGATGAGGGAATTTTGTCCTCGTCATGAACATCGAGCCTTGGAGAGAGAGTTTGATGACTTGAAACAGGACAGCGGCGAGCACAGGGCGTATACTGATAGGTATGAGGAGTTGAGTCTGCTTTGCCCAACAATGGTTACCCCACTCGACAAGGCTATCAAAAGGTACATCGATGGTCTACCTGACTCAGTACAAGACATCATTACTGGTAGTAACCCTACCACACTCCGTCAGGCGATCGAGTTAGCAGCGACATTGACTGAGTCGCAGGTTCGAAAGGGAAAGCTGCACAAAAAGGGTGATAAGGGTAAGAAGCAGGCGTCTGACAAAGAAGATAGCAAGAAAGGTCAAAACAAGAAGGGAAAGGATTCTGGTTCCTCAAGGGGTTCTAGGAAGCGAAAGGCTTCCCAAAATTTTGCTGTCACTGCCCAAGTTAACCAGGCAGCTCCCAACAAACCCGCACAGCCTCCAGCGAAGAAGCATTATGCAGGGAATGCACCTTTGTCCAATAGATGCAACAGTCACCATCAGCCGCAACTTCCGTGCCGTTTCTGTACAAACTGTGGGAAGTCAGGTCATCTTGCTGATGTTTGTCGTTTTGCTCAGAATCAGGCAGTTCAGAACCCGGCTCAACGAGTTGCTCAGCCTCCTGCTCAGCAACAAGGTCAAGCTGCACGACCACACTACCCACCAGGTTCTTGTTATAACTGTGGGGATCTAACCCACTACCGTAATTAGTGTCCAAGATTGGTAAATGCTAATCCAAATCAGAATCAGGCTCAGGCTCAGGCTCGAGGGCGAGTCTTCAACATGAATGCACAAGAGGCACAAGCAGACAATGAAGTGGTGAACGGTACATTCTTTATTAATAATTAGCCTGCATCTGTTCTTTTTTATTCGGGTGCCGATAAGAGTTTTGTGTCATTATCTTTTGAGCCATTGCTTCTCGTGTCTAGAACGAAACTAGGAAAACCCTTAACAGTAGAAGTTGCTAGTGGTGAACCCATTATTCTTGATTCTGTTATCCGCAACTTCCAGTTGAACCTTAACGACCATCTTTTTCCTATTGACCTCACGCCTATGCAACTTGGAAGCTTCGACGTTATTGTGGGTATGGATTGGTTAGCCAAGCATCGCGCAGAGGTAGTTTGTTTTGAGAAGATTTTTTGTGTGCCGCTTTCGACAGGTGAGATCCTACAGGTTCGTGGTGAGAAACCTGCCGGTGGTCTCAAACTCATGTCTTGTTTTAAAGCTCGGAAGTATCTGCGAAAGAACTATGTGGCCTTTTTGGCACATGTTGTAGCAGATAAGGGCAAAGGTAAGTCTATTCAAGATATCCCTGTCGTTCGGGATTATCCTAAAGTATTCCCTGAAGAGTTACCTGGTCTACCCCCAGCACGCCAAGTCGAGTTCCGTATTGATCTCGTACCTGGTGCAAATCCCATTGCCAGATCTCCATATCGTCTTGCACCGTCTGAGATGCAAGAGTTGGCTAAGCAGCTTCAGGAACTCTCGGACAAAGGTTTTATCCGTCCTAGCTTTTCACCTTGGGGTGCTCCAGTTCTTTTTGTCAAGAAGAAGGATGGATCTTTTAGGATGTGTATCGATTATCGTGAGCTTAACAAGCTTACCATCAAGAATCGATATCCCCTACCTCGCATCGATGATCTCTTTGATCAGTTGCAGGGCGCTTCTTATTTTTCAAAGATTGATCTGCGATCTGGATATCATCAACTTCGTGTGCATGAAGAAGACATTCCCAAGACAGCGTTCCGCACTCGTTATGGGTATTATGAGTTCACAGTAATGCCATTCGGTTTGACTAATGCTCCTGCTGTTTTCATGGACTTAATGAATAGGGTCTGCAAGCCTTATTTGGATCAGTTCGTCATTGTTTTTATTGACGACATCTTGATTTATTCTAAGACGCGAGCTGATCATGAGCAACATCTTCATCTTACTCTGGAGCTCCTAAAGAAAGAGCAACTTTTCGCCAAATTCTCCAAGTGTGAATTCTGGCTTAAAGAAGTTCAATTTTTAGGACATATTGTCAACGAACAAGGTATTCATGTAGATCCCTCCAAGATCAGTGCGATCAAGGATTCGGATACGCCTACTACTCCTACTGAAGTTCGTTCTTTTCTTGGTCTTGCAGGCTATTATTGCCGCTTCATTGAAAACTTCTCGAAGATTGCAGTTCCTCTAACTGCTCTAACTCAGAAGAACAAACCATTTGATTGGGGATTCAAGCAAGAGGAAGCGTTTCTGACTTTGAAACAAAAACTTTGCGATGAGCCTGTTCTGACTTTTCCTGAGGGCAATGATGATTTCGTCGTTTATTGTGATGCATCTAAATTGGGTCTTGGCTGTGTTCTGATGCAAAGGCACAAAGTCATAGCATATGCATCGAGGCAGTTGAAGATACATGAGAAGAACTACACCACTCATGATCTTGAGTTGGGTGCAGTTGTCTTCGCTCTTAAGATCTGGAGACACTATTTGTACTGTACAAAATGTGTGGTTTTCACGGACCACAAAAGTCTCCAGCATATCTTCAATCAGAAAGAACTCAACATGAGGCAACGACGTTGGGTTGAGCTTCTAAACGACTATGACTGCGAAATTCGCTACCATCCTGTTAAGGCGAATGTCGTAGCCGATGCATTGAGTCGTAAGGAACGTACTAAGCTTCATTGTGTTCGTGTTCAATCTGTTATTCAAGCTCGATCCGATATCCAAGCACGCATTTCTCAGGCTCAACACACTTGTGTTTCACAAGGTTTGATGGATAAGGAATTTCCCTATCACATAACCCCTGATCTGGAACTGAAGGACAATGGATCGTATTACTTCATGGACCGTTTGTGGGTCCCAAGCCAAGATAACCTTCGCACCTTGCTTATGGATGAAGCCCATAAGTCTCGTTATTCTATTCATCCTGGCTCAGATAAGATGTATAAGGATCTTCGTATTCAGTATTGGTGGCCTGGTATGAAGAAAGACATTGCCTTATATGTATCAAAATGCCTAACTTGTCTTAAGGTTAAGGCTGAACATCAGCGTCCTTCTGGTTTATTGGTGCAACCAGAGATCCCAGTTTGGAAATGGGAAAACATTACTATGGATCTCATTACTAAACTTCCGCGCACAAAGAAAGGTCATGATGCCATCTGGGTAGTTGTTGATCGTCTTACTAAGTCCGCGCATTTCTTGCCTATTCGTGAGGATTTTTCTGCTGACAAGCTTGCTAAAATCTATGTGGATGAAATTGTAGCTCGACATGGTGTTCCTTTGAACATCATTTCTGACAGAGATGCTCGTTTCACTTCTCATTTTTGGAGAACCATGCAATCCGCTATGGGGACCCAACTTAATCTGAGCACAGCTTATCATTCGCAAACGAATGGTCAATCTGAAAGAACAATCCAGACTCTGGAGGATATGCTTAGAGCTTGTGTGATCGATTTTGGTGGTAGTTGGGATTCACATCTTCCGTTGATTGAATTCTCCTACAACAACAGTTATCACTCCAGCATCAACATGGCTCCTTTCGAGGCTCTCTATGGTCGAAAATGTCGTTCACCAGTCTGCTGGAATGAGATCGGTGAGGCTCAGCTTACTGGACCTGCTCTCATTTTAGAGACAACTGATAAGGTTAAGAAAGTTCGTGATAACCTTCAGGCAGCTAGATACCGTCAAAAGAGTTACGCGGACCTAAAACGCAAGCCCTTGGATTTTCAAGTCGGTGATCGTGTATTACTTAAGGTCTCACCTTGGAAAGGTGTGATCAGATTTGGAAAGAAAGGAAAACTTCCACCTAGATACATTGGACCATTCAAGATCGTCGAAAGAATCGGTAAGGTAGCCTACAGACTTGAGTTACCTCCTGAACTTGGAAATGTTCATCCAACCTTTCACGTGTCCAATCTTAAGAAGTGTTTAGCTGATGAGAACCTCCACATACCACTTGACGAAATTCGTGTTGATAAAACACTGAAATTTGTTGAGAAGCCAGTGGAAATCATGGAACGTGAAGTCAAGTGGCTCAAACGCAAGCGCATTCCTTTGGTCAAAGTTCGCTGGGAATCTAAACGTGGACCCGAGTTTACTTGGGAACGTGAAGATCAAATGAAGGCGAAGTATCCGCATCTATTCCCACGAGTTTCCTCTAAATAAATTTCGGGACGAAATTTCCACAAGTAGGGGAGACTGTAACATCTGTGCTTGTAATCATTGTGAACAGTTCATTTATCAATAAAATAATGTTATTTGATCCCAATGTTTGTTTGGTTATGTTTTACATTTTTCATGTTTTGACTTTTGTTCAATTTCAAACTCTATATCGCTTTCTGGAGAGTTATACGCAAACTGGTGCGTAAACGTAATCAGTTTAATGCGACAAATACTCCGGAACATCAAAATATACTTAACATACCTTAAATAACCTTTACATAACTTAGAAATAAGTTTTGAAGGCTTTGGTATGGCAAAAACAAGTTAATTCGCCTACAGGGACTAAATTTGACAAACTGCGAAAGTATGCCAATTTGAACTGTAACAGACATTCCGGAACATGACCATAAGTTAAACATACCATAAATATCCTTTACATAGCTTAGAAATAGGCTTTGAGGGGTTCGGTGTGCTAAAATAAACTTTTGGGGCATTCAGGGACTAAAAGCGTCAAAAAGTGCATAAGTTTGCATTTTCGCGCATAACTTACATTCTGAATACATCCGGACATCCAAAAATTTATGTAAGCACTAAAATATTTTATTTTAGTGTTTGGCATGAGAAAAATCCATTCGTCGCGCAATTTGGATCGTTTTTCGCGCTTAGGCGCATTCCGTCGTAATTAAGCGAACATCGCGATTGTACGGCCGAACGAACCGACATCCTAGATATTTTTGAGCACATTTTAAGTTCCCTATACTTTAAATTCATTTTAGAGCTTTGAAATGGGGTTAACGGGCCTTAAATGTGTCGGAAATGGCTTTATTGCATAACAGGGACCAAAACTGTCATTTTGCCAAAGTTGATGGCTTACGGACCGTAACCCATCACCCTTACGGTCCGTAAGCATGTCTCAGATAGCAGAATGTTGTTAACAGCTTGATCCAGCTGTTACCCACTTGTGCACATGGTTTTGGGCAATACCATGGGCCCAAATGGTTTTGTAAAACCAGGGTCTTGAGGTGTAGGGTGGATCAAAGCACGGTATTCGAGGAACGATCCTAACGGTGGTCCAAATCCTATAAATACCCCTTTGATTCACAACTCAAAACCCACTTAATTTCTAAAAACTTCTCTAAGTTGAGGTGTAAAAGCGCTTCATACCTGAGAAATATTTTGAAATCAAAGCTTTCGGGGACCCTTTGTAAGTGTTCCTTCGTTCTTTTATTCTTTTAGCGTTAAAAGTCAAAATTTGTTTGACTTTCTGCATTGACCAGTTTATGGTCAATGCGAAGTTCATTTGAACTTCATAACGTGAGTGTAATCACGATGGTTATAGTCCCTAGTAACTATACCTACTGATTACCACGTTATCTAGGCTCAGTGACGAGTCGTAGTTTCGGCCAAAATGCGTGTTATTGCGTATTTTGGAACCAAACTACTCTTAGGTATCAAAACCATTTGTTTTGATACCAAACCTGTTTTCTAAACTTAGTTAAGCATGTTTTAACATGCTTAGCTCGTCACTTTTAGTTTAGTGCTTATATAGGGTCGTAAGGTAAGCGATCTAAACAATCGCTTATACTTTCGAACCCGACCCGTTTGATCGATCTTTAGGATCCGACCAAACACATTAGGTGACCATAGTTGTATAGGGAATAACCTTCCGAGGTTATACCTTATGGTCACATCGTTTGAGTAGTTGTATGATAGGTAATATATATGCCTTAGGTAAATTACCAAAATGCCCTTTGAACGCCAAAATTCATTTTAAGCATATGTAACATAACTTTTGGTATCTAAACTGATTTGGTAACAATATTAGACATGTTAAGGCATATTTTACTTATCATAGGACTAGTTAGGCATTCCGAACGCGTTTCACGCGAACGACGCGTTAAAGTAGCATAAGCTACCTAAACGGGTCGTAAGCACTTAGGTTAGGTTTCATTTTGGTATGTAGGCTTTGTTAAACCATATTACACGAGTCTCCATACTCGTTTGGTTTACGAACCCTCATTCTATCAAATCCTCCGATTTAGGTCCGGTATATTAACATAGTTACCTATATTAGGTGCCGTTAGATTTCCGTGATCTCTAGCATTGTTTGGTTGTTACTCAATGACTACTAAGCAATCTCAAGTGAGTACATAGACCCATCTTTTACTGTTTTCCAAACATTTTGGGGTGAAACACATGTGCCTACTTGTTACTTTCGTGCCTTTCATGTTTTCATATCATATGCTTGTTATGTTCATTAGTACATTTATAGTACATGATTTCATTATATTTTATGCTATGTATGTCCATTGTGTGCATACTTAGTACATTGTTTTACAATACATTTCACATCACATGCTATGTATGTTCATTTGTTGCATACATAGTACATTTATTATTTATCACATGCGTATAGTTTGGTATGACATTTGGTTTGTTTAAATGGGACAATATACATTCATTAACATTGATCACGCCATTCGTTAGTAGGTAGTGGTACCATAGGAATTGACAACTCCCGTTCCTGACATCCTAGGTATGTTTGGATGGAAGGAATGACCGAATTCGATAGACATAACACAGATAAACCTTTAATTTGTTTAAAGGTCTATCACCACAGTCACAAGGCTTGAATGTATGCATTTTTACAATATCGCATAAATGTTTGTATTCAGTATAGCATGCATTTCCACAAAACATAACGTTGATTTAAACCACGTTTTATTTCAATACATTGTTTTGTACATTTTTACCTATGGTTTAGTTGATACATATTTCACTTGCCATACATGACATTTTGGTTACACATTACATAATTGGCATTTGACATAGACATTTTGGCATTGATATACACAGTTAGTGATTTACATTAGACAATAGACATTTTGATATGGTTTACATAATAACACTTGACAATTGATTTATACATGAACAATTTACAATGATGGTTGGTTTGGGTAAGTGATTTGAGTAACGAGGCGTGTGTAATATGATACAAGCATGGTGGATACGCCGCTGGTACTTCCTATATATAAGTGCTTGTATGATACTACATGTCGTAGCGTTACTTAAATCATTTCAATATTTGACATATTACATTTTACATAAACAACTTATTTTTCACAAGACATTGTGTTACAAAACAGTTTATTTTATCCAACTCATTTTACTCGGTTATTTTATTAACCATACCCCATTCTTTTATATAGTCTGATTTCTTATCGAGTTTTCATACGATTTATAAAAGAAAACACTTAACAAGATTTATGACTAATTTTTATTAAACCTATCTTTTAAAACCCAAGTCATAAATCCTATTTTCACTAAACCTATGTATCTCACAGGCATTTTTATGCTGACGTACCTACTTTCACATGTGTTTTGCTTAGGATGATGATCGTGACACTAGGGCAGACCTGTGCCTTAGAGACTTAAAATAAAGATAGAACTAGTTTAATCATGTTCTGAACTCTTTATTTCCTGTTTTGAGACAATGTAACACTCTTGTTTGATAAATAAAATGTAACTTTAGTTGCCATGGTTGTGGAACAATAATTCTGTTACAACAATCCCCGACGTTTCCTCCACGATTTGATGTTCTACGTGGTCGGGGTGTGACAGCCATGGTATCATTAAACCATATAGGCTAATAGGTTATGAACATTCCTAATGAATGTTATTTGTATGTTTATCAATTACATTTAGCCTAGGCCAAAAGAGGACCATCAATGGCATTTAGGGTTTGGATCGAGTCCATTACCTTTTTGGCAGGGGATCAAATGTCACAACTGTCTTTGTTATGTTGACAATTTTGGATAGCTCAAAGGCTCACCTCGAGGTCTTTTAAATATGGAACATAATTCCGTCATGAAGGACATATAATTGTAGTACATAGGCTTATCACGAAGGACATTAATAGCCATATGGCACGAAGGCCTTGTCGTAAAGGACATATAAGATATTGCACATAAGGCCTTGCCACAAGGGAATTTAATTTTATAAGTCGCAATCTTATTTGATCAGGGACTTTAAGGTTTGAACATAGTTCTTCACCTTTGGGCAGAGAGTCATAGACTACATCTGACATTGCTTTGAAAGACGATTTATTTTGCCACGTAGCCAAATCAATGGACATCACTAATAGATGTTCATATATACACATATAATTATCATAATTCAAGATATCTGTCAAGATCTTATCAATCTTATATAGTATGAGGCTTGGGCATTGCCCATCACCTTGGACGATAATCATAACGGTCACAATTGTCAATGTCACTGATGGACAATATAGTATATAGCGCGTAGGCGATACATCACTAAATGATGTTAAATAATATGATCATCGTATCAGATGATATTAGTCATGATCGCATTGATCATATAGACTATTAGGCTTGAGCATAGCTCACTACCTTGGACAGGGGATCATAAAGATCACAATGTCAATGTCTCAAATGGACAATATGTTATGGCCCGTAGGCAAAACATCATTAAGGGTGTTTAATAATATGATCATCGTATCAGATGATATTAGTCATGATCGCATTGATCATATAGACTATTATGTTTGGACATAGTCCAATATCTTTAGACAGGGGGTCATTGACCACAACCGTCGTTGTCTTATTGGACAACAAGTGTAGCCCGTAGGCACTTCATCACTAATGGATGTTTACATTATGATCATCACATTGATGATACTTGCCATGATCTAATTCGATCATATAGGCTTTAAGGCTTGGACATAGTCCAAATACCTTGAAGGCTGGTGTGGTTTCTCAAGTCACACTACCAGGAGTGTTAACATGTTCTTAGATGTTAACAAGGATTAATTTGTCTTAATGGTTACACAATATTACCATGATCGCATTGATCGTATAGGTTTGGCGGCTTGAACATAGTTCACCACCTCTGGATAGAAGGGGTATCTCCCTTAACTACCGAAAGTTTTGGCCAATTAGTGTGGACTTGCCACTTGGCAGGGGTAAACCATTAAGAAGATCTTTTGAAATTATTTAGTTGATCGATAAAGTTCGAGTAAAATTGGTACTATTGTTTGATAAAGGACTAAATGAATATCTATATAAAATTTTCAAAGCTTCCCATATATTATTAGGAAATTTACAACAGTGCCTTAATCAGGACTTTTAGTATCTTATTTGTTCATAGGGGACTAAAAGAAAATTATAAGTCTGTTTGGGGACTATTAAAAGATTATAAGTCCTTATGGGGACTATTAAAATATTATAAGTCCGTATGGGGACTATTAAGATATGATAAGTCCGTATGGGGACTATTAAAATATTATAAGACCGTATAGGGACCATATTGAAACAATTTGCCCACGAAGGGTCTATAATGAAATGTCATGTCCGCTAAGGGACTATAGTGAAATCTCATGTCCACAAGGGACTATTTCGAAATAGTATATCCCAAAAGGGATTTTAATAAAATAACATGTCCATAAAAGGACTATATAGAAGAGATAGGTCCTTATAGGGACTTTGAAGCAATACCTGTCCAAACAGGGACGAAAGGGAAAATATAAGTCTGTTTAGGGACTATAAGATATGTCAACATTGGGGTAATAGTAAAACGATATGTCCTCGAAAGGACTATGATGAATTATTATGTCCGTGAAAGGACTATAATGAGGTATAATGTCCATGAAATGACTATTTTAAAGTATGATGTCCATGGAAGGACTATATTGAAATATCAAGTCCACGAAGGGACTATTTAAAATAGTGTATCCACAAAAGGGATTTAAATAAAATCACATGCCCATGAAAGGACTATATTAAAATAGCATGCCCACCGTGGGACTTTATTGAAATATAATGTCCACGAAGGGACTATATTGGAACATAATGTCCACCAAGGGAATATATAGAAGAGATTAGTCCTTATAGGGACTTAAAAGACAAAGAATATTATGGAAGAAGGATTCTCTAACGCCTTCCTTGCTTCATTTTGATTGTTTCTCTTCTTTGTTTACCGTATATGGTAGGGATACTCAAGACATCAGTGAATAAAGTAAACATTTCAAATCAGGATCCATTGCAGAAGTAGAATCCAAGGATTCAATGGTTAAGGAAATGACATGGATCACGGATTAGGTTTTGACTGGTATAGTCCAAGCCTGGAATCCAAAACTTGGAGGTAGGAAATAGGGATTAATAGCATCAACATGTATCATCTTCAATATGGGAGCCTCAGGGATCTCCTGGTATGGACTCCACTAGTACAGAGTTTGAGATTTGAGACTCAGGGACCTCCGGTATGGACTTCGTAGTCTGTTTAAAAAAACATTCAATGGGTTTGGTTTTGGTTTAGGGAATAGGTCCATAAAGGTCTTTCCTTCAACCGGTCGCACACTTATCCTAGTCGTGGTATGAAGCTTAGCATTTCTTGGCTTTGGGCGGAAAGAGTTTCCATCAACGGCTTCTTTGCTTAGCGAAATATTTAAAACACATAAAATCGAAAACAATGTTTACTTAATAGGGATGAGAGCATTCCTATGTTAAGTCTAGACTCAGAAGGTCTAAGGAATATGCTATTGCGTCATTTGAGATTAAAGACTAAAGGCTAGTGTTTAATTCACTCAAACGTTGGCTCTGATACCAACCTGTCATGCCCCGATATTTACAGCTCAGCCCGGTGGACCCGGTGGGGAGTATCATGACGTAAGATTGATATCGTCATAGTCAAACATACAGAGAATAGCACAGCGGAAGTCTTGGAATTTAAAATATTATTATAAACCCAAATGTCTGAAAATACTGAAAGGATAATTACATACGAGCTTGCAACATTAAATCCACAGGCGGATCAATATAAAATGTACAAAATGAAGTTTAGCAGACTTTAGGGCGTCCAAAGGATTTGCAAGATCCTTTATTAACACCAAGCAGCTCCCAGCCTATTTGCGTATAGTACCTGTCACTTAGTCTTTTGAAAATACGTCAGTTTACACTGGTAAATACAATTAACCGACACATTTGAAAATGTTTATGAAAATGGGTTTAGGTGTACAAGGAACGGAAATATTTTTATGAAAATTTATTTAAATGCACAAGGCACAAATATTCTTTATAACTTGGGACAATTATATTAATAACAATCTTGTATCAGATTTACATGTTTGTCCAACATTTAGGGCCGGTATAAATAAACCAAACAAGATTAAACAACACACCACGAATATAAACTCACGGCGGGTTATCCCCAGCAAATGAGTATATCTTTTACTGACAGGTGTATGCCTACACCCCGTGCTTAAGTCGTGGCCATTTACGCTTTTTAAATGAGCCAAGGATATCCAGGACACGGTCGTTAACCCCCCAATGTTATATGTTATCAAACAGTACTGATTAAAACGGGATTATACAATTTAATCATATCCGATTAAAAAGGTTTCTACACCCGACCAAGCGGTAATAACTAACCGTATCCCAAGCCCGTATAAGGGAAAATAAGTTAAAAGTATTTACCTGAGCTACTCCTCGATTTACAGCAAGATTTATATAACTCAGTCGTATCCAATCTAATTAAATGCAGATAGCTTTTACCGAGAGGCTCTAGTCTGGAATGATGGTAATATATATAACCAATTTAGAATGTTAACGGGTCTTATTTAGGTCATAGACCTAGACCGGCTAACTTAAAGTATTAGAAACGGTATAATACGCTAGATTAAGCGATGACCGGAATAAAATGTAATTTAGACCCAACAAGTATGAATACTTGTATAATATGGTTAAACTAAATACATTTTGGAATTTGAAGTAAAATGATAAGGTCTGACCCGTTTCGGCTAATTTATGCAAACTAGTTACATAAACCGTACCGAACGCGTATATGCATAACGGGTAACCGGATGAGTCATGTACAAGTTCCATAAGTTATTATGCTTTAAATATGTTATGATATTAGTAGGATATCAACAATTATGCCCAAAAAGATTTTAAAACCAAATTAAGTCCCGTAAGGGCATTTTGGTCATTTTAGAATTTATAAGAGAGATTTAAACATAAACTGATATTCTGGTCTAATAACAATCTGTAAAAATATTTATTTTATAAGGTTATATCAGTAGGATATCATACATATGTGTGGTTTACCATTTATGGCCAAACTATGCACCGTAGGGGCATTTTGGTCATTTCACATATGTTTTTTAAAGGCAAAATTGGAAGTCTGAGTTCACAACTTGTACTTAATGTAGTAATATTAAATTTTATTTATAAAATCAGTAGGTAACAAGTCTTAGGAGTTAAATATGGTTTTAAACCATACTATGCACCTAATTAGCGTAAAAGTCGACAATTGACGATATATGCGATGTTTATGAAATTCTGAGATTTTCATCAGCCTTGAAGGTTTAAAATATTTTATTTAGCATATAACATCAATAGGAAAGGTTTGGTATGTTAATGATATGTAAATCTCATTTTATTAATGAAAAGGGCATTATCGTCAATTATCGAATTCATATGAGAACTCTATGTTATGGTCAGTATAAAATCTGACCAAAAATTCCAAAAATCCCTAAAAATTATATCATAACAGTAGGCAATGAGTTTGGTGCCAAAAATTGGGTTTAAATATGATTTATGCTAAAAAGCGTAGTTTAATTAATAAAAAGTTATGTTTTACGATATTGTGCATAACTTTAGTTTGAGACCATAAAATGATGTCAAATTTATTTGACATACTTATATATCAGTAATAAAGCTTTTTGTCCTCTCACATTTTCAAAAATCTCATTTTTATAACATAAGGGCATAATAGTAAATTTTTAAGCAAATAACGGAACATGCAAATGAACTATCATTTCTATGGGACCATAAAGTATAACCTCAGAGGGTTATACTAACATATAATAAGTTCACAAAGGAACCCTAAGGCATAAAGATACTAAGCTAATTCGGGTCAGAACCGGAAGTCAAAGCAAAAGTCTACTTTTGCGACTTTCGGTTGCGAACCGAGCCTAAACTAAGAATTGTCGGGTTGAACATGCCTAGACATGTTCAATTTATATTTACCAAGTTATTAAAGTGATAAAACTGATTTTATAGCTTCTACATTATCAGTTATGAATTTTATTTAAAAACTGTCTCGTTTGACTTTTATTTTGATTACTTTGACCCGACAATTGACTAGGCAAACATGATTCTTAGGAGGTGCCCTTTTGAGGGTTTAATGCCTACCTAATTACGATCACGTAGCCATGTTCGTTGCGAACAATGGCTCGACCATTTACGGTCTAACTAAAATTCAAAGCGTTTATCGTAAACGCTTGACTTTTAGGCTTTAAAAGCCAAATAAAATAAACTAGTCACGAAAGGACACTTACAAATGGTCCTATGGACTGAACATAACTCAAAAGAGGTTCCAAAATGTTCAGGATCCACTATGATTGAGAGAGAATGGAGATTGAAATGATATGCAAGTTGAGAATGAGAATTCTTGGCTTATTTATAGATTTTGGGAGCATTGTGGATGATTGACATGTGTCTAGGATCAATTGAGATTAATACAAGTGTAATACCAGATGTTTAATTCAGTGTACAAGTCCATAATTTCATTAAAAATGGTTTAGAGATGGTAGAAGTGGGCTGCAAGGAAGAACCTGCAGCTGGAAGTAATATTCTGTCAAAATTAAGCCGTCGCGTCGCGCGACGGCATATGATGATCATGGTCGCGCAGCGTGTGACAACCGTCACTTTTCCGTACATTCCATACACTAGATGAACAGTAATTTGTACTTTAATGACTGTACATGATCTAGTTACCAGACAAATAAATTTCTGAATTCCATGCAAGTGAATTCATGCACATTTTGTGCTACAAAATATAGCTTTATGCATAAACGAGAGCGTTGCGTCAGAAATATTAGTAGACTCACCGGTAAGACACATCGTGTCAACAGAACTGCATAAAGCAGTCAGACATTAGAATTGAGGCCTAGGTGTAGGTCCGACGACAAAAGTACATTAAAACCCAAGAGTACATATAAGGGTTTAATTTATAGACATTGCGAAAGCAAAATTAAGCACTAAAAAGCACCCGAAACGCACTTTAAGTGCAGAATTATGTATAATTCAGCAATAAATCAGCATTTAAACATAAGAATATTATGCAGAAATTTCGTTTTATTATCCAAAATACTTCCCCAAGTGTTGGGAATTAAAAGGGATACAAAAAGGTACTTAAAGGGTACTAAAAAGTGTAATGTAGCACTTTAACGAATCGGTATCTAACCGAACAACCGGACTTTACCCGGAACACCAAAATAATGCTAGAAGCATTGTTTTTATCTTTCTAAGCTAGTTAGGGTCCCCGAACACCCTAACACACGCTAAAATACCTAGTAACGAACTACACTAACTAGATACTTAGATTATGATTACAAGTAACTTCATGGTCCAACATTTACACATTACCCCCCCCCCCCCCCACCCCCACTTATGTAACCGTCCCCTATGGGGACCCCACCATAAAAATCCTCTTGAATCTTATATAATCTTGTGTGATCTCTTGAGATGTGAGAAAGATTTGATGAAGGATTTGCTTGTACTAAGGTGAACACATTAACCCTTGGTCATTAGTGAATTGTGAGCTTATAAGGAGACATCTTCCTCCTCACTTCAAGACACCACAAAACTCATCCCTTGGCCCCCCATTCTCGGCCGAGACTTGTGCCACCACCACCATCACCCTTCATTCAAAATCCAACAATTTCAAAGTTACTACAAGGTGTTAGAAGGTAGATTAGAAAGCCTGGAGTTCACGGATCTTGAAGAACCTCTCTAGATTTCTTTTATCCACCTCGTTTACGTCTTGTTTCTTCCCTAGCCTTGAGCTAGTAGTAAGTGCTTCTAAACACTTCCTTGTTCATGATTAAAGTGGTTAATAAGAAGTTTAATGGTTAAAAATCAAGAACACACAAGATCATAACTTAAAGTCTTGAAAGTAAGATGAATATGTTGGATAAAAAGAAACTAGTTGTGTAAATCTTGTGAAACTTGTCTAGTTGAGATTATTTGATGTTGTTTGTCATTAAAAGTGGGAGGGATCATCATCTACGCATACTAGATCATGTTCAAGAACATGAACTAGTAGTATGTTAGTGCTAGAGATGTGAAAGAAGATGAACCCTTCCACCCATGAAACATGAACTTGAGTAAAAGTAATTTTTCTTGTAAAATAAGACTCTAAACATGTAGATCTAAAGATCTACAAGTGGTTTTTCGGAAGAACCAAGCAAAAATATTAGTCTTGTTTAAAACCCGGATCTTACATGAACTAAATATATTTTTAGTAAATAAACAAGTGTGTAAACACTTGTGTAACAAGGAAGTTCAACAAAGAAATATTTTTGTGAATCTTGACTAGAAGTTGTGAAACTTCAAATTCTTTAAAAATAAAGTTTTTAAGAAACTAAACTTATTTTTAAAGGTAACAAGACTTACTAAATGTGCTAGTAAGTTACTACATACTTTTACAAACTTTCAAGTTCATAAGTTGTGGTATATGCTTGTTTTGACAAGTTTGATAAATAACGGTTGTTGTTGATTGTTGTTGATATTGTTGTTGAAATTAAAAGAAAATAAACACATGTTTTGAAAACATGGGAAACCTCCATTTTTAGGGGAAACTCTGCCAAAATTTTTATAAATTTTGACACTTAGAAAAATATAAGTTTTTGAGAAACTTATTCCCTAAAAATGTATTTAAAAGTATTACCAAGGTTTCCCTAATTTTTGGTGATAAGAAATGAGGATTTCTTCAAAAATAAAAATGGATATAAGTATGTATATTTTTGAGAGAAAAATATATATTATTTTATCACCAACTCTCGTGCTAAGTGTATATAGTATGTGTTATACGTGTGATGCGTGTGAAGTGTTATATATATTAGGTGTATATTTTAAGCCCTTTTTAACACTTATTTTAGCCAAGTTTTAAATTTATAAAACACGATATTTCACTAACACTAAACACACATATGGGCAAGTGCACCCATCGTTGAGTGTAGTATAGCGTTGGTAAGATACCGAGGTCGTCCAAGGACAAAAGAGCTTTTAGTACCGGTTTATCCTCAACGTCTAATCAAAATAAAAGTTTAGAAAAATGTTTAAAACTAGGAAAAATAAAAACTAACTAAAATGCTGAAAATAAAAATAAAAGAAAAACAGATAGACAAGATGAATCACTTGGTTCCGACTCGTATCTAGTATAACCTTTGATTATTTCCGCACTTTTGCACATAATTAAGAGATTATCTTAGTTATTGTAGTAGGCCCCTCTTTTGAAGGTGACGTTACCCTCACCCCAGTAGTTTGAGTCAGCAAGGATACAATCCTAAAAGGGTGGATTATTGGAAGATAATGAATTAAGTTATTAATGCAGTATTGTGGTAGGCCCCGCTTTTGGCGGTGACGTTACCCTCGGCTAAGTAGTCTGAGTCAGCAGGGATACAGTCCTAAGTAGCCGGGTTATAGTATTAATAGTAGTTAACTTATGAGGGGATCAAAGAGTTTGGACCCCCGCCATCCAATACCGTGAAGCATTGAAGGAGGTCCTACTAAATTTGACCCAGGTCCATTGCATGACCTCTAAACGCTGAACAATGGCAAGACATTTACCAAACCGTTCCCTTAACTCCCGACTAGGTAGCCAACATACCTCCATATAGACCGTGGAGATATGAATGGTGAAAATCCTTTATTTTATATAGACAGTAAAATAATGCCAAGACACCACAGACAAACGATAAGGAAAGATCACCTTCAGCATAAGTAACTAGTTATTAAAGTCATTAATACAAAACCAAATAAAAAGTGCAAAAGATTAGAAATAAAAAGTATTATACTAGACACTTTGTCTTCACCAAGTGATGTAAGAGACTTAGGCAAACATGGCCTTGATTGTCAAGAACTCTTACGATCAATCTTGGATCCCGAGACGACTCACACACTCTACGATGGACAATGGATGATGGTGGTGGATGATGGTGTTGTGATGGTGGTGGGTGGTGGATGAGGTGTGAGAGAGGTGGTGTGCCAAGGGATGAGATGAAATGAATCCAAGCACTCCTATTTATAGGCTGAACAGAGAGCTGGGCACGGCCCCGTGTCCGCTGGACACGGCCCCGTGCCTGTCTGACACTCTCTCTCCTCATTAATTGTAATTCGCAATTACAATAAATGCGCCTGCTGTACTTTCGACACGCCCCCGTGTCCGCTGAGCACGGCCCGTGGTGGGCAATAGAAACTTCTATAGATTTGTCTTTTCTGCTGCTTCATGGGCACGGCCCCGTGATGGCTGAGCACGGGGCGTGTTCAGTCTTCTGACTTCTCTAATTTGCTTTGGAAGGTGCCGTTGAGGGGTCGGGCAGTCCACTAATGTTCCTTTCCTTGTATTTATGTTGGATTTAGCTGTCTTTTTGCTTCTTTTGTGTTTTTGAGCTCATTTAATCCTGAAAATACAAAAGGAAGACAAAAACACTCTTTTCCAATATTAGTACTTAAAAAGGGTTAGTTTTATGCCTTGTTTGATGTAATTTATATGTTGCATTTTGCACACATCAAATACCCCCACACTTGAACTTTTGCTTGTCCTCAAGCAAAACTCTTTAATATGTGGCTTACACTCCCAAATGGAATAGGTAGAAGAGAAGGTTTTTGGGCTTGTCGTAGAGTGTCGGGATGTCCAAGATCTTTTTGGGTTTATTTTTATTTATTTACAATCCTATTCGTAATGATTTATTTAGAACGTTTCATAGGAGAAACTATTTAATTGGGCATAACATGCCTTTTTAAAATTCCATTTATATACAAGTTCACATACCTCACGGGAGAAATCACTCACACTCGGCCGAAGGTGTATTTTTAGTGAATCACTCGAGAGCGGCATGGAACTTATTCCTACCATAGGCTTGCCAAGCAATCAATCCTCCTCCTTTTTAACTTTTATACCGTTGTAAATATCAAGAGGACTTTGTGGGTTAAGGGTTAGGCTTGGGTTAAAGGTAGGTGGTTGGGAAAGTGGTTAGTGGTTAGTAGAAAAAGGGTGAAAAGGCGTAACAAGTGTCGGTTTTCGTAAGACTTTCTAAAAAAAAAATTTTTTTTCAACTTTTTATTTTGATGAAGCTTTTATTCAAACAAAGTTATTTTTGATGAACTTGTTTGTTTATTTCCTTTTTGCTTCATCATCAACAATTCTCTTTTTTTTTTTTTTTTTTTTTTACGAAAAACCGATCTTGTTACTAAAACAAAGGGTTAAAAATAAAAAGGTTTTGGTGGGTAAAAGGGTTTTTGGTTTAGGTGATGAAATGAAAAGGTTTAGGCTCAAAGGGGTTAACTAGGGTGATTTTTGGGTAGGTGGTAAAAGAAAAAGAAAAATAATGGTGTAGAAATAAAAAGGGTTAGTCCTAATGCCTCCATCATTTACTTACTCAGGTTTAAGTTGATAAGGACCGGGAATGTATTGTCATGACAAGTTCTAGAGTCGTAAGAACCAAGCGGCTATTCACACAAGAAACGAAAAATGAGCATTTAGTTTTAATGATATGTAATTGTATGCTCAATAAAGGCTCAAAACTCACTTTTGTGGGAATGGGTTTTTTTTTTTTGTGATCAAGTATATATAATCAAATTTTAACTAAGTTTGCCATGCCTTTTCATAATTTTCTTATGTTGGTTCTTTTTATCACTACGCTATTGGTTGTAAATTTGTAAAAATATAACCTTTTTGAGATCTTGAATTTCCCGAGTTAAACCTAGACAAGTAAAAAATGAAATTTTTGAAAAAAAAAAATTGGGGTGATTAGCGGTTCCAATAGAGTTTTGTGTAAGGCTTGTATTTAGGACTTGCAAAATTCAAGGTTTTAGCATTCCCCCCACACTTAAATTACACATTGTCCTCAATGTGTCCCAAAAATAAATTTTTAGGTTGATTAGATGTGTAAAATAGTGTTTAAAAAGCAAAAATTTGTGTTACTGGGCACTGAACACGGCCCCGTGTTATCCGGGCACGGCCCCGTGTTCAAGTGCCAGTAACAAAATTAAAATAAGAGAGACAGAAGTCTGGACACGGGGGCGTGTTGGGTGAACACGGCCCGTGTCCAGGTACCTTAACTGAGCGTTTTTCTACAGGTGGTTCAGCACGGGGTCGTGTTGGTTGGGCACGGCCCGTGTTGAACCTTCTGAAATGGAGAGAATTGTCGGGTTGCCTTGTTCTTGTGCATGAGTTCATTTTTCTCGTTCCCCTTTTCATCCTTTACCACCATGAGTGTTTTTATTCATTACAAACCATCCAAACCTTAAAACCATCATTTCATTTCATCATAGAGAGAACTTACATAATCCTAAATTAAAATTAGATAAAACAAGGAAATAATAAACCATGGAGTCCTAGCCTTTATTTTAATTAGCAAAATTTCCAAGAAGTAATTAATCTTGGTTAAACAAGGCCTTTTTGAACTCCATCTTCCGTGTGCGGTTCTCCTCAAATGTCGGCGAGCCATTCTTCCACTTCCCTTGGAAGGAGAAAAGAAGGCTCATTGCCATTAGTTTGAGGAGTTTCAACTTCCACCGGGATCTCTTGTTGGTGTTCCACGGGAGGTTCCGCTGGAAAGTCTTCCCATCCGGTAGGGTTGTTGATTCCGAGTGCCAGGTTCCAATCCTGCTGAGGAAGGACTGGTTCCATTTGGGGTGCTACAAGAATATTTAACCTCTGGTGCAAGAGGTTAATTTCTTGGAAGCTGCTTTCAAGTCCTATCGTAAGATCGTTAATACGGTCGATTAGGACCTCCTCTACTGAAGTCATTTCGTCGAGAGCCTCCCTTAATTCTACCACATAGTGCACAAGTGTAGCTTCAATGGAGGGTCTTCTTCCTCTTCGGCTATTTGACGAATGCACAGAAGATGTTTCGCTGTTTTCACTCGACATTCTACGAAAAATAAACTGAAAGAGTTTATTTAATGAAACAGTTATCGGACACGGCCCCGTGCTCAATGAGCACGGCCCCGTGTTCATCTTTCTGCAGAATTTCGGAACAAGGAAACTTGGATTTTTAAGTTATTTTCTGAACTTGTGGGGTCTTTTTAGTTGCTAATAACTTAAAACAAGGTTACATAACATGTTTTTACCAAGATTCCTTGAACAAAACTCATAAATCCCTACCACAAAGTTGGAAGAATTTCAAACTTTCAATGGTAGTTCTTGGAGAAAGATGGAGAAGAAGGAAATGGCTAAAAGAGGAAGGGACAAGATGGGTTGTTGGAACCTTCTTTTAGACTTACCTAGGATAGTTTGAGAGAAGATTCCTGCAAATCTCTGCCCCAAGTTGGTCCAAATGTGCAGAATTCTTGGCTGCATTTATAGAAAACGACAGCATCCTGGACACGGCCCCGTGTGCAGGTGGAGTTCTGACACAGTTTGTCCGCATTCTGACGTACTGATCAGAATGGAATCTTTTGATGGACACGGGGGCGTGTTGGCTGGACACGGCCCCGTGTCGAGGGACTGTTTTATGAAGTTGTCTAGTCTTTAAGGAACTTGTTAATATCGGGTGGTTCCTGACTGGTTGGAACAACCCCAAAGTGCCTAAGATACCTTAATTGTCCTAGACTAAGGCGAGAACGCAAGAGGTTGTCGGTGAGGGTAATTCCTATTTTCATTCTAGGTGGACAAGTCCAACCCTTTCCCGGGCTCTTATTAAATAAGGTGTATGCCGAATCGCTCAGGTCTATGTATGCACCGAACGAAGTCGATGGAGAGTCCTTCACGGCACAATCGACACAGGGACGACTATCGTCCAAGTCTTTGCTAGGTACTAAGGCATTTTCGGGAGCAACGAGGTTGTTGGAATGCGGTTCCAGCATTTCATCATGGTTATCGTCTTGGGGTGGATCAATAAAATCCTTCCTAAGCTCTTCTAACCAATTCTGAATTAGCTTTTCTAGTTGAAATAACTCATCAAGGAGCATTTCCCCTAGAATATCTGGCTGGGCGCATTCGAGGGAGAAATAGTGCTTATTTTTACTTTCGCCCCTCTTAAGGTTGTAAGAAGTCGGTGGGTCTATGTAGTGGGGCCTATAATTTAGAAAGTAGCATTCTACTTCTTTATGTTTGCCACCACATAATTGGCACCACGTACCATAAGAGTGCCGAAAGTAAAAACAATTACTATCACTCATGTTTATGTCAGAAATTACCAACCGCCGGGATCTAACGGTTCTGTTTTCAGTAACTGAAACTTGGGCACGGGGGCGTGTTGAGTGGGCACGGCCCCGTGTTCAGCTTACTGTCTGACGTAAAACAGGATTGCCAGTTCCAATGATTGAGCACGGGGGCGTGTTCAGCGGGCACGGCCCGTGCTGAGCTCTGCAGAAGCTGAAAAACTAAGAAAATCCTAAAAAAAAATAAAAAGAAAAATAAAAATGATTAGGCCGTTGATTCCTAACTTTCTTAAAATCCTTGTGTCCCCGGCAGCGGCGCCAAAAACTTGATGCGTGTGAAGTGTTATATATATTAGGTGTATATTTTAAGCCCTTTTTAACACTTATTTTAGCCAAGTTTTAAATTTATAAAACACGATATTTCACTAACACTAAACACACATATGGGCAAGTGCACCCATCGTTGAGTGTAGTATAGCGTTGGTAAGATACCGAGGTCGTCCAAGGACACAAGAGCTTTTAGTACCGGTTTATCCTCAACGTCTAATCAAAATAAAAGTTTAGAAAAATGTTTAAAACTAGGAAAAATAAAAACTAACTAAAATGCTGAAAATAAAAATAAAAGAAAAACAGATAGACAAGATGAATCACTTGGTTCCGACTCGTATCTAGTATAACCTTTGATTATTTCCGCACTTTTGCACATAATTAAGAGATTATCTTAGTTATTGTAGTAGGCCCCTCTTTTGAAGGTGACGTTACCCTCACCCCAGTAGTTTGAGTCAGCAAGGATACAATCCTAAAAGGGTGGATTATTGGAAGATAATGAATTAAGTTATTAATGCAGTATTGTGGTAGGCCCCGCTTTTGGCGGTGACGTTACCCTCGGCTAAGTAGTCTGAGTCAGCAGGGATACAGTCCTAAGTAGCCGGGTTATAGTATTAATAGTAGTTAACTTATGAGGGGATCAAAGAGTTTGGACCCTCGCCATCCAATACCGTGAAGCATTGAAGGAGGTCCTACTAAATTTGACCCAGGTCCATTGCAGGACCTCTAAACGCTGAACAATGGCAAGACCTTTACCAAACCGTTCCCTTAACCCCCGACCAGGTAGCCAACATACCTCCATATAGACCGTGGAGATATGAATGGTGAAAATTCTTTATTTTATATAGACAGTAAAATAATGCCAAGACACCACGGACAAACGATAAGGAAAGATCACCTTCAACATAAGTAACTAGTTATTAAAGTCATTAATACAAAACCAAATAAAAAGTGCAAAAGATTAGAAATAAAAAGTATTATACTAGACACTTTGTCTTCACCAAGTGATGTAAGAGACTTAGGCAAACATGGCCTTGATTGTCAAGAACTCTTACGATCAATCTTGGATCCCGAGACGACTCACACACTCTACGATGGACAATGGATGATGGTGGTGGATGATGGTGTTGTGATGGTGGTGGGTGGTGGATGAGGTGTGAGAGAGGTGGTGTGCCAAGGGATGAGATGAAATGAATCCAAGCACTCCTATTTATAGGCTGAACAGAGAGCTGGGCACGGCCCCGTGTCTGCTGGACACGGCCCCGTGCCTGTCTGACACTCTCTCTCCTCATTAATTGTAATTCGCAATTACAATAAATGCGCCTGCTGTACTTTCGACACGCCCCCGTGTCCGCTGAGCACGGCCCGTGGTGGGCAATTGAAGCTTCTATAGATTTGTCTTTTCTGCTGCTTCATGGGCACGGCCCCGTGCTGGCTGAGCACGGGGCGTGTTCAGTCTTCTGACTTCTCTAATTTGCTTTGGAAGGTGCCGTTGAGGGGTCGGGCAGTCCACTAATGTTCCTTTCCTTGTATTTATGTTGGATTTAGCTGTCTTTTTGCTTCTTTTGTGTTTTTGAGCTCATTTAATCCTGAAAATACAAAAGGAAGACAAAAACACTCTTTTTCCAATATTAGTACTTAAAAAGGGTTAGTTTTATGCCTTGTTTGATGTAATTTATATGTTGCATTTTGCACACATCAACGTGCTAGTGTATTAAGACTTAAAAATACACTAAATACTCATGAGGAGTATAAACATAAAAATACACATACAAGATACATAATTCGGGTGCAAAGTGCAAAGCATGAAATACTTATATTAATTTTTGAGAAAATTATATAAGTACGATGCTTAGTTAAAAATATAAAATATTTTTTAACACAACGATTCAAATACAAAAGAGAGTGACTGTACTTGTGCGACGCAAGTCTAGTGACTAACGTTAAGAAAACGCGTATAGGTTACGACGTTAATTAAGCAAATCCGGTGAAGTTTACGACGCACAGGAACGCAAAGTTGTGAGTTCATGCTCCCCCTTTTCTTTAACTGTTTTCAGTTTTTATAACTCTCGGGGGTGAAATACATGTTACAAATATTATAATTTTTACAAAGGGTAAAAATACAAGAAGCACTCTTGGTGAGAACGAGAACCGAGTGCAATATGATTTGAGAATACGAGAAGCACTCGTGGTGAGTGCAATATGATGAGCTTTAAGAAAAGCCTAGAAAATATTAGATCATGTGAGCTTAAACTAGATATTGAGATGCCATTAATACTTAATTAGGGACGAGGGTTAGATCTAACGGGTACGGCCGAGCCCCACTCATGGTCCTTATGTGACCTCTTGAGTGCTTCGGTGTCCCAGTCGAGGGAAATCGACACAGTCGAGGTTAATCGACACAGTCGAGGGTAATCGACACGGTCAAGGGAAATCTACGCGGTCAAGGGAAATTGACGCAGTCGAGGTTAATCGACACAGTCGAGGGTAATCGACACAGTTGAAGGAGAAAATGCTAATGCTCCTATGTCCTCACATGCCTTGAGGGAGAAAATACTAATGCTCCCTATGTCCTCACATGCCTTGAGGGAGAAAATACTAATGCTCCCTATGTCCTCACGTGTCTTAATGTCCTTGTATAAACAATCATTTAAAACGTGGGGTACACAAGAAAACTTGAATGATACTTGAGTACGTGGGGTACTCAAGAAAACGGGAATTATACTTGAGTACGTGGGGTACTCAAGAAAGACTTGAATTATACATGACATATACTATGTTTTCATACAAAGTATAAAAACGTGAAATACAAAAACGCATGAACTCGCTCAACTTTATGTTGATGTTTTCCAAAATTACATGTATTTCAGGTGACAGGATGGATCTTGGGCGCAAGTGTCGTAACTAGAAGTAGACAACAAGTTTAGATGTCATCCACTTTTGTTGAATTGTAACCTTGTCAAAGGTCGTGTTTTGAAAACTTAAATAATAAGTGTTTGTAATACTCAAATTTTCATAAATGGATGAACATCGTTTTGATCATGTAGTTGTTTATTACGATTGTATGCAATGATAACAAGCTAGTCACACATCATACGCTTCTGCAAAAGACAGGGTGTCGATATGAGTGTCACACTTACTGAAGAAGCTCTGCAATTCAAAAGGGTTGAACGATTCATTTGGGGACTTGCACCTCAGATCAGGAGCATGGTTACTACCTCAAAGCCCTCAACCATTGCAGAGGCTATCGATATGAGTGTCACTCTTACTGAAGAAGCTCTACGTGCGGGAAAATTTTCGGAATCTGAGGATAACAAGAAAGAGACTCATGTGGAGTCGTCAAGCAACAAGAAGAGGAAGTCCTCAAACCTAAAGATGAGCACCCAAGTCAACTATGGAAGCTCTAAAGTAAACAAAATAAAGAAGGTGAAACCACCGCATGACAGGAAAATTGATGGAGCCACTAATAAGGCTGGTGGTAAAATATAGTCGGGGACTAAGCCGAAGTGCGGAGAATGCAATTTTCACCATGAAGGTCGATGTCTGAGGCCTAAGTGTGGAAAGTGTGGAAAAGAAGGGCACAGCAAGGACGCCTGTTGGGCAAAGGACCCAGATGGAAGGAATAAGAGAATACCAGGCTGCTACAAATGTGGTAAAGCAGGGCACGTTAGGAAAGATTGCCCTAGGAAGAAGCAAGCGAGGAAGGGTTTTCACGATCGAAGCTCGTGAAGTGCGCCAGGATCCAGATGCGGTTACGGGTGCGTTCCCTATTAACCAACCTTATGCATCTTTTTCTGATAGATACTGGCATCAACTGTAACCTTGCATGCTTAGAACATAAGAGACTGCTTGCCTAGTTTCAAATAAAATAGACGTCCCATATTCTTTCGAAATAGGCATATAGAAGGCTAGTTGAAGCCGATGAAGCAAGTAAGGAATTATATTTTAGGGACTCAGAAGGCCTGAACCTTCTGTTACCCTTGACTCACGAAGTCATAATATGATAGTCAGCATGGATCGGAAATCCAAGTATACAGCTGACGTCGTTTGATATGAGAAAATCAGACGCATCCCTCTTGCGAATGATGAAACCCAACTTTCCTGCAATAGGTGCAAGGATGATAGACCCCACAAGGCGACAGAGCTACGACATTCCTCATTGGTCGAAGAGGCATAGAAACGCCTCCGAGTAGACTGCAGAGCCTGAGAACATCCCCGTGATGGAAGAAGTCCCAGTAGCCTTTTCAGAAGACTTGCCAGGAAAGCCTCTCTGTAGCGACGAGAGGAGTTTAGGATAAATCGCGTGCCAGGAGCAGCACCAGTGACGAATGACGCCATACCGACTAGCTTCATCAGCGAAGCATGAACCTCTGTTATAACTGCAAGAGCTGCCAGGCAGAGGAAATTAAGGACGTAGCATCCCTAGTTAAGGAGACAAGGAGAAAGTTGGTAGTCTCCACTTTGCATAAACTTCAGAAAATTGAGAATCAGAATCCTTTGCCCAGGGACTGGTGACACAAATGAGCCAATCGTAAGGTTCCAGTTACCACTCAAAGATCAACTTGAGGACAAGAGGTCCTCCACTGTGAATACAAAAGGAAATATCCCTAAAACGACCTTTAGGACTTGCTTCGAGCATTACGAGATCCTTGTCGTATCATTAGGCTTAACACATGCATCGACAATATTCATGGACCTCATGAATCGAACGTGTGAGCCATAACTGGATAAGTCATATACTTATTGACTACATTCTTATATGGCCAACGACCAAGGAAGGTCGTGAGCAACAGCCGCAATTTACCTTGCAACTCTTAGAGAAAGCACAGTTATGTGCAATGATGACGAAAAGCGGATTTCGAGTTCGCGAAGGGAGAACTTTAAGATACATGGTGGATAAGAACGAAATTCACGCCAACCCTGCAACCAAGAGCTAAGGAGCTAGAGTTGCAATTATGTGACGTCTCTCGACAAGTCTCGATTGTACGTCGATGCAACGAGACCACGACATTGCACACGCGGCACATTGATTAAGGAATCACGAGAAGAGATCTTGAGATAGATACAGTGATTGC
This sequence comes from Helianthus tuberosus, assembly GCA_030545235.1. Taxonomy (NCBI): domain Eukaryota; kingdom Viridiplantae; phylum Streptophyta; class Magnoliopsida; order Asterales; family Asteraceae; genus Helianthus; species Helianthus tuberosus. The sequence goes on from CM060359.1 coordinate 165,222,291, forward strand.
GTACCGCAACTGGACGTCATTACCTGAAAGAAAACGTTGCACGATCTTTATTGATCACAAGGGTTGCAACACACCGATGATCGTAAGAACTCGAATATGAACTGAGCTGCTGATCAATGCAGACTGTATGAACACAATACGTGCTTGTGTGATAAACTTTGATGAAAAGTCGGAACACTCACTTGCCCTTAGTGGAGTTTTCCTACAACGGTATCTATCACACCGCCGTCTAAACCGCTTCGTGTAAAGCTTTAGACGGAACATAATGAGTGGATTCCCGTCATGTTGAACGGAGACCAGAAATAAACAATCAACTGGCCCGAGATGGCCCAGGAAAAACTAGTGGCAAGATCCTTCAGATATATGATCATATCAGGACAGCCCGCAGAATACAGAAAGATAGCGCCGATGAGCGGCATAAGTCGAAAGGAATTGAGACAAGAAGTATGACTAAAATGAGAGCCTCGCCTAGAGAAGGCGTAGTGTGATTTGGAAAACGAAAAGGTTGAATCCCCGGTGTAGGGATCAGAACCATTGTTCACAAGATGAAGCTCCCAGAAAAAGATCAGTAGTGATCGCGACACATTCATGTGTCTAGTCTGTAGAGGAGTCTGACTTAAGGAACAGTCGTTGTTCCCACAAATAAGATTCACGTCAATGACAAACGACAAGAATTACTATAGAAACCTGTTGAGGTTATGGACCAAGAGTCCACAAGATACAGAAAAGTCATGATCGACTTACTTGAGTATGATAGAATTCATGACATGACCCAGAGATTTCATGGGAACATGAAGACAAATCATGAATCTAAGTGACCATATTGGTTTCACAACTCCCCTGCGACCGATGGCATCGCTTGAATTTCGGGACGAAATTCTTTTAACGGGGGGAGACTGTGACAACCGTCACTTTTCCGTACATTCTGTACACTAGATGAACAGTAATTTGTGCTTTAATGACTGTACATGATCTAGTTACCAGACAAATAAATTTCTGAATTCCATGCAAGTGAATTCATGCACATTTTGTGCTACAAAATATAGCTTTATGCATAAACGAGAGCGTTGCGTCAGAAATATTAGTAGACTCACCGGTAAGACACATCGTGTCAACAGAACTGCATAAAGCAGTCAGACATTAGAATTGAGGCCTATGTGTAGGTCCGACGACAAAAGTACATTAAAACCCAAGAGTACATATAAGGGTTTAATTTATAGACATTGCGAAAGCAAAATTAAGCACTAAAAAGCACCCGAAATGCACTTTAAGTGCAGAATTATGTATAATTCAGCAATAAATCAGCATTTAAACATAAGAATATTATGCAGAAATTTCGTTTTATTATCCAGAATACTTCCCCAAGTGTTGGGAATTAAAAGGGATACAAAAAGGTACTTAAAGGGTACTAAAAAGTGTAATGTAGCACTTTAACGAATCGGTATCTAACCGAACAACCGGACTTTACCCGGAACACCAAAATAATGCTAGAAGCATTGTTTTTATCTTTCTAAGCTAGTTAGGGTCCCCGAACACCCTAACACACGCTAAAATACCTAGTAACGAACTACACTAACTAGATACTTAGATTATGATTACAAGTAACTTCATGGTCCAACATTTACACATTACCCCCCCCCCCCACTTATGTAACCGTCCCCTATGGGGACCCACCATAAAAATCCTCTTGAATCTTATATAATCTTGTGTGATCTCTTGAGATGTGAGAAAGATTTGATGAAGGATTTGCTTGTACTAAGGTGAACACATTAACCCTTGGTCATTAGTGAATTGTGAGCTTATAAGGAGACATCTTCCTCCTCACTTCAAGACACCACAAAACTCATCCCTTGGCCCCCCATTCTCGGCCGAGACTTGTGCCACCACCACCATCACCCTTCATTCAAAATCCAACAATTTCAAAGTTACTACAAGGTGTTAGAAGGTAGATTAGAAAGCCTGGAGTTCACGGATCTTGAAGAACCTCTCTAGATTTCTTTTATCCACCTCGTTTACGTCTTGTTTCTTCCCTAGCCTTGAGCTAGTAGTAAGTGCTTCTAAACACTTCCTTGTTCATGATTAAAGTGGTTAATAAGAAGTTTAACGGTTAAAAATCAAGAACACACAAGATCATAACTTAAAGTCTTGAAAGTAAGATGAATATGTTGGATAAAAAGAAACTAGTTGTGTAAATCTTGTGAAACTTGTCTAGTTGAGATTATTTGATGTTGTTTGTCATTAAAAGTGGGAGGGATCATCATCTACGCATACTAGATCATGTTCAAGAACATGAACTAGTAGTATGTTAGTGCTAGAGATGTGAAAGAAGATGAACCCTTCCACCCATGAAACATGAACTTGAGTAAAAGTAATTTTTCTTGTAAAATAAGACTCTAAACATGTAGATCTAAAGATCTACAAGTGGTTTTTCGGAAGAACCAATCAAAAATATTAGTCTTGTTTAAAACCCGGATCTTACATGAACTAAATATATTTTTAGTAAATAAACAAGTGTGTAAACACTTGTGTAACAAGGAAGTTCAACAAAGAAATATTTTTGTGAATCTTGACTAGAAGCTGTGAAACTTCAAATTCTTTAAAAATAAAGTTTTTAAGAAACTAAACTTATTTTTAAAGGTAACAAGACTTACTAAATGTGCTAGTAAGTTACTACATACTTTTACAAACTTTCAAGTTCATAAGTTGTGGTATATGCTTGTTTTGACAAGTTTGATAAATAACGGTTGTTGTTGATTGTTGTTGATATTGTTGTTGAAATTAAAAGAAAATAAACACATGTTTTGAAAACATGGGAAACCTCCATTTTTAGGGGAAACTCTGCCAAAATTTTTATAAATTTTGACACTTAGAAAAATATAAGTTTTTGAGAAACTTATTCCCTAAAAATGTATTTAAAAGTATTACCAAGGTTTCCCTAATTTTTGGTGATAAGAAATGAGGATTTCTTCAAAAATAAAAATGGATATAAGTATGTATATTTTTGAGAGAAAAATATATATTATTTTATCACCAACTCTCGTGCTAAGTGTATATAGTATGTGTTATACGTGCTAGTGTATTAAGACTTAAAAATACACTAAATACTCATGAGGAGTATAAACATAAAAATACACATACAACATACAAGATACATAATTCGGGTGCAAAGTGCAAAGCATGAAATACTTATATTAATTTTTGAGAAAATAATATAAGTAGGATGCTTAGTTAAATATATAAAATATTTTTTAACACAACGATTCAAATACAAAAGAGAGTGACTGTACTTGTGCGACGCAAGTCTAGTGACTAACGTTAAGAAAACGCGTATAGGTTACGACGTTAATTAAGCAAATCCGGTGAAGTTTACGACGCACAGGAACGCAAAGTTGTGAGTTCATGCTCCCCCTTTTCTTTAACTGTTTTCAGTTTTTATAACTCTCGGGGGTGAAATACATGTTACAAATATTATAATTTTTACAAAGGGTAAAAATACAAGAAGCACTCTTGGTGAGAACGAGAACCGAGTGCAATATGATTTGAGAATACGAGAAGCACTCGTGGTGAGTGCAATATGATGAGCTTTAAGAAAAGCCTAGAAAATATTAGATCATGTGAGCTTAAACTAGATATTGAGATGCCATTAATACTTAATTAGGGACGAGGGTTAGATCTAACGGGTACGGCCGAGCCCCACTCATGGTCCTTATGTGACCTCTTGAGTGCTTCGGTGTCCCAGTCGAGGGACATCGACACAGTCGAGGTTAATCGACACAGTCGAGGGTAATCGACGCGGTCAAGGGAAATTGACGCAGTCGAGGTTAATCGACACAGTCGAGGGTAATCGACACAGTTGAAGGAGAAAATGCTAATGCTCCTATGTCCTCACATGCCTTGAGGGAGAAAATACTAATGCTCTCTATGTCCTCACATGCCTTGAGGGAGAAAATACTAATGCTCCCTATGTCCTCACGTGTCTTAATGTCCTTGTATAAACAATCATTTAAAACGTGGGGTACACAAGAAAACTTGAATGATACTTGAGTACGTGGGGTACTCAAGAAAACGGGAATTATACTTGAGTACGTGGGGTACTCAAGAAAGACTTGAATTATACATGACACATACTATGTTTTCATACAAAGTATAAAAACGTGAAATACAAAAACGCATGAACTCGCTCAACTTTATGTTGATGTTTTCCAAAATTACATGTATTTCAGGTGACAGGATGGATCTTGGGCGCAAGTGTCATAACTAGAAGTAGACAACAAGTTTAGATGTCATCCACTTTTGTTGAATTGTAACCTTGTCAAAGGTCGTGTTTTGAAAACTTAAATAATAAGTGTTTGTAATACTCAAATTTTCATAAATGGATGAACATCGTTTTGATCATGTAGTTGTTTATTACGATTGAATGCAATGATAACAAGCTAGTCACACATCATACGCTTCCGCAAAAGACAGGGTGTGACACAGCGCGACCCTATGGGTTACCAACAAACAAGTTTCTAACTTGTCATCGATCAGTCCCTGCACCTTTATAAGCTTAATAACTTTCATTTTAGGCACAATGGGCCCTTGTAGTTAGTTTGTAAATGATCTAGGGAGTATAACCAAATATCGTTAGGTCCGGTTTCGTTAGACGATTACCGAAAACACTAGTTTCTCCCCGTTGACGCTTATAACCCTTTAATTTGCGAACTTGTGCGTTTTAACGCGAAATGGCATAAAGCCTTTCAAGATCAATAATAAGCATTCCCAAGAGTATGATGGGATATTACGACACTCCAGTTTACTCCAGTTCACTTAAATGGTCGCTCAAAGGTGTACTTTTATAGTTTGACGCTTTTGGCCCCTTTAATGCATAATTTGCGCGCATTATCATTTTATCGCGTCAAAACCCTATGTTATCCATATTAGGCATTCTCGAGAGTAATATTGAACATTACGATGATTCGGGTTTGTTAAAAGGTCACTCAAAGGTTAATTTGAACATGTTGACGCTTTTAACCCATCTTCTTGATATTTGCAATTTAAATTGTTTATTTGCATCGAAACTCCACGAAATCATTATCCGACAATCGTGAGAGTATAAAAAGATTCTACAAAACCTCGGGATCATTAAAAGGTCATTCAGAGGTAAGAATTAACATGTTGACACTTTTAACCCCTGTGGTTTGTAAATTTTTGGTTTTAAGCACAAACGGCTTCTTGTGTTCGACAATTTATTCAATAAAGAATACGAACATCATATGAGGTCAATCAGAGGCACAAGTTTGGTATGTTGACGTTTTTGGTCCTTCCAAAATCATAGTTTTCATTTTTGACGAAATTAGTCCTTCATAGTCAACGTTTGACTTTATTAGGGTTTATTAGACGTGTGAACACATCATTGGACACGTTTTTATTACGAGGTGTTACAAAATCCAGCAGGGGAGTAACCGGTGGCGTGAAACGCGTAGGGCGGATGACGGTGGCGTGAAACGCGTAGGGCGGATGACGGTGGCGCGAACCAGGTTACGCGAAGGCATGTCCTGCTGCACACTGTCGGAGCAAGGTGGCGGAGCTGTGTCCGCTGGCGCAAGATAGCAGAGCCATTCCGGCCGCACACACTGGTCGTCGATACGGCGCATGAGAAGTGTCCACCATTGATGGGGGGTTTTTGTCGTGCGCATCGTGGTAGAGAGTTGCCTACTGTAGGTGCTTGCGGTGGAAGCGTAGGTTGAGCAAAGATGGAGGGTTACCTGTATTGGTTATATGGGCATGGCCACAAAATATTGTGTAAAGATGGGGACATCTAGTACACCCTTTATCTGTTGATGTCAGGGTCATCCCCCAAATTTCAAGTACTGGTTACACTAATGTAAATGATCCGATGATATTTGATAAAATTGCATGCCCATATATTAGTCAAATGAATATATGCCACATTTATTGTTTAAAAGTCATGCAACAGTGTTTGTACGGTACCACAAATATGCAAAAGAAAAGGTGTTAAAGTCATAAATTGACTTGTATTGGGACCATTCATGTAAAATATAGTGAGCGCAAGTTTAAAAAGTATACATGTGAATCCAAAAGAAAATGAGTTCAGACACTTACCCCTTTTAATCCTCCACAATTTTTAAAACTAGAGAGCATTCTTAGCTTTATCATAAAAATTGACGTATACGACGCCAGGTCATACAGTGTAGTGATGCATCGTTAGGGGTGGGATTCTATCTCGTGTTGAGGCCATCACGCCACGGCGGAGAAAGCTCAACTCCAGTGCAAGGTAGAGCGGAGTGAGTGTCCGACAAGAACAGTAGGCGGCTTAGCCAACAACATTCAAGTGTCGCGAGACGAGGGTGGCGCAACGGTGATGGCGTGACCAAAATCGCCCGCCTAAGGAAATTCGGTGCGCCCAAAGGGCGATTGGGTATCTAAACTGCTCCGCCAGATATGGCGTGACTTAGGACGATGTCCGTCGGTTGATGGCGTCAGTAAGGACGGGTCCGCCGGAGATGGCGTGAGTGAATAAAACGTCCGCCGAGCGGCGGGGTGGGTAAAAAACTTTTGCCGGGATTTAGCGGGTTGAAGAAAATCATTAGCCGAAGGTGGAGGGATGTATAAGAACTTCCGCCTGTTGTGTCGAGGTGAATAAAAGTGTTCACCGGAAACGGGGTGGTGTGGTGTGCGATAGACGATTGATTGGGTACAAAGTAGAAAAGTAATATGTCCAGAGCACTAACTAGTGATAGATGGCGCGTCTTAGGACGATGCCCACCGATTGATGGCGACAAAACAGGCATCCGACAAAAAGATTGTGCGTCACGGCGACTCTCTAACAAAAAGATGGTGCGTCACAGTGGCTCTCCGACAATGGAGCAGCACAGGAGAGAAGAAGATGGCGCGTCAAAGGGGCTTTCCCGACGATGAGATGACGCGCAACACAAAGGAAGTAGGCACGTCACTGTGGCTCTCTGGCGACGAGACCGCCGGGGCAGCCGTGATATCATCCCATAAGAAATTATGGTATCTGTTAAATTTGGAGATTTGTGTATAGTGCTTCATGCTTAAAAACACGTACCAAATTCAAGCATATATTTTAAAATTGTAATGCATATCAGTTATGACGGGGTGTCGATCTAGAAGTTTGTGTAGGGAAGAAAGAGATGTGACCTATACGGTCCCACGAATGGCGCCAATGTAATAGAGTGAACCCGAGTGGGTCGGCACTTCTACGGTGATGAATACGGACATGGTCACACCTCGTCTTCTCCGTCTCGTCCTAGACCTGTAAACAAGAAGAAAAGAGGAAAATGGGGATGTAGAGACGGCCGGTAGAGGAAGAATCCCCTATTTCCAGCTACAAAAGTGTTTGCCCCATATCTCATTCCCTAATAAGGAGGTGGAGACCTCCTTATATAGGAGATATGGGAAACCCTAACCTCAATGGGCCAGGCCCAGTTAGGGGTTGTCTCTACAAGCCCACAGTCTAGTGTAGTATAAACTACAACGTGCTAGGCTTCGCGGGTTAGTACGCAATAATAATAAACATTAACATAAAAGGCCATAAGTAACGTGTAACCATTTGGGCCGGGTCAAGTACCTTACCTCGTCAGTAAGCAACAATGCATGAATGATGTATGTGGCTAACAGGGGCGGACCTAGTGTGGTCCTCGGCGTAGCCCGGGCTACGGCTCAACTTTTACCCGCTAGTGTAAAAAAATTTTTTTTTCGTTTTTTATACTAAGGACACCCCTCAACAATTACTAGGACACCCCTCAATAAAATTTACAAACTGAAATTAAGCCCAATTTATTATGATTATATTGGCCCAAATAATCAAATAATCAAATAATCAAATAATAGCCCAATACTAGTTAACCCAAATAACAAAATAATAACCCAATTGAACAGAATTATGATTTGGGCGGCAGATTATTATGCGGGGATAATCAAAGGTCACGAACAACAAACAGGCGGAACACGGGAACAGTCGAACAGAATTGGGCAATTCGCTGAAGTGCTGAACTGCTGTTGTCGAACAAGAAGTCACGAAGTCAGTCTCGCAGTCGCAGATTTGCTGTTGTCGAACTCGAACAGTCGCAGATTTGCTGTTGTCGAACACGAAGAACACAGAACAGTCTCGCAGATTTGCAGGTTTGTTTGTTGATTGTTTCACTTTGATTCTTTCATCTTTGATAGTTTGATTAGTTTTATCACTTTATGAAATATGAATATTAAAGTTTGATTAGGTTTGTTAGTCGATTGTTACTTTCAGACTTTCAGTTTGATACTTTAGTTGATTAGGTTTGTTAGTTGATTAGTTTTATCACTTTATGAATATTGTTACTTATTGTTAATGGCAGTTGAATATCGAACAGAACATCGTCTTCGAATTTCGAAAAGAATTGGCAGTAGCACGTCCGCCACGTCGAGTCATCGAACAAGGTTGATTATTGGTTAGTTTGATCATTTCTGATTTGCGGTTGATTATTGGTTAATTGAAGACGGATTTACGCAATTGAATCGGTCCGGAATTCTTGAACAATGCTATGGTTTGTGCGGTCGAAAAGGATTTTTTAAGTGAAGTAAAAGACGACGATGTGATGGAACGATTTCAAGCTATGGAAAAAAGAAGAGGACAAATCTATTAGGTATTTGTTTTACTTTATTTTATGTTTTTTTTTTAATATTGTATGATTGCACGGTAAAAAAAAAAATTTGGGATACCCCTGAATTTTTGTTCTAGTTCCGCCACTGGTGGCTAATGTGATGCAACGAAGATGACAAGGAGAATGGATTGCTTTTGTGGTCCTTTACTTAGTCGGGTGTAATGAAGACAAGGAGAATGGATTGCTTTTGTGTTCCTTTACTTAGTCGGGTGTAATGAATTTTCTTGAATATGATTATTTTAATAATAATACTTAGCATATGTTGGTTACAAGTGTTAAATGTAAAAGACGGTTTTGACAACTTTATAAGAGAAGTTGGTTCAACTAAATTTGAACTTAATAGTTAAAACAATGATAAATAAAACAAAAGATGTTTTACAAATTACATCAATTTTAGAGTAAATTTTTGTTAAAAAGTGATGTAATTTGACAAAAGTCAAAGTTAGTCAAACAAGAGCATAGTGAACTCTTTGGAGTATGGAGAGCTCATTTGTGTCTAAGACCATCCGTAGTGGGGGATTGTTTGAACGTTTTTTTACCCCAAAATACCCCACCACGCCCAAGTACACGGCCACCGGGGCGTTTTCCTTCAAGAAGTTAGGTGGGCGCATCATTTAAAATGCCCAGGCACTTTTGCTTTGCCTAATAGGAAATTTCCAAGTATTCCATGTAATATTTTTTGTTTTACTTTCCTAATAAAGATAATAATTGAGTAATCATTGTTGGAGTATTATGAGGCGTTATACTACTACACATTTTTTTTAACTTCAAGCTGTATAATGCCCCTTTGCTGACGAGGACGCCACATGTCAAATAATGCCAATAGAAAGACTTGAACTTCAAACCCCACTATACATGGTCTAAAGCTTAAAATTGTTATGTGTATGTTTTCCAGAGGGCCAAGAGCCCAAAACATAAATCTATAGATAAAGTTATGTGGGTTGATTTTGGAGGTGATTTGGTATGTTTTACATGTAACTTTTAGAAGATTTTAGCTTTAAATTTTTAAGAAAAACTCCTACTCAATAAAAAAGCTTTGTTTGGTTGAAGGAGTTTGAAACTTTTAGGTTAGGAGTTTGAATCTTTTTGTTGAACGCTCCTACTTGTAGCGTTTAGAGTAAGCTACAAGCTTTTAGGGAAAAATGACTATTTTTACCTCTAAAGATAATGAACTTTTTAATGCACCAACTTTTTAATTTTTTTTAAAGATAACGAAAAATCGAATTCTTAGTTATCTTTTAAACAAATTCTTTGATTATATATACACGATCTTCGTATGCTGTTGTTCCCATACGTTCTTCTTCGATCGTCCCCTTCATCACCGATTTTCTAGTACGTTATCTCTTCCCTTACACGTGAAAATTTTGACTTTATCAATTACTGAAACTTGTTTTGTGTATAAAGAATATCTTGATGATCAATATACAATGATTATTTGATTAGGTGTTTGGCAAGGTTTAAAGAATCACTATGTTGAATTTGTAAGCAACACTTTAAGAAAAATCCAAGAAATTTGTGGTAAATGCTCAACTCCATTCGAAACCATATTTTTGTGTGTATCCTTAAACATGCATTTAATTTTGGTATAAGTTAATTCATATGACAAGTTAGTAATAATCAGGGATAGTAAGTTGATGCATTTTCAAGCGTTACCCATTTTCGATTTAGAATGTTTGAATTAAGAAATATGGATTTTGGTAAAATTGACCTTTAATCCATTCAAGTGGTCCTATTTTAAGTTGTTTGGTGTTAAATCGTTTTGTAGAATCATTTATAAACACTACTATGGAAAATATCTAATTTCATTGTAATAGTTTAGTTAGAAATGCTATTATTAAACTGGGATAAGATCAAATAATTTTTTTTTAAGTAGGACGATAAATAATTGTAATCATTTATTTTTCAAATTAATGGTTAAAATGAAAATGTAGGAGAAAAGATGTGCGTAAGATTATCTTGGAAAAATCTTATTTATTGATTTTCTCTCTCCATATGCAATGCACATGAATATCTCACCCTCATTTTTTAATCATCCATAATTTTTTATACGACATTATTTTTTCATAAAAATTTCACCATAAAATTAAGCGTCTTTTATCTTTAATTTGAGTACCTACCATATTGCTACATAAAATCTACCATATTGCTATATAAAATATGACGAAAAAAACCCACAAAAATGTATTGCATTTCTATGTTATATAGCATTTTTTTGCTACATTTTTGTTCTACATTTTTGTGCTAAATTTTTTGTGTTGAATTTTTTTTTCTAAATTTTTTGTACTGGATTTTCTTGTGCTATATTTTTTTTACTAAATTTTTGTGTGCTCTATTTTTTGTATTGGATTTTTTGTGCTATATATTTTTGTACTTTTTAGAAAATAAAAGGGGTGACACATGTCATTTTCACACTATTATTTATAAGGACGAAAATATTTTAGTACAAAAATGCCTTTCATTTCTGCTTATAAGGAATGCAACATGTCATCATCACAATCCTTATTAGACTACTTAGGCAAAATTCATTTTTTAGTGGATCATTCTCCTTATTGAACTTAATAAAGGAAAACGCCCCTTTACTTAATTATCTATATCTATAATACTATATAAAGCATATCAGATGTACTGGAATGTAATTTAACCATGCCTACAAATTTTGAAGCAACAAGTACAAAGAAGTTTAAGGTATTTGAGAGGGATAAAATGGTAAATAGCTTAAAATTTTAAGACACTCCAGGGATATAATGGTAAATTTATCTATACATTTTTTATTTCAATTCCATGTTTGGCCTTGTCTCTTCCTTATCTTTAACACCCAATTTAACTAGTTTAATACCCGTCCGATGGACGGGTTGTTCATTGTCATAATCTCATAATTACACTTCCTTGTTTTTTAAATGAAAAGATCCATGTTAAATATGATATTAAGGTGGGGTTTGGTTTTTAAATGTAATGATAATGGCAATGTGTACACAAAAGGAGAGAGAAAAAGGTATAAATGTTTATGAAACCTTTTGTTTTACAAAGTTTGCAGTCAACACTTAAATTAATCAAATATATAAAGCAGAATGTTATAGCTTACAACCCTCTAAACCCTTTGCTCTCACTTGTGTCCGTCTTCCTTTTTATCCTTGCTTCCAGCAATCCCTTCACTCTCTCAACTGTGCTTTCTAAATTCTTCATATGTTCTATCCACGTATCATGTCAGTCTCGTAAATAAATCCGTCACAACTCTAGATATACAATGCTTAATAACTACTGTTTGCAATCCCGTTGTGTATGAACAACCCGTGATCCCGCTATAGAGATCCAAACTATACGTCACGGCACTTTCTTTATTTATGTGGCTATCTCGAGTTAACTATTTCATCATATATGATTTGCAATTTCATCTTATCACAATAATGTAATACACTTATTTTCTATCTTCAACATTCATATTTTCGTTTCAAGTTGTTTCAGGTATATTCTGTATATTAATAACCAACCCATTCCTTCCTGCAAACACAGGTAGTCAGAAACCTTATTAGATCACGGCTTTTAATAACAACAAATTGGTACATTATAATTACAAACATATATAAATATAGGTTTTAGTTGTGTTTTTGCTATTGTAATCTAGTTCCAATATTAATCACTCCAACCAATTCTAGTTCCAATACAATGCTTCTAGTTCTATACCCGTCCAGTGGACGGGAAGTTCATGTCATAAAGTATTTTTTTTTCTTTGCATTCTAAAGAAAATTGAAAACCGTTAATGATGTGTCATAATCCGAGGTTTAGCAAATCTTAACAGGCCTTTCTTTTTATTGCTTATAATGGTTAATTGCCCTTGGAAGTTGGTCAAACTTTTGCTTATATCCTTTTGTCAAGGCACGAACTTCATAAGCCCTCCTTAGCTCCTTAAATCGTCAATTGCTGCAAAATTAGAAATTGTTAATGATGTGTTAGGGAGATATTAGGATAATGGGGACTACATGTCTCTCTTCTGATTTACCATCTATATATAATAACATGACTATCCAGACGCGGGTTCATTTTTACTTTGCAAACATGTAAAGTTAAGCACTCATGGAAGCTAACAATAATTACTTAAAAAGTTTTCTTTAAATAAATCTTAGTGAGTTCATGTATCTGTACCTGTAACCCTAGTACCACCCAGGTTCACGCGTGTTGGGAATGGGTGGCGGCGGTGTTCCACGGGGTTCCACGCGTGGTCACCGTGCCACCGCGTAGCGCCCCGTCTCCACTAATGCTTTAAAGATATCAAAACAATAAACAAAATAAATTTGATGATAATAAGAACAATCGGCAATCATCATATCGAGATTAAACATTGCCCTTTTTAACACTACTTTTTAATAATTTATAGACTTCTTCTTTTTTACTAACAAAAATTATATAAAAATGAAGGCATAAAGATGGCGATAGGTACCGTATATCAATTACAAATGAAGACAAGAAGTTGCCATCTGAGTTCTCTTTTGCACCATACATGCATTTTGCTAGTTTTTTTACACTCAAATCTGCAGGGTACCAAAAGATATCAAAGTGACAATTAAATCATTTTTGGGATCAAGATTATATGGAGTTACTAAAAAAAAAAACAAACCATGCATTTGGCCACAAAATCATACTTTCATATAAATAAAATAAAATAAATGAAAAATTCATTAACGATTTAACCCTTTAATTTTGGTGGCTGCTTTTTAAAATAGACAGTTTTTTTCACTATAAGGATGGTAATATATTTATATGTGAATCATTTATAATCAAACTTTCTTCGTGAGATGTTTAATCATTTAATTCAGTTTACCTCTATGATAACTTATTTAGATATATTTTCACTCGTTAAAAGTAATAAATTTAAGATTCAGCCAAATAAAGTTCATATCTCATACCTGCGTTTTATGATGACTGACAACACCATCTGCAATTAAAATTACAAAATCGCATAGCTTAGAAATCAGATAATGAATTTCGAGATACATTAGTAGCCAAGTTGCAACGAAAGGTATTGTACCATTTGTTACCAGTGTCACCGAAGATGGAATACAGGAATACAGATGAATATGTGTCATAATGGCAAAATTAATTCTAGCTTATGTTAAGAATCCCTTGTATAGTGGTGTATGTATGGCCTACACATGAATATGAGTCACTTGCTCAAAATTGTTATTGCACCTCAAGTCATAATTCCATATCACAATTCCTTTCTTCTCATATACCTATTTACAGAGAAAGTGAAAAGATAGTTAAAATGTAGATGACAGCCATCTACACTTGCTAATGTGCTAAAAATTAAAAATTTATAGTATAATGTTAAAACTCGTTTTTTGAACGGCCAACAAAGACTTTATTAAAATGCTAATAGCGGGCCAACAAAACGTTTTGCCAGCATGATTACAGCCACCAAATACATCAGATTGAAACAGAGTTATACACCCATTGCTATTAAATCGAAATTACACCAACCTATCCACGAAAGCGACCCGCACTTTGCCCTATGCTTTATCCAAAAATAACTATAAATCTCGATCTCCTCCTTAATTCTACCGATATTCGCCAGCTTATTGTTAAAAACTACCTTGTTCCGATTTTTCCACAACGCCCAAATAGTCACCTGAAAAATCGACAAGATGAGTTTCTTCCACTTCGCCGAGCCACAGTATGAATTCTGGACAGCCACCAAATCTTTTAGTTCAAGGATAAAAAGGGGTCCAAGCGGGCACCTACCCACTACAAAATCCCAAACCTTATGAGCAAAATTGCATGCCACAAACAGATGTGATGCCGACTCGTCTTCTTCATTACATACCTTGCACCTTATGTCTGGAATATTAATGTTTCTTTGGACCAAATTCATAGCAGTTGGCAACCTATTTAAGATAAGTCACCACACCACATAATTATACCTTAATAGGAACCCACCCATTCCATTATATCCAATCCCCATATCAGAAAAAAGTCAATATATCACTAACACATTAAAACCCCAATCAAAATTAGTAAAAGAAATCAACCTGATTAGCCATTAGAGAAGAAGATGAATTCCCCCGTTTAGAAGACGGCTTGTACTCACCAGTCTAATTGTGGTACACTGGAATCTCTTCTCCTGAAACTATAAAGGGAAAGTAGAATTAGTAAAAAAATCATTGCAAATCCATATCACAATATGATATTGGTTTGAGAAGCAATGAACAATCTGATGGCTTTAGTAATAAAGAAGATGCAAATTAAGGGGAAAAACCCTAAGACGAACCTCAAATATGCTCTGTGATGATGTGGTTCACAAATTCTTCTTCAATTGCAGTGGGGGAGAAATCATAAGAGATCAGAGAAGGTTGATTTGTGTATGTATTGCATAGAGAGCCGCGACGTGTGGAAGGGGATCCAGAGAAATAGAGAAACCTTGATAACAGATGTTGAATAGGAAAGAGCGAGGCCTTGATGATGCTGGGTAGGGGAGGATTTATAGTGGGTGACCTGGGGCGATTGGGGAGGAGAAAGCAGGAAACGTTGGTGGGGAGGACGGAAACCGCCTGAAACCGCATGATTTGAGGAGAGCATGGGCAGGAAAATGTGGAGGCCCAGGAAACTGCTTTGAACTAAACTGCCATTAGAGAGGTTATTTTTATGAGTTTAAATGGCTGAGATTATGGGTTCCATAGATATATATAATGCGGAAACCGTAGAGCCCTCTATCAGTTTCATCCATTTCATTGTTATATTCAACTCTCTCGCTCTCTATACCAACATCGTCGATAAACAAATCCAACCGCAAAAGTGATCAATCATCCCCTTATTTTTAGGGGCTTCGCCGAGAAGATGGAAAGATCAATCGAGAGGAAAAGAGTCCTTCTACAACACCTTCGTCCGTTTTACGTTTTTGTTCGCTTTTAGATACCTTATTGGATGGTATGATATTGTTGTTTGATTTGAGATTTTGATGTTGTCACTTAAATTTAAGTAATTAGGGATTCCTTTCTTTGATCGGGTCAACTCGACCAACTGATTGAACCACGCACCGACATAAACCGAGGTGCTCGGGCAGGGGAGATGATGGGAGCATGAGACGTGGGAGTTCGGGTAGATGTCACTGCAAGAAGAGGTTAAGGTCTTTGCTTTTTTATTTGTGTATTATGATCTTTAGCTATAAATGATTTTATATTTGTACTTTTGTGAATTGAAGAAGTCACAAGAATTAGTTGGTAATCAGTGCGTTTAGCATTCGGATAAACAAATATTCGCTTATTTTTGAATGATTATATCGGGTTTGAATAATTAGTTTGATACGAAGCTGCAACATAATTGATTAAGGGGAATGTTAAATGATTTATTTACCTCTAATGTCCCAATTTGCACACTTTTGCTTATTCTGTGTGGTCATTTTTATCTATACTGATTAGTGACACTCAAATAACCATTTAACTTATATAACTGGTTCTTATTAGTTGTGGAATAAACACATACTTGCTTTCTTGAATCTGGTTGCCAAGCTGGTTGAAAAGTCCTTTTTAACAAAGTTTAGGAAGAATTGTTCTTTTTTATTTCATTTGACCTCTTTATGCAGTCGCTAAAACACAATATTTACAATCACATTAGAACAAATGAGCAAGCCAAATTTAGATGATTCTATGTGTGATGAATATTTTTGTGCCAAGTTGTATTTAGTTGATTTTGCTAGATCAGAATGAGCTAAAAGAATGGGTTCTGATGGCATGCACTTCAAAGAAGGCAGGTAAAGATGGTACTTATGAATGGATTGTGCTTTATCTCAAACGGGTTAAATAAAAATAACTTAAAGGTTAACGGATTCACATGTCAAACATGTTGAAAGTTGCCCCGAAGTCGATTTTCTGGTACTAAAAAATTATATGTTCCGTCCAGAATCAATTTAGATCTGATACTAAATCCGCTTGACCCGCCAATCTTACATGTAGTTATTATTTGTGTTTAATATTGCTAATGAGCAAAAGTATCTGATAACTTACATTTTTTGAATAGGAGTTCATAATAACAAGGGTCTTCTTTCGCTTGGAAATGTCATTAGTGCCCTTGGTGATGAGAAAAATGGAAAGAAGGTGCTCATATACTCGGCTCTTGTAGGTTGGACATGCTATCATATAAATTTATATAGACCGCATCTAGGTTCTTTCTCTCAGTTATTTCCAAACTTGTAGGACTCACTTGGTGGTCAAAACAGAAACGTTATGATAGGTAACATCTCCTATTCTCCCGTTTTGATTGTAAGAGAATGTTTGGATTCTTTGATTCACCGGTGGTTACCTGTGTATGTGTAATTTGTTGATTTAGGAAGCTTCACAATTTAGGTGCTGATCATACATAGATACCAAGGTAAATTGGCTTAGTGATGGTACAGTTTCAGTTTCAGTTTTATAGCTTGATTTTTTAATATCAAATTACGTCGGGTTTATAAATTGTATATGTTCCGCCCGTTGTAGAGCATTGAATGACTGCTAGATTGTATATTTTAATAAGAAATTATAATAATTTTGCATTCAATGGTTGAAACAAAGCATGCTTCATGTATCTATAAGACATGTATAGTAGATTACTTTTTTCTGCACTCTTCACTTGAATAAATAGAAAAAATTTATGATTGTTGAATCCGAGAAGTTAAAACAATCTTCGTCTTAATTTGATTTCCCAACAACAACGAGGTGACAAAAAAGACGCACCCGCCGCAACGTGCGGGCTTTCCCACCAGTGTTTAAATAAACTATAAAAATTTATGTGATTAAGTAGCCAAAAACTCAAATGAAGTCAAACTATGGGGTGAAATATGGGCTAAATTGCACTTTTCGTCCTTTATGTTTTAGGGTTTTTGCAGGCGCTGTCCTTTAAGTTTAAAAATTACACTCTATGTCCTTTATGTTTGCAACCTATAACGGGCGGTGTCCTTTCTCATAAACCCAGTTAACTTTTTATGTTAAAACCCCTTGTCTCTCTCAACTTCAAACATGAGGGACCTTTTATGTAAAAAAGTGAAACATTCAAAAATAAAACAAAAGCATCAGCCGCCATCTTCTACGTTTATCCGGTCGGCAATTTCGCCGGATTCCGGCAACTCCGGAACCCCATTTCTACGCTTTTTCGGTCCGTTTCTTTCGCAATAAACATCATCTCCATCTTATAACAACTTAACAACGAAGTTTCAGCATGTATCTTGTGTAACATTCCTATTTTTATCATATAAGAATTATAGGTTTGTTTAATTTTATTAGATACTAGTAACTAGTTTTATTTTTAATATAATTATTCGACCCAAATAGTTTTAAAACTATTTTATATATATAGTTGGTTGAAATATTATACTAATTAATTGGCTTGTATATGAGTGACATTTCTATTAAAATAAAAAGTCTATAAAAACTTATATTATTAGACGGGTAGATTACGGGTAAGTTGACCGTTAAAAATATGAAGTACCTAGACGGGCCTAGGAACCATATAATAATTAAATTATAAAAATATAATATATTTGAACCTACTCCATTTTTAATGAAACTTAGACCCAAATATAGACAAAAATATTCTCGTTCTGATGACATATTTATTATTTTATAAAACGTTATATTTTAGAAGTTATAAGCGCCAAATAAGTAAAACAGTTGAATTAATTATAATATATAAAATAAATAATATTGATAATCACTATTTAAAAACTTACGAATGAAATAAAAATAATAAAATAATAAATAAAGTTAACATTTGAATTCTTGAATTGTGACTGCACATGTCAAAAGAATGAGATAAGAACAAAACAAAATAAATAGAAAAATATATGAGATGAGAAGAGAAGGAACTTACGTGTCCCATTCTAACTTTTTGTGTACGTGTACCCTCAAAGCGAAATCCAACAAAAGTAGAAGTCTTACATGTCAAAAGAGGAATTCGTGATTTCTAAAGTATATTAATTGAAGTATAGTATAAATAGACATTCGTCAGAAGCTTTCAAATTGCTATTTCATTCTCCACTTTCTTTATGTCGCCATTTTCCTCTCAAAATTCTATAGTTCTAATTTTTAGAGTTAAATGCTTGGTTGGTCCCTGTGGTTTTCAAAAATTTCACACTTGGTCCTAGTGGTTTACTAATTACACTCGTGGTCCCAAAACTTGTCAAAAGTGCACTCTCTTGGTCCCCAGCCCTAACTTCAGTTAACTTTCTCTGTTAAGTCCATGTTAAATGACCTAAATACCTTTGCTTATTAATCCCTACCATCTCACCCACCCCTGATTCCCTCTGCTCTTCTTCGATGACAGCCACACACCCATCTTCAGGTCTCTCTCTTCTCAAACAAGAAGCACAGCCGCCACCATCTCACCTCCGCCACCATTTCACCCACCACCACCATCTGACCTTCGCCACTTCTCACCTCCATCCCCACATTGTCAGACTCTGCACCGGAAATCCGCCACCATCTCACCTCCGCCGTGCACAAAAATGACGCCTCAAAGCCTAGGTATCGGTTTTTGTTTACGAATAGTCAGCGTTTCTTCGTTTTTGTTGAATTGGCTAAAGATTCGAAAAATTTCAGTCACTTTTCTTCAATCTCGTTTTCTTTAAAGATCAACAGTTTTTTTTCTCACAGATCTTGATATTGTTGTTCTTTGGTATAGTGTGAAAAAGATACGAAAAAGTAGTAGACAAGATCTGATTCGAAAGTTAATTTTACGGATTGAGTTGTTTGTAACTGTGAGATTTCGAAACATCTAGATTTCATACTATTGGATGACTGGATGTTGATGTGTGGCTGAGGTATAAGAAGAGTGAAGATTAGATTATAGGAGAAGGAAGTAGAATTGTTGTTGATTAGCGGCTGATGTTTTTTGAGTGTTGAAAAGGAAATAGTGACAACTGAATCTTGTTGAATTAGTGATATTATTTGAAGTTGCAGGTGTATTAAAGATCTGTTTTGTGTAGAAGAGATAAGAAAATTGCAGGTTTACGGGAACATTTCGGAATTTTGTACACCGGTGCGGAATTTGGGGATTTGATGGTGGTGGTGGTAGTGGGTATTAGGTGGAGGAGATGAGATGGTTTTGATGGTGGTGGTGGGGATTGATGGTGGTGGTGGATGAGGGAAATTTGGTCATTTAACATGGACTTAACAGAGAAAGTTAACTGAAGTTAGGGCTCGGGACCAAGAGAGTGCACTTTTGACAAGTTTTGGGACCACGAGTGTAATTAGTAAACCACCAGGACCAAGTGTGAAATTTTTGAAAACCACAGAGACCAACCAAGCATTTAACTCTAATTTTTATTTTTATTCTATCCCATAATAATAATAATAATAAAGCCATGCCCCATTTTAAGTATTTTAACTCCCGATCACCGCTACCCTTTCCGAATGATCTGAGCCCCATAACGCATGTCAAGGCTCTGCCTGACTAAGTTCATTGGGGTTCTGTCTCGTGACATAGGGACAAGGTTGAATTAGGGGTACTATACTTAACACGAGTACGAATATATATATATTTATTTTTTTATAGCTCAAAAGTTATACCCAAAATTTATACCAGGAGGCTTTCTAGTTGAACCCTAAAGTTACAAAGTAGGTCCATTCTCTTTTCTCACTATTTTATTCCCTTTTTCTTTATGATATAATTATGTTAAAAATGTCCCAAATTGATCCGTTAGTAAAAAAAAAAAAAAAAAAAACCCGGACCCCTGAAACCCAATCCATATCAAAAATCAAGAAATCAATAATTCTGGTCTTCAGGCGGGCCGGGTAAAGATAAGCCGAGGCTTACGCGGGCCGCGACAGCAAGGCAGATCTCCGGATAAGCTTAAGGGACACGTGTCATCCACGTGTCACAACCACTGATGACTCAGCAACCCTTACCGCCACCTTTATGACCACGCGGGCCGCGTAAAGATCGAGTGTGAAGGTTCACGCGGGCCGCGAGAGCCCCAAATTTCTGCTATAAATAGAAGGGGTTATGAGCAGTCCTCTGATGTCGAAATCATTTCATAAAAACGAAGTTTCACTGCTCTAAATCATAAATTATATTCGAGATAGCTAGGCGTTGCTACGATACCTGGTATTAATTCAATCGCTGCTACGATTCAATGTCCGATCAATTGAAACTATCCGACTGGATGTTTAAGTGCTATCCTTTGTCATTAGTCGTGATTCCGACAGGATGTTTGAGTGCCACCTGAACTCGGGGAGTACTCTGTCATTCATTGTGAATCCGATGGATGTTTAAGTGATTACACTTTGTCATTCGTTGTGAGGGTTTTAATCTCGTGAGTTATCGTAAATGCTGTATTAGTTACTTACCTAGTTCGTGTGCACTAGGTTACAAGACTAACCAGTAGGCTAAACTCTGCCCGTATAAATCTGCATGCTTATAATGTGAGTCATTATCTTTTTATCAACTGTTTTACAATACCTCAAATTATTTTCAAATGTTATAATTACAGGGAGTAAGTCGTGGTAATCTTAATCAATGGCTAGTGGGGTATTGTGCACATTACTAATTTCTCACGGGGTTAGGCAAATAAGCCCTAACAGAGGTTAGGCAAATAAGCCCTAACAGTGATAATCATTACTACTTGGGTGACATGACCCAATAGTGGTACGACCATCGTCACCATTGTGACACGGCGCCATATAACAATAAGATAGAAACCATTGTAATCGCTCTTATGCTGTAATTTATAACTAAGGGTCATTTTATAAAAAATGAATGAACTCACCAGTATTTCCTGCTGACCAAATCTTTTTAAAACGCGTTTCAGGTAATTACAGTAGATCAGGAATTAGAGTTGGATGCGGCACCAACAAGACTTACAGAAGTGGCTCATTTTATCAAATTAAATTAAATTAATAAAAGTTGTTTTATGTATTCAGATTTATTCTATATTAAAGCTACCTTTTGAAACATGGTTTTATTCCATCTATTTAATAAATAAAATCCGGTGTTTTCTAAACTCTGATAATTTTTCCTAACTCACGGTTCTGACGAAATTTCCGCTGCACTACTTTTCAAAATAACCACCAGTACCACTTGGCTGCTCGCGGCTCTCGATTCCATCCAGGGTGGGGTCGGGGGTCGTGACATCTTGTTACTTCGATGGTAAGCACTACCAATTCCGGCGAACCCGGAACTTTGTCTTCGTCTTTGAGTCGTTTCAACCCGTTTTTCTTGTGACAAATCCCTCGATTTGCCCTCTTTTGGGTTTGATTTGGAAATAGAATTGTGTTACAAGTTTAAGACTTTTTTTAACAAGATTCTGGAAATAGACTTCTTCCCGTGACATGGCATCCGGGTCGATATCTTACACACACCATAATAGATTCATAGTTCCAGAAAATGAACACACATCATTCATGTAGCTTAACAATTCCACTGTGGTTGAAAAACCCGTTATAACTATTTTCATCTTAACTGTTATATAACTAGTCGCATATAAGATCATCTAAAATGTCACCAAAAGACTGCTTACTAAACCCTTAAATTTTGAGTTATTTAAGGGTGGAGGGTATAGTCAAACAACTTAGGGTGTTTGAGTGAAATCCTACCCAATAGTATTATGCCATGTCAACTCCTCATTCTACTCCTCATTTTACACTCAATCACTAGGTATAGTCAAACACCCCTCAATTAAAAAAAAAACATGATTGGTCCATCCTCTCTCTCTCCTCTCCTCTCAATCACACTCAATCATGTTCGGTGAGAGTTCACCGATTTTGGATGCCTCTCTCCAAGTCACCGCACAACTAAATTAAGTGGGGGTGGTCACCGATCGGTGACCCCCACTCACCGCACAAGTCACCGCACTCTATACCCCGTACCCTAAAAAAAAGATCTCATCCAACAATGAAACACAACAACATAATGCAAACAAGATATAAGCAATTCAACCAATAAAGATTGCCTTATGTTCCAATAAAACACATAATCCAACCATTTTCAGTAACTCAGATATTCAAAATACCATAATCCTAAAACCCCAAAAAAAACTAATCACCTAAAATTCCAGCATTACATCAAAATCCATAAACACCAGATTATGTAACTCAAACCCACATAGATCGATTGAATTAACATCAAAACAGACCTCATTGCGCATCAAAATCAAGCCCTCTGTTAATCTTAAGTCACAGAGGACAAATCGCGTGTAATAGAGGGATTTGTCACAAGAAAAACGGGTTGAAACGACTCAAAGACAAAGACGGCTTTCCCTTGTGGTTTGAATCCGAAATCTCCAGCTAAAATGTCGAAATCGTCCATTTGAGGAAGCAGATCTGAGAATAGAGGTGTGGGTGTTGAATGACTGAGGCGGTTATTGTTGGTGAAGTTGAATGATGTGTGTGTATTGTAATATATAGATACAGAGTACAGAGATTTAGGTGAATGATTTGAAGAGATCAGGGGTTAGGGAATACGGTAAAATTACACATATGGTCCTTGTTGTTAAGGAGCTTTACAAAAAAGGGGTTTTAGCATAAAAAGTTAACTGGGTTTATGAGAAAGGACACCGCCCGTTATAGGTTGCAAACATAAAGGACATAGAGTGTAATTTTTAAACTTAAAGGACAGCGCCTGCAAAAACCCTGAAACATAAAGGTCGAAAAGTGCAATTTAGCCGTGAAATATGGCTACACGAATTTTGAAGAGAGTAAAATTCTTGGGTTTTTTTTCTAAAGATTGAAGGTCGCTAGCTTGAATATATCCTATTTTAAGCTTGTTGCAAGCTTTTGAAGGCTAACTTTACGTAAATTCTTAACTTTTAAATTTTTGAGTTCTAGTGAATTTTGCAATCCCGATATGTTCCTTTAGATGTGAAGTCTAATTTTGCAATCCCGATGTGTTCCTTTAGATGTGATTTCCTTCTAACAGAGATCTTATGTTTGAATCTTGTTTTCACTAATCAGCTATCATAACCTCTTGAAAGACAACATAAGCTACAATTCACATAGACATGTTAGTTAGCAGGGCATTGGCGGCTAATGATTCGACACTAGTTTCTCATTGGAAAATAAAAGGGTAAATTACATTTTTCGTCCTTTATGTTTGTATCGAATTGCAATGGATGACCTTTAACTTCAATAATTACAGTCACAATCCTTTATTTGGAAAACTTGTAGCATCTTTCATCCTTTAGCACTAACAAAGTTAGAATTCAGTAAGTTTATGTATATAAGGGCACTTTGGTCTTTTTACCAACATAATTAAAAGCCCAATATCCAAGAACCTATAAGTCAAAACTAAACAACTCCATTGTGAGTTTCAGTATCAGAGGGAAACAATCTCCTTTCACCTATTCAGAACCATCTACACAATCTCATCTCACCGATTCAGAACCGCTCACAGCGATGAAGACAAAGAAGAAGATCAAGACTTCATCTACACAATCTCATCTCACCAATTCAGAACCATCGGATCTCCATACGGCGGCAGTTAAAATCGCCGTCGCACAGATCTGCAAATTTGTCGGATACAAAGCCACTCAAACGTCAGCACTCGAAACCCTAACGGCCGTCACCGTTAACTACCTTATGTCATTAGCGAAGTCCGCCGCTACTTCCGCTAGTTCCACCGGTCGTACAGAGTGTAACCTCTATGACGTCATCCGTGCACTCGAAGACCTCCATGTAGGGGTGTTCAGAAAAAACCGTAACCAAATAAAAACCGTAAACCGAACTGTAATCGTAACCAAATAAACCGATCTGAATAACGAATTTGGTTTTTGGTTTGGTTTCTAACCGAAACTGAATTGTGAATATAGTTTTTGGTTTGGTTTATGGATCCACATTTTATTTTATTTGGTTTATTCGGTTTATTTGGATAACCGAATAAACCATTTAACTTAATTGATTATTAAATAAAAAAATAATATTTTAATCATATTCAATTTATTAGCCCAAAATAGTTATTTTTTTTATGTAGCCAAAATAACAAATGTAAATCTAAAGCTCAAGCTCAAACCCACTCTTTAAGTCCTCCAATTGTTGAAGCTTTAATTTGTTGTCAAGAATGGATTCTTTTAACAAACATTATTTATATTATATTTACAAGTTTTAACAGCTAAACATCTATGAGTTTTCTTGTTTCTTGTAGAAACGAAGGGTTATGCGTGATTGGGGGAAAGGGTTATGTATGCAGGTTCACTCGAGTTGGAAAAAGATTCACGTTTGAAGATTATTTATATTTTGTGCCATTAGACTTGTTAATTATTTATAGTTTCTATAATCTATGTTTTGAAGCTTTAACTTTGTGGTTGTGTCTACGACTACTTTATAGATGTGTTTGTTTTATTTTGTATTCATATATTGTTAGGTGTAAATTAGTTGTGATGTTCGGAAGTTGGAACACGAACATAAATATAAATTAGGAAAAAAGTACTTGGGTACAATTTGGTTAGATTTGGTTTATTTGGTTTCTAACCGAAACCAAACCGAATTGAATTTGGTTTGGTTTGGATCGGCTTGCATATTCCTTATTTGGTTTGGTTTGGTTTTTGGTTTGGGGTACAAAATTTTGAAAACCAAATAAACTGATCCGAATAAACCAAATAAACCATAAACCGAACCGATGAACACCCCTACCTCCATGCTGACGTAGGATTCACCGGAAACTCGGATCTAAAAAAACGGTTATGTTAACTCTCCGATTCATCGATTCTTCGATGACGACGGAATGAGGCAGTGATGACTGGTGAGTAAATGGGTTGACGGAGAAGAAGATAATGTAAACATAAACTGAATGTTTATTTGGAATTGTTTTTTTTAACCATAGTTCCAGCTTCCATTGTCGTCGTCTGAACCACCGTTGTAGGAGAGAATGGATTTGAATGGTTTAATTGTGTTTGGATAATGATTTGAAGTGTAAAGTATGGAATTTGAACAGGGTATCTTTGAATCTTGAATTGTGAAGTAGGGGATTTGTTATAAAGAGAAAGAAGTGGTGTTTGCTGATTATGGTGGTGATGGCGGCCACTGGATATGATGGTGGTGGTGGAGATTGGTTGAAAAGAAAGAGGAAAAGAGATGGTTGAGATAAGAGATAGGGTTTTACAAAAACAAAAACGTGAAATTACCAATCTACCCTCATGTGCAAGGCACATGTTTTGAGTTAACTTAAAATTTTAACTTTGTTAGTGCTAAAGGATGAAAGATGTAACGAGTTTTCCAAATAAAGGATTGTGACTGTAATTATTGAAGTTAATGGTCATCCATTGTAATTCGATACAAACATAGGATGAAAAGCGTAATTTACCCAAAATAAAAATTCAAATCGAATGTTAGATTTGATGATTTACGTATGTGTGCTTTTTTATTGGGCGCTTCAATGTTGATTTGGACCAAAGTTTACAAATAAAAGCCCAAATTTGATTTGGACCCGATACCCTACGACATACTCCTACTACTTTAATCGGGTATTGGTTCTATACATTTTTCGGTATTCTCGGTTCCAGATCAAAACCCGACCCCGATAATTCAAAGCTGTCCAGGTATCACAATTTACTACAGGATCATCCAAGTAATTCAGACCGATTTATGCTATAATTTCACATATAAAGTTAATACAAATTCGAGCAATTTCAATATATTTCAAGATTTCACACTTCAAAGTTCAAATTCGGAGGATTATATCATAACTCATGAGGTGTGTTTATTGTGTACGAAATTGCTGTTTAATGTAATTGATTTGATTGTTATGAAATTTCTGGGTAATGTTTGAATGCTATGAAATTGATTCGTTGGTTATGCTTCATTGAAATAGTCTAGTTTCTAAGGTTGCACTTTATGCACACAAGGTGTTCGATAAAACGTTGAAGTGAACTAACTAGTGTATGTAACTAGTCTTTATGGTTTCTAGCCTGCCCTTTTGTTAGCTTAGAGATAAAAGCATTGTTTGAGATCATTCTCTCAGCATTTAAGCTAGTAGACACCTTTATGTCCGTGGAACATGTTAGAAGGATCATTTAGTAATTAGACGTGTACTCTTAGTCGACCAGAAAACAAAATAGCGACAACGATAACATGTACTCTTAGTCGACCAGAAAACAAAATACAACAACGATAACGTGTACACTTAGTCGACCAGAAAACAAAATAGCAACAACGATAACGTGTACTATTAGACACCTTTATGTCCGTGGAACATGTTCGAACCATCTATGGATAAACAACAATAAAACGACACCAAATTAAATTTGTTGAAAGCATGATAAGTTCGAAACTTAAATGCGAACTATTTGATACAATCGATTTGTTTTCTTTGTATATATTGATCAAGTTTACATGTTTATTGAATTAGAATAAGAGCATGTGATGTACCTCGTCTACGCAGGCTTCAATTGATGAATTCAGCACAGTACTAGCAGCAAAGAATTAAGCAAAGTAAGTTAAGCAAAAAAGTTCGAATGATGAAATTCTGTTTTTTTTCAGCCGTGAACTGTTAACACCTAGGTTATTTTAAGATATCATATCTCTAATGGGCGGTTATGTGTTATTATTAGGGATTAAAAGGTCGTGATCACTACTGGGCCAGCCCATTGTATTTTATTGTTTGACATCAAAATATTCTTTCTGTTGTAGCAAGTCAATTAAAAAAATTATGGTTCATGTGGGCACATAGGATTTTTATTTGTGTTTTGTATGTTAGGTACAATCGGCAAAAGAAGTTGAGGTACGTAGTTTTGGGTAATTCTAGAGGGTTCAAAATCGTTGAAACCGACCGAGTGGTCCAAAAACCGAGCTAAATTGTCCAGCTCAGTCTGCTTTATCAGCGAGTGGTTCAGTTTACGTTTTATGGTTTTAAAAACCGGTTTACGTTCTAGAATGGAGCGCCAAAATTGAACCGAGCAATTTTTTTTTGTACAAGAATCAAATAACTATAAATATTTTTAACTATAATACGTATATATGTTTGAACCGAGCAATTTTTTTTTTGTACAAGAATCAAATAACTATAAATATTTTTAACTATAATACGTATATATGTATTATTAATTTAATGATTTAACTAATTTTATTCTATTAATTTTTTTCGTAAACACTTTAATACTTAAAAGGTAAAGGTTTTAATAAACTTTTGAAAATCTAATCTAATAATATAAATATGTGCTAACCGGATAAAAAAGCGGCCCAAACCAGTAATCTACTTAAACCGAACTGTTTTGATAGGTTTGGCCAGTCCGGCCAACCAACCAATCCAGCCACTCCGGTTCTAGTTTTTTAAAACCGTACTTTTCAGTTCGGCCCAAAAATTTCGTCAAACCGATCAATTGGATCCTAGACGCCCCAAGCTAATTCTAGTTTTTATGGCATGTTGGGTTACTTTACTTTACTTTCGGGCTTAGAGAAATCCATCAGTGGGTCAATGACGTCACATCTTTGGCAGGTGATCGAAATCTCAAATTACTCAGGTTACAATCCAGGCCAGCGGCGATTTCTGTGACTTCGAGAGGCGCTATCATCTGCTGGTATGTTCCATCTTCGGTTTATTTGCAAATTCTTAGCATGTATATATTTTCTGTGAATGGGGTTGCAAGCAATTGTTTTGGTTTATTTTCTGATCACCAACTGTTCGACAAAATGCCACAGTGAAAACATTTGTAGTGTGAGAGAGCCCTTTTAGTTGAATTGGAATTTGATACTTGTGCTGAAAGAAACCCCATGAAATTGTATGTTTCTATGACCATTACTACAGTGGGTCACAAGATAGGCTCATTTAACATTCAAAAGCAAGAGTAAAACAGTTTACAGTTTATATTAAAAGTCATGTATAACATAGTTGTCGAAGGCGCAAAGGCAGGGTGAGCCTCGGGCCTCAGTGCAAGGCGCTTAAAAATCGAGGGCTTTTTTAGGCGAGGTGTATACTATAAAAAAATACAGTTTTTAGGGGTTTCAAACATGTTTTTGGCTTCTTTAAGGCTAGTTTAGGTTGTTTTAAGTTGAATTCAGGTTTGTTTAGGGTGGTAGAACTGTTTTAGACCTGCTTAAACCTGCTCAGACGATTTTTGGCTGGAGTTTTGTCAGAACTTGGCCTGAAAAACGTGGCTGAGGGCCTGAAAGTGGGGCTTTTGAAATGAAGTGAGAAGGCTGCGCTGGGCCTGGGCTTGAAAAGTGGGCCTGGGTGAGCCTTGACAACAGAAAGTGGGCCTGGTTGAGCCTTGACAACAGAGCTGTTAAAAGATGTAAGTTGTAATAATCATGGAATATGAAAATGTAAGGGCTGCTAATTGAATCTAGAACATTGTACAAGTGTTCCCAGTTTCCATTTGTTAGTTGTTGCACACCTTGCTTATAAGATGTCAAGATGAGAAATATACAGTCATAGATGGAAACCCTCTAGCTTCTTTTACAAAATAACGGTCTTTTAAATCGGCTCGTTTTGACCCGGACCCACTCTGACTCACATACCGGTTGACCCGACTCGCTCGTTTCGCCAAGTCCAAGGTTGGGTGAGTTACCTGAGTGGTATTTTTTTTATACTACTGTTCTCTTGTTGTGATGACTATATTGTCTTTCAATGATGATTACTTTGCATTGCCATGATGATTATGTTGTCTTGCTATATACCTGATGCGATGCGATGCGATGATATGTTACATGAAATGATGTAGACAACATTAGACTTAATTGATAAGGCACATTCACGTTAAGAAGAAAGATGTAACAAATGAAGCTGATGATGCCTGAAGGATCCAGTGATCCACATGGTGTCACAATGATGTAAGGATTACAATGAAAGATGACGAATAAACATAACTTGAAGATAAATATGATAAGACGAAAGGTAAAGATGATACAATGAAGATAACTTGAGGATAAATACATTGAGACTAAACTCTAAAGATAAAGATGATAAGATTGTTTAAAACAATAGGCATGACCTTAACATAAAATTTGGCTTGCAATGAACAAATGAATACTTTGAATAATGGTTTTATCATAAGATGGTCTACACTCTACAACTATAAAGCCATACTTGTTTTCGAGACCACTATGCACTTGTATTATTTATACATGACAATGACGAGGAATTTTCATTGGCCATGTTCGTTCGTTTATTAAACGAACGAACGTAAACGAATTTCCCACCAAACGGTTCACGAACTATTCGCTGAACGTTCGGTTCGTTTATAGCCCTAATCATTGGTCACATTGGCGGTATTGATTATTATTGGCCTATGGGTCATAGTTTGGATTATCAAAATCTAATTTGTCTATGAATTATGCAAATTTATGTAGATTCAATTTTGTTTTGTAATTTAGATTTGACTTATGCAAGTTTGGTTTTCTTTTGGTTTAAATTATGCCATTTTTTTTGTTTCTCATATAATTAAACCTGTTAAATCATATTTTGTCTCACCAAAGGTTAATCTGGATTTTGAAACTTTGTATGGGGTTTGCCACTTCTTTCTGCTTATTTGGAAGATCACAATCTCTATAAGGTGTATTGGTATTATACCATGGATGTAGAATGATCATAAAAAAATAAAAAATATAGATTTTTCAGTGACTTTTACGTAGCGGTGTGAACGACCGAGCTCGAGCTACCCTCGTTTAGAGCTTTATATCATGAATAGCTTTCTAACTCGAGCTCGACTGG
Organism: Helianthus tuberosus; assembly: GCA_030545235.1. NCBI lineage: Eukaryota > Viridiplantae > Streptophyta > Magnoliopsida > Asterales > Asteraceae > Helianthus > Helianthus tuberosus. Next base: position 165,252,554 of record CM060359.1, read on the forward strand.
GGCTCAACTTGTTTATTACTTATTAAGTCTTTAATTATTTTGTTTATCTATATGTATATATTATTATATTATAATACATATAAGGAGGACAAAAAGGTAATTTTACATAATTTTAAGAGTGTAAGTAATTACAACTTTTAAAACATATGGTACAATCATTTAAAACATATTGTTGACTTTTAAACCAGCCTCCCCCCACGATTTTACACGACCATAACTTTTTCATACTTGAATATTTTTTGTTTAAAATATTGCAGCATAAGAACGAACATTTTATTCTCATTAAATTGAGTATGGTAATGCTACAGTTTTTTTTAAAGAATTTTTTATCATATTACGTGATTATCGTTGTTTATGTTTCCCGCCGCATTGCGCGGGCACCCCCACTAGTATACACACACTTATTGTTTATAGTTTTAGTATAAAACATAATATATCATTAATTGTTTTTATCATCACTTATATATAATATTAAATTTAATTTAAATGTATCTTTAATATGCTAAATAAAAATCGTATAAATAATAGGCTCGTTTAAGCTTGCCAGCCTAGTTAAGCTCGATATGCAAAGAGCCCAGCTCGTTTAAACTCAGCTCGATTCGAGCTTTTGGCGAGCCTATCTCGAGGAGCTCACGAACAACTGGGCTCATTAACACACGCCCCTATTTTTATATGATTAATGGTAGTTATTGAGCATGTGGTGCATGTATATGGCCATAGCAACAAGCACATATCCTAGGAAATATAAGTGTCAAATTCAACCAATTTGCATACAAATGGGTTGATTTAGGTTATGTTTTATGTCTAACAGGTCAAATGATAAAATTATTTATAAATTAATAGAAGGATAGTAATTAATATTTTGTATATTCCCCTCTCTGGTTTAATACTTTAATTAACAAAGCTTACTTTTTGACTATAAGCAGCCATGGAAGCTAGAACCGACCTTGGGAGTTTGTTGAAAATATTACCACCGGTAGATTTTTGCTGCGTATACGGTTCAAGTCTCCATCCTAATAATAATGACAAGGTTAGTTTGAGTGAATCATTCTGTTATAATTTTACTTTTTGTATTTTGATATATGTTCTTTTTGACATTATAGTCATCTATGGAAGATTATATTCTTGGCGTATCAAATCCTCAGCAGTGGCATTCCGAGGTAATTTACTACCAATCCTGCCACTTTATCTCACAAGAACATAGCTCCAGCTTTTAACAGCTATTATTTTGATATATTTTTTATTTTTTTCTGATTTTTTAACTATCAAGAATCTGAAAATGAACCGGGATCACTACGCCTCATGGATGGCATCTGTTGGTGGAGCAAAGCTGGTTCTTTCTCTTACTCGTTTTGAATTCCAACTTTTTTAGTTTATTTATTACATAAATAAATCGATTTGGTTGGATATTTTAGATAACTAAAGCTGCAGATCGAATTGGTGTTGGCGTACACTTTAATCCATTTGTTTCTTGGAACAACAAGGTAATTTAAGTTGTAGTTATTTTTTAATTGAGTAAAGTACATGGACCGACCGTCCCTTTGGTTTGCACTTTGTAACGTATCTAGTCCCCAACTTTTGCCAAAAGAACACGGATGGTTCCTGTGGTTTGCACTTTGTAACACGTGTAGTCCACAACATTTAGTGACTAAATGCCTTACAAAGTATATGCCACAGGGACCATCCATGTACTTTTAGCAAAACTTAGGGACTAAATGCGTTACAAAGTGCAAACCACAGGGACCATTCGTGTACTTTAAAAAAGCTGTGGACTAAATCCAAAATTTTGGTTAACCACAGGGACCATCCGTGTACTTTACTCTTTTTAATTTTTATTACCAAATTGGTTTTGTATTGTCTTAAAATTACGTCAACTCTAGAACACGTGACAGATGTACAAGTACGGGGTTGTTCGTATGGATGACTTAGCTGAAGATATCCTGAGCTGGAAGAGGTTTTATCTTAGCGGTCGCTTGCAGAAACCTGTATGTTTTCTCATATAATTGTTAAATGCCAACCGTCTTTTATTATTGTTTTTAAATTTATTTTTTTTACTTTCTTGTATTTCAGGTGCGTATAATTGTAGACAATATGGAAATAAATAAAACTAATTTAATTAATTTGAGAGCTGCTTCCTCTGCTGCACTTCTGCTTTTGCCATCAAAGTTCACTGAGGTTTACTTCCTCTTTCATTATTAATAGAGTAAAGTTCACGGATGGTCCCTGTGGTTTATCAAAATTTTGAATTTGGTCCCTAGCTTTTCAAAAGTACACATATGGTAATCGTGGTTTGCACTTTGTAACACATTTAGACATTTAGGGGGTGTTTGTTTTTTGTGAAAAACTCTTCTTGACCTCTTATGTCTGCCCCACACAGACCACGCGCAGACGTTTGAGTCTGCAGTCTGTTTGTTTTCTCGAAGTGATTTCATTAAAAAATGTCTGCCAATCCTCTTCTTGGGGCAGATGTGGACTCATGTCTTCAAACCTCTTTTCCTCTCCTCTGCACTATTTTCAAAACACAGATCCTCAACCCTAGCATCTTCTCTTCTCCTCCACCCCTTCCTCCTCCCAGCCGACACCTCCACATCTCCGTCGTCACCTCCCCCACCTCCACAGTCCCCCGTCACCTCCCCCCTCCACAGTCCGCCGCCGCCACCCCCACAGTCCGCTGTCACCTTCCTCACCTCCACAGTCCGCCGTCACCTTCCTCCTCGCAGGTTAACTGTTTCTCAATTTCTCAATCACTTCTGGGTTTCAGTGGTTCCGTTGATTCAATATTCTTGGGTTTACAGTTTGAATTTCTTGAATTTTGATCAATTAACGGTGGTTTGTCTTCTGGGTTTCTTACAGGTAAACTGTTTTGGGTTTTGATTTTTGAGGTTTCCAATATCACTCAGATGCTGTATATATCTATAAAAATACCGATATTATATGCTCTGAAAGTTAATAGATTGTGTCATTTTGTTGGGTGGAATTTGTTAATTTTGTTGAATTTTTGATGTGGGTTTTGTTTGTTTATAGCTGATATTGCCCTAAATTGCTTCAAGAACAATAATTTGCTCCACCTCTTCAGCTACAGATGTTAAAAAACAGTCTTCTTCTTGCAGACTACAGAGGTTTGGTCCACCTCTTCAAGCTACAGATGTCTGCAGATGCGGTCCGTAGATTGCAGATGTTTTACCTCTGAAAAAACAAACAGCACCTTAGTCCCCGGCCAACAAATCTAAAGGTTTTAGCATGTCCAAGTTAGGGACTAAATGTGTTATAAAGTGCAAACCAAAGGGACCATCCATGTACTTGTGGAAAAAGTTGGGGACTGAATATGTTACGAAGTGCAAACCATAGGGACCATCTGTGTACTTTTGGAAAGTTAGTGACTAAATCCAAAATTTTAGTAAACCACAGGGACCATTTGTGTACTTTACCCTTTATTAATATTGGCTAATATAGTTAAATTACATTTAAATTATATAATATTATTTCTTATGCAGAGAGAACTTTATGCGAAAATATGTAGCCTCTCATATATGGGCGATTTGCGCATGCTTTTTGCAGAGGATAAAAATAAGGTAAGGTTCACGAAGGCCCGACGGTCGTTCTCTCTGAAAAACATTAAGTTATGATTTTCTATTTTTTTATTTCTGCTTCAGGTAAAAAAGATAGTAGATGGCCAGTTTGAATTATTCAGAAATATGTACAAGCCTCTGGTTGAAGAGTATGCAACAAAGCAACTCTTGAGACTCTCCTCATGTGGTGATCATCAAATGAACATATCCCAGGTTTGTATAGGGAGTCGATTTGGGTCAAATTTGGTCAAAGTTAGGGTTTGTAGGAGGCCAATATGTAAAAACAACCAAAGAGATGAAGTTATGTTACTTGATTAAAAGGATGATATATGTAAGAGATGAGAGACATGCAACTTCTGGTTGTACATAAAGCTTATTTGGTTGTACATAGAGTAATACATTGCGCCTCATGCCTTGGAGTGCCTTATGCTTTTTAAAACCAAGCGTTTGATTATCAATTATTGAAAACTTATAAGTTTTCATTTAATGCCAGGATTATAGTTTATCTGCTGCTTCTTCCGTTGTATCTTCTTTACCCAAGTCTGTGAGAAGCCAAATGGGAATGGGGACAGTTGAAACGAAAGCAGGTAAGCACAGAGGTGCACTAATCGGTTTGTTTCGCAAACCCGAACCGTTTTTTTTGTCCACCGGTTTTTGGTGAAACCGGTTTCGAGTTGAAATTAGTTCGGTTCCGCATTGATTTCGTTGGTTTGAAAGACCAGTTTCAGTTCGGTTCAGTTTCAGTTTGTAATTCAGTTCGTGCACGCTCTTTTTAATCTTTTTTTAAGACAAAAGAAAAGTTTACATAAATTTATACTTTTAATTAGTTTTTATAGTTTTCGAAGTGATTTATTAATTTTATTTTTGTTGTTTATTCTTCGCCTGAACTATTGTGTATACAAGATCGTTTGTTTTTTGCGTTTTCGGCTGTTGTGAACAACCCAATAGGGTAGGGATAGTGTACATTAATTCAGAAGTGTGAGAAGTGTATTATAACACTATATATAACACTATATAACACCATATGAACACCGTATATCACTATGTAACACCATATAACACCATATAACACTATGTAACACTATATAACACTATATAACAATATATAACACTATACATCTATCATAGACATGCTATCAGACAAAATATAGTGTTATATTTGTTATATAGTGTTATATAGTGTTACATAGTGTTATATGGTGTTATATGGTGTTACATAGTGTTATACGGTGTTTATATGGTGTTATATAGTGTTATAATACACTTCTCACACTTCTGGATTAATGTACAGGATCCTCTACCCAACCCAATATATCAAATAAAAAACCTTTCATATACTAACTTAAGGGGGGTAGTTTTTTCAAATGGTTCGAACCGGTTTTTCTAATCTATTTCAAACTCGTTTCACTTTGAAACCGGTCTGGTTTGGGTTGAGAAGGGAGGAGGTGGGACTGGTCCGGAACCTACGGTTTGGAATAAAAACTGAATTGCTTTGGGTTGGGTTGGCCAGTTTCGGTCCCTGAACCCTTTTTTTTTTGTTAACCTTTTAAGCAGACCGGATTAAGTTTGTAAATAAAAAAGTATAATCTAATGAGGAAACCTGCAATATGAAAAGTATAACTTATAGTCATTAACGTCCTTGAAGGTCAAAATAGTAAATTGATAATTGGATCACGGGAAGAGGCTGCAGCGCTCATGCAAAAGGTTTTGAGGCGTAGAGTTATGATTTCAAGCGCAAGACAAGCGGTGGCTGGTTTTATTGCTGTCGGAGCTGTTCATGGACTCAAATATCTTGGTAAAAAGATGATGAAAGCGTGGAAATCTTCATCCAAGTAAGTTGGTTTTTTTGCGACAAATATAGTTTCTTAAGTTGGGCTTAGAGGTTTTTTTTTTTTTTTTTTTTTTTTTAATTTATTTAACTAGAAAAAACCAATATAGAGTTGTTTTCATTTGATTTAGTTTTCTATATATGGAATATGTGAAATGTAATAATGAAAAGTATTTAATCATTGATAAGAACTCTTTATACATTGTTGAAGTAGGAACTGATTGCTATTAACTATACACCTGGACAATTTATGCCACAACTTGTTTGTATTTTAGCCATTACAACTCTTTCAAGTATCACTCATAAGTTATCTGAAGTACTAATTTATTGAAAAATTAAGATAGTTGGCCCGATTCGAGATGGTCTAATCTCTAATACAAGAACAATTGATAATCAAGTTACAAAAGACATCGAAAAATAAAGCAGGAAACGGAGTACTTAAATGAAAAATAAGAGAGTTACTAATCCTACTCTTGACTTTGACTTTGACTCTCCTAGCATTTAGCCCTCCACTCACTCAGCCCTAAACCTTTGCTCTTGGTTGACTGGGTCAAGGTAAATGAACCATGACCTGTTTGACCCAAATGGGTCAAACTACTAATAAGGTGGAGTCGTATCATTATTGTTCCTTAGGCCAACCATACGTTGTTTCGCTAACTGTTTATATCACCCGGTAATGAACTCTGTACAAACTGATACCTAATCTCCTAGTGTCTTGAACTGGTTGATGAATTTCGACCATTTTCTAAAATATATGACCTAGTAAGTCTTCAACTGATTCAATATAGCATAATTTCACTGTCAAACCGCTCAAAAAAAACGTCCAAAATATTTAAAGAAGCCAGGCTACTTGGTCAATGGCGTAAGAGGCGCTTTTCTAGGCGCTCAAATGAGGCCACACGCCTCAACAACACGCAATGTGACCATCTTGAGAAATCGCATGTGTGGCTTGTCCCTTTGTTTAAATTTTTTTGAATGACATGTTACTTTTACTCTACTTTTACACCAATAATTATCAGCTACATCATTGCCTAATTTTGAACCACCTGAGGCCTCTCCTCACGTGCCTCTATCAAGTAGACTCGCCTCACATTGGCTTGTTTGGCTTGTCCGTGGAGTTGCCAAAACGAGCCAACTTTATCAAAGTTAGAAAAAAAATTGTAGAATCAGAAAATGAGAGCATCCTCTAGGAGACTAGGAGATTGGTTTTTTCAGTTGTGGCTTGGGTTGGGTTGGGCCAATAACTTTTTTTTATTAAACAAAAAAAAAAAAAGGAAAACTGCGTAAACATATTAGTTGGCACCTAATTATTTATTTGGAATTATTATTCACTTTACTTATTTTAGTTTGTTATAAAAATATAATCTATATAAAAACCTTTTTGATTATTATTGTTGTAATATTTAAAATATATATTATTTTAATTGTAAAATAGTATTAAATTATTAATTTTCACTGCCTGTTATGTGTTTTTATTTTTTTAATATGTTTTGTATTTGTTTTGGTAGGAGATTGTTATAGAACTACAGATACACCTTAGAAATCCTAATTTGCCTTTTCAATTGTGGCTTTGGTCGGGCCAATATATATTTTCCTTAAAAAAAAACAATTGTGTAAACATTATAGATGGCACCCAATTATTTATTTTGGAATTATTATTCTCTTTTATTAGTTCAGTTTGTTATAAATTATCCATATATAAGAATGATATTGATTATTATTTTTGTAAAATTCAAAAAAAAAAAAATTTATTATACTAGGTTATAATTTCGTGTATTACACAAGTTAAAGAGAACATTTGCTTGAATTTTTAAACTAAAGTTAAATACTTAAAAAAACTATATATATATATATATATATATAGGGATGCATCATGAAAAAATTAGTTTAAATTATTATCCTAAGTCAGTTGAGACTATTTGTTAATTATTATTATTGTCTAGGGTATTAAAGTGTAAATAGTTCTTTATATTTGGATGTAATCCTTCATTATTTTCAAGTTTCAATATACGATACCAATTCTGATTTGGTATCAGAGCTTCCTTTTTTTTCTCTAACCCTAAACTTTCAATTACGGCAAAAAAGAATCCGCTCTTTTCTGGCTAGAAAACCAGTTCCGACTGCAACAAGGGTATCCTTTCTCACATCGGCTGAACAACAGGAGTCCAATTTCAACAATAAGCAAGTCCAATTTCAACAGCAACAGTTTCGATTTCAACAACAACAGTAGCAGTTCGATTCAGCAATAGCAATTTCAACAAAATAAGTCATTGATTCAACAACAGCATTGGTTCGATTTCTACAGTAGTTTTTTTTTTTTAAAACAGTAGCAGTCCCTAATGGCAGCAATCATCCATTTCTCACATCAGGAGAAAACTATTCACAACTCTCACAAGTTCTCCTCTCTCAAACCTACCAACTATGGTTATTGGAGATCTATGATCGAATCCTTTCTCACATCTCATAATCTCTTTGGTTATGTTGACAGAAACATACCATGTCCCGAATAGAAAGTTACAAATGAGTCTGCAACTACTGATAATCCAAGCTACACCCCGTGGATCTGCAATGATGCTCACATCCGTATGCTAATCGTCTCAACAGTTTCTGAAGATTCCTGTTAGCACATTCAAGGAAAAACATCACGTGAGGTATGGTTGTCTCTTGAATGGGCTTATGCCCCTGTTACATTGTCCCATGAATTTACCCTTAAAAGTCAACTTCTAAGAATCACCATGAAAGGTGATGAAAAACCGGCAGAATATCTCAGCAGGGCTCAAGAGTATGCCACTGCCCTTGCTAACATCGGAGAACCGGTTAAAGACAAGGATCTTATCATGCTCACTCTTACAGGACTTAGAGAGGAATACAATGGTCTCAAGGCCAACTTATTAGCCCGTGTTCCTCCCGTTTCCTTCCATGAATGACATGGTCTTCTGTGTGACCATGATTATGTCTTTACAAAAATGATGACTGCTACCCCACATGCTTTCATGGCAAATGCTCCTTCGATTCAACAATCATCATCGACTACTGCCCCTTCGGTTCAACAACCGAATATTGATCAACTTCAACAACAACTACAAAACATTCAACTAATGGCCACTCAATTGGGTTATCAACTAAACCCCATTCAATCTCCACGGCCTCAAGCTTACTTTGGTTCTCGGTCCTTCAATAACAATCGAGGCGGTCGTGGATCTCGTGGATCTTCTCGTGGCAACTCACGTGGTGGTTTTAACAACCGACCTCGGGATAGTAGTGGCACAAGACAGTTTTCTTGGGTTTCCACCCAAAACACTTTTTATGGTCATTGCAACAGGTGTGGTATAGGACATTTACCATCTCAATGTCCAACTCAATCGAACCAGTCTCAACCTGTTCCACAGGCCAACATTACAACACGCTCAGAGGTTGGCCCATCTTCTTGACCTACTTGGAAGCCCGATACTGGTGCAACTCATCATACCACTCTAGACCTAGCTAGCATCGATAGCTCTGAGGCCTACTATGGTAATGATTATCTACTTGTTGGTAACGGTAACTCAGTACCCATTTTTCACATTGGTTCATCCAAAATTTACTCACCAAACAAAACCTTTACCCTATCTGATATCCTTCATGTTCCTTAACTAAAACAAAATCTTTTATCTGTTCAAAAGTTTTGTCTTGACAACAATGTTTTCTTTGAATTTCACTCTTCTTATTTTGTTGTGAAAGACGAGTCTACACGCACTACCCTCCTTTCGGGCCCCAGTGAGCAGGGATTGTACTCCATTCGTCTTCCACAACTCAAGTCTTTGCCCAAGGTTGCTTTCACTGCTGTCAAAGCCTCTTCAAACATTTGGAATCAACGCTTAGGACATCCTCATGCTCAAGTTTTTCGTTCTATTGTTTCTCATTGTTCTTTACCTGTTTCGGAAAAATTATCAAATAATTTATGTTCTTCTTGTCAATGTGGAAAATCCTCAAAGTTATCTTTACCTGATTGCTCTTCAAACATTTGGCATCAACGCTTAGGACATCCTCATGCTCAAGTTTTTCGTTCTATTGTTTCTCATTGTTCTTTACCTGTTTCGGACAAATTATCAAATAATTTATGGTCTTCTTGTCAATGTGGAAAATCCTCAAAGTTATCTTTACCTGATTCTACTTTTCATAGCAATAATATTTTAGATCTTGTTTATTGTGATGTTTGGGGCCCTTCTCCCGAACCATCCTTTGATGGTCATCGCTACTTTCTTTTGTGTGTTGATCATTGTACTCGTTATATGTGGATTTATCCCTTAAATCAAAAATCAGATGTTTACACCATCCTCACTAATTTTATCACCATGACTGAACGTCAATTTAACACCAACGCGGTATATTATTTTTTGGCGTCTAAGTTTTTTTTGGCGTTAATTGTATTTATTAAACTTTTTGGCGTTGAATTAATTGTTTTTGTGTCACATAGATAATTTTTTTGGCGTTATAACGTTTTCTTGTCAATTTTTTTGGCGTTTTGTGTTGTTTTGTATAATAATTCACTACGAGTCATTAATATTTGCATAAGATTACAATAAGACCAATTTTTTTTGCGTTTAGTGAATTTTTTGGCGTTTAATACATTTTACAAGGTGCTTTGCCAGCACCCGTTCTTCCAGTTTTTATACTACTAGCGTTTTGGTGTTTGAAGTTTTTGGCGTTTTATATAATAATGTATTTTTTATTTATAGAGAATTAGATAACAAAACAACATATAACTTGATATCAAAAAATATAAAATGAAAATAAAAAATGGTAATCTAATTTCTCTTTCGAATCTTCACTGTCATCAGCCTATATCTTCTTGAATTTGTTTTGGCGTTTTGAACCTTTTTTGAATACTTTAGCTAGATGCCAACTTTTCTACATAAACCCCGTCTTTTTCAGACGAAGCTGCTTAGTGGCATCCTGTGTTTTGGTGTGATATTCTTGTTTGGTGGCATGTCATTGAAGATTAACTCTTGCTTGATGCTATTTATAATAATAGAGTCCAAAATAGCATTTTACACTTGTGTTAATCCCTTTATTCCATGCCGATATTCATCAAGAACAAAGCTCACATGATGACATATCACTGTCATCAGTCTCTTTTTCTTGAATATTTGTCCATCCCATTCAGCAAAATATTATTGAGATAACCCCTTCAGAAGAAGAATCCATTTCAGTGAAAGCTTTTCCATCTGTGGTTTTTTTAACTAACATTTTTTGGCGTTTTAAAGTGAGTGGTTTCTAGAGGATATGGCGTTTGTGTTTTCTGGGTGTGATCAATTTCATTGTGTATAGACCCCTCTCTTATAGGAGTTTTTTGGCGCGTAGTTTAGGCGTGACTTTTTTTATTGTAATAAATGATAGTAATAAAGTGACTGTCTTTTCAGTTACTGTTTTTGTATTTACTGTGTTGATCAACTTTTATCAGTTTTACAGGTGATAGACGTCCCATCTTCTAAGTTTGGCTTTTTTTTTAAATGGTGTTATGCAGACCAAGATGACAAAATACAATAACGGGGTAAATAAAATATTAAGCAGGAATTTTTTTTTTGTTATTTTTGGCGTTTTGTAAGGAATAACCATTTTTAGTATTTTTTTGGCGTTTTGCTAATAAAGGGAGAAATATATCATATAATGATCTTAAAAAAACAAAAAGAAGATTACACAGAAGAAAAAAAAAGAGGAAAAAAAATTAAAAGCCTTCGTCAGAAGGTACTTTATCCGAATAGTATCCATCACTTGCGTCATCTTCTTCCTCCTCGGAGTCTTCATCTGGATCTTCATCCATGTCATCACCTTCACCTTCATCAGCTTCTTGTTCCTGAAGATTCTGAAGCCTCCACTTGAACATGTCTCGCATTAACTCAAATTTTGAGTCTATTTCTGTGTTGGTACAAGTGGCGTTATGCAATTCTTCCATGAAACCCAGACGCTGCTTTGTCATGATGTTTTCAAGCCAATATACTTCCTGCTCTCCGCTGTCGTATGTAACGGTCACCATGTCTGTTTCATCATCAAAACGCCATGATGTCATGACAGGGTCCGGCTTCACATCAGCTTTGATTGGTCCAAATTTCCTGGTTAATGCTTTCATAAGCATATGTGTTTCATGGCATTCGTTGTCTAGAGCGATGCCAATGGATAAGATTCGCCTCTGTATCTCTTCTTCCATCTTCAGAATTGCCCTGACCGTCTTAACATACACCCTCCTTCTGTTGTCAAAATGGAGGACGTATCGCCTGATTCCCAATTTGGTTCTAAACCGTGAAACCGCCCAAACCGGTCATTGGTTTGGTTCCATGGTCGGTTTTTTCACTTAACTTTCGGTCGGTCGGTTTCAATATTTTCAAACCGTAGCGAACGGTTTGGTTTACGGTTTATATAGAAGACCAAACGTATAAAACCAGACTCGACCGTAAGAATTGATTATATTAATTTTTTTATATATATCATAACGTATATAAATAATATATATGTGTGTGTGGGATAGGGTTATTGTAAAAAGGGGCATGATTGTGAGAAGTGTAAGAAGTGTTATAAGCCATTAGATTTTGTGATTAATGGTTGAGATCAAAAGGAGGCTACATGTAAATTGTGTTTTATGTATAGGGCCTGATTTGATATTTTGAAGGGCAATAGTGTCTTTTAACACATTCAAAATAAGGAAACTGTATCTCTATCTCTACAAACAAAACCCACGATCAAAAACCCCTGATATCACGCACAAGCCTTCAAAATCGGAGATCAAACATATCAATTACTGAAAATCACTAAACCATATTGTGTTATAAACTTCATCGACTCCTTCATTATTCATTGTTATCTCGAAAAAAAATTAGGGCCTTTTTATTTTGCAATCGCCATCGTGTTTTTTGGGAGAAAGATCCAAGAGTTGCAATCGTATAGTGTTTTATGGATTCAAGAAAGTCATCTATGAGAAAATAGAAGCAATGTGCTGCATCAGTGACACCAGGTTTGATTTTCTGTTGATTGATAACTAGGGTTATTCATTCTAACTGATTTAGAGTGTTTTTGCTGTGAATGCTCATCAATGTTGTGTTTTACGATTAGTAAAATAGGTTTATGCTGCTCATTGTATAGTTTTACGATTGAATGTTCATCATTATTGTGGTGTTTTGGGTGTGATTTTGATTTGAGAGTTCATCCTTGTGGTGTATTATATAATAGGATAATCACCCCCACGATTACCCCCCATTAACCAACAGATTTTTTTTTATTACGATTAACAATAAGGGTGATTTATATAAAACTATCATTGGTAATGCATTGAGGAGTGTTTTTTTGCTGTGAATGTTCATCAATGAGGTATTTTACGATTAGTAAAAATAGGTTTATACTGCTCATTGTATAGTTTTAGAATTGAATGTTCATCATTATTGTGGTGTTTTATGAAATCTTTATTATTATGATTAGCTAAGTGTGTTATTGGAAATTTTATTTGATTTTCTCTTGACTTGCAATGTAATGTTTTAAATAATCGATATGTTTAATATTTACCGTTGTGGATCTATGAACATGTTTGTAATTGTTGATCACTGTAAAAAACGTTGTATGAACATCTTAGTTAGGAGAAACGGCATACTTCCGAACATCAAACTCGGGAAAGGATTCAAAAACACCATAAAAGAGACCATAGACTTGGTTGATTCGGTTGATCAAAAGAAGCGATCGAAAGTCGACAGGCAACCATCAGGTAATATACACTGTCATCTAAAACACCTTGAATCTAATATATACTGTCATTTAAAACACCATGCAACTAATGTATTATACACTGTCATTTAAAACACTCTGCATCTAATGTATTTTACTGTCATATAAAACACCCTGCTGCTAATTTATACACTGTCATTTAACACACCATGCAGCTAATGTATCATACACTGTTATTTAATGTAGTATACACTGTCATATAGAAAGCACCCTAATTTGCATTAATTAAAAACACTATGCTTAATATCTTTTATAACACCCTCTGAAAAAAAAAAATAACTGTTTAAAACACTATATTTGCATTTATAGGTCAAAGCAAATCAGTTGGACTATCTATTCAAAGAGTTTGAAGAATGTGTTTGCCGGATAAAAGCCACATTAGAAGAATCGTTAGATATGTATCCGGATAGTGATCGTTTGAAGAATAAACAATCGGAATGGAAAGTATTAATTTCAAAGCATTTACAAAGTGTTGAGCATTCTGTAAAATGTACAAGCTAAAGGTGTTAATGCAGATAACATCCCGGAAAAGTCAAAGCAACCTAAAATTCCCCTGAAAAACCATGTATAATGACATCAACTGTGGTATCTTTTTAATGCGTCATATGGAAACGTACACAGGTACATTGAATTCTCGGTTCCAAAATGATATACTACTAATTTGCATATAATATGTGCTAAAACCAATATTGAATCATGCTATTTGTTTGAATAGGAAGCATGAAAGAATAAAAGTGTGGATTCTCACCTAAGAAAGACGTTAAGGGAGAAGTGATGCCGGAACAAGAAAAATAACTTGCGGATTTGCGTAGGAAATACCTTTCAAAACTCTTGCTTAGTGACGTGAACAAGGTACACAGCGTGATTGAGTCAGAAGTACGTGAGTTTGCATCAAAAAGCGATTCAGAAAAGGAGGAACTGGCGAAAAACGCTTTTGCTATAATTTCCGCAAGATTGGATACAAAGCAGTAGTTTCTTGGTGCATACGTTGTTTATATTAACAAGGAAACAAACGTTTTTTTATTTTGTTTTTAATTGTCGAAAATATGTTAACTAATACTTATGGATGATGTCGCAAAACAATGCTTCACAATGTTTTGCTTTGATATTTAATCTACTAGTTTTTAAGCTTTGTGATGACTTTATAGTTGATGTGTATATTTTGTTTCTCTTACCGACATTTATAACACAATACATTTGAAGAGAAATCAACAAGACAATAAAGGAAGTATGTAACAGATAACATCCCGCAAATGAGATATGTGACATATAAAACACCCTAAAACACCTTAGATGAAATATGTCACTAATAACACAACCTAAAACACTATATAAAGTATGTGACATATAAAACACCCTAAAAACATTAGCTGAAATCTATCACATAAAAGACAACCTAAAACACCCTAAACACCTTAGATGAAATATGTCAGTTGAATAAAACACCTTAAACCTCGTATATGAAATTTGTCACATATAAGACCCCTTATATCATAGATTAAGTATGTGACATATAAAACACCAAAGGTGAAGTATGCGACGTTTAAAACCCCTCTAAACGAATTGTAACATAAGATATGAGGTATAAAACACCCTAAACCACTGTTTATTCATACATTCCCAGCGTGTACTTGATGTTTAGGTCGATAGTCCCTGCCGATTGTTGTTTAGGATGTTGATTCCCAAGAAACATATTTTTTCGGTTTTGATCGATATGTGGGTAAAATGGATACTAAATGCATAATCATATAAACTGTGTAGACATATACGAAAAACAAAATAATACTCTAACTGTCTTATTAAAACACCCTGAAAAATACTCATGAATATGTCACTCTGCAACCAGGGGAAAAACTTCAAAAAAACTAATAAAAAACAATAAAAACGATAAAAATTGTTAAGCTATTCATCCTCCGACATTTCCTCCCGCTCTTGAACTTCTTCCTCCACTTCATCATCTATTTCTTCCTCTCCTTCTGATATATCATCATGTTTTCCCTTGCGGGGTACGTGTACGTACACTATCGACCGTGGTATATAACACCTTCCGAATTATGATGGCTATTTAAGCACTACATACTGCTAAACCTTATTTTAACCCTGCAACTACATATTGACTATATGTGACACATAAAACGCCAAAGGTAGAGTATGTGACGTTTAAAACCCTTTTAAACGAATTGTAACATAAGATACGGGGTATAAAACACCTTAAACCATTGTTTGTTCATATATTTCCAACGTGTACTTGATGTTTAGGTCGATAGTCCCTGCCGATTGTTGTTTAGGATGTTAATTCCCAAGAAACATATTTTTTTGGTTTTGATCGATATGTGGGTAAAATGGATACTAAATGAATAATCATATAAACTGTGTAGACATATACGAAAAACAAAATAATTCTTTAACTGTCTTATTAAAACACCCTT
The DNA here is from genome assembly GCA_030545235.1 of Helianthus tuberosus. Taxonomy (NCBI): domain Eukaryota; kingdom Viridiplantae; phylum Streptophyta; class Magnoliopsida; order Asterales; family Asteraceae; genus Helianthus; species Helianthus tuberosus. The sequence goes on from CM060359.1 coordinate 165,268,129, forward strand.
AAAAATACTCATGAATATGTCACTCTGCAACCAGGGGAAAAACTTCAAAAAACTAATAAAAAAACAATAAAAACGATAAAAATGTTAAGCTACTCATCCTCCGACATTTCCTCCTGCTGATCTTGAACTTCTTCCTCCTCTTCATCATCTATTTCTTCTTCTCCTTCTCCTTCTGAGGTATCATCATTTTTGCCTTACGGGGTACGTGCACGTACACTATCGACCATGGTATATAACACCTTCCGAATTATGATGGCTATTTAAGCACTGCATACTGCTAAACCCTGTTTCAACCCTACAACTACATATTGACTAATACATAAAACACTACAAATTAAAACCTTATTTGAACACTAACAAAGACACAAAATAAAAGGGGTAAATTACACTTTTAGTCTTTTATGTTTGTACCAGATTGCAATGGATAGCCTTTAACTTCAATAATTACAGTCACAGTCCTTTATAGGGATGAGCAAATACCAATACCGTCCCAATACCGTCCTGATCCCGACCAATACTGATCCCGAATTTTGTGTAAACTTGGTACCGATACCGTACCGTACCGATACCGAAAAATCACAAATGTGGATACCGTTTCCGGTACCAAAAACGGATTGGGATCGGGATTTCGGGATCGGGATCGGGACGGTATTTTATACCCTTTGCTCATCCCTAGTTCTTTATTTGGAAAACTCATTACACTGTACGTCCTTTGTCCCTAACTTAGTTAACTTTTTTAGTTAAGTTTCATCATGTGCAAGACACATGAGGGCAATTTTGTAATCTTACCCATTTATTTTAAATTACCTTTATAAAAAAATAAAAAATCAAGATAATATAATATATTTATTACAAAAATACTCTCTCTCTCTCTCTCTCTTTAACACTTTATTCTCTCTCTCTCTCTATGGAAACCCACCACTATAACTTAAGCCTCACCACCAGCACCACCACAGCTTCGACATCATCCGGCCACCATTTTGATCAGACGCTGGAACGAACCTCTCTCTCTCTTTAAAGGGTGTTTGGGTTAGCTTATTTTGGAGCAACTTATGACTTATTGACTTATAAAAGTTAATAAGTTGTTTTTTGAGTGTTTGGATTAGCTTATTTTAGAGAGTTTTGTGTGTTTGAGAAGTCATTTTTGAGAAGTTAGAATTTATAACTTCTCACTTTTGAATTATATAACTTAATAAGTCATTTTGAGAAGGAATCCCAAACACCCCCTTAACAGAAGACGCTGGAACGAACCTCTCTCTCTTTAACAGACGCTGGAACCACCCTCACCATTTTGATCGAAACTCTTCAACCAATGAAAACATCCTTCAGATGTGAAACCCTCGTAGATCTCCATCATTGATTCTTGTATCTGAGTGCTCAGTGAGTTAATTTCATCTCTCTCAACAAGTACACACTCTTTCTAAACCCTTGTAACCTAAACGCCTAGGTGCGAATGAGATGAAAAAAGTGGTGGGTGTGTTTAATGGTTATTATCAGATCTGGAACTCTAATGGATCGTGGTGGTGGGAGATTTTTGGGTTGGATCGGTAAGTTCGTCTTTTGTGCAATTGGATTAACGATTTGGCTCCATAAGTTTCTTTTGATTTTGGGTTTTAAAGGGATTGTTGGTTTTTTGGAATTTTGATTGAAGATTGGTGCAACTATATTGATTTATATTGATATTGATTTATCTGAGGTTGTTATTCATATATTGATTTTTGTTACTGGATAACTTTGTTTTCCTTTTTTTCTTTGTTTTAAAAAAATGATTTTTGATGTCCTATTAGTTAATGCATATGGGTTTTAGCAAAGTTTCATGGAGCTTGTTGTTCAATAATGGAGATTCCATGGAAAATGAGTAGGCAAGGAGATTTTGGTAAATTATATGGAATGTTACAAATTCAATAAATTAATGGTTGAAAAAAGAAAATTTTAATTTGTTTGAGATTGAAGAACCGGAGATGGGTTTGATTTGGGGGGGTTCCATTGATCTAGAAGGGAAGGGATTGACGGTGGTGGTGGCTAAGAGAGGGGGTGAGAAATAGAGAGAGATAAATTTATATGTTGTGGTGGTGGATGGCATAAGATGGTGGTGCCTGGATTTAGTGGTGGTGGGTGGCATACGGTGGTAGTGGCTGGACTTGGTGGTGGAGGTTGGTTGGAGAGAGATTGCTGAGAGAAGAGAAGAGATGGGTATATGTATTTGTTTTAATATATTTTAAATTAAATGTCATATTAAAATTACTAACTTACCCTCACATGCTATATTTGTCACACCCCAACCGATGGCAGAATCATCGGGGCGCGGCACTGAGCGAAGCAGATTGTCCATGAGTATCCATAACACCTATTAATTACCAGATACTTAAAACGTCATGTCCCATACCATACCATAACATATCCAAATAAAACAGTTATTACAAATAATTGTCTCACAAACAAATACTGATCCGACAACTCAGATTTCAAAATAGACAATTTGTTTATTTGTTTCTAGACTCTTTCCTAGCCTCGATTTCATCACACAGCAAAACAAGCATCCTAGCATCTTAAGTACCTGCCACATACGTTAAAGTAAAAGTCAATACACATAGTGTAAGGGTGAGCATACAAGTTTGATAGTACAATAGAGTTCGAAATCGTTTACGCATAACCAGCACGTACAACGTGTGACGTGAAGCGTGTAAGTTATCAACAAGATCCTATCAATACCAATGACTGCGGGTCGATTGCGTAAGGCAGTTCGTAACACATATTCACCACTGTGAATCATGTGAGTAATGGTCCTAAGCAACCCCTGAGTGAACAGGTGCTGAGTCCAAACTATAGTACTATCGTTGATAAGGCAGGTAGACAACAATCTATGTGTAAACATAACAAACAAGCATTTATCGAGTCACGTATAACATGCAGTAGCGGTTAGCGTTAAAGTATTGCGTAGTGTTTGATGGGATTTAGAATAAGTAACGTATGTAACACCCAAACGTGCGTAAAGCAAAAAGGGTTCGAGTATACTCACAACGATGAGAGCTAATGGATTGAAGGGAGCGCTAGAGTGGGATTAGCCTGAACAGTTAACGATAGCATAAACGATAAGCGGCACGTAAAACAGTGTAAAGGAACCAAGTGTCGAACAGCAACCTGATCGGATGGCAACCCGATCGGATGGTCATTCGATCGGATGTCAATCCGGTCGGATGGTCATCCGATCGAATGGCCATTCGGTCAGATTGACATCATGTCTGGTTAAGATGTGTTTGTGTATGATGGTTTGTCTTTTGAAGTTTTCGTTGTAGCATTTTGAAAACAGAGAAGTATCTCTACCCTTCAGGTCGGTCGATCGGATGGCGGTTCGATCGAACGGCGATCTGTTTGGTGAGACATTCTCAGAGAACAAGTTCACAACAGTGTTGTCATCCAATCGGATGGTCTACCAATCGGGTGGCAATCCGCTAGAACTGATAGTGCATTGAACATGTTGAAAATTGTTTAAGTGTTGAAGTTCCAAACAACTCATGCTCGGGTAGTCGTTCGATCGGATGGCTATCCGATCGGATGGTAACCCGTTCAACGTTTAGTCCTTGATCAAAATAAAGGTTTAAGTGTAGGACCAAGGTGCAAGCCGATCGGATGGCTGTCCGATCGGATGGAAATCCGATCAGACGGCAATCCGTCCCAATGGCTGATCGTCTTGACACTTGGTTGTTTCGATAGTTTTGCAATTTTTATCGAGACGGTGTGATAACGTGCTAGACAACATAAACCTCGTCAAGACCCTAGTGACCCGTCCGAACAGGAATCACCCAAATCCAACCCATTCACTGGTTCGTGACGGTTGTTCATGTTTAACCCGGAATCGGTTCTCTCTTTGGTAGAATCCAGATCTTGAACCAACACATCACTAAGAAGGAGTAGAAGATCAGAACAAGCTCCGATTCTATCGGTTTTGAATGCATTGAGTGTAAAAGAGTTGAAAGAAAGTTAGAAACCCATCTTTCAATCCTTTTCACCATGAATATGTTCAGATCTATGCAAGATCTTAGTTTATTCATGTGGAAATCGTGCAGATCTAAGTTGTTCTTGGTTGATTGAAGCCAAAACATGAAGTTCATAAGAATACCATGATGACATCATCCTAGAACACCTCAAATCCACTGATTCCATGGTTAAAAGTTGAGATTTAAAAGAGAGAATGATGAAGAAGTGTGTGTAGATCATAGAAGTACAAGATTTTGGTTGAAAACTTACAAGAATCGCGAGAAATCGAGAGAAATAGAGCTTGAGTGCGGCTGGGTCGAGTAGAGAGCTGTTACATCAAGTGATGTGACAAGTGGGGGTATTTATAGGGTTTCCCAAAAAGGAAAGTGTCTAAGGTCGAGTGGGTCACCGATCGGATGGCTGTCCGATCGGATGGATCGGATGGCACTCCGATTGGTTGACCATCCGATCCAGCAGTCGCTCGATCGAGTGGCTCCGACGTTGGAGTTTTGGCATTTCGTTTCGTGCGTTGGGTTTTGCGATGTGTTTCGAATGAGCGATGCGATAGTTTACCCATTAGATTGCACAATTAATCCCAACTACTATATCTAACATACAATCACTATAATTAACTTGCGTTTAGCGTCTGCGATTCGATTGCGATTGTGTTTCGATTGATTACCACGAACATAATATAAATAAACATGCACAAGTAACACATAAGTAGCACACACACGTAAAACAATATCCAGAGCGCACAAATTCGAGTTGCGAGTGCGATAGTGATGCGATAAGCGAATAGGCGATAAATAGCGATAATTAGCGATTAACCTCGATTATTAACAAGTACTCCACATAATACAACTAATGCGATAAAATAAATAGATTATCTACAAGTCAAAGAAGTCAAAACAGGAGTTAAGCAAGGAGTGACAGATCGCAATTAGCAATCTTTTCTTCCTTTGACTTCAATCTTGACTTTGACTTTGACTTTCGAAACACGGGGTGTTACAGCCTCCCCCTCTTAAGGGAATTTCGTCCCGAAATTATGTCGAAGTCGTAACAAACAACTGCGGGTATTTCGCCTTCATGTCGCTTTCGAGTTCCCAAGTGAACTCTGCGCCTCGTTTGCCTTCCCAGCGAACTTTCACAATGGGAATGTGTGAGCGTCTGAGCTGCTTGGTTTGTCGGTCCATGATCTCAACAGGCTTTTCCACGAAGTGTAATGTTTCGTTCACTTGAAGATCCTCAAGTGGTACGTGTAAATCATGCTCAGCTAGACACTTTCTGAGGTTCGAAACGTGGAAAGTCAGGTGGACGTTGCTAAGTTCCTCCGGTAGTTCGAGTCTGTAAGCCACCTTTCCGTTCCTTTCCAGAATCTTAAAGGGTCCCACATATCGAGGCGCGAGCTTTCCTCTCTTGCCGAATCTGACCACACCCTTCCAAAGTGATACCTTTAGGAGTACATGGTCGCCAACGTCAAATTCAAGGGGCTTGCGTCGTCTATCGACGTAACTTTTCTGACGACTCTGAGCTTTCAGTAGATTGTCTCGAATTTGGAGGATTTTGTCAGTCGTTTCTTGCAATAGCTCAGGACCGGTTAATTGCAAGTGTCCGATCTCATGCCATACAATAGGCGATCGACATCTTCTTCCATACAATGCCTCAAATGGTGCCATTTGAATGCTGGAATGATAACTGTTATTGTACGAGAATTCGACTAAAGGTAAGTATGCGTCCCAATTACCACCGAAATCAATGACACACGAACGGAGCATGTCTTCAAGGGTACGGATCGTTCTTTCAGTCTGACCGTCGGTTTGGGGATGGAAAGCGATACTTAGATTAAGCGTAGTACCGAGAGCAGATTGAAATGTTTCCCAAAGACGCGAGGTAAACCGACCATCGCGGTCAGAGATGATGTCGCGAGGCGTCCCATGTCGACAAATGATCTCATTTGTGTAGATTCGGGCTAATTTTTCTACCTTATAGTCTTCTCGTATTGGCAGAAAATGAGCAGATTTCGTCAAACGGTCAACGACAACCCAGATGCTGTCGTGACTTGATGGCGTGCGCGGAAGTTTCATTATGAAGTCCATAGCTATACTCTCCCATTTCCATATAGGAATCTCGGGTTGGACGAGTAAGCCAGAGGGTCTTTGATGTTCGGCCTTGACTTTCGAGCAAGTCAGGCACTTCGAAACATAGGTGGCGATATCTTTCTTCATGCCCGGCCACCAGTACTTGTAGCGAAGGTCCTGGTACATCTTGTCGGCACCGGGATGAATAGAGTATCGAGACTTGTGGGCTTCGTCCATCAATATCTGTCATAAATCGGTCCGTTTAGGGATCCAAATTCGGTCCAGATAATGAAATATCCCGTTCGACTTATTCACTAGCTGGGCTCCGTCGTTGAGAATCCTTTCCTTCTTCAAGGTGCGTTCGGTAAAACAGGCATGTTGGGCTTCGCGGATGAGGGTCTCGAGATCATACTGGGCTTGAATATTACGGGCGCTGTGCAAGTAGCTCCGTCTCTTGAGTGCGTCGGCAACGACATTTGCTTTGCCAGGGTGATAACGAATCTCACAGTCATAATCGTTGAGAAGTTCTACCCACCGGCGTTGACGCATATTTAGCTCCTTCTGGTCAAAGATATGTTGTAGGCTCCTATAATCGGTGAAGATCGTACACTTGGTACCATAAAGGTAGTGTCGCCAAATCTTCAATGCAAAAACAACTGCGCCTAGCTCGAGGTCGTGGGTTGTATAGTTCTTCTCGTGGATCTTGAGCTGACGATATGCGTAAGCAATAACCTTGTCTCGTTGCATGAGAACACAACCAAGGCCAAGGTTCGAGGCATCACAATAGACGATAAAGTCATCGTTTCCGTCGGGTAGAGTGAGAACAGGAGCATTGCAAAGCATATGCTTGAGGGTTTGAAAGGCAGTCTCTTGTCAAGTTCCCCAAACAAAAGGCTTGTCTTTGTGCATGAGAGAAGTAAGCTGCACGACGATTTTAGAGAATCCTTCGATAAATCGGCGATAATAGCCTGCTATCCCGAGAAAAGAACGGACTTCAGACGGGTTCTTAGGTGTAACCCAACTCTTGTCAGCTTCGATCTTCGCGGGGTCGACGTGAATACCTTGACTATTGACAATGTGACCGAGGAATTGAACCTCCTCCAGCCAGAATTCACACTTGGAGAACTTAGCATAGAGTCGATTCCCCTGGAGTAGCTCGAGAACCAAACGTAGATGTTGCGCGTGTTTGGTTTTCGACTTGGAATAGATCAGGATATCATCGATGAATACGATGACGAAGCGGTCGAGAAAAGGTCTACACACGCGATTCATCAGATCCATGAAAACCGCGGGTGCGTTGGTTAGACCAAAAGGCATAACAACGAACTCATAGTGGTCGTATCTAGTGCGAAAAGTGGTTTTGGGTATATCCTCCTCTTGAATGCGTAACTGGTGGTAGCCTGAGCGTAGATCGATCTTGGAGAAACACGTAGCATCTTGTAACTGGTCAAACAAATCATCGATGCGAGGTAGAGGATAGCGATTCTTGATTGTCAGCTTATTCAATTCCCTGTAGTTGATGCACATCCGGAACGATCCATCCTTCTTTTTGACGAAAAGGACTGGCATGCCCCAAGGAGAGGTGCTAGGGCGAATGAAGCCTTTATCAAGTAATTCTTGAAGCTGACTCGATAGTTCGCGCATTTTGGACGGTGCGAGTCGATAAGGAGCTCTAGCAATATGATTTTCTCCAGGAATGAGGTCGATACGAAAATCGATATCACGACTTGGAGGTAAGCCGGGAAGATCATCAGGAAATACGTTGGGGAATTCACGAACAACAGGAACGTCTTTCACCAATGTGTTTCCTTTCTTTTCCTTCTCCGCTACTACATTGTTAGCCAAGAAAGCTCTGTATTCCTTGCGGAGATATTTGCTAGCTTGGATACATGACATGAGCTTGAGATCCTTCGAGAGAGTTTCACCATACACACAAAGTTGATCACCATTAGCGAGTGAGAATCGAATCATCTTTTCGAAGCAAACAACTTCAGCATGGTTTTCGCGAAGAAAGTCTATGCCTACTATGACATCAAAACTACCGAGCTGCATTGGAATGAGGTCGATTGGAAAGATGTGATTGTTGAGTTCGAGAGTACAATCACGAAGAACAGAGTTGACGGCGACGGTTCTTCCGGTGGCAACTTCAACATCGAACGTCGAGGGGAGATGGGCGAGCTTACGATTTAGGAGCTTTTCGAACTCAAACGATACAAAACAGTTATCGGCTCCAGTATCAAACAAACACGAAGCATAAATACCATTCACAAGGAACGTACCATTGACCACGTTGTTGTCAGCCTGAGCCTGGCGCACATTAATGTTGAAAGTTCGAGCGCGAGCTGCTTGTTGCTGTTGTTGCTGAGGTTGCTGCTGGGGCTACTGCTGTTGTGGCTCTTGCTTCACCACTCGATTCGGGCACATATTTGCGAAGTGGTTGGGATCACCACACGCAAAGCAGACTCTAGCATTGATCGCGGGTGCCGGAGCCGCTTGTTTTCCTTGAGGAGCAGGTAGTAGAGCTTGATGAGCAGTAGCTGGAGCTTGACGAGGACCTGTACGGCAGTTGGCGGTGAAATGGCCGTACATGTTGCAATGTACACAAAATCTGCAGGCGATTCCCACTGGGTGGTGATAGGTGCAAGTCGGGCAGGCAGGGTGAGGACCAGTATAAGCACGCTTTGCCGGCGGTGCTTGGGTTACCGGTGCCACGACCTGGCGGTGTTGAGTCTGCTACTGAGCTGGTACAACTTGGAGTGGGGCAGCAGTGGTGACAGCACAGTTCTTGTTGCTGGAGTTGCTGTTTTTCTTCCTCTTGCGATGAGAGGCCTTTGAAGACTAAGGAGTGGCGGCAGTTTCAACGGTTGGTGCGGTGGTAGCTTGATGCAGATTCTTGGTGGCTTTATCCCAGTAGCCAGACTTGACTCGCTTGTCGTTTATTTCAGCGGCAAGCAGGTATGTTTCCTCGATTGTTGCTAGTTTTGAAGCTTGCACAAAATCTGTGACACAATCCGGCAGAGCTCAGATATACTTCTTGATCGTCACATCAGAAGTCTTAACTTGATCAGGAAAGATTATGCTAAGCTGCTTGAAGCGAGCAGTTAAAGCAGCATTGTCACCATCCTTCTGCTTGATATGCCAGAATTCGTCCTCCAACTTTTGGCGCTCGTCGGGAGGGCAGAACTCTTCCAACATGACGTCCTTCAACTCATCCCACGTCAAACCGTAAGCTGAATCATTTCCGCGTTTGTTTCTCTCGGTCGTCCACCAATCTAAAGCTCGGGATTGAAAGACGCCGGTTACGTTGAGAGTGCGGAGATCATCAGGACAGCCACTCTGGCGCAGGGTGACCTCGATCGAGTCAAACCATTGAAACAAGGCCATAGGACCATCTTCGCCAGTAAATTCTTTCGGTCCGCAAGCTTTGAACTGCTTGAAGCTAAATGCAACTTTAGGAGTTTCAGTCCTGGACTCTTCAGAAGACTTGCTAGTGTTCTCGTGTAGGTCGCTAACGATCTGGGGAATGACTTGCGCTATCTGCTTAGCGACGAGAGGAGCAAGGCATTTGTCTTTCTGGTTTCGGCGAGCAGCGCGTGAGTGACGGGATCCAGATGACGACATTGTCTGCAACAGACATTCCCATAGGACTCAGACACAATATAATCGAATCTCTCCTCACACGCCTAATACTATTAAAGCTCAGGAACACAATCATGTAACACCTAAGCACATAGGCACATAATCACACATTCACATAAGCACCAAAGCACATAAGCATGTAACGCACAGAAGCACAAGAGGCAGTCAGAATACAGAAACCTATCATACACAGTCCGCGAGCGTTCGAGAATAGTGATTGTGATCAGCAAGTACACAGCGAGTATCATAGCATTCAGTTATCCCCCAGTAGTTACGATTTGTTAGCGTTGTGTGGTGTGTTGTGTGCGATTAGCGGAGCAGGAAGTGTTAGATCAAAACCACTAGTATCTCAACACGCTAACAAATAAACTCATAAAATCCACATAAAACACACAAAGGTTCTCATAAAAGTGACAAATATCAGAGTCAGCAGTTGCGGCTCAGAATTGAAACACATAAAATCAGCGATTTGTGAGCTTGAAATCGAAAATAGATTGTCTAAGGCGTGATAGACGTCGACTACCCAAAGTGGTTCGACTATTCTCAAGGACTTTTGGTACACTCTTTGGCCTTCGGGGCTGTGCTCTCGCCTCGATTTCGGGCGATCAGCATGCATCCTTCCAGTTACAGTGTGACTTCAAGTCGTTGGAGTCCGTCGAGACCTTGGTGAGAGTGTTGAAAAATCAAATAAAATCAGAATGAGTCGTCAAGGTTCGGGTCTCACCCCTAACTTAGCGACTTTATTCCTGTTTTGATGTAATTAGAAGGGGAAATGTGCGTTAAAGTACGGATTTCACTCCTGATTTAACGCAAATTCTCATGTTTATAGATATAAATACGGGTCGAACACGTGATTTTGTCGGGATTTTGCGGTTGTCACACCTAATCTCGACCTAATCACACGTTCATTTTCGAAAATTAGAGTGCAGTGATAGTGTTGTGCAAGCGAGAATAGCGAGAAATAGCAGGTAGGCTCGTACAAACCCCTGCAGGGTATGCACAAGTCGGTCTGTTGACACCTAACTATAGACTAGGTCGTTTCTAAGACATCAGCCCGGACTAGGTCGAGTCTTTCCTAATTCCCTGTAGTTATGGCTCTGATACCAATCTGTCACACCCCAACCGATGGCGGAATCATCGGGGCGCGGCACTGAGCGAAGCAGATTGTCCATGAGTATCCATAACACCTATTAATTACCAGATACTTAAAACGTCATGTCCCATACCATAACATAACCAAATAAAACAGTTATTACAAATAATTGTCTCACAAACAAATACTGATCCGACAACTCAGATTTCAAAATAGACAATTTGTTTGTTTGTTTCTAGACTCTTTCATAGCCTCGATTTCATCACACAGCAAAACAAGCATCCTAGCATCTTAAGTACCTGCCACAGACGTTAAAGTAAAAGTCAATACACATAGTGTAAGGGTGAGCATACAAGTTTGATAGTATAATAGAGTTCGAAATCGTTTACGCATAACCAGCACGTACAACGTGTGACGTGAAGCATGTAAGTTATCGACAAGATCCTATCAATACCAATGACTACGGGTCGACTGCGTAAGGCAGTTCGTAACACATATTCACCACTACGAATCATGTGAGTAATGGTCCTTAACAACCCCTGAGTGAACAGGTGCTGAGTCCAAACTATAGTACTATCGTTGCTAAGGCAGGTAGACAACAATCTATGTGTAAACATAACAAACAAGCATTCATCGAGTCACGTATAACATGTAGTAGCGGTTATCGTTAAAGTATTGCGTAGTGTGTTTGATGGGATTTAGAATAAGTAACGTAAGTAACACCCAAAAGTGCGTAAAGCAAAAAGGGTTCGAGTATACTCACAGCGATGAGAGCTAATGGATTGAAGGGAGCGCTAGAGTGGGATTAGCCTGAACAGTTAACGATAGCATAAACGATAAGCGGCGCGTAAAACGGTGTAAAGGAACCAAGTGTCGAACAGCAACCCGATCGGATGGTCATTCGATCGGATGTCAATCCAGTCGGATGGTCATCCGATCGGATGGCCATTCGGTCAGATTGACATCATGTCTGGTTAAGATGTGTTTGTGTATGATGGTTTGTCTTTTGAAGTTTTCGTTGTAGCATTTTGAAAACAGAGAAGTATCTCTACCCTTCAGGTCGGTCGATCGGACGGCGGTTCGATCGAACGGCGATCCGTTTGGTGAGACATTCTCAGAGAACAAGTTCACAGCAGTGTTGTCATCCAATCGGATGGTCTACCGATCGGGTGGCAATCCGCTAGAACTGATAGTGTATTGAACATGTTGAAAATTGTTTAAGTGTTGAAGTTCCAAACATCTCATGCTCGGGTAGTCGTTCGATCGGATGGCTATCCGATCGGACGGTAACCCGTTCAACGTTTAGTCCTTGATCAAAATAAAGGTTTAAGTGTGGGACCAATGTGCAAGCCGATCGGATGGCTGTCCGATCGGACGGCAATCCGTCCCAACGGCTGATCGTCTTGACACTTGGTTGTTTCGATAGTTTTTCAGTTTTGATTGAGACGGTGTGATAACGTGCTAGACAACAGAAACCTCGTCAAGACCCTAGTGACCCGTCCGAACAGGAATCACCCAAATCCGACCCGTTCACTGGTTCGTGATGGTTGTTCATGTTTAACCCGGAATCGGTTGTCTCTTTGGTAGAATCCAGATCTTGAACCAACATATCACTAAGAAGGAGTAGAAGATCAGAACAAGCTCCGATTCTATCGGTTTTGAATGCATTGAGTGTAAAAGAGTTGAAAGAAAGTTAGAAACCCATCTTTAAATCCTTTTCACCATGAATATGTTCAGATCTATGCAAGATATTTATTTATTCATGTGGAAATCGTGCAGATATAAGTTGTTCTTGGTGGATTGAAGCCAAAACATGAAGTTCATAAGAACACCATGATGACATCATACTAGAACACCTCAAATCCTGTTGGATCTGAGTTTGGTTTTGATTGTATTTTCTGTTTGAATTAAAATGGAAATGGATGAGTTGTGCAGCGGAATTAATATGGAAACAAACTTTGCATACAATCAAACGAGAGTATTGCTTTGATCAAGACATTTTCAACAAAGAACCGAATAATTGAATTTAATTTCAACAACGATTAAAAGTAATGCTTGAATACAAACTCCCCCTCAGCCAGAGCTCAGTGTTTGTTCGTGCAAAGAAGACGGTGTTGCAAAGAGCTAATAGAACAGTACAGAGCACTGTTCTATTTATAGGCACTAGCAAACCACTGAGCATCTTAGCTGACGTCACCAAGAAAGTGACATCTAACCTCCTAACAAACTCTAACCTCTGATCTATACAAACACTGCTATTACATTTCATTTCATAAAAGACACTTAAACAGCTGCTGCATCCTTCCACTGCTGTGAACCCGGCAGTGCTTGTGCGGATCAGCAGTACTTGACTCAAGACAGTAGATTGAGCAGCAGAGCTTTAGTCTTCTATCAGTCTTCACAAGAGCAGCAGATTAACGGTCAATGGCTTGTACGATCAGTAGATAGGAGGTCAGCAGATGTTGAAACCACTTTCAAGGGGAGAGACTTGTATGTAACATCTGCTTATTCTGGATCCACTGCTCTGACCCAGTTTTGGCTTTAATTATCTGTTCCTCTGGTAGGGTTCAATCCCAACAATCTCCCCCTGGAACAGATAATGCCAAAACTCTTCATTATTGTGGAATTCTTTATTGCCTCATCAGCAGTTCCCTTATCTGACCTTTAAATTGTAGTTCAAAGTCTAGGGCATCTGTGTCTTCATCATCCCTGCTAAGTGGAAGATCAAGGAGATCCTGCAAATCTTCAAGACTCAGGCCAAGAGCTTGTTCCCTTGATATTTTCTTCACTTCTCCACCAGACCTGAGCAAAGTCAATACGTAGGTCTGTTTGTCAGTTTCCCACTTTTGTAGTTTTGAGTCTGGTGGGTTTCTTGGGAGATGTTTATTTGCAGAGGTATTGGGTGAGGCTGGCCTATTCATGACTGGCTGAGCAGTACTTGCAGATTGTTCCAATTCAAGATCTTCTTTTATCATTAATTTAATGCCTACTTTTACAATAGCATTTCCTGCTTTTAGATCTTGAATTGTTTCAGCACTTGACTGGTTTTGGCCCCTTCTTTTGTAGATGGCAGCACCAGCTGGAGCAGTGGTTCTTTTGACTTGCAGCTTTGGTGGTCTTTTTGAGACCTCTGCCTTGGAGTAGTCAGGCTTTTGTGGAACTTTTGGATCTTTCTTTCTGAGTTCCTCTAACCTTTTGTAGGTAGCCCTGACCCTATCTTCTCCCCACTTTGTCACTGAGTTCTTTGACCCATAATCAGCTGCTATCAGCTCCTCTTTCATTCTCTTCAACTCTAATGCCTTATCAGCTTCAAACTGTTTGAACTTTTCAGGAGGAGTCTGCTTGACCTTATTCTTGATCATTTCTTGAATCCTGGCTGCCTCTTTTTCAAGCTCAGGAATGGTCCAGTTTTTGTACATGTGTTTCTCCCCCTTGTATTTCTTGTAGGTCATGATGTTCTCAATGTAGTCTTTTCTCAAGGACTCATCTGCCCTTTCTGAGATTTGCTGACATACATTTTTGGCAAATTATTCCATAGCTCTGACCTGTGTGAGTAGAAACTGATAGTTTTGTTGAAATTCCCTATCAGATTTCCCTTGTTTATTTTTTATTGCGATATCCTCTGCTTGTTTGGCCTTGAGTTTCAAATATTCTTCTATATTGTGAGGCCTGGGATATCCTTCAACTGATGGCAAACTCCTTTTAGCTGGGTCATCCTCATAGTAAAAGGATTTGATTTCTTCCCTAACTGCAATAAGTTCCAGAGGAAATGAGACACCAGCAGGAGGTAAAGGCTTTAGAATTTTAGCTGAAGAGAGACGTATGGGTTTTGGAATAGTGACAAGTGACAAGGATTTTGAAGATGTTGGTGGTGGTGAATGATCATCATCTTTGAGGATTAGCCTTCTCCTTTTTGGTTTAGAAGAGGCAGATGATGTTTTGGGTGGATCAGTGGTGGTAGATTGTGTGGCAGTGGTTTGTGTTTGACTAACAGCTGTTGAAACAACTGGTGTCTCAACCACTGTTGTCATTACAACAGATGTTGTAACATCTGTTGTCTTCTGCTTTTTGGCAGGAAGAAGTGGTGGTAAGGCAGTGGTTGTGGTGTGTGTTGAAGTGGTGTGTATTGAAGTATTAACAGATGTTGAAACAACTGATGTACCAGCAGTAGTTGATACAACAGGAGTTACAACAGCTGTTTGGGTGGAGGTTTGATGCTGATGGCTTTTGGATGGTGGTTTTGGAGGCTTTGGAAATCTGGATGGGATGGACTTAGGTTTCCTTTTTGTCTTAGGATTTTTAGTATCCTTTGATCCAGAACAACCTTGCGCATACAGTTCCATGAAGGCTCTTTTCTCCTCATTCCATCTTGAAATATCCTTTGCCATTCTATCTCTTTTTACACTTGCTACTCCTTCATCAAGTGCTTCTTGAGTAGCATCAACCTTTTTACTACCATCTGGCAATGGAATTTTTCTGGTCATAGCATCCTTTTCAGGTTCAATGTACAGACCATCATCTATTCCTTTCTTCTTCCACTCCTGAATTTTCTCCCCCTTTTTGGCATTATCTTCTGGGAGTTGATCAATGAAAAGTACTGTTGGAGGAGCAGTGCCAGTGGTTTCCAATAAATGAGCCTTGATTGCCTTAATGTCTGCTTGAGTGTTCTTGTACCTAGACTCCATAATGTTTCTCAGCTTTTGGACATGAAGTTCATGTTGCTGATCAGCCAGTTCTTTTTGATGTTGGAGAAAAGGTTGGAAAAGGTTCCAGAGCTCATTTGTAGCAAAAGCTTGTGGTGGAGCAGGTGCTTGAGATGGAACAACAGTGGATTGCATCTTTTGTGTTTTCAACACCTGCTGTAGCATATTTTTAAGATCTGCAACAGATGTATCCAACTTTTCAATTCGTTCCATCAAATCCTGATATTTTAAATCATCACCCAATTTAATGGGATCATCTGATTTCCCACTATCAGTGGTTTTATCAGTGGTTGAGGTAGCGAGTGTACTCCAAACACTAACCACTGATGCCCCTTTTTCTTGGTACTGGGGTCTTCTTCCTTCAACACTTGACAACCTTTTGATGTTGCCAGTAGGATAAATAAATCCACTGGTGGTTGGCAGAGGTGCTATGTAAGGAATTGCCTCCAAGGAAGTCTTATTAATGTAACCACTGTCCAACTGTAAACCAGTGGGTTCAACAGTTGTAGTGGCTGCTTCACTTGGACTACCACCAAGAGTTACATGTAACTCAAGGGGTGTAACCTCCTCAGGTTGTGTTGGTGGGTTAGCAAGGATTGATACATCAGACCCAGTCATTTTTTGAGGTATGTTCTCATTGATAGGTGATTGAGAAGGACTGGTTAGTGCCTGGTTCAAATCAATTGCATCCAACAGCAGTTTAGTTGGTGAGGGAATTGTGGATGTGAGATTTGGTGTAGAAACAGGATTTGCTCCGGGCAGTGAGCTGTGGATGATGAAACCAAGTGATTTCAGAGCATCATGATGTGGTGGCCCTATGTGTACAACCTGTTCTTTTTGTGAAGAAGCAGGAGGAGTATTGGTTATGGGTTGAGATATTTGTACCAACTGCTGTGAGGAAGAAGCAGCAGTGGTTTCTTGTGACTTTTGTGTTGTCACAGGCATTTGCTCTGGTATCTCATCCTCCAGAGTTGCCTTTTTGATTGGTTTGGGGGGTTTTGAATTTTTCTTTTTCTGTGGCTTTTTGGTGATTTTAGGTGTGGGTTTCAAAGCAGTTGTTCTGCTGCTTTGATCACCTTGAGCAGTGGGCTCAGCAGCAGATACCTGAGGAGCAGTGGTAGCTGCTAAAATCTGCTCAGGCACCTCTGCTTGTGTTTTGCAAGGTGTTAACATTCTTGAAAATGTTTCAGTAGTTAAACTGTTTATTTGAATATAATCACCTTGGTTTATTACAGCAATATCATCCTTACTGAATTTCTTTTCAAAATAATAACTTAGAAACCTTAGAAACAGTAGGAATGATTTTGTTTCAACATTATTAACCAAATCATTAAAGATTTCCCGAGAATAATTAAAATTTTCTTCTTGAAGAATAGCATATCCCAGATTTTGAATCTTTAATGGTATTTCATTAAAAGAAGTGGTTTTGTTTGAAACACACATTAGGAGGGTATGGAATAAAAATCTTGTTGCAGAAGGAAAGAAACCTTTTTGTAAGGTGGCTTTCTTCATCATTGTGTCTGCATACCCTCTCTCAATGAAGTCAATTTTCAACTCGTTTTTAGGGAAAGAAATTTTACCTTGCTGATCCTCGAGTTGAAAGACCTCTGAAATTGACTGTGGTGTAATCTTGACAGGTTTTCCCTTTAGAGTAGAGTTAATGGCTATTACAGTGTCTCCTTGTTTTTCAAGGGTTGCATTCTTCCAAAACTCCCTTTGGGTTGTCAAGTAAATTGGTGCATCGGCTATTAACAAAGTTTTGTACTTTGATTTAGCCATTTTGGCAATGATGGAGTCGAAAGCATCTGTGGTGCCGGGTTTTGTGAGAAGACCCAGAAGATTGTGAGATGGTTTGTGTGGGATTTCAGTGGTAGTGACCTTTTGAGAGGTCGCTTTCGACGATGATTTGGAAGTGGGTTTTGCAGATGGCTTCGATTTTGTCATTTTGGAGATGAAGATCGAAGAAATTTGTGAAGGAATGAGAAGAAAAACTGCTTTGAGAAAAGAATTTTTGAGAATTCAATTCGACAGTAAAACCCTGTTTTTGGTGTGAAGTGGGGGTTTTATAGAGGAAAAAGTGAAAGCTGACGTGGCAGCGGTTACAAAAGTACTGACCACTATGTACTGCCCACATGCCAAACTTTGAAGAAATGAAGGACAGTACTTTTATGAAAGTTACTGATGAAGGCAGTGGTTTAAACGGTAAAATGGAAGCAGTGGATGATTTTCACTATCAGTGGATAGCATATCAGTGGATAAGACACTGCTTTTGAACAACAGAGGTTATCAAGGAAATGAGAGAACAGAGGATGGCTTTCAGCAGTGGACAGACTTTGAAGTAGAGCAGACTTTTGAACAAACAGTGGTTATGGCAGACTTTTAAGGATTTTAATGAAAACTTCATTTTTAGCTATTTTTAAGGATGGATTTTTGATTTTCTGAAAACATTTTAATGCTTTTATTCATAGAAAAACAAGATTTTGCTTGTTATTCCATGTTTAGCATGCCAATCCTAGAGACCAAGCTTTCAAAAGTGGCTGTATCTAGTGCTTTTGTGAGCACATCTGCCAGCTGGTCTTTAGTTGGGACATGATGCAGAGAAATCAAACCTTTTTCATAGCAATCCCTCACAAAGTGATGTCTGATGTCGATGTGTTTGGTGGTTGAATGGGAAACTGGATTTTTGATGATATTTTCTGCTGCCTGGCTATCCAACATGAGTGGTGTCTTTAAGGCAGTGATACCAAAATCCAGCAACTGATTTTGAAGCCACAGGAGTTGGGCTGTACAGCTTGCAGCAGCAATGTATTCAGCTTCAGTAGTGGATGTTGAGACAGCTGCTTGCTTTTTGCTTTGCCATGAAACTAAGCAATCACCTAGAAACTGGCACCCTCCTGATGTGGACTTCCTTGTGGTGTTACATCCAGCAAAGTCACTGTCTGAAAATCCTGAAAGCTTGATATTCCCATTAGCTGGATACCAGATACCAAGTGTGGGAGCACTCTTTATGTATCTGAATATCCTTTTTACAGCAATAAGGTTGGATTTTCTAGGGGCTGATTGACTTCTTGCACAAACACATGTTGCAAACATGATGTCTGGCCTAGATGCAGTTAGGTACAACAAGGACCCAATCATGCTTCTATATAAAGTTTGGTCAATCAGCTCATCCTTTTCATCAGACATGACAAGCTTATTTGTTGCCATGGGTGTGCTGCATGGTTTACAATCATTTATATCAAATTTGTTTAAAAGTTCTTTTGCATATTTGCTTTGATGAATGAAAGTTCCATTTTGCATTTGCTGAACTTGGAGACCAAGAAAGCATTGCAGTTCACCCATTGCACTCATTTCAAACTCAGTTGTCATGAGTTCCCTAAACTCTTCACACATTGCATTACATGTGCTTCCAAAAATAATGTCATCCACATAAATTTGGACAATCATTAAATCCTTTCCTCTCCATTTTAAAAACAGTGTTTTATCAATGGTACCTCTTTTGAAACCATTTGAGAGTAGAAAGGTGGAAAGAGTTTCATACCAGGCCTTTGGTGCTTGTTTCAGGCCATACAGTGCTTTGTTCAGCCTGTAGACATGATCTGGATAAAATGGATCCTCAAAACCTGGAGGTTGACAAACATACACCTCTTCTTTAATTGTACCATAGAGGAAAGCACTTTTGATATCCATTTGAAACACCTTCATGTTGTGGTTGACAGCAAAGGCCAGGAACAGTCTTATAGCTTAGATCTTGCTACTGGGGCAAAAGTTTCATCATAGTCAATCCCCTCTTCCTGTCTGTAACCTTGAACCACAAGCCTGGCTTTATTCTTGACAACAATGCCCCTTTCATCAGTTTTGTTCTTGAAGACCCACTTTGTGCCAATGGGACTAACCTCTTCTGGCAGTGGTACAAGCTCCCATACTTGTTGTCTTTGAACTGTTGGAGCTCCTCTTGCATGGCTTCTACCCAGCTGTTGTCTTTCAGTGCCTCTTGGTACTTGACTGGCTGATGGAGTGATAGAAAACCAGCAAAAAGACAAATGTTTTGTGTTTGGCTTCTTGTGAGCACCCCTTCATTGATGTTGCCAATGATTTGATCAGGTGGATGAGATCTCAAGAAGATTAAATCTCCTTGGTATGGTATGATGGCATTTGTTGGTGAAGGCTGCAAATGTGTATCATCTGAGCTAACCACTGCTGGGGACTTTGATGATCCAGCAGTGGCTTCAAAAGGTAGTGGAATGGTAGGTAATGAAGTGGACACATGCTGACTTTTAGCCACTGTTTGGGGACTTTTGTCAGCAGTGTTTGAGGATGTGGAAGCAGTGGTTGATGGGCTACTTTGGTCAACAACTGTTGAGGTAGCAGTGGTTGAGCTTTGACAGCTGTTTTGAACATCTGATGCTCTTCCCATTTTAGCAGACCTTTGAGGGATGATGATTTCATACCCATAGTCTGATGATGAATCCTCTGATGGACCTGCACTGTTAGTCTTGACAGCAGTATTTTCAAAAGTGAATTTATCAAGATTAAACAGATCTGCAGGATTTGCTGGAATTTTCATTGATGAAAGTTCATTGAACTTTACATTCAAAGTCTCTTCCACTGACTTGGCCCGTGTATTAAACACTTTGTAGGCCTTGGCAGTGGTTGAGTATCCCAGATGATAACCACAATCTATTTTGGCTGCAAATTTTGAAATGGAATCTTTTAAGTTCAAAATAAAGCATGGGCAGCCAAACACCTTGAAATATGAGATCAGTGGTTTGATTTTATATAGAATTTCATAAGCAGTCTTTTTGTGCCTGGGGTTTATTAAAACTCTGTTCTGGACATAGCAAGCAGTGTTTACTGCCTCTGCCCAGAAAGTTAATGGCAAACCTGAATCAGCAAGCATGGTTCTGGCAACCTCAATCAAAGTTCTGTTCTTTCTTTCAACAACCCCATTTTGCTCTGGTGTTCTAGGGATGCTGTACTGCCTTACAATCCCTTTCTTCACACAGAAGGCATCCAACTCCTTATTTTTAAATTCTGTGCCATTGTCACTCCTGAAGCTTTTCACTGGAAGGTCAAATTGCTTTTCAACCTGTGTCACAAAGTCTTGCAAAATGCCTGCAGTCTCATCTTTTGAGTGTAAAAAGAAAGTCCATGTAAACCTAGAAAAGTCATCAACAATAACCAGACAATATCTCTTCTTTTTGAGACTCATGACTTGAACTGGGCCAAACAAATCCATGTGTAGCATTTGCAAACACTGGGTTGTTTTGGACTCTTCAATGGACTTATAAGAACTTTTATGCTGTTTTCCTTTTAAACAGGAAATGCAATGTTCAGGACATGAAAACAATTTTTGTGGTAGGCCTCTCACCAAACCAATTTTTGAAATTTCAGTGATTGTCTTAAGATTTGTGTGCCCCAGCCTTCTGTGCCAAAGTTCTGTCTCTTTGTTAGAGGCAGTGGAGAACAGACATGCATCAGCTCTGGGACACTCTTTTGACATATCAACAACATAAACATTGCCACTTCTTTGAGCAACAAGTTTTGTTTGACCTGTTTTTATTATTGCTTCAATCTTTTTGACCATTTCTGGTCCAACAATCCTACAACAATCTTTTGTGAAGAATGACCCAAACCCTTTGTCACTCATTTGAGACACACTCAGAAGGTTGAATTTTAGACTGTCTATAAGATTGACATTTTCAAATTTTACATTTCCAGACTGCACTGTACCAGACCCCAGAACTTTCCCTTTACTATTATTCCCAAAGGATATATCACCCCCTCCATGAATTTTGAAATCTTTGAGTAGGGCTTTACATCCAGTCATGTGCCTGGAGCCTCCACTATCAACATACCAAAGGCTATCTAAGCAAGCAGAAGCTCCCTGCACATGAAGTAAAAGGATTAGTTCATTAGGGTTTCCAAAGCCAATAAGGTTTTGGATGGGGTCTCAACAGTGTCTGGGATGGATGCACATTGATGGACAGTGGTTAGATCAGGGGTTTGGACAGTTTTAGTACTGTTTCTTGCTAACCACTGTTGGGGGTCTTGACCAAGCATCTGTTGATACCCAAAAGGATGCCTGTTCACTTTTGGTTTAGAGGGCCTTTTGTAGGCCTCATAAACGTGTGGAATCCTTTGGTAAGACTGTTTTTCCTTGCCTTTTCTGAACTGATTGGCAGGGGGTGCATCAGTAACCTGAACATCTCTTTTGACAGATGTTTGGTTCAGTTGTTTTGTAACAGCTGTTTGAACTGGCACAAACAGTGGTTGGTTCTTGGTGAATTTGACAGATGATGTTGATGGACTCAAGGATGTTTTGGCAATGTACTCATTCTTTTTCACATCAAAGTTTTTGAGATACACACATGCTTGAGTTTTGTGGTTTGTTTTACCACACACAATGCAGCTCTCAGCTGGAACAATGACACTTGTTTTGTTTAAATCATAAGCTTTTAAATGGAAACAGTCTTTTGTTAGATGATTCCTTTTCTCACAAAATTCACAAAACAAGTTATTAATCTTTTCTTTCTTCTTTCTCTTTTCAGACTCCTTTGCAGCAGAGGTTTTAACCTCTGTTGGGACGTCCTTGAGAGGTATGACTTTAGCTTTTGGAGCTTTAACACCATCAGTTGATGTAAAGTCCATGGGCTTGAAATTTTCAAGAATATCACACTTCAAGAATATCACACTCATCAGACCATTTTGGTTTAAACTGATAATATTCAATCTCCTCAAAAGTAGAGGATCCCATTGGTCTGTCAAGTGTGATTTTGTTACCAAGTTTATCAGTGATTTTCACTTCTTGGCCTTTCTTGTTTGTGGGGATGAACTCAGTGGTTACATCAGTGGTTTGAACAGATTTTTCAGAAGCAGTGTTTTCATCATCATGTTTTCTATACCCAACACCAAATTTTACATTGCTTTTAATCTGTTTTTCAAGCATAACTTCATACCCTTTGCAAGATTCTACCCATTTTTCACAGGTAATCTGGGTGGACTCTAACTCCTTTTTACAAACCTGGTATTTTTCTACCATGGTTTGGAGTTGAGTTTTGGTTATGCTCTGCTCTTCTTTCAGACTGCTGATCTCTTTATCTTTTTCAGCCAATTTGTTTCTAAGTTCTTTTAACAACTTTTCAAATTTGACTTCATCAGACAAGACTTTGTTCCTAAGGTTTTCATTTACCTCTTTGATGTTAGCAAAAGCAATAATGCAATTGTCTGAACACAGTTTTTCAAGAACTTGAGGTGATACCTTGGCAGCAGCCATCATAGCACAATCACATTGATGATCCTCTTCATCATCAGTTCTTGCTTCTTTCTCACCTGCTCTTTTCTCTTCCTCTTCTTCTTTGTCCTCTTTGGACCATGGATCTGTCAGTGGTTCAATCAGGGTTTCTGAATTTTCTCCCAGCAGCAGTTCACTAGCAACTGCATTAACAACTGCTTCAGTCACCTCATCCACTGTTTCATCACTTAGCTGTTCACCTTCAACTTCAACTCCCTCTGGTATTGACTCTAATGCCATTAAACAAAATTCATCATTAGAAGATTCATTAGAAGCATAGAGTGCAAAATTTTCATCACTAAGCTCATCAGGCATGCTGCTCCAGTCAACAAAGCCTTGAGTGAAAAAGCTTTGCTGATCTGGTTGTACCACTGTTGGAGCAGCTGTTTGAGGTGCAACAGGTTGCACTTGTGCCTGGGGAACAGGGGTTTGAACATATTGAATTTGTGGAACAGTGGTTTGGACATAATGCACAGGCACAGGGGCAGCAGCATAATGAGCAGTGTTAACATGAGCTGCAGGGGTATATTGGGTATAGTGCACAGTGCTTTGATTTTGAGGTCTAGGGTTTGAGCTAGGATGAGTGATTATAGGACCAGTAGTTTGACTCCTGCATTCCCTAGCGAAATGACCTAGCCTATTGCACTTGTAACACTTGATTTTTGATTTATCTAACCCAACCCTCAGATTCCCATGTAACCCTGGGAACTTTCTCCCTGTTCTTTTGTAGAATTTGCTTGTTCTCACACTAAGCAATGCCAATTGATGCAAAATGTCCATTTCCTCTAAGTCAGTAGGATCAAAATGTTGCAAATCATTGAGTTCAAAGCACAAATTATCTGACATCTGGTTTTCAGTATTTGCAGTAAAAGCATAATTTGCAGAGTGAGGATCAGGGTTGGTAAATTTACCACCAGCTGTTATATCAATGAAATGATCATAACCCTGTTCCTTACTACTGCTACCAGATTCTTCCTGACCAAGAAGAGTTGTGCTACCGAATGAGTAATCATCAGTGGCTTTTCCAGACTCTTGCAACTTCTTTTTCTGGTTCAACTCCCTTTCATAGGTTAGGAGTCTACCATGAAGTTGGGTCAGGGTCAGATCTTTGAACTCAACAGAGTTTCTAGTCACAAATGCTATTGTGTCCCATTTATCAGGTAGTGATCTAAGAAACCTGCTATTTTGGGTTGATTTTGGAAATTCAACCTTAACAAGCCTTAGCTCACTGATGAGACAACTGAATCGTTCAAATTGTTGGGTCAATGATTCACCCTTAATGTGACAGAAGGTTTCATACTGCTGATTCAGAATTTCCCTATTGTTTTCAATAACTTCTTCTGTCCCACCAAACTGTTCCTTCAACGCATCCCATAACTCTTTGGCACTGTTACAATGTAACAGTCCATCATAGATCTCATTTGGTAATGCAGATGCTATGATGCTAAATGCTTTGGCATCCAGTTCGAATTTTTGAAAATCAGTTTCAGTATAGTTTTCATTAGGTTTTGGTACGAACTTCTTTGGATCCTCAGCACTTGGCACCGTAGGAACATGGGGACCAAAAACAACAGACCTCCAACATCCAGTGTTCTGTTGAGCAAGGATGTGACCCATCCTTCGCTCCCAGATGTTGTATTCATTTCTTTTAAGCATGGGTGGTTTAAAAAGTGAGCCAATGTTATTCTTATCATCTTGTGATTGTGACGTCATCCTGGTTGTTTTACAGACACTGATTAATCAACTTTAATGGTGATTAAACCTTGCTCTGTTTTTCAACACAAACGAACAAACTATCGATATCAACGATTTTGAGCTGAACTGTTTATGTCAAAATGATTGTTAAATCAAATTTGACTGTCCTAGCTCTGATACCAATTGTTGGATCTGAGTTTGGTTTTGATTGTATTTTCTGTTTGAATTAAAATGGAAATGGATGAGTTGTGCAGCGGAATTAATATGGAAACAAACTTTGCATACAATCAAACGAGAGTATTGCTTTGATCAAGACATTTTCAACAAAGAACCGAATGATTGAATTTAATTTCAACAACGATTACAAAGTAATGCTTGAATACAAACTCCCCCTCAGCCAGAGCTCAGTGTTTGTTCGTGCAAAGAAGACGGTGTTGCAAAGAGCTAATAGAACAGTACAGAGCACTGTTCTATTTATAGGCACTAGCAAACCACTGAGCATCTTAGCTGACGTCACCAAGAAAGTGACATCTAACCTCCTAACAAACTCTAACCTCTGATCTATACAAACACTGCTATAATAACTACTGCTATTACATTTCATTTCATTTCATAAAAGACACTTAAACAGCTGCTGCATCCTTCCACTACTGTGAACCCGGCAGTGCTTGTCCGGATCAGCAGTACTTGACTCAAGACAATAGATTGAGCAGCAGAGCTTTAGTCTTCTATCAGTCTTCACAAGAGCAGCAGATTAACGGTCAGTGGCTTGTACGATCAGTAGATAGGAGGTCAGCAGATGTTGAAACCACTTTCAAGGGGAGAGACTTATATGTAACATCTGCTTATTCTGGATCCACTGCTCTGACCCAGTTTTGGCTTTAATTATCTGTTCCTCTGGTAGGGTTCAATCCCAACAAATCCACTTATTCCACGGTTAAAAGTTGAGATTTAAGAGAGAGTATGATGAAGAAGTGTGTGTAGATCATAGAAGTACAAGATTTAGGTTGAAAACTTACAAGAATCGCGAGAAATCGAGAGAAATAGAGCTTGAGTGTGGCTGGGTCGAGTAAAGAGCTGTCACATCAAGTGATGTGACAAGTGGGGGTATTTATAGGGTTTCCCAAAAAGGAAAGTGTCTAAGGTCGAGTGGGTCACCGATCGGATGGCTGTCCGATCGGATGGCAATTCGATCGGTTGACCATCCGATCGAGCAGTCGCTCGATCGAGTGGCTCCGACGTTTGAGTTTTGGCGTTTCGTTTCGTGCGTTGGGTTTTGCGATGCGTTTCGAATGAGTGATGCGATAGTTTACCCATTAGATTGCACAATTAATCCCAACTACTATATCTAACATACAATCACTATAATTAACTTCCGTTTAGCGTCGGCGATTCGATTGCGATAGCGTTGCGATTGTGTTTCGATTGATTACCACGAACATAATATAAATAAACATGCACAAGTAACACATAAGTAGCACACACACGTAAAACAATATCCATAGCGCACAAATTCGAGTTGCGAGTGCGATTGCGATGCGATAAGCGAATAGGCGATAATTAGCGATTAAGCTCGATTATTAACAAGTACTCCACATAATACAACTAATGCGATAAAATAAATAGATTATCTACAAGTCAAAGAAGTCAAAACATGAGTTAAGCAAGGAGTGACAGATCGCAATTAGCAATCTTTTCTTCCTTTGACTTCAATCTTGACTTTGACTTTGACTTTCGAAACACGGGGTGTTACATTATTTAACTGAAAAATTTAATCAAGTTAGGGCTAAAGGACGTATGGTGTAATGAGTTTTTTAAATAAAGGATTGTGACTGTAATTATTTAAGTTAAATGTTATCTGTTGCAATACGATACAAACATAAAGGACGAAAAGTGTAATTTACCCAAATAAAAGAAAATCTTGTTCAACCTTGCACATACGTATTTCCTATGACATAAAACACCATGAAGTTAACCCCTTATTCCACCACTATAAAAACACAATTCAATTAAACATATATAATCAAACACCAAAGAATTAAAAAAAAACACTATAAAAACGCAAATTAAACATATATAATCAAACAACACATATATTAAAAAAAAAGCAATCAGTCGTCCATTTTTATGATAACGTACCATATTAATGTTGGGATAAATACACAACAATATAACTTAAAACACTCAACCCTGTTATCCTAACATGATCATACTCATGACAACCTATGGTATAAAAACTGTCGATTATAACTAATATCATTGAGCATTAAAAGTATTGTTAGATAAAACACCACGTACTAACCTGCATGACCCGATTCCATTGAATTGATTACGAAATATGCAGAAAAACGATGATTCGAAAAAATACGAACAGATGATTCAAAAAAATACGAACTGTAATTTCCTTCGATCTCTATGAATCAGACGATAATGATTTATAAAATTTATGAGTTCGTTTATAAAACTGAATTCGTAAATCTTTGTAAAAAATAAAATTATATAACTAACCTAAAATAACTCACTCGAGGTTACAAAGATTATTTAATCAATTAATTGAACTTTGAAGTAAATTACATTATTGCTCTTTTTAATTAATTAAATTGAAGGGCACATGTCAATACCATATTATTTCCTACACTTCTCACACTATTAACCCTTTTTACATGATCCTTAATTTTGTTAGTGCATTTATGTCTATAGCCTTCGTCAATCCGAGCCGTAACGAGAAACAGAAGAAAACGAGTCGTTATGATGAAATATCTAGTCAAAAAGGCAAGGTGGCATAATTGTAATTAATGAGAAATCTCATTAATAGTCAAGGCCTATAAATAGGGAGATTATGTTTAGTTTAGAGACTTTTGCCATTTTAGAGATTTGAAGAGCTCTAGTTCTAGAGAGAGAAACTAGAGAGAGAAAGTCTCTAAGTGATTCAAGTGATTGTACGTTTTCAGATTTATAATAGAATCACGTTTATATTACGTCACGTGTGTTAGGTCGCGTTCGTGTACGGATTCCGCACGTTTCACGTTCGTTTCGCAATCGTTTCGGAGTCAAAACCGGTCCAACAAGTGGTATCAGAGCAGGAGCTCGATTGCACTGATCCAACACACATTTTCGATCGTGATTCCATCAGATTCAGATCCGAATTTCATCTACTTCTTCATATTTTTCATATTTTCACGTTTTTACTGTTTTTAGTCAAATTGAACGGGATTTTACGGTCCGAATCGGCTGATTTTTTGATATGTTGTGCGTAAACACTTGATTTACAACCCTACCAAGTTTCAGATCCAAATTCCTAGCCGTTTAGGAGTAATCGAAGATTTTCAGTTCGGTTTTGCTGTCAAAATTCTGGTCTGCTCATCTGGTCCGCTCATTTGAACATTTTAAGAGGTCCGCTCATAATAACAATCAGGTCCGCTTATTCGAACATTTTGTGAGGTCCGCTCATTGGATAGTTGAGGTCCGCTCATTTGTCACATTAACAGTAGGTTCGCTCTTGAGATTCGCTTGTGTGGTTCGCTTTTGTGACCAAAAGTGATTTCGCTTATAGTGACAATTAGATTTCGATTTTGTGACAACTAAGGTCATCGAACAGTGTAATCACGTGATCTGGTGCACCGTTTCATTCATGTTATCGGAAATTGTTGTTGTGTATTGAAAGTTGTCGGCAAGATTAAAATGGTGTCAGCTTGCATGTGATGAGTCTTGGTTCAAGTGATCATATATTAGTTGTCGGCTAGCTCTAAATTGAGAGGTCCAATCAGAAAATAATAGGTTAAAAATTCAATTGATACCAGATTTCATGTGACTTTAATTGAACGGTCCAATCAAGTGATAGTGTGGACAGCCCATGTGACTTCAAATGTTTGGCCAAATAATTTGTGTTGGGTATTAATTGTGGCGGTATATTGCAAGTTTAGGCCCAATCATAGTTGTTGGTTCATGATGACAGTTAGCATGAAAAGATAAATTGTTGTCGTCCACTAAGTGATGTCAGTGTAGTGGACTTTAAGGCCCAATCAAAGCATCAGCAGCCAAGTGTTATCATCAGCTCAAATCAGATTTAAAAAAAAAAATTGATGTTGTCGGCTAAGTGAATAGTGAGGTCCAATCATCAATTGACTCATCATCGGTTTGTTACATTCATTGGCTTAGTCATTCAGTGTTCTCATTTCTACAACTTTGAAATAAGTCTACGAATCTTCGACACGAGTCCTAGATCGATTCAACCGTCACTCACTTTTACGTATTCCATTTGTTTAAACTGATCGTTTGCTTGGTTGTTGTCAGGTTATTTAAGAATTTCAAATCATGGCTAAAGTGTTTGATGAACAGGAAAATGAGAATCTTAAAGATTTAAACGTTTTGATTTCTGATTCTTGGTTTGATAAGAAGAACAGGAAGGATGTTTGGATTAAAAGATCCGAAAATTTCTTATGCATGAAACATGAATCTTTGGAACAGTTGGATAGACGTTTTGATGAATTGATTGATAAGATAAATAGATATGAGATAAAGTTTTCAAATGCTGAAAAAATTTCAAAATTTGCTGATGCATTACCTCTAGAATGGGATGAATTTTTGAGTGAACTAAAAATGAATGAAAATTTCTCAGAGTTTTCATTTAGAGAATTCATCAATAAGCTTAGATTACATAAGTTTGATAAAGAAAAAAGAAAAGAAGAGTTGATGTATGAGATGAAGAAGGATTTAGAAAAGATAAATTTGGAAGTGATCATCGAAATGAGAAAAAAATTCTCTGTGTGTCTTGCAGCAAAAAGGGTTATGAAATACGATATTAAGAGAGGTTGTTATATTGATGAAAATATGAATCCTCTTGATTTTGTTAAAATTTTTTGTGCAGGAACATACAGGATGGAAACAAAGAAAGAAGCTAATGCTGAAAAGATGAATGAAAAATGTGAAAAATGTGAAAAATCTGAAGCAGATAATGTGAAATTCTTGAAAGATGTGGAGAATTTGACATTGGAAAACAAAGCTTTGAGAGTTGATAAGAAAACCGATGATGAACAGATTCTGGAGTTGCGTTTGAACTGCGAAAAATTGAAATCTGAAAATGACAAACTTTTGAAGAATGTTGAGAGTTTGTCATTAGAAAATGAAAATTTTAAAAAATTAGAAAATGATTTCAAAAGTCAATTAAAGATTTTAGAAGATGAGAGAGATGTTTTTGGTAAAAATAATCTCGAAAAACAATGTGCAATAAATTCTCATCTTGATAAAATCATTCGACTTGAGCATGAAGCCGAAGATAATAGAAAGAAAATTGCTGAGTTAGAGAATAAGTTGAAAAGTTTTGTGACTTCTGCATCGTACGTTTGTCCAAAACCGATCAATGTTGTTCCAATAAGTGACAAAGTCACAAATTTTGACAAAGTCAAAATTGAAAATTGTGATGAAATATCTGATGATGAAAAAGAAAAGAAAAGAAAAATATTTTTAGATTTACAAGAAAAATTTCAAAATACTGTTTTGCAATCTACTGAAACAGGTGAATGTTCTAAACAAAAACCTGTTAAGAAGAGTGTAGAACAGAAACAAAAAGTTAAAAATTTGAAAAATTTTAAAAATGAAAATAAAAGCTCATCAGATAAGTCATCCAATCATTATCAAAAATCACAAAAATCTAAAATTGAAAACTCACAAAATGTTGGTAATAAGTGGTGCAGGTTTGACCACAGTGCTCAAAGGACAAATCATGCTTACAGGAGGAGTTATGATTACCACAAATCTAAACAATGTTATGATCTGAATATGTGGTTTGAAGATGGTAGATGGTACGATAACAGAGTGTGCTACACCTGTGGTGTTAGAGGGCACATTGCTGTTAACTGCCAGAATTGGAATTATGAAACAAGAAGATGCTATAATTGCCATATCAGAGGACACATTGCTAGAGATTGCCCAAGGAGATCGATGGGAAGATCGAGGGTTGAATCTCAGAGAATGGTAAAGAAACCAGTCACTGTCAAGCCCAAAGAAGAGAAAGTGGAAGATAAGAAAGTAAAGCTTTCACAGGGGCAGAGAGACAGACTGAGGAAGAAGAGAAAGAAGGCGAGAGAATATTTGGAGAAGATTTTGTCTTCGGGTTCACCGGTTGGTTCAAATAAAAGTTCTGATGAATCGATTCAATCGACAGCAAAGTCAAGCAAATCGAATTCTTCAGATACAAATCTGAGGACAAACAAGAAGAAAAAGAAAGTTATTGGCGATGAATCTGGCTCATCCAAGTCAGACAAGCCAAGTTCGGGCAATGAATCTGATTCCATAAAATCAGAGGAGCCACAAGTTGAGGTAAAAAAGGAAGAGACAGTTCCGTTAATGAATGATGAGAACTTTCCACCATTACTAGCCGCAAATCTAAAATCAAAAGGTGTTGATGCTGGAAAAATGTTTAATAGCAATGTTAAACATATTTTTAGCAAGATGGCTGATGGAAAGGTAAAAGGGGCAAAAGAATTTTATGAAGAAAAGAGAAATGTTCAAAACACACCCAAGACTGGTCAGGCTTGGGTACATAAATCTGTTGGTTGAATTTCTGACTTGCCGGAGCTTCCAGGTTGGTAAGAGTGAAGCAGGTATTGGCATCATTCTTGAGAAATTCACAGGATGGTAACTGTGATATTTCGTCTTACAAGTGGTTAATCAAGGACATTAAGTTGTACTTGATTTTCTACAAGTGATAGTGGTGTTTGATCTTATAATGTTAAATTTTTCAAAATTGGTTAAAAGAAGAACAAGGTTATGAGATGACCCCGAACTCACAAGTGATGGGTAAACAAACTAATTTTTCCGGAAAAACCATTCTGATTAAAACAAACTTAAGTGTTTTGAAATCATTATGGGAAAATAGTTTGTTGTAAGGGGGAGTGTTGATTGAATACGCCGAAACCCTCATGGCTGAACAAACATGATTACTTTCATCAGATTGAAAAACGGTTTTTAAACTGTTAAGATCAATGGGTTGTAAATCATGGGGGTACGTTATATTTTCTGCAAATCAGAGCACTTGAAGCAGAAAATGGATGGCGAGACAAAGTTATCAGTGTTGGTTGTCAAATTTTCTTTATATGATTTTGCATTTTAGGGGGAGTAATGTTGTTAGAAAATACAAAAACATTTGAAAATTTGAAAAAGTCAAAAACATGATAAAATTCAAAAATTGAGTTTTTGCGTAAAAAAGAGGAAATGATAGTACATCAGTAGACAGTTACAGTATGCTAAAGAAATGGAAAGTTTAAATGTGTTAAACGATCTCACCGTGGATGTGTCGGTAGGTTTTTATACATTTAGTAAACTTTTTCGGGATATAAACCTAAATTCAAACTTGCTTATTTCGTGGGGAACACTACTTGGATATATAGGTAACCCCTGAAATCTCGTTTGAAAGGTCTCATAATCTGATATACTAGGTCTTTATACTCAATGATGTCTGGGGTATTATTCCGGGACTTCTGCTGAATGGAAGTTCTGACCTAGTCCTCGAATAATACTTTCTGCAATGCTTGAAACATAGCATTAAACCCTCAGCATGCTGATGAAACAATAAAATTGATAGTCGCTGCTGTTGTAAGCAAAAAGATCCTCTAAAGGGGACATACCGTAAAGTCGAAGCTGATATCTCTCTGCGTATACGGAAGTATCGATCTGAGATCCCTCGGCCCTCGCATACCTAATTTATATACAGATATCATTGTAATATACTCACCTGTAAGACTGATTATTGGGATTCTGGATACGGGAGTATATTCAAGAGGTGGGACACATGAATGAGTTTAAGTTCTTAAAATACCTAATTCGTATCCTGAATCAGTTGAACTTTGTATGAAAATTTAAGTGGATCAGTATATCGACAATCTAAGTGAATTGTTTAATTCTTACTGTGAAATTAAGCTCAACGGTACTTGTGATTTGTCAGAAACTGATATGATCCTCTGATGCATACTCAAACAAAAATATTGTCTGTAAATATGTTTGTACATATTTCTTTACTGCTTTATATTTTCAGAAAATACAAAAAGATTTTTGATTCTGCTTTATTTTCGACAACCGATGTCTGAGTGCTGAGTTTCAAAATTTAAGTAAGCTGATTGTGTTTCTGAAAATAAAACAAGTTCATTAATTTGAAGCTTGAATTAAAAATAAAAAAAAATCAAAAACAGTTTGTGATATCTCCAAGGTCATTAGTTTGGACTTGGATGATTAATTGTGAGGGATTTGGATGCTTATACTGTTATAGAGCTAGTTTCCGATTCGTTTCGATGAAACTGCCAAATTCATGAAAATTGTTTGTTTAGAATGTTTGAGTGAGCCAGGTTACAATTCCTGGATAGCTGAAATTTGAAATGTTATTACTTATAAATGGTTGAGAGATTGCAGATGAGATTCCAGACTACGATCCCGGAAGCTGAGTCTAAGGGGGAGTCTGAAGACGAGCTCAAAGCAAGGGGGAGCTTGTATACGGAAAGCAAGGTGTCGATCCCAAAGCACGGAAGCTTGACGAAAGGGGGAGCCTGATGAAGAAAAGAGTTTACAAAAAGGAGAAGCTGAAGCTGAAGACAGATCAACCGGGATTCTATTCAAGAAGATTCAAAGAGAGAGAGAGAAAAAGAAGATGCTACGAGTTTGACTCAATGATCGAGATTGACTGCGGCAATATCCAAGGGGGAGTCTGTTAGTGCATTTATGTCTATAGCCTTCGTCAATCCGAGCCTTAGCGAGAAACAGAAGAAAACGAGTCGTTATGATGAAATATCTAGTCAAAAAGGCAAGGTGGCATAATTGTAATTAATGAGAAATCTCATTAATAGTCAAGGCCTATAAATAGGGAGATTATGTTTAGTTTAGAGACTTTTGCCATTTTAGAGATTTGAAGAGCTCTAGTTCTAGAGAGAGAAACTAGAGAGAGAAAGTCTCTAAGTGATTCAAGTGATTGTACGTTTTCAGATTTATAATAGAATCACGTTTATATTACGTCACGTGTGTTAGGTCGCGTTCGTGTACGGATTCCGCACGTTTCACGTTCGTTTCGCAATCGTTTCGGAGTCAAAACCGGTCCAACAAATTTGTGTGTATATTATTAGATATAAGGGTGGAGATACAATAGGAAGTTTATTTGGCTAGGAAGGCTAGGAAGTGATCTTGACCATCCATTTAGTTAATCAAGGGTTAAGATTAAATCAGGGAAATTGAAAAGGAAGAAAAGAGGCGCGTGAGTTTGTTTAGGGGCATTCTAGTCAATCCAAGCCAATAGTTTCTCTCTCCTCCAATTCCCCCCCATTTTTTAAACGTTAATAACTCTTTCATACGACATTATTTTTTTATAAAAATTGCACCAAAAAAACGAGCGTTTTTTTATCTTTAAAACGAGTATACTATTGCTATATTTAAAAAAAAAATTAAACCCAGTTGCGTAAAACGCAATAGAAAAACCCCCAGCATCGTAAAACGCAATGAAAAAAAAAAACCTAAAAAATGACATTTTTCTAAAACGCAATGCACCAAAAACACAAAGAAATGACTTATTTGTAAAAAGCAATGGCTAGAAAACACAAAGAAATGTCTTATTTCTAAAACGCAATAGCCTAAAAACTCAAAAGAAAATGTACTTTATAAAACGCAATGGACTAACAACACATAAAAATGTGTTTTACCTAAAACGCAATGCACAAAAAACACATAAAAATGTGTTTTACCTAAAACGCAATGCACAAAAAACACAAAGAAATGTCTTATTTGTAAAACGCAATGGCCAGAAAACACTTAAAAATTACTCATTCTAAAACGCAATGGACTGAAAACACCTAAAAATGTGTTTTACCTAAAACGCAATGACTAAAAACACTTCAAAAATGTGTTTTACCTAAAACGCAATGACTAAAAACACTTAAAATGTGTTTTTTTCTAAAACGCAATAGCTATAAAACACATAAAACTCTCTTATTTCTAAAACGCAATGGACACATAAAACTGTCTGGGAACTGTCTGTGACTGTGAACTGTCTGAATTGTCTACGAATTACTGTCTTCGAAATGAGTCAATTTCTGGAAAATTAATTTTTCTGATTCATTTTTATTACAGCACTTTAATCAGAAAAAAAAATTTCTGATGCATTTTTATTACAGCTCAACCCCAGCCAGGGGCTCTGCCCCTTGGACCCTGCCAGGGGCTGCCGCCCCTGGGACCCCGCTACCGGGGGCGCTGCCCCCGGACCCCCGCCAAGATCGTAAAACGCAATGACTAAATCAAAAACCCAGATCGTAAAAATGAAATTAAAGAATTTCTTACCTGGATCGAAGTGATTTCTTCAACAATTGACGAATTTTGAATGATTGAAACACTTATCAGCGCTCGAATCGAATGGATCGAGTGATTATCTTCAAAATCACCGGAAAAAACGAGATTTTGTATGAAATTAAACTGAGTTTTCTTCAAAAAAGCTGAAGAACACGTTGATCGGGTGTTTGAATCATTGATTGGTGATGAAAATCGCACTATAATGTAGTGATTATTGAGATAGAAAGTGAAGAAATGGTTGAAGATGGTGGGTTTTGAAAATGGTGGGTTTTGAAGTTACTGGGTTTTGAAAAGGAAGAAGAAAGGGTTGGATTGACTAAAATACCCTTTTTCTTTATTTTAAATATTGCCACATGTCATCCTCTTATTGCTTCTTATCCTTCCTAGCAAAATTAATCTTCCTATTTAATCTTTTCCCTTAGATATAATTAAATATAAAACTGCTTTAACTCTGATTGAATCAAAATAAATTAAAAGTAAGCTAAACTTATTTTCACATTCTAAGGTATAAAATTCAGGAAGCCAGCTCCTTTTTTTCTAAGGACATTTAGACGTAAAAAACTCAAGGTGTTTCAAACCATAGTTAAGACTCGAATAGAAGAAGAACACGGTAGATTTTAAGTTTAATGTTCTTTTTTGGCTCTTAGGAAAAAAAAAATTGAAATATAAAAAGAAGATGTCAAGCGATCTCAAACCGTGAAACCAAATCGGAACCAAACCGTTACTAATGGTTCGGTTTAAGAGTTCCATATTTTGGTTTTGGTTTATAAAAGTTGAAAACCGTTACTAACGATTTGGTTCACTGTTTGAGCTAAAAACCGCGAAAACTGGACCGTGAACACCCCTAAAAATGGGAGACTTGCGGGCTTTTGCACATTTGATTATCTAGAACTCAAGATAATAGGCTTAAAGTTTGCCTTTGAGCAACCTCTTAAACTCTCTTTTAGTATTTAAAAAATAGCAATCGTATGCACTAGAAGAATTATTGTCAATACATGCATCGTTTATCAAGCTTCATGAAGGAAGCCTAAAAATTCTAATAAACTACCACAAGGTCGACAACTATAATATGAGTGATCTCTCTATGGCATCAATTGTTGGTCACTAGCGAGTTTTTGTATTCTTTCTTCTCACATCTATTTAATGACTTTATTCCAGCTTTTTTTGACTAAGCTCTTGATTTTTTTAACGGTCAACGAATACTATACAAGCCCAGCTACTAGGGTAAATCTATTGACGAAATGTCACCTACGCCTTGCAGACAGGGGCAGACCCACATGGTACGTGTCGGGGTCCATGAACCCCAATGTTTTAAAAAAAAAATAGTAGAACCGGTATGTTAAATTTTTTAAGGACCCCATAAAATAAATTAGTTGGATCCCATAGTATTGAAAACAAAGATGGTGTGGTGGTAATTCCTCTTGTATTCCGACAAATAGATCTCAAGTTCAAGTCTTCTATCTTATCTTTTTAGTGTATTTTTTTTTTATCAAAATTAAACTAGTGCTTTAAAACAACACAACCATCTATTGACTATCTAATTTGCTTCTTTAATATGATAAATTTAATATCTCCAAATGGTTTTATTTCACATTTGATTACCAAATAAGAATTCCAACATATAGTGACGTTCATAAAAAAAAAACTTAAACAAAATAAAAAAAAAAACTTAAACAAAATTTTGAAGTTATGCTTAAAAATGGTTCTTAATAATGTACTGGTTTCATGTCCACTAAAGTCTTTTACATTATTTCCTAGCCCCAACCCGATCGACTACGATGACCGACCTGAAAATTTTAATGTTTGTTTGGGAAAAAAATTTATACAAAAATATGGACCCCAATGAAAAAAAATCTCAGGTCCGCCATTGCCGGCGAACACATACAATGCTGATGACATGACCCACTCACCATTCCAGTCGAAACCCACAACCCTAAGGTCCATTATGCTAAAACCTTTGGCGCAAATTGCACTAAGTAGACTCTAACCCATAAATTTCAGATTAAAAGGTCATATAGTGGTTCCTCTCCAAGACTACCAGTCTGGGATTCAATTGCGACTAAACTCTTGTATTAAAATCAATATAAAATTTCAAAGTTTCTAGAAGTCAAAATCTGAAGGAGAGAAAGAGAAGATAAAGTTATTATTAGTTTCATTTTCTAAGTTGATAATCATTGTATAAAAGGCAATCATTTCTTTAATAGATATTAATGTCGATTCCTTTTACATTGTATAACAAGAAAGATATGATATCAACTATATTAGAGAGGGGCTTATGATCAATACTTATTTTAGAGAGAAATAAACATTTGTACATCTTGATCTATGCCGTTAAGAGATAAGTCTAGTGAATAACAACTATTTATTGAACGACAATGAATAAATGTAAGGAGGATATCATCCCCCCAACTACTCCATATGTTTTGTTTATGTGATGATACTTATCTTATGATTATATCTTTTTTCATCACACATTTATTACTTGATCAAAAGAATGATTGTATGTTCATATCATTCCTTTATTTATTCAACCGAACCTTTAGGATCATTATATGTTGGAATAGTGGATTTTAATAATCTCAACTACTAGCCGTTGACCAGCAATGGTTCTAACTTCAAAAACAACCAATGGTGGTCCCACATTTTCACATATTGTAAACCAATGAACCTTTACTAAGGTGCTGTTTGTTTTTGCAGACAAAAATTGTCTGCAGTCTGATTTCAGCTGATTTTATGTCTGCAACTGAAGATATGGTCTGAATGTCTGCAAGCTGAAAATATAATACTGTTTGTTTTATAAACTGTATATCGTCTATATAAGCTGAAAATAACACACATAATCAAAATGTAACTTCAATCGACTACATACAGGCTTATGATCCAAAATCATAACGATTATTCATGTCAATTTTGTGGAAACGATTAACAAACAAACAATATTATCCTCTTTAAACTAATTTAAATCTCATAACCTAACTATTATTGTATAGATCCATCAATATCACTGCATCAAACATCACTTGCTGCTGATGATGACATCAGCATCATCATCATCATCATCACGATGATCGACTGTCTAACCCTAACCTAACCGTACAAAACACAAACCCTAACGAAACGGTTACCTTTTTAAACGGCTTCGAAAGCAGAGGAACACTGATACGTAGGGTTTTAGGATCCGGCTGGTCACCAAACACCAGTGTCGGCTTTGTTGAGGATGCAGGAGGTTGTGATGGGTTTAGGTGGACTGACGTAGCCAGGTCCGGCAGTGGTGCGGGTCGCCATTGCAGTGGTGGTGGTTGCAGTGGTGCGTGTACGTGAAGCTGGAGAAGGTGGAGGAGCTGTGGCGGCGGAAATTTGGAGACCGGAGGAGAAGCGATTGGGATGAAGCGTCTGATTTTGGGGAGGTGATATGTTTGAAGATCTGATAGGTCTTGTGAAGATGTTATACATGGGCTTTTTTTAAGCTAATAAATGCACTTTTCAGATCTTATTTTTTTTTAAACAAACAGTCTTCAAGGTGTTATGTCTGCCCGTCTGCAGACAAAAGGTCCTTGCAGACGTTTTAAGCAAAAACAAACAGCCCCTAACAGAACCTTTATTTCTTTTTGTCACATTTTCCTTATCTGTTAGTTAAGTTCCATTGGTTTACAATATGTGAAAATGTGGGACCACCACTAGTTATTTTTAAAGTTGGGATCGTTGTCGACCAAGGGCTATACTTAGAATTATTAAAATCTATTATTTCTTATATGTTTTACTTTTATGTTCTTGATAAACTTGTATCGCATATGTTCCCCTGAGAATATATGATTTCCTAACATACCGTATGGTGCACCCTTATTCAAAAATACTATGACATAATAATCTAAATGTAATTATCTCAAAATAATGTCTCAAAACCTAAGTTTTTTTTTGAACGACAAGTTTGGATCACTGACAGACCATTGGAGTATCATCGTGCCACCAGCGGAACCACCCGATCATATCCATCTCCACTAGGCATATAATGCCTATACACCAATTCGGGATGAAACTCAATAAATATGGGAAAACCCCCTTGTGGGAATTAAACCCATAACCTATTGGTCCTAAAGTATTATTCCACCCCCAAGATGCCACTAGGCTATAAAGCCATGGATCAAAACCTAAGTTTTAAATGACTAAATGTTTAACAAGCTACAAGCTTAAACTCTTCATGTAATTTACCAATTCACCAACCATGACTCTTAAGTGACCATTTGTTTCCATCCTGAGATCAACAATAAACAAAGCCACAAGTTAGATAAAAACATGTAAAAAAACAAGAAGTTATGTCTTCCAATAATAAAGTGCTAATCTTACCAAAGGCATTCAAGTCGAAGGCATCCAAAGTGTAAAATGAAATGGAGTTATGTTTTGTTCTCGTTCTTCAAGTAAGCTAGATATGTTGTCATGAGTTATGTTTTGTTCTCGTTCTTCAAGTAAGCTAGATATGTTGTCATCTTTCTAAAATCTTGACTAATTGATGCACACAAGATCTTGTTAAATGTTGGATTAGCTTCCTTTAATTTTGTAGTTTAAATTTTATGCTAAAAAGGTAAAAATAATATTAGAAACCTTAAAGATGTATAAGCACAAACAGATATACATAAACAAAAGTAAATGAATGAAAATAAACACATTATCGAACACTCATAAATGTTGCGATATCGAACCAACCCGAACCAGTCAGACTCTTCCGTGAACACACGACTCAGAATACAAGGGATTGAACACAACGTTCGACTCTTTTTATTGATGATAAAAAACTTAATACTGAAACATAAATAAGACCTCCTATTTATACTGTTAGTAATACGTATTAAACTAGGACTAGGACACCTTCATACTTATCTAAACAACTTAACATTTATCTGAACAATTATTAATATAACTATACTAATAATGCGATTAGAACCCTAAGGTTTAATAGATCTCCTCCAACCACCCCTTGAGATCAACTGTGTCTCCCCGTTTAGTCTAACATTGCCGATTTCAATACTCCCTCTCAATGTTGACTTCATTCAAACCAATCTCGCTTCGAAACTTCTTGAGCTTTTCACCTGGTAGACTTTTAGTAAACATATCAGCTACTTGTTGATGAGTGTTCACATACTTCAGATCAACTTTGTCTTCCAAAACCTTTTCACAGACAAAGTAGTAGTGAACTTCAATGTGCTTGGACCTTGCATGAAACATTGGATTTTCTGCTAAATATATTGTTGACAAATTATCACAATAAAGCACTACACCATCATCTACCTTTTGCTTTAGTTCCTCCAAAACAAGCCGTAGGCACACCACTTCTTGGGTTGCCATAGCAGCAGCCCGATACTCTGCCTCGGTAGTCGACAAGGACACCGTGGGTTGTCGGTTACTACACCAAGCAATAGCTCCCTGACCCAGTTTAAACACATACCCCGTTGTCGACCTTCTAGTGTCTAAGTCTCCTGCATAATCAGCATCGCAAAATCCAGCCAGCCTTAACTCTTCGCCTTTATTAAACTTCCCGCCTAGATTTATCGTGTGCTTTACATACCTTAGCACACGTCGTATTGCATCTAGATGTGGTTTCCGGGGTTTCTGCATATAACGACTTAACACGCCTACTTCAAACACTATGTCGGGTCTAGTTAATGTCAAGTATATCAAACTACCAACTATTTGTCGATACATAGTTGGGTCAGCTAGTTCCTTTCCACTTTCAGTGCTTAGTTTCACCACACTATCCATAGGAGTTTCAATAGGCTTGCAATCTATCATGCCAAACCGAGCTAACAAATATGCACAATAGCGTTGCTGATGAAGAAATATCACCCCTTCTTCATACTTTAGTTCTAAACCAAGGAAATGACTGAGTTTTCCCAAATCTTTCATATGGAACCGAATACACAAGTTTTGCTTCAACTGGTTGATGCCTTCATTATCGTTTCCGGTTATTATCAAATCGTCTACATATACCAGCACTACCACAAATTTTGACCCATTGGACTTGATAAACATGCTTGCCTCAGACTTCGACATCTCATAGTCATTATGTTGTAAGAATTCTCCCATCTTCCCAAACCACGCCCTTGGGGATTGCTTTAAACCGTATATCACCTTATTTAGCTTACACACATAATTAGGAGAAGTAGCACTTACAAATCCTTTCAGTTGTTCCATATAGATAGTATGATCTAGATCGCCATAGAGAAACACATTTTTTACGTCCATCTGATGCAATTTACATCCGTTACTAGCCGCTACCGCTATTACTACCCGTATTGTAGTTATCTTGGCTACATGACTGAACGTATCTTCATAGTCAATACCATACTGTTGAGAGAATCCGCGTGCCACTAATCTTGCTTTATATCTCTCAACTGATCCGTCAGGCTTGCACTTAATCTTGTATACCCACTTGCATGTTATTGGCTTTGCTTCTTCAGGCTTGGGGTACTAAAGACCAAGTTTCATTCTGGTTCATTGCTTCAATCTCTTCTTGCATTGCAAGGTTCCATTTTATTTGATTACAGGCTTCTTCATAGCTTTCAGGTTCTATTTCTTCCACTTCTGTGATTGCAACATTTGTCGCATACCTTGGGTTTGGTTTTGATACCCGAGTGGATCTTCTCGGACCAGGCGTTGTAGAACCTGAATCCGTGCCATTACGCTGGTTAGACATACCTGTTTGCCATGGACTTTGACGTTCTTGACTCGGATTTGGATCTTGGCTTGTTTCGACATCAACTTCAATGGTGGATTCATCATCATCAAATGTTAACTTCACCATATTTGCTTCGAGCCTTTCTTTTATTAATTCTGTGTCTGGTAGTGTTTCTTTGTTCTCTGACCACCATGACGAATTCTCATTAAAGACCACATTCCTTGAGACATAACACCGATGTGTTACTGGATCACAACACCTCCACCCTTTCCTTTCGGTATCATACCCAACAAAAATACACCAGATTGCTTTCTTTTCCATCTTATCTCTTAATGGATTTGGTACGAACACGTAACACACACACCTAAATACTCGAAAGTGTGTTACATTTGGTTTGCGTTTCAACAACCTTTCGTATGGAGATACATTGCCCTTATTTTGTGGCGGTAATCGGTTAATTACATGAGCCGAAGTTTGCATAGCTTCAGCCCAGAACCTCCCCGGTACATTCTTTGCATGCATAATGCTCCTGCACGTTTCTCCAAGATGGCGATTTTTCTTTTAGAGACACCGTTTTGCTGCGGGGTGTTTAGACAAGTAAGTTGACGCCGGATCTGATTTTCTTGTAGATACTTGTCAAAAGTAGATGCTAAATACTCCCCTCCATTATCGGACCTTAAACACTTAA
Source organism: Helianthus tuberosus (assembly GCA_030545235.1). Taxonomy (NCBI): domain Eukaryota; kingdom Viridiplantae; phylum Streptophyta; class Magnoliopsida; order Asterales; family Asteraceae; genus Helianthus; species Helianthus tuberosus. The sequence continues at coordinate 165,310,290 of CM060359.1, forward strand.
CTCGATTTCCAGTTAATCGTTTAGCCTCTACTTTAAATAACTTGAATTTTTCTAATACTTCATATTTTTCCTTTAGAAAATAAACCCAAGTAAAACTGGAGAAATCGTCAATAAATGTAACCATGTATCTTAACCCTTTGACTGATGCTTGTTTCACTGGACCGAACACGTCTGAGTGAACCAATTCGAGTGGCATTGTTGCTTTGTAATTTAAGTGTCATATGGTTGCTGATGTGCTTTGCCATACTGACACCCGACACACACGATTTCTTTGCAAGTTGGAAACTGAGGTAAACCGCGAACCAGCTCTCTTTTCATCATTACTTCAAGCCGATCATAACCGACATGGCTTAGACGAGCATGCCATAGTTCTGCAGTCTGATTATGACTTGCTTGATCGACATATGCCGATTCAGCATTTAGTACATAAACAGTATCATTACGTTTACCCGTTACAATAGGTACTGATTCAGTTTTAAACTTATCAAAGATACACACTTCGTTTGGTCCAAAGAGAACGTACCTCCCTGTTGCTGTGATCTGAGGGACGGAAAGTAAATTTTTCTTCATGCCGGGTACGTGAAAAACTTCTTCCATGGTGAACTCGTTTTCTCCCTCTGTCTTCGGAAACTTTACTTCTTCAATATTTGCAATTTGATGTCTTGACCCATCAGCGATCACGACCACATGATTTCCAACATACTTTTTTTACTTTGGTTAGGCGTTCTTTCTCTCCGGTTAAATGATTCGAACACCCTGAATTAACAATCCAATCTCCGAGGTTGTTTGTCTTCGGTTCAGTTGAAACTGTAAGTGCCGTAACCTCTACTACTTGTACAACCATGGCTTCAACGTCCCATGTTTCTTCATCCTCGACTGTAGTTGTCGAGTTTCCTTCTACCTTTGGTTGTCTACAGTCTTTCGCCATGTGTCCACGTTTGTTACAATTATAACAATTGTAAGGGAACCTGCGATTACCTTTGCCCTTACGGTCTCCTGAGATTTCTCCATTCTTTTCCTTCTTTTTATTTGAATCAGATTTCTTAAACTTATCATTACTTTTGTTTTTATTCCATGGTTTATTACCTCCTCGTCCTTTTCCTTTTTCTACATAAAGGGCCTTGTCTTCATCAGATTTGATCTGGACACCTGCCATCTGTTTTGCAAGCGCTTCTTGACCTGCCAGAAGACTCGGTTGAGTCGCCCTGCCTTAAACCGCAGCAACGAAGCTACGGTATTCAGGTTTTAAACCATGATTAGAATTCGTTTCATCCGTGATTCATTTATTTTTTATTGGGCATCGAGGTTTCCTATTTCTCTACACAAGTTTTTTGCCTTCCAGAAGTACTGGGCCACGGTTAAGTCACCTTGAGAGGCTGTGAACAATTCTCCTTCCAATAGCTGCAGTTGAGCATCATTCTTTTTCGAGAATAACGATTCGAGAGTATCCCAGGCTGTCTTTGGATGTTCAATATCTTGAAGATGATCAAGGATCTCTTCCTCTACGGTTGTCTTTATAGAAAACATAGCCCAACCCGCCTTAATCTGCCACTTCCTGACTGCTCCATTGATGTCGTTGGTGGGTACCCGGGTCTCGTTTCCATTCGTGACTTGCTAGAGATCCTGTCCTTGCAGATAGCACTTCATACAGGTCATCCACGTCTTGTAGTTTGTCTGATTTAGCTTCTTGATTCCTCTACCCATCTGTAAATCAGCCATGCTTTCAGCCTTGTTCTCTTCCTACGAGTCTTGATCTGCGATCGGTCTTGTCCTGTGATCGGTCTTCTCCTTTGTAGCGGATTTGAGCCTTCGATCTTATAGGCTCTGATACCCCTTTGTTGCGATATCGAACCAACCCGAACCAGCCAGACTCTTCCGTGAACACATGACTCAGAATACAAGGGATTGAACACAACGTTCGACTCTTTTTATTGATGATAAAAACTGAATACTAAAACATAAATAAGACCTCCTATTTATACTGCTAGTAATACGTATTAAACTAGGACTAGGACACCTTCATACTTATCTAAACAACTTAACATTTATCTGAACAATTATTAATATAACTATACTAATTATGCGATTAGAATCCTAAGGTTTAATAGATCTCCTCCAACCACCCCTTGAGATCAACCGTGCCTCCCCGTTTAGTCTAACATTGCCGATTTCAATAATAAATACAATTAAACGAACAAGGACTCTGTTTGTGTTTATTCGTTTAATTAATTGAACATACTTCCTTGTTCAAGTTCGTGTAGTTATTAACGAACGCATGTAACAAACTTTCTGCCTTATGATTTACAAATGGTTTGTTAAACTTTTGATTCATTACAACCTATTCTAATAATTTGGTATTTCAACATTACTTAAGTACTAGTAATAAGACCCGCGCGCGTTGCGGCACAAGTACTTCAAAAATATTGAACGGATTAGTCCAAGCGTTATGTGATGGGTTAACCATATGACAACGCACGTTCCGACGTATCCGATTGAATTCAATGTATCCTATAGTTGCATTGCGATTGGATGAAAACGTAACGTAAATCGAATTTATATCGTACAATCATAACGTATTATTATGCGTGACCCGACTAACTCGAATTTATATCGTCAAGCCAAAAACTCTCGAGGGGATCAAAGTGGCATTTACAAAGTTCATAAAAAGTTAAGTGGTTAAAAATTGCATTTCCTAAACTTTAGGACTAAGAAAGGGTAAAGATAAAATTTGATAAAGTTTTGAGGTAAGAAGGAAAATATAACAAAGTTGGGGCTAAAAAGGAAACTACCATAAAGTTGGGGGTGTCAAAAGCAAACTATTTGTAAAATAGAGTTGCAGTTTAAGGACTAAATTTGTCATTTTATGAAACTTTGAAGGTACCAAAGTCAAGAGAATAAAATTGCAACATCGTGAAAGTATAGGAGGGGAGACAAAGCCGGCGGGGTTTCCACCGACTTTCTCTTTTAAGAGTACTTATAATATAATATCGCCTAAACATTAAAATTCGGTCTCGCAAACCAAACCAATAGGCGATGAACCTATAAGTTCAAACCATATCCACTATAAATTTTGTAATCTAAATTTTAATTTATTTTTACACCTTTGTGTTATAGCTCTTCCAATGAAGCACGGCAACACCAAGACTCCAAACGAGTAAATGCGGTTTCTAGATGCTTCTAGGCTATGTTTAGACAATTTCATTTGACTAAACCCCAAACTTCTAATGTCAACATGACACATTTCATATTTGGATTTCAAACACTAAACTAATTGTTAAATGAAATTCGGTGTAGATTGACATTTTGATGAGCTTTCGTCGTAAATGGTGAGAGATGGCAAACTCGTTTTTATTTGTGCTTTAATCTAGCTTTACACGTAATATTGACACGACGACACTAGCATAAGACCGTGGGGTATGGTGGGGTGGGAGTTTAGGGTGTGGCCCGACACGTGGCTTGGGTGGGTTCCGTTGGGCTGACCCACATTGAAGACGGTATGGTGGGGCGGAGGTTTGGGGCGTGGCCAGCCCAAACCTTCATATTTATATTTTTTATAATCAAATTTATATTTTTTAATAATGTTTTTTAAATAAAAACCGATTACATTAGTTCTTGGAATATTTTTTCTTTATCTCTTCTCTCGTCTCCAACATTAGTTCCAACTCATCACCTGATAGGTGATCGATGGACTGAGCTAGAAATTTCAGATCATCTCGTCTTTGTTTCAGGGCATCCCTAGCTTCTTTGCTCTTCCGAATTTCGGCCATTTGTTTTTGGAATACGTTAAATGTATCTAACTTGCATGCAATGTCTTCCAACTGATCGATGTATACTCCCCTACGCAAGCCCGAACTCCCAACTGAAGGCGATGGCGTACCCGATCTTGATTTTTGAGCGCGCCTTTTTGCGGCATCTCTTCCGTATTCTGGCCGGTTTGGCGAATCATCCACATCGTCCTCCAACTATTGATCTCGTGCATCCGACTGGGCTTGGGACGAGGGTGTCCTTGACCTTTTGGAAGAAGTGTTAGTTTCGCTACCACTGGGGATATTCGCCCACTTGGGATGGAACTTACAAATGTCCCAACAATGCATGTAACGGAAGTCGCTCCCCACATTCGATTTGTATGTAACCAATGCATTTGTAACAAAGTCGGCTTCGGTTTCACCACTTTTTGGTTTTGCTTTGCCTTATGTAAATAACCACTAAATTTGTTGAGTTGCCCGCTTATCTCGGTCTACTTCGAGGATAAGCTATCATTTTCACGATAAAGCTCCCTTTCCATTTCTTCGTGGAATGCTTTACTGACCGCGTCCCACAAACGGTTTCTATGTTGAGAATTTCCTATTTTAATAAAAACAACATTTAATATATTACAAAGTTATATAATAAAAAACATAAATATTAAAATAAGGGCTACAAAATTTTTAAAAATACCTAAAATTGGATGTAGAGATTTCTGAACCCAAGCCCTCGCCAATGCAACATCTTCTTTAAGGACCCATCTTTGTTGTTTTCGTTTGACGCTTTCAAGTGCTTTCTCGGCCTCGGTTTTTTTCTTGTGACTTCTCTTCTTGATGGATTTGGATGCGGAAGAACCATCGATGGGGGGTTGAGTTTCGGGGACGGTTTCGGTTTGGGAAAGGTTGATGGGCGTTTGTGGAATCGGGCTAGGTATATAATCATCGGTGTGAGGGAAGTTAGTATACAAACGATTCGAGATAAACGATGCGTAACCAGCCATATCCGGCATAGTGGAGTGTATTAAAAAGGGAGCAATTCGACGATTGGATGGTGGGCTAGGTGTTTCTTGTAATGCCCACGGATTGTTCGGGTCAAAACCACGATTATGAGGATTCATTTTTCGTATTGTGGTTGGATGAGATTTTTTTTTTAAAATAAGATAGAGATGATTATAGAAGAGGTGGAGTAGTTGTGGTAAAAAATAAATAGAAGTGTGAGTATTTGTAGTGAAAAAATATTTTTTTTAAACACATAGCCGTTGGCCAACGGCTAGCCCAAACGGCTACTTGTCTTGGCCAATGAGATCCCACCATGTCATCTTGATAGCCTCGCCCAACACCCGGGCTGAAACCCCCGCCCAAGAGGCCACGCCGAAACCCAAGCCCACCCGGGGTGGTGACTTGGGCGTTTGTACCCAACCCACGCCACAACCCCCGCCCCATACCCCATAATCTAACTAGAAGTTGAAGTTTAAAAATTTATTTCATTAATTCTTTACTCACAAATAACTTTTATATATATATATATATATATATATATATATATATATATAGGGGAGGGTTCATTGGGGAACACTAAAAAAGTGGGGAACAGGGGAACACTTTTAAAAATTATACTTAACATGTTAAAAAAAAAAATTTTCTAATTTTTTTTCGACGCATTTTCTTATAAATACAAATAGAAACATTTTTGATAAAAAAAATCAAAAACTAAAAATATAAAAAAAACAGTTATATCTTATAGAATTAACTTAACATGTTAAAAATAATTTTTTTTAAAAAGTATTTCAGCGCTTTTCTTTATAAAATGGAGGAGAATCTAGTCGAGTAAAAAAAAAAAAATTTCGAAAAAAAAATTTTTTTAGCCTTTTTTTAACTGTTTTTTTTTTAATATTTTTAGTTTTTGATTTTTTTTATTAAAAATGCTTCTACAAGTATATATAAGGAGAAGAGCAGAAAAAGATGTTTAAAAAATTAATTTTTAACATGTTAAGTTAAATTTTTAAGAGTGTTCCCCGGTTCCCCACTTTTTTAGTGTTCCTCAATGAACCTCACACTATATATATATATATATATATTATATATAATAAATGAAAGGTGATTTGGGCCACGTGTCACTTGATTAGGGCATTCTCAATTCCCTTTTCCCGCCCAACAGTACCATCCTCTTTTTTCTTTTATCATCCCCTAAAAAAACCCTACATCTTTCATTCTTCTCCAGTACTCTTCTCTCCTACCTAATTTCTTTTCCTTCTTCTTTGAGAAACTCCATCTCTGTGTGGATCTGGTGGTTAATATCATCATAAAGGTTAGATTTCAAAAATTAATCAACTATCATTCTTGGTTTTCTTAGGTTTTCTGACTATTCTTTCTTAGATTTCGAAAATTAATCAACTATCAGCATTTGATACCCAATTGGAGCAACATGTTTTTTCTTCATGGTAACCCTAATTCTTCAAGCGTAGCGTCTTCGTGTCTGAAAATCAAGGTACGCGTATCTCTAACCCTAATTTTATCAAAATTCATTATCATGTATTCGAAATCTCATTGTTCTATTTGTGATTCGTGTTGTTCAACATTGCAAATGTGCTAAAAATGTATATTATGAATGCTGATTCTCCATAAATGTGCTAAAAATGTATATTATGAATGCTGATTCTTCATAAATATGCTGAAAAATGCAGATTTTGGATGTTGATTATGCATAAAACTGTTGATAAATGCTGATTCTGCATAAATGTGCTGAAAAATGCAGATTTTGGATGTTGATTCTGCATAAAACTGTTGACAAATGCTGATTCTGCATAAATGCGTTGTAAAATGCATATTATGAATGTTGATTCTGCATAAATGCGCTGAAAAATGCAGATTTTGGATGTTGATTCTGCATAAAACTGTTGACAAATGCTGATTCTGCATAAATGTGCTGAAAAATGCATATTTTGGATGTTGATTCTGCATAAAAGTGTTGATAAATGCTGATTCTGGATAAATGTGCTGAAAAATGCATATTATGAATGCTGATTCTACATAAATGTGCTAAAAATGCAGATTTTGGATGTTGATTCTGCATAAAACTGTTGATAAATGCTGATTCTGGATGAATGTGCTGAAAAATGCATATTATGAATGCTGATTCTGCATAAATGTGCTGAAAAATGCAGATTTTGGATGTTGATTCTGCATAAAACTGTTGATAAATGCTGATTATGTATAAATGTGCTGAAAAATGCATATTATGAATGCTGATTCTGCATAAATGTGCTAAAAATGCAGATTTTGGATGTTGATTATGCATAAAACTGTTGATAAATGTTGATTCTGCATAAATGTGCTGAAAACTGCATATTATGAATGCTGATTCTACATAAATGTGCTGAAAATTGCAGATTTTGGATGTTGATTATGCATAAAACTGTTGATAAATGCTGATTCTGCATAAATGTGCTGAAAACTGCATATTATGAATGCTGATTCTACATAAATGTGCTGAAAATTGCAGATTTTGGATGTTGATTATGCATAAAACTGTTGATAAATGCTGATTCTGCATAAATGTGCTGAAAAATGCATATTATGAATGCTGATTCTGCATAAATATGCTGAAAAATGCAGATTTTGGATGTTGATTCTGCATAAGACTGTTGATAAATGTTGATTATGCATAAATGTGCTGAAAAATGCATGTTATGAATGCTGATTCTGCATAAATGTGCTGAAAAATACAGATTTTGGATGTTGATTCTGCATAAAACTGTTGATAAATGCTGATTCTGAATAAATGTGTTGAAAAATGCATATTATGAATGCTGATTCTGCATAAATGTGCTGGAAAATGCAGATTTTGGATGTTGATTCTTCATAAAATTGTTGATAAATGCATATTTTGGATGTTGATTCTTCAAAAAATTGTTGATAAATACAGTAATAAGCTAACTCATATTCATCAGCTTAAGAAGAAGGAAGGCATGACCTTAATGGTTCTTCAGGTACCTTTTTTTAAATTCCATTTATATCTTTTATTAATTTTGGGTCAGTTTATGTAATTATGTTTCATATGATGCACATGTTATCATAGATATTCACTGTTGGGTGCTCCTGAAGAATTTGATCAAATTTATGAACCACTTGCTCTACATCCTGTAAATGATCAGCAAAGGTACAATAAATGTGCAGTTCATAATAAAAGGTCAATGTATTTAGTTATTAAAATTCCGTGAAGAAGATATTAGTTAATTTTTTACATATTTTTAGATAAAGGAGCAACATGGATACCGCCAATCTCACATTACAGTGTGGGGTTTGCCAGATTCGTGTAATTGGTCAAAATGTTAGACCTTATCCATTTACTCTTATATGGGGTGACTTTGGATTTTTTAATTACTTTTAATGGGTTATATGGGTATCACTATGTAAAAAGCAGTGTTTTGAAACCACTTTTGAAAAGACTGTTGGGTTAAAACCACTGTTGGGTTAAAACAGTGTTTTTAAACCACTTTTGAAACCCCTGTTCGGTTAAACAGTGTTTTGATAAATGTTGTTGATAAATGCTGATTCTACATAAATGTGCTGAAAAATGCATATTATGAATGTTGATTCTGCATAAATGTGCTGAAAATGCAGATTTTGGATGTTGATTCTGCATAAAACAGTTGATAAATGCTGATTATGCATAAATGTGCTGAAAAATGCATATTTTGAATGTTGATTCTGCATAAATGTGCTGAAAAATGCAAATTTTGGATGTTGTTTCTGCATAAAACTGTTGATAAATGCTGATTCTGCATAAATGTGCTGAAAAATGCATATTTTGAATGCTGATTCTGCATAAATGTGCTGAAAAATACAGATTTTGGATGTTGATTCTGCATAAAATTGTTGATAAATGCTGATTCTGCATAAATGTGCTGAAAATTAGAGATTTTGGATGTTGATTCTGCATAAAACTGTTGATAAATGCTGATTCTGCATAAATGTGCCGAAAAATGCATTTTATGAATGCTGATTATGCATAAATGTGCTGAAAAATGCAGATTTTGAATGTTGATTCTGCATAAAACTGTTGATAAATGCAGATTCTGCATAAATGTGCTGAAAAATGCATATTATGAATGCTGATTCGGCATAAATGTTCTGAAAAATGCAGATTTTGGATGTTGATTCTGCATAAAACTGTCGACAAATTCTGATTCTGCATAAATGTGCTGAAAAATGCATATTATGAATGCTGATTCTGCATAAATGTGGTGAAAAATGCAGATTTTGTATGTTAATTCTGCATAAAACTGTTGATAAATGCTAATTCTGTATAAATGTGCTGAAAAATACATATTATGAATGCTGATTCTGCATAAATATGCTGAAAAATGCAGATTTTGGATGTTGATTCTGCATAAAACTGTTGATAAATGTTGATTCTGCATAATTCTGCTGAAAATGCATATTATGAATGCTGATTCTGCATAAATATGCTGAAAAATGCAGATTTTGGATGTTAATTCTGCATAAAACTGTTGATAAATGTTGATTCTAAATAAATGTGTTGAAAAATGGATATTATGAATGCTGATTCTGCATAAATGTGCTGGAAAATGCAGATTTTGGATGTTGATTCTTCATAAAATTGTTGATAAATGCAGATTTTGGATGATGATTCTTCATAAAATTGTTAATAAATACAGTAATAAGCTAACTCATATTCATCAGCTTAAGAAGAAGGAAGACATGACCTTAATGGTTCTTCAGGTACCCTTTTTTAAATTCCATTTATATCTTTTATTAATTTTGGTTCAGTTTATGTAATTATGTTTCATATGATGCACATGTTATCATAGATATTCATTATTGGTTGCTCCTGAAGAATTTTATCAAATTTATGAACCACTTGCTCTACATCCTGTAAATGATAAGCAAAGGTACAAAAAATGTGCAGTTCATAATAAAAGGTCAATGTATTTAGTTATTAATATTCCGTGAAGAAGATATTAGTTAATTTTTGACATATTTTTAGATAAAGGAACAACATGGATACCGCCAATCGCACATTATAGTGCGAGGTTTGCGAGATTCGTGTAATTGGTCAAAAGGTTGGACGTTATCCATTTACTCTTATATGGGGTGACTTTGGATTTTTTTAATTACTTTTAATGGGTTAGATGGGTATCACTATCAAAAAAATAGTGTTTTGCAAACCACTTTTGAAATGACTGTTGGGTTAAAACCGCTGTTGGGTTAAAACAGTGTTTTGAAACCACTTTTGAAACGACTGTTCGGTTAAACAGTGTTTTGATAAATGCTGATTCTGCATAAATGTGCTAAAAATGCATATTATGAATGCTGATTATGCATAAATGTGCTGAAAAATGCAGATTTTGGATGTTGATTCTGCATAAAACTGTTGATAAATGCTGATTTTGCATAAATGTGCTGAAAAATGAATATTATGAATGCTGATTCTGCATAAATGTCCTGAAAAAATGCAGATTTTGGATGTTGATTCTGCATAAAACTGTTGATAAATGCTGATTCTGCATAAATGTGCTGAAAAATGCATAATATGAATGCTGATTCAGCATAAATGTGCTGAAAAATGCAGATTTTGGATGTTGATTCTGCATAAAACTGTTGATAAATGCTGATTCTGCATAAATGTGTTGAAAAATGTATATTTTGAATGTTTTTTAATGGGGTGACTTTGGATTTTTTAATTACTTTTAATGGGTTAAATGGGTATCACTATCTATAAAACAGTGTTTTGAAACCACTTTTGAAATGAATGTTGGGTTAAAACCACTGTTGGGTTAAAACAGTATTTTGAAACCATTTTTGAAACGACTGTTCGGTTAAACAGTGTTTTGATAAATGCTGTTGATAAATGTTGATTCTGCATAAATGTGCTGAAAAATGCAGATTTTGGATGTTGATTCTGCATAAAACTGTTGATAAATGCTGATTTTGCATAAATGTGCTGAAAAATGCTTATTATGAATGCTGATTCTGCATAAATGTGCTGAAAAATGCAGATTTTGGATGTTGATTCTGCATAAAACTGTTGATAAATGCTGATTCTGCATAAATGTGCTGAAAAATGCATATTATGAATGCTGATTCAGCATAAATGTGCTGGAAAATGAAGATTTTGGATGTTTATTCTGCATAAAACTGTTGATAAATGCTGAGTCTACGTAAATGTGTTGAAAAATGTATATTTTGAATTTTTTTTAATAGGGTGACTTTGGATTTTTTAAATTACTTTTAATGGGTTAAATGGGTATCACTATCTAAAAAACAGGGTTTTGAAACCACTTTTGAAATGGCTGTCGGGTTAAAACCACTTTTGGGTTAAAACAGTGTTTTGAAACCACTTTTGAAACGACTGTTCGGTTAAACAGTGTTTTGAAACCACTGTTAGGTTAAACAGTGTTTGAAACCACTGTTGGGTTAAACAGTGTTTTGTGGAGAAAACAGTGGTTCTTTTTTTCCAAATAGTAGTTTGACTTTGGTCAAACAGACTTTGGTCAAACAGCGTTTTAACTTTGGTCAAACAGTGTTTTAACTTTGGTCAAATAGACTTTTGAACCACTAAGAATCATATTTTTGCAAACAGTTGTTTGACTTTGGCCAAACTGTGGTTTGACTTTTGTCAAACAGTTGTTTGGCTGGTGTAGGTTTGAAATTGATCAGTTCGTAGCCTCTTATGCAGTCCAAATCTTGTAAGTTCTGAATAGTTTGACTAACTTGGTTAATACATTTATTCAGTTCTTTGTTTTTAAATTCAGGTTCTACATGTAATTTTCATAAAGGTTTTTGTCTTTTTAAATTTTATATGTGTTTCATGGAAGAAGAGTGAGTATAAGAACCAATATTCCAATACACATGATTTTCTTTATTAACATGGTCTTTGAATAAGTTATGTTGTATATGTGTATTTGTTTTGGATAACTACATTCGTTTTCTTAATTTTAATGCATTCTTTTGTTTAAAAATTCATAGCTTTTGTAGTAAAATTGATGGAACTTGTGGCTGCAAGTAGATTAAATTCTACAAATGAAGTAATGGTTGCTAATGTTAGTGGTCATAATATGGATTTCAGTTTTGAATATTTGTCAAACAAATTTAGAGTTTGCACAATCTATCATGACGAGGATGAAGATTCAAACATGGAGACACCGTGCGCGTGTTGTGGCAGGTTAAATGTTATTTTTCTTTATTGAACAATGAAGAATTCAAAGTAGGAGTATGGTAAAACTTCGAACCATATAAAAGTTTCATATTTTAGATATGTTTTCAATACGCCCATCGTAGATGCGTTTGAAAATGGTGTTACTCGAAGGGAAACACCATATACGAGATTTACATTCCTTTAGGTATGTGTCTCACGCGTCGTGAAGATCTTTAATTATTAGTTTCTTTCTCATTTCTTGACGTTTCTGATGAAGTTCTTTGTTTACTTTGTAGCCTTGCTGGTTTCCCTTCGTCAACCATTTATGTTTTGGGTTATGGCTTTTCCTACATACTGATTATTACTTGCTAAATTTGAAGATCTTGATGATTACCTGTTATTTTTTCTACATTTATTTTTTAGCTGTCATTTTGAAGTCCGTTACACACACATTTGACCCATTCCTAAAATAAAAGTAAAAATTGAGAAATTAATTACCTTCAATTTATATTTGTTTTTTGGTTACGGCTGAAATCCACTTATGATGATTGTTGCTTTGTCAATTAATCATACAAATAGGAATATTACATGGTTTTTTACTAAAAAAAACTAGATTTGTAAATATAAAGTTGTAATTTGTTAAGTTCTTGGTAGATCTGAAGTTGGATTGGTATTGGTTCAGGCTATAGAACAATTAATTAAAAATTCACCTTTTGAGTTGTTTTTGGCTTTCAAGTATTGGTTCGACCTAGAACAATTGAGAATATGTCCCCTCTTCGACTGCTATGGTTATTTGACTGCAATCTACACTTATGCATGTCCATTATCACAAGACCAATGGTTTAAGCATATCATTATACCCGACTTCTCCACTTATGCAGGTTCATTATTACAAGCCTGTGGTTCAAGCATACCATTGTTGTCTTCGTTAGCATATATAGTTTATTTTTAGTTTTTTGTCAAACCTTTATGTAGGGCTGTGCAACGGTTTAGAACCGGACTGAACCGAACCGAACCGGAACCGAACCAGAACCGTTAATTGCTAAATTTAAGAACCGGAACCGAACCGTATTATAACGGTTCCGGTTCGGTTCCGAACCGGTTAAACGGTTCTCGTTTAAACGGTTCTCGAGGGAACCGGTTGACAATTAAATCTTAAAATTAACAATTCAATAGAAACGAATCAAACCATTTAAAACATTAACTAAGAGTTGCAACATTCAAAGTTCAAAACAACCAAAATAAGAGTAGAAAAGCAACAATAAAAAATTTCAAGCCATAAACAATCTCTAAATAAAACTATTACAACCATCGTGTTGACAATTAAAACAAGCGATACACTATTTATATACACATTTACAATTCGATCAACATTGATTTGATTATTTTTGTTCAATTTTTATTTTCACATACAGAAAACTATATGTATCAGAAAGCAAACATCAAGAAAGAAAATATATGCAATCATAAAAAAAAGTCATGTAGAATAGCGTACCTATATTTGCAGGGTGTTGATGGAGATGAACTTGTATGATAGCAATTAGGGTTGGGGTTGAGAGATGGAGAAGAGTTATTAGAAGATGAAAGATGAGATCGTGGAATGAATATAAGAAGAGGGAATAAGAATTAGGACGGTCGTATGATGTTGAAAAGCCCATTAATAAAATAGGGTTTTAAATATTTATAATCCCAACTGGTTCTAGCGGTTCTTTAACCGGAACCGTGGTTTTAACCAGAACCGAACCGGGAACCGTTTTTACCCAAATTTAAGAACCGGAATCGGACCATATATCCAAAAATACGGTTTGGATCTAGCGGTTCCGGTTCGGTTCCCCGGTTCTGGCGGTTCTGAACCGTATACTGCTCAGCCCTACCTTTATGCATGAACAAAATTAATAATAATATAAGTAACTTTCTTGAGCCCGGGAAGCAATCCCGGGTAATAACCTAGTATATATATATATATAGGGTATGTTTGGCATGGAGCTTTTAGGAGCTTCAAGCTTGTAAGAAAAAGCTCCTACTCTATAAAAAGCCTTGTTTGGTTGAAGAAGCTTGAAGCTTTTAGGTTAGGAGCTTGAAGCTTTTGGTTGAACGCTCCTACTAGTAGCGTTTAGAAGGAGCTAAAAGCTTTTAGGGAAAAATGACTATTTTAATATAATGAACTTTTTAATGCACAGACTTTTAAATTTTTTGGTTATGTCCATTTTAGTCATTTTATACATTTTATTAAAAGATTCAGCTACTCTGCCAAACACCAAATATATCTAAAAAGCTACAGCTACTAGCTACCAGCTACGGCTAACAACTACCAGCTTCCAGCCACCAGCTAGCAGCTTCCAGCCACCAGCTACTTTTGCCAAACATACCCATATATATATAGGGGAGCGCTAAAATAACACAAACAAACGCCACAATTTAGACTTTGCATACTCAACTAAATAATCTTGTAACAACAATATCAACATTTTAAAGGTATACCTTCCAGGTTATCGGAGAACGGCACAAGCACCGCATGAACTGATTGTGGACTCGCCAAATTACAATCACCTAATCCTTTCATTTCTTCACTGTCAGAAAACTCGATAGGGTCATCCATTGAATTTATATGACTTTTTATCGCTTTACGTAATATCCTTTCGCTTTTCCTTCCTATAAAATCAATTTACATTTTTCCTACATATCATTTATCAAGTTAATACCTACAAACAACATTAACAACACAGCATGTTTTAAATACTTACTGGTTCTCATTTGGAGAATTGGTATATCAACTTAAATACGACAACAAAAGTATAAACGATGTTCATCGGAAATTTGTGTAACATACTTAACCCCTATAGAATACAAGCATTATTCATTTACATAAACATTGCATACAATTTAAAAAAAAAGACACAACACTGCTATACATATGCGTATACACATACAACACTGCTATACATACGTGTATACACACACAGCACTTGTATACACACACAGCTCTGCTATACATATGTGTATACACAGTGTATTTATAACTATTTATGAACGATATACACAAGTGTACATCAACAAGATTAAACCACCTAACACAAAAAAGAAGGGCTGCATTACATCACGAAGATTAAAATACCAGAAAAACAGAGTAACATCAGCACTATTCATATAACCCTAACCTACAAACCATGTACTACTTTAATCGAATACAGATTAATCAAAACACAACATCGTACCATAAACTTGTGATTAGACAACTATTACAACTTCAAAACGATCTCATACACAACGAATGAACGAAACCCTAAGTTTCCGATTTCAAATAATTAAAAGAAGTACTAATCATACACAACCGAAATCGATGTACTGCATATAAACTTACCTCTTCTAAGATATTGTTGATTTTCCCGCTGGAATGCCGCTCCGTGTGTCGTATTTCCAATCGTCGGTGGCATATAGAGAAGAATGAGCACCGCCTGTAGAGAAGAAGAGAGAGATTGGTATTCTAGAAAATCAATTACGTTTCCTGTTCCCAAAATTAAAGTAGGTGTAATTTTACATTATTATCCCTATTTGTAATTTCTATTTATTATTTTTTATCAAATATTTACAAAACTGCCATTGCAATTAAATCTCATCATCTAACAAATGAATGGTCAAGATCTGTTCACTTTGTTCACAAGTTAATCATTGTTCACTCTAGAACCCTACCCTATATATATATATATATATATATATATATATATAGGGGAGGGTTATCTTGAGAACGCTAAATATTGCAAGAATCGTGAGAACGAATGAAAAAACCAATCAAAACCATTTTTTTTAAACAAACCTCAAAGACTGGGAGAAACTTTTGATTTGTCATCCCGCCAGAAGGCGGTGTGGGAGTGCCTGAAGGGTCCCCATGCCCAGGATTTTTTGACCGTTATCCCAATTGAGGGGCTGGGACAATGTATGTCAGCAGTAGAATACAGAGCAATCCTTAAATACCGGCTGATGATCCCTATGTACCCAGAAGATGAAACGTGCCCGATATGTCGTAAAGCTTGTATGGATAAATACGGAGAGCACGCGGTGCATTGTAAAGAGCTCCCTGGGTTCAAATATCGGCATGACTGGGTGCGAGATGTTTTGTGGGACATCCTGAGAAGAGCTGGGATTTCGGCTAAGAAAGAAGCTCCTGTGAATTTCCTTCCGGACCCTATGGAAGGGAGATCTACTCTGCGACCAGCGGATCTGCTCGTCTTTGGTTGGGCTAGGGGGAAACATGCTTGTGTTGACCTCACGGGGGTTTCCCCTCTGGTTGGTTTAAGGGAAAACGGGTTTGTAGCTGGACAAGCAGCAAGAAAGGCAGAATCGAAGAAAGTTAATAAGCACGCTAAAGCTTGTGCAGAGAACCAGCATGTTTTTGTCCCTTTTGCCTTTGACACATTTGGCTCCCTAGCGCCAGAAGCTATCCAATTCCTGACCAGGGTCCAACGGGTCATCCACAACAATTGCTCAGCATCAGGGGGACGAGGTTTTGTCTTTGGCAGATTAGGGTTTGCAATTCAGAAAGGGGTGGCGGCGCAGCTTGTTGCCCGGCTACCTTTTGTTTTGATGTAACTTGGTAAATACAACAAATTTACACTTGTGTAAATGACAAACTTATACATGTGTAATTTTTTTTACTAATTCACGTAAATTTAAATGTGTAAATTAAATTTCTAACATTATATTCGAATAATAATGATAAGTGTAAAAATAAATTTTGAATTTGAATTGTTTTTGACAAAGTTCTCGCGGTTTTTTCATTCTTTTGTCACGGTTCTCACAATATTTAGCGTTCTCATTTGAATATATAGTGTGAGATTCATTGGGGAACACTAAAAAAGTGGAGAACCGGAGAACACTCTTAACAATTTAACTTAACATGTTAAAAATGATGGTTTGTTTTTTAAATTTCGGCGCTTTTCTTTATATATATTTTTAGAAGCATTTTTAATAAAAAAATCAAACTAAAATATAAAAAAAAACAGTTAAAAAAGTCTTAATTTTTTTTTACAAAAATGATTTTTTATTGGAATAGTTTCTATCCATTTTTATAAGGAAAAGCGCTAAAAAAAATTTAAAAACATTGATTTTTAACATTTTAAGTTAATTTATAAGATATATTTTTTAAACTGTTTTTTAAACATTTTTTTAATCTTTTTTAGTTTTTTATTTTTTTATTAAAAATGTTTCTACATCTATTTACAAGAAAAAGCGCCAATTTTTTTTTAAAAAAGTTGATTTTTAACATGTTAAGTTGTATATTTAAAAGTGTTCACCGATTCCCCACTTTTTTAGTTTTCCCCAATGAACTCTCCCCTATATGTATATATATATATATATAGGGTCAGGATTTAGAGAAAACGGTGAAAAGTGTGAGAACAGTGAGAACGGTTATGGATCGTCCGATCAAAACAATCTATTGACTATATTGGCGCGGTGGCGTTTTCGTAAATAACATAAATTTTATTATGTGGACACGCTTTATTAAGGGTAATAAAGGTAAAACATCATTTCTTACATAAAACGTCATTGAAATATAAAACGCCAAGTAAATACAAAACGCCAATTTTACCACTGCGTAGTTTTTTTCTGTGTTTTTATTTAAGGTCTTAGGCTACAAAAACGCCATAAAATGTAAAACGCCATAATATATAAATTTTATTATGTGTTTTTATATAAGGTCTTAATTGCATTTATTGTTATAAAATAATATCCCGCCTAAACTACGCACCAAAAAAAATCCTATAAATAGAAACGTCTTACCACATTTCGTTTATCACACCAAAAAACACACAAAAACACAACGGTTACTAAATATCCTCTCATATTACAAATGTGCATCTAACATATTATAATAAAATGTTCAACCTACATATGTTGTTGATTTAAGTATATAAATGGACACAAATACTCTTACAACTTACGAATATACACATGCTGGCGTCTTCATATGATTTATGGCCTCCTTTGATTATTTCTTAGTTTGGGAAGTCTTTGAAATCATTTGTACAATATTAATATAGTTCATTTTCTTTAAAAGATAACAATAATTATATGTTGACAGAAAGAACCGCATGGATTAGATTGCTAATTCCATACATTAGAATAATGCTACCAAAGTCTTAAGATGGTTAAAGTTTTTTGAATATGGGCAAATGCCACAAAAGTCCATTGTGGTTTATAATGATTGTTGAAAAAGTCCTTAAATAATATATTTTGTTGATTAAGTCATTAAAGAAGTTTTTACTTGTTTACACTAATGTAAATGATGTAATCATGATGATTAAGGGTTATAAACTAGAATAATATCTAATATAATATTAATAATTAATACCCTTTTTTTTCCTTCCCCTCTCTCTTACAATATGGCACCTAACCCTATCTTCACTACACCATCTCTTTCATACGACCGGCAACTATAGGTCAATGAAACTAAGGTGGTGTTTGTTTTTTTTAAAAAGAGCTTCCTGCCTCTTCTGTCTGCACCGTGCAGACGCGGGAAGAGGTGGAGCCTCAAAAGAGTGTTTGTTTTTTTTTTTGAGAAGTGCTTCCTGCCTCTCCCCAGCCTCTTCATGAGGAAGTGATAAAACCAAAGCTTCTCCAAGAAGAGCTTTACCTCTTCTTGGCACCACCTCCACCTCCACCCATGCTCCGCCACCCACCACCACCCCTGCTCCGCCACCACCACCTCTGCTCCGCCACCCACCACCTCTGCTCCGCCACCGCCACCCCTGCTCCGCCACCACCACCTCTGCTCCTGCTCCGCCACCACCAAAACACCCCAAATCGATCAAAGTTCAGCGACAAAACACCAACCCCACCTCTGCTCCTGCTCCTGCTCCGCCGCCACCACCACCGGTCGACCTCATCGAAACCCCAAACGAAACCCTAAATCGATCGGAAACGAAACCCTAAATCGATGGCAGGTACGGTGGTTGTGATGATGGCGGTCGACCTCATGTTCAACGAGTCTCGGTTCAGGTACGGTGGTTGTGATGATGGCGGTGGAGGTGTGATGATGGCGGTGGAGGTGTGAAGGCTGTGGAGGTGTGAAGGCGGAGGTGGTGACGGTGGTTGTGATGATGGCGGTGGTGAAGTGGTGGCGGTGGTGAAGTGGTAGAGAGAGAGTAGAGAGAGAGTGGAGGTGCAGATTGTGGTGTGTGTTTTTAAACCTAGAAGAAGAGGTTTTATATAAAAAAAAAAAACAAACCCTCTTCTCCTTGCAGACTGAAGACATTTGGTCCACCTCTTCTCCTGCAGATGCCTGCAGATGTGGCCTGCAGCAGAAGAGGTTTTCAAGAAGAAAAAACAAACAGCACCTAAATCTTCTTCACAACTTCTATATCTCTATTTCTCAATGTCATGATGCAAAATGCACATTGATTGATCATTCCATGTGGTGAGGAAATGAGGATAACAAGGGCTAGAGAAAGGGTAGGAGAGAAATTGAGGTGTTGGTCATAGTGGTGCGAGGAGCTCATGGTGGTGGTTAATATGGATGTCACAATGTTTACTAGGGGTGAGTAAAAAGAATTAAATAATCGAACCATAACCGAAATAACCAAAAACTAAGTCGGTTGAAAAACTGATGGTTTGATTATATATCTTTTATGCTCGATTTTTATAGTTAGAGCATTCACGTTGGATTTTTTTAATCTTTATTCTTATAATTTAACTAATATATATATAGTGGAGAGATCAAATTAAAAGAATTTTTTTGTAAAAATAAAAAAGAAAAAACTTCAACCAATAAGAATTCTTCATTTTACTTCATTTAATTTTTGTATTTAATATTAGTGTAAGGGTATATTGGTAAACTTAGATAGATCATCAATTAGTTGTCTTCCTTTTTAATAGCTAACTACATTAAATTTATAACTTATTTTCAAAAAAATATATTTTTTCATAAAAGAAAAAAAATTTAATTAAAGTGTAGAATAAATTACGAGGCGTGTAGGATAAATTTCAATATATGTAAGATAAATTTCAAAACGTGTAGGATAATTTAGATGTGTGTAGGTAAAAATTTTAATGTGGGGATGATAGTCTTTATAACTAATTAATTAGTCAAATATAATATTAAATGAGATGAGAAAAAACTATTTAATGTTTTACAATTGTACCATTTGTTCTTTTTCTTCTCATTTTAATTTCTTTTCAAATGAACCTTTATATATAAATAAATATATATATATATATATATATAGAGTGGGGATCCTGCGGAAAGTGTGTTTTTCCTAGAAAGTATAGGAAGCGATCTGGTCCATCCAATGGGTGTGTTTAAGGGTTGAGATTAAATCAATGGCAATCTTGTAATATTTGAGTTTAATTAATTGATTGTTTTAAATGATTAGGGGCAATTTTGTCAATGGCCGTGTTTTTAATCAATCAAAAAAACTGTCAGGCAATCACAACTCCTATTTTCACGCGAATTTCCCTCTCTCTCTAAACCCACATTCGGAAACCCCCAAAATCATAAAAAATATACCTAAAATCATGGATGAAGATAAGAGATTTTCCTTGTTCTATATACGTAAGATCAAGCTTTCATTGTACTACGTGTTTTACAAAGCGATTACGGGTGATTCTTGTTTGTCGTTGATGGTATTTTGTTGGTTGCAGGGAAGAGATTCAAAAAGCAGGAAACTTTGGAAAGGATAGATAGCAGCGGAACAGTTACCGGAAGCCGATCGAAAGCTGGGGCGAAAACTGCTGATGTAAAACACATTATGATGTAATGTGATCATCAAAAAACACAATGTGATGTAATGTGACGTAGACAATAACATAAAACACATTCAGAGTGTTAAATTGCAAAAGAACTGTTAAAACACAACCTGATTATATACAAAACACAACTGTATGAATCTGAATGCTAAAACACAAGTGTATGAATCTGCTTGCTGTTAAAACACAACTGTATGAATCTGCTTGCTGTTAAAACACAACTGTATGAATCTGAATGCTAAAACACAACTGTATGAATCTGCTTGTTGTTAAAACACAACTGTATGAATCTGAATGCTAAAAGACAACTGTATGAATCTGCTTGCTGTTAAAACACAACTGTATGAATCTGCTTGCTGTTAAAACTTAAAACACAAATGTATGAATCTGCTTGCTGATAAAACACAACTGTATGAATCTGAATGCTAAAACACAACTGTATGAATCTGCTTGCTGTTAAAACACAACTGTATGAATCTGCTTGCTGCTAAAACACAACTGTATTAATTTGCTTGCTGTTAAAACACATCGTCAAGAAAACGGAGATGATACGAACAGTATTTGAATGGTGATGATGAACTCAGAGATGGTGGAGATGGAGAAGTGTTTGATGATGACGAAGACGAAGAAGGAGAAGGTTGCGAAATACAAAAAATCTTGGAGAAACAGTTTCCATAATTATAGGCATTGTTTGTTAATGAGAGATAAAATTCCAAAAATAAAATAAAATGTCAAATTACACAAGTGCCCTTTTAGTTAAAATCCCTCCATGCCACGTGTCATATTCTTATTGCTTCTTAGACTTTCTAGGAAAAACCCACTTTCTACCCAACTCCTCCTATATATATATATATATATATATATATATATATATATATATATATATAATGTAAGTATCTAGGGAAAACCTATTTAATATAGAAAACTTGGGAAACCTGAATTGTGTGGACATGATTGATCCACATCATATCTTTAAAACACATGTTCAAAGGGCAAATTTGTCATTTGTTCAAGCCATCACTTCACCCTCTTCCCCATCCCATCAAGTCACATTTATTACCCATCAACCCATCACCTTTTTAATCAAAAAAATATACTACAGAACTTCCATTTCTTTCTTTCTTCTTCATCCTTCATTCCTTTCTTCCTCAAAAACCCTAACTCCATTGCTTTCTTCCATCTTTCATGGCCGACCCACATGACTTCGTGTCTGATCTTCAGGCTTATTCTCCTAGCCATGTATTCCGGAACAACTTCATCGGCGATGAATCACCGGCGGTTTACTTCCAGCAGACTTCATCTTCTTCAGGTATGTGAATGAATCAAAATTCTGTTCTTTTTTTAGGAGACAATCATGTTTTGTTTTGGTTCTTGTTCTTCTTTTTTTAGGAGTCAATCATCTTCTTTCTGGGTAATCATCTTCTTTTGGTTCCTGTTCTTCTTTTTTTATAAGTCAATCATGAATTCCCTGCCATTTACATGTTTGTTGGTGTGGTTGGAAGGATAAATTTGTTCTTTTTTTACCAGACAATTGTGGTTTCTTTTCCAAGTAGTGTTAACTGTTTTTTTGGTTTTTTTTTTTTGCAGATTAGATGATTTGTTTTGGATCCTTTTGTTTAACTTATTTGAAGTTTTTTCACATTTTTTAATATCTTGCACAACCAGGCAACCAATTTGTATTTTCTTTTTGTTTTGTTGGTGTTTGAAACCCATGACTATACAAGTTTATGATTTATGGTATAATCAGGTCTTGGACATATCTGATGGGAAATTGAAGGCTGTGTTTTGGTCTGATGAGATCTCCAAGCTAAACTACAAGGCTTTTGGCGATGTGTAGCCCTAATGCTAAGAGGTTTTGGAAAAAAAAAAAAAAATTCATTATTACTCCAAATCGATAGGCAATTCTAAGATGTGTTACACATGTTACAATTGTCCATTAACAATAAGCATTCTAAATAATAGGCAGTTGTAACATGTATTACACAAGTAGCTCTTATGTTACAATCTTTCCTAACAAACGTAAGGCGTATTACATGTATTACACATCTAACTATTAAGATAAATGGTTGTGAAAAAAAGATATCTTTACTATTACTTCAAAACAATAAGCAATTGTAACATGTGTTAGATGTGTTGCAGATCTACATTTTTTTACATTTCTGACACATGTACATGTGTTACACATGTGGGCCTTATGGCAGGGGGTTTGGGAAAAAAGATAAATTCATTGTTAACGATAGGGGATTTTAAGATGTGTTACACATGTTAGAATTGTCTATTATTTTGAAGTAGCAATAGGCATTCTAACATGTATCTGCATAATGTTGTGAAAAAAGATTCCTTCATTGTTACTTCAAAACAATAGGCAGTTGTAACATGTGTTATACATGTAGCTCTTATTTTACAATCTTTCCTAACAAACGTAAGGCGTATTACATGTGTTACACATCTAACTATTAAGTAAGATAAATGGTTGTGAAAAAATATATCTTTAGTGTTACTTCAAAACAATAAGAAATTGTAACATGTGTTACAGATCTGCATTTTTTTAAATTTCTAACACATGTACATGTGTTACACATGTAGGCCTTATGCTAGGGGGTTTGGGAAAAAAAGATAAATTCATTGTTAACGATAGGGAATTCTAAGATGTGTTACACATGTTAGAATTGTCTTTTGTTTTGAAGTAACAATAGGCATTCTAACAGGTATCTGCATAATGTTGCGAAACAAGATTCCTTCATTGTTACTTCAAAACATTAGGTAGTTGTAACATGTGTTACACATCTTAAAATTGTCTATCTTTTTTCAAATAACAACAGGCATTCTGACATGTATCTGCATAATGTTAAGGGGTGGAATAAGACTATGCATTTTATTTTGAGTTCTGACACCTGTTACATGTGTTACACCGACATGTAACATGATTTTATGCTAACCGCCCACCCCTTTTTTCCCAGGTACAACATGATTTTTGTACCATTCACTGGTGTAGACAACCACATGCATTGTGTGACCTTTGGTGCTGGGTTGCTTTTAAATGAGACTTTTAATCTTATAAATGGTTACTCCAAGCATTCCTGAAAGCACATGGGACTGAACCCCGGTTGATCTTAAGCGATCATGACCCGTCGATGAACCAGGCTATTGAACAAGTCTTTACAATCGCTGACAACAATCGCTGACCAGACACCAAATTTTTGACACGCGTTATGTACGTGTAACAGTATTTTGGACTTTGCACCTCGATGCAGTAGCAAAACTGTTACATGTGTAACACGCATTATCCAATACTTGTTTTTGTTTAGGTATGCTACCTTTTGCAAGTTAATTAGTGATGCTCAGTATGTTCTTCGTTACTTAGTTTAAAGTAGGTATGTTTCATGTGAAACATAAACAATATCCCGCTCGTGTTTCAACATGTATTTTGGTTGTAATTTGACAATGGCATGGTTGCACTTAACTTATTTCACTAGATGTGTATGTTCTTGTATATGGTACCACTTTTACATGCTACGTTTACCAGCATTAAGTAAGTTTTAAAAACTTTTGTTGTGCACTTAGATGGCGGTTTTTATGTTTAAGGACCTATTTTTGTTTTTTGAAAAGGGTGCACCCCCGTAACCAATTCGGTAAATTATGAAACCATCATGTATTACTTGTGTTAAACACTGCTTTTATGTGGTTACTTGGATTATATTACATGACAATGATTCCCATGTGTTGCACATACTTTTGTAACTTGTGTTACAAATAACATGTATAGCATGTTTGGATGTATACATGTTACATATACCAAGTGTTTTTCATACACATATATACTAAGTGTGTTTCATACACACATGTAACATGCGCAAGCCTTGTGGTACATATACTCATGTTACATCTATATGTATATTTTAGATACGTATTCATGTTACGCACTCTATACTTATGTAACATGTGTAGCTCATAGAATACTAGGATACGTATAGATGCGTCTTGTTTACACACGTAAGTAACATGTGTTAATGACTATCACATGTTACAACTGAAGTAACATGTTGACAAACAGCATACACTTACATAACATGTGTTAATGAGTGTCACATGTTACAATTGAAATAACATGTTAACATGTGTTCATTACACTTATGTAACATGTTTCAATGAGTATCACATGTTCCAATTGAAATAACATGTTAAGATTCGTATATATGTGCCTTGTTTTTATTTACTACATCGTATGTAACACATGTTACTTACATGTTCAACCATGTGCTGCATATACTTACGTAAGATGTGTAACACATGTTACAATTGCTTATTATTTTGAAGTAACAGTGTAACACCCCAAAAACGGGTTTGGTAATTTAAACCCGGTTACTATTAAGAGACGGGTAAGGTACCGTTAATGATAAAAGTTAACCTGTAAATGAAGATTAACTAGGAATAATTAACCTAGTTGATTATTGGTATCGTTAGTAGTAAACGAAGAGTTGTAGCCTTATTTAATTAAAACAAAACATGAGGGACCAAAGTGGGATAACTTGAAAGTTGTTTTATTAAATGAAAATAACACAAACACACACACACACACACATACACACTTTGTGTGTGTTCTGTACGTGATCAGGGGAAGGCTCTAGAGAGCCAAACCATAGTTCATCATATATCATCCAATTGAAGGATGAATCGAGGCTCAAATTCAAGAAGGAACATGAATTAACGATCACCCAAGCTAGGGGATCATAAGGTATGTTGAATTTTGATGTTTAATGAAGTTGAGAAATCTTGATAAACATCACAAGTAGTGATTTATGTATGAATCGTAGGGGTTATGGCCAAATTGGCAATGTATGCTTGCTTAGGAATGAACCCTAAGTGAAGATTTTGAGTAAATTGCTATAAATTGAGTGTTTTGATGAATTACTACACCTAGCTAAGTGGGTTTATGTTTAATCCATGAAAGGGTATGAAATTGATTGTGAATAAGTGTAGTAAGTGATGTGTACATGTATATGGATTGAGTATGGTATATAATTTGTATGATGATTACTTGTATTGATGAATGAAAGTGATAACTAGGAAGAAAAGCATGAAATACTTGTACATCATGCTTAGAAAGTAGTACGCACACCAAGTGTTTGATGAAATGTCTAAAAGACAATAATAAGTGAAATTGCATGCAAGTAATGAGTAAACAGATATAGTTCATGTGAAGATTATGTAGGGATGATGTTGAGTATGCTTTATGCTTGTTTGAATGGATTAACGAAGGTCATATATGAGATGTGAATTTGATATGGTTGTTCATATGTATAAGCATATATGCTAATAAGAATGTAAATGTTGAGAGTGTGGAAGGCTAACGGGCTAAGAAGACTCAAGTAAGCGAACGCAAATACGGACGCGCAAGGTAAGTGTATTCCGGACTTACCCTTTAGTTTCTAAAATGTATTGTAGTATGACGATTATCGTGAGTCATGTAAGAAGGTATGAATCAATGGAAGTATTAAGGTAAGTTTGGCGAAATGAGTCGAAAAGTGGTTAAGGGAAGAGTTTCTAACAAGTGCGGGTAAGAGGGAACTTACAATTTGGTATCATGTATTAAAAGAAGATAAGTAGTTACAAATGTGGATATGGGTTTGATTGTATGTAAGTAGTTGAAACTAGTAGGAGAGTATGACTATGAACGCGTAAGATGTAGATTGTAAGTATGTGCGTACGGATAGAATAGTATGTATGAATGAATTGGTATTTAGCTAAATGCATGGACGAATGAGGTTGGTTTATGTGTATACGTGAACCTATATATATGAATGAAGTCTAACGATGCTAATCGAATTTCTATTAAGAGTGTAATGGAAGTACAGGAATACTAATAATGGAAGTAAAGATTCAGTATTGAAGTCCGATGAATGTGCTCGAATGGACGGGTTAATGGATTTATATAAGTGAGATCAAGAGATGTTGACGCTCGAATATACATGTTTTAAAATTTATGTATGATGTCACCAGTTGCTAACAATGTGTTTGTATGTGGTGACTGCAGGTTATTCAGGTTTATGGATTTCTCATCATTGAGTGTATGCGGTCGAAGATCAAGTTAAGACATGGATTGTACGTGTGGGTGCATGGTTACGTAATTTAGTATAAGTATGTCAGGTCTTAAATAAATTATAGAAGGGATTAAAGTATTTAAGATGAAAGAATGAATATAATGAAAGAAAATTTAAATATACATTTTTCCACTGCGTTAAATTTGGTTAAAACATGTTAGGGCGTTTCAAACAGTAAAGCTATGTACCTTGTTTTCTACTTCATCATGTGTAACACACGTTACACTTGTTAATGAGTATCACATGTTACAATTGAAACAATATGTTGACCACCCAATGCTCGTCTACTACTTGCTTACAATTGGTAATGAATAAAACATGTTAGCTAGTAACACATGTTTAACATTGTGTTGGCCAATTTGATAACTGATAACTGGTAACAAAATACATTTCCCACCATAACTGTTTAACATCCAGACACTAACATATTACAGACAAGACCAGAATGGTCATATTGTATTTTGGGTTATGGCTATAATTTAAAATAAAGAAAATTCATGGTGACTAGGATAGTTACAAAAACCACCACGCATATATCACCAGCCAGTTGACTTCTTATAAACAAAAGTTGTGGTACCCAAGATAACTATAAAAACCACCATAGATGTTCACCACAAAAACCGTAGAAAAGACCACACTACCCCAGTCAATGCGCCCCCTAAATGAGGCGGCTTCTATCTTGCCTTTCAAAGTGTTAGAGGGAGAAAACAGAATATGAGTGGCATACTTCATCCGCAACTTTCTCACCTCCTTCATTTTCCTTCTCCCATTTGTACTAAACCCAGCTTCAAATGGATCAAGCACCCCCCTGAACTTTTCCATGTGCCTCATTAAGAAGATACCGCAGTCTGTACCGTTCCCACTCGTGGCCCAATCAAGCTTCTTCCTCTTGATTTCCAAACCCTTGATCACCAAACTCCTTGGATGGTTTACCTCCTCCAGGTAACGTACAAACGTCTCCTTCTGGTAACATAGAACAAAGATCACACTGAGATGGTATACCATGTTACACACAATCTGATGAATATTGGCATTTTATAGTGTACTTACATATTTGTACGATACTGACTTGTTGATGTAAACATCACTATCCTGTGAAGATGAAGTAACACATATTAGCATGCCTATTGTTACTTCAAAACAATAGACAATTTTAACATGTGTAACACATCTTAGAATTTGCCTATTGTTTTGAAGTAACAATGAATTTATCTTATTTCCTAAACCCCTTGGCATAAGGGCTACATGTGTAACACATGTACATGTGTCAGAAATTAAAAAATTACAGATTTGTAACACATGTTACAATTGCTTATTCTTTTGAAGTAACAGTAAAGATATCTTTGTTCACAAGCATTTATCTTAATGGCTACATGTGTAACACATGTTACAAGTGCCTATTTTTTGAAGTAACAATGAAGGAATCTTTTTGACAATTCTATTGCCACTTCAAAACTATTGACAATAAGCAATTG
The DNA here is from genome assembly GCA_030545235.1 of Helianthus tuberosus. Lineage (NCBI taxonomy): Eukaryota > Viridiplantae > Streptophyta > Magnoliopsida > Asterales > Asteraceae > Helianthus > Helianthus tuberosus. Next base: position 165,338,512 of record CM060359.1, read on the forward strand.
TAACACATGTTACAATTGCTTATTGTTTTGAAGTAACAGTAAAGATATCTTTGTTCACAAACATTTATCTTAATGGCTACATGTGTAACACATGTTACAAGTGCCTATTTTTTGAAGTAATAATGAAGGAATCTTTTTGACAATTCTATTGTTACTTCAAAACTATTGACAATAAGCAATTGTAGCACATGTTACAATTACTTATTGTTTTGAAGTAACAGTAAAGATATCTTTGTTTACAAGCATTTATCTTAATGGCTACATGTGTAACATATGTTACAATTGCCTATTTTTTGAAGTAACACATGTTAGCACGACCTCCAGTGTAACACAAGTTACAAACATGTGTTGCATATGTCCAGCCCCTCTTTATGTCCAAAAAAAGGGCTAGTGTAACTATAAGTAACGTGTGTAACATTGTTACAACATATGTACCTGCTAATTATGCCAGCAAAAAAACACAACTTTTATATGTAAAATAAACGAGATCATTAACTATTAAATTATGTACTTTCTAAAGGTAATGAAAATGTGACATTCGAGTGAAGTTTATACAAGACAACTAACAACACATCTAAAACAACATTTCTGTAGGAACGTTATACGACCTGACGAGTCGATCAGAAGAGTGCTCAGACTGAATCAGAGGCGGAATTCATTGATTCAGTCTTTGTTTAGCTTGATTTCACTATTTAACGTCTCTTTTATTGATTTGCTAACAGTATACAAGATTTGGAGACAAATTGGCAGGGCTTCGCCGTTACATCATCTAACTTCTCTACTTAGATCCGCTTATATGACCCCTATATATAGGCCAGAGTGGTTCGCTTATATGGACATGTCCGAATAAGCGGACCTGACACATAAGCGGACCTACATTGGGTGGTTCGTTTATATGGACATGTTCGTATAAGCGGACCTGAACAGGTAGGTTCCCATATACGGACATGTACGAATAAGCGGACCTAACCAAATCGGTTCCCATATACGGACATGACACATAAGCGGACCTATCTAACTCATGTGTTTCTTGATTTTCGTTCATTATACAATCAGCCCTAGCCTAAGACTCGAACTAAGATGTAGTCGACAGACAACTGCACCAACAATTTCAACATTTAAAAAGATATACATTTATAATCAAACAACAACCGAGAATATCAAAAACTCAACATAATTTTAACACAAAAACAAAAACCTGCAAACTACATAAACATTTACCCATTACTAGAACACTTTGAGCACACAAAAAAATATTAACAACCATTTTAACAAAAATAATCAAGTCTGAAATGATTTTTCAAAATAAAACACTCAAGAGATTGTTGTTCTTGGTGATGAACACGATGAAGAGTGTTATTTCTCTCTCTAAAACAACAACTTTCTCTCTCTAAAACACTAACCGGATCTAGAGCCTTCCGATGAACACAATGAAGATTGTTGTTTCTCTCTCTAAAACATCAACTTTCTCTCTCTATAAAACTTCATCTTGTCGTCGTTCACACAAATGAGGAGATCGAATGGGGGTGATGATGGTTTGATATTATTTTGAATCTTGAACACAGAGAATTAAAGATATGGGATGAATGAATCTTGAAGAGAGAGAATTAGAGATATGAGATGAAGATGGTTTGATGGTGATAAGTTGAATAAGAAGAGAGAGAATGAGACATGAGGTAATGAGGGTTATAATATTATAATATATAATTTGTACATGGTACATGTTCTTTTACCCAAATGTCCCTCCATCCACTCATCAACCCAAAGAAAGTAATTAATTTAAATCAATAAAGCTTAAAAAATCATCCCTTGGATGATCTAGATCAATGGTTATAAATAAGGTTTCTTAGGTTTTCTTACCACAAATAAGTTTTCTATAGATCCTTTCCCTATATATATATAGGGAGAGGATCATGAGAAAACTACATATAAATGAGAAAACTAGAAAACTAACTAAAAAAACCTAAAAAAGGCTAAAAAACATACCAAAATTTTTTTTTACAATTTTTTATAAAAAAATCGCTAGTTTTTATATATAAAAAAAATTTTCAATTTTTTTTTTGTTGTACTACACATGTGCACTATATCCGTAATAGTGCACATGTGCAATACAACAAAAAACTTTTGTTTTTTATTTTTTTTTTGAAATTTTTTTTCCATGCATAAAAAGCTGCGATTTTTTTAAAAAAATTAAAAAAAAATTTTGGTATGTTTTTTTGGCTTTTTTAGTTAGTTTTTTGGTTTTCTCATTTAAACTAGTTTTCTCATGATCCATCCCCTATATATATATATATATATATATATCCTAAAAAAATAAAGATTTTCTGAAACACCTCATACCCATTTCGTATAATTTTACAGAATTAGCAGGGGATTGGTATATTTACCAATTCACTATAACAATTGCTAAAAATCATATGGATAAGGAATAAGTATACAACTCCAATGGAGTAAGAAAATTGATCAAACCTTATTGTTTCCTAGTAATTGAAGGACATGAGACATTACACCAACTCTAATATGATATGTTATCTATCGAAAAATGTTTTGTTAATTTTCATAGATAACATATTGGTTGTTGTTTATCTTTTTCATAACAAACGGCCTAAAAGTAATACTAATGTTGTACATAGAAATAATGGCAAACCTCATTACCGATTCAAACTATACTTTTCAAGGAATCATATCCATACCCAAGCAGAGGCGAGAAGCTCCTAGGCATAATGATCACAAGCAAAATCGTAGAAATTCCTCCTGGACCCGTCCACAATCATCAGGGAAGTTAGTTTTTCCAAAGTCAGACAGTTCCCCCAGAAGCGATTCTTATCCACGTAACGATCGACAAAAAGGCTCTTATAACAATCGGTCACGTGATACACCAAGAACTGAAGCCAAGGAGCGAACATATACCAACTCAACAAGACACTGTCTAAAGTTCTTATGACCGAAAAACTGTCTCTGCCTACACTACATTCTATGTGAGCATGCAGCAAAAGAGATGAGAAAAAAATATTGGACGTACCATAAAGACATTGGTCATGAAACTGATCATTGTTTTCAGTTAAAAAAGCAGCTTGAGCGCGCAGAAAAATCCGAAAAGCTGGCTCATTTGGTAAAAGACATCACTAATGGTCCGCAACCAATGGATACCGAAACAACAAGTCAACCTGCAGGGAAAACAAAAATTTTACACATATACATGGAAGTTTGCACAGTAATAGAAGATATTATGAGAAAAAACAATAAGGCATGGTGTCAACAGTAGGTTGTTTTTCCTGTCATACGAGGAGGGCCATCACATGTCGGGTTTTTTTTCCTAGGGCACTACATTCGAAATGTGTTTTCGTAGATGGAGGAAGTAATTCGGATGTCATGTATGAGCATTTCCGACAATTGGACTAGGAAGACCAACAGAGGCTAGAGCATTACGACACACCTATCGCGGGATTCTAGAATGAGATCATGCAACCGTTGGGTCAAATCACTTTTCCAGTCACTCTTAACAATGGCAAATGTTCACGCACTGAAGTGGTCATTATGACATCATATTAGGACAAGAATCATTGGCCCTGTTTAACGTTGTTACATCAACCATTCATGGTTCCATTGGTTTTCGAACAATGCAAGGAATAATAGTCATATGGTCCAACAAACAACGCGCGATAGTTGAGGACTTCCACCCAATGAAACAACACAAAACCTCTGATGCTAAAGAAGAATAACAGGTACTCAACCCTCGTTTTCCAGAACAAATAATTGTTGGGATTTTCACATGTTTATCAAAGTTATTTTATCCTTATAAAATAAAAAACGCAGCGGAATATATATTTAAAACATGTTACTTTGTTGATATAAAACCCATTTTATATGTAAAACCCAATACCCGGATCCATATTTGAACCTACATGCTATCAAAATTAAAACACAACCATAGAGTGTTTCAAGAATACTACCTTCCAAGGAGTAAAGGATATGAAGAAGATGATACTTCTTGAATGGTAGTCTTCAAGTGTAGAATACCTCAAGCTTGTATACCCCAAGCCTTCCAACAAACACTTTAAGTTTTAGCTAGGATTTTACATTCATGAACTCACTTAAAAAATCCCCTCTTGGAACCAACCCTTGGCTGAAAAATGAGAGGAGAAAGATAGAGTTCTTGCACTTGATAAATCGAACTTGAAAAACTTGAATCAAGACCCCCATGTTAGCCGATTTTTTAGAGAGAATTCTCTAATGTTTTTTTTCAAGTTCTATTTCCATTTTTGTCATACAAAAGTTATCAATGTAAGAGAGAGAACTAGCCACCTTCAACAACCAATCATGGACCAACTAACCATGCAAATGCATGTAATGTTATTGGACCAAAAATTCCTTGGGAAGACCATGGGGGGGGGGGGGGGGGCACATGGATTTTATAAAAAAAAATTTCAAAATTTTCTTTTAATAATTTAAGTCTTATATATAATTTTATAACTTTTATAAAATTATAACATCACATGTTATAAGACTTATACAATTTTTATTATGTTGTTTAACCCAATAAATAACAAAATAAAATATTCTCTCAAAATAAATTATCCATATAATTTATTAGTTTGTCAAGTGCAATTATTTAGAAAACCGATTTCTAAATATTGTAAGTGTTAATATTTATTTGTTTGATCATATCACAAATAAATATTATAAGTGTTTGTATAGCTTGTATTTGGGTATGACTCGACTTGGATCATAACGTACTAGCCACATCAATTTAATATGTGTCTTGGGCATACAGAATCCAACAATCTCCCACTTGCACAAGATACAAAGAAGATTGATGCAAGTAGTAAAGACCACCTAACTACAGTTTACTACCCCTAATATGTCCCATTCGATAACATCATCCCCTTCAAGTCCCTTACTTGAATATGATTTAGGTGAATCTATCATTTATCCCTTTGTTGCAGATGTCATGTCAAATCCAGAGACATAGAGTGATCACTCTCTGTTGATTTAACTTTAGCATGCCTTAGACATCTTACTCTCAACGAATAAGAGGAACAAATCCCTTCTTGACTACATATGATGTGTGTAAAATGCAACATATAAATTACATCAAATGAGGCATAAAACTAACCATTTTTAGTACTAATGTTGGAAAAAGTGTGCTTTTGTCTTCCTTTTGTATTTTCAGGACTAAAGGAGCATAATTGAACAAAAGGAACAAATATGCAGCCAAATCTAACATAAATACAAGAAAAGGAATAAACGTGGCATGCCCGACCCCTCGACAGCATCTTCCCAAGCAAAAACAAAGGAACAGAAGGCAGACCATGGCCCCGTGCCCAGCGGACACGGGGGCGTGGTCAGGCACCTATAGAAAAGACAAAGTCATAGAAGCTTCTATTCCCAGCATGGGGGCGTGCCCAGCTCAACACGGGCCGTGGTCAACGCTAAGATTCACAAAATCTTGCAAATCTTGATAGTACATATTCGCTTCTGCACACGGGGTCGTGCCCAGTGAACACGGGGGCGTGTGGAGCTAATGTAGACAAATTGCAATTAATGAAGAAAGAGAAAAAGGATGGCCACGGGGCCGTGTCCAGGGGACACGGGGCCGTGTCCGGGCTTCTGTGCAGGCTATAAATAGGGGTGCTTGGTTCACTTCAAAGGCATCACTTGGCAAACCACCTCCCTCCCACTTCACCCACATTCTACCACCACTACAACCTACATCCACCACCATCATCCATCATCCATCATCCATCTTAGAGTGTGTGTAGTTGTCTCGGGATCCAAGATTGATAGTAAGAGTTCTTGACAATCAAAGGCCATGTTTGCCTCTGTCTCTTACATCACTTGGTGAAGACAAGCATTTAGTGTAATACTTTTGATTTTTAAACTTTTCGCACTTTTTATTTGGTTGTGTATTAATGACTTTAATAACTAGTTTCTTATGTTGAAGATGAAACTTCCTTATCATTGGTCCGTGGTGTCTTGGCGTTATTTTACTGTCTATATAAAATAAAAGATTTTCACCATTCATATCTCTATGGTCTATATAGAGATATGTTGGCTACATGTATAACAACCCTCCAAAATTATTTCCGACATCCCTAATATATTTAGAATGCCCCTATACTTCTTAAAATACACCCCGTATACGTATAATAGCCCTAAAATACCTTTAAATTAATAAAATAAAATAAAACAATTTTTATTGTTTTCTGGCGGGCCGCGAAGACTCCTTCTTCGTCTTACGCGGGCCGCGACAGCTGGTCATCAGGGCGAACCCCCAAGCTGCCACGTGTCACCACTCGTGTCAAACCTAGTTCAATGAATCAGCAAAGCTAAAGCCTACACCCCTAGCTCGCGGGCCGCGAAGGCTAAGCTTTCGGCTTACGCGGGGCGCGAGAGATGGTCTGATCAGCCATATAAATAGCTTCGATCGGATTCAGTTGAATTCGTTCAAAAGTTTTCATTCTCTCTCTCTATATTCTGCATAGCAAATATAATCGGGCATTATACCCCCCTAAATAACGAAGTTATGCCTCGTTGTAAGTATCATTACCCCCGGTTACCTATTAGATACGCTGCCCGATTGATCTAGGGTTCCGTAACAGCTGTCGAGGTTCTGCCCGACGTAGTCGTTGGAATTCTGTCTCGGGGAGGGTATTACTAATGTAAATATTGGGTTGTTATACTAACATGTGTGCATTGTGTAATTAATAGATAATCACCAGGAAAATCACAGGAAAAAAAACCCTGAAGTTGCAATGTGAGTAATCTCCTATTTGTGAACCTTTTTACAAACTATTTTTACAAAACTTTGAATAATTATATATAAATAGCAGTGACTGAGTCTTTGTAATTCTTCAATTACTGCTGGTATGTTGGGGTTTTGTATACAAAATGTGGAACACGTTACCATTGGACAAAGAGTTAGCCAATGTGTAATATGACCCACCAGTCAGGATTGACAATACTGAATGAGTAATTGTGTAGATATAAACATTGTAATCGCTCTCAATACTGTGAAATGATAAAACTCTTCTTGATTAAACTGGGATTCACTCACCAGTATTTCCCACTGACAAAATGTTTTTAAACGCGTTTCAGGTAACAAAATGTGAGAGCCAAATAGAAGCCAGCTAAACAGCATTGAAGGCTTGGAAAAGTGGCTATAAAAGTTACCTAAATAAAGAAGTTGTTTTATTTTCAATAAAATAGGGTTTCTCCCTAAAATTAGTTTGTAATGAAAACCTGGGTTTTATCCCAATATATTTATTAATATAAAATGTGGTATTTTACTCTGATAAAATATTTCCTAACTACGGTCCTGATGTAATTTCCGCTGCCAAAAATGATAAACACCGATACCACTGAATCTGATCTCGCGGGCGCCCGTTCCCGGGACAGATAGGGGACGGGGTTGCGAAAGAAGGTGGTATCAGAGCTAAGCCACTGATTCAGCCACAGAATTGTTCTGCTGATACCAAAATATTATTCAATATGTTCGGAAATAATTTACATGGATACATGCATATCTGTATATTATTATTGTGTGTCATTTGACAATTTGTTAGTTTACAGTATGAGTGACCAAGGACCTTCAGACGCTTACCGTCAGTTGTCCAACTCTCCTAGGAACGAAGGAACCTCTTCACAGCCATCCCCCTCGGGGTATTCGGCTGATACCGAAGACGGGATATTCGTGTTCAAGGCCCAATCTGAAGAGCCATTCCCTCCCAAGAAGAGAGGATGGTTCAGCAGAGGAGCACAGGAACGTAGAAAAAGGATGAAAAAGTTACAACAACAACGAGCTTTAGCAGCCGCTAATAGAGAAACGAATGCTCACACTCAGGATATGCTTAATAGGAGTCTAGCAAATTTTCATATCTTAGCAACCACAGCCGCCGACCCAAACCTGGAACAACTCATAGCACCCCAGCCATTACCACTGTTTCCCACACAACCAATGGAAATTGAAGCCAACACAGAAAACCAAATCCCAATGCCTGATTTTGACCCAGCCGAGATACCTAGAGTACCAGCACCCCATCCCTCAGACCCAGACTATGACCCCTGGTTTGACGATCGTAGGGATTACAAACAACGTTATCCAATACCAGAGGAACCCATGCCAAACCTAGCAGCCTACCCAGACTTGGACCCTCTAGACCCCTATTATGATAATGACCAATATATTAGGGAAATTCTAGAGTACCCTTACCCTTACGAAGAACCCATGCCCCAGTTCCCAGACCCGATACCAGCACCCGCACCACCCATGAGCTCTGAAAATGTGCAAGAACTCCGAACCTTTGGTGAGGAAATTTTAGAAGGAAGTGAAAGGATGAGGCAGATAGGGGAGCGACTCGTCTGGAAATATGACGAGCGCAATATGCAATTCTGGATGAACCCCTATCAGGGATAGTAGTAATACTAATAATAAATATATAATATGTGTGTATGTTTGGAAAAAAAAGTAGTAATAATAGATAAATAGCTACGGATGCATAATAGTATTGTAATTTTATATTTCAGTTCCAGTTTGTACTAGACGCATAATATATAAAATAGAGTAAAAGGTAACAATGTTCGACGATTTTGATCAATATGCTTGTGATGTGATTGTTTGTATTGGATATTGTCTTGTGATATTAATATGTGGTAAATGTTTAAAATTCAGATGGACAACGAAGTGAATCAGGAAAACCAGAATAACGATAATCTGAATAACAATAATAATGGGAACCAAGTGGATAACAGTGCCATCCAACACATAGTGGCACAAGGAATTATAGACGCAATGCCATATATTATCAAAACGGTTAAGGAAGCGGATAATAAAAGTAATAATGGCAGTAGACGACCTACTGAGCCTGAACACAGCGTAAACAATGGACCCATACTTCAAGTGCCCATTCCTAAAAGAAGAAGAACCATGTCTTATGGTTGTTCTTATAAAGAATTTTGGTCCTATAAACTGTGACAACCCGAACCTTCGAGGTCAGTAACGTTATTTTGTGCCATTACAATTCTGTTAAACTTAACGTGTAATAGTTTTGCTTATTAGTTTACACCTATGTTCGGGCCGCTTATATCGCGAAACACATAAATAAGTCTAAGTGGATCTTACATGGGCTTAGCAAAATCCAAACGTAATTAAGTCAAAACCCAAACGGAATTAAGTGGGCCTATATATATTTATGTACATGTCAAGTGAATGTCTGACCGCCCAAAAATTGGTGAGGCCCGCTTATTGTCAGCCCAAGTGGTTGGGCTTAAGCCCTCTTCAGCTAGGAAGTTGTGACCGACCTAGACCTTCATCAATTATATTATGTAGTTACATTATTGTTTAAACATAAAAACTCAAACCAAAACCCTATTATTCCCTACATACGTGCGGCAGTAGACCCCCACCCCCTTCACTTGAAGCCTTTCAATCGTGCCTTCTTGACTTCGGTTAGTATGATAAATTACTATTGATTATTTGATTATTGTTCGTGATGATGGCATGGGTATTGCTTGTTAGTTCTTAGTCTTTATTGATATCATAACACTCTAGTATTGCATGTGATTTAATATGCTTGTCTGCTCCATGCCATGTGAATTCTTGTTTTGGTCCAATCACTTGTAATATAATAACAGTTTTGTCAGCCAGGGAATTTAATGCTAGTTAAATTCAAATATCAAGATTGGTCCAATAGAAATTAACTTGTAGCCCACTACTAGAATTGGTCCAATAGTGGAATGAAAACAACAACAGTGGTCGGCCATCTTTACTAGTTTTGATAATGGTTGCTAGCCAAATTATTTGCTGTGACATTAGAATATATGAGGTAGGTATAGTATAGTAGATTTCATGATTGTTGACTTAGGTAACAGGCTATATGTTGGCCATTGTAGGTTAATGGGTTTCAAGGAATGGAGTAATAGTAAATGAAATTTGGTGGGTGGTGTATAACGGTTGGGCCGCACATAAAGGGTGGATCATACACATTCAATTCAGTTTGCTAAATCTAGGACACACCGTTAGATTCATTGGGCCGCCCCATTTAAAAAGAAAAGATTGGGCCGAATGCCTTAACTAATCACATACATATTAGTGGGTATCATAGGCTAAGTGGAATGCTATATTTATTTGATTTGGGTCGATGATATATGTTAGTTGGGGAGGTTATAAAAGTTAATTATTAAACTCATGTTTTTTGGTTTGGGCCGCATGGTGAACACTAAATATATTCGGGGCTCTATTGTACACTCGGGTTAGGGCTTTGGGGCTAGAATAGTGTCTGTTACACTTTGGTAAAGTTGCATAATCCTATAACTTGAATGGTATTATTATTTCGGTGCTACTTGTGGAATGTGGTGTATTATGTATGTATGATAGTTCATGTGTGGATAAGCAATATGTAAGTATGATATAGTTAACATGCGATTCCTAGGTACTATGTGTTATTCATTGGTGAATGTGACCGTATTTATATATGAGCCTAATGATTAAATGGAATAATAATAGGGTGTGACCAGTTTAATAACTAAAACAAGTGAAATATTCTGCCGAGCACATCAAGGTGAGTTCACACTTTCCACAAGGCATGGGATTCCCAAGGGTTGGGAATGGGTAAAGGATTTAAACTGAAACTGCGTGATCTCCTGGTTTGGGACACGTACACACCCTCTTAATTGAAGGGTGACAACACGTGATAAGAATACAATCGGAACCTGCGTAATCTCCTGGTTTGGGGATTACGTACAGACCCTCTTTATTGAAGGGTGACAACACAGATACTAGATCAAAACTCTCTATCATGAAGTCCCTCCTTTTATATCGACTTAATCGCCGGGCCAATGGCGAGCGGGTCATTAGTTAGATAGCGCTATTTAGGTTTGACAAGCCTCAGACCGTGCCGTAGAGGACGGGCGTGAACTAATGGATCTGGGCACTAGTCAATGATGATAGACATTGACGTCAGGGCACCAACTTACTTTAGTCAGTGGTCGATATGGTAAACGGGTCTAGTGGTTAACATGGGGAAGCCCCCACTGATTATGGATATGTTTGGGAAACAGGGTAAACTGGTTAACTTACGACTTACAAATGAACTCCTGGTTTTTGAAACAACTTAACAATGAACACCAACTGTGAACTCGCTCAACTTTGTTGTTGACTCATTGTTACATGCCTTGCAGGTCGTTAGGTATTTCTGGAGCTTGCACGAGGAGGCGTGGTCATTGTGGGACATTGATAGTCTTATGCCATGTTAAACATTTAATATATTTGAACTTATACTTTGGTTTTAAACATTATGCTTCCGCTTACAACTTAAACTACGTTTTGTTTGGACACCAATTATATTGCGTTAGGTTTTATATTTATTTAAATGCTATGTTCAATATGATTGGTGGCTTGATCCTGGTCAGTCACGCCTCCATGCGGTGATACTCCGCTAGTGGATTTTGGGGGTGTGACAGATTGGTATCAGAGCCATTGGTTATAGTGAACTTGGTTTTAAAAAGGGAAAAAACTTTTGATAAAACCAGACTATAACCTGTACAGTGCTCAACGATCCACAACCACGCTTCGCTCCACGTGCAAGGCTCAACATTCTAGGTGATATGGTTTATGTTATATTTCCTACTTATTAGTTATATAGTACTTTGTTCATGGTATGCTTTGGTTAACGTAGCAACTGTTGATAGACACTCATTGTGTGCCTACTCTCTTCTGTCACTCCACACTTACGCATTGTCACGACACTTTACTCACCCATGCTCTCTTTATTGTGAAGATCATGAGTGGACGAATCCACCTAACTCAAGCCCAGCTGACGGTTTTAATCAATGAACAAGTTGCTGCAGCACTCGCAGCCGCTCAGGCAGGAGGTCAGCATGCTCAGCCTCCTGTGTGTACCTTCAAAACTTTTATGGAGTGCCGACCTACCACTTTCAACGGCACTGAAGGAGCTGTAGGCCTTCTCCACTGGTTCGAGAAGCTCGAGTCTGTCTTCGAGATGTGTGAATGCCCTGAGGCTCGTAGGGTGAAATATGCTACTGGTACTCTTGAAGGTGTAGTGCTCACGTGGTGGAACGCTCAGGTTCAAATGCCGGGGATAGTTGCTGCTAATGCCACCCCATGGAATGACTTCAAGGATTTGATCAAGGAGGAATACTGCAATCATGATGACATCCACAAGTTGGAAGTAGAGTTCTTCAACTTAAAGATGACGGGATCGGAAATTGAAGCGTATACGAAGAGATCAAACGAACTGGCTATCTTATGTCCTACTATGGTAGATCCTTCTATCAAGCGTATCGAGCTGTACCTCAAAGGTTTAGTTCCAGAGATTCAGAGTCATGTGACTGCAGCAAACCTCGCTACTATTCAGCAAGTTATTTGTTTGGCCCATCGTCTCACTGATCAGGTAGTCGAGCAGAACAGGCTGCCCAAGCGTATTGGTGCTACTACTACTACTACCACTTCTGATGCCCCCAGTGACAACAAGCGCAAATGGGATGGAGTTTCAAGCAAGGGATCAACATCAGCTCAGTCTCAGTCTCAGCAGCGGAAGACAGATGACTACAAGAGCCCTGGTCAACAATCTTCTGGTAGTCAAGGGCAGAGTGGGTACAAGGGGAACCACCCCAAATGCAATCAATGTGGTTTCCATCATAGTGGGCCGTGTACTAAGGGCACTTGTCAGAGGTGTAACAAACCTGGCCAGGCGGCCAAGGATTGTAGGAGTCTTTACCCTACAAATCAGTGACGACAGAACCAGCAACAAGCTCCACAGAATCAGCGTCAGTAGCAACAGCAGCAGCAGGGTAACAACAAGGGATGCTTTCAGTGTGGTGTTGAAGGCCACTTCAAAAGAGACTGCCCCCAGTTGAATCAGAGACAGAACAACAACAACAACCAGGGGAACGGAAACAATAATGGGGGAAACAATGGTGGCAATGGTGCCAGGGGTCGAGCTTTTGTGATTGGTCAGGGTGATGCAAGGAACGATCCCAACGTGGTGATGGGTAAGTTTCTTTTGGATGATTTCTTTGTTACTGTTTTATTTGATTCGGGTGCCGATACTAGTTATGTGTCTCTAAAAGTTAGTCAAATGCTTAAACGTGTCCCAACACTTTTGAGCACCAAGCACATGGTAGAACTAGCAAACGGTAAAAGTCTTGAAGCCACACATATAGTTAAGGGTTGTAATCTCATCTTAGCTAGTCAAGCCTTCTCTATCGATCTTATCCCCATCGTTCTTGGTAGTTTCGACATCGTTATTGGTATGGATTGGTTATCTCAACATCGAGCAGAGATTCTTTGCAAGGAGAAGATCGTCCGCATTCCTCGTTCTGGTAAAGAACCTTTAGTGGTTCATGGCGACAAGAGTGGTGCTGTTGTGGGCATCATTTCTTTCCTTAAGGCCCAGAAGTGTTTGCGAAAGGGCCACACTGCTATCTTAGCCCTCGTTACTGACACCTCAAAGAAAGAGAAGAAGATAGAAGATATTCCGATCGTACGTGACTTTCCTGAGGTGTTTCCTGAGGAATTACCAGGTCTACCACCCCACCGTCAGGTTGAATTTCAAATCGAGCTAGCTCCTGGAGCAGCGCCAATAGCTCGTGCACCTTATCGTTTAGCTCCATCAGAACTTGAAGAACTGTCCACGCAACTACAAGAACTCTTGGGCAAGGGTTTTATTCGTCCTAGCTCTTCACCTTGGGGAGCTCCAGTGTTATTTGTGAAAAAGAAAGACGGTACCTTCAGAATGTGTATTGACTACCGCGAACTCAAGAAGGTGACCGTGAAGAATTGTTATCCTCTTCCACGCATCGACGACTTATTCGACCAGTTGCAAGGGTCGAGCTACTACTCGAAGATTGATATGAGGTCATGCTACCATCAACTGAGAGTCCGAGACGAGGATATCTCTAAGACAGCATTCAGGACTCGGTATGGGCATTACGAGTTTCTGGTTATGCCTTTTGGATTGACGAACGCACCTGCGGTCTTCATGGATCTCATGAACAGAGTGTGCAAGCCTTACCTGGATAAATTTGTTATTGTTTTCATCGACGATATCCTGATCTATTCGAAGAGTCAGGAGGAACACGAGCAACACCTGAAGCTCATTTTGGAACTCCTTTGAACAGAACAGTTGTACGCTAAGTTTTCAAAGTGCGACTTTTGGCTTCGCAAAGTCCACTTTCTAGGCCACGTGGTAAACAAGGATGGGATTCATGTTGATCCATCCAAGGTAGACTCGATCAAGAACTGGCCTGCACCCCGTACACCAACAGAAATCCACCAATTCTTGGGTTTGGCGGGCTACTACAGAAGGTTCATCAAGGATTTCTCCAAGATTGCGCAACCTCTCACCTCACTAACCCAGAAAGGTGTCACCTATCGTTGGGGTGATGCACAGGAATCAGCATTTCAGCACTTAAAAGATAGACTATGTAGCGCACCAATTCTCTCATTGCCAGAGGGCACAGATGATTTCGTGGTTTATTGTGACGCGTCAATTCAGGGTCTTGGTTGTGTGTTGATGCAACGGTATAAAGTCATTGCTTACGCCTTGCGTCAACTTAAGATTCATGAAAGGAATTACACTACACACGATCTGGAGCTGGGAGCTGTTGTTTTCGCACTTAAGATATGGACACATTACCTGTATGGTACCAAATGCACCATTTACACCGATCACAGGAGTCTCGAGCATATCTTCAAGCAAAAGGAATTAAACATGCGACAACGTCGATGGGTCGAGCTCTTGAATGATTACGAATGCGCGATCAAGTACCATCCGGGCAAAGCCAATGTTGTGGCCGACGCCCTCAGTCAAAAGGATACTACACCTAAACGCGTGCGTGCGTTACAACTCACCATCCAATCTAGTCTTCCTACTCAGATACGAGATGCTCAGGTTGAAGCATTGAAAGCAGAGAACATCAGGGCAGAGTCCCTACGTGGATCAAGGAAACGATTAGAACAAAAGGAAGACGGCGCTTACTACGTTACAGGGCGCATTTGGGTCCCACTTTATGGAAACTTACGCGAGCTTGTGATGGATGAAGCACATAAGTCTCGTTACTCAGTACATCCTGGTTCGGATAAGATGTACCATGACCTGAAGACTACATACTGGTGGCCTAGCATGAAAGCCCACATAGCAACTTACGTTAGCAAATGTTTGACTTGTGCGAGAGTCAAGACCGAATATCAGAAACCATCAGGCCTACTCCAACAACCAGAGATCCCGAAATAGAAATGGGAGCAAATTTCCATGGATTTCGTTACTGGCCTGCCTAGGTCTCAACGCGGAAATGACACTATTTGGGTGATAGTGGATCGATTGACTAAGTCTGCACACTTTTTGGCTATCAAAGAAACAGACAAGTTTTCTACTTTAGCAAACGTTTACTTAAAGGAAGTGGTTTAGAGGCACGGGGTGCCAACCTCCATTATTTCCGATCGTGATGCACGATTTACTTCTGAACTGTGGCAAGCAATGCACAAGTCCTTTGGCTCACGTCTAGACATGAGCACAGCGTATCATCCACAGACGGATGGGCAGTCTGAGCGCACCATCCAAACCCTTGAAGACATGCTTAGGGCATGTGTGATCGACTTTGGTAACGGCTGGGAAAAGCATCTACCGTTAGTGGAATTTTCGTATAATAACAACTACCACACCAGTATCCAGACCGCTCCATTTGAGGCATTGTACGAACGTAAATGCCGATCACCTCTTTGTTGGGCAGAAGTTGGTGACAGCCAAATAACTGGCCCAAAACTTGTGGTAGACACGACTGAGAAGATTCCTCAGATACGAAAACGAATGGCGGCAGCTCATGACCGTCAGAAAAGCTACGCCGATAAGCGCAGGAAACCACTCGAGTTCCAGGTTGGGGATCGAGTGCTACTCAAAGTCTCACCTTGGAAAGGTGTAGTCCGTTTTGGCAAACGAGGCAAACTCAATCCGCGTTATGTCGGACCGTTCGAGGTCATTGAGAAAATAGGCAAGGTCGCTTACAAGTTGAATCTACCTGAAGAACTCAGTGGAGTTCACAACGTGTTTCACGTGTTAAATCTGAAGAAATGTCTATCAGATGAGACCCTCATAGTTCCTTTGAAGGAGCTCACTATCGACGATCAGTTGCGATTCGTCGAGGAACCAGTTGAGATCACAGACCGAGACGTAAAGGTTCTCAAGCGCACCAGAATACCTCTTATTCGAGTTCGTTGGAAGTCTCGTCGTGGCCCAGAGTACACCTGGGAACGAGAAGACCAAATGAAACTCAGGTATCCCCAATTATTCGAGAACAGTGCAACCACTACTGAGGCTGAAGCTACTACAGAATTTCGGGACGAAATTCCAAACCAACGGGGGATGAAGTGACACCCCAGGAAAACCAGGAAACAACACAACACAACTAGCTTCCTCAGTAACCACGTGCTAAATTTCGGGACAAAATTTCTTTTAAGTTGGGGATAATGTGACAACCCGAACCTTCGAGGTCAGTAATGTTATTTTGTGCCGTTACAATTCTGTTAAACTTAACGTGTAATAGTTTTGCTTATTAGCTTACACCTATGTTCGGGCCGCTTATATCACAAAACACGTAAATAAGTCTAAGTGGATCTTACATGGGCTTAGCAAAACCCAAACGGAATTAAGTCAAAACCCAAACGGAATTAAGTGGGCCTATATATATTTATGTACATGTCAAGTGAATGTCTGACCGCCCAAAAATTGGTGAGGCCCGCTTATTGTCAGCCCAAGTGGTTGGGCTTAAGCCCTCTTCGGCTAGGAAGTTGTGACCGACCTAGACCTTCATCAATTATATTATGTAGTTACATTATTGTTTAAACATAAAAACTCAAACCAAAACCCTATTATTCCCTACATACGTGCGGCAGTAGACCCCCACCCCCCTTCACTTGAAGCCTTTCAATCGTGCCTTCTTGACTTCGGTTAGTATGATAAATTACTATTGATTATTTGATTATTGTTCGTGATGATGGCATGGGTATTGCTTGTTAGTTCTTAGTCTTTATTGATATCAAAACACTCTAATATTGCATGTGATTTAATATGCTTGTCTGCTCCATGCCATGTGAATTCTTGTTTTGGTTCAATCACTTGTAATATAATAACAGTTTTGTCAGCCAGGGAATTTAATGCTAGTTGAATTCAAATATCAAGATTGGTCCAATAGAAATTAACTTGTAGCCCACTACTAGAATTGGTCCAATAGTGGAATGAAAACAACAACAGTGGTCGGCCATCTTTACTAGTTTTGATAATGGTTGCTTGCCAAATTATTTGCTGTGACATTAGAATATATGAGGTGGGTATAGTATAGTAGATTTCATGATTCTTGACTTAGGTAACAGGCTATATGTTGGCCATTGTAGGTTAATGGGTTTCAAGGAATGGAGTAATAGTAAATGAAATTTGGTGGGTGGTGTATAACGGTTGGGCCGCACATAAAGGGTGGATCATACACATTTAATTCAGTTTGCTAAATCTGGGACACACACCGTTAGATTCATTGGGCCGCCCCATTTAAAAAGAAAAGATTGGGCCGAATGCCTTAACTAATCACATACATATTAGTGGGTATCATAGGCTAAGTGGAATGCTATATTTATTTGATTTGGGTCGATGATATATGTTAGTTGGGGAGGTTATAAAAGTTAATTATTAAACTCATGTTTGTTGGTTTGGGCCGCATGGTGAACACTAAAAATATTCGGGGCTCTATTGTACACTCGGGTTAGGGCTTTGGGGCTAAAATAGTGTCTGTTACACTTTGGTAAAGCTGCATAATCCTATAACTTGAATGGTATTATTATTTCGGTGCTACTTGTGGAATGTGGTGTATTATGTATGTATGATAGTGCATGTGTGGATAAGCAATATGTAAGTATGATATAGTTAACATGCGATTCCTAGGTACTATGTGTTATTCATTGGTGAATGTGACCGTATTTGTAAATGAGCCTAATGATTAAATGGAATAATAATAGGGTGTGACCAGTTTAATAACTAAAAAAAGTGAAATATTCTGCCGAGCACATCAAGGTGAGTTCACACTTTCCACATGGCATGGGATTCCCAAGGGTTGGGAATGGGTAAAGGATTTAAACTGAAACTGCGTGATCTCCTGGTTTGGGACACGTACACACCCTCTTAATTGAAGGGTGACAACATGTGATAAGAATACAATCCGAACCTGCGTTATCTCCTGGTTTGGGGATTACGTACACACCCTCTTTATTGAAGGGTGACAACACAGATACTAGACCAAAACTCTCTATCATGAAGTCCCTCCTTTTATATCGACTTAATCGCCGGGCCAATGGCGAGCGGGTCATTAGTTAGATAGCGCTATTTAGGTTTGACAAGCCTCAGACCGTGCCGTAGAGGACGGGCGTGAACTAATGGATCTGGGCACTAGTCAATGATGATAGACATTGACGTCAGGGCACCAACTTACTTTAGTCAGTGGTCGATATGGTAAACGGGTCTAGTGGTTAACATGGGGAAGCCCCCACTGATTATGGATATGTTTGGGAAACAGGGTAAACTGGTTAACTTACGACTTACAAATGAACTCCTGGTTTTTGAAACAACTTAACAATGAACACCAACTGTGAACTCGCTCAACTTTGTTGTTGACTCGTTGTTACATGCCTTGCAGGTCGTTAGGTACTTCTGGAGCTTGCACGAGGAGGCGTGGTCGTTGTGGGACATGGATAGTCTTATGCCATGTTAAACATTTAATATATTTGAACTTATAATTTGGTTTTAAACATTATGCTTCCGCTTACAACTTAAACTACGTTTTGTTTGCACACCAATTATATTGCGTTGGGTTTTATATTTATTTACATGCTATGTTCAATATGATTGGTGGCTTGATCCTGGTCAGTCACGCCTCCATGCGGTGATACTCCGCTAGTGGATTTTGGGGGTGTTTCATAAACCAATGGAATTCTCGGGCAATGAATGTCACACCCCAACCGATGGCGGAATCATCGGGGCGCGGCACTAGGCGAATCAGATTGCTCAAGAGAATCCATAACAACTATATTGCGATAATATTTAATACATTCGTTATCCCATACTAACAAATAATACGATCACATAAGTTATCACATATTGCTTGTCCTCTCGAACTATAAAAATCCGACAACCTAGATTTTAGTTGAGTTTCTAGACCTCCTAGCTTGATTTGATATAGTCTGCGATCTAACCTGCAACATACGTTAAAAATATTTGTCAATACAAAAGTATTGGCGAGTATACAGGTTTGATATGTATAGTGTAATAGATAAAAGTGTAGCGAATTTCCACATGCATAAACGTAACACACGACATATATACTCACAAGACTGATACTACCAACTAAGTCCTCGATGCTCGAATATGCGATGGCAAACTAGACCCCGTCGGGCGCAATAGTACTATACTTGTCATGGTGGGACGTCGCGAGTATAAGCCCTAGCACATATGCAACTAGCATCACGTATATCTATGCATAACAGTTATTCGCAAGTGATAATTCGATTGATTGAATAATTTGTTTGATAAGTTCGATTTGTTAGAAACGTATGTTACACCCAAAATGCGATTAAAAAGGGTTCAAGTATACTCACAGTGCGTATTTAGCGGGAATACAACTTGATTGGGTCGGTTGCGAGTACATCTGCGTTAATCATTGAACGATATAGTAAACGATGTACGGTTAAGCTAGATTAGCATCAAAAAGTCAGTTATCTGGTCGGATGGTGCTCATCCGTCCGGATGGGCTCATTCGATCGGATGACATATGGGTCGGATGACAGTCACGGGTCGGATGGTGCTCATCCGTCCGGATGGCATGTTATCCGTCCGGATGACATGTGATCCGTCCGGATGACATGTGATCCGTCCAGACGGCATGTGATCCGTGCGGATGACACGTCTGTTTCGCATTCTGAACACTGTTTTTGTGTGTTTAACGGAAGGAATATGTGCGGAGTTGCCGGGGCAGTGTAATTTCGCACTAACACTTGAAATTCCATCAGTTCCGACCCGCTCTAATGGTCGGGAATCACCCCGTTCCACCAGATCTGGCCGTTCTTGATGGTTTCTCATGTTTAGCTCGAAATCGCACAGTGCCTTGGTTAAATACATAGATTTAGGTGAGATTTGTTATCAAAACATGTGGAAATCACTCAGATCTGAGGTGCTTATGGTGGGATGAGGTCACAACTTGAAGTTCATATGAACTCTTGGTGACATCACCTTAAAACACCTCAAATCAGTAGGTTTCACGGTTAGAATTTGAGCTTTAAAAGATAGAATGATGTAGAATTGAGTGTAGATTATAGAAGTACGAGTTTTAGGTTGAAATCTTACCGAAATCGCGAGGAATCGAGAGAAAAAGGGTCTTGAAGCGTGTCTGGTCGAGTGGGAGCTGTCACATCACTTGAACAGTGGTGTGGCAGGCTATTTATAGACAAAATGAGGTGAAGGGAGTTACTGGTCCGGATGGCCCATCCGTCCGGATGGCTGTCCGTCCGGATGGCCACTCCGATGCGATGGATTTCTCCGTTTTTAAGCGTTGCGATCGACTTTGAAGTGCGTGCTTTTTATATTATTATTATTATATATACCTATAAATATCACTAGGGTTCGTATTTACGTATCCATAATCCACAGTTTCGATAATTACAGCCGGTTTTCGTTTCGAGTATGCGATCATTAGCGACGTTTCACGGCCGTCAAGGAGGGTAGTATAGGTCCTTTCTTGATGTCATCGTGAACGTTATTGTGTTTTGTGCCACAAAGACTGACGGGGTACCACTCACTCATATTGTCATCATCGTCACGACGACTAGAGTTATAGCACTCACCCGAGAGTCCTTGTTAGCGTTAATAGTCTGCGTTTCAACACATCACGGCCACCGAGGAGGGTAGAATAGGTCCTCACTCAGTTTCATCGTGAGTGTTAGTGTTTGTGATGTGGTGTGATGTAGTGATAATTGTATTTTGAAAATATGCGATTATCCTTCAAATAGCGATATATGCGATATAGTTACATTATGATCCGAATCTCTGGTGCTAGGCGTAACGAGTATATCGAGTAGTAACAACGCACAAAAGTGCGGGTTGTTACAGTCTCCCCTACTTTAGGAAATTTCGTCCCGAAATTAATCCAATAGGTAGACCTTTGAGAGTTGATCCTGGATAAGTAGCGAGACAACGAGTTAATCAGGTGAGAGTTGACAAGCGAGAGTGCTTCGAATAAGAGAGATCGATTGCGATAGCGAGAAGGTGACGTAAGAGACAAAAGTAATATCCCACGAGTTGGCGTTTCAGAGTACCTCGTTGTCGTGAAGAATTCGTTTGTTCGATGCGATTGAAATTTTAAAGTACTTGAAAGGTTTCTCATAACGTAGGGTTAACTGAGTCGATTGTTAACCAACGTTGCAAGAAAATTTAGGTTTCAAACATTTTAAGGAATTCGAAAATGAAAACTGGGGTTACAGAAACTCTCCTAGGACCTGGGTTCAATGCTGCACTCGATGTCGACCCAACGTCTTAAGAAAGATTTCGTTTTGATATTGCAAAAGTTTTTAAAGAAAAACTGGACTTATGAGACTTCCCTTGGGCATGGAGTTAAGCTGATTCGATGTTACCTCCACATTGTGAGGAAATTTCACTTGTCCAATGGTTTTAATAAAAATTTTATAAAAATCAGTTTTTAACAGTTTGAAAAGTTAATTAACATCGAGCCCCACTTGGCACTTTCTCATGAAGTTTGGTAATACGGTTAAAACACTTATAGGAAGTACCAACGGTGTATCCACCATGTTTCTCCATATCACTTCCGTTTCGTGAGGCGGTGTCATGTGGGCCGATATGACACAGATAGAATTTCGCTACCTCGGTCCAGTCGATAGAAAGTCGGACCAAGTTGAAGATAGAATCGAATAGGTTAAACAAGCGAGTTGAATTGCGAACGTTGCTATAACAGCGTGCGCGAATAGCCTGGTGACACGAAATGCTTATGCGTCGTGTCTGGTTAGGCGTCGAACGGTAGACGATAAGCGATTAGCGCGATGTCGATTAGATTCCACATTGAACCCGTATGGCATGTTTCCACGATAGTTTGCTAACATGGTGAAACACCGCGTTTAACCAGGCTAGTTTTGCCTCGCGAAGCAATGTCATGCGTGTTATTACCACATAGGTTGTACCAAATGAGCGAATAAGCGGTAGATTATACACGATAAGCGATAAGCGATTAGGTGATTTAGCGGATACCGCAATACCAACAATGACGGCGTTGATGAACGAGTTACGATGAGCGGCAGTTGTTGCGTTGCAAGCGATGGAGGTATACGCGATTTATGCGGTTCGATTCGATTGATTTACATCACAGAGGTTAACTGACATCAGACCCCACATGGCCTTTTTCCACGAAAGCCCGCCGATATGACTAAAACACCTTGCTTTAATCATATGAGCTTCATCTCGTGAAGCGAGGTCATGTGTGCTAACTTAACACAAACACCACAGATAACGGTAGGCGACAGCGATAGATTGATACACAGCAAGCGATATAGGTTCACATAATAAGCGATAGAGATTGCGAGATACACATGACAAGCGATTACGATTAGTCGAGTTTTGTTTCGAATAAGCTTAACGTTACGTTGCGTCGCATCACGGCTATTGAGGAGGGTAGAATAGGTCCTCACTCAACAATACCGTGAGCGTTTATGTACTTGATGAGATTCGTTGCAACAGACTTACGACCAGTCTTGCGTCGATGTAATTGCCCTGCGAGGTAGACTCCCCAGAGTTCATCGATGAGGCGATTGCACTGCGTTTGTAGACTTACGACAAGTCTCGTGATGATACGGTTTGTTATGCCTTGCGATTGAGTGTAGTGTGTTGAAATTAATCATAATAGTATAATAGGTCTAACAACGTTCAACTCCACGTGGCACTTTCTTCACGGAATTTTGGTAGTATGATAAAGCACACCTTGCTTGACCCCTACTACTTAGATCCCGTGGTTTGGTGTCATACTTCGTCGTAACGCTTGTGGCACCTTAGAATTTACTACGATCTCCGTGTACTGACCCAAATAATCCCGTGTGCACCCGTGATTAGTCGTTCCTTGCACGTTTATCGTACCTCGTTCTAAGAGTGTAGTGAGGGTAAAACACATTATTTCGTGACATAGTATATAGTATGCGTGAATCTAGTCTAAGTGTGACGACTAGAGAGTGAAAGAGAACACGGGAGCGAGAGTTAGCCTTACTCATAGTGGCAACATCGAGTAATAGAGTAGGTTCAAAACTTAGAAATTAACGTCGAAAATCGTGTCATTACAACTTTATTCTACGCTTGCTAGATGTTTGATGCTGAAGACTTTTGCTGGAGCTGTTGTTGTTGTTCTCAAGTTCGCGGTTCGATGCGGCAGTTACGGGTGAAGTGACCGTAACAGTTGCAGTTATTGCAATAGCGACAGTCAGCCCCAACTGGGTGATGATAGGTACATGAGTAACACTGGGGATGAGCTCCAGTGTATGCTCGTTTTGGAAACATTGGAACTGCTTGAAGAGGTTTCGGTTGCAGCAGTTTGGTTGTTGATGAGCTTGGGCTTGAAGCCTTTCGTTTGCGGCTGGGTTTGTCGGTGTCTTGCGAGGAGGCGTCGTCGTTGGAGGATTCGTCTGAGGACTCACTTGCAGAATCTTTGGCCGATTCGTCGGAAGATCCGTCGGCAGTTTTGTTAGAAGAGTCGTTGGTAGAATCGCTAGCAGATTTGTCAGAAGTATCGTGAGCAGATTCGTCAGAAGAATCGTCAGCAGATTCGTCAGAAGAATCGTCCACAGATTCGTCAGAAGAATCATTGACAGGATTGCCTGAAGAATTAGTGGCGATTGCTTGATAATCTTGCTTGACAGGATTCTTTGAGAAGAACCCTTCCCTGAGTCGTTTGTTGTTGATTTCTGCGGCTAAGCGGTAGGTTTCTTCGATGGTAGCTGGTCTTGCAGCTTTGACAAAATCACCCACACACTCAGGCAAGCCACGAATGTACTTCGAAATGGCTCTTTCTGGTGTGTTGACTTGACTTAGGCAGATTATGCTAAGCTGTTTGAACCTTGCGGTGTAGCCAGCGTTGTCACTTTCGAGTTGCTTGATTTTCAAGAATTCGTCTTCCAGCTTCTGAACTTCGTGAGGAGGACAGTACTCTTCTTTCATGAGCTCTTTCAGCTCATCCCAAGAGAGAGCGTAAGCTGCTGAGATTCCACGTTTGTTACGTTCGGCGGTCCACCATTCGAGTGCTCGTGATTGAAATACTCCGGTAGCGCAAGTAGTGCGGAAACTATCGGGACACCCACTTTGACGAAGGGTAACTTCGATAGAATCGAACCACTGGAGTAGTTGAGATACACCTCCTTAACCCGTGAACTCCATCGGGTCACAGGCTTTGAAGTGTTTGTAGAGAAAAGTAGATTGTGGCGCTTCCGTCTTGGAGTCTTCCGAGGCTCGAGAGTGGCTGAGAGAGTGCACTCGAGTGGCAATTTGAGGAATAAGCTTACCCACTTCCTTAGTCACAAGTGATGCAATCCTCTTATCAGCGCTTTGTTTGGCTCTTCTCCTGGCTACTCGTCTCGAGGTAGAGTTGTTGGAAGGCATCTAGACAGGAAGAGACTTGGAATGAGATTCGATCATAATGATTTTTGAGTTTCGCGATGCGATTGAGCGCGTTCAAAACTTGGTGCGATAGTATATTAGTAGTGCGAATCACATAGGAGCCACATAGGAGACACGAAATCCCTAAGTTCTCACACATTGACTTGTTTGTTTATACGTATTTAGATACCTATATAATTGTAGTTTGTATACGTACAGGTCGATTTAGAATAAGCGAGGACGCGTTGAGGTGAGAAAACGATAGCGAAGGCGATAGATTATGCATTAGTTTTGTTGCGAACATTCGGGTTTCGTTTTAGATTGCGATGGCTGTGCGAATTGTGCGTGTATAAAGCAGGGAGTGGAAATCGTTAAATCGAGAAATCGATAAGGAGTAAAGTTTCAAGACGTAAATAAGTTTCAACCATTTGTAAGATTGGCGGATCGTACGATAGAGTGCCTTGGGTGTTTAGGCGTCGACTACCCAAGGTAACCCAACTTTACTCAATAAGTTCGTGCACGCGCGTTGACCTAGAAGACTTCATGCTTCCACTGGGATGCAGCTCATGGCATTCATCTTCCTAGTCATCGCATGGCTCGAGTTATCGTGATAGTCGAGTCCTTGGTGAGAGCTTTTCGAAAACCAATTTATAGGGAGTGGAACGGCTTATTAAGGTACGGGTTTCACCCCTGACTTAACAGTTTCGTTCCTAATTGTGGTTATGCTCTTCGAATAAATTCGTGAGTTCCATTAGATTTCGAGATGGAGACTTTCGTCAAGATGTGGATGTCACTCCTAACTCGATAAAAAGTTCTCGTGCTAGAAAAATGCGCTGAGTGAGCGATCTCGTCGAGAGTTCTTGGTTTTCACACCTGACCTCGACTGGATCACTCGGTTTCGTTATGCGAGTATTTTTGAAAACACGTGTATTGTGTTGGCCTTAGGAAAGGCTAAGTAGTATTCCGGCCTTAGGAAAGGCTCCTTCGTGTGAAGTTGTTGTATGCGGTGTTCACACAAAGTTGTAGCTTTTAGCAATTTCGATCGAGAGTATCAAGTAGGCCCGATACAAACCCTACTGGGTTCGTACGAGTCGGCCTGTTGGTACTTAGACTATAGACTAGGTCAATTTCTAAGACGTCGACCCGGACTAGGTCGAGTCTGACCTAATTCCCTATAGTTATGGCTCTGATACCAATCTGTCACACCCCAACCGATGGCGGAATCATCGGGGCGCGGCACTAGGCGAATCAGATTGCTCAAGAGAATCCATAACAACTATATTGCGATAATATTTAATACATTCGTTATCCCATACTAACAAATAATACGATCACATAAGTTATCATAGATTGCTTGTCCTCTCGAACTATACAAATCCGACAACCTAGATTTTAGTTGAGTTTCTAGACCTCCTAGCTTGATTTGATATAGTCTGCGATCTAACCTGCAACATACGTTAAAAATTGTAGGATCGTTTTGCGACCCGAACGAGTCGTTCAGAAGAGATTTTATCAGTTTCAGATGCGGAAAATAAGAAACCGACTTTGAAACAGCTTGAATGTCACTTTAAATCTCTTGTATATTGATTTATCAACGATTACAAGCACAAAATATACCGGCAGCACTTCGGTACAAGTTACAAGGCTCTGATCTGTTCCGACCTGATCGCTTCAAATGAAAACATGACAATCCTATATATAGTGGTCAGGCTTTCGCTTGAAGAAACACATATCATCTTCAAGCGAAACCTCTAGATGCCTTCAAGCGAAACCCACATGCTTTTGTCTTCAAGCGAAACCGACAAAATCAAATACAAAATCTGATTTGTGTATGCATGCAATATTTCACGTGATGTAGCAATTGATGATGTCACCATTATGATGTCATATTGTGATGTCATCATTCAATATGATGACATCACTCTTGTTAAGATTTGCAACGAACCCGAGACTCGATATAAGACGAAGACAACAGATGTATGCACCAACAGACTCCCCCTCAGATGTTGACGAGTCTTAAGTGTCGAGTCTTCGCATCTTCAGTCTTTATCAGTCTCTTTTCTTTCTTAGCATATACCAGGATCTTCTCTTTGGCTCTAGCCTCGTCAGACTCCCCCTCTCATCATGATGGGATTGCTGTCTGGAATTAGCTATCACCTTGAGATCAATCCCTGGCTTTATCTCTGATCAGATCATCTCCTGCACACATTTTCTCACCAAAACATAAGTTTTTACTTAAAATAATAAGAAAAACTTACTGGAAATAGTTACATCAAGTTCAAATTAATGATCCTGATTAACTAATCTCAACTTCTTTCTCAAATCAAAATATTTTCAATTCAGCACACACATTCCCAAACCAGTTCATCATCTTCAGCACTCGGAATTTTGAAAATCAGCTCTCCAACATCAGTTGTCGAAAATATTTTTGTATTTTTCAAAAATTTATGCTAAAACACACTAAAATCTTTTTGGATTTTTGAAATAATAGAAATACAGTAAAGA
Organism: Helianthus tuberosus; assembly: GCA_030545235.1. Classification (NCBI taxonomy): domain Eukaryota; kingdom Viridiplantae; phylum Streptophyta; class Magnoliopsida; order Asterales; family Asteraceae; genus Helianthus; species Helianthus tuberosus. The sequence goes on from CM060359.1 coordinate 165,365,712, forward strand.
AATATTTACAGACAATATTTTTGTGAGTTTGCGTAAGAGGATCATATCAGTTTCTGAGACAAATCACCAACACCGTTAAGCTTTAAACATTTTAAGTTCTAAACGATTCACATGGATTGACGATATTGTTGTCCACTTAAACTCAATCTAAAAACTTTCGAAATGCTTACCGATACGTTAAGGTACATTTAGATAGTACTAAATTCTTATGGACCCCACGATCTCAGCATATCCCCTCATCATGCAATACACTATCTCAAGCAATGCCTTTAAACTTTTATCAACTGTGATTTGTGCGAAAACAAAGCAGAATGTTTAAACATTAACAATCAGGTCGATACTTCCGTATACGCAGAGAAAGTCCAATGTTTAAACAAAATAAGAAAAATAAAAATAAGTTGAAGTTGTTTAGGCTTTAACCACCAGGTCGATACTCCCGTATACGCAGAGGTGATCCAAAGCTTAAACGAAACACCAAAGAAAATAAAGCAGAACGTTTAGGCAACAACATCCAGGTCGATACTCACGTATACGCAGAGGATGTCCGATGCTTAAACAAAATAAAGAAATAAAACAAGTTTAAATCTTTGCAAAATAAAATGCACAATCACAGTGACTTTTCAGCAAAGTTGTGAAAGTTCACAAACTTAACCAGTTTTATGTCTTTCGACAATCAGCGATTACTGAGTTGGCACACAGTCAAGAAGGACAAAACTAAGTACTATGCTTTCGACCATGTTTCCCACTAGAACTAGGCTTTTTCATTTTAGGTTTGTATCGTTATCGCAAATCTACTAGTCTAGCTGAGCCTACCGTCACATCCTTAGTGAGACCGTTTATCACATTATATCTTTCCATTTCTTTAGCATGCTGTGACAGTCCAACTGATCTACTATCATTTCCTCTTTTTGACAACAAAACTCATTTTTGCATTTTTTTAATGTTTTTGGCATTTTAAAATTTTCAAATGTTTTTGGATTTTCTAAAATTTCTTACTCCCCCTATAATGCAAACACATTTTAGGAAATTTGAAAACAAACTGTACAAGAACATGACAACTGATATCGAATTGCCTCAATTCTCCATTCACTTGGCATAAACAATCAGAACTCCCCCTCACAACAAACTATTTTCCCATTATGATCTCAAAACACTTAAGTTTGTTTTAATCAAAATGGTTGTTCCGGAAAATTAGTTTTGTTGATTGATATTAACCATTTGTAGGTTAGGGGATAAACTCATCATTTTGTTTTTCAACCACTTGTAGAAAATCAGATACAACTTAATGTCCCTGATTTACCACTTGTAAGATCAAACTAATTCAACTTCTGAACCACTTGTAAAAATCACAACCATACAACTTAAACCTGTTTTTCAACCAATTTACCATCTGTTGGTTGAATTCTCAAGGTGCCGATTCCTACTCCTCGCTTACAAACCTGGGAGTTCCGGCAAGTCCTGTAAAACTTCTCAAAAACACATTATACAAACATGATAAAGAATGATGCCGATTCATGATCCACGATTACCAACTTGGGATCTCCGGCAAGTCAGGTTTTTTACTGTTTGAAAAATATATCTACCCAAGCCTGACCTTCCTTGGGTGTAACAACATTTTCTTCTTCATCTTTTCTTTCAACAGACTTGTGAACACGTCTTTTAGAAGCATAAAATTCTTTGACACTTTTGGCCTTACCATTGACCATTTTGCCAAAAATATGTTTCACAGTTCCATTGAAAGCCTTATCAACATCAAATTTCTTCTTATCAGAATAAAATTGATTTGATATTTCAACTTTTCCAACTTTCTTCATAAAATTTTCAGCACACAACGGTGGAAAACTTTCATCGTTCATAGTTGGAACTAATTTTTCAACCTTTTTCTCAACACGTGGCTCCTCTGATTTTGTGGAATCAGATTCATCACCAGAATTATTACCTGAACCTTTCACAACCCATTTTTGATTTTTTACATTTTCTTTTCCTTTCAAAACACTCTTTGAACATTCTCCCTTCTCAAAGGTTGAATTTTCAAAACCAGTAAATGGTTTGATTGTAAGTTCAGTTTTCTCCACAACTTTCTCTTTCAATTTACCAGATACTTCCTGTTTTGGTTTGAATGTTTTCGGACAATTCCTAGCAACATGACCAGCAATCTTGCACTGAAAACAGGTTCTGGTTTCTATCTTCTTTGGAACAGCATTTTTCTTTAACTCTTCTTGCTTCTTGGCAAGGAAATCCTGATTCGTCTGTTTTCTGAATGCTTGTTCTTTCTCATCATCTAAAGATTTTCCTGAAACAAACACAGTTTTTGGTTTAGAAATTTTTTCATTTTTATAATTTTTCGGTGGTACAAAACCTAATCCTTTCTTTTTGTAATTACGATTATGGTTTGGTTTCTTTTGGAAACTGTAACCACAATTGTAACCCATTTTCTTGTTAAATCTTTGTTGATCTCTTGAAGTGTATTGTTTAGGTTTTCCATTAAGATTTAAATCTTTTATTTCAGAAATATTAATTTCTGTGATTTTGAAAACCTTTTGAATCATTTCAAATCTAACACTTCTTATTGGAAAACTCTCATCAGAATATAATTTGTCAGAACCTTTCAAAGTATATGCTACTTTGACTGATTCATCATTCAAATTAGATTTCGATAGAAAAAATTGTTTGTCATAAACCCGTTTGTCCTTTTTGATTGTAAACTTTGACGCATCAGACTCAGACTTTGACTCGGGTTTGGACTCCATGTTTGACTCCTCACTGTCATCTTTATCTAACACCTGATCGACCACACTTTTTATCAACTTTGACTTATGATCAGTGTCGGACGACGTGTACATGACATCAATATTTTCTGGCAATTTATCCAACGTCCCAGACTCCCATTGTAAGTTTATTGCCTTTTCGACTCTTTCAGAATTTGGATTTCGAGGTAAAAATCCATTTTCGACCGGGGGTGGACATTTGTTATAGACAACACTTGATTTCTCACCAGAAATCTTCACTTCATCATCTTTTCTTGTCTCTGACTTCTTTCCTTCTGAAGTCTTCACTTCTTCAAAAGTCTTCAAATTCTCTACAACCGGATAAATCATGTCAACAACAAAAGTAGAACATGAGTAACTTTCTAATAACTTGTTGACTCTTTCAGTTTCTATCTTTTGTGTTGCCAACTTCAACTCTAGATCAGCACATTTCTTTATGTGAAAGTTGACATCATCAAGTTGTCTCAGGTACGCTTTCTTCAGCGTATTCATTGCCACAACTTGTTCACCGTTTGAATCAGTATACTTGTTAATTTCTCTGTTCATTGTATCATAGGATTCTTTCAATCTGTTTATGTTGTGCAGCAACTCATTGTTCTGCTTGATTAAAGAATCACAATTCATGCACTTTTCAGGAACTTTGACAGGTTCTGCATCAACTTTGACTTCAAATTCAGGAACCTCTTTGACTGTTCGGTTTGATTGTAAAAATTCAGCTCTTCTCTTTTTCTCAGCTTTAGCTTCAGCTTTTAATCTCTCTTCCTCTTCTTCAAGCTTTCTCCGTCTTGCTTCTGCAGCTTCCATGACTTTTCTGCACTTTTCAGCACATTTCAAATCATAAGCATTTGCAATTAAAGCTTTAAATTTTGAAGTGTCTTGATCTGGGCAAAAATCGTTCCAACTGAAACCTTCAGCCAGTTTTTCATCATCTTGTTCTGCCAAACACACTTTGCTGTTTGTTGGAAGATATTTATCCCATGTAAAATTATCATATTTGCCCTGATTGCCTAGACATGCTCTTTTTGAACCTTCAATCACATCTCTCCCATGTGCAGTTTGTGCCTGATGCGATGCTGGTGGTGTGATTTGATGATTAATCGCCTTTTTGTGATAATCGTTGTTTCCAAAAGGATTCTAGGCTCCAGTAGCTTCACGATTTTTGCACTCTCTCTTGAAATGCCCCTTTTCCCTGCAACGAAAACATGTAACTTTAGATTTATCAAAGCCTAAATTTGAAACACTTGCATCAAGAAAATCATTTCTTCCCGTAATTTGTTTAAACTTTTCAGCTCTTCTCATTACACTAGCCATGCACCATTTAATATCCATCAATTCCATTTCTTCAGCATCGATTTGATCGTAATCCTCTTTTGTGAGCATTGGATTACCGATCTTTCCGGCCACAAAACTACTATAAGACTCTAGAACCATTCCGAACAAAGACATTTGATTTTTGGCAACTTCTTCAGAATAATCTTGGTCACTTTCAAGATTTAATACAATGTTACACTGAAGTTTTCGTCCATTCTTTGTTGCAGAAATGTTTGGATCGAATGATGAAAATCTTGTGCTACTTGATCCCTGGGATGATTTCTTTTCTGAAGAATCTTTAACACTGTAAGCAGTTTCGATTTTTGGAGAAAAATTTGACTTTTCATTGACACCACCTTTGTAATACAAGCTGATATCTTGTTCTCCATCGTAGTTCTTCATCCTGGCAATCTTTCTCTGCTCCATCTCTTGAGCTTCCAAATGTTTGATGAAATCTCCCAGTGTCATGTTTTTATAATCTTTTCTGTTGGATCTCAGCATCATCAGAAACGTTCCCCAAGTTTCATGTGGTAGCGCATCTGCAAGTTTTTCAATCAATTCATCAGTATCCTTTTTAATACCAAGTTTTGTCATATTTCTCACCAAGTTACAATATCTATCAATTATTTGCTTGGTGTTTTCAGATTTTAAACCACGGAATAAATCAAACTCTTTCTTCATGAGAGACATCTTGTTTTTGAGCATATCATCACTTCCAACAAATTTTGCTTCCAATTCTGTCCAAATTGAATAAGCAGTTCCATCATGTTGAAGCAGTATCAAGATATCTTCTTTTATCGCTTGATGAAGCAGACTCACCATCAATTTCTCATCTCGATATTTCTTTTTATCTTCCGTACTCATTTCCCTAATTGTTTGCTGAATATTATTCATTGTGGGTCTAACATATGGTTCTTCAGTGTGTTCCCACGCATCTAAATGATACGCCTCAACCCAATTTCCAAAGCGTTTGGACCACGCATTGTAATCATCAATATCCAAGAGCTTAGGCGGTTTCTGTGATGTTCCCGTTTCATTTTCAAGCAATGTACTCTGAGTAATTTTAATAGGACTAGCAAAAGCATTGTAGAACTCGTTCTCCATGTTTCGAATTTTTCAAATGAGCTGTATCACCTTGAAAAAAAAAATACCTGAAACAGACAAACAAATGATCAGTTTAAAAAAATTTATCGATTAACAGAATAACTTGGTACTCGAACTAGTGATAATTCTGTGCAGACTGACGGTTGACACACTGTACGGACTTCTATAACCCGGATCAAAATCAAACGACCTTTTCCAATGACCTGGTTCACAAAGACACGACCTTGACCCTTTCGAATGACTTCGCCAACTGAGAACAAACCGTGTGATCTGATTGAAAGGGCCGAAAAAATAATTGATTCAGCTGAGCCACACAATAAAACTTCAACAATTAAAATTCAAACAATACACCTGGGCCGTGAACACTGTAGTGGGCTAACACTCGTTGATTTGGCTGCAACTATGAACCACAAGATACTATGAATGGGCCGTTCAAAAATACTTGCAAAGATTTATTGTCTCAATAAATTGTATAATGAGCCAAGAACAAGTCACATGTGCCTGACACAAAAACTCGTAATTTCTTTTCCACTTTGAAGACCCAAGACACTTTATCAAAATTCGTGAACTCAAATCACATGCGCCTGACAACCCTTAATCTAAAATGGCCGACAAACTAATTTCAATATTAAATCCTATTGAACTGCACAATGATACTTGGGTCAATGACTTTAACAAAACTGTTATACACTCAATTGTATCACATGAACTGATAACATCTTGCTGACACAAATTCACATGCACAACTTTAATGAACCAACAATTGCTTTGACCACACTTTAACTTTGTATCACATGCAACCGAATCTCTATATCTTGAGACCTGTGATACTTGATTTTATAACCGACTTATACATCTTTATCATCTTTCAAATGCAAACCGACACAAGCATGTGATATCTTATCCCAACCAACTGAAAACCTCGATAAATGTTACACACAACTCGATGTACACACTCAAGCGAAACACATCAATTTCAAGCAAAAGCCGGTGTTTCGCTTCAAACACCATCAAAATTTCTCAAGCGAAAGCCCAGATGATGTCAGCAAATAACGAACAACTTTCAAGCGAGCAGATGATTATAACCAGTTTTTACGTTGATTTTAATGCTGAAACTTTCCAGGATTCATTTAAACATGATTACGCATAATATGTGAAAGTTTGAGCCGTTTTTACCGTGAAAAAATTTCAAATTTGTAAAAGAATGGAGTAGAAACAGAATTAGTGATGAAAACGAGCTGTTTCTGCGAAATCTCTTCCTCCTGAGCTCTGATACCACTTGTAGGATCGTTTTGCGACCCGAACGAGTTGTTCAGAAGAGATTTTATCAGTTTCAGATGCGGAAAATAAGAAACCGACTTTGAAACAGCTTGAATGTCACTTTAAATCTCTTGTATATTGATTTATCAACGATTACAAGCACAAAATATACCGGCAGCACTTCGGTACAAGTTACAAGGTTCTGATCTGTTCCGACCTGATCGCTTCAAATGAAAACATGACAATCCTATATATAGTGGTCAGGCTTTCGCTTGAAGAAACACATATCATCTTCAAGCGAAACCTCTAGATGCCTTCAAGCGAAACCCACATGCTTTTGTCTTCAAGCGAAACCGACAAAATCAAATACAAAATCTGATTTGTGTATGCATGCAATATTTCACGTGATGTAGCAATTGATGATGTCACCATTATGATGTCATATTGTGATGTCATCATTCAATATGATGACATCACTCTTGTTAAGATCTGCAACGAACCCGAGACTCGATATAAGACGAAGACAACAGATGTATGCACCAACAAAAATATTTGTCAATACAAAAGTATTGGCGAGTATACAGGTTTGATATGTATAGTGTAATAGATAAAAGTGTAGCGAATTTCCACATGCATAAACGTAACACACGACATATATACTCACAAGACTGATACTACCAACTAAGTCCTCGATGCTCGAATATGCGATGGCAAACTAGACCCCGTCGGGCGCAATAGTACTATACTAGTCATGGTGGGACGTCGCGAGTATAAGCCCTAGCACATATGCAACTAGCATCACGTATATCTATGCATAACAGTTATTCGCAAGTGATAATTCGATTGATTGAATAATTCGTTTGATAAGTTCGATTTGTTAGAAACGTATGTTACACCCAAAATGCGATTAAAAAGGGTTCAAGTATACTCACAGTGCGTATTTAGCGGGAATACAACTTGATTGGGTCGGTTGCGAGTACGTCTGCATTAATCATTGAAGGATATAGTAAACGATGTACGGTTAAGCGAGATTAGCATCGAAAAGTCAGTTATCTAGTCGGATGGTGCTCATCCGTCCGGATGGGCTCATCCGATCGGATGACATATGGGTCGGATGACAGTCATGGGTCGGATGGTGCTCATCCGTCCGGATGGCATGTTATTCGTATGGATGACATGTTATCCGTCCGGATGACATGTTATCCGTCCGGATGACATGTGATCCGTCCGGATGACATGTGATCCGTCCGGATGACATGTGATCCGTCCGGACGGCATGTGATCCGTGCGGATGACACGTCCGTTTCGCATTCTGAACACTGTTTTTGAGTGTTTAACGGAAGGAATATGTGCGGAGTTGCCGGGGCAGTGTAATTTCGCACTAACACTTGAAATTCCATCAGTTCCGACCCGCTCTAATGGTCGGGAATCACCCCGTTCCACCAGATCTGGCCGTTCTTGACGGTTTCTCATGTTTAGCTCGAAATCGCACAGTGCCTTGGTTAAATACATAGATTTAGGTGAGATTTGTTTTCAAAACATGTGGAAATCACTCAGATCTGAGGCGCTTATGGTGGGATGAGGTCACAACTTGAAGTTCATACGAACTCTTGGTGACATCACCTTAAAACACCTCAAATCAGTAGGTTTCACGGTTAGAATTTGAGCTTTAAAAGATAGAATGATGTAGAATTGAGTGTAGATTATAGAAGTACGAGTTTTAAGTTGAAATCTTACCGAAATCGTGAGGAATCGAGAGAAAAAGGGTCTTGAAGCGTGTCTGGTCGAGTGGGAGCTGTCACATCACTTGAATAGTGGTGTGGCAGGCTATTTATAGACAAAATGAGGTGAAGGGAGTTACTGGTCCGGATGGCTGTCCGTCCGGATGGCTGTCCGTCCGGATGGCTGTCCGTCCGGATGGCTGTCCGTCCGGATGGCTGTCCGTCCGGATGGCTGTCCGTCCGGATGGCTGTCCGTCCGGATGGCTGTCCGTCCGGATGGCTGTCCGTCCGGATGGCTGTCCGTCCGGATGGCTATCCGTCTGGATGGCCACTCCGATGCGATGGATTTCTCCGTTTTTTAGCGTTGCGATCGCCTTTGAAGTGCGTGCTTTTTATATTATTATTATATATACCTATAAATATCACTAGGGGTCGTACTTACGTATCCATAATCCACAGTTTCGATAATTACAGCCGGTTTTCGTTTCGAGTATGCGATCATTAGCGACGTTTCACGGCCGTCAAGGAGGGTAGTATAGGTCCTTTCTTGATGTCATCGTGAACGTTATTGTGTTTTGTGCCACAAAGACTGATGGGGTACCACTCACTCGTATTGTCATAATCGTCACGACGACTGGAGTTATAGCACTCACCCGAGAGTCCTTGTTAGCGTTAATAGTCTGCGTTTCGACACGTCACGGCCACCGAGGAGGGTAGAATAGGTCCTCACTCAGTTTCATCGTGAGTGTTAGTGTTTGTGATGTGATGTAGTGATAATTGTATTTTGAAAATATGTGATTATCCTTCGAATAGCGATACATGCGATATAGTTACATTATGATCCGAATCTCTGGTGCTAGGCGTAACGAGTATATCGAGTAGTAACAACGCACAAAAGTGCGGGTTGTTACAATGAAGGAGCCATTGCAGCTCTACGCTGGATAGAAAAGACTGAGGTAGTCTTGAAAATAAGTAAGTGCGCAGAAGAGGATAAGATAATGTTTGCCTCTAATTTGTTTAAGAACTCAGCATTAGAATGGTGGAACACAATCCTTCAATCTAGGGGAAGTGACAGGGTTTACAATATGGAATGGAATGAATTTACGGATATGGTGGAAAGGAAATTCTGTCCTCCCAATGAAAAGGAACAGATAGCAAATAAGTTCTTTAACCTTAAAATGACTGGAGTGGATAGTAAGGGCTACACTACGTTATTATTCGAATATGCTAGAATAGTGTCAACCCTTGCATCACCAGAACCGGTATTAATCTCCCGTTACATCTGGGGATTAATCACTGAAATCAGGCATGTAGTTAAGGCAGCTAGACCACAAACCATAGAAGAAGCTGTAGAACTAGCAAACACCTTGACTGATGAGTTAGTGCGTACACAAGAAGAGAACCAGAGGAGGAACCTAGCTCAGAAACTTACTCAAGAATTTCGTTATGAAAATTCCAACCGTGGGAAAAATGTAGGTTCTACTTCTGCCCCATACTGCAAATATTGCAAAAGAAAGCATTCTGGAAAATGCTCTATTTATTGCAATTTTTGCAAAATATCTGGACACAAGGAAGAAGACTGCAGGAAGAAACCTAACAATAGGATATGCTACAACTGCGGAGAACAAGGTCATATCAAGCCGAACTGTCCAAAGCTAGCTCCAGCCACAAACAACAAGAATACCAAAAATGCTAGAGCATTTGTTCTGACTCCAGAAGAAGCAAAGATGAACCCGGACATGATCGCCGGTACGTTTTTAGTTAATGATGTTTTTGCTAAAGTATTATTTGACTCTGGTTCGAACCAAAGTTTTATTAATACTTCATTTTACAAATTTCTCAATCAACCATTAACTAAACTTGAACAAGAATGTCTAGTAGAGATGGCAAATGAAGAAACCATTAAGATCTCTGAAATCTTGCAGGGAGCAAGAATAGAATTTTTTAATCAAAAGTTTATTGCAAACCTTTATCCAATGAAACTGGCAGGATTTGATGTTGTATTAGGAATGGATTGGTTAATAGCCAATAAATCCAGTATTCTATGTGATCAAAAGTCAATTCAAGTAAATTCACCAAGGGGTGAAAAGATCACAATTAAAGGAGATAAGCCATATAGATCCACAAAATTCATTTCTGTGATGAAAACAACAAGTTATGCAAGAAAAGGATCATTAGTGTATTTGATTTCCATAATCACTAACACTAAAGGAAAAGAATTGAAAATATTCCTGTAGTATCCCAGTTTTCAGATGTGTTTCCCGAAGAGCTACCAGGACTACCTCCAGACAGGAAAGTTGAATTCAGAATTCATCTGCTACCAGGGACAACACCTATTGCCAAAGCACCCTACCGTTTGGCACCAGCAGAAATGCAAGAGTTAAAGAAACAGTTAGATGAACTGTAAGAAAAAAGGATTCATACAGCCAAGTTCATCGCCGTGGGGAGCGCCGATTTTGTTTGTCAAGAAGAAAGACGGGTCAATGTGTATGTGCATTGATTACCGTGAATTGAACAAAGTCACGATTAAAAATCGGTATCCATTACCAAGAATCGATGATCTGTTCGATCAACTACAAGGAGCTCGATTTTTCTCTAAAATCGATTTACGCTCAGGATATCATCAATTAAAGGTACAGGAAGAAGACATTTCTAAGACCGCATTTAGAACAAGGTATGACCATTATGAATTTACTGTCATGCCATTTGGTTTAACCAATGCCCCAGCTGCATTTATGGACATGATGAACCGAATATGTAAGCCATATTTGGATAAATTCATAATTGTCTTTATAGATGATATTCTCATTTACTCTAAGAGTAAAGAGGAACATGCAACGCATCTGTATACACTTCTAAGTTTATTGAGAAAAGAAAAGCTTTATGCTAAATTCTCGAAGTGTGAATTTTGGTTAGAAGAAGTGCAGTTTCTTTGACATTTAGTCAATGATGAAGGAATTCATGTGGACCCCACAAAGATTGAGGCAATTATTAAATGGAAAACCCCTGAATCACCAACAGAGGTTAGGAGTTTTCTAGGATTGGCCGGTTATTATAGAAGATTTATTCGAGATTTTTCTAGAATAGCCATTCCCTTAACTAAGCTAACCTGTAAATCTGTTAAGTTTGATTGGGGACCAAAACAAGAAGAAGCCTTTAGAATTCTTAAGCAAAGATTAAACAACGCACCCATACTCGCGTTACCAGAAGGAATGGAAGACTTTATAGTTTATTGTGACGCTTCTAAGTTAGTTATGGATGTGTGTTGATGCAACGTCAAAAGGTTATAGCCTATGCATCTAGAAAACTTAAGAATCATGAAGAGAATTATTCAACCCATGATATAGAATTAGGAGCCATAATTTTTGCCTTGAAAATTTGGAGACATTACCTTTATGGTAGTAAGTTTACCATTTTCACAGATCATAAGAGTTTAAGGTATGTTTTCGGGCAAAAGGAATTAAACATGAGACAAAAACGCTGGATGGAAGTACTTAGTGATTACGATTGTAATATCCAGTATCATGCAGGAAAGGAAAATGTAGTAGCTGATGCTTTAAGTCAAAAGTATCACGAAAAGCCAAAAAGAGTACGTTCTCTTAAGTTAAATCTACAAGTAGATTTAAATAAACAAATTAGAAATGCACAAGAATCAGTAATCAAGGACGATATTGAGAAACTGAAAGGAATGATTAAGGAATTAGAACAAGGAACAAATGGAATTTGGAGATTCGATAAGAAAAGAATGTGGATACCTAAACTAGGAAACCTACGCCACCGTATATTAGAAGAAGCCCATAAGTCTAAGTATACGATGCATCCTGGAAATGATAAGATGTATCAGGATTTAAGAAAGAATTTCTGGTGGATAGGAATGAAGAAAGGTATAGCAACTTATGTTTCTAAATGTTTAACCTGTTCACAAGTCAAAGCTGAACATCAGAAACCCTCAGGTTTGTTGCAACAATTAGAAATGCCAGTATGGAAATGAGAATTGATAACAATGGATTTTGTTACCAAATTACCCAAGACAAGAAAAGGTAGTGATACAATCTGGGTGATTGTAGACAGGCTAACTAAGTCAACTCATTTCTTACCAATGAAGGAAACTTTCAGTATGGAACAATTAGCTAAGTTGTATGTAAATGAAATAGTTTCCTTACATGGAATTCCTTTATCAATTGTTTCTGATAGAGATAGCCGTTTTACTTCTCATTTTTGGACAAGTTTCCAAAAAGCAATGGGAACCAAGCTAAATCTAAGCACCGCTTATCATCCTCAAACGAACGGACAAAGCGAAAGGACAATTCAGACAATGGAAGATATGCTTAGAGCTTGTGTAATAGATTTCGGAGGTAATTGGGACGATCACTTACCATTAATAGAGTTTTCCTACAATAACAGTTATCATACCAGTATCAATGCTGCACCATTCGAAGCACTTTATGGACGAAAGTTCCAAACTCCAGTCTGTTGGGCAGAAATTGGAGAAAAGCAACTATCCGGACCGGAGATAGTACAAGAAACAACGAACAAGATTATTCAAGTCAAGGAATGACTAAGAGCAGCACGCGATCGATAAAAGAGTTATGCTGATAACAGACGAAAACCATTGGAGTTTTAGGTAGGTGACAAGGTGTTATTGAAAGTCTCTCCTTGGAAAGGAGTAGTGTCACACCCCGATATTTCCACGTATTACCGGTGGGCCTGGTGGGGAGTATTGCGACGTAGTTGATATCATAGACAATTTATATTATCACAGTTTAATACACAGCGGAAGTCGAAAGATAAAATCATTACAAACCGAATAAAAAAGTAATATCAAGTGTATTACAAAACGGTTGTAAGGATCCACAGGCGGATCAAAGTTCAAAAGTTTATTGTTCAACAGATTTAACTTCTAAGCTTGCAAGACTCTTTATTGAAGCTAGGAGTAGCCAGCCTATTCCGTTTAGTACCTGCACTTAACCGTTTTGGAAAATACGTCAGTTTACACTGGTAAATACAATTAACCGACTCATTTTGAAAATGTTTAAGAAAATTGATTTGAATGCACATGGCACAAAATAATCTTTTATAACTTGGGATAATTATTTATATATAAACTTGTAAAAGAATTACATGTTCGTTATACGTTCAGTAGCCCGGGCTGAATACCGGGTTAAAGATTAATAGACACACCACATGATATAATCCTGCGGCGAGTTATTCTCAATTCCGTCGGTTATACCTTTATATATATATATATATATATATATATATGCACCGTCAGGTGTATGCCTACACCCCGTGCTTAGGTCGTGGCCATTTCAATGAATGATGCCAAGGATATCGGGGACATGGTCATTAACCCCCCAAAGGCTTTAAGCAAATAAAACAGTTTAAACGGGTCATCTCTGTCACACCCTGGCTTTGCGGAAGCGTGGGTTTATTTTGGTGTGACTTCTTAATACCATAGCATAATCACAACAATGCTATATGAAAATAAAACCATGATGTTCATCCATTAGGTAAGTTTTAAAAGTAAACACGACAACATTGTTTTAACTAGACACGTACATAACCAAATACAACCACAACATACTTAGAACTTGTTCGCAAGACACGACTAAAAGACATGAATAAGAACACAGTTTAAGACTTGTGACCCGTCCAGGCAAAGATCACATTTCCTAAACTCGGATGACATCATTACTCCTACGCAGCTTAACACTCTTGCATACTTGGACAGATCCATTAATTTCCTGAAATACAAGTTGAAAAAAATCAACATAAAGTTGAGCGAGTTCATGTGTAAGTGAGTATGTATAAACCTTTGTAATAAGTCTGTATGTATGAAAATCCCTGGTATGTAGCAATTAAGGAAAAAGAGATCACCATTGGGTTGCAAAGCCAATGATATGTGTGAAATGCTGTAGGAAGACTCAAACCTAGCAGATTTTTGCGTCGGGCTTATAGTCACCCCAAGGTCCGTACAGTGGGCCTGGAGTTGGGCTCGCTACACCCAGATAGATCTACCGCATCATGACCCTCGGTCCTACAATGAGGATTAATGGCCTCTAGTTTCCGCCTACCCACTCACATGATCTAAGTAGTAAACCCTCCTTAAGCTAACCATACCATGTATAAAAGTATCCATAATTACTGTAACATGTATTCCACCCCCGAAGTATAAAAACTGAAAACAGTTAAGAGAAAAGGGGTACATGAACTCACTGAAGTGCGTATCCAGAAACGTCAATCTCCAACTCTATCTGCTGCGTGACGACCTACACGTACTAATTCCTATTAGACGGATGGCCGTGCCTTGGCTTAGGGTTTAACGTTCTTGGGAAATAGTTAGGTAACTATTTCGTAATTTCACTTCTTATATATTTAATAAATATATTCCTTCCCAAGGATGGGGGTTTTATACATGTATACGTTATATTTCCGAAAATATATTTTTAAGTCTCACTTGAAAATATATTTTAATCACTTGTCTAAAATAGTCTAACTCCAAAATATACATATTTTTCCCAAAAATATTATATTTTACTTCATACCATTTCCAAAATAATACTTTATCAAAATACCCATTTAAGAGGATTTTCCGAAAATACATAAGTTACATTTTTAAAGTTCGCGTTATATTACGATACTTATATAACTTAAATATTTATATGTGATGGCGTTGGTATTATTTTGGAGTCGTGATTTCATAATATTCCCAGGTTATATTATTTTTATCCTAAAATAATATATGTAGTTCACAAAATAATCACATAATCACACAAGCGTTTCATTATGAAATATATATTCTAAAATCATGGCGATTTTTGGAAATAAAATCATGGCGAAGTTTATTTTGAAAACCAAGTTAAAAATATATTTTGTAAACATTTGTTTAGAAAAATATTTCTATGTGTTATATTTCTGGAAAAATTTCGCCAGAGTTTCCTCTGTAACTGGAGGTGTCCACGCTTACAAGCGTATCATTTTCTTTTCAAAATTTCAATCAACGATCATCAATCAACAATATAAAATATTTAATCACTATCTTGACAAAAACAACCCTAAATCATAAACTCATGAACTTGAATGTTTTCTAAAAATATGTAGTAACTTTCTAACATATTTATTAGATCTTGTTATCTTTAAAAATAAAATTAGTTTCTTAAAAACTTTATTTTTAAAGATCTTGAAGTTTCACAACTTCTAGTCATGATTTACCAAAAATATTTCTTGTTAAATTTTTCTTGTGACACAAGTGTTTACACACTTGTTTATTCACTAAAATGCTTTTAGTTTATGTAAGGTCCGGGTTTTAACAAATCTTGCATCTTTCACTTGGTTCTTCCGAAAAACCACTTGTAGATCTTTAGATCTACATGTTTAGAGTCTTATTTTACAAGAAAAATTTTATTTACTTAAGTTCATGTTTCATGGATGGAAGGTTTCATCATCTTTCACATCTCTAACACTAACATATTACTAGTTCATGTTCTTGAACATGATCTAGTATGGTTAGATGATGATCCATCCCACTCTTAGTAACAAACAACATTAAATAATCACAATCATACAAGATTCATAAGATTTACACATGTATCTTCTCTTTATCCACCATTAATCACTTATGTTCAAGACTTTATGTTATGTTCTTTAGTGTTCTTAACTTTCAACCATTAAATCACTTATTAACCACCATAAACAAGATCAAGATGATGTTTAGAGGCACTTACTACTAGCTCAAGGCTAGGGAAGAAACAAGACGTAAACGAAGTGGATAAAAGAAATCTAGAGAGGTCCTTGCGCTTCCGAAAGCACCTCGCCTCCTTGTATGATCCCTTGCACACTTGTATGTATGTAAAATAGCTAGATCAAGACTTGATGGTGGATGTATGGTGGTTGGTGGTTTCGGCCGAACTCAAAGGAAGGAGGAAGAAGATAAGTTGGTTGATGTGTGTGGAATGAAAGATAATGGTGATCTTAAGGGTTTATTTATAATCGATATTCTAGCTTTAACCTCCATGTAAAGTGTCTTTAAGATATCCAACATTACTAAATAAAATAATCAAGAAACAAGGGTGTGTCCCCACCCATGGGGAACCATCGCAAGAGAGGGGGGGGGGGGTAAGGGTTGGGTGGTGTAATGACATGTTTACTAATTAGTTGAAATCAAAAGGGTTTAGTTAGGATACTTGTGTGTTTATTAATATAAAGGGTGTTAGGGTGTTCGGGGACCCTAACTAGCTCAGAAAAGTATAAACAATGTCTTTGGCAATATTTTTATGTTTCGGGTAAAGTCCGGTTGTTCGGTTGGATATTGATCCGTTAAAGTGTCAAATACGCTTTAAAGTGTCTTTAATATTATTTTTAGTGACACATTAATTTATCGACACTTTGGAAAGTGTCTAGAATTATTTTACCAAGTTTTTGCACTTTACTAGCTTTGTTAAAAGCTGAATTTTGGTATACTAATGCAGAATTCTGCACTTTAAGTATGTTTTAGGCACTTCCGGGCACTATAACTATCACCTAGTGACGCAGTCTTATGATCCTCACCTCCCTACACTTTCTACCAGTGTAGTACTTTATTCTCGGCTCATACTGGCCTCAATATAATGTCTGTATAGGTGCTGGCAATGTCAGCATGTTTACTGGGTTATCCGTTCACGGTGCTAACTGTGCTTTGTGCATCAAGGTTGTCACTAATGTTTACGTGTAAATAATAGAGTGACAGTATAAAATGTGATGCATGAGTATGTATGTATCAGAAGTCAAGAAACAGTTTAACCACAATTGTAAGCAAGCACAGTAATTAAGCACTAATTAAATATTAATTAATGTGTACGGATACCTGGATTTGTGAGGGTTGTCACATTCTCCCCCCGTTAAGAAAATTTCGTCCTCGAAATTTGTACTACCTTAACCCCTTATGGTTTCGTCGCACGTGTATGTATATGAATAATATCGGGGTAGATAATCATCAAACCGAATCCAACCTTACTCACATTTGGCGAGTCCAAGAATATATAACAACCTGAATCCTAGGGTTAAAAGGTGTGTGCTTTTAGCATTGGATGTCAAAGGTACAAGACGCATTTGACGTATAGTCTAGTGTAATCCAGCTAGCAGGGGGGGTTCCACAAAAGAGAGGTTTTGACAAATAAGATTTTCAAACGATCGATCGCAATATGCAAACGAGTTTTTCACAACCCATAGCGTCCGCCATATGAATTCAAAACCTACAACCCCCATGAAATAGTAAGATGATCTGTCAACTCTTGAATCAATTGAATGGTAAGAACTAGTGCGTTGTCATTTTTGAATTGTGAAGATACACCGAATGGAATACAAGCGGATTTGGTGTATCATCGTCTTGACTCGTAGTTGCATCAGAAATGTTTAAATGACAAGTCAACAAAAGTATATGTAGTTTTGCGTGAAACAGTTTACCATGGTTAGCACAAGCCACAAGTTTGTAATGACGCCACAGGGTGTCGCAATGACATAATTCAATAATAGTGGTGATTGAATCAAGTTCACCGTGTTTTAAACCAAACGAAAGGGTACCGAAACAAGCCTGAAGATTTGATTTACACAATGTTACAAAGTATTTATTGAATACGGAACATCAAAGAGTCACTGTTTTTTTATCGAAGGATGAAAAAGTATTAAGTACCGTAAGGCAGTCGATTGTTAACGAAAGAATTGTTAGGACGTACATTGTGCTTATGAAATGAATATATGTACCATTGCCTTAACACACAATTGTGTTGAGACTGCTTTGATTGTGAATATGAAAATGGATTGTTGACAAATAGGTAGGCAATTAAATCCGTGTATGAAGTGAGTAACCCAATTAGCACAAGCTTCAATTCGGTGAAAATATCACCGTAAGGTATCGAAACAAATCAACCGATTCAGTGGAGTCGTGGACCAACCGAACCTGCCATGACTCGAAGTGAAAGAATCTTTGCAAAAATATTTGAATATGATGCTCCCAATACATCATATGACGTCTGAAACTGAACATGCAAAGTGGATAAGTTCCAGCAATCGAACTTAATTTCAGTGTAGCCCGGCAATAATCGTATCTATCAACAAAGGGAAAATCGGCATGGCAACAAAATAAACCATGAATGAAATTTGTAATAAAAGAAGTTAAGAGAGTATGTTGTCTTGATAGCAAAAGAGCCAACAATTTCAATAATTTAGGTCATTCGAATCACAACCCACTAATTAGATTTAGCAACGTAATATTTGGACTTTTAATGAAGCGTTTATTCGAAATGAAACCGTATGCGTAGCAAAAAGTGCATGGGTTATATATAAGTTTTCAAGTAAAGAAGCGGTGTGTAACTGCTAAAATGGAGAAGTGACCAAGCATATGAAGCAAACGTGTGTTCGCTCTCAGCGAAGAGAATCAACGTGATGCAACTACTTTGAGGGGAGTAGAGATGCAAACATCTACTTGCTAGAAGTAAAAGTGAAGATTTCAACGAAAGAAAATGACAAGTTTGTCAGGTTAATGATGGTTGATTGAGTTTACAGATATGGTTCCTAAGTAAAAACTCTTACGAGTTTGGACCTGGTTTCCCAAAGGTCCTAAGTATATGTTTCCTAAATCCTCCCGATTTCGTATCCCGTGTAGAACTGGTTTGCGCATTGTGCAGGAAGCACTATTTTTGTGTACGTCTAAGAACAAGTCATTGTCCCATAATTTTCCCGGTATACTTTCTTCCCGAATTCACCGCTAACGACACTCGATCGTCGACCAGTCGTGTAATAGTAGTTGGGTCCTTACAGTCAGTTATGTAAGAAGTTCGTCAATCCTCAGCAAGAGTCACTGACTCTCGTGGGTTAGCTCGTTCGGCTCCTGGCAGTGGATGCTTATTTGAAAATCATCGTCCTTCTTCTTGACGAGCAGAATTGGGGGTTACCCAAAAGGGAATTTTGGTCTGTTATCTTCCTTCTCTATCAACTTCTGAAGCTTCACTGTCAATCCTTGCATCTCCGAAGGTGTAAGTCGTTAAGGGGTATTGACTACATGCGCGACATCTGGAATCAATCTGATGCGAAATTTGACTAGTCGTTGAGGAAATAATTTTGGCAAGTCTTCGGGGAAGACTTCAGGATATTCCCTTACAACTGGAACATCTTCGATCTTTGGTTCAGCAGCTTCCTTATCCACGATGTGTGCCAAGAGTGCAACACATCCTTGTTATAAACACCTTCTGGCTTTCAGACAGCCAGTAATCCTCAGCGGCGTATCATGCTACTCTCCGTGCACTATGATTGTTTCTTCATCCGTCATGGGGATGCAGATGGTCTTCTCGTGGCAAACAATCCCGGCCTTGTTGCTCGACAACCAAACCATTCCTACTACTACGTCGAAGCTTCCCAACTCGACAGGTAGCAGATCTAGCGTAAACTCGTGTCCTCCCAGTTCTATCACGCATCCTCTGATGACTTCTCCTGTTTCAATTAGTTTTCCATTCACCAATTCGATCGAGTATGGAACGTCTAACTTACTAGTGGTCAACCCAAGTGCATTCTTAAATTCTAACGATACGACACTATAATCGGTTCTGGTATCAAATAACGTGGATGCAAAATTTCTGTTTGATAGAGAACGTACCAGTAATCATGTCTGGATCTTGGCATGCTTTACAAGCTCCGATGTTGGATGTCCCTTCATGGTCTTTGTTAATCCTCCTTGGGCAATTTTTCCTAAAGTGCCCCACGTTCCCGCATCGGTAGCAGCCTGGAAATTTATTATTATTTCCATTTTGGTTGTTGTCATTGTTCCCTCCTTGTTTGGGACTCTTCATCCCACATGCATACTTGTTGTGTCCTCTCTTCCCACACCTACCGCACTTAGGCTTCCGACATCCACATTCGTGGTGATACTTGCACCCATCACGTCTCGGCTTACTTTCTAAGTAAATCTTAACGTCGGCTTGTTTGTTGTTAGGGCAATCTTTCTTGAAATGCCCTTTGTCCCCGCAGTCAAAACAACCTCGAACAGATCTTTGTTCATCATTATTCGTTCGGTTATCTTCGGTGAGCTTCCTTTTGTTCTTTCCGGATGATTCAACCTGAGTCTCCTTCTTCTTGGCAGGGTTTACAAGTTTTTCTAGTCTAAGTGCTTCCGTAGCGAGTGCCAAACCCATCTTACTTGCAGCAATAATTGTTGGTGGTGTTGATGTTGTCATCAAGCTCAAGACTTGAGGCGCCAGTTCCCAAATGAATTGTCCCAATTCCTTCAATTCTGGTTTCACCAGGTACGGAACAACTCGTGACAAATCATGAAGTCTTTGTACGTACTCCAACACCTTTGGACCTTCCCTCATCAGGCTCCGGAATTCACCTTCCCACTTCTGGGTTTCCGTTTGGGAGCAATACTTCTTATGCATCATTCCTTTCAGCTCACCCCATGTTAACGCATATGCTGCAGTCGCGCCCATTATTCGAATCTGAAGGTTCCACCATAAACGAGCTTCATCTAGAAACAACTCAGAAACGTATGGGACTTGTTGTTCTGGCGTACAACCGCTCAATTGAAAGATGGAATCCATTCTTTCGATCCACTTCAAAAAGGCTATGGCACCTCCAGCGTCGTCGAACTTCGGAGGCTTGTAGTTGAGGAAGTGCCAGTAGGTACAGCCATGAGGTGGGTTGTTTTCTGTGGCACCCTGGCTAGGTTCGGAGCGCAGAGCCTCGTGCTGTGCTATAGCGGCGGCAATTATCCCTTGGAGTTCTGCCTGGGTAGTAGGCATGCGTACTTCGCGTTTTGGTGGCATCTCCTAAAAGATGATCATGTAGGTCGGGTCATAGAAAGTATAATAAGAATGTATATACAGTAGCATTCATCAATCACATAACATCTCATGTTATAAATTAAAACATATAACTCAACAAAGCATGTAGTGAGAATGTTGCCATTGAGCTTCATTAATCACGACCACAACAGTGTTTTGCAAGTTTTCCAAATGTATCGTACATCCCAAAAGAGACTAAAGGTCACAATGCCCTCGTCTGAATCGTCTAAACATATACAACAATCAAACATCAAACACCAAAAGTTATCATGTCCAAAATGTGGTCTCCAAAATGCTGTGTAGTCGGCCCAATCGCTGTTTTCTCACCAAAAGTAACATCACCTGCAACAAACCAAAAATATGCCTATGCTAATGGCGGCAGAGGAGGAGGAAAATGAGAATAGAGTAAGCGACGCATATGTAACCAGTCCTCCTCCATAGCGCGATAGGCGCGCAACAAGTATGCTATCTGCTGCTCAGGAGTCCAAAAGCAAGCGGCAGAATCGGGGGATAGTGGGCGCGGAGGGTGCGGTGCTGCAAATGGTGCCTGGAAATGACAAGATGGATGTAGTGCACTCTCCAAAACCTGAATACGACGCGTCAATGCATCCTGCTGTACCATCAAAGAAACGAGGATGTCCTTCGTAGAGTGCCCAACATGGTACGAGTGGTATGGATCAGAAAGTGGTATGATAGGGGGCGTAGTCCATAGAAATGGCTCGCTAGACGGCATGGAAGATGGTGCAGTATGTGGTGCCATGGAAGGAAACTGAGATGGAAACGGACCGGACGTCGATATAGGTGGTGCAAAAGTGGGATGAGAAATCTGGGGTACAAACTGGCTGCCTCCTGCCATGAAAGGTGTATGACCAAACGGCTGTCGTGATGAACCCTCCCCAGGACGTGGTGGAGGGATGTCCTGGAGATAGGTGATCTGAAGATCTGTGCGGTGAGCATCTATGGTGTGTGGGGGAATCAAGGGAATATCAGTGTGTGCCGAAGCGGGTGTGATGGGTACTACGTATGGTGGATAGTCGTCGTCGTCAAGCCACCCATTACGGGTGTCGGCGTAACATGGGTCTATATGAGTAGCAAAAGGTGCACGGTCAAACAGTACCGGCACAGGATCGGGAAGTGGTGCATCAATAATAGGACCATCTATCAAAGGTGGAGCAACAGCGTGAAGATCAGCCACGGGTACATCATCAGCAACAGGTGCAACGGCAGCAGCGTCAGCATGAACAGGGTCATGCTCCAATGCAAGGTCAGGAGCAACTACAGGCTCTGGGGCCACAGCAGGCTCCGGGTCAGCAAGATCTATATCAAGGTCAGCAGGGATGTTAAGAAAAGGATCAATAGGATCTACAGGTGCCTCTAGGGGCTGATCCATGTGAATAAACTCAATATCGTGGTCAGGGTCAAAAACAGGGGGAAAGATCGGCTCAGAAGCGTCATCGTGATCAAGCTCGAACTCATGCGATGGGCCGGGTGCAGCCGACATCGCCATGTCAGGATCAGAGAAGTGGGGCTGCACACCGTGGTCGTGTAAAGATGTAGATGCCACAGACTCCAATGAGTCCGGGACAGGCGAACCAACAGGAAACTCCTCAAAAGGGGCCTCAGCGATGGGAAGAATAACGTCAGCAGCAATAGGGGCCCCGCCATCATAGTCAGCCTCAGGCGGAACCTCCTCAAATAGATCGATGTCGTCGTCAGAAACGACATCGAGGGGCATGTCAACGACTAGACCTCCTGGTGTATCCGATACTCCGGTGTCTGACGATGAAACCATGTCGTCTGTAACCCAATCACTTATATGTACATATATCAATCATAAAGTCAAATAAACATGTTAGCCACAATAAAGCAAGCAAGTAATCATCCTAGTCTTCCCCAGACTATCCTTCCCAGTCTCTCTGACTAAATTCCATGATCTCTAAGACCAAATTCCTCCCTCAGTCTCTAAGACTGATCCTCCCTCAGTCTCTAAGACTGATCCTCCCTCAGTCTCTAAGACTGAAATATATAAATTTTGAAGAAGTGTATTGTGCCCTTCTGTTTGTAAAAATGTTTTGTGCCCTGGATCTGGACGTTTAGTGTATGCAAAGTAAAAATGTTTTCGTGAGAGCCCTAGTGATCATAGTCTAGACTCGAGAAGGAATCCTAGTTCGCTATGATCGATGCTCTGATACCAAGCTGTCACACCCTGGCTTTGCGGAAGCGTGGGTTTATTTTGGTGTGACTTCTTAATACCATAGCATAATCACAACAATGCTATATGAAAATAAAACCATGATGTTCATCCATTAGGTAAGTTTTAAAAGTAAACACGACAACATTGTTTTAACTAGACACGTACATAACCAAATACAACCACAACATACTTAGAACTTGTTCGCAAGACACGACTAAAAGACATGAATAAGAACACAGTTTAAGACTTGTGACCCGTCCAGGCAAAGATCACATTTCCTAAACTCGGATGACATCATTACTCCTACGCAGCTTAACACTCTTGCATACTTGGCCAGATCCATTAATTTCTTGAAATACAAGTAAGTTGAAAAAAATCAACATAAAGTTGAGCGAGTTCATGTGTAAGTGAGTATGTATAAACCTTTGTAATAAGTCTGTATGTATGAAAATCCCTGGTATGTAGCAATTAAGGAAAAAGAGATCACCATTGGGTTGCAAAGCCAATGATATGTGTGAAATGCTGTAGGAAGACTCAAACCTAGCATATTTTTGCGTCGGGCTCATAGTCACCCCAAGGTCCGTACAGTGGGCCTGGAGTTGGGCTCGCTACACCCAGATAGATCTACCGCATCATGACCCTCGGTCCTACAATGAGGATTAATGGCCTCTAGTTTCGCCTACTCACTCACATGATCTAAGTAGTAAACCCTCCTTAAGCTAACCATACCATGTATAAAAGTATCCATAATTACTGTAACATGTATTCCACCCCCGAAGTATAAAAACTGAAAACAGTTAAGAGAAAAGGGGGACATGAACTCACTGAAGTGCGTATCCAGAAACGTCAATCTCCAACTCTATCTGCTGCGTGACGACCTACACGTACTAATTCCTATTAGACGGATGGCCGTGCCTTGGCTTAGGGTTTAACGTTCTTGGGAAATAGTTAGGTAACTATTTCGTAATTTCACTTCTTATATATTTAATAAATATATTCCTTCCCAAGGATGGGGGTTTTATACATGTATACGTTATATTTCCGAAAATATATTTTTAAGTCTCACTTGAAAATATATTTTAATCACTTGTCTAAAATAGTCTAACTCCAAAATATACATATTTTTCCCAAAAATATTATATTTTACTTCATACCATTTCCAAAATATTACTTTATCAAAATACCCATTTAAGTGGATTTTCCGAAAATACATAAGTTACATTTTTAAATTTCGCGTTATATTACGATACTTATATAACTTAAATATTTATTTGTGATGGCGTTGGTATTATTTTGGAGTCGTGATTTCATAATATTCCCAGGTTATATTATTTTTATCCTAAAATAATATATGTAGTTCACAAAATAATCACATAATCACACAAGCGTTTCATTATGAAATATATATTCTAAATATATATTTAACAAGTTTTATTTACGAAAAATCCACCTCCGATACTTTGTAATTTTTGAAATAAAATCATGGCGAAGTTTATTTTGAAAACCAAGTTAAAAATATATTTTTTAAACATTTGTTTAGAAAAATATTTCTAAGTGTTATATTTCTGGAAAAATTTCGCCAGAGTTTCCTCTGTAACTGGAGGTGTCCACGCTTACAAGCGTATCATTTTCTTTTCAAAATTTCAATCAACGATCATCAATCAACAATATAAAATATTTAATCACTATCTTGACAAAAACAACCCTAAATCATAAACTCATGAACTTGAATGTTTTCTAAAAATATGTAGTAACTTTCTAACATATTTAATAGATCTTGTTATCTTTAAAAATAAAATTAGTTTCTTAAAAACTTTATTTTTAAAGATCTTGAAGTTTCACAACTTCTAGTCATGATTTACCAAAAATATTTCTTGTTAAATTTTTCTTGTGACACAAGTGTTTACACACTTGTTTATTCACTAAAATGCTTTTAGTTTATGTAAGGTCCGGGTTTTAACAAATCTTGCAACTTTCACTTGGTTCTTCCGAAAAACCACTTGTAGATCTTTAGATCTACATGTTTAGAGTCCTATTTTACAAGAAAAATTTTATTTACTCAAGTTCATGTTTCATGGATGGAAGGTTTCATCATCTTTCACATCTCTAACACTAACATATTACTAGTTCATGTTCTTGAACATGATCTAGTATGGTTAGATGATGATCCATCCCACTCTTAGTAACAAACAACATTAAATAATCACAATCATACAAGATTCATAAGATTTACACATGTATCTTCTCTTTATCCACCATTAATCACTTATGTTCAAGACTTTATGTTATGTTCTTTAGTGTTCTTAACTTTCAACCATTAAATCACTTATTAACCACCATAAACAAGATCAATATGATGTTTAGAGGCACTTACTACTAGCTCAAGGCTAGGGAAGAAACAAGACGTAAACGAGGTGGATAAAAGAAATCTAGAGAGGTCCTTGCACTTTCGAAAGCACCGAGCCTCCTTGTATGATCCCTTGCACACTTGTATGTATGTAAAATAGCTAGATCAAGACTTGATGGTGGATGTATGGTGGTTGGTGGTTTCGGCCGAACTCAAAGGAAGGAGGAAGAAGATAAGTTGGTTGATGTGTGTGGAATGAAAGATAATGGTGATCTTAAGGGTTTATTTATAATCCATATTCTAGCTTTAACCTCCATGTAAAGTGTCTTTAAGATATCCAACATTACTAAATAAAATAATCAAGAAACAAGGGTGTGTCCCCACCCATGGGGAACCATCGCAAGAGAGGGGGGGGGGGGGGGGGTAAGGGTTGGGTGGTGTAATGACATGTTTACTAATTAGTTGAAATCAAAAGGGTTTAGTTAGGATACTTGTGTGTTTATTAATATAAAGGGTGTTAGGGTGTTCGGGGACCCTAACTAGCTCACAAAAGTATAAACAATGTCTTTGGCAATATTTTTATGTTCCGGGTAAAGTCCGGTTGTTCGGTTGGATATTGATCCGTTAAAGTGTCAAATACGCTTTAAAGTGTCTTTAATATTATTTTTAGTGATACATTAATTTATCGACACTTTGGAAAGTGTCTAGAATTATTTTACCAAGTTTTTGCACTTTACTAGCTTTGTTAAAAGCTGAATTTTGGTATACTAATGCAGAATTCTGCACTTTAAGTATGTTTTAGATACTTCCGGGCACTATAACTATCACCTAGTGACGCAGTCTTATGATCCTCACCTCCGTACACTTTCTACCAGTGTAGTACTTTATTCTCGGCTCATACTGGCCTCAATATAATGTTTGTATAGGTGCTGGCAATGTCAGCATGTTTACTGGGTTATCCGTTCACGATGCTAACTGTGCTTTGTGCATCAAGGTTGTCACTAATGTTTGCGTGTAAATAATAGAGTGACAGTATAAAATGTGATGCATGAGTATGTATGTATCAGAAGTCAAGAAACAGTTTAACCACAATTGTAAGCAAGCACAGTAATTAAGCACTAATTAAATATTAATTAATGTGTACGGATACCTGGATTTGTGAGGGTTGTCACAATCTCAATAAATTAAACTTCATATGATTAACAATTCAATGCCCGACCAAGCGGTATTTTATATACCGTAACCCAAGCCCGTATAAGGGAAAATAAGTTAAAAGTATTTACCTGAGCAAGTATATATCAAATCAGTGAGTGCAAGTAGCTTTTACTGGGCTCCTCATCTGGAATGAAGGTTTTAATATCCTATTAGATTCCTAACGGGTCTTAATTAAGCCTAAACTTAGACCAGATAGTTTTAAAGGAAGATATACGGTTCAAAACGCACGATTAAGCGATGACCGGATTAGAGTGTGGTTTAGACCTGACAAGTTTGTATACTTGTATAATATGGGTTAACTAAACACATTCTGGATTTTGAGATAAAAACGATAAGGTTTGACCCGTTTCGGCTAATTTATGCAAACTAGTTACATAAACCGCACCGAACGCGAATAATGCGTTACGGGTAACCAAATGAGTCATGAACAGGTTTCCTAAGTTAATATGTCTTAAATATGTTGTGATACCAGTAAGATACCTTCCATTATGCCCAAAATGGATTTAAACTCAAATTATGCCCCGTAGGGGTATTTTGGTCAATTTAAAGGTTATAAAAGAGTTTAAATGCTAATCTGAGTTTCAGGTCTGATATAATCAGTAAAAATATTTATTTTTATAAGTCATAATAGTAGGGTATTGCATATATGTGAAATTTATATTTTATAACCAAACTATGCACCGTAGGGGCATTTTGGTAATTTCACATAAGCTTTAAAAGATCAATATTAGAATTCTGAGTTCAAAACTTTTACTTACTGTTTAATTAGAAAAATTTACTTAAAACATCAGTAGGTATTAAGTCTTATATGTGAAAAATGGTTTTAATACATACTATGCGTTTTAAACGCGTAAAAAGACGGTTTTAAGCGATTTCCGGGTTTTTAAAGAAAAGCTGTTATTTTTATCATTCCAGAAGACTCAACATATTTTATTTATTATATAAAATCAGTAGCAAAAGGTTTGGTATCCAAATATTATGTAAAACTCATTTTATAGGCCAAAAGGGCAAAACCGACAATTACCGAATCAAAGCTATAACCCTATGTTATGCTCAGCCTAAAACTAAATAAAAATCTTCAAAAATCCCAAAATATTATTTTACATCAGTAGGTAAAAAGTTTGGTATCAAAAATTGGGTTTAGATAGGCTTTATGCTAATTACGCCGTTTAATTAATAAAAAGCTTTCTAATTTCGCTATTGAGCATAACTCTTAATCTAGACCTCAAACTGATGTGAAAATTTAGGGACATGTTTATAAATCAGTAATAAAGATTATTGTCCTCTCACATTTTCAAAATTCTTGTTTTAAGGTCAAAAGGGCATTATGGTCAATATTTAGGCATATAACGGAAACATGTACTTGAATCGAATAACTAATGAACCAAGTTGTATAATCACAGAGGGTTATACTAACATGTAACCTGGTCCTAATAAAGCTCTAAGGCATTTCAAAAATATGCTCTAATGGGTCAGAACTGAAAGTCAAAGAAAAAGTTCACTTATGCGACTTTCGGTTCCGAACCGAGCTTATACTGAAAATTGTCGGGTTGAACATGCTTAGACATGTTCTTACATTAATTACCAAGTTATACAAGTGATAAAACAGGTTTCATAGCTTCTACATTGTTAATTATGTGTTTATGCGAAAATTAGGTTTCTGTTGACTTTTTATAATCAAGTTTGACCCGACAATTGACCTAGTTAGAGTGAGAATCAGAGGGTGCCCTTTTAAGGGTTTATTACCCACATAATTACCAACTCAAAGCTACTTTTAATTCGAGAATTGACTGGACCATTAGTGATTAATCACTAAGTCAAACCTTAATTATGACGGTTTGACTTTGGGCCATTAAACTAATTAAAACTGAATTACAGAAGCTAAGATGACTTACAATGGTCCTTAGCACGAGATTGGAATAGAGGAAAGGCTTCTTAATTGCCAAGAATGCTCCAGAGAGTTAGAACAAGAAAATGTGAAACTGTGAGTTCACAAAGTTGCAACAAAGGGCTCTATTTATAGCCAAGGAAGGGTCATGGAGATTGATCCAGGAGTTATGGCAACTCCAGAGATGAAAACAAGTGTCTAGGGACGTGTTTCAAGGAGCTAGAGGGTGGCAAACTCGCGGAACTTAGCAAACATGCAAGCTGCCACGTCCAAACACATTTTTCTGAGCTGGCAGTCCATCGCGTCGTGCGACGGTGGAGTGCTCAGGTGGTGGCGCAGCGCCAGCAACTCAGTTACCAGCCAACCAAGTTTCAAAAATGACATTTTCAACCCCTGGACCTTCTAAAGCGTAATTTATTCCATTTTAAGCACTTTTAACCCATGAAATTTATATTTCTATGATCCATGAGATATAACCAATCATCATTAGGTCCAGTTTCGTTAAACGATAACCAAAAACACAAGTTTTGCCTCGTTGACGCTTTTAACCCCTTAATTACGAAAGTTAGCGTATCTTTCTCATACGATATCGAAACCTTGTGAATTTTTTACCACTTATTCTTGGGAGTATAATTAATCGTTACAAGGCTCCGAGTTTGATAAAAGGTCACTCAGAGGTATAACTTAAACATGTTGACACTTTTAACCCTCGCGTCTTGTAAACTTTCACATTCTTCCACAAACGGTTTCATATGCTTCATGATACATTCGTTTTAGGGTATAAACATCGTGTAGGGTTGTTAAAAGGCATAATTATTAAATGTTGACACTTTGTATCCTTATATACATATACTTTCTTCGTTTGTCAACTTTAGTCCCTCATATTCAATTTGTTACACGTTTAAAGTCCATGACATGTGTTGGTACTATATTGGACATGATTTTACGAGGTGTTACAAGTAGTCAGATTCATCAAAAGGGGAAAGCTAAGCCCCAGGTATGTCGGACCTTTTGAGATTAATAGAAGAATAGGACCTGTAGCCTATCAACTACAACTACCAGAGGAAATGGTAGGAATACATGATGTATTCCATGTATGCAATATCAAAAAGTGCTTTGCTGATAAATCATTAGTAGTACCTCTTAAAGATATAGAGGTAAATGAGAAGCTTAAGTTCGTAGAGAAGCAACTACAGATTGAAGACAGGAAAGTCAAGAATCTCAAACACAAGAGATTGGTTCTAGTCAAAGTAAAATGGGATTCTAAGAGAGGATCAGAATACACTTGGGAGCTTGAATCAGAGATGCAAAGGAAATATCCACACCTATTTCAGTAAACTCGAGGACGAGTTCTAAAACAAGGTGGGGAGGATATAACAACCCTCCAAAATTATTTCCGACATCCCTAATATATTTAGAATGCCCCTATACTTCTTAAAATACACCCCGTATATGTATAATAGCCCTAAAATATCTTTAAATTAATAAAATAAAATAAAAACATCTTTTTATTGTTTTCTAGCGGGCCGCGAAGACTCCTTCTTCGTCTTACGCGGGCCGCGTCAGTTGGTCACCAGGGCGAACCCCCAGGCTGCCACGTGTCACCACTTGTGTCAAACCTAGTTCAACGAATCAGCAAAGCTAAAACCTACACCCCTAGCTTGCGGGCCGCGAAGGCTAAGCCTTCGGCTTACGCGGGGCGTGAGAGATGGTCTGATCAACCCTATAAATAGCTTCGATCGGATTCAGTTGAATTCGTTCAAAAGTTTTCATTCTCTCTCTCTATATTCTACATAGCAAATATAATCGGGCATTATACCCCCCTAAATAACGAAGTTCTGCCTCGTTGTAAGTATCATAACCCCCGGTTACGTATTAGATACGCTGCCCGATTGATCTAGGGTTCTGTAACGGCTGTCGAGGTTCTGCCCGACGTAGTCATTGGAATTCTGTCTCGGGGATGGTTTTACTAATGTAAATATTGGGTTATTATACTAACACGTGTTCATTGTGTAATTAATAGATAATCACCAGGAAAATCACAGGAAAAAAACCCTAAAGTTGCAATGTGAGTAATCTCCTATTTTTGAACCTTTTTACAAACTATTTTTACAAAACTTTGAATAATTATATATAAATAGCAGTGATTGAGCCTTTTTAATTCTTCAATTACTGCCGGTATGTTGGGGTTTTGTATACAAAATGTGGAACACGTTACCATTGGACAAAGAGTTAGCCAATGTGTAATATGACCCACCAGTCAGGATTGACAATACGGAATGAGTAATTGTGTAGATATAAACATTGTAATCGCTCTCAATACTGTGAAATGATATAACTCTTCTTGATTAAATTGGGATTCACTCACCAGTATTTCCCACTGACAAAATGTTTTTAAACGCGTTTCAGGTAACAAAATGTGAGAGCCAAATAGAAGCCAACTAGACAACACTGAAGGCTTGGAAAAGTGGCTATAAAAGTTACCTAAATAAAGAAGTTTTATTTTCAATAAAATAGGGTTTCTCCCTACAAATGAGTTTGTAATGAAAACCTGGGTTTTATCCCAATATATTTATTAATATAAAATATGGTGTTTTACTCTGATAAAATATTTCCTAACTACGGTCCTGATGTAATTTCTGTTGCCAAAAATGATAAACACCGATACCACGGAATCTGATCTCGCGGCCGCCCGTTCCCAGGACTGATAGGGGACGAGGGTTGCGACAACCTGGTCGGGGGTTAAGGGAATGGTTTGGTAAGGTTCTTGCCTTGTTCAGTGTATAGATCATGCAAGGAACTGGGTCAAGCTTACTAGGACCTCCTTCAATACCCACTTGTATTGGATGGCGGGGTGCGAATGGCTTGATCCCCTCATATGTAAACTACTATTAATACATTAACCCGGCTACTTGGGATTATATCCCTACTGACTCAAACCACTTAGCCGAGGGTAACGTCACCTTCAAAAGAGGGGCCTACCACATTACGCATTAATAACTTAATTAATTATCTTTCAATATTCCGACCCTTTGGGATTGTATCCTTGCTAACTCAAACCACTGGGTTGAGGGTAACGTCACCTTCAAAAGAGGGGCCTACTACTATAACTAAGATAATCTCTTAAAAAGTGCAAAAGTGCGGAAATCATTAAAGGTTACACTAAAGGCTAGTCGGATCTAAGTGATTCATCTTGTCTTTCTGTTTTATTTTTATTTTATTTTCAACATTTTTAGTTTTTAATTTTCATGTTTAAAACCTTTTCTAAATTTTGATTTGATTAGACGTTGAGGATAACCCGGTATTAAAAGCTCTTGTGTCCTTGGACGACCTCGGTATATTACCAGCGCTATACTACGCTCACAATGGGTGCACTTGCCCATATGTGTGTTTAGTGTTAGTAGAATATCGTGTTTTATAAATTTAAAACTTGATTAAAGTGTTAAAAAGGGCTTAAAATATACATAAAAACATATCACACCTAACGCACATCAAGTTTTTGGCGCCGTTGTCGGGGACACAAGGATTTTAAGAAAGTTAGAAATTAACGGCCTAATCATTTTTCTTATTTTTCTGTTTTTTTTTTCGGATTTTTTTTATTTTCCAGCTACTGCAGAGCTCAGCACGGGACCGTGCCCGCTGAACACGCCCCAGTGCCCAATCTTTGGTACTTGCAATCTTGTTTTAAGTCAGACAGTAGCTGAACACGGGACCGTGCCCGCTGAACACGCCCCAGTGCCCAAGTTTCAGGTACTGAAAACAGAACCGTAAGATCCTGACGGTTGATAATTTCTGACGCAAATATGAGTGATACTGATTGTTTTGGGTGAAATTCTGAGCCCATATCCTGGATAATATCTTGAGTTATATCCTGATTATATGATATCTGTTCATGCCCAGGGTGCTGATTCAGGATATTGGTAACATCCTGAATGGTATCCTGAGGATCACTAACGGATTATGTGCAGGAATATGAGTCCAAGCTTGCAACGTTCATGAAGACCTTTTCCCCGGAAGACTCGGTCCAAGTTGTTCGAAGAAAGACGTTGAAGCCGCTTTACTTGGTCTCCAACGTTAACTAAGGAATATTCGAAGGCATCCCCCATTTATAGGAAACTTTGTTTTCATTTCTTAGCTATAAATAGATGGATAAATCAGATCGAATAGGACACAACAACACTCACTACTCTCATACACTTCTACTCTCTCGCAATTCACACTTTCTGAAAAAGCATTGTAACACTTAGCGATCTGATCAATATCCTGCACTGTATCCTGACGTTTGAAGTAATAAGAAGAACAAGGCAGCTGCGATTGTCAGCTCCCGAGGTTTTGTGCCGGCGATCTAGATTGATTAAGGGCTTTCCTCGTATATCTCGTGTCACCCCTTTACTTTCTGCTCATTGTTTGATTATAGATATAGCTCGATATCCTGAGCTATATCCTGAAATTATTTAGCAAACAACCAATCTAGCATATTTGCAACACGAATTCATAGCACACTACCTCACAAAACTAATTTGATCACTAAATTGCTTAGGTAATTTTTGACCAAAACACTGATCATTTTTACTTTCGCTCCTCTTATGGTACGTGGTGTCAAATATGTGGCAGATCTCATGAAGATTTAAAATGTTACTTTTTAAATTACATTCCCCACTATATAGACCCATCGTTTTCCTGTAGCCCTAAGATGGGCGAAAGTAAAAACAATCCCTATCTCTCTCTTGAATGCTCTCAATCATCTCTTCTAGATTAAATGCTTCTTGAAGAATTATTTCAAATGGAAGAACTCATTCTCCAATGGATAAAAGAACTTGAGATGGAAATAACTAATTCATCTTAAGACAACAATCAAGGAGAATTATTGAGCTCGCATTCGAATTATAACAGCATCGTTGCTCCCGAAATCACCTCTAACTCTTGCGAGGACTTGAGCGATAGTCGTCCCTGTGTCGATTATGTCGTGAAGGACTCCCCATCGGTTTCCACCGATGCATACATAGACCTGAGTGATTCAACATATACCTTCTTTAACGAGAGCCCGGATAAGGGAAATAAAGGTTGGTCTTGCCCACCGGTATTTAGCTTAGGAATCACCCTTTCCGATAACCTCTTGAGTTCTTGTCTAAAAATAGGGCAACTTAGGTATCTCAGGCACTTCGGTGTTGTTCCGTCTAGTAAGGAACCACCCGATCCGGATAAACTCCTTAAAAATAAACAAAACTTCATAAAACTTCTAGCCACGGGGCCGTGTCCAGGCCAGCACGCCCCCGTGTCCACCCAAAGATTCCCGTTTGACTTTTGGTCAGAATACAGACAAAAAAGTGTCAGAATTTTGTCTGCACACGGGGCCGTGTTCAGCCGACACGGGGCCGTGTCTAGCGTGCTGTCGTTTTCTATAAATACAGCAAGATTCCTACACTCTTGGACCCATTCCAAAGACAAAGATCTGGTGGGATCTTCACATATACCATACAAGGTATATTCTAAAGAAGGTTCTCAACAACCATCTTGTCTTTTATACTTTTGTCCATTACCTTCTTCTTCATTTTCTCCTCAAAACCTCCATTAAAGTTTGAAATCTCCATGTTTTCAAGCTTTATTGTGATATTTGCTAGGTTTTTATTCAAGGAATCTTGTCAAAAATAAGTTTTACAACACTGTTTTAAGTTATTTCTGTTTAAAAATGCTTCTAACGTCAGAAAAATAATTTAAAGCTCCAAGATTCCTTGTTTCAAAAACCTGCAGAGAGGTGGCCACGGGGCCGTGCTCAGCGAGCACGGGCCCGTGGCCAAGGTACTGTTTCATTAATTTGAAATTTCATTCGGATTGTTTTCTTAGAATGTCGAGCAGAAATAGCGGAACATCTTCATCACACTCCAGGAACGACCGACGAGGAAGAAGGTCATCGGTAGAAGACTCTCTCGTCAACTACGTGTATGCCTTGAGAGAGGCCATTGATGAAAAGACGGGTGTAGAGGAAGCCTTGGTCGACCGTATAAATCATTTGATGGTGGGACTAGAAGGATGTCTTCGAGAAGTCAACCTTTTGCACCAAAGGTTGAATATTCTCGCTTCTCCCCCTTTGGTGCCAATCATTGCACAAAGGGAGTGGAATGTAGTACCAGAAGTCATCATTCCGGGCGAATGGTATGTCATGCACCCGGAACCCCCTCCAAACATATTACATGGGGTCCCGGTTGCCGTCGCACCTCCTCCACAAGACATTGTGGAAAATGAGCCCGCCTTCTTCCTCCCGAGAGAGATAAAGGAATGGCTCAACGACATCTAAGGGACATCCCTCAGTTACGAGTTTTACAACGCCTTTAAATACCGGGAAGCTATTTCCGGGTTTTTGATATTCCTACAATAAGGTTAGAACTCCTTGGAATGATTTTCTGCATTACTTGACCTATCTATCTTAGGAACTTTTAGTTTTTCATTTCTAGCTTTATTTTTAAGTTTCTAGGATCTTTTGTAATTCAATCTTTAATGAATGATGGTTTCTAAGTATTAAAATGGTGTTTGGATGACGTTTTAATGGATAAAACACACTCGAAATGGTGGAGGTTACTAAGGGAAACTTGAACCCGTGCCCCATGCACAAAAACAGAGCCTCCCGACAATTTTGATTCATTACAACAAGTTCAGCACGGGGCCGTGCTCAGCCCAACACGCCCCGTGCCTAAGGTTCTACAGAAAGCGCCCAGTTCAGGTAACTGGACACGGGGGCATGCTCACTGAACACACCCCCGTGCCCAGCCTTCTGTTAATTACGATACTGGCAATCTGAACATGGGGCAGTGCCCGGACCAACACGGGCCCGTGTCTAGACGCCCAGTAACATAAAATTTTGTTTTTAAACACCTTTTTACACATTCAATCAACCTAAAAACT
Source organism: Helianthus tuberosus (assembly GCA_030545235.1). Lineage (NCBI taxonomy): Eukaryota > Viridiplantae > Streptophyta > Magnoliopsida > Asterales > Asteraceae > Helianthus > Helianthus tuberosus. Next base: position 165,401,229 of record CM060359.1, read on the forward strand.
TATTTTTGGGACACATTGAGGACAATGTGTAATTTAAGTGTGGGGGGATGCTAAAACCTTGAATTTTGCAAGTCCTAATAACAAGCCTTACACAAAACTCTATTGGAACCGCTAATCACCTCAATTTTTTTCGAAAACTTTTCATTTTTTTTACTTGTCTTGGTTTAATTAGGGAATAACAAGTTCTAAAAAGGTTATATTTTTACAAATTTACAACCGATAGCGTCGTGATAAAAAGAACCAACATAAGAAAATTATGAAACGGCATGACAAATCTAGTTAAAATTTGATTATATATACTTGATCACATTATAAACCCATTCCCACAAAAAGTGAGTTTTGAGCCTTTATTGAGCACACAAATATACATCTTTAAACTAAATGCTCATCTTTCATTTCTTGTGTGAATAGCCGTTTGGTTTCTTGCAACTCTAGAACTTGCCACGACAATTCATTCCCGATCCTTACCAACTTAAACCCAAGTAAGTAAATGATGGAGGCATTAGGACTAACCCTTTTTCTTTTCAACACCATTATTTTTCTTTTTCTTTTAACCTACCCAAAATCCCCCTAGTTAACCCCTTTGAGCCTAAACCTTTTCATTTCTAAACCCACAAAACAAACACCCTTTACCCATCAAAACCTTTTTCTTTTAAACCCTTTTGTTTTAGTGAAAAGCTCGGTTTTCTTGTGACGATTCCTTATAAAAAAATGAAGTCTAGCAATAAACAAACAAGTTCCTCAAAGAAACTTTGTTTGAAAGTGCTTTATTCGAATAAAATGTCACAAAAACAAAAAGTTTTACGACGACCGACGCTTTTTACGCTTTTAGCCCTTTTTACTAACCACTAACCCGAAACCACCTACCTTTAACCCAAGCCTAACCCTTCCCCAAGTCCTCTTGATATTTACAAATGTTTATAGTTAAAAAGGAGGAGGATTGATTGCTTGGCAAGCATATGGTAGGAGTAAGTTCCATGCTGGTCTCAAGTGTTTCACAAAAATACATATTCGGCCGAGTGTTGAGTGATCTCCCGTGAGGTATGTGAACTTGTATATTGTAACACCTCGTAAAATCACGACAAATATTATGAAGACACGTGTCATGGACTTTAAACGTGTAAGGAATTATTTCTAGAGGACTAAAATTGTTAAACAACGTATATATGATAATAAAGGGATCCAAAGTGTCAACATGCCATTCTTGTGCCTCTGATTGACCTCACACGATGTTCGTATTCTTTAACGAATAAACTGTCGAACAATGGAAGTCGTTTGTGCTTAAAATAAGGATCTTATGAAACATAGGGGTTAAAAGTGTCAACATGTTGAAAGTAACCTCTGAGTGACCTTTTAACGATCCCAAAAACATTGTGATAATCTATTTTGATCCCAAGAATAACGGATATTAAACTCATGAAGTTTCGACGAACATAAATAATCAAAGTGTTAATTACAAGTAATAAGGGTTAAATGCGTTAATATTGCGTTTCAAGACCATTCGGGTGACCTCGTAACTAACCGAAGGCATATTGTTAAATGTTTAAAGACTCAAGACCCTTAAAAGTCAAGTTTAGGGGTTAAAAGTGCAATAAACGAAAGTAAAAACAAGTTTAGAAGAACGAGGGACCAAAATTGCAATATTTGAAACTTGGTAACCGGATCAGACCCTCACACGGGTCGCGTAGACCTATCAGATGTAGAAAAAAACGACAGATGCATGTACAGCAGGTTACACCGCCTTTGCATGGTGGTTTTCGAATTCAGGGACTGAGCCAATAGTAATACATGCATAGGGGACACCTGGGATGATCAGAAAACACTTGTAGACCTTGTTGGAATGATCTTGTGAAGTTTATTTGACCTTAAAACGAGAATTTTGAAACGAGATTTTTGAAAATGTGAGAGGACAAAAACCTTTGTTACTGATTTATAAACATGTCCTAAAAATTTGACATCAGTTTGAGGTCTAAATTAGGAGTTATGCTCAATATCGTAATTTGAAAGCTTTTTATTAATAAAACGACATTATTAGCATAAAGCCTATCTAAACCCAAATTTTGACACCAGACTTTTTACCCACTGATGTAAAATAATATTTTGGGATTTTTGAAGATTTTTATTAATTTTTAAACTGATTATAACATTGGGTTCTTGCTTTGATTCAGTAATTGACGGTTATACCCTTTTTGACAATAAAATGAGTTTTACATAACATTTTGATACCAAATCTTTTGCTACTGATTTTATATGATAAATAAAATATTTTGAACCTTATAAACAGATCAAACACTCAGATTTCCTTATATAACCCGAAAATCGCCTAAAACCGATTTTTTACGCGTTTTAAACGCATAGTATGGGTTAAAACTATTTTTGACACATAAGACTTAATACCTACTAATGTTTTAAGGAAATTTTTATACTTTAATAGTAAGTAAAAGTTTTGAACTCAGATTTCCAAATTTGACCTTTAAAGCCTATGTGAAATGACCAAAATGCCCCTACGGCACATAGTTTGGTTATAAATGATAAATTTCACATATATGCAATACCCTACTGATATGACCTGCAAAAATAAATATTTTTACTGATGATTTTAAACCAGAACCTCAGATTAATATTTAATCTCTTTTATAACCTTTAAAATGACCAAAATACCCCTTCGGGGCTTAATTTGATTTTAAATTCGTTTTGGGCATAATGAAAGGTATCGTACTGATATCACAACATATTTAAGGCATATTAACTTGTGAAACCTGTACATGACTCTTTTGGTTACCCGTTACGCACTTTTCGCGTTCGGTACGGTTATTTAACTAGTTTGCATAAATTGACCAAAACGGGTCAAACCTTATCATTTTTAGCTCAAAATCCAGAATGTGTTTAGTTGACCCACATTATACAAGTCTTCATACTTGTCGGGTCTAAATCACATTCTAATCCGGTCTTCGCTTAATCTTGCGTTTTGAACCGTAAACCTTTCTTTAAAACTAACCGGTCTAAGTTTAAACTTAAGTAAGACCTGTTAGGAATCTAATAGGTTATTAAAACCTTCATTCCAGATTTAGGGGACCAGTAAAAGCTACCGGTACTTGCTTGATTGTATACGGCTGGGATAAAATCGTATAATTTGCTCAGGTAAATACTTTTAACTTATTTTCCCTTATACGGGCTTGGGGTACGGTATATAAAATACCGCTTGGTCGGGTATTGGATCTTTAATCGTATGAAGGTTAAATCATTGAGATAACCCGTTTAATCTGTTTTGTTTGCTTAAAGCCTTTGGGGGGTTAATGACCATGTCCTGGATATCCTCAGCTCATTCACTGAAATGGCCACGACTTAAGCACGAGGTGTAGGCATACACCTGCCGGTGCGTATGTAAAATGATTTACCTACCTGTTCGAGAATAACTCGCCGTAGGTGATGTTATGTGGTGTGTCTATTAATCTTTAATCCGGTATTCAACACGGGCTACTGAACGTATAACAAACATATAATTCTTTTACAAGATTATTTTTAAATAATTATCCCAAGTTATAAAAGATTATTTGTGCCTTGTGCATTTAAATCAATTTTCTTAAACATTTTCAAAATGAGTCGGTTAATTGTATTTACCTGTGAAAACGAACGTATTTTCCAAAAAGGTTAAGTGCAGGTACTAAGCGAAATGGGCTGGCTACTCCTAGTATCAATAAAGAGTCTTGCAAGCTTAGATGTTTAAAAATCTGTGGAAAAATGTTTCCTTTATCTTTGATCCGCATGTGGATCCCTTTACAACCGTTTTGTAATAATTGATATTACTTTCAATCGGTTTGTAACATATTTTACTTTAGACTTCCGCTGTGCATTAAACTGTGATAATTTGACTATGATGATATCAACTACGTCACGATACTCCCCACCGGGCCCACCGGTAATACGTGGAAATATCGGGGTGTGACAGGTTGGTATCAGAGCCAACATTGAGTGAATTAAACACTAGCCTTTTGTGTTTAATCTCAATGACACAGTTGCACATTCCTCGACTTCCGAGTCTAGGCAAAGGAGTTAGGACTACGTCCTAATCTTTTATTTTGTCCTTTATTGTTTTCCCTTGTTGTTTCCTTTGTTTGTTTTGGCAGGATCAAAAAGATGCCGCCACGATTCAGACGAGGAGGAGGACAAGGCAAGGCACCATTAACTGATCCTAACAATCATGAGGCCGGACCTTTCCACCGATGAACTCCGTCAGTTACAATGAGCACTAGTCCTCAAGAAGACTGGAGGACCTACTTAGAGCCTGCGAGGCGATCTGTCTCGCTTAGCTCCTCACCTTCCTACCACGACTCCTTCGGGCTCCATCAAGGCAATGAGTCTGACCATTCACGCCATTCCTACTTGCCGTTGCAGCGGTCGGGTTCTCACCGCGCCTTTCAGGACCCGACCCCATTCTTTCAGAGCCGGTTTAATCCGGCAAACGTGAGTGAAGAACCAATGGGTTACAACCCATTGGGCCCTGAAGACCATTTCCCTGAAGCTCAGGGTATGGATATAGATGATGACCCCGATCCAGCCGAACCACCATCTGGGACGCCCACGCACCCCATAGAGATATCTGATGGGTCGTCTTTTCATGGATCGCCTTATCGAGGTCCAGACAGCTATGAGGCAAGATTTGCCTCCTACCCTTGGGAGTTTACTCCTTCCTTCAACCAACAACAGCAACAACAACAGGATCCCTCTGAGGATTCGCGTTTTGTAGTGGTCACACCACCTCCACCACCCCTGCTTGAGCAGCAACTGCCTACGGAGCCACCGAGGCGAAGAAGAACAGGTGCACGGATGTCCGTGCGGGGAGGGGATTTCCATTTCAGCACCCCTCAACACTCCAGTGGCAGCCACTACCCACCACTATATGAAGACCTGCAGCAGGGTGGGCCTTCAAACCCAATTTCTGAGGTGGACTCTGCGCCAGTCGCACCACCACCACCACAAGTGGGTTTTGATAACCCGATTCCTTCATACACCAGTGCAGCGGCGTATAACCCTTTTGAGCAGCCAGCTTACCCTGGCTACAACTACTACAATGCCCCTGCTGTCTACCCATACCTCGAGGCGGCCAACTACAATGCTCTTCACCCTGAAGGACCTTATGCAGCTTCGTACCAGTCTAGGTACCAAGCATATGGGTATCAATACCCACCACCTCCTCAACCTCCACAGCAGCAGCCGCCACAGCCGCCATTGATTCAGCCTCAGCAGCAGCAGGAGATTATTCAGAGGTTGAGCCAGGTGGAACGAGAGGTTCAAGAGGAGCGTAGAAACCACCGGGGATTTCTCAAAGGTTTGGCAAATCTGATCAAGGGGAAGAAGAAGAGGGATTTTTGAAGATTCCTTATTTATTTATATTGTAATTTCTTTATTTCAATCAAGTCCCTGCGTGGACAATTTTATATATGTACTTAGTCCCTGCGAGGACTTGTATTTTCATTTTAGCCCCTGCGTGGGCAAGTTATTTGTGGAAATGTTCCGTTTAGGGCAAATATGTACTCCTTTTTAATTTTAGTGGAATGTTTGAATTTTAAATTTCAATTCTGTCATTATATGCATAAATATAAAGTATGAAAATAAATAAAATATCATTCCAATTTAATAATGATTTGCCTTTAAATATTAAATAAGAATCTTAAAAGGTATAACCTAGCCTGTGTGTCATTATAGACCTGGCCATGATGGTAAAACCTGTTTAAAAGATTCAAATTCCTTGTTAACATCTGAAAACATGTTAGCACTCCTGGCAGATGTGATTCGTTCAAATCACACATGTCATTCTTATATTGGATTCTTCCAATTCCTTTCTTTATTATTTAAACATCCATCTGAGATGTAGGGCCTACGGGCCATATTCATTGTCATATAAGACAAAAGACAGTCGTAGTCTACGACTCTGTGTCAAGAAAAGGTGATGAACCATGATTCAATGCCTTAATGCCTCGATCCTGTAAGATCATGGCTTATAATTTAAACTGTCCCTGTGACTTGGCCTTTTGTGCCATTATAATATATTAATAAATTATAATCGGGGAAAATTATAATGAAAAATCCTGAATTGATATGATTAATAAATTAACCAATATGGTTTATTAATACCATGGTTAATAAATTATCAAGATGACAATTCTGTTATAAACTTCTGAATGAATCATTATCATTATTTTATGTAGTAATCAAGCTACATGGAAGAATCTGAAGAAATCAACAGTCACCTTATAGAGAATCATGATGCTACCAGAATCAATGTAACTGGTGCAGAACTTCAAGCATTGATTGACAATGCTGTTTCTAAAGCCATGGACAGGCAATTTAGAGAGTCTAGTGGTACACACTCTAAGACTCACTCTGTGGCTCATAGTAAGCCACCTTCTAAATCTCACGAGTCAAAGAAGGACGATGCCCAACACTCATCAAATCAGCATAGTGTTCCGTCTAAGAAGATTGTATTCGATCAAGAGCCACGTACAAAGACCTGTTCATATAAGTATTTCGTCTCCTGCAAGCCCAGGGATTTCACTGGGGAAAAGGGAGCCATTGATTGCATGACGTGGCTAGATGAGATGGATACGGTGGTTGATATTAGTGGATGTGCCGAGAAAGATATTGTGAAGCATCTTTCATAATCGTTCAAGGGAGAAGCCCTAGCTTGGTGGAGGTCCTTAATCCAAGCTACTGGAAAGATTCCGTTATACAACTTAACATGGGCTCAGTTTGTTGCTTTAATTAAAGAAAATTTTTGTCCTCAACATGAAGTTGAGAAGATTGAGACTGACTTTCTAACATTGGTTATGAAGAACTTAGACTGTCAGGCATATCTCACGAGTTTTAACACCATGTCTCGATTAGTTCGTTATTTGGTGACATCGGAACCAAAACGTATAGCCCGTTTCATTGGGGGTTTAGCCCCGGAGATTAAAGCTAGTGTGAAAGCATCAAGACCTACTACCTTTAGGTCAGTGGCTGATTTATCATTGTCTCTTACCCTCGACGCGGTCAGGCAGAGATCGCTTAGGAATTTTGATGCGGGGAAAAGGAAACGTGAGGATGATAACTCACACCGTTCTGATAAGAAGCACAAAGGAGACTCTGATCACAAGAAGAGTTCCGGATTTAGAAAGGATGATCAGCAGTCAGGTGAGAAACCAAAGTGCAAAACCTGCAAGAAACGTCATTTGGGAAAATGCAGGTTCGAATCGAAATCCCAATCACAGCCTAGGGATTGTGGGATCTGCAAATCGAGTGAGCACATGACGTTGGATTGCAAGAAGATTAAGGATGCGATGTGCTATAACTGTAACGAGAAGGGGCACATCAAGTCCAACTGCCCAAAGTATGCGAAGAAACCTGAGGAAGGCAAGAAGACCAATGCATGGGTCTTTCAAATGAATGCTCAAGAAGCAATCCAGAATGACAACATGATAACAGGTACCTTTCTTATCAATGATGTTTATGCAAGGGTATTGTTTGATTCGGGTGCAGATAAGTCATTTGTAGATAATAAGTTTTGTAAGTTATTAAATCTACCTGTTAAAACCCTAAGCATAAAGTATGAGGTAGAATTGGCCGACGGTACCATAGAAACTGCTTCAACTGTATTAGATGGATGTTTTATATCCATTAGGAACCACTCCTTTCTGATATCTTTGCTTCCTTTACAACTAGCTGGATTCGACATAGTAATAGGCATGGATTGGTTATCTCATAACCAAGCCCAGATTGTTTGTGATAAGAAGCAAGTGGTTGTTTCAGACTCCTCATGGTGAGCCACTTACAATTCAAGGAGATACTCAGTATGGATTGCCTAAGCAAATGTCTATGCTTAAGGCATCTAGGTGTATAAGGAAAGGTTGTGTCATTTACATGGCACAGGTAACCATTGATGAACCAAAGCCCAAAATTGAAGACATCCCCATTATTTATGAATATCCAGAAGTATTCCCAGAAGAACTACGTGGTTTACCACCAGATAGGCAAGTGGAGTTAGAATCGACATCATTCCTGGAGTTGCTCCTGTTGCAAGAGCACCTTAGAGGTTAGCACGAACTGAGATGAAGGAATTAAGGACTCAGTTAGATGATTTATTGGCAAAAGGTTTTATTCGACCTAGTTCATCTCCTTGGGGAGCACCGATTCTGTTTGTGAAGAAGAAAGATGGATCAATGCGTCTATGCATCGATTATCGTGAGCTAAACAAGGTTACAATCAAGAACAAATATCCATTGCCCAGGATCGATGATCTATTCGATCAACTGCAAGGGGCTAGTTACTTCTCCAAGATTGATTTGAGGTCAGGTTACCATCAGCTAAAGGTCAGAGATGAAGATGTGCATAAGACTGCATTCAGGACTCGTTATGGTCACTACGAGTTCTTGGTGATGCCTTTCGGGCTCACTAATGCACCAGCAGCGTTCATGGATCTCATGAATCGCGTTTGCAAACCCTACTTGGACAAGTTTGTCATTGTCTTCATTGATGACATTCTTATTTATTCAAAGAATCAGGCTGATCATGAGAAACATCTTCGTTGTATTCTTAAACTCCTTCAGCAAGAGAAGCTCTACGCCAAGTTTTAAAAATGTGAATTTTGGCTTCGTGAAGTCCAATTTCTTGGACATATGGTTAGCGAGCGTGGTATCCAGGTGGATCCCGCTAAGATTGAAGCCATCATGAATTGGCAAGAAACAAAGACGCCCACAGAGATTCGCAGCTTTTTGGGTCTGGCAGGATATTATAGGCGTTTTATTGAAAATTTCTCAAGGATTGAAGCACCCCTAACTTCATTAACTCGCAAGAATATAAAGTTTGATTGGGGTCCTAAGCAACAAGAATCCTTTGAGATTCTTAACCAAAGGTTGAGCAATGCTCCAGTTTTGACATTGCCTGAGGGAATTGAAGAATTTGTAGTATACTGCGACGCATCACATACTGGAATGGGTTGTGTACTCATGCAGAGAGGCAAGGTCATTGCGTATGCTTCCCGACAATTAAAGGTGCACGAAAAGAATTACACCACCCATGACTTGGAATTGGGTGCCGTTGTGTTTGCACTAAAACTCTAGAGACATTATTTATATGGTACCAAGTGTGTGATCTATTCTGATCATAAAAGCCTTCAACACTTGTTCAACCAAAAGGATCTGAACATGAGACAGCGTCGATGGATGGAGACTTTAAATGATTATGATTGCGAAATCCGATATCATCCAGGCAAGGCGAACGTGGTCGCCGACGCATTGAGCAGAAAGGAAAGAGTTAAGCCCATTATAATCAATGTCAAGAGCATTGAATTGAAGAACAGTTTGAATGAAAGGTTGTTAGCCGCTCAGAAGGAAGCTGTATTAGAAGCTAACTGTCCAAATGAAAAGTTGGGAGTAACTGTTGAACAATTATCATATGGCAAGGATGGAATTCTGTGATTAAATGGACGAATATGGGTTCCAATTTATGGAGGACTCAGGGATGTTATCCTTCAAGAAGTCCATAGCTCCAAATATTCTGTTCATCCTGGAAGTGATAAGATGTACCAGGATTTAAAAGCAAATTACTGGTGGATAGGTTTGAAGAAATCCATAGCCACTTATGTACCCAAATGTCTGACGTGTGCTCAACTTAAGGCAGAACACCAGAAGCCGTCAGGATTGCTACCACAGCCTGAACTTCCCACCTGGAAGTGGGAAATGGTAACTATGGATTTTATCACTAAGTTACCAAGGACAAAGCGAGGAAATGATACTATTTGGGTTATAGTGGATATACTGACTAAGTCAGCCCACTTCTTACCTATTAAGGAAACACACAGCTCAGATAAGTTAGCTCAGCTGTACGTGGACGAGATTGTATCTCTTCATGGAGTACCAGTGTCTATTATCTCTGATAGAGATACAAGATACACATCGCACTTTTGGAAAAGTTTTCAGCAATCGTTAGGTACTCGATTGAATTTCAGCACTGCATATCATCCCCAGACGGATGGTCAGAGCGAGCGTACGATCCAAACACTCGAAGATATGCTAAGAGCTTCTGTTATTGATTTAGGAGGAAGTTAGGATGATCATCTTCCATTGATCGAATTTTCGTATAATAATAGTTATCATTCAAGCATTCAAGCTGCACCTTTTGAAGCTTTGTATGGAAGAAAGTGCAGGATGCCCGTTTGTTGGGCAGAAGTTGGAGATGTCCAACTGACAGGACCTGATATAGTCCTGGAGACGACATATAAGATTGTGCAGATACGTGATCGTCTCAAAGCTGCCAGGGATAGGCAGAAAAGCTACACAGATAAAAGGTGTAATCCTCTGAAATTCGAGGTAGGTGACAAAGTGTTACTTAAGGTATCACCCTAGAAAGGGGTAATGCATTTTGGCAAGAAAGGCAAGTTAAGCCCAAGATACATAGGACCATTCGAGATCATCGAATGTGTCGGAACAGTGGCTTACAAGTTAAACTTGCCTAAGGAGCTCAGTGGAATTCATAATGTGTTCCACATCTGCAATTTGAAGAAGTGTCTAGCCGATGAATCGCTAGCCATGTCACACAAGGATGTGCATATAGATGAGAGCTTAAAATTTGTTGAAACACCTTTGTCTATCGAGGATCGACAGGTCAAGAAACTTCGAAAGAAGAACATACCAATTGTGAAGGTTAAATGGGATGCTCGTAGAGGTCCCGAATACACGTGGGAGGTTGAATCCACAATGAAACAGAAGTACCCTCATTTATTTCAGTAAATCTCGAGGTCGAGATTTCTTTAAAGGGGGTGAGGATGTAACACCTCGTAAAATCACGACCAATATTATGAAGACACGTGTCATGGACTTTAAACGTGTAAGGAATTATTTCTGGAGGATTAAAATTGTTAAACAATGTATATATGTTAATAAAGGGATCCAAAGTGTCAACATGCCATTCTTGTGCCTCTGATTAACCTCACACGACGTTCGTATTCTTTAACGAATAAATTGTCGAACAATGGAAGTCGTTTGTGCTTAAAATAAGGATCTTATGAAACCTAGGGGTTAAAAGTGTCAACATGTTGAAAGTAACCTCTGAGTGACCTTTTAACGATCCCAAAAACATTGTGATAATCTATTTTGATCCCAAGAATAACGGATATTAAACGCATGAAGTTTCGACGCACATAAATAATCAAAGTGTTAATTACAAGTAATAATGGTTAAATGCGTTAATATTGCGTTTCAAGACCATTCGGGTGACCTCGTAACTAACCGAAGGCTTATTGTTAAATGTTTAAAGACTCAAGATCCTTAAAAGTCAAGTTTGGCGGTTAAAAGTGCAATAAACAAAAGTAAAAACAAGTTTAGAAGGAACAGGGACCAAAATTGCAATATTTGAAACTTGGTAACCGGATCAGACCCTCACGTGGGCCGCGTAGACCTATCAGATGCAGAAAAAAAACGACAGATGCATGTACAGCAAGTTACACCGCCTTTGCATGGTGGTTTTCGAATCCAGGGACTGAGCCAATAGTAATACATGCATAGGGGACACCTGGGATGATCAGAAAACACTTGTAGACCTTGTTGGAATGATCTTGTGAAGTTTATTTGACTATATAAGAACTCTTGTTTGCACCATTTTTGCATTCACTTGAAATTATTCAAAAACTCTTTCTCTGGAGCTCTCTGGACTTCAAGCAAGTTTTCTCAAGCTCCTAATTCGTGCTAAGAGCCTTTGTAAGCATTCTTAGCCCTCCTAGTTCATGTTTTATTAGTCTAATGACTAAAAGTCAAAGCCATCGTAATTAAGCTTTGACTTAGTGATTAATCACTAATGGTCCAGTCATTTTTCGAATTGAAAGTGGCTATGAGTTGGTAATTATGTGGGTAATAAACCCTTAAAAGGGCACCCTCTGATTTCCACTCTAACTTGGTCAATTATCGGGTCAAACTTAATATTAAAAAGTCAACAGAAAGCTATTTTGCAAATAAACCCATAACTAACAATGTAGAAGTTATGAAACCTGTTTTAACACTTAAATAACTTGGTAATTAATGTAAGAACATGTCTAAGCATGTTCAATCCGACAATTTTGAGTTTAGGCTCGGTTCGGAACCGAAAGTCGCAGAAGTAGACTTTTGCTTTGACTTTCAGTTCTGACCCGATTTAGCTTAGTTTAGATATGCCTTAGAGTTCCATTAGGACCAGGTTATAGGTTAGTATAACCCTCTGAGGTTATACAACTTGGCTCCTAGTTAATCTGATTCATTTGCATGTTTCTGTTAATTGCTTAAATGTTGACCATTATGCCCTTTTGACCTTAAAACGAGATTTTTGAAAATGTGAGAGGACAAAAACCTTTGTTACTGATTTATAAACATGTCCGAAAAATTTGAACTCAGTTTGAGGTTTAAATTAGGAGTTATGCTCAATATCGTAATTTGAAAGCTTTTTATTAATAAAACGGCATTATTAGCATAAAGCCTATCTAAACCCAAATTTTGACACCAAACTTTTTACCCACTGATGTAATATAATATTTTGGGATTTTTGAAGATTTTTATTAATTTTTAAACTGATTATAACATGGGGTTCTTGCTTTGATTCAGTAATTGACGGTTATACCCATTTTGACAATAAAATGAGTTTTACATAACATTTTGATACCAAATCTTTTGCTACTGATTTTATATGATAAATAAAATATTTTGAACCTTATAAACTAATCAAAAACTGAGATTTCCTTATATAACCCGAAAATCGCCTAAAACTGACTTTTTTACGCGTTTTAAACGCATAGTATGGGTTAAAACTATTTTTGACACATAAGATTTAAGACCTACTAATGTTTTAAGTAAATTTTTATACTTTAACAGTAAGTAAAAGTTTTGAACTCAGATTTCCAAATTTGACCTTTAAAGCCTATGTGAAATGACCAAAATGCCCCTACGGCACATAGTTTGGTTATAAATGATAAATTTCACATATATGCAATACCCTACTGATATGTCCTGCAAAAATAAATATTTTTACTGATCATTTTAAACCAGAACCTCAGATTAATATTTAATCTCTTTTATAACCTTTAAAATGACCAAAATACCCCTTCGGGGCTTAATTTGATTTTAAATTCGTTTTGGGCATAATGAAAGGTATCGTACTGATATCACAACATATTTAAGTCATATTAACTTGTGAAACCTGTACATGACTCTTTTGGTTACCCGTTACGCACTTTTCGCGTTCGGTACGGTTATGTAACTAGTTTGCATAAATTGACCAAAACGGGTCAAACCTTATCATTTTTACCTCAAAATCCAGAATGTGTTTAGTTGACCCACATTATACAAGTCTTCATACTTGTCGGGTCTAAATCACATTCTAATCCGGTCTTCGCTTAATCTTGCGTTTTGAACCGTAAACCTTTCTTTAAAACTAACCGGTCTAAGTTTAAACTTAAGTAAGACCTGTTAGGAGTCTAATAGGTTATTAAAACCTTCATTCCAGATTTAGGGGACCGGTAAAAGCTACATGTACTTGCTTGATTGTATACGGCTGGGATAAAATCGTATAATTTGTTCAGGTAAATACTTTTAACTTATTTTCCCTTATACGGGCTTGGGGTACGGTATATAAAATACCGCTTGGTCGGGTATTGAATCTTTAATCGTATGAAGGTTAAATCATTGAGATAACCCGTTTAATCTGTTTTGTTTGCTTAAAGCCTTTGGGGGGTTAATGACCATGTTCTGGATATCCTCGGCTCATTCACTGAAATGGCCACGACTTAAGCACGAGGTGTAGGCATACACTTGCCGGTGCGTATGTAAAATGATATACCTACCTGTTCGAGAATAACTCGCCATAGGTGATATTATGTGGTGTGTCTATTAATCTTTAACCCGGTATTCAACCCGGGCTACTGAACGTATAACAAACATATAATTCTTTTACAAGATTATTTTTAAATAATTATCCCAAGTTATAAAAGATTATTTGTGCCTTGTGCATTTAAATCAATTTTCTTAAACATTTTCAAAATGAATCGGTTAATTGTATTTACCAGTAAAAACTGACGTATTTTCCAAAAAGGTTAAGTGCAGGTACTAAGCGAAATGGGATGGCTACTCCTAGCATCAATAAAGAGTCTTGCAAGCTTAGATGTTTAAAAATCTGTGGAACAATGTTTCCTTTATCTTTGATCCGCTTGTGGATCCCTTTACAATCGTTTTGTAATAATTGATATTACTTTCAATCGGTTTGTAACATATTTTACTTTAGACTTCCGCTGTGCATTAAACTGTGATAATTTGACTATGATGATATCAACTACGTCACGATACTCCCTACCGGGCCCACCGGTAATACGTGGAAATATCGGGGTGTGACATATATAAATGGAATTTTAAAGAGGCATGTTATGCCCAAATAAGTAATTTTTTTATGAAACGTTCTGAATAAATCATAACGAATAGGATTGTAAATAGCATAAAAATAAAACCCAATAAAGATATTGGATTCCCGACACTCAAGACAAGCCCAAAACTTCTCTTCTACCCATTCCATCTGGGCATATAAGCCACATTATAAAGAGTTTTGCTTGAGGACAAGCAAAGATTCAAGTGTGGGGGTATTTGATGTGTGTAAAATTCAACATATAAATTACATCAAATGAGGCATAAAACTAACCCTTTTTAAGTACTAATGTTGGAAAAAGTGTGCTTTTGTCTTCCTTTTGTATTTTCAGGACTAAATGAGCATAATTGAACAAAAGGAACAAATATGCAGCCAAATCTAACGTAAATACAAGAAAAGGAATAAACGTGGCATGCCCGACCCCTCAACAGCATCTTCCCAAGCAAAAACAAAGGAACAGAAGGCTGACCACGGCCCCGTGCCCAGCGGACACGGGGGCGTGGCCAGGAACCTGCAGAAAAGACAATGTCATAGAAGCTTCTATTCCCAGCATGGGGGCGTGCCCAGCTCAACACGGGTCGTGGTCAACGCTAAGATTCACAAAATAATGCAAATCTTGATAGTACAGATTCGCTTCTGCACACGGGGCCGTGCCTAGTGAACACGGGGGCGTGTGGATCTAATGCAGACAAATTGCAATTAATGAAGAAAGAGAAAAAGGATGGCCACGGGGCCGTGTCCAGCGAACACGGGGCCGTGTCCGGGCTTCTGTGCAGACTATAAATAGGGGTGCTTGGTTCACTTCAAAGGCATCCCTTGGCAAACCACCTCTCCTCCACTTCACCCACACTCCACCACCACTACAACCCACATCCACTACCATCATCCATCTTAGAGTGTGTGTAGTAGTCTCGGGATCCAAGATTGATAGTAAGAGTTCTTGACAATCAAAGGCCATGTTTGCCTAAGTCTCTTACATCACTTGGTGAAGACAAGCATTTAGTGTAATACTTTTGATTTTTAATCTTTTCGTACTTTTTATTTGGTTTTGTATTAATGACTTTAATAACTAGTTTCTTATGTTGAAGGTGAACTTGTATATAAATGGAATTTTAAAGAGGCATGTTATGCCCAAATAAGTAATTTTTTATGAAACGTTCTAAATAAATCATAACGAATAGGATTGTAAATAGCATAAAAATAAAACCCAATAAAATCTTGGATTCCTGACACTCAAGACAAGCCTAAAACTTCTCTTCTACCCATTCCATTTGGGCGTGTAAGCCACATTATAAAGAGTTTTGCTTGAGGACAAGCAAAGATTCAAGTGTGGGGGCATTTGATGTGTGTAAAATGCAACATATAAATTACATCAAATGAGGCATAAAACTAACCCTTGTTTAGTACTAATGTTGGAAAAAGTGTGCTTTTGTCTTCCTTTTGTATTTTCAGGACTAAATGAGCATAATTGAACAAAAGGAACAAATATGCAGCCAAATCTAACATAAATACAAGAAAAGGAATAAACGTGGCATGCCCGACCACTCGACAACATCTTCCCAAGCAAAAACAAAGAAACAGAAGGCTGACCACGGCCCCGTGCCCAGCGGACACGGGGGCGTGGCCAGGCACCTGCAGAAAAGACAAAGTCATAGAAGCTTCTATTCCCAGCATGGGGGCGTGCCCAGCTCAACACGAGTCGTGGTCAACGCTAAGATTCGCAAAATCTTGCAAATCTTTATAGTACAGATTCGCTTCTGCACACAGGGCCGTGCCTAGTGAACACGGGGGCGTGTGGAGCTAATGCAGACAAATTGCAATTAATGAAGAAAGAGAAAAAGGATGGCCACGTGGCCGTGTCCAGGCTTCTGTGCAGGCTATAAATAGGGGTGCTTGGTTCACTTCAAAGGCATCCATTGGCAAACCACCTCTCTCCCACTTCACCCACACTATACCACCACTACAACCCACATCCACCACCATCATCCATCATCCATCTTAGAGTGTGTGTAGTAGTCTCGGGATCCAAGATTGATAGTAAGAGTTCTTGACAATCAAAGGCCATGTTTGCCTAAGTCTCTTACATCACTTAGTGAAGACAAGCATTTAGTGTAATACTTTTGATTTTTAATCTTTTCGCAATTTTTATTTGGTTTTGTATTAATGACTTTAATAACTAGTTTCTTATGTTGAAGGTGAAATTTCCTTATCATTTGTTCGTGGTGTCCGTGAAACTTTAATAACTACTGTCTATATAAAATAAAAGATTTTCACCATTCATATCTCTACGGTCTATATAGAGATATGTTGGCTACCTGGTCGGGGGTTAAGGGAATGGTTTGGTAAGGTTCTTGCCTTGTTCAGTGTATAGATCCTGCAAGGACCTGGGTCAAGCTTACTAGGACCTCCTTCAATACCCACTGGTATTGGATGGCGGGGTTGTGAATGGCTTGATCCCCTCATATGTAAACTACTATTAATACATTAACCCGACTACTTGGGATTGTATCCCAGTTGACTCAAACCACTTAGCCGAGGGTAACGTCACCTTCAAAAGTGGGGCCTACCACATTACGCATTAATAACTTAATTAATTATCTTTCAATATTCTGACCCTTTGGGATTGTATCCTTGCTGACTCAAACCACTGGGTTGAGGGTAACGTCACCTTCAAAAGAGGGGCCTACTACTATAACTAAGATAATCTCTTAAAAAGTGTAAAAGTGCGAAAATCATTAAAGGTTACACTAAAGGAGAGTCGGATCCAAGTGATTCATCTTGTCTATCTGTTTTATTTTTATTTTATTTTCAGTATTTTTAGTTTTTAATTTTCATGTTTAAACCTTTTCTAAACTTTTGATTTGATTAGACGTTGAGGATAACCCGGTATTAAAAGCTCTTGTGTCCTTGGACGACCTCGGTATCTTACCAACGCTATACTACGCTCACGATGGGTGCACTTGCCCATATGTGTGTTTAGTGTTAGTAGAATATCGTGTTTTATAAACTTAAAACTTGACTAAAGTGGTAAAAAGGGCTTAAAATATACATAAAAACATATCACACCTAACGCACATCAACATACGTCTCTCACAATCACCTTGTACCACACCTGAGCTTAGCCTTATGTACTGTCATGTTTCAGACAGCGAAGAACTAAGTCAAGGAATAATATTTGGTGAATATCAAGACCCAATATGTATCTCAGGTCAGAGGATGCTATGATATTCTCCTTTACTCAAATTTACTTATGATCAATCATAAATGATTCCATGCAGTAATATTTGAGAGCGAGTCAGTCCAATATTTGTATCCCACAAATATCTATGAACTTTGGCAGCAACACTTTGCTCTATATTCATACCTAATGAATATCCACCAATCCAAGTTCATAATAGTCTTACATTCATATTTGTTCCCACATGTATGATCGACTACGGACATTTAGAATAAGCAACTTATTCATGGATTTAAACATGCTAAAACAGAACATAACTCAACATACCATAAAGAGTTATAATAACAATTGTTCCAATATCCAAATAGAAAATAGATCAAATCCAATCACTAGAATATCGAAGTCCTAAGGCACAAGTATGACCCTTCATGCTTTGCCCATTTAAGGAGCTTCGTGAGTGGATCTACAGTATTTTGATCACTGTGAACTTTGCAAATACATATCTTTCCCTTTTCAACTTCATCCCTTATGTAGTTGAAACTCCGCTCAATGTGCCTAGTCTTTTGATGTGCACGAGGTTCCTTGATATGAGCAATCACACCATCGTTATCAAAAAGATCTCTAGGGGTCCTAAATGGTAAGGACTACCCCTAGATCGGCAATAATTCAAGTGGCAGATCTACATGAATCATTTCGATCAATGAAGCGGCGATGTATTCTGATTCTGTAGTGGACAATGCTACCCTGATTGCGATCGAAGATCATCTCGATCAGTTTGGAAACTCATATCCGTGTAACCCTTTACAATGAATTCCGAAACTCGCATCCCTGTAACCCTTTACAATGAGTTCTTCTTCACCAGATCCATATATTAGAAATATATCCTTAGTCCTTCTACGGTATTTCAATATACTTTTAACAGTCATCCAATGACCGTTACTTGGATTTCGCTGGTATCTTCTCGTCATGCTTAAAGCGCATGACGTGTCCGGTCTAGTGTATATCATTACATACATAATGGATCCTATAACAGACGCATATGGGATTCCTTTCATTCTTTCTTGCTCATCCTTTGAGCTTGGACATTGAAATGCACTCAATATTGTCCTCTCTTGAATAGGTACCAAACCTTTCATAGAGTTCTCCATCTTGAACCTTTTCAAGACTTTGTCAACGTATGCACTTTTGTTTAAACCTATCAAGTGCCTTGATCTATCCCTATAGATCTTTATTCCCAAAATATAGGCGAGTTCACCAAGATCTTTAATGGAAAAACAACTTCCAAGCTAGGCTTTTACACCTACCATGGTTGGAATATCATTTCCATATAGTAGAATGTCATCGACATACAATACTAAGAAAGTAATAATGCTCCCACTAGCCTTCTTATACACACAAGATTTATCGACGTTCATGATGAATCCATATTCCTTAATCTCTTCAACAAAACGGTGATTCCAACTTCTCGATGCTTGTTTCAATCCACAGATTGATTTCTTTAACTTGTATACTTTGTCAGGATGTTTTGGACCGACAAAACCTTCAGGCTGAACCATATAGACATCTTCCTCAAGATATCCATTTAGGAAAGCCGTTTCCAAAACTCATAATCATATTATGCAAGTATGGCAAATAATATCCTAATTGACTTTAGCATCGCCACAGGCGAGAAGGTCTCATCATAATCAACCCTTTGAGTTTGATTGAAACCTTTTGCTACAAGTCTTGCTTTATAAGTATCCAAGTAACCATGCATATCCGTTTTCTTCTTGAAAACCCACTTACTTCCAACAACTTTGGAGCTAAGAGGTGGCGCAACCAATTCCCAAACTTGGTTGTCATACATGGATTGCATCTCTACATTCATGGCTTCAACCCATTTGTCATAATCGGATTTTGACATTGCATCATGGTATGCGGTTGGTTCACCCGAATCTACCACGTAGCATCCATCCATGAAAAATCCATATCTTTCAGGTGGACTACTAATTCTACCAGATCTGTGAATGTTTTGTGTGTATTGATCAACCACTTGATCGTTTTCAACAACCTCATGTTGAATGCTAGTATCAACCAAACGTGTATCGGCTTGTGGTTCTTGATCCTCATCAAGTTCCACTGTTCTACTAATTCCTTCCACAAGGAACTTAGCTTCCAAGAATTCAGCCTTTTGAGCAATAAATATCTTTTGCTCTGTTGGATCGTAGAAATAATATCCTATACCATCTTTAGGATATCCTACAAAGATACACTTAGTGGATTGTACTTCCAATTTGTATTGCTTCACATAAGCTTTACAACCTCATACCTTCAAATATGATAATGATGGAGCCCTTCCATGCCATATTTCAAAAGGTGTCTTATCCACTTTCTTGGTTGGGGCAAAACGGGCCGCGGATAGCAAAGCGTAACCCCAAAATGATAGAGATAATGCGCTCCTAGCCATCATATATCGAACCATATCCAATAGATTTCGATTCCTCCTCTATCGAAACGAAGAACTTTGATTGAGTTGACTTTCTACTTCACTTTTGAAGATTTTGAACGTTTCAAAAACTTTATTTTTGTGTCTTAACAAGTACATATAACCACAACTACTATAGTTGTCGGTAAAAGGTAATGAAGTATCTCTCACCATTCCTAGTTATTGGCTTAAAAGGACCACATACATCCGAATGTATGTTACCTAATAAATCTTTTGCCCTTTAGTTGGTACCACTAAAGGGTTTCTTAGTCATTTTACCTTGTAAACAAGATTCGCATGTTTCAAATGAACTAATTTTATTTGTGTCCAAAAGACCATTCTTTTGAAGTGTTTGCATGTGACTTTTGTTTATATGACCAACACGATAATGCCAAAGATAGGTCTCACTCAAATCCATTTTGAGTTTCTTGGGGATTACTTGGTACATTTATCTATCAAATGATGTATTATCATGAACCAATTCATAAATACCATTTGAAAGTGTAGCTTTAAAGTAAAACATGTCATTCATCGAAATGTGAATGTCATTGTTTACAAACTTTAAATCAAAAACCATATTGTCTTAAAAGGGAAACTGAAATAATGTTCCTAGTCAAACTAGGAGCATATAAAAAAAACATTTAAAATGATTCCCAAACCACTTGGAAGTTTCAAAATATAGTCTCCTTTCTTGTAATGCTTATTTCTATTGAACCCTTTGCAACAAATTGTAAACATGAGTTCCACATCCGGTATCTAATACCCATGTGTTAGAAGAAATAACATTAAAGTCAATATATATCATTAAAATTGTACCTAAGGTTTGCCCTGCATCCCTCTTGGTTTTCAACTCCTTGAGATAGGTTGGACAATTCCTTTTCAAATTCCCTATCTCACCATACTCAAAGCATGGATTGTTCGTGGCAACATGTAACACCCCGAAAATGTAAAAACTTTATATTAGAATTATAAAGTGTAAAATAAACGAGAATAAGCTAACTAGGATATATAACCCGGTTAGTTAGGAGTCTTGCAATAACACATGAATGAGGTAAAAAGCCTAAATTATAAACCAAATGAAAGATGAGGGGCTTATGTTGTTAAAGAATGAAACTTAATTACATAAAACAAAAACCAAACTCACTTTTGTGAGGTCTGGTTCGATCAGAAGCAGGGAAGGGCGACCCCCATTTCTCCAAAACCCTAACATTCACAAAAGCCACAAATTGAAGGCTTAAATCATGTCCAAATCGATTTTCAAGCATAAATTAATGATCACCTAGTTGAGGGGATCATAAGGTATGTAAAATCTTGAAGTTTTGATTCATCTCAAGTTCTAGGTTAATTATGAAAGATCGAAATTTAGCTTGATTGTGTCATGCATGAATGTAATTAGTAGAGATATGGTGTCTAGGGATGAACCCTAGGTGAAATCTTGTTAAAAGATTTCATGATAATTATAGAGTTTATAACCACCATTGTAGGTGATTAATAAACTTGAAGAAAACTTGATAAGCCTTAGAATTTTGATCTTGTTCTAACACAAATCTGAAATTTAGAATAAATTTCAGAAATATTGATGTTAAGATATATGTAGAATTGACTAATTAAAGTTAGTTTAGATGATAATTACAAGTCATGAACTTGGTTTTTGTTTATATAAAAATCTGACCCGCTAGGTGTTTGATGGAACGCCTAAGTGAGGGTTAAAATGTTAAAAGTTGGGTAAAAACGCAGATTTGATCATTGTAGAGAATTATGCGTTAAATCTTGTGAAAGAGTTCTAAACTTATTGTGAATTGAACTCTTTAGGCGAAGAATCCAGAACGTCAAGCGGACAAGCCGGAGGTGATACACGCTTGAAAGGTATGCTTTAAAGGTACGTAACTTTGGTTTCGTTACATTGTGTATAAACAATAGTCTTAGAAAAGTTAATGAGAATGTAGTGTCAATTGCGAGTTGGTATGTCATAGAAGTGACGAAGTTCACTCGACAAACAAACGGGTCAAAATAGTTAACTAGAATTGTTGGTTGATAATGTTGTTTAGTTATGCAAGTATGTAACTTGACCCGTTACATTAAACGAATTGTTGTTAAATTATGCGAAGTTTCGTTGTAGGGTAGTTATGGTGTTGATTGTAGCGACCATGATCGTTACTTGAATTAATAGGCTTAGAGTGACAAGAAACCGTTGGGTAGTCATCATATTGGAGGACTCCACAAGATGAGCCAAACGGGTCAAATTGTTGTTTAAATTATTGTACTAGTCTTTAGAGAGTTAAAAAGGCGATAACAATCACAAGAGCATTTAAGCCATGAGATTGGTAAAGAAATGCGGGTGATAATATGCCCCGGATGTTGGGTATAAAGTACCATAAGCTTCCTAGTCAAATGATAGAGAAATGAGTAAAGTTAGAACGGGTCGAATAATTAATTTATGCGTGACAAATGTTTCGTAATATAGCTAATTGGCCTTTGTTATAGTTGATAAAGGACATAATAGAATGCGAGAAATTAACATGTTGGTTTGATAGAACGAGAGATCCGAGAATTTGGTTTGGCCAAACAAACAAAACAACCAAATCATGAACTTACAGGGAATACCGTAAGTTACGGTGGTACCGTAACTTACGGTAGACATAAAATGGCTTACGGCAGTCCTTTACTGCCTTACGGCAGATCTGGAATTTTTAGCAACCACCGTAACTTACGGTGGTACCGTAAGTTACGGTAGAATCCTGGAATTTTTGCAAATTTTGCATACTTTCGTTAAATCGAATCCGTTTTAAACGTAGTTTCGACTATGTATTATTCCTATGTACTCTAATACTAATGTTTAATGTAAACATTTCAGTTTATAGGTATTCAAGGATTACGGAAGACGGTCAAGCAAGCTTTGAAGAACCGAACACGAATTTTTGAAGCTTCCGCATAAATTAACTCTGTTTAAACAATGTTATGATGTAAATCGTTTGCTAAAAAACTTATGGATGTTTAAATTAGTCGGTCTAGACATCTTTTGTATAAAATCTTATGAATTATTATTAATTTCGAGTAGTAATTTAGATGGGTGTTAAAAGTTGGTATCAAAGCTTAAGGTTGTCAACAAAGTGTTCGGTTCAAGCTTGATCGATCGTCCGGTAAGAATTAATTGCTTTAGTAGACTTACTAGAATACTAGAAAAAGGAAATTTGATTTGATATGCACGGGAAGTGCGTGTTTACACACTCAAACCCGGAAAAGTGCACTAAACATAAATGGTTTAAGCAAGTGGTGAACTTGGCTAGATCAAAATGAATGACGCATATGTCATAGATTAAATGTTTAACAATTAGTGTAAACATTTCAGTTTCAAGATGACGTAAAGATGGGGGGAGTGTATAAATACGCTCGAACCCGGGAAAGTACACTAAGTAAGAAAGGTAAGGCAAGATATATACTTGACCAAACCGAAAAAGAATAACACATTATTTATGACTGAGTGAGAATAATATAAATTTCCGTATAATAAGATGGAAATGAATGAAATAATTATTGATAAATCGTGATGGATGTTTCAGTTAAAGAAATGTCTGGAGTAATTGGAGATGATTCGACATCTCAATTGACTGAACAAATGAAAGCTAAGATTTCCGAGACGGTCGGAAAAGCTCTACAAAATAGTCTATCACAGTATATTGATAGATTACAAACCACAATCGTGCCGGTGGTGAACGATATGATGGCTGAATTGAAAGACAGCATACTACAAGAAATAGAAGAAAGGAGGGTGTTGGATATGAATCCAAGATCCGTAAAGAAGTCCAAGTATAATAAAGCTCCCAAGAAGGGGGTTACAAAAAGTGTGTTACATCAGTGCAGAGTTTGTGGAAAAATTCACAAGGGCACATGTGGTAAGCCAAGACATAAAAAGTCTAATTGTCCAGAGAGGCTTAGAACCAAGGACACAGCTGACACAAGGTCTGATGCCCAGAAATCAAGGACAAAGTTGTTTTATATAACAGCCACGGAGGCTAAAGCTGAACCTGATGTCGTTTCAGGTATACTCTTGTAGATTAAATTTTAGTATGAATTTTTAATTATTACGAGTGCAAATAAATCGTTTGTTTTATACCGATTTATTTAACATCCTACATTAGTGTTAACGAAATTACCAAGGCTTTGAAAAATAGAAATAGATAATAATAAAAGTTCTATTGTTTATAAGAGGTGCTGAAACTGTACGTTGAGCATGGAGGTAAAAGTAATCTCGATAGATATTGCAATTGGAAGGAGTGCGTGTACACTCGAACCCGGGAAATTAATGAAGTGAATAAACCTTGTGTTGGGAAGGAGTGTAATTACACTCGAACCCGGAAATTGCAATAATAATAAATGGCGAAGACAAGGTTATAGACTTGGCTGAACTAAATAAAACGCGTAGGAGCGTCATTTACATCAACAAATGATGTGGATAAATTTCATGCAACGATAAACAATAATAAAATTAAATGAATTAATTTTGTTATTATTGCAATAGGATTAAGGTTAAAGATAAGAAATTAAGACTCGGACCGAGAATATCCGCGAAAAAGAAGTTAAATGAATGATATGTATTATTCGCTATTATGAATAATAAAGCATCAATAAATGCAAATTTAGAAACTTGGGTAGGGGTAACCATCCAAGTAATACATTATTAATCGAACCCTCATGAGGAAGAACAGTGATCGCAGTAATGGATGTGATTATATAAAAGCCTAGTAAAATAAACTTTATGAAAGTGTTAGAATAAGAACGGGTAAACCCCAAAAGCCGTATAACCATGACAATGGTTTTACCAAATAAGACTTGAGAAATGGGCCTTCGGGACATTAGCAAAAGAAATAGACCTAAGGGTCGCTAACAACAGAAAGGTGGTGTTCGAATCAAATAAGCAAAATGCTTGATAATAAAGGTAAACGGAAGCCGGATAATGGGAGCATATTACATTAAGGTAATAAGCCCAAGGGAAGGGATAAGAATCAAGGTAATTAAAATTATAAACTAACAAACAAGAATGTTAAGGCACAAGGATAAAGTTTGACTATTATAAGTAATAAAGTTCATCAGAACAAGTCAAACAAAATAAATGGAAGAATTAAGGAATCGGTGGAATAAAGGCGACAGGTTACGCTAATACCACCGAATAAATCAAAACGAAATCTTAATGCATGTCAGAATGATGACTCTAATAATGACTTCGGTAAAATAACCGATAGATGGGTAGGACTACGGATATATGCGTAAACCAAGAGACGGTGACCCAGATTAAAAGTCAAAAGACTCGGATTAAGAGCTATAACTAAGAGACGATGAAATTTCGCAAAACAGAAATTTCGATAGTTATGTCCAACTATTTTAATATTGGACGGGCCGAATAAAGTATAATACTTGATATTCCAAGTAAGCGCAACCCGAATAATGAAAGTGCGAAATATTACTGAACCAATGTGATAGGTCGTAAAAGAATATGGAAAGGAAAACGCAAACCAATAAAACCGGGGTGTTAAAAATATTAAGATAACGAACCCGGTAATGGGTTGAAAGGAAATAGGGCCATAAACCAAATAACGGTATTGGTAAAATAAACCAACGCGAAGGTGACATAAGAAGTCATAGAGTCGGAAAGATAATCCGAAAGAAAATGAGTATAGCTTTAGACTACGGTCAAGGTCAAATGAATTTTTGAAAGCAAAAATTTATTTATTCTAAACATAAAAAGGGGGTGCCTTAACGCCATATGTATACTTATACCATTAAATAAAGATATAAAAAGAAGATGATCCATGGGATCACCATAACCTTCAGGTTATAAACAATGTAAAGGTCTACGGGACCAAAATGACCATCGGGTCACAAATACAAAGGAACAAACTATAGGGTCTCACCCTAAAAAGGTGAAGACCTAATAAAATAGCCTACGAAGCTAAGTAAAGGAACCTGCGGGTCGATAATGTATAGCATGGGAACCAGTCATGAGTTCCCGCGTAAAATGATAACGGAGAAGAATAATTCTTGTCGTCAATTTCTGATATGATTAATCGACATGGTTAAAGGGAAAAACATTAAACTAAAATTCAGTTTTAGTAAAGAAACGATGTTCTAACACCTATAAATACCGAGAGAGAAATTAGAAAAAGGGTTAATACTAAAGGATATAGGTATTAACGCCGATAGGTGTAAGAAGATGTATTCAAAGGAAGATTCATAATAATGAAAAGCTGACATAAACCTAAACATGACGTGATGTGATCACGGACACAAAAGGGATACAAAATACAGCCACGTCATAATACGAGTTATTAGATGTGAAAATATAAACACGCAAAATGCCGACGACGGCATTATAGTATACCCAAATAACGAGGTATGGGGTAAAATGGTGACCAATTGGTCAAGGCGATAAAACAAGTTATAGTCAAAATAATGTTGTGACCTATGTAGAGCACTTGTCAATGTAAGATTAGCGTGAAGTAAGTATGCTGACAGACTCAGTGATTGGATGGTCAAAAGACAACCCGGTCAAATAGGCGACAAAGATAGGAAATAGATGATAAAGGGTTACGGTCCAAAAGGACATATGCCTAAAAGAGGAACATGTAAATACGAATAAAAACCTTATGCCGGACAAGAGGGAATGCCTTGAAAAACGAAACTAAGACGGTTAGGTTCAAACCAAAGACCTACTTAAAGAAGGTTTCGGGGACGAAACCCTTTTAAGGGGGGTGGACTTGTAACACCCCGAAAATGTAAAAACTTTATATTAGAATTATAAAGTGTAAAATAAACGAGAATAAGCTAACTAGGATAAATAACCCGGTTAGTTAGGAGTCTTGCAATAACACATGAATGAGGTAAAAAGCCTAAATTATAAACCAAATGAAAGATGAGGGGCTTATGTTGTTAAAGAATGAAACTTAATTACATAAAACAAAAACCAAACTCACTTTTGTGAGGTCTGGTTCGATCAGAAGCAGGGAAGGGTGACCCCCATTTCTCCAAAACCCTAACATTCACAAAAGCCACAAATTGAAGGCTTAAATCATGTCCAAATCGATTTTCAAGCATAAATTAATGATCACCTAGTTGAGGGGATCATAAGGTATGTAAAATCTTGAAGTTTTGATTCATCTCAAGTTCTAGGTTAATTATGAAAGATCGAAATTTAGCTTGATTGTGTCATGCATGAATGTAATTAGTAGAGATATGGTGTCTAGGGATGAACCCTAGGTGAAATCTTGTTAAAAGATTTCATGATAATTATAGAGTTTATAACCACCATTGTAGGTGATTAATAAACTTGAAGAAAACTTGATAAGCCTTAGAATTTTGATCTTGTTCTAACACAAATCTGAAATTTAGAATAAATTTCAGAAATATTGATGTTAAGATACATGTATAATTGACTAATTAAAGTTAGTTTAGATGATAATTACAAGTCATGAACTTGGTTTTTGTTTATATAAAAATCTGACCCGCTAGGTGTTTGATGGAACGCCTAAGTGAGGGTTAAAATGTTAAAAGTTGGGTAAAAACGCAGATTTGATCATTGTAGAGAATTATGCGTTAAAGCTTGTGAAAGAGTTCTAAACTTATTGTGAATTGAACTCTTTAGGCGAAGAATCCGGAACGTCAAGCGGACAAGCCGGAGGTGATACACGCTTGAAAGGTATGCTTTAAAGGTACGTAACTTCGGTTTCGTTACATTGTGTATAAACAATAGTCTTAGAAAAGTTAATGAGAATGTAGTGTCAATTGCGAGTTGGTATGTCATAGAAGTGACGAAGTTCACTCGACAAACAAACGGGTCAAAATAGTTAACTAGAATTGTTGGTTGATAATGTTGTTTAGTTATGCAAGTATGTAACTTGACCCGTTACATTAAACGAATTGTTGTTAAATTATGCGAAGTTTCATTGTAGGGTAGTTATGGTGTTGATTGTAGCGACCATGATCGTTACTTGAATTAATAGGCTTAGAGTGACAAGAAACCGTTGGGTAGTCATCATATTGGAGGACTCCACAAGATGAGCCAAACGGGTTAAATTGTTGTCTAAATTATTGTACTAGTTTTTAGAGAGTTAAAAAGGCGATAACAATCACAAGAGCATTTAAGCCATGAGATTGGTAAAGAAATGCGGGTGATAATATGCCCCGGATGTTGGGTATAAAGTACCATAAGCTTCCTAGTTAAATGATAGAGAAATGAGTAAAGTTAGAATGGGTCGAATAATTAATTTATGCGTGACAAATGTTTCGTAATATAGCTAATTGGCCTTTGTTATAGTTGATAAAGGACATAATAGAATGCGAGAAATTAACATGTTGGTTTGATAGAACGAGAGATCCGAGAATTTGGTTTGGCCAAACAAACAAAACAACCAAATCATGAACTTACAGGGAATACCGTAAGTTACGGTGGTACCGTAACTTACGGTAGACATAAAATGGCTTACGGCAGTCCTTTACTGCCTTACGGCAGATCTGGAATTTTTAGCAACCACCATAACTTACGGTGGTACCGTAAGTTACGGTAGAATCCTGGAATTTTTGCAAATTTTGCATACTTTCGTTAAATCGAATCTGTTTTAAACGTAGTTTCGACTATGTATTATTCCTATGTACTCTAATACTAATGTTTAATGTAAACATTTCAGTTTATAGGTGTTCAAGGATTACGGAAGACGGTCAAGCAAGCTTTGAAGAACCGAACACGAATTTTTGAAGCTTCCGCATAAATTAACTATGTTTAAACAATGTTATGATGTAAATCGTTTGCTAAACAACTTATGGATGTTTAAATTAGTCGGTCTAGACATCTTTTGTATAAAATCTTATGAATTATTATTAATTTCGAGTAGTAATTTAGATGGGTGTTAAACAACATTTGCCTTCTTTTCTTTTGGTTTCGGTAGTTTCGCTTTAGCCTCTCTTTTTCTCTTTCCCTTTGAAGTGCCCCTTTTATTTGCAACATTTGCCTTGGACTCGGGGTGATGCCCTTTCTTGTTGCCACCCTCATTGATCGTTAGAACGGATAAAGCCCTTTTAGCCATATTGCGCCTTTCGAGGTGATCAATGTGGCTTTTCATCTTAAGGACATAAGATGAGACCGATTGGGTTTCCTCCATTCGACATGCATGAAGCGGCCGAAGCGTTCTACCCTTACATATTGTAGGAACATTTCCTTCAATTAGGTAATCATGTCGTATGCTCATGATGTTCAAAATCCTTTTGAATCTCGGGAATCATAATTCCTAACATGAGGCAAGAGGCTTGCATAGTATCCTCGATATACTTAATCTAATCGTTATAGGCATGCTTATCTTCCATAAGATGTTCATCGGGATTAGGATCGTTCAACACATAGGATATCTTTTCTTACTTGAGAACGATTCTTAAGTTTCGATATTAATCCATAAAGTGTTTTGATTGAGACGATCCTTTTCAAGGATTGTTTTTAGTGATAGGTTACGGACGGTTTGGGTAATATTGTTAGCGGCCATCTACAAAATTTAACAAGGTTCAATTTTAGCAATTTCGATATTATTATATTTTAATCATTAATACCCTATTATGTATCATAGACAATTAATAATTAAAATCTAGAATCCAACGTTACATTTATTGGTTAGGTGACCTTTATCCCTCTATTTAAATTAACAAGGTAGTCAACGTTTGACAATTGCAACTCTTTGCAACTTCTAGCCATATGGGATCGGTTAAACATATTTATGTTTAGTTGGCATGTTTAATCCCATCAACACCTTTTGTTCGCCATGCTTCGGTGACCCTAAGCACATGGTTTCCAAATCAAGTCGTCCAACTTACACACACGTGTGAGTTGATACATATAAGTGGTTAGGTGACCTTTATCCCACAAACATGGTAAACCCACCTCGAACATACAAGTTCCCTCAAATGTTGTTAGGTGACCTTTATCCCACAATAAGAGTTCCCAAGTGATTCAAGTGTTGTATAAAAGGATGGTGTTTGACTTGTTTTATAAAAGGTATTTTGAGTTTTTCAAAATTATAGTTTAGAAAACTTTATGTACCATACATTTGCATGCATTCAAATCCTTGGTACTTTTGTGAAAACAAATTTTCAAGGTTCTTTTTAATAAAACCCATTTTATTATAAAATCATTAATTTTTAATAACCTTTTATTAACCATTTTTTATGATTTTTTAAAGAACCAATTTTAAGCTTGTTGTTGATTGTTAGTTTGTTAAGCATGCATATCCAAATATCATCAAAACAATATAATTAAGCAATTATACAAGCACAACACACATATCAATAGGTGCATAACCATAGCCAACTATTTTGACAACACTTGTTAGCCGAAACAAGTGTGCCAAAAGGTCCTTCCTAAAGGGTAAATATAGACACAAATAATGTGTTGTTGAACTCCCACTTGATCCCGCATCCAAATGCTTCAAGTCTTCTTCTTGTGTTGTGATTTCTTCACTTTCTTTGGGCTTCCAAATGTCTTTTATATTTAGCTCCAAACTCCTTTGGACTTCAAAAATGTGTTTTGGTTATCGGGCTAAAATCCCGTTAAGAACTATGAAGTCCTTTGGGCCCGAAATTAGCCAAAACCAAAACCGCATTTTTGTGTGCATCTTCTTTTACAAAAGGTATCCTAATACATTTTTCTAGTAAAATTAAAATGCACCTAATCTATTTATTTACATGCCAAATGAAAATAAATAAGTTACATATTTTTACAAATGGAAGAACAAATATAATAATTATTACAACCCTTTGAAATAATTAAATATAAATCACAAACACAAACATTCAACATATTCACACAAGGTCATGGCTAGGTTATGAACACCAAAATATATATCCACATATATATAAAATTCAAGAAGCAAAAATAGTTTCCTTTTTACAACCTACTTTTCGGTCAAGAATGAAAAAACTGAAAAAAGTGGGTTTTTGTCCAAACAAAACAATCATCCAAATGACATAATTTTTCAAGATACTTTTATGCATGTATAATTAATATCTAGAAAAACAAAAGGAAAACCAAGATGAAAAATTTCGGCCATAGAGTTTAACCAAACCCGAAACCCAAAAATTTCATATCCTATGAAGCATGCACTCATATAAGCGGCTCTAGATGTCATTGTTAGGATTTTCACATGTTTATCAAAGTTATTTTATCCTTATAAAATAAAAACACAGCGGAATATATATTTAAAACATGTTACTTTGTTGATATAAAACTCATTTTATATGTAAAACCCAATACCCGGATCCATATATGAACATACATGCTATCAAAATTAAAACACAACCATAGAGTGTTTCAAGAATACTACCTTCCAAGGAGTAAAGGATATGAAGAAGATCATGCTTCTTGAATGGTAGTCTTAAAGTGTAGAATACCTCAAGCTTGTATACCCCAAGCCTTCCAACAAACACTTTAAGTTTTAGCTAGGATTTTACACTCATGTTGGGATTGAACCCTATCAGAGAAACAGATAATTAAAGCCAAAACTGGTTCACAACAGTGGATTCATCATAAGCAGTAGTTTACACCAGGCATTCCCCTTGAAAGTGTTTATAACATCTGATGTCCTCTATCCACTGTCTATATACAACAGTTGCTGACCTTCAAACTGCTGATGATGCCCTAAAGACTGTTAAAGATTAAACACTGATGGTTCAATCTACTGATGCTATCTAAGAACTGCTGTTGATTAAAGAACTGCCCACTCAAGGACTGATCAACTTTGAGGAAAGCACTAATAGTCAAACATCAGTGCTTGGCATGAAATAATGGAAGGAGAAAGCAGTAGTTTAGTTTGTTGTCACTTGTATTGTTAGGTTGTTAGATGTCACTTTCATGGTGACGTCAGCTTAGATGCCTCAGTGGTTTGATTTGTTTATAAATGGAACAGTATTCTTTACTGTTACATTTTGTTGACTGAGTGAGTTTATCTCCTCCAATCCTTTCATCTTGAGTGATCAACCAGTGAGCATCATGCTGAGGGGGAGCTTTAGTATGTCAGCATATCTGTAATCATTTCTGTATTGTAAATCTTTCGACTAATGAGAAACATGTGTTTACTGAAAACTATTTCCCTTTGATTGTGTTTACAAAGTTTGTTTTCAATTCCGCTGCATTAGATCTCTGTTTTACATTCATTCATTGTTCAAGTATTACAAACAAACACAATCATGAGGGCCTCCGATCCTAACAATTGGTATCAGAGCTTGGACAGTCAAATTCGATCTAACAATCAATTTGACATAACAGTTCAGCTCAAAATTCATTGATGCTAAGGTTGATCGTATTTAGTTGAAAAACATAGCAGTGAATAATCACGTTCAAAGTTGTTATTCAAAAACTCTGTAAAACAACCAAGATGTCATAAGACACACAAAATCCTCGTAATATACAATGTCATGCATAAATCACCAATAGTTCCAGATTTGAAATTCGTCTGGTGACTTTGGTTGGATTATTCTCTTTACAAAATCAATTTCAAATATTGTTATGAAGTTTTGATGTATCTATCATGTCTACTGCTAAGATGTTTACCTCTTCTCGACACTAATCCTTGTTTAGCTAAAAAAAAATAGGATGTTTATTAACATAAAAAGAGGGAAATTAAAACTTTAGTTATTAGATCTTACGTATTGAATAACAGGTTGAGAATCCTCAAAAGACCAAATCAACTTTGTTAAAAATATGTTAAGAAAATCAGGTGTTAAAATAGTCCAAATCATATGTAATGTGAGATTTGACATAAGCATGTGCAAAAATGACCAAGTCTCTCTAAACATTGCTGTAAAATGATTCTGGTCTACGTGTTCTTTCTATAAAAACCTCCTAGTGAGTGTTTCAGTACTTACAGATGGGAAGGGTAAAATTAGAAAGAAGAAAAATCACAAAAACTCATAAGTGTGTTTATCTCAAAACTTTTAAAACCAAAAGGAAAAGAGCATAAATATAAAACACTTTAGAGTCCACAAATTGGGTTAACAATGGTCATCAAGCAACTGTGTGCATTCTCTAATACAGGGAACTTCAGGTAACAAAAGTATCATCAGTAATTAAAACGTACAAGAGGACTAGTCAAAACTTTTCAAAATCATCACATGGTGATAAGGCTTTTAAAAGGCTTTCAAAACTATTGTGAACATGTCTCCTCATTTTTGCAATCAACTGACAAGGAAATGGTCCCAAACAGTGGCTAAAATGTATTTAAAACTACTGACCATTTTCCTAAATTTGAGAATGATGTGGTCATGATCTTATAACAAGTGATAATTGGAAATGTACCAGATCCTATTGATGCTGTTTTCAGAAAACCTTTAATTATTTTTCTTGAAAAGGTTTTTCTCAAATAAACAGGATATATTATTCTTTATTTTTTTCTTAAGAGTGACATATTTTGTACTTTTACTTGTTTTTTATTGTAAAAGTTCAAACTCCTGTCAGGATATAGAACCTTTTATTTTTGGTGATATATTTCCTTGGAAATGGATCAAAAGGAGAATGGTGTTTATATTTGAGTCATCTCATTCGTAAACTTGGATAGGAAGTATGGTTGTCAAAAGGTTGACCCTGCAGGTATCCCATAATCATCACTGACAGATGTTGAATATGATATTGTGCTCTCAAAATTCAAAATCACCTTCATCATTAGAGCAGCAGTTGTCCAAACCAAGTTGTCAAAGCCAATCCACTGATGCTCTAACAGTTGTTGACAAAGTAGCTTTCAAATCCTTACCATCACTTTACCCCTAACTACTGTTGATAAAGATTCATCTAAAATGGATAAAAATCATCAGCTGTCAAAACTATCCATAATCAGACATCACTCTGTGAGGGATTGCTATGAAAAGGTTTGATTCTTCTGTCTCATGGTTCAACCTAAAGGTCAACTGAAAGATGTGCTAAGTTAAAGCATTTTTCCTTGAAAAGTTGATTTTTAGATCTGGATTGTTTAAAAATGTTTTCAGAAAATCAAAAATCCATCCTTAAAAATAGCTAAAAATGAAAACCCTCATTAATCCTTAAAAGTCTGTCATAACCACTTTTTGGTTCAAACCTCTGTCTATTAAATGCTATCTACTGCTAAAAGTCAACCTCTGTTCCGTCATTACCATTGTTAAATATTGTTGGCAAAAAATCAGTACTTTAATCCACTGACAAAGGCAATCCACTGATAGTTAAAGTCACCCACTGTTTTCAGTTTCCCCTGTAAACCACTGATAATTGACCCATCAGTGGTTACCCAAACAACTGTCATCCATTTTCATCAGAGGTTGTCACATGGACAGTATTTTAGCCGTCAGATCTTTGTAACCATTGCCACGTCAGGATACAGTTTTTCATTCTATAAAACCCTGATCAAAAACCCCAAACAGGGCTTTTACTGTCGAATCGAATTCAAAATTCCTTTCTAAAAGCAGTTTTCCCCAAATACTTTCACAACCCTCATCATCTTCATTTCATCTTCGATTCAATCATGGTGAAAAAATCCAATAAAACCACACAAAAGGATTCACCCAAAATTAAGATTTCGTTTAAATTTTCACACAATTACTTGGGTATCTTTGAAAAACCCAGTGAAACCAGAATATTTGATTCCATTATCGACACACTTTCATCCACAAAGTACAAAACTTTGCTCACCTACGATGCAAATGTCTATCTTACTACTCAAAGGGAGTTCTGGAAAAATGCAACCCTCGAAAAGGTGGACAAAGAGGTCATAGCAATAAATTCTTCGATAAAAGATGTAAAATTTTCTATTACACCTCAAAGTATCTCTGAAGTTTTTAAACTCAACGATCATGAAGGTAAATTTTTTTTTCCCAAAAACAGAGTATCAAAATGATTTTCAGGAAAGAGGTTATGATGAACAAATGAAGAAAGATACTCTGCAGAAAGGCAGCTTTCCACCTGCCATGAGATTTTTCTTTCATACTCTTCTTATGTGTGTTTCTAATAAGACCACAGGGTTCAATGAAATTCCATTAAAAATCCAATACTTGGGGTATGCTATTTTGCAAAAAGAAAATGTTAATTATTCCCAAGAGATTTTTAATGACTTGGTCAAAAAAATTGATAAAAAGGCTTTCTTATTATTCCTAAGGTTTTTGAGTTATTATTTTGAGAAAAAGTTTTCAAAAGAAAATGCCCATGTGCTTAAACAGGGTGCTCCTCTTCAAATAAACAGTTTAACTGCAGAAACATTCACAAGAATGTTAAAACCTTCCAAAACACAAGCAGAGGTACCAGAGCAGACTTTAGTAGCAACCACTGCTCCTCAGGTATCTGCTGTTGAGCCCACTGCTCCAGGTGATCATAGTAGCACACCCACTGCTATGAAACCTACACCTGCCATTACCAAAAAGCCTAAAAAGAGATCATCCAAAAAGCCCCCCAAACCCACTAAAAAGGCAACTCTGGAAGATGAGATCCCAGAGCCACTGCCAGTGACAACACAAATGTCACCAATAACCACTGCTGCTACTTCCTCACAGCAGATGGAAGAAAGATCTCCACCCTTGCCTCAAACTCCTCCTGCATCTTCACAATAAGATCAGGTTGTAAGCACAGGGACACCAAATTATGATGCTCTAGAATCACTTGATTCTATCATCCACAGCCCACTTCCCGGGGCAAATTTGCTTTCTACACCTATCCCCACCTCACAAATTACACCATCAATGAAACCCTTGTTGGAATCAGTTGATATTGCCTAGACACAAATCAGTTCTTCTCAATCACCTGTCAATAAGAATATACTTCAACAAGTGACTGAGTCTGGTGTTTCTATCACTGTTAACCCACCAACATCAAATGAGGAGGCTACACTGCTGGTTTTACCTGTACTTCCTGTCAGTAGTTCAAGTGGAGCAGCAACTACAAGTGTTGGATCAACAGATCTACATTTGGCCAGTTGTTTCATCAATTAGACTCCCTTGAAGGCAATTCCTTCTATAGCACCTCTGATAACCACCAGTGAGTTTGTTTTGACCACTGGTACCATCAAAAGGTTATCAAGTGTTGAAGGAAGAAGACCCCAGTACCAAGAACAAGGGGCATCAATGGGTGACTTTTGGGATTCGTTCCCTAAATCATACATTGATACAACCACTACCGGTGGGGAATCAGATGATCCCATTAAGATGGGTGATGATTTAAAATATCAGGAATTGACGGTTAGAATTGATAATCTTGATACATCTGTTGCTGAAATAAAAGATATGATGCAACAGTTGTTGAAGGCTCAAAAGGTCCCAACCACTGCTGCTCCAGCTCAAGCATTTGCACCACAATATGCACCTGCTGCAAATGAGCTTGAGCTTTGGAATTTGTTTCAACCACTGCTCATCCATCAAAACCAAGTAGCTGATCAGAAACATGAAAAACAGGTTCAAAAGATCAGAAATACGATGGAGTCAAGGTTTAAAGATACCCAAGCTGACATCAAGGCTATAAAGGCCCACATACTGAACACCACTGGCACTGCTCCTCCCACTATTCTCTTTATTGATAACCCCCTCCAGATAATGCTAAAAAGGGGGAGAAAATCAAGCAGTGGAAGAAGAAGGGAATTGAAGATGGCCTCTATATTGAACCAGAAAAAGAAAATATGATTAAAAACATTCCTTTGCCAGATGGTAGTAAAAAGATTGATGCTACAACAAATGCACTTGCTGAAGCAAAAGCAAGTGTAAAAAGGGATAGAGAGGCTAAGGATAAAGCCAGGTGGGAACAGGAGAAAAGAGCTTATATGGAGCTGAATGCACAGGGTACTTCTGAGCCAAAGGATGATGAAAATCCTAAGGATGAAAAGAAGAAGCCCACTAGACAAGTGAGGCAACCCAAATCAACACCATCCAGACCCACAAAGCATGCCTCCAAACCACCTCCCAAAGGCTCCAAGCATCAAACCTCTACCCAAACAGCTGTTGTAACTCCTGTTGTATCAACAACTGTTGGTACATCAGTGGTTTTAGCAGTTGTTAAAACTAAAACCACCACTTCAACACACACCACTTCAACACACACCACAACTACTGCCCTACCACCACCACCTAAAATCACTTCACCACCAAAAACCATCACTTCAACTACATCACCACCTACCAAATCACCACCTGCTGAAAAGCAGAAGACATCTACTGACACATCAGTAGCTGTAATGACAACAGAGGTTGAAACACCAGTTGTTTCAACAGCTTTTTTCCAGCCATCTACCACTGCCCTCACCATTTCAACAATCACCATACAACCCATTGTCACATCACAACCAAAACCCCCTTCACCCAAAAAGCTTTACACAAGGAAAAGAAAATTTCAAGAGAATAATGATGATATACCAGCACCTATTCCTTTATCCTCCACACCTTACAATGTTATCAAACCACAACAATCCATTCCACCAACTCTAGTCAAACCAATAAACCCTGCTAATGTTGTATCCATTGTTGCAAGTTATCCACTGGAATTAGAAGCTGTAAAGGATGAGATGAGACAATTCTATACAGTGGATGATCCTTCAAAAAGAAGATTTCCTTCTCTCATGGGCTTCAGGAATCCAGCAAATATGGATGAGTATCTAAAACTCAAAGCCAGGCAAGCTGATATAAGAGCTAGACTTGAATGTAAAGATCAAGGTGATAAAGTCATTTCTGAAAGAATGGAATTTTTACTCACTAAGGTCAAACAAATGGAAGATTATGCAAGAGACCTAAGCAAAGATATGTCAAATCTGCCACCTGGAGCTGTCCTACAAAAGGAAATGAGAAAGGATTATCTTGCATTTATCATGAAAGAAAAATTTTATCCAGCTAAAGAAGAACAATTCAGTGAATGGCCACTCATTGCACAAAAGCAAGAAATAAACAGAATCGGGAGGATCAAGAATGATCCAGGTAAGAAAAGAACAGCTCCAAACTGGAGCAAATGCAAAAAGGCCATTGATGATCTTACCTTGGAGTACAAAAAGAAGAAACAAGAGCTGGTGAATGCAAAGGTTGGAACTGCTAAAGCCATATCAAAATGGACAAAGCAATATACAGATGAGGCTTATGAAAGGCTAAGGAAAAGAAGGATGACAGATCCTAACATCCCAAAGAGGCCTGACTACAAAAAGCCAATACAGCAGATCAATACTTCTGAACCACTGTTCACATCAGCAGATATCTCAGTCATTGAGCTAAATCAAAGGAAGAGACAAGAGCAGATTGAAAAAGAAACTGCAGAAGATATAGCTGCAGCAAATGATATCATAAAAATGGCTTTCAAATAAATGTCTGCTGAAAATGCTGAACTAGCAAAAGCTCAGAGTACTACTCAACAAATTTTCACAAGGCCAAAATCTCCCAACTCATCTGTAAATAAACCTCTCCCAAGAAACCCATTGGGTTCAAAAATACTAAAATGGATGTCTGATAAAAAGACCCATGTATTGACACTGATCAGATCCAATGGAGAAGTAAAGCACATATCAAGGGAACAAGCACTGGGCCTGGGTGTTGAAGATCTACAAGATCTCCTTGAGCTTATACTGTGTAGGGATGAGGATGATACAAGTTCTATGGATTTTGAACTGCAATTTAAAGGACAAGTTCGGGAACTTCTGATGAGACAACAAAGATCCAGAATAATGAAGGGTTTTAGCATTATGTGTTCCAGGGGAGATTGTTGGGATTGAACCCTATCAGAGGAACAGATAATTAAAGCCAAAACTGGTTCACAACAGTGGATTCATCATAAGCAGTAGTTTACACCGGGCTTTCCCCTTGAAAGTGTTTATAACATCTGATGTCCTCTATCCACTGTCTGTATATAACAGCTGCTGACCTTCAAACTGCTGATGAAGCCCTAAAGAGTGTTAAAGATTAAACACTGCTGGTTCAATCTACTGATGCTATCTAAGAACTGTTGTTGATTAAAGAACTGCCCACTCAAGGACTGATCAACTTTAAGGAAAGCACTGATAGTCAAACATCAGTGCTTGGCATGAAATAATGGAAGGAGAAAGCAGTAATTTAGTTTGTCACTTGTATTGTATAGAATCAGTGGTTAAGTTAACAGTGTTTGTATAAGGACAGTGGTTAAAGGTTGTTAGGTTGTTAGATGTCACTTTCATGGTGACGTCAGCTTAGATGCCTCAGTGGTTTGTTTTGCCTATAAATGGAACAGTACTCTGTACTGTTACATTTGGTTGACTGACTGAGTGAGTTTATCTCCTCCAATCCTTTCATCTTAGTATGTAAGCATATCTGTAATCATTTCTGTATTGTAAATCTTTCGACTAATGAGAAACATGTGTTTACTGAAAACTATTTCCCTTTTATTGTGTTTACAAAGTTTGTTTTCAATTCTGTTGCATTAGATCTCTGTTTTACATTCATTCATTGTTCAAGTATTACAAACAAACACAATCATGAGGGCCTCCGATCCTAACAACTCATGAACTCACTTGAAAAATCCTCTCTTGGAACCAACCCTTGGCCGAAAAATGAAAGGAGAAAAATAGAGTTCTTGCACTTGATAAATCGAACTTGAAAAACTTGAATCAAGACCCCCATGTTAGCCGATTTTTTAGAGAGAATTCTCTAATGTTTTTTTCAAGTTCTATATCCATTTTTGTCATACAAATGTTATTAAAGTAAGAGAGAGAACTAGCCACCTTCAACAACCAATCATGGACCAACTAACCATGCAAATGCATGTAATGTTATTGGACCAAAAATTCCTTGGGAAGACCATGGGGGGCGGACCACATGGATTTTATAAAAAAAAATTTCAAAATTTTCTTTTAATAATTTAAGTCTTATATATAATTTTATAACTTTTATAAAATGATAACATCACATGTTATAAGACTTATACAATTTTTATTATGTTATTTAACCCATTAAATAAAAAATAAAATATTCTCTCAAAACAAATTATCCGTATAATTTATTAGTTTGTCAAGGGCAATTATTTAGAAAACCAATTTCTAAATATTGTAAGTGTTAATATTTTTTTGTTTGATCATATCACAAATAAATATTATAAGTGTTTGTCTAGCTTGTATTTGGGTATGACTCGACTTGGATCATAACGTACTAGCCACATCAATTTAATATGTGTCTTGGGCATACAGAATCCAACAATAATCACTCTTGGTATCTCTTTGTCTGAAAATGTGTGTGATCACCTAAAGTAGTTGTTGCGCACTAATATGGGTGTCTTTACCTGGAAATCCTCGGATATGCAAGGAGTCCCACGTGCTATGGTCGGCAGAGCATCGGTTGAATGTGTCAAAATCAGCTTTGCATGTCACGCATAAAAGGCTAAGCATGTGCCTGAAACGAATAAGGGTAATGCGTGAGCAAGTTGAGGAACTGTTAGAGGCCAACATAATAACAGAAGTAATATACCAAACGTGGTCTCTAATCCAGTAATGGCGAGGAAGAAAAACAGATCATTATATATGCGTTTGGATTTGAAGGACCTCAATCGAGCATATCTTAAGGATGCATATCCATTTCCTGAAATAGATTTCAAAGTCGATTCATTAGCATCATTCAAGTTCAAATGCTTTCCGGATGCTTACAAGGGATACCACCAAGTGAAGATGGCACTTGAAGATGAAGATAAGACGGCTTTCAAAACTAATACAAGAGTTTACTGTTACACTAAGATGCCTTTTGGCTTAAGAAATGCAGCGGTTTTGTAGTTTCCTAAATCAAATTCTTTAAGAGAGTTTTTACATATTTAGTTTGATGTATAAAGGTTCCTCTCTAAAGTTCATTAACTTGCAAGCCTATAAAACATTGTAACTCACCCATGGCACTCATTTCAAAGTTTGATGTCATTAGATTTTGAAAAGCTTCAAACAGTTGTGAGTTTGTTGATGCATATATGATGTCATCAACATAGATTTGAGTAACTGTCAAATCTTTTCCTTCCCATTTAATAATAATTTTTTATCAATTGCCCCCTTTTGTAGGATCGTTCTGTGACCCAAATGAGTCTTTCAGAAGAGTTCTCGGTCTAATCAGAGGCAGAATTCATTGATTAGACTTTGTAACAACTTGTTTCACACTTAATTGTCTTGTATTATTGATTTAACACTATTACAGATCAGTAGACACGTCGGCAGCACTTCGGTACCGGAAACATGAACCTTACAAATGAAATGGCAGCACCTCTATATATAGGTGTTGTAATTTCGCATGGAAATG
Organism: Helianthus tuberosus; assembly: GCA_030545235.1. Lineage (NCBI taxonomy): Eukaryota > Viridiplantae > Streptophyta > Magnoliopsida > Asterales > Asteraceae > Helianthus > Helianthus tuberosus. Next base: position 165,442,529 of record CM060359.1, read on the forward strand.
GCAAATGCTATTTCGTGCGAAATTACCTTCTAACACACAAAACCTATATTTCTCATACAACGTGCCCTGATCTAACAATTCTAGTATAAGACTCGATACAAGACGAAGTCGACAGACGTAATGCACCAACAGACTCCCCCTCGGATGTTGACGAGTCTTCAGTGTCGAGTCTTCACAATCTTTAGTATTGAACAGTCTTTGGGCTCTTTTCAAAATATCTGACAGAGTAAGCATCCTTAATCTTTATCTCTCTTCTCTTCATCTCCAGGATCTCGACCTAGCTTTTTCCTCACTTTAAATCTCTTCACATTCTCTTGATCAGATTCAGGCTAAAACACTGGCTCTTGCAACTACATAATCCCCCTTAAGTTATGCTGGGTTCGTAGTCTGGCTTATCGTGACCTCGCTCACACTCTGCTCAGGTATAAACACGACTATCCTGCACAAATTTCTAATCACACAATAAATTTCACAAATTTAAAATTTTAACAAATTTATACTCTGTTTATCACTTGATCCAGCTCAAACCATAAATTATTGATATAACAATTTTAATTTCTGATGATCACATGCAAGCAAAACATTTTTCAAATCACACTCTTCCAAACCTGTTCGTCATGTCTAGCACTTGGAATTTTGAAAATCAGTTTTTCAACAACAGTTGTCGAAAATCTTTTTGAATTTTTCAAAAATTTATGCTAAAACACACTTAAAATCTTTTTGGAATTTTGAAATTAGAATGAAATGCAGTATAGAAATATTTACAAACAGTATTTTTGTGAGTTCGTGTAAGAGGATCATATCAGTTTATAAGACAAATCACCAACACCGTTAAGCTTTAAACATTTTAAGTTCTAAACGATTCACTTAGATTGTCAGTATACTGATCCACTTAAATTTTCACACAAATTTCAACTGTTTCGAGATACGTTATTAATGTTTTAAACACTTAAACTTATTCGCGTGTCCCACCTCAGAATATACTCCCGTATCCAGAACCCAATATTCAGTCTTACAGGTGAGTATACCACAGATGATATCTGTAAAGTGTTAAAATGCGAGGGCCATGAGAGCTCATGCTATTGCTTCCGTAAAATCAGAGAGATGATGGCTTCGACTTTTGGTGTGTTCCCTTTAGAGAATCTTTTCTTCAACAGCACATGATTAGCATTTTGCAATGTTTCATCATTTTTTGTACTGAGGGACTAGGCCATTGCTTCTGCAAAATCAGAAGTCCCGGGATAATACCCCAGATAGCACTGAGTATAAAGACCTAGTATCTCAGAAAGAGGGACCTTTCAAACAAGATTTCAGGGGTTACCCATATATCCTAGAGATGTTCCCCACGATATAAGTGTGACAACCCTCAAAATTCCATGTATTCCGTACAATTTATTAATGATAATTAAAGTGTTTGATGACTGTGCTGAATCATTTAACTGCTCTCTGATTTCTGTGTAATGCCTACATGTGCTTGTTAACATACTAATAGTGTACAGAAAAGTCATTAAACAGTCCTGTGTGTTTTCCTAAGTGTTAGAAATCTGAAGTGTTACAAAAATATATATAAAAGACACTTTTCGGATTAATTAAGCACTTTAACGGAACAGTGTCAAACCGAACAACCGGACTTTACCCGGAACACAAAAATATTGCCAAAAACATTGTTTATACTTTTCTGAGCTAGTTAGGATCCCCGAACACCCTAACACCTGTTATATTACATAACACACTAACAACCTACTTAAAATCCTAACTAAACATAACTAGAATCTAACTATCCATTTGAAATCCAACCATAACCCCCCCTAGTTCGAACGGTTGGGAGTGGGGACACACTCCCCACACTTTTGATTATTTTAATCACCTTTGTCTAGTATCTAAATGACATATTGTTTAATGGATAAAGCACAAGATTGGATTATATATATGCATACTAGTTAACCATTATCTCACCTCAACACTTCACACAATTGCTCTCTCTTTCCCTCTTGGCTACCTTCGGCCGAACACAACCATCATCACCATCACTACCTTCAAGTCTTGTTCAATCATTTTACACACATACATAGAAGCAAGGGATCATACAAGAAGGCTCGGTGCTTTCGGAAACTCAAGAACCTCTCTATACTTCTTTTATCCACCTTGTTTACGTCTTGTTTCTTCCCTAGCCTTGAGCTAGTAGTAAGTGCCTCTAAACATCATCTTGATCTCGTTTAAAGTGGTTAATAGTAGATGTAATTGTTAAAAATCAAAAACACACATGAACATAACTTAAAGTCTTGAACATAAGGAATAAAAGATGGATAAAGAGAAGTTATGTGTGTAAATCATGTAGATCTTGTGTTGTTATGATTCTTGGTTGATTATCTGATGTTTTGCTGGTTAATATTGATGTTGGATGTTGTTGTGATCACTAAACATGTTAACGGAATCAATCGAACACAATTTAGAAGGTTAAAAGCTGAAACAGTAGGCTGTTTGGTAATTACAGCCAACTTCAGTTGGCTGTAACAGGACCATAACTTAACGAGAAATGTATTTTCTGAAGTCTAGGGTTATGTATTATGAAATACGGTTCTAATGGCACCAGAATCATAATTTTTGGACTTCGTTTACTATTTTTAAAAGTGTCATTTTGTAACAGCAGCTAGAGCTGCATTTTTCTGAGCAAACCGAGGTGAGTTCACACTTTCTACAAGGTAATCATATTAGGACGTGATTGACCGACCTTGACTGTTAGCTATATTTGAGAATCTAACCGAGCAAACCGAGGTGAGTTCACACTTTCTACAAGGCATGGGATTCCCGGTGGTTTGGGAATGGGTTAAAGAATTTAAAAACTAAATCTACATATCCCCTTGGGAAGATATGTACGGCCATCCTCCATAGATAGGATGCCATCATTAATCCTATGAATTCTCCTGGTGCAGAATACGTACGTTCGTCCTCCTGGTGTAGGACAACAACCATAAAAACTAGCTAGACAAAACTCTATCAATAAGTCCCTCTTCATTATATCGACTTAATCGCCGAGGCCAATGGCGAGCGGGTCATTAGTTAATAGCGCTATTAGGTTTAACAAACCTCACACCGTGCCGGTCGGACGGGCGTGTACTAATGGACTATGGCAGACTATCAGTGATGATAGACGCTGATATAGGGCACAACTTATTTGCGTAGTAGTCGATATCATACCGTCTAGTAGTTCACACGGGGAAAGCCCCCACTGATTATGGTTATGGTTTGGGTAATGAAAAAGGAACTGGTTAAACATACTTTCAACTACGGGGTAACCCCCACGGCAATTAAGCCAACGAAAGTCAAACCACGTTTTTCAGAAACAACTTAAAACTAAACAACCAAATGTGAACTCACTCAACTTTGTTGTTGACCCGTTGTTACATGCCTTACAGGTCGCTAAACGCTTGGAGCTTGCACGAGGAAGGAGTCGTTGTGGTGTACGGACTGTTATGTTCCGTGCTTATTATTTAAATCCTTATGAACTTATTAAACTTGCGTTTTGAACTTTAACTTATAAACTGTGGACTTATGCTTTTGGATTTACTTTTATGCTTCCGTTGTTTAAACTAAACATGGTTAACTAGCTTTGGTCACCAATCGTATTGTGGTTGGTCTTATTTACTTAATTACGATTTTCAATATGATTGGTGGCTCGATCCTTGTCACGTCACGCCTCCAAGTGGTGGTACTCCGCATGGTGGATTTTAGGGGTGTGACAGATTGGTATCAGAGCCATTGGTTATAGTGAACTTGGTTTTAAAAAGGGGAAAAGCTTTTTGATAAAACAAGACTATAACCTGTACAGTGCTCAACGATCCACAACGACGCTTCGCTCCACGTGCAAGACTCGACACAATAGGTGGTATGATTTATGTTTATATTATCGGTTAGATAGTTCACACTGTGTGTTAATTAACGTGATAATTGCAATTTGAATCTTGTGTGCTTACTCTCTACTATCGTCCCAGACTTACGCACTTTCGCGACACCTTTCTCACTTACGTTGCTTCATTATGAAGATCATGAGCGGACGCGGAGGACGTATCAACCTCACTCAAGCCCAGTTGACGGCTTTGATCAACGAACGAGTCGCTGAGGCACTCGCAGCTAATCCAGCAGGAGGTATAACCTGCTATATCAACCCACCTTAGGGCGTTTAGATCCTACCTTCGCAAACCAACCCTCGTGCTTAACCTTGTCTTTTATTCTCGCGCAACAGGTCAACATGCTCAACCTCCTGTGTGCACGTTCAAAACCTTCATGGACTGCCGACCTACTACTTTCAGTGGCACTGAAGGAGCTGTAGGCCTCCTCCACTGGTTTGAGAAGCTCGAGTCTATCTTTGAGATGTGCGAATGCCCCGAGGCTCGTAGAGTGAAGTATGCTACTGGTACTCTTGAAGGAATAGCGCTCACGTGGTGGAACGCTCAGGTTCAGATGTTGGGGTTGGTTGCTGCTAATGCCAACCCATGGAACGATTTCAAGGAAATGATCAAGGAAGAGTATTGTAGCCGTGATGACATCCACAAACTAGAGGTGGAGTTTTTCAACCTGAAAATGACGGGGTCTGAGATTGAGGCGTATACGAAAAGGTCAAATGAGCTGGCCATCTTGTGCCCTACCATGGTGGACCCTCCCATCAAATGAATTGAGTTGTATCTCAAGGGCCTTGTACCAGAGATTCAAAGTCACGTGACTTCAGCCAACTTGGGTACCATACAACAAATCATCAAGTTGGCCCATCGACTCACTGACCAGGCGGTGGAGCAAAACAGACTGCCCAAACTAATCAGTGCCACAGCTACTTCTGATGCACCTAACGACAACAAGCGAAAATGGGATGGGAACTCCAGTAAGGGTTCTGCTTCAGTTCAGTCTCAGCAGCGAAAGACTGATGACTACCAGAGTCCTGGTCAGCAATCTTCCGGTAATCAAGGACAGGGTGGATACCGAGGAAACCACCCCAAGTGCAACCGGTGCAACAAGCATCACAGCGGGCAGTGCAACAAAGGTCGATGTCAGAGATGTCACAAGCTGGGCCATGAAGCTAGGGATTGCAGGAGCCCGCGTCCTGCAAATCAGAATCGCCAACAACAACAACAAGCTCCACAGAATCACCAGCAGCAGCAACAGCAGGGCAATAAAGGATGCTTTCAGTGTGGCGCTGAAGGTCACTTTAAGAGGAACTACCCCCAACTGAACCAGAATCAGAACAACAACAATCAAGGAAACGGGAACAACAATGGAGGCAACAATGGAGGCAACAACGGGGGTAACAACAATGGTAATGGAGCAAGGGGTCGTGTGTTCGTGATTGGTCAAGGTGATGCAAGGAACGATCCCAACGTTGTGATGGGTAAGTTTCTTCTGGACGACTTCTTTGTTACTATTTTATTCGATTCGGGTGTCGATACTAGTTATGTGTCCTTAAAAGTTAGCCAAATGCTTAAGCGCACTCCAACACTTCTAAACACCAAACACACGATAGAGCTAGCAAATGGTAAAAGTCTTGAAGCCACACACGTAGTTAAAGGTTGTAACCTCGTCTTAGCTGGTCAGACTTTCTCTATCGATCTTATTCCTATCACACTTGGTAGTTTCGACGTCGTTATTGGGATGGATTGGCTATCTCATCATCAAGCGGAGATTGTTTGCAAGGAGAAAATCGTCCGCATTCCTCGTTCTGGTGAGGAACCCCTCGTGATTCATGGCGACAAAAGTGGTGCTGTCGAAGGCATCATCTATTTCCTTAAGGCCCAGAAGTGTTTGTGAAAAGGCCACACTGCCATTCTAGCACTCGTTACTGACACATCAACGGAAGAGAAGAGAATTGAAGACATCCCTATTGTGCGCGATTTTCCTGAGGTATTTCCTGAGGAATTGCCTGGTCTTCCGCCTCATCGCCAAGTTGAGTTTCAAATCGAGCTAGCTCCTGGAGCAGCACCAGTAGCTCGAGCGCCATATCGTCTAGCTCCATCAGAACTCGAAGAACTATCTATGCAACTACAAGAACTCTTGGAGAAGGGTTTTATACGTCCTAGCTCTTCGCCCTGGGGAGCTCCAGTCTTGTTTGTGAAAAAGAAAGATGGTACTTTCAGAATGTGTATTGACTACCGCGAACTCAACAAGGTGACTGTGAAGAATCGTTATCCTCTTCCACGTATTGACGACTTGTTCGACCAGTTGCAAGGGTCGAGCTATTACTCCAAGATTGATTTGAGATCGGGATACCATCAGCTGAGGGTCCGAGATGAGGACGTCTCCAAAACAGCATTCAGAACTCGTTACGGCCATTACGAGTTTCTGGTTATGCCATTCGGGCTGACGAATGCACCAGCGGTCTTCATGGATCTCATGAACCGAGTATGCAAACCTTACCTGGATAAGTTCGTTATTGTGTTCATCGACGATATCCTGATCTATTCTAAGAGTCAGGAGGAACACGAGCAGCATCTACAACTTATGCTGGAACTTCTTCGAAAAGAGCAGTTGTATGCCAAGTTTTCGAAATGTGACTTCTGGCTTCGCGAAGTCCACTTTCTAGGCCATGTGGTAAACAAGGATGGAATTCATGTGGATCCATCCAAGGTTGACTCGATCAAGAACTGGCCTGCACCCCGCACACCAACAGAAATCCGCCAATTCTTGGGTTTGGCAGGATATTACAGAAGGTTTATCAAGGATTTCTCAAGGATTGTGCAACCTCTCACTTCACTGACTCAGAAGGGTGTCACCTATCATTGGGGTGATGCACAGGAGTCCGCATTTCAGCACTTGAAGGATAGACTTTCTAGCGCGCCTATCCTCTCATTGCCTGAAGGCACAGATGATTTTGTGGTTTACTGCGACGCTTCCATCCAAGGACTTGGTTGCGTATTGATGCAACGTGACAAGGTCATTGCCTACGCATCGCGCCAACTTAAAGTTCATGAAAGGAACTACACTACGCATGACTTGGAGCTGGGAGCAGTTGTTTTCGCACTTAAGATATGGAGACATTACCTGTACGGTACCAAGTGCACCATTTACACCGATCACAGGAGTCTCGAGCATATCTTCAAGCAAAAGGAGTTAAACATGCGACAATGCCGATGGATCAAGCTCTTGAATGATTACGAATGCGCGATCAAGTACCATCCGGGCAAAGCCAATGTGGTGGCCGACGCCCTCAGTCGAAAGGATACTATACCGAAGCGTGTACGTGCTTTACAACTTACCATCCAATCTAACCTTCCCGCTCAGATTCGCGATGCTCAGGTTGAAGCATTGAAAGCAAAAAACATCAGGGCTGAGTCCCTACGAGGATCGAGGCAACGGCTGGAACAAAAGGAAGACGGCGCCTACTATGTTAACGGACGCATCTGGATTCCACTTTATGGAGACCTACGCGAGCTTGTGATGGATGAAGCACACAAGTCTCGTTATTCGGTACATCCTGGTTCGGATAAAATGTACCACGACCTCAAGACTACATACTGGTGGCCTGGCATGAAAGCTCACATAGCAACCTACGTCAGTAAATGCTTGACTTGTGCTAGAGTCAAGACTGAATATCAGAAACCATCAGGCCTACTTCAATAACCGGAGATCCCGAAATGGAAATGGGAGCAAATTTCTATGGATTTCGTTACTGGTCTGCCTAGATCTTAACGCGGAAACGATACCATTTGGGTGATCGTAGATCGACTGACTAAGTCTGCACATTTTTTGGCTATCAAAGAAACGGATAAGTTTTCTACTCTTGCAGACATTTACCTAAAGGAAGTGGTATCAAGGCACGGAGTGCCAACCTCCATCATTTCTGATCGTGACGCGCGTTTTACTTCTGAACTGTGGCAAGCAATGCATAGGTCCTTTGGCTCACGTTTAGATATGAGCACCGCTTATCACCCACAGACGGATGGGCAATCTGAACGCACCATCCAAACCCTTGAAGACATGCTTAGGGCATGTGTAATCGATTTTGGTAATGGCTGGGAAAAGCACCTCCCGCTGGTGGAGTTTTCGTATAACAACAGCTACCACACCAGCATCCAAGCCGCTCCATTCGAGGCATTGTACGGACGCAAATGCCGATCACCTCTCTGTTGGGCAGAAGTTGGTGACAGCCAAATCACTGGCCCAGAACTTGTGGTAGATACCACCGAGAGAATTGCTCAAATACGACAGCGAATGGCGGCAGCTCGTGACCGTCAGAAAAGCTATGCTGATAAGGGAAGAAAAACACTCAAGTTCCAGGTTGGGGATTGAGTGCTACTCAAAGTCTCGCCTTGGAAAGGCATAGTTCGTTTTGGCAAACGAGGCAAGCTCAATCCGCATTATGTCGGACTGTTCGAAATCATCGAGAAAATTGGCAAGGTCGCCTACAAGTTGAATCTACCCGAAAAACTCAGCGGAGTTCACAACGTATTCCACGTGTCAAATCTGAAGAAATGTCTGTCAGATGAGACCCTCATAGTTCCTCTCAAGGAACTCACTATCGACGACCAGCTGCAATTCGTCGAGGAACCTGTAGAGATTACGGATCGAGATGTTAAGATCCTCAAGCGTACCAGGATACCTCTTGTCCGAGTTCGTTGGGATTCCCGTCGTGGCCCAGAGTATACCTGGGAACGAGAAGACCAAATGAAACTCAAGTATCCCCAGCTATTCGAGAAAAGTGCAACCACTACTGAGATTGAAGCTACTGCAGAATTTCGGGACGAAATTCCAAACCAACAGGGGGATGATGTGACACCCCAGGAAAATCAGGAAAACAACGCAACTTAACTAGCTTCCTCAGTAACTACGCGCTAAATTTCGGGACGAAATTCTCTTAACAGGGGGAGAATGTGACAACCCTCAAAATTCCATGTATTCCGTACAATTTATTAATGATAATTAATGTGTTTGATTACTGTGCTGAATCATTTAACTGCTCTCTGATTTCTGTGTAATGCCTACATGTGCTTGTTAACATACTAATAGTGTACAGAAAAGTCATTAAACAGTCCTGTGTGTTTTCCTAAGTGTTAGAAATCTGAAGTGTTACAAAAATATATATAAAAGACACTTTTCGGATTAATTAAGCACTTTAACGGAACAGTGTCAAACCGAACAACCGGACTTTACCCGGAACACAAAAATATTGCCAAAAACATTGTTTATACTTTTCTGAGCTAGTTAGGGTCCCCGAACACCCTAACACCCGTTATATTACATAAGACACTAACAACCTACTTAAAATCCTAACTAAACATAACTAGAATCTAACTATCCACTTGAAATCCAACCATAACACCCCCCCCCCTTAGTTCGAACGGTTGGGAGTGGGGACACACTCCCCACACTTTTGATTATTTTAATCACCTTTGTCTAGTATCTAAATGACATATTGTTTAATGGATAAAGCACAAGATTGGATTATATATATGCATACTAGTTAACCATTATCTCACCTCAACACTTCACACAATTGCTCTTTCTTTCCCTCTTGGCTACCTTCGGCCGAACACAACCATCATCACCATCACTACCTTCAAGTCTTGTTCAATCATTTTACACACATACATAGAAGCAAGGGATCATACAAGAAGGCTCGGTGCTTTCGGAAACTCAAGAACCTCTCTATACTTCTTTTATCCACCTTGTTTACGTCTTGTTTCTTCCCTAGCCATGAGCTAGTAGTAAGTGCCTCTAAACATCATCTTGATCTCGTTTAAAGTGGTTAATAGTAAATGTAATGGTTAAAAATCAAAAACACACATGAACATAACTTAAAGTCTTGAACATAAGGAATAAAAGATGGATAAAGAGAAGTTATGTGTGTAAATCATGTAGATCTTGTGTTGTTATGATTCTTGGTTGATTATCTGATGTTTTTCTGGTTAATATTGATGTTGGATGTTGTTGTGATCACTAAACATGTTAACGGAATCAATCGAACACAATTTAGAAGGTTAAAAGCTGAAACAGTAGGCTGTTTGGTAATTACAGCCAACTTCAGTTGGCTGTAACAGGACCATAACTTAACGAGAAATGTATTTTCTGAAGTCTAGGGTTATGTATTATGAAATACGGTTCTAATGGCACCAGAATCATAATTTTTGGACTTCGTTTACTATTTTTAAAAGTGTCATTTTGTAACAGCAGCTAGAGCTGCATTTTTCTGCTGAAAATATGCGTTTTGTTTTCTGTCATAACTTGAGTTCTGTGTAGAGTTAGATCATGAAACTTGTACTGTAGATAACCACCGATGTATTTGTAATTATCTCACTGGAATTTCATAAATCGGACTTACGATAAATTTTAAATAAATTATTCCGTGGACTGTGGTCAGAAAAAGATAAATCTGAGTTTAGTCCGGAAAATGAATTTTTATAAAATATTAGTAATGAACTGGACCCCGATATTTTTACACAATAAAATTTGGAACGTTTAAAACATTCTTTAAAAATTTGGGAATTTTTGGAATAAGTTAACTATTTATTTACAATGTCCGAAAACAGCCCGGTTTTGAATATTTATGCTGAAATGACATAAGCTGTAATTTGCATGTCTAAATGTCGAATATGCTATCTGTGAATGATCTAACATGATTATGTGTCAATAAAAGTGTTAGGTGCATTATCGTATGTTTGTTTATGAGTGGGGAATGGATGGGAAGTTTATATGGGCATGAACCGTTAAAGTGATGCATGTTATGTGATAGATACGTATAGGAACTTTGTGCTCTATTTAAAAATCACTAAATGACTAACTGGTAATCATATTAGGACGTGATTGACCGACCTTAACTGTTAGCTATATTTGAGAATCTAACCGAGCAAACCGAGGTGAGTTCACACTTTCTACAAGGCATGGGATTCCCGGTGGTTTGGGAATGGGTTAAAGAATTTAAAAACTAAATCTACATATCCCCTTGGGAAGATATGTACGGACATCCTCCATAGATAGGATGCCATCATTAATCCTACGAATTCTCCTGGTGCAGAATACGTACGTTCGTCCTCCTGGTGTATGACAACAACCTTAAAAACTAGCTAGACAAAACTCTATCAATAAGTCCCTCTTCATTATATCGACTTAATCGCCGAGGCCAATGGCGAGCGGGTCATTAGTTAATAGCGCTATTAGGTTTAACAAACCTCACACCGTGCCGGTCGGACGGGCGTGTACTAATGGACTATGGCAGACTATCAGTGATGATAGACGCTGATATAGGGCACAACTTATTTGCGTAGTAGTCGATATCATACCGTCTAGTAGTTCACACGGGGAAAGCCCCCACTGATTATGGTTATGGTTTGGGTAATGAAAAAGGAACTGGTTAAACATACTTTCAACTACGGGGTAACCCCCACGGCTATTAAGCCAACGAAAGTCAAACCACGTTTTTCAGAAACAACTTAAAACTAAACAACCAAACGTGAACTCACTCAACTTTGTTGTTGACCCGTTGTTACATGCCTTACAGGTCGCTAAACGCTTGGAGCTTGCACGAGGAAGGAGTCGTTGTGGTGTACGGACTGTTATGTTTCGTGCTTATTATTTAAATCCTTATGAACTTATTAAACTTGCGTTTTGAACTTTAACTTATAAACTGTGGACTTATGCTTTTGGATTTACTTTTATGCTTCCGCTGTTTAAACTAAACATGGTTAACTAGCTTTGGTCACCAATCGTATTGTGGTTGGTCTTATTTACTTAATTACGATGTTCAATATGATTGGTGGCTCGATCCTGGTCACGTCACGCCTCCAAGCGGTGGTACTCCGAATGGTGGATTTTGGGGGTGTGACAATAAGCAAGTTTGAAATTTAGGTTTATATCTCGACACAATCTACTAAGCGTGTAAAAACCTACTGGCACATCATCAGTGAGACCGTTTATCACATTTTGACTTTCCAATTCTTTAGCGTGCTGTGATAGTCCACTGATGTACTATCATTTTCTCTTTTCTCAACAAAACCCATTTTTTCATTTTTTCATGTTTTTGCCTTTTTCAAATTTTCAAATGTTTTTGGATTTTCTGAAATTCTTACTCCCCCTAAAATTCAAAATCATTTAAAGGAAATTTGAAAACAAACTGTACAAAGTAAAGTGACAACTGATTTTCAAGCTTCAAATCGCCATCCACTTGGTATAAACAATCAGAACTCCCCCTTATAACAAACTATTTTCCCATTATGATTTCAAAACACTTAAGTTTGTTTTAATCAAAAATGGTTTTTCCGAAAAATAAGTTTTGTTGATTTTATCACTTTGTAAAATCGGGGTTATCATCACTTTGTTTTCCAAACATTTTATATGAAAGTTAAATCAAGTTCAACTTAATGACCTTGATCAACCACTTGTAAGTGAAAACCTTCTTCAACCACTTGTAGGTTCACTTATCAACCAAAACCACTTGTAAAATTTGAAATATAACAATTTCAAGAAAACTACCACTTGTAGGTTTACTAAATGATCATTTTCAAGAATGATGCCGATTCCTGCTCCACTCTTACCAACCTGGAAGCTCTGGCAAGTCAGAATTTTAGTTAGAAAAAGCAGTCACCCAAGCCTGACCAGCCTTGGGTGATTTTGATTCAACTTCATCCCAACCTCCTTTTGATCTGTAAAATTCTTTTGCACTTTTCACTTTCCCATCTACCATCTTTCCAAATATATGTTTGACTTTCCCATTGAAAGCCTTTTCAGCATCAAATTCTTCTTTACCAGAGAAGAATTGACCTGAAATCTCAAACCTACCTTTTGATTTCAGATTTTCTGCCCGCAATGGTGGAAAATTTTCATCGTTCAACTCAGGAACGGACTTCTCATTCTTTTTCTCAACAGACGACTCCTCTGATTTTATGGAATCAGATTCATTGTCAGAACTATTCTCAGATTTTACAACCCATCTCTGTTTGTTCAAATCAACTTTTCTTTTGTAAAAATGTTTTGAAACATCACCAGTTTCAAAAGTTGAATTTTCAAACATATTAGTTTTCTCAACTGATTGTTTCTTTTCATCAACATGTTTCTTAATCATTTTAGAGTGATAAGAAACTCCCTATTTTGTATTGTTGGACTGCTGGCAATTCCAAGCAATGTGTCCAATTTGGTGACTTTTGAAACATCTTCTTCTGTCAACTCTTTGCTCAGTTCTCATCATCATATTCTTTTTCTTCTCAGCAAGAAACTCTTGATTTGACTGTCTCCAGAAAGATTTCTTCTGCTCTTCTTCAGAACTCCCTCCTGCAACAAATTTTGTTTTTGATGTATAATTTTTCTCATTTTTATAATTTTCTGAAGAACTAAAACCTAAACCATTCTTTTTGAAATTACCATTATGGTTTGGTTTCTTTCGATAACCTAAACCAGAACCGTAACCTTTTTTTCTTATTCAATCTCTGTTGAACTCTTGAGGTGTAAGTTTTAGGTTGTTCATGAAGATTTAAATCTTTTATTTCAGAAATATTAATTTCCGTTAATTGAAAAACCTGTTTGATCATTTCAGATTTGACACTTCTTATTGGAAATTCCTCATCAGAATATAATTTGTCAGAATCATTCAAAGTATATGCCACTTTGATTGATCCATCATTCAAATTAGATTTTGATAACAGGAATTCTTTATTGTAAACCCGTTTAACCGGTGAACTCGGACTCTTTTCTGACGAACTCGAACTTTCAGATTTAGACTCCGACTTTGACTCTTCATCCATATCCAACACCTGATCAACCACTTTCTTTAACAACTCAGACTCATGATCAGTGTCAGACGCTGTGAATGTGACATCAATGTTATCTGGTAACTCATCAATGGTTTCAGACTTTAACTTTATGTTGAGCGCATTTTTTAATTGTTCCTCATTTGGCTTTCTGGGAGAATAACTTTCAAAGATCGGGGGCGGACACTTATTATACTTAGCACTTTGTTTCTTACCAGCATCCATTTCTTCTTTCTTTTGTTCTTGAAAAGCTTCAAGACCTGCAACAGTAGGATAAACACGATCAATCAAATAATCACAAGTTGTATAACTCAACAACAAATCCTGCTTTAGCTTTGCACAGTCTTCAATATACTCATTGATGACCTTCTGCTTCGACATTAATGTAGAACTCATCTTTGTCATAGCAACCTCAATTTCTGAATTTGTCTTTTTTAGACCATTTACTGTTCTGTTCAGCACATCATATGATTCTTTTACATACTTCACATCAGACAACAAATTCTCTTTCATCTCTTCCAGTTCATGAATCTTTTTATCTTTTTCTTCACAATCTTTGCAAGTTTCTGAACATTTTTGACAAGGTTTAATGACCTCAACAATCTTTTCTACCTCGACAACCTTCTCAACTTCGACAATTTTTTCTACCTCGACGATTTTCTCAACTTCGAAAATTTTCTCAACTATTTTTTCCATTTCAACAATCTTTTCAACTACCTTTTGTTCATCAACTTCTATTTTTATCTCACACTCTTCATTTTCAACTTTCTTTGTTGAAATTTCTGTAACTTTAGCTTTCTCGGCTTCCAGTTTTTCTTTTTCTTCAGCAATTCTTTTTATCTCTAATTCTTTCTTCAGACGAGCAGCTCTTTTTTCTTTCAACACTTCAATTTTATCTGCAAAAAAAAAATTAAAACTAAATGAGTCTAGACTTTTTCTTACATTATTAATGTACTCTTCCTCGTCATCGGTATCATCATCACTTTCTGATGATCTAAAGATCTTCGTTCTTTTGACTTCTTGTTCTTCCAAGATTCTAGCAACAAGTCCTGAACCCGGTGGAATGTATTTATCCCAGCTAAATCCCTCTGCAACCTTTTCATCATCTTGGTCAATTATACCATAACAAGCTCTGTTCTCTTCAATGGTACGTGCATGTGCAGTTTGTGGTTGTTGAGCAATTTGATGAAAAAATGATTTTTGATAATAATTGTTTTTTTTCCAGACTGATCTTGTCTTCCATTTGCTTCTTTGTTTTTGCACTCACGCTTAAAATGACCTTTTTCTTTGCAACGAAAACAAGTGACCTTTGATTTGTCAAACCCTATTGGAGATGCACTCATTTCTCGAAAATCATCTCTTTCGGTGACTTGTGTAAATTTTTCTGCTCTTCTAACTGCACTGGCTAGACACCACTTGATGTCCATCAATTCAAGTTCCTCCACATCAATTTGGTCATAATCCTCTTTGGTAAGCATCGGATTTCCAATTCTGCCAGCAATGAAACTTTCATATGATTCCAACATAGCAACGAGTGATGCCATGTGTTGCTTAGCTATTTCCGGAGAAAGATTTTGACCATTTTGAATGTTCAAGGTAACATTGCACTGTAGATTTGTAGAATTCTTTTGTTGAGGACTTGGTGTTGTAAAATTTGGATCAAAGCTTGAATATGAAGACGAAGATCCACCACTTTGAGTCACAGTACTTCCCTTTGTTTCAGAAGAACTATCAGCACTGAAACCAGTTTGAATCTTTGGGCTTGGAGTAACTTCAAATTTGTTTCCTCTGTAGTATAAACTCACATCTTGTTGAGCATTTGGATTAGACATGATAGCATTTTTCTGGATATCCGACTCATGTTCTTCAATCTTCTGAATAAACTGTGCCAGATTCATATTTTCAGATTTTCTCATGTGTTTTAGGATCAACAAATAAGTTCCCCATTTCTGCTGTGGTAATGCATCGGCTAGTTTATCAACCCATTCATCGTCGTCTTTCTTTATTTCCAATCTTCCCATTTCCAAAACCAAATGACAATATCTATCAATGGTTTTTTTTGTTGTTTCACCTTCTAAGGCTACAAACATATCAAATGATTTCTTCAGTAAAGCCTTTTTGTTCTTGATCATATCTGCACTTCCTTTAAACTTTTGAATCAATGCAATCCAAATTGATTGAGCAGTACCCTCATGTTGGAGTAAAACAAAAATATCTTCTTTAACTGCTTGTTAAAGAATACTAATCATCATCTTTTCACTTGTATACTTCAATTTTTTCAATCTCTGAAAGTCACAAAAAGCCTTTTCAAGCCCACGTTCATTTTTCAGTTTCTTGTAATCTTTCTCTAATGAACACCATGCGTCAAACTTATAAGCTTGCACCCAGTTTTCAAATCAATTTTGCCATCCTCTAAAATCTTCGATGTACATAAGCTTCGGCGGTTTTTGATAAGTTCCCGTCTCATTCTCACTGTACAGAGTTTCAGCAGCTGTAACAGGAGCAACTGGTGTAGCAAACGCATTGTAGAATTCCTCTTCCATGATTCAGTAATCTGCAAAAGATCTTCAAACGAAATAACAACACAAACGAAATCAGAAAGTTTCACACGAAATATGTTTTCAAACGAAATCACTATTTGATGCGAAATAGCAACTTCAAACGAAAATACCACTTTCAAACGAAATCTGATTTCACACGAAATACCAGATTCAAACGAAATATCACCAACTCAAACGAAATATCCTAATTTCGTGCGGAATAACAACTCTGAGGTAATTTCATGCGAAATTAAGTGTATCTTTCAAGCGAAATAGCAATTTCAAGCGAAATCAATTGCCTATTTCGTGCGAAATACTGCTGACATCATCCTGACCAATCTGTTTTTCAAGCGAAATTACCAATTTTACCAGTTTTAGATCGAATTAAGGTCCAATTCTTTCAAGGATTCATTAAAACACTGTTTCGCACATAATATGTGAAATTCAATCCATTTTGACCGTAAAATTGTGTTTAATTTTGAAAAGAAGGTGTAGAAGTCAGATTTTTAAGCTGAATTAGTAAGAACTCTTCCTCCTGAGCTCTGATACCACATGTAGGATCGATCTGTGACCCAAACGAGTCTTTCAGAAGAGTTCTCGGTCTAATCAGGGGCGGAATTCATTGATTAGACTTTGTAACAGCTTGTTTCACACTTAATTGTCTTGTATTATTGATTTAACACGATTACAGATCAGTAGACACGTCGGCAGCACTTCGGTACCGGAAACATGAACCTTACAAATGAAATTGAAGCACCTCTATATATAGGTGTTGTAATTTCGCATGGAAATGGCAAATGCTATTTCGTGCGAAATAGCTATTGCTAATTTCGTACGAAATAACTACTTGCTATTTCGTGCGAAATTACCTTCTAACACACAAAACCTATATTTCTCGTACAACGTGCCCTGATCTAACAATTCTAGTATAATACTCGATACAAGACGAAGTCGACAGACGTAATGCACCAACACCTTTTAAAGTTGTTATAAGTTAAGAAGGATGAAAGAGTTTCATACCATGCTCTTGGAGCTTGCTTGAGTCTATACAAAGCTTTATCAAGTTTGTAGACATAATTAGGGTAATGAGCATCTTCAAAACTAGAGGGTTGACACACATAAACCTCTTCATTGATCTTCCCGTAGAGAAATGCACATTTGATATTCATTTGATACACTTTCATCTTTTGAGTTACAGTAAATGCATGGAATAGCTTGATAGCCTCTAATTCGGCTACAAGAGCAAAAGTTTCATCATAGTCAATCCCATATTCTTGTATGTACCCCTAAACCACTAGCCTTTCCTTGTTCTTTACCACAATACCCCTTTCATCTGTTTTGTTCTTGAATACCCACTTGGTTCCAACAAGACACTTTCCATTGGGTAATGGTACAAGCTCCCAGACTTCTTGTCTTTTGAATTGAAACAACTCTTGTTGCATAGCCTCTACCCAGTTGTTATCTATTAGGGCATTTTGATATTTTAGAGGTCCATTCATGGACAAAAAACCAACAAAAAAGCAAATGTTTGTTGTTTGGCTCCTTGTGAGGGCACCTTTGCTCATATCTCCTATGATTTATTCTGTAGGATGAAACTTCAAGAAAGGATATCCTCCTACATAAGGTACAATGCCTATGATGGTGTTTGAGGAGCTGGGTCCAGATTGATCATTTGAGTAGTTATTAGGTGTCTCAGGGAATTGTGGTGGTGATGGCATTGGGCGAAGAAGTTCAGTAAATGAGTTATCAATAGTTTTGGAGACACAAGTAGTTTGAGTCTCAGAACTACTGGTAGGTGAATACTCATATAAGTCATTAGTAAGTGCCGGAACTATTTTGCCAAAGTCAAAACTGAATTCAGTAGTTTGGTCCTTGTTCTTTGTGGATGATAAGGGTTATATGAAGACATCAGTTCTTCAATCAACTGTTGCATTTCTAGTAGTTTGATTGTCACTGGGAACTGTTGGATCACTTCTTGGTTTAAACTTCAGGATATCCAGATCAAATAATTCAGCTGGATTGGCAGGTATCTTGAGAATGAACATTTCATTGAACTTCACATTAAATGTTTCTTATATTAATTGTGTTGGAGAGTTGAATACTCTGTAGGATTTTGCAATTGAGGAGTTCCCAATAAAATACCCACAATCTACCTTGGCTGCAAACTTTGTTATGTAGTCTTTTAGGTTTAAGATGAAACAAGGGCACCTAAATACTTTGAAGAAAGAAATTAGTGGTTTGATCTTCATCAACACTTCATAAGAAGTTTTTTGATGTCTCTAATTATGTAGAACCTTGTTTTGCATATAACTAACATTATTTACTACTTCTACCCAGAAGGAAAGTGGTAGACTAGAATAAGCTAGCTTAGATCTTGCAGCTTCAATTAGAGTTTTGTTCTTTTTTCAACCACCCCATTTTGCTGAGGTGGGCTGGGCACACTGTACTACCTTACAATTCCTTTGATTTCATAGAATGAGTCAAGGGTGTGGTTTCTGAATTCAGGTCCTTTATCACTTCTAAGCATCTTGAGAGGAAGATCATACTTCTTTTCAACCATAACAATGAAGTTTTTACTGATCTCCGCAATTCATCTTTGGAATGTAAAAAATAAGTCCAAGTAAATCTTGAGTAGTCATCAACAATGACTAAACAATATCTTTTCTTGGCTAGACTCGTTATCTTAACATGGCCAAAATAGATCAAGATGAAGCATCAGAAGGCATCCAGTAGTTTTGGATTCTTCATTGAACTGGTAGGAAACTTTGTGTTGCTTTTCTTTAAGACATGAGATACAATGTTAATCACATTTGAACTCTTTTCAGGAAATCCCATTACAAGACCTTGCTTGGAAACATCATTGATTGTTTGTAAGTTGATATGACCTAACCTCCTAAGCCACAGTTCAGTTTCTTTTGCAGATGCCTGAGAGAATAGACATACACTTTGTGGCATGGGATTGTTTTTTAGCATATCAACTACATACACATATCCACTTATTTTAGCTACAAGTTGAGCATCATTGGCAATTTGACATTCATTTTTCTTCACAAGTTCAGGGCCAACAATTTTATAAGAGTTTTTAGTGAAGAATGTGCCATATCCTTTATCACACATCTGTGACACACTTAGGAGGTTGAATTTCAAATTATCAACAAGGTTGACATTCTCAAATTTCAGTTTTCTAGCATTTACCTCACACGACCCTAAGATTTTTCCTTTAAAATCATTTCCAAAGGATAGATCTGATCCACCATGTGCTCTAAAGTGGGAAAGAAGATTTTTATAGCATGTCACATGTCTAGATCCCCCACTATCAACATACCGTAGGCTATCAAAATGAGCAAATCCATTTCTGATAATCTCATTTTTGAATAGGTCCATTTGCAAAATGAGATGTAGAATGTGCATTAGGGCCATGCATTGTGAAAAGTTCTGGTGTGTATTTTGAGAACTTGTATACTGATCAGTAGTTAACTGATTCATTTGATTTGGAATCGGGTGATGTGGTCTATGCAAGATTTCTGCACTCCTTAGCAAAGTGACAACCTGTGGCACTTATAACATTTAACTCTAGATTTATCTTTTTCAAATTTACCCTACCATCCAATCTAGGAAATCTTCTTCCAATTATATTGTAAAACTTTTTTGACCTGATACTTAAGAGTGCAAGTTGGTCAAGAAGGTCAAATTCTTCCTGTTCAATTGGGTCCATAAGTTTTTGATCATACATCATTAAAGAAAAATTCTGGTTACCAACAGGGGATGTGTTATATTGAGAATTGAAACCGGTAGTTATGTCAATAAAGTGATCATAACAATGTTCATTTGCACTGTTGGATTATGATGACTCATCTTGACTCATTACGGCTGTGTTACCATATGTGTAATCATCAGCAATTTTTCCTGATGACATCAGCTTTTGTTTTTGGTCAAGCTCTCTCTCATAAGTGGGGAGTTTGCGATGAAGTTGTGTCAAGGTTATCACTTTAAAATCCACAGAGTTTCTTAACACATAACCAGTTGTATCCCATTTGTCAGGAAGAGATCTTATAAATATGTGACTCAAAGCAGGAATTGAATAAGTTTGATTCAGCAAGCCTTAGCTCATTGATCAGGCAGTTAAACCATTCGAACTGTTGAGTCAGAGACTCTCCCTTGATATGAGTAAATGTTTCATACCGCTGATTTAAAATTTCTCTGTGGTTCTCTTGTACCTCATATGTACCACCGAATTGTTCATCCAAAGTATCGCACAACTCCTTGGCATTCTCACAATGGAGAAAACTAAAATAGATTTGGTTGGGTAAGGCCATGGCCAGTATCTCGAATGCCTTAGCATCAAGCTCCAACTTTTAGAAATCCTGTTCGGAGTAATCAGCTGGTTTCTTAGGTATATTAACATCTGGTCTTTCGGTATGTAACACCCCGAAAACGGGTTTGGTAATCAAACCCCGTTAATACTAAAAGACGGGTAAAGTACCGTTAGTAGTAAAAAATTTACCCGGTAAATATTAGGATCTAAATAAATAAACCTAATATTAAATAAAAGTTGAACAAATCCTTTGAGGAAAACAAAGTATATGAAAGGCCTGAGTTAAAGGGACTTAGAATAAAACGGGTTATGACTTCCCGAACCTATTAAATTTAACTAGAAATAATTGACCTAGTTAGTAATATGTGACTAAGTTATAAATAGTGAATTATAGATTCAATTGATCAAAATAAAAACATGAGGGACTAATTTTGTCAAGTGGGAAACTAATATTTATTAAAACAAATAATAACACACAACACACACACTGAGAGTCTGTGTGTGTGCGTGTAATCGCCCAGGAGCAAGAAGAAAAAGGGTGTAACCCTAGTTCATCAAGATTCAACAAATTTAAAGGCAATTTAGAGCCAAATCGTATGGATTAACACAAATTCGTGATCACCAAGCTTAGGGGATCACAAGGTATGTTAAATTTTTATGTTTAGTGAAGTTGAGATTCTTGATGAATTTATGATAAACGAAATTATTGCTTGCATGTTTGATGTAAGAGTGAAATTAGGATAAATCCATGTCTAGGAACAAACCCTAGTAAGGATTTGATGAATTAATGATGAAAAATTGTGAAATAGATTATTACCCACTTATGTGCTAAGTGGGTTTTTATGTCATTGTGATGAACACTTGGATTAGGGTGTTAAATTCATAAATAATGATGTTATGATATAAGTTCTAGATGTAGAAACATGATGAACACTAGAATCATGATTGTCAAACTAGTGTTATTTGAACTCTATGAAGTTAATCTTGACATTGAACCATGAATTTGATGATTATTTAGTAAAAGATGTTGAAATTGGCAAGATAGGTAGCCATAAGTGTGATTATTAAATTTTATAAAAGAATGCTCACTAGGTGTTTGATATAATGCCTAAGAGAAAGCTAAGTGTTGAAATTTCGAATAAAATGCGCATTTGAATAATATGGCAAATTATGTGAAATGTGAAGTAATAAGGGTTCTAAACCTCATGTTGAATTAGACTTAATTGTGTAAATCATGTGATCAAAAGTAGTTAACTTTTGATAAGTTGAATTAATAAATAATGAGGTCGAACGGTAGTTTCGACATAGAAAATACGTAAGGTGGAATAGTCGTGATTATTAATGACTAATCTAACCACCTTTGAATGATGACGATAGTTTGACACTTAACGAGCAAGGTGGAGGCTTGGGAAGAAACGGGTCAAACAAATCAAGAAGAAAAAGAAAAGCGTAGCTCGGATACGAGGTAAGTAAAACTTACACCTTTTTTTGTAGGACACGTGTTTGTTTTATAAACTATAAATGCGAATGATGTAATATCCGAAATAAGGGTTCCGACACGATTGATACAAGTCGGAACGAGTATAAATGATAAGAACCATGGTTTATGGTAAATGGGGCAAATGGGTGAATTTGGAAATTTAAAACCATGCTTTTATTCTAATTTATGTAAATGGTTGGTCTTATAGTCCAAACGGGTCAAATGGTGATGATAACACCATTTGACAATATTGACTAATGAGGTTGTCAAGTCGTATGTTATCAGGAGCGGATAGCAATTTTGATAATCGCGACGCCATAGAATATTGGTCAATTAACGCGAGGTATAAAACGGGTCTATATGTTGACTCGAGCCAGGTACGCACATATATAGATTTATAGTTAAAAATGCAATGTTGGTCAAATACCTTAGTAAAAGGACCTATGTCGTAAAAGGAGGAAATAGATTGACGATAATGCCCTTGATAGGTAAATCGGGCAAACGACCCTTAGAGGTCGTTTAGATATTAGTATTATCATTATGTAACTCTTAGACACATGTAAGAGTTGTAGGCATAAACCTTGGGGGTCAAATGCCTATGAACGGGTCAATCACGTAAAATGACTATCCTAAGGGTAAAAAAAAATTTAGAATAGCGGTCCATTATGTTAAATCCACCACAAAAATAGTTGTGGTGGGGTATAAGAGGCTATTTAAAAATGAGAATACGAAGTGTAGAAAGATGTAAATCCTTGGTCAAAAGACTCTATATGAGTCTTTGCCATAAAATAATAATCCGAGGGGTAAAACTCGGATTATATAGATCGCCACATTAAACCCATCACAAATATAGTTGTGATGGAAGATCATTTGATAAATAGTGTGGAAATAAGATGCTAGAAATAAATGACTGTGAATTATGCGTAAAAGTGCTTAAATGCCCTTAACGGGTCAATTAAACATCTAAGTAAAAAAAAATGGGTTTAAGAATGTATATAAATCCGTGATTTAAATCTAATATGATAAGCAATATGGAAATGATGAGAAATTAGAATGAAACAACATGTTTGTTTGATAAAATCGCGAACGGGTCAAAATTTGGTAAAAAGGGTAATAAGCCGAAGACTTAAAAGTCTTAAATTTTGTTAATCCGGATGTTGTATTTTAACTCCATATGATGAAGGATCAAATTACAATCACGTAGGAAGAAACGGTAGGTCAAACGGACAAGCGGATTAAAAGTTATGAAGGTTTTCGATTTAGAAAACGGCAAACTTGGAAAATCCTGCAGAGGCCACCGTAAGTTACGGTAGCCACCGTAACTTATGGTAGCCTTAAAGTCTTTACGCCACACACCCACTGCTTTACGGTGGGAAAATCAACATTTAGGGGCTACCGTAAATTACGGTAGCCACCGTAATTTACGGTAGACCATGTAAACAAATATATTTTTAATCAGTTTTGCTTTCCGGACTCGTTTAGACATGTTTTAAACCCTGTATGACTAAAGCATTTCGTGTTTATGAAATGTAGGTACATTCTGGATGCCGGAAGACGATCAAGCTCAACGAAGAACCTAACACACGATATCAAAGCTTCCGCGAATAGTTTCGTCGTCACGTTTTAAACGGCGAATTAAATTACAAAACATTGGAATGTTTTATTCAGTAAATTGTTCGTCATGTTGAATAACTTACGATTTGTAAAAGTTTTAATAAACCCGTATTTTTATAGTATGTGTAGTCTTAACTACACATCTAATTGTTGGTATTTACATGTAAAACCGGTAAATAGTAACTAGGGTCTTACAAGTTGGTATCAGAGCCCTGGTTTAAGAGATTCAAGTATGGTGGGGAAAACCATGCTTGGACTTAAACCTTACGCTCTTGATAAAGATTAGTGTTTGGTTCGAGGCTTGATCGCAAATCCGGTAAGTACATGTATGTTAATGGTTAGCGTGTTATGGTGTTGTAAACAACACATAGGGTTATCGTGTAATACACGTTACCCCAATTAAATGATTGAAGTAGTTGACGAAATTTCGCGCGTTGACGCGTATAGTAGAAAAAGCCTTGTATTATAATACGGGCAATTATTGAAGTTGACATTACTAACTTTTGTTAATGTTTTAATTTAAGGACACTCGCGTCTGAAGATGACGAGAGATGAATGAATTGCGGATATGATAATGGAACGGTCCGAGGTATGACAAGAAGAGCGTACTCATCAAGGACCTAAATCGCGTAACAATCGCAAATAAGTAATGGCAAGGAAAGCCCGTGGGCAAGCATTTACCAGGTGCGCATTTTAAATGATTACGTGAATAGTAATATGCAACAAATACGTAGAGATTTAAAGTTGCATATGTAGATTAAAAACTTGGAAAAACCCGAATAGAAAACCTATCCGGGATATTGTTTCCAAGAAAAACAAATAGAGGCATTACTTACATGGGGTGTAATGTGAAAATTATAAAAAGGTCATGTATACCAGGTGTTGATCGCTTAATCTGGCCAAGTAAGTAGTGAACACGTGGTACCATGAACTTCTTATGATGGACACATTTATGTCCGATGTAGTAAGGGTGGGGTGAATGGGACTAACTTAAATGGTACCCAAATGAATCAAATAAGCAAGATGTTTGATAGTAAACTTAAACGTAAGTCGGATGACGGAAGCGTACTACGTAAGAATAACGAGCCCGAGAGAAGGGACAAGGATCAAGTAAAAAGAAAATACAGACCGACCAATAGGAATGCTAAGGCATAGGGATAAAAGTTTGACTGTCACAAGTGATGAAATTCACATGGACAAGTCAAACGAATTGAATAAAGAATAAGGGACTTGATTGAATAAAAGCGATGGATCTCGCTAAGACGACCAAATAAATTAAAATAACGTCTAAAACCATATAAGAAAGGTTACTTGAAAATGATTACGGTAAAGATACCCGATAAATGGGTAGGATTTGGAAAGAATGCGTAAACCAAGAGACGGGAACGCGAAATAGAAAGTCAAAAGACTCGGAATATGAGTCACGACTAAAAGACAATGAGAATTTGCAAACAAAAATGTTAATAACTACGCTCAACTATTTTAAAGTTGAACGGGTCGAATAAAGAATGGAGTTTGACGTTCACAAATGATGAAATTTCACACGAACAAGTCAAACGAGATAAATAAGGTATAAAAACTTGGTAGTGCAAGTAAGCGCAAACTGAATAATGGAAGCGTGAAACATTAATGAACCTACGTGATGGGTCATAAAGGAATATATATATAGGAAAAACGCAAACTAGCGAAACAAAAATGTTAAAAACACTAAGATAAAGAACCCGGGTAATGGTTCGTAAAGAAGTATAGGTAAGAACCGGGTAACGGTAAGTGTAGGACAAACCGACGTGTAAATGACGTTAGAAGTCATAAAGTCAGAAAGATAATTCGAAAGAGAACAAATGTAGCCTTAGACTACGATCAAGATTAAAAGAAATATAGTTCTAGACATAAAAGGGGTGCTTTGACACCATATATATATATATATATATATATATATATATATATATATATATATATATATATATATATATATATACAGTTGAATAAAGACTTGAATAAAGGATGATCTACGAGATTATCATAACCTATGGGATTAAACATAGTGTTAAGGTCTACGGGACCAAGAAGACCCTTGGGTCATAAATAGAAAGAAACAAATTGTTGGGTCTCACCTTAAAAATGTGGAAATCTAAAGAAATAGTCCACGAGACTAAGCGAAAGAACCTACGGGTTATTTGGTTAAGCGTGGGAACTAGTTGAAGTTCCCCGCATTAAAAGATATTGGAAAGGAACAAATCCTCGGAAGCAACATTCCTAGATATGAGAGAAAGACATAAGACAAAGAGAAAACGTAAACTAAAAATTTAGTTTTTTTTAGTCAAAAGCAACGTTTTAATAAACATAAGTGGTATGAAGCGATTTTAGAAAACCGTAAACGCACATAAGGCCGGAGATGGCGACATGGATATATGCCCGAGCAATGGGGTATAAGGTAACCAGTGACTAACAAGTCTAACCGCCAAAATAAATAATTAATAAAGATATGAAATACAAGATGAAAGTTGCGGCCCATGAGGCCTTATACGTGAAAGGCGCATACGTTTGGAAGCCAAAAAGGGCATTACCATATCATCCTAGTAAGATTATTAGATGCGAGCAATGCTCAAGTAATTATCGAAACTAAGTCCAAGGAGTCAAACCTGAGGAACTGCGTAAGAAAGGTTTCGAGGACGAAACCACTTTAAGGGGGGTAGACTTGTAACACCCCGAAAACGGGTTTGGTAATCAAACCTCGTTAATACTAAAAGACGGGTAAAGTACCGTTAGTAGTAAAAAAAATACCCGGTAAATATTAGGATCTAAATAAATAAACCTAATATTAAATAAAAGTTGAACAAATCCTTTGAGGAAAACAAAGTATATGAAAGGCCCGAGTTAACGGGACTTAGAATAAAACGGGTTATGACTTCCCGAACCCATTAAATTTAACTAGGAATATTTGACCTAGGTAGTAATATGTGACTAAGTTATAAATAGTGAATTATAGATTCAATTGATCAAAATAAAAACATGAGGGACTAATGTTGTCAAGTGGGAAACTAATATTTATTAAAACAAATAATAACACACAACACACACACTGAGAGTGTGTGTGTGTGCGTGTAATCGCCAGGAGCAAGAAGAAAAAGGGTGTAACCTTAGTTCATCAAGATTCAACAAATTGAAAGGCAATTTAGAGCCAAATCGTATGGATTAACACAAATTCGTGATCACCAAGCTTAGGGGATCACAAGGTATGTTAAATTTTTATGTTTAGTGAAGTTGAGATTCTTGATGAATTTATGATAAACGAAATTATTGCTTGCATGTTTGATGTAAGAGTGAAATTAGGATAAATCCATGTCTAGGAACAAACCCTAGTAAGGATTTGATGAATTAATGATGAAAAATTGTGAAATAGATTATTACCCATTTATGTGCTAAGTGGGTTTTTATGTCATTGTGATGAACACTTGGATTAGGGTGTTAAATTCATAAATAATGATGTTATGATATAAGTTCTAGATGTAGAAACATGATGAACACTAGAATCATGATTGTCAAACTAGTGTTATTTGAACTCTATGAAGTTAATCTTGACATTGAACCATGAATTTGATGATTATTTAGTAAAAGATGTTGAAATTGGCAAGATAGGTAGCCATAAGTGTGATTATTAAATTTTATAAAAGAATGCTCACTAGGTGTTTGATATAATGCCTAAGAGAAAGCTAAGTGTTGAAATTTCGAATAAAATGCGCATTTGTATAATATGACAAATTATGTGAAATGTGAAGTGATAAGGGTTCTAAACCTCATGTTGAATTAGACTTAATTGTGTAAATCATGTGATCAAAAGTAGTTAACTTTTGATAAGTTGAATTAATAAATAATGAGGTCGAACAGTAGTTTCGACATAGAAAATACGTAAGGTGGAATAGTCGTGATTATTAATGACTAATCTAACCACCTTTGAATGATGACGATAGTTTGACACTTAACGAGCAAGGTGGAGGCTTGGGAAGAAACGGGTCAAACAAATCAAGAAGGAAAAGAAAAGCGTAGCTCGGATACGAGGTAAGTAAAACTTACACCTTTTTTTGTAGGACACGTGTTTGTTTTATAAACTATAAATGTGAATGATGTAATATCCGAAATAAGGGTTCCAACACGATTGATACAAGTCGGAACGAGTATAAATGATAAGAACCATGGTTTATGGTAAATGGGGCAAATGGGTGAATTTGGAAATTTAAAACCATGCTTTTATTCTAATTTATGTAAATGGTTGGTCTTATAGTCCAAACGGGTCAAATGGTGATGATAACACCATTTGACAATATTGACTAATGAGGTTGTCAAGTCGTATGTTATCAGGAGCGGATAGGAATTTTGATAATTGCGACGCCATAGAATATTGGTCAATTAACGCGAGGTATAAAACGGGTCTATATGTTGACTCGAGCCAGGTACGCACATATATAGATTTATAGTTAAAAATGCAATGTTGGTCAAATACTTTAGTAAAAGGACCTATGTCGTAAAAGGAGGAAATAGGTTGACGATAATGCCCTTGATAGGTAAATCGGGCAAACGACCCTTAGGGGTCGTTTAGATATTAGTATTATCATTATGTAACTGTTAGACACATGTAAGAGTTGTAGGCAAAAAACTTGGGGGTCAAATGCCTATGAACGGGTCAATCACGTAAAATGACTATCCTAAGGGTTAAAAAAATAAGAATAGCGGTCCATTATGTTAAATCCACCACAAAAATAGTTGTGGTGGGATATAAGAGGCTATTTAAAAATGAGAATACGAAGTGTAGAAAGATGTAAATCCTTGGTCAAAAGACTCTATATGAGTCTTTGC
Organism: Helianthus tuberosus; assembly: GCA_030545235.1. NCBI lineage: Eukaryota > Viridiplantae > Streptophyta > Magnoliopsida > Asterales > Asteraceae > Helianthus > Helianthus tuberosus. Next base: position 165,471,053 of record CM060359.1, read on the forward strand.
CATAAAATAATAATCCGAGGGGTAAAACTCGGATTATAGAGATCGCCACATTAAACCCATCACAAATATAGTTGTGATGGAAGATCATTTGATAAATAGTGTGGAAATAAGATGCTAGAAATAAATGAGTGTGAATTATGCGTAAAAGTGCTTAAATGCCCTTAACGGGTCAATTAAACATCTAAGTAAAAAAAATGGGTTTAAGAATGTATATAAATCCGTGATTTAAATCTAATATGATAAGCAATATGGAAATGATGAGAAATTAGAATCAAACAACATGTTTGTTTGATAAAATCCCGAACGGGTCAAAATTTGGTAAAAAGGGTAATAAGCCGAAGACTTAAAAGTCTTAAATTTTGTTAATCCGGATGTTGGATTTTAACTCCATATGATGAAGGATCAAATTACAATCACGTAGGAAGAAACGGTAGGTCAAACGGACAAGCGGATTAAAAGTTATGAAGGTTTTCGTTTTAGAAAACGGCAAACTTGGAAAATCCTGCAGAGGCCACCGTAAGTTACGGTAGCCACCGTAACTTACGGTAGCCTTAAAGTCTTTACGCCACACACCCACTGCTTTACGGTGGGAAAATCAACATTTAGGGGCTACCGTAAATTACGGTAGCCACCGTAATTTACGGTAGACCCTGTAAACAAATATATTTTTAATCAGTTTTGCTTTCCGGACTCGTTTAGACATGTTTTAAACCCTGTATGACTAAAACATTTCATGTTTCTGAAATGTAGGTACATTCTGGATGCCGGAAGACAATCAAGCTCAATGAAGAACCGAACACACGAGATCAAAGTTTCCACGAATAGTTTCGTCGTCACGTTTTAAATGGCGAATTAAATTACAAAACATTGGAATGTTTTATTCAGTAAATTGTTCGTCATGTTGAATAACTTACGATTTGTAAAAGTTTTAATAAACCCGTATTTTTATAGTATGTGTAGTCTTAACTACACATCTAATTGTTGGTATTTACATGTAAAACTGGTAAATAGTAACTAGGGTCTTACACGGTACTCACAACATGAGGGCTATAATCCGTAGATCTCTAGCAACCTGTGTTCTGCTAGGATAAGTGATGACCCATCCTTTGTTGCCATATCTTGAATCCATGACGAACCTGCATCAGATGCTTGTTTCCCAGACCGGTTTTGTCGGGATCATGAGTAATTGACATCTTTCTGAATTATATTGAGTTTTACTCAGAAAATAAAGTATCGGAAACAAATTAATGATCCGATTGGTCTAATTCTTCTCAATGTGCTTTGATCACTCAACTAGTTATCAATTTGAGCTACTTTATCTTCTGAATCAACGATGAAGTCAATTCAATGAAACTTTGCTCTAATACCAATTGTTGGATCTAAGTGTGTGAAGTGTGTATATTTTTTATTAAACAGTAGAACAAGGAAATTTAATCTAAAGAGTTAACACAAACACATAATCATCAACATAATTAGATTTGGAAATGATTGCAAAATGATTTAATTTAATTCAAATGCTTACAATACAATGAAATAGTATGTAATGCACCCCCCCCCCCCATCACCAGGTGATCTCTCTCTCTCACTTAGTTCTTATGACTTTTGGCTATAAGTGTTGATTGTTACATTGAAGGTGAAGAACTATATATAGAAGTGAGAGAACTGCTGGTGACCACCTTGAAAGCGATCCCTAACAACTCATTAATGGTGTAATTGACAACAGTTATGCAAAACTGCTTGATAGTTACAAAAGACAGTGTTACATTGAAACAACTATAAACAAAGAGAAAACAACTGGTGACACACCCCAACCAATGGCATAATCATCGGAGTGTGACTAGTTTGAGATTGCAAGAGACTTCATAACACTATTTGTGAAAATATTTAAATTAACCATTTTCATTTCATAATCAAATTATCATACATTACAAGGAAATTCAAATAACAACATGTTCATAACAAAACAAACAAAATTGATACAACACTTTAAACCTAAAACGTCTAAATGTGTATCTAAGCATCATCGCTACTTCGTTTCATTGCATCATCATCCTCAACATGTAACATGTTTAAAATAAAGTTCAATGCAAAAGCAAAGGCGAGTATACAAGTTTAAGAATAAGTATAAGTATAAGTTTAAAAGTTTAATACGAATCCACATGACAACTTAATTTATACAAGATCATCATACAAGGCATGAAATATTTCTAGTCAACCCTCTGTTTACGCAAAAATGATATAATTCAACATGACCTCTCGTTCACGGGTGGTGCGTTACTCCTATAGCGCTATACATGTTAAATGGAGGCTCATATAAAGCTAATGACTATTGTATCACACAAGAATCACCCAAGTATAACAACAGAGTATTCATGTATTTGGATTGTTTCGTGCAAGCATAAAGATTAAAGTTTAAGTGTAGTTTATTAATTTAACATGTTACACCCCAAAAGTGGTAAACGAAAAAGGGCATTCGAGTATACTCACGGTTTTGCAAGCTTTCCAATTGTGAAACCGCGAGTGAGTTGTTGTGGGATGTTGGAACACCAAGTCCATCTACACGAAGAAACAAACGTGTATGAGCATTGGAGGGTAATGGTAGATTAATGATTCGGAGGTTAAAACATATGAACATAATCATATGAAAGTAATCATCTTTTAACACATAGTGTTTAGATGATGTAACCAAACACATTGACAAGTGACCATTATATCATCATCAAAGGTTGATTACTTAAGTAATATATAGGTTATGTAATATGTTAATATGTCAAATATGTCAAGCATGAGGTAGGAGGATGAATCCTCCATTTAGGAACCTCTTATGTATCATAGAAGTCATGTAGGAGGTAGGAAGAACAAGTCTTCCATTTAGGCACCTCTAGATGTTCACCACTAAACTTGATGTTATGAACATTCAAGGAGGGTCATGAACTTACAAGTAATAATAGAAGATGAACAACCAATCTATGAGAAAACATCAAGAAATGTGTGGATTTTCAAGTAGGATAGCCCAAGCTAATCCTAAATCACACAATCATCAAGTCTTAAGCTTGAACATCAATTGTGGGTTAAACCCTTGAATAAAATAGAAAGTTTGTGAGGTTTATACCTCTGATTTTGCATGTCTCAACCTTGTTTTTAAGCCTAACTAACCATAGAAGTGGTTATAAGCATAAAGACATAGGTTTGAGATGAGTTTCCTCAAGTTTAATCAAGTTTATCAAAGTTTGAATCAAGAATAGAAAAATCAGTCAACTTTGGATCCCTTTTGGCGATGTTCCAGGCTCAGGTTTTCCATGAAAACCTATGGAAACGTTGCTAAGGTTAATCCAAAGAAACAGGAAAAAGAATCAAGTGAAACGGATAAGAAATGAGTGAGTTATGCTCACTTTAGTGAAGTAGTATGATTCTGCCTTGCTCCTGATGTTGCTACGAATTCCAGCTGATTGAGAGTGATTTGGAAGTGTTTGCAAAGCGAAAATAGCTTGGACAACACTTGGGTTTTATAGGGAAGGATTAGGGTTGGTTGTAGTTGGGTATTTAATTTTAAAAACGAGTTTAAACTTCAAATAAACCCAAGTCCCACCAAATAAAACGAGCTGAAACAACAATCTGATCTCTCTGCGCTGGTGATGGGCTCAGGGGCCGCGAAGCCAGGACCTGGGCCGGGTCGCAGGCCGCCAGGCCTGGTGCATGTAAAGTGTTAAAATGTGTCAATTTGGCCCCTTAAGTTTGTGTTTTGGGCTTTTTAGGTGTTTTTAAGGGGTATTTATGATATTTATGCATATTATAAGGATCAATCATGTGTCATGAACATAAAATAAGTATAATGAAGCATGTCTAAGTATAGGAATGTCGTATTTAAGTATCGGATGCATTCAAGAGTCATATTATTCATAAGTTTACATATTTGCAAGTTTGGCACATAGTTTCCAAGAATTATGTATATGTATCAATTGTTCCAAAAAATCACACGTGTGAATATGTATGAAGTATGTATAACACAAATTTAAAGAAATAAGAGTTTTTATTTATGATCCAAGTCTCGGATTTTACAATGATTACAACGAAAGAACGATACAAGAACACAAGGCTTCCAAGAATAGAAATACAAGTAAAACTTTCTAATTATGGAAAGTACGAAGAAGCAAGGCGTCACAGTCTCCCCTCCTTTAGGAAATTTCGTCCCGAAATTTACGAAGCAGTAACGAAAACATATGGATACTTCGTCTTTATGTCACTCTTGAGTTCCCAAGTGACTTCAGCGCCACATTTTCCTTCCCAGCCTACCTTGACGATAGGAATTTTACTGCGCCTCAATATCTTGACTCCTTGGTCCATGATTTTGACGGGTTTTTCCAGAAAATGTAAGGTCTCGTTGACTTGGAGGTCTTCGAGTGGGATTTGAAGTCCTTCGTCAGCTAGACACTTCTTCGTCAGCTAGACACTTCTTTGAGTTCCTTAGGTGTAACACCCTAGTTATTATTTAACGTTTATCGTATAATTTAAACTCATAATCATGTAATTACAATCACGATTATACTGAAAATACGGGCTTGTTAAAAACTTTTATACAATTCATAGTGATATAACATAATGCGATTTAATTCGCCGTTTCTGAATAACGAACGAAACAACTTGCGGAAGCTTTATTTAACATGTGTTCGGTTCTTGCTTGACGCTTTAACTTCATCCGGGCTCTCGACATATACCTGTGTTCAAAACCAACTTAATAGTTAGTTTTGATAATTAAATATCTAATATAACGAGGAAATTATGTAAATCCAACATTGATAACAAGACCCAAAAACAATGTGCTTGAATTTGGCCTCCACCGTAACTTACGGTGGCACCGTAAGTTACGGTGGCCTCTGAATAAAAGTTCTCCCACCGTAACACAGGTGGTAATCACCGTAACAAGTTCAGCCCCACCGTAACTTACGGTGGCACCGTAAGTTACGGTGGCCCCTGCATTCCAGCTTTCCATTTTGCCGTTTCTGATACGAAAACTTCCGTATCTTTCAAACCGCGTGTCCGTTTGACCTACCGTTTCTTCCTACGTGTTTGTAATTTAATTCTCCATCAAATGGAGTTAAAATCCGACATTTGGCTTAATAAATTTTGAGACTTCTAAGCCTTCGCCTCGTTACCTTTTTACCGAATTTTAACCCGTTTACGCATTTTATCAAACAAACGTATCTATTTGATTCTATATCTCATACACTTTTTCAAATTAATGTTACCTACTATATTAGGTTCTAATCATAGGTTTATTACACCATTTAAACCCGTATTCGCTCGTATGCTTATTTTGACCCGTTAAGGGTATTTAAGCACTTTCGAACCTAAAATCGCTTTCGATTGCTTCTAACATTCCATCACCACATTTCGGTTTCTATACTTATTCTAAGTATTTGCCTAATCATAAAACTCGTTTCCAAACAACTTTTAAAGGTTGTTTGTTCGAAATAGCCAACAAGGGCGTTTTGGTCGATTTTGTTCTTTTTACTACAAAGGACTCTCTTTCCAATTATTCGACCAAAATAGCATTTTTAACTACAACATGAATATGCGTACCTGGCCCGAATCAACAAGTAGACCCGATTTATACCTTGTTTTCATTATCACACAATCAATAGTGACGCAATTATCCGATTTGCTAATCGGTCCTGTTAGCATAAGACTTGACAACCATATTAGTCGATATTGTCAAATGGTGTTATCAGCACCATTCAACCCGTTTGGACTACACGCCCAACGTTATCTATTTAATCAAAACATCGTTTTTGATTTCCAATTTATACATCCATCCCATCCCGGATTTTATTACCATACCCTTTTTCTTTAAACTCTTTTCTTACAAACTCAACCCATTTCAGCTTACGCTATGGGTATCCTTTTAACCTTGATTTACACTAGTCGACATTTGACCAATTTCCATTTTGCCCTTTTTCCCTCATTACTAGATTACACTACAAGGTAATCTTAACAAAATCCATAATTCCAAAACGATTGTTATCCATTTACAACGAATTGAATAAACGAGTATTCTACATAAGTGTGTAAATTACACTTACCTTGCATCCACGCCTCGCTTTTCTTTCCGTACTGGCTCCGTTTTACCCGCTCCCTCCTCCAAGCTTTCACCTAGCTTGTTACGTGTCAAACTATTGTCAATCATTTACAAGGCGGTTAAATTAGTCATTGACAATCATGACTATTCCACCTCACTTATTTTCTATGTCAAAGCTACTGTTCGACTTCATGCTTAGTTAACTTAGTTTATCAAAGCTAACTACTTTAACTCACATGGTTTACAACATTAAGTTTAAATCAACATAGTACTTAGAACCCCTTTTCATAAGCTTTAACGCATAATTCTTTATAATAATCAAATCTGCGTTTTTACCCAACTTTAAGCATTTTAATCCTCACTTAGGCGTTTCATCAAACACCTAGCGGGTCAGATTTTTATATCATCAAAACCAAGTTTATGAATTGTAATTATCATCTAAATTAACTTCGATTAGACAATTCTACACAAGTCTTACATCCATATTTCTGAAATTTACTCTTAAATTCGGATTATGCTAGAGCAAGGTCATAATTCTAGGGTCTATCAAGTTTTCTTCAAGTTCATTAATCACCTACAATGGTGATTATGAACTCTATAATTAACATGAAATCTTTTAACAAGATTTCACCTAGGGTTCATCCCTAGACACCATATCCCTTCTAATCTTGTTCATGCATGACACAATCAAGCTAAATTTCGACTTTTCATCATTAACCTAGAATTTAAGATGAATCAAAACATCAAAATTTTGCATACCTTATGATCTTTTCAGCGAGGTGATCACTAATTCGTGATTAGAATTTGATTTGGGACTGAATTAAACCTCCAATTGATCAAATTTTAGTGAGCTAGGGTTTGGAGAGGAGCTCTTGGTCGCTCCTGTGTTCTGATCGATCCAGGCACTCACTTAGGTGAGTGTTTGGAGTTTATTTTGTTTACTAATAACTCAAGTTTCCAATTTAGCCATTCTAGTCCCTCAATTATTGTTTCCTTTATGATTTAAGAATTTTCCATATTGTTTTAACCACACTTAACTTACTAGGTTAATATTCCTAGTTACTTAGTGGTTTTCGGGGGAGTCATAACCCATTTTATTTTTAAGTCTCGTTAACTCGAGTTTCTTATAAACTTTGTTCTCTCGAAGCGTTTATTCTTCTTTTTTGATTAATATTAGGTTTATTTATTTGAGTCCTAATATTTATCGGGTTAAATTTTACCACTAACAGTATTTTCCCCGTCTTTAGTATTAACGGGGTTTAATTACCAAACCCGTTTTCGGGGTGTTACATTAGGCAGGTCCAGTCTATACGCAACCTTGCCAATCCTTTTGAGGATCTTGAAAGGACCAACTTAACGTGGTGCGAGTTTCCCTTTCTTACCAAATCGAATGACACCCTTCCAAGGGGATACCTTGAGAAGTACAAAGTCACCTGTCTTGAATTCCAAGGGTTTGCGGTGCTTGTCAGCGTAACTCTTTTGTCGACTCCTGGCTTTCAGTAAGTTGTCTCGAACCTGTAAAATCTTGTCCGTTGCTTCTTGTATAAGCTCGGGACCAGTGAATTGCGATTCACCAATCTCGTGCTAACAAATAGGCGAGTGACACTTGCGACCATACAATGCTTTGAAAGGTGCCATTTGAATACTCGCATGATAACTGTTATTGTATGAGAATTCGACCCAAGGAAAATATGAATCCCAGTTGCCACCAAAATCTATTACACAGGAACGAAGCATATCCTCTAAAGTTTGGATAGTACGCTCGGTTTGACCGTCTGATTGAGGGTGAAAATTGGTGCTAAGGTTAAGAACGGTACCCATAGCAGATTGAAAGGTTTACCAAAGACGAGACATAAAACGAGCATCATGATCGGAAATGATGTCAATGGGGATACCATGATGACAAATGATCTCATCAGTGTAGATTCTAGCCAATTTCTCGACCTTGAAATCTTCACGAATGGGAAGAAAATGAGCTGATTTGGTCAATCGATCGACGATCAAGCAAATATTGTCGTGACCAGAAGAGGTACGAGGAAGTTTAGTGATAAAATCCATGGCAATGCTTTCCCATTTCCAGACAGGGATTTCTGGCTGTTCGAGCAAGCCAGAGGGACGTTGATGTTCAGCTTTTACCTTCGAACACGTGAGACATTTCGCAGCGTAGGAGGCGATATCCCTCTTCATCCCAAGCCACCAGTAGGACATACGCATGTCTTGGTACATCTTGTCAGCGCAAGGATGAATGGAATATTTCGATTTGTGTGCCTCCTTCATTAGAAAGTCTCGAAGCTTTTCACGATTAGGGATCCAAATACGATCGCAATAGAACAAAATACCATCATATTTAGACACGAGATCTTCTTCAACAGTGCCTCGTATCTCAACAGAGAGATTACCTTCGTTAATAGAGGCATATTGGGCTTCACGAATGCGGCTTTCAAGATCGTACACGAATTGGAGACAACGAACACTCTTCACATGAGTTTTACGACTAAGAGCGTTGGCTACTACCTTCGCTTTACCTGGATGGTAGCGAATTTCGCAGTTGTAGTCGTTTAATAACTCCACCCAACAACGTTGACGCATGTTCAGTTCTTTTTGGTTGAAGATATGTTGAAGGCTCTTATGATTGGTTAAGGCCACACACTTAGTACCATATAGGTAGTGTCGCCAAATCTTTAACGCAAAAACAAATGCGCCAAGTTCAAGTTAATGAGTAATATAGTTTTTCTCATGTATTTTGAGTTGTCTTGATGCGTAAGCGATAACCTTGTCTCATTGCATAAGGACACAACCAAGTCCAAGGTTTGAAGCATCATAATACACGACGAAGTCGTTGCTACCATCAGGAAGCGCGAGGATAGGAGAATTACATAACATGTCCTTGAGCATTTGAAAGGATTCCTTTTGTTTGGGAGCCCAAAACAAAAGGTTTCTCCTTTTGAGTCAAAGAGGTTAAAGGAACGGCGATCTTTGAGAAGTTGGAGATAAAACGACGATAATAACCAGCAAGACCAAGAAACGAATGAATTTCAGACGGAGACTTTGGTGCGATCCAATTCTTCACAGCTTCGATTTTAGTGGGGTCAACGTGAATACCAAGTTCGTTGACAGTATGACCAAGGAATTGAACCTCTTTTAACCAAAATTCACACTTGGAGAATTTGGCGTATAGACGTTCAGTACGAAGGAGTTGAAGGATAAGACGCAAGTGTCACTCATGCTCTCCTTGTGTCTTGGAATAGATAAGAATATCGTCGATGAAGACGATCACGAAACGGTCCAAGTATGCTTTGCACACGCGGTTCATCAAATCCATGACCACGAACTCGTAGTGACCATATCGTGTACGAAAGGCTGTTTTAGGTATATCTTCTTCAAGAACTCGAAGTTGATGATACCCAGAATGGAGATCGATCTTTGAAAAGAAGGTCGCGCCTTGCAATTGATCGAAGAGGTCGTCAATACGAGGAAGTGGGTATCGGTTCTTGACAGTAAGCTTGTTGAGCTCGTCAATACACATACGGAATGACCCATATTTCTTTTTCATGAATAGAACGGGAGCGCCCCAAGGAGATGTACTAGGGCGTATAAAGCCTTTATCAAGAAGCTCTTGAAGTTGGTTCGAGATCTCTTGCATCTCAGAGGGTGCTAATCGATAGGGAGACTTAGCGACAGGCGTAGCGCCAGGCACTAAATTGATTCGAAAGTCAACAGAACGAGTAGGAGGCAAACCAGGAAGATCATCGAGGAACACGTCGGGGAAATCACGTATGACAGGAACGTCGCTTATGCTTGAGCCTTTGTCCTTCTTTTCCACAATACGGGCGAGAAAGGCGAAGGTACCCTTGCGCAAGCACTTGTTCGCTTGAATACACGACATAAGCTTGAGACCTTGAGAAGGTTTCTTTCCATACACGTGTAGAGAATCACCATTTGGAAGTGGAAGGCGGATAAACTTTTCAGAACAAACAACTTCAGCACGAACTCGCCTAAGCCAGTCCATGCCTACTATGATGTCAAAGCTACCCATTTGCATAGGTATAAGATTGATCGAGAATGTATGATCGTTGAGAATCAAGGAACACTGGGAAAGGACGGAATCGACAACGACGGATTTACCATCAACGACTTCGACAGCGAAAGATCTTGGAAACTTAGAGTGTTTACACTTAAGCAAAGGTTCGAATTCTAACGACACAAAACTTTTATCAGCGCCAGTATCAAATAAACACGAAGCATAAACATGGTTCTCAATAAACGTACCAGTAATGACGTCGTTCGTATTTTGCGCTTGAGCGGTGGTAAGGATAAAAGCTCGGTCTCTAGCGGGTTGTTGAGCCTGTGGATGTTGCGGTTGTTGCTGCTGTTATTGAGGTTGATTACGCTGGGGACACACGTTGGCTAAATGATTAAGATCACCACACTTGAAGCATTCTCACACAGGAGCAGTTTGAGGTTGAACCTGGTTAGCAGCAGGGTTGGAAATGATAGCTTGATTCCGGTTATTTTGGGGTTGAGGGATGTTGCGGCATCGGTCGGAAAAATGCCCAAACCTATGACAGCTGGCGCATTTGTGGCATGGTGGATTGGTAGGATGATGGTACAAACAGGTAGTACACTGGGGATGAGATCCAGTGTAGGCTCGTTTTGGTAGTTCGGTGTTTGCGGGGGTAACGGCGGCTACTGCTTGTAAAAGTTGGGGATTTGGCGGGCTGATGACCGCACAGTTTTGGCTTGAAGCCTTCCGCTTCTTGCCTTGGTTTTTCTTAGTTGGTTGAGAAGGTGCGGGTTAAACAGCAGCGGTATCGGTTGTGGCTTGGTGCGCACTCTTCGTTGCAACCTTGTCATATGTTCCATGAAGAACGCAATTGTTGTTAAGTTCAGTGGCTATGCTAAAGGCATCCTCTATGGTTTTGGGGCAAGCAGAGGCAACATGGTTAACCAAGGATGGTGCAAGACAGCAAATGAACTTGGCTATAGTTTTGGGGACGGAGTTGACCTGTCCAGGGCAAAGGACACTAAGCTGTCTGAAGTGTGTAATCAGACCATCCATGTCGCTCCCCTTCTGCGTTAGGTTCCAAAATTCATTCTCCAACTTTTGGAGCTCGTGAGGAGGACAAAAGTGGTCCTTCATAAGCTGCATAAGCTCGTCCCAAGGCAAGGCATGTGCAGCATCATTTCCCCTCTTGTTGCGTTCGGTGGTCCACCATTCGAGTGCCCTCGAACGGAAAACTCCAGTTGCATTTAAGGTTCGTAGGTCATCAGGGCACCCACTTTACAGGAAGGTAAGCTCGATCGCATCGAACCAATTCATCATGGCGGTGGCGCCATCTTTGCCTGTAAACTCCAGAGGTTTACAAGCTATAAATTGCTTGAATTGGAATGCTGGCTTGGGTTTTTCTGCCTTCGAATCGACAGAGCCATGCGGTGACTCGGTGTTTGGCTGGATCCTGCTGACAATGTCGGGTATGACCTTAGCCATTTTCTTGGCTATGAATTTCATACAATCCCTTTTTGTCATGGAGTCGAATTTGGTGTTGGAGGTTAAACCCTTCTTTGAGTTGGTCTTCTTTGGCGCGGTGTTGGACGACATCTAAGAATCGAAAGAGAAGGGAAAAAGGATGAGACTTGATCATAAATTAAAAATAAGTTTGCAAGTTTAAGCATGTAAGCATGATGCGTCACGTATGGTTCACACAATTTGCATAAATTCAACAAGCATTTACAAAACATAATCACGTATGAATGCGTAAAAGAGTATAAATTTAGTTTGTTCACGAGAATTATTATTGTTTTTTGAGTGCGCGAAACGTGCGAATTGTGTAACAGTTTTGAAATGAAAGTGGTAACAAGTACAAAAATCACATATAAATTGAATCACATAAAAGAGAGGCTCATAAAACATAGGATTGTTTCGGGTAGAGAAACGTCGACTATTCCAAAGTGAATCGAAAGTCCTTTCAAATTAGAGAAACGTGCTTTGGCCTATAGGTAAGATACTCTCGTCGAGAAGCGATTAACGGTATCTTACCCTTCCAGTTACTACACGTCTCTAATCGATTGAAACAATCGAAACTTTGGCAAGATCGAAAATCAAGGAGTGGGACTTAATCGACAAGGTGCGGGTTTCACCCCTAACTTGACGATTTCGTACCCTAATGTCGTTGGTACTCGTCGGGTCAAAATATAATTTCAACACTTTGACGAGGGTTCACTAGAGTTTGAATTGGAAATTTACCATTAAGATGTTGATTTCACTCCTAGCTTAATGGCGAAATTTCGTGCAAAATAAGAATAAGCGGAATGAGAGTTGTTCACCAAATTGTGGGTTTCACGCCTATTTTGGTAAACTCGTCTCTTTTGTATAAAGAGTGTCTTCAAGTCTTCAAGTGTATTATGTAAAATGTCTTAGGAAAGACATTATGTAAATATTAAGACCAAAAAGAAGAGAAAGAAGCAAAGTAGGAAGAATAACATTTTAAGCATGTAACAAGAATGGTCAAAAATAAGGTACCTACTATAAAGTAGGTCAAACATGGTAATTTTATCTAATTCCCTATAGTTATGGCTCTGATACCAATCTGTCACACCCCAACCAATGGCGGAATCATTGGAGTGAGACTAGTTTGAGATTGCAAGAGACTTCATAACACTATTTGTGACAATATTTAAATTAACCGTTTTCATTTCATAATCAAATTGTCAAACATTACAAGGAAATTCAAATAACAACATGTTCATAACAAAACAAACAAAATTGATACAGCACTTTAAACCTAAAACGTCTAAATGTGTATCTAAGCATCATCGCTACTTCGTTTCATAGCATCATCATCCTCAACCTGTAACATTTTTAAAATAAAGTTCAACGCAAAAGCAAAGGCGAGTATACAAGTTTAAGAATAAGTATAAGTATAAGTTTAAAAGTTTAAACGAATCCACATGACAACTTAGTTTATACAAGATCATCATACAAGGCATGCAATATTTCTAGTCAACCCTCTGTTTACGCAAAAATGAGATAATTCAACATGACCTCTCGTTCACGGGTGGTGCGTTACTCCTATAGCGCTATACATGTTAAATGGAGGCTCGTGTAAAGCTAATGACTGTTGTATCACATAAGAATCACCCAAGTATAACAACATAGCATTCATGTATTTGGATTGTTTCGTGCAAGCATAAAGATTAAAGTTTAAGTGTAGTAAATTAATTTAACATGTTACACCCCAAAAGTGGTAAACGAAAAAGGGGGTTCGAGTATACTCACGGTTTTGCAAGCTTTCCACTTGTGAATCCGCGAATGAGTTGTTGTGGGAGGTTGGAACACCAAGTCCTTCTACACGAAGAAACAAAGGCGTATGAGTATTGGAGGGTAACGGTAGATTAATGATTCAGAGGTTAAAACGTATGAACATAATCATATGAAAGTAATCATCTTTTAACACATAGTGTTTAGATGATGTAACCAAACACATTGACAAGTGACCATTATATCATCATCAAAGGTTGATTACTTAAGTAATATATAGGTTATGTAATATGTTAATATGTCAAGCATGAGGTAGGATGATGAATCCTCCATTTAGGAACCTCTTATTTATCATAGAAGTCATGTAGGAGTTAGGAAGAACAAGTCTTCCAATTAGGCACCTCTAGATGTTCACCACTACACTTGATGTTATGAACATTCAAGGAGGGTCATGAACTTACAAGTAAAAATAGAAGATGAACAACTAATCTATGAGAAAACATCCAGCAATGTGTGGACTTTCAAGTAGGATAGCCGAAGCTAATCCTAAATCACACAATCATCAAGTCTTAAGCTTGAACATCACTTGTGGGTTAAACCCTTGAATAAAACAGAAAGTTTGTGAGGTTTATACCTCTGATTTTGCATGTCTCAACCTTGTTTTTAAGACTAACTAACCATAGAAGTGGTTATAAGCAAAAGGACATAGGTTTGAGATGAGTTTCCTCAAGTTTAATCAAGTTTATCAAAGTCTGAATCAAGAACAGAAAAATCAGTCAACTTTGGAGCCCTTTTGGCGACGTTCCAGGCTCTAGTTTTCCAGGGAAAACCTATGGAAACGTTGCTAAGGTTAATCCAAAGAAGTAGGAAAAAGAATCAAGTGAAACGGATAAGAAATGAGTGAGTTATGCTCACTTTAGTGAAGTAGTATAATTCTGCCTTGCTCCTGATATTGCTACGAATTTCAGCTGATTGAGAGTGATTTGGAAGTGTTTGCAAAGTGAAAATAGCTTGGACAACACTTAGGTTTTATAGGGAAGGATTAGGGTTGGTTGTAGTTGGGTATTTAATGCTAAAAATGAGTTTAAACTTCAAATAAACCCAAGTCCCGCCAAATAAAATGAGCTGAAACAACAACCTGATCTTTCTGCGCTGGTGATGGGCTCGCGGGCCGTGAAGCCAGGACCTAGGCCGGGCCGCGGGCCGCCAGGCTTGGTGCGTGTAAAGTTTTAAAATGTGTCAATTTGGCCCCTTAAGTTTGTATTTTGGGCTTTTTAGGTGTTTTTAAGGGGTATTTATGATATTTATGCATATTATACGGATCAATCATGTATCATGAACATAAAATAAGTATAATGAAGCATATCTAAGTATAGGAATGTCGTATTTAAGTATCGGATGCATTCAAGAGTCGTATTATACATAAATTTCACATATTTGCAAGTTTGGCACATAGTTTCCAAGAATTATGTATATGTATCAATTGTTCCACAAAATCACACATGTGAATATGTATGAAGTATGTATAACAGAAATTTAAAGAAATGCGAGTTTTTATTTATGATCCAAGTCTCAGATTTTACAATGATTACAACGAAAGAATGATACAAGAACACAAGGCTTCCAAGAATAGAAATACAAGTAAAACTTTCTAATTATGGAAAGTACGAAGAAGCAGTGCGTTACAACTGGATTCTCAAAACTATTAGAAAGATTCCAGCACTTTTGGAATCCAATACTTCTGGTCTTGTTTGACTTGGTCTTCTGGTCAACAAATATAATATTGTTTTGTTTTTGTTGATAAAGCTTATTAGACATTTGACCTTTGAATATAAATGAAGTCTCAATCCATAATAAAAATCGAATAGTTAAAAAAAAGGGGAATTGAGAATCAATTCCTATGTTGAATGAAAGAAAACCTTTTATTTCTAAGTGAAAAATCACTAAACAGGCATTGACTTTTACATGTGTCGACTATAAAGTAGCCGCATTATGGAAGTGTGGGTTGCAAACGAGACAGATTATCGAAGTGTAAGTTCTGAATTATGGAGAAATTGTCTCTGCTTATTTGTCCTCGTCAATAATAGATAATTCTCAAATCAAAAAGAGCACTTAAATAGTACTAAGTTTAAACTTATATATAGATAAGAGATCATGTACAAGAGACATTTATTGTACAAAGTGTAGGAGACAAGCTCAACCATTGATCCCAAGATTAGTGGCTCAAAACTAGGAGAGGTAGTTTTGTAAATCTCAGGTTAAAACAATTAAAGAAACAAATAGAGAAATGGCATTCTGGTCCTTTCTCACTTGAACTCATCTCCTCTTGATTTTCAAACTGCTATAACCTTTTCATATGTTAATATTTTTCTAAAAAAATTACACCGTATTAACAAGCATTTAATTCTCCTTAATTCGAGCAACCTATTGTTATAGTTTTCTTAAAAAACATTTACATGATTATGAATACCCATTACGTGATTACGTGATTTTGAATACCCAGACATGGCTACGTAATTTTGAATACCCATTACGTTATTACATGATTTCATTATTGTATGTGAAACCGCAGTAAATGATTACGGAATTACGTAACAATAGTTGACTATGTAATTATTACGTGATTTCATTATAGTATATTTTATGTGAACTACACTGAGTGGTTACGTTATAAACATAATTGTAATTATACATGTTATAACAAATCATATTGAATGTGTAATCACGTAATGGATTTATATTGAATGTGTAATCACGTAATTAGTATTCAAAATCACTTAGTCATATGCTGGGTATTCAAAATCACATAATTACGTAATGAACTAATGGGTATTCAAAATAATGTAATTTTTTAAGAAAATTATAGCAATAGGCTGCTCGAACTGAAGAGAATGAAATGCTTCTTAATACGGTGTAATTTAAAAAAAATCTAACATACAAAAAGTTTATAGCCGTTTGAAAATCAAAAGTGAAAATTGTTTAAGTGAAAAATGACTAAATTACCTTTAAAACCAATGATACTTGTTCTTCTCTAATTCTCACCTACACTTTGTATGGAATTATTGTCTTGTACAAGACCCAACTCCCTTAGATATAAATACGAATTTCTTTAATACCAAAATAAAACCTCAGTAACTTATGTGATAATGAGATTATATATAATTTTTTGCCTTGTAATAAATAAAACCTTAGAAACTCGGTTCGTCGATACCAAAATCAAAGTTCACTAATTTATGAGATATTGAGATTATTATCCTCATAACTTATTTGGCCTAAAGAAACTAGTTTTTTTTAAACAAGTTTAAATGAAAAAAAAATATTGTATTTATTAGTTGAAATTTAAATAAAAAACAAAATTGGATTTATTAGTTGAATTCCAAAAGGTGTCATCGACAAAATAATGAAGCAAAATATCACGATGAACATGGGCCCGAATAATTTAAAAAGAAATTGTTAATATGTGATAGTTAATCAAACATCAATTTTTTTCGTAACCGACAAATCTCAAGTATAAGAGTGAGAGGGGTGCTCTCATAGCTAAACTTTCTAACCACCCAATCAATCTATATTGCTCAAAAAACATACTCAAAAAACATAAAAAGTGGTCACCACTTGTGGGGAGAGGTAAACTATTTTTTTTTCTTTTTTTATAAACTATTAATTAATAAATGCTACATATTTTTAACAAAATAAAAGTACATTAAATTTGAAGGGGTATGATCCCAAAAACCTTGGTCAAGTACTTGAGGCCATACCACAACCTCATCAAAAAAGCCTTTTTTTAGAATAGAACCTTGCGCGGCCGCGCACTGGTTCCAGAAAAGAACTCAGAAGAGTACAGTTCTAAACACCTACGCGCCAAAAGGAAACTAACGGATCCTTGCGCCAGACTCTGTAGCAGATAGGTTAAAAATCCTAGCAGAACTTCGGCATGAATAAAACCCAGACTTGGATAAAGTAACATCTCTGTTACCATAAAAATAGCATGAAGAAGAGCCACACATGATTATAGCCATATCCTTCTAGAAGGCTTGATCATGCACCACCATTCGGTTATAACCGAATGGCCACGTGGCATCATCCCAGGCTCCCTCGATGTCACGATGATGGCACCAAATTAAAAGGAGATCCACTCTCCCACGTGGCATCACCCTAACCGTTGATCAAAATCGCGATCCGTGTGCTCACACACCCGTTAGCAATTAACTGAAGGAGAAAATAACCGCCCATGGAAAAGTTCTTTCCGTCAAGTTTTCACCAACAAAATTTCCCGCCCAAACTTCGGCTATAAATAAAGGATAATTCAGGTATCGTTCTCAAGTTACATTCACTTCACTTTCACTTCTTCTTCTTCTTCATAAAACCCTGTACTTATTCTCACGCCGGAGGGTGGTCACGAAGAGAACCTCCATTCTCCCCGTGGCGAGTCTAACGGCTGTTGTTTTGCAGTAACTGCTGGAGGAAGAAGATCATTCACCCACGAATCGAACGAGGAGATATAACCCCTTTTAAGCAGATTCAAACCCCCTGGTTCAGTTGACTCCGGTCTATTAAACCAGTGTTTCTTCATTGGCGCCCACCGATTCCTCAGTTTTTATTCATCTCTTTTCGTTTCGATTCACTTTTTCATCTCCGTTTTTCAAATGGAAGAAACCCCGACAAACCGTCAATCCGGCCCTAGGCCAAATTTCGCTCACAATACCCAAGTCGAATGGATTATGGAAGAGGCTTCGGATGATAATGAAGTTCAATACAATGATAATCATTTGAACAATCCTGTTACTCCGGGAATCCAGCCTGAAATTCCAATAAGCTCAATTTTACCTCCCGGTGAAACCCCTATCTCGTTGTATGTCAGATCCCAAGGAGCGATAAATGTCGTATATGCACAACTCTGTGCACAGACTACTATTCCTGCTCAGTCACGAAGACCTGCATCTCGCACACGAGTACCATCTGTGCCTCATGTTTCCCACCATGAAGCTCGATCACGAATTCAGGTAGAAGACACGGAAATTTTCTTTAGATCTCCTGTAAGATAGGAGTCTACTCATTCCGAAAATCGACGAAGAGAGTATCACGATGAATCTCATTCTCACCGAAGGCAATCAATTCACTCCCGGTTGGGTCCGCGTTCCTACCAGAGGCGGGACACCCACACCAACGAGTATGACAGAACATACCACGAGGGTGACAGTACAAGTGTGTTCAGCCGGTTGCAACCGGATCACAAAAGTTATAAACCCCGCGCGGTTTATAATCCAGAAGCAGAACACGATTACAATTTAATCTACCGCCCGGCAGAGGCAGCGGAGAATTCCAAGTTTATCAGCGAGATCGCTTTAGCTCCCTTGGAAAAAGCAAAACTCCCATCCAATGTTGGCAAATTCAATGGCATGACAGATCCGGATGATCACCTTCGTGTTTTCACTAGTGCAGGTCTGGTAGGAGGATGGACCTTGCCAATGTGGTGTCATCTGTTCATCCAAACTCTCACAGGTGCCACGTAGCTATGGTTCGATAACCTACCTGTCGGGAAGATAACGTCGTGGGTAGATCTGAGAGAAAAAATCCTAGTGCATTTTAGCCAACAGGGAAGGTCCATAAGAGACACGGCGGACGGGATGAATATTTGGAGGCGTGATTACGAGAGCTTAGAAGATTTTATCACACGTTACAATAAGGAGGTACTAGAGATCGGAGATGTCCATGAACACTTGGTTAGAGCGTAGTTCAAGTATGCTGTTCGCTGTGATGACATGATCAAGGTTCTGTCCGGAACAGCAGGGTTATCAAAGAGCTGGGAGAAGCTGATGGCGACAGCCAAAGTATACGCCCAGACGGAGAAAAACCTCAGCACTAACAGACCACCACCATCGCACAGTCGTCCACAAGATATGAGCGCGAGCAGTGGAAAAAAGTTCAAAAACAATTGGCGCAACTCAAATTCTAGAACGTATTCATCCGAAGACGTGCGAGCTTCCATAAACAAGCTGGCAGCGCAGAGGGAGACAAAGCAAGAGAATAGAGAGCAGCAGTGGACCCCCCCTAACGAAAACTCCGGCGGAGGTGCTCAGCACAGAAGACTATCAGTTTAAAACTCCTCCGCCAATGAAGAATAAGAGGGGCCAAGATTCGAATCAATATTGTGACTATCACAAGGATAATGGTCACACTACAAACAATTGTATATTTCTCCGCACCGAGATTGAAAAGGCGCTCAAAAGTGGTGAACTCACCCACTTATTACAGAACGTGCGGAAGGATATAAAGAAAATTACTCGCGACGATGAAGGCCCGAGTAAGAAAGCCAAAAACTAAACGGCGCAGGAAGCAAGTGGCATGCAATAGTCTCTTCACATGTTGGTCAAGTTCTTTAACTTAGCAATCCATGGCGTGGAACTATAGTATGGATAAGTTAAGTTCCATTTAATTATCCTAAACGAATGACTTTGTACTACGGCCTCTGCGCCCTATCATCAATCAAGCAAAGTTGCTTCTATTATTTCTGTGTTTATTACAAAGTGCATGTAATTCCTTTTGGTAAGTGCAAAAACGTTATGGTAAAAATAACACAAGCCTCATGAGCGGTCAGCGATCACATGCATCGCACAAGGCCCAACCTTACGTTCACACATGAGCTTTATACCACCTTTATTCGCCTTACCTAATCAAAGCAATTGTACACATGCTAAATATTGTAAGCCAAACACACCTTATACTAAGTTACTGGCATAACAAACGCCTTAACAAGAAATCACAAATATGCACAGCAGTGCATAAAACAAAGTTACTGGTGCATCACACGCCTTATCATACACGACAGTATATAAACTACAGTTACTTGCGCCGCAGCGCATTAACAAGAAGGGGCCTGCGTCCCAAAACCTACAATTGTTCATACAAAGAAAGGAAAACCTAAGCTAGGTTTTCATCTTCACCTTCTTCTCGGACTGGGAAAACTTCTCGTAGTCCTGTTACAAACTCTTCAGACAGAAGCGCAACATCAATAAGATCCATGACCGGAAGCTGTAACGTATCAAACTGAGTCTTTGTAGCAGCAAGAGCGGCTTCAGTATCAACGCCATGAGTAGCAGACTTACTAGTATCCCAGTCAACCTTTAAAGCATTAACAACATGGTGGGAACACTCCGCATACCCCTGAGCATAACCATCATTACGCGCAGCAAAAAGTAACTGCGCGACCGTCCTGTCTAGTTCTTCAGAATTAAGAACTGATTCAGCAACCTACATAACAAAGAAAAGAAGTGTAAAGAGACACGCTTATATAATCAAATATTATCAGAGATAGATGGCTTACGATTTCGATCCCGTGCTCTTTCAACCACAGCATATCTCTCTTCAATGGTTCAAGCTCACTTTCCACCATTGCCCACGCAGTCTCAGAATTCTCTAACTTATCTTCGGTTTCAGTATGAAGGCGAGAAGTTTCAGCTTGTTTACTCCGTTCAAGCTCCAAATCTTTTTTAGCAGCATCAACTTCTGCTTTAAGTTGTTCCTGCTCAGATAATAAAGCAGTAAGTTCCTCTATTTCCTTATCTCTAAGCGCAAGAGTAGCGCATGTATGTACCTCTCTCTGTTCACTCCTTTCCCTGTGGGAACTCGCCTCATCCCGCGTTGCCTCAGCTTCAGCTTTTTCTTTCTTCAATTTCTCAATCTCCGCATCTTGTTTTTTCAACTTCGCAATTTCAACCTTAATATTGTTGATAACATTGCGAAGACTCATTTTCTCAGCATTATCTTTCTCGCAAATCTCTTTCCAATTTTGGCGCTCCTTGGAAAGAAGGGCAGCCTCAGCTTCTGCTTTTCTTCTCCATCCCACAACCGACCATTCTTCAGTTTTTCGGTCATTCTCAAATTTGGCCCGATCAGCTTCTAATTTAGCCCTCAGGAAGGCAGCTCGGGCCTCATCCTAAGAAGCTTTCTTCTTAGACGCTTTAAAAGCAGCCCATTCCTTATGCATGCTATGCCATTCACGCACTATACGGTGCGTAGTGGATGTATAGGTAGCAGCCTCATCAAGGTAGGCATGATAAGTCTGCTCATGAGGACGCCCCTCTTGGAACTTAATCTCCCTAGGAGGAAAAGTTCCTCGCAACCACTCACGGCACACATGCCAATCAGAGAAAGTATCCCCTTTCTTCAGCTTCCACACCGGCGCATGAACTTCATCCGCCTGTTTCTCCGAGTAGCGTCTATAATAATAATCCCCCGGAGTTTCATCCGGGCGGATAGGAGAATTTTCATCAGCTTGAACAAAAGAACCCTGGTCTCCACCAAGATTTTTCTCGATATTCTCATGAACAGAACCAAAAGCCGTGGAAGGAGAAGTTGTTATAGGAGTCTCTTGAGCATATTTTCCTTTCTCCGGGACCCGCGCAACAACTTCAGGAGACTGTGGATGCCCAGCATCAACATCCACAGCCTCCGGGCTAGTAACTTTCTTCAATTCCACATCAACATTAGCAGGTTTTCAACCTCAGGGTTCTCTGCTCCAGTAGTTTTCTCCGCCTCATTATCGCCAGCAGCTTTAGTGCTCTCTAACTGCTCGTTAATCGGGGCGCAAGGAGGAGAGGGTGGAAGATTCTCATTAACCACGGATGATGGCTCCACGTGAACAGGTGAATTTGGCTTCCCTACAAAACAAAAAATACATGTTACAAATATGCAATGTGCATAAGAAGTGAATAAGGGAAAAGCTTACCAGGAGCGGGTTTCGCAATAAAAGCACTAAGGTTGCCCCTTCTGGTAATTTTCTTCCTTTGCACCTTCTTGACAGGTTGCTCTCCAACATCAGCATCACATTGTTTTCTTTTTCTTACCCTTGTCGTCAACAAACGCTCAGGACTCGATTCTAAGTCAATTGGGTCCTCAGGATTCGAAGGGGGGATATCAGCAGTATCCCGAGGCTCCGCCTTTGGTGTCCTCACAACTACAGGCGCAAGACCCTCCAACGAGTCAGATACCACCACATAATCACACTAGGAGTCAGAGGAACGGCGCATACCTTTCTTCTCACCTCCAACATTTTTTACCTTGTATGACTGAGCTTTCTCTCGAGGCGCAGCAGCAGTAGTTGGCTCACGTTTTTTCTTCTCAGGGCCTATGCCCAGGTTAGTCAGCTCACCTGACAACATCACAATATTACCCACGCGCAAAGAATGGCATCACAACATAAAACCAAAAATAAATACTTACCAACACTACTTGAGGGTTGCGCGGCCAAATCATCATCGCGCGGGCAAACAAAATTCCTGGCAATTCGATGATACCAGAGCTCCTCATCAGCTTTTTCGGGAACAGTAGCCATATTCCCACCTTTCCTCTCAAACGCAACAATATACAGAGAAACAACTAAAAAGACAACAAGGGGACAAATTCAAAAAAAGGGGGGGGGGGGGAAGGAAGGAAGAAGGGAGGAAGGGATCTAGAGCCTTACCTTTGCCACCCTCCATATACACCGGCTTCTCTTCTCTATTCATTCGCCAGCAGAGACTCATACCAGCACCGGCCAGGGCTTTCTCTTGCAAAGCAATCAACGGAACATCCTTCAGATCTTGGTACCAATTCTCCGAAAGAGGAGTTTGTATCGTCTCTGTTGCAGCCTCCTCTTTACCCCTAAATACCATTTTCATCGGAATCACTCTAACCTTAATAAAGAAAAATTTCTGTTTCCAGTCGTGAAAGGATTTTGGGGGTTGCAGCAAAATCTTTTTGGCAGAAGCCCGTTGCATAAAAGAGTAGAACCCTTGAGAACAGTGCATCAGGTGAAACACTCGAAACCGAGTAACCGTCGGTTCAATATGCATCGTACGACAAACAATTCAAAATGGAGAACCCTAGCCATCCCAATAGGATGCATTTGGGAGATATGAAACTTGTAGTAAGCAAGAATGTCATGAAAAAACTTCGTCACAGGCAATCGAAAATTGCCTAGAGAGAAGAAATCCCAGAACAAAGTAATATATCCGGCAGGGGCATCCGCCGCTGTTTGACCCTCATCAGGGTATCGAGCGTCCCAACTTTCCGGAAACTTAAAATTTCAGACCAAACCATCAAAGGTTTCCCTAGGCCACTTCAATGGTGGAAGACCAACAACCATTTCTTCAGCAGAATCTTCAAGATGTTCTCCGGTTGACATAGAGGGAAAGATCACAAATTTTCTCAAAAAAGTGACAGGGAAGTAAAGAAGAAAGGTTTTCAAATAAGCAATGATTAACGAAAATGAGCAATTGGAAGATTTATATACCCACCGCCACAAATAACCTAGATAACTGCAACAACACCTTTTTAGGGGTTGGCACGGCTATTCAAGCGTTAGAGGCGCGTGGGAATAAACAATAACGCGAGTTCACACGCGCGTGAAAGACACGGTCAGCAGCGTACAACTAACAGCGACAGCCTATCACACGTCAACAGCCATCACTGTACCTATTCACCTACCCCAAAGTCAAAGATTTTCAAAATCAAAATCATGAGCAAAAATATCTTCTCTAAGAAGATTCCCCATTTTTCCGAGCCTAAAAACTGAATAACAAAATCACCCATCTCTCATAGTCCAGTGCTCCACTTATTTGCATAAGAGCAACACTAGACTGAGGAGACTTGAAGGGGTAAGGTCCCAAAAACCTTGGTCAAGTACTAGAGGCCATACCACAACCTCATCAAAAAAGCCCTTTTTTAGAAAAGAACCTTGCGCGGCCGCGCACTGGTTAAAGAAAAGAACTCAGAAGAGTACAGTTCTAAACACCTACGCGCCAAAAGGAAACCAACGGATGCTTGCACCAGACTCTATAGCAGATAAGATAAAAATCCTAGCAGAACTTATGAGATATTGAGATTGAGATTATTATCCTCATAACTTATTTGGCCTAAAGAAACTAGTTTTTTTTAAACTAGTTTAAATGAAAAAAAAAATATTGTATTTATTAGTTGAAATTTAAATAAAAAACAAAATTGGATTTATTAGTTGAATTCCAAAAAGTGTCATCGACAAAATAATGAAGCAAAATATCACGATGAACATGGGCCCGAATAATTTAAAAAGAAATTGTTAATATGTGATAGTTAATCAAACATCAATTTTTTTCGTAACCAACAAATCTCAAGTATAAGAGTGAGAGGGGTGCTCTCAGAGCTAAACTTTCTAACCACCCAATCAATAATTTCATATCAATTCCGCTCTCTAACACCCTTGTTGCTCAAAATACATAAAAAGTGGTCACCACTTGTGGGGAGAGATAAACTATTTTTTTTCTTTTTTTATAAACTATTAATTAATAAATGCTACATATTTTTAACAAAATAAAAGTACATTAAATTTGAAGGGGTAATGTCCCAAAAACCTTGGTCAAGTATTTGAGGCCATACCAAAACCTCATCAAAAAGGCTTTTTTTTAGAAGAGAACCTTGCGCGGCCGCGCACTGGTTCCAGAAAAGAACTCAGAAGAGTACAGTTCTAAACACCTACGCGGCAAAAGGAAACTAACGGATCCTTGCGCCAGACTCTGTAGTAGATAGGTTAAAAATCCTAGCAGAACTTCGGCATGAATAAAACCCAGAGTTGGATAAAAGTAACATCTATGTTACCATAAAAATAGCATGAAGAAGAGCCACACAAGATTACAGCCGTATCCTTCTAGAAGGCTTGATCATGCACCACCATTCGGTTATAACCGAATGGCCACGTGGCATCATCCCAGGCTCCCTCGATGTCACGATAATGGCACCAAATTAAAAGGAGATCCACTCTCCCACGTGGCATCACCCTAACCGTTGATCAAAATCGCGATCCGTGTGCTCACACACCCATTAGCAATTAACGGAAGGGGAAAATAACTGCCGACGGAAAAGTTCTTTCCGTCAAGTTTTCACCAACAAAATTTCCCGCCCAAACTTCGGCTATAAATAAAGGATAATTCAGGTATCGTTCTCAAGTTACTTTCACTTCTTCTTCTTCATAAAACTCTGTACTTATTCTCACGCCGGAGGGTGGTCACGGAGAGAACCTCCATTCTCCCCGTGGCGAGTCTAACGGCTGTTGTTTTGCAGTAACTGCTGGAGGAAGAAGATCATTCACCCACGAATCGAACGAGGAGATATAACCCCTTTTATGCAGATTCAAACCCCCTGGTTCAATTGACTCTGGTTTATTAAACCAGTGTTTCTTCAAAATTAAAAAAAAAACATTACATTAAATTAAACTAACTAAAATTACATTAGAATAAATTTAAAAAAGACAATACTTAAAATTAAACCTACTTAAAAAAAAATAAAACCATACAAAATTTAGAAGCTACATGGCAAATTATATTTTTTTTTGCGATCTCGCGTTTTCGGGCTAGTATGATTTCCAACATCTCCGGTGGAACATTGTCGTGTGGCATGTTAAACGTCTCCAGATCCTTATTTAACCTAATCGATCTTAACGTCTCTCTATGTTCATCCGCCAACGCCATAAATTTTTTCTTTCGTTTCTTTTTAATGCCCACTAACTCTTGTTTAATAAATTTGTATTCTTGGAGCTTGTCGGACATACCAATTGACCTTTCGGTCGACGTTGCGGGTCCTTTATCTTTTTTCTCTTTCTTTTTTTTAACTTCTTGGAGAGGGGTCTAAGTTTATGTCGGGAATATCACTAGTGAATTCGGTGTACCCGCTTGGTAGTTACCCGAATTCGATGACTTTGTTTTTTTGCCCCGAACTACAACTCTCCTCACCCAACAATGGTACCGGTGCCCATTTCTCATGTTTTCTAACCACCTCTCACGCCTCAATATGAGGAAAGTCACTGGGATGTTTTTTTGGTAAGCTTTTAGATCTTCTTTCATAAAATGAGCATCGTCACTCCCGCTACGACGTAAACGATCCTATAATAAAAAGATAAATTATATTAAGGTAAAAAATAACAATATATAAAGGTAAAAAATAAAAAGTATATAAACATAAAAAATTATACCGCTTGATGCCAAAAGTCGTTGAATAAGTTCAACTTCCCTTGCATAGCTTTCCATTTTGAACGGACTTAATGAATGGTCCGGGAACTTCCTCTAACGGTTGCATTGTAATGTGCGAGAACTTTTTTCCAAAAACCTTCCGATTTTTGTTGATTGCCTTTTTTTCTAGTTTACACTACAATGCACATACGCTATCGCTAACGCCTCTTCTTGTTTCTTCGTCCAAATTTGCAGATCCGCCTTACCACCTTTCCTTTCGGTTCATCTCCGGCTTCTTCTTCAACTTCAAGTTCTTCCTCTTCTTCCACTTCTTCATTTTCGTCTTGAGTCTCGGCTACAATTCTTCATCTTTGCCATCATCGTACATTGGAAGCATGTGTTCAACATTATCTTTTGGAGATTGAGTCCGTGGACTCCGATAAGCAAACGTGTCAAAAGCGTTTTGGGCATCCTAGGATACTCATACACACCCCGCTGCAACCATCGTGGGACCTTGTGGAAATTAAAAAAATTATGGTGGATAATTGGGTTGGGGTTGGGTGTTGTAAAAACCTAGTTGTGTATTTGGGGCATAAAGGAGGTTGAGAGTGTGGCGAATAACCGTGTGGTTATTGAAATGGCACACTTGAACCACTCTATCCGCCTTGTCTACTTTACAAGCCACATCCCCTCGCCTTCGAACCGGAACCCGAAACTTTTTTCTTACCATCACCCTTGTTTTGTCTATCCATAGTATGCTTTGAGAGTATGTGAATTGGGTGAAAATGGAATGTACAATGGAAATATTTATAATGTATTTGTTTGTTTATTTAATCAAACGGCTATGAAGCCGTTAAACACCACGACGATCCAACTCCAATGCTTCACCCGACGGTCATGTTTAGAATCGGTGACTTCTCCCCGCAAATTAAACATCTCGTGCGGCAAAGAGTGGCGGTGGCAGTGTTCCCCGCGCGGGGAAGGGGTTCACCGCCCTCTTTACCGCATGCATCCCGTTCACCCTAAGAATCTCTATAAAATGAAAATACTACTTTTCAAATTTTAATTCAAAGTCTCAAATTAGCTAATGCATGGGTAAGTCCACATGTTGTTACCTATATATAAACCATATCCAGAACTTATTAATGAATTTTATAACAAAACTAGGTTTGATCCACCTGTGCCTTGCGTGGGGCTATTTTATGTAAAGATTTGAGTAAATTGTCATTTTAGTCCCTGAGGTTTGTCCAAATTTGGCATTTTAGTCAAAATAGTTTTTTTCGCCTCTGCGTTCTTGACTTTTCCCTTTTATTGCCATTTTGATCACATACCCTAACTCCATCCAAAAACCTCATTTTTAATCAGGGATATTTTGGGGATTTTCAATTTAAATCTTTCCAGTTGCCATTTTGATCCATTCTTTTATTATTATTATTATTATTATTATTATTATTATTATTATTATTATTATTATTATTGTTATATAAAAGATAAAAATCTAATACTTAATCATTTATATATATATATATATATATATATATATATATATATATATATATAGTGGAGAGTTCAAATGAGAAGAATTTTTTTGTAAGAATAAAAAAGAAGAAATTTCAACCAATAAGAATGCTTCATTTTACTTCATTTAATTTTTTTATTTAATATTAGTGTAAGGGTATATTGGTAAACTTAGATGGATCATTAATTGGCAGTCTTCCTTTTTAATAGCTAACTATTAAATTTGTAACTTATTTTTAAAATAACATATTTTTTTAAAATATATATATATATATATAATTAAAGTGTAGCATAAATTACGAGGTGTGTAGGACGAATTACGAGGTGTGTAGGACGAATTACGAGCTGTGTAGGATAAAGTTCAATATGTGGAGGATAAATTTCAAAACGTGGAGGATAAATTTTGATGTGTGTAAGCAAAAGTTTGAGTGTGGAGGATGATAGTGTTTATGACTAATTAATTAGTCAAAGATAATAATAAATGAGTTGATAGAAAAACTATTTAATATTTTACATTTGTACCCTTTGTTATTTTTCTTCTTAATTTAATTTTCTTCTCAAATGAACCTTTCCATATATATATATATATATATATAGGTTTACACACACACATAATACTGATAAATAATTTCACACCTTCATCACCACCTTCCACCACCGCCGGCATCACCACCTGCCACCACCGCCGGCATCACCATATTCTACCACCATAAACCACCGACACCAACACCACCTCAACCATGGTCGCCATCTCAGACCATCGCCGCCATCCCCAAATCAAAACCATAACTAAAACCCATTGTTGTTCACCACCGTCACTATCCCCAAATCAAAACCCAACATTGTTCACCTTCCACAATCCATCTGCGAAACCCTAACTCCCATCTTCTCTATCGAACCCAGTTTCCACACCCCCTATTTCGGATTCCGTTCAAACCTTGCCGGAGCCACCTGTGATAATTTCCAACCCATTATTCTTCATAACATCTGACCTCCAACAGCCCATGTGATGGATGGCAGAAATAGGCGGTAACATGTGGTGGTTTGGTGGGGGGTTGTAGAGAAAGGGAGAGAAAGAGAGGTGGGTTGTGGCAGGTGGTGGATGGTGGTTGTGATAGGTGTTGATGGTGGTGGGTTGGTGGTGTAGATAGATAGAGGAGGAATTGTATTATAGTGGTGGTTTGAAATGATAACAGGTTGAATGTTATAATGGTGGTGGTGGTTTGAAATTTCTTTTGATAGCCTTTTAATTTTTATGACTGTTTCTTTGATTGATTATAACATAATTTGAAATTAGATGGTTTTTTTGTTGATGATTGAGTCATGTAAACTACTTATAGGTTTAGGGGAATTGAATTGCTTGATATGGTTGAATGCAGTAATGATAATGTGATACTATTGTGTTTAGTGACGGATGATCCATGGGTTACGGTGGTGTTAGATGGAAGATGTAAAGTGAGGTGAAGTAAAGAGAGAGAGAGAGAGAGAGAGAGATAGCAGGTTTGATGAAGAAGGGGAGGGTAGAGATGGGTCCCACTAATTAAATATTTTTCTTTTACTTTTCAATATAAAAAATGGATTAAAATGGCAACTGAAAAGATTTAAATTGAAAATCCCAAAAATACCCCTAATTAAAAATGAGGTTTTTGGATGGAGTTAGGCAATGTAATCAAAATGGCAATAAAAGGGAAAAGTCAGGGACCTAGAGGAGAAAAAAAACTATCTGGACTAAAATGGCAAATTTGGAAAAACCTTAGGGACTAAAATGGCAATTTACACTAAATATTTTCAAAAATTCGGTTCCGATTTTACATATCTTCTAAACTGCATAGGTATACCAATTACCATATATATGATCGTCGGTCTTGCTGGTGGGTCGTGATTATTTTGTTGTAGCTATTTCCCTAAGCCCTAATAACAATGTCTTAAACTTTGTTAATCAAAGGTCAATACCATAGAAGATTTTTTTTGTTACAAGAGCATGAAAATCAAGAAAAACAAAACCCAACCCAGCCTTGCATATTTTTTTGGTTCAAATGAGGAAACAACAACATCTAGAAGCCAATAGGATACGAACTCCACATTGATTTTGACTGGAGAGTCAAAGAAACTACTGCACTCATAATGCCATCTTGAAATACACATAAACATTATAACAATAAGAGTACATTTCTGTTTTCGTCCCTGAGGTTTTTCAAGTTTAACTAGTTTAGTCCAAAAATCTAATTTATAAAAAATGCAGCCATGAACTTTGCATTTCTTAACGCTTTTCATCCCTAAGGGTTGCTATTCATTTAATTCTTAGGGATGAAAAGCGTTAAAAAATGCAAACCTTAGGGATAAAAGCGTTAAGAAATGCAAACCTTAGGGATGGTTTTGTTATAAATTAGATTTTTGGACGAAGCTAGTTAAAATGGACAAACCTCGGGGACGAAAATAGAAATTTACTCTAACAATAAATAATATCAAATTCTAAAGCAATTATACCATCTAGATACAGGCATATAACATCATTACATAGTCACCTAATGTTGAATATAATCCCCATACAAAAGTTTAAGCACATCATACTAAAGAGGTCCTAAAGGTATTATCTAATAACCTGGGAAGCAAAACGTCGAAGCGGCTTATGTACACTATCTTAGTGGTAACAACTTGGAGAATATGGCATGCCCGGAATGAAAAGGTCTTCGAAGATTCATTTATTCCGCTCCAAAAATCGCTGGAGTTAATCAAAGAAGATGCTTTCTTATGGGTTTGCAATAGGGCGAAGATTCCTACTCCTTTTTAGGAGAAGTGGATTAGTTTTGATATAGCGGACATTGTTTAGTCCTATCTGTCTTCGTTTTGTTTTGTTGTTTGTTTTTCCATTTTGTACTTCTCTAGTTTCTTGTTGGCCCTATATATATATATATATATATATATATATATATATTGAGTTGTTACCATTAAAAAAAAAGCACATCATACTACATTGCTAGGTTTATATATTACCTCCTCCTCATATTGCTTAACCAGAATTTTGGGTTGGGCTAAAGCCTGCATCCGAATCATAGTCTACCAAACAACTTCTTCATTCCATTTTTGCTTCTGCAAATAACATATAGTTATTAGATCCACATATAATTAACACTTGTTGCTTCATTTCATTTGTAAAGGCACAAAATAATCAGTAAGCATATTTTAACTTAATATTATGTGAATAAGAACATTGGATATAGCATATGGATTTGCAATTCAGATAGAAACAGGGTGTGTCAAGTTTATGCATATATCTTACATCGTTACTTCTATAAGTGATCGATTTTCTGCTCTTTTATTAAAAAAAATAAAAATAAACTAATGAATGTCGCCGGAGAACACCACATCAAACACCGACATACATCAAATCGACCCAATAGGCTACACTCATCCAAAGAAATAGAGCAATGGATGTTAAGTCTAACCTCGTTCGTCAAAATACATACCTAGTTTGGCTGGATCGGCTTCCAATGTCGTAGAAGATCAACCACGATTGCCGCCGTGGTTGTGTTTGCGGCGGAATCCTAGTTGCGCCGCCATTGCATTTCGTCGGGGACATCGTCTTGAAGCCAGATCGGCTATGGGATATGGTAACCGGCCGGAACCCTAGTTCAAGTTTTCGTCGCTGCCTCTTATCGACATCATACACCAGCTTGACCATGGGAATAGAACCATCATCGGTTGTACCACTGATGGAACCCTCGTCCTCCGATTAGCGAGTTGTTGTAGTGTACGTGCCGATATGTGATGTCACCGCCGGTGCACCACCGTGAATCCGCCATAAGGATTGGTGGCCGGCACCGTACTCTCTCTTTTTCTTATTCCAAGGAGATTGCACAACCGTAATTAAATATATGTTTTTGTCCAATCTATACACTGTTCCTAAAGAACTACGTAAATCTAATCTATACTTTCTATAAAAGGAGAAAACCAAGTGACATAAGAAAAGCTGAGGTGGCAACCATAGAGGTTGTCCAATAATGCTTTTCTTATGTCATTACTGCATCATAAAGCCTAATATATAAAATCATTTTAAAATTCACTCAAACCTCTGCCAGAGTAAACATCTGCCCGTATCTAACCTTTAAAACCAGCAAAGGTTGAAGGTTCTTTGGATGCGTATATATCAGCAGATGTTTTGAAATTGCCGGTAATTTCAAATTCAAAATGCCTGGGGATACATAATTTGCAATTAATGCATGTCACTCACTCACTTATGTCAATCATCTTCTTATATAAAGGTTTTTTTTTCTCATTTCTCTCAAATCCCTTCTTCTCAATACTCGACATTTGTTCATAAAGGAAAAGAGAAAACCGAAGCTCTCTCTGCCCCACTTTCAGAACAAATTTTGGGGATATGTCGTTTGCCTTGATGATGGTAATGTCATATATAATTATGTTTGTTTTTGTTTTTGATCTTTCGTAATTGTTTTTTTATCTGAGTTATGACTAAATGATGACTGTGAATGATTTGAGCAGATGATGATGATGATTGTTCTACAGTTGTTCCTACCAAATGCAAGAAACTCTCTGCTTCTGCTGCAAGAAACTCTCCGATTACAGAACTTTGTGCTTCACATAATTGTTCCAGCATCATTGTTCCAACATCGTTGAAAATATGTTTTTTTTTTTTTTTGTAATTTTGAAATTTTGAATTTTGAACTGATCTAGTCTAATTCTCGCTTTATATTTCAGTCTAATAACAGTTGTTGAAATTCATACAATCATCACAGGGTTATTTTAGGTTTGTGGATTTTTTAAACTGTTGATAATTTTTATTTTAAACTGTTTATATATTTCAGCTCTGTTTTCTTCAAGCGATCAGTGGTAGAAGCATTTGTGGAGCCATAATGGTTTTAGAATATGTTAATATGGATATTGGTAGTATTAAATTAAATACAAATAAATATTATTAAATGTACAGTGAAATTACTCTGGGTTATGGCTAAATGATGATTATAAATGATTTGGGCAGATGATGATGATGTAGAATCTACAGTGGTTCCTACTAAACGCAAGAAAGTATCTGCTTCTGTTGTAAGATAAGATTTTATTTAATAATATATATAAGTAGATTCAGTTTGTTTTTTCCTGCCTTTTTTGTCTTAAAAGATGCATAAAGTTTGAAATTTTGATGTATAGAATGTATACATATAAGATGCATACACTTCTGCAGACTCCGATGACTTAAAGCAGCTTTTTATCAAGCAAGTTGAGGAATAAGTATATGAGGATAGGGCTACTCTTCAAGAGCTGAAGAGGTGTCTTGATGGACTGCATCTTGGTATGTTCATGAAATTAATTTGGGTTATGACTAAATGATGATTATGAATGATTTGGGCAGATGATGATGATGTAGAATCTCCAGTAGTTCCTACTAAACGCAAGAAAGTATCTGCTTCTGCTGTAAGAGAAGTTTTTATTTAATAAGATATATAAGTAGATTCAATTTGTTTTTTCCTGTCTTTTTTGTATTAAAAGATGCATAAAGTTTGGAATTTTGATGTATAGAATGTATATATATAAGATGCATACACTTCTGCAGACTCGGATGATTTAAAGCGGCTTTTTATCAAGCAAGTTGAGGATTAAGTATATGAGGATAGGGCTACTCTTCAAGAGCTGAAGAGGTGTTTAGATGGACTGCATCTTGGTCTGTTCATGAAATTAATCTGGGTTATGACTAAATGATAATTATGAATGATTCGGGCAGATGATAATGATGTAGAATCTACAGTAGTTACTACTAAATGCAATAAAGTATTTGCTTCTGCTGTAAGATAATTTTTTATTTAATAAGATATATAAGTAGATTCAGTTTGTTTTTTCCTGCCTTTTTTGTATTAAAAGATGCATAAAGTTTGGAATTTTGATGTATAGAATGTATACATATAAAGCAGCTCTTTATCAAGTAAGTTGAGGATTAAGTATATAAGGATAGGGCTACTTTTCAAGAGCTGAAGAGGTGTTTTGATGGACTGCATCTTGGTCTGTTCATGAGAGACCAGGTTTCCAGAAACCTGATGGAGATGCATTCAACTTCTGTGGAGTTCATGGCGATGCTCAAAGATATACATCGAGAGGTTCAGTACTCGATGGAGTTGAAGCTAAAATTTCTTAATTTTTGTTGTTAGATTCTTAAATTTCTTGGTGTTGTTGTTAGATTTTAAAGTTTCGTTGTTCAGTACTCTATGTAATTGTTGATCTTTTAATCTCATAATTAAATTTTAATCCTAAAAGTCCATTCTTAGAAAAATAGCTAAAAAGTCTGTTGATATCTATCTGTTTTTTAAACCTCTGTTGTCACACCCTGACTTTTGCGGAAGCGTGATTATGGGGTGACTTTCTTAATACGATTGCATTCAATCATAAGGTCAACTATATGATAAAACCATAGATTTGTCATCCATTAAATGAGTTTAAAACATAACAACATTGTTTAAAACGTAGACTTCAAATTCAAGTGACATGGTATAGGAAGCACTCAACCCTGTATGCGTATTTCGTACCGGCCCCTCCGGCGGAACGACATAGTCACCACATGCGGCCAACTCGCAGGCCCATGGGTGGGGCTCGCAACACCCAATAGATCTATCACTCATGCCCCTTGGTCCTTATACAAGGATTAATGGTCTTAAGTTAATCGCCTACCCATTCACGTGATCTAGCAGTACATTCCTTAGCTAATCATACCATTTGTAATTGTTTGTAATCAGTATGTAACATGTATTTCACCCCCGAGTGTTATAAAACCGAAAACAGTTAAGAGAAAAGGGGGACATGAACTCAAAGTCTTGCGTCTTCGATAATCGTATCTCAAATCCCTTCAGCAAACACGACTACCTACAATGTACTAATGTCTATTAGACGAGCGAGTCGTGCCTTGACTTAGTAATGACTAGTGTCTTTGAGTTATGTTTCATGGCGTCTTCCTTAATATTCCAAGTGTTTAATTATTTGTTAAAATAATTAATATTTTAACTTAACACTTCTCAAGTATTTAAACATGTATATCCTTCCCAAGGATGGGTATAGTTGTATTTGTATAACTTGCCATGTATTGGCGTCGTATTCCGGTGTGGATTTATACGTACGAGGATACGTATCTTCTTGTAATAGTTAAGTATTCTTATACATAATTTTGTGTTAAACTTTCCGGAATATTATTTCTAATAAAAGTCCACTAATATATATTTCCAAAAAGATATATATTTAAGAGTTACTACTTAGAAAAATTACTTATAATTTTTCCTTTCGGCAAAAATATTTGTAGTTCCAAAATAATATATTTTCAAGTCTCACTTAGAAAATATTTATAAACTTATTTTGTCCAAAAATAATGTATTTCAAGTTTACCCAAGAAAATATATATTTTTCCCAAAAATAATATATCTTCTAAAAATTCCAAGAAAATATATTTTACTTCCCAAAAATAATATATTTTCTCCTTGTAAAAAATACGATATAACTTGGTAACATTCATAAAATCATATTTTCATTTTTTTTGTGTCCAAAATATTATTTACCAAAAATATATTCATAAAGGTATTTTCCTGAATATTTTTGTAAGTTACATTCTTTCGTTCGGTTTTACAATATGATGCGTGTAACTTGTGTATTTATTCCTTGGGATTCTTGGTAACATTTTGGATTGTGATTTCTTGGTATTTGTTAAGTTATATTATTTCATATCCTAGAATAATATAACTAATACACAAAGTATACAAATATCACACACATCATGTCTTTAATGTAAATATATATTCTAAATATATATTTATCCATTTTTATTTATAAAAACCAACCTCCAATACTTGTATTTTTATTACAAAAATTATGGCAAAGCTTGTGTAGAAAATCCATGGTTAAAATACACTTATAAATACTTGTTTGAAATATTTTTCCTAAGTGTTTATATTTTTAGAAAATTTTGCCATAGTTTCCCCTAAAGATGGAGGTGTCCATGCCATCAAAGCATATCATTTTCTTTTTAAAATCATCACAAACAATCAACAACTTAACCAACACTTACCAAGTGCCAAAACAATGCTATTTACATAACAACAAGAACTTGAACTTTCATAAAGACTTGTAGTAGCTTGGTAGTGTGCTTAGTAGGTTTAGTTACCCTTTGAAATGTATTTACTTCTTTAAAAACTTCATCTTTAAAGAAGTTGGGTGTTTACAACTTCCAAACATATTTTCTAAAAATGCTTCTTTATGTAATCTTTTTGTTACACAAGTGTTTCTACACTTGTTTATCCCTTAAAAATTGTATTTGTTTATGTAAGAACCAAGTCTAGGTAAATCTTGTTATTTAACCTAGTTTCTTGAGAAATCTATTTTGGAAATCATCCACTTACAAGACTTGTATTGTGTTTAAATCATTATCACATATGAAAACAACTTTTATTATTCAAGTTCATGTCTACATAAAGTATGATCATCTTGGTCTTTCACAAGATCATCATCTTAACTTACTAGATCGTGTGTTTAATCACAATCTAGTAGGTTTCTTATGATGTCTAACATCACTATCACAAACAATCTATCATCAAGAAGCAAAACAACACTAATCATCATGTATTCATATGGTTTTAAGCTTATATTAAAGTTTCATCTTCTTGTCCATTAGTGTTCTTTATGATTATCATCACATCTCATCTTTTAACCAACTAAATGAGAAGTAAATTCAAGTGACAAGAAGCTTACTACTAGTACAA
Organism: Helianthus tuberosus; assembly: GCA_030545235.1. NCBI lineage: Eukaryota > Viridiplantae > Streptophyta > Magnoliopsida > Asterales > Asteraceae > Helianthus > Helianthus tuberosus. Next base: position 165,507,605 of record CM060359.1, read on the forward strand.
GGGCTAGGGATGAACTCTTGAAGATGAAGATGACAAATGTGGTGGATAATAGCAAATGGAAGAGGTCCTTCAAGATCCACAAGCTCCAAACTTCTTTAGACACCTTCTAGCACCTTGTGATGAACTTGGATTGGATGAACAATGTTGAATTAAGGTGGTGGTGTGGTGGATGGTTTCGGCCGTGAGGGAGCAAGGGAGGAGGGAGAGAGTTGTGTGTGAAAGATAATGATGGTTATGATCTCTCATATCTTACTTATACTCATATTAAGAGTTTAACCAATGGATAATGTGTCTTCCAAGTACAATACGTATCTCTAACCACAATCTTATGAGATCAAATGAAATCAAAAGAAATCACAAGTGGGGGACCCACTTATGACCGTCAATTGGAGGGGGGGTCTTGGTTGGGGTTTAATGATGGTTAAGCAATCTAGTTAGATTTCAAGTGTGATGTTTAGTGTTTATGCATACTATGTGTTATATAGTGTTTTAGGGTGTTCGGGGATCATAACTAGCTCAGAAATATTAAAACAATGCTTCTAGTATAATTTTAGTGCTTCGGGTAGTGTCCGGTTGTTCGGTTGGATACCGGTTCGTTAAAGTGCTAAATTATTCTGTTTGGTGTTCTTTATGTACCCTTTTGTGACACTTTTAATTCACGACACTTAGGAAAGCATTCAGGACCATTTAGTCATATTTTTGCATGATACTAGCTTGTTAAAATGCTGATTTTTGCTGAATTATGCAGAATTCTGCACTTTGGGTGAGTTTTAGGCACTTTCCCGCACTCTAACTATCACTTAGAATGGCAGTTTTGTGATCCTCACTTTCCTATACACTACACTAGTGTAATACATGGTTTCTGGCTCATTCTGTGTCTCATTGTATTGTCTGTCTATGTGCTGAGTCCCGTCAGCATTTTCCTGGTTTGTCTGTTAACTGTGCTAACTGTGATTTGTGCATCATTTATGTCAATATGTTTGCATGCAGTCAATGATGTGTCATTTGCAATATGTGATGCACATGTAAGTATAATGCAGTAATCAGAAAGCAATTCAAGTCATAAATTGTAAATCAGCACAGTCATTAAGCACTAATCATCATTTAATAATTGTATGGATGCATGCAAATTTGACAGTTGTCACATTCTCCCCCTGTTAAGAAAATTTCGTCCTCGAAATTTGTACTACCTTAACTCCTTAGGGTTACATTATGCGTGTATGTATATGAATAATACTGAGGTAGATAACCACAAAACCGAATCAAATATTATTCATATCAGGTGAGTCTAGGGATATATTTCAACAAGAACCCAGTGGTTAAAAGGTATGTGTTCTAGCATTTGATGTCAAAGGACACGAGATGTATAGATGTATAATCTAGTGTAACTCAGTTAACAGGGGTGTAACAAAGGAGTTTTGACCAATGGATTCTCAAACAATCGGTCACAATATGCCAACGAGTTTTTACAAACCATAGCATCCGCTATATGAACTCAAAATCAACAACTCGAATGTGATTGTAACATGAAAATGATTTGTCAACTTTCGATCAAATACATGGATAAAATAGTGTGTTGACATTCTTGAATTGCGAAAATACACCGAATGGAACACAAGCGAATCTGGTGTATTATTGTCTTAGTTCGTAGTTGCATTCGGAATGTTTAAATGATAAGTCAAACAAAAGTATGTGTAGTTTTGTGTGAGACGGTTGACCATGATTAGTATAAGCACAAATTTGTAATGACACCACAAGGTGTCGTGATGCCATAATTCAATAATATTGGCGACTGAACAAGTTCACCGTGCTTGAGATAAAATGAAAGTGTAATGAAACAATCCAGAGGGTTTGATTCCAACGGCATAGTAGGATCTTTCAATTGAATATAGAATTCCAAAGAGCCACTGTTTTCGATCGAAGATGAAAAAGTAATAAGTACCGCAAGGCATTCGATCGACGATGAAAGAATCATTAGGAGGTACATCGTGACATGAAATGAACCTATGTACCATTGTCTTAACACACAACTGTGTGGAGACCGCTTTAATCATGATAAACAAAACGGATTTAGAGCAAATAAATAGACAATTAAATCCGTGTATGAGGTGCGTAACCAAATTAGCGCAAGCTTCAATTTTGTGAAAGTATCATCGTAAGGTATTGAAATCAATAAACGATTTAGTGGAGTCGTAGACCAATCAAGTCTACTACGACTCAAAACAAAAGAACCTTTGCAAAAATGTTTGAATATGATGCTCTCAATACATCATATGGCGTCTTAAATTGAATATGCGAAATGGATAAGTTCAAGCAATTGAACTTGGTATCCTGACAATAACGTATGTATCAACAAGGGAATCTCAGCATGGTTACGAAGATAAACCATGAATGTAACTTGAAAGAAATGAAGTCTCAAGAAAATGTGTTGACTTGATAACAAGGTAGCCAAAAATTACCATAATGTAGGTCATTCGAATCACACATCAGTAATTAGATTTAGCAACATAATATTTGAACTTCAATGAAGCGTTTATTCGAAATGAAACCACATGCGCAGCAAATGGTGCATGCGTAACATATAAGTTTTAAAGTAATGAAACAATGAGTATTTGCTAAAATGAAGAAATGACCAAGTATCGAAGCAAATGTGTGTTCGCTCTCAGTGAAGAAAGTTAACGCGATGCAACTACCATTAAGGGGAGTAGAGATGCAAACATCTACTCGCTAGAAGCAAAAGTGAAGATTTTAACAAAATAAATTTGAGTACTTTCTGTTTGGTTAACTGAAATAGCATATATGTCAGGATAATGGGGTTTGCTTGAGTTAACAGGTGTGGTTCCTAAGCAACCTTTACGAGTTTGGACCTGGGTTCCCAAAGGTCCTAAGTACATGTTTTCTAGATTCTCAAAGTTTCGTATTCTGTGTAAAACTGTTTTGTGCATCGTGTAGGAAACACCATTTTTGTGTACGTTTAAAACAAGTTATTGTCCCACAATTTCCCCGGTATACTTTCTTCCTGAATTCACAGCTAATGACACTCGATCATCGATCAGTCATGAAATAGTAGTTGGATCCTCACAGTTAGTTAATTAAATATTTCGTTAATCCTCAGCAAGAGTTACCGACTCTTATTGGTTAGCTTGTTCGGCTCCTGGTAGTTGATGCTCGTACGGAAGCTATCGTCCTTTCTCTTGACGAGCAGAACTGGGGTTACCCAAAACGGGAAACTTGGTCTGTTATCTTCCTTCTCTATCCACTACTGAAACTACCCTGACAATCCTTGCATCTCCGAAGGTGTAAGTCGCTAAGGTGCATCGACTGCAGGCACGGCGCCTGGAATCAAATCGATGCGAAATTCGACTTATCGTTGAGGAGATAATTATGGAAAGTCTTCGGGGAAGACTTCAGGATATTTCCTTATCACATGGATATCTTCGAGTTTTGGTTCTTCGGTTCCCTTGTCCACGACATGAGCCAAGAGGGCGTTGCATCCTTTGCGCAAAAACTTTCGTGTCTTCAATGACTGATAATCCGTAGGGGCGTATCCTGCTCCATGAATTACGATCGTTTCTTCGTTCGTCGTCGGGATGCGGATAACAATCTCCGCTTGATTTCTCGACAACCAGTCCATCCCAATTACCACGTCGAAGCTTCCCTTTAACTAGTTCTATCGAGTACTGGTTGTCTAACTTACTTGCTACTAAACCAAGTATACTCTCAAACTCTAGAGGTATGAAGCTATAATCGGTACTAGTATCGAACACACAAATGCATAACGTTTGCTAACAGGGGACGTACCTATGACCATGTTTGGATCCTAGCATGCTTCCCTAGCTCAGGTGTTGGACATTCTTCCACGATCTTATTTAATCTCCCTTGGGCAATCCTTCCTAAAGTGCTCCACGTCGCCGCAGTTAAAACACCCTTGACCTCTCTTTCCACGTTTCGTCTCATGCCAACATGTCTCCATGCAGTGCCCCACTTTGCCACAGTTGTCACACCTTCCATTTTTACATCGCCCGGTATGATGACGTCGACACTTGTCGCATTTAGGTAGTTTGCCCATGTACTCTTTTCCCTTTTTGGCCTTGTTGTTATTATTCGTCTAAGTACCCTACTTGCAGTTTCCGAACTTTCTCTTGTTATCTCCAGATGACTCCACATGTGTCTCCTTTTTCTCCTCAGAGGTTGAAAATCTTCCTAGTCTAATCGCTTCTTCAGTGAGCGCCACACTCAAGTCAATAGCTGCGGTAATTGTTAGAGGTTTAGATGTTGTCACCTGGCTTAGAATCTGAGGTGCCAATCCCCCGATGAAACGTTCGATCTTCTTAAACTCTGGATCTACCATGTAGGGGACAACACGAGATAGATCATGGAATCTCTGCACGTACTCATCTATCCTTGGACCTTCCATCTTCAAGTTCCAGAACTCAGTTTCCAACTTCTGGATTTCTGCTCTCGTACAGTACTTCTTATGCATTAGTTCTTTCAGTTTATCCCATGTCAAAGCATACGCAGCAGTCTCGCCCAACGTCTGAACCTGGAGGTTCCACCATGACAGAGCCCCATCTTAAAGCAGTCCGGAAGTGTACGTGACCTGATGCTCTGGGGCACATTTGCTCAACCACAAAACAGAATCCGTCTTCTCAACCCAGCGCACGAAGGCTAAGGCACCCCCAGTACCGTCGAAATCCAGGGGCTTGCAGCCCAAGAACTGCTTGTAGGTGCAGCCGTTGGGTAGGTTATTTCCTGTGGTACCTCCACTGCGCTCGGAGCAAAGGGCCTCGTGCTGTGCGATGGCTTGTGAGATGCGCTCTTGTAATTCCGCCTTTGTCATCGGCAGAGGGTTGTTGGTATCGGTGTTCCTTTGAATCGACATCTTCTAAGAAGAAGATCGGATAGGTCAGGTCTCATTAAAGACATAAGCACATAAGCACCTATTTAACGAGTAAGACCTGGGAGGTGTATTACATATATATATATATATATATACGCAGTCGTTATAACGAGCAATCATATGACATCACCATTATAGCACAAACTTGTAGGTAGGTACATATTTAATGAGAACATAACAAGCAAGCACGTAGCATTACAATTATAGTACAATCATGCAAATCAACAACGTGCTTAGTAAGGACATGGCGACTGAGCTTTCATTGTTTACCAACCATAATCACATTGTTTACAAAGTGCATTACATCAAAAGGGACACAGGGTCACCCTACCCTCGTCCAATAAGTCTATCAGTGTACCAGAATAGCGGGGGCAAAAGTGGTCTTCAAAAGTCTCTACAATCTTGGCTTATTAGTAGTGTCTTTTCCCAAAAGTAATGCGATCCGCATAAAACCAAAAGCCAACTATACTGGTGTCTGAGGTGGGGGAGTGAAGAAAAGCAAACTGCTAACATGTGCGACTTTCTCCTCGAGCTTGAATATACGGCGGAGTAAGTATCTGATCTGCTGCTTGATAGTAAAGAAACGAGCATCAAAACCTAAGAAGGTGTAATAGCAGTAGGTGAGAGTGCAAAAGGAGACAGTGATGAATGTGGAGGATCAAAGTATACTGGCATTGTAATGTCAGCTCAAGCTCCAAAACTCCATAACTCAAAACCTCAAACTGTAGCTGAAGTAACAGGAGCAACTCATCCCGTGTGTAGCTTCCATAATGTGAGGGATGGTAGGGGTCTGAAATCAGCATAGGGCATGATAGGAACCATCAGAATGGCTCATCCAGCGGTGAAGAAATGAACAGTACAGCCTGAAGGATCTGTGGAAAAGCTGCTGATACAAAAAGATCGTCACGCAGGTGCTGGCCAAAGGTACCTTCCCCTGGATGGGGTGCGGGTATGTCTTGAAAGAAAGAAATAGGCAAACTGGTGCGATGGACGTCGGACTCCACAGGAGGAAAGGAGCAACATCAGCGGGTGCGGGTGCAGGAACAAACGTCTCAGCAAAAGAGAAGACCATCAGGTGCAGGTACTGGGTCCGGTATAAGGGGTGCAATGTCTGGTAAACCGAAAGAAATAGGGTCATGATTAAGCAAGGGCTTAGGATCAGCAGGTGCAACATCAAGCTGACCTAAGAGGAACAGGAGCTGGCTCAGGAGCAGGCTCCGGGTCGTGTGAAGGTGTGGGATCTCGAGCAGGTGATAGTGCAGTAGTCATAGCGGTGTTGTCGTCTGAGTCAGTAGTAGAAAGTTACAATCCGGCCGTCTGTAAGGCTGCAGATGTCACAGACTCAAAGGAGTCTGAAATCGAGTGCAAAATGAAAGCAGAGGATACTTCAATGGCGGGAATCTTAGGAGTTAGCATAGCAATGACATTCTCAGCTATCTTTCCATCACCCTGGGTGTCAACAGGAGGATCATCAACAACAAATCAATGTCATCATCAAACAAATCGTCAAAGGCATATCCTCGGGAGGAATGACCACGAGAGGTATGGCTTCGAGGATCGGAGCCATGATGTGCTCGCCATCGGGGTGTCCAAATGATAAGGTGGTCATGGACCGAAACAAGAATGACAGAAGGATTCTTGTCAGGGAAACCATCAGCAAGGGTAAATCATCACCAAAATCTGGCAGCGCGGATGGTTGGAAGTCGTCCTCGTCCTCGGTCATCATATCAGGATCACTCTCAGTGTCTGACGCAAATATCTCCGGCGCAGGTACAATCTCATTATCTGTGGCGGTGGCTGTAGGGTCGTCAATGTCTGATTCCTCACTTTCAGAAGAAGGTGATATGTGTGCCGGTACATAATAATCGTAGCATGTATATTCATAGCGATCACTAACACTTAATATATTGTAAACAAGGACAATTCATCATGTAATCGTGTATTCACATTATTCTTCATGAAACTTTTTATCCTTCCTAGTCTCTCATGTGACACATGTGCCTCTGCGGCCATCAAACAAATTCCTAACCAATGAAATATTGTGTTTCATACTTGGGATTTGTTTAAATATGTGTATCATTTGCACATATCAATTCTTGTTCGATTTCGAGCTCTAAATCGCTTTCTGGAAAGTTATACGCAAACTGATGCATAAACGTAATCAGTTTAACGCAACAGACACTCCGGGGTAGTTACATAGCCTCAACATACCTTAAATAACCATTACATAACTTAGAAATAAGTTTTGGATGGTTTGGTGTGTCGAAATCAAGTTTGTTCGATCGCAGAGACTATTTGCGTCAAACTGCGAAACTATACCGATTTGTATAGTAACGAACGTTCCGAAACTTGATCATAAGTTAAACATGCCCTAAATATACTTTACATAGCTTAGAAATAGGCTTTGAGGTGTTTTGGTGTGCAAAAATAAACTTATTGATCAACAGGGACTAAAAGCGTCAAAAAGTGCCCAAATGACCAGATTCATTGTATCTAGACCAATTTTGATGTTTTGATGGTTTTTAACCCCAAGTTTTGCATTCTATGGGCTAAAATTTGATGGTATTTCATGTCCCCTTGTATTGCAATACCATGTGCCCACATGGAGGGTCAAGATCAAGGCACGAAATGCGAGAAACGGTCCTAACGGTTCTTCGAAATCTATAAATACCCAAGCTCTCATTCCATTTTCATCACACCTTGATCTAATTTTATGCTCTAAGTTGAATCTTTATGCTTCATACCTAAGTATTTAGATCAAGTTCTTCCTAGCTTGGACCCTTTGTAAGTTTCTTTCATGTTTTTATGCGTTTTTAAGCACGAAAGTCAAACTGTGTTTGACTTTCTGCTTTGACCAGGTTATGGTCAACACAAAGTTCGTTTGAACTTTGCAACATGAGCATAATCACGATGGTTATAGTCCCTTGTGACTATACCTACTGATTACCACGTTGATTAGGTGTAGTGACGAGTCATAGTTTCGGTCAAAATGCGTATTCATGCGTATTTTGCAACCAAACTATTCTTAGGTATCAAAACCTTTTGTTTGGATATCAAACTTGTTTTATAACTTCATTAAACATTTTTTAACATGTTTAACTCGTCACTTTTAGTTTAGTGCTTATATAGGGACGTAAGATAAGCGGTCTAAACAACCGCTTAGACTTTCGAACCCGACCCGTTTGGTCGATCATTAGGATCCGACCAAGCATTTATTGTGACCATAGTTGTATAGGGAATAATCTTCCGAGGTTATACCTTATGGTCACTTCATTTAGTTAGTTGTATGATAGGTAGTTTATATGCCTTAGGAAAATGACCAAAATGCCTTTTTTACGCATAAATTCATTTTAAGCATATGTAACATAAATTTTGGCATCTAAACTGATTAGGCAACATTATTAAACATGTTAAGGCATATAATACTTGTCATAGGACTAGTTAGGTAGTCCGAACGCGTTTTACACGAACGACGCGTTAAAGTGGCGTAAGCTACCTTAACGAGTCGTAATGGGTCGTAAGCACTTAGGTTAGGTTTCGTTTTAGAATGTAGGCTTTGTTAAAACCATATTACATGAGTCCCTATACTCATTTGGTTTACGAAACCTCATTTTATCCGATCCTCCGCTTTAGGTCCGTTTATTAACGTAGTTACCTATATTAGGTGCCGTTTGATTTCCGTGATCCCTCTAGCTTTGCTTGGTTGTTAGTCAAGACTTCTAAGCATCCTCAAGTGAGTACATAGTCCCCTCTTTTACTGTTTTTCAAACTGTTTTGGGGTGATACACATGTGCCTACTTGTTACTTTCGTGTTTTTCATGATTTTATATCATATACTTGTTATGTTCATTAGTACATATATAGTACATGATTTCATTATGTTTTGCTATGTATGTTCACTTAACATGCTAGCATATTGATTTTTGTATATTATATTTTGTTGCATATGTTTACTCAGCATATGGACACATTGTTTTACATTTTGAACCGTTGGAACTGTTTGATTTATGTGAACCGTTAGTAACTGTCAGATTTATATGAACCGTTTGTAACTGTTTGATTATGTGAACCGTTTGTAACTGTTTGATTATGTGAATCGTTTGGTATTGTTTGAACCGTTGGGTTAGGGAAGTGACTAGGTAACGGGGCGGGTGTAATGTGTTAAAAGCATGGTGGATACACCGCTGGTACTTCCTATATATAAGTGCTTTTAATACATTATATATCATTGCGTTATCTAGATCACTTGGGTAAGTTTATCAAAACAAAGTTATATTACAAGGTTTTTCTAATAATATAAACCATACGAGTTTTATTAACGTGTTTTTACGAGATGTTTTACAAATTTTGGTTTTCTTAAACAAATGTTTTGGAGTTAAGATTCATGGTATCGAGGTTTTATAAAACAAATCTATTTTGACTTAGTTATTTCAATTTACATTACAAACATTTTACAAAACTTGGTTTTCTAATTATCAATTTACAAAGGTGTTTAAGTTATATTTTCAAAACATAAACGAGCCATGAATCTGACACTCTCATAAAATCCTATGCACTCGCCGGCATTTTATGATGACGTATTTTCACATGTGTTTCAGGTACCATAGTTGGTGATATTTGATGATGATATTGATGCATGCTTACATAGGAACGGACGAGGCCTTAGTGACTTAATAACAATGAAAGTCTATTTGTTCATGTTTTGTTTCTAATTTCAATGTAATGTAATACATTTAATTTAATAAAACAGAACTTCAATCCATGTGTTATGAAACAATGATTCTGTTACAACACTCCCCGACGTTTCCGCCATGATTTGTTGTTTTTCGTGGTCGGGGTGTGACATCTCAGACTAAACTTCCCAGTCTCTCAGACTGAACTCCCTAGTCTCTCAGACTACCCTTCCCAGTCTCTCAGACTGAACTCCCCAGTCTCTCAGACTACACTTCCCAGTCTCTCAGACTGAATCATAAGCATAAACTTTGAAATGTGTTTCGTGTCTTTTGTTTGTAAAAATGTTTGTTTCCTGGATCTGGGCTTTTCGTGTGTGCAATGAAAACATGTTTGTAAAAACGTTTTTGTGAGAGCCCTAAAGATTGTAGTCTAGACTCGAGAAGGAATCCTAGTTCGCTACAATCGAAGCTCTGATACCAAGCTGTCACACCCTGACTTTTGCGGAAGCGTGATTATGGGGTGACTTTCTTAATACCATTGCATTCAATCATAACGTCAACTATATGATAAAACCATAGATTTGTCATCCATTAAATGAGTTTAAAACATAACAACATTGTTTAAAACGTAGACTTCAAATTCAAGTTTTACAAACCATACAAATTGTTTATGAGTTCACTAAGGACTCGTCAAAAGATATTAGATGTAACTAAGGTTTGGAAGACGTGTCTCGTCCAAGAATAAGACACACTGACCAAACCCAAAGACCATGGATGACATCTTTATTCCTATCGCAGCATGAAACTTCCGACGCCCGCCAGATCCACTTACTAATTCCCTGAAATACATGTAGTTTGAAAACATCAACAAAAGTTGAGCGAGTTCATGTGTTTAGTATGTGTGCACGAATCATCCTTGAAAACCTTTGTATGTATGTATGTACTTGTAAACTGGTATGAAGCAACAAGGAAAAACAGATCAGTTAATGTGTAGCTAATACATTAATATAAGTGACATGGTATAGGAAGCACTCAACCCTGTATGCGTATTTCGTACCGGCCCCTCCGGCGGAACGACATAGTCACCACATGCGGCCAACTCGCAGGCCCATGGGTGGGGCTCGCAACACCCAATAGATCTATCACTCATGCCCCTCGGTCCTTATACAAGGATTAATGGTCTTAAGTTAATCGCCTACCCATTCACGTGATCTAGCAGTACATTCCTTAGCTAATCATATCATTTGTAATTGTTTGTAATCAGTATGTAACATGTATTTCACCCCCGAGTGTTATAAAACCGAAAACGGTTAAGAGAAAAGGGGGACATGAACTCACAGTCTTGCGTCTTCGATAATCGTATCTCAAATCCCTTCAGCAAACATGACTACCTACAATGTACTAATGTCTATTAGACGAGCGGGTCGTGCCTTGACTTAGTAATGACTAGTGTCTTTGAGTTATGTTTCAAGGCGTCTTCCTTAATATTCCAAGTGTTTAATTATTTGTTAAAATAATTAATATTTTAACTTAACACTTCTCAAGTATTTAAACATCTATATCCTTCCCAAGGATGGGTATATTTGTATTTGTATAACTTGCCATTTATTGGCGTCGTATTCCGGTGTGGATTTATACGTACGAGGATACATATCTTCTTATAATAGTTAAGTATTCTTATACTTAATTTTGTGTTAAACTTTCCTGAATATTATTTCTAATAAAAGTCCACTAATATATATTTCCCAAAATATATATATTTAAGAGTTATTACTTAGAAAAATTACTTATAATTTTTCCTTTCGACAAAAATATTTGTAGTTCCAAAATAATATATTTTCAAGTCTCACTTAGAAAATATTTATAAACTTATTTTGTCCAAAAATAATGTATTTCAAGTTTACCCAAGAAAATATATATTTTTCCCAAAAATAATATATCTTCTAAAAATTCCAAGAAAATATATTTTACTTCCCAAAAATAATATATTTTCTCCTTGTCAAAAATACGATATAACTTGGTAACATTCATAAAATCATATTTTCATTTTTTTTGTGTCCAAAATATTATTTACCAAAAATATATTCATAGAGGTATTGTTCAGAATATTTTTGTAAGTTACATTCTTTCGTTCGGTTTTACAATATGATGCGAGTAACTTGTGTATTTATTCCTTGGGATTCTTGGTAACATTTTGGATTGTGATTTCTTGGTATTTGTTAAGTTATATTATTTCATATCCTAGAATAATATAACTAATACACAAAGTATACAAATATCACACACATCATGTCTTTAATGTAAATATATATTTATCCATTTTGATTTATAAAAACCAACCTCCAATACTTGTATTTTTGTTACAAAAATTATGGCAAAGCTTGTGTAGAAAATCCATGGTTAAAATACACTTATAAATACTTGTTTGAAATATTTTTCCTAAGTGTTTATATTTTTAGAAAATTTTGCCATAGTTTCCCCTAAAGATGGAGGTGTCCATGCCATCAAAGCATATCATTTTCTTTTTAAAATCATCACAAACAATCAACAACTTAACCAACACTTACCAAGTGCCAAAACAAAGCTATTTACATAACAACAAGAACTTGAACTTTCATAAAGACTTGTAGTAGCTTGGTAGTGTGCTTAGTAGGTTTAGTTACCCTTTGAAATGTATTTACTTCTTTAAAAACTTCATCTTTAAAGAAGTTGGGTGTTTACAACTTCCAAACACATTTTCTAAAAATGCTTCTTTATGTAATCTTTTTGTTACACAAGTGTTTCTACACTTGTTTATCCCTTAAAAATAGTATTTGTTTATGTAAGAACCAAGTCTAGGTAAATCTTGTTATTTAACCTAGTTTCTTGAGAAATCTATTTTGGAAATCATCCACTTACAAGACTTGTATTGTGTTTAAATCATAATCATATATGAAAACAACTTTTATTTTTCAAGTTCATGTCTACATAAAGTATTATCATCTTGGTCTTTCACAAGATCATCATCTTAACTTACTAGATCGTGTGTTTAATCACAATCTAGTAGGTTTCTTATGATGTCTAACATCACTATCACAAACAATCTATCATCAAGAAGCAAATCAACACTAATCATCATGTATTCATATGGTTTTAAGCTTATATTAAAGTTTCATCTTCTTGTCCATTAGTGTTCTTTATGATTATCATCACATCTCATCTTTTAACCAACTAAATGAGAAGTAAATTCAAGTGACACGAAGCTTACTACTAGCACAAGGGCTAGGGATGAACTCTTGAAGATGAAGATGACAAATGTGGTGGATAATAGCAAATGGAAGAGGTCATTCAAGATCCACAAGCTCCAAACTTCTTTAGACACTTTCTAGCACCTTGTGATGAACTTGGATTAGATGAACAATGTTGAATGAAGGTGGTGGTGTGGTGGATGGTTTCGGCCATGAGGGAGCAAGGGAGGAGGGAGAGAGTTGTGTGTGAAGTGTGTGAAAGATAATGATGGTTATGATCTCTCATATCTTACTTATACTCATATTAAGAGTTTAACCAATGGATAATGTGTCTTCCAAGTACAATACATATCTCTAACCACAATCTTATGAGATCAAATGAAATCAAAAGAAATCACAAGTGGGGGACCGTCAATTGGAGGGGGGGTCTTGGTTGGGGTTTAATGATGGTTAAGCAATCTAGTTAGATTTCAAGTGTGATGTTTAGTGTTTATGCATACTATGTGTTATATAGTGTTTTAGGGTGTTCGGGGATCATAACTAGCTCAGAAATATTAAAACAATGCTTCTAGTATAATTTTAGTGTTTCGGGTAGTGTTTGGTTGTTCGGTTGGATACCGGTTCGTTAAAGTGCTAAATTATTCCGTTTGGTGTTCTTTATGTACCCTTTTTTGACACTTTTAATTTCCGACACTTAGGTAAGCATTCAGGACCATTTAGTCATATTTTTGCATGATACTAGCTTGTTAAAATGTTGATTTTTGCTGAATTATGCAGAATTCTGCACTTTGGGTGAGTTTTAGGCACTTTCCGGCACTCAAACTATCACTTAGAATGGCAGTTTTGTGATCCTCACTTTCCTATACACTACACTAGTGTAATACATGGTTTCTGGCTCATTCTGTGTCTCATTGTATTGTCTGTCTATGTGCTGAGTCCCGTTAGCATTTTCCCGGTTTGTCTGTTAACTGTGCTAACTGTGCTAACTGTGCTTTGTGCATCATTTATGTCAATATGTTTGCATGCAGTCAATGATGTGTCATTTGCAATATGTGATGCACATGTAAGTATAATGCAGTAATCAGAAAGCAATTCAAGTCATAAATTGTAAATCAGCACAGTCATTAAGCACTAATCATCATTTAATAATTGTACGGATGCATGCAAATTTGACAGTTGTCACATCTGTTTGGCTAAAAAGTCATCCACTGCTGAAGGGTGTTGTCTGTTCTCATAAGTTCTGTTTAATCTAACGACGGTTGGCTTGCTACTGTTGCCAACATCTGTTGTTTCCTAACAGAGGTTCCCAACATCCGTGTCCACCGAAGTAGTTTGAAATTTTATTATTTTTTTATTATTGTTAAGTCGCCAGTTTTTTTGAAGAATTTACTCCTATCAATTACAAATACTCAACATCTGTTACTTTAAATGTCTGTCAAAGGTAAAGTATGCCCACGAGAGAATATATGTTTGAAGTGATCCTCTGCTAATCTAACGGCTGTTTGACTTGCTACTATTGCCAACATCTTTTGTTGCCTAACAGAGGTTCCCAACATCCGTGTCTGCTGAAGTTGTAGAAGCATGTGTTTACTATGTAAAGTGTTGTTGGTCTTTAAATGAAGAGATTTTTTAATTATTTTTTTTATGCCAGAGGTTTGAAATTTTATTATTTTTTTATTATTTGGTAAGTCAACAGTTTTTTGAAGAGTTTCCTCTCAATTACAAATACAAAACATCTGCTCCTCTAAATGTCTGTCAGAGGTAAACTCTGCCCAAAGAGAACATCTGTTTTGAAGTGATCCTCTGCTGATGAAGACATAGTCTAAAGAAAGTTTGAAGAAGCAAAGGTCTGTTATGGGTCAACAGATCTTAAAGAACAACAGATAATATTCAATAGATCCTGCTAAACAGAGGTTTTCAATGTAATAGTTCTTAGACTAATAGCAGATGTAGGGAGTTTGTTAGGCTATTAGATGTTTTGCATTAAAAGTTGTTGCTTTTAAATATAATTTTACATGTTTATATTAAAATGTACACGTTTTTTCCTGCTAGATTGTATAACCTACAATGAATTGAAATCTGACCTTCGGGCTGTAAGATATTTCACTATATAATATCATTGATTTAGATTATATTGATGTTGAATTGTGTCTGAACAGATGTTTGGTAAGTCAACAGTTTTTTGAAGAATTGTAGAATCGGTTTTGACTCTCGAAAGATTGCGAACCGATACGTGTGACGTGCGGAATCCGTACACATACGTGGACCGAACACAAGAACGTATAAAACCTGTGATTTGATTAGAATATCTGAAATCGTACAAAGAACCGTGAATCACCTTTTTCCTTTCTCTTTCTACTTTCTCTCTCTAGCTTCAAAGCTCCAAATGTCACAAATGGCAAAAGTTCTAAACTAAAGCCCTTAGACTTCTATTTATAGACAAAGGCTTTTAATGAGAGTTCTCATTAATTACAGAATTGCCACCTTGCCTTTCCCTACTTATTACAATATAAACTCTAGTTTTCTTCAATTTCTTGCTACGGTTAAATTGACGGAGGCGATAGACATAAATGCACTCACAGACTCCCCCTTGGATATTGCCGCAGTCAATCTCGTAGCTTCTTGTCTTTTCTTTCTCTCTGAGTTTTCTTGAAGCTTTATCATCTTCAGCAATCACAGACCCCCCTCTTGCTCGAACAGACTCCCCGTGGATCTGTCTTCTGCTTCAGTTTCTCCCCTTTCGGTTATACTCTTTTCTTCAGGCTCCCCCTTTCGTCAAGCTTCCGTGCTTTTGGGATCGACACCTGTCTTTTTGGATACAAGCTCCCCCTTGCGTCGAGCTCGTCTTCAGACTCCCCCTTAGACTTGGCCATCAGGATCGTAATCTGGCATAGCATCTGCAAATCTCAAACATTTATAAGTGAAAACATTTTGACCATCCAGGATTGATGACCTGGCTCTTAAAAACTTTTTGAATCAAGAACCTGGCTCTATTGCACAAATATAACAATAAGAATATATCCAGGATTACTTGACTTCACTCCCCCTATCAAAATGCTTCATAGATTTGATGATATAAGAATCCAAATCCCTCACAACTAATCATCCAAGTCCAAATAAATGACGTTGGAGATATCACAAACTATTTTTGATTTTAAAACTACAAGTTTCAAATTAATGAACTTGTTTATTTTCAGAACCACGTTCAGCATACTTAGATTTTGAAACTCAGCTTTCAAACATCGGTTGTCGAAAATAAACTGAAATCAAAATATTTTTGTATTTTTCTGAAACATAAAGCAGTAAAGAAATATTTACAAACATATTTACATACAATATTTTTGTTTGAGTTTGTGTCAGAGGATCATATCAGTTTATGACAAATCACTAGCACCATTGAGCTTTAAATACTTTAAGTTCTAAATGATTCACTTAGATTGTCAGTATACTGATCCACTTAAATTTTCACACAAAGTTCAATTGATTCGAGATACGGAATTAGTGTTTTAAGGACTTAAACTTATTCGCGTGTCCCACCTCAGAATATACTCCCGTATCAAGATTCCCTTGATTCGGTCTTACAGGTGAATATACTAATTTGATATCTGTACTCTGGGTTAGTGCGAGACCTTGAGAGCTCAGGTATGAACTTCCGTTCAGTCAGAGAGATGAAGGCTCGACTTTAGGTGTGTTCCCTTTGGGAATCTTCTTTACAACTGCACTTGAATTACATCTTTCGATATTTTTCAATTTTTATGCAGAGGGTAAGCTTTTAAAGCGCGTAAAGTATTATACGAGGTCTAGGCCATTGCTTCCGCAATATCAGAAGACCAGGTATAATACCCCATATATCAAACAGTATAAAGACCTAGTATCTCAGAATCAGGCAATCTCTCAAACAAGATTCGGGGGTTACCCATATATCCGAGAGATGTTCCCCACGAGATAAGCAAGTATTTGATATTTAGGTTTATATCTCGAAAACAATCTACTAAGCGTGTAAAAACCTACTGGCATATCATCAGTGAGACTGTTTATCACATTTTAACTTTCCATATCTTTATCATACTGTGATTGTCTAACTGATGTACTATCATTTCCTCTTTTTACACAGAAACTCTTTTTGAATTTTATCATGTTTTTGGCTTTTTCAAATGTTCTAATGTTTTTGGATTTTCTGACAACGCTTTACTCCCCCTAAAATTCAAAATCATTTAAGAAAATTTAATAACCGATGTAGATAGCTTTGTTTCGCCATCCATTTTCTGCATCACATGCTCTGTTTTACAGAAAATGTACCCCCATGATTTACAACACATTGATATATACCCTCTTTTCTTCTCGTTCTACAAAATCATTTATAGTATGAAAACCGTTTTTCAATCTTGTGAAATTAATCATGTTTGTTCAGCCGTGAGGGTTTCGGCATATTCAATCTTGTGAAAACACAAACATATTTTTGATTTTTCAATTTTTGACAAAATAAAAAACATATTTTTATTTTTTTTAAATTTTTCAATTTTTTAGGATTTTGAAATATGATTTATTTATGTACAGAAACAAACAAACTCCCTGTTTTAGTTGCAGGGTTCAATAGCCTTCTCCTTTCGTGCCAGGCTGCTCCGATACTCCTTTAGTTGTCATTCAGTTTTCTTCAGGAGCACCTGCACATTTACACAACTCAATTACTTGAACAATTTAGCCCAGGTCTGTTTGACCTTAGGGATTTCAACACAATAAGATTCATTTAATTTCGGAAAATCTTTATCATTTTTTACAAACAACTTTTCATCTTTTACTTCATCCTTTTTGATTGAATTGGTTTTCTGTTTAGAAGTAGATTGTGTCTTAACTACCCAACTTTGTCCTTTTGAAGCACTTCTCTTGTAAAAACGTGATTCATTTTGAACATTTTGATTTTGAACAACAACTTTTGGTTTCTAAAATTGGTTTGGTTTTGTTGTATCGACATTTGTTTTCCAACTTTGTGTTGTTCTAAATCTGGGTGTTACAGGTTTCCATGTTTGTTGTGAGTCAGCTTTTGACATTTTCGGTTTCCAAGTTTGCTTTGAGTCAAACTTGTTTGACTTCTGATTCACAACATCAGACTTCTTTTTCTTCTAAACATCAACAAGTTTCGGATTTGGACACTTGCGTGCAAGATGTCCAGTTTGATCACATTTGAAGCATGTTCTCTTGGATACATCTTTAACCTGTTATTGTTGCTTTTTCTTTTGAGCATAGAACTCTTCATTAGACTGTCGTCTAAATTGGAGTTCTTTCTCTTCTTCGGAACTTGTTCCGTGAACAAAGTTCATCTTTTTCTGATAATTTGGCGTTTCATTTCTTTTCCAATTCTGTTTCTTTTTATAACCTAACCTAGCCTTCATGTTTTTCCTTTTGTAACCAGGTTTGTTATAAAAAGTTTTGTGACTCTTTCCAGCAAACTTTGAAATCTCGGATTTTTCAATTTCATTCAACTTGAAAACTTTGTTAATCTTTTCTGAAATCACATTCTGAATCGGGACTTCAAGATCTGAGAATAATTTGTCTGATCCAATCATGGTATAAACCAGTCCTTTTGAATCATCATTCGCATTTTTCTCAGTTTTTGAGTTTTTCAGATAACCTTCATGAAAACTACCTTCATTTTCATCTTGTGATTCAGATTTACCTGTTTCAACTGACTCGCCTTCTTTCAAGACACTTTCAACGACCTTACCTACCACCTCTGAATCACTAGAATCATCAGATTTGGAATAGGTTATGTCAATGTTGTCTGGCAATTGATCAACCATGTTGAAAGCTTTTTCCACCTTTTCGTCATCATAGAATGTGAATTTTTCCTCAAACGGTGGTGGAACCTGATGATACTCTGGGCCAATTCCTTTCTTGTTTTGCTCAGACTCTTTACCATCCGGTTTTAGATTGAAAATGCGTTCAAGAACATATGATGAAGCGTGATAACTGTGTAACTTGTTGTTATCTTGTTCTAAATCAGCTATTTTACGCTTTAGCTTAGCAACATCTTCAATGTAAGAGTTTACAACTTGTTGCTTAATTTCATACTGTCGCTTAAGCGTATCAGATGTTTCAGAACAATGTTTCAATCTCGATTGAACAAGTTTCATTTGACTCTTCACATCTTCATATGATTCTTTTGTGATATGATATGCAAGTTTTATAGAATCATATTTCTTTTTCATTTCTTGAAACGAATTTTCTTTTTGCAAACACTCTTCAGTCATTTTTGAAACTTTTTCTTTTAAAATATCATTTTCGTTTTCTAAACTCTTGCATTTTTGTGTTAGCTTTTCGTCATTATCTTTCAAAACTTTTTCGTTTTCTAACATTTCCTTACATTTTTCTTTGAAAACTTTTTCAATTTTAGTGAATTCTAAGTCTCTTGTTCTGAATTTTTCATCTTTTTCAGTACAAGCACTGCACATTTCCATGCATTTCTTACACTGTTCAATATTTTTGTTTAAGACTTCAGAATCAGTTGAAGTATTTACCTCAGTGATTGACACTTCGGCTTTCTCTTCAGTCTGCTTCTTTCTTTGATTTTTCCTCAGCAGCATCATCAGCATCGATCACTTCAACCAAACTTTCCATCTTCTCACCATCTTCTTTTTTGTTCTTCAGATCCTCTTCATTCTGATGTTCTTCAGTGACAACTTCCTTTTCTTTCACAACTTCAACTTTCACTTCCTCAGCAACCTTTTTCAAATCATTCACCAAACTTTCAACATTCTTCTTCATCCTCTCTTCATCTCTCTGTCTTAGACTCGCTGTCATGACATCTCTGATGATTTTATCCAGCTTTTTCTCATAATGTTTATCTTTTGCAACATTTGAATAGTACTCGCCGGATAGAGGGATTACTGCAAGAACGTCGTCAAACACTACTTCCTTTCGGTGGACAACTGGTTCACCTTTGCTGTTTACATAACATTCTTGTTTCTTGTCATACCTTCCATAATTCTTCGCTTCTTCATGTTCCTTCTCCATTTCTTCAATTCGATACCTAACAATACATCTTTCTCTGTATGTCTTCTCTTTCAGAATCTCTTCTTTTGTTTTCTCTTTCACAACAGCAACGAATGCCCTATGTTTATTAGCTGATTCGGTTTTGCCATGTGTTGCGAACGTGTAACCTATAACATCCTCTTCTGGAAGAAATTCACTCCAGTTGAATCCTTCATCATCTTGGATCACAACACATGCTCTTGACTTCTCTTTCTCAGAATTATTTTCAATTTGTTTCAACCTTGGTGATTCCTCTCTGCTCCTGTGATAGATCGCTTTTTGATAGTAATCGTCTTTAAACGGATTAACAGTTTCTTCAACAACAGAGTTTTTGCATTCTCTTTTGAAATGACCCTTTTGCTTGCATTTGAAGCAGGTCACTTTTGATTTGTCGAAGCCCAGTTTTGTTGATGGTCCACCGATTGATTGTTTGCCAGTAATTTCCATGAACCGCTGAGCTCTTCGAATGCAGCTTGCCAAACACCATCTCAGATCAATGAGTTCCATCTCCTCTGGATCTATCTGGTCATAATCTTCCTTTGTCAGTTCAGAATTTCCAATTTTCCCATCTACCAGATCTTCATATGATTCCAGAACCGTTTCCAGAAAACTCATTTGTTGTTTAGCAGCGTTGATGCTCATTGTTGGAGAATTCTTTAGCTTTAAGGCGATGTTGCAGAGAATCTCATCAGGTTCTTCAGAGTTTGATGTTGTTGATGATGAATGATATCCTGGATTGTAGCTTGATGAGCTTTTCTGTGAGTCTTTCATCTTTTCAACACTATATGCAGTCTTTGGCGATTCACTAACTGTCACCGAAGGTACACTGCCCTTGTAGTAAAGACCAACATTTTGATAATGTGAAGAACTGCTCATCTTGCTTTGCTTTTGTAGCTCAAGCTCATGACTTTCTATCTTTTCTATCAACACATCAAGAGTAATTGTATCAAACAACACATCGTTTTTCAAAATAAACACAAACGTTTGCCACTGATCAGCTCGTGGTAACGCTTCAATGATTTTGTCAATGATTTATTCCCGTGTTTTTGTTATTCCAAACCTATCGAGTTCAATTTTAAGGTGACAAAATCTTTCAATCATTTGTCGTACAGATTCACCTTTGAGACCATCAAACAAATCAAATTCTCTTTTAAGTAAAGCCATTTTGTTCTTTTTTATTTGTTTACCCCCCTCAGCTTTAACCCGTAATGCTTCCCATACTGATTTAGATGAACCGTCATGATTAAGCAATGCGAAAATGTCATCTCTAATCGACTGTTGGATTAGAGCAATCATTCTTTGTTCATATGAGAAGTTCTTTTTGTCATCAACGAATAAGCTTTTGAGTGGAATTTCTTCGTTTTTATCATCGACTGGCCTGCTGTACCCAAATTCCATGCAAAACCAGCTTTCGTGCGCATAAGCTTTGGCCCAGTTGATGAATCGTTCTTTCCACCATGTATAATCTTCAATACTGTCAAGCTTTGGTGGTTTTGAATGGGTTCAGTAAAAATTATCGTGCTTAATATTTTCAGTCATTGCTTTCGATAAGCTTTTCGGTGTGACAGTCGATGTTTCGGAAGATTCGGACGTGAACGCTTTGTAGAACGTGTTGTAAAATTCTTCTGCCATCTCTTTCACGTAAAGTTCTTTGAATTTGTTCCTCGTTTATCACCTTGAATCACCTGCACACAAACAAATAAACGATCAGTTTTAAACAAACAATCAGATGAATCGTATGAGTAACTGGTCGGACGGGGTCAACGAAAGTCAATCGAAAGACTTGGATCAGATGACACTTTGGATCGGATGACTTTTTTTTGGATCGGATGATGATCCGTACAAGTCACTTTTAAAAAAAAAACCTTCAATTTGGATCGGATGACTTGGAACGGATTGTGATCCGTTCGGATCACTTCTTTAATGGGCCTGTTCAATAGAACCGATACTCCTCCGATCGGATCACTTGATCAAAATTCTTTGATTGGGTCACACAAGATTTTATCAAGTCATAATTCCATCAAGTGATATTGGCCGACACACTATAAATTTCTATGTTCTTTTATTGAACTAATCACTATTTAGTGGACTGCTATTATGATGTAATAAATGGAATGAACACAACTGAACTTCTTTTATTATAATTTGGTCAATATAACTGATCGGATGACTAATACATATTATGGATCGGATGAGTGATCCGTTCGGAGGACTCTCCGTCAATTATCAAATGTAACTAGTTGATTTTCCGCCCGCGCGTTGCGGCGGGAACCTAATGTCTGCAAAACGCGTGCCGGCAACGGCAAGCAGATACCGAAAATCAAAACATAAATAACAATGACGTGGTAATGATAGTCACTCCGTCCTAAAAAAACCGATTTTAAATAAACTAATATATAATAATAGGACCCCACACGACCTACACATTGGAAATTAAGTTATTTTCAGTTTAGATATTACGGTGCTAACACGTTAAAATATGGATGAGCTCGGTACCGGTAACGGCACCGTGAGTACCGATCTGGAAAATCATCGAAATTAGGTACCTGCACCGAAAATGCTCGGTACGATACGGTATGGTATTGTATGGTATTTGAAGGTAAAAATCAGTAAATATAGGTATGGTGCTAGACCGGTGTCGAACCGAAAGTAACGATTCTGAAAACGCCAAAAGGTGGGTACCAAGTTGGTACCGAAAATGATTGGTATAGTAAATTTGGTACCGATACGATACCGGTTTGATTACAGGATTTTATACGATTTGCTCATCAATAATCTAAATATCCAAGTTAATTTTACATGCTACAATTCATTCGTTATAGGAAAAGACAAAAAAGAAAACAAAATAAGTTGCTGTGTATATAAAACCTCAATCAAATGAAATATTGTTTACTTACAATGTGTATGAAAAGTAATCCACACGGTGCAATTACTTGCGTTGCTACAGGATTTGATGAGCTCGGTACCAACCGATACCGAAAATACCGCTACCGAAAATCCCCAAAAGTGGGTACCGGTACCGATTATACCTGGTACGGTACGGTTCGGTACCAGTCGGTACGGTACATGTATTTGAGGGTAAAAACCGGTGAATACCGGTGCCAAACCGATACCGAAAATGTCAAAAGTCGGTACCGAGTCAAGACCGAAAATATACCCGGTTTGGTAAATTTGATACCAGTACCGGTACCCGATACCATTTGCTCATCCCCTTGATGATGTTACTATTCATTGGATTGTGTATGACAAATAATCTAAACCAGTGCAATTACTTGCGTTGCTACGTTGCTACAGGATTTGATGAGCTCGGTACCAGTACGGTACGGTTCGGTACCGGTCGGTAGTATGGTACGGTACCAGTATTTGAGGGTAAAAACCGCTGAATACCGGTGCCAAACCGATATGGAAAATGTCAAAAGTCGATACCGATTCGGAACCGAAAATATACCCGGTTTGATAAATTTGCTACCCTATTGGCCTGTTTTTTAATATTTTTGAGTTATCATTTTTAATATGTTTTAGTTACTGTTCATTGTGTTCATTTTTTAATACCGGTCGGTAGTATGGTACGGTACCAGTATTTGAGGGTAAAAACCGCTGAATACCGGTGCCAAACCGATATGGAAAATGTCAAAAGTCGATACCGATTCGGAACCGAAAATATACCCGGTTTGATAAATTTGCTACCCTATTGGCCTGTTTTTTAATATTTTTGAGTTATCATTTTTAATATGTTTTAGTTACTGTTCATTGTGTACATCACAGACGACGGTGGGGCGGCGGGGCGGCAGATTTAATCGGTGTTCCTCTCTTTCTATTTAGCCAAATGAAGAAGATAAAAAGAAAGAAAAGGGGTGTGCTGGAAAGAGGTGTAAACGACACGTATAAAATTGGTGGAGATGTTTTATTGGGTAAATCAACCAATGATAAGAATCACTATTCATTTAGTTTAGAAATTAATAGATAGAGTTTAGAAATTAATAGATAGTAATAAGGATAATTTGAAAATGGATCGGATCACATTTTTCATTCAACGAATCACTATCCGAGCATTTCAATATATTCTGAGATATTAAATGAATTGCATTGGGCCGCACAACAACACTACATATCACGTGATGATCTATATATCAATCTGACAACAAAATTATGTAATTGGACCTTAAATCACTGCTAATATCACGTGAATGATCTGCACTTTTCAACTTTGATTTAATCTTTGAAAACACAAATGATCTATATATGGCCGACAATACAATTCATATAATTATCCTATTGGGTCTCTAATTAAATGGATCTGACACTTATTTTTTTTAAAGGTAAATTTCATTAACAAACAGTCGACCCAAACCGGGCCGACAAAAACACAACAACAGACAAAGACTAACTTACATATTTACAAAAGAATACCATTCCCCCCAACCTATCCCTTTAAACTTAGATCTGTTCGAAAACCATAGAAAACCCAGACTTTTAACTTCACTGATGATATTTTCTATCCTTATCTGACCGTTCGAGAACTTGGCATTGTTCCTAGCCCGCCATATACTCCAGCAAACTATCATGATAATTCCTTGAACTGCAACTTTCTTCTTTTCCGAGGCTCTTAGAGTTTTGAAAATACACAACAGATCAGCAGTAGAAAAGGCGAAAATACTCGGGATTTTGCACCAATTACTGACGATATTCCAAACAATAGAAGCCGAGCGGCAGCCGATAAAAATGTGATCAGCTGTTTCGTCGGCCGAGTTGCAGAAGGGGCATGAAGCATCTTCGATGTGAATGTTCCTTTTTAAAAGCGCTTCCGCCGTCGGCAGCCTATCGAGCCCCAATCTCCACGCGTGAATGTTGCACTTTTCTAGCACCCAATTACACCAATTTAAAACGAAGCCTGAAGCTTGTTCGCTGTCCGAACTTAACAGCCGTTTCACAGCCTTAACAGAAAAACATCCGTCACGATCCGCGACCCATATCCACTGATCCTTCTCCACTGTTATAATGACATCAGAAACAAGCAAACCCAGCTGGTCAAGACTAACCTGCAGATCCGCTGAACTGATCGGAGAGTTCCAAGACCATTCTGTCACCTGATTTCCTCCTTGTCTTTTTAACCTGTCCGACACTTTACACTTCTTATTTATTTCCAAACGAAACAGATCCGGAAATCTTGTTTTAAGAGGTTCGTCTACAATCCATGGATCTAACCAAAACGACACATCTTCGCCGTTTCCCACCTTTCCTTTTATAAGATTTCTAATCGGTAACCCTCCCACTTTTGTATTGATGACCGATTTGGCAATATTATTCCAGGTACCACAACACGATTTTTTAAGAGGAACACATTCCCAACCCACCCTTGACCAATGTAAGCCATCTATAAATCTCCTCCACAAATTATTTTTCTCAGTTTTATACCTCCAACCCCACTTAGCCAGGAGGGACGTATTAATATCTTGCAGATTTTTTAAACCGAGACCTCCATTCTTCTTATGCCGCGTAACTTTCTCCCAAGCGACCCAATGCATTTTCTTCTCTTCTGACGAGCCTCCCCAAAGAAACTTTCTCATCATGGATTCCAAAATGTCTAAGACTTTTTTAGGAGCTTTGTAGATCGAGAAATAGTACGTCGGAAGACTTTCCATGACCGATTTTATAAGCACCACCCTACCCCCAATAGACAACAAATGCGACTTCCATTTGGCCAACCTAGCCCTAAATATATCAATCACCGGTTGCCAATTGACAACCCGGTTCATATTGGCACCAACTTTAAGGCCGAGATACTTAAATGGAGGGCTTACCGGCCTACAGCCCACTTCATTTGCCAAACACTGAATCTCCTCCGAACTCACACCAATACCGATTAGGTTGGATTTCTCAATATTGATCCTTAGGCCCGAAACGATGCGAAAACAACGAAGAATTCTAACAATGTTGACAATTTCATTTTTGGACCAACCCCCAACCACTATGGCGTCTTCGGCGAACAAAAGATGAGTGATAGACGGCCCATCATGAGGAGTAACAAGACCGTTAATCAATCCGGCTTCTTTAGCACTGTCGAACATACCCGAGAGAGCTTCCATAACCACCAAAAAGAGAAAAGGGGAAAGAGGATCCCCTTGTCGCATGCCTTTCCAACATTTGAAAGTGAACGTAGGGGCCCCATTCACCAAAACAGAAGAGTTTGCCGATTTAAGAATACCACGAATCCAGAGACACCACTTACTATGAAAACCCATTTGAGAAAGAATACTGATAACAAAATTCCAGTTGACGTTGTCGTAAGCTTTCTCGAAGTCAAGTTTGAGGAAAAAGGCTTTCGACTTCCTCTTCTTAACCCAAGAAATTAGCTCGTTGACAATGAGAGGCCCGTCCAGGATGTATCTACCTTGCAGAAATGCCGATTGAGATTCCGAAATAATGCCATCCAGAACCCTCCTCATCCGATTAGCTAAGGCTTTAGAGATAACCTTACTGATAACACCGACAAGATTGATAGGTCTATAGTTATCAAGAGTAACCGGATCGCTAACCTTGGGGACTAAAGTAATGAAAGAAGCTCCACACCCCAAATTAATCTCACCAAATTCGTGAAACCGCGCAAAAATTCTAGAGAAGTCTTCTTTGAAAAGATCCCATAAGTGCTTAATGAACGAAAAATTCATCCCATCCGGGCCCGGAGCCTTGTCATCTCCACACCCAAAGACAGCACTTTTGATCTCCTCATCCGAAAACTCTTCAATCAACGTGTCTCTCTCCAGCTCAGAGATCCTCTTTAAATTGCTGCCAATAAAACCCGGCCTGACCGAGAGCTCTTCTCTAAACCTGTCACGGAAAAAACCAAGAACATGCTTTTTGATAGAGTTTGGTTTGGAACACCACTCATCATTGATATTGAGGCCATGAATCGAGTTTGTCGCTTTCCTGCTGTTAATCATCGCATGAAAGAATTTAGAATTCTCATCCCCATCTATAGCCCACTTTAAGCGAACTCTTTGCTTCAGATCCGAACTTTTTCTAAACTCCACCTCTCTAATAATTCTCCTGTTTTCCGCCAAAACCCACTCTTCCTCTTCTGTCAAATCCCTTGATTCCATATCCGATTATAAAGCTTCCAACTCTGATAATGCAAGCATTTCGGTTTCTCTTTCTTTATTAAGGAATTCGTCCCTCCAAACTTTTAAACGGGTTCTAATCCGAGCAAACTTAGACATAAGATAGACATCAGGAGGATCAAAAGGTTCAAAGTTCTCCACGGCTTCCTTGACAGCTTCCTCGAATCCCGGTTTCCCAATCCAAGAGCGATACACCCTAAAAGGACGGGGACCAAAATTAAGGTCTACCAGCTCCAAAACGATAGGACAATGATCAGAGTGTCTACTAGACAGGACTCTAACACACGCCGAAGGCCATTTATTAAAAAATTCCTGACACACCAAAAACCGGTCCAACTTACTGAGCTTTTTGCCATTCTCTCTTATACAAGTGAACTTCCTTCCCTGGGAAGGATATTCCAACAAACCGTTATCAAAACTTATTAAATGTGATTTTGGGCCGTACTATTGAACTAACAAATCAATTAATCAAATGGCCGACAAGATTGCAATCTAGATTGATTTAATTGGGCCGCTGTTTTGAATGTTAAAAGATTATTGGACTTCAGTGGATCAGATGAGTTTATGTGCAATGAACGGATCAGTTTTTGGATCGAATGGTCCTCCGCTTGGAGGGCCTTCCGTCAGCTGTCAATCTAATTGTGAGACGTCCGATCGGATGTCTTTTAATTTGAACGAGTGGTCCTTCGTGAGCTGTAATTATGAAACAAACAACAAAGATGCTTAGGCTCGGATGGTCATCCGATCGGATGGCCATCCGAGTGGTGAACAAGATCAAGAACAGTGACGAATGACAACATTTTCGGATAGAAAAATCTTAATTTCTCTCAAACCGTTTGAAATTTTGATCTGAAATTTTGTAGGCTTTTAAAATGATGATCTTCGCACACAATATCCAAAAAATCAGCCAATTTTATCCTTAAAAACCATGTTAATTTTGCATTTTTTGTCAAGAACGTGAAGAAGATAAAAAGATGAAGAAATTGACAAATCTGATGCAATTTTTTATCTGAATCTGTTGATTTCTCGTGAAATCTTGTGTGTTTGATCCGTGCAATCGAGCTCCTGCTCTGATACAACTTGTAGAATCGGTTTTGACTCTCGAACGATTGCGAACCGATACGTGTGACGTGCGAAATCCGTACACGTAC
The DNA here is from genome assembly GCA_030545235.1 of Helianthus tuberosus. NCBI lineage: Eukaryota > Viridiplantae > Streptophyta > Magnoliopsida > Asterales > Asteraceae > Helianthus > Helianthus tuberosus. The sequence continues at coordinate 165,535,703 of CM060359.1, forward strand.
GTGGACCGAACACAAGAACGTATAAAACCTGTGATTCGATTAGAATATCTGAAATCGTACAAAGAACCATGAATCACCTTTTGCCTTTCTCTCTCTGCTTTCAAAGCTCCAAATGTTACAAATGGCAAAAGTTCTAAACTAAAGCCCTTAGAGTTCTATTTATAGGCAAAGGCTTTTAATGAGAGTTCTCATTAATTACAGAATTGCCACCTTGTCTTTCCCTACTTAATACAATATAAACTCTAGTTTTCTTCAGTTTCTTGCTACGGTTAAATTGAGGGGGGCGATAGACATAAATGCACTCACAAGAATTTCCTCATGTCATTTACAAATACTCAACATCTGCTACTCTAAATGTGTGTCAAAGGTAAATTTTACCCAAAGAGAACATCTGTTTGAAGTGATCATGTGTTGATGAAGACAGAGTCTGAAGAAAGTTTGAAGAAGCAAAGGTCTGCTATGAGTCAATAGATGTTAAAGAAGAACATATGATATTCAGTAGATGCTGCTCAACAGAGGTTTTCAATTTAATAGTGCTTAGGCTAATAGTAGATGTAAGGAGTTTGTTACTTTGTTAGGCTATTAGATGTAATTGCAATCTTTATAAAAGCATGATGATGAAAACGTTCTTCTCATTGTCTCTGAGTTTGATTTAGATTATGTGGATGTTGAATTGTGCCTAAACATATGTTTCGTAAGTCAACAAATGTGAGAATTTTAAAAGAAAATTGTTGAAGTTTTGAAATGTGGATAATGGTAAATAATCATTTATAGTGTTTAAAATGCGTCTTATGGTAAATGAAGAGGTTAATTGTAATTATGATAACCTGTTTTTTTTTTAAGGTTTAAAATTTGTCCTTTGGGTTTCTTGATATTTAATTTTATAGTTTTACCATGAAAACTTATTTTTTAAATGTTTTGCATTAAAAGCCTAAACACTGTCGCATCATATTCTTTAACAGTAAGTTAGTCTCACCATCTATTTAATCATTACCGCCTTCATTGGGTATATAAAATAAATTTATTTGCCTTACATTGGGAAACTGCTTTCATCATTACCGCTTTCATCCATCTACTCAATCATCTTCAAAGTTTTTTTTTATCAATACCATTACAATCTCTTTGACTTTCAAACACACATTTGTTCACCGCAAAAATCAAGACACAAACTGAAGCATCATCGCATCATATCCTTTAACAGTAAGTTAGTCTCACTTGACAATTGTAAAAATATATCTTTTTTATGATTCTCTTGAGATTTTACAATCAAATTATGAAACCTAAAGTTGTTTGCTTTAACTGTCATTGTAGTTACTCTGTTCATCAAAATTATGATCGGTTTTGTAGTTAAAAATATGATGTTTGTTTTTTAAATTTTTGGTATATTTATATATAGTAACATCCTTATTTAATTATTTATAAACATTTACACATACAATTGTATTTTATTTTTGTATTTTTTATTGCAGAACATATAAATCATAAAATGGAAAACATTGGGTTTCAAGTGATCGTTGATGAAATTTTCACAAGGCTCCCTGTAGAAGCTATTGGTCGTTTGAAATGTCTTTCCAAAAATTTTCATGTGGAACTGTCAAGTCATGCATTTGAGATGATGCATTCTCTCCAAAGTGGAAATTCACTACAAAAGAAACTACTCTCCTTTAAAGGCACGTCAATTGTCGTTGACAACATAGTAGCTGGTAATTTGGATGTCGGTACAAGCAAAACCATAAGTTTTCCTAACAATGTCCACCCTACCTTCTTACGTATTCTTTCGTCATTTAGTGGGTTGTTGTTAGTTTGCAATGAACATATTTGCTGTGAGCTGATCCTTTGGAATCCAACAACCAGGCTCTATAAGTTTTTGTCTGATGACTACTTTAATAATAATCATGATCGAAACTCTGATACAGGTGGAATGTATTTTGATGAATCCAATGATCTGAAAGTGCTTCACATCAGATGTTACTGTAATGTGGTTACTGCTCGTGTTTACTCATGACATCGTGAGTCATGGAGAACAATAAATTTCTTGAGCGTAAATAATTATGGTTCAAGCAATTATTCATAGTCTCCCGGAATTTATTCCGGTAAAACCATATATTTCATGGTTTCAAATTATTGGTATCCACCAGGTGAGAGGAACATAGTTGCTTTCGATGTTCTTTCTGAGACTTTCAGAATACTTCGTTTTCCCGAGAGTATCGGAGTCAATCCTTGCCAAGGGCATTTTTGACCATCGCAAAGAGGCTGCATTTGATTGTTGTTGGAAAGTCTGCTGAGCTAACTACTGATTTGCTCAAATATGAAGAAGAAGGTTGGATCAAGGTGTTTGCTTTCAATAATCCTCGTGTAGTTGATTATGTGGATAGGCGCCGAAGGACTAATATAATTGAAAACAACAAGTGGCTGATAACAAGCATTTGGGGGGTATGCTTGAAGTTGATCTGAGCAACGAAGTTTTGAAATACCTCCAACATGTTGACAACTACAATGGTCCGAAAGGAGCTTTATTTATCGAGACTACTGTTTCGTCCATTGATTAGAAATTATTATGCTGTCTTTTACTCAATGGTGTTTGGTTTTTCGAACTTTCTTTATTATAAAGTTAGCTCTGTTTGACACTTTCATATTTTGTATAATTAGTTGTGTTAAAATTATTAACCATGTTTGTTATTTAAATTAATTAAATAAATATTTAGGGTCGAGAGCTTAAAAGCTTGTAATAGTGGCAAAGGTTTGTTTATCTTTTGAAAGGTCTGTTGTTGTGAACAAATGTTTGAAAATAAAACAGTGGTTGATACATCTGTTGACTTTGGTCAACAGATGGATGAAAATGGATGTTTGAAACCACTGTTGGGTTAAAGGAGAGTTTTGTGGAGAAAACAGTGGTTGAAACTGCAATTGGGTTAAAATGGTGGTTTAAAACCACTGTTGGGTTAAAACAGTGTTTCGTGGAGGTTGAAGGTGATTGAAACGACTGTTGAGTTAAAATAGTGTTTTTTGGAGAAAGAACATGCTTGAATGCAAATGTTATTTCGTTCACAAAGATTAATAAATCGTATAGTTTCGTATCTTTTATACTCTAAACTTTAAGTATTTACCGACTGACTTATCTATTTATAAATATAACCATATTCATCATTTATATGTGTTATGGATGGTTTTCTAGAAGCCACTCGTGTTTGCACACGGGTCTTACCGCTAGTACTAATAAAAGACTACAAATAATGCCACATTTCATCTTCTCTTTTAATCTCATAATATTTATTTATAATTTTATATAATTAATATTCCTTTTTAATATAAATTAGTATTTTTATACGAAAACGTAATTATCATTATCCTAATTCATTATTGTAATTATCATTACCCCAATTCATTCTTTATTATATAGTATATGATGGCCGATATTTTCTATTTTTTCATAAGTTAGTTGAACTTAAATATTTATATCCATAAATATATAAATGTCTCAAAATGCTTCTATTTATAATAATAATTATAATAATAATAATAATAATAATAATAGTAGTAGTAGTTTAGATCAAATAAAAAGTCTCCTAAAAATACTTCTATTTATTATTCATCGAATCAAACTCTAAGACTAATAAATAACTTCAATTAATGACACATGACATTTTTTCCTCCAATCTTTTAATAATATTATTAATATCAAAATCTGATGTCTAATAAATTGTTAATATCTCTTGAACTAATATAAAAATAATTAATTTACAAATATTAAACTAATCAAAGATCAAAAAATAATAAATAAATTGAAACCATATCGTGGATTATCCAGATAATAAATAAGTATTTAACCATTAACTAGAGTTTATATTAATATATAGTAAATAATAGTTTATTCAAATTTTACAAAAAATTAAATTTTTAACTTTTTTTTTTTTGTAATTTATGGTGTGTATCTTATGTATAGGGTTTTTTTTTTTCATTTCTAACTCAAAACTTTTCTTCTTTTGCAATTTAGACCCTTTGTTTTTTTACTTTTAACCCATAGCTTTTCATCTTTTACAATTTAATTAACCCCAACTCTTTTTTTTTATTTTCAATTTTGGTACACCATACTTTTCACCTTTCTTAAGTTTTTCGTTTCGTTCTAAATTTTATGAGTTAACGCACCGCAATCGTGTGAGGTTCAACATTTTTTCGTATATTTTTTCGTTTGACTGGCCCGTCGCAACACATCTATTTTTGTCAGTTTGAAAAGTTCGTCGCAACGCGTAGGTTCTGGATTGACTTAGTTATATTTTTCTATGTTTTACGTTTCGATTTAATTTCTCTGCATCGAGCGTACGCGATTCAAAGATTTTACGTTCCTAAGGAACTACGTAAATGGTTAATATATAGTAATTAGGAGTAAGACTAAATAAACACACAGCCCTATTTGCACACTAGTACACAAAAGGCAAAAGATACGGTGAATTAGGCCAAGAGATGAGGTCCTAGTCCCTAGACCTTTTCTTGCAAGTTACAAAAAAAAAAAAAAAAAAAAAAAGGAAACAAATCTTAGATCGATTGGAAAAAGGCACATCCAAGTCTCGACCAATTTTCTTGGTCTTATTGTTCTAGACCAATTTATATGTTGCTAATTATTCTGATTAATCTTGCTGAACTACAAAACTATGGAACTTATTTTAAATCTTTGAAAGCTTATATTTAAAACTAAAGTTTGATACATTTTGATCAAGAACATGCAAAAGGCTTAAATACCACTGATAGGTTTGGATATAATCATAGACACAACAAAGTCACTTTAGAATTAGTTATCCAATTTCTTACCAACAAACAAAAACTAACAGGATTGGTTAAGGATACTAGACTACTAGTATAGCATAAGCTAATCTTGCTCTCTTTCTTGAGCTCTAGGGAATCTATATATGTAGGGCCGAGAAGAACCATGAATCAAAACTTTGTGCATCACTACAAAAGAAAAAACATTTTTAGGGACAAAATTTTTAGGGAGGACAAAAGTCGTCCCTATAGAACAAGCTATGGGGAGGACTTTTGGTTCATATATAGTTTTGCAATATTTGAAATGAGTTTTTTCTATAGGGACTAAAAGTCGTCCCTATAGCTCGAAGTTAAATTGTTTTTGTTTTTTTTTTTTAATTCTAATATTATAAATAAGAAACAAATAAATGTTTTAACTTGTAGAGACCATAAGTCGTCTCTATAACTTTGAATATTTTTTAAAAATTTTCATTTAATAATGACGAAAATAAATAAAAGTTAAAAAAAAAGAAAAAACACTTGCAGGGACAAAATCTATAGGGAGGACAGTAGTCGTCCCTATACAACAAGCAATTGGGAGGACTTTTCGTTCCTATAGAGTTTTCCTCCATTTCATTTATGTTTTTTCTATAGGGACCAAAAGTCGTCCCCATAGCTCAAAGATAAATTATTTTTGTTTATTTTTTTAATTCTAATATCATAAAAAACCTTAAAAATGTTTCAACTTGTAGAGACAATAAGTCGTTTCTATAGCTTTGATTATTATTATTTTTTAAATTTCATTTAGTAACGACGAAAAAAAAAAGACTCAAGCTATAGGGACGATATATGGTTTCGAATAATTTTGACTAGTCAATTTTTTTTAGCGGCAAAATTTCCCACCACTTCACAATCTAGAGGGACCATAAATCGTCCCTATAGAGAAAGTTTATGTAAGTTATTTTATTTTACTTTATCTTTTTTGGGAACTATTATTATTAATAAATTTAATTTTGTAATTATAATAAATATATCATTTTGTTTTTCATTTATAATAATTAGATTATATACTAAATATTAATTTTAATTTTTTTTTCTATTCTTCATTGATAAATAATAATAATAATAATAATAATAATAATAATAAAACGTTTTCAGTTGTATATGTATATTTGTGGGTATGTGGGTGTATATGTGTATGTGTATTTTTTTTAAAACGCTTATTTCGTTGATTAAGTTTCGGTTCCCCTCAAATGATGATAGAGTCAACATCCGCTCAATTGCTTGGTTTGACCGTCAATGACTGCCTTTAAGTTGTTGGCCCATTTGACCATTATTTTGTTTATCGTAAAAGACAAACCTACCACTAAAGACCATCACAATCTCAATCCTTTTTACCACAACTGGGAAACCAAAACTAGTGGATGACCAAATGCTCATACCGGTTTCGGATCCATAACCTTCTCAACCACGTCATGAAGGCTTTAACCGAATGCCACACATAGTCACCGGAGACCCCATATATGACAAGTAAATGGAGCAACAGTTATCACACTAACTTGAATCGTCGAAACTGACCTAGGAAGTTAATGATCTACTCGAATAAGGAACCTGCAATTGGAAAGCTACAAACCACCATGAGTCAGGTGTGCTTGCCTGATTCCTCTGTTAGCCACCACAAATTGTGGCCACCGTTGTCGTCTGCCAATTCTCTTAAAGGTATGTATCGTATGAAACTTCTACCTTATGCAGTTAATAAAGCAAACGAGGTAGGCAATTATTCCATTAGAATTAATAAGGATTCAATGTTACACCATCTTCAGGGTCATGAGCATGCATGTGCATTGTACGTGCGTGTATGTGGATGTGTAAGTGGCAATGGACGTGTATATATATGTGTATGTGTATGTGTATGTATTAGTGTATATGTTAGTGTGTGTGCGTGCGGATGTGTATGTGTATGTAATTATGTAGAGTGTGTATGTGTTAGTGTACGTATGTGTGTACGTGTTAGTATATGTGTATGTACGTGTTATTGTGTTAGTATGCGTATATGTGTGCATGTGTTAGTATATGTGGATGTGGATATGTATGCATGTATACCCGTACGTATCTATATGTGTTTGTTTAGTATGTGTCTACGTGTTAGTATATGTGTGTGTATGTGTTATTGTGTTAGTGTGCGTATGTATATGTATATGTATATGTATATGTATATGTATATGTATATGTATACGTGTATGTATTTGTCTAGATGCGAATGTGTATGTATTAGTGTGTATGTGTATGTATGTATGTACGTATCTATGTGTGTTTGTGTATGTATATGGAATTGTGTATGTATGTGTGTATTGTGATATGGGTGAGCACGAAGCGGTTCGGTTCGGTTTGGTTTTGGGTTTTTCATAACCGAATCAGAAAATTTTGGTTAATTGGTTAATAACTTAATTTCGACATAAACATAAAACACAATACATAAATTTGATTTAGTTTTTTATAGGGTTTATAAATCTTCTTAATCAAAACATAATATATGGACTAGTATTATTTGAATAAAAATTCAACGTAAAAACCCACTATATCGATTCGGTTCAGTTTTTATCGGTTTTATACATCATTCTAATATCTTTGAATAAAAATTCAACGTAAGCATAAAACCCACCATATCGATTCAGTTCAGTTTTTATCGGTTTTATACATCATTATAATACGGTGGTTAGTCTTCTTTAAAGAAAAAGACAATATATATTCTTTAAGCAAAATATATATAATTTTAAATAATATATTCTTAACTATAGACTGTAAAAAAATATAAAAAATAAATAATTTAACCTATAGGGACGATATATTGTCCTTGTAGAATTCTTAACCAGTGGAGACTAAATGTCGTCCCCACAGGGTTTAAATTTTTTGCCATAAACCATTAACCCGCGCACCAAACACCATTTGCCCCCAATTTCATTTCTTCCACCTCACTAGCTATCACAGTGAGCACCTCAATTTTGCCCTAAATCAACCACCACCGTGTTCAACCAGCACCTCCGCACCTTCAACGGGCTCCAACCAGCACCTCCGCACCTCGCACTCACACCAGATCCACCCTCCAACAGCCGCTGTTTCCGGGAACCACCACCACCACTGTTCGCACTCACACGAGATCTACCCTCGCACCAGATTCTGCCAACAGTATTAGCGGCGACTTCATATGTGTCGCCGCTAAAGGGTTCAATCCGGTTAGGGTTCTTTATATTGTTGTTTATTTTAGTTATATATTTATATTTCTTGATTTTGTGTAGTTTTTGTAGGTCACCTCCACTAAAATGCAACCACTTCCGGTCATCTCCGCTGAAATCTGGTCAACTCTACTGAAATCCGGCCGCCTGTACTGAAATCCGGTCACCTTCACTGACATTCGATCACCTCTGGTTCGTTCTTTTCAATTTCTCCTTTTATTTATTAATTTTGTGTAGTACAGTATGTATAAGCATGTATATTTGTAGATTTGTTATTTTTATTTTGTGTTGAACTGTATTTATACATATATGTTTGTAGTTTATTTTTTTCAATTTTGTGTTGAACTGTATGTATATGGGTAGGTTTATGGAAATTGGGGAGTCAAATAGATGGCTAATGGATATTTCTTGTAGTGAAATACTTGTAATTGTACTTTATTCAGGGTCGGCTCTGTTAGGAATAATCTTGATCGGGTCATCGGTATGGGTTGGATAATTTGAATGGGTCAAAGTAGCTGATTATATTCAGCCGTCAGTTTGTTTTTAATACGTTTTTATTAAGTTTAGTTAGAGTTAATGTGATGGGTATATGCAATAACTTTTGTTTTTTAAGCAAATGGCGAAACAATCAATAGAGGGTATATGCAATAACTTATGGTTTGATACATTAAAATTCAGTTTTGACTCTTTCGGTTCTTTGTTTCAAAGAATTTCGGTCATCGGGTCAGGTAATTGTCGGGTAAGGTTTATGCTTATAACCTGTTTGATGTTGTCAGTTTACAAGTTGTACATTGCTTATAAGGTTTTTTGAGCGAAAAATGGCAAAAAAAGGCCAAAATCTGCAGGTTTTTTCAGCAAAAAAAGAAGGTTTTTATCATTAAAAATGTCAAAAAAGTGCAGGGTTTCAGCAAAAAAAGGCCTAAAAACTGCAGGTTTTTTTCAGCCAAAAAAACCCCAAAAATGCAGATTTTTCAATAAAAAACGTCAAAAAAGTACAGCGTTCAGAAGCGTTTATTGTATGTACATTGCTGTCTAAGTGTATTTATGTTTATATGCACACACACACACACACACACACATATATATATATATATATATATATATATATATAATTCTTAATATTGAAACAGTTATGACAATTGATAAGAGCTGGATTAAATTGGGAAACCGGAATTCTCCGGATTTCTTAAACGGTATTCGCAACTTTATAGAGATTGCCAAGAACCATGTCAACGATCAAGGCAAAGCGTTTTGCCCATGTAGACGATGTTGCAATGGGATACGACATGATTTGAAAACAATAGGAAACCACATACACGAGAGTGGTTGACAATAACGTCGATCTTTTATACACATGTTATTCTAGTGATGATTCTGATTGAATGTATGCGTACTATTAATTCATTTTAAATTGTTTAAATTATTTTTGTTTATTATATCTTTACTACATGTTTTTTTTTTTGAAGGAATGGCAGATGTTGCACGTGGACACGGGGGAGATGGTGGGAGTCAGGATCCCAATAGGAATCCAAACAGAATCTCTAGCATTTGCGAGTCTTGTAAGTTGTTTCGTTTAATCATGTATTCATATAATTAGTTTTTGATCAAAGCGTTTTTATTATGTTGTTGTGTTATTTCTTTCGGTTAGGGTCAGGGTCTGATAACCTACAAAAAGACATGCATAAATAGAAATTGTAATGGAGCATAAGGTTTTTCTATACACAAAGGGTCATTGTTTCGATTTGGTTGTTTAAAATCAAATAAAATTGCGGGTCGACTTAGATTAGAATATCTTTTCAATTTGCTAACTTTTGAGTTTTACGTATCAATGTAGCCCAAGCCAAGAGAAAGCGTGGACGAGGGAGAAATGTAAAGTTCTTTAAAAAATGTGAACAAAACAATGGTGATCCACTACCCATTAACTTTACTGCTCAGGCACGTCAGTATAAGTTCACTGGACCGCATGCCCAGGATTTTATAAGATTTATCTCCAACACTATTGCAAGCGTAGTTCCTATGCATTTTAAAAATTGGCAGAGTGTTCCACCTGAGTACAAAAAATCCGTTTATCCCGCACTTTTCGTAAGGGCTCATTTGTAATGTTTTATTCATATTTCAGTTTTGTAACTTTTACATATTTTCTAATTATTTGTTTTTATAGGATTACTTTAATCTCAACGTGTATAAAGATGGCGACGCCGACCAGTGGGCAGGGATTGAGCTCGGAATCATTGCCGAATGTCGAAGTCGCTACAGCAGTCGAAAGAATAAACTGCATGATCATTTTCGGGCAGTTGGAGGTACTAAGGATGTTGATAGAGCAAAGAGTTGCCCACCAGAGAATTATGATTCGCGAAAGTGGGTCGACCTTATTGATAAATTGTTCACGGATCCTGACTATATAAGACGAAGCAATGCAAATACAGAAAACAGAAAAAAGCAAAGATACCCCAGTTATCATGGTACTCAATCTTATGCTCAAAGGCGATACATAGAGGTAAGAAAAACTGTTAGTTTTACCTAAACACGTATTAACATACCTATTGAATCTGAATAATAGTATATTTGTTGTTTACAAGGAGCAAAAAACTGGAAGCCCAAACTATATTGGTGTTTTTGAGAAGACACATTACAAGGAAGGGCGGGGATGGGCAAACGATATTTGTGCAGCAGACTGGGTGAGTAAAAAACATTTATTTGTTTCCTAGTAATGTTCTTTCTGGGTTAAAATCCCAGCAGCAACGTTCTTTCTGTTTTATACGTTGCTGGAAACTTAACTAGACCCGGCAAAGGGGTTGGGTCGGGTCGGGTTGCGGGTCAAAACGGGTTCGGGTCAAAACGGTTCAGTTAAAAAAGGGTTGTTTTGGTTCGGGTCAAAACGGGTTTCGGTTGAAATGGGTTCGGGCTTGGTTTAAAAAAACGAGCTTAAGGTGCGCTTAAGGCGTGAGGCGCCCATAAAAACGCTTTTTTTCACATAAAGCGCTAAAGTATATGAGGCGCTATGAAGCGGGCTTCTTCTTCATCGTTTCATTTCATCATCGCTGCTCCTGCTTTCTCAGGTTGCTACATTCTTTTTTTTTTATATTTCCAGCAACCTTTTTTTATATTTCCAGCAACCTTTTTTTATATTTCCTGTGTTTAATCAGCTTCAAGTTCATTTTTTTTATTTCCTGTTAAATCGCTACATTTCCTGTTTCAGCTTCAAGTTCATTTTTTTTATTTCCTGTTAAATCAGCTTCAATATTAGAAGACTATGTCATGTGTATGTTTTTAAGTGTTTTAAGTGTGTTTGGATTTTGAACTATGCTTTTGAAGTGTGTTTGGATTTTGAACTATAATTTTGAAGTGTTCAAGTGTGTTTTGACTTTAAATGTACGTTTTGATTATGCTTTTTAATCGTTTAAGTGTGTTATATAATTATGTTTTTGTTTTTATGATTGATTAACGAGTATAATATGTTATAGTGATATGTAGAATTTTTTTTTTATTTTAGCGCCTCGCATACGTGAAGCTATCGCCTCACGCCTCACGTTTCGTAGCTTCGCTTCAAAACGCTTCGGATCGCCTCGCGCTTTTTTAAACCAAGGGTTCGGGTCGGAACGGGTTCGGATTAGAACGGTCGGCGTCGCCATATCAGAAACTAAAAAACTCCATATCAGACATGTGCGGTATATATTGCATATATGTAGTATAAACTGTGTGTATGCAATATATATTGTGTATGTGTATATGCATCATATAATATCCTCCATTTATGTAATATGATACATATAATAGAACAACCCTGGTGTTAATTCTGCCATAGGATTCATGCCTCCCTTAATCCAAAACATCATATATTAGTTAAATAAACTCTAGAATCGCCGATGCCCCTTAACTTCTCTACTAAATGAGTTGTTATTCTTTATTATTAATGATGGAACAGGTTAGTTTTATCGATTTTAATCCGGTTATGCTGTCGAATTTTAGTAAAAAAATCTAATGTATCTTTTAATGTAGGGTAAAATTCAAGACGAGTTAGTTAGAGCGTCGAGAGATGTCGATGATACTTCACCAGTTGATGAACTCGAGGTACTCAAAAGTGCCTTGGGTCATAGGAATGGGCACGTACGCGGTGTTGGTCGTGTTGTTAAAAATGTCACCCACGAAATATCGAGCTCATACCCCCCGCCACGACAACAACAACAATTGGAAGAAATGCAAGAAGAAATGCAACAAATTCGACAAGAAATACAAGAAATGCGACAACAACAACAACAACAACAAGTGCAAGTGCAACCATTCTCAAACCAAGCAATAATGGAACTACTACTACAACAACAACAACAACATGAGTTTCAAATGCAACAAATGGAAGCACAATTTCAATGCCGACTTAATGAATTGAAACGAAAAATGCGTCAAGTTGACGAAGATGATGAAGATGACGATTAGAATTAGATATTTGCATTAAACTTTTAATTTGAAGTTTGTACTCGATAACTAATGTTTATTTTGAAGCTTTGACTTGATAACTATAACGAATATTTTGTATTTTGAATCTTTAGTATAATATGTAGTTTTGAAATTTGATGTTTAAATTCAGTTTAAAAAAGCAGGTTAATAATTGTAAAAAAAAAAAATGCATTAAAAATAATAATATGTAGGGACGACATATTGTCCCTATAGAAAAAATAGAAAAAAATGATTTTGAACTTGGTGGAACTACATATCGTCCCTATGCATTTAAACCAATTTTTTTATTTTAACTTTATAGGGACGACTTTTAGTCTCTAAAAGTTTAAACCAATTTTTTTATTTTAACTCTATAGGGACGACTTTTGGTCTCTAAAAGTTTAAACCAATTTTTTTATTTTCTTTTATTTTAACTTTATAGGGACGACTTTTTGCCTCTAAAAGTTTAAACCATTTTTTTTTTATTTTAACTCTATAGGGAAGACATTTGGTATCTAAAAGCTTAAACCAGTTTTTTTTTATTTTAACTCTATAGGGACGACTTTTGGTCTCTAAAAGTTGATCTATGGGGACAACCCCAATAGGGACCACCTTAATAAGCTATAGGGAGAGGCCTATAGGAACAAAAGATGTGGATACCATATGTCGTCCCTATAGGTTAAAAAGACCTATAGGGACGATAAGTGGTCCCTAAAAGTTAAAAAAAATTGGTTTCTACAGGTGTTTTTCCTTGTTGTGCATCTACAAACAAACCATCTTTGGATGTGTTGCTAGTTGATACCGAAACCCTACACAAACTTTTCTGTTAGGGTGGCTCAACCGGGTCCAAAGCGGACAGAAAAATCCAAAGCCCTTTTCTAAACAAAAATTAGATTCTTGCTTTCGATTATCTAAAGAATATTTATTTAAATTATTTATATTTAAGAATTTTTTGATCATAGGCAAAGTTGGGTTATTGGACTACTAAATAAATTTGGATTTTTGGGCCGCTCCCCCTCCTTAGAGAGGGTATGCTAGACTTTATGTAAAAACCATGCAAAAACGGAAAATGTGTCGATGTAGGACTTGAACCCAGGTCTCCATGGGTACAACATGACACGTTATCACTAAACTACATCAAAAGAAGCAAAGAGCAGATGATACATAATATACGTCGTTTAGTGATAAAGTGTCACGTTGTATCCAAGGATAATAAAGGGGAGAAGTAATCAGCGTATCAAGAATTTTTGGTGCATGAATAATAAAGGCCAATTTCTTTGATCCATGAAACTAAATCCTATAAATCTTACTGGAAAGGTAGATAATTTAGTTATAAATTTTAATAATACTTACCATGTGTTCTTCATGTTCTATGATTTTATTTTATTTTTTGGGTAACAGGAAACGGCACTCCAGTAAAGATTTTATATATTTACTACAAAATTCACACAGGAAAGTGGGTTTGGCACTTAGGACAAGTCCCCAAGTTATGTTACCCACTTGAGCAATCGATGATCAAATAACGATCATGAAGTGACCAATTTTATAGGTCATAATAAGTTAAGAGACTTATTAAATTAATACAAGCTCTTCTTCGAATATTTAATTTAATTAATACGTAAGATATTGATAAACTTCAATCTGTATCATTGTTATAAGTGTACGTACGTGTGTATATAATATTTTCACAAATTATAAGTCCAAATAAGCATGCTTGTAATTAAATATATATCTCTTTATTTTCATGCTCAAAATGAATTCGGTAAGAACCAACCAAACAATCATCCGTCAGCAAGTCAAAAATAGATATCGAAATGATATTAATAATAATCTTATTTATATTTTCCATGAGTTGAACTAACCCCACGTCATTTGTCTATGTATTCCTAACTGCCATAATTATTTTAACTATTTTGATGACTGATTAATTAAAATAAAATTTGGAAGGTAATATGCGCAGACATATTAAATATTATATTTAAAATAAATTAATAAATGCTATAAAGTATAGAAAGAATATCCTTCACCATTGAAACCAGAAAGTACCTATTTTATTACTATGATTAATGGAAAATGAAATTAATATTTACATGATGAACATTCTTCATCCAAACCTAAAGTAAAATTATATGGAAAATATTACATTTCTTGCAATACACACTTATTTCTGTTGGGATTTGAAGTTTTGAACCCACAACCTGGTTTGACATGCCTGTGATTGTAACTAAATTAACTACTTTAAAAACTCATAAGCTTCTTCATACTCTTGGTTTGCTTAACATTTATAGGTCCACTAAAAAAGGGTTTTGGAGAAGAAATCCCCTTATTTTCACTAGGTTTTCTTGAGTGCTGGCTCTTGATCATCTTCTTCGGTCTTGCGGTTGTGTTCTCGAGCGAGGTATCAATCGTAGGAATCAAATACCAAGCGATCGAAGTGCATATAATCGCCAAAGATCGTCCAAAAAATGTCAAGAAAACCATCACCAAAATAACAAATAAAGGCAAGTTATATGAGGGCATCCACCACACCTCTAACTTCCTTTTCAAATTTTGTTTCCATTGATCAACCCTAATAATCTTATCCGTTACCTTATCGATCAACGAATTTGCATGTTGTGCTTGGTTGGTTTCGATACTCATACCATTAGTGATCACAACTCCAGGAGGTTCTGAAATACTCCGATGATGATCCAACATTTGCCCTTTCAACTTAGGAAGTGGAGAACTTTTGATGTCTTCAAGGTTGTTTTGCTTATGATGATCTTTGTCATGTCTCTTGGGATCTTTTAACCACACAATGATGGGCTTCACATCGTTGGAATTCGAGTACACGAATCTAACAAAAGAGATGTATTGTGACCCCTTTTGGGTGTAGATCTTTCGCTTCTTGTCCTCAATATCAGCCAAGAGAGCCTCAAACTTATCGAGCCCTCTATTCGAATATGGGTTCTTGTTGTGTTCTTTGTTACAGCTGCAACAAAACATGGGACTTCTTGCTTTTCTTGAAGGTGTAGGGGATGGCCAAAGAACTTCAAAATCATCTTCTTCTTGGTTCTTAAAAGAGCCACACATGAAAGCCATGAATCTTTTTTCTTTTTTGTAGGGTTTCTTGTTTTCAAAAGGTGCTTATGGTGTATATGTTGTACTTCAATTCTAGGGATAAGTTTTGTGTGTTTGAGACTTTTGAGAAGACAAAAGGAAAAAAGTATAGTCAAGAGAAAGGTTGATAAGAATGGTTTGATGGAACTCTTCTGGAATAGACAAAGGGTAAAATAGGAAATTAAGGTGCTTTGAAGAAGCTTCTATATGAAAAAAGTAATAAATAATTAAAAACATTGTTGTCGGTAATTGTTTTTGGGGCCCGGCATTGGTGGCGCAATTGAAAGTGGTTAGTTTTTTCGGTTTATATGAAAAAATGTAAATTTAAAAGTAGTAGTTCAGAACTGACTAATGCTAATAAAAATTAATTATCTTAAAGGAAAGATATATAAAAGTGGGTGTTTCATGTTTGTTTGTACAGCTGGTTATTAGCTGTGCATGTATATATATGTTATTCCAGAATATAAATTACCCCACAAAGCTTTGATGACATGTAAATAATTAACAAACATAAATAGTGTGAAGAGACAAAAGTATTGTAGCACTCAACACTAGTCAACCATAGTTAAAATTCCTTTTTAACAAGTCTAATATTGCATGTTGTGGACTGCGAGCAGGGTGGCGTGAGCCACGCAGTCGTCTACGTGGTTCGCGAGCACTATAGCAGGGTGTCGCGAATGGGGCAGGAGCGCGGAAGGGCGAGCATGGTCGCTTGGGCGAGCGGCTGTTTTGGGGGTGTGGTAGCTTGGCGATCAGAGGTTAACCACAACAGGCTAGTGAGGGGAGGTGCGAGTGGGCAAGATAATGAGTAAGCGTCTAATCAGTGCCATGTGTCACAATATAAGAGGATGAATCCTGGTTGTCAAGTGAGCCACAACAAATAGTCTAAGGGTCCTTTTGATTCAGGATATTTATAGAAATCGGAATTAGAATTAATTTCATCTAAAATTGTGTTTGGTTCAAAAATGGAAAGGATTGAAATGGGATGAATTCCTCCAAATTCCCTTGGTTGATGAAATTCAACAATCCTCCCTACATTTGATGTAATTTAAAAAATTCCAATTTGATGCAACTTAAAAAAATTCCAATGGAATGTTTAAAACATTATCAAAAGAGTTAATTACACAGACAGTTCTTGTGGTTTAGTGATAATAACATCTTTGAGTACTAACTTATTTTTTTTTAATAAGTTTAGGTTTCATGGTTTCGATTTGTAACACTTTTGAGTATTAAGGCTAACTGCCATTAATTTTTTGTTAAATAATTTTTCTGTTAAATCAGTGTAAAATGACTAAAATACCATTATATAATTTTTTGTTAGTACTCAAAGGTGTTACTTTAATAAACCACGAGAACTATCTGTGTAAGTAACTTTAAAAATATAAAAACTCATTATATTTGTAAAACAATAATATTATAAAATAGGCTACATAAAAATATTTAATAATTATATTTCAAAATTAATTAATTTACATACAATTATGAAATGTCTATTATGAGAGAAACATTGTAGTGGTGACAATTATTAAACATTTTAGAGTAAACTTCCGTTTTGCTCCCTGTGATTTGGTCATTTTAACGGTTTTGCTCCAATAGTTTAAAAATAGTCATTTTCCTCCTTGATCTTTCGAGTTTGTCGCCAGTTTGCTCCCTAATCTTTCGAGTTTGTCGCCAGTTTCCTCCCTGATGGAGTTAGAGGCTGGGAGCAAAATGAAGATAAGTTAGAAAAATCAGGGAGGAAAATGGCTATTTTTAAACTATTGGAGCAAAACCGTTAAAATGACCAAAACATAGGGAGCAAAACGGAAGTTTACTCAACATTTTATATGGCATATTTTATAATATTCATTATCATCATCATCATACTCAGTAAATCCCTCTAATATTCATCATATTATAAAATAATATTTTATAATATTATTTTTTGCAAATATAATGAGTTTTTATATTTTTTAAAATTAATTACACATATAGCCCTTGTGGTTTACTAAGAGTAACACCTTTGAGTACTAAAAGAAAATTATATAAGGGTCATTTAGTCCAATTTAACAGATAAATTAACAGCAGTTAGCCTTAATACTTAAAGGTGTTACAAAATCGAAACCATAGAACTTAAACCTATTAAAAAATAAATTAGTAGTCAAATGTATTATTTTCAATAAACCACAAGGACCATCTTTGTAATTAACTCTTACCAAAATACCCCATCATTTCCATGAACATCCATTATCATAATAAATCAATATCAAAATCAATGTTCAATTAACAATAATCAAAATTATGTTTACAATGAAACTTAGCAAATATATCTTGTGCTCAAAGACCGCACAATATTGACATAAATTATTATTAGATTGAGTAAACTGCCATTTTGGTCCCTGAGGTTTGGTCACTTTTGCCACTTTAGTCCAAAACTCAAACCTTTTGCATCTGGATCCCTGTGGTGTCAGTTTTATTTCCATTTTGGTCCAAAAATAAATCAGGTTATATTTCTTTTACAAAATCCTCCTATTTTGTCCTTTTCTCAGGGGCAAAATTGTCATTTTAATTTTTATAAAAAATTAAAGAATGTACTATTTGATTAAGTGGACCCCACTAACCCCTCTCCCTCTACCTCCTTCCCCTGCACCTTTCTTCTTCATATCTCCTTCATACTCTCACCCACATATATCTCTCTCTAAAGACCACCCACTGCTACCATACACCATTTCCTCGTGTCCACCACAACCACATCACCTACAACCATAAAACCACCATTTACCACCACCACTATAGTACACCACCGCTGCCACCACCATAAACCACAACTCCAGCCGTTAAGATCATCACCATCTTCGATCGTCAACTGAACACCACAATAAACCACCACCACCACTAATACCTCCTCCTTTCCACCCTCAACTCCGATCTCCTCTTTCTCTCTCCACTTTGAAACCCCAATGCCGCCACCATTCAGATCCATAAATATAACTGATTCTGCAACTCTAAATCGGTGAACAACATCGTTCAGTTCTCTCATAATGCTGGTTTGATGTTGTTGATTGATTTGTGTTTGATGTTGTTGATTGAGTTGTTTTTGGTTTGATTTTGACCTAGATGTCTGTATGAAGAAGAAAGGGGCAGGGAATGAGTTGCAAATACATATGAATTCATTCCTAATAATTCTACAGTTATAAGTCCTATATTGTTTGTTTGCAAATTCATTATTCTTGAATACATTGTTTCGTAATTTTTTGTTGCTAATTTATTTGCAGATTAATATGGATAATTTTTGTTGCTAATTTATTTGCAGATTAAATGACCAAAATGCCCTTCACTAAATTGAGGAAAAGGACAAAAAACCAGGTTTGATTGAGTTGTTTTTGGTTTGATTTTGACCTAGATGTCTGTATGAAGAAGAAAGGGGCAGGGAATGAGTTGCAAATACATATGAATTCATTCCTAATAATTCTACAGTTATAAGTCCTATATTGTTTGTTTGCAAATTCATTATTCTTGAATACATTGTTTCGTAATTTTTTGTTGCTAATTTATTTGCAGATTAATATGGATAATTTTTGTTGCTAATTTATTTGCAGATTAAATGACCAAAATGCCCTTCACTAAATTGAGGAAAAGGACAAAAAACCAGGTTTTTTTTTTAGAAATCTAAGTTGACTTTGCTTTTGGACTAAAATGGCAACAAACCTGAAACCACAGGGACCCAGATGCAAAAGGTTTGAGTTTTGGACTAAAGTGACAAAAGTGACTAAACCTCAGGGACCAAAATGGCAGTTTACTCTATTAGATTTGTGGACTTGATTGGGGTTGCGTTACCGAAATCAAAACAAAAACCAGAAGCTAAAAATTGAACTTGACATCAGAGATCAATTATGTAAAGTAAAAATCAGCTCAATGTGTTACGTTCTAGAATCCATATCATTTATCAACATGAAATGTCATAAACTTTTTTCTAAATGATTTGATTCTATGATATTCATTTTTCCAAAAAAAAAAAAAGTAATAAGAATTCTATGTGCTCTTCATTTTTTTTTCCCATAATCCATTTAACTCAATGATCCCTGAAACTTTCTAATCGATTATGAACACATAATCGATTTCGTATTTACAAAAGTTTACAAAGCTAAACCCAGAAACCGATAATCGAAGAAATCGATTTTAACAAAATTGCAAGCTATGAAATCGATTTGTGCAGACTTCAAAGAAATTAGTTGGAGCAAACTTGGAATTAATCGATTGGAACAAACTTTGAAAAAAAATCGACCCATAAATCTAACAAAAAGGAAATTGATGATTAAAAAAGAGTAAATTGCCATTTTAGTCCCTGAGTTTTGTCCAAATTTGCCACTTTAGTCCAAATAGTTTTTTTTTTGTATCTGGGTCCCTGACTTTTCCCTTTTGTTGCCATTTTGATCACATACACAAACTCCATCCAAAAACTCCATCTTTAACCAGGGGTATTTTGGGGATTTTCATTTTAAATGTTTTCAATTGTCATTTTGATCCAATTCCAAAAAATCAAAAAAAATTCAAAAAATCAAAAAAATTCCAAAAAATTCTAAAAATAATAAAAATTCTAAAAAATCATAAAAATTCTAAAAAATCCAAAAAATTCTAAAAAATCCAAAAAATCCGTTTCGGCGCCAACCGTTTCGAACCCGAACCGTTTCGAGCTGAACCGTTTCGACCCGTACCGTTTCGAGCTTAACCGTTTCGACGCGAACCGTTTCGACCCGTACCGTTTCGAGCTGAACCGTTTCGAACCGAACTGTTTCGAGCTGAACCGTTTCGACCCGTACCGTTTCGAGCTGAACCGTTTCGACGCGAACCGTTTCGACCCGTACCGTTTCGAGCTGAACCGTTTCGAACCGAACTGTTTCGAGCTGAACCGTTTCGACCCGAACCGTTTCGAACCGAACTGTTTCGTGCTGAACCGTTTCGACCCGTACCGTTTCGACCCGAACCGTTTCGAGCTGAACCGTTTCGACGCGAACCGTTTCGACCCGTACCGTTTCGAACCGTTTCGAGCTGAACCGTTTCTACCAAAATCAAAAGAGTAAATTGTCATTTTAGTCCCTGGGTTTTGTCCAAATTTGCCACTTTAGTCCAAATAGTTTTTTTTTTGCATCTGGGTCCCTAACTTTTCCCTTTTGTTGTCATTTTGATCACATACACTAACTCCATCCAAAAACTCCATCTTTAACCAGAGGTATTTTGGGGATTTTCATTTTAAATGTTTTCAATTGCCATTTTGATCCAATTCCAAAAAATCAAAAAAATTTCAAAAAATCCAAAAAAATCTAAAAATAATAAAAATTCTAAAAATTCATAAAAATTCTAAAAAATCCAAAAAATTCTAAAAAATCCAAAAAATCCGTTTCGGCGCCAACCGTTTCGAACCCGAACCGTTTCGAGCTGAACCGTTTCGACGTGAACCGTTTCGACCCGTACCGTTTCGAGCTGAACCGTTTCGACGCGAACCGTTTCGACGCGAACCGTTTCGACCCGTACCATTTCGAAGCCGAACCGTTTCAAGCCGAACCGTGCCGTATCGAACCGAACCGTTTCGAGCTGAACCGTTTCGAACCGAACTGTTTCGAGCTGAACCGTTTCGACCCGTACCGTTTCGACCCGAACCGTTTCGACCTGTACCGTTTCGAAGCCGAACTGTTTCAAGTCGAACCGTTTCGACCCATACCGTTTCGAACCGAACCGTGCCGTATCGAACCGAACCGTTTCGAACTGAACCGTTTCGAACCGTACCGTTCCGAATCGTACCGTTTCGAACCGAACCGTGCCGTATCGAACCGAACCGTTTCGAGCTGAACCGTTTCGAACCGTTTCGAGCTGAACTGTTTCGACGCGAACTGTTTCGACCCGTACCGTTTCGAAGCCGAACCGTTTCAAGCCTAACCGTTTCGACCCGTACCGTTCCGAACCGTACCGTTTCGAACCGAACCGTGCCGTATCGAACCGAAACGTTTTTGAGTTGAACCGTTTCGAATCGTTTCGAGCTGAACCGTTTCGACGCGAACCGTTTCGAGCTGAACCGTTTCGAACGGTTCGAAACGGTACGGGTAGAAACGGTTCAGCTCGAAACGGTACGGGTACGGTTCGAAACGGTTCAGCTCGAAACGGTACGGGTAGAAACGGTTCAGCTCGAAACGGTTCGAAACGGTACGGGTCGAAACGGTTCGCGTCGAAACGGTTCAGCTCGAAACGGTTCGGGTCGAAACGGTACGGGTCGAAACGGTTCAGCTCGAAACAGTTCGGTTCGAAACGGTTCGGGTCGAAACGGTTCAGCTCGAAACAGTTCGGTTCGAAACGGTTCAGCTCGAAACGGTACGGGTCGAAACGGTTCAGCTCGAAACGGTACGGGTCGAAACGGTTCAGCTCGAAACAGTTCGGTTCGAAACGGTTCAGCTCGAAACGGTACGGGTCGAAACGGTTCGCGTCGAAACGGTACGGGTCGAAACGGTTCGCGTCGAAACGGTTCGCGTCGAAACGGTTCAGCTCGAAACGGTTCGGGTTCGAAACGGTTGGCGCCGAAACGCATTTTTTGGATTTTTTAGAATTTTTTGGATTTTTTTAGAATTTTTATGATTTTTTAGAATTTTTATTATTGTTAGAATTTTTTGGAATTTTTTTGATTTTTTGAATTTTTTTTGATTTTTTGGAATTGGATCAAAATGGCAATTGAAAACATTTAAAATGAAAATCCCCAAAATACCCCTGGTTAAAGATGGAGTTTTTGGATGGAGTTTGTGTTTGTGATCAAAATGGCAACAAAAGGGAAAAGTCAGGGACCCAGATGCAAAAAAAAAAACTATTTGGACTAAAGTGGCAAATTTGGACAAAACTCAGGGACTAAAATGGCAATTTACTCAAATCAAAATCAGTTGGACTTTTTTGTGATGTAATCATTTAGATAGTTTTTTTTTTTTTTTAAATCAAGTAAATTTAATCTCAAAGTGAAGAAGTATGGTCCCAATTCCTTGTCCACATGGCAGAGACCACACCGCTTTCCCGTCAAACATGGCGCCTACATCAGCAAGTAAATCCAGAAGCTTCTAGAAGCTTCTGGAAGACGTCAAGGTGGCACCAAAGATGCTCCTTCCGACAAAAAGGACAACACGTGTCACCAGTCATAGAGCGCCATGTAGACCTGCAACAAATCCAGGAGCAGACCGACAACAGCAGTACGATTTCTCCAACATGGACAAATATCGGCGCGCCACGTGGACCACTATCCTGAACTCAGCAGAGGAGACCAAGAGGATATTCCCCTTGGTCGGACAGCTGGCGCCCGATAACAGCTGGCAAGGTTACTCCTCCCTCCTTCACCCTCCGGCTATAAATAGGACCCTTCATCATTAAGGTTATCCATTCTGTTCTCCTCACTCTTCACCCACAACACACACTGTTTTCTTCCTCAGAGCAGTACTTATTCTCACGCCGGAGCCCGGTTAAGAGGGAAACCCTCATATTCCCCTCTTAACGAGCTAACGGTGTTACTGTTTTGCAGGACCTTAGTCATTGACGAGTAGAGAAGAAGATTGAACCCACGTAAGAGACAATCTAACTAGTTAACCGTCAGTGTTAACAAGTGTTTCATCACAAAACAAATCATATATTCGGATGGGTTCTTGAGAAACTATTAACATAACCTAGAAAAGAGTAAAATGCACGGATAGTCCCTGTGGTTTGGTGAAATTTCACCATTAGTCCCCAACTTTTCAGAATTACACTCTTAGTCCCTGTGGTTTGACAAGTTGTTACTCGGATAGTCCCTAAAGCGGATGAAGGTTACTCGGATAGTCCCTGTGGTTTCAAGTTGTTACTCGGATAGTCCCTGTGGTTTGACAAGTTGTTACTCGGATAGTCCTTGTCATTTCACACCCACTTAACAAGAAAAACTAACCTCCACCGCTTTGGGGACTATCCGAGTAACAACTTGTCAAACCACAGGGACTAAGAGTGTAATTTTGAAAAGTTGGGGACTAAAGGTGAAATTTCACCAAACCACAGGGACTATCCGTGCATTTTACTCCCTAGAAAATAAAAAGGAATGTATACATGTTGGTGAAAATGGAATGAGATTTTTAAGGGCAGTTTTGGTATTTAAGATTTCATACACTTCAATTCCTTTATCAAAATTTTCAACCAAACACCTTACATGATCACATTGGAATTAATTCCAAATCCTTCACATTCCAATTCCGTCAAAACTTTCCAATTCCTTCGTAAATATTCATTGAACCAAACTTTGTTTATGTTTAGTGAAGAGTAATAAATTCATTCTACAAAGGTTATTGTGACCATACTTTGTTTATGTTTAGTTGAGGTTAGTTAGTCATCTGTTAATATAGGGGTTAGCTAATAACAATGTTGGGTAATCGTTTTCATGAGTAATAAGAAGGCGTAGGTCTCGACTCGAAATCGGATCTCGAACAAGGTGATTTCTTGTTTCGGGTGGCGTAACGAGTGCGGAATCCAAGTTACACCACAACCAAGCGAGAGAACGTAGTCAATAACCAAGATATAACGATTAATCGTGTATTGATTCGGTACAAAGTTATACACATATAAAGCTCTTTGATACCCTCTCTCTACACACACTCACTCTACCTCATTCAAGCTCTTTTTACAAATGACAGGGAAACAACTATTTATACTATCAACTCACATAGCCTATCGACAGTGGACATGGCAAAACGACAGTAACACTGTCGTTGGCTTGTAGTAATCGACAGTGACTTCATAATATCTTATATAGTCAACAGTCGCTTCATAAGATCCAAACCATGTCATGGCCCAAATCCTTTTGGGCCTTTAGTTGGGCTTTGTTTGCATCTTATTAAGCAATAGTCCAAAAATACATGTCTGATCGATGTCGTAAGTTTGGTCAAAAATATAATTAAAAGTGTCCTAATCACTTTTACTAGTAAAGAGTAAGTAGGGTGTCGAATCCACGAGGAATTAGTGGCAAGTGTTAAAGTTATTGCTTTTAATGATTATCTAATTCTAAACTAATTGTTTTTTGCTGATTGAAAGAGTTATTATAAAAACAAACTTAATTAATGTGGTTGTAAACAATTGTGAGAAAAGGACCAATCTCCGGGTTTCCAGATTGTGTAGAAAAGCAGGTAACTTAATTAATACCAATTGGAAATCACTTAGACATGATTTGTTAACCTATTCATTTTGATAAATAACTAACAGATAATATATTTGGTTGTAATGATCCACGATCGAAACCGAAAGATTGATGCAACGGAATAGTAATCTAGTTAATTACCAATCCTAGATTTCATAAACACAACCAAGTTCAATGGTTAAAGGTTAAAGAACAATGACAACTTAGAATTTAATCCCAATTGTTGATGACAAAACCAAATAACTGATGAACAAGGATGTCTACAATAATCCAACAATC
Source organism: Helianthus tuberosus (assembly GCA_030545235.1). Taxonomy (NCBI): domain Eukaryota; kingdom Viridiplantae; phylum Streptophyta; class Magnoliopsida; order Asterales; family Asteraceae; genus Helianthus; species Helianthus tuberosus. The sequence goes on from CM060359.1 coordinate 165,560,642, forward strand.
GTTTAATAAAAAACAAGTAACAATAAGATAAACTAACCGAATGATTAGTCAAATCTCAATCCAAAAGTTTGTAAATATAGGTTAAACTGGTTCCTAACACAAACCCTAGTCCCGGAGATGATCACGGGTGGTTTAGCCGCTCATTGTGGTGAAACAATCTTCAAAAGCTGGAGTCTTGATTAATTGCATCTTCAAGAGTGTTGTTGAGATGAGAATTATGATGATTTGAGGGTGAAGAGATGCTCAAAGGTGAGTTCTTTTCTCACAAAATTCGTATGGTGGCTAATCAATCAGTTAGGGTTTTTTTAAATTCCCTTTTAATTCACCACATAAGTCAACGTACACGTCCCAGTCCACCCCCGCCATAGCCTGCGGCGCTGAGCCGTAGTGATAGGGTTAGGGTTACGATTAAGAAGAAACTAAGAGGAAAAGGAAATTATAATTCTCTGGATAGCCTCCAGGGAGTTCGATTACTGAATATAAACCCAAACATGCAATACCAAGTTTACAAAAGACACCCACACAAATTAAAAAAGGCCATAATGGTCCTCCACCTTGCAAACATAAAACACACCAATAAAAAAGAACAGATAATAAATCTAAAACGTATCAAGAGTTCCTCCTCAGCCACTTTTGTCCTCAAGAGTGAGCTCGGAGAAATCTGGAAAGCGTAACTTCATATCATCGAAGAACTCCCAAGTAGCGTCTTGCACCGTTTGACCCTTCCATTGCACCAACACCTTCAAAGCCGCACGATTCCCACGCTTGACTAACTTACGCTCCAACACAGCTTGCGGCTGAAGTAGAAATCGGGGTTCCCTCGGCAACGGAATCACCTTAGTTGGCGGACCGACTGCCTCTTTAAGCAACGACACATGAAAGACCGGATGTATTTGAGCTTCGTCCGGTAAATCCAACTTATATGCCACCGAACCCATCTTCTCCAAAATTAAAAATGGACCAAAATACTTGGGTGCAAGCTTAGAATGTTTATAAACCCGTAACGAGTTTTGCATGTAAGGTTGTAACTTAAGATAAACCCACGTACCCGGTTCAAAACTCCTCTCCGATCGGTGTTTGTCCGCTTGCTGCTTCATGCGATTCTGTGCCTTCAACAACGACTGTTTCAAGACCTTTACCGCGGCCTCTCGGTCTTGCATCATCTTATCTACCTCTTTATCCACCGCATCCTTGGGAATGTAAGGGATGTGCAGAGGAGGCCAATAGCCGTACAGGGCCTCGAAAGGGGTTCGCCCTAGGGATGAATGAAACGACGTGTTATACCACCACTCCGCTAGCGACACCCATTTAACCCATGTATGCGGTCACTCCATCACCATACACCTTAAATACCCCTCCAAGCACCGATTCACTACCTCGGTTTGGCCATCCGTTTGAGGATGGTAAGCCGTGGACAACTTAGCTTCCACCCCTTGAAGATGTAAAAATTCCTTCCAAAAGGAGCTTAAAAATATCGAGTCTCGATCGGAGACGATAGAACTGGGGCACCCGTGCAATTTATAGACGTTGTCCAAAAACACTTGAGCCACATCCTTGGCCGAGAACGGATAACCCAGCGCCATAAAGTGGCCATACTTGGTGAGTCGATCCACCACCACGAAAATGGTGTCCTTGCCTTTAACCTTTGGTAAACCCCCAATAAAATCCATTGATATGTCCGTAAAAATCGTGTCCGGAACTGGTAACGGCTGTAATAAACCGGGATAGGCGACATTTTCATGTTTGGCCCTCATACACACATCGCACACTCGTAATACCCGTCGCACCACCTTAGTAATCCCTTTCCAAAAGAACAGGACCTTTACCCGTTGAACCGTCGCTCGTACCCCCGAATGACCCCCAATTGGCGACTCGTGACACAGTCTGACTATCTCCTCCCGTAACCCCCCCCCCCCCCATCACCTCCTACCACCATTCGATTCTTCTTAGATAACCATCTTCCATTCCATAAAAAATGTGGAACATTACCTTCTGTTTCAATTTTTTTAATGACATTTTGCACATCAATGTCCCCATGTTGACTTTCCATAATTTTTTTCAAAAGTAAAGGCTCAATTTGTGATACCCCTGTGACAAACAATTATGTACCTTGCACCCGAGACAAGGCGTCCGCCGCGACGTTTTCTTTTCCTTTTTTGTACTCGATACAGTAATCGTAACCCATTAGCTTAGCAAGCCATTTATGTTGTAATGGGGTTGTAACTTTTTGGGTTAGGAGATGCTTGAGGCTTTTCTGATCAGTGCGAATAATGAATGAGCCAGTGATGAGGTAATAGTGCCATTGTTTAACTGCCATCATGATTGCTAAAAATTCTTTTTCGTAAACCGAAAGAGCATTTTGTTTCGGTGATAAGGCGCGACTCAAGAATGATACCGGGTGTCGATCTTGCATGAGGACCGCCCCTACTCCTCCTACCGAGGCATCCGTTTCAATGATAAATGGCTTGGTCATGTCCGGTAGCGCTAATACCGGGGCCGACGACAGTGCTCCCTTGAGGCGTTCAAATGCGTCCTGAGCCTCGGGATTCCACCGAAATGCGTCTTTTTTTAACAGATCAGTCAATGGTTTAGCAATCATTCCGAAGGAACAGATAAACTGTCGGTAATACCCGGCTAACCCTAAAAAACCCAGAAGCTGTTTAATTGTTTTTGGAGTAGGCCATTGTTGCACTGCCTCTATTTTAGAAGGGTCCGTTTTCACTCCTTCCTTTGATATAATATGACCCAAGTACTCAACCGCCCGACCCCCAAACACGCATTTTGACTCTTTGGCAAACAACTTGTTTTCTTGCATTATGGAAAAGACATTTTTTAATTGTCGTATATGATCATCTTGAGTACGGCTATAAACGAGGATATCATCGAAAAACACCAACACTCCTTTTCTAAGTAGGTGTCACACCCCAATATTTCCACACTTTACCGGTGGGCCCGGTAGGGGAGTAACGTGACGTGGTTGGCAACATCATCGTCAAACAACACAATATATAAATGCACAGCGGAAGCAAAAGGATAAATATATTACAATCCGAAATAATGTAACATCAAAGTATTACATCGGAAGTAAAGGATCTGTCACACCCCAATATTTCCACACTTTACCGGTGGGCCCGGTAGGGGAGTAACGTGACGTGGTTGGCAACATCATCGTCAAACAACACAATATATAAATGCACAGCGGAAGCAAAAGGATAAATATATTACAATCCGAAATAATGTAACATCAAAGTATTACATCGAAAGTAAAGGATCCACAGGCGGATCGAAAATAAAATAACACTGTTCAACAGATTTTAGGCATCTAAGCTTGCGAGACTCTTTATTGATGCTAGGAGTAGCCAGCCAATTCCGATTAGTACCTGCACTTAGCCTTTTTGGGAAAATACGTCAGTTTACACTGGTAAATACAATCAACCGACTCATTTTGAAAAGGGTTTAAAAATGATTGATTTGAATGCACATGGCACAAATAATATTTTATAACTTGGGATAATTATTTGAATATAATGCTTGTAAAGGATTTACATGTTACTTATGCGTTCAGTAGCCCGGATCGAGCCGGGTTAAAGATCAATAGACACACCACATTATTTAAATGAGACACTGACAGGTGTACGCCTACACCTGTGTGCTAAGGTCGTGGCCATTTCGTAAAATGGTGCCAGGGATATCCGGGACATGGTCATTAACCCCCCAAAGGCTTTAAGCAAATTGTCGAATTTTGATGAATAAATAGCCATGGTGCAATTAAACCATATAGGCCAATAGATAGTATTTAATTTATTTGATTATGTTTTGCCTAAGTTTTTAGATAAACCATCTTTGGCGTTTAAGCGGAATATAATCCTTCATGTTTATTAGACAGGGGACATAAGTCACGACTGCCAATGTCATACTGACATCTTTTATATATAGCACAAGGGCTTGTTCCAAAGGACTTATGATGGCTCAGAGGCCTTGTCACTAGGGAAATTTTAAAACATAATCGATGATTCCTTTGGGTCGGAAAATTTCATAGTTCATTGTCTTGACAAGAAGTTATGAAATAAAACTATCTTTTTCATGTATTCATCTTTACCCGTATGTAACATCTCGAATAGATGTTTTGATGCGTACATCGTGTTCGACGTTTATTAGCCATGATTCCCATTGATCGCTTATGCTAAAAGGGTTTGGAAAAATTTCCTAATATAAAGATGACAAGTGTGATTTTATCGTATCACTGTTGCCAGGAGTGTAATCATACTTACAATGTTACAAGGATTTGAATCCTTTGAATAGGTTCTACCATCTTGGCCTTGTCTGGAATGACATATAGGATAGGTCGTACCTTTAAGATTCTTTTTACTATGTATATTGGCAGGGAAGGAAGGGTATTTATTTTATTCAGGATTTTTATCATAAATCCTAATTTATAAGTTAATAATAGCACAAATGGCCTAGTTGCGTAGACAAGTTTAATTTATAAGCCATGATTTCAGAGAATCGAGGCATTAAGGTTTTTAATAATAGCACAAATGGCTTAGTCACAAGGACAATTATAAATTATAAGTTATGATTTCAGAGAATCAAAGCATTTAGGTTTGAACATAGTTCATTACCTTTCTCGGACAGGGAGTCATCGCTACCACTGTCTTTTGGCCCATGTGGAAATGAGCAAGGCCCGTAGGCACTATATTACCAATGTATGGTCAAAATATGATCATCCTAATTGATGATTTAAACCCATGATTCAGAGATCATTAAATTGGGTGAGGAATCTTTTGAAGAATCCTATATAAAAATGACGTGTGTGATTTTAATGAATCACGTCCGCCAGGAGCGTTAACACGTTTTCAGATGTTAACAGGGATTCGAATCTTTTAAACAGGTCTTACCATCTTGGCCAGGTCTTTATAATGACACTCAGGCTAGGTTTCACTCTTAAGATTCTTTTAATATTTAACGCAGAGCAAACCTAAATTGAAATGTTAACGAGGATCTAAATCTAATTGTGGAACTACCGTCTTGGCCTTGTCTTAATGTGACACATGGCTAGGTCTTGTCCTTTTTAGATTTTGCCATTTTATTATAATGGTAGATCTTATAATATAGGAATGATATTTCAAATATAATCGTTCCTTTAAAATTTAAACAAGTATATGGTTGCCCTAAACGGGACTTCTACTGAAAATGACTCGCCCATGCAAGGGCTAATCAGAAAAATAACAAAGGAACCAAATAAGGACAAAATAAAACGAATTTGAATTTGTCCTATGTTCTCGTCTAGACTCAAGAATGTGCAACTGTGTAACTGAGATTAAACACAAAAGGCTAGTGTTTAATTCACTCAGTGTTGGCTCTGATACCAACCTGTCACATCCCAATATTTCCACACTTTACCGGTGGGCCCGGTAGGGGAGTAACGTGACGTGGTTGGCAACATCATCGTCAAACAACACAATATATAAATGCACAGCGGAAGCAAAAGGATAAATATATTACAATCCGAAATAATGTAACATCAAAGTATTACATCGGAAGTAAAGGATCTGTCACACCCCAATATTTCCACACTTTACCGGTGGGCCCGGTAGGGGAGTAACGTGACGTGGTTGGCAACATCATCGTCAAACAACACAATATATAAATGCACAGCGGAAGCAAAATGATAAATATATTACAATCCGAAATAATGTAACATCAAAGTATTACATCGGAAGTAAAGGATCCACAGGCGGATCGAAAATAAAATAACACTGTTCAACAGACTTTAGGCATCTAAGCTTGCGAGACTCTTTATTGATGCTAGGAGTAGCCAGCCAATTCCGATTAGTACCTGCACTTAGCCTTTTTGGGAAAATACGTCAGTTTACACTGGTAAATACAATCAACCGACTCATTTTGAAAAGGGTTTAAAACTGATTGATTTGAATGCACATGGCACAAATAATATTTTATAACTTGGGATAATTATTTGAATATAATGCTTGTAAAGGATTTACATGTTACTTATGCGTTCAGTAGCCCGGATCGAGTCGGGTTAAAGATCAATAGACACACCACGTTCAAACCTATGACACGTGTCAACACATTATAGGATGTAAATTTTCGAGGTGTTACATCCTCACCCCCTTAAAAGAAATCTCGACCTCGAGATTTGTTAAAGTAAAGGAAATTCCTTCTGTCTTATATTGGGCTTAATCTCCATATAGTATATCTGGAGCTTTTTCCAAGCTCCCTAGTTAACCTTTATAATGGGTACATGTATCCTTTTGGAGCTTCTAATCCTGTCGATCCTTAATTGACATAGGTTGCTCACCATATCATAATCTGCATATCATTATGTGATAGTGCTTTTCGACTTATTGGTGACACGTCCTTAAATCATTAGTGTGGGTCACATTGCGCGTTCCACCCAGCTCTTAATTAGGTCTTAGCTCGTAAGCTATTTAATCTTGATACATTCGATTTCCTTCGAATGATTTTATATATTCAGAGCTTAACTAGCCTGATAATTTAACAAATTGGGCACACCCTTCCTGGGTGCTATCTTTTGTTGAACCTTATTCTTTAACAAGATCTTAGGAGGTTTGCTACTTTCATTAATTCTTGATTTTCTGCCTAATACTGGCAACTTACAGATGATTAGGGATTTGTATGAATCTTATTCGTTGTTTCCAATGCAACTTTCAGATCCTGATAAGTGGACTTCCCGAAGTCTCGTCCATCCAACGGATGTTTTGATATTTCATCTATACAAGGTCTCCAAAGGAGCCACCTTGATACTTATATACCAACTATTATAGAAAAGCTTATTTTAAGGTGAGATGGTTATTCCAACCACTGCTCAAAACTAATATTAAGGAATAGCTAATCCTTGCCGTTAGTCGAACAATTCGACGATCCTGGGCAGCTAATGGCGATCCTTAATTGTTGCCTAAGTAGGGTTGCGGTAATCAATGCATAATCAAAATGAACCGTCTTTCTTAATCAATAATATAAAACCCTCCGAATATTGAGTCAGGCTATATGAGCCTATGTCTTAAAACCTACTTAATCAGGGTTTCGATTATTCCATATCAACATGGAGTTTTCACAATACTCTATCCCACAGCGGGATGTTAATCTTAACTCTACCTGCCTCTCAGGAGGTAAGCAGGGAAAACTTATGAGAAGATACTTAGGTAGAAGGAGATTACAGAGATTTTCCAAATCTCAGACTCCAATTCATCCATCATGCTTGTGTCAAATAAGTGACACCTGTATGTTACAATTCCACGAATTTCCTTAACCGGAAACATTTACTTGGACAATTCCATCCTGGATATCATCTTTAAATACCATTAGTTGACTTTAGTACCATATGATCATCGGGGTATCTTTGTGGTTCCATGCATTAAACCTCCATACTGATCAGGCATGGAAGCAATCTATGGGACATATTAAGATACACAAATCCTCACAAGGTGCTTTTATCATACCATCTGGTATTCACAATCGATAGAGATTAAAGAGATATCTACTATGTACACTGTCGCACTTCCTTTTAGAGAAAGGATACTTCTAAAATTCTACGACTGAAGGTTTCTGATGCCTGAAGGTTCTACCTTACACTTAACATCTGGGGTTCTTACAGAAAAAATTTCTAAAAGTTTGCTAAGTTTATGGTCTTATGAGAGACTTAACAGCACCAGAAACCACATGTAATTTCTAGCAATAAAATCACAAATAAAGATTTATCTGGTGACATTCCTAATGTGAGCTGCCTCTAATCATTCAACAGGAGGGTTAAACGCCTCCATTCTTAATCCTTCTAAACTTAGCTGTAAAATCTTGGATAACTTTAGGGCAGTCTCAGCTTTGACTGATTACTTCTTAATCATTTTAACGTGGGTAGCTGAGGTAGATCCATAATGGATTTTTAATGAGTAGGTTTTGAAACCTTAGCGTGCCCTCTTATTGCCAATGCTAACCACTAATAATTATGTGCTTTAATAGGGTACTATCTCAGCCAATGAATTAAAATTTGCGACATACTGTCGACAGTCTAGAACTTTTATGGCGAGAGTCAGAAATTCTTATTCCGTCTTTTCCCTTTTCGTGAAACGGATACTAGGTTTTTCTAATAAGGTCCTTAAAACTTGGACCATCCCACAATGTATAAGATGATCTTTCTTGAGGATTTCATTAATGTCCTCACCAATTTAGGGTATTGTCATCAAATGACTGTGATGTATACCTACCATGTCCTTTCTAGCATAACCACTGATATACTTAATGGTTTCCACTTCATCCTTTCTAGTGTTTAGTCAACATAAGCAAGCCAAGAGTAATTAAAACATAGAGGTAAAATCTTGGATTCTAATACTTAGTCAACATAAGGAGGATAAGTAGGTGACTTATAGTAAGAAGTAAGGAAGTTATTGTACATGTGCTTATATTTAATCAAAATGGAAATTTCACAAACTAGGCACCTAGCTCGGTTGGTTAGGCGCGCGAAAGGGTGTGGCCTAGACCCAGGTTCGATTCCGGGGACGGCCGGTTCCACCATTTTTTTTTGAGGTATGTAAGGTATAATTTATATATTGTTTAATATAAATAAATCGTACGGATACATGTAATTATGAGGGTTGTCTCATAAGGAGTCTTGATAATTAATTGCTTCTTATCACCCACAATATGGGCTTGGTCACAAGACGACCAATCCTTTCCTATTACTATATCGAGTCCTCCTATTAACGAAACAAGGACAGCGGAGAAGGGTAATTCCTAATGGATATAAAACATCCATCTAATATTGCTGAAGTAGTCTCTGAGGTACTATCGGCCAATTTTACTTCATACTTAACGCTTAGAGTTTTAACAGGCAGATTTAATGATTTACAATATCTATTGTCTACGAGAGACTTATCTGAACCTGAATCAAATAATACTCTAACATGAGCGTTATTGATATAGAAACTACCTGTTGTGACCTTGTCATCCTGAATAGCCTCTTGAGTATCCATTTGGGAGTTTCCGGTTTTGGTCTTCTTAGCCTCGCCAGACTTCTTGGTTTTATTAGGGCAATTAGTTTTGATGTGCCCTATTTCATTGCAACCATAGCAGGTTGCGTCCTCCATCTTCTTGGAGTCCAAGGTCTTATGCCTCTTGGACTTGCATATCCCACATGCAAAAGTTCTCGACTGTGTATGAGAGTTCGATCCATACCTGCACTTCCCGAAGTGCTGTTTCTTGCAGATTTTGCATCTGGGTTTTTCACCTGACTGCTGGTTGTCCTTTAAATCCTTGCCAGACTTAGCTGCTCCTTCCTTGGCAGCCTTAGGGCAATTGGTACTGATGTGGCCTTTTTCGCCACAGCTGAAACAGTTTGCATTCTTTATGTCCCTACATTCGTGGGACTGGTGGCCTGTCTTTTTACAGATGCCACATTGCTTTATATTTTGGTTTGATCGACACTGGCCCAGTGTCTTCTTTTGCAGGTTTTACATTCGGGTTTTGCCTCCTTTGGCTTGGACTGGTTATAGTTTGAACCGGTCTTACCCTTTTTACAACCTTTATTTGGGGTAATATCGCACCTTCGCTTACGATCCTTCAACACTCGGTCCACAGCGTTGTTTACGGCTGTATTTATCATAGCCTGAAATTCGGTGCTTGTTAAGTTCAGTCTTGTATCATCATTCTGATCAACTGGATGATTGTGAGCTTCAGAGGAGTCAGCCATGGTGAAGCTTTGAAGGCTACTAACCAAGTAGAAACAATTTGTTTAATCATATAGCGAATTGTCGAATTTTGATGAATAAATAGCCATGGTGCAATTAAACCATATAGGCCAATAGATAGTATTTAATTTATTTGATTATGTTTTGCCTAAGTTTTTAGATAAACCATCTTTGGCGTTTAAGCGGAATATAATCCTTCATGTTTATTAGACAGGGGACATAAGTCACGACTGCCAATGTCATACTGACATCTTTTATATATAGCACAAGGGCTTGTTCCAAAGGACTTATGATGGCTCAGAGGCCTTGTCACTAGGGAAATTTTAAAACATAATCGATGATTCCTTTGGGTCGGAAAATTTCATAGTTCATTGTCTTGACAAGAAGTTATGAAATAAAACTATCTTTTTCATGTATTCATCTTTACCCGTATGTAACATCTCGAATAGATGTTTTGATGCGTACATCGTGTTCGACGTTTATTAGCCATGATTCCCATTGATCGCTTATGCTAAAAGGGTTTGGAAAAATTTCCTAATATAAAGATGACAAGTGTGATTTTATCGTATCACTGTTGCCAGGAGTGTAATCATACTTACAATGTTACAAGGATTTGAATCCTTTGAATAGGTTCTACCATCTTGGCCTTGTCTGGAATGACATATAGGATAGGTCGTACCTTTAAGATTCTTTTTACTATGTATATTGGCAGGGAAGGAAGGGTATTTATTTTATTCAGGATTTTTATCATAAATCCTAATTTATAAGTTAATAATAGCACAAATGGCCTAGTTGCGTAGACAAGTTTAATTTATAAGCCATGATTTCAGAGAATCGAGGCATTAAGGTTTTTAATAATAGCACAAATGGCTTAGTCACAAGGACAATTATAAATTATAAGTTATGATTTCAGAGAATCAAAGCATTTAGGTTTGAACATAGTTCATTACCTTTCTCGGACAGGGAGTCATCGCTACCACTGTCTTTTGGCCCATGTGGAAATGAGCAAGGCCCGTAGGCACTATATTACCAATGTATGGTCAAAATATGATCATCCTAATTGATGATTTAAACCCATGATTCAGAGATCATTAAATTGGGTGAGGAATCTTTTGAAGAATCCTATATAAAAATGACGTGTGTGATTTTAATGAATCACGTCCGCCAGGAGCGTTAACACGTTTTCAGATGTTAACAGGGATTCGAATCTTTTAAACAGGTCTTACCATCTTGGCCAGGTCTTTATAATGACACTCAGGCTAGGTTTCACTCTTAAGATTCTTTTAATATTTAACGCAGAGCAAACCTAAATTGAAATGTTAACGAGGATCTAAATCTAATTGTGGAACTACCGTCTTGGCCTTGTCTTAATGTGACACATGGCTAGGTCTTGTCCTTTTTAGATTTTGCCATTTTATTATAATGGTAGATCTTATAATATAGGAATGATATTTCAAATATAATCGTTCCTTTAAAATTTAAACAAGTATATGGTTGCCCTAAACGGGACTTCTACTGAAAATGACTCGCCCATGCAAGGGCTAATCAGAAAAATAACAAAGGAACCAAATAAGGACAAAATAAAACGAATTTGAATTTGTCCTATGTTCTCGTCTAGACTCAAGAATGTGCAACTGTGTAACTGAGATTAAACACAAAAGGCTAGTGTTTAATTCACTCAGTGTTGGCTCTGATACCAACCTGTCACATCCCAATATTTCCACACTTTACCGGTGGGCCCGGTAGGGGAGTAACGTGACGTGGTTGGCAACATCATCGTCAAACAACACAATATATAAATGCACAGCGGAAGCAAAAGGATAAATATATTACAATCCGAAATAATGTAACATCAAAGTATTACATCGGAAGTAAAGGATCTGTCACACCCCAATATTTCCACACTTTACCGGTGGGCCCGGTAGGGGAGTAACGTGACGTGGTTGGCAACATCATCGTCAAACAACACAATATATAAATGCACAGCGGAAGCAAAATGATAAATATATTACAATCCGAAATAATGTAACATCAAAGTATTACATCGGAAGTAAAGGATCCACAGGCGGATCGAAAATAAAATAACACTGTTCAACAGACTTTAGGCATCTAAGCTTGCGAGACTCTTTATTGATGCTAGGAGTAGCCAGCCAATTCCGATTAGTACCTGCACTTAGCCTTTTTGGGAAAATACGTCAGTTTACACTGGTAAATACAATCAACCGACTCATTTTGAAAAGGGTTTAAAACTGATTGATTTGAATGCACATGGCACAAATAATATTTTATAACTTGGGATAATTATTTGAATATAATGCTTGTAAAGGATTTACATGTTACTTATGCGTTCAGTAGCCCGGATCGAGTCGGGTTAAAGATCAATAGACACACCACGTTCAAACCTATGACACGTGTCAACACATTATAGGACGTAAATTTTCGAGGTGTTACATCCTCACCCCCTTAAAAGAAATCTCGACCTCGAGATTTGTTAAAGTAAAGGAAATTCCTTCTGTCTTATATTGGGCTTAATCTCCATATAGTATATCTGGAGCTTTTTCCAAGCTCCCTAGTTAACCTTTATAATGGGTACATGTATCCTTTTGGAGCTTCTAATCCTGTCGATCCTTAATTGACATAGGTTGCTCACCATATCATAATCTGCATATCATTATGTGATAGTGCTTTTCGACTTATTGGTGACACGTCCTTAAATCATTAGTGTGGGTCACATTGCGCGTTCCACCCAGCTCTTAATTAGGTCTTAGCTCGTAAGCTATTTAATCTTGATACATTCGATTTCCTTCGAATGATTTTATATATTCAGAGCTTAACTAGCCTGATAATTTAACAAATTGGGCACACCCTTCCTGGGTGCTATCTTTTGTTGAACCTTATTCTTTAACAAGATCTTAGGAGGTTTGCTACTTTCATTAATTCTTGATTTTCTACCTAATACTGGCAACTTACAGATGATTAGGGATTTGTATGAATCTTATTCGTTGTTTCCAATGCAACTTTCAGATCCTGATAAGTGGACTTCCCGAAGTCTCGTCCATCCAACGGATGTTTTGATATTTCATCTATACAAGGTCTCCAAAGGAGCCACCTTGATACTTATATACCAACTATTATAGAAAAGCTTATTTTAAGGTGAGATGGTTATTCCAACCACTGCTCAAAACTAATATTAAGGAATAGCTAATCCTTGCCGTTAGTCGAACAATTCGACGATCCTGGGCAGCTAATGGCGATCCTTAATTGTTGCCTAAGTAGGGTTGCGGTAATCAATGCATAATCAAAATGAACCGTCTTTCTTAATCAATAATATAAAACCCTCCGAATATTGAGTCAGGCTATATGAGCCTATGTCTTAAAACCTACTTAATCAGGGTTTCGATTATTCCATATCAACATGGAGTTTTCACAATACTCTATCCCACAGCGGGATGTTAATCTTAACTCTACCTGCCTCTCAGGAGGTAAGCAGGGAAAACTTATGAGAAGATACTTAGGTAGAAGGAGATTACAGAGATTTTCCAAATCTCAGACTCCAATTCATCCATCATGCTTGTGTCAAATAAGTGACACCTGTATGTTACAATTCCACGAATTTCCTTAACCGGAAACATTTACTTGGACAATTCCATCCTGGATATCATCTTTAAATACCATTAGTTGACTTTAGTACCATATGATCATCGGGGTATCTTTGTGGTTCCATGCATTAAACCTCCATACTGATCAGGCATGGAAGCAATCTATGGGACATATTAAGATACACAAATCCTCACAAGGTGCTTTTATCATACCATCTGGTATTCACAATCGATAGAGATTAAAGAGATATCTACTATGTACACTGTCGCACTTCCTTTTAGAGAAAGGATACTTCTAAAATTCTACGACTGAAGGTTTCTGATGCCTGAAGGTTCTACCTTACACTTAACATCTGGGGTTCTTACAGAAAAAATTTCTAAAAGTTTGCTAAGTTTATGGTCTTATGAGAGACTTAACAGCACCAGAAACCACATGTAATTTCTAGCAATAAAATCACAAATAAAGATTTATCTGGTGACATTCCTAATGTGAGCTGCCTCTAATCATTCAACAGGAGGGTTAAACGCCTCCATTCTTAATCCTTCTAAACTTAGCTGTAAAATCTTGGATAACTTTAGGGCAGTCTCAGCTTTGACTGATTACTTCTTAATCATTTTAACGTGGGTAGCTGAGGTAGATCCATAATGGATTTTTAATGAGTAGGTTTTGAAACCTTAGCGTGCCCTCTTATTGCCAATGCTAACCACTAATAATTATGTGCTTTAATAGGGTACTATCTCAGCCAATGAATTAAAATTTGCGACATACTGTCGACAGTCTAGAACTTTTATGGCGAGAGTCAGAAATTCTTATTCCGTCTTTTCCCTTTTCGTGAAACGGATACTAGGTTTTTCTAATAAGGTCCTTAAAACTTGGACCATCCCACAATGTATAAGATGATCTTTCTTGAGGATTTCATTAATGTCCTCACCAATTTAGGGTATTGTCATCAAATGACTGTGATGTATACCTACCATGTCCTTTCTAGCATAACCACTGATATACTTAATGGTTTCCACTTCATCCTTTCTAGTGTTTAGTCAACATAAGCAAGCCAAGAGTAATTAAAACATAGAGGTAAAATCTTGGATTCTAATACTTAGTCAACATAAGGAGGATAAGTAGGTGACTTATAGTAAGAAGTAAGGAAGTTATTGTACATGTGCTTATATTTAATCAAAATGGAAATTTCACAAACTAGGCACCTAGCTCGGTTGGTTAGGCGCGCGAAAGGGTGTGGCCTAGACCCAGGTTCGATTCCGGGGACGGCCGGTTCCACCATTTTTTTTTGAGGTATGTAAGGTATAATTTATATATTGTTTAATATAAATAAATCGTACGGATACATGTAATTATGAGGGTTGTCTCATAAGGAGTCTTGATAATTAATTGCTTCTTATCACCCACAATATGGGCTTGGTCACAAGACGACCAATCCTTTCCTATTACTATATCGAGTCCTCCTATTAACGAAACAAGGACAGCGGAGAAGGGTAATTCCTAATGGATATAAAACATCCATCTAATATTGCTGAAGTAGTCTCTGAGGTACTATCGGCCAATTTTACTTCATACTTAACGCTTAGAGTTTTAACAGGCAGATTTAATGATTTACAATATCTATTGTCTACGAGAGACTTATCTGAACCTGAATCAAATAATACTCTAACATGAGCGTTATTGATATAGAAACTACCTGTTGTGACCTTGTCATCCTGAATAGCCTCTTGAGTATCCATTTGGGAGTTTCCGGTTTTGGTCTTCTTAGCCTCGCCAGACTTCTTGGTTTTATTAGGGCAATTAGTTTTGATGTGCCCTATTTCATTGCAACCATAGCAGGTTGCGTCCTCCATCTTCTTGGAGTCCAAGGTCTTATGCCTCTTGGACTTGCATATCCCACATGCAAAAGTTCTCGACTGTGTATGAGAGTTCGATCCATACCTGCACTTCCCGAAGTGCTGTTTCTTGCAGATTTTGCATCTGGGTTTTTCACCTGACTGCTGGTTGTGCTTTAAATCCTTGCCAGACTTAGCTGCTCCTTCCTTGGCAGCCTTAGGGCAATTGGTACTGATGTGGCCTTTTTCGCCACAGCTGAAACAGTTTGCATTCTTTATGTCCCTACATTCGTGGGACTGGTGGCCTGTCTTTTTACAGATGCCACATTGCTTTATATTTTGGTTTGATCGACACTGGCCCAGTGTCTTCTTTTGCAGGTTTTACATTCGGGTTTTGCCTCCTTTGGCTTGGACTGGTTATAGTTTGAACCGGTCTTACCCTTTTTACAACCTTTATTTGGGGTAATATCGCACCTTCGCTTACGATCCTTCAACACTCGGTCCACAGCGTTGTTTACGGCTGTATTTATCATAGCCTGAAATTCGGTGCTTGTTAAGTTCAGTCTTGTATCATCATTCTGATCAACTGGATGATTGTGAGCTTCAGAGGAGTCAGCCATGGTGAAGCTTTGAAGGCTACTAACCAAGTAGAAACAATTTGTTTAATCATATAGCGAATTGTCGAATTTTGATGAATAAATAGCCATGGTGCAATTAAACCATATAGGCCAATAGATAGTATTTAATTTATTTGATTATGTTTTGCCTAAGTTTTTAGATAAACCATCTTTGGCGTTTAAGCGGAATATAATCCTTCATGTTTATTAGACAGGGGACATAAGTCACGACTGCCAATGTCATACTGACATCTTTTATATATAGCACAAGGGCTTGTTCCAAAGGACTTATGATGGCTCAGAGGCCTTGTCACTAGGGAAATTTTAAAACATAATCGATGATTCCTTTGGGTCGGAAAATTTCATAGTTCATTGTCTTGACAAGAAGTTATGAAATAAAACTATCTTTTTCATGTATTCATCTTTACCCGTATGTAACATCTCGAATAGATGTTTTGATGCGTACATCGTGTTCGACGTTTATTAGCCATGATTCCCATTGATCGCTTATGCTAAAAGGGTTTGGAAAAATTTCCTAATATAAAGATGACAAGTGTGATTTTATCGTATCACTGTTGCCAGGAGTGTAATCATACTTACAATGTTACAAGGATTTGAATCCTTTGAATAGGTTCTACCATCTTGGCCTTGTCTGGAATGACATATAGGATAGGTCGTACCTTTAAGATTCTTTTTACTATGTATATTGGCAGGGAAGGAAGGGTATTTATTTTATTCAGGATTTTTATCATAAATCCTAATTTATAAGTTAATAATAGCACAAATGGCCTAGTTGCGTAGACAAGTTTAATTTATAAGCCATGATTTCAGAGAATCGAGGCATTAAGGTTTTTAATAATAGCACAAATGGCTTAGTCACAAGGACAATTATAAATTATAAGTTATGATTTCAGAGAATCAAAGCATTTAGGTTTGAACATAGTTCATTACCTTTCTCGGACAGGGAGTCATCGCTACCACTGTCTTTTGGCCCATGTGGAAATGAGCAAGGCCCGTAGGCACTATATTACCAATGTATGGTCAAAATATGATCATCCTAATTGATGATTTAAACCCATGATTCAGAGATCATTAAATTGGGTGAGGAATCTTTTGAAGAATCCTATATAAAAATGACGTGTGTGATTTTAATGAATCACGTCCGCCAGGAGCGTTAACACGTTTTCAGATGTTAACAGGGATTCGAATCTTTTAAACAGGTCTTACCATCTTGGCCAGGTCTTTATAATGACACTCAGGCTAGGTTTCACTCTTAAGATTCTTTTAATATTTAACGCAGAGCAAACCTAAATTGAAATGTTAACGAGGATCTAAATCTAATTGTGGAACTACCGTCTTGGCCTTGTCTTAATGTGACACATGGCTAGGTCTTGTCCTTTTTAGATTTTGCCATTTTATTATAATGGTAGATCTTATAATATAGGAATGATATTTCAAATATAATCGTTCCTTTAAAATTTAAACAAGTATATGGTTGCCCTAAACGGGACTTCTACTGAAAATGACTCGCCCATGCAAGGGCTAATCAGAAAAATAACAAAGGAACCAAATAAGGACAAAATAAAACGAATTTGAATTTGTCCTATGTTCTCGTCTAGACTCAAGAATGTGCAACTGTGTAACTGAGATTAAACACAAAAGGCTAGTGTTTAATTCACTCAGTGTTGGCTCTGATACCAACCTGTCACATCCCAATATTTCCACACTTTACCGGTGGGCCCGGTAGGGGAGTAACGTGACGTGGTTGGCAACATCATCGTCAAACAACACAATATATAAATGCACAGCGGAAGCAAAAGGATAAATATATTACAATCCGAAATAATGTAACATCAAAGTATTACATCGGAAGTAAAGGATCTGTCACACCCCAATATTTCCACACTTTACCGGTGGGCCCGGTAGGGGAGTAACGTGACGTGGTTGGCAACATCATCGTCAAACAACACAATATATAAATGCACAGCGGAAGCAAAATGATAAATATATTACAATCCGAAATAATGTAACATCAAAGTATTACATCGGAAGTAAAGGATCCACAGGCGGATCGAAAATAAAATAACACTGTTCAACAGACTTTAGGCATCTAAGCTTGCGAGACTCTTTATTGATGCTAGGAGTAGCCAGCCAATTCCGATTAGTACCTGCACTTAGCCTTTTTGGGAAAATACGTCAGTTTACACTGGTAAATACAATCAACCGACTCATTTTGAAAAGGGTTTAAAACTGATTGATTTGAATGCACATGGCACAAATAATATTTTATAACTTGGGATAATTATTTGAATATAATGCTTGTAAAGGATTTACATGTTACTTATGCGTTCAGTAGCCCGGATCGAGTCGGGTTAAAGATCAATAGACACACCACATTATTTAAATGAGACACTGACAGGTGTACGCCTACACCTGTGTGCTAAGGTCGTGGCCATTTCGTAAAATGATGCCAGGGATATCCGGGACATGGTCATTAACCCCCCAAAGGCTTTAAGCAAACAAAACAAATTAAGCGAGACATCTCAATACTTTAACCATAAAACAATTAAAGATTCAATGCCCGACCAAGCGGTATTTTATATACCGTACCCCAAGCCCGTATAGGGAAAATAAGTTAAAAGTATTTACCTGAGCTAAATATAAATTCAATCCCAGCCGTATCAAATCAGCAAGTACAGATAGCTTTTACTGGGCTCCTTAATCTGGAACGAAGGTTTTTAATAACCTATTAGAATCCTAACGGGTCTTTAATTAAGCCTTGACTTAGACTGATTAGTTTTCAAGAGGAAGATACGGTTCAAACGCATGATAAAGCGATGACCGGAATACAATGTGATTTAGACCCGACAAGTTTGAAGACTTGTATATTATAGGTAATCTAAACACATTCTGGATTTGAGATAATAACGATAAGGTTTGACCCGTTTTGGCTAATTTATGCAAACTAGTTACATAAACCGAACCGAACGCGCAAGAAGCGTAACGGGTAACCATAAGAATCCTAAACAGGTTTCCTAAGTTAACATGCCTTAAATATGTTGTGATATCAGTAGGATACCTTCCATTATGCCCAAAACGAGTTTAATCTCATATTAAGCCCCGTAGGGGTATTTTGGTCATTTTAAAGATTATAAAAGGGATTAATTAAACTTCTGTGATCCGGGTCTGATTTTATCAGTAAAACAACTTAACTTAACAGGTTATATCCGTTGATGTTAAGTCTTAGGTGGCAAAATGGTTTTAAACCCTTACTATGCGTTTAATACGCGTATAACGTCGTTTTAAGCGATTAACGGGTTAAAATAGGATTCTGAGTTTACTGATCAATTTAACAGGTTCAAAATACTTCATTTATTATTTAAAATCAGTAGCAATTGGATTGGCGTCAAAAGGATTTGTAAAACTCATTTTATGGCCGAAAAGGGTATATTCGGTATTTACCGAATTAAGGCACTAATCCTAGCTTATGATCAGTTTAAAAATAATTAAAAATCTTCAAAAATCCCAAAATATTATATTACATCAGTGGGTAAAAGGTTTGGTGTCAAAAATTGGGTTTAGATAGGCTTTACGCTAATGACGACGTTTAAATACAAAGAAGCGTTCTAATTACGTCATTAAGCATAACTCCTAATCTAGACCTCCAACTGATGTAAAAATTTAGGGACACGTTTAATAAACAGTAACTAAATTTTTTGTACTTTCACATTTCCAAAATTCTCGTTGTATGGTCATAAGGGCATTATGGTCCATATTTAAGCACTTAACGGAAACGTCGGACAATTAAGGATTTATGTGGTATAAACGCAGAGGGTTATACACACATGTAACTAGGTCCTAATGGAACTTTAAGGCATGTCTAAACCTATCAAAACCGGGTCAGAACTGAAGTCAAAGCAAAAGTCAAACTTTTGCGTCTTTCGGTTCCGAATCGGTTCAAAACAGAAAGTTGTAGAATCAAACAAGCTTAGACAAGTTCTTATACTTATTATTAGGTTATATGAATGATAAAACAGGTTACACGCCTTCTATATCGCTAATTACGCGTTTAATGATTCTGTTGACTTTTTCGGACAACGTTTGACTCGTCATATGACCTAGTTAGGATGGGAATCAGTGGGTGCCCTTTTAAGGGTTTAAAGCCCACATAATTACCAACTTATAACAACCTTAAGTTTGCCTAATCGCTGGACCAATAGCGATTAATTAATAAGTCAACCGTTATTTACGACGGTTTGACTTTTAAGCTATAAACTAATCAAAACTCAATTAAAGAATGTTAATAATACTTACCAAGGTCCTAATGATGATTAGAGATGCTTAGGAAGTGGCCTTGAGTTCCAGAAATCCTCAGATGTGAAGTTTGGAATGAATGATCAAATGGTGCAACAAGGTGGTTTCTTATATAGTGTTCTTGATGCCTTTAGATCATTACAAACAAGTCTACAAGTGTTATGGGATCATCCCAAATGTCCCTAGGGCCTAATAATGCATTAAACAAGTCCCTAGAATCAGTAATTGGCAAATTGAGGCGGTGGAACGGGCTGGAACAGGCAGCTGCCTGTTTTTCTGCATCTGGGACATGCTTGCGCACCGTAACAACCTCAGTGTTGAGGTGCGCAAGGCTTGGCCAGCAAAAACCATTTTTCAAATGTTGACAGTTTTGACCCCTGTACTTCCAAACTTGATTTTTCCTTCATTTCTTGCACTTTGGGCCCTCTAAATTGAATTCTAAGGGCTTCAAGACTTATACCAACTTTGTTAAGTCCTTGGTTAACTTTTGACTACCCGAAAAGTCATAGATTTCAACGTTGACGCTTTTAACCCCTCGCACACGAATTTTATCATAACTTTCTCATACGATAACGAAACTTGGTGAAATTTTTATCACTTATTCTCGTGAGTATATTTAATCGTTACAAGGCTTCGGGTTTGCTAAAAGGTCACTCAGAGGTATACTTTAAACATGTTGACACATTTAACCCCTGTAGTTTATAATTCCTCACTTTCTTTCACAATTAGCTTCGTATGATCCATTATTCATCCGTTTAAGGGTATAAACATCATGTAGGGTTACCGTAAAGTATATTTATCCATTGTTGACATTTTGAACCCTTATATCCACATAGTTTCTATGCTTGTCAACTTTAGTCCTTCAAGAACATTCTTCCACACGTTCAAACCTATGACACGTGTCAACACATTATAGGACGTAAATTTTCGAGGTGTTACATCCTCACCCCCTTAAAAGAAATCTCGACCTCGAGATTTGTTAAAGTAAAGGAAATTCCTTCTGTCTTATATTGGGCTTAATCTCCATATAGTATATCTGGAGCTTTTTCCAAGCTCCCTAGTTAACCTTTATAATGGGTACATGTATCCTTTTGGAGCTTCTAATCCTGTCGATCCTTAATTGACATAGGTTGCTCACCATATCATAATCTGCATATCATTATGTGATAGTGCTTTTCGACTTATTGGTGGCACGTCCTTAAATCATTTGTGTGGGTCACATTGCGCGTTCCACCCAACTCTTAATTAGGTCTTAGCTCGTAAGCTATTTAATCTTGATACATTCGATTTCCTTCGAATGATTTTATATATTCAGAGCTTAACTAGCCTGATAATTTAACAAATTGGGCACACCCTTCCTGGGTGCTATCTTTTGTTGAACCTTATTCTTTAACAAGATCTTAGGAGGTTTGCTACTTTCATTAATTCTTGATTTTCTGCCTAATACTGGCAACTTACAGATGATTAGGGATTTGTATGAATCTTATTCGTTGTTTCCAATGCAACTTTCAGATCCTGATAAGTGGACTTCCCGAAGTCTCGTCCATCCAACGGATGTTTTGATATTTCATCTATACAAGGTCTCCAAAGGAGCCACCTTGATACTTATATACCAACTATTATAGAAAAGCTTATTTTAAGGTGAGATGGTTATTCCAACCACTGCTCAAAACTAATATTAAGGAATAGCTAATCCTTGCCGTTAGTCGAACAATTCGACGATCCTGGGCAGCTAATGGCGATCCTTAATTGTTGCCTAAGTAGGGTTGCGGTAATCAATGCATAATCAAAATGAACCGTCTTTCTTAATCAATAATATAAAACCCTCCGAATATTGAGTCAGGCTATATGAGCCTATGTCTTAAAACCTACTTAATCAGGGTTTCGATTATTCCATATCAACATGGAGTTTTCACAATACTCTATCCCACAGCGGGATGTTAATCTTAACTCTACCTGCCTCTCAGGAGGTAAGCAGGGAAAACTTATGAGAAGATACTTAGGTAGAAGGAGATTACAGAGATTTTCCAAATCTCAGACTCCAATTCATCCATCATGCTTGTGTCAAATAAGTGACACCTGTATGTTACAATTCCACGAATTTCCTTAACCGGAAACATTTACTTGGACAATTCCATCCTGGATATCATCTTTAAATACCATTAGTTGACTTTAGTACCATATGATCATCGGGGTATCTTTGTGGTTCCATGCATTAAACCTCCATACTGATCAGGCATGGAAGCAATCTATGGGACATATTAAGATACACAAATCCTCACAAGGTGCTTTTATCATACCATCTGGTATTCACAATCGATAGAGATTAAAGAGATATCTACTATGTACACTGTCGCACTTCCTTTTAGAGAAAGGATACTTCTAAAATTCTACGACTGAAGGTTTCTGATGCCTGAAGGTTCTACCTTACACTTAACATCTGGGGTTCTTACAGAAAAAATTTCTAAAAGTTTGCTAAGTTTATGGTCTTATGAGAGACTTAACAGCACCAGAAACCACATGTAATTTCTAGCAATAAAATCACAAATAAAGATTTATCTGGTGACATTCCTAATGTGAGCTGCCTCTAATCATTCAACAGGAGGGTTAAACGCCTCCATTCTTAATCCTTCTAAACTTAGCTGTAAAATCTTGGATAACTTTAGGGCAGTCTCAGCTTTGACTGATTACTTCTTAATCATTTTAACGTGGGTAGCTGAGGTAGATCCATAATGGATTTTTAATGAGTAGGTTTTGAAACCTTAGCGTGCCCTCTTATTGCCAATGAGTAGGTTTAAAGCCCACATAATTACCAACTTATAACAACCTTAAGTTTGCCTAATCGCTGGACCAATAGCGATTAATTAATAAGTCAACCGTTATTTACGACGGTTTGACTTTTAAGCTATAAACTAATCAAAACTCAATTAAAGAATGTTAATAATACTTACCAAGGTCCTAATGATGATTAGAGATGCTTAGGAAGTGGCCTTGAGTTCCAGAAATCCTCAGATGTGAAGTTTGGAATGAATGATCAAATGGTGCAACAAGGTGGTTTCTTATATAGTGTTCTTGATGCCTTTAGATCATTACAAACAAGTCTACAAGTGTTATGGGATCATCCCAAATGTCCCTAGGGCCTAATAATGCATTAAACAAGTCCCTAGAATCAGTAATTGGCAAATTGAGGCGGTGGAACGGGCTGGAACAGGCAGCTGCCTGTTTTTCTGCATCTGGGACATGCTTGCGCACCGTAACAACCTCAGTGTTGAGGTGCGCAAGGCTTGGCCAGCAAAAACCATTTTTCAAATGTTGACAGTTTTGACCCCTGTACTTCCAAACTTGATTTTTCCTTCATTTCTTGCACTTTGGGCCCTCTAAATTGAATTCTAAGGGCTTCAAGACTTATACCAACTTTGTTAAGTCCTTGGTTAACTTTTGACTACCCGAAAAGTCATAGATTTCAACGTTGACGCTTTTAACCCCTCGCACACGAATTTTATCATAACTTTCTCATACGATAACGAAACTTGGTGAAATTTTTATCACTTATTCTCGTGAGTATA
This sequence comes from Helianthus tuberosus, assembly GCA_030545235.1. Classification (NCBI taxonomy): domain Eukaryota; kingdom Viridiplantae; phylum Streptophyta; class Magnoliopsida; order Asterales; family Asteraceae; genus Helianthus; species Helianthus tuberosus. The sequence continues at coordinate 165,584,299 of CM060359.1, forward strand.
TTTAATCGTTACAAGGCTTCGGGTTTGCTAAAAGGTCACTCAGAGGTATACTTTAAACATGTTGACACATTTAACCCCTGTAGTTTATAATTCCTCACTTTCTTTCACAATTAGCTTCGTATGATCCATTATTCATCCGTTTAAGGGTATAAACATCATGTAGGGTTACCGTAAAGTATATTTATCCATTGTTGACATTTTGAACCCTTATATCCACATAGTTTCTATGCTTGTCAACTTTAGTCCTTCAAGAACATTCTTCCACACGTTCAAACCTATGACACGTGTCAACACATTATAGGACGTAAATTTTCGAGGTGTTACATCCTCACCCCCTTAAAAGAAATCTCGACCTCGAGATTTGTTAAAGTAAAGGAAATTCCTTCTGTCTTATATTGGGCTTAATCTCCATATAGTATATCTGGAGCTTTTTCCAAGCTCCCTAGTTAACCTTTATAATGGGTACATGTATCCTTTTGGAGCTTCTAATCCTGTCGATCCTTAATTGACATAGGTTGCTCACCATATCATAATCTGCATATCATTATGTGATAGTGCTTTTCGACTTATTGGTGACACGTCCTTAAATCATTTGTGTGGGTCACATTGCGCGTTCCACCCAACTCTTAATTAGGTCTTAGCTCGTAAGCTATTTAATCTTGATACATTCGATTTCCTTCGAATGATTTTATATATTCAGAGCTTAACTAGCCTGATAATTTAACAAATTGGGCACACCCTTCCTGGGTGCTATCTTTTGTTGAACCTTATTCTTTAACAAGATCTTAGGAGGTTTGCTACTTTCATTAATTCTTGATTTTCTGCCTAATACTGGCAACTTACAGATGATTAGGGATTTGTATGAATCTTATTCGTTGTTTCCAATGCAACTTTCAGATCCTGATAAGTGGACTTCCCGAAGTCTCGTCCATCCAACGGATGTTTTGATATTTCATCTATACAAGGTCTCCAAAGGAGCCACCTTGATACTTATATACCAACTATTATAGAAAAGCTTATTTTAAGGTGAGATGGTTATTCCAACCACTGCTCAAAACTAATATTAAGGAATAGCTAATCCTTGCCGTTAGTCGAACAATTCGACGATCCTGGGCAGCTAATGGCGATCCTTAATTGTTGCCTAAGTAGGGTTGCGGTAATCAATGCATAATCAAAATGAACCGTCTTTCTTAATCAATAATATAAAACCCTCCGAATATTGAGTCAGGCTATATGAGCCTATGTCTTAAAACCTACTTAATCAGGGTTTCGATTATTCCATATCAACATGGAGTTTTCACAATACTCTATCCCACAGCGGGATGTTAATCTTAACTCTACCTGCCTCTCAGGAGGTAAGCAGGGAAAACTTATGAGAAGATACTTAGGTAGAAGGAGATTACAGAGATTTTCCAAATCTCAGACTCCAATTCATCCATCATGCTTGTGTCAAATAAGTGACACCTGTATGTTACAATTCCACGAATTTCCTTAACCGGAAACATTTACTTGGACAATTCCATCCTGGATATCATCTTTAAATACCATTAGTTGACTTTAGTACCATATGATCATCGGGGTATCTTTGTGGTTCCATGCATTAAACCTCCATACTGATCAGGCATGGAAGCAATCTATGGGACATATTAAGATACACAAATCCTCACAAGGTGCTTTTATCATACCATCTGGTATTCACAATCGATAGAGATTAAAGAGATATCTACTATGTACACTGTCGCACTTCCTTTTAGAGAAAGGATACTTCTAAAATTCTACGACTGAAGGTTTCTGATGCCTGAAGGTTCTACCTTACACTTAACATCTGGGGTTCTTACAGAAAAAATTTCTAAAAGTTTGCTAAGTTTATGGTCTTATGAGAGACTTAACAGCACCAGAAACCACATGTAATTTCTAGCAATAAAATCACAAATAAAGATTTATCTGGTGACATTCCTAATGTGAGCTGCCTCTAATCATTCAACAGGAGGGTTAAACGCCTCCATTCTTAATCCTTCTAAACTTAGCTGTAAAATCTTGGATAACTTTAGGGCAGTCTCAGCTTTGACTGATTACTTCTTAATCATTTTAACGTGGGTAGCTGAGGTAGATCCATAATGGATTTTTAATGAGTAGGTTTTGAAACCTAAGCGTGCCCTCTTATTGCCAATGAGTAGGTTTAAAGCCCACATAATTACCAACTTATAACAACCTTAAGTTTGCCTAATCGCTGGACCAATAGCGATTAATTAATAAGTCAACCGTTATTTACGACGGTTTGACTTTTAAGCTATAAACTAATCAAAACTCAATTAAAGAATGTTAATAATACTTACCAAGGTCCTAATGATGATTAGAGATGCTTAGGAAGTGGCCTTGAGTTCCAGAAATCCTCAGATGTGAAGTTTGGAATGAATGATCAAATGGTGCAACAAGGTGGTTTCTTATATAGTGTTCTTGATGCCTTTAGATCATTACAAACAAGTCTACAAGTGTTATGGGATCATCCCAAATGTCCCTAGGGCCTAATAATGCATTAAACAAGTCCCTAGAATCAGTAATTGGCAAATTGAGGCGGTGGAACGGGCTGGAACAGGCAGCTGCCTGTTTTTCTGCATCTGGGACATGCTTGCGCACCGTAACAACCTCAGTGTTGAGGTGCGCAAGGCTTGGCCAGCAAAAACCATTTTTCAAATGTTGACAGTTTTGACCCCTGTACTTCCAAACTTGATTTTTCCTTCATTTCTTGCACTTTGGGCCCTCTAAATTGAATTCTAAGGGCTTCAAGACTTATACCAACTTTGTTAAGTCCTTGGTTAACTTTTGACTACCCGAAAAGTCATAGATTTCAACGTTGACGCTTTTAACCCCTCGCACACGAATTTTATCATAACTTTCTCATACGATAACGAAACTTGGTGAAATTTTTATCACTTATTCTCGTGAGTATATTTAATCGTTACAAGGCTCCGGGTTTGCTAAAAGGTCACTCAGAGGTATACTTTAAACATGTTGACACATTTAACCCCTGTAGTTTATAATTCCTCACTTTCTTTCACAATTAGCTTCGTATGATCCATTATTCATCCGTTTAAGGGTATAAACATCATGTAGGGTTACCGTAAAGTATATTTATCCATTGTTGACATTTTGAACCCTTATATCCACATAGTTTCTATGCTTGTCAACTTTAGTCCTTCAAGAACATTCTTCCACACGTTCAAACCTATGACACGTGTCAACACATTATAGGACGTAAATTTTCGAGGTGTTACAGTAGGGGTCTAAATATGTGGTTCATGAGAGCCTGAAATGTTGCCAGGGCATTCGTAAGGCCAAAAGGCATAACGAGAAATTCATAATGTCCCTCATGAGTTCGAAACACCGTTTTATGAACATCCTCGGGGGCCATCCGAACCTGATGATAACCGGACCGTAAATCCAGTTTTGAGAAAAACGACGCCCCCCCTAACTCGTCCAATAATTCCTCAATCAATGGAATCGGAAACTTATCTTTGACTGTTCGTTTAACCGGCGATAGTCCATACACATGCGCCACTGGCCATCTTTTTTCTTTACCAACACTACCGGAGCCGCAAACGAACTCCTACTATTCTGAATAACCCCCGAATCCAACAACTCCCGGGTCGTTTTTTCGATGACATCTTTTTGCACGGCAGGGTAACGGTATGGACGTTGGCTGATCGGCTCTGTTCCTTCCTTCAATACAATTTTGTGGTCGAAAAGCCGCACCGGTGGCAGGCCCAATGGAATTTTGAAGCGAAAATTCCGATATGAGGGCTCTCCATGGGAACTCGTTTGGTACATCCACCACCTTTGATTGATATGTATCCTCGTATGTTCCACCGGCCAATTGTAGACTAAATAAATGGATTCCCCCCCCCCCTTTTTGAGTGTTTGGTCAACAATTCATCCATTTTTTTCCAGTGAACACACAGAGAGGATATTATTTTCCAACCCCTTGAGCTCATATGGCTTACCTTCCACTTCATAGTCATATTTTTAAAGTTCCATAGGATGTCGTTTAAGGGTAAGAGCCATTGCACCCCTAGTATCATATCATAACTTTCAAGAGGTAATAAAAGTACCTCGGTTGTAAACCAATTTCCTTGCATATTCCATTGGAAATTTCGACAAACCTGAGTACTCGTGAGGCGTTTTCCAACGGCGACACCCACATTAATCGGTGATATGGTCATAACTTCACATTGTAACTTCTTTGCTAAGCTTTCGTTGAGGAAGTTGTGTGTCGACCCGGAATCAATAAGTATGTGGAGTTGACGGTTTCCCATGGACCCTCTCACCCGCATAGTCGAGTAAGATGGAATACCCGTCAATGCATGGATGGAAATCTGGGGCTCGGCCTCATCCCTCTCGTCGGTCACTATCTCATCCACTACCACTTCCTCGTCATCTTCAGCCTCAATAACGTACAATTGCTTACGCGGTTGTGCACATGTATGACCAGGCACAAATTTTTCTGTGCACCAAAAACATTCACCCTTTGCCCGTTTCTGTTCCAACTCCTTACTAGTAAGGCGACGAGTACCGTTCGCCGGCTTGGTCGCTGGAGCAGCCGACCGGTTGGGAGTGGGTAAAAGTGGCAGTTTGGCCGCATTCATGGGTGGTGTGATCCTTGGGTGGGCGTTAGTCTTCGACCCCCCCGTATCCACTAGCCCGTATTTCAGTTTACCCTCCAAGTTATCGTTGTTTGAGGATTGTTGTTTTGCCAACCCATACGCTTCATGCAAAGTTCGTGGTTTAAACATCTTCACCGGCCCCCTGATATCCGGGTTAAGGGCCTTGAGATAGAGACTAATAGCTTGTGTTTCGGTGAGGTTTACCTTGTTCAATAGGGAGTCGAATGTGGTGTTGAGCTCATGGAGGGTACCGGTCTGGTTGAGGGCAGCCAACTCTTCTAGCGGGTCTTCAAACATAGCATTAGAAAAATGGGCGGAGATAGATCTCACATAATCTTCCCACAGAACTTCAGAGATGGTAGCACCACGTATTTTTATGTAGGCCTGGTGCCATTGGAGTGCATCCCCTTCCAAGTGAACGACAGCACACCTGAGTTTTACGTCATCCGGGGTCTCGTCCATTGCGAAAAAGTGTTCGCAACGATAGATCCAACCTTCCACGTCTTTACCCGAAAACTTAGGAAATTCAACCTTCCAGATTCACAATGGTCGGGTACCCTTCGAGTCGGCATCACTGACAGAAAATGATGAACCCGAACTAAACACACCGCCGCCTGAGTGGACCGATTTATCTCGTACCGCCTTTAAGATCTATTCTTGTTGTTTGGATGACTGTTCTTGTTGTTTCATTAGGGCAGATAACGTTGTTTGGATTTCCGTGATTGCCTTATCGTGACTCTTGAGGGCGTTGTCGATATCCTGATTGCGAGTATTCGTCATGATAGCGAGAGGTTCCGATAAGAGATCGGAACGGCTCTGATACCCTTGATAGGGTTAGGGTTACGATTAAGAAGAAACTAAGAGGAAAAGGAAATTATAATTCTCTGGATAGCCTCCAGGGAGTTCGATTACTGAATATAAACCCAAACATGCAATACCAAGTTTACAAAAGACACCCACACAAATTAAAAAAAGGCCATAATGGTCCTCCACCTTGCAAACATAAAACACACCAATAAAAAAGAACAGATAATAAATTTAAAACGTATCACGTAGGTTACGGCTCCCGAGCTCTGATTCTTGTTCTCTGGTCGTAGCCTACGGTATTCCACCCGTAAGCTACGCTTCATGACTGCTGATGACTTTTGAACTTGCATGTTCCACTGTAAGCTACGCTACAATGGCCGTAGCTTATGTTGAGTATTGGCCAGCCCATATTCTTCACAATTATAACTTTCCCATAATGACTCCAAGGCCCCTAGACTTTAGTTTCTCGCATTTCTTGTGCTTCCAAACCAACTTTCAACCCGAAACAACTCTCGATCAACGTACTTTACTTGATTATCATCCTTGGGAGTTCCACTTCTCCTCCGAGCACTCTAACTTCACCAGTTTAAGCGATTAACCTGCCAAAACCACTATCTCTCGTAGTTATCACATTCAAAGCATAAAATCACCTAAAATGCAACAAAAGGCATAATATAAGAACATTAATGCTCGGGTTTCATCCTCTCCATCAAGGTCACTTGAATATCGTGCTTCGAATTGAACGACGAAGGAACGTCGTCGAGTTCGGTCACAACCAAACCATTACTAGCCACATCCACAAAAGTGCATCAACAGAGGGCAGATGGTAAAGATGACATTGGTGATGTATTATATGTGAGAAGAAGATCAAAACAAAGAAATTCATAATCAAAAGCTCATGCGAGATTAAAGTCAAAGTTCAAAAGGGGGTGCTTTGTGTGTAATTATGTAAAGTGTTTCAAAAGGGATTGCCTAGAGAGGACGAAAAGAAAGAAAGATCCAAGCACATCAAGAAACCAACCTAATTAGTCACTAGAAGGTAGAGATTCATTTCATATGACTCCTAACAAAGATTTCTTCAAGAATTTGAAGATGGAAGATCTTGGCATACTTCAGCTGGGTGATGATAGACTATGTAAAGTTCAAGGATATGGAATTGTTATATTCAAGCTTGAAAGTGGTGTAGAGTATAATCTTGAACACATGAGGTGTGTTCCCAATTTAAAGAGAAATTGTATATCACTTGGGATTTTTGAAAATTAAGGCTACCGTGTAAGTGGAGAAATGGTAGGGTCAGGGTTATAAAGGGTTGTGTTGACTAGAACAGAAGATGTAAAAATATTTATTTCTGGCAATAATATTTAATTCCTTGATGGTAAAGTTATGGTTGGGTATGTCTAAGTTGTTGACGGTAAAAAAGTAAATCTAGTTTTATTATGGCACTAGAGGTTAGGGCATATTAGTGGTCAAGGGTTGGTAGAGGTGAATAAGCATCATGTTTAGAAGGACTAAAGAATTATGAAAAAAGGAATTGCGAACACGGTATAATGGGGAAGTCACATTGAGTGAAGTTTAGCAATAGAGTTAATAAAAAAAAGCTTATTCTTGACTATGTTCATGCAGATTTATGGGACTTGAATATTATGGGCAACGATAAAAGATGAAATGTCAGGAATTAATTGTAATGATCATGGAGTATAAATAGAATTGGAGTTAGATAATAAAGAAACTACTAATATGAATGAAAGTTCATATCATTTATAGCTGCAGAGCATGAAGATATCATTAACATTGAGAGAAGTAGTAAATTATAGCAATAAAGAATTATAGATTAAAGTTATGGAAGAAGAAATGGATTCTCTTCAAAAGAATGGGACTTGAGTGTTGGTTAATAAGCATGAACCTCAAAAGCTAGTAGTTTTCAAATCGATTTATAAGCTAAAGGAGAGGATTCAAGAAGTAGAAGCACCAAGGTTTAAAGCCCTGAAGGTTTATGCTATTATTAGTGGGCTTAATTGTGTAAGATTATATATCTCGAGATCATTATTATGAGATCTCGAGATGGACTAAGGGTTTTTTGGTTTTCGGTTATACTTGGGCTTAGGATATCGATATAAGGGTTAGCCTATATAATGACATTTAGTTGGTCATTGTTAGGTTAAACATCCAGAAAGAATATCGCACGAACTTGTATCAGACGATTAACTGTATTCGTATGCACGTTTGGTTTATAATCTATTTAGTGTCATCTTTATACATTCTTGAATCAGATTGTTTGTGTGATTCCGCCATACAAACAAATCCATATTGATATCAGATTGTTGTGATCCAGATTCGGGACTAACAATTGGTGGCAAAGGGTTTCACACAAAGGGCTAATTATAATCAAATCTTTTCACTTGTGGTAAAACATTCTTCTTTAAGGGTTATGTTAGCTTTAACTATTGTGAATGATTTCAAACTTGAGCAATTGGATGTAAAAATTGCCTTTTACATGGAAATCTGGATGAAAATATCTATATGAGTCAACCACTTGGTTTTGAGGTGGAGGAGCATAAAGATAAGGTTGATTGTTGCAAAAGTCCTTATATGGACTAAAACAGACTCCTAGGCAGTGGTATAGGAGGTTTGATGAGTATATGTTTACTCATGGGTTATCTAGAAATAGTTATGACAACTGTTATGTATACTTTAGAGAACTTGGTATTGGCGATTTTTTGTATCTACTATTGTATGTGGATGATATGTTAATAGCTTACAGAGACAAGGCAGAGATTGTAGCTATAAAGAGTAAAATAACGTGAAACGGGTCGATAAAACCTAACGCTTAGTGTTTAAACGCGTTCAAGACGGAAGTTTCGATGGATAGAACTCAATACGACAGATATTAACGTGATAGGATCAAGTCGGCATAGATTTCATTGATATACTGAAAGAGTTTACATCTTTAAGCTCTGGGAGAATCAAGTGTGATATTTCCTTCAAATGAAACTTATCAAGTTCAAACGTATGGCACCTCTAGTTATAGTCCATGACCTATACGTTTCACATATTCAAACTATTAGCACTCAGTCAAACGTATCTCTCATTTCTTTGACTGTTCCACGTGTTTAAACACACACATATACACATACTTAGTAGAGACTCTATCTAGCTTATTCGCATAGTATCGGACACAAATATGCATTAACAGATTCCCCCTTGTCTGTTGCTATTCAATCGTGAACTTCGAAGTTGAGAGTTGTGCTTAATATGATGCAACTTCAGTCATGTATTTGTTGATGCCATCTCACATGCGTTAATATATTCCCCCTTGACTCAGGCTTGCAGAATTCTTGATCTGAGTTTTTGTACTGAAACCAAAAACTTGATGCTTTTGTATCATACTTCCCCCTTCATATTACGCGTATCCAATTAGTCAGAAACTCAAGCTCGGTCGACTATCGTCCCCTCTTCCTAGGCTAGCTTTGTGCCAATCAATTGTTTCTACTGATCGGAAACTGATAAAGTCTCGGCCTTTCAATTGTCTATAACAAGTCTCGGTTTTGTCTCAAAAACTCTACCAAAATCAAAATTCATCTACACGATTTCTGACAAGATCCTCTGGTTGGCTATACTACAATCTTCACAAGAATTAACAAATTTGAAACCATCACTATAGCTTCTCCATTTTAACATTAACCACATCTATTTTTGGTTTAACGCAATTTTCATATTGCTCGATCATCCTCAAATCCTCAAAACCCAAATTGGCACTCAATCAAACGTATCTCTCATCCATTCGATTGTTCCATGCATTTAAACACACACATATATACATATTTAGTATAGACTCTATCTATCATATTCGCACAATTACAGACACAAATATACATTAACAAATAGGTTCGTAATGAGGGAATTTGATATGAAAGAGTTTGGTGAAGCCAGAATTATTTTGGGCATGGAAATCCAAAGGATAGAAGTCAAAGACTATTAAAGTTTACTTAATGCTTTTATATAAAGAAGGTGTTAACTAACTTCTTTATGGATAAGAGTAAGGTTATGGAAGCACCTATGGCTCAAGATTTCAAATATCGAGTAATAGATTGTTGAGTGTGAAGGCCACTTGAGCAAGTGGACATCAGAAAAGGATTACTGATCAAAACAGGATAAGAAGATAAAGGGCTGAGATGATCCAATCTTCTCTGAACCCTTTTTTCACGGATCATGTTTTGGAACTTCTTCTCTTTCCTCAATCTTATATATATGAGATTGTTATGTATCTGAAAATTGTACCAAAAAGCTTAATACAAATATTCCTAGTTACCGAGAGTGGATGTAGGTCAGAATCGACCGAACCACTATAAATCTTTGTGTTCTTCAACAGAAAATTGGGTTTATGTGTGAGTTCAGTGTTCGTGTGTGTATCCTGATCCTAACAACTGGTATCAGAGCTCAGGCTCGTGTTGTTGAACCGAACAGAACGAACAGAAACCGAACAAAAACGAAGGTGTAGAAGAAGAAGATACCTGATAGTGCAGAAATCTGAACTAGGGTTCCGATTTGCATCGGTTTCAGCCGTTTCTTCACAGCAGTCGTCTTCTGTTCAGAACCAGCAGCCGTCGCTGCTGCCAGAACCGCCATCGCCGCTGCCAGAACCGCCACCGTCGCTGCCAGAACTGCCGGCAGAACCGCCGGTCATCTTCTCCGCAGCCGTCGCCGCTGTCTAGGGTTCCGATTGAACCCAGCCTGCTCTTGTGTGACACACGAACAGGAGAGAAGAAGAAGCTACCGGTGAAATCGAAACTAGGGTTTCCGACTCTTGGGAGATCGCAGGAAGAAAGAAAAGAACCATAGTTTTTTGTTCTGGTGGAATTGGGGAAGAAGGAGAAGACGTCGTACCTTTTATTTTGGTGAAAAATTTGAGTTTCTCAATTTTAACAGAATGGCCCCTCAACTTTGACAAACATCCATCACAACCCACTGCTACTTGTTCATTGCCATTTAAAGCTTGAAACAGATAAGTTATTTGTTTCTGATTATTGCTTTCGCTCGTATAAATTACCACTTAGCAGTACAAACCCGTTTGGTTAGTAGTAATTTGGTAATTTTTTTTTAAATGGCAGAAGATAGTAAAATCAAGATTGATAAGTTCGATGGAAGTGATTATGGATTTTGGAAAATGTAAATTGAAGATTTATTGTATCAGAAAAGTTTGCATTTGCCTATGTCAGGTGAACAACCAGATGACATGTATGATGAAGAATGGAAGTTGTTGGATAGACAAGCTTTGGGTGTGGTTAGGCTTTCTTTGGCAAAGAGTGTTGCTTATACCATTGTCAATGAAACAACCACATATGGTGTATTGAAAGCTTTGTCCAACATGTATGAAAAGCCATCCGCTTCAAACAAAGTATTCCTCATCCGACAATTGGTTAACACCAAGATGAAGGAAGGCATGTCGGTTACCGCTCACATAAATGAGTTTAACTCGATTATCTCTCGTTTAGCCTCAGTTGAAATAAAGTTTGAAGATGAAGTTCAAGCACTACTCCTTTTATCATCATTGCCCGACAGTTGGTCAGGCACAGTCACAGCTGTTAGTAGTGCATCCGGCACTACCAAACTCACTTTCGAGAGTATTCGTGACTTAATAGTAAATGAAGATATCAGACGGAGAAGCAACGGTGAGACTTCTAATTCTAGTTCTTTATTGCATACAGAAAGTAGAGGAAGAAGAAACGAAAGAGGACATAGTCGAGGCAGGTCCAAGTCCAGAAGAAGAGGACAGTCAAAGAACAGAAAAGACGTTGAATGTTGGAATTGCAAAGAAAAAGGTCACTATAGAAGCCAATGTACAAAACCCGCTTCAAATAAAGAAGTAAACAGTGTATCCTCGGAAGAATTAGGTGATGTTCTCATCTGTTCTGTTGAAGATTCAGTTGAATCTTGGATTATGGATTCGGGTGCTTCTTTCCATGTGATCTCATGCCCAGATATGGTCAAGAATCTACGAACATGTAACTTTGGTAAAGTTCGTTTACCAGATGATCAAATGCTTGATATCACAGGTATTGGAGATGTAGACTTGAAGACCTCATTAGGAACTATATGGACATTGAAAAATGTCAGGATTATTCCTAATTTGAGGAGAAAGTTGATTTCAGTTGGTAAACTGGATGATGAAGGGTTTAATGTTCACTTTGGGGGTGGACAATGGAAAGTGATCAAAGGCAATTTAGTGATTGCCAAAGGAAAGAAGTAAGGTACTCTATACATGGCAGAAGTTTCTGCTGAAGGTGTTCATGCAATGACCACCGGTCTGAGTCCGTCAAATTTATGGCACAACCGACTCGGACACATGAGCGAGAAGGGATTGAAGATGTTGGCTCAGAACGGTAAGTTTCCAAACTTGAAGAAAGTGGAAACTGAATTCTGTGAACCTTGTGTTCTTGGAAAACAAAAGAGGGTTACTTTTGTGAAGACAGGGAGGACACCGAAAGCTCAGAAGTTAGAGCTTGTTCACTCGGATGTATATGGACCAACCTCAGTTTTATCTCTAGGAGGCTCAAGATATTATGTTACTTTCATCGATGATTCAACACGAAAGGTATGGGTATATTTTCTTAAGCATAAATCTGTCGTATTTGATGCTTTTAAGATATGGAAATCTGCTGTTGAAAATGAAACTAACTTGAAGGTAAAGTGCTTAAAGTCTGATAATGGTGGTGAATACATAAGCAAGCAGTTCACTGACTATTGTGCCAAGGAAGGGATAAAGATGATCAAGACAGTTCCCAGAACTCCTCAGCAGAATGGTGTAGCTGAGAGAATGAATAGAACTCTAAATGAGAGGGCTAGAAGCATGAGGCTAAATGCCGGGATGCCCAAGACATTCTGGGCCGATGCAGTTAGCACTGCAGCCTACTTGATCAACCGTTCACCAACCGGTCCCTTAGATTTCAAGTTGCCTGAAGAAATGTGGCAAGGAAAGGAGGTAAGTCTCGAACACTTACGAGTTTTTGGTTGTAGTGCTTACGATTTGTTAGAAGCTGGTGACAGGGATAAGTTAGACTCAAAATCCAAGAAGTGCACATTCATTGGTTATGGATCAGAACAAATGGGTTACAGGCTTTGGGATAATGAAGGCAGAAAAGTAATCAGAAGCAAGAATGTTGTCTTCAATGAAAACGAATTGTATAAAGACAGAAACACCAAAGGACCAGAAGTTCAGAAAGACTATGTTGAATTTGAAAGTGGTGAAACAAGAAAGGAAGCTTCAGTCGACATTCCAGAAAATGGGAATGAGTCAATCGACAGTGGGAGCTCAGGAGATAATTCTAGTAATAATTATGCAGAAGAAGAAGAAGAAGAGGTCGCTCCTCAAATTCCAGAATCCCCAGAAACTCCTCAGTTTCAACCAAGAAGATCCTCCAGAGTCATTAGACCACCAGACAGATATTCACCATCCGTCAATTACATACTTTTGACAGAAAATGGTGAACCCCAGTGTTACTCAGAAGCCATGGGGTTGAAAGATTCATTGCAGTGAGAGTTAGCAATGAAAGATGAGATGAAGTCGCTTGAAAAGAACAAGACCTGGCACTTAACAAAGCTTCCAGCTGGGAAGAAGGCTCTTCAGAACAAGTGGGTTTTCAGGGTCAAAGATGAACATGATGGTACCAAACGGTACAAAGCAAGATTAGTGGTCAAGGGATTTCAGCAGAAAGAGGGAATTGATTTCAATGAAATATTTTCTCCAGTGGTGAAGATGACTACTATCAGACTTGTTCTCAGTATTGTAGCAGCAGAAGGCTTGCATCTAGAGCAGCTAGATGTCAAGACAACTTTTCTACATGGTGACCTAGAAGAAGATATCTACATGACACAACCAGAAGGTTTTCTGGTTAAAGGCAAAGAAAACTTGGTGTGTAAGTTGAAGAAGAGTTTGTATGGTCTGAAACAAGCGCCCAGACAATGGTATTTGAAGTTTGATAACTTCATGGGAAGAGTCGGATACAAGAGATGTGACAATGACCATTGTTGTTACATCAAGAGATTCAAGGGTTCTTATATCATTCTATTACTATATGTGGATGATATGTTGATTGCAGGTTCAGACATGACAGAGATCAAGAAGCTGAAAAAGCAGATGTCTGAAGAGTTTGAGATGAAAGACTTGGGAGCTGCAAACCAAATACTCGGGATGAGTATTTTCAGAAACAAAGAAGATGGTTCTTTGACACTCTCTTAAGAGAAGTACATTGAGAAAGTGTTAGAAAGATTCAGCCTTAAAGATGCCAAGATTCGAAGCACATCTTTGGGAAGTCACTTTAAGCTTTCTAAAGTTCAGTCACCCAGATCAGATGAAGACAAAGCAGAAATGGCTAAAGTTCCGTATGCATCGGCAGTTGGTAGCCTCATGTATGCAATGGTATGCACGAGACCAGATATAGCTCATGCAGTGGGAGTTGTTAGCCGGTTTATGTCCAATCCAGGGAGAGAACATTGGGAAGCAGTTAAATGGCTGCTAAGATATTTGAAGGGGACTTCAAAAGTGGCATTACAGTTTAAGGGGAAAGAAGTTATTCTGAAGGGTTTGGCGGATGCTGACCTTGGTGGTTGTAAAGAATCTTACAAAAGCACCACCGGATATGTCTTTACAGTGGGAGGCACTGCAGTAAGCTGGATGTCCAGATTGCAGAAAAGTGTTGCCCTTTCAACCACAGAAGCAGAGTATATGGCAGTTGCTGAAGCAAGCAAAGAGCTTATATGGTTGAAGAATTTTCTCAAAGAGCTCGGCAAGGAACAAGTTGATTGTGCACTGTTTTGTGACAATCAAAGTGCAATTCATCTTGCAAAGAATCCTGTCTTCCATTCGAAGACAAAGCACAAACAGCTGAGATATCACTTCATTAGAGAGCAAGTTAGTGAAGGCACTCTGAAGTTGAAGAAGATCAAAGGAAGTGAAAATCCATCTGATATGTTGACTAAGGTTGTCACCTTAGAGAAGTTGAAGCTTTGCATAGCTTCAACTGGCCTTCAGGTTAATTGAAGAGAAGGCCGGGTAACTAGGAATGTATGAAGATCAAAATTTTTTCAGAGATACTGATGCACAGTTGAAGCACAGGTAAAGATTATTCCGTGGCTTCAAGTGGGAGATTGTTGAGTGTGAAGGCCACTTGAGCAAGTGGACATCAGAAAAGGATTTCTGATCAAAACAGGATAAGAAGATAAAGGGCTGAGATGATCCAATCTTCTCTGAACCCTTTTTTCACGGATCATGTTTTGGAACTTCTTCTCTTTCCTCAATCTTATATATATGAGATTGTTATGTATCTGAAAATTGTACCAAAAAGCTTAATACAAATATTCCTAGTTACCGAGAGTGGATGTAGGTCAGAATCGACCGAACCACTATAAATCTTTGTGTTCTTCAACAGAAAATTGGGTTTGTGTGTGAGTTCAGTGTTCGTGTGTGTATCCTGATCCTAACATAGATTATCCTACAAATAGTGAAAATGTAAAGAGATAGGAAGATATTCCTTATGCTATTGTAGTAATACGCCTCATGTATTAATGGCTTATACATGACATGGCATTGGGTATGCAGATCGTGTGGTTAGCATATTCTTAGCTAGTCCAGGGTTGTTTGTTACCTTGGGAAGTTGTCAAGTGGATTATGAGGTATCTCAATGGTACTTACAAATAGTTGGTCTTATGTTTGGATCATAATATAGTCATTCTACAACAGTTAATATGACCATACTTTGGTTATATTTAGTTGAGGTTTGTTGATATTCTGTTAATATAGAGGTTAGCTAATAACAGTGTAAGGTAATTGTTTTCATTTGTATGATCACAGCACTCATTCTTGTTTTCAATAATAGATAAGTGTTTGGTTCTTAATTCAAATTCATCGTTCTTCATCGTTGCTTTCTTCGGTTTAAGTTTTCTTCGTGTGTTTGATTAGATTTCCGCTTAAACGTTCAAAAAATAATTTGAAAGCATTAACATTGTACTTAGAAGTTCTTAAGTAGCTTTGACTACTATGGTAATGGTCATAGTTAAAGCAGCTATATAATTACATACATGTATGTTCTCTCTTTTGATCAGTACTATGTATAGTGTTTGTATAACGAGATGTAGGTAGAAATGTGACTTACGGATCAGATGATTCAGGTTAAGTACTCATAATGTTGAACAAGATTATCGGGTGGTTTCAGAGGAGAGGGGTAGTGATGGTCGTTACAGGTGGCGTGAAAATGGGGGACAGTGGAGCCGGTGGTTGTGGGTAAACCGTGAATTGGGTGTCAATGGTGAGGATGGGTAGTGTTCAATGGTTGAAGAAGGCGGAGGTTAGTGGTAAACCGTGAATTGGGGTGGTGGTGCGGTGGTGGAAGAGAAGAGAGAGATTAGAAAATGGGTTGAGTTGAAGGTGTATAGACAATCCCCCCCCCCCCCCCCCATCCCAGTATATTCCGTTAGATATCTAACGAAATATACTGACGAGAAGGGCTCCGTGTGTAAAAACAAAAGACTGGGACTCAACATGCGAGATTTTGAAAAAGAAGGCTCATGTTGATCCCGGCCCTAAACCGCGTGTATGCTAATTGCACTTTACTCCAAATTAAAATCATTAAAGTCAAGAGTCAAGGACTAATGCCATTTTGAAGGAAAAACATACAATTTTGAGAATGACTTCAAGGTAACTAACTGGGATATCTATCTGTTATCTTGTAATATGAAACCAAACAGTTCATTGGCAAACTATGGGGTTTAAAGAGACAAATACCCTAGTTGCAACCCCTTTTCTGTCAGTCTTTGTCACCAGGTGATAGTCAATGCGTCTACGGTCTGTTTGGGCCGAGGCGCTTGCCTTACTGACGCCTAACGAAGTCAGCCACCTTGCATATGCGCGAGGAGCATATGTCTCACCAGAGCGCCTTGGTGCGTGTCTTGTAAAGGAGAGGTGAGAGCTTCAACAATATAACCCAATGTTAAAATATTGTTCCAACTCATTGATTAATTTGTCTCGCACCCGTCTACAAGATGGCTTACAGCAATAGCAGAGTATTAAGGATGATGGGTGGTTCGGGTTTCAACGAGTGTATGCCCATGAAGGAAACTCAAAAGGGTAATTTTATCATTTCATTTGTCCACATTCCAGTTCCCTTAACAAATTTACAAACAAACACCTCATAATTCTAATTCCTACAAATTCCAACTTGTTCAACAAACTCCAACTGTGAATTGCCCCTTAGTTTCTTGAACTAAAACAATTTAACATGATGTATGCATTAGAAACAACTTTGGGTGATTTGCAATATGTTCGACCAATTTCCCTTCTACCTAACGTTTTATGTGGCGTTTTAACAAAAAACCACAACCAAAATCGACTCATTTATAAGTAAATAGTTCAAAATTGTTGCCTCCAATTGGCATTACACAAATGTTGGACCGGCGGTGTTTATCGATAAAAACTTAGTTATAAAAGCACCTCAAGCTTCCTCTCCTTCCAATCTATGCACAAAGAGAGAAATTATCACAAAATGTGCAATAATAATAATCTAAGCTTCCTACAAATGATAAGTTAAAAATCGACCAGATATCGATACTAAACCAAGTGAAGGCCACTAGCTAAGTAATACACATACTAGAGAGATGGGTTTTGGTCATTAACAAATCCCTAATATTTGAGTTGACCACAACATACAATGGTCACTAGTTTGTTTGTTAAGGAGCATAACATTTGGGGCTTTTCGTATCATATCACCTTGACCTAGAATGGGTAATACCATCCCATTTTGTCCCAAAACCTCTTCGATGGTCATGATTTTCATGGTCCACAAGTGATTTATTTACACCGCGCGAAACTGTGATTTGAATAACAACTTTGTCATGAACCGTATTTTATGCCACTTAGAAGAAGAAGTAATCAAATTCATATGGATGAGTGGAAACATAAAAGTGAAACGAAAAATCAAGCGATAAAATGTATTACCGTTTGCATACCGTGACAAAGGGATTGTTGCCGCATCTTCATGGTGCTTTGATCGAAAAGGAGAATTAGATGTTGCTTGCAGGTTCGGGGTGGCCTTGTCTTGTCCAGAGATCTGTTCAACAACAACAACAACAACCATACCCAGTATTTCCCACAGATAGCAGAGCTATTTATAGGGTCTGGGGAGGGTGGGATGTAGACAGACCTTGCCTCTATCCATAGGGATAGAGAGGCTGCTTCCAGAGAGACCCTCGGCTCGATAGCGAATAGCAAACCAACATACCAAGTCAAAGAATACAGAAATAAGAAGTCGCCCATACTAAGAAAGAGATAAGAGTGGGACAATATAATGTGAATCATGTATAATGGCATGCAACATCATTTTGGGCGTAAACATAAAGATAATGTAAATCATGTATAATAGCATACAACATCATAGACACAAGAAGGCAATCATCGGAAAAGTCCCTTAAAGAAAAGGAAAAGCCTACGTCCATGAGAAACACCTAAGACCTTTCTACAATATCCTCTAGAAGTCCTTAACCCTAATCCTACGCCTCCACGAAGTCCTATCGTGGACCATGTCCTCAGAGAGATGCAACTCTAGTAAATCATGCCTAATCTGCTCATCCCATGTCAGTTTGGGTCTGCCTCTTCCTCTCCTCCCCTCCACAGTAAGAGTTTCCACTACTCTAACCGGTGCCGTCTCTTCCCTCCGCTTTACATGCCCAAACCATCTCAATCTCCCCTCCTTAATCTTCTCGGATATACTAGCCACTCCTAGTCTTTCCCTAAAAACCTCATTTCTTATCCGATCTAACCTCGTGTGTCCAGAGATCTGTTCATTTTATTAAAAAGAATTTATTAATTCTCAAATAAAACAAGAATAATGGAAATCAATTTATAAAGAATGTAAAAAATTACTCCAAATCTCAAGGTTCGGTTGTAAAGGGTAACAAGGCCGGTAAAAAGCCTCACAGCATAATCTGCAATGTCCTCAGTTTCATATTCCGCAAATGCGAAACCTTTCGGTTTATCAGTTTCTTTATCCCGTGGAATGTGTAAATCAACTACCCGTCCAGCTTGAATAAGGATATCGTATAAGACCCTATCGGTTACTCTCTCATCCAAATTACCTTTACAAAGAAAGATTAATAAAAATCAGGTTAATAGGTTTGTTTTGCCTTAATTTAAGACCGTGTGTATGCAAAGTTGAACGCACTATTGTATGCAGTATGCAGTACTGTGTCTGGAAGATAACCAAGTTTATTGGCACCTGATCACAATGCTTTACATTCTAATTGTAATGATTTCCTAAACAAGTTTCAACAACAACAAATGATTATAAGTTCAAAAAAAACGATCCACGCTTATAAATACTTGAACCAAACGCATAATTCAAATTTTCAATCACACAACTCAAACATTTCAATGCTCCTAAAAAGATAAGACTGCGTGTATGCAAAGTTGAACACGCTATTGTACACACTGTGTCTAGAATATAACCATGATTATCAGCACTTGATCACAATGTTTTACATTCTAATTAAAATGATTTCCTAATTTTCAAAAAATAAAAATGATTTCCTAAACAAGTTTCAACAAAGACAGGTGATTATCAATTAGAGACAAAACAGTTGATCCTCAGTTAGAATAATTGAACTAAAACACATAATTCAAATTTTCAGTCATATAATTAAAAAATCCCCATACTCCTAAAAAGATAAGACTGCATGTACGCAAAGCTGAACGCGCTATCGCACACACCGTGCCTAGGAGATAACCATCACCATAGTTGTCAATAGCGGCTATAGCGCGCTACGTAGCGAAGCGATGTAGTGTCGCTATTAGGGTTATAGCGAGAATAGCGACAATTAATTTTTTTTAATATAAATAGCAATTAAATATAGCTATAAAATAGCTGGATTATAGGTTTTTGTTAAATATACATGTAAAATAGCATATATACCAGGGTATTTTGATATAATATACATATAAAAAATTTAAAAAAAAAATTCTAGTGTGTCGCTATTTATAAAATAGCCACCCGCTATTTGTCGTTATTCGCTACGTAGCATTTAGGTACCTTATCGCTATGGTCCATCACTATGACTTTATCAGTACCTGATCACAATGTTTTACATTATAACTGAAATGATTTCCTAAACAAGTTTCAACAAAGACAAGTGATTATAATTAATAAACAAAACAATTAATCCTCACTTAAAATACTTTAATCAAAACACATAATTCTAGCTTTCAATCATACATTTCAACATTTTTCATACTCCTAAAAACATGAAATCTGAATTCCAGATGACCATTTCATAAATGAATATTGTGTTATACATCAAATCAACAAAAAAATAATTTCTACAATCCTCATCCAGTCATCCATTCATCATGTATCAATAACTTGCCCTAATTACAGTTCATTCTGTTTCATATTAACAATATATAGAAATATTTGGAGATAATCGTATACCTAATATGTTATCTTAATCATCGTGATTCATGAATCAACAAAAATTAATTGAAACAGAAAGTAAAAGAATACGAATTATTAACTGTGATCGTTGAAGAAGTGATAATCTAATTATTGCAGTAGGTGAATGGTTACCGATGTAAACAGTGCAATTAGGATCGGAGGACATGATCAACGGCGGATGAGATAAACGGAATCGATGACGGAGAAGGTGGAGAATAAAAGCAAGCTCTGCTAATTACAGTTTTTCTGTTTCAAGTTAATATTATTAGTGTAAACGGTCAAAATGGTCCCTGAAGTTTGGTCACTTTTACTACTTTAATCTAAAACTCCAACCTTTTAAATTTGGGTCTCTGTGATTTCAATTTTGTTGTCATTTTCATCCAAAATCAAAATCTGACCAGATTTTTCAGTTACATCCAGTTTTTTTATCTTTTTCCTTCCTTTTAATGAAGTATAAATTGGTCTTTTAACGTTTTATTATAACAAATTAAAAAAATCCGACCATTTTGCCCTTCATTAATAGGGATGAAAAAGACAAAAAAAAAAAAGTTGAATGTTACTGAAAAATCTGACCAGATTTTGATTTTGGATGAAAATGACAACAAAATTGAAACAATAGGGACCCAGATTCAAAAGGTTTGAGTTGGACTAAAGTGGTAAAAGTGACCAAATCTCAGGGACCATTTTGACAGTTTACTCTTAATATTATATGGAAATATATTACTTCCAGTTAACAGGTTGTCACGGTCATGTTAGTATAGGGACCTTAAATGTAATTGCAAAATCGAATAGGGGGTTTGTAATACCCTAATATGGTACTTAAACATAAGAAAATTGGTAGCCATAAATTGAATAGGGTTATCAATCTTGCTTGTTTACAAATTTGTTATCGATCTTGCTTGATTACAAATCTGTTTCGTATCACAGGTAGTAGTGGGATTCCCGGTGCCAGGCGATGGAGATTCAGTCGGTATCAGTTTGGATTGTTACTATAGTGACACTCGCTAGTAACGGAAAGAAAAACAAAAAAAAATGAAGTCATGATATGTCCAAAAGAACATCAACACTCGCTTAACATTGATCGAAGAAATCCTAAAAAATGAATGCCAGTACCGGTTTCGATAATAACTAGAATTAGTTTGATTTCCCACAGTACCGGTATGGTAACAGAGTATGAAAAAACAAAAAATATTTGATTTTGAACACAACCCTGTTTTCAACAAAATAAAATCAAAACGTTAGAAGAATAAATTAAAAAAATGGGAGGCGAACATAATTTTTGCCTACAAATACACTAAATTTTAAGAGGGTTTACTATGCAATTGTTCATATATGTTTGTATCTTATAAGAATCTACATACCTGTTTTGGTAGTTATATAATTATTGGATTAAGTTTATTAAGAATAACTCAGCTAATGTAATTAGAAAAAGTGAATCGTATTATATAAAATGGGTTTATTTTTCAACATAAACACTCTATTCTCGAGTCTCATTTAACAGGGGGAGGGGAGGGAAAAGAGATAAAAATAGACAAAATTGCATAAAACAACCTTTATGTATACCCCAAACTGCACTTTATACCTTTCACTATGAAATCCGCCAAAACCAACCTTTACGTTCATGTTTTGCTACAAATTCAACCTTTAACACAAACTCTGTTAATATTCTTGGTTAAATCACCTCACATGCTTTGCATGTGAGGGTATTATTGTCATTTCAACCTTGTTTTTTTTTTTATTAAATCACATGGTCATCATCTTCCCTCACATATTCAGACATGCATTTTTAACTTGTACCTTGAGCATATAAGTTTGTACCCTCCATGAAAACACAGATTCAAGCTTATGAAAAGAAAACCCAGTTCATTAAATCATACAGTTTCATTTGTGTTATAAATGCATGTGACCAGAATCGCAGTAGCCGCATACGTGAGAAGCAATCATAAAAATGAAACTATACACAAAAAACTATATGTGTTCTTGGTGTTTGTGTGAGTATGGCTACTTATTTAGTTAAGCAGCAAATTACATCAATTATGCAAAGAATTAATGAAATCTATACACTCTTGAGATGATCTTTAACTTGTTGAGAGCAAACCAAGTAGTGTTGTTGATTCATGGTTAGCGGTATCCACCCAATGCCATGGCTTGTATTCTGTAGTACTACTGTTCATGATCATATCTTCTTCCATTGTATCAGGAAGCATGTTGAGATCAATAAAGCCTCGACTTTCACGAACCGGCTCATCCACTTTTTCAATCAGATTCATACTGGTTTGTTGGTTCAACTTTGCTTCGGCAACCATGTGTGATCGCTTGTGACCTCCCAAAGCTTGCCCACTTGAGAAAACTTTGAAGCAAATTGGACATTCATCATTCATGTGCTCCCAATACAACTGTTTTCTTCAAAGAACCAGCTGTTTGATCATTATTAGTTACATGATCATGATTGAAAAAGGGTTTGTTTTCGACTGTTTTATCGTCGTCTTCAGGCTTTGAATCTGGACTTTCCTTTAACTTCTTGTGACTTGCTTTATGCCCACCAAGAGCTTGATAAGAGTGAAAGCTTTTGTTACAAGTGATGCACTTAAACTTTCTCTTGCTTGACTCCATTTTGTCATCAAATTCATCATTTTGGGTCACATCTTTTGAATTCAATCCCCCATTGTTGACAGATGAGAGCTTCTTCATCTGCTTCTTCTTCTGATTCTGTTGTATGTGTTAATATAGATGATACGAAAGTTGTGAGCTTTAAATGATTTAATGATTCAGATTTGCAAGCATAAAAATGAAACTGTATGATTTAATGAACTGGGTTTTCTTTTCATAAGCTTGAATCTGTGTTTTCATGGAGGGTACAAACTTATATGCTCAAGGTACAAGTTAAAAATGCATGTCTGAATATGTGAGGGAAGATGATGACCATGTGATTTAATAAAAAAAAAACAAGGTTGAAATGACAATAATACCCTCACATGCAAAGCATGTGAGGTGATTTAACCAAGAATATTAACAGAGTTTGTGTTAAAGGTTGAATTTGTAGCAAAACATGAACGTAAAGGTTGGTTTTGGCGGATTTCATAGTGAAAGGTATAAAGTGCAGTTTGGGGTATACATAAAGGTTGTTTTCTGCAATTTTGTCATAAAAATATGAAAAAACCATGTTCCCGAGTTTCATTTAACAGGGGGAGGGGATGGAAAATGAGGGAAAAGAGAAAAAAATATGACCATATATTCATCCTTCCAAATTGGAGAGATTAGGAGAGAATTTTCCTTCTCCTCCCCATGTTAAATGAGACTCGGGAACATAGATATTTCCCTACCACATCAGCATTCTTACTTTTGGAGGTCACTTTCCCCATTTTTTTCCCATCTATATAACATAGGGATGAGCAAATCGTACCAGGTACTGATACCGAACCCATTTTTAAGGATTTTCGGTACAGGTACCAGTACTTATTTTAGGGGATTTTCGGTACCTGTTGGTACCAAGCTCATCCCTGATATGATATGTGTGTGATGAAGCCTTCGGTGACAATCGGTAAAACTTCACCGATTGGTGAATATTTTTGGGAAACGGTGTTTCTGGTCAGGGCCGGTTTTCCCCGGCTTTTCCGAGTCCCACTCTGCATGCTCTAAATTATTTTATTTAAATACTCTGGTTGCAATATAACTTATAAACCTGCTGGTTAAAAAGCCTCATTGTGTAATAACTCAAGTATTAGCTTATAAGAAACTCATAGAAAAAACGATCACAAGTTTCATTCGATTAACAAACACGACATGAATCAAAAACCGCCAACGGGCATACCATGTCAGCCAACTTTCGACAAAGAGCCAAAGGGCATACCGCATAACAGCCAGTGCTGGTATTCATTTCCTGGCTGTTTTGTCAAGAATCTCGATATATTTCTTCGGGATCCCGTATTGTTCAACTAGATATCTTGCAAGAACATCAATCACCCCACCTTGAACCAAAACCTCATGTCCCTTCTTCCCTGTTTACAAAAGCATTTGCAAAGGTTATAATTGTTTCTACAGAAACTAGTAGATTGTTAGCATGGCAAATAGTCAAATTCCATTTGTTAAAAAACGTGTTCATACTCCATATTTAAAGTATGAATTTCCGACAAAACATGAAATTCGTGGGTTTGGGTTTTAGTCTAAACAAGTTTAGGTCAGTTTCGGTTCGAACCTGCAAATACATTTAGCTGACCATCATGTTCGGTTGACATGGTGAGTTTGCAGGTTGACCCATTTAACCCGTTTATTTTTATAATGTAAAAAAAAATTGACATAGATTAAACTAATTGTTTATTGTATGCTAAAACTTGAAGATAAAAGAGAAAAGAGCATAAAGTTTTATAGTTTCAACGTAATTAATTTATACACATTTGTGTGTTTGGTTGTAAATTTGTAATTATAGAGTATCCAAAATTCCGGTTAAACGGATTATGTTCATGTCAACATGCGAAGCTCGCGCTGCAAACACGTTTAGCTAAGCAAGTCAGGGGTCCACAGAGCGAATTTGCGGGTTGACCCATTTCACCCTTTTTTATAACTTTTTTTAAATACTTTTCAGGTCATAACTTAAAATTATTGTTTATTTTATGCCAAATAGAAAGAGATATGACATAAACTTAAACGCAACTCAATTTACATACATTTGTATTTTTTGTTGTAAATTTGTAATTTTGGACTATTAATATGCTTAACAGAATAAAATGGTGTTAAACATGTCGTGTTAGTGTTTAGATTCGTGTCAAATTTCCGACTTCAACCCACGAACACAACCCATTTAACACCCCTACATTTAACGATCTATCATAATTTCGGTTAAACCATACCTGGCAATTCCGATACAGACGTACTACAAGCAAACTTCTTTTGCAATTCCGATGCCAAAGGTTCCGCATCAATCAAAAACGACTCCATTCCCATAAGTTTCGTAACCTTCTTATTTCCTTGTCTTCGTTCAGTCATAATCTGCATTGGTTTCAACCCGCCTTTTCTTACAACGGTTTCTTTTCCTCTAGTAACTTGATGATGCGCTTGCATTCTGTTTATAAACGTCGGCGCCAAATCCTTTTTATGTATTTCCGAAGGGTACGTTGATCCTTTCTTAATAGCTCCTTTGAATAACGCGTCACATAAAATCGCGTCTAACACCACGATTGACTTATTTGTCGGTTTGACCAGGTTTTCTTTTTCGATGTAAGCGAATACGACTTCGGTTGCTTCGGATTGAGTATATAGTTGGCGGGTATCGGCTCCCACTGATGTGAAAATTGGATTTACGTGTACACTTGGTTTGTAAATCTCTATAACTTCCATAAAGCTGTTGGTATTGGTTTCGTTAACGGGGTCAGCGGTTTGTACTTTTTGCTCGACTTGCAGCTTTTCAGGTTTGAAAGATGTGTAATCGGGATGCTTGCGATTTATTGTCAAAACCATAACTTCTTTTTTATGCTTATCTTCTTTTGATGAAATCTGAAAGTGATGTAAATACAACATGAGATGAGGATAACAGAATTTATTGTATATACAAAAGCATGTATGTATATGAAAACAACTTGTAATTGTTACTTTAACCTAAACATATAGCAGAATTACTCATTTGTATGTTCCTTTTTTCCAAATTTTATAAAAACACAATATTTCATGAATTATTTACAAACGTACATCTGTCTTAAATGCAAACCATATGGACCATCCATGTACTTTTGGCAAAGGTTGGGGACTAAATGTGTTACAAAATGCAAACCACAAGGACCATGTGTGTACTTTTGGAAAGCTAGGGACCAAATCCAAAATTTTGGTAAACCACAAGGACCATCTGTGTACTTTACTCAAAAGAATAGCGTTCAAAGTATGTTACCAGTCCTTGAGAAGTTTTTGATTGTAGCCACTTAGATAGCTTTTTGTGTGACGACTTCTTAATATCCAGCACGGTGCCAGGTGGCCTACAAGGTAAGACATGATTTGACCTACAAATGCAAAAAAATACCAATAAAATCAGTTAGGTAAAAAACTTGTTGTATAAAAAGAGTAAAATGCCATTTTCGTCCCTAAGGTTTGGTCAGTTTTGCGACTTTCGTCCAAATGTTTGTTTTTTCGCATCTGGATCCAAAAGATTTGAAATCTTGTTATTTTCATCCGACTCATTAACTCCATCTTCTTAGACAAGTGTATTACCGTCTTTTTAGACATTTTTTTATTAAACGAAAAACACTATAAGATATAAAGTCAACAGAGGTTGATCTTTATTTCTTATAGTGTTTTTAATTTATTAAAAAAAAGTCTATAAAAAGACGGCAATACCCCTGACTTAACGGAGAAAAATGAATGAAGTTAACAAGTCGGATGAAAATGGCAAGATTTCAGACTTTTTGAATCCAAATGCAGAAAACAAACCTTTGGACGAAAGTCGCAAAACTGGCCAAACCTCAGGGATGAAAAAGGCATTTTACTCTATAAAAAAGTTAAAGCACTTAAACAAATTTGTATGACACTTTGATCACAAGGGCACACACGCACATATAACATAAGTTCGCAATAGAAACTATCACTTAATTCTTACCATAATGTGCTTCCAGCAATAGGAAGATCTTTATCCTTAAGTGTTGTATAAAAAGCTTGCAGAAGACATTTATCCAAAAGTGCATCAACATCCTCAACCGAAAGATTAACTTGCTCCTCCGTAACGCCCTTATCACTTTCCGTCAACTTCAGATCACCAAGATCAGAAGTCACTTGTTGGTCAACATTCGGGTTTGACTCCGTTTTTGAAGATGAATCCGCATGGCTAGCATCTGCATCATTCGTAGCCACCTCTGATTCTATGTTATCCGCATCATTATCGTGATCACTGGCGACTTCAGTATCGGATTGCTGAGAAGTAGTCGTTAAAGAAGGATCTTCAAAGACCACGTCTTCTAGAAAGCCAGCATTCGGAACATATCGGGCGTCAGCTGATTCCCTGACAAGATTTTCATAGAAAATAATATAGTCACATAAATCCCCTAAAGGATTACATGTCAATGAGTTATGTCTATAGAAAGCCACCCTAATCCATTAACCAAAAAACGGGTCGATATTAATTAGCTATATTTTGCGAAAATTAAATGGGTCTAGCACGATCCAAAATGCTTACAACTTCCTATAGCTTTTACCAAATAAGTTAGATTGATATTTAGAATAAAGTAAATTGCAAAATCGTCTCTAAGGTTTGGGCATGTTTGCCATTTTCATCCAAAACAACTTTTTTGTACAGTATAGTCCTTCACTTTTGGGATTTTTTGCCATTTTCATCCAAACGTCTAATTTGCTTTATTTTTCTATCAAACATTTGGATGAAAATGGCAAAAAATCACAAATCTTAGGGACGATTTTGGCAAAAAAGTCAGACGTTTGGATGAAAATGGCAAAAAATCCCAAAAGTGAAGGACTATATGATACAAAAATGTTGTTTTGGATGAAAATGGCAAACATGCCCAAACCTCAGGGACGATTTTGGCAATTTACTCTTTAAAATAAGAGTAAAATGCCATTTTCATCCCTGAGGTTTGGTCAGTTTTGCAACTTTCGTCCAAAGGTCTGTTTTTCCGCATTTGGATCCAAAAAGTTTGAAATCTTGCCATTTTCATCCGGCTCGTTATCTCCATCCATTTTTCTCCGTTAAGTGAAGGTATTTTTGCTATTTTTGTTAACTTAAAGGGCAATTCGGTAATGCTGGCCAAACCTCAGGGACGAAAATGGCATTTTATTTTTAAAACGATACGGTTTGTGATATAATTACCAAAGTGCATCCCGGTAATGATGGCTTATCTTTAAAGCCTTTCCACGAAGACCGGCTTTTAGAGCCTCGGAGCTACTCATGTAGGTAGATCCCACCTATCAAGATAAAAAAAATAAAAATACTTTATTATATATATCAATTATCTATATGTATTATAAAATATGAAAGAAGAAAAGGGTAGAAACTTACAGCAATTGGAGCTGGATTACCGGGAACGATAACAGCCCATGGTTCACCAGCTGAAAATTCAGGGAGACCCTCGGCATTTATATGGATGCCAGGAAACATCAAATCTGCCCCTCCGATTACGTAACGTGACACTTCACCCCCTTTTAGAATGAAAGCAGGTAGAAGATGGGGAACCTTCCATAGTGCATAAACTGCGTTTTTAAGATTATAAATGTTAGAAAAAGCCAAAAATATCTCATCCGTTTACATGTTCTAGTGAAGTAAACAGTTGATATAATAATATAAAAAACTAGTAAATGGTGAAGTAAAAAGTTGATATAATAATATAATATAAAAAACTAGTAAAGACTGATTGCTTCTAACATGAATATGTTGATCATTTACAAACAAAAAGAACAAAAGAAGAAAATCAGGCCACCTACAGAAAGTAACACAAAACACCCAAAATGTAGACTCAACACTATATATACATTTAGAGTACGAACGTATGCTTAATATTACCATGTAATTAAGTAATTAACACAGAAATTGACACAGGAAAAAGAAAAAAAAACTAAGTAATGTAAACCTAGTGAATGCGTAATCAAAACTAACACATACAAGTTCACAAATTGTCATACTAATTTACCCTCAGTCCAATGCATAAAAAACATTTATTTCCTTTATTATTTAAAAAAAAAATTATATCAATAAAAAGGAGACCCTATATGGCATCGTAAACCAAGCATTAATTTCAAGATCACAAAATTTAAAAATTTAAATCATGAATTTAAGTAGCTAGTAGTATCATAATGATTGTAGATGCTTTAACATGAACAACTTTTAAAAATTGCCAATGTTACAACTAGCTGATTGTATACCTGTTGGAAATATAGTTGTGCCTCTGCTATCAACATCAAAGAACATTGGCAATCCACCTTCCAAACTGTAGATAAGAACACGGTTTGGCTGCTTTGAGACAGTTATCTCTACCTACAATAAAAACAAAAAAAATAGTTATACATGCTACTTCCTTAAAAACTACATTCTACAAACTAAATAAATGCTACTTCCTTAAAAACTATATTATACAGACTATATGAAATAAATGGAAAATATATTCCGAGCAACCATAAATAAACATCATATGTAAGCAAAAGTGGTCTAGTGGTATGATGCTTGCCCCTCACATAGTTGTTATGGCAAATAGCGACAATACCAATATGGTACTTATATGCTACATCACGCGCCGCTTGCGGCATGCGCATATAATGTATATATGTGTGGGCCATCAGGGGACAAAAGTGAAAGTGCACTAATTTTAACGTTATTTTACTAATTTCGTGAAAATAACGTTAAAAGCTGAGGACGGTTAATCATGCATCATGTCGTGGTGTTGATAGCTGAAAGACAAAAGGGTACATGCACTAATCGGTCTTTGTCCCGATTGTTGAGTGTTATGTGCCTTATGTCCAAGGCTTGATGCAAAACAACTATCGAGCTGGGGCTCTCACTGGAAGCATCCTCTCTATTCCTACGGGTAGAGGTAAGGTTGTCTACATCTTACCCTCCTTAGGCCCTACCTTTGCTTTGCTATTGGTGGGATTTACTGAGTATGATGATGATAATGATGCTACATATCGAATAGCGATAGATAGCGGGCGCTAATTTATAAATAGAGACACTAGAAAAAAAATTATATGTATATTATATATTATATTAAAATACCCTACATGTATATTTAACAAAAACCTAAAATCCAGCTAGTTTATAGCTATATTTAATTGCTATTTATCTTTGAAAAAAATAAAAATTAAAAAATAACTGAAATCCCGCTATTTATGACTACATACCCTGTAGCGACCTTCGACCTATACGCTATGCTATTGGCTATAGCGACCGCTATTGACAACCATACCCTCACAAAAGTGGTGTGGATTCAAATCCTTGCATGTGCAAGGTTTGGTGGTACTTAGGTGTAAACTATTATTGTTCGAAAAAAATATGTAACCAAAATGCATCGTTTTTAACGCAAACTCTTACGTAATCAGAATCACATTCGTATAATCAACTTTCTTACGTTGGAACGAATTCAACTTCAATAATCAAGTCACACAATACAACAACAGCAACAAGCGTACCGAGTAAATCCCACCCAATAAATTAAGTCACATAATGACTAATACTTTCACATTTAACACAATCATCATCAGTTTCCTCAAAACAAAGATCTTACCATCTTTAACTGTAATTAAACTGTCTGTAGACATTCCAAAAGCGAAAATCATAACCAAATGACAATAATACACATCCAAACACCAATTTGTTAGGGCAAAATCCTTTACTGACTACTCCATTCAACTAAAATAACAATTGAATCAATACATGCTTAAAATCAGTAATACAGAATCAAACAACAACAACATCATGATTCACCACAATAACGAAGTTTTGCAAATAAGATTAAGGAAAGGAAAAGAAAACCTAATTGATTACGTAATGATACGAAAAAGAAACTGACCTTAGGGGGGATTAAGATGTCTAGGTCGGAATCGGAAGCATTGGAGAAGCGGTCTTTGATTGTTCGCTTCAATTTCTTACGGTCTGCACCCGATAATCGTTGTTGTGATTTTGCTTCCAATGATTTCTTGAACATTTTTATTGAATTGAAATGACTCTGGATTATTGTGTTGTTCGGTCAGTAGTCTATCAGCAGAAAACCAAGGGTATATGATGATGAATCGCTCCCTTTGGAGGCGCTTTACCTAGTTATGTATTAGTTATCGTTACAAGTCCCTCAAGTTCTTCTCTTTTACGTATTGAGACCCTGTATTTAAAGAACACCTCCATAATCGTTGTTTCGGAGTATGAAGACAAGGACAACTCGTAAGGGGGGTATACACGGAGGTGGTGTGTTATGGGTTAAAACCATTGCAAGGTATGAGACTTGCCCAACATTGGTTGTATGAGCAATCAATGTTGGGTTGTATATAGCAAATGGGCTCTCCCACCCATCAGGCTAGTCTTTTGAGTTGAGTTCTCTTGTTTGATATGTAACATGGTGGGGGGTAGACATGGAGGTGGTGGGAGTCGATGGGTAAACAATTGAAACCACACTACACCGCCATAAAAACCACAATTGGAGAGAGAGGGTTCGAGAACTCTTTGTTTATAAAAGGAATTCGCAACAACCTTAGTTTGAAACCATCTCTTGATATACCCCAACCACCATAACCAACGAAGCTTCCACCCATCGAATTTATGACAACCTGCAACTATCTTTCAGCCATTTTTTTTGCAAAATTGGGCAAATTAAAAGAGGAATTTGATGGATGATGAATTGAGGTTGTTAGGATGAGAAGAAAGAATCTATAAATTC
This sequence comes from Helianthus tuberosus, assembly GCA_030545235.1. Classification (NCBI taxonomy): domain Eukaryota; kingdom Viridiplantae; phylum Streptophyta; class Magnoliopsida; order Asterales; family Asteraceae; genus Helianthus; species Helianthus tuberosus. The sequence goes on from CM060359.1 coordinate 165,615,586, forward strand.
GATTTGAGCATTTGGTTGGAAAAACGAGGGACACTTAGGGGAGGATGGAGGGTGGTCGGTGAAAGGTTGAAGGAGTGGGGGTGTGTCCACATGTCACACCCCAACCGATGGCGGAACTGTTGGTGCATATTTGTGACAACAACTTTTAGATTTGGGTCTTTGGATATCTTGTAATTAGTAAAACGATAAATGGTTAGTGGGTTTATCTTTGTAATAGTTAATTTGTAGTGATTGGGCCAAACCAAACCTACATAGGGGGATGGAGGCGAAATTGGGCCTTGCCCAATTCGAAGCCCATGTGGTAACCCTAGCCCATGTTGCAAACTTGTGCTATATAAACAAGTCTTTGCATTAGGGTTTAGGTTAATCACCATAATCACTAGAGACTAGAGAGAGAATTCGTGAGAGAGAAGCTTGGACGAATTTGTGTAGGTATGGATCTTGATTGATTGTAATAAGTTTGATAGATAATCAATAAAGATCAGTTTGTGGTGATTGCTTCTTCTACTATTTTATGTGATAATCTGATCTAGAGGATTCCGCACTTTAGGTTAGATAGACAATTTTGTAGAAGATCGGGATTAAGGGACCTACAATTGGTATCAGAGCATTAGGCTCTTCATCGGCTCGGTTCAGAATTGTTTACCATAGAAAACTAGGGTTTTAGGAGGTGTTGGAGGCTAGTTCGTATTTTGGAGGCTATTCTAGGGTTTCGAATTTTGGAGTTTTTGAAGACTGCTGTAACACCTCGAAAATTCACATCCTATAATGTGTTGACACGTGTCATAAAGTTTGAACGTGTGAAAGGATGTTATAAAAGGACTAAAGTTGACAAACATGGAAAGTATGTGATTATACGGGTTCTAAGTGTCAACAGTGAATAAATATACTTCATAATAACCCTACATGATGTTTATGACATCAATCGAATAAATCATGGATCATGCGAAGCTAAAAGTGAGAGATTACAAACTACAGGGGTTAAATGTGTCAACGTGTTTAAAGATATACCTCTGAGTGACCTTTTGACAAACCCGAAGCTTTGTAACTGTTAATTATGCTCACTAGAATGCACGGTATAAATTTCATAAAGTTTCGTAATCGTATGAGAAAGTTATGATCAAATTCGTGTGCGAGGGGTTAAAGCGTAAACATTGAAAGTTAAGACTTTTCGGGTTAACCGGAAGTGTCCAGGGACTTGGCAAAGTAGGTATAAGTCCTAAAGCCCTTGTGGGTAAATAATAAGGGGTCAAATTGCAAGTAATTAGCTCAATTGACCTTTCGGAAGGGCCAAGAGGTGTGATGCAACAACTCAAAAACGTTTTGTCTGATCAGAAGGGCCATGCGGGCCGCGTAAGGTCCATCAACACCCTTACGCGGGCCGCGTCAGGACATCAGAAGCAGAATCAGCGAACAGGCTCCTGGAAACGCGCAGAATCGACCTTTTATCGACATTAATGCACCATGGGCGACCCCTAAACAGTCTTAGAGCACTAGGGGCACTTGTGGGCAGCTTATGGTGAGTGCTAGACCTTGGTGTCAACAATTTGTGGTGAAAATTCCACTATAAAAGGGCCAAGAGTTGTAACATTGTTCTTCACACCATTCTCTGCACTTCTGATCGATTCTGGAGCTCAAGCCTGCTCTCAAGTGATCACATCTCGTGCATAGGACTTCAGTAAGTTAGCTAATCCTTCTTTAATTGAGTTTAGCTTAGTTATTTAGCTAAAAGTCAAACCGTCGTAATTACGGTTTGACTTCGAGATTAATTAATGATGGTTCAGTCAAATCTCGAATTGAAAGTAGATATAAGAAGGTAATTATGTGGGTAATAAACCCTTAAAAGGGTTCCCCCTGATTACCCCTCTAACCAGGTCAAAAGTCGGGTCAAACTAGTTTATAAAAAGTCAACAGGATACTTAAAATGCCATTTATGCATAATTAACATTATAGATCATATACAACCTGTTGGATCATTGTTATAACTTGGTAATAAGTGTAAGAACATGTCTAAACATGTTCAACCCGACAATTTCCTGTTTAGACCCGGTTCGGAACCGAAAGTCACATAGTTTGACTTTCACTTTGACTTTCAGTTCTGACCCGTTTAGGCATGTTTTAGAAATGCCTTAGAGCTTTATTTGGACCAGGTTACATGCTAGTATAACCCTCTGTGATTATACACTATGGTTCATTAGTTAACCGATTATTACGCATGATTCCGTTAATTGCTCGTATGTTGACCATTATGCCCTTATTACCTTAAAACGTGATTTTTGGAAATGTAAAAGAGTAGAAACTTTAATTACTGATATGTAAACTTGTATGCAAAGTTTGACATCAGTTTGAGGTGTAGATTAAGAGTTATGCTCGTTAGCGTAAAATTAAAGCTTTATGTTAATTAAATGGCGTAATTAGCGTATAGACTAGTTAAGCCTACTTTTTGATATCCAAATCTTTACCCACTGATGTAATATATTATTTTGGGATTTTTAAATATTTTTAATTAATTTTAGGCTGAGCATAACTCATAGTCGTAGGCTTAACCCGGTAATTGTCGGTTTTGCCCTTACGGGCCATAAAATGAGTTTTACATATCTAAACGACTCCAAACCTTTTGCTACTGATCACATATGATAAATAAATTATTTTGAACCTTCTGGAAATATAAAAATATCAGATTTAAGTATCAAACCCGGAAATGGCCTTAATCGCCTTTTTAAGCGTTTTTAACGCATAGTATGTACTAGAAGTATTTTAAACATACAAGGGTTGATACCTACTGATATTTGAGACAAATTATAATATTTTTAACAGTAAGCAAAGGTTGTTAAACTCAGACTTCAGTTTTGAGCTTTTCGGCTTATGTGAAATTACCAAAATACCCCTACGGGGCATAGTTTGGTTATAATTGATAAATTTCACATATGTAATTTATCCTACTGTTATAAATCATTAATTTGAGTATGTTTACTGATTACATCAGACCTGTAACTCAGTTAAACACTTAAACCCTTTTACAACCTTTAAAATGACCAAACTACCCCTACGGGGCCTAGTTTGTGTTTAAACACGTTTCGGGCATAATGAAAGACATCTTACTGATGTCACAACATATTTGAGGCATAATTAACTTAGGAAACCTGTATATAGCTCTCATGAATACCCGTCACGCTTATTACGCGTACGGTTCGGTTTATGTAACAAGTTTACATAAATTAGCCGAAACGGGTCAAACCTTAACGGTTTTATCTCAAAATCCAGAATGTGAATAATAAACCCATATTAAACAAGTCTTCAAACTTGTCGGGTCTAAATCACATTTTATACGGTCTTCGCTTAATCGTGCGTACGAACCGTACCTTTGAAACTAGCCGGTCTAAGCTTAAGCTTAATTAAAGACCCGTTAGGATTCTAATAGGTTATTATAAAACATTCGTTCCAGATTAGGAGGACCAGTAAAAGCTACGTGCAATTTGCTTATTGTGAATTATACTTTGCTCGGGTAAATACTTTTAACTTATTTTCCCTATACGGGCTTGGGTTACGGTATATAGCATACCGCTTGATTGAGCATCAAATCCTCCACCATTGAGTGGGTAATTGACTAATTTGATCGGCTCGTTTAAACAGTCTTGTTACTTAAAGCCTTTGGGGGTTAATGACCATGTCCCGGATATCCTTGGCATCATTTTACGAAATGGCCACGACTTAAGCGCGGGGTGTAGGCGTACACCCGTCAGTGCACAAAAGAACATTGTGGTGTGTCTATTGATCTTTAACCCGGACAAGATCCGGGCTACTGAACGCACAAGGAACATGTAATTCGTTCACAAGATTATAATATTAAATAATTCTCCCAAGTTAAAATAAAATGTTTATGCCACGTGCATCCAAACAAATTTTCAATCATTTTCCAAAATGAGTCAGTTGAATGTATTTACCAGTGTAGACTGACGTATTTTCCCAAAAAGATTAAATGCAGGTACTATGCGTAATTGGCTGGGATTTCTCCTTAGCATCATTAGAAGTCTCGCAAGCTTAAGATGCCTGAAGTCTGTTGAACTATTGATTATATTTTGTTTCTGATCCATCTGTGGATAAACATCCGAATATTGTGACATTTGATATTACAATATTAAATTCGGTTGTATTATATCTTTTAAATTGCTTCCGCTGTGCATATTAAATATTGTGTTGTTTGACTATTATGTTGCCAACCGCGTCACGATAATCCCCTACCGGGCCCACCGGTGACACGTGGAAATCGGGGTGTGACAGGTTAGTATCAGAGCCAACACTGAGTGAATTAAACACTAGCCTTTTGTGTTTAATCTCAGTTACACAATTCTAAACTTTCGAGTCTAGACATATAACATAGGACAAATTCCACTTGGTTTTGTTTTGTCCTTTACTTTATTTATATATTTTGTTGTTATCTCATATTATAATGACAGGATTTGAAAATGCCGCCAAGATTCTTCCGAAGGAGAGGACGAGGCAAGAGGCCGATTACCGCCCCCAATGACAACGAGGCAGGACCATCACATGCGCGAGCTCCGTCTACTACCGAGAGTGACGACCCTCGGCAGAACAGGAGGAACTTGTTTGAACCAGCCAGACGATCAGTATCACACAGCTCTACGCCCCAAGTGCATAATTCATATGGGCCATACTCGGAAAATGAGCCCAACAACCCCCAACCCTCCTACATACCATTACAGCGATCTTTATCGCATCATTCTTTCGGGGACCCCACACCTGCTTTCAGGGGCCGGTTTGACCCGGCCAATTACATCCAAGAACCCGTGGGTTTTAACCCACTGGGGCCAGAAGATCACTACTCCGGAGATCACGCGGACGACATGGACGAGGATACGGACCCCGTCGAACCCGCAAGTGGTACACCGAACCACCCGATCGAAATCTCCGATGGATCTTCGTTTCACGGATCACCCTATGTTGGTCCGGATATCTTTCAGGCGATGTTCACCAGGCATGAATGGTACTATACACCTCCTCACCATTCGTCGCCTCAGCAGCAGCAGCAACAACAGGATCCCTCTGTGGATTCCAGATTCATGGCAGTCACGCCACCGCCTCCACCGCCGCCAGTGCAGCCGACACCTCCGCAACCGCCAAGGCGAAGGAGAACCGGTGCGCGCATGTCGTCACGAGTAGGGGATTTCCATTTCAGTTCCCCACGTCAATCCAGTGGCAGTCACTATCCGCCACACCAGGAGGACCCACAAATGGGTGGACCCTCTAACCCAGCTGTACCGCAGCCGCCGCCGATGGGTTTTGACAACCCAATTCCAGCATATACGGGTTCTATGGCATACAATCCGTTTGAACCACCGACTCACCACAACTACGGTTACGAATAGGCCGACCCTTACATGGTAGCGGCTAATTATAACGCTCTTCACCCGTAGGGACCATACGGAGCTCCATGGGGAGTAGGTTACCCGACTCAGGGATACCAGATACCTCCTCGACCTATTATCCGGACACAATCGCAGCCGCCACGGTTTTCTCCCCCAGAAAGGGAGGAAATCCTACAAAGGTTGGATGAAGTAGAGCGAGGCTTCCACCGTGACCGTAGGGAGAGACAGAGCTTCTTCCAAAGATTGGCAAGCTTGATCAAAGGGAAGAACAAGAAGGATCATTGAATCCTTCCAATTGTATCAGTTGAGCCCCTGCGTGAGCCTGTATTTGCTGTATTTGTTTAAGCCCCTGTGTGGGTATGTATCTGTGTTTGTTTTAACCCCTGCGTGGGTCTATTTTCCGTTAACCCCTGCGTGGGTATGATGTTTATTTGTTTAAGGTCCCTGCGTGGACTAGTTTGTTTGTTTAAAGCCCCTGCGTGGGCAAGTACTTGTTTAAAACCCCTGCGTAGGTAAGTTGTTATTTGAAAAGACCCGTTTAGGGCAGCGTGTAATATTATGATAAATTAATGGAATGTTTGTTTTATAAATTTCATGCTTGCCATTATGTGCATATATAAATTATAAATGAAATAAATAAATTAAAAATCATTCCTTTGAAATAATCTGCCTAAGTAATTACTAATTAAGAATCTTAAAGAGTGAAACCTAGCCTTCGGGTCATTATAAGACCGGGCCAAGATGGTAAGACCTGTTAAAAAGATTCAAATCTCTGTTAACATCTGAAAACATGTTAACACTCCTGGCAGATGTGATTCATTTGAAATCACACACGTTATTTTATTATATAAGGATCTTTCAAAGATTCCAAACCCAATTAAATGATCTCTGAATCATGGGGTAAATCATCAATTAAGATGATCATATCTTTACCATACGTGGTAATATAGTGCCTACGTGCCCTGCTCATGTCCATATGAGCCAAAGGACAGTGGTAGCTATGACTCCCTGTCAGATAAAGGTAACGAACTAGGTTCAAACCTCAAATGCTTTGATTCTCTAAAATCCCAGCATATAATTTATAAATGTCCTTGTGACCAGGCCTGTTGGGCCAGTATACCTTCATATTATGATTCTCTGAAATCATAACTTATAAATTAAATCGTCCATGTGACTTGGCCTTTTGTGCCACAAATAAAACTGGTATTGTTTTATAATTAGGATAAATTGTTGTAGAAATCCTAAATAAATATGATTAATAAATTAACCAAATATGGTCTCTGTTTACCATGGTTAATGAATTCCCCTAAGGGGCAATTCCATAATAAACTCCCAAATGAACTATTGTCCTTGTTTTCTGCAACAGTTCAATTAAGATGGCTAACTCGGACGAGGGTAATAGTCATCCTGTGGAGAATAACGAGAACGCCTGGATTAATTTAACGGGTGCTGAATTGAAAGCAATAATAGACGGCCCAGTTACACAGGCATTGGAAAGGCAGTATGAGGAGTATAGTGGGACTCATAGTAGGACCCTATCTACACAGCCTTCAAAGCCACCGTCCAAGAAGGACGACCCGAAGAAAGATGATGACCGACACTCCTCGAACCACAACGCTCCATCTCAGCAGGTTATACTAAACAAGGGACCCCGTGACAAGGGTTGCTCGTATAAATATTTCGTTTCCTGCAAACCCCGGGATTTTACTGGGGAGAAGGGAGCCATCGACTGTATGACATCGCTGGATGAGATGGATACGGTTGTTGATATCAGCGGATGCGCTGAGCGAGACGTGGTCAAGTTTGTGTCGTAGTCTTTTAAGGGTGAAGCTTTAGCATGGTGGAGATCTCTGATTCAAGCCACCGGGAAAATCCCACTGTACAACATGTCTTGGGATCAATTTGTTGCCCTTATCAGGGAAAATTACTGCCCCCAACATGAGGTGGAGAAGATAGAGTCTGATTTTCTATCATTGGTGATGACAAACCTTGACTGTCAAGCTTACCTAACGAGCTTCAACACGATGTCCCGGTTGGTTCCTTATCTGGTAACCCCGGAGCCAAAAAGAATTACTCGTTTTATCGGTGGTTTAGCCCCGGAAATCAAGGCAAGCGTGAAAGCTTCTCGGCCAGCTACGTTTAGGTCTGTAGCTGACATATCTTTATCCCTTACTTTGGATGCGGTCAGGCAGAGATCACTGAGGAATAAGGAGGCTGAGAAGAGAAAACGTGAAGATGATGGTTCACGTAGATCGAACAAGAAACACCGTGGGAACGGTGACAACAAGAAATGATCGGAGTCAAGGAAAGATGGGCATAATTCTGGTGAAAAGCCCAAATGCAAGATATGCAAGAAGCAGCACTTTGGAAAGTGCAGACTTGAGTCGAACTCGCAGACTCAGTCAAAATCTTATGATTGTGGTATATGCAAGTCCACGGATCGCAAAACCTTGGATTGCAAGAAGATGAAAGACGCAACGTGCTACCGTTGCAATGAAAAGGGCCACATTAAAACCAACTGCCCAAAATACAACAAGAAGCCTGAAGAGGCCAAGAAGACTAATGCGAGAGTCTTCAGAATGGACGCGAAAGAGGCTGTGCAGGACGATAATGTCATAACAGGTACTTTCCTTGTAAATGATGTCTTTGCAAGAGTACTTTTTGATTCAGGCGCAGATAAGTCTTTCGTAGATAACAAGTTTTGTAAGTTGTTGAATTTACCTGTCAAAACCTTAAGCGTAAACTATGAGGTAGAGTTAGCCGATGGTACCATAGAAACCGTCTCAACTGTGTTAGATGGATGTGTTATATCCATTAAGAACCATTCTTTTCCTCTGTCTCTACTTCCCTTTAAGTTGGCCGGTTTTGACATAGTTCTGGGTATGGACTGGTTATCTCATAACCAGGCCCAAATTGTCTGTAACATGAAGCAAGTAGTAATAAAGACTCCGTCTGGTGAACCACTTACCATTCGGGGAGATACCCAATATGGACTGCCTGAGCAGGTGACTATGCTTATGGCTTCCAAATGTTTAAAGAAGGGATGCGTCATCTACATGGCACAGGTGATTATTGAAGAACCTAGACCGAAGATAGAAGACATCCCTGTCATCTCTGAATTCCCAGAAGTTTTTCCGGAAGAACTACCTGGTTTGCCACCAGATAGGCAAGTGGAATTCAGGATTGATATCATCCCCGGAGCAGCACCAGTTGCTAGAGCACCATATAGGTTGGCGCCCACAGAGATGAAAGAATTGAGGACACAGCTGGATGAATTGCTAGCTAAAGGTTTCATAAAACCTAGTTCATCTCCTTGGGGAGCGCCAATTCTGTTTGTGAAGAAGAAGGATGGATCGATGCGTCTGTGCATCGATTATCGTGAGCTTAACAAGGTCACGATCAAGAATAGGTATCCTTTGCCCAGGATCGACGATTTGTTCGATCAGTTACAAGGGGAAAGTTATTTCTCGAAGATTGATTTGAGGTCAGGCTACCATCAACTGAAGGTTAGAGATGAAGACGTGCATAAAACTGCATTCAGGACTCGTTATGGTCATTACGAGTTCCTAGTGATGCCTTTTGGGCTCACTAATGCACCGGCTGCGTTCATGGATCTCATGAATCGCGTTTGCAAGCCGTACTTAGATAAATTTGTCATAGTTTTCATCGACGACATTCTTATCTATTCGAAGAACCAAGCTGACCATGAGAAACACCTTCGATGTATTCTCAAACTCCTGCATCAGGAGAAACTCTATGCCAAATTCTCTATGTGTGAATTCTGGCTTCGAGAGGTCCAATTTCTTGGACATGTGGTTAGCGAGCGTGGTATCCAAGTGGATCCCGCTAAGGTTGAAGCAGTTATGAATTGGCAAGAGCCAAAGACGCCTACGGAAATTCGTAGCTTCCTGGGATTGGCAGGATATTACAGGCGTTTCATTGAAAATTTTTCAAGGATTGCTGCACCCCTAACTTCCTTGACTAAGAAGAAAGTAAAGTTCGTTTGGGGGCCTAAGCAGCAAGAAGCTTTCGATATTCTCAAGCAGAAGTTGAGCAATGCTCCTGTGTTGACATTGCCCGATGGAATCAAAGAATTTGTAGTTTATTGTGATGCATCACACACTGGCATGGGGTGTGTGCTTATGCAAAAAGGCAAGGTTATTGCCTATGCATCACGACAGTTAAAGGTGCATGAAAAGAATTACACCACCCACGACTTGGAGTTGGGTGTCGTTGTATTCACACTAAAACTGTGGAGGCATTATTTATATGGTATTAAGTGTGTGATCTATTCTGATCACAAGAGCCTCCAGCATCTGTTTAATCAGAAAGAGTTAAACATGAGGCAACGCCGTTGGATGGAGACCTTGAATGATTATGATTGTGAAATCAAGTATCATCCCGGCAAAGCGAATGTAGTCGCTGACGCCTTGAGCAGAAAGGAAAGGGTGAAACCCATTCGAATCAATGCCAAGCGCATGGAGATAAAGAATAATTTGGTGGAAAGGTTGTTAGCTGCACAGAAGGAAGCTGTGTTGGAAGCTAACTATCCTAATGAAAAGTTAGGAGTAACTGAGGAGCAGTTAACTCTTAGCAAGGACGGAATTTTAAGATTGAATGGACGAATATGGGTTCCAATTTATGGGGGACTTCGTGATGTTATCCTCCAGGAAGCCCACAGTTCCAAATACCCCGTTCATCCTGGAGCTGATAAGATGTACCAGGATCTAAAGGCAAATTATTGGTGGATAGGCTTGAAGAAGTCTGTAGCCACTCATGTAGCTAAATGCTTGACATGTGCGCAAGTCAAAGCCGAGCATCAAAAACCATCAGGTTTGCTACAACAGCCTGAACTTCCTACGTGGAAGTGGGAAATGGTAACTATGGATTTTATTACCAAGTTACCCAAGACAAGGAAAGGAAATGATACAATATGGGTTATAGTTGATAGACTGACTAAGTCAGCACATTTCTTACCCATCAAGGAGACTTATAGCTCCGACATGTTAGCCCAGTTATACGTTGATAAGATTGTAGCCTTACATGGCATACCTGTGTCTATTATCTCTGACCGAGATACTAGATACACGTCACATTTTTGGAAGAGTTTCCAACAATCTTTGGGCACACGTTTAAATTTTAGTACTGCTTATCACCCTCAGACTGACGGTCAGAGTGAGCGTACTATTCAAACGTTGGAAGACATGCTACGTGCATATGCGATCGATTTAGGTGGTAGTTGGGATAAGAACTTACCATTAATCGAATTCTCCTACAACAATAGCTACCACACCAGCATAAAGGCTGCGCCTTTTGAGGCATTATACGGTAGAAAGTGTAGATCGCCCGTGTGTTGGGAGGAAGTTGGAGATGTCCAATTATCAGGACCAGAGATAGTCTTCGAAACAACGGACAAGATTGTCCAGATTCGTGACCGTCTCAAAGCTGCCCGTGATAGGCAGAAGAGCTACGCAGATCCGAAGCGTAAAGCTTTTCACTTCGAAGTAGGTGATAAAGTGTTGCTTAAAGTGTCACCCTGGAAGGGAGTGATGCGATTTGGTAAGAAAGGCAAGCTAAGCCCGAGATACATAGGACCTTTCGAGGTTATCGAACGTGTCGGGTCAGTTGCCTATAAGTTGAACTTACCGGAAGAGCTTAGTGGAATTCACAATGTGTTCCACATTGATCGGAGTGTCGCGCTCCGGTCAAAGATAATATTTATATGCCCAAATTACCCTTAACAAATAGCTAGTGGTAGCAAGGGGTCGATCCACGAAGAGTATGTGGTTTGCGAATGGATTTACTAAGACTAAAATGTTTGTCACAATTTATGAAGCTTGCTAATAAAAGTTTTGTGTTTTTGTTTTTGATGAAAGATATCTAACTTGTATGTATAATAAAAATGGTGAGATGAACCAAAAAATGGTGAACTTGGCCGTCCCCTGATTCGAACCCGGGTCTAGGCTGCACCCTTTCGCGCGCCTAACCAACCGAGCTAGGTGCCTAGTGTTGTGAAAATTCTGTTTTAAATAAATATAAGCACTTACTTGAATAAAATTTCCTAGTTAACAATGGTAATAAATATGAGATTTCTAAACAATAACAAGTAAAGGAATCACACCCGGTTTCGGTAGTTACTAACTTATGGTTTCTACAAGTTTAAGGCTTCAACTCAAATGCATACGATTAGCGGATTTAGTGTACCGTGACTTAGGTGCTAATAACTATCAACGCTCAATGAACGGACAAGAATACACTTTGTAATCAACACAAGTAAATCCTAACCAAAACAACGCATATTGCACATAACCATTTCATAAAGTCATAACTTTCATATTCGCTCGACAGTTTATGAATTCGAAACAAATGCAAGCTATTGTCAAAGGTTTCTAAAATCATACACAAATTGTCACAAATTGAAGCAAGAACAATTCAAAACCATAAATTAAACAACTACCTACACCGGGGTGATACCGAGATGATTAGCCACTCATGGTTGCCGGAGCTTGTTCACCGGATAAATGAAACTTGCCGGAAGTCATGATGGAGCTTGGAGAATGGAGAATGATGAATACTCTTGGTGTAAGATGAAGGTTTGTGATTGTGAATTTCTGGATATGGACTTGGATATGGAGGTGTGGAGGTGTACACGGGTATGGCTCCCGATATGAAGGTGTGTCTTCATCTTGGATGATGAGCTTCTTTATATAGCCATGGAAGACTTGGAGCATTTACACTTTGGAGCATTCACTTCTCCATATGAACTTGGAATGTTTACACTTAGCTTCAAGACTTTGGATTGATCTTGATGTTCATACCTCCATATGAACATAAATGCTAGAAGAATTTAGAGTTAGATGTTGCTCACAAAAGTCTTCCAAGTAAATGTTCTTGTCCTCACAATTGCTCAAAAAACGGATCTTTGACTAACAATGAAGGTTGACAATCATTAAAAGCATCCAAGACAAGTTTTTCCCCGGTTTTGAGTTCCCTTGCCCGTCCCCGACGACCTAGGAACCCGTCCCCGACGGCCTCTCGTTTGGTCAGTTTTTTCCGAAACTGTTTTCTTCATAACTTCTTCGTTATAGCTCCGTTTTACGCACCGTTTTCGCCCACGTGCTCGTAATTCCGCCCTCTATCATAATATCTTTCAATATCTTCATGTTAACTCCATTAACATTACCTAAAGCACATCCAATCTTCGTGGTTAACCCGGTCTTTGTCATATTTCATCCCCGGTTGATGATGTTTGATCCCGGTGACCCGTAAAGCTCCCAATTAGCTCCTTAATCTTTACAAGACCTACAAAACATAATTCCTTTTACAAGTAGGCTATTCGAGATTAAGCATATGTAAAAACATTAAGTTAAGCATAATAAGGCACCGGTTTTTGACCACACATCACATCCCCACACTTGTCTTTTGCTTGCCCTCAAGCAAATTCTGTTTTTCACTTTCGCTTCGGTCGAACAATGAACACACTTCCCATTCCCGAGACAAATGTTAAGGTTTATTGTCATACAAAAGTTCAAGCTCTTTACAATTCGAAATATCTAATGGTAATGTGATTTCACATACACAAATGGTTACCCAAGATTAACTCGCCCTTAAAACTAACAATTCATACATATCCCTCACAATGTTCTCTCCACTCGGCTTAACATTTGGCTAATGTGTAATGTATTAGCAATTCGACAATTATTCGCTCAAAACCGATTAGAACATATACCCGCATAGGCTTGCAACTCAATCATTCTCCACCATCGATCACGAATACTAAGCACAAGTCATAAGGTCTTTGAAAGGGTTGTAACGGGGCTAGGGTTAAGGGTAGGAAATAGGATATTTTTAAGTGGCTAAAGTGATGAAAAATTCGATTTTTATTACAACACAACTACTCCAACTTAAATAAACTACAAACATAAACTATAAGGCAATGATTTTCACCTTTTATTCAACAACTAGAAACACATATTTTTGTTCTTTTCTCAATGAATTTCTCATCTTTTTCATAACATTTTCTGATTTTTTTTTTCTGATTTTTTTTCCAATACAAATAAATACAACTATACAACTTTGCTAAAGAATCGAATTTCCATCACACGGGTTTAAACAAAAAGGCTTATGGTTGTTGGCTAAGTGGGTTGTCAAATGAAGGTTTAGGCTCAAAGTTGGCTACTAGGGGATAATTTTTGGGTAAGGGTATAAGAATGGTGTAAAAGGAAAAAGGTTCACCTAATGCCTTAATCATTCTCGTGCTTGTATTCGGTCTATGGTCTCAAACGTATCAAAAGATGCAAGTTCTACAATACATGACTAATGGTCCACTCAAACAAAGAAATATGTGTATATATGATGTATAAAAGTGGCTCAAAATCTCACTTATAAGGGTATGATATGTGATATGCACCAAATGCTAGTTCCTTAGGCGAATTATTCCCAAATAACCACCCGTTAAATACCCTTCATGCTATTAATTTGAACTTGACCATGACAAAAGACCAAATGGGTTGTGTCATCCCTTGTTGACCTAACTACTTGTGCTTTTAAGATTGCTTGTGAAACAATAAACTTTTGAAAATTTTTTGAAATTTTTCCCCCATCCCCACACTTGAGGTAAACATTGTCCTCAATGTGTAGTATTTAAATGAGCGGGTCAAAATCTAAAACTTTTACTACTCCCCCATCCCCACACTTGAGGTGAACATTGTCCTCAATGTGTAAGAACTAGAGTTTTAAAAATGCACAAGGGATGTGACACGGCTATCCCTCCCAAAGTTCACCCCGACTTTCAAACATTTAACCAACAATCCACTTATTATTAATAAACAAGGTAAAATGGAAACGCATGCACCTGATTTTGTTTCTTGATGTCCGTATCTTCTTCTTCTCTTCATAAAAATGGTTGTCTCTTGAACATTGTGTACCTACAAATTATAACCCTTGTGTAGAAGCATGCTTCTCACAACCATCAAAATTTGTTAGTTACCTAGTTCTACCATTTTTATGAAAATATTACCAAGCCATGCATTATTTTACCTATGTTTATGTGGAAAAACAAATAAAAGACAAAATAAAAATAAAACACACAAAATAAACAAAATAAAAAAAACAACACGAAACATACCATACCTCTTCAAAACCCTAAAAATTCACGCCCAGAAATCTTGCAAACGAGCAAGAATTGATGGAAACCGTTATTGGGGTTTTGTTCCTCTCGAAAAACTACACACTTTAGGCTCAAGAATCAACTGATTTGGGTGAGAATTGAAGAAGTTATGAAGGTTTGAAGGTTTAAAGGTTCTTAAAATGGGTAGGGAAAAAAAAACATTTTTTTTTTTTATTATTATTATTATTATTATTTTTTATTAAAAACGATTTTTTTTTTATTTTTCTTTTTTTTTTTTCATTTTTTTTTTTTAAAAACGAAATTTTTTTTTTTTATTAAATTTTTTTTTTATTTTTTTATTATTATTATTTTTTATTAAAAACGAAATTTTTTTTTTATTAAACCGGTGGATATATGTAAAAACATTAAGTTAAGCATAAAAATAATAAGACTAAAATGTGGTGTTTTTGGAAGTTGCAAAAACCTCCACACATCACATTTTTGACCACACATCACATTTTGGAAGTTGCAAAAACCTCCACACATCACATTTTGGTAAAGCTCCCAATTAGCTCCTTAATCTTTACAAGACCTACAAAACATAATTCCTTTTACAAGTAGGCTATTCGAGATTAAGCATATGTAAAAACATTAAGTTAAGCATAATAAGGCACCGGTTTTTGACCACACATCACTTTTATACATCATATATCCACAGACTCCCCGGCAGCGGCGCCAAAATTTGATCGGAGTGTCGCGCTCCGGTCAAAGATAATATTTATATGCCCAAATTACCCTTAACAAATAGCTAGTGGTAGCAAGGGGTCGATCCACGAAGAGTATGTGGTTTGCGAATGGATTTACTAAGACTAAAATGTTTGTCACAATTTATGAAGCTTGCTAATAAAAGTTTTGTGTTTTTGTTTTTGATGAAAGATATCTAACTTGTATGTATAATAAAAATGGTGAGATGAACCAAAAAATGGTGAACTTGGCCGTCCCCTGATTCGAACCCGGGTCTAGGCTGCACCCTTTCGCGCGCCTAACCAACCGAGCTAGGTGCCTAGTGTTGTGAAAATTCTGTTTTAAATAAATATAAGCACTTACTTGAATAAAATTTCCTAGTTAACAATGGTAATAAATATGAGATTTCTAAACAATAACAAGTAAAGGAATCACACCCGGTTTCGGTAGTTACTAACTTATGGTTTCTACAAGTTTAAGGCTTCAACTCAAATGCATACAATTAGCGGATTTAGTGTACCGTGACTTAGGTGCTAATAACTATCAACGCTCAATGAACGGACAAGAATACACTTTGTAATCAACACAAGTAAATCCTAACCAAAACAACGCATATTGCACATAACCATTTCATAAAGTCATAACTTTCATATTCGCTCGACAGTTTATGAATTCGAAACAAATGCAAGCTATTGTCAAAGGTTTCTAAAATCATACACAAATTGTCACAAATTGAAGCAAGAACAATTCAAAACCATAAATTAAACAACTACCTACACCGGGGTGATACCGAGATGATTAGCCACTCATGGTTGTCGGAGCTTGTTCACCGGATAAATGAAACTTGCCGGAAGTCATGATGGAGCTTGGAGAATGGAGAATGATGAATACTCTTGGTGTAAGATGAAGGTTTGTGATTGTGAATTTCTGGATATGGACTTGGATATGGAGGTGTGGAGGTGTACACGGGTATGGCTCCCGATATGAAGGTGTGTCTTCATCTTGGATGATGAGCTTCTTTATATAGCCATGGAAGACTTGGAGCATTTACACTTTGGAGCATTCACTTCTCCATATGAACTTGGAATGTTTACACTTAGCTTCAAGACTTTGGATTGATCTTGATGTTCATACCTCCATATGAACATAAATGCTAGAAGAATTTAGAGTTAGATGTTGCTCACAAAAGTCTTCCAAGTAAATGTTCTTGTCCTCACAATTGCTCAAAAAACGGATCTTTGACTAACAATGAAGGTTGACAATCATTAAAAGCATCCAAGACAAGTTTTTCCCCGGTTTTGAGTTCCCTTGCCCGTCCCCGACGACCTGGGAACCCGTCCCCGACGGCCTCTCGTTTGGTCAGTTTTTTCCGAAACTGTTTTCTTCATAACTTCTTCGTTATAGCTCCGTTTTACGCACCGTTTTCGCCCACGTGCTCGTAATTCCGCCCTCTATCATAATATCTTTCAATATCTTCATGTTAACTCCATTAACATTACCTAAAGCACATCCAATCTTCGTGGTTAACCCGGTCTTTGTCATATTTCATCCCCGGTTGATGATGTTTGATCCCGGTGACCCGTAAAGCTCCCAATTAGCTCCTTAATCTTTACAAGACCTACAAAACATAATTCCTTTTACAAGTAGGCTATTCGAGATTAAGCATATGTAAAAACATTAAGTTAAGCATAATAAGGCACCGGTTTTTGACCACACATCACATTTTGGTAAAGCTCCCAATTAGCTCCTTAATCTTTACAAGACCTACTTGTAAGTAGCTAGAGGCTAAAAATCGTCAATGGATATATGATGTATAAAACACCACATTTTGATAGACTGTCGTCGGGTCTATGCAAAAACCTAATTAACCTAGGTAGCTAGGGTAAGCAGGGTATCGAATCCAGAGGAGTCTGTGGATAGTGTAAAAGCTAGTTGTTTTAATTCTCATATACTTCTAAACTAAATTGCTTTTTGCAAATTGATGTTATTAAAAATAATGATTTATTAACTAAACTTGTAAACTAAACTACTTAATTGAAAACAGGAATTAAGAATACGGATCACACCCGGTTTCGGTAATTGTTAACCTAAGGTTTCTACAAGTTTTAAGATTCAACTCAATTGGATACGATTAGCGGATTTAGTGTACCGTGACTTAGGTGCTAATAACTATCGACGTTTCAACGAACGGACAAGAATACACTTTGTAATCAACACAAGTAAATCCTAACCAAGACAACGCATATTACACATAACCATTTCATAAAGTCATAACTTTTAACATCGCTCGACAATTTATGAATACGAAACAAATGCAAGCTATTGTCAAAGGTTTCAAAAATCAAACACAATTTGTCACAAAGTTGAAGCAAGAAACAATTCAAAACCATAAATTAAACAACTACCTACACCGGGGTGAAACCGAGAAAATTAGCCGCTCATGTCGGTTGGTTGATCTTCGAATGCTTGAGAGGTGGCTGAAAGCATCTCCTTCTTTTCTCCGTGTACCAGCCTTCTCCTGCCAATCTTCCCTACGTATATATATGTGATGATGTTCAACCCTCTTTTAATGTATGTTTGTGCATTCACATTTCCCCTCACAAAATGTCTGCCCAATATGTGTGTGAATGTATCAATTGATGTGCTGCATATGTTTCCACAAAAGTCTTGTGATGGAGGCCCACTACAAATTGTGCAAGAATTCCACGTGATGTCTTGCGGCTCCCAAAGTCAATGTTGATGATGATTTTTATATTCTTTTATCTTTTGATGTTGCCAGGTTCACGTGAAGGATTTCCCACCAAAAATAAGCTAGCCACCAATTCTATTAATATGATTTTGTCTTTTCTTTTAATCACAACAATTAATTCCTCGTTTCTTTTCAATATTGGCACCTCTTGTATGCGTGTGATGTGTTGGCCCAATAATAAAAATCCAAGAGACTCCTGATGTCTCGCTCCTTGTGACTTCGTTTTTTAACATGCATTTCAACTTTCAACTAATGACAAACTGCCCCCTGGACTTTGTTGCTTCGTGTTTCTCGTGCTTTGAAGTTGTTTTATCACCCGCAACAATTACGTAGCAACGCGATGTGCCTCGGTTATCATCCAAGTATTCCGTTTCATTACCAAACGTCATAACTTCACCGAATTACGCGATTAACCTGTAAAACCACATACTTGCGTAGTTAACATATTCGTAATAAATAATCGTCCAAAACGCCATAAATCACATAATATAAATGCATTAACACCCGGGTTTCACACCTTCCATCACATCCCCACACTTATCATTGATTGTCCTCAAGCAACCATTACAAACATTACTCACCATAGTAGCAATACTTCTAAACTCCTTAACCGATGCAACAGTTTAAGTCCCAAGTCATACCCGTTCCATAGACTGACACAGTCAAGATTGACAGTCCGACAAGCAATTTGTGCAATTTCTAAAACTCGAGACTTGTCTATTCAAAACTAACATGCTTAGGATTATACACATGCTACATGCCCCTCACAATAAACTCTCCTCTCGGTTTAAAAATATGAACTAGCGTGTAATGTGCTAGTATGTATAACACTCAAAACCAAACATGAAATTATGTAATCATAGGCTTGTATAACAATCATACCTCCACTGTATCATGTAACATGGCACATATAAAAAGGACTTTCGGTTTTAGGCTTAGGCTAATGGTAGGGAATTTTTTTGCTTATATTTTTTTTTTCTTTTTCGTGGCGAACAAACAACGACCGAACCGTGACAACATTATTTGCAACACATAACATACTTTTGGGTTGGTTTCTACCCAAGAACATAACAATATTCACTACACTCTAAATTTTTGCTTTTTTCTTTCTTTTCTATTTTTTTTTCTTTTATTTATAATTTGTCATTCACGGTCGGTATCACAAATTTCACATCGGGTGGACAAATGAAAGGTAAAGTAGGCTCAACAGGGCTACTAAGGGTGATAATGAGGTAAACATAAAATAATCACACTGGAGTATGGGATATCCTAATGCCTTTATCATTTACGTGCACATATTAAACCACAGTCTTAGCATGCATCAAATCACACAAGCTCTAACACAGAATAACATGTGGCCTGCTCTCAACAAATGAATTCAATATGTAAATCATTCTATCATTCTACAGGCTCAAATTCTCACCAAGAAAGGGTAGAAAGGGTTACCGACATGTAGCATATGCAATCTAAAGCATGTTACCCCTAAATAGACATCTCTTCTCAATTCTTTTATCATAAAAACACCTGTCGAACCTACTCTCATGAAACTTAAAGGAACGACCATGACAAGGGACTATGTTAGTTTACTATCGGCAAGGAACCCATTAGTGATTGACATTCGGTTTTCATATCCATTTAGTTCACTTAAGGCGATGAATTTCTTTAAAATTTTCAATTTTTTTTTTTTGCTTTTCATCGTTTTCAATCACTTTCAACATCTTTCAAGCCTTTGTCCCAAACCTTTCCCTTCCCGGGTTTCCATATCCCCACACTTGAGCGACATTGTCCCCAATGTATAGTGCTTTTAAAACAAAACCCGGGAATACCAACTAACAAACCTCATGAGCGACCATTACTAAAACAAATAATTAAAACACATACCCTAGCACATAAAGTTTAACACCACCAAGTACAAAAACACACATAAAAGAACATGATCACCAGACAACAAACTAAGATAAAGGAAAGAGTACATGTACCTGATCAAGCGAAACTTCCCCACACTTGCTTGCTGCCATGGTGAAGAACAAAACGGACACTGACACACAAACTCGGGTTGCCTCCCGAGAGCGCTAAGTTTATGAGTCTTCAGCCAGACTTCATACCTGAACATGCGTTATGGTGGTCTCAATGCACACTTACCCAAAACATTTCCAACGAATGCTCGGAAATTTACATGCCATCTCCATAGGTTTGTCAGTATAATTGGCATGTTCAGACTGCACCTACGGGTTTCGCTAATCCACTTCACGAGATCTACCTTAATGTCTTGTTGTTTCACCCTTCTCATCTTCTTCCTCGAACCCTCTTCCCCACACTTATTAATTTGAATGATTGATATGGGGAGAGGTTCGGTACACACATGCATCTCATCAGACTGCTCTGCCTCCTCATCCCCACACACCATCTGATCCACCAGTGACTCTTCATCAAATAAAGGATTCGTTGGTGTGGTATTATCCTCCACAACCTCCTCCTCCATGTGAGAATAATCTCTAATATCAACAGGTAATGGTGAGAGACGCTCTTCTATTTCTATCTTCATTTTTAACTTCTGACACTTGGAAACTAGGCAGCTGATTCGATCTTCATCGGAAAGGTTGGGTGCTGATAAATACTGCTCAAGTTTGGACAAAGTCACTTCCAACATAGCAAGCTCTTTCTCCTCCTCGGTCTGATAAGCATACACACCTTCGGGCTCAGAATATTCCTTGCGATGATACTGTCGGTATCCCTGGTACGGTCTTGAGATGTACGCATCCATCATTTTTTTATTCCAATACTCTGGATTTTCCAAATACACCGCGCACACATCATCATAATCATAAGTATGATTACGACCGCAACAGAAACATTGTCCATCTGTCCTTGGTTCATAATAAGCATCCTCGTCCCGATCCCATCCGTCAGAGTAATAACCATCCTCCACCGTTGTATAAGAATCATAGAAATATGGTGGAGGGGAAGGATTATCATAGCAAGGCATCAGTGGTTCTTCCAATTTCGCTTTTTCCCGTCTAAATCGTGCCTCGTGGCAACCGATACACGGGTGAAGTGGTTCCTTGCACAAAATACATGTAAGAGAAGTGCATAATATAGTAAGATCTTTCATCCTGCACAAACACAAAAAACACAAGCACCACGCATAAATCTGAACAAAACAAAACAAAACTGACACTATTTTTGGATTTTTGGTTTTTTCTAATTTTTTTTTAAGATATATAAAAGGATGTAATAAAAAGTGAAAAGAAAAAGAAAAAAAAAATTAAAAACCCGCTTGAAGTGCGACTAGCGGTATGTTAAAAACTTGTAAAAAAAAAAAAATAATAGATAAAAAAAATTGACTTAAAATTAAACTTTAGACATGCTTTGGCCTAATAGGTATCGGTACTCTCATTGAGATGGTCCCCAGGTAGGCAACGGGTCCTTTTATTTGGATTTATACGAATGCCAGCCTAGACAGGAGTTCTCAATTTAACGGTACTTAACCCTTCCAGTTACTACATGCCCGACACAAAAAACACATTTTTACAAAAATTGTACAAAAAGACAAACTTTTAAAATAACTTTAAACTAGACAATCTAAATTTTAAATTTATAAACTAGACTCGATCTTAAAACTAAACCACACAACCGGAACGTGTACCGATTAGTATAGTATAGTTAAAGTAAGTCCGGATATCGAACCCACTTTAATTACGTTAACTACTTTGTCTAGAACTAAACTGACACAACATCATTTTTTTTCAAATCCAATAATCAAAAAAAAAAAAAAAAAAATTAAAGTCTCAATGTTTTAGGATGGAATCGGTTATTAAACCGGTCTTTATATCAATCTACTATACACATACTTAATTATGTTTAGAAAAATAAAATAAAAATAAAAACTCATTTAAACTTACTTTATGAAATTTGCTAGTTTATCTATTTTTGTAATTTTTATGAATAAGTATTTTCAAAGAAAACGAACTAAATGTCAAAAGCCATGATTTTTATATGTTACATTTTCAAAGAAAACGAACTAAATGTCAAAAGCTAGGATACAACATTCAATGCACTAAAATAACCTTTTGCCGACAGATTCTCAATTATAAAGCACACATATACAACCACAAACAAAAAATATTCATTTTTTTTCTTTCACTTGTCGGTCAAAAAAAATAAAAAAATATCATACACTTTTAACTTTATTCAACATGATTTTTTTAGGGGTTTTTTCTAAATATCCTAAAATTACAAAATAAAAGACTAATTAAACAAAAGAGACAAAACACAAAATAAAATAAAACAAATAGGAAACTTAATAAAAACAAATAAAAACCATACAATAATTATACTTTTTTTTTTTTAAGAAAAACAACTAACTAAACTAAGCGCACCGACTCCCCGGCAACGGCGCCATTTTGATAGACTGTCGTCGGGTCTATGCAAAAACCTAATTAACCTAGGTAGCTAGGGTAAGCAGGGTATCGAATCCAGAGGAGTCTGTGGATAGTGTAAAAGCTAGTTGTTTTAATTCTCATCTACTTCTAAACTAAATTGCTTTTTGCAAATTGATGTTATTAAAAATAATGATTTATTAACTAAACTTGTAAACTAAACTACTTAATTGAAAACAGGAATTAAGAATACGGATCACACCCGGTTTCGGTAATTGTTAACCTAAGGTTTCTACAAGTTTTAAGATTCAACTCAATTGGATACGATTAGCGGATTTAGTGTACCGTGACTTAGGTGCTAATAACTATCGACGTTTCAACGAACGGACAAGAATACACTTTGTAATCAACACAAGTAAATCCTAACCAAGACAACGCATATTACACATAACCATTTCATAAAGTCATAACTTTTAACATCGCTCGACAATTTATGAATACGAAACAAATGCAAGCTATTGTCAAAGGTTTCAAAAATCAAACACAATTTGTCACAAAGTTGAAGCAAGAAACAATTCAAAACCATAAATTAAACAACTACCTACACCGGGGTGAAACCGAGAAAATTAGCCGCTCATGTCGGTTGGTTGATCTTCGAATGCTTGAGAGGTGGCTGAAAGCATCTCCTTCTTTTCTCCGTGTACCAGCCTTCTCCTGCCAATCTTCCCTACGTATATATATGTGATGATGTTCAACCCTCTTTTAATGTATGTTTGTGCATTCACATTTCCCCTCACAAAATGTCTGCCCAATATGTGTGTGAATGTATCAATTGATGTGCTGCATATGTTTCCACAAAAGTCTTGTGATGGAGGCCCACTACAAATTGTGCAAGAATTCCACGTGATGTCTTGCGGCCCCCAAAGTCAATGTTGATGATGATTTTTATATTCTTTTATCTTTTGATGTTGCCAGGTTCACGTGAAGGATTTCCCACCAAAAATAAGCTAGCCACCAATTCTATTAATATGATTTTGTCTTTTCTTTTAATCACAACAATTAATTCCTCGTTTCTTTTCAATATTGGCACCTCTTGTATGCGTGTGATGTGTTGGCCCAATAATAAAAATCCAAGAGACTCCTGATGTCTCGCTCCTTGTGACTTCGTTTTTTAACATGCATTTCAACTTTCAACTAATGACAAACTGCCCCCTGGACTTTGTTGCTTCGTGTTTCTCGTGCTTTGAAGTTGTTTTATCACCCGCAACAATTACGTAGCAACGCGATGTGCCTCGGTTATCATCCAAGTATTCCGTTTCATTACCAAACGTCATAACTTCACCGAATTACGCGATTAACCTGTAAAACCACATACTTGCGTAGTTAACATATTCGTAATAAATAATCGTCCAAAACGCCATAAATCACATAATATAAATGCATTAACACCCGGGTTTCACACCTTCCATCACACATCTGCAATCTGAAGAAGTGCTTCGCTGATGAATCACTGGTAATACCGCATGCAGATGTGCATATAGACGAGAGCTTAAAATTTGTGGAAAAATCTTTGTCGATTGAGGATCGACAGGCAAAGAAGCTTCGTAGGAAGCATGTACCTATTGTAAAGGTCAAATGGGATGCCCGTAGAGGTCCCGAGTATACGTGGGAGGTTGAATCCACCATGAAAGAAAAGTACCCTTACTTATTTTAGTAAATCTCGGGTCGAGATTTATTTTAAGGGGGTGAGGATGTAACACCTCGAAAATTCACATCCTATAATGTGTTGACACGTGTCATAAAGTTTGAACGTGTGAAAGGATGTTATAAAAGGACTAAAGTTGACAAACATGGAAAGTATGTGATTATACGGGTTCTAAGTGTCAACAGTGAATAAATATACTTCATAATAACCCTACATGATGTTTATGACATCAATCGAATAAATCATGGATCATGCGAAGCTAAAAGTGAGAGATTACAAACTACAGGGGTTAAATGTGTCAACGTGTTTAAAGATATACCTCTGAGTGACCTTTTGACAAACCCGAAGCTTTGTAACTGTTAATTATGCTCACTAGAATGCACGGTATAAATTTCATAAAGTTTCGTAATCGTATGAGAAAGTTATGATCAAATTCGTGTGCGAGGGGTTAAAGCGTAAACATTGAAAGTTAAGACTTTTCGGGTTAACCGGAAGTGTCCAGGGACTTGGCAAAGTAGGTATAAGTCCTAAAGCCCTTGTGGGTAAATAATAAGGGGTCAAATTGCAAGTAATTAGCTCAATTGACCTTTCGGAAGGGCCAAGAGGTGTGATGCAACAACTCAAAAACGTTTTGTCTGATCAGAAGGGCCATGCGGGCCGCGTAAGGTCCATCAACACCCTTACGCGGGCCGCGTCAGGACATCAGAAGCAGAATCAGCGAACAGGCTCCTGGAAACGCGCAGAATCGACCTTTTATCGACATTAATGCACCATGGGCGACCCCTAAACAGTCTTAGAGCACTAGGGGCACTTGTGGGCAGCTTATGGTGAGTGCTAGACCTTGGTGTCAACAATTTGTGGTGAAAATTCCACTATAAAAGGGCCAAGAGTTGTAACATTGTTCTTCACACCATTCTCTGCACTTCTGATCGATTCTGGAGCTCAAGCCTGCTCTCAAGTGATCACATCTCGTGCATAGGACTTCAGTAAGTTAGCTAATCCTTCTTTAATTGAGTTTAGCTTAGTTATTTAGCTAAAAGTCAAACCGTCGTAATTACGGTTTGACTTCGAGATTAATTAATGATGGTTCAGTCAAATCTCGAATTGAAAGTAGATATAAGAAGGTAATTATGTGGGTAATAAACCCTTAAAAGGGTTCCCCCTGATTACCCCTCTAACCAGGTCAAAAGTCGGGTCAAACTAGTTTATAAAAAGTCAACAGGATACTTAAAATGCCATTTATGCATAATTAACATTATAGATCATATACAACCTGTTGGATCATTGTTATAACTTGGTAATAAGTGTAAGAACATGTCTAAACATGTTCAACCCGACAATTTCCTGTTTAGACCCGGTTCGGAACCGAAAGTCACATAGTTTGACTTTCACTTTGACTTTCAGTTCTGACCCGTTTAGGCATGTTTTAGAAATGCCTTAGAGCTTTATTTGGACCAGGTTACATGCTAGTATAACCCTCTGTGATTATACACTATGGTTCATTAGTTAACCGATTATTACGCATGATTCCGTTAATTGCTCGTATGTTGACCATTATGCCCTTATTACCTTAAAACGTGATTTTTGGAAATGTAAAAGAGTAGAAACTTTAATTACTGATATGTAAACTTGTATGCAAAGTTTGACATCAGTTTGAGGTGTAGATTAAGAGTTATGCTCGTTAGCGTAAAATTAAAGCTTTATGTTAATTAAATGGCGTAATTAGCGTATAGACTAGTTAAGCCTACTTTTTGATATCCAAATCTTTACCCACTGATGTAATATATTATTTTGGGATTTTTAAAGATTTTTAATTAATTTTAGGCTGAGCATAACTCATAGTCGTAGGCTTAACCCGGTAATTGTCGGTTTTGCCCTTACGGGCCATAAAATGAGTTTTACATATCTAAACGACTCCAAACCTTTTGCTACTGATCACATATGATAAATAAATTATTTTGAACCTTCTGGAAATATAAAAATATCAGATTTAAGTATCAAACCCGGAAATGGCCTTAATCGCCTTTTAAGCGTTTTTAACGCATAGTATGTACTAGAAGTATTTTAAACATACAAGGGTTGATACCTACTGATATTTGAGACACATTATAATATTTTTAACAGTAAGCAAAGGTTGTTAAACTCAGACTTCAGTTTTGAGCTTTTCGGCTTATGTGAAATTACCAAAATACCCCTAAGGGGCATAGTTTGGTTATAATTGATAAATTTCACATATGTACTTTATCCTACTGTTATAACTCATTAATTTGAGTATGTTTACTGATTACATCAGACCTGTAACTCAGTTAAACACTTAAACCCTTTTACAACCTTTAAAATGACCAAACTACCCCTACGGGGCCTAGTTTGTGTTTAAACACGTTTCGGGCATAATGAAAGACATCTTAATGATGTCACAACATATTTGAGGCATAATTAACTTAGGAAACCTGTATATAGCTCTCATGAATACCCGTCACGCTTATTACGCGTAATGTTCGGTTTATGTAACAAGTTTACATAAATTAGCCGAAACGGGTCAAACCTTAACGGTTTTATCTCAAAATCCAGAATGTGAATAATAAACCCATATTAAACAAGTCTTCAAACTTGTCGGGTCTAAATCACATTCTATACGGTCTTCGCTTAATCGTGCGTACGAACCGTATCTTTGAAACTAGCCGGTCTAAGCTTAAGCTTAATTAAAGACCCGTTAGGATTCTAATAGGTTATTATAAAACCTTCGTTCCAGATTAGGAGGACCAGTAAAAGCTACGTGCAATTTGCTTATTGTGAATTATACTTTGCTCGGGTAAATACTTTTAACTTATTTTCCCTATACGGGCTTGGGTTACGGTATATAGCATACCGCTTGATCGAGCATCAAATCCTCCACCGTTGAGTGGGTAATTGACTAATTTGATCGGCTCGTTTAAACAGTCTTGTTACTTAAAGCCTTTGGGGGGTTAATGACCATGTCCCGGATATCCTTGGCATCATTTTACGAAATGGCCACGACTTAAGCGCGAGGTGTAGGCGTACACCCGTCAGTGCACAAAAGAACATTGTGGTGTGTCTATTGATCTTTAACCCGGACAAGATCCGGGCTACTGAACGCACAAGGAACATGTAATTCGTTCACAAGATTATAATATTAAATAATTCTCCCAAGTTAAAATAAAATGTTTATGCCACGTGCATCCAAACAAATTTTCAATCATTTTCCAAAATGAGTCAGTTAAATGTATTTACCAGTGTAAACTGACGTATTTTCCCAAAAAGATTAAATGCAGGTACTATGCGTAATTGGCTGGGATTTCTCCTTAGCATCATTAGAAGTCTCGCAAGCTTAAGATGCCTGAAGTCTGTTGAACTATTGATTATATTTTGTTTCCGATCCATCTGTGGATAAACATCCGAATATTGTGACATTTAATATTACAATATTAAATTCGGTTGTATTATATCTTTTAAATTGCTTCCGCTGTGCATATTAAATATTGTGTTGTTTGACTATTATGTTGGCAACCGCGTCCCGATAATCCCCCACCGGGCCCACCGGTGACACGTGGAAATCGGGGTGTGACAACTGCTTTGAAGAACAAGGGATTTCGGATCATCAGTATGGATTTCGGATCATCATTCATCGATTTCGGGTCATCTTTATTGATTTCGAATCATCAGTGTTGATTTCAGATCGTATTTGTTTATTTCGGATCATATTTGTTGATTTCGGATAATCTCTTCTAATTTCGGATCATCCTATTTCGGATACACTGTTTCGAAAGGCATTCTGGATAGCAACTATTTCGGACTGTTTCGGATAAGGACTATTTTGGACTGTTTTGTACTGTTTCGGATAAGGACTATTTCGGATTATTGTTTCGAATTACTGTTTCGGATAAGCTTTTTGGATTACTGTTTCGAGAAGGACTGTTTTCGAAAAGGTGGAACTTTAACCAGCTGACGTATTCGGTATTAAACGTATTTGAGTGCAAAATTTGATCTGCAAACAATCTTAGCAAACCGACTGCACGGTTAGATTCATGTGATTTTTATGACAAAAAGGCACGAAAATTCCAAAAAAGGTTTTGGACATAATATATCATTGAATTCGATTGTCGGGACGAGTCTAACGGTACGATTTGGTAAAAACTGTTTTCGGTCAGTTTTTAAACGTTTTTAGCAAGCCGGTTCGGTAAAAATGTCGAATATGTCAAATTTGAATGACTTGTTGAGGATGGAACATGAAGTTAGCACTACGAACAAACCGCCAAAGATGATGAAGGTAGAGAATTACCTTACGTGGAAAGACAGGTTTCAGTCGTTTATTGAATATCAGGACACACGGATGTGGATCTGTATTCAGGATGGGTATGTTAACCCAACCCATGATTTTGAAGGCAGACAACGGGTCACTGCCTATGTTAATATGCAAGATGCAGAAAAGAAGATGTATGAAGCTGAGAAGATAGCTCTTGCTGCAATCAAAATGTCTTTTCCTGATGGCATTAAACATACTTTTAAGAGATACACTACCTCGATAGAGATGTGGGATGCGTTAGAAAAGAGATACGAGGGCAATGTTGTTGTGATAAAGAACAAGGTTGACCTGCTTAAGAAGTAATTTGCTATCTTTAAATGTATGAGAAATGAGTCCCTAGAAGATATCATCACGAGGTTCTATCATTTAATGTCAGAGATAGACAACTATGACATAGAGGGATACACTGACATTGAGATAAACGACAAGTTGCTAGATGCTTTACCTGCTAAGTGGGATATTTATACTCTCATGATAAAGGGCGAAGTTGATTACAAGACTAAAGACTTAGAGGATGTTGTTGGAAAACTGAGACCTTACGAGCTTAACATTATGCTGCGCCATTGGTCGGTTTGAGATTTATAAGGTCTGAATTTGATGGTTTGAAACATACAACCGATCATGTGAATCAAGTCAACCATTTTCATTAATTTCATTTTTTTTAATATGTAATATTCATGAATAATCTTTATCATTTTTTCTATTTTCCATAGTCTAAACCATTACATCGATATATCTTAACAGATCTTACCGACTCAACCAACCCGACCGGTTTAATACCATTTTATAAAACCCTAATTAACCATTTGACCCAGAATTTCATCAAAACCGACAAACCCAACGGAAAACACCCCTTACTTTTCTTATTCAATTTCAAACGAGAATTTCATTTAGTTAGGTGGTAGAAATGAAAATTGTGCATAGTTTTGTGGCTAAACTTGAAGGAAATAAACATCTCAAAAGGGGATAAGAATCATAAGATTGAAAGCAACGTGACATATTATATACTACTACATTTACAAGTGTCGGTTGTGGGCTATCATTGGCCAACATGGGCGGCAACTTTAAAAATTGGTTTTTTTTTTTTTTTTTTTTTACTCTTTTGCCCCTAGCTCAAACTAAAATTACGCTTTTGTCTCCATCTCAAAAATACGATTTTGCCCTCAAGCCAAAATTAGGATTTCGTCTGCCTCTCTCCCATTGGACCAACCAGTTTATTGTTTTATATCCATTTTAAAATGACGGTTTTGCCCCCAGCTCAAAATAATATTACCATTTTGTCCCAAATAAACTTATGTTTTTCTCCCCAGCTAAAAATTACGATTTTGCCCTCTGTAAAAACATGTTATTTTTCCCCGTTAAAAAAATTACGATTTCGCCCTCAGTTGAAAATTACGTTTTTCCCCCCTTCAAAATAAAATGATGCTTTTGCCCCTAACTAAAAATTACGCTTTTGCCCTCCGCTCAAAATAAAATTGTGCTTTTGCCTCCAGCTTAAAAATACGATTGTGCCCGTAGTTCAAATTTATATTACGCTGTTACCCTAGGTGCAAAATTACGAATTTGTCCCTATTAAAATTTCAACTTTTCCCCCCTTCAAATTTACAGTACTGCCATCACTTTAGCTTTTGGCAATTTACGATTTTACCCCTGTCAAAAAATACAACTTTCCCTCAGTTAAAAATTACAATGTTGCCATTGTTTTAGTTTTTTTTATCAAAAATATAAAAGTGTTTTTTTTAATTGCTTGACTCGATTTAGTTGTTTTTCGTGCGAATGAGCTGCTGCCTAACACTCGCTCATTATTCGTCCACCGCCCCGCAACGCGGGCGGGGCATCTAACTAGTTAAAATACATAACAAAAAGAAAAAGACAAAATCTCTAGAAAAACACACACATAAAACATGTTTCTGTTGGCGGGCCATATCTCACACATCAAAACATCTTTTCAAACAATTTTTTCCCTAGAAAACAGCATTTAAATTTGTATAGCCGACATAGAAATGTTACCTATAGCAATAAAGTGAATAAATTGTATGTATTTAATTTATCGTCATTAACCTTCCAAGACATATTTGATCAATTTTATTTCTTTATTTTAGTATATCTATAGTTTTTTTCCCGTATTTTGAGTCACTTTATTTAGGGTATAAGCTTTATTTTTTTTATTTTTTTTATTGATTAGTTTTAAATATTCCAATGGAATTTGAATGGTAAGTGAAATAATACATGGTATGATTATAAAGATGCACATTAAAATGTTTTGCATGAACATTTGCAACTTTATCAACGGCCTAAAAGAATAAATGACACGAATAATCCATATTGTATGTTGAAGTTTCGTTTTTTGATATTTTCTTTAAGATATTACACAAATTTTACGAGATATGTGCTCGATCAACTAACATAACTTTAGTCTTGGGAGTGAAGTTACGTTAAAAATATTTGTTAAAATAGTGTGGAAAGTACATTTACCATTTGAATTAAAAACGAATATACATACCAAATATCCAATCCCCTCCTGACTTTGTTCGCGACCACCATCTACAACCCTCTCCTGAACGGCAGACAATGGTGGTGGAGCTTTCTTCGCGAACGATTGTGGAAGGTAAATACATTTTTGTTTATGGATCAAGTGTATCGCACATGAGCATAAAGTTGAAACCAAATGCATAAGCCCTTTGAAAAAATTAAATGTGATAATTTGCAACTTACGAGGGGCGGACCTAGACTGATAGAAAGGGTAACCCGTTACCCCTTAATGCTCCGGTGACGCTCCGACGGTAGTGTAAATTTTGAAAAAATTTTGATTTTTTTTTTAATTTCATTACCCTATTTTATTAAAACGTTACCCCTATGCGGATTTTCTAGATCCGCCACTGCAACTTACCCCAAAAAAATCAAAGAACCATGGTGTAATTTAGTCATTTTAAAAAGAGTTAATTGCCTAGATGGTCCTGTGGTTTGCTATTTTTTCACCTTTAGTTCTCACCTTTTCAAAATAGGATGTTTGTTCCCTGTTGTTTCGTTGTTTGTTACTCGGATAGTCCCCAAATTGAATGGAGGTTAGTTAGTTTCAGTTAACTCGATGAGAAATAACTAGAGTACCCTTAATATATTAGAATTAACAATTAAAAAATTAAATATATATAAAATAGTTCAGTGCATGGGTCCCACCCCAACCCCCTCACCCAATCAGACCTTCCCACTATCTTTGTGATACCCACCCACCACCATTTTAACTTCATCTTCAACCTCACCATAAGACTAAAGGGAGTGGGGCAACCTTTAGAGGGGGCGTCTTGCGACACGTGGCGCCACGTCAGATCAGAAGATTTTAAGCAAAAAATGGGGCGTGGTGTTTGGGGCAACTCAAGTTGCCAAAGAAAGATGTGATTGGTTGTTTGAAAAGTTAAGGTTTTTTGATTTGTTGTTTGAAAAGTTGGTTTTAAAAAGTTGGTTTGTTGTTGGTTTGTGGCGTTCTCTGCAAGACGGGCAAGCCAAAATTTTCAAGAGGTTGCCATAGGGGGGCGGTGTGGAGGGCGACTTGGGGGCGACTTAGGGGTGGGAGTCGCCCCACTCCCCTCAGTCTAAACACCATCACCTGTACATCGATCAAGATCTTGTTTACTACATATACAAAACCCATGGCCGGGAATAGTGCCAGGCACCTGCCTGGCACCCGGTCATTGGGCGGCGAGGGCGGCAAAAAAATTTACAGTTTTACCCATGATTCTTGGTTCTTATTTCTGTAAGCAAAATCCGGTCACCACCACTGCCGCAGGCTCAACGGTTCCGACCCTCGGCGCCAATCAACCACGTCACCAGAAAGGCCATATGTTCACCCGTTAACGTTGGTTCCGGAAAATGTTAAATTGCCTGAAACGAGCTACATGCTGCTGAATTGTACTTCAACGATACCGATTCACACAAAAATAAGCCACGCAAGGTTAGATCGGCTTGCCGGAAGTTTGCCGGAAGTTTGTCGGAAAACTTGCTTCGCCGGCCGGATCTAGGGTTTACCTGATACAAACGTCTAGGGAGACAAAAAGAGAGTGACTACAGAGGACATGCAAGCCGCTTAACGATTTCGGCGGAATTTTAAGGTTTTGCTGGTGAGGATCTGAGGCCGCCAGAGCCGCCGCCCAGGTTGGAGAATTTGCCATTGAAGAAATTAGCTGTGCAGGATCATATAAATATTAAATACGATGAACTGAAATGAGCTGAAGATGAAACCCTAAAATCTAAATGTGCAATTTATGGTTATTTTGTGTAGAGATGAGAGTATAGAATAATCAAAGATGGGATGATACAGAGAAATTGGTGGGTGGATAGGCCGAGGCGCCCATGGTTTTACTTTTGGTTTTATGAAAGTGATTCTTCTGACATAGGGCATGTTTGGATGGGCTTATTAGAGTTAAAAAGGACTTTTGGGAAAAGGACTTTTGGGAAAATGACTTTTTGAAAAGGAGTTTTTAAAAAAAGTGTTTGGATTAGCTTATTGGTGTAAAATGACTAAAATGGGCATTCTTTTAAATATAAGGGGGTAAAGAAGGGGTAATTTAGTAAATTCATTTTTGAAAAGTCACTTTTGGATCCAAAAGTCATGAAATCTTGGCTTTTCAAAATCTGATTTTCCTTCTTTGCAAAAAGCTATTTCCAAAAGTCCTTTTAGTCTATCCAAACACAAAAACAACTTATTGGCTTCTTGATAAGTCAATAAGCCAATAAGTTGTTTTGAGAAGCCCATCCAAACATGCCCATAAATAAAGTTAAAAAATTAATATTTCATTTAGAAAATATACCCATCTCCTCCAATATTTTCATTTCCATTTCCATTTCCATTTTTATTTTTAAAACATTTTTAACATATACATTTAGATGGCAGGGAATAGTGCTTCCCAGTCATTGGTCGAAATAGGCGGCCGCCCCTCTTCTATTGGGCAAACTTTTTTAATATTTTATATCCACTTTAAACTTTCGGTTTTGCCCCCAGTGTAAAATTACACTTTTCTTCCAACTAAAAAATATGATAACCCTTTTCCCAGCAGCTCAAAATTACGAGTTTGCCATCGGTTAAAAAATTACAATTTTACCCTCAGCTTTTTATTTTATACCCGCTTTAAAATTACGGTTTTGCCCTCAGTTTAAAATTACGTTTTCGCCCCCAGTTCAAAATAAAATTATGCTTTTGTCCCAGCTCAAAATTACTATTTTTCCCTCGGTGCAAAATTACGGTTTCACCCTCAGTTTAAATTTACTTTTTTGCCCCAAGCTAAAAATAAAATTATGATTTTCCCCTACCTCAAAATTACGATTTTACCCTTGGTTAAAAATTATGATTTTTCCCCGTTTCAAAATAAAACTATGACTTTACACCCAGCTAAACCGAAAATACGATTTCGCCATCGGTAAAAAAATAAGTTTTTACCCCCAACCAAAATTACGTTTTCGCCCCAGTTCAAAATAAAATTTTGTTTTCCCCCGGTTCAAAATTACGAATTTACACCAGTTTAAAATTACGTCTTTGCCCCCAGTTCAAAATAAAATTATGCTTTTGCCCCCAGCTAAAATTTACGATTTTCCCCTCGGTTCAAAATTACGATATCACCCTCAATTCAAACTTACGTTTTTTTGCCCCTGGTGCAAAATAAGAATATGGTTTTCCCCTAGCTAAAAATTAGGATTTTACCCTCGGGAAAAAATTTTGATTTTCCCCCATGTAAAAATAGAAATATGACTTTGCCCCCAGCTAAAAATCGTATCAATGAGCTGCCTAACACTCTTTTTTATTTTTTCTTTCTAGCAAAACTATGGTACTGTACCATTAATTGATTGAGAATTATTCGGTTATCGCCCCGCAAGGCGGGCGGGGCAATACCTAGTAAACAAACAAAACACAAAACACGTAGATCATCGAAACAACCAGCCAACAAGATCTCAAGATCCATCCGACTTGTGTAGGGAAGAAGAAAGATTCCATTTCTTATTCGTATGTATGATCCAAACAGAATTAAGTTCCCATCAATCTGAATCCAATTCTGGCACTTTCATCACCCTTTTGATTTTGTAAACTACTTACTTGATGACTTCTTATTATTGATTCATCCATTATTTACGAAGAGTTTATCAGTTCCGAATTGGAATTGGTTGGGTTGATCATATTGATATAAATGTCGAATTCGCCGAAAAGGGGAGTAGGAGCAATTGGTTCTTGGCTTCACAACAAGGTTGTTGATCCTTTCATACAAATTCTTAGCAGGTAAACAACTATTGATCTTCGTCTCGGGTGGGTTTGGCTCGAGTGTTTGTATGTACATGTCCTCAATATTAGGGGTGTAAACAAGCCCAGACGGTCGAGAGCTCCTTGTTATCGGCTCGGTTAAAAGCTCGAACGAGTCGAGCTTTAACGAGCTCAAGCTCGAGCCTGAAACAGAGCTCGTTTAGTTATCGAGCCCGAGCTCGAGCCTGAAATACAAAGCTCGTTTAGGCTCGGGAGCCTAAACGAGCCCACACAAAAATTTATTTATTTTTTATATAATATAATAATAATGATGATAACATTGGCGAGCCGAGCTCGAGCCGATCTTTGGCTCGTTTAAGCGATATTGAAGCGAGCTCAAGCCGAGCTGGAGCTTTGAGTTTTACTCGCGAGCCGAGCTCGAGCCCAGTCGAGCTCGGGCTCGGCCCGGCTCGTTTACATCCCTAGTCCTCATCTTACGAGCCAGATGGGGTCGGGCTCCGCTGGTTTACAATTCGAGTTGAAACCGGTGGATGTTGAGATTTAGTTGAGACATAGTTGTGTGTTAGAAGGCTGATACTGATGATGATATGTTACTTTGATTTCAGGGGAGCAGAGCCTAAGCAACTTGCATTCTCCACTGCACTCGGGATTTCGTTAGGATTGTTCCCAA
This sequence comes from Helianthus tuberosus, assembly GCA_030545235.1. Lineage (NCBI taxonomy): Eukaryota > Viridiplantae > Streptophyta > Magnoliopsida > Asterales > Asteraceae > Helianthus > Helianthus tuberosus. Next base: position 165,650,897 of record CM060359.1, read on the forward strand.
TTGTTGGTATGCTCTTGATTCAAATAAAGCTACAATTTGATTTATGTGTTCACTCTAGGGAGATTGAAATGTTTATGATGTGTGAAACAGTAATACCTAGGGAAAATTGAGATTAAACATAAATGTTCTTGCACTTCTTTTAAACTAGAATTGAATTACAATAAAAACATCAGTAGTATCAGGGTTCATGTGATAAACTTTGTGCAATCAAGAGAAGTGAGATAATTTATAACTTTGGTACATAAGAAAATTAATTAGGATGATAATATAGGAATGTTGTGCATAGTTCTAAAGAAAACATATATAAGGCTGCACAGTATGAGCGCCATTGGGCCCTCCACCTCAGTATTTTCTTTATCAATAGCGCCCCCTACACCATACCATGGGCGCTATTGAGTGTCCGCGAGTGCAATAACATAGGTTATGTGGGGCCATATCAATTTATAACTAATAAAAGGGGGCACTATTAGTTGTTTAGGGGGCTTTATCTCCCATTTCTTGTTTGTAAACGAGGGGCGCTATTGGTTGATGTTGGATGAGGTGGCGCATACGTGGCGCTGAGGTGGTGCAATGGGCCTCTAGGGGCCCCATTTCATACCCTGTAGCCTAAGGGAGTTTTTTATTTGTTGATGAGAACATAAGAATAAAGATGTGTTATGGAAGAAATACGACAAACTAATAAAACATCTAAAACTTCGGTTCTAATCCAACTTTCACTGGTTAGCCCCTTGACGGTCACATGCCCAACGTAAGGTGTACTTTACCTGGTCCCACTAGTTAGCAGGGTATTGGTGGGATCCTGTGAGTTTTCCTTGACAAGTATTAAAAAACAAACTCAAAAGGGATAAAGTGGTTATTTTTTTTTATTGAATGGTTTAGGTAGCACTGTCTTCTGTATATGTATAGTTATTGTGCATTTTGAGTATATAATTATTGTGCATTTTGGGTATCTTCTTATGATTGTTGTGGTATTTTGATAACTCCTCATATACATACATATATATTATAACAGGGGTGACGGTGTTCCTCTGTGGGATGGCAATAGCAGTGCTCAGGTCCTCTGTAAACGCTCCAACTGTTATGCTGGCAAATTTTGTTGCCACTCCGTTAGAGCTGAGGTGAAGTGTAGTACGGTTTTTCAAAAACTAATAATATGCGTAGTTGGTTTGTTACATATTATTAGTGTACATTGTACATTAATAAATCGTGATATCCTAAATTTCGTTTTATTATTTAGTCTGATGGTGGTGTTCTTACGGTTTGGTGAGTTTGTTACTGGTGGAGCTCATTTTCCTTTGACAACTGATGCTTTAAAGAAGGTATTAACCGGTGAAGCTTCAACAGAAATCTTTCGAAGCATCCTTAACGCAGTATGTTCCGCTTTATGTATAATAATTATTGTGTTGATTGTCTGATTACCGAAAACAAAAATAATCTGCATCTGTAAATAAAAGCAATGTAGGAGGTATATGCATTAAGAATAGACCTTGGGCCACTTTCAAGTTTCAATGTGTTCCACGCGTTTCTCTCATACGTATGTTTCGCTTTTTTTTTTTTTTTTTTTTCAGAATGCCCGGGTTCCCTCTTACATATTTTTTATTTTGTAGAATGACCCGTTTCCCTCTTGCCTGTTTTTCATTTTGTCGAATGCCCGTTTCCATCTTTGCTATTTTTCTTTTTTCAGAATGACCCATTTCCCTCTTACCTATTTTTCTGTTTGTAGAATAACCCGGGTTCCCTCTTACCTATTTTTCTGTTTGTCGAATGCCCGTTTCTATTTTTTTTTCAGAATGCCCGGGTTCCCTCTTACCTAGGGCTGCAAATGAACCGTACGTTCAGCGAACGGTTCGTGAACCGTTTGGATAGAAGTTCGTTTAATGAGCGAACACGGACAAGAAATTTCGTTCATTTAGTTAAATGAACGAACATAAATGAGTAGAAGCGGTGTTCGTTCATTTATGTTCGTGAACGTTCGGTAACGTGTTCGTTTATGTTCGTTTGTGTTCGATAGATCATTAGGGTTATATATATTTTTATTTAAATACTTCAAAATTCCCACTAATAAAATGTATCTAATCATTGTTAGTGTATTGTATATTACATCCCTTTTAATACATGTTAGCTTCTATTCTCGAACGCTTCTTTGTGTTCGGTTTTGTTCATTGTGTTTGTTACCTATATTTTAATGAACGTATATGAACACACTCATTTCCTTAATGAACGAACACAAACAAAAAAACTCATTCAGTAAGCGTTCATGAACATTTCGTGAACGCATTTATATCCTTATCGAATGAACACGAACAAGAACTGGTTCGTGTTCGTTCGGTTCGTTTGCAACCCTAATCTTACCTATTCTTTTCTTTTAGAATGACCCGTTTCCCACTTACCTTTTTTTTTTGTAGAATGACCCGTTTCCTTCTAACCTTTTTTTTGTTGTAGAATGACCCGTTTCCTTCTAACCTTTTTTTTTGTTGTAGAATGGCATGCTTCCATCTTGTCCATTATTCCTTTTTTTTTAAAACGACCCGTTTAAGAGAAAACATAATCACAACAAAATGGGTTAAACTTGCCACATTTAACAATTTTATCAACATCTTGCAGTTGTTGGGGTGGTTAGTTTTGGCACCCTTAATCATGGGGGCACTCTACATCATACTTTTGCCCGGTTTTGTGATCCTCGTGCATAAGTTCAAGTTCAGCAAAGGTTCGAGCCCAAAGCTAGCCACATCATCAAGCACAGAATTAAGGCTTAAGGTACGAGATATTTGATATGCCTACAAGCACAAAACATCACACAGCTACAAACCAATATCGAAATCTCTTTAGAGGCTGCTACAGAAATCGGTTGACATTGTGATTTGGAAATGCAAGTTTCTTTGAATTATTATAAAGAAAATCGAATATTGCTTATTAGCAGGTTGTTGAACATAAAGGGGAAGAAGATATGTTATGTAACCAAAGCCTGGACAGTTTTTAAGACCCTTGAATTATTAGTTTTGTTCTTTCATAGTCTCAACTATATAGTTATAAACTGTTTAAACTTTGTAAATATGTAATGCAAATGGATTATATTGTTGAATGTTCAAAAGTTTCAATGGGTTGGGATCGTATTGTCGTTGGCTATAGCGATGCAGGGTGGTGTTTGGGTGTCGTCGTTTGAAGTTTTGCCTAGATTATTGTTACGGGATGTTTTTTTTCTTTTCTCTATTTTTTCTTGTGTGTGACGATTGTTATTGTCGCTTTAAAAGTGTTAAGATGTTACAAAACAACACATGTAAACAGGAAAAATGGAACTTATTTCAAGTTGTATATGAACCCAAATGCTTAAATGAAATGATGCAAGTCATAATTTGGGGAGATAATTTTGGTGTTTGAAGTTAGGCTTTAATCATCATATGGGCAAAGCAATAGAAGGTTCCATAAAGTGAAGACAAAATTATGGTATATTAAAAGACTTGAAAACAAAGTTCTTTTTATTTTTATATTATTTTGGTATTCTTTTTGAGTTCTTATGTGAGAATTTTGCTCTAACTATGCTTTTTAGGTTATGCTTTTTGAGTTCTTTAATCCGATCATTTATATGGTCGAATTGTCATTCTAGTTAACATAATTACATATAAAATGACCGAAATGCCCTTCTAGTTAACATAATAAAGGGGTGGAGTTAACCCAATGGACTAAAATGGTAACGTTTCAAACATTTGGACTAAACTGCCAAAATGACCCAAAACACAGGGACAAAAAGGCATTTAACTCTTTACAAAATTTAGCGAAATTGAAGTTTGAACTAATTCTATCCAAAATCTTGTTTAGTTGCTCATCGAATGAAATTGAAACCAGAAAGAATTCCAACTAATTCCTTAACTAGAAGGAATTTAAAATTTTTTCCACTCCTCCAAGAAAGTTATGTATGCCAAGTGATTACATAAAAATCCCCCATTGTTCTTCGATCACAACATAACCAAAAAGCCCATTTTATTTCTTTTTCAACATCGTCCGTTGTTCGTCATCAAAGAAGAACGAACGTGCACTTAGAGTTCCTCAACAACTATTCATCATGGTTGGGATGGATTAAACAATCAAAGAAGGGGGCGGGTGTTATCATAGGTAGTTTTGTCATCAAATATTTATAAAAATTCGATTCCGTTGATAAAATTACAAACCAAACAAGTTACATAAATTCCTTATATTCCGATTATTTCACAGATCCAAAGTCCTTCAATAACATCATGTGAACCCGTTCTTATGTACGTATGTTTCCTTTTCAGTAGTTGAAGAAACGCCAAGTCTAAATCATATGGATTTACCCTTGCGGGAATGGTCTTGTCAAATAATTAAATAAAGGTGAATCCTTAAACTTTCCTAACATTCAGGTTCTGTTTGTTTATCTCTTAATGAGGCTCTTAATGGTTCAGACCTCTTGCTGGTTCAGCACTTAATGGTTCAGACTGTTTGTTTCGTGAGCAGATGTCTGAATGGTTCAGACATTTGCCTCTGAATGGTTAAGCATTATACTGAGTCTGAATGGTTAAGACCTCTAATCTGAATTGGTCAGACATTTTCCTCTGAACGGTTAAGCATTATACTGGCTCTTAGTGGTTCAGACCTCTTACTGGTTCAACATTTTATGGTTCAGACCTCTTACTGGTTCAGCACTTAATGGTTCAGACCTCTTACTGGTTCAGCACTTAACTATTCAGAAGTTGCCAAACAACCCCTTAATAAGTAGTTTTCATGAGAAACCTAACATTCGCGGTCGCGGGAACCTTTAACATGAAATAAAATTTCCTTTAACTCTAGTAAGGTATTGTTTCGTTCTGTTAATGCCACTTCACGAAATGTCTTGTTACAAAATGTACAGGTATGCAACTTTTTTGTTGATTGATCTCGACATTCGGTAACATATTTCCATGTCATATCCTTCTTTTAATGAATATTTGATTTGGTAATCGACTTGGATTGGTGTGAGATTGCGGTTCTTTTTGTGAATCCATGCTTTAAAAAAAAAAAAAGGGAATGAACATTTAATATAACATCACAAACAAAAGTTAGCTATTACAAAACATTGATTTTATATGTATAAAAGGTTGATAAACCGACTATTGCGAAAACGAGTTAAAGTTCAGTAATCGACTAATAATATCTATTAAAACATGGCCACATTAAAAAATAAAGATAAAACATACTCATAGCAGACTGACCTTCTAAAGAAACAAGAGCACCATTTTGACTCTTGAATTCGCTTATACAACGAGTCATTTACAACATATTTTATTAGTTTGTCATCGATTATTCATATTTACTACACACTTTATTAAAAAAAACAATGGCATTTGTATGACCTTCAAAAAATACAAATGTAACAAACTATAGATCAACGCCCTCATCAAGTAGATATGCAATTTTTGAGATTCAAACAAAGTTAAAAAACCTAGTTTAATTTAAGTTCTAGATATACATATATAAATCTAGTTCGATTTCGAGATTCAAACAAAATGTTATACAAGTTACAGATGAAAGAAGAGTGATTAACCTACGATTAATTGTCGTTCTTTTTCCTATTCGGATTTTACTTTGGATGACTTTGGATGCTTTTATTTTGGTTAGATATGTGTGGGCATGGTTGTAAAACAAGGTCTCCAAGGCCGAGTACTCTCCGAGTAGTCGCTACAAGGTAGGCTGCTGAGGCGACTTTCTTCAACTCCGACTAATTACTCGAAATCAATCAAATGCGGTCAAAATTGGCCAAAATCGGATCTAATAGGTTAACTCGGGCCGAGTTTGACTTAAAATAAAATAAAACATAATTTCTATGCCTATCATATTAAAGAATGAATAACAGTTTCACGTATTTGATATAAATATTAGTAAATTTATGTTATTTGACATATAATTAATTTCTGAAAACTAATTTCTTTATAATTTGGCATCTCCGAGTACTCCCCGTGTACTCTGCGCCTAAGCCGAGTACTCTCAACTCCCCGGTTGACCGACTAGGAAGCGCCTAGCGACTTTTACAACCATGTGTGTGGGAGAGTTCGATGGATCTAATGTCTAAAACAGTTGATGATGTGAAAATTACGGCTTTTGTTTGATGAAAAGAATAAATAGCAAAGGACAAAATTAACCTAGCTGGCCCTACTTCTAGACATCACCGGTTTTCCGGTCTGGCCACCGGTTTGGCCGGGTGGCCAGATGCTAAACGATTTAAACATGCCTAACCGGACCACCTTGATAAACAGCCGCCGATTCAGGTCTAACAACATTGCTTGAACCTCTACAAATATGTTGTCATTTTTTCTCTGAACTTTTTACTTACTTACATTATATGATTGTTTGGGCTCAAAGAAATGATAATCCTTTTAACCCCCTCTTGTTTTCTATAACTATGATAAACCAAAATTACCTTATAGTTATATAATGTTTAAATTTTTGTATATGTAATGATAATGTATTATGGGTGAGGATCAAATAGGAAGTTTATTTTGACTAGGAAGGATAGGAAGCAATAAGATTTTGACATGTGACAAAATTTAAAATAAAGAGAAAGGGTATTTTAGTCAATCGTATCCAATATTCTTTCTTCTTTTCCCCAGTAACTTCAAAACCCACCATTTTCAAAATCCACCATCTTCAACCTTTTCTTCAATTTCTATCTCAATAATCACTACATTATATAGTGCGATTTTTGTCACCAATCAATAATTTAAACTCCCAATAACATGTTCTTCAACTTTTTTTTTTTTTGAAGAAATCCAGTTTAACTTCATACAATATCTCATTTTTTTCCCGTGATTTTGAAGTGAATCACTCGATCCATTCGATTCGATCGCTGGTAAGTGTTTCTATCATTCAAATTTCATCAATCGTTGAAGAAATCGGCTTCGATCCATTTAAGAAATTCTTGAATTGTATTTTTACGATCTGGGTTTTTGAATTGAGTCATTGCGTTTTACGATCTTGGCGGGGGTCTGGGGGCAGCGCCCCTGGGAGCAGGATCCAAGGGGCGGCAGCCCCTAGCGGGGTCCAAGGGGCAGGGCCCCTGGCTAGGGTCGAAAATTGTCGCAACCCCCGCCCCCTATCAGTCCCGGGAACGGGCGGCCGCGAACATCAGTTTTGGTGGTATCGATGTTTATCATTTTGGCAGCGGAAATTACATCAGGAACGTAGTTAGAAAATATTTTATCAGAGTAAATACCACACTTTTATAATATTAAACATATTGGGATAAAACCCAAGTTTTCATTACAAACTGATTTATAGAGATAATCTCTATTTTATTGAATAAAACATCTTCTTTTATTTAGGTAACTTTTATAGCCACTTTTCCAAGCCTTCAATGCTGTCCAGCTGGCTTCTAGTTGGCTCTCACATTTTGTTACCTGAAACGCGTTAAAAAATATTATGTCAGTGGGAAATACTGGTGAGTGAATCCCAGTTTAATCAAGAAGAGTTTTATCAATTAACACAGTATTGATAGCGATTACAATGTTTACATCTACACAATTACTCATTCATGTCACGGCCCCCGACCCGGCTTGACCCGTTTCAGGAGCCGCGGGACAGAAAATCCCGTGGTATTTATTTCACAGCGGAAGATTTTACCAGGATCTTTTTAAAACTGTAATTTCCCGATTTTTTATTTCACAATTTGGGATAAAACCCCGTAATTTACAATCATATTATTTCACTGAGAAATCTTTATTTTACAAAACATGTTTCTTTATTTTATATTGAGCCACTTCCTTAAGATTGTAGTGCTTCACGGCACTTTTCCTAAATCACAACAGATCACCTGAAACATGTTTGAAAAAGGTTTTATCAGCGGGAAATACTGGTGAATCATTCTATTTATTAAAATGACACGTTTTGTTATAATTTACAGTATTAAGAGCGATTACAATGTTTCCAGATATCAACCAACTACCCACGGTATTTGTCACTTGACTCATTTCTGTGACTATGGTCATATCACCCATTGGCTACCCCGTTGTCCAATGGTGAAGATTATCAAGTAATGTATACAAAACCCCACATACTGGCTGTAATTTGGTGATTACAAAGACTTAATCCCTGTAGTTATAACTTTGAAAATAAACATGCTTTTGTAAACAAATTTGATAAAAAGAGAATGACTCACATTGCAGATTTATATGAGCAGAGCTTAGCCTACTGATTAGTCTTTTAACCTAAATTAATAACATGCACACGAACTAGGTCAGTAACTAATACAGCATTTACGATAACTCACGAGATTAAAACCTTCACAACGAATGACAAAGTGCGATACTTAAACATCCATCGAATTAACGACGAATGACAAAGCATAAACCCTAATGTGGGCAGCACTTAAACATCCATTGGATAGTTTAATCGATCGGACATTGAATCGTAGCAGCGATCGAGTTATTACCCTGTTTTGCGACAGCAATTCGTGATCGTGTGTGTTTTAGGACTGTTTCTGCTATATCTCAGTGTATATAACGAATTTCTTCGTCGTTCAAGTGTCAAAATTCAAGTCCCAAACCCCACTATTTATAGTTAAAATTTGACCCCCTCGCGTGACGCGAGGGGTACCCCCTTGGGCGTCGCGTGGCGCGAGGGGTCACTACCTACCATAGGGTAGCCCCGTGTGTTTGTAGCTCAGGTGAGTCAGCGGATTTTTAAAATTCGATATTGACAACGAGTTATGTGGATAATCGTAAATAGGGAATGCCCCCTGAGTTTTAGGGGCCCTGATCCTGATTCTGATTGTTCTGAAAATTTCAGGGTTTGTGCAGAATCACTTGGGTGTCTTAATTAGGGTTTCCTATTGGATAAAATAATATAATAAATAGGACTTTTGATGAGATTTGTTACATCCTCCCCACCTTAATAAAAATCTCGTCCTCGAGATTTACTGGAATAATTGAGGATACTTTCGCTTCATCTCTGATTCTAGTTCCCAAGTGTATTCGGGTCTTCGTTTCGAATCCCACTTGACTTTGACCAGCACTAGTCGTTTATGTTTGAGAAACTTTATCTTTCAGTCTTCTATTTGTAGTGGCTTCTCAACAAATTTTATCTTTTCATTTATCTCTATGTCTTGAAGAGGTACTACCAGGGATTCGTCAGATAGACATTTCTTTAGATTGGATATATGAAATACATCATGTACTCCAGCTAGTTCTTCTGGTAGTTGTAAGCGATAAGCAATTGGTCCTATACGTTGGACTACTGGAAATGGTTCTACGTACCTTGGACTCAGCTTTCCTTTCTTACCGAATCGAACTACTCATTTCCAAGGTGAAACTTTTAATAGTACTTTGTCTCCTACTTGGAATTCCAACGGCTTTCGTCTATTATCTGCATAACTCTTCTGACGATCTCGAGCCGTCTTTAGTCTTTCCTTGATTTGAGAAATTTTGTCGGTCGTCTCTTGCACTATTTCAGGACCTGACAATTGACTTTCTCCTATTTCTGCCCAACAAACTGGAGTTCTGCACTTTCGTCCATAGAGTGCTTCGAATGGGGCAGTTTCGATGCTTGAATGATAACTATTGTTATAGGAGAATTCAATCAAAGGTAAGTGATCGTCCCAATTTCCACCAAAATCTATCACACATGCTCTGAGCATGTCTTCCAGAGTTTGGATTGTCCTTTCACTTTGTCCGTCTGTCTGAGGATGATATGCAGTGCTTAAATTTAGTCGAGTTCCCATCGCTTCTTGGAAACTAGTCCAAAAATGGGAAGTGAAATGACTATCTCTATCCGAAACAATGGAGAGTGGAACTCCATGTAAGGATACTACTTCATCTACATACAACTTTGCCAACTTTTCCATGCTAAAGGTTTCTTTCAAAGGTAGAAAATGAGCTGATTTGGTTAATCGATCCACAATTACCCAAATCGCATCATTACCTTAGAAACAAAATCCATTGTTATGAGTTCCCATTTCCATATAGGCATTTCTAATTGTTGTAGTAGACCTGAAGGTTTCTGATGTTCGGCTTTTACTTGTTTAGGTCCCCATTCAAACTTAACTGCTTTACAGGTTAGCTTAGTTAATGGTACAGCTATCTTGGAAAAATCCTTAATAAACCGTCTATAGTATCCGGCTAAACCTATAAAACTTCTAATTTCCATTGCGGATTGCGGAACCTTCCAATTGGTAATTGCCTCTATTTTAGCAGGATCTACGTGAATACCCTCATGGTTCACCATGTGTCCTAAAAATTGCACTTCTTGTAGCCAGAATTCACACTTCGAGAATTTGGCGTAAAGCTTTTATTTTCTTAACAAAATTAAGAGTGCATGCAGGTGCTCAAAATGCTCTTCCTGGCTTTTGGAATAAATAAGTATATCGTCGATGAAGACAATTACGAATTTATCCAAATATGGTTTACAGATCCTATTCATCATGTCCATAAATGCTGCTGGAGCATTTGTTAACCCAAAGGGCATGACTGTAAACTCGTAATGACCATACCTAGTTCTGAAAGTAGTTTTAGGTATGTCTTCTTCTTGTACCTTCAATTGATGATATCCGGAGCGTAAGTCGATTTTAGAAAAATATCTAGCTCCTTGAAGTTGATCGAAAAGATCATCAATCCTAGGTAATGGGTTTCGATTTTTAATTGTAACCTTATTCAATTCTCTATAATCAATACACATTCTCATCGAACCATCCTTCTTCTTTACAAACAACACTGGTGCTCCCCAAGGGGATGAACTAGGTTGTATGAAACCTTTACTTAGTAATTCATCTAATTGCTTTTTCAGTTTTAACATTTCTGTGGGTGCTAACCGATAAGGTGCCTTAGCTATCGGTATAGTTCCGGGAATTAGATGAATCCTAAATTCTATTTCCCTATCTGGTGGTAATCCTGGTAACTCTTCTGGGAATACATCTGGGTATTCTGAGACTACAGGAATCTCCTTAAGTTCTTTACCCTTAGTACTAATGATTACTGAAATCATATATACTATTCCTTGCTTTCGTTCATAACTAGCAACTTTCATTACTGATATGAACTTCATGGTTTTACATGGCTTATCTCCTGTAATCATAAGTACTTCTCCGGTGGGTGCACAAATTTCTATAGAATTCTTATCACAAAGGATTCGAGCATGGTTGGCTACTAACCAATCCATTCCTAACACAACATCGAACCCAGCTAAATTCATTGGCAATAGGTTTGCATAAAACTTATGACCTGAAAGTTCTATATTTTCTTTTTGCAAAACCTTATCTATTTTAATAAAATTTCCATCTGCCGTTTCGACTGTAAAAATTTGCCTAAGGTTGGTCAAAGGTAAATTAAGAGCTTGGCAGAATGAAGTATTGATAAAACTTTGGTTTGCACCAGAGTCAAATAATACTTTTGCATACACGTTGTGAACTAAGAACGTACCAGCTATCACATCTGGAATGAGTTCTGCTTCTTGAGTGGTCAGCTGGAATGCTCTGACATTCTTTTTAGTAGCTCCGTTGGCCGTCTTGGCTTTGTTATCTGCTGGTTTGACCAATTTAGGACATTCTGTTTTAAAATGCCCCGCTTCTCCACAGTTAAAGCAGATTATGGTTTTCTTTCTGCAGTTTTCTTCACGATGTCCTACAGCTTTGCAAAAGTTGCAGGTTATATTGCATTTTCCATAATGTTTCTTTCTGCAATTCCTGCAGAACAGTGGAGTTGAAGACTGCCCTGTTCCTCTTTTCTTGAAGTTGCTACTATTACCTATACGAACTCCTTGGGTAATTTTTTTGAGCCAGTTCCTTTTTCCTATTTTCATCTCTTGTGCGTACCAGCTCGTCAGTGAGGGTGTTAGCTAATTCTACCGCATCGTCAATAGTATGCGGTCTCGCAGCTTTAACGATATTGCGGATTTTGCTAATTAATCCCCAAATATAGCGAGAAATGAGTACCGGTTCTGGCGAAGCCAGTGTTGGTACCACTCTAGCATATTCAAAGAATGTCGAAGTATACCCTCGACAGTCTACACCCATCATTCGATGATTTAAGAACTTATTTGCCATTTGATCTTTTTCATATTCGGGACATAATTTTCTTTCTACAAGACTCTTAAATTCTTCCCAGTTCATGGCATAGGCCATATTTCTTCCTTTGGCTTGAAGTACTGTATTCCACCATTCTAGCGCCCCTTCTTTAAAAAGATTTGACGCGTACATGACTTGGTCGTCCTTGGCGCATTTACTTATTGTAATCACTGCCTCGGTTTTCTCTAACCAACGCAGTGCTGCAGTCGTTCCTTCATTGCCTGCAAATTCAGCGGGTTTACAAGCAAGATATTCTTTGTAATTGCAACCAGGCGTTGCAGCTTTCATTTTCTTAGGGAGCGGAGCCTGCCGTGAATCATTATCATGATTGGTATGATTACCGCCTCCATTTATACTATTACTGAAGTTATCTTCAGAAATACGTTTGCTAGGAATGATTTGTTGAGGTTCAACAGGTTTCTGGGCAGCAACAAGTATTGCTGAAATAGCATTGGCTATTCCTTGAGCAACAATATTTTCTATATCGTGCCTAGTCATAAATTGATCCTCCGGATGTTGCTCAGATTGATTAACCTCGTTAACTGGTTCATTATTAGCGTTTTCCATCTGATAATTAATATATATAATTTATTAGTAGCAAATAAATAACAATTATACACAAAACAATCATACAAATTTCAAATACACATATAACCAAAACTATCGATTTCTCGATTCCCATTTTTATATTTTATAATATGCGTCAATACACACATTTTATCTTACAAAGTTTTATTTGTAGTTATTTTACAAGATTATAGTTTATTTTATTATTATACAACCATATTTTCATAACCCTACTATCCTTCGTCAGTTGGTATTTCAGTAACGACGTTCCCTTTTGTCACGACCCCCGACCCGGTTTGACCCGTTTCAGGAGCCGCGGGACAGAAATACTGCGGTATTGATTTAATTGAGTTTAACAGCGGAAATAGGATCGTTTAAAGCTAAAATTTTTTCCCCGATTATTTTATTTCACAATTCGGGATAAAACCCCGATAATTTACAATAGTATGATTTTTCTAGGAAATCATTATGTTACAAAACTTATTTCTTTATTTTATGATGAGCCACTATCTTAAGCTTGAAATGCTCCCCAGCACTTTTCCTGAATTACAACAGATCACCTGAAACATGTTTGAAAAAGGTTTTGTCAGCGGGAAATACTGAGTGAATCATTCTATTTACTAAAATGACACATTTGTTATAATTTACAGTATTAAGAGCGATTACAATGTTTCTATTATCAGACCAACTACCCACGGTATTTGTCACTCGACCGAATCTGTGACTATGGTCATATCCCCCATTGGCAGCCCCAATGGTGACGATTATCAAGTAATGTATACAAAACCCCACATACCGGCTGTAACTTGGTGATTACAAAGACTTAATCCCCGTAATTATAACTTTGAAAATAACATGCTTTTGTAAATAGATTTGATAAAAAGAGAGAATGACTCACATTGCTGATTTAATATGGTCAGAGTCTAATCTATGATTTAGCTTTGTTAACCTAATATAAATAACAATGCACACAAAACTGGGTTAGTAATCAATCCAGCAATTACGATAATTTACGAGATCAAATTCTCACAATGAATGACAAAATGCAATACTTCATCCATCGAATTAACGATGATCCGTTGAATTAACAACGAACGACAAAGTATAATACTTTACCCATCGAATTAACGATGATCCGTCAAATTAATGACGAACGATAAAGTATAACCCTAATGTGGGCGGCACTTAAACATTCATTGGATATATTGATCGTCGGATAAATGAATCGTAGCAGCGATTGTGCTAATACCCTGTTTTGTAGCAGAATTTCGATACCCGGGGGTTGAATTTTGGAATAACAGTTCGTAATACAGTGTAATTGTGAGAATTATTTCGACGTAATATGTTCAGAAAGCGAATGCCAATGTCTGCTATTTATAGGTGAAATTTGGTTAACCATACGCATCGTAGGCCAAACATACCATACGCATCGTATGGTCTCTTAAACTGGCTGCGCATCGTAGGCCAAACATACCATACGCATCGTAGGGGTAAAAAAATAGGCCTATAGACTAGCCACGACTGGGACTAGCTTTGCTGAGTTGCCACTTTCATTTTTCAGTTACTTGACAACGAATTTAAGTGGATAATTATCCACTAGGGTTTACCCCCCTGAGTTTTAGGGGCCCTAATCCTGATTCTGAAAATTATGAAAATTTTAGGGTTTGTTCAGAATCACTTGGGTGTCTCAATTAGGGTTTCCTTTTGGACTAATTAATATAATAATTAGGACTTTTGATGAGAGTTGTTACATTCTCCTCACCTTAAGAAAAATCTCGTCCTCGAGATTTACTAGAATAATTGTGGATATTTTTTCTTCATTTCTGATTCCAGTTCCCAAGTGTATTCAGCTCCCCTCTTTGAGTCCCACTTTACTTTGACTAGCACTAGGCGTTTGTGCTTGAGAAACTTGATCTTTCGATCCTCAATTTGAAGAGGTTTCTCAACAAATTTTAACTTTTCGTTTACTTCTATATCTCGAAGAGGTACTACCAGTGATTCATCTGATAAGCATTTCTTGAGATTGGATACATGAAATACATTATGTACTCCAGATAATTCTTCTGGTAATTGTAAACGATAAGCTACTGGTCCTATACGTTGGATCACTAAAAATGGTCCTACGTACCTTGGACTTAGCTTTCCTTTCTTTCCAAATCTGACTACTCCTTTCCAAGGAGAAACTTTTAACAGTACTCTGTCTCCAACTTGAAATTCTAGCGGCTTGCTTCTATTATCTGCATAACTCTTCTGGCGATCTCGAGCCTTTTTCAGCCTTTCCTTGATTTGAGTAATCTTATCAGTTGTTTCTTGCACTATTTCAGGTCCTGATAATTGACTTTCTCCTATTTCTGCCCAGCAAACTGGGGTTCTGCACTTTCTTCCATACAGTGCCTCGAATGGAGCAGTTTCAATGCTTGAATGATAACTATTGTTATAGGAGAATTCAATTAATGGTAAGTGATCATCCCAACTTCCACCAAAGTCTATTACACATGCTCGGAGCATGTCTTCTAGAGTTTGGATTGTCCTTTCACTTTGCCCATCTGTTTGTGGATGATATGCAGTGCTCAAATTTAGTCGAGTTCCCATAGCTTGCTGGAAACTTTTCCAGAAATGGGAAGTAAAACGACTATCTCTATCCGAAACAATAGAGAGTGGAACTCCATGTAAGGATACAACTTCATCTACATACAATTTAGCCAGTCTTTCCATGCTAAAGGTTTCTTTCATAGGTAGAAAGTGAGCTGATTTGGTTACTCGATCCACAATTACCCAAATCGCATCATTACCTTTTCTGGTTTTGGGTAACTTAGTAACAAAATCCATTGTTATAAGTTCCCATTTCCATACTGGCATCTCTAACTGTTGTAGTAGTCCTGAAGGTTTCTGATGTTCTGCCTTAACTTGTGAACAAGTAAGACATTTAGAAACATAGCTGGCTATGTCCCTTTTCATTCCTATCCACCAGAAGTTCTTCCTTAGATCTTGGTACATCTTATTGTTTCCTGGGTGCATAGTGTATCTAGATTTATGAGCTTCTTCTAAAATCTTAGGTCTTAAGTCTCCCTGCTTAGGTACCCAGATTCTACTTTTGTGAAATCTCCAAATTCCATCTGCTCCTTGTTCTAATTCTTTGATTCGTCCTTTCATTCCTTCAGCATCATCCTTGATTGCTGTAGTTTGAACATTCTTTAATTGTTCCATTAAATCTATTTGTAGATTTAATCTGAGAGCACGAACCCTTCGTTGTTTCTCATAATACTTACGACTTAAGGCATCTGCAACTACATTCGCCTTTCCTTCGTGATACTGAATATCACAGTCGTAGTCACTTAAGATTTCCATCCATCTCCTTTGCCTCATGTTTAACTCTTTTTGCCCAAATATATATCTTAAACTTTTGTGGTCGGTGTAGACAGTAAATTTACTTCCGTAAAGATAATGTCTCCAAATCTTAAGGGCAAAAATTACGGCTCCTAATTCTAAATCATGAGTTGTATAATTCTCTTCGTGCTTTTTCAATTGCCTTGATGCGTACGCAATTACCTTCTTGCGTTGCATAAGCACACATCCAAATCCTAATTTTGAAGCATCACAATATACTTCAAAATCTTCAGTTTCTTCTGGTAAGGCTAAGATTGGTGCATGGGTTAGTTTCTGCTTCAAAATTCTAAAAGCTTCTTCTTGTTTGGGTCCCCATTCAAACTTAGTGGCTTTACAGGTTAACTTAGTTAATGGTACGGCTATCTTGGAAAAATCCTTAATAAACCGTCTATAGTACCCAGCTAAACCTATAAAACTTCTTATTTCCATTGCTGTTTGTGGAACCTTCCACTTGGTAATTGCCTCTATCTTAGCAGGATCTACATGAATACCTTCATGGTTTACCATGTGTCCTCAAAATTGCACTTCCTTTAGCCAAAATTCACATTTCGAGAATTTGGCGTACAACTTTTCTTTTCTTAACAAAGTTAAGAGTGCATGAAGATGTTCACAATGCTCTGTCTGACTTTTGGAATAAATAAGTATATCGTCTATGAAAACAATTACAAATTTATCCAAATACGGTTTACAGATCCTATTCATCATGTCCATGAATGCTGCAGGTGCATTCGTTAACCCGAAGGGCATGGCTGTAAACTCGTAATGACCATACCTAGTTCTGAAAGCAGTCTTAGGTATGTCTTCTTCTTGTACCTTCAATTGATGATATCCAGAGCGTAAATCTATCTTAGAAAAATATCTAGCCCCCTGAAGTTGATCAAAAAGATCATCAATCCTAGGTAATGGATATCGATTCTTAATTGTAACCTTATTCAATTCCCTATAATCGATACACATTCTCATTGAACCATCCTTTTTCTTTACAAACAACACCGGCGCTCCCCAAGGGGATGAGCTAGGTTGTATGAATCCTTTACTTAGTAATTCATCTAATTGCTTTTTCAATTCTAACATTTCTGTGGGTGCTAACCGATAAGGTGCCTTGGCTATCGGTGTAGTTCCTGGAATTAAATGAATCCTAAATTCTACTTCCCTATCTGGAGGTAATCCTGGTAAATCTTCTGGAAATATATCAGGATATTCTGATACTACTGGTATTTCCTTAAGATCTTTTCCTTTAGTGCTAATGATTACTGAAATCATATACACTATTCCTTGTTTTCGTTCATAATTAGCAACTTTCATTACTGATATGAACTTCATGGGCTTACGTGGTTTATCTCCTGTAATCCTAATCATTTCTCCGGTAGGTTGTAACACCTCGGAAATTCACGTCCTATAATAGGTTGACACGTGTCATAAAGTTTAAACGCGTGAAAGAAATATTATGGAAGGACTAAAGTTGACAAACGTGGAAAGTATGTAAATATACGTATTCTAAGTGTCAACTGTGAATAAATATATTGTATTTTAACCCTACAAGATGCTCATACCTTCAAACGAATAAATCATGGATCATACGAAGCTTAAAGTGAGTGATTTCAAACTACAGGGACCAATTGTGTCAACATGTTCAAATTATACCTCTGAGTGACCTTTTGACAAACCCGAAGCTTTGTAAATATTAATTGTGCTCATGAGAATGCACCCTAAAAATTTCATAAAGTTTCGTTAACGTATGATAAAGATATGATCAAATTCGTGTGCGAAGCGTTAAAGCGTAAACGTCGAAAGTTAGGACTTTTCGGGTGAAAATAAAGTTACCCGGGGACTTGGCAAAGTGGGTATATGTTTTAAGGCCTTAGTAGATAAATTGTGGAGGTTTAAAGTGCAATAAATCAGTAACCATTCGAGTTTTGAAGAGACAAGGGCTGAATCGCAAACAAAAATCAAAAAGCTGATCTGGTAGGGGGTCGCGCTGCGCGACGGACCCTCGCGCTACGCGAGGGTGTGCCCAGCTCCGAGAAATTCGCTGTTGGTCTGCCTTTACGTAATTTCGCGACCCCAACTCATTTTTCCACTTCTCCTGGCCCCTAAAACGTCCCCTAAGCCCCTAGGACACATGTCAATCGATTGTGGGCACTCCTAGACTCAGTTGTCAAAGAATTATGGTGTGTGGAACCATTATAAATAGCCATTCAAGTTCACCATTTTTCTCACACCTTCATTTGATCATCTGGAGCCTTTTCTGAAGCTAAGGAACTCTCCCAACTGATCATAAGTCGTGCATAGGACCCTTGTAAGTGTTCTAATCCTTTCTTGTTTGAGTTTAGCTTAGTTAATTAGCTAAAAGTCAAACCGTCGTAATTACGGTTTGACTTCGAGATTAGTCAATAATGGCTCAGTCAAATCTCGAATTAAAAGTAGTTATAAGTTGGTATTTATGTGGGTAATAAAACCCCAAAAGGGTTTCCCCTGATCACCACTTTAACTAGTTCAAAAGTCGGGTCAAACATATACTTAAAAAGTCAACAGAATTCTTAAAAGGTCATTTATGCATAATTAGCTATCTAGACCATGTATAACCTGTTTGATTATTGTTATAACTTAGTAATTAGTGTAAGAACATGTCCAAACCTGTTCAACCCGACTATTTCCTATTTAGACCCGGTTCGGAACCGAAAGTCACATAGTTTGACTTTCACTTTGACTTTCAGTTCTGACCCGTTTAGGCATATTTTAGAAATGCCACAGAGCTTAAATTGGACTAGGTTACATGTTAGAACAACCCTCTGTGATTATGCACCTCGGTTCATTAGTTATCCAATTAATATGCAAGTTTCCGTTAATTGTTCATATGTTGACCGTTATGCCCTTATTACCTTAAAACATGATTTATGAAAATGTAAAAGTGTAGAAACCTTGAATATTGATATATAAACTTATATGCAAAGTTTGACATCAGTTTGACTTGTAGATTAAGAGTTATGCTCATTATCGCAAAACTAATGCTTTATGTTAACATAATGGCGTAATTAGCGTATAGCTTAATTAAACATACTTTTTGGTATCAAACGAATTACCCACTGATGTAATATATTATTTTGGGAATTTTAAAGATTTTTAATTAATTTTAGGCTGAGCATAACTCATAGTCGTAGGCTTAATTCGGTAATTGTCGGTTTTGCCCTTACGGGCCATAAAATGAGTTTTACTTATCTAAACGACTCCAAACCTTTTGCTACTGATCACATATGATTAATAAATTATTTTAAGCCTTCTGGAAATATAAAAATATCAGATTTAAGTATAGAACCCGGAAATGGCCTTTAATCGCCATAATTAGCGTTTTTAACGCATAGTATGTCTTAGAATCATATTGGACATAACCGGGTTGATACCTACTGATATAAGAGGAAAATTATCATATTTTTAACAGTAAGCAAAGATTGATAAACTCAGACTTCAGTTTTGAGCTTTTCGGCTTATGTGAAATTACCAAAATACCCCTACGGGGCCTAGTTTGGTTAAAAATGATAAGTTTCACATACACGCTTTAGACTACTGTTAAAACTCATCAAATTGAATATGTTTGATGTTTACATCAGACCTGTAACTCAGTTAGACATTTAAACTCTTTTACAAACTTTAAAATGACCAAACTACCCCTACGGGGCATAGTTTGTGTTTAAATTAGTTTCGGGCATAACGAAAGACACCTTACTGATGTCACAACATATTTGAGACATAATTAACTTAGGAAACCTGTATATAGCTCTCATGACTACCCGTCACGCTTATTACGCGTACGGTTCGGTTTATGTAACAAGTTTACATAAATTAGCCGAAACGGGTCAAACCTTAACGGTTTTATCTCAAAATCCAGAATGTGAATAATAAACCCATATTAAACAAGTCTTCAAACTTGTCGGGTCTAAATCACATTCTATCCGGTCTTCGCTTAATCGTGCGTACGAACCGTATCTTGAAACTAGCCGGTCTAAGCTTAAGCTTAATAAAAGACCCGTTAGAATTCTAATAGGTTGTATTAAACCTTCATTCCAGATTAGGAGAAACAGTAAAAGCTACGTGCATTCTGATTGTTGTGATTTATACTTGCATCAGGTAAATACTTTTAACTTATTTTCCCTATACGGGCTTGGGTTACGGTACATAGCGTACTGCTTGATCGAGCATCAAATCTCCACGGTTAGTGGGTAGTTGAATAATTTGATTGGCTCGTTTTAAACAGATTTGTTTACTTTACAGCCTTTGGGGGGTTAATGACCATGTCCCGGATATCCCTGGCATCATCTTACGAGATGGCCACGACCTGAGCACGGGGTGTAGGCGTACTCCCGTGTATAACTCACTTAAAGTGGTGTGTCTATTGATCTTTAACCCGGATACGTTCCGGGCTACTGCACGCATAAGTAACATGTAATTCGTTCACAAGATTATTATTAAATAATTCTCCCAAGTTAAATAAAATGATTTATGCCACGTGCATCCAAACCAATTTTCAATCATTTTCCAAAATGAGTCAGTTGAATGTATTTACCAGTGTAAACTGACGTATTTTCCCAAAAAGACTGAATGCAGGTACTAAACGTAATTGGCTGGATTGTCTCCTAAGCATCAATAAAAGTCTCGCAAGCTTAGGATGCCAGAAGTCTGTTGAACAATTAAATATTATTTTGTTTCGATCCTACTGTGGATAAACACCGGATAATTGTGACTTTGTTTACAATAAATAAATTCGGTTGTATCTTATTTTAAATTTGCTTCCGCTGTGCATTATTATATTGTGTTGTTTGACTATTACGTTGCCAACCACGTCACGATACTCCCCCACCGGGCACACCGGTGACACGTGGAAATCGGGGTGTGACAGGTTGGTATCAGAGCCAACACTGAGTGAATTAAACACTAGCCTTTTGTGTTTAATCTCAGTTACACAATTGCACATATCTAAACCTTCGAGTCTAGACTTATAACCTAGGACAAATTCCACCTTTTCGGTATTTGTTTTGTCCTTTAAATTTTATATTTTTGTTATTGTTATCTCATGCTTTATTGACAGGAATAACCAGGATGCCTCCTAGATTCTTCCGAACACGAGGAAGAGGACGAGGAAAGGGGTTAGTTACAGCCCCCAATGACCACGAAGCTGGACCTTCGCAACGGCGAGCGCCATCCAACACCGAGAGTGACGACCCTCGGGAAAACCGAAGAAACCAGTACAAGCCGGCTAGACGATCAGTTTCACATACTTCCACACCTCCTGCTCTAAATCCCTATGAACCCAATAACCCACAACCGTCTTACATACCACTACAGAGGTCCCTATCTCATAATTCATATGGGGACCCTACACCTGTTTTTAGGGGACAGTTTAACCCGGTTGGGTTCATACCAGAGCCCGTGGGTTTTAACCCACTGGGTCCGGAGGACCACTTTTCAGGAGATCACGCCGACGATATGGACGAGGATACGGACCCCGTCATACCGGCAAGTGGTACTCCAAACCATCCGATCGAAATCTCCGACGGATCTTCCTTCCACGGGTCACCCTATGGTGGTCCGGACAGTTACCAAGCCCTGTTTGATCAACACCAGTGGTATTATACACCATCACACCACTCGTCGTCACATGGGCAGCATCAGCAGCAGCAGGAGCCACAGCCACAGCCGCATCATCAAGATTCATCTGAGGATCACCGCTTTGTGGCAGTTACGCCACCACCTCCACCGCCACCAGTTCAACCGCCACCTCCTCAACCGCCAAGGCGTAGGAGAACTGGTGCACGCATGTCAGTGCGACCAGGGGGCTTCACTTTCGATTCCCCACGACAGTCAAGTGCTAGTCACTACCCACCGCACTATGAGGACCCACAAATGGGTGGGCCTTCGCAGCCAGTTTTTCAACAGCCACCGCCCATGGGTTTTGAAAACCCAATACCAGCGTACACGGGTCCAAGTAATTACAACCCGTTTGAACCACCAGCTTACCACAACTACGGATACGCTGAGGCAGATCCTTATATGGGAGCAGCAAATTATAACGCCCTCAATGCCCAAGGACCCTACGGAGATCCATGGGGGGTAAGCTACCCGAATCAGGGGTACCCAATACCTCCCAGGCCTATCATTAGAACGCAGTCGCAGCCGCCACGATTTTCTCCCCCAGAACGGGAGGAAATTCTACATAGGTTGCAGCAAGTTGAACGGGAAGCTCACGAGGATCGTAGGGAAAGGCAAACATTCTTCCAAGGACTGATGGGTCTGATCAAGGGGAAGAACAAGAAGGATCGTTGAATTCTTCCATCGCTGATGTATAAGCCCCTGCGTGGGCATATCTTGTTGTTAAGCCCCTACGTGGGTATGTATGTTTGTTGTGTGTATTGACCCCTACGTGGGTCTATCTTTCCATAAACCCCTACGAGGGTATGTTGTATGTTTAGTCCCTGCGTGGACTTATGTTTGTTTAAGTCCCTACGTGGACAATTGTTGGTGTGTTAGTCCCTACGAGGACTTGTGTCTTTCTGTAAGACCCCTACGTGGGCATGTCTTCTGTAAGACCCCTGTGTGGGCATATCTGTATGATTTAGCTCCTGCGTGGGCAAATTTCATGTGTGAAAGACCCGTTTAGGGCGATATGTAATATAGTGATAAATTAATGGAATGTTATTTTTATAAATTTCATGTTTGCCATTTGTGCATAAATAAATTATAAATGAAATAAATAAATTAAAATCATTCCTTTTAATCTGCCTAAGTAATTATTTAAGTAAGAATCTTTAAGTGTGAAACCTAGCCTCGTGTCAAATATAAGACCGGGCCAAAATGGTAAGACCGGTTTAAAAGATTCAAATCCCTGTTAACATCTTAAAACATGTTAACACTCCTGGCAGAAGTGATTCGTTAAAAATCACATGTCATTCTTAAATGAATAAGGATTCTTTAGAAGATTCCTAATCCAGTTTAATGATCTCTGAATCCTGGATTTACATCATCAATTAAGATGATCATATTTAACCATACGTGGTAATATAGTGCCTACGGGCCTTGCTCATTTCTACATGAGCCAAAAGACAGTGGTAGCATTGACTCCCTGCCAAATAAGGGTCATGAACTAGGTTCAAACCTTAAAGGTCTTGATTCTCTGAAATCATAGCTTATAATTTAAATTGTCCATGTGACCAAGCCTTATGTGCTAATATATATTGTTATTGTTTTATGTTTAGGATAAATTTTAAATAAAATCCTAAATTAATACGATTAATAAGTTAACCAAGTATGGTCTCTGTTTACCATGGTTAACGAATTTCCCTAAGGGTAATTCCATAATAATAAAATCCCAAATAAAAATATCGACCTTGTTTTCTGCAACAGTTCAATACAAATGGCTGACTCCAATGAAGTAAACAGCCATCCTGTGGAGCCGAATGAGAACGCCCAGATTACATTAACGGGTGCTGAACTAAAAGCAATCATTGACGGCGCTATCACACAAGCTTTGGATAGACAATATGAGGAATACAGTGGTACTCGGAGTAGGACCCACTCTGCTTCACATTCAAAGCCAAGGACACATTCGGAGGCTCATAACAAGCCTCCTCCCAAAAAGAATGGACCAAAGAAAAACGATGATGATCGCCAGTCCACCAACCACCAAAGTAATCCATCTCAGCATTTAGTGCTGCATCAGGGACCCCGTAACAAGGGTTGCACATATAAGTACTTTGTGTCTTGTAAACCCAGGGATTTTACGGGGGAGAAAGGAGCCGTCGATTGTATGACGTGGCTAGATGAGATGGACACGGTCGTGGACATCAGCGGATGCGCTGAAGGTGATGTGGTTAAATTTGTCTCACAGTCTTTCAAAGGCGAGGCCTTAGCTTGGTGGAGATCTCTGATGGAGGCCTCCGGAAAGATCCCGTTGTATAGTATGTCATGGGATCAATTCATCGCCTTGATCAAGGAAAATTTCTGCCCTCAACATGAGGTGGAAAAGATAGAATATGACTTTCTATCACTGGTGATGAAAAACCTCGACTGTCAAGCATATTTGACAAGCTTCAATACGCTGTCCAGATTGGTTCCCTACCTGGTAACCCCGGAGCCTAAAAGGATCGCTCGTTTTATTGGTGGATTAGAACCCGAGATCAAGGCCAGTGTAAAAGCTTCTCGGCCAGTTACCTTCAGGTCTGTAACTGACCTTTCCTTATCCCTCACACTGGATGCGGTCCGGCAGAGATCGCTGAGGAATAAGAAAGCTGAGAAGAGGAAGCGAGAAGATGATGGTTCGCGAATATCGAACAAGAAGCACCGTGGGAGCGGTGATCACAAGAAGGGATCGGAATAAAAGAAAGATGGGCACCACGTGCAAAACTTGCAAGAAACAGCACTTTGGAAAGTGCAGACTCGAATCAAACTCGAATAACGAGTCAAGGTCTTTTGCTTGTGGTTTGTGCAAGTCCAAGGAACACAAAACCTTGGATTGCAAGAAGATGAAAGATGCAACGTGCTACCGTTGCAATGAAAAGGGCCACATAAAGACTAACTGCCCTAAGTACAACAAAAAGCCTGAGGAGGCTAAGAAGACTAACGCCAGAGTCTTCAGGATGGATGCGAAAGAAGCTGTGCAGGATGATAACGTCATAACAGGTACTTTCCTTGTAAATGATGTTTTTGCAAGAGTACTTTTTGATTCAGGCGCAGATAAGTCTTTCGTAGATCATAAATTTTGTAAATTGTTGAATTTACCTGTCAAAACCCTAAAAGTGAATTATGAGGTAGAGTTAGCAGATGGTACCATTGAAACCGTCTCTACTGTGTTAGATGGATGTGTTATATCCATTAAGAACCATTCTTTTCCTCTATCTCTACTTCCCTTTAAGTTAGCCGGTTTTGACATAGTTCTGGGTATGGACTGGTTATCTCATAACCAGGCCCAAATCGTCTGTAACATGAAGCAAGTAGTGATAAAGACTCCGTCTGGTGAGTCACTTACCATTCGAGGAGATACCCAGTATGGACTACCTGAGCACGTGACTATGCTCAAGGCTTCCAAGTGTTTGAAAAAGGGGTGTGTCATCTACATGGCACAGGTAATTATTGATGAGCCCAAACCGAAGTTGGAAGACATCCCTGTCATCTCTGAATACCCAGAAGTGTTTCCTGAAGATCTACCTGGTTTGCCACCAGATAGACAAGTGGAGTTCAGGATCGATATCATCCCCGGAGCAGCACCTGTTGCTAGAGCTCCATACAGATTGGCACCCACGGAAATGAAGGAGTTGCGGACGCAGTTAGATGAATTGCTGGCTAAGGGTTTCATTCGACCTAGTTCATCTCCTTGGGGAGCGCCAATCCTGTTTGTCAAGAAGAAGGATGGATCGATGCGTCTATGCATCGACTATCGCGAGCTTAATAAAGTCACGATAAAAAATAGATATCCATTGCCCAGGATCGACGATTTGTTCGATCAGCTTCAAGGGGCAAGTTACTTCTCAAAGATTGATCTGAGGTCAGGATACCATCAGTTGAAGGTTAAGGATGAAGACGTTCACAAGACTGCATTCAGGACTCGCTACGGTCACTACGAGTTCCTAGTGATGCCTTTTGGGCTCACTAATGCACCAGCCGCGTTCATGGATCTCATGAATCGCGTCTGCAAGCCTTACTTAGATAAATTTGTTATCGTCTTCATCGATGACATCCTTATTTATTCTAAGAACCAAGCTGACCATGAGAAACACCTTCGATGTATTCTCAAACTTCTACGTCAGGAGAAGCTCTACGCCAAATTCTCTAAATGTGAATTTTGGCTACGAGAAGTCCAATTTCTTGGACACGTGGTCAGTGAGCGTGGCATCCAAGTGGATCCCGCTAAAGTTGAAGCTGTTATGAATTGGCAAGAGCCAAAAACGCCTACGGAGATTCGTAGCTTCCTGGGATTAGCAGGATATTACAGGCGTTTTATTGAAAATTTTTCAAGGATTGCTGCACCCCTAACTTCCTTGACCAAGAAGAAAGTAAAGTTCGTTTGGGGCCCTAAGCAGCAAGAGTCCTTCGATGTTTTGAGACAAAAGTTGAGCAACGCTCCTGTGCTTACATTACCTGAAGGCGCTGAAGAATTTGTAGTTTATTGTGATGCATCACACACTGGCATGGGGTGTGTGCTTATGCAGAAAGGCAAGGTTATTGCCTATGCATCACGACAGTTAAAGGTGCACGAAAAGAATTACACCACCCATGACTTGGAATTGGGTGCCGTTGTGTTCGCACTAAAACTGTGGAGGCATTATCTTTATGGAATCAAATTTGTGATCTTTTCTGATCACAAGAGCCTCCAGCATCTGTTTAACCAAAAAGAATTAAACATGAGGCAACGCCGTTGGATGGAAACTTTAAATGATTACGATTGTGAAATCAAATACCATCCCGGCAAAGCGAATGTAGTCGCTGATGCCTTGAGCAGAAAGGAAAGGGTTAAACCCATTCGAATTAACGCCAAGCGTATGGAGATAAAGAATAGTTTGATAGAAAGGGTGTTAGCTGCACAGAAGGAAGCTGTGTTGGAAGCTAACTATCCTAATGAAAAGTTAGGAATAACTGAGGAGCAGTTAACTCTTAGCAAGGACGGAATTTTACGGTTAAACGGACGAATATGGGTTCCAATTTTTGGAGGACTTCGTGATGTCATCCTCCAAGAAGCCCATAGTTCCAAATACTCCGTTCATCCTGGAGCTGATAAGATGTATCAGGATTTAAAGGCAAATTATTGGTGGATAGGCTTGAAAAAGTCTGTAGCCGCCCATGTAGCAAAATGCTTGACATGTGCGCAAGTCAAAGCCGAGCATCAGAAACCGTCAGGTTTGCTACAACAGCCTGAACTTCCTACGTGGAAGTGGGAGATGGTAACTATGGATTTTATTACCAAGTTACCCAAGACGAAAAAAGGAAATGATACGATATGGGTTATAGTAGACCGACTGACTAAGTCAGCTCATTTCTTACCCATCAAGGAGACTTATAGCTCCGATATGTTAGCCCAGTTATACGTTGATAAGATTGTAGCCTTACACGGCATACCTGTAGCTATTATCTCTGATAGAGATACTAGGTACACGTCCCATTTTTGGAAGAGTTTCCAGCAATCTTTGGGCACACGTTTGAACTTTAGTACGGCTTACCATCCTCAGACAGACGGTCAGAGTGAGCGTACTATTCAAACGTTGGAGGACATGCTACGTGCATGTGCGATCGAATTGGAAGGTAGCTGGGATAAGAACCTACCATTGATCGAATTCTCCTACAACAATAGCTACCATACCAGCATAAAGGCTGCGCCTTTTGAGGCATTATACGGTAGAAAGTGTAGATCGCCAGTTTGTTGGGCGGAAGTTGGAGAAGTCCAGTTATCAGGACCAGAGATCGTATTCGAAACAACGGACAAGATTGTCCAGATTCGTAACAATCTCCAAGCTGCCCGGAATAGGCAGAAGAGTTACGCGGATCCAAGTCGTAAGGATTTTCACTTTGAAGTAGGTGACAAAGTCCTACTTAAAGTGTCACCATGGAAAGGGGTGATGCGATTTGGTAAGAAAGGCAAACTAAGCCCGAGATACATAGGACCTTTCGAGGTTATCGAACGTGTCGGGTCAGTTGCCTACAAGTTGAACTTACCAGAAGAGCTCAGTGGAATTCACAATGTGTTCCACATCTGCAATCTAAAGAAGTGTTCCGCTGACGATTCACATGTCATGCCACATACAGATGTGCAGATTGACGCGAGCTTAAAATTTGTTGAAAAACCTTTGTCGATTGAAGATCGACAGGTAAGGAAACTTCGAAGGAAGCATATACCTTTTGTAAAGGTCAAATGGGATGCCCGTAGAGGTCCCGAATTCACGTGGGAGGTTGAATCCACGATGAAAGAAAAGTACCCTTACTTATTTCAGTAAATCTCGGGTCGAGATTTATTTTAAGGGGGTGAGGATGTAACACCTCGGAAATTCACGTCCTATAATAGGTTGACACGTGTCATAAAGTTTAAACGCGTGAAAGAAATATTATGGAAGGACTAAAGTTGACAAACGTGGAAAGTATGTAAATATACGTATTCTAAGTGTCAACTGTGAATAAATATATTGTATTTTAACCCTACAAGATGCTCATACCTTCAAACGAATAAATCATGGATCATACGAAGCTTAAAGTGAGTGATTTCAAACTACAGGGACCAATTGTGTCAACTTGTTCAAATTATACCTCTAAGTGACCTTTTGACAAACCCGAAGCTTTGTAAATATTAATTGTGCTCATGAGAATGCACCCTAAAAATTTCATAAAGTTTCGTTAACGTATGAGAAAGATATGATCAAATTCGTGTGCGAAGCGTTAAAGCGTAAACGTCGAAAGTTAGGACTTTTCGGGTGAAAATAAAGTTACCCGGGGACTTGGCAAAGTGGGTATATGTTTTAAGGCCTTAGTAGATAAATTGTGGAGGTTTAAAGTGCAATAAATCAGTAACCATTCGAGTTTTGAAGAGACAAGGGCTGAATCGCAAACAAAAATAAAAAAGCTGATCTGGTAGGGGGTCGCGCTGCGCGACGGACCCTCGCGCTACGCGAGGGTGTGCCCAGCTCCGAGAAATTCGCTGTTGGTCTGCCTTTACGTAATTTCGCGACCCCAACTCGATTTTCCACTTCTCCTGGCCCCTAAAACGTCCCCTAAGCCCCTAGGACACATGTCAATCGATTGTGGGCACTCCTAGACTCAGTTGTCAAAGAATTATGGTGTGTGGAACCATTATAAATAGCCATTCAAGTTCACCATTTTTCTCACACCTTCATTTGATCATCTGGAGCCTTTTCTGAAGCTAAGGAACTCTCCCAACTGATCATAAGTCGTGCATAGGACCCTTGTAAGTGTTCTAATCCTTTCTTGTTTGAGTTTAGCTTAGTTAATTAGCTAAAAGTCAAACCGTCGTAATTACGGTTTGACTTCGAGATTAGTCAATAATGGCTCAGTCAAATCTCGAATTAAAAGTAGTTATAAGTTGGTATTTATGTGGGTAATAAAACCCCAAAAGGGTTTCCCCTGATCACCACTTTAACTAGTTCAAAAGTCGGGTCAAACATATACTTAAAAAGTCAACAGAATTCTTAAAAGGTCATTTATGCATAATTAGCTATCTAGACCATGTAT
This sequence comes from Helianthus tuberosus, assembly GCA_030545235.1. NCBI lineage: Eukaryota > Viridiplantae > Streptophyta > Magnoliopsida > Asterales > Asteraceae > Helianthus > Helianthus tuberosus. The sequence goes on from CM060359.1 coordinate 165,680,109, forward strand.
AACCTGTTTGATTATTGTTATAACTTAGTAATTAGTGTAAGAACATGTCCAAACCTGTTCAACCCGACTATTTCCTATTTAGACCCGGTTCGGAACCGAAAGTCACATAGTTTGACTTTCACTTTGACTTTCAGTTCTGACCCGTTTAGGCATATTTTAGAAATGCCACAGAGCTTAAATTGGACTAGGTTACATGTTAGAACAACCCTCTGTGATTATGCACCTCGGTTCATTAGTTATCCAATTAATATGCAAGTTTCCGTTAATTGTTCATATGTTGACCGTTATGCCCTTATTACCTTAAAACATGATTTATGAAAATGTAAAAGTGTAGAAACCTTGAATATTGATATATAAACTTGTATGCAAAGTTTGACATCAGTTTGACTTGTAGATTAAGAGTTATGCTCATTATCGCAAAACTAATGCTTTATGCAGGTACTAAACGTAATTGGCTGGATTGTCTCCTAAGCATCAATAAAAGTCTCGCAAGCTTAGGATGCCAGAAGTCTGTTGAACAATTAAATATTATTTTGTTTCGATCCTACTGTGGATAAACACCGGATAATTGTGACTTTGTTTACAATAAATAAATTCGGTTGTATCTTATTTTAAATTTGCTTCCGCTGTGCATTATTATATTGTGTTGTTTGACTATTACGTTGCCAACCACGTCACGATACTCCCCCACCGGGCACACCGGTGACACGTGGAAATCGGGGTGTGACATAGGTGATTGAATTTCTATGGAATTCTGATCACAAAGGATTCTAGCATGGTTGGCTACTAACCAATCCATTCCTAATACAACATCAAATTCAGCTAAATTCATCGGCAATAGTTTTGCAGAGAATTTATGTCCTAAAAGTTCTATGTTTCCTTCTTGCAAAACTTTATCTATTTTAACTGAATTTCCGTCTGCGGTTTCAACTGTAAAAATCTGCCTAATATTGGTTAAAGGTAAACTAAGAGCTTGACAGAATGAAGTATTTATAAAACTTTGGTTTGCACCAGAGTCAAATAATACTTTTGCATACACGTTGTGAACTAAGAACGTACCCGCTATCACATCCGGAATAAGTTCTGCTTCTTGAGTGGTCAGCTGAAATGCCCTGGCATTCTTCTTAGTAGTTCCTTCGGTCGTCTTGGGTTTGTTATCTACTGGTTTGACTAATTTAGGACATTCTGTTTTATAATGCCCCGCTTCTCCACAGTTAAAACAGATTACTGTTTTCTTTTTGCAGTTCTCTTCACGATGTCCTACAGCTTTGCAAAAATTGCAAGTGATATCGCATCTTCCATAATGCTTCTTTTTGCATTTCCTGCAGAATGACGGAGCTGGAGATTGCCCTGTTCCTTTTCTCTTGAAGCTGTTATTATTACCCACACGAAATCCTTGGGTAATTTTCTGAGCTAGTGCCTTCTTCCTATCTTCATCTCTTGTGCGTACCAATTCATCGGTTAGAGTGTTGGCTAATTCTACCGCATCATCAATAGTGCGAGGTCTCGCAGCTTTAACAATATTGCGGATTTCGCTAATTAGCCCCCAAATATAGCGAGAAATAAGTACCGGTTCTGGCGAAGCCAGTGTTGGTACCACTCTAGCATATTCAAAGAATGTCGAGGTATAACCACGACAATCTACATTCATCATCCGATGATTTAGAAACTTATTCGCCATCTGTTCTTTCTCATACTCAGGACAGAATTTTCTTTCCACCAAACCCTTAAATTCTTCCCAAGTCATAGCATAAGCTATTACTCTTCCTTTTGATTGTAACACCGTGTTCCACCACTCAAGTGCTCCTTCTTTGAACAGATTGGATGAATACATGACCTGATCATCTTTACCACATTTACTTATTACAATGACTGCTTCGGTTTTCTCTAACCAACGCAGTGATGCAGTTGCTCCTTCATTGCCTGCAAATTCAGTGGGTTTACAAGCAAGGAATTCTTTGAAAGTGCAACCAGGCGTTGCAGTTTTCATTTTCTTGGGTAATGGAGCTTGATGTGGTTCCTTATTATGGTTATTGCCTCCATTTACACTATTACTGAAGTTATCTTCAGTAATTTGTTTACTAGTAACAATTTGTTGCGGTTCGATCAGATTCTTTATAGCAGCAACGAATGCTGGAATAGCATTGGCTATCCCTTGAGCAACAATGTTTTCGATATCTTGCCGAGTCATATATTGATCTCTTGAATGTTGTTCAGAATGATTAACTTCATTAATAGGTTCATTACCACTGTTTGCCATCTGATAATGTATATATATAAATTTTATTAGTAACTGATAAATAATAATTATATACAAACAATCAGAAAATTTTATAATACAGATATAGTCAAAACAATCGATTTCTCGATTTCATTTTATATTTATCATAGTATGCATCATTACTCACAAATATCATACAGAGTTTTATTGGTTATTTACAGACTAACTTTATTATTACTATTATACAACTACCATTTTATCATCGTACTATCTCTCGTCACTTGCTGTTCTAAAAACGCATTTCCCTCTCATCGTACTTCCAAGCAATCTGTCCCCCTATTTCCCTGATTCTAGTTCCAGCATCGAACAACTCTTCGCCAAAGTGGCGAAGTTCAGCCATGTTTTCATTGCTCATGGGTGGATTAGGTAATGGTTCTGGATCGAATTGTGGAAGAAAAGAGTAAGGATCGTTGACAATATTTTGAAATTGCCAATCGTTCGTCCACCATTCGTCCATTCCTATGGGTTGGGAGTGGACTATTGGATCTGGAATTGCTGGTTCCCAATTTATAGGGAGTTGGTTTCCAAGAGGATAATTAAAAATATTATTATTATTATTATTATTGACAGGCTGAATGGTTTCACAGCTTGCCAATAGGAAATCTATTTCATCTTGAAAAGTCCTTTCCTGGGTTGGATTGGAACTCTCTCCGATTTCTCTCTGAGATGGTATAGACCCTTGCCCAACTTCCATTACTACTTCTTTAGTAATTTCCTCCATCTGTATTTCTATCTCCTTATCCTCCTCTTTGTCTTCAGTTTCCATTTCCTGTGGTTTAGAACTCTCTCCGGTTATAATTTCTTTTCCCTTTTTCAAAGGATTGTTTATTTTGGGCAGTTTTTTAGCTGGCTTCTTCTTACGTATTTTTCTCCATCCTACATAAGTTCTTTTCTTTTGTTTTGGCTTGCTCAAAGGTGGAACCTTGAATTCTACCGGTTGTTCAACATCGGGATAGTAGCTAGTATATTCTTTGGAAGCTTCGATAGTTACGGGGTAAAGATTAAGGTTCTGAAAAGCTTCGGATATCCCACTCATGCTGATGTAGCATATATGCAAAATGCATAAAATACTAAGTTAAAAATAAATAACTCTGTAATTTATTACATACTGTGTACTAGTTGATTACAAAGATAACTAACAAACACACTCAGGTTTCAAATTTTATTTATCACACAGAGTTTCTAGATTGTGAGGGTAGGGTGCTAAACTTTAAAAATTTATATTTTCTGCTACTGTGGCTAGCATATATAAATTTGCCCATTTCTCATCTAGTTTATCTTCCCAAGGTGATTTATCAATTAATTCCTGAGTTTCTCGTTTAATCCTCTTTTCTCGGATTTTCTCTTTACTTTTCTTAATAATCATTTCCCTCCTTCGAGGAGAAAGTGATTCCTCGTATTGTGCCTTTCGCACAAATATTCCTTCTTCAGGAATTTCAGTCGGATTCGAGGATTTGGTTCGGGATGAACTTCCCTTCTCATTAGATGATCTATCTAACTTAAGATAGATGCTTGACAGCTTTTTCTTACCCATACTGTAACTAACAAATAAATAATCAGTTAATAATACAAATAATCACATAATAGTAATCAGAAAAAATTAAGTATTTCTAAATACTTAATTAGCTTAACCCAGTGGCTCTGATACCACCTTTTTCTGTCACGACCCCCGACCCGGTTTGACCCGTTTCAGGAGCCGTGGGACAGAAATACTGCGGTATTGATTTAATTGAGTTTAACAGCGGAAATAGGATCGTTTAAAGCTAAAAAAATTTTTCCCCGATTATTTTATTTCACAATTCGGGATAAAACCCCGATAATTTACAATAGTATGATTTTTCTAGGAAATCATTATGTTACAAAACTTATTTCTTTATTTTATGATGAGCCACTATCTTAAGCTTGAAATGCTCCCCAGCACTTTTCCTGAATTACAACAGATCACCTGAAACATGTTTGAAAAAGGTTTTGTCAGCGGGAAATACTGAGTGAATCATTCTATTTACTAAAATGACACATTTGTTATAATTTACAGTATTAAGAGCGATTACAATGTTTCTATTATCAGACCAACTACCCACGGTATTTGTCACTCGACCGAATCTGTGACTATGGTCATATCCCCCATTGGCAGCCCCAATGGTGACGATTATCAAGTAATGTATACAAAACCCCACATACCGGCTGTAACTTGGTGATTACAAAGACTTAATCCCCGTAATTATAACTTTGAAAATAACATGCTTTTGTAAATAGATTTGATAAAAAGAGAGAATGACTCACATTGCTGATTTAATATGGTCAGAGTCTAATCTATGATTTAGCTTTGTTAACCTAATATAAATAACAATGCACACAAAACTGGGTTAGTAATCAATCCAGCAATTACGATAATTTACGAGATCAAATTCTCACAATGAATGACAAAATGCAATACTTCATCCATCGAATTAACGATGATCCGTTGAATTAACAACGAACGACAAAGTATAATACTTTACCCATCGAATTAACGATGATCCGTCAAATTAATGACGAACGATAAAGTATAACCCTAATGTGGGCGGCACTTAAACATTCATTGGATATATTGATCGTCGGATAAATGAATCGTAGCAGCGATTGTGCTAATACCCTGTTTTGTAGCAGAATTTCGATACCCGGGGGTTGAATTTTGGAATAACAGTTCGTAATACAGTGTAATTGTGAGAATTATTTCGACGTAATATGTTCAGAAAGCGAATGCCAATGTCTGCTATTTATAGGTGAAATTTGGTTAACCATACGCATCGTAGGCCAAACATACCATACGCATCGTATGGTCTCTTAAACTGGCTGCGCATCGTAGGCCAAACATACCATACGCATCGTAGGGGTAAAAAAATAGGCCTATAGACTAGCCACGACTGGGACTAGCTTTGCTGAGTTGCCACTTTCATTTTTCAGTTACTTGACAACGAATTTAAGTGGATAATTATCCACTAGGGTTTACCCCCCTGAGTTTTAGGGGCCCTAATCCTGATTCTGAAAATTATGAAAATTTTAGGGTTTGTTCAGAATCACTTGGGTGTCTCAATTAGGGTTTCCTTTTGGACTAATTAATATAATAATTAGGACTTTTGATGAGAGTTGTTACACCTTTCGTCGTATTTCCAGGAGATATGTTCTCCTACTTCCCTGATCCTATTTCCCGCATCCACCAGCTCCTCGCCAAAGTGGCGGAGTTCAGCTAAATTTTCATTGCTCATTGGTGGGTTTGGTATATGTTCCGGGTCGAACTGAGGGAGAAAGGAATAAGGACTGTTGAGAAGGTTTTGGAACTGCTAATCATTGGTCCACCACTCGTCTATTCCTAGAGGTTGGGTGTAGATTATAGGTTCTGGAATTGCTGGTTCCAAATTTATTGGTAATTGAGTTTCAGCAGGATAAGGGTAAAGATTATTATTGATAGGCCTGACTACATCACAGCTAGCTAATGCACAATCCAATTCCTCCTGAAATGGTAACTCCTCAATTTGTCTAGAGCTTTCCCCAATTTCTATTTTGGTTTGCCTAGAACCTTCCCCGAAATCCATTTCCATTTGCCTAGAATATTCCCCAAACTGCATTTCCATCTACCTAGAACATTCCCCAACTTCAATCCCCTTCCCTTTGTCTAAGGGATTTTCTATTTTGGGAATCTTCTTAGTGGCGGGTTTCATCCTGCGCACACGTCTCCATCCCACAAATCTTCTCCTTTTCTTAGGCTTGGGTTTCTCCGGAGGTGGAGCGTTGAATTCCATAGGTTCTTCTATATCAGGTATATATCTATTAAAATCTCTGGAAACCTCTATTTTCACCGGATGACAAAGTGCGATACTTAAACATCCATCGAATTAACGACGAATGACAAAGCATAAACCCTAATGTGGGCAGCACTTAAACATCCATTGGATAGTTTAATCGATCGGACATTGAATCGTAGCAGCGATCGAGTTATTACCCTGTTTTGCGACAGCAATTCGTGATCGTGTGTGTTTTAGGACTGTTTCTGCTATATCTCAGTGTATATAACGAATTTCTTCGTCGTTCAAGTGTCAAAATTCAAGTCCCAAACCCCACTATTTATAGTTAAAATTTGACCCCCTCGCGTGACGCGAGGGGTACCCCCTTGGGCGTCGCGTGGCGCGAGGGGTCACTACCTACCATAGGGTAGCCCCGTGTGTTTGTAGCTCAGGTGAGTCAGCGGATTTTTAAAATTCGATATTGACAACGAGTTATGTGGATAATCGTAAATAGGGAATGCCCCCTGAGTTTTAGGGGCCCTGATCCTGATTCTGATTGTTCTGAAAATTTCAGGGTTTGTGCAGAATCACTTGGGTGTCTTAATTAGGGTTTCCTATTGGATAAAATAATATAATAAATAGGACTTTTGATGAGATTTGTTACATCCTCCCCACCTTAATAAAAATCTCGTCCTCGAGATTTACTGGAATAATTGAGGATACTTTCGCTTCATCTCTGATTCTAGTTCCCAAGTGTATTCGGGTCTTCGTTTCGAATCCCACTTGACTTTGACCAGCACTAGTCGTTTATGTTTGAGAAACTTTATCTTTCAGTCTTCTATTTGTAGTGGCTTCTCAACAAATTTTATCTTTTCATTTATCTCTATGTCTTGAAGAGGTACTACCAGGGATTCGTCAGATAGACATTTCTTTAGATTGGATATATGAAATACATCATGTACTCCAGCTAGTTCTTCTGGTAGTTGTAAGCGATAAGCAATTGGTCCTATACGTTGGACTACTGGAAATGGTTCTACGTACCTTGGACTCAGCTTTCCTTTCTTACCGAATCGAACTACTCATTTCCAAGGTGAAACTTTTAATAGTACTTTGTCTCCTACTTGGAATTCCAACGGCTTTCGTCTATTATCTGCATAACTCTTCTGACGATCTCGAGCCGTCTTTAGTCTTTCCTTGATTTGAGAAATTTTGTCGGTCGTCTCTTGCACTATTTCAGGACCTGACAATTGACTTTCTCCTATTTCTGCCCAACAAACTGGAGTTCTGCACTTTCGTCCATAGAGTGCTTCGAATGGGGCAGTTTCGATGCTTGAATGATAACTATTGTTATAGGAGAATTCAATCAAAGGTAAGTGATCGTCCCAATTTCCACCAAAATCTATCACACATGCTCTGAGCATGTCTTCCAGAGTTTGGATTGTCCTTTCACTTTGTCCGTCTGTCTGAGGATGATATGCAGTGCTTAAATTTAGTCGAGTTCCCATCGCTTCTTGGAAACTAGTCCAAAAATGGGAAGTGAAATGACTATCTCTATCCGAAACAATGGAGAGTGGAACTCCATGTAAGGATACTACTTCATCTACATACAACTTTGCCAACTTTTCCATGCTAAAGGTTTCTTTCAAAGGTAGAAAATGAGCTGATTTGGTTAATCGATCCACAATTACCCAAATCGCATCATTACCTTAGAAACAAAATCCATTGTTATGAGTTCCCATTTCCATATAGGCATTTCTAATTGTTGTAGTAGACCTGAAGGTTTCTGATGTTCGGCTTTTACTTGTTTAGGTCCCCATTCAAACTTAACTGCTTTACAGGTTAGCTTAGTTAATGGTACAGCTATCTTGGAAAAATCCTTAATAAACCGTCTATAGTATCCGGCTAAACCTATAAAACTTCTAATTTCCATTGCGGATTGCGGAACCTTCCAATTGGTAATTGCCTCTATTTTAGCAGGATCTACGTGAATACCCTCATGGTTCACCATGTGTCCTAAAAATTGCACTTCTTGTAGCCAGAATTCACACTTCGAGAATTTGGCGTAAAGCTTTTATTTTCTTAACAAAATTAAGAGTGCATGCAGGTGCTCAAAATGCTCTTCCTGGCTTTTGGAATAAATAAGTATATCGTCGATGAAGACAATTACGAATTTATCCAAATATGGTTTACAGATCCTATTCATCATGTCCATAAATGCTGCTGGAGCATTTGTTAACCCAAAGGGCATGACTGTAAACTCGTAATGACCATACCTAGTTCTGAAAGTAGTTTTAGGTATGTCTTCTTCTTGTACCTTCAATTGATGATATCCGGAGCGTAAGTCGATTTTAGAAAAATATCTAGCTCCTTGAAGTTGATCGAAAAGATCATCAATCCTAGGTAATGGGTTTCGATTTTTAATTGTAACCTTATTCAATTCTCTATAATCAATACACATTCTCATCGAACCATCCTTCTTCTTTACAAACAACACTGGTGCTCCCCAAGGGGATGAACTAGGTTGTATGAAACCTTTACTTAGTAATTCATCTAATTGCTTTTTCAGTTTTAACATTTCTGTGGGTGCTAACCGATAAGGTGCCTTAGCTATCGGTATAGTTCCGGGAATTAGATGAATCCTAAATTCTATTTCCCTATCTGGTGGTAATCCTGGTAACTCTTCTGGGAATACATCTGGGTATTCTGAGACTACAGGAATCTCCTTAAGTTCTTTACCCTTAGTACTAATGATTACTGAAATCATATATACTATTCCTTGCTTTCGTTCATAACTAGCAACTTTCATTACTGATATGAACTTCATGGTTTTACATGGCTTATCTCCTGTAATCATAAGTACTTCTCCGGTGGGTGCACAAATTTCTATAGAATTCTTATCACAAAGGATTCGAGCATGGTTGGCTACTAACCAATCCATTCCTAACACAACATCGAACCCAGCTAAATTCATTGGCAATAGGTTTGCATAAAACTTATGACCTGAAAGTTCTATATTTTCTTTTTGCAAAACCTTATCTATTTTAATAAAATTTCCATCTGCCGTTTCGACTGTAAAAATTTGCCTAAGGTTGGTCAAAGGTAAATTAAGAGCTTGGCAGAATGAAGTATTGATAAAACTTTGGTTTGCACCAGAGTCAAATAATACTTTTGCATACACGTTGTGAACTAAGAACGTACCAGCTATCACATCTGGAATGAGTTCTGCTTCTTGAGTGGTCAGCTGGAATGCTCTGACATTCTTTTTAGTAGCTCCGTTGGCCGTCTTGGCTTTGTTATCTGCTGGTTTGACCAATTTAGGACATTCTGTTTTAAAATGCCCCGCTTCTCCACAGTTAAAGCAGATTATGGTTTTCTTTCTGCAGTTTTCTTCACGATGTCCTACAGCTTTGCAAAAGTTGCAGGTTATATTGCATTTTCCATAATGTTTCTTTCTGCAATTCCTGCAGAACAGTGGAGTTGAAGACTGCCCTGTTCCTCTTTTCTTGAAGTTGCTACTATTACCTATACGAACTCCTTGGGTAATTTTTTTGAGCCAGTTCCTTTTTCCTATTTTCATCTCTTGTGCGTACCAGCTCGTCAGTGAGGGTGTTAGCTAATTCTACCGCATCGTCAATAGTATGCGGTCTCGCAGCTTTAACGATATTGCGGATTTTGCTAATTAATCCCCAAATATAGCGAGAAATGAGTACCGGTTCTGGCGAAGCCAGTGTTGGTACCACTCTAGCATATTCAAAGAATGTCGAAGTATACCCTCGACAGTCTACACCCATCATTCGATGATTTAAGAACTTATTTGCCATTTGATCTTTTTCATATTCGGGACATAATTTTCTTTCTACAAGACTCTTAAATTCTTCCCAGTTCATGGCATAGGCCATATTTCTTCCTTTGGCTTGAAGTACTGTATTCCACCATTCTAGCGCCCCTTCTTTAAAAAGATTTGACGCGTACATGACTTGGTCGTCCTTGGCGCATTTACTTATTGTAATCACTGCCTCGGTTTTCTCTAACCAACGCAGTGCTGCAGTCGTTCCTTCATTGCCTGCAAATTCAGCGGGTTTACAAGCAAGATATTCTTTGTAATTGCAACCAGGCGTTGCAGCTTTCATTTTCTTAGGGAGCGGAGCCTGCCGTGAATCATTATCATGATTGGTATGATTACCGCCTCCATTTATACTATTACTGAAGTTATCTTCAGAAATACGTTTGCTAGGAATGATTTGTTGAGGTTCAACAGGTTTCTGGGCAGCAACAAGTATTGCTGAAATAGCATTGGCTATTCCTTGAGCAACAATATTTTCTATATCGTGCCTAGTCATAAATTGATCCTCCGGATGTTGCTCAGATTGATTAACCTCGTTAACTGGTTCATTATTAGCGTTTTCCATCTGATAATTAATATATATAATTTATTAGTAGCAAATAAATAACAATTATACACAAAACAATCATACAAATTTCAAATACACATATAACCAAAACTATCGATTTCTCGATTCCCATTTTTATATTTTATAATATGCGTCAATACACACATTTTATCTTACAAAGTTTTATTTGTAGTTATTTTACAAGATTATAGTTTATTTTATTATTATACAACCATATTTTCATAACCCTACTATCCTTCGTCAGTTGGTATTTCAGTAACGACGTTCCCTTTTGTCACGACCCCCGACCCGGTTTGACCCGTTTCAGGAGCCGCGGGACAGAAATACTGCGGTATTGATTTAATTGAGTTTAACAGCGGAAATAGGATCGTTTAAAGCTAAAATTTTTTCCCCGATTATTTTATTTCACAATTCGGGATAAAACCCCGATAATTTACAATAGTATGATTTTTCTAGGAAATCATTATGTTACAAAACTTATTTCTTTATTTTATGATGAGCCACTATCTTAAGCTTGAAATGCTCCCCAGCACTTTTCCTGAATTACAACAGATCACCTGAAACATGTTTGAAAAAGGTTTTGTCAGCGGGAAATACTGAGTGAATCATTCTATTTACTAAAATGACACATTTGTTATAATTTACAGTATTAAGAGCGATTACAATGTTTCTATTATCAGACCAACTACCCACGGTATTTGTCACTCGACCGAATCTGTGACTATGGTCATATCCCCCATTGGCAGCCCCAATGGTGACGATTATCAAGTAATGTATACAAAACCCCACATACCGGCTGTAACTTGGTGATTACAAAGACTTAATCCCCGTAATTATAACTTTGAAAATAACATGCTTTTGTAAATAGATTTGATAAAAAGAGAGAATGACTCACATTGCTGATTTAATATGGTCAGAGTCTAATCTATGATTTAGCTTTGTTAACCTAATATAAATAACAATGCACACAAAACTGGGTTAGTAATCAATCCAGCAATTACGATAATTTACGAGATCAAATTCTCACAATGAATGACAAAATGCAATACTTCATCCATCGAATTAACGATGATCCGTTGAATTAACAACGAACGACAAAGTATAATACTTTACCCATCGAATTAACGATGATCCGTCAAATTAATGACGAACGATAAAGTATAACCCTAATGTGGGCGGCACTTAAACATTCATTGGATATATTGATCGTCGGATAAATGAATCGTAGCAGCGATTGTGCTAATACCCTGTTTTGTAGCAGAATTTCGATACCCGGGGGTTGAATTTTGGAATAACAGTTCGTAATACAGTGTAATTGTGAGAATTATTTCGACGTAATATGTTCAGAAAGCGAATGCCAATGTCTGCTATTTATAGGTGAAATTTGGTTAACCATACGCATCGTAGGCCAAACATACCATACGCATCGTATGGTCTCTTAAACTGGCTGCGCATCGTAGGCCAAACATACCATACGCATCGTAGGGGTAAAAAAATAGGCCTATAGACTAGCCACGACTGGGACTAGCTTTGCTGAGTTGCCACTTTCATTTTTCAGTTACTTGACAACGAATTTAAGTGGATAATTATCCACTAGGGTTTACCCCCCTGAGTTTTAGGGGCCCTAATCCTGATTCTGAAAATTATGAAAATTTTAGGGTTTGTTCAGAATCACTTGGGTGTCTCAATTAGGGTTTCCTTTTGGACTAATTAATATAATAATTAGGACTTTTGATGAGAGTTGTTACACCTTTCGTCGTATTTCCAGGAGATATGTTCTCCTACTTCCCTGATCCTATTTCCCGCATCCACCAGCTCCTCGCCAAAGTGGCGGAGTTCAGCTAAATTTTCATTGCTCATTGGTGGGTTTGGTATATGTTCCGGGTCGAACTGAGGGAGAAAGGAATAAGGACTGTTGAGAAGGTTTTGGAACTGCTAATCATTGGTCCACCACTCGTCTATTCCTAGAGGTTGGGTGTAGATTATAGGTTCTGGAATTGCTGGTTCCAAATTTATTGGTAATTGAGTTTCAGCAGGATAAGGGTAAAGATTATTATTGATAGGCCTGACTACATCACAGCTAGCTAATGCACAATCCAATTCCTCCTGAAATGGTAACTCCTCAATTTGTCTAGAGCTTTCCCCAATTTCTATTTTGGTTTGCCTAGAACCTTCCCCGAAATCCATTTCCATTTGCCTAGAATATTCCCCAAACTGCATTTCCATCTACCTAGAACATTCCCCAACTTCAATCCCCTTCCCTTTGTCTAAGGGATTTTCTATTTTGGGAATCTTCTTAGTGGCGGGTTTCATCCTGCGCACACGTCTCCATCCCACAAATCTTCTCCTTTTCTTAGGCTTGGGTTTCTCCGGAGGTGGAGCGTTGAATTCCATAGGTTCTTCTATATCAGGTATATATCTATTAAAATCTCTGGAAACCTCTATTTTCACCGGATAGAGATTTAAATTCTGAAGGGCTTCAGACAAGTCATTCATGCTGTTTAGCATATATGCAAAATACACAAAAATTACTAAGTTAAAATTTTATAACAAATTTCATAATTAACCTTTAAATATTATTGTATACCATATGACTAATTTAATACAACGACAACTGAAAATTAAAACACACCAGGGTTTACTGTAAACTTATTTATTTTACTGGATAAGGTTTCTGGCTTGTAGGTGATAAGGTGCTAAAACTTGAGTCAGAGTATTTAAAGATTTGCATTTACTGCTACAGTGGCTAGCATATAGAGATCTGCCCATTTTTCATCTAACTTGTCTTCCCATGGTGGGTTATTGCCTAGTTCTTGGGTTTTCGGATTATCACTCATTTCTTTGGATTTCTTTAGTTTTTCTTGACTTTTCCTAATAATCAAACTTCTTTTATTAGGAAAAAGTGGTTCCTCATAATGGGCTTTACGGACAAATATTCCTTCTTCAGGATTTGCATAATGTTTTGAGGAATTTGTTTGGGATGAACTTCCCTTCTCGTTTGATGACCTATCTAATTTAAGATAGATGTTTGAAAGCTTTTGCTTACCCATACTGTACACAATTATTCAAATAATAAAACACATAATCACAAAACGGCAATTAGTAAAATTAAGTATTTTATAAATACTTAATTGGCTTAAATCAGTGGCTCTGATACTACCTTTTTCTGTCAAGGCCCCCGACCCGGTTTGACCCGTTTCAGGAGCTGTGGGACAGAAAATCCCGTGGTATTTATTTCACAGCGGAAGATTTTACCAGGATCTTTTTAAAACTGCAATTTCCCGATTTTTTTATTTCACAATTTGGGATAAAACCCCGTAATTTACAATCATATTATTTCACTGAGAAATCTTTATTTTACAAAACATGTTTCTTTATTTTATATTGAGCCACTTCCTTAAGCTTGTAGTGCTTCACGACACTTTTCCTAAATCACAACTGATCACCTGAAACATGTTTGAAAAAGGTTTTGTTAGCGGGAAATACTGGTGAATCATTCTATTTATTAAAATGACACGTTTTGTTATAATTTACAGTATTAAGAGCGATTACAATGTTTCCAGATATCAACCAACTACCCACGGTATTTGTCACTCGACTCATTTCTGTGACTATGGTCATATCACCCATTGGCTACCCCGTTGTCCAATGGTGAAGATTATCAAGTAATGTATACAAAACCCCACATACCGGCTGTAATTTGGTGATTACAAAGACTTAATCCCTGTAATTATAACTTTGAAAATAAACATGCTTTTGTAAACAAATTTGATAAAAAGAGAATGACTCACATTGCAGATTTATATGAGCAGAGCTTAGCCTACTGATTAGTCTTTTAACCTAAATTAATAACATGCACACGAACTAGGTCAGTAACTAATACAGCATTTACGATAACTCACGAGATTAAAACCTTCACAACGAATGACAAAGTGCGATACTTAAACATCCATCGAATTAACGACGAATGACAAAGCATAAACCCTAATGTGGGCAGTACTTAAACATCCATTGGATAGTTTAATCGATCGGACATTGAATCGTAGCAGCGATCGAGTTATTACCCTGTTTTGCGGCAACAATTCGTGATCGTGTGTGTTTTAGGACTGTTTCTGCTATATCTCAGTGTATATAACGAATTTCTTCGTCGTTCAAGTGTCAAAATTCAAGTCCCAAACCCCACTATTTATAGTTAAAATTTGACCCCCTCGCGTGACGCGAGGGGTACCCCCTTGGGCGTCGCGTGGCGCGAGGGGTCACTACCTACCATAGGGTAGCCCCGTGTGTTTGTAGCTCAGGTGAGTCAGCGGATTTTTAAAATTCGACATTGACAACGAGTTATGTGGATAATCGTAAATAGGGAATATCCCCCTGAGTTTTAGGGGCCCTGATCCTGATTCTGATTGTTCTGAAAATTTCAGGGTTTGTGCAGAATCACTTGGGTGTCTTAATTAGGGTTTCCTATTGGATAAAATAATATAATAAATAGGACTTTTGATGAGAGTTGTTACAATTCAGTACTGTCAATCCTGCCTGGTGGGTCATATTACCCATTGGCTAACTCTTTGTCCAATGGTAACGTGTTCCGCATTTTGTATACAAAACCCTAACATACCGGCAGTAATTGAAGATTACAAAGACTCAATCACTGCTTAATCACATTGTAAAATATAAAAGGTTTTGTAAAACAGTTTACAAAAAAGAGATTACTTACATTGCTGTCTTAGATTTCTTCTAAGGGTTTCCTGGTAATTATCTATAATTTACACAAATGCACACGCGTTAGTATAATAGCCCAATATTTACATTAGTAATACCCTCCCCGAGACGGCATTCCAACGACTACGTCGGGCAGAACCACGCTAGCCGTTACGGAACCCTGGATCAATCGGGCAGCGTATCTAATACGTAACCGGGGTTATAATACTTACAACGGATCAGAACTTCGTTAATAGGGGGATATTATACCCGAAAATATCTTCTACTACTTAGAAATTCGAGAGAGAAAAGAGGTGTGAGCGAATGAAACTGAAAGCCAATGCGTTCAATTTATAGGGCCTAAATTCGATTTCCTCACGGCCCGCGTAAGATGAGACCAAGGGCTACGCGGCTCGCGTAGTAGATTGGGTAGGCCCTAGCCTGGCCCAGTCACCGGTATAGGTTCGACGTGTGGGTGCCACGTGGCAGCTCAGGGCTGCGCCTCGTTGATGAGCGTTCGCGCCCCGCGTAAGATCCCTAAGGGGTATACGCGCCCCGCGACAGCCCATAAAAATTCGTTTTTAATTAATTTTTAATAAAATAGAGGTATTCGGGGCCCGTTTACGTATACGAGGTATAATTTAGGACATATTGGAATATTTTAAAATATATTAGGGTCTCAAAAATATTTTGGACGGTTGATATATCCTTCCCACCTTGTTTTAGAGCTCGTCCTCGAGATCTACTGGAACAAGTGTGGATATTTCTTTTACATTTCTGATTCAAGTTCCCATGTGTATTCTGGTCCTCTTTTGGAGTCCCATTTCACTTTGACTAGAACTAATCTCTTGTGCTTGAGGTTCTTGACTTTCCTGTCTTCAATTTGTAGAGGCCTCTCTATAAATTTTAACTGCTCATTTACCTCTATATCCTTAAGAGGTACTACCAGTGATTCATCAGCTAAGCATTTCTTGAGATTAGATACATGAAATACATCATGTATTCCTGCCATTTCCTCTGGCAGTTGCAGCTGATAGGCTACAAGTCCTATTTTTCAAATAATCTCAAAAGGTCTAACATACCTGGGACTTAGCTTTCCCCTTTTGATTAATCTTACTACTCCTTTCCAAGGAGAGACTTTTAATAACACTTTATCTCCTACTTGAAATTTCAACGGCTTTCGTTTGTTATCAGCATAACTCTTTTGTCGATCACGTGCTGCTTTCAGTCGTTCCTTGACTTGAATAATCTTGTTTGTTGTTTCTTGTACTATCTCAGGTCCAGATAGTTGCTTTTCCCTAATTTCTACCCAATAGACTGGAGTTCGGGACTTTCGTCCATAAAGTGCTTCGAATGGTGCAGCATTGATACTTGTGTGATAACTGTTATTATAAGAAAATTCTATCAATGGTAAGTGATCGTCCCAATTACCTCCGAAATCAATTACACAAGCTCTAAGCATGTCCTCCATTGTCTGAATTGTCCTTTCGCTTTGTCCGTCTATTTGAGGATGATAAGCGGTGCTTAGATTTAACTTGGTTCCCATTGCTTTTTGGAAACTTGTCCAAAAATGAGAGGTAAAACGACTATCTCTGTCAGAAACAATTGATAGAGGAATTCCATGTAAAGAAACTATTTCATTTACATATAATTTAGCTAATTGTTCCATAGTGAAAGTTTCCTTCATTGGTAGGAAATGAGCTGACTTGGTTAGTCTGTCTACAATCACCCAGATTGTATCATTACCTTTTCTTGTTTTGGGTAATTTAGTAACAAAATCCATTGTTATCAATTCCCACTTCCATACAGGCATTTCTAACTGTTGCAATAAACCTGAGGGTTTCTGATGTTCAGCTTTGACTTGTGAACAGGTTAAACACTTTGCAACATATGCTGCTATATCCTTTTTCATTCCTATCCACCAAAAATTCTTTCTTAAGTCCTGATACATCTTATCACTTCCAGGATGCATCGTATACTTAGACTTATGGGCTTCTTCTAATATATGGTGGCGTAGGTTTCCTAATTTAGGTATCCACATCCTTTTCTTATGGAATCTCCAAATTCCATATGTTCCTTGTTCTTATTCCTTAATCACTCCTTTCAATTTTTCAGTATCATCCTTGATTACTGATTCTTGTACCTTTTTAATCTATTCATTTAAATCTACTTGTAGATTTAATTTAAGTGAACGTACTCTTTTTGGCTTTTCATGATACTTTCGACTTAAAGCATCAGCTACTACATTTGCCTTTCATGCATGATATTGGATATTACAATCATAATCACTAAGTATCTCCATCCAGCGTCTTTGTCTCATATTCAATTCCTTTTTCCCGAAAACATATCTTAAACTCTTATGATCAGTGAAAATGGTAAACTTTCTACCGTAAAGGTAATGTCTCCAAATCTTAAGGGCAAAAATTATGGCTCCTAATTCAAGATCATGGGTTGAATAATTCTCTTCATGATTCTTAAGTTGTCTGGATGCATAGGCTATAACCTTTTGACGTTGCATCAACACACATCCATAACCTAACTTAGAAGCATCACAATAGAATACAAAGTCTTCGGTTCCTTCTGGTAATGCTAGTATAGGTGCATTGGTTAGTCTTTGTTTTAGAATTCTAAAGGCTTCTTCTTGTCTTGATCCCCATTCAAACTTAACAGATTTACAGGTTAACTTAGTTAAGGGAATGGCTATTCTAGAAAAATCTCGAATAAATCTTCTATAATAATCGGCTAATCCTAAGAAACTTCTAACCTCGGTTGGTGACTCAGGGGTTTTCCACTTGGTAATTGCCTCGATCTTGGTAGGATCTACATGAATTCCTTCATGATTAACTAGATGTCCAAGAAATTGTACATGTTCTAACCAAAACTCACACTTCGAAAATTTAGCATAAAGCTTTTCTTTTCTTAATAAACTTAGAAGTGCGTGCAAATGCTTTGCATGTTCCTCTTTACTCTTAGAGTAAATAAGAATATCATCTATAAAGACAATTATGAATTTATCCAAATATGGCTTACATATTCGGTTCATCATGTCCATAAATGCAGCTGGGGCATTGGTTAAACCAAATGGCATGACAGTAAATTCATAATGGCCATACCTTATTCTGAAGGCGGTCTTAGGAATGTCCTCTTCCTGTACCTTTAATTGATGATATCCTGATCGTAAATCGATTTTAGAGAAAAATCGAGCTCCTTGTAACTGATCGAACAGATCATCGATCCTTGGTAATGGATACCTATTCTTAATTGTGACTTTGTTCAATTCACGGTAATCAATGCACATACGCATTGATCCGTCCTTCTTTTTTACGAATAGGATTGGCGCTCCCCATGGCGATGAACTTGGCTGTATGAATCTTTTCTCTAACAATTCATCTAATTGTTTCTTCAGTTCCTACATTTCTGCGGGTGCCAAACGGTAATGTGCTTTGGCAATTGGTGCTGTCCCTGGTATCAAATGGATTTTGAATTCAACTTCTCTGTTTGGCGGTTGTCCTGGTAATTCTTCTGGAAATACATCTGAAAACTAGGATACTACTGGAATATCCTTTAATTCTTTTCTTTTAGTGTTAATGATTATAGAAATCAAATACACTAATGATCCTTTTCTTATATAAATTGATGTTTTCATCACTGAGATGAATTTTGTGGATCTAGAGGGTTTATCTCCTTTAATTGTGATCTTTTCTCCCTTTGGTGAATCTACTTGGATTAACTTTTGATCACATAAAATACTGGCTTTATTGGCTATTAACCAATCCATTCCTAACACAACATCAAATCCTGCCAGATTCATTAGGTAAAGGTTTGCACTAAACTTTTGATTTAAAAATTCTATTCTTGCTCCCTGCAATATATCAGAAATCTTAATGGTTTCCCCATTTGCTGTCTCTACTAGACATTCTTGTGGGAGTTTAGTTAATGGTTGATTGAGAAGTTTGCAAAATGAAGTATTAATAAAACTTTGGTTTGCACCAGAGTCAAATAATACTTTAGCAAAAACATCATTAACAAAAAACGTACCGGCTATCACATCCGGGATCATCTTTGCTTCTTCTGCAGTTAGAACAAATGC
Organism: Helianthus tuberosus; assembly: GCA_030545235.1. Taxonomy (NCBI): domain Eukaryota; kingdom Viridiplantae; phylum Streptophyta; class Magnoliopsida; order Asterales; family Asteraceae; genus Helianthus; species Helianthus tuberosus. The sequence goes on from CM060359.1 coordinate 165,699,354, forward strand.
TCTAGCATTTTTAGTGTTCTTGTTATTCGTAGCTGGAGCTAATTTCGGACAGTTTGGCTTGATGTGGCCTTGTTCTCCACAGTTGTAACATATCCTTTTGTTAAGTTTCTTCCTGCAATCTTCTTCCTTATGTCCAGATATTTTGCAGAAATTGCAATAGATGGAGCATATTCCAGAATGCTTCCTTTTGCAATACTTGCAATAGGGTGCAGAGGTAGAACCTACATTTCTCCCACGGTTGGAATTACCGTAACGGAATTCATGGGTAAGTTTCTGAGCTAGGTTTCTCCTCTGGTCTTCTTCTCACGTACGGACTAATTCATCTGTCAAGGTATTTGCTAGTTCTACTGCTTTTTCTATGGTTTGAGGTCTAGCTGCCTTGACTACATGTCTTATTTCATAATTAATCCCCAGATGTAACGGGAGATTAATACTGGTTCAGGTGATGCAAGGGTTGACACTATTCTAGCATATTCAAAGAATAATGTAGTGTATCCCTTACTATCCACTCCAGTCATCCTAAGGTTTAGGCATTTATTTGCTATCTGTTCCTTTTCATTGGGAGGGCAGAAGTTCCTTTCTACCATGCTTTTGAATTCCTCCCATTCCATATTATAAACCTTATCACTTCCTCTAGACTGGAGGATAGTGTTCCACCATTCTAATGCTGAATTCTTAAACATATTAGAAGCAAACATTATTTTATCCTCTTCAGCACACTTGCTTATTTTTAAAACAGCCTCAGTCTTTTCTATCCAGCGTAGAACTTCAACAGCCCCTTCATTACCCGAGAATTCCATTGGTTTACAAGACCAGAATTCTTTATAAGAACAACCATAAGGCATGGTCCTTCTTCTTTTGGGAATGGGCGCTTGAAGTATAGGTCCATTGTTCACGCTGTTTTCCGGTTCGGAGGGTCGTTTACTATCACGGTTACTTTTATTATCAGCTTCCCTAACCGTTTGAATGATATATGGCATCGCATCTATTATTCGTTGTGCCACTATGTGTTGGATGGCATTGTTGTCCACTTGGTTTCCATTATTGTTGTTGTTTGGGTTTTTGTTACCCGGGTTATTGTTACTCTGGTTATCGTTATTCTGGTTTTCCGGGTTATTATCCGGATTCTCTTGATTCACTTGGTCGGCCATCTGAATTTTAAACATTTACCACATATTAATATCACAAGATAATATCTTAATACGGTCAATCACATGACACACATTTTGATCAAAAACGTCGAACATTGCGACTTACTCTTTCTTATATAGTATGCATCTAATACAAACCGATACTGAAATTAAAATTACAATACTACTATGCATCATTAACCACGAAGTGGTCTATACTACGATAGATTTATTATTATTATTATTATTATTATTATTATTATTATTATTATTATATTATATATATATATATTTTTTTTCATACACACATATTATATATTATTATATTATTATTATTACCACTTCCACTATCACCATCACGGATATGGATTCATACAGAAATCCATATTGCGCTCGTCGTACTTCCAGATGAGTCGCTCTCCTACCTGCCTCATTCTCTCGCTACTATCTAAAATCTCTTCTCCGAAAGTTCGGAGCTCTTGCACATTTTCTGCACTCATTGGGGGTGTAGGTGCTGGTACTGGATCTGGGTACTGTGGCATGGGTTCTTCCTGAGGATACGGATTCTCTAGGATTTCCCTAATGTATTCATCATTATCATAGTAGGGATAAGCTGCTAGGTTTGGCATAGGTAAGTCTGTTAGATGGTAGCGTTGCACATAATCTCTATGATCATCAAACCACGGATCGTAGTCTGGGTCTAAGGGATTGGGTGCTGGTACCCTAGGTATCTCCTCTGGATTAAAATCATGCATTTCTACTTGATTTTCTGGGTTGTTTTCAATCTCCATTGGCTGGGTGGGAAACAATGGTAATGGTTGAGGGGCTACTAGTTGTTCCAAGTTTGGGTCGGCAGCTGTGGATGCTAAGATATGGAAGTTTGCTAATATCCTATTAAGCATGTCTTGGGTGTGGGCATCGGTTTCTCTTTTAACACCCTCTAGCACTCGTTGCTCTTGTAACTTTTTCATTCTCTTCCTACGCTCATGTTCTCCCTTACTGAACCATCCTCTCTTTTTCTGAGGGAATGACTCTTCAGACTGAGCCTTAAATACGAATATCCCGTCTTCATTATCAATAGAATACCCTGAGAGGGTAGGCTGTGAAGAGGTGCCTTTGCTTCTATGTGAGCTGGATAACTGACGATACGCGTCGGATGGTCCTTGATCACTCATACTGTAAACTAACAAATAGTCAAATAACACATAACAATAAAATACAGATATGCACGTATTTCCGTAATTTATTTCCTAACACTTTAAATAATATCTTGGTGTCAGCGGAACACTTATGTGGCTAAATCAGTGGCTTGGCTCTGATACCACCTCCTGTCGCAACCCCCGCCCCCTATCTGTCCAGGGAACGGGCGGCCGCGAACATCAGTTTTGGTGGTATCGATGTTTATCATTTTGGCAGCGAAAATTACATCAGGACCGTAGTTAGGAAATATTTTATCAGAGTAAATACCACACTTTTATAATATTAAATATATTGGGATGAAACCCAAGTTTTCATTACAAACTGATTTATAGAGATAATCTCTATTTTATTGAATAAAACTTCTTCTTTTATTTTGGTAACTTTTATAGCCACTTTTCCAAGCCTTCAGTGCTGTCCAACTGGTGAGTGAATCCCAGTTTAATCAAGAAGAGTTTTATCAATTAACACAGTATTGAGAGCGATTACAATGTTTACATCTACACAATTACTCATTCAGTACTGTCAATCCTGACTGGTGGGTCATATTACCCATTGGCTAACTCTTTGTCCAATGGTAACATGTTTCATATTTTATATACAAAACCCCAACATACCGCCAGTAATTGAAGATTACAAAGACTCAATCACTGCTTAATCACATTGTAAAATCTAAAAGGTTTTGTAAAACAGTTTACAAAATGGAGATTACTCACATTGCTGTCTTAGATTTCTTCTAAGGGTTTCCTGGTAATTATCTATAATTTACACAAATGCATACGCGTTAGTATAATAACCCAATATTTACATTAGTAATACCCTCTCCGAGATGGCATTCCAACGACTACGTCGGGCAGAACCACGACAGCCGTTACGAAACCCTGGATCAATCGGGCAGCGTATCTAATACGTAACCGGGGTTATAATACTTACAACGGAGCAGAACTTCGTTAATTAGGGGGATATTATACCCGAAAATAGCTTCTACTACTTATAAATTCGAGAGAGAAAAGAGGTGTGAGCGAATGAAACTGAAAGCCGATGCGTTCAATTTATAGGGCCTGAATTCGATTTCCTCATGGCCCGGGTAAGATGAGACCAAGGGCTACGCGGCCCACGTAGTAGACTGGGTAGGCCCTAGCCTGGCCCTGTCACCGGTATAAGTTCGACGTGTGGCTGCCACGTGGCAGCTCAGGGCTGCGCCTCGTTGATGAGTGCTCGCGCACCGCGTAAGATCCCTAAGGGGTCTACGCGCCCCGCGACAGCTCATAAAAATTCGCTTTTAATTAATTTTTAATAAAATAGAGGTATTCGGGCCCCGTTTACGTATACGGGGTATAATTTAGGACATATTGGAATATTTTAAAATATATTAGGGTCTCGAAAATATTTTGGAGGGTTGTTATAAAAATTTAATTTTGTTTTGATTAAATTGCTTTAATAAAACTGCATTAGTAAATTGCCTCTGGAAAACTGCATTAGAAATAAGACATTTTTATGTGTTTTCTAGCCATTGCGTTTTAGAAAAACACATTTCTGAAATGTTTTTAGTCATTGCGTTTTAGGTAAAACATATTTTTATGTGTTTTTAGTCTATTGCGTTTTAGAGAGAACACTTTATTTTGTGTTTTTAAGCCATTGCATTTTAGAAATAAGACATTTCTTTGTGTTTTTGATGCATTGTGTTTTAGGTAAAACACATTTTTATGTGTTTTCAGTCCATTCCGTTTTAGAAGGTACACTTCCTTTTGTGTTTTTAGGCAATTGCGTTTTAGAAAAAAGACATTTTAAGTGTTTTCTGGCCATTGCGTTTTAGAAATAAGACATTTCTTTGTGTTTTTGGTGTATTGTGTTCTAGAAAAAAGTCAATTTTATGTGTTTTCAGCCATTGCGTTTTACAAAGTACACTTTCTTTTGTGTTTTTAGGCTATTGCGTTTTAGAAAGTACACTTTCTTTTGTGTTTTTAGGTTATTGCGTTTTAGAAATAAGACATTTCTTTGTGTTTTCTGGCCATTGCATTTTACAAATAAGACATTTCTTTGTGTTTTTGGTGCATTGCGTTTTAGAAAAAAGTCATTTTTACGTTTTTTCCATTGCATTTTACACAACTGGGTTTTTTCTATTGTGTTTTACGCAACTGGATTTTCAATTTTTTTTTTCAAAAATATAACAATAGTATACTCGTTTTAAAGATAAAAAAAGCCTCATTTTTTGTGCAATTTTTATAAAAAATAATGTCGTATGAAAAAAGTATTAACGTTTAAAAAATGGGAGGGAATTGGAGGAGGGAGAAACTATTGTTCTGGATTGACTAAAATGCCCTTACACAAACCCATGCGCCTCTTTTCTTCTCTTCAATTTCATTCATTTAATCTTAGCACTTGATTAAAACAATTGATGGTCAAGATTACTTCCTAGCCTTCCTAGCAAAAAAAACTTCCTATTATATCCTAACCCAATGTATTATATTATTAAATGTTCAAAAGTTTCAATGGGTTGCAATCGTATTATCGTTGGCTATAGCGGTGCACGGTGGATTTAGGTGTTCTCGTTGGAAGTTTTGCTTTGTTTATTGTTAGAGAGATGTATTTTTTTTTTACAGGAATTGCTATTGCGGCTCTAAATGCGTTAAATGTTGCAACTTACAAAACTAAACTGGTAAACAAGATAATGAAATGTATTGCAAGTTGTATATAAACCCAAACGCCCAAATGAAATGATGCAAGTCATAATTTGGGAGATAATTTTGGTGTTTGAAGTTAGGCTTTAATCATAGACAAAAGAATAGAAGGTTTTCATAAGTGGAAAACAATATTATGGAATATGAAATGACTTCAGAGTTCAGACCAAAGTTTTTATGGTTTTGGTGTTACTTTGTTTTTGTAAAAATATACTAGTATCCAACTAATTTCTTCCTAATCGACTCCAACTCATATAACCTAAACCTATCAGTATCCAACAAATCTAGGAAGCTTAGTAACCCTTTTACATACCTTCGGCCAGGAAAAGAACTAAAATAGTCTTCATGATGCACATTGATCGTAAATATGGTTGGATATAAACCTGCATTTGCAAAATCAAGAGTTAAATGCCATTTTAGTCCCTGTGGTATGGGTTATTTTGCCAGTTTAGTCAAAAGGTTTCATTTTTCGCATGTGGGTCCAAAAAGATTTCACTGTTGCCATTTTAGTCTACTGGGTTAACTTCATCCATTTTTTGTTAACGAGAAGGGCAATTCAATTATTTTATATGTAATTCTGTTAACTAGAAGGGCAATTCGGCCATATAAAATGACTGAATTGCCCTTCTCGTCAATAGAAATAATGGATGAAGTTAACCCAGTAGACTAAAATGGCAACGATGAAACCTTTTTGGATAGGCGAAAAATGAAACCTTTGGACTAAACTGGCAAAATGGACCAAACCACTGCTCATGGTGATCACAACACCACAATCACTGCTGTGAAACCCCCACCATCAAAACCCGAAAAGACCAAATCCAAAAAAGCCCACCAAACCCACTAAAACGGGTCCTCTGGAAGATGAGATCCCAGAGGTTAACCTTGTGACAACACAATTGTCACTAGAAACCACTGTTGCTACTTCCTCTCAATAAGTGGAAAGATCTCAACCTGAAAACCAAACTCCTCATGATTTCTCACAAAAGGAACATATTGTATTCACAGGGACACCACAATATGATGTCATACCCTCATTTGAGAGTATGCTCAAAAGCCCTTCTCCTGGGGCAATGTCTCTTTCTACACCACTCCCTTCATCTCCTATTCCACCTACCTTTATACCATTATTTTAGTCTATTGACATTCAGACTCAAAACAGCCCCTCTCGCCAACACATTACTGAGAGTATAACTTTAACAATAGCTGTGTCTGAACCTGTTCAATTAGCTAACCCATAAACAGTTGAGGAGGTTACACCATTTAAATTTCATGAAATTCTTGTTGGTATTTCAAGTGGAGCAGCTACTACAAGTGTCAAATCCACTGATTTACATTTGGACATTAGTTTCATTTCTAAGGTGCTGTTTGTTTTTTCAGAGGTAAAATGTCTGCAGTCTGCGGACCACATCTGCAGATATCTGTAGCAGAAGAGGTGGACCAAACCTCTGCAGTCTGCAAGAAGAAGACTGTTTGTTTTTTAACTTCTGCAAACTACTGAAATAACACCAAACGACATAATAGGCATCATAAACTGGAAATTAACACCAAAATTCAGAAAAAAAAACATTTTAAATTATGCAAACTAACATCAAAATTCAGAAAAACAATAAAAAACTAACAAGCACTAACTAGTACACTTTATAGAAATTGAAAATCGTATATCGCAAAATCATTAAAGGAAAATAAAATTATGTACACTTTATTATATTATAGGTTAGAAGAATAAAAATAAAAATTAAATAAACTAAATAACCATTTACTGTAAATAGTAGTCATTGAGTTTCCTATTTACTAATACTTTTAATACAAAATATTATATTAAAGTATGAGTTTCTCATTTACTACCTATGCCTTCAATAAAAATATTATTTTTAAGTCTACTTTTTAATACACAATTAAACATTGGGTAACTGAAAAGCAAGTTGTCTAAAGTTGTCTTCTTTGAGCTCTATCCAAGCAAAATTACAGTGGTTGATGTTGCCGGCCGGAAAGTTCCGCAAAAGCTATTTTCACTCTATTTTCTCACTTTACTTCTTTAATTCAGTCACAGTATACAAATATATTGATGTCACTCGAAAAAACCATCATACATGTCTATATGAAGCCGAAAAAACATTGATGTCCGGTGACTACGGTACTAAATGAAGACGGCGGCGACGGTGGGAGAAGGAGAGTGGTGGAGGAGAGGTGCCAGGGTTTTGTTATGTATGTATGTTTTGTGAGAAGAGGTTTGAAGTGTTTAGAAGTGGGAGGTCCACATCTGTTTGGGGAAGAGGACGCGCAGACCTTTTCAAATGAAATCTCTTCTGTAAAACAAACAATCTGCAAAACAAAAGGTCTGCGTGTGTCTGCGCCGTGCAGACAAAAGAGGACAGGAAGCTCTTCTTGGAAAAAACAAACAGCACCTAAGACTCCCTTAAAGGCAACCACTGCTGTGAGTACCAAGGTATCCACTGCTGCAGAGGGAAGTCCCCAGTACCAAGACAAATGGGTATCTGCCACTGATGATTTGGAGTCTACTCCTATCACCAAGGCAGATACAACCACCACTGATGGGAATTCAGGTGATCCTATTAAGTTTGGTAATAAATTAAAATACAAGGATTTGATGGAGAAAATGTCATCTATTGAAACCACTGTTGGGGAAATGAAAGATCTGATGAAACAGTTGGTGGATGCTTCTAAAAGTCAGCCTAGTCACCAGCAATTATCCCAGGAGCTTTGGAATTCTATGCAACCAATCTTAGCAGCTCAAAGGGATTAGCTGAAATTCAACACAACTCACACATGGAACTGATCAGAGTTATGGTTGATGCAAGATACAAGGATACTTAGGCAGATATAAGGGGTATCAAAGAATCCCTTGCAAAACTCACTAACACTTCCCCTGCACCTATCTTTGAAAAAGATGACCAAGATGATGCCAAAAAGGGGGAGAAAGATTCCTTGAGAAAACTTGATGTTGACCCCAAAGCACAACCAAAAGGTCAACTAAAACAAAAGCCAGGGTCTGCCAAAGACACTTCGAAAAAATCTGATGCTGGAAAGAAAAAGGGAATTGATGAGACCCTTAACAAACAGACAGATGAAGAGATTTTAGAAAAGCAGAAGAGAAAGGATACAACAGAAAGCAAGGCAGATGTTTGGAAGCAGGAACAGGAGAAAAAGATGAAAAGAGAAAACCTAACACAAAACATTAGCACTTCTAATAGAAGAAAATCATTCAGAAACAACAGACCTCCAATTGCCACATTCCCCAAAACCACTGCTGCTACTAAAAAGCCAACCGCTGCTGCAACCAAACCCAAACCTTCACCTCAAACACCATCATCACAAAAGCCACCTTAAAAGAAGCAGAAAACAACTTCATCACCACCACCATCCTTAACAAAACCAACAGATGTTGATGCATCAAAAGCATCAGCAGATGTTAAGGCAACAACTGTTGAGACACCAGTGGTTTCAATAGTTGTTAGTCAATCCACAGCTCCTATTCATTTTGATCCTCCACCATCAACACAACCACCAACACCTCAAAGATTCCCCACACAATCAACCTTTTCACCTAAACCACCTTCTCCATCAAAAACTCCTCATCCTCCTCCAAAATTTGCTTATGCTAGAAAAAAGAAATTTGTTGTGCTTGATGAAGAAAAAGAAATTCCATCACCAATTTCTTTATCATCTGCTCCTGCTACATTAATTCCACCCTTATCTCCACAAACAAACCCACTTGATCATCCACCCACTGGTTGCATGCCACGTATCATTCCATTGGCAACTCAATATCCTCTGGAACTGCTTGCAGTCCAAGATGAAATGATACAATTTTACAAAGAAGAGGATCCATCCAAAAGAGCCTTCCCATCTCTATATGGTTTCAGAACACCTCAAAATATAGATGAATATTTGAAGTTGAAAGCCAAACAAGCAGAGTTTATAGCAAAAGAAGAGAGTAAAGGGTTAGGAGTCAGGAGATACCAAGGTCTGATGCAACATGGGCTTAGTAAAGTTAGGAAACTTGAAGACTTTGCTAGAGACCTCAGTAAATCCATGTCAGAGTTTTCACCAGATGCTGGTCTTCAAAAGGAATTAAGGGTTGATTATTTGGATCTCATCATGAAAACCAAGCCCTACAAAGCAAACAAGTCTCAATTCAAAGATTGGTCTCTTGATGCTCTCAAAGAAGAAATTAATAGAATTGAAATGATGAATAAAGATCCTCAAATGAAGAAATTTGCACCCAACTTGAATAAATTCAGGAAGTTTGATGTAGATGATGCATTGAGGTACAAGAGAAAGAGAGCAGAGCTTGTCACTGCTGGGTATGGGTCTGCAAGATCAATTGCAAGATGGCCAAAGCAGAACGTTGATGAAACCAACAGAAAATTGAAAGGGCTAAGAAAGAAAGACCCAAAGGTTCCTCAGAAGCCAGTGTATACTGAAACCACTGCTGATATGCCTCAACAGACCGATGCCACTAAAAAGTTGTTCTCATCATCTGCTTTACCCATCAGTGCCTTAAATCAATTAAAAAGACAAAAGAAGATGGATGAGGAAGATGAGAAGATGTATGATGAACACAGAAAATAGGCCATCAGAAATCAACTTCAATTTGGAGTTGATGTTTTTCACCAACTTGCTGCTCAAATTGCTGATACAATCAAGTAGTTGGCAAGCAGATCTCAATAATCACCAAACTCATCTCAAATAAATCTTATCCCTAGAAAGCTATCAAACCCAAAAATACTAAAGTGGAAGTCTGACAAAGATACCCACGTATTGACTCTGCTCAGGTCTGATGGTAATGTTGAAAAGCTGTCAAGGAAGGCTGCATATGGTCTGAATGCAGGAGACCTTCAAGATCTATTGAACCTCCAACTAATTAGGGATGAAGAAGACACAGATTCCTTGGATTTTGAGCTCCAATTCAAAGGACAAATCAGGGAACTGTTGATGAGGAAATAAAGATCAGAGAATAACGAAGTGTTTTGGCATCATCTGTTCTAGGGGAGATTATTGGCTCATGTGATCCTTCCTAAAGAACAGATGATACAAAGCCAAAACTGGTTCTGCAACAACTGATCCAAATTACAATGTTTGAATTCTATTTCTCTCCAATGGCAGTGGCATCCAACATCTGATGATCTCTAAAGTTTACTGATCTATAAAGACTGTTATGAACAAAGTCTGTTGAAGTTTAAAGTCTGTTGAATACATATCATTTGTTGAAGTCAAAGAAATGCTGGAAGTCAAAGGCCTGATCAACCTTAATGGAAAGCACTGCTCAAGCTTCATCAGTGGTTGATCCCATTAGCGGATAGCATCATCAGTAGATAGATAGTCAATGTTTATTGTAACAGTGTCTGTAATCATCAGTGTTTAGAGGTTATTAAGATTGTTAGCTGTCACTGTCTAGGTGACGTCAGCCAAGATGCCACAGTGTTTATGATAGTACTATAAATAGACAGTGTCTGTATTGTTCTATTAGCTCTTTGCACACACTTGCATCTTGTACGAACTTACACTTGTGAGCTCAGGCTGAGGGGGAGATAGCAATTCATGCATATGTTGAATATTTTATAATGAAATCATTTGAGACAAAGTATTAATGATGAAAGCTTTTCTTTCCTTGTTTGTGTTATAAAGTTTTTCATTCATTCCGCTGCAAATTATCATCTGTTTATCTTCTTTCATTGATCATCTTATAAAAACAACACAAACAAACTCAGATCCTAACAAGTGTTAAGTTAGGGTGGTGGGAGCCAAAGTGAAAGTTAGGAGTGGCAACGACCAAAATTGATTAGTTGGTGGTGTTAAAATCCATTTCCCTTTAAAATAACTTGTTTACCCTCACATGTAAGCCAGTTGATACGGCTCAACTACAAAAATAAACCTTATTATTGGCTGAAACCTTCAAAAAAACAAAAAAACAAAAACAAAGGTAAGGATAGCCGATGCGATTTGTTAAACATAAAGGCTGAAATCTACAATTTTTGATGAGCATAAAGGACGTTTGTTTTAAAACAAAAAGGCTATTAGCCGTTATAGCCTTCTGAGTTCTTTTATGAAAATTTTGCACAACGTTTTTTAGGTTATCCTATTTTTTTCGAACGAAAAAATTGGATTACTGACGGACCACTGGAGTATGGTCGTGCCACCAATGAAACAACCCGATTATATCCATCTCTATTAGGTATAATGCCAATACACCAATTCAGGAGGAAACCTAATAAATATGGGAAAACCTCCCTTTGTGGGAATCGAACCTAGGATCTATTGATCCCAAAGCCTTATCCCACCACCAAGATGCCACTAGGCTATAAAGACACGGGCTTTAGGTTATCCTATTATTTAGTTTTTCTTTTTCATTTCTATCTTAAAATATATTATCAGTATATTTTAAGCAACTTAACTACAAGCAGGGGCGGGCCCATATTATGTGGGTAGGGGTCCCCTGACCCCAATATTTTTCTAAAAATTTAGTAAAGATGATATGTTAAGTTATTCAAGGACCCCATAAGAAAAATCGAGTGAAACCATCGTACAAAGATTAAGTTTAGTGCAGTGGTAAACCTCTTATTTTTCATCTCATAGGTCAAAGGTTCGAATCCCACTTTAACCATTTTGTGTTTTTTTTTTGTTTTTTTAGTACCAAATAAACCATCCAATGTTAGTTTGAATATATCAAACCGCCCAAAAGAAGTCACTAATACTTGATTTTGATTATAGCATTACTTGATTGTCACACATCTTTTATATTTGAGTAAATGTCAATTTACGTCCCTGAGGTTTACACCAAAACGTATGACCAGCCCTCATTTGAAAAAAAAAACGCTACAATCAAGTCCTTGTAGTTGTCGATTACGTTCAATAACGTCCCTCCTTATATTTTCCAATTATTATCCATTTATTTAATTACTAACTTAAAGGGAAAAAATGGTAAATTTACCTAAAAGTGAAACTGGCCCTCCATATTACTCCCCAAGCTTCTTTGAGAAGCTCATTTTCAATCCCCCCAACTTCTTCCACATTTGTTCCTTCATCGGAGAAATAATTCCGACAACGATGAGGCAGTATGCGGTGATATTGTTTACCCTACACGTGATCGGTACAACATTTGTCTTATTTTTGAATTTAATCTATGATTTTGATATGCATGACAGTCGTATAATCTGAAATGTGGGTTGGTTTTCTTCGAATTCCAGTCGGATTTCGAATGCAGCTCACTCGAAGACTCATTAGGATCCAATACCGGGTCCTTTTGAGGGGTGGAAGAGGGTTAAGGATTGACCAATGTTTTAGCCGGCGACCATGACTCCGATGGTGGTTGGTTGGCTGTACATATTAAATATGTAACTATTAGGATAACTATAAGGGTTAATTTTGGATTGATCCTGATCATTCTTGGGTTTTTGGTGTTTATGATCAGGGTTTACCCTTCTTTTCTATGACTATCAACTTAAAATTAAAACCGCTAAGATATTAACTTAAACTTAGTTGTTGTGCATTAGGTTATGTTATTGTTGTTGGTGTTTGAACAGACTAGACTTGCATTCACTTGCATTAGGTTATGTTATTGTTGTCGGTGTTTGAACAGGTTGTGCATAAGTTCCAGTTTCAGTTGGATTCACTTGCATTCAGTTTCACCTTCAGGTTTATTTTGAGTTTTGCTTGTTGCATTCACTTGCATTCAGTTCAGATTGTTCATAACCTTACTGCAATCAGATTGCTGCATTCACTTGTTGCATTCAGATATTGTAAGTTCAGATTGTTACATTCACTTACATTCAGATTGTTCAGATTGTTGCATTCAGATTGTAAGTTCAGATTGTTCGTGTTGTTCCGGGCTGGCCCTAAAGGAGGGCGGGGAGGACAACCGACCAGGGCCCGTGATTTCGTAGGGCACGTAATTTAAAAAAAATCTGATATTATATATGTAACTTTTTTAATAGGGTATAACCAAACAAATATTAACATAGGCCCACTTAAAAAAATCATATTGTTTAAACTATTTAGCCCATTAGGTTAGTGAGCCCAATACCCAAATAAGTCTAAAAACTAATAAAAATAAAGAAATTTGGGCGGCAACTGGGTAATGAAACGTCGCAGGAACAGGATAATCGAGATCAGAGACAGAGCAGGCCTTCGATCATCATCATTCTGCAGTTTTTAGGTTTTGTTCGATTTCACTCATCAGCCCACAGTTCACAGCAGCCAAGAGGCCTTAGATTTCACAGTCACAACCTTCAATCACGTAGTCGGATTAGTTCACAGGTAAACATCAATTGTCGAATTCAGTTAACTTATGATTTAGGATTGATTTACGATTTCAGTTTTTATGTTGAATTCAGTTATTCAGTTAAGTTATGTCGATTTGAGTTAATTTATGTTGTCGATCAGTTAAGTTAAGTTGAGTTATTTACGATTTCAGTTAACTTATGTCGATTTCATTTAAGTTATGTCGAATTCAGTTAATTTAATTTGTCGATCATTATTTAGGCGTTAACTTCATTTGATACAAACTTTGTCGATTAATGATTATTTAGGCGTTAATGGCTCCTAAACAAGCATCCGGATGGCAAAAACATCAAAAGAGGAAACGAGTTGATGAATTGGTGAAGTCACAAAAGGGTGCTATGCAAAAATTTTTGGCGCCTATTCCGCATATTGGTGATGTGGAAAAACCACAAGAGCATGTTGAAGTAGAACGGGAATACGAGGAAGTAGAACAAGAGTAAGAACGTGTGGAAGTAGAAGACGGGCAAGACGAAGAACATGTTGAAAAGCAACAAGAACAAGAACATGTTGAAGAGCAACAACAAAAAGAGCATGTTGATTATATATTTGATCCAAGAAGGTGAGAAGGACTAAATGCGGATAAGATTAAACTATTGGTCGCGAAAGGTCCTAAAAGAGATACTAGTATTGAATTTGGTCCATATGATAAATTTAATAGACGATTTTCGGCAACTCTTTATACAAGAACATTATCAAACTTGGAGAAGTGTGATAGAGAAAGTTAGAAATGGGGCGCCAAAAGGTAGATTGGGAGGTGTAGGTTTTGATGATTGGCACCATGCTACCGATAGAGTGAGAGAACACGAAGTTTCTTTAGATCTTCTCATAAAGATGAAAAAGTGGTTTGATTTGCGTAAAAGATTGAAATCGGATGACACAATTGATAAATTTCAACATGAGCAATTCAAGAAGGAAACAAATTATTGGAAACAAGTCCTTTTTAGAATTATACGCTAGTCAAGTTTCTTGCTAAGCATAATTTAGCATTTCGTGGAAATAAGGAAAAGTTGTATGAAAAAGGTAATTGAAATTGTTTTATTTTAGTTCCATTTATTCTTACTTAATTGTTATAACCGAGTTCACTTCGTTTTTTGTTGATTGTATTTAACAGGTAATGGAAATTTCTTGGGTCTAGTTGAGATGTTGGAAGAGTTTGATCGGCAGATCACTAATGACAATATCCATGTGCATTATCTTGGACACAAGATCCAAAATGAGATAATAGTTATGCTTGATGATGAAATTAAAAAAGAACTCAATAAGAACATAAAAGAAGCAAAGTACTACTCAATCATACTAGATTGTACCCCCGATTCTATCACCAAAAACAGATAACTATAACAGTGAGGTTTGTAAAGTTCTCATCTAATTCTGTTATTGTTGAGGAGTCATTTTTGGGGTTTTTGAATGCTAATGATACCAATGGGAAGGGACTATTTGATGTAACTTATGCGGAGTTACAAAATCTTGGTCTTGAAATTGATGACATGCGTGGCCAAGGATATGACAATGGGGCAAATATGTAAGGGTCACATCAAGGAGTCTAAACGAGATTTTTAAAAGAAAATCCAAGAGCATTTTACACTCCTTGTGGTAGCCATTCACTTAACCTTACATTAGGTGACATGGCTTATAGTTGTGTGAAAGGAAAGAGTTTTTTTGGACACGTCCAACGGATTTACACTATTTTTGCAAATTCTATCAATCGTTGGCAAATTTTGAAAGATAATGTGAAAAACTGGAGTCTAAATTCATTGTCTCAAACTCGTTGGGAAAGTCATTTTGAGAGTGTTAAGGCAATGAAATTGCAACTTGATGATCTGCGGGAAGCTTTGCTTCAAGTTGGAGAGACAGATAATGATGCTGCAATTGCAGAGGAAGCATTAGCTTTAGCAGAAAATCAACTTAGTGGATTTGATTTTTTGGTATCAATTATCATTTGGTATGAAGTGTTAAACCGGGTGAATATTGTGAGCAAAAAAATTACAAGCAAATGATATGCTTCTTGAAATTGCTATTCAAGAAATACACAATTTAATTGAGTACTCTAAGGATTATAGAGAAACAGGTTTTCCTAAAGCGATTGATGAAGCTACGAAGATTGCTAGTGAAATGGAAATTGATCCCATATTTAAAGGAAAACGTAAGATTAAAAGGAAAAAAGAAAAGAAAAGTAGAGACTTCTAATAGCGAAGAAGTTGCATTTACAGTAGAAGAGAATTTCAGAGTAAACTTTTTCTTATATATTGTGGATCAAGCTATTGCTTCTTTACAGAAACGATTTGAACAATTTAAATGGTATGAGGGTTTATTTGGTTTGTTGTTTCCACGTACATTGAGTGTCACATCTGTGCTTGAGTAATCATTGTACAACTCCGAACACTTCAATTATCAATAAAACAATGTGTTTTGATCCCAATATTTGTTTATTTATGTTTGACATTTGCACGTTTTGATTTTTGTTTGATCTCAAACTCTTAAACGCTTTCTTGAAAGTTATACGCAAACTATTATGTAAATGTAATCAGTTTAACGTGACATACACTCTGAAACGGTAACATAAGCTCAACATACCTTAAATAACCTTTACATAACTTAGAAATAAGTTTTGAAGGGTTTGGTATGGCAAAAACAAGTTTATTCGTTCACAGGGACTATTTGCGACAAACTGCAAAAGTCTGTCGATTCGTATAGCAACGAACACTCCGGAACAAGATCATAAGCTAAACATACCCTGAAGACCCTTTACATAGCTTAGAAATAAGTTTTGAAGGGTTCGGTAGGTGAAAATACGCTTATTTGATCACAGGCACTAAAATCGTCAAAAACTGCGTAAGTTTGCATTTACGCGCATATCTTACATTCTGGCCATATCCGGTCATCCAAAAATTTTTGTAATCACTAGAATATTATATTTTAGTGATAGGAATGCAAAAATATCATTCGTCGCGCAATTTGGATCGTTTTCGCGTCTTTTTGAGTTTCGTCGTAATTAACCGAAAAACGCGATCGTACGACCAAACGAACTGACATCCATGATATTTTCAAGTATATTTCAAGTCCCCTATGCTTTAACATCCTTGTAGAGCCTTGAAATTGGGTTAACGAGGGTTAAATGCATCAAAAACAAGTTTTAGAGGCTGCAGGGACTAAAACTGACAACAGTTGAAAATACGAGGCACACCCTCGCGCCACGTGCCAGCCCAGGGTACTCCTGGCGCGCCACGCGACAGCACCATTTTTCAGAACTTTCTAAATCAGCTGCTGATTCCTGTATTTTAACTTGGTTTTTGATATTGTGGGCTGGTTTATGTGATCAACAAGGCTTAATTTCCTGGCCTAACACTTGTCATGATCTTGTAATTGCTTGGGCAATACATAAAACACTTGGCAAGATCACATTCATCCTAGATTACTATAAATACCCCTTCCATTCACCTCATTTATTGCTCATTTCTTATATTGTTTATCTCTTGGACTCTAAGTGGAGGCTACCATCTTTGGGTGCCACCTACCTGAGTTCTTCTAGTGATTTTCCAGCCTTAGAGCATTGGACTCTTGTAAGTGTTCTTTCATGCTTGTTAGTTATTTCAAGCAAGAAAGTCAGACAGTGTTTGGCTTTCAGCTTTGACCATGAATTGGTCAAGACAAAGTTCGTTTGAACTTTGCAACGTGAGCGTAATCACAACGGTTATAGTCCCTTGCGACTATGCCTACTGATTACCACGTTGACTAGTCGAAGTGATGAGTCAAAGTTTCGGTTAAAATGCACGATTATGTGCATTTTAAGATGAAACTATTTTCGGGTATCAAAACACTTTGTTTTGATGTCAAATCAGTTTTCTAACTTAGTTAAACATGTTTTAACATGTTTAACTCGTTACTTTTAGTTTAGCGCTTACTTAGGGTCGTAAGTCAAGCGGTCTAAACAACCGCTTAGACCTTCGAACCCGACCCATTTTGTCGATCACTAGGATCCGACCAAACATATTTTGTGACCATAGTTGTATAGGGAATAACCTTCCGAGGTTATACCTTATGGTCACTTCGTTTAGTTAGTTGTATGATAGGTAGTTTATATGCCTTAGGAAAATGACCAAAATGCCCTTTTTATGCATAATTTGAATTTAAGCATATGTGACTAAGTTTTTGACACCTAAACTGATTATGCAACATAATTAAACTTGTTAAGGCATATAATACTTGTCATAGGGCTAGTTAGACCATCCGAATGCGCATTTGCGCAAATGACGCGTTAAAGTAGCATAAACTACCTGAACGGGTCATAACGGGTCATAAGCACTTAGGATAGGTTCCAACTCAGAATGTAGGCTTTGTTAAACCATATCATATGAGTTCCAACACTCATTTGGTTTACAAGACCTCATTCTATCCTATCTCCCGATTTAGGTTCGATTTATTAACATAGTTACCTACATTAGGTGTCGTTTGATTCCGTGATCCTACGAGCCATATTTGGACTTTATTCCAAGACTATTAAGCAATCTCAAGTGAGTACATAGTTCCCCTCTTTTACTTTTTGCAAATATTTTGGGGTGAAACACATGTGCCTACTTGTTACTTTCATGCTTTTCATGACATATACATGCTATGTTCAATTAGTACACATATAGTACATGATTTCAATTATGCTTTTCTATGTATGTTGACTGAGCATGCTAGCGCATTGATTTCATAAACACTTTTACTGCATATGTTTACTCAGCATATGGGCACATTGATTTACATTACATTTCTGCTGCATATGTTTACTCAGCATATGGGCACATTGATTTACATGACATGCTTACATTTGGTATGTTTAACGGGATAAAAATACATTCATTAACATTGATCATGCCGCTCGGTAGTATGTAGTGGTACCATAGGACTTGACAAATCCCGTTCTTGGCTTCCTAGTTTGTTTGGAAGTAGGGAATGACAGAATCCGAAAATATAATTGATAAACCTTTGACTTGTTAAGGGTTTATCTGACAGTCTCAAGGCTTGAATGTATGCGATAAACATTACTGCATAGATGTTCGTAACAATAAAGCATTGGTTTTGCAAAGCATAACTTTTGATTTAAACTATGGTTTATTCAAAGACGTTGTTTTGTACATGACATTTGGTTTCACATGACAATCGATTATACATGACATTATACCTATGGTTTGAGTAAATACTTTTTATTCACCATACATGACATTTGGTTATGCATTGACATTATACATATGGTTTGAGTAAATACTTTTTACTTCCCATACAAAACATTTGATTATGCAAGACATGGTTTACATTTGACATTTGGATATTGTTTACTTATAACATTTTGACATTTGGTTAACAAGACATTTTTAGTGGTTATTTAGTAAGTGATTTAAATAACGAGGCGTGTGTAATATGATAAAAGCATGGTGGATACGCCGCTGGTACTTCCTATATATAAGTGCTTTTATGATATTACATATCGTGGCGTTATCTAAACCACTTCCACAAAGACAAAGACATGATACATTTTATACAAATGGCATATTTTATACAAATACACTTTTACTTGGTTATTCACTTAACCATGCATTATTCTTTTATTATCATCTGATTTTCATATAGATTTTCATATGATTTTATAAAAGAAAACACTTTATAAGATTCATGACTACTTTTCGTTAAACACTTCTTTTAACTACAAGTCATGAATCCTTTATTAACAAAACCTATGTATCTCACAGGCATTTTTATGCTGACATACCTATTTTCACAAGTGTTTCAGGAGCTAACGTTTGATGATGATCGTGACACACTTAGGCGGACTTGGGCCTTAGTGACTTAAAAGAAGCAAGAACAGTTTAACTTATGTCATGTTTTCCTTTAAATTCCAAGACAATGTAAACACTTTAATAAATAAAACCAAACTTTAAATACCATGTGTTGTAAAACAATAATTCTGTTACGACACTCCCCGACGTTTCCGCCGCGGTTTGTTGTTTTACGCGGTCGGGGCGTGACATTGAGGATTATTAAAGATGAAAATCTTAAGTCGTCTTGAAAATGCACTTAGGTTTAAAGAAAAATCGGATATTGATGGCGAGGCACTTTATACATAGCTTAATTTATTTCGTGAATCACTAACCAATAAATTTAGTAGTCATGTAGATGTTTTGGAGTATATGAAAGAAGACAGTTATTCCCTAGAAGCATGCATTGCATATAGAATATTGTTGATTATTCTAGTCACTGTGGCATCTGCAGAAAGAAGTTTTTCGAAGTTGAAGTTATTGAAATCTTACATACGATCTTCAATGTCCCAAGAAAGACTTACTGGGTCGGCGATGATTGCTATCGAGAATGAAGTCTTAGATGATATAAACTGTGAAGAGTTGATTCACCAATTTGCTATCAAGAATGCAAGGAGGGCTTCATGAATCATTGTTTAGCTATTAGCTTATTAGTTTTTACGGTATGTCATTCATTCGAATACTATATTTTGTATTTTGTTAATTGCATTGTTTATCGAATGCAATATTTTTGTCAACGGTTTAAAGTTGAATGAAAAACTAGTTAAAATTTTTTATTTAGTTAAGATCTAAGGGCATGTTTTTTGAGCTCGAACATGGTACATGAATTCTCAGGGCCGGCTCTAATGTTGTTGCTGCAGTCCATTCACTTAGGGTCAGTTCAGATTGTTCATGTTGTTACTGCAGTCATGTTCTCCATGTTGTTGCTGCAATGAGTTTAGATTTTTCAGATTGATTGTCGCAACCCCCGCCCCCTATCTGTCCCGGGAACGGGCGGCCACGAGACCAGTTTTGGTGGTATCGATTTTTATCATTTTGGCAGCGGAAATTACATCATAACCGTAGTTAGGAAATATTTTATTAGAGTAAATACCACGCTTTTATAATATTAGACATATTGGGATAAAACCCAAGTTTTCATTACAAACATTTTTATAGGGAAGATCCCTATTTTATTGAATAAAACATCTTCTTTTATTTAGGTAACTTTTATAGCCACTTTTCCAAGCCTTCAGTGCTGTCCAGCTGGCTTTCACATTTTGTTACCTAAAACGCGTTTAAAAACATTTTGTCAGCGGAAAATACTGGTGAGTGAATCCCAGTTTAATCAAGAAGAGTTTTATCAATTTTCACAGTATTGAGAGCGATTACAATGTTTACATCTACACAATTACTCATTCAGTACTTGCCACTCGACCGTATCTGTGGCTATGGTCATATCACACATTGGCTAACCTGTTGTCCAATTGTGAATATTATCAAGTAATGTATACAAAACCACATAATACCGGCAGTAATTGAAGAATTACAAAGACTCAATCACTTCTTAATCACATTGTAAAATATTTAAGGTTTTGTAAAACAGATTACAAAAAGGAGATTACTCACATTGCTGTCTTAGGTTTCCTTTAAGGGTTTCCTGGTGATTATCTATAATTTACACAAATGCACACGCGTTAGTATAATAACCCTTTATATATACATTAGCAATACCCTCCCCGAGACGGCATTCCAACGACTACGTTGGGCAGAACCACGACAGCCGTTACGGAACCATGGATCAATCGGGCAGTGTATCTAATATGTAACCAGGGTTATAATACTTACAACGGAGCAGAACTTCGTTAATTAGGGAGTATTATGCCCGAAAATTATGTTTCCTATTCAGAAATTCGAGAGAGAAAGAGATCGTGAGCGAATTGAGACTGAAGGCCCGAGGTTGCTATTTATAGGTGACCTTTCACCTTCCCTCGCGGCCCGCGTAAGAGAAGGGAGAGGCCTACACGACCCGCGTAGTAGACTGGTTAGGCCCTAGCATGTCCCAGTCATCGCAGTAGCTTCGCCACGTTGATGACATGTTGCAGCACCGGGTGTCGCCTGATCTCGTAGCTGTCGCGACCTGCGTAGGTGGTAGCCAAAGGCTACGCGCCCCGCGAGAGACCATAAATTCTGGATTTTAATAAATTTTATAAAAATAAAGGTATTCAGGGCCCGATTACGTATACGGGGTGTATTTTAGGACATATTGGAATATTTTAAAATATATTAGGGTCTCGAAAATATTTTGGAGGGTTGTTATATCCTCCCCACCTTGTTTTAGAGCTCGTCCTCGAGATCTTACTGGAATAGGTGCGGGTATTTCCTTTGCATTTCTGATTCAAGTTCCCATGTGTACTCTGGTCCTCTTTTGGAGTCCCATTTCACTTTGACCAGAACTAATCTCTTGTGCTTGAGGTCTTAACTTTCCTGTCTTCAATCTGTAGAGGCCTCTCTACAAAATTTAACTGTTCATTTACCTCTATATTCTTTAGAGGTACTATCAGTGATTCATCAGCTAAGCATTTCTTGAGATTAGATACATGAAATACATCATGTATTCTTGGCATTTCCTCTGGCAGTTGTAGCTGATAGGCTACAGGTCCTATTCATCTAATAATCTCAAAAGGTCCAACATACCTGGGGCTTAGCTTTCCCCTTTTTATGAATCTTACCACTCCTTTCCAAGGAGAGACTTTTAATAACACTTTATCACCTACTTGAAATTCCAATGGCTTTCGTCTGTTATCAGCATAACTCTTTTGTCGATCACGTGCTGTTTTCAGTCGTTCCTTGACTTGAATGATTTTGTCTGTTTTTTCTTGTACTATCTCAGGTCCAGATAGTTGATTTTCTCCAATTTCTGCCCAACAGACTGGCGTTCGGCACTTTCTTCCATAAAGTGCTTCGAATGGTGCAGCATTGATACTTGTGTGATAAATGTTATTATAAGAAAATTCTATCAATGGTAAGTGATGGTCCCAATTACCTCCAAAATCAATTACACAAGCTCTAAGCATGTCTTCCATTGTCTGAATTGTCCTTTCGCTTTGTCCGTCTGTTTGAGGATGATAAGCTGTGCTTAGATTCAACTTGGTTCCCATTGCTTTTTGGAAACTTGTCCAAAAATGAGAGGTAAAACGACTATCTCTGTCAGAAACAATTGATAGAAGAATTCCATGTTAAGAAACTATTTCATTTACATATAATTTAGCTAATTGTTCCATAATGAAAGTTTCTTTCATTGGTAGGAAATGAGCTGACTTGGTTAGCCTGTCTACAATCACCCAGATTGTATCATTACCTTTTCTTATTTTGGGTAATTTGGTAACAAAATCCATTGTTATCAATTCCCATTTCCAAACTGGCATTTCTAATTGTTGCAACAAACCTGAGGGTTTCTGATGTTCAGCTTTGACTTGTGAACAGGTTAAACACTTTGCAACATATGTTGTTACATCCTTTTTCATTCCTATCCACCAAAAATTCTTTCTTAAGTCCTGATACATCTTATCACTTCTAGGATGCATCGTATACTTAGACTTATGGGCTTCTTCTAATATATGGTGGCGTAGGTTTCCTAATTTAGGTATCCACATCCTTTTCTTATGGAATCTCCAAATTCCATCTTGTAGGACCGGTTTTGACTCCGAACGATTGCGTAACAACACGTTCGATGTGCGGAATCCGTGAACGTGCGTGACCGAACACACGAGAACGTAATTATAACTGTGATTCTATTGATTGATGTAAAAATGTACAGCACCTGAATCACGTACACAACACTTTCTCTCTCTAGCTTCTCTCTCTAACACTAGAGCTCTCCAAAGTGCAAATGACCAAAAGTTCTAAACTCTAACCCTAATACATCTATTTATAGGCCAAGGCTTTTAATGAGAAAACTCATTAATTACAATATTGCCACCTTGCCTTTCTTAACTAGATATTACAATATAAGACTAGAATTAAACGGTTTCAGCTACGATTTGAGATGACGGAGGCGATAGACATAAATGCACTAACAGACTCCCCCTTGGATATTGCCGCAGTCAATCTCAAACATTTAGTCAAACTTGTAGCGTCTGGTCTTTTTCTCTCTCTCTGAGTCTTACTGTTTGAACAGAATCTCTGTGGATCTGTTCTTCAGCTTCAGCTTCTTCATTTGGTAGACTCTTCAGGCTCCCCCTTTCATCAAGCTTCCGTGCTTTGGGATCGACACCTGACTTTCCGATTACAAGCTCTTTCGGGAAAGTATCCTGGCTCCTATGCACGCTTCCCCTTGCGTTGAGCTCGTCTTCAGACTCCCCTTTAGACTCGGCTGTCGGGACCGTAGTCTGGTACAACATCTGCAATCACTCAAACATTTATAAGTAAAAGCATTTTGAACATCCAATTGTCCAGGAATCATAATCCTGGCTCTATTAAACTTTCTAAATCAAGATCCTGGATTTAAGATGTAATAATATGAATATATCCAGAAATAACTTGATCCACTCCCTATATCAACAATCTTTAAAGATTTGGCAGTTTTAGCGAACAAAATCAGAAACTGGCTCTTTTACAGATTTTAACAATTTGAGCATCCAAATCCCTCACAGTTAATCATCCAAGTCCAAATTAATGACCTTGGAGATATCACAAACTGTTTTTTGATTTTTGATTTTTAAAAATTTCAAGTTTCAAATTAATGAACTTGTTTTATTTTCAGAAACACAATCAACATACTTAGATTTTGAAACTTAGCTTCCCAGACATCGGTTGTCGAAAATAAAACAGAAATCAAAATCTTTTTGAATTTTCTGAAATATAAAGCAGTAAAAAAATATTTACAAACATATTTACAGATAATATTTTTGTTTGAGTTTGCGTCAGAGGATCATATCAGTTTTTGACAAGTCACAAGTACCGTTGAGCTTAGTTACACATTAAGTTTTAAACAATTCACTTAGATTGTCGATATACTGATCCAATTAAATTTTCACACAAACTTCAACTGATTCAGGATGCGAATTAGTTGTTTTAAGAACTTAAACTCATTCATGTGTCCCACCTCTTGAATATACTCCCGTATCCAGATCCCAATATTCAGTCTTACAGGTGAGTATACCTAGATGATATCTGTAAGGGGTTAAATTGCGAAAACCGTGAGAGCTCAGGTCAGAACTTCCGTTCAGCAGAGAGATGACGGCTTCGTCTTTTGGTGTGTCCCCTTTATAGGATCTTTTCTTCAACAGCAATGATTATCAATTTTATTGTTTCATCATTTTTGCTGAGGGCGGCGCTATATTTCAAGCAAGCAGAAAGATTATACGGGGACTAGGCCATTGCTTCCGCAAAATCAGAAGTCCCGGGATAATACCCCAGATATCACTAAGCATAAAGACCTAGTATCTCACAAAGAGGGGTCCTTCAAACGAGATTTCAGGGGTTACCTATATATCCAAGTAGTGTTCCCCACGAAATAAGCAAGTTTGAATTTAGGTTTATATCCCGAAAAAGTTTACTAAATGTATAAAAACCTATCGGCATATCACCAGTGAGACTGTTTAATGCTTTATAATCATTACATTTCTTTAGCATACTGTAACTGTCTACTGATGTACTATCATTTCCTCTTTTTACACAAAAACTCAATTTTTGAATTTTATCATGTTTTTGCCTTTTTCAAATTTTCAAATGTTTTTGTATTTTCTAACAATATTACTCCCCCTAAAATGTAAAACCATTTAAAGAAAATTTGACAACCAATACTGATAGCTTTGTCTCGCCATCCATTTTCTGCTTCTCATGCACTGATTTGCAGAAAAATCTAACATACCCCCATGATTTACAACACATTGATATTTACAGTTTGAAAACCGTTTTTTAGTCTTGTGAAAGTAATCATGTTTGTTCAGCCGTGAGGGTTTCGGCGTATTCACTCAACATATTTTTGAATTTTTCAAATTTTTGACAAAATAAAAAACATATTTTTGGTTTTTAAATTTTCAATTTTTAGGGTTTTGAAATATTGTTTATTTATGTACAGAAAAACAAACAAACTCCCTGTTTAACCATCGCAGGGATCAACAGCCTCATCTTCTTGTGCCAGGCTGCTCCGACACTCTTTTTGATGACATTCAGTTGTCTTCGGAAGCACCTGCACATTCAAAATATTCAATTACTTGAACAATTTAGCCCAGGTCTGTTTGACCTTAGGCATTTCAACACAATATGCATCAGTTAACTTCGGAAAATCTTTGTCATTTTGCACAAAGACTTTTTCAATTTTAACTTCAACTTTTTCATCATTTACTGAAGCCATTTGTTTTTTAACAGACCATGTTTGACCTTTAGGAGTACCTCGTTTGTAAAAATGTGAATCTTTTTGAACATTTTCTTTTTGAACAACAACTTTTGGTTTCCAAAACTGGTTTGGTTTTGTTGTATCAACAGTGTTTTTCCAACTTTGTGTTGTTCTTAATTTTGGTGTCACTGGTTTCCATGTTTGTTATGAGTCAGCTTTTGACATTTTCGGCTTCCAAGTTTGCTTTGAATCAAACTTGGTTGACTTCTGATTCACAACATCAGACTTCTGTTTCTGAACATAAACAGACTTCTTTTTCGTCTCAACATCAACAAGTTTCAGATTTGGACACTTGCATGCAAGATGTCCTGTTTGATCACATTTAAAGCATGTTCTTTTTGAGACATCTTTGACCTATTGTTGTTGCTTTTTCTGAGCATAGAACTCTTCATTAGATTGTTGTCCAAAATGAAGTTCTTTTTCTTCTTCAAAAATTTTTCCTTGAACAAAATTCATCTTTGCCTGAAAATTTTGTGTTTCATTTTTCTTCCAATTCTGTTTCTTCTTATAACCCAACCCAGCCTTCATGTTTTTCTTCTTGTAACCAGGTTTGTTATAAAAAGTTTTGTGACCTTTTCCAGCAAACTTTGGAATCTCAGATTTTTCAATCTCAACCATTTTGAAAACTTTATCAACCTTTTCTGAAATCACATTCTGAATCGGAAATACAACATCTAAAAATAATTTGTCCGATCCAATCATGGTATAAACCAATCCTTTTGAATCATCACTCAATTTTTTCTCGGATTTTGTGTTTTTCAGATATCCATCATGAAAATTACCTTCATTTTCATCCTGTGATTCAGATTTACCTGTATCAACCGACTCTTCTTTCAACACACTTTCAACGACCTTACCTACCACCTTTGAATCACTAGAATCATCAGATTTGGAATAGGTTATGTCAATGTTATCTGGCAATTGATCTACCATGTTGAAAGCTTTTTCGACCTTTTCATCATCATAAAATACAAACTTTTCCGGTGGTGGAACTTGATGAAACTCTGAGCCAATGCCTTTCTTGTTTTGCTCAGACTCACCATCCTCCGGTTTTATATTGAAAATACGTTCAAGCACATATGACGACGCGTGATAACTTTTTAACTTGTTATTATCCTGTTCTAAATCAGCAATCTGACACTTTAGCTTAGCAACATCTTCAATGTAAGAATTAACAACTTGTTGCTTTATTTCATAATTTCTCTTATACGTATCAGTTGTTTCAGAACAATATTTCAATCTTGATTGAATAAGTTTCATTTCACTTTTTACTTTTTCATATGATTCTTTTATAATGTGATAAGCCAATTTTATTGAATCATATTCCTTTTTCATTTCCTGAAAAGCATTCTCTTTTTGATCACACTCTACTGTCTTTTTCGAAACATTTTCTTTCAAAACTTCATTTTCTTTTTCTAATTTTTTACATTTTTCCAAAAGTTTTTCATCATTATCTTTCAAAACTTTTTTGTTTTCCAACATTTCTTTACATTTATTTTTGAAAACTTCTTCTAATTTTGTGAAATCAAGATCTCTTGTTCTGATCTTTTCGTCTTTTTATGTACAAGCACTGCATGGTTCCATGCACTTCTTGCACTATTCAACTATTTTGATTTGAGTTTCAGAATCAGAATTTACCTTAGTGATTGGCACCTCGGTGTTCTCAGCTGCATCTGTCTGATTCTGATCAACTTCACTCTTTTGTTTTTCTTCAACACCAACATCACCAACAACATCAGCAGAACTATCAACCTTCACTTCAATTTCTTCAACTTGCTGTTCTTCAGTAACAGCTTGTTTCTCAACAACTTTTTCTTACAACTTTTCTTTCTCAGCTATCTTCATACCTTCCTCTTTAGTAACTTCAATTTTAACTTCTTCAACCTTGACCTCCTCAGCAACTTTCTTCAAATCAGCAACCAGATTCTCAATATTCTTCTTCATTCCTCTTCCTCAGATTTGTTGTCATAGCATCTCTGATGATCTTATCCAACCTTTTTATATATGTTTTGTCTTTTGCAACATTTGAATATTATTCGCCAGATCGAGGAATTACTAGAAGAACATCATCATGAACTATATCACTTCTAGGAACAACTGGTTCTCCTTCTTTGTTGACGAAACATTCTTGTTTCTTATCCCATCTTTTGTTTCGAACAACATTTTCATATTCTTCCTGCATCTTCTCCATTTTGCATCCAACAATGAAAATTTCTCTCTCAGTTTTCTCATTCAAAATCTCTTCTCTGGTTTTCTCTTTGACCTCAGCAACAACATTTTCTTCTTTGTTTTCATCTTTGATTTCAGCAACAAAGGCATAATGATCATGTTTCTTTAAAGGAATTTCTGAATCTTCCTTTGTTCTAATCTTGAATCGATAATCAATACGATCTTCTTCTGGACAAATCTCACTCTAGTCATATCCTTCATCATCATGAAAAACTGCACAAGCTCTTGACTTGGGTTTATCTTCAATCATTTTCGGCTCTTCTTTGCTTCGGTGGTATATCGCCTTTCGATAATAATCATCATTGAAAGGACGTTCATTTCCTCCAGCTGCAGAATTAGTGCATTCTCTCTTGAAATGACCTTTTTGCTTACATCTGAAGCAGGTCACTTTGGATTTGTCAAATCCACACTTTGTTAATGGACCACCTAATGATTGCTTCCCGGTAATCTCCATGTATCTTTGAGCTCTGCGAATGCAACTAGCCAAACACCAACGGATTTCAATGAGTTCCATCTCTTCCGGATCAATCTGGTCGTAGTCTTCTTTGGTTAACTCTGAGTTACCCATTTTGCCTGCCACTAGACCTTCATACGATTCCAGAACAGATGCAAGAAAGCTCATTTGCTGCTTAGCTGCATTGATGCTCCTAGCCGGAGAGTTTTTCAATTTAAGAGCAATGTTGCAAAGAATTTCTTCAGAATCTCCAGGACTTGCTTTTGAAGATGAATGATATCCAGAATTGTAACTTGATGAGCTTGTTTGTGGTTCTTTCATCTTCTCACTACTGAATGTTGTCTTTGGTGAACTATCAGCTTTCACCGAAAGTAAATTGCCTTTGTAGTACAGACCAACATTCTGATGATGCGACGAACTGCTCATCTTGCTTTGCTTTTGTAATTCCAGATCATGACTTTTAATTTTTTCTAACAAAACATCAAGAGAAATTGTGTCATATAAAGCATCATTTTTCAAAATAAACACAAACGTTTGCCACTGATCAGCTCGTGGTAACGCTTCAATGACTTTATCAATAATTTCTTCCCTTATTTTCACAATCTCAAACCTTTCAAGTTTAATTTTTAAGTGACAAAAACGTTCAATCATTTGCCTAACAGATTCACCTTTCAAACTATCAAACAAATCAAATTCCTTTTTTAATAATGCAATTTTGTTTTTCTTGATTTGTTTACCCCCCTCAGCTTTCACCCGTAAAGCTTCCCATATAGATTTCGAAGATCCATCATGACTTAACAACGAAAAAATATCATCTCGAATTGATTGTTGAATCAATGCGATCATTTTCTGCTCATATGAAAATCTTCGTTTATCTTCTTCTTGAAAGCTTTTAAGCGGGATTTCTTCTCCTTTGTCATCAGTAGGTTTATCATAGCCAAACTCCAAGCAGAACCAACTTTCATGTGCATACGCTTTAGTCCAGTTGATAAACCTTTCTTTCCACCAGACATAGTCCTCAATGTTATCAAGCTTGGGTGGTTTCGAGTAGGTTCCATAAAAATTGTCATGTTTAATGTTTTCTTTGATAGTTTTTGTAATTGCTTTAGGTGTAACATATGAAGCTTCCACTGTATCCGAGGTGAACGCGTTGTAGAAAGTGTTGAAAAATTCTTCAGCCATGATGTGATTCTGAATCAATGTACAGGCACCTTTTAATCACCTGAATCACGAACAAACAAACACAATGAGTTTAATCAATATCAAACAAATGAATCGGACGGGTATCCGATCGAGTGAGTCAACACAAGTCAATAGTGAAAATAATCTCGTGACACAGCTGTTCGTTCGGGTGAGATTGCTATCCGTTCAGATGAGATTGCTATACGTGAGATTGCTATCCGTTCGGGTGAAGATTGCTATCCGTTCGGGTGAGATTGCTATCCGTTTGCTGTCCGAACGGATGAGGTTGCCGTCCGAACGGATGGAATTGAACCTTTCCGACCGGATGGGATTGAAGTTGTCCGAACGGATGAAATAAATGTTGTCCGAACGGATGACTTTTCACTTGTCTGACCGGATAAACTGATGCTGTCCGATCAGATAGTAATGTTGTCCGATCGACCTGCACTTCAATCAATTTCACAAGACGACAAATACTTGAGTTGTCCGATCGAGTAGCTCTTTGTCTTATTTGACCTCAAACGATGAACTATAGACTCACATTGAAACTATCATATCCATTAAATGTCACATGCAATGCTCACACAAAACAACACAATCCCACAATTATGAAGAATCAATTCACTTGAATCAAAATCTAAATTCAGTAGATCACGTGATGACTACTAATTTCTTCAATTAAAATGGTCGACAACAAATTCAATATCCGATGACTTCACAAATTTCAATATGCTCAATGTCAGTTCACATGCAATCTTAATATCAAACAATTAAAGCTAGCCGACAATCTCTGTAAACAGAATTTTCAATTAATATCTCACATGCATGTTCACTCTAAACTCAATTGATTTCATGTTTCGATAAGCGTTGCTGACAAAACTGATTAATGTTGGCTAAGTGACATGAACAAGTGTAATGCTATGACTCGGATTGCTATCCGCTCGGATAGTAATCCGCACGGATAGGTCAACTATGGTCAACAAGGATTGCTGTCCGCTCGGATAGGTCAACTAAGTCAAAAACTTTTAAATGAATTGAGTCGAGTGAGATATGCTATCCGACCGAGTAACAGTCAACTAAAGTTAACTCCTTTTAAATGAATTTCAATGTGATTTTGAGTCGGATGGTTATCCGGTCGGATTGCCATCCGACCGGTGAACTTTAATAACAAAAGTCAACATTAAATGAAATGCAATGAATGATATATGAAATTCAATCAACACATGCAGACTGACAATATCACATGCAATATCAAATGGAATATGCAGTCAATCATTGCTTTAATTTGATCAAGAATCACATGCAATCAATAATGGCCGACAAGTTTTATTAATTCAAGTTCATCATGTGACAACTGTTGTTAATGAGGACGATACTTGATGACACCTGTAATATATTTCACATGCATACCGATAATAATTATTGACATAGACTGACAACAGTTAACAATGTTGACTAAGACACACGGTCGGGTGAGGTTGCTTTGACTCGGATTGCCGTCCGACCGGATGGTAATCCGAGTGAGTGATAGTCAATAAAAGGCAACCTCTTTTAATGAGATGGAACGTGAGTCGGATGGTCATCTGGTCGGATTGCCATCCGACCGGTGAAAACCAAGAACAATAACAGCATCAACAGTAAGCATATTTCAACAACTTCGAACCAAACAAATTCAGATTTCTCACAAATGGCTAGGAATTATGATTTGAAAATTTGTAGGGTTTTAGATCATGTATTTCGCACAACATATCCAAATTTTAGCAATTTTTATCCGTAAAATCCTGGTTAATTTTGCGTTTTTCAGTAAGAACGTGAAGAATATGAAAAAGTGAAGAAAGTTTTGACAAATCTGGATGAAATTGACTCTGAAGCTGATGTTTTTCGGTGCGAATCAGTATGTTTGATCTGTGCAATCGAGCTCCTGCTCTGATACCACTTGTAGGACCAGTTTTGACTCTGAACGATTGCGTAACAACACGTTCGACGTGCGGAATCCGTGAACGTGCGTGACCGAACACACGAGAACGTAATTATAAATGTGATTCTATTGATTGATGTAAAAATGTACAGCACCTGAATCACGTACACAACACTTTCTCTCTCTAGCTTCTCTCTCTAACACTAGAGCTCTCCAAAGTGCAAATGACCAAAAGTTCTAAACTCTAACCCTAATACATCTATTTATAGGCCAAGGCTTTTAATGAGAAAACTCATTAATTACAATATTGCCACCTTGCCTTTCTTAACTAGATATTACAATATAAGACTAGAATTAAACGGTTTCAGCTACGATTTGAGATGACGGAGGCGATAGACATAAATGCACTAACACATCTGTTCCTTGTTCTAGTTCCTTAATCATTACTTTTAATTTTTCAGTATCATCCTTGATTACTGATTCTTGTGCCTTTTTAATCTGTTCATTTAAATCTACTTGCAGATTTAATTTAAGTGGACGTACTCTTTTTGGCTTTTCATGATACTTTCGACTTAAAGCATCAGCTACTACATTCGCCTTTCCTGCATGGTACTGGATATTACAATCATAATCACTAAGTATCTCCATCCAGCGTCTTTGTCTCATATTCGATTCCTTTTGTCCGAAGACGTACCTTAAACTCTTATGGTCTGTAAAAATGGTAAACTTACTACCGTAAAGGTAATGTCTCCAAATCTTAAGGGCAAAAATTATGGCTCCTAATTCCAGATCATGGGTTGAATAATTCTTTTCATGATTCTTAAGTTGTCTAGATGCATAGGCTATAATCTTTTGACGTTGCATCAATACACATCGATAACCTAACTTAGAAGCGTCACAATAGACTACAAAATCTTCAGATCCTTCTGGTAACGCTAGTATGGGTGCATTGGTTAGTCTTTGCTTAAGAATTCTAAAGGTTTCTTCTTGTTTGGATCCCCATTCAAACTTAATGGATTTACAGGTTAACTTAGTTAAAGGAATGGCTATTCTAGAAAAATCTCGAATAAATCTTCTATAATAACCAGCCAGTCCTAAGAAACTTCTAACCTCGGTTGGTGACTCAGGGGTTTTCCATTTGGTAATTGCCTCGATCTTGGTAGGATCCACATGAATTCCTTCATGATTGACTAGATGTCCAAGAAACTATACCTGTTCAAACCAAAACTCGCACTTCGAAAACTTAGCATAAAGCTTTTCTTAATAAACTTAGAAGTGCGTGCAAATGCTTTGCATGTTCTTCTTTACTCTTAGCGTAAATGAGAATATCATCTATAAAGACAATTTTGAATTTATCCAAATTTGGCTTACATATTCGGTTCATCATGTCCATAAATGCAGCTGGGGCATTGGTTAAACCAAATGGCATGACAGTAAATTCGTAATGGCCATACCTCGTTCTAAAAGCGGTCTTAGGAATGTCCTCTTCCTGTACCTTTAATTGATGATATCCTGATCTTAAATCGATTTTAGAGAAAAATCGAGCTCCTTGTAACTGATCGAACAGATAATCGATTCTCGGTAATGGATACCGATTCTTAATCGTGACCTTGTTCAATTCACAGTCGTCAATGCACATACGCATTGATCCGTCCTTCTTTTTGACGAATAGGATTGGCGCTCCCCATGGCGATGAACTTGGCTGTATGAATCCTTTCTCCAACAATTCGTCTAACAGTTTCTTTAGTTCCTGCATTTCTGCGGGTGTTAAGCGATAAGGTGCTTTGGCAATTGGTGCTGTCCCAGGTAGCAGATGAATTCTGAATTCAATTTCTCTGTCAGGAGGTTGTCCTGGTAATTCTTCTGGAAATACATCTGAAAACTAGGATACTACTGGAATATCCTTTAATTCTTTTCCTTTAGTGTTAATGATTAAAGAAATCAAATACACTAATGATCCTTTTCTTATATAACTTGTTGTTTTCATCACATAGATGAATTTTGTGGATCTAGAGGGTTTATTTCCTTTAATTGTGATCTTTTCACCCCTTGGTGAATTTACTTGGATTGACTTTTGATCACATAAAATACTGGCTTTATTGGCTATTAACCAATCCATTCCTAACAAAACATCAAATCCTGCCAAATTCTTTGGGTAAAGGATTGCAATAAATTTCTGATTTAGAATTTCTATTCTTACACCCTGCAAGATATCAGGAATCTTAATGGTTTCCCATTTGCTTCCTCTACTAGACATTCTTGTGGGAGTTTAGTTAATGGTTGATTGAGAAGTTTGCAAAATGAAGTATTAATAAAACTTTGGTTCGCACCAGAGTCAAATAATACTTTAGCAAAAACATCATTAACTAAAAACGTACCAACGATCACGTCTGGAATCATTTTAGCTTCATCTGCAGTTAGAATAAATGCTCTAGCATTTTTAGTGTTCTTGTTGTTCGTAGCTGGAGTTAATTTCAGGCAGTTTGGCTTGATATGGACTTGTTCTCCGCAGTTGTAGCAGATCCTGCTGTTAAGTTTCTTCCTGCAGTCTTCTTCCTTGTGTCTAGATATTTTTCAAAAGTTGCAGTATATGGAGCATCTTCCAGAATGCTTCCTTTTGCAATACTTGCAATAGGGTGCCGAAGTAGAACCTATATTTCTTCCACGGTTAGAATTTCCAGAACGAAATTCTTGGGTAAGCTTCTAGGTTAGGTTCCTTTTTTGGTCCTCTTCTCGTGTACGGACTAACTCATCTGTCAAGGTGTTTACTAGTTCTACGGCTTCTTCTATGGTTTGAGGTCTAGCTGCCTTGACTACATGTCTAATTTCCCCAATTAATCCCCAGATGTAACGGGAGATTAATACTGGTTCAGGTGATGCAATGGTTGGTACTATTCAAGCATATTCAAAGAATAATGTAGTATAACCCTAACTATCTACCCCAGTCATCCTAAGATTTAGGAATTTATTTGCTACCTGTTCCTTTTCATTGGGAGGGCATAATTTCCTTTCTACCATGTTTTTAAATTCATCCCATTCTATATTATAAACCTTATCACTTCCCCTAGACTGGAGGACAATGTTCCACCATTCTAAGGCTGAATTCTTAAACAGATTAGAAGCAAACATTATTTTATCCTCTTCCGCGCATTTGCTTATTCTTAAGACTGCCTCAGTCTTTTCTATCCAACGTAGAACTACAACGGCCCCTTCATTGCCCGAGAATTCCATTGGTTTACAAGACCATAATTCTTTATAAGAACAACCTTAAGGCATGGTTCTTCTTCTTTTGGGAATGGGCGCTTGAAGTATAGGTCCATTGTTCACGCTGTTTTCTGGTTCGGAGGGTCGTTTACTATCATGGTTACTTTTATTATCAGCTTCCCTAACCGTTTGAATAATAGATGGCATCGCATCTATTATTCCTTGTGCCACTATGTGTTGGATGACACTGTTGTCCACTTGGTTTCCATTATTGTTGTTGTTTGGGTTTTCGTTACCCGGGTTATTGTTACCCTGGTTATCGTTGTTCTGGTTTTCCGGGTTATTATCCGGATTCTCTTGATTCACTTGGTCGGCCATCTGAATTTTAAACATTTATCACATATTAATATCAGAAGATAATATCTTAATACGATCAATCACATGACACACATTTTTGATCAAAAACGTCGAACATTGCGACTTACTCTTTTCTTATATAGTATGCATCTAATACAAATCAGAACTGAAATTTAGAATTACAATACTACTATGCATCATTAACCACAAAGTGGTCTATACTACGATTGATTTATTATTATTATTATTATTATTATTATTATTATTATAATTATTATTATTATTAATATATATATATATATATATATATATATATATATATATATATATATATATAGGGGACCGCTAAAATGAAAACCACATCCAGTTGTAAGAACCGCGGGAACCACTTTCTGGCCATTAGATTTCCAAAATGGATGGATGAGATTAAAAGTAGTTAAAACTAATATTAAATTCTTTTTGTCTTATTATGTTTTTAATATTTTAATCTAAAAGGGTATTTAAGTAATTTTGTTTTTTTGTCTTATTAATTTTATTGTTTTTTATTACATTTTTGTCCTATTTGCATTAATTGTTATTTTCTAAATCAGATTTTTTTTATTAAACAACAATTTGAAATCAGATTTTTTGATAAAAAAATTTTACGCGCGTTTTTTTACAACCCGTTTTTTACGCGCGTTTTTTTACGACCCGTTTTTTACGCGCGTTTTTTTACGACCCGTTTTACGCTCCGTTTTTTCACGCCGTTTTTGCACGCCGTTTTTGCACGCCGGGCTTTTTCAAGCGTTGTTTTTTTAATGCGCCGTTTTTACGCCGGGCTTTTTCAAGCGTCATTTTTTGAACGCGACATTTTTTACGCGCTGTTTTTTTCAAGCGTCGTTTTACACACGTTTATTTGACGCGCCGTTTTTACGCCGGGCTTTTTCAAGCGTCATTTTTTGAACGCGACGTTTTTTACGCGACGTTTTTTCAAGCGTCGTTTTTCACACGTTTTTTTGACGCGCCGTTTTTTACACGTTTTTTTACACACTGTTTTTTACACGTTTTTTTACACGTCGTTTTAAACGCGCCGTTTATTTGACGTTTTATTAACGCACCGTTTTTTACACTTTTTACGTTTTAAGTTTTACGTTAAACTTTTTACGTTTTACGTAAAACTTTTTACGTTTTACGTTAAAATATTTACGTTTTACGTTTTACGTAAAACTTTTTACTTTTTACGTTAAAAATTTTACGTTTTACCTAGAACTTTTTACGTTTTACATTTACGTTTTACGTTAAAAAGTTTAAGTTTTACATTAAAAAGATTACGGTTTAACTTTTTTTTTTTTTTACAAAAACCTTTTTACGCAAAAACGAACGCACACGGAAATCGCAAACTCGGTAGGTGTCTCAGATATATTGTTATCATCATCGACTAGGGGGGGGGGGGATAAAAAACCAACAACATCAAAACAAAGTGTATCTCGAAAAAAAAACAGGGTTTGGCTCAGATTATCCAATAATCAAAATGCTGCAAAAGTGGGGTTGCAGGTTCAAAAAACCTACCCTCCGCCGTTTTTGCCGCGCCATCGTCATCTAAATCTACGTTTTTTTTTCATCATCGCCGCCCAATCGACCATATCAAAACCCACACATAGTTCACTGTTTCAAAACATTCAAAAGCATCAACAAAAACCCCCCAACGCCACCGCCACCACCACCAACAACCGTCGCCCACCTTCATCACAAAAAAGCACCAGCAAAAACCCCCCAACATTCAAAAGCATCAGCAAAAAACCCCCAATATCAACAACATAAATCAATCACCGGAGAATCCCACCAGAATCACAAACAATCACCGGACTACACCACCGTCGGACCTACTCTCCCACGGTCACCCACCTCTGCCCCACACCACCCAAAAAACCCCCACCGCCACCAACCCCAACGCCACCGCCACCGCCACCGCCACCCCCACCAACAACCGTCGCCCACCTTCATCATAAAAAATCCCCCAAAAAATCCAAATTAAAAAATAAGAAAGATAAGCAGATCTATGTGATAAAAAGATATATAGGAACAGGTGGGTATGGGTGACCTGAATAGATGGCGGCGGAAGGAGTGGAGGTCACTTGTGGCGGCGGAAGGGGTGACGGTGGAGGTCGCCGTGCACCACCATGGCGGCGGAAGGGGTGACGGTGGAGGTCGCCGTTCAGTTTCATCATTACCAAATACAAAAATGGAATCCTTTCATCATTAATAATGTTGTTTTGTATTAACAAATACAAAATGGAGGTAGTGGATGCACAAATGCAAGCCATGTAGGCCTGGCCCTTTACAACTGCTCAAAAAATGGAGGTAGTCTGCTCAGCCCTTTCATGAAAGATCTAGATCTGGTATCGTTAATGAAGATGGTGGAAGGGATTTCACTTTTGAGATCTAGATGGGTACGGAGAGATAGATGAGAGGATTTTAAATTTTGGTAAAGAGATGAAAATGATAGAATTAACTGATAGATGAGAGAGGAGAGAGAAGATGGGTAATTAAAAAGTCAGTGATTTAAATGAAGAGAGAGAGGGGATTTGACATTTGGGGTAAATGACCAAAATACCCCTTTCTCTGATTGGTTAAGAGTGGTTCTCGTGGTTCTTACAACTGGGGATGGTTTCTATTTTAGCGGCTCCCTATATATATATATATATATATATATATTTTATACACACATATTATATATATTATTATATTATTACTATTACTACTCCCACCATCAACTTTACTGATATGGACTCATCCAGAAATCCATATGACGCTCGTCGTACTTCCAGACGAGTCGTTCTCCTACTTGCCTCATTCTCTCGCTACTTTCGAAAATTTCTTCTCTGAAAGTTCGGAGCTCTTGCACATTTTCTGTACTCATTGGGGGTGCAGGTGTTAGTACTGGATCCGGGTACTGTGGCATGGGTTCTTCCTGAGGATACGGATTCTCTAGGAATTCCCTAATGTATTCATCATTATCGTAGTAGGGATCTAGAGGGTCCAGACCTAGGTAATCTGCTAGGTTTGGCATGGGTAGGTCTGTTAGGTGGTAGCGTTGCACATAATCCCTATGATCATCAAACCACGGATCGTAGTCTGGATCTAAGGGATTGGGTGCTGGTACCCTAGGTATCTCCTCTGGTTTAAAATCATGCATTTCGACTTGATTTTCTGGGTTGTTTTCAATCTCTATTGGTTGCGTGGGAAACAAGGGTAATGGTTGAGGGGCTACTAGTTGTTCTAGGTTTGGGTCGGCAGTTGTGGTTGCTAAAATATGGAAGTTTGCTAAACTCCTATTAAGCATGTCTTGGGTGTGGGCATCGGTTTCTCTCTTAGCGGCTGCTAGCACTCGTTGCTCTTGTAACTTTTCATTCTCTTCCTACGCTCATGTGCTCCCTTACTAAACCATCCTCTCTT
This sequence comes from Helianthus tuberosus, assembly GCA_030545235.1. Taxonomy (NCBI): domain Eukaryota; kingdom Viridiplantae; phylum Streptophyta; class Magnoliopsida; order Asterales; family Asteraceae; genus Helianthus; species Helianthus tuberosus. The sequence goes on from CM060359.1 coordinate 165,737,622, forward strand.
TTTCTGAGGGAATGGCTCTTCAAACTGAGCCTTAAACACGAATATCCCGTCTTCATTGTTAGCAGAATACCCTGAGAGGGTTGGCTGTGAAGAGGTGCCTTCGCTTCTTGGTGAGCTGGACAACTGACGATACGCGTCGGATGGTCCTTGATCACTCATACTGTAAACTAACAAATAGTCAAATAACACACAACAATAAAATACAGATATGCACGTAATTCCATAATAAATTTCCTAACAATTTGAATAATATTTTGATGTCAGCAGAACACTTCTGTGGCTGAATCAGTGGCTTAGCTCTGATACCACATCCTGTCGCAACCCCCGCCCCCTATCTGTCATGGGAACGGGCGGCCGCGAGACCAGTTTTGGTGGTATCGATGTTTATCATTTTGGCAGCGGAAATTACATCAAGACCATAGTTAGGAAATATTTTATCAGAGTAAATACCACGCTTTTATAATATTAGACATATTGGGATAAAACCTAAGTTTTCATTACAAACATTTTTATAGAGAAAATCTCTATTTTATTGAATAAAACATCTTCTTTTATTTAGGTAACTTTTTTAGCCACTTTTCCAGGTCTTCAGTGCTGTCAAGCTGGCTTCTAGTTGGCTTTCACATTTTGTTACCTGAAACGCATTTAAAAACATTTTGTTAGTGGGAAATACTGGTGAGTGAATCCCAGTTTAATCAAGAAGAGTTTTATCAATTTTCACAATATTGAGAGCGATTACAATGTTTACATCTACACAATTACTCATTCAGTACTTGCCACTCGACCGTATCTGTGGCTATGGTCATATCACACATTGGCTAACCCGTTGTCCAATTGTGAAGATTATCAAGTAATGTATACAAAACCCCATAATACCGGCATTAATTGAAGAATTACAAAGACTCAATCACTGCTTAATCACATTGTAAAATATTTAAGGTTTTGTAAAACAGTTTACAAAAAGGAGATTACTCACATTGCTGTCTTAGGTTTCCTTTAAGGGTTTCCTGGTGATCTATAATTTACACAAATGCACACGTGTTAGTATAATAACCCTTTATATTTACATTAGCAATACCCTCCCCGAGACGGCATTCCAACGACTACGCCGGGCAGAACCACGACAGCCGTTACGGAACCCCGGATCAATTGGGCAGCGTATCTAATACGTAACCGGGGTTATAATACTTACAACGGAGCAGAACTTCGTTAATTAGGGCGGTATTATGCCCGAAAATTATGTTTCCTATTCAGAAATTCGAGAGAGAAAGAGATCGTGAGCGAATTGAGACTGAAGGCCCAAGGTTGCTATTTATAGGTGACCTTTCACCTTCCCTCGCGGCCAGCGTAAGAGAATGGAGATGCCTACACGGCCCGTGTAGTAAACTGGGTAGGCCCTAGCCTGGCCCAGTCATCGCACTAGCTTCGCCACGATGATGACACGTGGCAGCACCGGGTGTCGCCTGATCTCGTAGCTGTCACGGCCCGCGTAGGTGGTAGCCAAAGGCTATGCGCCCCGCGAGAGACCATAAATTCTGGTTTTTAACTAATTTTTATAAAAATAAAGGTATTCGGTCCCGTTTACGTATACGCGGTGTATTTTAGGGCATATTGGAATATTTTAAAATATATTAGGGTCTCGAAAATATTTTGGAGTGTTGTTATATTAATCATGTTGTTGTTGTTGTTGTTCTTGCACACATTTGTTGTTCATGTTATCGTTGCACACATTTGTTGTTGTTGATTTGTTGGGGTGATTGGTAATTAGATTTGGATACAAATTGAATATGGAGGGGAATTAACAAATTTTACAGCAGGGACCGAAATGGTCATGAAAGTTTTGAGGGTAATTTAGGTTTTTCACAATATTTAAGGAGGGTAATTTAGTCTTTTCACAATATTTAAAACGGGAAAATATAAGGAGGGATGTTATTGAACGTAATCGACAACCATAGGGACTTGATTGTAGCGTTTTTTTTTATCAAATGAGGGCTGGTCCTGCATTTGGTGTAAACCTCAGGGACATTTTTTTTTTTATCAAATGAGGGCTGGTCCTGCATTTGGTGTAAACCTCAGGGACATAAATTGACATTTACTCTTTATATTTTTAAGGCTGGGTCTTTTAAAATTCCCTGCTCATGTATTATTTTCTTACAAACAACTAGAAATGTCTTTGTTTCAAGCTCGTCTAGTAATCTTTTAAGGTGCTTTCAAATATTTTGTCGGTATAAGGAGTTGGACAAACCGAATAATTCTTTAAAGACATCAGAAAGTTCAAATGGTAGAGATTACAAGTCTACAAGTTAAGTCAATGTATGCATGGTCAAATATATTATAGCAATTCTATTTGGTAAATTATATCACTCAATATTAATGTAGCATGATTTATTACCAGAGCAACAGTAGTTATTAGATTTTAAGGTTTAGTTCACTTTTTAGAATGATTTGCTACTAGACCTGTTTGATTATATATTAAAGGTCATTCTTTTTGGTTTAGAACTATAGCAATCAACACATAAGCCTTTAGCAAAATGCACAATTTAGCTAGTTTTAAACTTTTCAATTATTCATAGTTATAAATTATGAACTTCTACAATTTGCATAGTGATCTCCCCGACCTTGCTTGAATTGCAACCGACCTAAAGACCCAAAAATAAACTAGATAGCTAGAGTAAAGTAGGGTACCGAACCAGAGGAGTATGGTGGAAAGTGTCTGTTGATTAAGTATTAAAGATCTACTTGCAAAAATGTAAAATAAGGTTTTTGAGTGTTTTAAACTAAATTAAGTGTTGATACATATTATGTGGATACGGCTCGGCTCGGTTCGACTTGGCTACGAAGTGAAGGCCGTAGTCAAGACAACCTCCTGTCTTGACTCAGTATGCGATTGACTTCGTAACGTACGAAATTGCTACTGCGTGTGTGCATTATGCAATTAGTATTGCTTATGTGTTTATTTGTTTGTTGTTTTGGTCCAACATGTTCAAGCCCATCTATGTAGAAGCCCAACATCATGACATGAAGACAACAGAAGCCCAACATGCCCAAGCCCAACTTATAAGTGACGAAAACACTTATAGGACGAAATCCCTTTGGTGAAATCCAAATGGGACGAAATCACTATGATTTCGTCCAGATCCTTGATTTCGCCATGTGATTTCATGGGCTTCTGATTTCGTCGAGCATGCTACTATAAATACACAGACTCAGAACAGAAACAAGTGAGGCAAATCTGAATAGATTTGAGAGCGAACACTGTAAACACACACACAACTGAGAGTTTATAGGTTTATCTTGTAAACATTGCTTTGTAACGGTTTCATACGAGTTAATACAATGGAGTGTTAATCGTTGAATCTTCGTGTTTGTGTTCGTCACTTGGTTTAACTTACCCATTTGGATTCCGCACTTTCAGGTTTGTCGAAAACAGGGAATAGAGGTTACTCGATCCTCCGGGTGGACTTACAATTGGTATCAGAGCATTGGCTCGATTCCTTGTTTAAACCAAGTTGTTTTTCTTGTGTTTTTCAAAGTTTTATAGGTGTTTTTCTTGATATTTGAACTTAAAGATCATACATTTTCTGGAAAATCACTTTAAAATTTTCGAAAAACCTTGTGTTTTGCTGTTTGTTTTATTAAAAACCTTGTTAAAACTTATGCATATTTGTTAGAATTGGGTTATTATTGAAACATTGTGCAAAACTTGTGCTCGGAAATTTTCAAAGTCACCGGTAAACTCATAATTTCGCCGGAAATAGTCATAGTGTTCTTGGTGTTCTTGGTTTATTCAAACTGTTCTTGAAATATATATGTTTTTGATTCGAAATTGTGTTTGAATTATTATTGTGTTGTTAAGAATATAAAATTGTTGTTTGACATTTGTGTTCTCTGATGAGATGATTTGTTTGTTGAAAAAGAAGGTACAAAATCAGAAAGCATGGGTGTTTGAAAATTGGACACTTGTGTCAGGATAAGATAAGATCTAAGGTGTTTGAAAATATCTTTTGTGTCTATGGTTATAATTGTCAACGAAAACCCATTAGTCAACATAATCAAGCTAGTAAACTGATCTTGGCGAAATCACTTAACTGGCCGAAATCACTCACTGGTCGAAATCCTCACCTGGGCCGAAATCATCTTCTGGGCTTTTTATCAGTTTGGGCCGAAAACACATCTCCACGAAATCACCCTGATTGATATGTATTAGCTTCAGCCGAAAACACCCTCTTATTGCCGAAAACACCCTCAGCCGAAATCCCTTATCAGCTTCAACTTGTTGCCGAAATCACTTTATCACCTCACACTTGGGCCGAAATCAGTTCTGGGCCCAAATCCCTTTGCCGAAAACACCTAGTGCACTTGTAGCCGAAATCAACTTCTTGTTTTCATCAGATTTCGTCAAACATTCTCATACTTATGTTATTTTTTTTAACAGTAGACTTGTAAAACCTTTATAACTGTTTAATTTGTGTGATTTGTTCAGGTATTAGTCATTAAACATCAAAAATGAGTTCGAACTGGTGGGGTAATCCGTCACGTTTATCTCCATCATGGGCCGAATCTCCCGCACCCGCATCTAATACAGAAAGCAAGTATACAAACACGCGTTTGTCGCCATCATGGGCTGAATCTCCGGCACCCGCATCTTCGCAAGCGAATCAAACATCGACCGGTCAATGGGCGTTTGTTTCAAATCAAACTCCAAGTATTCAAAGTATACTCCTCAGTGAAAGCGAGACCGGAAGTCTGAATCGTCCACCGAAACTGATGCATCTAAACGAATATCCTGGTTGGGTTGATAGATTTCAGACGTATGTCAATGGGCAAAACACGGAACCGTGGTTACGTTTTACTACAGATTTCGATCAAACTCTTGAGGTTGCCGCTTCAACTGCCGCTACATTTGCAGATCTTTCGGAAGACCAGAAAAAGGTATATGATTTAGAAACGAAAGCATATGCTATTCTGACTCAGGCAATGAGCAAGGATATATATCATCAGTTTGTCAGTTTCAAGACGTCAAAGTGATTGTGGGATGCATTGAAGACAAGAGGTCTAGGAAATGAAAAGTCACGTCAATTGCGACATGATTTACTCAAAAAGGAGTTTGATGGTTTCACTTGTATGGAAAATGAATCTTTGGGAGATATGACAAGTCGATTTCATCACTTGCTGACTGAATTGAGCAATTATGAGGTAGTAACAACTGCAAAAAAGGTTGTCACAAAGTTTGCCGATGCACTGCCACCTCACTGGAATAGTTTCTTGGAAATCCTGAAATACAATGGCACATTGGCTACGACAAACATCAATGACTTCGCTCAGCTCTTGGAGAACAAAGACCAGGAAGAAATCCTAAAGGTAAAAAGGGTTCCAGTGCGACAAAATACTGATATGTATTATGGAACTCCTAGCACTTCTACAATACAAGTGCGACATAATCCTGATATGTATTATGGAACTCCTAGTACTTCTGCAAGACCTGCTTCACATGCTCCACTTCAGACGGCGTTTGTCACAAGCACAGAGTTGTATGGCAATCAGATACAAGTTCCTGTAAAGCCAACTCCAACAACAGATATGTATGGATATCCACTTCCACCTTCCTCAATACCAAAGGTTGTTGCACCAACCACTGATTTGTATGGGAATCCACTTCCTGTTCAACAACAAGCTTGTTATGGAAGCACATCATCTGCTGGTCAGCCATCAAAGTCAAATACAGTACAGCTTGATACATCAAACTTCTCCAAAGTTAGCGTTGAAGTAGCTAAATATCATATGGAGATACTAAACACATTGGTGAGCTCGTATTGTGGGTTGATAGCAGGTCAGATCGGGAACATCAATCTGACTCAAGAAGATTACCAGCAGATAGATAAAGAGGAGATGGATATGATGGACATCAAATGGGATTTTGCCAGTGCTGTAAGGCGAGCTAAAGACTTCATGGAACGGACGGGTCGAACCAGCTTGGAAAGCAAGAAAGATACCAAGTATGGGTTCGACAAGCAATCCGTCAAGTGCTTTAACTGTGGTGAACGTGGTCACTTCAAGAGGGAATGCACAAAGCCAGCTCAACATGGGAACCATAATCCTTTCAGAGGTCAAGGAGGCAACCAACAGAATCAGAATCAACCCAAGAATGATGATCGCGCTTTGGTCCCTGCAAACAATCAAGCAGGACCATCGAACACCAATCAAGCTCTTGTGGTGCAAGTAGATGAAGGTTGTGACTGGTCAATGCAATTAGGCATTGGTGATCAAGGAGGAGCAGCTTGTTTTGCTGAAGCTGCTAAGGATTTGAAGCACACCAGTGGTGGAGAATCTTCCACCAGTGGTGGTGAATCTTCAGATGAAGAGAGTTCTGGTGATTCAAGGAGTTCAGATGAGGAAACCTCAACTTCAGGCGATGACAATGTATCTAGTGGGAGAATCGATGAAGATATCGATGAATTATTAGGAGAAGCTGCAGCAAGGAATGATAGAAGATCTATTCTGGTGGATCAAGCTGCTTATTCTTCTTCTTCTCTTCTTTCAGCCTTTATGGCTAATGGCAGCAGTTCATCAAGCCAGGTATGTGTCGATGAACCAACTGTTGTTAATTGTGATAATTGTGCTAGCTTAAGTGTTAAATGTGCTGATTTGGATGCTAATATGTCTGATTTGCAAAGCAAACATGATGCTTTAAATGCTAAATTGTTTGACTTGCAAAACAAACATGTTTCATTAGATACTAAGTGGTGTGATTTGCAAAGCAAACATGTGGATTTGCAAAACAAATTTGAAGTGACAAATATGCACAATCAAAAGTTGATAGTGGATCTTTCAAAATGCAAAGAGGCTAACATGTTTTATGAAAACCATGAAAAGGAATTTAAAACGATGGTTGAAACTTTAAGAAAAGATAAAACCGAACTAACAAAAATGGTTTCAAGAAAACAAACTGACATAAACCTTTATATCAGTCATCTTGAAAGCATGGAAAAAGAGTTAGCCTGCACAAAGTGTGAAAGTGAGGCGATCCGGCTTAAACTAGACAGTTATTCTAACTCTAGATATGTGCTGGATCACATCATTGGCACACAAAATGAGAAAAAGGATGTCACGTGCATTGGATATAAGAAATGTCCACCACCTGTTAGACAAAATTATGATGCACTGCCAGATGAGGAGTATAGAACTCATTATGAAGAATCTGTTCCTTTAGACATTGAGGAATTTGCAACGGGACTTGGATACAAACAGGAAGTATCATCAGATTCGGATGTGTCAGCAGATACATTTGTAACTGCTGAACAAAATCAGGATCCTCCAATCATTGTTGAGGATACTGATTCTTCAGATGATGAATCTAATGATACTGACTCAGCACAGTCAGATGCGGTAATCAAAGAAGAGGACATACCTCTCGAGAATCATATTCTATGTGATCCTCCCGCAAAACCTGCTACGAGTGTTCTGACCGAGTCCACGTCTACTTCCTCACAAGAGTCTGAGAGTGTGAATTTGCTGTACACTCTTGTTGGTGATGATAAAATCTACTCTGACAAAGATTTTCCTATTAAGAATGTTAATCAATCTTTAATAAGTAAAATTTTTGAGGATTCAACAAGTAAGTTTTTGGGAAAGACAGGATCACACGTTGTGGTAACACAGTGTCCTCCTATCCCAAAGGCTGAAGTTAGAAAACAATGTCGCAATCAGAAATTACCAACAGTGAAAAAGCAGCAAAATCGCACCAAACCTAAAAGTAACTCACCGACTCAATGGCAAAAGAAACAGACCAAGAAAAAGGACAAGAAAGTGAACTTTGTGAAATCGAAGGGAACAGATAAACTTGAAACATTTTCAAATAAATCTAACTTAGATCATGTCATTCAAGTTAATTCTTTGAAAAGAAACGAACCAAACAGTTCAAAACCTAGTACCTCGGGATCACAAAGTTCATCAACAAGAAAATCACATGATACTACGGGGTTTGTAGAACGTAGATCATGTTTTTCATGTGGCGCAATTGGACATATCATTCGAAATTGTCCATATCTTCATAAACAAAAAGCCAAAGTTGATGATCCCCGTGACCAAATTGACCACAAGCGATCTGTTTCATCAAAACCAGATCCCCGTCTTGTAAAAGAAAGGGAAAAGAAACAGAAACGCCAACAGGCCAATAAAATTGAAAAAGCGATTAAAACCGACGAGGTTAACAAAACATCTGTTTCTGTCAAACCAGACAATTCAAAAACTTCAGACAATCATGAAGTTAAGATTTTAAAGAATAATACCGATAAAACAAAACAGACCTGGAAACCAAAAACGGTTATTGAATCAGGGGGAACATCACAATTTCCGCAACATCGAGAAGTTCAAGTAACTTACGTTGATGAAAATGGAAGACCCAAGACCACAAAGGCTTGGGTCCCCATCTCCAACTAATCATGTGAGTACATGTGCAGGGTGTTCCAGGAGGAACTTTCAACAGTCATTGGATTGTTGATAGTGGGGCATCCAGGCACATGACAGGCGACATGAAGCTTCTCTACGACGTTAAATCTATTAGAGGAGGTTATGTTGCTTTTGCTGGAGATAAAGGCAGATATATTACTGGAGAAGGAATGGTATCCAACGGGGTTGTAAGTTTTGACAAGATCAACTTTGTACAACAGCTTGATCACAATCTTCTCAGCGTTTCACAAATCTGTGATAAACAGTTTTCAGTACACTTTGATGCAAATGGATGTTACGTGCTAAAACCCGGCTTCAAGTTTCCAAAAGAATGGATTCTCTTATCTGCTCCAAGGATAAATGACTTGTATGTCCTTGATATGAGCCAAGCTATAACAACGACTGCACAAGCAACTTGTTTCATTACAAAAGCCACGGAAAAAGACTCTATCTCTTGGCACAGACGTATGGGTCACATTCACTTACACAAAATGAATCATTTGGTGACGAATGAATTAGTGAATGGTGTTCTTCTTAAAACTTTCCATCTTCAAGACGTCTGTGTTTCATGCCAAAAAGGAAAGCAAACGAAGAAACGACATCTGACAAAGAAGGTCAATACGGTGGCAGTTCCTCTTGAACGTTTGCACATGGATTTGTTTGGTCCTGTCAAGCACAAAAGCATCAGGAATGATCAATACTGCCTCGTGATAACGGATGATTATTCAAGATTTTCTTGGGTGGCGTTTATGGCTCACAAGAGTGCAACTTTCGGTATTATCAAAAACTTGATCATTCAGATTGAGAATTTGTATAAGTTGAAGGTTAGATGGATACGCAGCGACATTGGTACTGAATTTAAAAATCAAGCCATGGCGGAGTTTTGCACATCAAAAGGTATTCTTCACGAATTTAGTGCAGCTTATACTCCTCAACAGAACGGCGTCGCTGAACGTAAAAACCGTACATTGATCGAGACTGCTAGGACTATGTTGGTAGAGTCGCAGTTGCCCATTCCATTCTGGAGTGAAGTTGTGGCCTCCGCATGTTACACGATGAATCGAGTCCTTACAGTCAAAAGACACAATAAGACCTGCTTCGAGCTTCTTCAGAAACGGAAACCACATTTGTCATATCTTGAACCGTTTGGAGCTCCTTGCACAATGATCGATCCTAATGGAAAGTTTGGGGCAAAAGCTATTGAATGTCACTTTCTTGGTTATGCCACCCCGAACTTAAGAGTCTGGAATCTAGAGACTAAAAGGGTTGAAGAATGGTCTGAGGTCAGAGTACAAAGGCACACATTGCCAGTCAGATGTCCTGGTCAACCATGGATGTTTGAGTACGATGACTTTTTCAATTCGATCAATGTTGAAGCAGTCGAAGAAACTGCTGCGGCAAGGATGTTTTTCGAGAGTGACAACGCAACAGATTCACCGTTGGTTCGTCCAATTGTTGTCAATTAAGAGCCATCTTCAGTGAACAATAATGCTCTCGACAATGAGGATTTTCATGATGCAACCGAACTGAACGAATCTTCAGAGGATGAAGAATTTCTAGATGCAGATCAAGAAGCTCCTACATCAGCTGTTCATGGTACTTCAGAGGCTACACCTCCAGTAGACGCCCCTATAACAGCCGAAGCTACTGCATCATCCTCTTCGTCAATCTGGGTATTGAATTAGTTGTTGATCTCAATTTCAACAATCTGGGTACAAACATTCCAGTTCCGGAAAACCCTGAAACAAGAATTCACAATAACCATCCTCAACAAAACATCATAGGCAATGTACAAAGTGGCATACAAACAAGAAACATGTTGCGCAACAACAACAACGCAGGCTTGTATGCGGCGATTAGAGAATCTGGTCAACAAAACGATTGGTCTTTCGCGTGTTATGTCTCACAGGAAGAGCCAAGAACTTGGAAAGACGCTTTGAAAGATAACTCTTGGGTTGAAGCAATGCAGGAAGAACTGCAACACTTCTAGAAACTTGGTGTCTGGAAACTCGTAGAGAAACCTGCTGGTTATAAGAAGATTGGTACCCGTTGGGTGTATAAATGCAAAAAGGACGACCGTGGAATCGTTATTCGCAACAAAGCCAGATTGGTCGTTCAAGGTTTTCGTCAGATTGAAGGTATAGACTACAACGAAGTGTATGCACCTGTTGCACGTCTAGAAGCAATTCGGGTCTTTCTGGCTTATGCCTCATTCAAAGGATTCAAGGTTTACCAGATGGACGTCAAAAGTGCATTCTTACATGGTTTAGTGGAAGAAGAGGTGTATGTTGAACAGCCTCCAGGTTTTGAAGATCCTATCCATCCCGATCGGGTTTGGTTGCTGAACAAAGCTCTCTATGGTCTACATCAAGCACCGCGAGCTTGGTACGCAACCTTATCAAATTATCTGTTGGAGAATGGATTTCGCAGAGGTCTTATCGATTGCACTCTCTTCATAAAAGAACAAGATGGAGATCTTCTACTGGTTCAGGTATATGTGGATGATATTATATTTGGTTCTACTAACAATGTTATGTGTAGGAATTTCGAGCGTGTAATGCAGGATAAATTCGAGATGAGCGCTATGGGGGAGATGACTTTCTTTTTGGGCTTGCAAGTGCAACAAACGAAGTCTGGGATTTTCATCCATCAGACTAAGTATGTTCAAGACATCTTGAGCCGATTCCAGATGTCCGACACATCGCCCATTGGTACCCCACTTCAGCAAAATCACGGAATTAATCCAGACTTGAAGGGTGAAGTTGTTAGCTCTTCATACTATCGCGCGATGATTGGATCCCTTATGTACCTCACAGCATCAAGACCATATATAATGTATAGTGAACCCGAAGGCCTCACATCTTGCAGCTGTAAAAAGGATTTTTCGTTATTTGATGGGTTGCCCAGACACCGGTCTATGGTACCCTAAGGATGATAACTTTGAATTAGTTGCTTTCAGTGATTCTGATTTTGGCAGATGCAAAATCGATGGCAAATCCACAACGGCTGGATGCCAGTTTTTAGGAACTCGCCTCGTAACGTGGCAGTGCAAGAAGCAGACTTGTGTCGCTACATCAACTTGTGAAGCCGAATACATTCCTGCCTCAAGTTGTTGCTCCCAAGTCCCGTGGATACAACAGCAAATGCGCGATTACGGTTTTGAATTCCTAACTACTCCTATTTATGTCGATAATTTTGCTGCCTTATCTATCACTAAAAATCATGTCCAGCATTCAAAGACTAAGCACATCGAAATTAAATATCACTTCATACGTGATTGGTTTGATAAAAAGCTAATCGATGTTGCTTACGTCCACACTGATGACCAACGTGCCGACCTTTTTACCAAAGCATTTGATAAATCAAGATTTGACTTTTTATTACTGGTAAACGGCATTAAGGTCAAGCAAGAGTAATCCACATCGGAAAATCGTTTTTGTAAATATCTTTGTGTTTTTAAAATTATTGTAAGTTTGTTGATTTTAGGGGGAGTATTTCCAAAATTTGAAAATTAAAAAACATCGAAAAATTTCAAAACCCAAAAACAATAGAAAAACAAAAATGAGTTTCCTGGCGAGCAAAAGAGAAAATGATAGTACATCAGTGGTCTGTCCAAATATCTTTAAACTGAAATGCAAAATGAAAAATGTTAAGCAGCTCTATATAAGATGTATCGGTAGGCTCACAATCATCTTAAAGTATGCAGGGTGATATAAACTTAAATCGACTGAAGACCAGGTGGGAACCACTCATTGGCATATGGTCTTAGTACCGAAATTTCATTTGAGAGATTGCCGAGGTTCTGAGATATGTGGTCTTTATGCTGTTTATCATCTGGGTATCATGGTTGTTTCTTTTACCGAAACAAACGGAGTCGAAGTCTAGATCTTCCATGATACTATACATACGTGTACATATTGCATTCGACCTCAATAAGTGATCAACAATCACATGTCCACAAAACAAGTGATAATATATCACATTTATCCGGGAGTCAAGTTCGTCTCTTTGCTGTACGAAAGTACTGACCTGTTCACGAACTTGCTCTTGTGCCCTCATGCATCTGAAAATCAAGTTCCTCATTAATAAGTGATTCTATCGCATAGGGCTTGTTTTCAAACAAATAAGTGAGTTTCTCACATTTTCATATACGGTCAAACATATGATAAATGGTATACTCACCAGTAAGATGAACCCTCGTGCATACCTTGATACGGGAATGTGTCATGATGTGGATGAACACCGGTCGGTAAGTATAAATCATACCTTAACGTATCCCCTCGCCATGATTACATATGATAAGTTGAGCTTATGCGGATAACAATACCGATAATCGTTATAGGATGTTTATCTAAATGTTAACAAAAAGAACAACAAGAGCGTTTTGGCGTGACCGTACACTGATATGATTCTCTTACCCTCGAAACTCGCAAAAAGAATGTTTGTATATATTTTCTTTTCTTAGTTTCTGCAACTCTGTATATATTTATTTACTGCTTTCAGTCTTTAAGTTTGAAATATTCAAAATACCAAAAAGATTTTAGGTGTGTTTTAATTTAAACTTTATAAAAGTCAAAAAGATTTTATTTCTGCTTTAATTTTGATTGACTGATGTTGGAACTCAAGTCTTCGTTACCTAAAACCTGAACGAAAACCAAAACGACTGAATCTTCATAAACGGTCAGAGTTTGCAAGTTTTGAAAGTTAATAATCAAAATTGAAAAATCTGTTAACTTTTCAAACTAACTGTCGGACGGTAGTTGAAAATATGGTCACATGTGTGTCACTTGTTTAATGTTAACTATATTCCAAGCAGTTGTTCTCATTACGTGTTTAGCTTTCTTGCATGTGCAGATGCTAAAGGCAAGGAGAACATGTTCGATGATAAGCTTCGGAATGAAGACACAACGTGAAGGCACTCAAATGATAAAGATGATCGAGTTGCCGCTGATCAATCACCAACACGACAAGGATCTCAAGCATTGAAGTCAAAAGATTCCCAAGCATAATCAAAGGGGGAGTTTGTTAACACACTACCTAAATGAAAAGGGAGTTTGTTGATACACTTTCTACTTACGACGCGTGAAGACTTTGAAGATCCTACGACAAGAATGAATGAACCATCAAGAGATGGAGAACGAGATTACAAACCTCGCGAGCATCATCCAAGGGGGAGTTTGTTGATACATATTATGTGGATACGGCTCGGCTCGGTTCGACTCGGCTACGAAGTGAAGGCCGTAGTCAAGACAACCTCCTGTCTTGACTCGGTATGCGATTGACTTCGTAACGTACGAAATTGCTACTGCGTGTGTGCAGTATGCAATTAGTATTGCTTATGTGTTTATTTGTTTGTTGTTTTGGTCCAACATGTTCAAGCCCATCTATGTAGAAGCCCAACATCATGACATGAACACAACAGAAGCCCAACATGCCCAAGCCCAACTTATAAGTGACGAAAACACTTATAGGACGAAATCCCTTTGGTGAAATCCAAATGGGACGAAATCCCTTTGGTGAAATCCAAATGGGACGAAATCACTATGATTTCGTCCAGATCCTTGCTTTCGCCATGTGATTTCATGGGCTTCTGATTTCGTCGAGCATGCTACTATAAATACACAGACTCAGAACAGAAACAAGTGAGGCAAATCTTAATAGATTTGAGAGCGAACACTGTAAACACACACACAACTGAGAGTTTATAGGTTTATCTTGTAAACATTGCTTTGTAACGGTTTCATACGAGTTAATACAATGGAGTGTTAATCGTTGAATCTTCGTGTTTGTGTTCGTCACTTGGTTTAACTTACCTGTTTGGATTCCGCACTTTCGGGTTTGTCGAAAACAGGGAATAGAGGTTACTCGATCCTCCGAGTGGACCTACATTAAGACCTACTAAAAAGAGTTTGTAACAATAAGAGGGAAGATGGTTCCTTCGAATTTTAGATTCACAATGGATTTCAATTATTTGTTTAATTGCAACAATCACATACACAAGATCATCTAACTCAATTAATAGGTTGCGATTATTCAAAGACTAAGTACTTCGATTGCAAAACAACGGAAGGTTATCATATGAACATCAATTGAAATTACCAACCCCAATCCCTATCAAATATATCCTAATTACTAGAACTCTTGGGAATTGAATGAATTAGAACTAAGGTTTAAAGAAAAATCAATCGTTTACAACCAATCAATCAAGTCAAATGGTAAAAAGTATCGAATGCTTAGAATACCAAGTTTACAAACAATAAAAACACATAAAATATGTCCACTTACAAGAATCCTCCACCCGGAGGAAACCACAAACGAATTAGCCGCTCATGTTGGTGATTCGGTCTTCAAACGCTTGGATTGTGGTTGATTGCATCTTCAATATCTTTGATTCGGTGAAAAACTATGATGGAAGAGGTGAAATGTCGCCCAAAAATGTTCCCTCGGTCACACAAATTCGTCCCAAAACTAGATGGCTGATTAGGGTTTTACAAATAACCTTTAATACCCTTGAAAAGTCAACACACGAATTCCCAAGCGGACCTCGCCATTGCTTACGACAGATGGCCGTAAGTTACAGTGCACACGTTCGGATATCTTTGAGATTATATGGACTAGCTGTAAGTTACGACACCTCAACCGTAGGTTACGACGGCCTTTATACCTTCCATTTCCTTCACAATTTCAACTTTCACAAAATGACCAGTAGACCCCCGAACTTCTTTCTTCCATGTTTTCCATGCTTCAAAGCTAACTTCAAATCCAAAACAAGTCCCGAACAATGTCTTTTGCTTTGCTTATCATCTTCGGGTGTTCCACTTAATCTCCAAGCACTTTAACTCCATCAATTTAAGCGATTAATCTGCAAAACCACAATTTCTCGTAGTTATCACATTCAAACAACATAATCACCTAAAACGCAATAAAACCCATAAGATAAACACATTAATGCTCGGGTTTTTTCCTCTCCATCACTATATCTATACTCTAAATTTTCATAACCTTTTGTATGTTTATAATTTTTTTTCTGTCGAAATCAATTTAGAATTCACATCAGAAGTCCACCTTTTAGAATTTAAACTATGTGCTGTTATATGCAATTCAAAAGTTTAATAATGATAATTATAATATGAAACTCGGATAATATATGTATGGATCATGTATGTATGTGTTATTATCTTCAATTCAACATTACTAAAAACCAAGTATATGGCTTAATTAGCTTTTCTACAACCATAAATCCGACTTTTCATCTTTAGAATTCTGCTTTTTTATGCAGTGATGGTATCTACCATATTATCCTATTTCGATTTGTGATTTTGGGCTCGTGATTTGCGTTTGAAAGTCTTAATCATGAAATTATGCTTTATATGAGTGTTAGTAATCTTAAGTTGTGTATGTAATTTTTGTACAAAAATTTTATTCATGAATTCAATCATTATATGAGTGTTAGTAATCTTAATTAAGTTATTATGGCCTACACCACTATTTAGTTTAGTTTACCGTATGTTTTTTTAAGTTTAGGTTTTATGTTTTTTTCTTTAAGACCAATCATTTATTGAAAATTTTGTATTTGAATTTTGTGTTTTGGATTCTACTCAAAATATTTGGATCATCGTGATTACTATCATGATTACTATTTGAAAATTTTAATGTCCAAATTTTGTTTCATTGCTATTGCTATATGAATGAAGATTATTATTATTATTACTTCATTTTGTTGATACGTCAAATGATTCAGATATATATGTATTCACTCTTAAGTATAATTTTCCAATTATTGGAACATCATACTTTTAAAAAGTTGCTCAATATCACAGCGCATCATTTTAAGCCATATAATCTCTTGTTAAGTTAAATATTTTGCCCAACTACTTATAATCCTAAACACACTCATACTATTCAAACTTTCATAAATTTTAACATTGTATTTATAATTTTAGTATTTAACATCTATTTACAAAACATATTAGTTTAGTCCGTGTATCACCAGGGTAACTAACCTAGTATATATGTATACACAAATTCACATAATGTGTGAGCTAACAATTAAGGGATGGTGTTAATAGAGGATTAGCAAGGTAAAGATGATTGATCTAGTCTCTAAATGAAAATAAAAGTAAGCAGAGGCTCATCTCAATCACCATTGATTGAGAATGAATCTTGTATTTAAGCAACATGAATTCCTAGTTACAATACAAAGTTCAAATCTTAGATCATGATTACATATTATAAAAAGTGCCAAGTTTTCTCTCAAAGTAGTAAATTGAAATCGAAATAGAGATGGGGGGGGGGGGGGGGGGGGGGGGGGTTGACCTGAGTCCTAACCATGGTTAATGTGTTAAGAGATCATAAACTGAAAGATTGAAAATATCACTCTCGGTTTACTTTCTAATGCATTTGAGCTTCGTTTCCATTAACGAAGCTCATGATACCTAGCTAAAAAGTTGATTCTACCTAAATGTTATTTAGTCACATGGCTATAACTCCCTTTGTTTAGCCAATGTAAATTTACAGTGGAATTGAAAAAAAAAAACATCATATGTTCTTAGCCTCAAAACACATGAAGATTTTGTAAAAACAAAATTTGATTGAAATGAAAAACGTTTTAACAAAAACATGCTAGTCAAGTTTTAAAAAAATCTAAGACTAGGGTTAATGTTTGAAAAACAAAAACTCAGGGCATATTCCAATGCCCATGATTAAACTATATGTATCTATATAAAAAAGACATCTTTCATAGAAATTTGAAACTTTAAGCATTTACAATTTCTCCTAGTTCAAGAGAAAATGAGTTGAAATTATGATGTCTTAGTTTTTTTTTTTCTTTTGGCCTTTTCCACAAGCCAAAAACTTATATAAAACCTCTCCTAACTTAATCCATAAGTTGGTGAGACCACATGCATATGCTTTGGGGGTGTCCTCCTGTAGGGGACCTTCCCTCTCAAGAAAAGATAGACAAACGTCCTTCAAATGATGACGGTAACCCCTATGGGGGGTTTGTTTCCATGCCTTGGATGGCCTTGATTAACCGTATCAAGGGCTCCATGAAAGTGACAGAAAAGAGATAACCATGGTTGGACCAAAGGTCGGGTTTTTTTCGGAACGAAAAAGATTCTTTGAACACAAAGGGAATGCTTGATCAATGCAATTCTTGAATCTCTTAATGATGAGTAGCAGGCGATTGTAGAACCACGTTTACGCCTGTGGCACAGCGAAACAAACTGTCAAACATGTTAGAAACTTTCGATTAGCGATAATGTCTTCTTTCTCGTCTTTTGTACCAAATCACACTACCACAAGTCAATAGATTATTCATACTTGTTCCAAACACCGTAAAAAAGTGTTATTTTTAGTCGGATAAACGCACACCCTCGTCGTATATTATCATCGTTGCCCCTCCCCGAAAACATCAATATCAAGGGATTTCTTTTTGTCTTTTATGTAAAAAAAGAATATTATTGATGTAACAAGTTGAAGGGGAGTTTCAACAAGTAAAATAATGAAAGGCGATGTGCATTTAACACAACATTTTTCAAAGAAGAGTGTGATATGATTGTAAACACATTTAATTGTAGCACTTAAAACATATTAAGATTCAGTCATTTTTGGAAAGTGTTATGAATATTTATCACTTGTAGCATTTTTCTTTGCATGCAAGAATAAAATGATCACTTGGCAATTTTGTACACTTTTAAACTTGTAAATACGTCAAAAATTGACCCGAGAATAATTAATTGAATCGTTGTAGTGTGACATGGAATGGTGAGAAAATCAGTAAAGAAATTTAGTGAACTTGATCATAATGTAAATCAAACCTGCAGGTTGCAACGGAGATGTGGCGGCGAGAGAGATCGGGGCACCATACTGTTGTGGGTACCCCACAGAAGAATTCATGGCCGCATATTGGTAAAGATGGTGTGGGTACACACTATAACTCTGACCAGTAGCATAACTTGCATGGCTGCCTTCCGCCATGTTCAAATAAGGGTAGAAGGCAGCGGCTGCAGCTGCACCCGCAGCTGCAACCATACCACTTGTTGCACCAACACTCGCTCCATAAATTGGATACTGCCCATTTGTTCCTCCATATACATTATAGTAACTCTGAAAACAATTATCAGTCAAATTAAACATCTCAATTAACACAACCTGTAAAAAACAATGGCTTGTGCTTAAGGCTAAACGCACCCCACCTGTTCTATTTTTACTTGCTCTACTACCTTTAGAGCATTCACATTCAATCGCTTATTCTTATTTTTATAATTACACTAAAAATCACTAATTTTTCTCTTTCATTTTCAATTAAATATATTTTTATACCTTTATCATTAACTCTTCTCTACTTCACTCACAATTGCTTTAAAAAATATTAAAAGAATGCTATTAAGTTGTCAAATTATTAGTACTTCTTCCTTTTTTACCTTAAAAAAACAAAAAGATTCCTTTATTTTATGTTTATAAGGTAGTACTATGAAAAATTTAAGAGTAAAGGTACGTTTAGCTAAACCTAAAATTAAACAATTAGAAGAAAAGAAATTAACTTACTGTTGGGTAGGCGTAATCTGGAGAATAGGTTGAGTATCTGCCAAATAGGAAAAAAATTCATTAACATTACACTTTAAATGCATGCATGGGTTGCATGAGCGTATAATTTCAATTAAAAAAATAGTAAATAACATATATTAAATACGCGTAGTACAAGGCATATGCTCCTTGCATAACAGGAAAGTACTATTCATGTGCAGTTTGCAGGTTAGTTTGACTATGGTCAGAGATAGAAAGAGGATTATCATTTGAATTATGATGATGCATGTGAATTGTAGAGCACGCCTGAATACAGAAAGTGAATTTACAAAATAAATAATGCTTTTAATTTGTTTAATGATATTCTTTTTCCATGAGTTGGCGCTGCCCACACCCACATGCTTCAACCACTCTATCATTGGTTAGCTTCTGGAGTACATTTTATTTTATAAATATCGTTGTTTCCTTTTTATATATGTATATGTTTGCGTGTATATATGTCCAGGGTTTTAAACTAGACATCGTTTTTATATTAAAAGAAGATAACAGAAATACCTATTTTTTTTCATCTCTTCTGAACTTAAAAAAAATGAATCATTTTGTTTATTTATAAAACCTACATATGTGTTATGTGTAGATATACGTTTAACAAATTGGGTTAATGATCTTATATGTACACAACATGTATAATTTTGTATGTGAGAAATAGAAGATTTAAAAAATATGAACCACTAATATCAAAACTAAATGATTTTATTTTATTATTTTTATATGTAGGCATGTGTATATATAATTATAGAGAGAGAGAGAGAGAGACGGAGAAAGGTTTGAGAGATAATAATGAGATATTCGTACTATAAGAAAAATAAATAAAAAGGGATTCGCAATAGGGTAAATGGATGCTTAGTGGATTGTCATAATGTATATATATGTACACATGTATGCATCATGAATGCATGCATGTATGTATCTATATGAGGAGTGGATTCATATATTATTAACTTGACAAGTGAGATTTGTTTGATCAGAAAAAAAACATGCATGTATACAAGTAAAGTATTCTATTGGCAATTTAAATTTTAAGTTATGGTCTGATTATATATGCTGTACAATGAAGCTTTTTTCATAGATGTGGTGTATGTATTATAAGTATATATATATATATATAGAGAGAGAGAGAGAGTGAGAGAGAGACTAACCCATATAGATTGGTAGCAGGAAAAGGGATGCCTTGGTGGATGGCATAATGAGGGAAGGCTGTAGCAGCAGGGAAGGTCGTTGTTCCCATTCCACCTGCAACACCAGCTTGATGATGGTTATGATGATACACTCCTCCATAACCACCCATTAACCTAATGGTCCTTCCTCCACCTACATTAATTTATGCATATTTATATATAACTACTACTATATATCTATATATACACATCATATACATGTACTTTAGTAGTTTAATCTTAAATAGGTATGCAAAAATGCTAAGCTTTTAGTTGATCCAAGGCTAATTAATTTGGCTTGCAAGCAAACACTTTTTCCAACACATGCATGTACATTAATAGTTTAATCTTTTTAATGTTCTTTCTAATTCGAAGGCTAGTGTAAGAAATGACAACAATCCATTAAGTTATCAATGTAACAATGTTTATGTAACAAATTAAATATAGAAAAGAAAATGATGTAAATTAAGTGCGACCAACTCATCAAGTTGAACATGTATGATCTGTCCTGCTTTTATTTTATTACTTTTTTGTTAATTAGAAAAAAATTAAAAAAAAAAAAAACAGACACACACACACATTGGTACTTATTATGCTAGTATCTTTTATGGTTGCAATTAAAGCCTAAAATTCATAAAAATCGTTACAAAAGTGGAAAGCCTACCTCACTAAGTAATCTTTCTTAACTAATCTTGTTTGCTAATTAAGGATATTCATCTTAACTTATAACCTCTTAAGATATCATCTTTAGGGACCAACACTCGCACTCGGCCAATCCAATGTATCTTAATTTCAGATTGTTTATACTCATAAATTGTGGTTTATACGATAGTCTATACGAACAATTTATCAAATGAGAGATGCCAAATGTTAACTCTAATTAACTAATATAAAGTCCACAAATATTAATAATTAATATATATTAATATATATATACACAAAAAAAGTGAAAAAGGAAAACTATTTTGTGAACAAACGTACCCAGTAATATTCTCTTTATTACGAATGATACTATAATTCTAATGAAAGAATAGAGGCATACCAAGTTTGTTAGGGGTTGAGGGTTTGGATCTTTGAACACCCAAAGAAGCAAGATTGCAATTGGCCCTCCGACCATCGATCACCGGAGCCGCATCGACACACGCCCTCATCGCCGCGTCGGCTTCCCGGAAAGTCACCTACATTTTTTTTTGTAAAAATTTGGTATCAAACACAATACATCATAACTAACTTCATGTCTTGGTTTTAATCCCAAGATCTTACTAAATAGAAAACCCATTACAAATATTTACCAAACTCTTCATGTAATCATGTTCTTAAAGATCTAGATGTAAATAAAAAGAAACAAAAGGGACTATACAAACTTACAAAACCATATCCTTTAGATCTGCCTGTGTTCTTATCAGTGATGACAACAGCTTCCAAGATCTCACCAAACTGTTCAAAGTAAGCTTTCATGGTATCTTTTTGGGTTTCCCAAGCCAACCCACCAACAAAGACTTTAGTGTAAGTTGTATCACCAAACTGGCCAACGGTGTAGTTAGTTGTGGGTGTAGCCGCCGGAGTCATCTTATTTCTCTTGGTTTCTTGGATCTTTTAGGAATTAAATTGAAGGGTTATGAAGAAGTGATCAAGCGCAGGAAGCTAACTATGGTTTAATTAGAAAAGAAAACAAAGGGAAAGAAAGTGATGGGTTTGATGATCAAGCAGACAATTGGGTCAGAAATCCAGCTATTAAACTAGGAGGGAAAATAAAGAAAGTTGAGAGAAGGAAGAAGAAAGAATTGAAAAGCAAAGGTGGAAAAGAGGAAAGGGCCTATCATAATACGGATATCAATTATATACACACAAGTGACACCCCACCATCATCTCTACCACCTTCTAACCCTAGCGATTGTAATATACTTTCTTGGTCAAACATGATACTACTAGATCTATGTTAAATCCTACAAAATTTTACAATATTCTTTAAAGATAACCAAACAATAACAAATGATGCCACATAATAAAAAAAATAGTGGTTTTGCTTAAATTTAATTGGCATGTTATGTGTTGCCTTTTGAATCACTGTTTACTCCATTTTTCTAAGTAAATGGTAAATTAATTAGGTAAATAAAAGTATCGGTGAATAACAATCTACAAGAAAATCAAGTTACGAGGATGAAAGCTATAGCGACAACATAGTGTCGTTGGCATAGTTCACCCTACAACGACAACATGTCGTTGGCACAGGGTTGCTCAGAATTTTAGGTATAGGTTAGTTTGTCCTGAAGACACGTCATCACCATAGTTTAGGTGAAAATTGTGAAAAATGATGCTCCATTATGAAAATATATCCCGACGACAAGTCGTCGTCATAGGTGAAATTTTTAATATTCTTTTATTCTTGATTAATACATAAGAAAAAAGGGTTATTGGATTTTAATAATTATAACTTTCACCCATTGGCCGACATTAATCCCAACTTAAAAATTTACTTTAACAATCTCAACTTTCAAAAATTGGACCCTCATCGATCCTTTTCTAACTAGTTACAACCCACTTAGTTTTTAGCTGCCGTGTCAGCTTACGTGGCACAAAACTAGTTATTCGCTGATGTAGCAACTTATGTGCCACAAACCTATTTATTGGATTTTAATAATCATAACTTTCACTATCACCCACCACCATTAGCTGCCACCACCATCACCCACCACCATTATCAACCGCCACCACCAGCACTATCATCCACCACCATCAACAACCACTACCATCAGTTGCCACCACCAACACCACCACCATCAACAACCACCACCATCAGCTGCCACCACCGCCGCCATGGTGATGGTTGTTGATGGTAGTGGTGGTGGCAGCTGATGGTGGTGGTTCATGATGATGGTGGTGGTGGCGGCGGCTGATGATGGCACTACTACAAAAACAGAGCTTTAGACGGGGTGATATGGGTTTTAAGACGGTGTTTTCAACACCGTCTTAAAGTTCACCGGTTTAAAATCAAGTTTTATTAGACGGTGTTCAATTTGAACACCGGCTTAAACTTGATGAACACCGTCTTTTGGTGTTCAATGTAGGTCCCTCGGAGGTTGAGGTTAAACCTAATCCTTGTTATGTTTAACACACTAGCAAGTGCGGAATCCAAGCTAGAATGCAAACCGGTAGTTTATAAGAGAACACAAGCTACAAAGAGAAAGGTAGACACACGAGATATCAAAGTTTTCTCTTGTATTTCACTGGACACGGTTACAGCCCTTGACCAAACTGAAAATACGCTCTCTACAAGACTAAGTTCACTCACATCTCACACACCATGAAGTGAACACATTACATGAGTATATATATCCATCACAGCTCGTCTGGTCGAAGGATCAGATAGCCTGATCGAAGGATCATCTATCGATCTGAAACCTATCGAAGGATCCACATATACCTCGAAGGATGATATCCTTCGAGGTCCATCTATATCCATCGAAGACTTATCCTTCGAGCTCATCGAAGGCTATAAACAATCCTTCGATGACTCAACCTTCGACACAAACACCTTACAAACTATGTTCTAACTGTTTGGCCAAGTCAAACCAGGAGGATGGTTGACTTGGTCAAACTTACATCGAACATACATAATAACAAACCTAAGACGTAACTCAGACTAACACAAGACATCGTTTTGTATCATGACAAAATACAGACAAAGTACAGACACAAGTGCACCAACAAACTCCCCCTTGGCTGTAGCTTTGTCTCGATCTCCGTGTCTTCAAGTCTTTGACGTCCTTTCAAGTCTTCAATGTCGGAGGATCTTTAAAGTCTTCACGTCTTGAAAGCAGAAAGTGTACCAACAAACTCCCCGTTTCATGTAGGAAGTGTGTTGACAAACTCCCCCTTAACACAAGCTCCCCCTTGATTTATACTTGTGAAATACTTGTTCTTTATGAATTGAGATCCTTGTGGTGTTGATGATGGTCAGCGGCAACTCGATCATCTTCATCACTTGAGTGCCTTCACGTCGTGTCTTCATTCCGAAGCTTGTCATCGACCATGTTCTCCTTGCCTTTAGAATCTGCACATGCACGAAATCTAAACGCGTAATGAGAACAACTGCTTGGAATATAGTTAGCATAAACAAATGACACACGTATGACCATGTCATAATCAAACACCGTCCGACAGTTTGAAAGTTCAATAAAATCTATCAATTTCAGTTACTAACTCTCAAAACTTGCAAATTTCGACCGTTTATGAAGATATAGTCAATTCGGTTTTCGTTCAGGTTCCAGGTAACGAAGACTCGAGATCCAACATCGTACGATCGAAAATAAAATAGAAATAAAATCTTTTTGGCTTTTATAAAGTTTATATTAAAACACACTTAAATTTTTTTTGGTATTTTGAATATTTCAAATTTAAAGACTGAAAGCAGTAAATAAATATATACAAAGATGCAGAAACTGAAAGCATTAAATAAATATTTACAGACATTCTTTTTGCGAGTTTCGAGGGTAAGAGAATCATATCAGTGTACGGTCATGCCAAAACGCTCTTGTTGTTCAATTAGTTAACATTAAGATAAGCATCCTATAACAATTATCGGTATTGTTGTCCACTTAAGCTCAACTTATCAGATGTAATCATGGCGCGGGGATACGTTAAGGTATGATTTATACTTACCGACCGGTGTTCATCCACATCACGACACATTCCCGTATCAAGGTATGCACGAGGGTTCATCTTACCGGTGAGTATACCGATTATCATCTGTTTGACCGTATATGATGTGAGATTCTCACTTATTTTGATTCGAAAACAAGCCCTATGTGATAGAATTACTTATTGATGAGGAACTTGATTTTCGATGCATGAAGGCACAGGAGCAAGTCCGTGAACAGGTCAGTACTTTCGTACAGCAGAGAGACGAACTTGACTCCCGGATAGATGTGATATATTATCACTTATTTGTTTGGACATGTGATTGTTGATCACTTATTGAGGTCGTATGCTGTATGTACACGTATGTATGGTATCATGGAAGATCTAGACTTGCGTCCCCGTTATTTTTCGGTAAAAGATACAACCATGATACCCAGATGATAAGCAGCATAAAGACCGAATATCTCAGAACCTCGGCAATCTCTCAAATGAAATTTCGGTACCAAGACCATATGCCAATGAGTGGTTCCCACCTAGTCTTCAGTCGGATTTAAGTTTATATCACCCTGCACACTTTAAAATGATTGTGAGCCTACCGATACATCTTATATAGAGCTGCTTATCGTTTTTCATTTTAGGTTTAAAGAGGTTTGGATAGACCACTGATGTACTATCATTTTCTCTTTTGCTCGCCAGGAAACTCATTTTTGTTTTTATATTGTTTTTGTGTTTTTGAAATTTTTCGATGTTTTTGGATTTTCAAATTTGGATTTACTCCCCCTAAAATCAACAAACTAAGATAAAATTTAAAAGACACGTAGATATTTACAAAAACGATTTTCCGATGTCGGTTTTACTCTTGCTTGACCTTAATGCCGTTTACCAATAATAAATAGTCAAATCTTGATTTGTCAAATGCTTTGGTAAAAAGGTCGGCACGTTGGTCATCAGTGTGGACGTAAGCAACATCGATTAGCCTTTTCTCAAAGCAATCACGTATGAAGTGATACTTAATTTCGATGTGCTTAGTCTTTGAATGCTGCACAGGATTTCTAGTGATCTGTAAGGCAGCAGAATTATCAATGTAAATAGGAGTAGTTAGGAATTCAAAACCGTAGTCTCGCAATTGTTGTTGGATCCATAGGACTTGGGAGCAACAACTTGAGGCAGCAATGTATTCAGCTTCGCATGTTGATGTAGCTACACAGGTCTGCTTCTTGCACTGCCATGTGACTAGGCGATTTCCCAAAAACTGACATCCAGCCGTTGTGGATTTGCCGTCGATTTTGCATCCGCCAAAATCAGAATCACTGAATGCGATCAAGTCAAAGTTATTATCCCTAGGGTACCATAGACCGGTGTCAGGGCAACCCTTCAAATAACGAAAAATCCTTTTTACAGCTGCAAGATGTGAGGCCTTCGGGTTGACTTGATATCTGGCAAGCAGGCACGTTGGGTACATTATATCTGGTCTTGATGCTGTGAGGTACATAAGAGATCCGATCATCGCGCGGTAGTATGAGGGGTTAACAGTTTCACCCTTCAAGTCTGGATTAATTCCGTGATTTTGCGGCAATGGGGTACCGATGGGCGTTGCATCAGACATCTGGAACCGGCTCAAGATGTCACCAACATATTTAGTCTGATGGATGAATATCCCAGACTCAGTTTGTTGCACTTGTAGGCCCAAAAAGAAGGTCGTTTCCCCCATAGCACTCATCTCGAATTTATCCTGCATAATGCGCTCGAAATTCCTACACAATACATCATTAGTAGAACCAAAAATAATATCATCAACGTATACCTGAACCAGTAGAAGATCTCCATCTTGTTCTTTGATGAAAAGAGTACAATCGATAAGACCTCTGCGAAATCCATTCTCCAGCAGATAATTAGATAAGGTTGCGTACCAAGCTCGCGGTGCTTGATGTAGACCATAGAGAGCTTTGTTGAGCAACCAAACCCGATCGGGATGGATAGGATCTTCAAAACCTGGAGGCTGTTCGACGTACACCTCTTCTTCCACCACACCATGTAAGAATGCACTTTTGACGTCCATCTGGTATACCTTGAAACCTTTGAATGAGGCATAAGCCAGAAAGATCCGAATTGCTTCTAGACGTGCAACAGGTGCATACACTTCGTTGTAGTCGATCCCTTCTATCTGACGAAAACCTTGAACGACTAGCCTTGCTTTGTTTCGAATAACGACTCCACGGTCATCCTTTTTGCATTTAAACACCCAACGGGTACCAATCTTCTTGTAACCAGCAGGTTTCTCTACGAGTTTCCAGACACCAAGCTTCTGGAATTGTTGCAGTTCTTCCTGCATTGCTTCAACCCAATAGTTATCTTTCAAAGCTTCTTTCCAAGTTCTTGGCTCTTCCTGTGAGACATAACACGCGAAAGACCAATCGTTTTGTTGACCAGATTCTCTAATCGCCGCATACAAGCCTGCATTGTTGTTGTTTCGCAACATGTTTCTTGTTTGAACGCCACTTTGTACATTTCCGATGATGTTTTGTTGAGGATGGGTATAGTGAATCCTTGTTTCTGGATTATCTTGAACTGGAATGTTTGTACCCAGATTGTTGAGATTGAGATCAACAACCAATTCAATGCCCGGAATTGACGAAGAGGATGATGCAGTAGCTTCAGCTGTTCTAGGGGCGTCCACTGGAGGTGTACCCTCTGAAGTACCATGAACTGCTGTTATTGGAGCTTCTTGATCTGCATCAAGAAATTCATCATCCTCTGAAGATTCGTTCAATTCGGTAGCATCGTGAAAATCCTCATTGTCGAGAGCATTATTGTTCACTAAAGATGGTTCTTGATTGACAATAATTGGACGAACCAATGGTGAATCTGTTGCATTGTCACTCTCGAAAAACATCCTTGCAGCAGCATTTTCTTCAACTGCTTCAACATTGATCGAATTGAAAAAGTCATCGTACTCAAACATCCAAGGCTGACCAGGACATTTGACTGGTAAAGTGTGCCTTTGTACTCTGACTTCAGACCATTCCTCGACCCTTTTAGTCTCTAGATTCCAGACTCTTAAGTTCGGGGTGGCATACCCAAGAAAGTATCCCTCAATTGCTTTTGCCCCAAACTTTCCATTAGGATCGATTATTGTGCACGGAGCTCCAAACGGTTCAAGATATGACAAATCTGGTTTCCGTTTGTTAATAAGCTCAAAGCAGGTCTTGTTGTGCCTTTTGACTGTAAGGACTCGGTTCAACGTATAACATGCAGAGGCCACAGCTTCAGTCCAGAATGGAATCGGCAATTGTGACTCTACCAACATAGTCCTAGCAGTCTCGATCAATGTGCGGTTCTTACGTTCAGCGACGCCATTCTGTTGAGGAGTATAAGCTGCACTAAATTCGTGAAGAATACCTTTTGAAGTGCAAAACTCCGCCATGGCATGATTTTTGAATTCAGTACCATTGTCGCTACGTATCCGCCTAACCTTCAACTTATATAGATTCTCAATCTGAATGATCAAGTTTTTGATAATACCGAAGGTTTCGCTCTTGTGTGCCATGAACGCCACCCAAGAAAATCTTGAATAATCATCAGTTATCACGAGGCAGTATTGATCATTCCTAATACTTTTGTGCTTGACAGGACCGAACAAATCCATGTGCAAACGTTCAAGAGGAACAGCCACCGTGTTGATTTTCTTTGTAGGGTGTCGCTTCTTCGTTTGTTTTCCTTTCTGGCACGAGACACAGACGTCTTGAAGATGGAAGTTTTTAAGAGGAACACCATTCACTAATTCATTTGACACCAAATGATTCATTTTGCGTAAGTGAATGTGACCCATTCGTCTGTGCCAAGAGATTGAGTCTTTTTCTGTGGCTTTGGAAACGAAACAAGTTGCTTGTGAAGACGTTGTGATAGCTTGGCTCATATCAAGGACATACAGATCATTTATCCTTGGAGCCGACAAGAGAATCCATTCTTTTGGAATTTTGAAGCCGGGTTTCAGCACATAACATCCATTTGCATCAAAGTGTACTGAGAACTGCTTATCACAGATTTGTGAAACGCTGAGAAGATTGTGATCAAGTTGTTGTACAAAGTTGATCTTATCAAAGCTAACAACCCCGTTGGATATCATTCCTTCACCCGTAATATATCCGCCTTTATCTCCAGCAAAAGCAACATAACCTCCTCTAATAGATTTGACGTCGTAGAGAAGCTTCATGTCGCCTGTCATGTGCCTGGATGCCCCACTATCAACAATCCAATGACTACTGATAGTTCCTCCTGGAACACCCTGCACATGAACTCACATGATTAGTTGGAGATGGGGACCCAAGCCATTGTGGTCTTGGGTCTTCCATTTTCATCAACAACAATAACTTCTATTCTTTGATGATTCATAAATTGTGATGGTCCCTCTGAACTTGTGGTCAATTTAGGTTTCCATGTCTGTTGAGTTTTACCAGTTTGATTGTTTGACAATTTAACTTCGTGATTGTTTGAAGTTTTTGAAAATTTTGAGTTTTCTGGCTTAATTGAAACAGATTGTTTTCGAACCACATCAGTTTTAAGTGCCTTTTCAATCACCTTGACTTGTTGGCGTTTCTGTTTCTTTTCCCTTTCTCTTACAAGTTGGGGATCTTGTTTTACAGAAACAGATCGCTTTTGGTGATTGCGTTCACGGGGATCATCATCCTTTGCTTTCAACTTATGAAGATACGGACAGTTTCGAATTATATGTCCAATTTCACCACATTCAAAACATGATCTTCGTTCAACAAACCCCGAATTATCATGTGATCGTCTTGCCGATGATGATGAACTTTGTGATCTTGAGGTACTAGGTTTCGAACAGTTTGGTTCATTTCTTTTCAACATTGTTGCTTGTTTAACAAAATCTAAGTTAGAATTGTTTTCAAACGTTTCAATTTTGTCCGTTCCCTTTGATTTCACAAAGTTCACATTCTTGTTCTTCTTCTGATTCGGCTTCCTTTGACTTTGAGTCGGTGTTTTACCTCTTGGTTTGGTATGGTTTTGCTGCGTGTTCACTGTTGGTAATTTTGATTGCCATATTGTTTCCTAACTTCAGCCTTTGGGATAGGAGGGCACTGTGTTACCACAACGTGTGATCCTTTCTTACCCAGAAATTTACTTGTCGAATTTTCAAAAACTTTACTGATTAAGGATTGATTTACATTCTTAATCGGAAAATCTTTGTCAGAATAAATTTTATTATCACCAACAAGAGTATACAGCAAATCCACACTCTCCGACTCTTGTGCAGACAAGGAATCGATTGCAACAGTCTTAGCGGGTTTTGCAGGAGGATCACACAGAATATGATTCTCAAGAGGTATGTCCTCTTCTTTTATCACCGCATCAGACTTTGCTGAATCAGTATCATCAGATTCATCATCAGAAGAATCAGCATCCTCAACAACAACTGGAGGATCCTGATTCTGTTCAGCAGAAGACACACATGTATCTGCTGACACATCCGAATCTGATGATACTTCTTTCTTGTATCCGAGTCCTGTTGCAAATTCATTAACATCTAGAGGAACAGATGGTTCAAAGAAAGTTCTATCCTCCTCGTCAGGCATGGCATCATAATTGTGTCTCACAGGTGGTGGACATTTCTTGTATCCAATGCATGTGACATCCCGTTTCTCTTTCTGTACGTCAATGATGTGATCCAACACATAGCTAGAGCTCAAATAACTGTCTAGCTTAAGTTGGATCGCCTCACTTTCAGTTTTCACACAAGCCATTTCCTTTTGCATTACCTTAAGACGAGTTATATACAAATTAATGTCAGTTTGTTTTCTGGAAACCATTTTAGTTAACTCGGTTTTATCTTTCTTTAATTTTTCAATTACCGATTTAAACTCCTTTTCATGGTTTTCATAAAACATGTTGGCTTCAGTGCACTTCGAAAGATCAACGGTCAATTTCTGATTGTGAATGAATGTCACATCATATTTCTCTTGCAAAGCCTCGTGTTTTCTTTGCAATTCACACCACTTATATTCAATGAAACATGTTTGTCTTGCAAGTCAAACAAACTAGCTTGTAAAGCATCATGTTTGCCTTGCAACTCAGACATGCTTGTCTCTAAATCAGCACATTTAATACTCAATATGTCACAATTATCACAACTAACAGAAGTGGGTTCATCGACACATACCTAACTTGATGAACTGTCGACATTAGCCATAAAGGCTGAATGGAGAGAAGACGAAGAATAAGCAGCTTGATCCACCAAAATAGATCTTCTTTCAATTCCTGCTGTAGCTTCTTCCAAAAGCTCATCAATATCTTCATCAACTAACGCACTTGATGTCTCATCCACATGATCATTACCTGAAGTGGAGGATTCTTCATCTGAGCTTCCACTATAACCGGAGCTGTATTCATCTTCAGAAGATTCATCACCATTGGTGGAAGATTCTCCACCACTGGCGTGATTTAAATCCTTAACCACTTCAGCAAAACATGCTGTTCCATCTGGAGCATCACCACTCAGCTGAATTGACCAATCACAACCTTCATCTACTTGAACCACAAGTGCCTGGTTGGCATTAGATGGTCCTGCTTGACTCTGGTTGTTGACAGGCACCAATGTGCGCTCATTGTTCCTTACTTGGTTCTGATTTGCCCTGTTGCCTTGACCTCTGAAAGGATTTTGGTTTCCATGTTGAGATGGCCTCGTACATTCACGTTTGAAATGACCACGTTCACCACAATTGAAGCACTTAACAGCCTGCTTATCAAACCCATACTTGGTGTCTTTCTTGCTTTCCAAGCTGGTTCTGCCAGTTCTTTCCATGAAATCCTTTGCTCGCCTAACAGCACTGGCAAAGGCCCACTTGATGTCCATCATCTCCATCTCCTCTTTATCGATCTGCTGATAGTCTTCTTGTGTCAGATTAATGTTACCAATCTGACCTTCCACTAATCCACAGTATGCGCTCACCAAAGTGTTTAGCAGCTCCATGTGTTCCTTTGCTACTTCCACACTGACTTTAGAAAAGCTTGAGGTGTCGAGCCGTACTGTATTTGGCTTTGATTGCTGACCAGCAGATGATGTGCTTCCATAACACGCTTGCTGTTGAGGAGGAAGTGGATTCCCATATAGATCAGTTGGTCCGGTAGATCGAACAGGTAATGGATTTCCGAACATATCAGTTGCTCTGATAGGTTGTTGGCTTTGCTGTTGTGGCACTGGTTGAGGAACTGATTGAAGCGGATTTCCATACATGTCTGTTGTTGGAGGCGGCTTGACCGGAACTTGGATTGGATTGCCATACATATCGGTGCTAGACACAAACGCCGTCTGAATCGGAGCATGGGTGATAGCTTTTGCAGGAGTGCTGGGTGTTCCATAATACATCTCAGGATTCTGAGGTACTAGAACTCTTTTCGCCTTGATAGTTTCTTCCTGATTCTTATTTTCCAGTAGTTGAACAAAGTCATTGATGTTTGTTGTAGCCAGAGTACCATTGTACTTCATGATTTCCAAGAAATTATTCCATTGAGGTGGCAACGCATCTGCAAACTTTTTCACAACCTTTGCTGAAGTTGTAACAACCCCAAAATTTCCCAATTCAGTCAACAAATGATTAAATCGACTTGTCAAATCTCCTAAAGATTCATTCTCCATACAAGTAAAACCATCAAACTCTTTCTTTAGCAGGTCGCGTCTCAATTGACGTGTCGCTTCATTTCCAACGCCCCTTGTCTTCAATGCGTCCCACAACTTCTTCGTTGTCTTGAAACTGACAAATTGATGATAAATATCTTTACTTAACGCCTGAGTAAGAATGGCATATGCCTTCTTTTCCAAATCATAGACCTTCTTCTGATCTTCCGTAAGATCTGCAAACGTAGCAGCAGATGATGCGGCAACTTCTATTGTTTGATCGAAATCTGTGATGAAACGCAACCACAATTCTGTATTTTGTCCAAGGACGTATGTATGAAATCTGTCAATCCATCCTGGATATTCGTATAAGTGCATCAACTTTGGAGGCCGATTCAAACTTCCGGTTTCGCTCTCGCTTAAGAGAATGCTTTGAATACTTGGAGTTTGATTTGATACGAATGCCCATTGACCGGTAGAAATTGCATTAGCTTGAGAAGATACCGGTGCGGGAGATTCGGCCCACGAAGGAGACAAACTCGTGTTTCTATACTTTCCGCTATCCGGAGACGGAGTACCATAATACATCTCTGTATTTACCGGAGTACCCCAAATCGGATTCATTTCAGATGAAGAAAAATTGTTACATTAGTTCTCTCGGGTTCTCCTTGTTAACAACCAACCAGCCGAAGGATCCCTGATCGAAAGACGAGAAAAACACAAACTTGTTAAACTTAAACAGACTAGGATCGAAGGATCAATACTTGTTCGAAGGATCAACAGTGTTCGAAAGATCACTGTTGAATTTCGTACAATGATTTTGAAGGATTCTCCAATCGAAAGATCCTTATATTTCGAACAAGAACTGTAGATCGAAAGATGTATCCTGCGAAAAGATTCCTTGGATCGAAGGATAAGTCACAGACTTCGAAGGATGTTCGAAGGATGATTATCTATCGAACTTCCTTTGATCGAAAGATGATCTTTTGACTTCGAAGGATATCCTTCGATCTGTACGAACACAATTGACAAAAGTGACAGGTTGGTGAAAAGGTGATTGGTTGGTAGAAAGCTTTCGGCAGAAGGTATGCTCAGACCATACTTTTTACCAAACCAAGATTTGACCAATAAAATATTACTTAAAAAGGACGGTTCTTATCCAGAAAACCGGTCACCGGAGTAAGCCGGAATTTGGCCGGAAATTACCAAACTTCTTAAAAACAAGTTTTTAAGTTACCCAACCCGTCCTTTAACACACCCGGTTAGTTTAGAACACGTTTTTACGTCTAGAAATGCAAGAAAAACACTAAAAACGGGTGCTAAACCATGTGAGTTTTTGTCCAAACACTCCAAAGTCTTGTATAAACTCGGTTTTTAACAAGGAAAAGAGCCACGGCTCTGATACCACTTGTAGGTCCCTCGGAGGTTGAGGTTAAACCTAATCCTTGTTATGTTTAACACACTAGCAAGTGCGGAATCCAAGCTAGAATGCAAACCGGTAGTTTATAAGAGAACACAAGCTACAAAGAGAAAGGTAGACACACGAGATATCAAAGTTTTCTCTTGTATTTCACTGGACACGGTTACAGCCCTTGACCAAACTGAAAATACGCTCTCTACAAGACTAAGTTCACTCACATCTCACACACCATGAAGTGAACACATTACATGAGTATATATATCCATCACAGCTCGTCTGGTCGAAGGATCAGATAGCCTGATCGAAGGATCATCTATCGATCTGAAACCTATCGAAGGATCCACATATACCTCGAAGGATGATATCCTTCGAGGTCCATCTATATCCATCGAAGACTTATCCTTCGAGCTCATCGAAGGCTATAAACAATCCTTCGATGACTCAACCTTCGACACAAACACCTTACAAACTATGTTCTAACTGTTTGGCCAAGTCAAACCAGGAGGATGGTTGACTTGGTCAAACTTACATTGAACATACATAATAACAAACCTAAGACGTAACTCAGACTAACACAAGACATCGTTTTGTATCATGACAAAATACAGACAAAGTACAGACACAAGTGCACCAACATTCAATTTGATAAATTTGATGAACACCATCTTTTGATATTATGATATAAATCATTGCTATTATCCTGTCGTCGCAATCGTCACTATTTCTCTGTCGTCGCTGATGCTTAAAAACATTTTTTTCTTGTTTTTTCAATACGAACCTGCCAATTTCCGGTTCACGACACACAAAAACTAAATAAACATAAACTAATAAGCATAAACGTAATCATAAATGATTTCCTTTCAAAAAAAAACATAAGCATAAACGTCACAAACGTCACAATCCGGGTTCGTTTTAAGTCACAATTCACAAACACGTCATAAAACTAACTAACATATAAAATGTAATAATTGTACGTCATATCCGTGTCATCATCCGCTTCTTCATCAGATACTTAGTCAAATACTTTCCAAACTTTAACACCTCGTAAAATCACGTCCAATGATATGTTGACACGTGTAATAAACCCTAATAAAGTCAAACGTTGAATTTAAGGGACTAATTTTTTGAAAAATCGAAAAATCTGAATGTGAAAGGATTAAAAGTGTCAACGTGCTTAACATAAGCCTCTGAATAACGTTACACGGTAATCATATTCACAAATGAGCCACTTGTTGATCGAGTGTAGCCGTTTACGCAATTATTTGAAAGTTTGCGCGTTGAAGGGTTAAAAGCGTCAATATGTTAATTCTTACCTCTGAGTAACCTTTTAACAAACCGGGAGCTTCATGATATTTGATTATACTCTCGGGAATGCCAATTATTGTCCGTCTAATGTTTTTTATGCCTTTAAGAGACGTTACGCGCAACTTCGCAAGTTTAAGGGGTTAAAAGCATCAATATGTTTAATTATACCTCTGAATGACCTTTCTATGAACCCGAAGCATTATGATGTTTTATAATACTCTCATGAATGCCTAATATGGATTAGATAAGGCTTCGATGCTACTAAACGATGATATGCGCAAGTTTGCGCATTACAGGGACCATTTGCGTCAAACTGCAAAAGTATACCAATTCGTATGGTATCGAACCTTCCGGAATATGATCATAAGTTAAACATGCCCTAAATATCGTATATATAGCTTAGAAATAGGCTTTGAGGTGTTTGGTGCGCAAAAATAATCTTGTTTGATCAACATGGACTAAAAGCGTCAAAAAGTGCATAAGTTTGCATTTTCGCGCATATCTTACGTTCTGAATATATCCGGACGTCCAAAAATTTATGTAATCATTAAAATATTTTATTTTAGTGTTTGGCTTTATAAAATTACATTCGTCGCGTAATTAGGTTCGTTTTTCGCATCCGTTCGTGTTTCGTCGTAATTAGCCGAACAATGCAACCGTACGGCCAAACGAACCGATATCCGTCATATTTTTTAGCATGTTTTATGTCCCCTATGTTTAGCCATCATTGTGGAGCCTTGAAAATGGCTTAACGGGCCTTAAATGTGTCAGAAATGGCATTTAACAAGTGCAGGGACCAAAGTTGTAATTTCTGAAAGCAGCTGTTGAACTTACCTGCTTAGGTGGGCCGCGTAGGCTGGAGACTCATCCTACGCGGGGCGCGAGGGCCCCCAAACCTGATGAAAACAGTTTTTCAAAACTCAGCTGCTGGTTTCTAGTTTAGCACTTGGTTTCTTCATTACAATAGGCTTGTTTTAGGCACCCATAGTATTAAAATAGAGTGGGTAACACATGTAGGGTCTTGATCAAGGCACGGGTTACGAGAAACGATCCTAACGGTTTTTGAAATCCTATATATACCCACTTGTTCTTGCTCTCATTTCAAACTTGACCTGAATTGTTCTAAGTTGAAGCTTTATGCTTCATACCTGAGCATTCTAGATCAATTCCATCCTTGCATGAACCCCTTGTAAGTGCCCTCTTAAGGCTAGTTATTTTTATTTGGCTTAAAAGCCGAAAAGTCAAGCGTTTGCGATAAACGCTTTGACTTGTAAACGGTCGAGCCATTGTTCACAACGAACATGGCTACGTGATCGTAATTAGGTAGGTATTAAACCCTCAAAAGGGCACCTCCTAATTACCACGTTTGCTTAGTTAATTTTCTGGTCAAAGTAATTAAAATAAAAGTCAAACGAGTCGGTTTTTAAATAAAATTCATAACTAAAGATGTAAAGGCAATAAAACCAATTTTGTCACTTTAATAACTTGGTAAATATTAATTGAACATGTCTAGGAATGTTCAACCCGACAATTCTGAGTTTGGGCTCGGTTCGGAACCGAAAGTCGCAAAAGTAGACTTTTGCTTTGACTTTCAGTTCTGACCCGATTTAGCTTAGTTTAGTTATGCCTTAGGATTCCTTTAAGACCATATTATATGTTAGTATAACCTTCCAAGGTTATACAACATGGTTCCATAGAAATCCGATTCATATGCATGTTTCCGTTAAATGCTTAAATGTTGACCATAATGCCCTTTTGATATTAAAACGATATTTTTGAAAATGTGAGAGGACAAAAACCTTTATTACTGATATTTAAGTATGTCCTAAAAGTTTGACATTAGTTTATGGTCTAAAATGAGAGTTATGCTCAATATCGTAAATGAAGACCTTTTTATTAATTAAACGGCATATTTGATATAAATCCTATTTAAACTCAAATTTTGACATCAAACCTTTTACCCACTGATGTAATATAATATTTTGGGATTTTTGGAAATTTTTATTAAATTTTAAAATGATCATAACATAGAGTTCTCGTATAGGCTCGGTGATTGACGATAACGCCCTTTTTGCTAATGAAATGAGTTTTATACATCCTTTACATGTCAAACCTTTTTCTACTGATTTTGTATAATAAATAATTTATTTTAAACTATAAAGGCTGGTCAAAATCTCAGATTTCCCTATTTAAACCGAATATCGTCAAATACCGACTTTTATGCGATTTAGGCGCATGGTATGGGTTAAAACCATATTAGGCACCTAAAGCTTGATACCTACTGATGTTATGAATAAGTTTTTATACTTTAACAGTAAATAAAAGTTTTGAACTCAGATTTCCAAAATTAACCCTTAAAGCATATGTGAAATGACCAAAATGTCCCTACGGTGCATAGTTTGGCCATGAATGATAAATTTCACATATGTGAGATATCTTACTGATATAACTTGATAAAATAAATATTTTTACTGATTATTTAGACCAGAAACTCATATTATTATTTAACCTCTTTTAAAAACATTAAAATGACCAAAATACCCCTACGGGGCATAAATTGGTTTTAAATTCGTTTTGGGCATAATGGAAGGTATCTTACTGATATCACAACATATTTAAGGCATATTAACTTGTGAAACATGTTCATGATTCATTTGGTTACCTGTTATGCATTTTACGCGTTCGGTACGGTTTAAGTAACTAGTTTACATGAATTAACCGAAATGGGTCAAACCTTATCATTTTCACTTCAAAATCCAGAATGTGTTTAGTTTACCCATATTATACAAGTCTCCATACTTGTCGGGTCTAAATCACATTCTAATCCGGTCTTCGCTTAATCTTGCGTTTTGAACCGTAAACCTTTCCTTAAAACTAACCGGTCTAAGTTTCAACTTAAATAAGACCCGTTAGGAATCTAATAGGTTAATAAAACCTTCGTTCCAGATTGAGAGCCCCAGTAGAGGTACTTGTGCTTGCTGATTGAATATACGGCTAAGAATAAAATTACTTTTTAGCTCAGGTAAATACTTTTAACTTATTTTCCCTATACGGGCTTGGGATACTATATTATAATAATACCGCTTGGTCGGGTATTGAATGTTTAATCGGATTGTGATTAAATTATTGAGGTAACCCGTTTTAATCTGTCTTGTTTGAAATAAAGCCTTTGTGGTTAATGACCATGTCTCGGATATCCTTGGCATCATTTATTAAGAAATGGCCACGTCTTAAGCATGGGGTGTAGGCATACACCTGACAGTTGCGTAGGAAAAACGGTATCTCACTCTCTTGTGGGCCTATACTTGTGGTGTGTCTGTTAATCTTGACTCGGTTTCTATATCGGGCCCTGAATGTATAGCGAACATGTAAATCTGTATACAAGATTATTTTTATATAATTGTCCCAAGTTATAAAAGGATATTTGTGCCTTGTGCATTTAAATCAATTTTCATAAATGTTTTCAAAAGAGTCAGTTAATTGTATTTACCTGTGTAAACTGACGTATTTTCCAAAAAAGATTAAGTGACAGGTACTGTACGTAATTGGCTGGGAGCTCAGGGCGTTAATAAGGAATCTTGCAAGTTCTAAACGTCTAAAGTCTGTTGAACAGTGTTTATATTTCTGTTTTTAGATCCGCCTGGGGATCCATCTTTCAATCCGTTTGTAGCATTTGATGTTACTTTTGAATCGGTTTGTAATATATTTACTTTTGTCTTCCGTTGTTCGTTGAACTGTGATTATTTGACTATGATGATATCAACTACATCACGATACTACCCACCGGGCCCACCGGTAATACGTGGAAATATCGGGGTGTGACAAGTTGGTATCAGAGCCAACATTGAGTGAATTAAACACTAGCCTTTTGTGTTTAATCTCAATGACACAGTAGCACATTCCTTGAATTCCGAGTCTAGACATGAACTAGGAATGATCTCATCTCTGTTATATGTATACATTGTTTTCAATATTATGCATCTCAGGATCGTGTCGCCGAGCAAAGCTGCCATTGGTGGAGGCTCTCCAAATCCGAAGTTTAAGAATGTAAAGCTTCATACTACAGCTCGAATTAGCATACGACCAGTATGGAGAAAGGACCTTTTGAACCCATTAACCATATTTCAAATTCTACACCCAAGACTTTTGAAACTTCAACTGAGAAGCCAACATCGGAGGAGTTCATACCACCTGTCCCTGAAGCTCCCACTCCAAAGATAATACCTATGGACCCAAAGGACTCATATTTCTTACCTCCAAGTCTTGGAATCCCAAACTTGGATTATACCTGTCCTAACCTTATTTATGATTCGTATTATTCATTAACCATAAAATCCTTGGATTCCACTATTGCAAGGATTCCTAAAATAGAAGATTTCGACTACACACCAAAACCTTCAGTATTCGTACCTCACACAGTGAACCAAGGAGAAAATTTCAAGAAATAAAGTGAAGAAGAAACTCTTTTTGTTGCATTTTCATTTCTTTATTAGTCCTTATAAGGACATATCTATCTTTTAGTTCCTATGTGGACAAATTTCTTGTTTAAAAGTCCCGTTTAGGGCATCTATGTACTTTTTCCATTTAATGGAATGTTATAATCTAAAGTTTCATATGTCCTTATACGTATGAACATAACATATAAAATAAATCAAAATATCATTCCTTTTGTAATTGATATGCCTTTGAACATTGAAAGAAAATCTTGAAGATATAACCTAGCCTATATGTCATTTAGACATGGCCTAGATGGTAAAACGTTTTTAAGATTTAAACCCTTGTTAACATCTGAAAACATGTTAGCACTCTTGGCAAATGTGATTCGATAAAATCACACAAGTCATCCTTATATTGGATTGTTCCAATTTCTTATCTAGCCTAGTGATTTAGGAATCATGGCTCAAATCATCAGATAAGATGATCATATCATAAACATCCCTTAGTGATGAAATGCCTACGGGCTATATCTACTGTCCTAAAAGACAAAAGATAGTTGTAGTCTTTGACTCTCTGTCAAGAAAGGTAATGAACTATGTTCAAACCTTAATGCCTCGATCCTATAAGGTCATGGCCTATAAATTCAAAACTGTCCTCGTGACAAGGCCTTTTGTGCCATTTCAATATCCTTAATAGTTTATAACTGGGATAAAATATAATAAAAATTTAAATAAATTAAATTAACCAATATGGCTTAAAATTTCCATGGTTAATGAATTGCCATAAATGACAATTCCATAATAGACTTCTGAAGAAATCATTGTCAATATTTATGTAGTAATCAAGCTACATGGCTGAATCAGATGAGGTTAACAGCCACCCGAGGGAGAATAATGATACTGCAAGAGTTAATATAGCTGGTGCAGAACTGCAGGCATTAATAGATAATGCCGTTACTCGAGCTCTTGACAGACAGTATAATGAATCAAGTGGTACACGCACCAAGACCCAGTATGTACCTCATACAAAACCACCTTCCCAAACGCATGTATCTCATAAGGACGATTCTCATCACTCATCGAATCAGAGGAGTGTTCCGTCTAGACAGGTTGTGCTTAATCAAGAGCTACGTGTTAAAACCTGTTCATATAAATATTTTGTCTCCTGCAAGCCCAGAGACTTCACATGAGAAAAGGGAGCCATCGATTGCATGACGTGGCTCGATGAGATGGACACCGTTGTTGATATTAGCGGATGTGCAGAGCAAGACATTGTGAAGTTTGTTTCACAATCTTTTAAAGGAGAAGCTCTAGCTTGGTGGAGGTCACTAATCCAAGCTACAGGGAAGATCCCGTTGTACAACTTGACTTGGGATTAGTTTGTTGCTCTTATCAAAGAAAATTTATGTCCCCAACATGAAGTTGAGAAAATCGAGACTGATTTCTTGACATTGGTCATGAAGAACTTAGATTGTCAGGCATATCTTACAAGTTTCAATACCATGTCTCGATTGGTTCCTTACTTGATCACACCGGAACCGAAGCGTATAGCTCGTTTTATTGGGGGTCTAGCCCCAAAAATCAAGGCAAGTGTGAAAGCATCGAGACCTACTACGTTCAGGTCAGCGGCAGATCTGTCACTATCTCTCACACTTGATGTGGTCAGAAACAAGGCCGCCAAAGCTTCTGATGATGGAAGGCGTAAAAGGGAGGATGAGAATTCTCATCGCTCTGATAAGAAGAAAAAGGGGAACTCTGATCATAAGAAGAGTTCCGGGTTTAAGAAGGACAACAAGCAGTCGGGTGAAAAGACCAAGTGCAAAACCTGTAGGAAATACCACCTTGGGAAATGCAGATTTGAATCTCAGCCTCTACCTTGTGGGATCTGCAAGTCTAAGGAACATAAAACCTTGGATTGCAAGAAGTTGAAAGATGCAACCTGTTATGGTTGCAACGAGAAGGGGCATATCAAGACTATCTGCCCTAAGAATCAAAAGAAGCCTGAAGAGGCCAAGAAAACAAACGTGTGAGTCTTCCAGATGAACACCCAGGAGGCAGTACGGAATGATAACATCATAATAGGTACCTTTCCTTATCAATGATGTTTATGCGGGAATTTGTTTGATTATGGCGCAGAAAAGTCTATTGTGGATAATAAATGTTGTAAGCTGTTGTATCCGCCTGCTAGGACTCTAGACATATAACGCGAGGTAGAATTGGCCGATGATACTTTAGAGAATGCTTCAACAATTTTAGATGGATGCTTTATATCTATTAGGAATCACTATTTTCCAATATCCTTTGGCGAGCTTTCAATCTATCTAAAATCATCAATAGGATCAAGACAGATGTGACATTTTGATCCCCTGTCAAAAAGGTAATGGCCTAGGTCCAAACCTTAAATGCCATTGACGGTCTTTTTATGGCCTAGGCTAAATATAATTAAAATATATTTAAATAACATTCATTAGGAATGTTCGTACTGTATTAGCCTGTATGGTTTAATGATACCATAGTTAGTATATGCTAGGTCATCAGGATGCTGAATAGCTGTTATAGTGCAACTAAGTAATTGTTTCATTTGGTATTAGGGACCAAGTCTTGAGTATGACAAACTCGGATAAGACAACCGTCGATCGCGTCATTAATGATGCGACGCATGCTAATGATGCTACAATTGTGAACCTCAAAATTGACAAAGATGTTCTCCAAGCTATGATTGAAACAGCTGTTGGAAAAGCTGTGAGAAAGGTCGTGAAAAAGTTCAAGGAGCCCAATGCTACTTGCTCCAAATCTCATTTAAGACCACACTTCCATACTCACGAGAAGGATCTTGTTTATGCCTCGGATGCAAAGAATGAACTAAAAAGGAAAAGGGAGAAAGATAACTCCCATACTTCTAAGAAAAAGGGTAAGCTTGAGTTCAATAAGAACAAACAAAAGTCCAACAAGAAACCTGTATGCAAGACCTGCAAGAAGCGCCATCTAGGGAAGTGCAGGTTCGAATCGAAATCCCAATCGCAGCCTAGGGCTTGTGGGATCTAC
The DNA here is from genome assembly GCA_030545235.1 of Helianthus tuberosus. Lineage (NCBI taxonomy): Eukaryota > Viridiplantae > Streptophyta > Magnoliopsida > Asterales > Asteraceae > Helianthus > Helianthus tuberosus. The sequence goes on from CM060359.1 coordinate 165,780,294, forward strand.
AAATCAAGAGAGCATAAAACGTTGGATTGCAAGGACATAAAGAATGCAGTCTGTTTCGACTGTAATGAGAAAGGCCACATCAAGACTACATGCCCTAAATCTGTCAAGGGAAGTGTGGCTAAGGATAGAAAGCCTAAGAATGAAAGCGCTTAAACTCTCCTGATGGATGCCAGAGGTAGTTCACATCAATAATGACACCAGATACATTCCTTATCATTTATCAGTTGTATAAATGCTAAGAGTTCTGTTTTGATTCGAATACCAATAAATCCTTCATAAGTTGTAAGTATAGCAAACCTTTAAAATCTTCCATGAGAACCTCAGAGATTAAGTGTAAGGTAAAACTTACAGACGAAATTCATAGGAACCATTTCTTTTGTTCCTGTCTGAACTCTTTAGTCGTAAAATTCTAGAGTACTCTCTCCAGATGGAGTACGTCAGTATATGTTAGTTTGATATCTCTTTGATTCCTATCAATTGCGAATACTAGACTGTATGATGAAAGTGCCATATGAGGCTTGGTGTATCTTAATATGTTCAATAGATTGCTTCCATGCCTGATCAGTATGGAGGTTTAATGCATGGAACCACTGAGATATCCCAATGATCATATTGTACTAAAGTCAGCTAATGGTATTCAAAGAAGATATCCAGAAGGGAAATGTCCAAATAAGTGTCACTGAATAAGGTATCTATGGATTTGTAAAGCAAATGTGTCACTTATCTGACACAGGCAATGATAGATGAACTGGAGCCTGAGATTTGGAAAATCTCTGTTATCTCCTTGTGTCTTGATTATCTTCTCCAAAGACTACCCTGTTTACCTCCTGAAAGGCAAGTAGAGTTAAGATTAATACCTCGCTTAGAGTTGCATCTATTGAAAAGCCCCGTATCGGTTAGTACCAACGAAATGGAATAACTAAGAGTCAATCAGAAAAGCTTTTAAAGAGGATTTCATAAAAGCCTAAATCAAAATTCTGGGAGCTCCAGTATTATTAATTAAGAAAGACGGTTCATTTTGCTTATGCATTGATTACCGCAACCCTATTTAGGCAACAATTAAGAATCACCACCAGCTGCCCAGGATCGTCGATTTCTTCGACTAACTGTAAGGATTAGCTATTCCTTAAGATTGGTTTTAGGCAGTAGTTGGAATAACCATCTCACCTTAAATAAGCTATTTTATAACTAATAGTCGATATATAAGTATCAAGGCTGCTCCTTTGGGGACCTTGTATAGATAGAATGTCAAACGCCCGTTTGATGGACGGAATTTGGGTAAGTCCTATTATCAGAACCTGAAATTACCTTAGAAACAACGAATAAGATCATACGAATTCGTAATCCTCTGAAAGTTTCCAGTAATCGGCGGAAAAATAAAGGATTGATGAAAGTCGCAACCCTCTTAAGTCCTTAATAAGGAATAAGGTTCAATCGAAGGTATCTCCCTAAGAAGGGTGTGCTAAAATTTTAATACAATGGGCTAGTTAAGCTCTGGATATATAAGATCATTCGAGGAAATCGAATATATCAAAGATCAGTAGCTTATAAGCTAAAACCTATCTAAGGAGCTTGGTGGAGCTCGCAATGTGTTCCACACTTGTGATTTAAAGATATGGCTAAGCAATAGGTCAAGGGCATAGTCATAATGATAGGCGGATTAATACTTATAGTTTGTAGTGAAATCAGCATCGATTGAGGATCGACAAGATTTGAAGCGCCAAAAGGATACATGTACCTATTATAAAGGTCATCTTGGGTTCTTGGAGAAGCCCCATATATGCTATGGAGGTTAAGTCCATTACACGACAAAAAGTACTTCCATTATTTTAGCAAATCTCGAGGTCGAGATTTCTTTTAAGGGGGTGAGGATGTAACACCTCGTAAAATCACGTCCAATGATATGTTGACACGTGTAATAAACCCTAATAAAGTCAAACGTTGAATTTAAGGGACTAATTTTTCGAAAAATCGAAAACTTTGAATGTGAAAGGACTAAAAGTGTCAATGTGCTTAACATAAGCCTCTGAATAATGGTACACGGTAATCATATTCAAAAATGTGTCACTTGTTGATCGAGTGTAGCCGTTTACGCAATTATTTGAAAGTTTACGCATTGAAGGGTTAAAAGCGTCAATATGTTAGTTCTTACCTCTAAGTAACCTTTTAACAAACCGGGAGCTTCATGATATTTGATTATACTATCGAGAATGCCAATTATTGTCCGTCTAAGGTTTTTATGCCTTTAAGTGACGTCATGCGCAACTTCGCAAGTTTAAGGGGTTAAAAGCGTCAACATGTTTAATTATACCTCTGAATGACCTTTCTACGAACCCGAAACATTATTGTTGGATCTGAGTTTCTTTTTGATTGTATTTTCGTTTGAAATTAAGATGAAAATGAAAGAGTTGTGCAGCGGAATTAAGATGAAAACAAACTTTGCATACAATCAAACGAGAGTAATACATTAATCAAACATCTTTACACAATGAATCGAAAGATTGAATTTGTTTCAACAACGATTACAATGATTGATGAATGAATGCAAACTCCCCCTCAGCCAGAGCTCAGTAGTTTGTTCGTGCAAAGAAGACAATGTTGTGAAAGAGCTAATAGAACAGTACAAAGTACTGAACTATTTATAGGCACTTGCAAACCACTGAGCATCTTAGCTGACGTCACCATGAAAGTGACATCTAACCTCCTAACAAACTCTAACCTCTGATCTATACAAACTCTGATGTACAAACTACTGCTATTACATTTCTTTACATAAAAGACACTTAAACAGCTGTTGCAACCTTCCACTGCTGTGAACCCAGCAGTGCCTGTCCGGATCAGCAGTACTTGACTTAAGGCAGTAGATTGAGTCAGCAGAGCTTTGGTCTTCCATCAGTCTTTGACATTGGTCAGTAGATGCAAAGCAGCAGTTGTAGGTCAGCACTTAGCAAGATCAGCAGATAGGAGGTCAGCAGATACAAAACCACTTTCAAGGGGAGAGATTTGCATGAACTAACTGTAATCGTCTGCTTATTCTGGATCCACTGCTCTGATCCAGTTTTGGCTTTAATTATCTGTTCCTCTGATAGGGTACAATCCCAACAATCTCCCCCTGGAACAGATAATGCCAAAACTCTTCATTATTTGTGGAATTCTTTATTTCCTCATCAACAGCTCCCTTATCTGACCTTTAAATTGTAATTCAAAGTCTAGGGCATCTGTATCTTCATCATCCCTGCTAAGTGGAAGATCAAGGAGATCCTGCAAATCTTCAAGACTCAGGCCAAGAGCTTGTTCCCTTGATATTTTCTCCACTTCTCCACCAGACCTGAGCAAAGTCAATACGCAGGTCTGTTTGTCAGTTTCCCACTTTTGTATTTTTGAGCCTGGTGGGTTTCTTGGGAGATGTTTATTTGCAGAAGTATTTGGAGAGGCTGGCCTATTCATGACTGGCTGAGCAGTACTTGCAGTTTGATCCAAACCAAGAGTTTCCATGATCATTTTCTTTATACCCTCTTTTCCAAGGTCTTCACCTTCCATTAACTCTTTGATGGTTTCAGCAATCAGCTGTTTCTGTGGCCTTCTTTTGTAGATGGCAGCACCAACTGGAGCTGTGGATCTCCTGATTTGCAGCTTTGATGGTCTTTTTGAAACCGCTGCTTCAGGATAGTAAGGCTTTTGAGGAACTGTGGGATCTTTCTTTCTTAATTGTTCCAACTTTTTGTAAGTAGCCCTGACCACATCTTCTTTCCATCTAGCAACTTGTCTTTTGTTTCCATAATCAGCTGCTACCAGTTCCTCTTTCATTCTCCTCGGCTCTTCCTGTTTGTCAGGTACATTCTTTCTAAACTTTGCCCAGTTAGGAGGAGTGTGAGTGACTTTCCTTTTTATCATGTCTTGAATTCTTGCTGCTTCATTTTCAAGTTCAGGAATAGTCCACTCTTTGTACATGTATCTCTCTCCTTTGTACTTCTTGTGAGCCATAATGCTTTCAATGTAGTCTTTCTTCAGAGTTTCAGCTGCTCTTTCAGAAATTTGTTGACTAACATTTTTTGCAAATTGCTCTAGGGATCTGACTTGTGTGAGCAAATATTGACTTCTCTGTGCAATTTCTTTATCAGATTTCCCTTGTGTGTTTTTCTTTGAGATATCCTCTGCTTGCTTGGCCTTGATTTCCAAATATTCATCAACATTTTTAGGCCAGGGATATCCTTTTATTGATGGCAAACTCCTTTTGGCAGGGTCATCCTCAAAGTAAAAAGATTTTATTTCTTCTCTAACAGCTGCTAATTCAAGAGGAAATTGAACACCTGCAGGAGGTAAGGGCTTGTACATTTTAACTGAAGAGAGAGGAACATGTTTTGGAATTGTGACAAGTGCTAAAGATGTTGAAGATGTTTGTGGTGGTGAATTGTCATCATCTTTGAGAATTAGTCTTCTCCTTTTTGTAGGAGGGACTGATGATGTTTTGGATGGAACAGTGGTGGTAGATGTAGTGGCAGTGTATTGTGATTGACTAACAGCTGTTGAAACAATTGGTGTTTCAACCACTGTTGTCATTACAACAGATGTTATAACATCTGCTGTCTTCTGCTGTATGTCAGCAGGTGTTGTTTTTGGTGGTGATGATGGTAAAGCAGTGGATGTTGTGTGTGTTGAAGTGGTGTGTGTTGATGGAACAACTGTTTGGCAAGCAGTAGTTTTTGTAACTCCTGTTGCATCAGCTGTTTTGTATGGTGGTTTTTGAACAAACTTTGAATGTCTGGTTGGAATGGATTTGGGTTGCCTTACTTTTCTAGTAGGCTTCTTCTTTTCCTCAACAGGATTTTCATGATCCTTTGACCCAGAAGTACCCTGATCTGGATGATCCATTCTGTCCGCCCTGGCTTTCCTTTTGGCCTCTCTATCCCTTTTTACACTTGCAACTGCTTCTGCTAGTGCATTTGTTGTCACATCAATTTTCTTGCTGCCATCTGGCAAAGGGATCTTTTTGGTCATGTTTGAATTTTCTGGTTCAAGATAGAGACCATCCTCTATACCCTTCTTTTTCCACTCCTTAATTTTCTCCCCCTTTTTGGCATTATCTTCTGGGATTTGATAAATGTAGCGGACTTTTGGAGGAGCATTGCCAGTGGTGTGCAAGATCTGAGTTTTGAGAGCCTTTAAATCAGCCTGAGTGTTCTTGAACCTTGACTCCATTGCATTTTTCAGCTGTTGATTGTACCTTCTGAACTTGTAACACCTGTTGTAGCATATCTTTGAGTTCTGCAACAGAGTTATCAAGCTTTGCAATACGATCCGTCAATTTCTGGTACTTTAAACCATCACCCAAGTCAATGGGATCATCTGATTTCCCACTAGTAGTGGTTTTATTAGTGATAGATGTAGGGAGTATACTCCAAACATTAACCACTGATGCCCCTTTTTCTTGGTACTGGGGTCTTCTTCCTTCAACACTTAACAACCTTTTGATGTTGCCAGTAGGATAAATAAATCCACTGGTGGTTGGCAGAGGTGCTATAAAAGGAATTGCCTCCAAGGAAGTCTTATTAATGTAACCACTGTCCAACTGTAGACCTGTAGGTTCAACAATTGTAGTGGCTGCTTCACTTGGAATACCACCAAGAGTTACTTGTAACTCATGGGGTGTAACCTCCTCAGGTTGTGTTGGTGGGTTAGCAAAGATTGATACATCAGACCCAGTCAGTTGTTGAGGTATATTCTCATTATTAGGTGATTGAGAAGGACTGGTTAATGCCTGGTTCAAATCAATTGCATCCAACAGTGGTTTTATTGGTGAGGGAATTGTGGATGTGATGATTGGTGTAGAAATAGGATGTGTCCCGGGCATTGGACTGTGGATGATAGAAACGAGTGTTTCCAGAGCATCATGATGTGGAGACCCTATTTATACAACCTGTTCTTTTTGTGAAGAAACAGGAGGAGTTTCGGTTATGGGTTGAGATATTTGTACCAACTGCTGTGAGGAAGTAGCAGCAGTGGTTTCTTGTGACTTTTGTGTTGTCACTGGCAGGAGCTCTGGTATCTCATCCTCCAGAGATGCCTTTTTGATGGTTTTGGGGGGGGGGGGGGGGTTTATGTTTTTCTTTTTGTTGGCTTTTTGGTGATTTTAGGTGTGGGTTTCAAAACAGTTGTGCTGCTGCTTTGATCACCTTGAGCAGTGGGCTCAGCAGCAGATACCTGAGGAGCAGTTGTAACTGCTAAAATCTGCTCAGGCACCTCTGCTTGTGTTTTGCAAGGTGCTAACATTCTTGAAAAAGTTTCAGTTGTTAAACTATTTATTTGAGTAGAATCACCTTGGTTTATTACAGCTAAATCATCCTTACTGAATTTCTTTGCAAAATAGTAACTTAAAAACCTTGGAAACAGTAAGAATGATTTTGTTTCAACATTATTAACCAAATCTTTAAAAATTTCCCGAGAATAGTTAAAATTTTCTCCTTGAAGAATTGCATATCCCAGATTTTGAATCTTTAAAGGGATTTCATTGAAAGAAGTGGTTTTGTTTGAAACACATAGTAGGAGGGTATGAAATAAAAATCTGGTTGCAGACGGAAAATAACCTTTTTCTAAGGTAATTTTCTTCATCATTGTTGCTTCATACCCTCTCTCAATGAAGTCAGTTTGTAACTCGTTTTTAGTGAAAGAAATTTTACCTTCCTGATCACCGAGTTGAAAGACCTCTGAAATGGATTGTGGCGTGATTTGGACAGTTTTTCCCTTTATAGAAGAGTTTATGGTGGTTGCAGTGTCGCCTTGTTTTTCAAGGGTTGCATTTTTCCAGAACTCCCTTTGGGTCGCCAAATAGATTGGTGCATCGGCAGTGAACAAAGTTTTGTACTTTGATTTTGCCATGAGATCAATGATGGAATCGGAAACTTTGGTGGTTCCTGGTTTTGTGAGAAGACCTAGGAGATTGTGAGATGGTTTATGTGGAATTTCAGTGGAGATTGCCTTTTGAGAGGCTGTTTTCGAAGATGATTTGGATGAGGGTTTTGAAGATGACTTCGATTTTGTCATTTTGAAGATGAATGATCGAAGAAATTTGTGAGAGATGAGAAGAAAAACTGCTTTGAGAAGAGAATTTTTAAGAATTCAATTCGACAGTAAAACCCTGTTTTGGTGGTGAGTGGGGGATTTTATAGGGAAGAAAGTGAATGCTGAGGTGGCAGCCGTTACAAAAGGTCTGACCAATATGTACTGCCCACGTGACAACCCCTGTTGAAAGTGAAGGACAGTACTTGTGTGATAGAGACTGATGAAGGCAGTGGTATGAAAGCAGTGGATGATTTTCACTATCAGTGGATAAGACACTGCTTTTGAACAACAGAGTTTATCAAAGTAATGAGAGAGCAGGGGTTGACTTTCAGCAGTGGACAGACTTTTGAAGTAGAACAGACTTTTGAACAAACAGTGGTTAATGGCAGACTTTTAAGGATTTTAATGAAAAATTTTCATTTTTAGCTATTTTTAAGGATGGAGTTTTGATTTTCTGAAAACATTTTGTTGCTTTTATTCATAGAAAAAAACAAGATGTTACTTGTTATTCCATGTTCAGCATCCCAATTCTAGAGACCAAGCTTTCAAAAGTGGCTGTATCAAGTGCTTTTGTGAGCACATCAGCCAGCTGGTCTTTAGTTGGGACATGATGCAGAGAAATCAAACCTTTTTCATAGCAATCCCTCACAAAGTGATGTCTGATGTCGATGTGTTTGGTGGTTGAATGGGAAACTGGATTTTTGATGATATTTTCTGCTGCCTGACTGTCCAACATGAGTGGTGTCTTCAAGGCAGTGATACCAAAATCCAGTAACTGATTTTGAAGCCACAGGAGTTGGGCTGTACAGCTTGCAGCAGCAATGTATTCAGCTTCAGCAGTGGATGTTGAAACAGCTGCTTGCTTTTTGCTTTGCCATGAGACTAAGCAATCACCTAGAAACTGGCACCCTCCTGATGTGGACTTCCTTGTGGTGTGACATCTAGCAAAGTCACTGTCTGAGAAACCTGAAAGCTTGATGTTCCCATTAGCTGGATACCAGATACCAAGTGTGGGAGCACCTTTTATGTATCTGAATATCCTTTTTACAGCAATGAGATTTGATTTTCTGGGAGCTGATTGACTTCTTGCACAGACACATGTTGCAAACATGATGTCTAGTCTAGATGCAGTTAGGTACAATAAAGACCCAATCATGCTTCTATAAAGTGTTTGGTCAATCAGCTCATCCTTTTCATCAGACATGACCAGCTTATTTGTTGCCATGGGTGTGCTGCATGGTTTACAATCATTCATATCAAATTTGGTTAAAAGTTCTTTAGCATATTTGCTTTGATGAATGAAAGTTCCATTTTGCAATTGCTGTACTTGGAGACCAAGAAAGCATTGCAACTCACCCATAGCACTCATTTCAAACTCAGCTGTCATGAGTTCTCTAAACTCTTCACACATTGAGTTACACGTGCTTCCAAAAATAATGTCATCCACATAAATCTGGACAATCATTAAATCCTTCCCTCTCCATTTTAAAAACAGTGTTTTATCAATGGTACCTCTTTTGAAACCATTTGAGAGTAGGAAGTTGGAAAGAGTTTCATACCAGGACCTTGGTGCTTGTTTCAAGCCATACAAGGCTTTGTTTAGCCTGTAGACATGATCTGGATAAAATGGATCCTCAAAACCTGGAGGTTGACAAACATACACCTCTTCTTGAATTGTACCATAGAGGAAAGCACTTTTGATATCCATTTGAAACACCTTCATATTGTGGTTGACAGCAAAGGCCAGGAACAGTCTAATGGCTTCCAATCTTGCAACAGGGGCAAATGTTTCATCATAATCAATCCCCTCTTCCTGTCTGTAACCTTGAACCACAAGCCTGGCTTTATTCTTGACAACAATACCCCTTTCATCAGTTTTGTTCTTGAAGACCCACTTTGTACCAATGGGACTAACCTCTTCTGGCAGTGGTACAAGCTCCCATACTTGTTGTCTTTTAAACTGTTGGAGCTCCTCTTGCATGGCTTCTACCCAGCTGTTGTCTTTCAGTGCCTCTTGGTACTTGACTGGCTGATGGAGTGATAGAAAACCAGCAAAAAGACAAATGTTTTGGGTTTGACTTCTTGTGAGTACCCCTTCATTTATGTTGCCAATGACTTGATCAGGTGGATGAGATCTCAAGAAGATTAAATCTCCTTGATATGGTATGATGCCATTGGTTGGTGAAGGCTGCAAATGTGTATCATCTGAGCTAACCACTGCTGGGGACTTTGATGATCCAGCAGTGGCTTCAAAAGGTGGTGGAATAGGAGGTAATGAAGTGGACAACTGCTGACTTTTATCCACTGTTTGAGGACTTTTGTCAGCATTGTTTGAGGATGTGGAAGCAGTGGTTGATGGGCTACTTTGGTCAACAACTGTTGAGGTAGAAGTGGTTGAGCTTTGACAACTGTTTTGAACAACTGGTGCTTTTCCCTTTGTGGCAGACCTTTGAGGGATGATGATTTCATACCCATAGTCTGGTGTTGTATCCTCTGATGGACCTGCACTGTTAGTCTTGACAGCAGTATTTTCAAAAGTAAATTTTTCAAGATCAAACAGATTTGCAGGGTTTGCTGGGATTTTCATTGATGAGAGTTCATTGAACTTAACATTCAAAGTCTCCTCCACTGCCTTGGTCCGTGCATTGAACACTTTGTAGGCCTTGGCAGTGGTTGAGTATCCCAGATGATAACCACAATCAATTTTGGCTGCAAATTTTGAAATGGAATCTTTTAAGTTCAAAATAAAGCATGGGCAGCCAAACACTTTGAAATATGAGATCAGTGGTTTAATTTTATACAGAATTTCATAGGCAGTCTTTTTGTGCCTGGGGTTTATTAAAACTCTGTTCTGAACATAGCAAGCAGTGTTTACTGCCTCTGCCCAGAAAGTTAATGGCAAACCTGAATCTGCAAGCATGGTTCTGGCAGCCTCAATCAGAGTTCTGTTCTTCCTTTCCACTACCCCATTCTGCTCTGGTGTTCTAGGGATGCTGTACAGCCTTACAATCCCTTTCTTCACACAGAAGGCATCCAACTCCCTATTTTTGAATTATGTGCCATTGTCACTCCTGAAGCTTTTCACTGGAAGGTCAAATTGCTTTTCAACCTGTATTACAAAGTCATGCAAAATGCCTGCAGTTTCATCTTTTGAGTGTAAAAAGAAAGTCCATGTGAACCTAGAAAAGTCATCAACAATAACCAAACAATATCTTTTCTTTTTGAGGCTCATGACTTGAACTGGGCCAAACAAATCCATGTGTAGCATTTGCAAACACTGGGTTGTTTTGGACTCTTCAATGGACTTGTAAGAACTTTTATGCTGTTTTCCTTTTAAACAGGAAATGCAATGTTCAGGACATGAAAACAATTTTTGTGGTAGGCCTCTCACCAAACCATTTTTTGAAATTTCTGTGATTGTCTTAAGATTTGTGTGTCCCAGCCTTCTGTGCCAAAGTTCTGTCTCTTTGTTAGAGGCAGCTGAGAACAGACAGGCATCAGCTCTGGGACACTCTTTTGACATGTCAACAACATAAACATTGCCACTTCTTTGAGCAACAAGTTTAGTTTGACCAGAGTTGATTATTGCTTCAATCTTTTTGACCATTTCTGGTCCAACAATCCTACAACAGTCTTTTGTGAAGAATGACCCAAATCCCTTGTCACTCATTTGGGACACACTCAGAAGGTTGAATTTTAGATTGTCTATCAGATTGACATTTTCAAATTTTACTTTTCCAGACTCCACTGTACCCGACCCCAGAACTTTTCCTTTACTATTATTCCCAAAGGATATATCACCCCCTCCATGGATTTTAAAGTCTTTGCGGAGGGCTTTACATCCTGTCATGTGCCTGGAGCCTCCACTATCTACATACCAAAGACTATCAAAGCATGCAGAAGCTCCCTGCACATGAAGTAAAAGGATTAGTTCATTAAGGTCTCCAAAGCCAACAAGGCTTTGGATGGGGTCTCAACAGTGTCTGGGATGGATGCAGAATGATGGACAGTGGTTAGGTCAGGAGTTTGAACTGTTTTAGGACAGTGTTTCTCTAACCACTGTTGTGGGTCCTGACTAATCATCTGCTGATAACCAAAAGGATGCTTGTTCACTTTGGGTTTAGAGGGCCTTTTGTAGGCTTCATAAACGTGAGGAATCCTTTGGTAAGACTGTTTTTCTCTGCCTTTTCTGAACTGATTGGCAGGGGGTGCATCAGTAACCTGAACATCTCTTTTGACAGATGTTTGGTTCAGCTGTTTTGTAACAGCTGTTTGAACTGGCACAAACAGTGGTTGTTTCTTGGTGAATTTGACAGATGTTGATGATGATGATGGACTCAAGGATGTTTTAGCAATGTACTCATTCTTTTTCACATCAAAGTTTTTGAGATACACACATGCTTGAGTTTTGTGGTTTGTTTTACCACAGACAATGCAACCTTCAGCTGAAACAATGACACTTGTTCTGTTTAAATCCTAAGCTTTTAAGTGGAAACAATCTTTTGTTAGATGATTCCTTTTCTCACAGAATTCACAAAACAAGTTATCAATTTTTTCTTTCTTCTTTCTCTTTTCAGACTCCTTTGCAGCAGAGGTTTTAACCACTGCTGGGATGTCCTTGAGAGGTATGACTTTAGCTTTTGGAGCCTTGACACCATCAGTTGATGTAAAGTCCATTGGCTTGAAATTTTCAAGAATGTCACACTCATCAGACCATTTTGGTTTAAACTGGTATTCTTCAAGCTCCTCAAAAGTAGAGGATTCCATTGGTCTGTCAAGTGTGATTTTGTTACCAAGTTTGTCAGTGATTTTCACTTCTTGGCCATTCTTGTTTGTGGGGATGAACTCAGTGGTTACATCAGTGGTTTGAACAGATTTTTCAAAAGCAGTGTTTTCATCATCATGTTTTCTATAGCCAACCCCAAATTTCACATTTCTTTTTCTCTATTTTTCAAGCATAACCTCATATCCTTTGCAGGATTCCACCCATCTTTCACAAGTAATCTGGGCGGACTCCAACTCCTTTTTGCAAACTTGGTATTTTTCTACCATAGTTTGAAGTTGGGTTTTGGTTATACTTTGCTCTTCTTTTAGACAGCTGTTCTCTTTTTCTTTTTCAGTCAATTTGTTTTTAAGTTCTTTTAAAGACCTTTCAAATTTGACCTCATCAGACAAGATTTTATCCCGAAGGTTTTCATTCACCTCTTTAATGTTAGCAAAAGCAATTATGCAATTGTCAGAACACAGTTTTTCAAGAACTTGAGGAGATACCTTGGCAGCTGCCATCATTGCACAATCACATTGATGATCTTCCTCATCATCAGCTTTCACCTTCTTTTCACCAGCCTTTTCTTCCTTCTCTTTTTCTTTGTCCTCTTCGGACCATGGATCTGTCATTGGTTCAATCAGGGAACCTGAACTTTCTCCCAACAGTAGTTCACCAGCTACAGCAGTAACCACTGCTTCAGTCACCTCTTCCACTGTTTCAAAGCTCTGCTGTTCCTCCTCAGTTTCAACCCCCTCCTGTATTGACTCTAATGCCATCAAACAAAACTCATCATGAGAAGAATCATTAGAAGCATAGAGTGCAAAATTTTCATCATTAAGGTCTTCAGGCATACTGCTCCAGTCAACAAACCCTTGAGTGAAAAAACTTTGTTGATCTGGTTGTGCTGTTGCTGGAGCAGTGGTTTGAGGTGCAACAGGTTGCACTTGTACCTGTGGAGCAGGGGTTTGAACATATTGGGTTTGTGGAACAGTATTTTGGACATAATGTACTGGCACAGGGGCAGCAGCATAGTGAGCAGTGTTCACTTGAGCTGCTGGGGCATATTGGGCATAGTGTACAGTGCTTTGGTTTTGAGGTCTAGGATTTGAGCTAGGATGAGTAATTATGGGACCAGTAGTTTGACTCCTACATTCCCTAGCGAAATGTCCCAACCTATTACACTTGTAGCACTTGATTTTCGATTTATCCAACCCAACCCTTAGATTCCCATGCAAACCTGGGAATTTTTGCCCTGTTCTTTTGTAGAACTTGCTAGTTCTAACACTTAGCAAAGCCAGTTGGTGCAGGATGTCCATTTCCTCTAAATCAGTGGGATCAAAATGTTGCAAATCATTTAGTTCAAAACATAAATTGTCTGACATCTGGTTTTCGTTTGCAGTGAATGCATAGCTAGCAGAGTGAGGATCAGGGTTGTTAAAATTTGCACCAGCAGTTATGTCAATGAAGTGATCATAACCCTGATCCTTACCACTGCTCCCAGATTCTTCTTGACCCAGAAGAGCAGTATTACCGAAAGTGTAATCATCGGTAACTTTTCCTGACTCTTGTAACCTCCTTTTCTGGTTCAACTCCCTTTCGTAGGTCAGGAGTCGACCGTGGAGTTGGGTCAAGGTCAGATCCTTGAATTCAGGTGAGTTTCGGGTGACAAAAGCTATGGTGTCCCATTTTTCTGGCAGTGACCTGAGGAACCTGCTATTTGAGTTGAGTTTGTAAAAGTGGTGTTAACAAGCCTCAGTTCACTGATGAGACAACTGAAATGCTCAAATTGTTGCGTTAGTGATTCGCCTTTAACGTAGCAAAATGTTTCATACTGTTGGTTCAGGATTTCCCTATTGTTTTCTATGACTTCTTCAGTTCCCCCAAACTGTTCCTTAAGTGCGTCCCATAACTCTTTGGCACTGTTACAGTGTAACAGTCCAGCATATATCTCATTGGGTAGCGCTGATGCTACGATGCTAAACGCTTTAGCATCTAGTTCGATCTTTTGAAAGTCGGTTTCGGTATAATTTTCAACTGGTTTTGGAACGAACTTTTTAGCATCTTCAGCACTTGGCACTGAAGGAACATGGGGACCATAAATGACAGACTTCCAACAACCTGTGCTTTGTTGAGCGAGGATGTGACCCATCCTCCTCTGCCAGATGTTGTACTCATTTCTTTTTAGCATAGGTGGTTTAAAAAGCGAGCCGATGTTGTTTTTATCATCTTGAGATTGTGACGTCATTCTTGTTGTTTTACAGACACTGAGAAATCAACTTTAATGGTGATTAATCCTTGCTCTGTTTTTCAACGGATGAACAAACGATCAGTATCAACTGTTATGAGCTGAACTATTTACGTCAAAATGATTGTTAAATCAAATTTGACTGTCCAAGCTCTGATACCAATTGTTGGATCTGAGTTTCTTTTTTATTGTATTTTCGTTTGAAATTAAGATAAAAATGAAAGAGTTGTGCAGCGGAATTAAGATGAAAACAAACTTTGCATACAATCAAACGAGAGTAATACTTTAATCAAACATCTTTACACAATGAATCGAAAGATTGAATTTGTTTCAACAACGATTACAATGATTGATGAATGAATGCAAACTCCCCCTCAGCCAGAGCTCAGTAGTTTGTTCGTGAAAAGAAGACAATGTTGTGAAAGAGCTAATAGAACAGTACAAAGTACTGAACTATTTATAGGCACTTGCAAACCACTGAGCATCTTAGCTGACGTCACCATGAAAGTGACATCTAACCTCCTAACAAACTCTAACCTCTGATCTATACAAACTCTGATGTACAAACTACTGCTATTACATTTCTTTACATAAAAGACACTTAAACAGCTGCTGCATCCTTCCACTGCTGTGAACCCAGCAGTGCCTGTCCGGATCAGCAGTACTTGGCTCAAGGCAGTAGATTGAGTCAGCAGAGCTTTGGCCTTCCATCAGTCTTTGACATTGGTCAGTAGATGCAAAGCAGCAGTTGTAGGTCAGCACTTAGTAAGATCAGCAGATAGGAGGTCAGCAGATACAAAACCACTTTCAAGGGGAGAGATTTGCATGAACTAACTGTAATCGTCTGCTTATTCTGGATCCACTGCTCTGATCCAGTTTTGGCTTTAATTATCTGTTCCTCTGATAGGGTACAATCCCAACAATTATGATGTTTTATAATACTCTCATTAATGCCTAATATGGATTAGATAAGGCTTCGATGCTTGATGTGTTAAAAATGCAACATATAAATTTCATCAAATGAGGCATAAAACTAACCCTTTTTTAGTACTAATTTTGGAAAAAGTGTGCTTTTGTCTTCCTTTTGCATTTTTAGGATTAAATGAGCTCAAATTAACAAAAGAAGCAAAAAGACATCAAAATCTAACATAAATACAAGAAAAGAAACAAGACGTAACATGCCCGACCCCACGACAACATCTTCCCAAGCAAAACAAGAGATTAGAAGCCAGAACACGCCCCGTGCTCAGCCAGCACGGGGGCGTGCCCAAGTGTCAGTAGAAAAGACAAAGTGGTAGAAGCTTCTATTGCCCACCACGGGGCCGTGCTCAGCGGACACGAGGCCGTGGTCAACTATAAGATTCGCACAATCCAGCAAATCTGCATAGTACAAAGATTCTTCTGCACCACGGGGTCGTGCTCAGCGGACACGGGGGCGTGGTCAACTAAAAAGACAAAACTGCATTTAATGAAGAAAGAGAAGGATGTGGACACGGGGCTGTGCCCACTGGACACGGGGTCGTGCCCAAGCTTCTGTTCAGCCTATAAATAGAAGTGCTTGGATCAAGCTCAAACCATCCCTTGGCACACCACCTCTCTCACACTTCACCCACCACCCACCACCACCATAACACCATCATCCACCACCATCATCCATTGTCCATCGTAGAGTGTGTGAGTCGTCTCGGGATCCAACATTGATCGTAAGAGTTCTTGACAATCAAGGCCATGTTTGCCTAAGTCTCTTACATCACTTGGTGAAGACAAAGTGTCTAGTATAATACTTTTTATTTCTAATCTTTTGCACTTTTTATTTGGTTTTGTATTAATGACTTTAATAACTAGTTGCTTATGTTGAAGGTGATCTTTCCTTATCGTTTGTCCGTGGTGTCTTGGCATTATTTTACTGTCTATATAAAATAAAAGATTTTCACCATTCATATCTCCACGGTCTATATGGATGTATGTTGGCTGCCTGGTCGGGGGTTAAGGGAACGGTTTGGTAAAGGTCTTGCCATTGTTCAGCGTTTAGAGGTCCTGCAATGGACCTGGGTCAAATTTAGTAGGACCTCCTTCAATACTTCACGGTATTGGATGGCGGGGGTCCAAACTCTTTGATCCCCTCATAAGTTAACTACTATTAATACTATAACCCGGCTATTTAGGACTGTATCCCTGCTGACTCAGACTACTTAGTCGAGGGTAACGTCACCTCCAAAACAGGGGCCTACCATAATTTGCATTAATAACTTAATTAATTATCTTCCAATAATCCACCCTTTTAGGATTGTATCCTTGCTGACTCAAACTACTGGGGTGAGGGTAACGTCACCTTCAATAGAGGGGCCTACTACAATAACTAAGATAATCTCTTAATTATGCGCAAAAGTGCGGAAATAATCAAAGGTTACACTAGATACGAGTCGGAACCAAGTGATTCATCTTGTCTATCTGTTTTTCTTTTTTTATTTTTATTTTCAGCATTTTAGTTAGTTTTTATTTTTCTTAGTTTAAAACATTTTTCTAAACTTTTTATTTTGATTAGACGTTGAGGATAAACCGGTATTAAAAGCTCTTGTGTCCTTGGACGACCTCGGTATCTTGCCAACACTATACTACGCTCACGATGGGTGCACTTGCCCATATGTGTGTTTAGTGTTAGTAAAATATCGTGTTTTATAAATTTAAAAATTGGCTAAAAATAAGTGTTAAAGGGGCTTAAAATATACACCTAATATATATAACACTTCACACGCATCAAGTTTTTGGCGCCGTTGCCGGGGACACAAGGATTTTAAGAAAGTTAGGAATCAACTGCCTAATCGTTTTTCTTATTTTTCATTATTTTTAGGATTTTTTTTTAGTTTTTCTGTTTCTGCAGAGCTCAGCACGGGCCGTGCCTGGTCGGACACGGGCCGTGCCTAGCATCATCACTGGCAGTTTTTATTTTCTGAGTTACAGAGAGCTGAGCACGGGGCCGTGTCGGTGCAACACGGGGCCGTGTCCAACTCCCAGTAACAGGGATCCGGAAAACAATTACTGTACCTCTGACCATGGGCCGTGTTCACTGAGCACGGGGCCGTGGTGAACATTCTGACCAACGTTCTTTTCTGTTTTTATTGCAGGACTTGGAACCCAGGTGCCACATTTGACCCTCCTACATAGTGCATGAGCTCCAGTTCTAGTAGAGACATAAAAGAACCTCTAGAAGAACCCGAACGCTTTCTCAGAAAAAGACTTAAAGCTAAAAATCAAGAGAAAGTTTCGGGGGACCCACTTCCAATGGCGGACCAACGTACCCTCGTGGATTACCTACGGCCCACCGTAGGCAATCTCGGCGCCGCTATCAATGCACCGAATGTCGAAGCCAACAACTTCGAACTTCGGCCGCATTTGATACAAATGCTCCAAAACTCCGCAACCTTCCATGGGCTTGCGGACGAGGATCCCCATCTACATATTACTAATTTCTTGGAAATATGTGATACTTTTCGGATCAATGGAGCATCAAACGACGCCATTCGCCTTAGGATGTTTCCATTTTCACTAAAAGACCGAGCTAAGGCTTGGCTTAACACCCTCCCAGTTGGCTCGGTAAACACCTGGGATGAACTAGCCCAAAAGTTTCTATATAAGTATTTCCCTCCTGCTAAAACGGCTAAACTAATGATTGAAATTAATACATACTCACAAGAGGATGGGGAATCCTTATATGAAACTTGGGAAAGGTTCAAGGAGCTTCTAAGAAAGTGTCCTCATCACGGTCTAGCGGTATGGCAACAAGTATCCACTTTCTACAATGGGTTGTTGCCACACACAAGACAAACACTTGATTCAAGCTCCGGGGGACTTTTAGGTAATCGTCGCCCAAATGAAATATATAATCAAATTGAGGAAATTGCTCAAACCAATTTTCAATGGCACACTCCCCGAGGTAATACATCTATTGCCCCGGGCGCCTATAAGGTTGATGAAAGCACTTCTTTACAAGCCCAAATCGAGGCCCTCTCTTCAAAAATCAAAAAGTTAGAAATGACAAAAACGGCCTCGGTTATGGCTTGTGAAGGGTGTGGTGGGTCACATGAAAATTGGAGTTGAATGAAAGAATTAGATGAACAAACAGAAACGGTAAACTACATTGATAATAGACCTAGGCCGTCGGGTCCTCCAACGGGTACCTACAACCAAGGATGGCGTAACCACCCAAATCTTGGTTGGAGAGATCCCAGCAATAGTAGCAACCAACAAAACCAACGAACTAATTTTCAACAACCACAAAATTTCTCTCAACAACAAGGTGGAAGAGAAAGGCTTGAAGATACCATATCTCGCCTCATCTCCGACACCGAAAAGAAAAACTCGGATCGATTTCAACAATTGGAATCGAATTTTAGAAATCAACAAGCTAGCATTCAAAACGTTGAAAAACAATTAAATCAACTAGCTCAAAATTTCTCCGAGAGACCACAAGGCGCGTTACCAAGTAATACCGAAACCAACCCAAAGGCACAAGTACACCTCATCACATTGAGAAAGCGAACCGTGGGTCTCGAGGATGCCCCATTACCGCCAGTTGAAAGAGGTCAACGCCAAAGCACGACTTCACCTACACCTCAACCAGAAAAGGCTTCTTCACCAAATCAAGGGCCCACCAAGACTCTTCCAATTCCGTACCCCGGTAGGTTAAATCGTCAAAAGACCGATGAGCAATTCGCAAAGTTCGAAAGTTTACTAAAACAATTGCATGTCAATATTCCTTTTATTGAGGTCCTAACCCAAATGCCTAAATATGCAAAATTCATGATCGATTTCCTCACTCACAAAAGGAAAATTGAATCATTGCAATTAGTTAACTTAGGCGAAGAATGCTCCGCTTTAGTACTCAACAAACTTCCACAAAAGAAAATCGATCCCGGGAGCTTCACAATTCCTTGCTCGATTGGGAAGTCCCCCGTTCGTAATGCATTAGCCGATCTTGGGGCTAGCATTAACCTCATGCCCACGTCAATGTTCAAACGACTCGGCCTAGGAGCAACTAGCCCTACAAAGATGAGCATACAACTCGCCGACAGGTCCGTCAAATTTCCACAAGGTGTCGCTGAAAATCTACTGGTCAAGGTTGACAACTTCGTTTTTCCAACTGACTTTGTCATCCTAGACATGGAAGAAGACACCGATGTCCCTCTCATCCTCGGGAGGCCATTTCTAGCCACCGCCCAAGCAGTGGTGGATATGAATGACGGAACGTTAACATTGAAGTTTGGGGACGAGGAAGTGAAGTTTGAATGTGGAAAGAAGATAGAGGAAGAAGACCCGGTCAACTACATGAAGGTCATAAACTCAAGCTTGGATGAAGCTCTCCGACGGTGTAACATGGGATGCAATACATCCCACTTGGGTAACATGTGACCAGGCTTTGGGTCTAGCCAAGGACCCTTATAAACGTGGCGCACCATGGAGGCATTCCACGGAACTATCCTTAGTTTAGTTTAGATTAATTTTCTTGTTTTCTAGTTAGTTTTAATTTTCAGGAATAAAACACACTTGAGATTGCAAAGGATGCAAGGGAAACTTGAACCAGCACTCCATGCAGGAAAACAGAACCGTCCGACAAATTTCTTCGTTTACAGTAAGTTCGGCACGGGCCGTGTCCACCCAACATGGCCCCGTGCTGCACAGTCTGTAGAAAAAGACCCAGTTCAGGTAACTGGACACGGGCCGTGTTCACCCAACACGCCCCCGTGTCCAGACTTCTGTTTCTCTTGTTTTAATTTTGTTACTGGCACTTGAACACGGGGCCGTGCCCGGACAACACGGGGCCGTGTTCAGCGCCCAGTAACACAAAATTTTTGCTTTTTTACACCTTTTTACACATTCAATCAACCTAAAAACTTATTTTTGGGACACATTGAGGACAATGTGTAATTTAAGTGTGGGGGTGATTGATGTCTGTCGTCAGTGACATGCAAAAACCGAAATAAACTAGGTAGCTAGAGTAAGTCGGATATCGAACCAGAGGAGGATTGTGGAAAGTGTTGTAGTGAAAAGTTTTAATTAACTATTACAGAATTGGAAAATCAGTTTGTTTGATTGTGAGAATTATCTAAATTAACAAATAAAAACTAAGAAAAAGGTTGAGTTGTAATAAACAATGATAAGGAGAGGTGATCACTCCGGGATTCAGATTGTGTAATTAACTAATAACTTAGCTGATTGTCATATTGGATACTATTGGTTAAACGATATAATTATCAACTATTCATGCAATGAATAATTATTCAACCAACAAAGTATAATCGGATTTAAACGTATTTATGTCTCTGTCTAACACAGGATTCGTTTGTCAAACGAATTATAAAAACGCAAGTAAAGACCGTCTGTCACACGCTTACAATCCAAACTCAATACATAAAACAATAAACCAAATCAATAGTGTCTTACACAATCATTCACCCGAAGTGTCCACAAGAGATTTAGCCGCTCATGTCGGTTGATTGATCTTCATAGCCTTCTCTGTCCTCTCCTGTCAGCCGTCTACTGCCGTCGAGATGATGATAATATCCTTTCTTTTTTTCTTTTTCCGTCATTGATGATAAATCCAAAGTGTGCGGCCAGAAGTCAAGCCCAATTATTGGCCCAATCCAAAAACCATGTGCGGCCCATTAGTCAATGTGGTAGCCTCCTCCAATTTGTTTCTTGAATATATTGATCTTTGTGATTAAAATATTAGTGCCTTCCTTCCCTTGTGACTAATCAAAAGTAATCATAAAACCCCCCACGTGATGTTGATGATGTTTTGATTGAAAGTCGTTTGCTCTTAACGTGTGTATGGCCCTTTTTCTTTTACTAGAGTTCCACGTGGGTGGATGCTAATGATGATGTTGGCTCCTCTTTTCAATGATGATGATGATCGAATAAATCCCCCAAAGTGTATGGCAGCTGCCATCTTATAACTTCAACCGTAGCCTACGAAATAGAAATTCTGTTTGAACATTAGCATGAAACCGTAAGCTACGAAAAATGGTTCGTAGGCTACAGTCAACCTCTGATGGCTCTCCTTTGCTGAAATATGTAACTCGTAAGTTACGAGTTAAACTCGTAGCTTACGGAATGAAAATTCTGATCAAATTCAACAAACAACTCCAAAGAGTTGTAAGCTACGAGTTCCCATTCATAAGCTACGGTCGAGACCTTTCTCCTCCTCTCTTCTTCATGCATAACTTTAAACAATTACATTTAAGACCCTGTACTTTTAGTCTTCTCACTTCTTGCATATAAAAGTTTTCCATATTTCTTCCACTCGTGAGCCTTTATATCACCAGAACAAGCTTTAGCATCCATCCTTGAGCTGCGATATCCCATCCTTTGCTCACAACTTCGTCTTTAACCATCGTAAATGCACCGAGTTACGTGTTTTACCTGCAAAACACCAAATTCTCATAGTCACTTCATTCCAAGCAAATAGACACATCAAATACACATAACTCATCATATTTAAACACTCTAAAGCTCGGATTTCACCATCTCCATCAGTGATGCTAAAACCTTGAATCTTGCAAGTCCTAAATACAAGCCTTACACAAAACTCTATTGGAACCGCTAATCACCCCAATTTTTTTCAAAAATTTTCATTTTTTTACTTGTCTAGGTTTAACTCGGGAAATTCAAGTTCTTAAAAAGGTTATATTTTTACAAATTTACAACCGATAGCGTCGTGATAAAAAGAACCAACATAAGAAAATTATGAAAAGGCATGACAAGCTTAGTTAAAATTTAATTATATATACTTGATCACATAAAAACCCATTCCCACAAAAGTGAGTTTTGAGCCTTTATTGAGCAAACACTTACATATCATTTGACTAAATGCTCATTTTCGTTTCTTGTGTGAATAGCCGCTTGGTTCTTACGACTCTAGAACTTGCCATGACGATACATTCCCGGTCCTTACCAACTTAAACCCGAGTAAGTAAATGATGGAGGCATTAGGACTAACCCTTTTTATTTCTACACCATTATTTTTCTTTTCTTTTTTACCACCTACCCAAAATCCCCCTAGTTAGCCCCTTTGAGCCTAAACCTTTTCATTTCATAACCCAAACCAAACACCCTTTTTACCCACCAAAACCTTTTTCATTTTTAACCCTTTGTTTTAGTAACAAGTTCGGTTCTTCATATGAATTTTCAAAAAAAAAAAATTATTGGTGTTGATGATGAAGCAAAAGAAAATAAACAAACAAGTTCATCAAAAATAACTTTGTTTGAATAAATAGCTTCATCAAAATAAAAGTTACAAAAATAAAAAGTCTTACGAAAACCGACACTTGTTACGCTTTTCGCCTTTTTTCTACTAACCACTAACCACCAACCCAACCACTTACCTTTAACCCAAGCCTAACCCTTCACCCACAAAGTCCTCTTGATGTTTACAAAGGTATATAAGTTAAAAAGGAGGAGGATTGATCGCTTGGCAAGCCTATGGTAGGAGTAAGTTCCATGCCGCTCTCGAGTGACCCACAAAAATACATTTTCGGCCGAGTGTTGAGTGATCCCCGTGAGGTATGTGAACTTGTATATAAATAGAATTTTAAAGAGGCATGTTATGCCCTAATAAGTAATTTATCTTATGAAAAGTTTTAAATAAATCATGACGAATAGGATTGTAAATAAATAAAAATAAAATTAAATAAAGAATCTTGGAAATCCCGACACTCTACGACAAGCCCAAAAACCTTCTTCTCTACCCATTCCATTTGGGAGTATAATAGCCACATATTAAAGAGTTTTGCTTGAGGACAAGCAAAGATTCAAGTGTGGGGGTATTTGATGTGTTAAAAATGCAACATATAAATTTCATCAAATGAGGCATAAAACTAACCCTTTTTTAGTACTAATGTTGGAAAAAGTGTGCTTTTGTCTTCCTTTTGTATTTTCAGGATTAAATGAGCTCAAATTAACAAAAGAAGCAAAAAGACATCAAAATCTAACATAAATACAAGAAAAGGAACAAGACGTAACATGCCCGACCCCACGACAGCATCTTCCCAAGCAAAACAAGAGATCAGAAGCCTGAACACGCCCCGTGCTCAGCCAGCACGGGGGCGTGCCCAAGTGTCAGTAGAAAAGACAAAGTGGTAGAAGCTTCTATTGCCCACCACGGGGCCGTGCTCAGCGGACACGGGGCCGTGGTCAACTATAAGATTCGCACAATCCTGCAAATCTGCATAGTACAAAGATTCTTCTGCACCACGGGGTCGTGCTCAGCGGACACGGGGGCGTGGTCAACTAAAAAGACAAAACTGCATTTAATGAAGAAAGAGAAGGATGTGGACACGGGGCCGTGCCCACTGGACACGGGGTCGTGCCCAAGCTTCTGTTCAGCCTATAAATAGAAGTGCTTGGATCAAGCTCAAACCATCCCTTGGCACACCACCTCTCTCACACTTCACCCACCACCCACCACCACCATAACACCATCATCCACCACCATCATCCATTGTCCATCGTAGAGTGTGTGAGTCGTCTCGGGATCCAACATTGATCGTAAGAGTTCTTGACAATCAAGGCCATGTTTGCCTAAGTCTCTTACATCACTTGGTGAAGACAAAGTGTCTAGTATAATACTTTTTATTTCTAATCTTTTGCACTTTTTATTTGGTTTTGTATTAATGACTTTAATAACTAGTTGCTTATGTTGAAGGTGATCTTTCCTTATCGTTTGTCCGTGGTGTCTTGGCATTATTTTACTGTCTATATAAAATAAAAGATTTTCACCATTCATATCTCCACGGTCTATATGGAGGTATGTTGGCTGCTTGGTCGGGGGTTAAGTGTAACACCTCGAAAATTTACGTCCAATAATGTATTGACACGTGTCATGGGCTTTGAATATGTGAAAACAAACTTTAGAGGGACTAAAGTTGACAAACAGTGAAACTATGTGAATATAAGGGTTCAAAGTGTCAACAATGGATAAATAGACTCTAAAATAACCCTACATGGTGTTTATAATCTTAAACGGGTAAATCATGGATCATACGAAGCGAAAAATGAAAGAAAGTGAGGAATTACAAACTACAGGGACTAAAAGTGTCAACATGTTGAAATTATACCTCTGAGTGATCTTTTGGCAAACCCGAAACCTTGTAATGATAAAATATACTCATAAGTATATGTGATAAAAATTTCATGAAGTTTCGTGAACGTATGAGAGAGTTATGATTAAAACCGTACACGAAAGGTTAAATACGGTATCGTGAATTTCGTGACTTTTCGGGTAAGCGCAAAGTTAACCGAGGACATACCCAAGTTTATAAAAGTCCCAAGGTTTATAAAAATCAGATTTCAAGGGTTTAGAGTGCGAATAAATAGCTTAAACACGTATCGAAAGAAGAGGGACTGAAATGTAAAACCTTGAAACATGTTGAGCTGGTAAACCAGGCGCTCGCGTAGCGCGAGTGATATGCCTTCAGCCGTCGCGCTACGCGACGGCCTATGCTGGGCAGAAAAGTCTGGACACCTGCCAGTCAGTTCGTTTTCGACTTATACACAGCTGTAGCCGACTTAAGAACCCACCAATCAGCTTACATGCAATCTGGGGGCCTTTGTTTGCTTCTTATAACTCCTGTGGATGCCTAAATCAGATCAAAATTGTTAGAAAAGGCTCTTGAAGTTGCAACACTTAGAACACTTGAAACTTCAAAACTCACAAGACTTCTCCTGGAGCATTTCTGATCGATAAGGCAGCCTCATAAGTGATCACTAAGCTTGTTAGGACCTTTGTAAGTGTTTATATCATCCTCTAATCCATTCTAGCTTGGTGTTTTTACTAAAAGTCAAACATATCGTAAATATAGTTTGACTTTGCAATTAAACGAGATATGCTCAGTGTTTTCTCAAATTGAAAGCACCTGCATGTTGGTATTTATGAGTATAACAAACCCCTAAAAGGGTATTATCAGATTCACACTCTAAATATGCTAATTGTCGAGTCAAAGTTCGTTTTAAAAAAGTCAACAGAATGGGTTTTTGCAAAATTAAGCATATCTAGCAATGTAGGCTACATGCAACCTGTTTGATCATCAAAATAACTTTATAAATAATGTAAGAACATGTTTTTCCTGATCAACTCGACAATTTTTTGTATTAAACCCGAATCGGAACCGAAAGTCACATAAATTGACTTTTTCCTTGACTATCGGTTCTGATCCGTACATGCATGTTAAGATCTGCATTAGAGCATATTTTTGACCAAGTTTTATGTATGTACAACCCTCTGGAATTTTACACCTTGATTCCATGGTTAACCGATTCATATGCATGTTACCGGTTTATGCTTAAAGTTGACTATTTTGCCCTTTCTGATATAAAACGTGATTTTTGAAAAAGTGAAAGAGTAGAAACCTTTGTTACTGATTTATAAACATGCACCGAAAATTTCATATCAGTTTGTGACCTAGTTTAAGAGATATGCTCAATATCGTAAATCACAAGCTTTATGTTACATAAATAGCGCATTTAGCGCATAGCCTATTTTAACCCACTTTTTGGTATCAAACTTTTTATATACTGATGTTATATAATATTTTGATATTTTTAAAGATTTTTATTTAATTTTTGGAAGAACATAACATAGGTCTTTAAGTTAAATTCGGTAAATACCGAAATTGCCCTTTTTGGCCATAAAACGAGTTTTATAAATCCGATTGACCCCAAACCACTTCCTACTGATTTTATTTATTAAATAAAGTATGTTGAACCTTCTGGAAGTATAAAAATCTCAGATTTCTTTTACAAACCCGGAAACGGCTCTAAATCGCCTTTTTAGGCATTTTTAACGCATAGTATATACTATAACCATGTCAAGCATATAAGACTTATACCTACTGATGTTCTTAACATATTTTTATAAAATAACAGTAAGTACAAGTTTATAAACTCAGGTTTCCAATTTTGACATTTTTAGCCCTTGTGAAATTACCAAAATACCCTAAGGTGCATAGTTTGGTTTTAAATGATATTTTCCACATATGGGTCATACCCTACTATTGTAATATGTTAAAATAAGTATATTTACTGTATAGACCAGACCCGAAACTCAGATTTTTATTCAAACTCTTTTATGATCGTTAAAATGACCAAAATACCCCTACGGGGCTTATTTTGAGATTTAACTTGTTTTGGGCATAATAGAAGATATCATACTGATATCACAACATATTAAAGGCATATTAACTTAGGAAACCTGTATATGACTCTTTTGGTTACTCGTTACGCACTTGTCGCGTTCGGATCGGCTTAGGTGACTAGTTCATTTATATTAGCCGAAGCGAGTCAAACTTTATCATTTTTGTCTCCAAATCCAGAATGTGTTTAGTATACCCATATTATACAAGTCTTCAAACTTGTTGGGTCTAGATCACATTCTATCCGGTCTTCGCTTAATCGTGCGTTTGAACCGTATATTTGCTTAAGACTAACCGGTCTAAGCTTTGGCTTAATTAAAGACCCGTTAGCATTCTAATTAATTATTTATGTCATCATTCCAGACTAGAGAATTCCGGTAAATGGTACCTACGCTTACTTAAGTGAATACGGCTGAGTTATTAGATTCTTGCTATTTAAGACAGGAGCTAGCTCAGGTAAATACTTTTAACTTATTTTCCCTTATACGGGCTTGGGGTACGGTATTATAAAGATGCCGCTTGGTCGGGTGTAGAAACCTTTTGATCGGAGATGATTGAACTGCATAATCCCGTTTTAATTCGTATTGCTTGATAACAAATAACATTGGGGGTTAATGACCGTGTCCTGGATATCCTTGGCTCATTTTAAAAAGTGAATGGCCACGACGTAAGCACAAGGTGTAGACAAAACACCTCCTGTTGCATATGTAAAACGTATACTCACTCGTGAGGATAACTTCTTGTGAGATTATATTTGTGGTGTGTCGATTAATCTTGTCCGGCTTGTATTGTATTGTATTGTATAATCACCGGCCCTAAATGTTGGACAAACATGTAAATCGGATACAAGATTTTTATTAATAAAATTGTCCCAAGTTATAAAAGATTAATTTTGCCTCTGTGCATTTTAATCACTGTGTCAAGATATTTTGTGCCGTTTGCACTCAAATCAATTTTCAAACTCTTTTCAAAATGAGTCAGTTAAATTGTATTTACCAGTGAAAACTGACGTATTTTTCCAAAAGGTTAAGTGACAGGTACTGAACGTAATTGGCTGGAAGCTCAGGGCGATTATAAGGAATCTTACAAGTCCTAGGCGTCTAAAGTCTGCTGAACAATGATTATGATTATTCGATCCGCCTGTGGATCTTTTACTTTCCGTTGTAATACTCTGATATTACTTTATATTCGGATTGTAATATATTTAATTTTTGCTTCCGCTGTGCATTTATATATTGTGTTGTTTGACTATGATGATATCAACTACGTCACGATACTCCCCACCGGGCCCACCGGTGACACGTGGAAATTTGGGGTGTGACAGGTTGGTATCAGAGCCAACATTGAGTGAATTAAACACTATCCTTTTTGTGTTTAATCTCAATGACACAATTAGCACATTCTTTGACCTTCTGAGTCTAGACTTAACATAGGAATAATCTCAATCCTAATCTGGAAATTTTTGCTTCCAATTCTAATTGAATACGTCGCCAAGCGAAGAAGCTGTAATAGGAATTCTCCACACTCGGAGCCTTGAAATGCTGAGCTTCGTACCGCGGCCAGGATGAAATGAGCCTACAAGGAGAAAGCATTCAGAAATAAGAATGAAGAAGAAACTCCTCTTACTGAAGATCGTTTCCTTAATAGTCCTTCTAAGGACGTAGTTATTATATATATATTTTTCTTTCAGTCCCTTCGAGGACACACTATTCCTTTCGAAGACCCGCTTAGGGCAACTCTGTACTTTTATCTCCATATAATGGATTGATTAAATTAAGTTTTCATTCTAAACCTGAAATGTGAAATAAATGGAAATAACATCCCTTAGAAGGGAAGTGCCTACGGGCTATAAGTAACGTCTTCTGAGACTAAAGACAGTAGTAGCCTACAACTCCCTGTCAAGAAAAGGTAATGAACGTTGATTCACACCTAATTGCCGCGATCCCAAACGATCATGGCATATAAACTTGTCTACGTGACTAGGCCACTTGTGCTATTATTAAAACTTTAATGCCTCGACTCTCTGAGATCATGGCATATAAACTTGTCTACGTGACTAGGCCACTTGTGCCATTATTAAAACTTTAATGCCTCGACTCTCTGAAATCATGGCTTATAAACTTGTCTACGCAACTAGGCCATTTGTGCTATTACTAACTTGTAAATTAGGATTTATGAGGAAAATCCTGAATGAAACAAATATCCTTCCTTCCCTGTCAGTATGCATTTAAAAAGAATCTTAAAGGTGAAACCTAGCCTACGTGGCCAAGATGGTGAAACCTACTCTCGGGAATCAGATCCCTGTTAACAACTGAGAACGTGTTAGCACTCCTGACAAATGTGATTCGACAAAATCACAACAGTCATCCCTATATTGGAATTTTTTTTTTTTAATTTTCTAATTTACCTTATAATCAGGGCTTATATCATCTTATAAGATGATCATATTATAAATATCCGTAAGTGATGAAGTGCGTACGGGCTAAATTGGTTGTCCGATAAGACAACGACAGTGGTGATCTTTGACCTCCTGTCTAAAAATGTTGGACCATGTCCAAGCATAATAGTCGGTATGATCCAAACGATCTTGACTAATAGCATCCGAAAAGATGATCATATCATAAACATCCCTCAGAAAGGAATGCCCACGAGCTATATCTATTGTTCTAAAAGACAAAAGGCAGTTGTAGTCTTCGACTCCCTGTTAAGAAAAGTAACTGACTATGCTCAACCCTTAAAAGGCCTCGATCCCAAATGATCATGGCTTATAAATTTAAAACTGTCCTTGTGACTAGGCCTTCTGCGCCACTTTAATATCCTTAATGTTTTATAACTAGGATAAATTATAATGGAAAATACTAATTTAAAATAACTAACAAATTAACCGATATGGTTTATATTACCATGGTTGATGAATCGTCAAAAATGGGGATATCATAATAACCTCTGAATAAATTATTGCCATTGTTTATGTAGCAATCAAGCTACATGGCTGGATCAGAGGAGGCCAACAGCCACCCGAAGAAGAACAATGATATTACCAGAATTAGCATGACTGAAGCGGAACTGCAGGCACTAATAAATAGTGCTATTACTCAAGCTCTTGACAGTCAGTATAATGAATCAAATGATACCCACTCTACGACTCTATCTGTGGCTAGTATTAAGCCCCCTCCTAAATCAAATAAGTTAGAGAAAGACGATGTTCATAACTCATCACATCAAAGGAGTGTTCCGCCTATTCAGGTCATGTTTCACCAAGAGGCACCAGTTAAGACCTGTACTTATAAATATTTTGTCTCCTGCAAGCCCAGAGACTTTACAGGAGAAGAAGGGGCCATCGATTGCATGACATGGCTCGATGAGATGGACGCTGTTGTGGATATCAGCGGTTGTGCAAAGCAGAATGTTGTGAAATTTGTTTCACAGTCATTCAAAGGAGAAGCGTTAGCATGGTGGAGATCATTGCTCCAAGCCACGGGAAAGGTCCTACTCTACAACTTATCTTGGGATCAATTTGTTGCATTAGTCAAGGAAAATTTTTGCCCTCAGCATGAGGTAGAAGAGATAGAATCAAACTTCTTTACTCTAGTCATGAAGGATTTAGATTGCCAGACATACGTGACAAGTTTTAACACTATGTCCCGCCTAGTTCCTTATTTAGTCACCCCTGAACCTAAACGCATAGCGCGTTTCATTGGAGGCCTAGCACCAGAGATAAAAGGAAATGTTAAAGCATCTAGGCCAACCACATATAGGTCTGCAGTGGACTTATCCTTATCTCTCACCTTAGATGCAATCAGAAATAAGTCTGTTAAGGCTTCTGGTGAAGGAAAGAGAGAAAGAGAGGAAGAGAACTCTCATCGATCTGATAAGAAGAAAAAGGGAAGCTTAAGGAACAAAAAGGATTCCGAGTTTAGGAAAAACTCGAGTCAGTCTAATAACAGACCCAAGTGCAGTAACTGCAAAAAGCAACATTCTGGAAAGTGTACAATTGACCCAGGTGCCAAACTGTGTGGAATTTGCAAAACCAAGGGTCACAAGACTTTAGATTGCAGGGAGTTGAAGAACGCGACCTGTTACAATTGTAACGAGGAAGGGCATATCAAGACTAACTGCCCAAAGACTTTAAAGAAGCCGAGAAAGGCCAGGAAAAACAAAAGCATGAGTCTTCCAGAGGAACGCCCACGAGGTGGTACAGAATGCTAACCATACAGCAGGTACTTTTCCTTATCCGGAAGTTTATGCATAAATTATTTTTCTTTATGCTGGCACATAGGATTCTTTAATGAACTATAAATATTAAGAACTGTTGTCTTCGCCTGATTTAAACTCCGGCCATTTAACGTGAGGTAGAAATTGACCGATGATACCTTGGAGAATGCCCGACGAACCTTAGAAAGATATTTTATATCTATTAGGAACCACTCTTTTCTAATGTCCTTATGGCAAGCTTTCAAGCTATCCAACTTCATCAATATAATAAAGACAGTTGTGACATTTCGATCCCCTGTCAAAAAGGTGATGGACTAGGTCCAGACCCTAAATGCCCTCAATGGTCTTTTATGGCCTAGGCTAAGTAAAATTAATAAGAATACATATCTAAACAATGTTCATTAAGAATGTTTATGTTATAGTGTCCTATATGGTTTAATGGCACCATGGATAGTATATGATGAGTTGCCAGGATGATGAATAGCGGTTGTCGGATTGCAATTAAGCAATTGTTTTATCAATATTAGGAACCAATGTCAAGTATGGCGAACTCAGATAAGACAGCCGTTGATCGTGCTATGGATGATGCGAAGCATGCCAATAATACTACAATTGTGAACCTTAGAATTTCCAATGATGTCCTTCAAACTATGATAGACGCAGCTGTGGGAAAAGCTGTGAAGAAGGCCGTGAAAAAGTTCAAGGAGCCCAATGCTAATTGCTCAAAGTCTCATCCAAGACCACACGACCTTACTCACGAGAAGTATCTCGTCCATACCTCTAAGGCAAGGGATGAACTAAAGAGGAAAAGGGAGGAAGATAACTCCCAGAGTTCTAAGAAAAAGAACAAACAAAAGTCCAACCAGAAACCTGTATGCGAGATTTGCAAGAAGCGCCATTATGGGAAATGCAGGTTCGAACCAAAATCCCGATCGCGGCCGAGGGTTTGTGGGATCTGCAAATCGAAGGATCATAAAACGTTGGACTGCAAGTATATGAAGGATGCAGTCTGCTTCGGCTGTTATGAGAAGGGCCACATCAAGACCACGTGCCCTGAATCTGTCAAAGGGAAGGCGGCTAAGGAAGTAAGGCCTAAGATTGAAAGCGCCTAAATTGCCTAGACTAGTTCATAAATAATGGCATCAGGTACCTCCCTTAACACTTATCAACGATATGAATGCTAAGAGTTTTTATTTTGATTCAGATACCAATAAATCCTTCATAAACTATAGGTATAACAAGTTTTTTTTTTAAAACTCTTCATAAGGACAATATATATATATTAAGTGTAAGGTAAATACTTACAAGTAGAAAATTTACCAGAACTATTTTCTGTTCCTGTAAGAAATCGATAAGTCGCAAAAATGGTGGAATTGGCCGTCCCCGGAATCGAACCTGGGTCTAGGCCGCACCCTTTCGCGCGCCTAGCCAACTGAGCTAGGTGCCTAGTTTATGAAACTTCCATTATTAATTAAATATAAGCACTGGTACAATAAACTTCCTTATCATTTATCAATGATAATTTCTGCTAAGTGTCCTGTTTTTTTATACAGGCAATAATAAATCTTCATGAACCATAAACTTAGCAAAAAAAATTTTTATCATCCACAAGGTATAACTACCAAGGAAACCATAGTAACCGATTCTTATAGATCGGCAAGGAACCCTTCCGAAAATCTAAGAGCACTCTTTCTTTGCGTAGAGTACGACAACATATGTTATTTTAATTATTTTTCTCATTGTTTTTCTATCGCCTGCGAATGCCAAACTATGTTTGATAAAAGTGTCATATGAGGATTGGCGTATCCTAGTGTGTCCCATAGATTATTTCCATGTCTGATCAGCATGGAGGTTTAATACATGGAACCCCTGAGATATCCCGATGGTCATATGGTACTAAAGTCGACTAGTAGTATTCAAGGAAGATATCCAATATAAAAATGTCCTTATAAGTATCTCTACTTAGGACATCCTTGCATTATAAAGAGAATGTGTCATCTATCTGACACCGACATCATAAACCCAAGCCTGAAAATACAGACACCTCTGACATCTCTGCGTGTCATAATTATCTTCTCCTAAGACTATCCTGTTTACCTTCTGAGAAGCTAGTAGAGTTAAGATCAACATCCCGCTTAAGGTTGGAGGGTGATAGGAACTCCGTGGTGATCATGGAATAATCGAAACCCTGACTAAGTAAACTTTAAGATAAGAGATTCATGTAGTCTAACTAGATATTTCGAGAGTTAAATAAGAAAGACGGTTCATTATGCTTATGCATTGATTACCGCAACCCTAATTAGGCAACAAATTAGGAATTTCCATCAGCTGCCCAGGATCGTCGATTTGTTCGACTAACGGCAAGGATTAGCTATTCCTTAAGATTAGTTTTAAGTAATGATTGGGATAACCATCCCACCTTAAGATAAGCTTTCTATAATAATTGGTATGTAAGTATTAAGGCTGCTCCTTCGGAGACCTTGTATAGATGGAATGTTAAACATCTATTGTAGATAGAGAATTGGTGAGTCCAATTACCAGGATCTGAAAGTTGCCAAGGAAACAACAAATAAGATCATACAAATCCATAATTAGTTGTAAGTTGCTAGTATACGGCAGGAAATCAAGGATTTATGATAGTAGCAACCCTCCTAAGTTCTTGTTAAGGAATAGGGTTCAACAAAAGATATCACCCCAGAAGGGTGAGCCAATTTATTAATTTTCAGAATAATTAAGCTCTGAATATAGAAAATCATTCGAAGGAATCGAATGTACCAAGATCAAGTAGCTTATAAGCTAAAACCTATTTAAAGAGCTTGGTGGAACGCACAATGTGACCCACAATAATGATTTAAGGATAGGTTTCTCCAATATGTAGAGAAGCATTATCACGTAAGGATATGCAGATTCGTGAATGTGATGAGCATCCTGTATCGATTAAAGATCGACAGGTTAAGAAGCTCCAAAAGGATACATGTGCCTATTATAGAGGTTAAATTGGGAGCTTGGAGAGACTCCGAATATACTATAGAAGTTAAGTCCGTTATGTGACGAAAAGTACTTCCAGCATTTTAGCAAATCTCGAGGTCGAGATTTCTTTTAAGGGGGTGAGGATGTAACACCTCGAAAATTTACGTCCAATAATGTATTGACACGTGTCATGGGCTTTGAATATGTGAAAACAAACTTTAGAGGGACTAAAGTTGACAAACAGTGAAACTATGTGAATATAAGGGTTCAAAGTGTCAACAATGGATAAATAGACTCTAAAATAACCCTACATGGTGTTTATAATCTTAAACGGGTAAATCATGGATCATACGAAGCGAAAAATGAAAGAAAGTGAGGAATTACAAACTACAGGGA
This sequence comes from Helianthus tuberosus, assembly GCA_030545235.1. NCBI lineage: Eukaryota > Viridiplantae > Streptophyta > Magnoliopsida > Asterales > Asteraceae > Helianthus > Helianthus tuberosus. Next base: position 165,814,132 of record CM060359.1, read on the forward strand.
CTAAAAGTGTCAACATGTTGAAATTATACCTCTGAGTGATCTTTTGGCAAACCCGAAACCTTGTAATGATAAAATATACTCATAAGTATATGTGATAAAAATTTCATGAAGTTTCGTGAACGTATGAGAGAGTTATGATTAAAACCGTACACGAAAGGTTAAATACGGTATCGTGAATTTCGTGACTTTTCGGGTAAGCGCAAAGTTAACCGAGGACATACCCAAGTTTATAAAAGTCCCAAGGTTTATAAAAATCAGATTTCAAGGGTTTAGAGTGCGAATAAATAGCTTAAACACGTATCGAAAGAAGAGGGACTGAAATGTAAAACCTTGAAACATGTTGAGCTGGTAAACCAGGCGCTCGCGTAGCGCGAGTGATATGCCTTCAGCCGTCGCGCTACGCGACGGCCTATGCTGGGCAGAAAAGTCTGGACACCTGCCAGTCAGTTCGTTTTCGACTTATACACAGCTGTAACCGACTTAAGAACCCACCAATCAGCTTACATGCAATCTGGGGGCCTTTGTTTGCTTCTTATAACTCCTGTGGATGCCTAAATCAGATCAAAATTGTTAGAAAAGGCTCTTGAAGTTGCAACACTTAGAACACTTGAAACTTCAAAACTCACAAGACTTCTCCTGGAGCATTTCTGATCAATAAGGCAGCCTCATAAGTGATCACTAAGCTTGTTAGGACCTTTGTAAGTGTTTATATCATCCTCTAATCCATTCTAGCTTGGTGTTTTTACTAAAAGTCAAACATATCGTAAATATAGTTTGACTTTGCAATTAAACGAGATATGCTCAGTGTTTTCTCAAATTGAAAGCACCTGCATGTTGGTATTTATGAGTATAACAAACCCCTAAAAGGGTATTATCAGATTCACACTCTAAATATGCTAATTGTCGAGTCAAAGTTCGTTTTAAAAAAGTCAACAGAATGGGTTTTTGCAAAATTAAGCATATCTAGCAATGTAGGCTACATGCAACCTGTTTGATCATCAAAATAACTTTATAAATAATGTAAGAACATGTTTTTCCTGATCAACTCGACAATTTTCTGTATTAAACCCGAATCGGAACCGAAAGTCACATAAATTGACTTTTTCCTTGACTATCGGTTCTGATCCGTACATGCATGTTAAGATCTGCATTAGAGCATATTTTTGACCAAGTTTTATGTATGTACAACCCTCTGGAATTTTACACCTTGATTCCATGGTTAACCGATTCATATGCATGTTACCGGTTTATGCTTAAAGTTGACTATTTTGCCCTTTCTGATATAAAACGTGATTTTTGAAAAAGTGAAAGAGTAGAAACCTTTGTTACTGATTTATAAACATGCACCGAAAATTTCATATCAGTTTGTGACCTAGTTTAAGAGATATGCTCAATATCGTAAATCACAAGCTTTATGTTACATAAATAGCGCATTTAGCGCATAGCCTATTTTAACCCACTTTTTGGTATCAAACTTTTTATACACTGATGTTATATAATATTTTGAGATTTTTAAAGATTTTTATTTAATTTTTGGAAGAACATAACATAGGTCTTTAAGTTAAATTCGGTAAATACCGAAATTGCCCTTTTTGGCCATAAAACGAGTTTTATAAATCCGATTGACCCCAAACCACTTCCTACTGATTTTATTTATTAAATAAAGTATGTTGAACCTTCTGGAAGTATAAAAATCTCAGATTTCTTTTACAAACCCGGAAACGGCTCTAAATCGCCTTTTTAGGCATTTTTAACGCATAGTATATACTATAACCATGTCAAGCATATAAGACTTATACCTACTGATGTTCTTAACATATTTTTATAAAATAACAGTAAGTACAAGTTTATAAACTCAGGTTTCCAATTTTGACATTTTTAGCCCTTGTGAAATTACCAAAATACCCTAAGGTGCATAGTTTGGTTTTAAATGATATTTTCCACATATGGGTCATACCCTACTATTGTAATATGTTAAAATAAGTATATTTACTGTATAGACCAGACCCGAAACTCAGATTTTTATTCAAACTCTTTTATGATCGTTAAAATGACCAAAATACCCCTACGGGGCTTATTTTGAGATTTAACTTGTTTTGGGCATAATAGAAGATATCATACTGATATCACAACATATTAAAGGCATATTAACTTAGGAAACCTGTATATGACTCTTTTGGTTACTCGTTACGCACTTGTCGCGTTCGGATCGGCTTAGGTGACTAGTTCATTTATATTAGCCGAAGCGAGTCAAACTTTATCATTTTTGTCTCCAAATCCAGAATGTGTTTAGTATACCCATATTATACAAGTCTTCAAACTTGTTGGGTCTAGATCACATTCTATCCGGTCTTCGCTTAATCGTGCGTTTGAACCGTATATTTCCTTAAGACTAACCGGTCTAAGCTTTGGCTTAATTAAAGACCCGTTAGCATTCTAATTAATTATTTATGTCATCATTCCAGACTAGAGAATTCCGGTAAATGGTACCTACGCTTACTTAAGTGAATACGGCTGAGTTATTAGATTCTTGCTATTTAAGACAGGAGCTAGCTCAGGTAAATACTTTTAACTTATTTTCCCTTATACGGGCTTGGGGTACGGTATTATAAAGATACCGCTTGGTCGGGTGTAGAAACCTTTTGATCGGAGATGATTGAATTGCATAATCCCGTTTTAATTCGTATTGCTTGATAACAAATAACATTGGGGGTTAATGACCGTGTCCTGGATATCCTTGGCTCATTTTAAAAAGTGAATGGCCACGACGTAAGCACAAGGTGTAGACAAAACACCTCCTGTTGCATATGTAAAACGTATACTCACTCGTGAGGATAACTTCTTGTGAGATTATATTTGTGGTGTGTCGATTAATCTTGTCCGGCTTGTATTGTATTGTATTGTATAATCACCGGCCCTAAATGTTGGACAAACATGTAAATCGGATACAAGATTTTTATTAATAAAATTGTCCCAAGTTATAAAAGATTAATTTTGCCTCTGTGCATTTTAATCACTGTGTCAAGATATTTTGTGCCGTTTGCACTCAAATCAATTTTCAAACTCTTTTCAAAATGAGTCAGTTAAATTGTATTTACCAGTGAAAACTGACGTATTTTTCCAAAAGGTTAAGTGACAGGTACTGAACGTAATTGGCTGGAAGCTCAGGGCGATTATAAGGAATCTTACAAGTCCTAGGCGTCTAAAGTCTGCTGAACAATGATTATGATTATTCGATCCGCCTGTGGATCTTTTACTTTCCATTGTAATACTCTGATATTACTTTATATTCGGATTGTAATATATTTAATTTTTGCTTCCGCTGTGCATTTATATATTGTGTTGTTTGACTATGATGATATCAACTACGTCACGATACTCCCCACCGGGCCCACCGGTGACACGTGGAAATTTGGGGTGTGACATTAAAGGAACGGTTTGGTAAAGGTCTTGCCATTGTTCAGCGTTTAGAGGTCCTGCAATGGACCTGGGTCAAATTTAGTAGGACCTCCTTCAATACTTCACGGTATTGGATGGCGGGGGTCTAAACTCTTTGATCCCCTCATAAGTTAACTACTATTAATACTATAACCCGGCTATTTAGGACTGTATCCCTGCTGACTCAGACTACTTAGTCGAGGGTAACGTCACCTCCAAAAGAGGGGCCTACCATAATTTGCATTAATAACTTAATTAATTATCTTCCAATAATCCACCCTTTTAGGATTGTATCCTTGCTGACTCAAACTACTGGGGTGAGGGTAACGTCACCTTCAAAAGAGGGGCCTACTACAATAACTAAGATAATCTCTTAATTATGCGCAAAAGTGCGGAAATAATCAAAGGTTACACTAGATACGAGTCGGAACCAAGTGATTCATCTTGTCTATCTGTTTTTCTTTTTTTATTTTTATTGTCAGCATTTTAGTTAGTTTTTATTTTTCTTAGTTTAAAACATTTTTCTAAACTTTTTATTTTGATTAGACGTTGAGGATAAACCGGTATTAAAAGCTCTTGTGTCCTTGGACGACCTCGGTATCTTGCCAACACTATACTACGCTCACGATGGGTGCACTTGCCCATATGTGTGTTTAGTGTTAGTAAAATATCGTGTTTTATAAATTTAAAACTTGGCTAAAAATAAGTGTTAAAGGGGCTTAAAATATACACCTAATATATATAACACTTCACACGCATCAATGCTATTAAACGGTGATATGCGCAAGTTTGCGCATTAGTGGGACCGTTTGCGTCAAACTGCAAAAGTATACCAATTCGTATGGTATCGAACCTTCCGGGATATGATCATAAGTTAAACATGCCCTAAATATCCTTTATATAGCTTAGAAATTGGCTTTGAGGTGTTTGGTGCGCAAAAATAAACTTATTTGATCAACAGGGACTAAAAGCATCAAAAGTGCATAAGTTTGCATTTTCACCCATATATTACGTTCTGAATATATCCGGACATCCAAAAATTTATGTAATCGTTAAAATATTTTATTTTAGTGTTTGGCTTGATAAAATTCCATTCATCGCGTAATTTGGTTCGTTTTTCGCATCCGTTCGTGTTTCGTCGTAATTAGCCGAACAACGCAACTGTACGGCCAAACGAACCGACATCCGACATATTTTTTAGCATGTTTTATGTCCCCTATGTTTAGGCATCTTTGTAGAGCATTGAAAATGGCTTAACGGGCCTTAAATGTGTCAGAAATGGCATTTAACAAGTGCAGGGACCAAAGTTGCAATTTCTGAAAGCTGCTGCGGAACTTACCTGCTTAGGCGGGCCGCATAGGCTGGAGACTCAGTTTTTCAAAACTCAGCTGAAAACAGTTTTTCAAAACTCAGCTGCTGGTTTCTGGTTTAGCACTTGGTTTCTTCATTACTATGGGCTTGTTTTAGGCACCCATAGTATTAAAATACAGTGGGTAACACATGTAGGGTCTTGATCAAGGCACGGGTTACGAGAAACGATCCTAACGGTTCTTGAAATCCTATATATACCCATTTGTTCTTGTTCTCATTTCACACTTGATCTGAATTGTCTGGTCAAAGTAATTAAAATAAAAGTTAAACGAGTCGGTTTTTAAATAAAATTCATAACTAATGATGTAAAGGCAATAAAACCAATTTTGTCACTTTAATAACTTGGTAAATATTAATTGAACATGTCTAGGCATGTTCAACCCGATAATTCTGAGTTTAGGCTCGGTTCGGAACCGAAAGTCGCAAAAGTAGACTTTTGCTTTGACTTTCAGTTCCGACCCGATTTAGCTTAGTTTAGTTATGCCATAGGATTCCTTTAGGACCATATTATATGTTAGTATAACCTTCCAAGGTTATACAACATGGTTCCATAGAAATCCGATTCATATGCATATTTCCGTTAAATGCTTAAATGTTGACCATAATGCCCTTTTGATATTAAAACGAGATTTTTGAAAATGTGAGAGGACAAAAACCTTTATTACTGATATTTAAGTATGTCCTAAAAGTTTGACATCAGTTTATGGTCTAAAATGAGAGTTATGCTCAATATCGTAAATGAAGGCCTTTTTATTAATTAAACGACATATTTGATATAAATCCTATTTAAACTCAAATTTTGACATCAAACTTTTACCTACTGATGAAATATAATATTTTGGGATTTTTGGATATTTTTATTAAATTTTAAAATGATCATAACATAGAGTTCTCGCATAGGCTCGGTGATTGACGATAACGCCCTTTTTGCTAATGAAATGAGTTTTATACATCCTTTACATATCAAACCTTTTTCTACTGGTTTTGTATAATAAATAAGTTATTTTAAACTATAAAGGCTGGTCAAAATCTCAGATTTCCCTATTTAAACCGAATATCGTCAAATACCGACTTTTATGCGATTTAGGCGCATAGTATGGGTTAAAACCATATTAGGCACCTAAAGCTTGATACCTACTGATGTTATGAATAAGTTTTTATACTTTAATAGTAAATAAAAGTTTTGAACTCAGATTTCCAAAATTAACCCTTAAAGCATATGTGAAATGACCAAAATGCCCCTACGGTGCATAGTTTGGCCATGAATGATAAATTTCACATATGTGAGATATCTTACTGATATAACTTGATAAAATAAATATTTTTACTGATTATTTACACCAGAAACTCATATTATTAATTAACCTCTTTTATAAACATTAAAATGACCAAAATACCCCTACGGGACATAAATTGGTTTTAAATTCGTTTTGGGCATAATGGAAGGTATCCTACTGATATCACAACATATTTAAGGTATATTAACTTGTGAAGCATGTTCATGACTCATTTGGTTACCTGTTATGCATTTTACGCGTTCGGTACGGTTTGTGTAACTAGTTTACATGAATTAACCGAAATGGGTCAAACCTTGTCATTTTCACTTCAAAATCCAGAATGTGTTTAGTTTACCCATATTATACAAGTCTCCATACTTGTCGGGTCTAAATCACATTCGAATCCGGTCTTCGCTTAATCTTGCGTTTTGAACCGTAAACCTTTCCTTAAAACTAACCGGTCTAAGTTTCAACTTAAATAAGACCCGTTAGGAATCTAATAGGTTAATAAAACCTTCGTTCCAGATTGAGAGCCCCAGTAGAGGTACTTGTGCTTGCTGATTGAATATACGGCTGAGAATAAAATTACATTTTATCTCAGGTAAATACTTTTAACTTATTTTCCCTATACGGGCTTGGGATACGGTATTATAATAATACCGCTTGGTCGGGTATTGAATGTTTAATCGGATTGTGATTAAATTATTGAGGTAACCTGTTTTAATCTGTCTTGTTTGAAATAAAGCCTTTGGGGGTTAATGACCATGTCCCGGATATCCTTGGCATCATTTATTAAGAAATGGCCACGTCTAAAGCACGGGGTGTAGGCATACACCTGACAGTTGCATTGGAAAAACGGTATCTCACTCTCTTGTGGGCCTATACTTGTGGTGTGTCTGTTAATCTTAACTCGGTTTCTACATCGGGCCCTGAATGTATAACGTACATGTAAATCTATATACAAGATTATTTTTATATAATTGTCCCAAGTTATAAAATCATATTTGTGCCTTGTGCATTTAAATCAATTTTCATAAATGTTTTCAAAAGAGTCAGTTAATTGTATTTACCAGTGTAAACTGACGTATTTTCCCAAAAAGATTAAGTGACAGGTACTGTACGTAATTGGCTGGGAGCTCAGGGCGTTAATAAGGAATCTTGCAAGTTCTAAACGTCTAAAGTCTGTTGAACAGAGTTTATATTTCTGTTTTAAGATCCGCCTGTGGATCCATCTTTCAATTCGTTTGTAGCATTTGATGTTACTTTTGAATCGGTTTGTAATATATTTACTGTTGTCTTCCGATGTGCGTTGAACTGTGATTATTTGACTATGATGATATCAACTACATCACGATACTACCCACCGGGTCCACCGGTAATACGTGGAAATATCGGGGTGTGACAGGTTGGTATCAGAGCCAACATTGAGTGAATTAAACACTAGCCTTTTGTGTTTAATCTCAATGACACAGTAGCACATTCCTTGAATTCCGAGTCTAGACATGAACTAGGAATGATCTCATCTCTGTTATATGTATACATTGTTTTCGATATTATGCATCTCAGGATCGTGTCGCCGAGCAAAGCTGCCATTGGTGGAGGCTCTCCAAATCCAAAGTTTAAGAATGTAATGCTTCATACTACAGCTCGAATTAGCGTACGACCAGTATGGAGAAAGGACCTTTTGAACCCATTACCCATATTTCAAATTCTATACCCAAGACTTTTGAAACTTCAACTGAGAAGCCAACATCGGAGGAGTTCATACCAGCTGTCCCTGAAGCTCCCGCTCCAAAGATAATACCTATGGACCCAAAGGACTCATATTTCTTACCTCCAAGTCTTGGAATCCCAAACTTGGATTATACATGTGCTAACCTTATTTATGATTCGTATTATTCATTAACCATAAAATCCTTGGATTCCACTATTGCAAGGGTTCCTAAAATAGAAGATTTCGACTACACACCAAAACCTTCAGTATTCGTACCTCACACAGTGAACCAAGGAGAAAATTTCCAGAAATAAAGTGATGAAGAAACTCTTTTTGTTGCATTTTCATTTCTTTATTAGTCCTTATAAGGACAAATTTATCTTTTAGTTCCTATGTGGACAAATTTCATGTTTAAAAGTCCCGTTTAGGGCATCAATGTACTTTTTCCATTTAATGGAATGTTATAATCTAAAGTTTCATATGTCCTTATACGTATGAACATAACATATAAAAAAAATCAAAATATCATTCCTTTTGTAATTGATCTGCCTTTGAATATTGAAAGAAAATCTTGAAGGTATAACCTAGCCTATATGTCATTTAGACATGGCCTAGATGGTAAAACCTTTTTAAGATTTAAACCCTTGTTAACATCTGAAAACATGTTAGCACTCTTGGCAAATGTGATTCGATAAAATTACACAAGTCATCCTTATATTGGATTCTTCCAATTTCTTATCTAGCCTAGTGATTTAGGAATCATGGCTCAAATCATCAGATAAGATGATCATATCATAAACATCCCTTAGTGATGAAATGCCTACGGGCTATATCTACTGTCCTAAAAGACAAAAGACAGTTGTAGTCTTTGACTCTCTGTCAAGAAAGGTAATGAACTGTGTTCAAACCTTAATGCCTCGATCCTATAAGGTCATGGCTTATAAATTCAAAACTGTCCTCGTGACAAGGCCTTTTGTGCCATTTCAATATCCTTAATAGTTTATAACTGGGATAAAATATAATAAAAATTTAAATAAATTAAATTAACCAATATGGCTTAAAATTTCCATGGTTAATGAATTGCCATAAATGACAATTCCATAATAGACTTCTGAAGAAATCATTGTCAATATTTATGTAGTAATCAAGCTACATGGCTGAATCAGATGAGGTTAACAGCCACCCGATGGAGAATAATGATACTGCAAGAGTTAATATAGCTGGTGCAAAACTGCAGGCATTAATAGATAATGTCGTTACTCGAGCTCTTAACAGACAGTATAATGAATCAAGTGGTACACGCACCAAGACCCAGTCTGTACCTCATACAAAACCACCTTCCCAAACGCATGTATCTCATAAGGACGATTCTCATCACTCATCGAATCAGAGGAGTGTTCCGTCTAGACAGGTTGTGCTTAATCAAGAGCCACATGTTAAAACCTGTTCATATAAATATTTTGTCTCCTGCAAGCCCAGAGACTTCACATGAGAAAAGGGAGCCATCGATTGCATGACGTGGCTCGATGAGATGGACACCGTTGTTGATATTAGCGGATGTGCAGAGCAAGACATTGTGAAGTTTGTTTCACAATCTTTTAAAGGAGAAGCTCTAGCTTGGTGGAGGTCACTAATCCAAGCTACAGGGAAGATCCCGTTGTACAACTTGACTTGGGATTAGTTTGTTGCTCTTATCAAAGAAAATTTATGTCCCCAACATGAAGTTGAGAAAATCGAGACTGATTTCTTGACATTGGTCATGAAGAACTTAGATTGTCAGGCATATCTTACAAGTTTCAATACCATGTCTCGATTGGTTCCTTACTTGATCACACCGGAACCGAAGCGTATAGCTCGTTTTATTGGGGGTCTAGCCCCAAAAAATCAAGGCAAGTGTGAAAGCATCGAGACCTACTACGTTCAGGTCAGCGGCAGATCTGTCACTATCTCTCACACTTGATGTGGTCAGAAACAAGGCAGCCAAAGCTTCTGATGATGGAAAGCGTAAAAGGGAGGATGAGAATTCTCATCGCTCTGATAAGAAGAAAAAGGGGAACTCTGATCATAAGAAGAGTTCCGGGTTTAAGAAGGATAACCAGCAGTCGGGTGAAAAGACCAAGTGCAAAACCTGTAGGAAATACCACCTTGGGAAATGCAGATTTGAATCTCAGCCTCTACCTTGTGGAATCTGCAAGTCTAAGGAACATAAAACCTTGGATTGCAAGAAGTTGAAAGATGCAACCTGTTATGGTTGCAACGAGAAGGGGCATATCAAGACTAACTGCCCTAAGAATCAAAAGAAGCCTGAAGAGGCCAAGAAAACAAACGTGTGAGTCTTCCAGATGAACACCCAGGAGGCAGTACGGAATGATAACATCATAATAGGTACATTTCCTTATCAATGATGTTTATGCGGGAATTTGTTTGATTATGGCGCAGAAAAGTCTATTGTGGATAATAAATGTTGTAAGCTGTTGTATCCGCCTGGTAGGACTCTAGACATATAACGCGAGGTAGAATTGGCCGATGATACTTTAGAGAATGCTTCAACAATTTTAGATGGATGCTTTATATCTATTAGGAATCACTATTTTCCAATATCCTTTGGCGAGCTTTCAATCTATCTAAAATCATCAATAGGATCAAGACAGATGTGACATTTTGATCCCCTGTCAAAAAGGTAATGGCCTAGGTCCAAACCTTAAATGCCATTGACGGTCTTTTTATGGCCTAGGCTAAATATATTTAAATAACATTCATTAGGAATGTTCGTACTGTATTTGCCTGTATGTTTTAATGATACCATAGTTAGTATATGCTAGGTCATCAGGATGCTGAATAGCTGTTATAGTGCAACTAAGTAATTGTTTCATTTGGTGTTAGGGACCAAGTCTCGAGTATGACAAACTCGGATAAGACAACCGTCGATCGCGTCATTAATGATGCGACGCATGCTAATGATGCTACAATTGTGAACCTCAAAATTGACAAAGATGTTCTCCAAGCTATGATTGAAACAGCTGTTGGAAAAGCTGTGAGAAAGGTCGTGAAAAAGTTCAAGGAGCCCAATGCTACTTGCTCCAAATCTCATTTAAGACGACACTTCCATACTCACGAGAAGGATCATGTTCATGCCTCGGATGCAAAGAATGAACTAAAAAGGAAAAGGGAGAAAGATAACTCCCATACTTCTAACAAAAAGGGTAAGCTTGAGTTCAATAAGAACAAACAAAAGTCCAACAAGAAACCTGTATGCAAGACCCGCAAGAAGCGCCATCTAGGGAAGTGCAGGTTCGAATCGAAATCCCAATCGCAGCCTAGGGCTTATGGGATCTGCAAATCAAGAGAGCATAAAACGTTGGATTGCAAGGACATAAAGAATGCAGTCTGTTTCGACTGTAATGAGAAAGGCCACATCAAGACTACATGCCCTAAATCTGTCAAGGGAAGTGTGGCTAAGGATAGAAAGCCTAAGAATGAAAGCGCTTAAACTCTCCTGATGGATGCCAGAGGTAGTTCACATCAATAATGACACCAGATACATTCCTTATCATTTATCAGTTGTATAAATGCTAAGAGTTCTGTTTTGATTCGAATACCAATAAATCCTTCATAAGTTGTAAGTATAGCAAACCTTTAAAATCTTCCATAAGAACCTCAGAGATTAAGTGTAAGGTAAAACTTACAAACGAAATTCATAGGAACCATTTCTTCTGTTCCTGTCTGAAGTCTTCAGTCGTAAAATTCTAGAGTACTATCTCCAGATGGAGTACGTCAGTATATGTTAGTTTGATATCTCTTTGATTCCTATCAATTGCGAATACCAGACTGTATGATGAAAGTGCCATATGAGGATTGGTGTATCTTAATATGTTCAATAGATTGCTTCCATGCCTGATCAGTATGGGGGTTTAATGCATGGAACCACTAAGATATCCCAATGATCATATTGTACTAAAGTCAGCTAATGGTATTCAAAGAAGATATCCAGAAGGGAAATGTCCAAATAAGTGTCACTGAATAAGGTATCCATGGATTTGTAAAGCAAATGTGTCACTTATCTGACACAGGCAATGATAGATGAACTGGAGCCTGAGATTTGGAAAATCTCTGTTATCTCCTTGTGTCTTGATTATCTTCTCCAAAGACTACCCTGTTTACCTCCTGAAAGGCAAGTAGAGTTAAGATTAATACCTCGCTTAGAGTTGCATCTATTGAAAAGCCCCGTATCGGTTAGTACCAACGAAATGGAATAACTAAGAGTCAATCAGAAAAGCTTTTAGAGAGGATTTCATAAAAGCCTAAATCAAAATTCTGGGAGCTCCAGTGTTATTAATTAAGAAAGACGATTCATTTTGCTTATGCATTGATTACCGCAACCCTATTTAGGCAACAATTAAGAATCACCATCAGCTGCCCAGGATCGTCGATTTGTTCGACTAACTGTAAGGATTAGCTATTCCTTAAGATTGGTTTTAGGTAGTAGTTGGAATAACCATCTCACCTTAAATAAGCTAGTTTATAACTAATAGTCGATATATAAGTATCAAGGCTGCCCCTTTGGGGACCTTGTATAGATAGAATGTCAAACGCCCGTTTGATGGACGGAATTTGGGTAAGTCCTATTATCAGGACCTGAAATTACCTTAGAAACAACGAATAAGATCATACGAATTCGTAATCGTCTGAAAGTTGCCAGTAATCGGCGGAAAAATCAAGGATTGATGAAAGTTGCAACCCTCTTAAGTCCTTAATAAGGAATAACGTTCAATCGAAGGTATCTCCCTAAGAAGGGTGTGCTAAAATTTTAATACAATGGGCTAGTTAAGCTCTGGATATATAAGATCATTCGAGGAAATCGAATATATCAAATATCAGTAGCTTATAAGCTAAAACCTATCTAATGAGCTTGGTGGAGCTCACAATGTGTTCCACACTTGTGATTTAAACATTTGGCTAAGCAATAGGTCAAGGGCATAGTCATAAAGATAGGCAAATTAATACTTATAGTTTGTAGTGAAATCAGCATCGATTGAGGATCGACAAGATTTGAAGCTCCAAAAGGATACATGTACCTATTATAAAGGTCATCTTGGGTGCTTGGAGAAGCCCCAGATATGCTATGGAGGTTAAGTCCATTACACGACAAAAAGTACTTCCATTATTTTAGCAAATCTAGAGGTCGAGATTTCTTTTAAGGGGTGAGGATGTAACACCTCGTAAAATCACGTCCAATGATATGTTGACACGTGTAATAAACCCTAATAAAGTCAAACGTTGAATTTAAAGGACTAATTTTTCGAAAAATCGAAAACTTTGAATGTGAAAGGACTAAAAGTGTCAACGTGCTTAACATAAGCCTCTGAATAATGGTACACGGTAATCATATTCACAAATGAGCCACTTGTTGATCGAGTGTAGCCGTTTACGCAATTATTTGATAGTTTACGCATTGAAGGGTTAAAAGCGTCAATATGTTAGTTCTTACCTCTGAGTAACCTTTTAACAAACTGGGAGCTTCATGATATTTTATTATACTCTCGAGAATGCCAATTATTGTCCGTCTAAGGTTTTTATGCCTTTAAGTGACGTCACGCGCAACTTCGCAAGTTTAAGGGGTTAAAAGCGTCAATATGTTTAATTATACCACTGAATGACCTTTCTACGAACCCTAAGCATTATGATGTTTTAAAATACTCTCATTAATGCCTAATATGGATTAGATAAGGCTTCGATGCTATTAAACGGTGATATGCAAGTTTGCGCATTAAAGGGACCATTTGCATCAAACTGCAAAAGTATACCAATTCATATGGTATCGAACCTTCCGAAATATGATCATAAGTTAAACATGCCCTAAATATCCTTTATATAGCTTAGAAATAGGCTTTGAGGTGTTTGGTGCGCAAAAATAAACTTATTTGATCAACAGGGACTAAAAGCATCAAAAGTGCATAAGTTTGCATTTTCACCCATATATTACGTTCTGGATATATTCGGACATCCAAAAATTTATGTAATCATTAAAATATTTTATTTTAGTGTTTGGCTTGATAAAATTTCATTCGTCGCGTAATTTTGTTCGTTTTTCGCATTCGTTCGTGTTTCGTCGTAATTAGCCGAACAACGCAACTGTACGGCCAAACGAACCGACATCCGACATATTTTTGAGCATGTTTTATGTCCCCTATGTTTAGGCATCTTTGTAGAGCATTGAAAATGGCTTAACGGGCCTTAAATGTGTCAGAAATGGCATTTAACAAGTGCAGGGACCAAAGTTGCAATTTCTGAAAGCTGCTGCAGAACTTACCTGCTTAGGCGGGCAGCGTAGGCTGGAGACTCAGTTTTTCAAAACTCAGCTGAAAACAGTTTTTCAAAACTCAACTGCTGGTTTCTGGTTTAGCACTTGGTTTCTTCATTACTATGGGCTTGTTTTAGGCACCCATAGTATTAAAATACAGTGGGTAACACATGTAGGGTCTTGATCAAGGCACGGGTTACGAGAAACGATCCTAACGGTTCTTGAAATCCTATATATACCCATTTGTTCTTGTTCTCATTTCACACTTGATCTGAATTGTTCTAAGTAGAAGCTTTATGCATCATACCTGAGCATTCTAGATCAATTCCATCCTTGCTTAGACCCCTTGTAAGTGTCCTCTTATGGCTAGTTATTTTTATTTTGGCTTAAAAGCCGAAAAGTCAAGCGTTTGCGATACACGCTTTGACTTTTAAACGGTCAAGCCATTGTTCGCAACGAACATGGCTACGTGATCGTAATTAGGTAGGTATTAAACCCTCAAAAGGGCACCTCCTAATTACCACGTTTGCTTAGTTAATTGTCGGGTCAAAGTAATTAAAATAAAAGTCAAACGAGTCGGTTTTTAAATAAAATTCATAACTAATGATGTAAAGGCAATAAAACCAAATTTGTCACTTTAATAACTTGGTAAATATTAATTGAACATGTCTAGGCATGTTCAACCCGATAATTCTGAGTTTAGGCTCGGTTCGGAAACGAAAGTCGCAAAAGTAGACTTTTGCTTTGACTTTCGGTTCTGACCCGATTTAGCTTAGTTTAGTTATGCCTTAGGATTCCTTTAGGACCATATTATATGTTAGTATAACCTTCCAAGGTTATACAACATGGTTCCATAGAAATACGATTCATATGCATGTTTCCGTTAAATGCTTAAATGTTGACCATAATGCCCTTTTGATATTAAAACGAGATTTTTGAAAATGTGAGAGGACAAAAACCTTTATTACTGATATTTAAGTATGTCCTAAAAGTTTGACATCAGTTTATGGTCTAAAATGAGAGTTATGCTCAATATCGTAAATGAAGGCCTTTTTATTAATTAAACGACATATTTGATATAAATCCTATTTAAACTCAAATTTTGACATCAAACCTTTTACCTACTGATTTAGTATAATATTTTGGGATTTTTGGAAATTTTTATTAAATTTTAAAATGATCATAACATAGAGTTCTCGCATAGGCTCGATGATTGACGATAACGCCTTTTTTGCTAATGAAATGAGTTTTATACATCCTTTACATGTCAAACCTTTTTCTACTGATTTTGTATAATGAATAAGTTATTTTAAACTATAAAGTCTGGTCAAAAACTCAGATTTCCCTATTTAAACCGAATATCGTCAAATACCGACTTTTATGCGATTTAGGCACATAGTATGGGTTAAAACCATATTAGGCACCTAAAGCTTGATACCTACTGATGTTATGAATAAGTTTTTATACTTTAATAGTAAATAAAAGTTTTGAACTCAAATTTCCAAAATTAACCCTTAAAGCATATGTGAAATGACAAAAATGCCCCTACGGTGCATAGTTTGGCCATGAATGATAAATTTCACATATGTGAGATATCTTACTGATATAACTTGATAAAATAAATATTTTTACTAATTATTTAGACCAGAAACTCATATTATTATTTAACCTCTTTTATAAACATTAAAATGACCAAAATACCCTACGGGGCATAAATTGGTTTTAAATTCGTTTTGGGCATAATGGAAGGTATCCTACTGATATCACAAAATATTTAAGGCATATTAACTTGTGAAACATGCTCATGACTCATTTGTTTACCCGTTATGCATTTTACGCGTTCGGTACGGTTTATCTAACTAGTTTACATGAATTAACCGAAACGGGTCAAACCTTTTTCTACTGATTTTGTGTAATAAATAAGTTATTTTAAACTATAAAGGCTGGTCAAAATCTCAGATTTCCCTATTTAAACCGAATATCGTCAAATACCGACTTTTATGCGATTTAGGCGCATAGTATGGGTTAAAACCATATTAGGCACCTAAAGCTTGATACCTACTGATGTTATGAATAAGTTTTTATACTTTAATAGTAAATAAAAGTTTTGAACTCAGATTTCCAAAATTAACCCTTAAAGCATATGTGAAATGACCAAAATGCCCCTACGGTGCATAGTTTGGCCATGAATGATAAATTTCACATATGTGAGATATCTTACTGATATAACTTGATAAAATAAATATTTTTACTGATTATTTACACCAGAAACTCATATTATTAATTAACCTCTTTTATAAACATTAAAATGACCAAAATACCCCTACGGGACATAAATTGGTTTTAAATTCGTTTTGGGCATAATGGAAGGTATCCTACTGATATCACAACATATTTAAGGTATATTAACTTGTGAAGCATGTTCATGACTCATTTGGTTACCTGTTATGCATTTTACGCGTTCGGTACGGTTTGTGTAACTAGTTTACATGAATTAACCGAAATGGGTCAAACCTTGTCATTTTCACTTCAAAATCCAGAATGTGTTTAGTTTACCCATATTATACAAGTCTCCATACTTTTCGGGTCTAAATCACATTCGAATCCGGTCTTCGCTTAATCTTGCGTTTTGAACCGTAAACCTTTCCTTAAAACTAACCGGTCTAAGTTTCAACTTAAATAAGACCCGTTAGGAATCTAATAGGTTAATAAAACCTTCGTTCCAGATTGAGAGCCCCAGTAGAGGTACTTGTGCTTGCTGATTGAATATACGGCTGAGAATAAAATTACATTTTAGCTCAGGTAAATACTTTTAACTTATTTTCCCTATACGGGCTTGGGATACGGTATTATAATAATACCGCTTGGTCGGGTATTGAATGTTTAATCGGATTGTGAATAATTATTGAGGTAACCTGTTTTAATCTGTCTTGTTTGAAATAAAGCCTTTGGGGGTTAATGACCATGTCCCGGATATCCTTGTCATCATTTATTAAGAAATGGCCACGTCTAAAGCACGGGGTGTAGGCATACACCTGACAGTTGCATTGGAAAAACGGTATCTCACTCTCTTGTGGGCCTATACTTGTGGTGTGTCTGTTAATCTTGACTCGGTTTCTACATCGGGCCCTGAATGTATAACGAACATGTAAATCTATATACAAGATTATTTTTATATAATTGTCCCAAGTTATAAAATGATATTTGTGCCTTGTGCATTTAAATCAATTTTCATAAATGTTTTCAAAAGAGTCAGTTAATTGTATTTACCAGTGTAAACTGACGTATTTTCCCAAAAAGATTAAGTGACAGGTACTGTACGTAATTGGTTGGGAGCTCAGGGCGTTAATAAGGAATCTTGCAAGTTCTAAACGTCTAAAGTCTGTTGAACAGTGTTTATATTTCTGTTTTAAGATCCGCCTGTGGATCCATCTTTCAATCTGTTTGTAGCATTTGATGCTACTTTTGAATCGGTTTGTAATATATTTACTTTTGTCTTTCGCTGTGCGTTGAACTGTGATTATTTGACTATGATGATATCAACTACATCACGATACTACCCACCGGGCCCACCGGTAATACGTGGAAATATCGGGGTGTGACAGGTTAGTATCAGAGCCAACATTGAGTGAATTAAACACTAAGTTGACATGAGAATTTGTCAAAAAATGTCAAATTTAAAATAACAATCTTATGTCTAAGCAATAAGTTGACATGAGAATTTGTCAAAATGTCAAATAATAATAAAAAAAACAACAATATTACTCATCGGCACGTCAACACATCATTTTGGCATGCTTCTTTCTCTTCAAGTACTATATGACCAAGAATAAAAAAAATCTCTCAATAAACTTTAAGGGGCTGTTTGTTTACCTCTTAATGAGGCTCTTAATGGTTCAGACCTCTTACTGGTTCAACACTTAATGGTTCAGACTGTTTATTTCACGAGCAGATGTCTGAATGGTTCAGACATTTGCCTCTGAATGGTTAAGATTTATACAGAGTCTGAATGGTTAAGACCTCTAATCTGAATTAATCAGACATTTGCCTCTGAATGGTTAAACATTATACTGGCTCTTAATGGTTTAGACCTCTTACTGGTTCAGCACTTAACCATTCAGATGTTGCCAAACAGCCCCTAAGACATTAATAATAATGAATTATTTTTTTTGAACGACCAACGAATCCTCTAAATGGGCTACTGGGCAAATTCACCACATCGGGATACACCCGTCTCCGAACTGGGGAAAACCCTCACCTAGGACAGAAGCACGTGAACACTCACCCAAAGGCACGACAGTGCGATGAGGTAAAACCTATTCAGTTCAAGGATCGAACTAGCGATCGCCGCCTACTCGCCTAGTCTCTAGGGATGTGAATTTCTGACACGACCCGAAAACCTAATACGAAATTCGAGGGTTTAGGTTTAGTCTAAACGGGTTCGGGTCAGTTTCAGGTTGAACCCGCGAACCCGTTTAGGTTAACGGTTCGGGTCAACCTGGTCGGGTTGGCGGGTTGACCCGTTTAACACATTTATACTATATTATATTTTTTACAATATATTTTATGTTATAAATTAAATGGGGTGTATATTTTATGCCATGATTATAACTTAAAAATAGAAATTAACATAGATTTTATAATTTAAATATGATATTACTATATACATTTGTGTTTTTAAGTAAATTGTAATTTTAATATGTAATTTTAATATATAAATTTCAGAAAAAAATTAAAAAATTCGGGTTAAACGGGTCATGTTCGGATCAACCCATAAAACTTCGGGTCGTGTTCGGGTTCATATGTATGATACGATTTTCGGGTTCGGGTTCGTGTAAAATTTTCGGGTTCGGGTTGGATTGAACCCGCCAACCCGCGAACACGACCTGGTTAGCACCCCTACTAGTCTCCCATCATCACCAGGTGCCGCTGAAAACTAATGGGTAGAAGCAGGAATTGAACTTGGGTCTCTTAGAAACCCAAGTCTCTTCCTTACCACTCCACCACAAGCTCATTGGCTTAATAATGAATTATCTAGTTTGGAAATCAAGTAATAAACCCCATATGAAATTATGGAATGTGTCTGTAAAGGTCATTAGTTATACTAGTTACTTGTAACTCCATTTCTTTACTTTGCTTAAGTCGCCGTGGTCCATATCATGGATGCCATCATCTAAAGCAACGTCGTCCTGGTTTATATCATAGATGCCATCATATAGCACATGCAAAACCTCCTCAATCGTCACACTCACGTATGCTATTGCGATTTAATAATAGGGTTAGAATTTATGTCATTTTATATTCCTTACTACGCCTTACTCATGGATCATCGTTTCTCCTACATTTAATTTCCATCCCCGTCATTACATATAAATTTAAACATTTTAAACGATATCCCGACTGATCGATTGAAGAAGAGACCATAATATGATCATTTATAATTAAACAATTATACATGGTAAATTTGGTTTCTTTAGCCCCAAATTGATAGCCTCTGTGAAGTATTCGAGTATTTGACTATGAGTAGTCGATCTGATTGTAGTGTTATAATCATTTTACTAAGCTAGTTTTCTACTTTGTTTTCAAACTCTTTGAACATTTCAAAAGTTTCATGCCTATACATATCGAAGATCGATATATGCTCGGGCTATCACCAACTACGCATTCAAGAGGAGGATATACCCAAAACCGTGTTTCGCACTCGTTATGGCCATTACGAATTCGTTGTTATACCCTTTGGTTTAACCAACGCACCCGCGGTTTTCATGGATCTGATGAACCGCATGTGTCAACCATATCTCGACCGTTTCGTCATCGTATTCATCGACGATGTCTTGATCTATTCCAGATCGAAAGCCGAACACGCGCAACATCTACGTTTGGTTCTCGAGCTACTCCAGGGGAATCAACTCTATGCCAAGTTCTCCAAGTGCGAATTCTGGTTGGAGGAGGTTCAATTTCTGGGTCACATTGTTAATAGTCAAGGTATTCACGTCGATCCAGCGAAGATTGAAGCAGTCAAGAGTTGGATTACGCCTAAGAACCCGTCCGAAATCCGTTCTTTTCGCGGACTAGCGGGCTATTATTGATGATTTATCGAAAGATTCTCAAAGATCGCAGTGCCGCTTACCGCTCTCACGCCTAAAGACAAGCCTTTTGTTTGGGAAACTGAACAAGAGTCTGCCTTTCGAACTCTCAAGCACAAGCTTTGCAATGCTCCTGTTCTCACATTGCCCGATGGAAACGATGATTTCATTGTCTATTGTGATGCTTCCAACCTTGGTCTTGGTTGTGTCCTTATGCAGCGGGACAAGGTTATAGCTTATGCATCTCGTCAGCTCAAGATCCACGAGAAGAACTATACAACCCATGATCTCGAGCTAGGCGCAGTTGTTTTTGCGTTAAAGATTTGGCGACACTACCTGTATGGTACAAAGTGTACGATCTTCACCGATCATAGGAGCCTACAACATATCTTTAATCAGAAGGAACTTAATATGCGTCAACGCCGATGGGTAGAACTTCTCAACGATTACGACTGTGAGATTCGTTATCACCCAGGCAAAGCAAATGTTGTTGCCGACGCACTCAGCAGACGGAGCTATCTGCTTAGCACTCGTAACGTCCAAGCCCAATATGATCTCGAAACCCTCATCCGTGAAGCCCATCATGCATGTTTTAATGAACGCACTCTGAAGAAGGAAAGAATCTATCACGATGGAGCCCAGCTTGTGAGTAAGTCGAATGGGATATTCCACTTTCTGGACCGAATTTGGATCCCTAAACGGACCGATTTGCGACAGATACTAATGGACGAAGCCCACAAATCCCGGTATTCTATTCATCCTGGAGCCAACAAAATGTACCAGGACCTTCGTTACAAGTACTGGTGGCCTGGCATGAAAAGGGATATTGCTCTCTACGTTGGAAAGTGCCTGACTTGTGCAAGGGTTAAGGCCGAACACCAAAGACCCTCTGGCTTACTCGAACAACCGCCGATCCCTATGTGGAAGTGGGAGAGTATAGCTATGGACTTCATAACAAAGCTTCCGCACACGTCATCAGGTCACGACAGCATCTGGGTTGTTGTTGACCGGCTGACCAAATCAGCTCACTTTTTGCCAATACGGGAAGACTACACGGTAGAACGATTAGCCCGAATCTACACCGACGAGATCATTTGTAATCATGGGACGCCTCGCGACACCATCTCTGATCGTGATGCTCGGTTTACCTCGCGACTGTGGGAAACGTTTCAAACGGCTCTCTATACATCGCTTAATCTAAGTACCGCATTCCACCCTCAAACCGACGGTCAGACTGAAAGAACGATTCATACTCTTGAAGACATGCTCCGTTCGTTTGTCATAGACTTCGGTGGTAATTGGGATAAATACTTGCCGCTAGTCGATAAAGTTAGCTAAACAATAATCAAACTATGCTAAACAAATCGACATCGAATCGAACTCGCAACTCGAATTACGCATTTTGGTTATTGTCTTACGTGTATGTATGCCTTATGTGTTACTTGTGCATGTTTAATTATGTTATGTGTTGTAATCAATCGAAATCGAACTATGATAGTTAGTGGATAAGAGATAGTGCGAGATATGATTGGTTGGGATTAAAAGTAATTTGAATAGGAAACTCTATCGCATCCGCACCGATCGCAATCGAAATCGAAACAGCAAAAATCGTCGCGCCGAACACCCAAACCAAGTGCCATCCAGCCAGATTGGCACCCGACCGGGCTGCCACTTGAGCTGGTGTCAGGCTGTCATCCGACCGAGATGACATCCGACCGGACAAGTCATCCGGGCGAGATGCCATCCGACCGGCCAACGCTTTCCTCTTTGGGTAACTCTATAAATACCCATGTCACTTTCATTCTTTCTACTTTTGGAAACTCTCTGACCGAACCGCTCGTGCTCCTCACCTTTTCTTCAATTTCTCTCGATTCCGGTAAGATCTTGTCCTAAATCTTGTACTTTCTTGTACTTTCGTGAAATCACTAGATTTGAGGTGTTTTAGGATGACGTCATCATGATGTTCTTATAAACTTCATGTTTTGACCTTAGTCCACCAAGAACAACTTAGATCTAATCGATTTCCACACGAATACACAAAGATCTTGCATAGATCTAAACATAATCATAGTGAAAAAGGATTGAAAGATGGTTTCTAACTTTCTTTCAACTCTTTTTCACTCAATGCACACAAAACCGATAGAATCGGGCCTTATTCTAGTCTCCTACTCATTCTTAGTGTTGTGCTAGTTCAAGATCTGGATTCTACTCATGAGACCACCGATTTCGGGTTAAACAAGAACAACCGTCTTGAACCAGTAACTGACCGAACTAGGGTAATTCCTGGTCGATCGGGTCACTTGGGTCAGGATGGGGTTCTGTTGGTTAACACGTGGTCAAAACGTCTCGATAAAACGACAAACAATCAAAACGGCCAAGTGAAAGACGAATGGAACGACCAGCACGAAGTGCTATCCGACCGGACTATTGTCCGAACGGATAAGCCATCCGAGCGACTAGGTCATCCGTACGGCTTACACCTTGGGTCCCACACTTAACCAAACTTTATCTGAAGTTTGAGTATTGAACGAATTGCTATCCGTTCGGACTACCATCCGACCGGATTACTCTTCGGATCATGAGATACTTGGACTTTAACACTCGAACAATTTTCAACATGTTCAATGCACTAAGGATGTCACCCGACCGGACTGCTGTCCGAGAGAGTGACAACCTGCTGTGGATTTGTTCTCACTAAGTAACCTCGCCACTCGAGTCACCGTCTGACCGGATAAATCATCCGAGCGGATTGTCGTCCACACGGCTGACCGTCCGATCGAACGACCTGAAAGGTAGAGATACTTCAATGTTTTCAAAATGCTACAACGAAAACTTCAAAGGACAAGCCATCATACACAAACACATCCTTCCCAAAGGAAGAAACAATCCACTCGAATAGTCATCCGACCGGACAACCTGTCCGACCGGATGACCATCCAAACGGATTGTCATCCACACGACTGGACCATCCGGTCGGATTACCATCCGACCGAACTGCTGTCCGAACCATTTACGTCATGCATCGTTTTACGCGTCACTTATCGTTATGTCATCGATCTGTTCAAGCTAACCTTACTCTCTAGCACTCCCTTCAATCCATCAACGCTGTGAGTATACTCGATCCCTTTTTGCTTTATGCACTTTTTAGGTGTTACATACGTTAGGAATATTCAAATCAAAACAAACACACTACTCAATACTATTTGAACGCTAACCGTTAATGCATGTTATACGTGGCTTATGAATGCTTGTTTGTTATATTTACACATGGAAAGTTGTCTACCTGCCTTAGCAACGATAGTACTATAGTTTGGATTCAGCACCTGTTCACAGGGGTTGTTAAGGACAATTACTTGCATGGATTACGGTGGTAATCATGTATTGCGAACTGCCTCAGGCAGTCAACCCGCAGTCATTGGTATTGATGGATCTATGTCGATAACTAACGTGCTTCATTTCACTATGTGTACATGCTGGTTATGCGTAAACAAATTTCGAACTCTATATGCTATTATCAAACTTGTATGCTCACCTTTACATTATATGTATTGACTTTATTTTAACGTATGTGACAGGTGCTTAGGATGCACATCTGCTAGGAAATCGAGGCTAGAATAAGGCTCTAGAGGCCAACAAATAGTTGTCTGTACAAATTAAATCAAGAGTCTCTAGAAGCAGATAAACAATTGCTCTATTTGAAAATCTGAGTTGTCGGAATAGAACTATTTGCCTTGATTTTGTCTGTAATAATTTGTTTACCTTTTGAGACAAGGTATGGGACATGTTACTTTAAATTAATTGGTAATGATAATTGTTATGGAAACTTCTGGACAATCTGTTTCGCTCAGTACCATGCCCCGATGTTTCCGCCATCGGTTGGGGTGTGACAGATTGGTATCAGAGCCATAACTATAGGGAATTAGGCAAGACTCGACCTAGTCCGGGTCGATGTCTTAGAGACCTAGTCTATAGTTAGGAACCAACAGACCAACTTGTGCATATCCGTTAGAGGTTATGTATAAGTTTACCACTATTTCTCGCTATTCTCGCTTATGCTACACTATCACTGCACTCGAATTTTCAGCTATGAATGAGCAATTAAGTCGAGATTAGGTGTGAAAACCGCAAACTCTCGAATGAGTTGCTTAATCAACCTGCATTTCATTTACAAACGGGGAGAATTATGCCAAATCAGGAGTGAAATCCATAATTTGATGAATAATCTCCTATATTTTATCAAAAACAGGAACGAAGTTGTTAAGCTAGGGGTGAAACCCTAACCTCGACGACTTTTCCGACTATTACTTGGTTTTACAAAACTCTCACCAAAGTTTTGACAAATTCCAAGGACTTGAGTGCTTAAACAACCGAAAGGATGTGTGCCATTCACCGCATGACGGTGATAGAGCACAGTCTATTAGGTCAATAAGGACTTGTTGTGCATCCTTGTGAATAGTTGAATCACTTTGGTTAGTCAATGTCTAATAGCCGCAGACAATCTATCTCTCGAATTTTTATGTGTTTCGATTCTGAGCCCGCAACTGCTGACTCTGATGATTCGTTGATTTTATGTGCTTTATGTGAAATTGCCTACTTATATGTTTAAATTTTGGAGATTTACTCGATTTTTGCTTTCACTTAGATCGACACACAAAACTCGCACCGCATTTCTATCTCAATACGCTGACAAATCGCTAAACTATGGACTACCTTATGCTATGATATACGCTTATACTACACTACTCGATATACTGAAACGTGATCGCTATATTCAAACAATCGCAGACTTTGAATGACAGGTTTCTGTATTCTGACTGCATCTGGTGACTAAATGCGTATGTGCTTCTGTGCTCTACGTGCTTATGTGTTTATGTGCTTCTGTGTTTATGTGAATCTTTGATTATGTGTCTATGTATTTATGTGATACATATTACATTGCGTGTTCCTAAGCTTTAGTAAGTAGTAGACGTGTGAGGTGAGATTCGAATACATTGTGTTAAGTCCTATGACGATGTCTGTTGCAGACAATGTCATCTGGATCCCGCCACCCACCACTTTCTCATCAAGAAAAGAGAGACAAACGTCTTGCTGCTATCATCGCTAAACAAGTAGCAAAATCCATGAGTGATGTCTACGAGAACGTCAGCAAATCATCTGAGGAGTCGAGAACCGAAACTCCTAAAGCTACTCCCAAAGCTGCCTTCAATTTCAAGCAGTTCAAGTCTTGTGGACCAAAGGAATTCACTGGCGAGGAAGGCCCTACAGCGTTGTTCCAATGGTTTGATTCCATTGAGGTCACTCTACGACAGAGCGGTTGCCAGACGATCTCCGCACTCTAAATGCTACCGGCGTCTTCCAGTCCCGCGCACTAGACTGGTGGACGACCGAGAGAAACAAACGAGGGAACGATGCAGCCTACGGTCTGTCGTGGGACGAATTCAAGGAGGTCATGCTGGAAGAATTCTGCCCTCCTCATGAACGCCAAAAGTTAGAAGATGAATTCTGGCACATAAAGCAGAAGGAAGGTGAAAACGCTGCTCTCACCGCTCACTTCAAACAGCTCAGTATCATCTACCCTGACCAAGTCAAGACTTCAGACATGGCAATCAAGAAGTATATCCGAGCCCTGCCTGACTATGTTGCAGATTTCGTGCAAGCGGCTAAGACTAAGACGATCGAAGAAACTTACCTACTGGCCGCTGAAATCAACGACAAGCGGGTCAAGGCTGGTGTCTGGGAAAAAACTTCAAAGCACCTGCATCAAGCTACCACCGCTACACCAACTGCTGAAACCACCACCGCATCGAGCAACAAGAGGAAGAACAAGAGAAAGAACAGCTCTAGCAACAAGAACTGTGCGATCACTGCTGCACCGATACAAGATGTACCAGCCCAACAGCGTCAAGTAGCGGCGCCTGTGGCAAATGCACCGCCTGCTAAGCGTGCATACACTGGGCCACACCCGTTTTGCCCTACTTGTACCTACCACCACCCGACTACCATCGCTTGCCGTTTTTGTGCGCATTGCAATATGTACGGCCATTTCACTACCAACTGTCGTGCTCGACAAGCTCCTGCTCATCAAGCTCTACTTACCGCCCCTCAGGGTCAACAAGCTCCTCCGGCACCCGCGGTCAACGCCAGAGCCTGCTTCGCATGTGGCGATCCTAACCATTTCACCAACATGTGCCCAAACAGGGTTGTGAAGCAAGAGCCCCAGCAGCAGCAGCCTCAGCAGCCGCAGCAACACCAGCAGCAACATCAACAAGCAGCACGCGCACGAACTTTCAACATCAACGTGCGCCAAGCCCAAGCCGACAACAACGTGGTCAATGGTACGTTCCTTGTGAATGGTATTTATGCTTTGTGTTTATTTGATACTGGAGCAGATAATTGCTTTGTGTCATTCGAATTCGAGAAGCTCCTTAATCGTAAGCGCTCCCAACTCTCCTCGACGTTCGATGTTGAAGTCGCCACTGGAAGAACCGTCGCCGTTAATTCTGTTCTTCGTGATTGTACTCTTGAGCTCAACAATCACATCTTCCCAATCGACCTTATTCCGATGCAACTCGGAAGTTTTGATGTCATAGTAGGCATGGACTTTCTTCGTGAAAACTAGGCCGATGTTGTGTGCTTCGATAAGATGATTCGATTCTCGCTCGTGAATGGTGATTTATTGTGTGTTTATGGTGAAACTGCTTCAAAAGGCCTCAAACTCATGTCGTGTGTCCAAGGTAGCAAGTATCTTCGCAAGGAATACAGAGCTTTCTTGGCTAACACCGTAGTAGCGGAGAAGGAAAAGAAAGGAAAGACAGAGGTGAAAGACGTTCATGTGGTTCGTGAATTTCCTAATGTGTTCCCTGACGACCTTCCCGGACTTCCGCCAAGTCGTGATATCGACTTTCGTATCGACCTCATTCCTGGAGCCAACCCTATTGCCAAAGCTCCTTACCGACTCTCACCGTCCGAAATGCGCGAACTCTCGAACCAACTCCAGGAATTACTTGAGAAAGGCTTCATTCGCCCGAGCACCTCTCCTTGGGGCGCGCCAGTCCTTTTCGTCAAAAAGAAGGATGGGTCGTTCAGGATGTGTATCGACTATCGGGAACTGAATAAGTTGACTATCAAGAACCGCTATCCCCTACCTCGCATTGATGATTTGTTTGATCAGCTACAAGGTGCTACGTGTTTCTCGAAGATCGATCTATGCTCAGGCTATCACCAACTACGTATTCAAGAGGAGGATATACCCAAATCCGCGTTTTGCACTCGTTATGGCCATTACGAATTCGTTGTTATGCCCTTTGGTTTAACCAACGCACCCGCGGTTTTCATGGATCTGATGAATCGCGTGTGTAAACCATATCTCGACCGTTTCGTCATCGTATTCATCGACGATGTCTTGATCTATTCCAGATCGAAATCCGAACACGCGCAACATCTACGTTTGGTTCTCGAGCTACTCCAGGGGAATCAACTCTATGCCAAGTTCTCCAAGTGCGAATTCTGGTTGGAGGAGGTTCAATTTCTGGGTCACATTGTTAATAGTCAAGGTATTCACGTCGATCCAGCAAAGATTGAAGCAGTCAGGAGTTGGATTACGCCTAAGAACCAGTCTGAAGTCCGTTCTTTTCTCGGACTAGCGGGCTATTATCGACGATTTATCGAAGGATTCTCAAAGATCGCAGTGCCGCTTACCGCTCTCATGCATAAAGACAAGCCTTTTGTTTGGGAAACTGAATAAGAGTCTGCCTTTCGAACCCTCAAGCATAAGCTTTGCAATGCTCCTGTTCTCACATTGCCCGACGGAAACGATGATTTCATTGTCTATTGTGATGCTTCCAACCTTGGTCTTGGTTGTGTCCTTATGCAGCGGGACAAGGTTATAGCTTACGCATCTCGTCAGCTCAAGATCCACGAGAAGAACTATACAACCCAAGATCTCGAGCTAGGCGCAGTTGTTTTTGCGTTAAAGATTTGGCGACACTACCTGTATGGTACAAAGTGTACGATCTTCACTGATCATAGGAGCCTACCACATATCTTTAATCAAAAGGAACTTAATATGCATCAACGCCGATGGGTAGAACTTCTCAACGATTACGACTGTGAGATTCGTTATCACCCAGGCAAAGCAAATGTTGTTGCCGACGTACTCAGCAGACGGAGCTATCTGCTTAGCACTCGTAATGTCCAAGCCCAATATGATCTCGAAACCCTCATCCGTGAAGCCCAGCATGCATGTTTTAATGAACGCACTCTGAAGAAGGAAAGAATTTATCACGATGGAGCCCTGCTTGTGTGTACGTCGAATGGGATATTCCACTTTCTGGACCGAATTTGGATCCCTAAACGGACCGATTTGTGACTGATACTAATGGACGAAGCCCACAAATCCCGGTATTCTATTCATCCCGGAGCCGACAAAATGTACCAGAACCTTCGTTACAAGTACTGGTGGCCTGGCATGAAAAGGGATATTGCTCTCTACATTGGAAAGTGCCTGACTTGTGCAAGGGTTAAGGCCGAACACCTAAGACCCTCTGGCTTACTCGAACAACCATCGATCCCTATGTGGAACTGGGAGAGTATAGCTATGGACTTCATAACAAAGCTTCTGCACACGTCATCAAGTCACGACAGCATCTGGGTTGTTGTTGACCGGCTGACCAAATCAGCTCACTTTTTGCCAATACGGGAAGACTACAAGGTAGAACGATTAGCCCGAATCTACACCGACGAGATCATTTGTAATCATGGGACGCCTCACGACACCATATCTGATCGTGATGCTCGGTTTACCTAGCGACTGTGGGAAACGTTTCAAACGGCTCTCGGTACATCGCTTAATCTAAGTACCACATTCCACCCTCAAACCGACGGTCAGACTGAAAGAACGATTCGTACTCTTAAAGACATGCTCCGTTCGTGTGTCATAGACTTCGGTGGTAATTGGGATAAATACCTGCCGCTAGTCGAATTCTCGTATAACAACAGTTATTATTCCAGCATTCAAATGGCACCGTTCGAGGCTTTATACGGAAGAAAATGTCGATCGCCTATTGTATAGCACGAGATCGGTCACTCGCAATTAACCGGTCCCGAGCTATTACAAGAAACGACTAACAAAGTCCTCCAAATTCGAGACAACTTGTTGAAAGCTCGAAGTAGACAGAAAAGTTACGCCGATAGACGACGCAAGCCCCTTGAATTTGGACCTTTTAAGATTCTAGAAAGGATCGGAAAAGTCGCCTACAGACTCGAACTATCAGAGGAACTTAGTAACGTCCACCCGACTTTCCACGTGTCAAACCTCCGAAAGAGCCTGACTGAGCATGATTTAATTGTACCTCTCGATGACCTTCAAGTAAACGAAACACTACACTTCGTGGAGAAGCCTGTCAAAATCATGGATCGCCAAACCAAGCAGCTCAGACGCTCGCGCATTCCTATTGTAAAGGTCCGATGGGAAGGCAAACGAGGCGCAGAGTTCACTTGGGAACTCGAAAGCGACATGAAGGCAAAGTACCCGCAGTTGTTTGTTACGGCTTCGGCCTAATTTCGGGACGAAATTCCCTAAACAAGGAGAGGCTATAACACCCCGTGTTTTCGAAAGTCAAAATCAAAGTCAAGGTCAAAGTCAACGACCGGTTTCGCGCGACTTGACTTGTAGTGAATTTCTTTTATATGTTTATTTTAGTTGTATTATGTGGAGTAAGTGTCAATAATCACAATAATCGACGTATGTTATTCGCTATTTAATCAACTTACGACTGTGAACTATAGGAAGTAACAATGCGATAAAGTTAACTAAACGATAATCAAACTATGCTAAACAAATCGATATCGAATCGAACTCGCAACTTGAATTACGCATTTTGGTTATTGTCTTACGTGTGTGTGTGCTTTATGTGTTACTCGTGCATGTTTAATTATGTTATGTGTTGTAATCAATCGAAAACGCAATCGAACTCGAATCGCAATCGAAACGCAATCGAACTCAATCGAAATCGAACTATGATAATTAGTGGAGAAGAGATAGTGTGAGATATGAATGGTTGGGATTAAAAGTAATTTGAATAGGAAACTCTATCGCATCCGCATCGATCGTAATCGAAATTGAAACAGCAAAAATCGTTGCGCCGAACACCCGAACCAAGTGCCATCCGACCGGGCTGCCACTTGAGCTGGTGTCAAGCTGTCATCCGACCGAGATGACATCCGACTGGACAAGTCATCCGGGCAAGATGCCATCCGACCGGCCAACGCTTTCCTCTTTGGGTAACTCTATAAATACCCATGTCACTTTCATTCTTTCTACTTTTGGAAACTCTCTAACCGAACCGCTCGTGCTCCTCACCTTTTCTTCGATTTCTCTCGATTCCGGTAAGATCTCGTCCTAAATC
This sequence comes from Helianthus tuberosus, assembly GCA_030545235.1. Classification (NCBI taxonomy): domain Eukaryota; kingdom Viridiplantae; phylum Streptophyta; class Magnoliopsida; order Asterales; family Asteraceae; genus Helianthus; species Helianthus tuberosus. The sequence continues at coordinate 165,844,725 of CM060359.1, forward strand.
TTGTACTTTCTTGATCTACACGCACTCCTGCACCTTTCTATCTTTTGAATCTTAACTTTTAACCGTAAAATCACTAGATTTGAGGTGTTTTAGGATAACGTCATCATGGTGTTCTTATAAACTTCATGTTTTGACCTCAGTCCACCAAGAACAACTTAGATCTAATCGATTTCCAAACGAATACACAAAGATCTTGCATAGACATAATCATAGTGAAAAAGGATTGAAAGATGGTTTCTAACTTTCTTTCAACTCTTTTTCACTCAATGCACACAAAACCGATAGAATCGGGCATTGTTCTAGTCTCCTACTCATTCTTAGTGTTGTGCTAGTTCAAGATCTGGATTCTACTCACGAGACCATCGATTCCGGGTTAAACAAGAATAACCATCTTGAACCGGTAACTGACCGAACTAGGATGATTCCTGGTCGATCAGGTCACTTCGGTCAAGATGGGGTTCTGTTGGTTAACACGTGGTCAAAACGTCTCGATAAAATGACAAACAATTAAAACGGCCAAGTGAAAGACGAATGGAACGACCAGCACGAAGTGCTATCTGACCGGACTACTGTCCGAATGGGTATGCCATCCGAGCGGCTAGGTCATCCGTACGGCTTACACCTTGGGTCCCACATTTAACCAAACTTTATCTGAAGTTTGAGTATTGAACGAATTGCTATCCGATCGGACTACCATCCGATCGGATTACTCTTCGGATCATGAGATACTTGGACTTTAACACTCGAACAATTTTCAACATGTTCAACGCACTAAGGATATCACCCGACCAGACTGCTGTCCGATCGAGTGACAACCTGCTGTGGATTTGTTCTCACTGAGTAACCTCGCCACTCGAGTCGCCGTCTGACCGGATAAATCATCCGAGCGGATTGTCGTCCGCACGGCTGACCGTCCGATCGACCGACCTGAAAGGTAGAGATACTTCAATGTTTTCAAAATGCTACAACAAAAACTTCAAAGGACAAGCCATCATACACAAACACACACTTCCCAAAGGAAGGAAGAAACAATCCACTCGAATAGTCATCCGACCGGACAACCTGTCCGACCGGATGACCATCCGAACGGATTGTCATCCACACGACTGGACCATCCGGTCGGATTACCATCCGACCGAACTGCTATCCAAACCACTTACGTCATGCATCGTTTTACGCGTCACTTATCGTTTTGTCATCGACCTGTTCAGGCTAACCTTACTCTCTAGCGCTCCCTTCAATCCATCAACGCTGTATACTCGATCCCTTTTTGCTTTATGCACTTTTGGGTGTTACATACGTTACGAATATTCAAATCACAACAAACACACTACTAAATACTATTTGAACGCTAACCGTTAATGCATGTTATACGTGGCTTATGAATGCTTGTTTGTTATGTTTACACATGGAAAGCTGTCTACCTGCCTTAGCAACGATTGTACTATAGTTTGGACTCAGCACCTGTTCGCAGGGGTTGTTAAGGACAATTACTTGCATGGATTACGGTGGTAATCATGTATTGCGAACTGCCTCAGGCAGTCAACCCGCAGTCATTGGTATCGATGGATCTATGTCGATAACTAACGTGCTTCATTTCACTATGTGTACGTGCTGGTTATGCGTAAACGAATTTCGAACTCTATATGCTATTATCAAACTTGTATGCTCACCTTTACATTATATGTATTGACTTTATTTTAACGTATGTGACAGGTGCTTAGGATGCATATCTGCTAGGAAATCGAGGCTAGAATAAGGCTCTAGAGGCCAACAAATAGTTATCTGTACAAATTAAATCTAGAGTCTCTAGAAGCAGATAAACAATTGCTCTATTTGAAAATCTGAGTTGTCGGAATATAACTATTTGCCTAGATTTTGTCTGTAATAATTTGTTTACCTTTTGAGACATGGTATGGGACATGTTACTTTAAACTGATTGGTAATGATAATTGTTATGGAAACTTCTGGACAATCTGTTTCGCTCAGTGCCATGCCCCGATGTTTCCGCCATCGGTTGGGATGTGACAACCATAATCATCGATGAATGAAATGACGCATCTTTCGCGAGTTCAAATCATGGTCCTGAATGGATCATATACATCCATGTGTATGAGTCCTAGCAGACCATTGGCTCATTCACTAACATGGGTGAAGAAATCCTTAGTGAGTTTGCCAGCTAAGCAAGATTCACAGTCATCAAAGGAGTCATGGGCAGTGGATTCAAGGATCCCCTCGGATTGGAGACATTTTATGCGTGCCTTGCTTATATAGCCAAGTCTACAGTGCCACAGAAATGTATCAATAATACCAGATTTGATATGCTTAGAAAGATGATATATGTTATTATATGTTTGAATATCTACCTCATAAATACTATTTCGAGGTTTAGCCTCAAAATAAAAAATATCATTCAAGTATGCATATATAGCAATACCATTATAAACGTGCTTAAAACCTTGTTCAACCAATATAGAAACTGAAATAATGTTTCTCGTTAAACCAGGCGCAAACAAATAGTTATTCACAGTAACTACGAGGCCAAAAGGACATGAAAGTTGCTATGTTCTAGTTGCAAAAACTCCTACTCTCTTCCCATCACCAACGGTGAGCTCCATGCCGTTTTGTTTCAGCTTCCTCTACTTTTTAGGCTCTTGTAAGACATTGATAATGTGGTAACCACATCTAGTATCAGATACCCACGTGTTTCTGGAAACAAACTAAAGTTCATTAACATAAATAGGAATACTTGAAGAAGTGCCTTCACCATTGGCCTTCTTCAATTTCAGCTTACCCAGATATGCATGGCAGTTATGTTTCCAGTGCCCAATCTTGTTGCATTCAAAGCACTGACGCTCCTAAGAAGGGGGTGGTTTTACAACTTGCTTGTTGTTAGTGGTGGCAGGTTTGGTAGAAACATAAACTTTCTTCTTCCCTTTGTTGTTATAACTGTTGGAATTGGAGTCCAATTATCCATTACTTAACGTTTAAGATTATACATTTGATTTTGTGATTAAACCAAAATACATGTTAAACAAAAGTAGATTAACATAACTTAGCGTAATGGTTTGATTCAAAAGACAATTCATCATTCTAATATTTGACGGAATCATGAACAAAAAGCGAAAGCTAGTAGGCATTCGGGTATGTTCGGATCTTTGAGTAGCTTGATCTTCCATCCGGTGCCTCATTTTTAGTTTACCTACTATAAATTTTTCATTAAACGATTAGTGCACTTTGCTTAATGTGTGCACTTTGCTTAAATGTGCACTTCGCTGATGTGTGCACTTTACCTAAATGTGCAAATCACTAACGTGTGCACTTTATAGAAATGTGCACATCCATAACGTGTGCACTTTGCTGAAATGTGCATGTCACTAACGTTTGTACTCTGCTGAAATGTACACACCCCTGCCGTGTGCACTTTGATGAAATACGCACATCACTAATGTGTGCACGTTGTTGAAACGTGCACATTCCTGATGTGTGCACTTTACTGCACTTTGCTTAAATGTGCACATCACTAACGTGTGCACTTGCTGAAATGTGCACATCCCTCACTTTGCTGAAATATGCACATCACTAACGTGTACACATTGCTGAAATGTGCACATCCCTGATGTGTGCACTTTGCTGAAATGTGTACATCACTAATGTGTGCACTTCGCTAGTATGTATAGGTATGGACTTGTTAGCTCCCCACCATTCTTTCGGTTCAGCGTTTTACCCAAACCGACCCCTTAGGTGGTATTGAGCATTCTTGCTCAATCCTCCCATATTCCTTATTACTATTCTTTTTTTCCCCAACTACAACCGCGATTGTGGTTGGTAATAATGGACAATACCTTAGCTTCTACGACCTAGTGGGTCGTTTATACTTTTGTTTTATATGTCCAATTCTTTGTCTGTGGCCATATAGACCACAAACGGCCTGTTTAGTTTACCATTTGTGATCTTCATCAACCACAAATGATAACCATCCTTTTATCATTTTTCACCATGGTCCGTGACCATGTTTATTTTCGTTAGGTAACACCTCCACTCCTATAACCTCGCGGGTCATTTATACCATGTAAAACTTGTAAACACATTTCTTAGTTATTCATCATCATTCAATCATCATAATTTCATACAAAATGACTAACATATGCAATTTCACCTAATAAGGCTCAAGTTCCTTAAATATGTCAAAACCCACTTCATTCAACTCATGGTTTTATCAAGCATTTAGACGCAGCTTTAACTACATTAGTTATTTTTTATTTTATTATTATTTACGCTTCAACAACTCAAATATGCAAACATTATTTTCTCATTAATAAGCTAACAGGGAAATTTTTAAAATCATATAGTGATCGTTCGATATGACTACTGACTATGATCCTGGTTTGTCACATGCCACGCGGTAGAACTCTGCAGGTGGAATTTGAGGGTGTGATAGCTGGTAGTTACATATTTAATGGGTTGTTTTGGGCCGCTTTCATGGTGACGTCACCAGCAGTTCTCTCCTCTATAAATAATTCACTATGTATTCAGTGAACTTTAACTCTAGGGTAGTGTTTGGTATACAGGAATGAGAGGTGGAATGGACTGGATGATTACGAGGGAATGAAGAAAAAGGTGTTTGGTTGGTCAATGGAATGGAATCACCCATTCCAAAAGTCATTCCATTCCCTCAAAATCATTCCTTCCACCCCCATGTTTTTTTTCCATTCCATCCCATCTTGCACCATTCATCAACACCACAACCCACCACCTTCGCCACAACCCACCACGACCACCACCCACCACCGACGCCATCGCCGCCACCCGCCACCACATCACCCCGACAGCCACCGTCGCCGCCGCCACCCACTCGCCACCGTTATCACCCACATCCGCGACCAACCGCCAACTCCACTCGCCTCCGCCGCCCACCACCATCGTCGACGCCACTGCCACCACCACCACCAACTGCCGCTGCAGCCACCCACCGCCACCTTTGCTGCCACCCACCACCAACGGCCACCTTGCCGCCACCACCACTCGTCTTCACCGCCGCACCGCCACCACCACCACCCATCGCTGCCGCCGACCACCACCACCACCACTCACCGCTGATTTTATTACTCCGTTTTTCTTGCCCACTGAACAATACACAATAATAATCCATTTCATTCACACATGTTAACCAAACAAGACATGGAATGGTAATGATCCATTGCATTCTCTCATCCATTCCATTACGTTGTCCATTCCATTCCTCTTTCCATTCCATTACCCCAATCCAAACAGACCCAGGAGCTAAAAAGTTTAAGAACCTAAGAGAGAGAGAGAGAGAGAGAGAGAGAGAGAGATAGTTCACTTGATGAGGGGGAGTACCACTGTACTATTGATTGTAATTTGACATATGATTAATCTATGAATCATTGACAATAATTCCCAAATCCATCAGTGTTTATGGCGATGTGTTTATTATATTTATTTGTTTGTTACTTGTTAGTTACAAACAGATTTATAAAAAACACATACAAATCACTAACTCTTAGATCCAACAAATGACCACCTTCCTCTGCCAAAAAATGATCTCCCACTCATCATTCCTCTGCTAAAATCGACTCCAAAGCAAAAACCCACCAAAAAAAAATCGCTCTATTTTATATCCTTCATCTCACATTGATCTTTTTACTTGCTCATCATTCTTTTTACAACCGATGTTTACATTCACACACGTGGCCTAATTGATACGAAGTATAAAAAAGCGATATCTATAATCTATGTAGGGCTAATTGTGCAATGGTAATATTGGTAATCAGGGAAATCGAGTTCATTATGATGAAATTTGTAATAAGGTGTTTAACGAAACCTAAATCTCGTGTTGAAGGTAATCTTAGTATTGTTTAATAGAACTTGGGTATTACTGATATACAAATCTTTGTATAGTTTAATACAATATTTGTTTGTTTATATGTATATAAATTTAAGTATAGTTTAATAGAATTTGTAAAATTTATGAGCATATAAATGTTTGCATTTGTAACAAACTACAGATGGTGCGTAGGCTACCCGGCGTTGTATGTGATAACGCGCGTATGGGGTCGTATGATATTTTTTAATTAAATCTTACCAAAAAGAACTACTATATATAAAAACTATATAGGCCCGCGCATTGCCGCGGCATTCCGAAAAAAAATTATATCAAAACGTAGACCAACTAAAAGAATACATAAAAATAAGAATGACAAGGTATTATATTTGACCTGACTTATTTTTGGAAAAAATAAAATAAAATTTTCGTCAAAACATAGACCAACCGAAAAATTTACATAATAATAAGCATTAAATCATATTATATTTGACCCGACTCATTTCAATAAAAAGTTATGTTGAAAAGTAAATTAGCTTGAATTTATACCCACATGTACATAAAAATAAGCACATAAAACTTGATTACAGAGTTTTTAGCAGTTAACGGGTTGAATGTGTCAATAATGAAAGTTGAGAAGAAAAGTAGAAAAAAATACAAAAGACAAAAAGAAAGGAGGAAAAAAAGACAAAAAAGTGAAAAAAAAAACCTCAGATCACTATTCACACAAGTTTTTTTTTTTAAGGGTGACTTTCAATATGTACATGGACCATTGGTCACCGGGTTCTCGTCAAGGACGGTTACCCGTCAGCCCAGCTTTCGCAGACGCGATGTTCTATCGGGCCCCGGCTGCCGCTCTGACTGACCTTCGCCCAGAAACCATACTACCCCCCACACGAGAGACTCGCTGGGGTAACAACTGGATGAAAATTGGGTTGCCCTCAGGACCGCACCATGCCTCGGTAGGAACGATCCATCATTGGGACGTCCTCCCCACATAACGCCGCAGTCGTGGATCAAACCGGTGATCTCCAAGGAGGAACCGGCCCAACCCCACCACATGGGACCAACTGGGCTAGGGGTTCGGATCACTATTCACACAAGTTAGTAATGTATTATACAAGCTGATTTTAAATTAACTAGTTAAATTTCCGCCCGCGCGTTGCGGCGGGGACCCAATGACTGCAAAACGCGTATCCGTAACGGCAAGCAGATACCGAATATCAAAATATAAATAAAAATGTCGTGAAAAGGATAGTCAATCCGTCCTAAAAAACGATTTTAAATAACCTAATATATAATAATAGGACCCACACGTCCTACATGTTGGAAATTCGGTTGTTTTCAGTTCAGTTATTACGGTGCTAACACGTTAAAATATGGATGAGCTCGGTACCGGTAACGGCACCGAAAGTACCGATCCGGAAAATCATCGAAATTAGGTACAGGCACCGAAAATGCTCGGTACAATACGGTATGGTATTTGAAGGTAAAAATCAATAAATATAGGTATGGTGCTAGACCAGTGTTGAACCGAAAGTAACGATTCTGAAAACGCCAAAAGGTGGGTACCAAATTGGTACCGAAAATAATTTGGTATAGTAAATTTGGTACTGATACGATACCGGTTTGATTACAGGATTTGATACGATTTGCTCATCAATAATCTAAATATCCAAGTTAATTTTACATGCTACAATTCATTCATTACGTAAAAAGACAAAAAATAAAGCAAAATAAGTTGTTGTGTATATAAATCTCATTCAAACGAAATACAGTTTACTTACTGTGTGTATGAAAAGTAATCTAAATTGTGCAATTACTTGCATTGCCATGTTGCTACAGGATTTGATGAGCTCGGTACGAACTGGTACCGAAAATACCGTTACCGAAATCCCCAAAAGTGGGTACCGGTACCGAATAAACCTGGTACAGTACGGCTTGATACGGTCGGTACTGGTACGGCACCGGTATTTGAGGGTAAAACCCGATGAATACCGGTGCCGAATGGATACCGAAAATACATTTAGTTTGGTAAATTTGATACCAGTACCGGTACTCGATAGTATTCATTCATTTCTATTTTTATTATTGTTGATTCATTTCTGTTTTTAATATTTATTTAGTTGTTACTGTTCATTAACTTCTCTTATTAACATATAGGTAAATTGTAGATAGAAAAGAAAAAAAAATATCTTAAAAATAACTTTAATGAAAAAGGAAATAAAATTAAAGCAAAGAAAGGTAAAAATAATAAAGTCAAGAAAAAAAAAACTCAAGAAAGGAACAAAAAAGCTAATAGGATAAAAGTACTATTCACACAACTTGTTAAATGAAATTTACGTCATAACGTAGACCAGCCGAAAACGTAAATAAAAATAAGTACCAAAACTTATTATATTTGACCCGACATATTTACAAAGAAAATTTACGTCCAAACGTAAATCAACTGAAATGTACATAGTCATAAGCATAAAACATATTATATTTAACCTAACTCATTTTCGGGAAAAGTTTATTTCGAAACGTAAATCACCTTGAATTTATAGCGACACTTACATAAAAATAAACACGTAAAGCTCGATTACAAAGTCTTTGAAAAATTAAATGGTTGTAATTGTCAATGCTGAAGGTTGAGGAATAAAATTTTAAAAACAAAACTCAAAAATGACCAAAAAAAAAACGAAAAGAAAATAGAAAAGAAAAATCAAATGTGAAATCACTAGTCACAAACTTTGCTAATTGTATTACAGTTAATATAATTCTTGATATATATATTTGTTTATTACAAAGTTTTAGATTTATAGCAACATGTTTTGCGATATTTTTTTTATAAATAAGTATTATTTAAGCAATTTAGAAAACCGCTCCAAAATTAGTTAACCGTAGTTCTTTAGAGCGGGTTTTTATTTTTGAAGTGGTTGAAACCTCTTCAATTGTTTGATACTTTGTAGCGCTATTTTTTGGAGCGGTCACAAAACCGCTTCGCTTGCACATTTCCACCGCTTCAATAGTTTGATACTTTGTAGCGCTATTTTTGGAGCGGTCACAAAGCCGCTTCACTTGCACTTTTCCACCGTCTCAATAGATCGATTATGTGTGCTAGTAACATCTCAAAATGTCTCATGACTATGTAATTTTCATAATGGTTTGACATCACACAACTATGTAAAAAGCTTCACATATCTGTGTACGGTAAAACAATTAATATGTGTTCCCACTACAAGAAATTTCGTCTGATATAACCAACCTATTCCGACGACATCTTGTTGTCGGTACAACAACCTTTTCCCGACGACACGTTGTCGTCACAAGCTCAACCAAAAAATATATATATTTTAGGCCTATCCCGATGACATGTCCGGGAAAAGGCTGGGCGGGTGAAATTGAACAAGGAGGGAAAAGAGTGCGCCATTACCAAAACTTTTCCCGACGACGTATCGTAGGGATAGGTCATTTAATTTTTTTTCCTATTTTTTGGCATATCCCAACGACATGTCGTAGGGCCATATTTTCGTATTTTATTATTTTCTAGAAAATCAAATTGAAGGAGAGTGCACCCAAATGCAAAAGGAAGCAGAGGCTAAACCAATTGATGAGACTGATTGCCTCGGACACATCCTTGGTGAAAGGAGAGGTTGGATTCAAGGAATTGGGCGAAAGCTGCGAAATGTATGCCTCGATTTGTTGTGCAAATTTGAATCACCATCTATCAACTCATAATTTCATTCATTAATTCTATATTGAATGCAAAGAGGTTTATATATATTCTACTAGTTACAATAATAACCCTCTAACTTAAGATAATTGAATATTTAGCTTAACATTCCCCCGCAAGTTGAGGGCGGGTAACGACCTGCAACATGGATCTTAAAAATTCAAATCTTTGAGTTGATAACGGCTTCGTGAAGATATCAGCAATTTGATCATCTGTTTTAATAAATTGAACCTTCAGATTTCCTTGACTGACTTGTTCATGAACAAAATGAAAATCTACCTCCACATGTTTAGTTCTAGCATGAAACACCGGGTTTGCTGAAAGATACGTAGCTCCAAGATTATCACACCAAAGAGTGGGTTTATTCAACTTAACTCCCAGTTCTTGTAGAAGAGACTTTAGCCAGATTAGTTCAGCAACCGTATCAGCAATAGCCTTGTATTCGGATTCAGTAGACGACCTAGAGACGGTTTTCTGCTTATGAGCTGACCATGATACTAAGTTTGAACTCAAGAAGATAGCATAGCCCCCCGTGGATCGACGGTCGATCGGGCAACCAGCCCAATCGGAATCCGAATATGCTGTAATAGGAACCAACCGCTCACCCCAATGTGAATCAGCAAAGGCATGTAATGTAGACGTTGAGTTCGATGTAAAACAAAGGCCTAGTTGAGACGTTCCCTTGAGGTAGCGAATTATACGTTTGACAGCCGTCCAATGGGATTCGTGAGGTTCATGCATGAACTGACATACCCTGTTGACAGCGTAGGCAATGTCAGGCCGAGATAAAGTAGCATACTGAAGTGCTCCAACACAATGACGATATCTAGTAGGATCGGCCATAAGTGGGTCGTCCTTGTTTATCGTATCTGCTTTGGCATTTGTAGGTGTGGTAAGCGGTTTCGAATCTTTTAACCCAGCTCGGGCAATGAGTTCCTGAATATACTTCCGTTGAGATAGGATAAGACCCGAAGAGGTGTGAAGCACTTCAATACCAAGAAAGTAAGTAAGACGACCCATGTCAGTGAGAGACACCTGCTGACCAAGTGAAGCAATAATGCGATTAACAGTGTTGGGATCATTGCCCGTAATGATGATGGCGTCCACGTAAATGAGGAGATAAACCTGTGTACCCGAGTGGTTAAGTATAAATAATGATGGATCAGTTTTGGAACCATGAAAACCAAGATGTTGTAAGATGTTTGAGAGTTTGGTGAACCATGCCATGGGCGACTGTTTTAAGCCATAAAGGGATTTGTGCAACTTGCAAGCATGATGAGGATGTTTAGGATCCTCGAAGCCTGGTGGTTGACGCATGTAAACCGTTTCGTGTAGATCACCGTGTAAAAACGCATTTTGCACATCAAGTTGTTTGATAGACCACTTGTTAGAGACGGCAAGAGAAAGAACCGTGCGGATGGTGGCTGGTTTGACCACGGGGCTGAACTTCTCATGATAATCAAAGCCAGACTGCTGTAAAAAACCCTTTGCTACCAATCGAGCCTTGTGTCTAGTCAGGTTCCCATGCTGATCAGTTTTCAACCTGTAAACCCACTTGCAATCAATAACATTAGAATTTGGAACCGGAGGAACTAATGACCATGTTCCATTTCTGTGTAGTGCGTGCAACTCGGAAGCCATGGCTTGACGCCACTCCGCGGATTCATTGGCAACAGTAAAGGAAGTCGGTTCAGAAGGAACGGGAGCAGTGGTGGCGAGATTGGCTGAAGGGTCAAACAATTTTCGGGGTTTAGGATGTGGCCGAAGGTGAGGAGGTCGGTAACGAGTCGTTGATGTTTGCGAAGGAGGGGAAGTAGGTTGAGTGGTGGTGGTCTGTGGAATAGGGGCGGTTTGGACTGGTTCGAAGATAGGAGAGGTGGGGAGCGATGGTTCGGCTGGTGATGAAGAGTTATCGAAAATAGTTAACGGTGGATCAGGAATTGTAGAAAAGGAAGTAGCGGTTGTGGAGGATGAAGGAGGGTCGATGGAGGGTTCAGTAAGGGAGGGAAAAACATGCTCGTTAAATCGAACATGGCGAGCAATGTAGATGCGCTGAGTAGTTTGATCAAGGCATTGATATCCATGATGAGACAGGCTATAACCGAGGAATATACAAGGAGTAGAACGAAAGTCAATTTTATGTTGGTTATAGGGACGTAAATAAGGAAAACAGAAACATCCGAAGACTCGAAGAAATGAGTAATCGGGAGGACGTTGGAAAATAAGTTGATATGGGGATTTGTTCGAGGAAAGACGAGAAGGTAGACGATTAATGAGGTAGACGGCAGTTTGAAAGGCGAATGACCAAAAAGTTTGAGGTAGTTTGGATTGGGCTAGTAAGGTGAGACCGGTTTCCACAACGTAGCGGTGGCGACGCTCGACAATGCCATTCTGTTCACTCGTATGAGGGCACGAGCGACGATGTAAAATACCATGGGATGTAAAAAACTGAGTAAGGTTCCGAAACTCGCCACCCCAATCGGTTTGAACACTTTTTAGTTTGGTGTTAAATTGGCGTTCAACTAGGCGAACGAAATTTGTAAAGGTGGTAAAAACGTCGGATTTTTTGCATGAGCGGGAAATACCACATATAGCGGGTATGATGGTCAACACATAACAAAAAATAACGATAACCGTCAAAGGACGTGGTAGTATGGCCCCAAACATCACAATAAACCAAATGAAGTATGTTTTTACTACGAAAAGATGAACAAAGTTTGGTAGAAACAGGTAAAGAAAAAGTTTTAACAATATGCTGAAAAACTCGAAAGTGGGGACGCCCAAGTCGTTGATGCCACATAGTAGATGGAGCTCGAAAAGCAGTGAACGCCATCTTGGAAACCGGTTGAAAGGAGGGTAGGCGAATGGTGTAGAGACCCTGGTCACTGGGGCCAGTGAGGAGGATAGCCCTGGTAGCCTCGCCCTTCACAACAAAAAAAGAAGTGTGAAATTCAAAGAAAACGTTATTATCTTTGCAAAATTTGTGAACGGAAAGTAGGTTACGTTGTAGGCCCGGGACATGAAGTATGTGGTTAAGTTGTAAGTTTTTGTTTGAGGTAAAAAAGGATTTTGAACCGACATGAAGAATTGGAAGAGAGTTACCATTACCAACATAGAGGGAGTCATTACCGTAATAGACGTCCGAGTTGTCCATACTAGCAAGATCAGGAGTACCATGGGAATTAGCACCTGTATCCGATGTCCAAGTAGTATATGAGCCCGCCTCTGAGTTAGCATAATTGGCTTCACAAGCGTAATTTAATGCGTTGAAAGAAAACGTCTCACAACTAAATTAGCAAGTCCAATACTTGTCCGCCAAGTTCAAGAATATGGAAAAATAGAGGTCGTCGTCGCAAGACGAAGATGAAGATGAAGTTGAAAATAATTATTAGTAATTAACTTGAATTATTGGTTTGTATTAAAACAAACGTATATAATTTGTGATGGGGTTGATTGCTACTTACCTTTGTATTAATTGTTTCAGTTGTCGGTTTATATGTTTGCGAAATTAGAATATCTGAAAAAAATGACTACTTAAAAAAAACCTTTTGGCGACGAATTGTCATCGCTAAAGTTTGTAAGATTTTACAAGACAATCCTTTAGCGACAACCCATTGTCGCTAGGCGTGCCACTTCATCTTAAAATTTGATCTTTAGCGACGACATGTCATTGTAAAATAATATTAACGAGTTAACGTCAACCCGCGCGTTGCTGCGGAATATTGATTATTAATGTATTTGGGTTCACTATATAATTTTTGTCGGCCCGGGCAGGTCGGATCACATAAAACCATGAGGTATACTCTCATGCCCCTTTATTCCACATAGACATCTTTAATACCCACATCACTTGTAGTTTCAGTCACTCCCCTCCAAGAAATGGTTCCCCCTCTATTAACGCCCCTAAAATGATTTATATCTTTAATACTCTCATCCAAGTTTCTTTCACACATGTTAACACGTTAATAAATGGCTTTTTTAACGCTCTTAACGCCTAGGGGGAGTGGTATTTAACGCCCTTAACTACTTATGCATCGGGGCGTTAGAGTATACTCTAAGGTCTAATAAAAAAATAAAGCCGACTTTACTTTTAAATACATAACAAAAAAGTATGTCATTCCTCATATGCCCAATAGAATTACAATATCTTTACGGTTGTTCTCTTCTGAGTTTCATTTTTGAAAACCTAGTGCTTACATCAACGAACGTATTTTTAAACATTGCAATCACAATTGCTCTCTACAGTTCTTTTAATTGACATACGTGGTTACATGTCTTTTAATTGACATAAATGGTTAAACTTAGGCTCTATCTGTTCCCACAACCCTAAAATCTTATGCTCACACCCTTTTCACTCCATCTTTCTCTATATATATTTGTATATATAGAGATAGATATATGGGAGGGGTGTGAATATTCTCACCCTAAACTTAACATGATTCTTAAAACTTCAGATATAACTGGTTAAGCTTAACATGATTCTTGAAATTCCAGAAAAAATATTATAAAACATGTGTATAAAATAAGTGCCTAATCAAATTTCATAACATATAAAATAAAAGAAATTGTAAACATGAAGTGTCACAATTAAGAAAAATAAAGCAATTATGATAAAATAAGACCATTAAAAAAATATGGTCTTATTTGTTTTATGTATTCCGAGTTTGATTATGTGAATTCCTATAGTCTTTCCTTTGTTATTGGGTTTTTTTATGATAAAAATAAGAATATTAATAAAAAATATGGAGTTCCCATATAAAATAATATGGATACTTCAAAAAAAAATATGGATTTTTGTGAGTTAATCTGGATACTTCAAAAAAATAATATGGATTTTTGTATACGAAAAAGAAAAGGAATGATTGTATACGACAGAAACCATAAGCAGCGTGACTCCGGGGCAAGGCCCCAATCGTACTCGTTGTTCTCCAGATCCTTCTTCCCGAATTTGTGTGTCTGAAAGTTTGCGTGTGAGTTTATGTATATACACCATGGGTATGGGTGTGTGCCTGTTTGGAGGAGATGCAACGGTTGCGACAACGTTTTTTTTGACGGTTGATATTTTAGTGTGGTCAGTTGGTGATATGTGAGCAGAACGGTTGTTGAATGAATCCGTGCTTTTTACGTTGATGAAGGGATGCGGGGAGCGGTTGTGAAATGGTGATGAGACGGCATTGGTTGTGGGTGTGCCATATGGCAGTTACAGTTTATTAATTGCAACGTTTAGTTGTTTGCAACGTTTAACCGGTGCCTTTCTCCTATTGATGAAGTGATGCGATGATTAATCGAACCTTAAGTTACTTTTTGTATATATAGGTAATTTTTATTTCTAACGACGTTTTACCGACAATATGTCGTCGCTAAAGCGTTACCTATCCCGACGACTCTTTTATGACGACTTGTTGAGCTATAGCATCGCAGCTATGAGGACCAAACATTTCCCGACGACTAGTCGTCGGGGTGGCTGACCTGACGACACGTCGTCGGGAAAAGTCGACGTGTCAGATAAGAAATCTTTTAGTGTCCCTGGTCCATACTATATGATTAAGCCATGAATAAAATCTCAAATTAGCAGGCAAAATTGACAATAGTGAAACTATAGTCAATTGCGTAAGGAAGATGCTTAACATATTAAACATTGGTCCTTCCCCTATCCAATGACAAAAATTTATATCAAAGTCCCCTGATTTATTAGAATTAGCTTTGCAAATATGACCAAAATAAGATTTGCAACAAATCTATTATCATGATAAAAGTTTACATAAGGACGATATCATATAGGTTCAAGAGATGAGGTGTTTGAGAGAATTAATATTCTCAATCTATACCCATGTGTATTTTAGAGCGGTGTTTATGAGGCTCAATGTAATATTCATATCGGTTACCCATGTTGATTTATGATATGTTTGTAAGGGTGATCACTACTCGAATTAGTGAAAATAAAAGTAGTGGCGAAGCTTGAGATTTCCGACCGAATGGGGGAGGGGGGGGGGAGTCGAAAACGTATATACCCAAAAATTTCTATACGAAAACCACATACATTATACTACTGAGCGAAAAGTTCGGGGCGTCCCCTTAATAGTTGCGCCCCTGAAAAGAAGTGACCACTTCACACTTAGTGAGATGTTGAAGGGTCAAATGTGGTGATTCTTTCCACATTGTTACAAAGAAGAAGTTGTGGTGATCTATACCATATTTGAGAGAAGCTTGTAAATGTGATTATTACCTTGCTTAGTAAGAAGTTAATGATGATGATGATGATAAAATCATGGTGGATACCACAGAGTGAATGTAAGGAGGGTTTGTTAACATCCTCCCTTACCATATAAATTGGGGTATCTTGTGTGTTAATACTCTAATAGATACACTTGATTTTCAACTATCAGAAGGTTTTTACAAACATGCAACGATCTTAGAAAATGTTCTTCATAAAATTTTCATAAGTTTATATTTTTGCACCCAACACTTTATAAACTTTAACATACATGTATACATTGGAATTTCGTTTTGAAAATTTCATTTTTAACTTCCACTATAATGATAAAAAAAAAAAGTTATATCAAAATTTTAGGATGTTATATGACCATTGGAGTGTATTGTGCCAAGAACAAGTGGGAAAAGGTCAAGGTTGTCCTTGATGTTGTACTAGAGGTGTGACTACACAAGCCTTAAAATTTCTATGGCCTACATTATTTCCCCAAGTACTACCATAACTGGTATATCTAAGCAAATAGGAATCAAGTACTACCATACTATTAGTATATATAAGCAAATAAAGAAGAAAAACACCAATTTGTATAATTTGGTGGTTTATGTCTAAAATGATCTAAATTGTCAAGTTAGTGATTTTGTGGGCCAAATTGTTCAACCATAGTTTTGATAGGCTTGAAGTACTTCTACTAGTGATTTTAACTGTAAGGCCACTCGGTGAGGGGTCGTCCAGGCCCGGCCTTGCCCGGCGACGCCCCCCAACACCATTTCCGTGGGGCCGGCGTCGTCGTGAACGACAGCTGCAAGACATTGAGGACGGGGCTGTTCTTCTCACACACACATACATACAACATATATATATATATATATATATATATATATATATATATATATATATTAGGCTCATTCTCCATTTCCTTAGGTCCATCCCCTTTGTCCTATCCTCACACTCATCCTACGTGGCGGAGCATCCTTTGAGGACTACCCTCCTCCCACATCAAGTAGCCTAAGATTTAGTCAGAATGGTATTAAATTCCGAGCGAAGGTATAAATGGTAAACGAGTTGAGTCAGGTTAGCTTTTTGGAAAATAGTGTTTAAAACTTTGAATGTTGTTAATTTACAAAGGATTAAAATCACTCTTCATTGATTTTTGGATGGAAATTCTAGTAAAAATCATGTCCATTAAGATGAAGATATAATGTATGTATGTGTGGGCCATCGGGGGGCAAAAGTAAAAGTGCACTAGTTTCAACATTATTTTACTAATTTCGTGAAAATAACGTTAAAAAGCGAGGGACGGTTAATCATGCATCATATGGTGGCGTTGATAGCAGAAATACAAGGGGGTACATGCACTAATCGGCTTTTGTCCCAATTGTTGAGTGTTATGTGCCTTATGTCTAAGGCTTGATACAAAACTATTATCGAGCCGGGGGTCTCATTGAAAGCAACCTGCCTATTCCTATGTGATAGAAGTAAGGTTGTCTACATCTTACACTCCTCAGACCCTATCTTGGTTTTGCTATTGATGGGATTTACTGAGTATGATGATGACGCTGCATTGACCAAAGAGTGCTCATTGACCGCATACTCATGGAATTCAGGCCACAACATTTTTTGTGGGTCAAGAATTGAGCTAAATGGCTTAATTTGGATTGGGAAAATTGGCGTTCATTTATTTTGTCGAGTGTTTAATTGTAAGTGTGTTACTAGGTGATGTAAGAATGGGTGTAAGATTATGGCTTGTTTCTAGCTGA
Organism: Helianthus tuberosus; assembly: GCA_030545235.1. Taxonomy (NCBI): domain Eukaryota; kingdom Viridiplantae; phylum Streptophyta; class Magnoliopsida; order Asterales; family Asteraceae; genus Helianthus; species Helianthus tuberosus. The sequence goes on from CM060359.1 coordinate 165,862,256, forward strand.
TAGAAGAAGCTATTGTAACTAATTTGATGATGAATAAAGCTTTATGCGGTTTGTAAATTGATAAATTTTGATAGTTTTTGACTAATTAGTACCCATTTTAAAAAGTTGTAGTTTTAGTCAACTAAAATGGCTAGTCACTCTTCCAAAAGCGTTTAAATATATTTATAAATGAGGTTCAATCAAAACATTTGATTAAATAATGTTAAACTCGATATAAAAGTGGTATTGTGTCAAATGGGTTGTACTTTGTAAAACTTATGAATTTGGAAGAAAAACCCACATTTATGCATGCATTTAATAGTAGAACATTTCTACAAGTGAAATTGAGTAAACTAATTGATAAAAAAATATAATAAGGCTATCTAATATTTTTTGTTTAAATTTAATAACTAATTAAATTTAGATGTATATCAAGCAGGCCTGGCAAACAAAACCCAAATAGGTTATTTTGGGTAATTTTAAAAATGAGACAAGTCATAGTGGGTCAGGAAATAATAATGGATGGATCAGGATGAGCTTTTAGATATCAATTTAAAATGTCTGATGGGTCAGGATGGGTAAGTGGGTAACCCTAACCACTGAATCAGAATCGTTCATAACCACTGAATCAGTTGAACTATTGTTGCTCAGGTTTGTTTCACACCTTAAGAAAGAGAGAGATGGAGACGCACAATGCTCCTGCACCTACGTCGGTGAACAGCGTCCTCTACTTTGGATTTTCACACAGGGGTTTTGCGACGGCGGCGGGTCGGAATGGGAAATCCGGCAGCTCTGCGCCACGGTAGACACCTTTTTCTATCTCAGCTGAGTCTGCTTCAGCTTCAACTTCCTGTGCACATTGATCTATGGTATGATTAGAGGAGTTGCTTTTGATTTACTTTGTTAATTGGTATGATTATTTATGTTTTTTTGTTTGATTATGATGGTTGATTGAAGATGGGTGTAATTGTATTTGGGAGTATGTTTATGTGATATATTGAGTTTTAGGGGATGTCCTAATTTTGATATGATTTGGGGTTAAGAAAGCGAGTTGTAATGGTTATGGAAAGGTGTTCAATTTTTTTTTATTTTTTTTGTTTTTTTGTTTTTTTGATTTTTTGTTTTTTTTGTTTTTTTTTTTTTCTGTTTTTTTTTTGTTTTTTTTTTATTATTATTTTTTTTATTTTTTTATTTATTTATATTTTTAGTCTATCATGCCCAAATCCATCTTGACAAAAACTCATCTTTACCTAAACTCATCCTAACCTAAACTCATCCTAACCCATTTCTTAATAAATCCATCCTAACTCATACCCATCCTAACCCATTACCCAAACCAGCCCAACCCACCCATTTTACCACCCCTATCAAGTTTCTAAAAATATGTTCGTTGCTAGTGAATACCCATATGGCCATATGTGTTAAGTTGAAACATATGTTTCCATGATTTTGTCTATTAGATATTAGTTCTATAAGTATTGTAAATTTATTTGTTATGTGTCCACACCTAGTTAGAATGCCTTGTGGAATTGTTAGGATTGAAATGATAGGCCGAAACTTGTTGCATACCGGATACACATAGGTTGTGTGACTGTCTCTGAGAAACAAGCCTTCAATTTATTTGTCTATTAGATATTAGTTCCTCGTGGTGTAGGGTGAGGAACTTTTTTGTTTTCTCGTTTCGAGATCTCTTAGAAATCCACTCTTTGGGACATAGATCAGAGATGGATAGGCTGGCGCTTCAAGGGGTTGTGATTACAGCTTGTTGGTTTCTTTGGAAGGCTAGGAATGATATCCGTTTCAACGATAGAAAACGCAGTGTGGAGGAGATCTTTAGTGAAGTAAGGGCGGTTAGTTTTTTGTGGTTCAAATATAGGGCTAAAAAAGGTTTTTTTCTTTGGGATGACTGGTGCAAATTTGTAATATGTAGTTGGTTTTGTTTTGTTTTTCCGTCCCGGTCTTCGGGTTCGGTGGTTCTAATGAAGTTTACTTTAAAAAAAAAAATAGGTTGTGTGACCCATCATCCAACACAACACGATCATTATTTGTGATTGAGATTAACTTTCTCACGAGTCACTACTATGGTGGTGACTCTTTACGTGTGGAATCGAAGTAGTTGAGGTGTTTTGTTGTTTTGTGTGCAATTAAATACAATGATAGTTATTGACTTTGAGCACACTAGAGTGATAGATGGTTGATTACACGGGGTAAGATTAAATAAAAAGTTGATTTTGCCTAAGTAGGATGAGAAGTAATCTTAACCATTCATTTTTCAAATCAATGGTTAAGATGAAAGTATAGGAGAAATGAGGAGTGCAAAGGTATCTTGGGAAAATCCTATTTATAGACTTTCTCTCTCCACATGCAAGGCACATGCATATTCCACCCCCATTTTTTAAACGTTTATAACTTTTTTATACGACATTATTTTTCATAAAAATTTCACCATAAAATCGAGCGTCTTTTTATCTTTAATTTGAGTACCATATTGCTATAGAAAATATGAAGACTAAAAAAACCCACTAAAATGTGTTGTATTTCTATGTTGTATAACATTTTTTTGTGCTGGATTTTTGTACTATATTTTTGTGCTGGATTTTTTTATCTTAATTTTTTTTTCTCAATTTTTTGTGCTGGATTTTTTTGTACTACATTTTTTTGCTGAATTTTTTCGTGCTATATTTTTTTGTACTAGATTTTTTTGTGTTATATTTTTTTGTACTACATTTTTTGTGCTATATTTTTTTTGTACTAGATTTTTTGTGCTAGATTTTTTTGCACTAGATTTATTTTGTTGTATTTTTAAAAAACAAAAGGGGTGCCACATGTTATTTTCACTTCTATTTATAAGGACCAAAATGCCCTTCATTCCTACTTATTAGGAGTGCCACATGTCATCATCACAATCCTTCTTAGGCTACTTAGGCAAAATTCACTTTTTAGTGGATCCTTCCCCTGATTAGACAGCTTTTAAGTGTGCTAAACTTGATAGATTACCTTTATTTTAGGCTCAAACCTAGGGTTGTAAACGAACCGAACGAACACGAACAAGTCCTTGTTCGTGTTCGTTCGTTAAGGAATAAATGTGTTCACAAACGGTTCATGAACACTTACCAAACGAGATTTTATGTTCGTGTTCGTTCATTAAGGAAATGAGCGTGTTCGCGAACGGTTCACGAACACAAACGGACAAAAATAAATTTGGCGAACGCGACGAAGGATAAAGATAGATGGCCCAGAGAGTAGCACTAGAACTTGAATCCCTTATTGTGGAACGGAGGTCGATTGTATTCGTGGATGTAAATAATGAGAAATGAAAGGGAAATGATGCATAAACAAGGTGAAAGTGGGTTTCCTAGTTTAATTGTTAGGGAAATAAAATAAATAAAAGTTTAATAACATAAAAAGTACAAATAAAATATAAGAAAGTACAAAGATCTTCAATTAAAATACAAACATACGAGCATAAACAAACGTAAATCAACGAATGTTCACGAACACCTTACCGAACGTTCACAAACACAATCGAACGAACGAGACCTCTGTTCATGTTCGTTCACTTAACTAATCGAACGAAATTTCTTGTTCATGTTCGTTCGTTTATTAAACGAACGAACATAAATGAACTTCCCGCCGAACGGTTCACGAACCGTTCGCTGAACGTTCGGTTCGTTTACAGCCCTACTCAAACCATCTACACACATGGTGTGTAGATAGCCAAACCCAAACAGGTGTTTTTTGTCTTATATGTATACCCTGCAGTGTCAAGTTGTGGCCAAAGCGTGGCGTTTTGGTCCGGTCAACCAGACAAAGACTGACGGGTGTCTGACGGGTCTGTTGACCGGACCAAAACGCCGAGCTTTGGCCGCGTTTTGGTCCTGTCAACCAGACCGGGTGTCAGTCTTTTGTCTGGTTTACAGGACCAAAACGTGGCCAAAGCTCGGCGTTTTGGTCCGGTCAACAGACCCGTCAGACACCCGTCAGTCTTTTTCTGGTTGATCGGACCAAAACGCCACGCTTTGGCCACAGCTCGACACTGCAGGGGTGTGCATATAAGACAAAAAACACCTTTTTGGTGTGCCAATAGGCAAATTGGTGTTCAAATAGGTACACCCTTATTTTAAGGGTTATGTTAGGCTTCCACTATTCTCACACTATCTTATTTACACACAAGGCACACTATTTTGTTTGTAATATATCTTTTGTGTTTACATGATACTTATGTGTCACACTAACTTTAAGTATGAACACATTATATGTTTAGGCAAAAGATCAAATACAAATAATTTTAACATACTAAACATACAAATTGAAGGAAAACCCAAAAAGACAAGGTGGCATTTTTGTAATTACCACCAACTATCAAAGTTACAACCAAAAATACCTAAAAAAACACAAATTTTTTTTTAACATTTTTTATTAAAAAATCGCTACATTTCGTTAGCAAAAAAAAAAATATATATATTTTTTTTTGCTGCTACTAAAGTAGCGATTTTTAATAAAAAATGTTAAAAAAATAAAATAAAATAATTTGTGTGTTTTTTTTTTATTTTTTTAGATTTTTTAGGTTTTTTGGGGGTTTAGTTTTTAGCATTTTAGCTTGGGTGGGTGGGGGGGGGGGGGGGGTTAGGTTTTTTTAGGTTTTTGGGGGGTGGGGGGGGTTTAGGTTTTTTTTTTGGGGGGGGGGGGGGGGGGGGGAGAGAGTGGTTAGGTTTTTTTAGGTATATTTGTAGAGTAACTTTGATAGTTATTGATAATTACAAAAATGCCACCTTGTCTTTTTGAGTTTTCCTTCAATTTGTATGTTTAGTATGTTAAGATTATTTGTACAAGAACTTTACCCTATATGTTTAACTGAAGACAAGTTTTCTAAATGTCTTTTGTTTTTATTTTGGGTTCTAACGCTTATAATTTGGGTTCTAATGCTTATAAGTATTTATTTAGTGTTGCTATTAGTGTGTGTTTTTTTTTTTCTAGCAAAAACAACTCACCTTAAAACCAATGCGAGACTAGATAATAGTACAATAAGAAAAAAAGAAAAACCGAATGTGATCTATACTTTCAATTGAACTAAGAGGGAACGGTTAAATCGAAATGAAGGCCGATAGTTCTCCCAAACTTATATAGTATAGTGTTTTGGTTACATTTATAATTGTAGTAGCTTTGCTTAATCCATTCCATGATTATACTACATATACTTCTAATTTACAATCATGCTAATCTTTTTTAGGGATTCATATTTATCTAGCGCTTACTTTTTATTAAAATATTATTATTTTTTTAAGAAATGCCTTTTATATTTTTCCAAAACTAAATAAGCTTGAAAATCAAGTACAAGATTAGTAGTAGATTAAAAGTTAGGTCCATTTCTTGGACCGAGTGGTTTAATTTTATGATTATGTAGCTTGTTTGTTTGTCCTCTCCGTTTTGTGGGTTGGTGTTTTTTCTAATGAAGTTTTCTTTTAAAAAAATATTCTACCTCGTATAAGTTTGTTTTCTTGCATTCTTTGTGTACACAAAATTAGATATCTTAAATTGATAATTAAAATCATAAATATGTCAAGAGGAATTTAATCAATTGTTGAGCAAACTTGATGAAACTGATCCATCCATAGCAAACTCAAACTCTAGCGATTTGTTGAATTGGTAATATTCTAGCAGATTATTGATTTAACCAAAGTATTGTGTTTTTATAGAGACACAGAAAAAGAAATTATTATGATTTTATACAAATTGTTAAGTTCTTGTTAGATTTTCATACTTTGTAACGAGATTTGACCGAATTATCAAACTTGTTGAAAATTTGGTGAATGGATATTTAATATATTTATAATTTAATGAAATTATAAATATTAATTAGAATCTTCATGTGGTAAATAAAAGAGAAACTCTTGAGTAGACCTTCTTAATGACATTTAATTAGTTTTATTAGAGTTTTTAAGTCTCTAATTTAGTGAATAATTAAGTGACTAATTAAGTGAAACCTTTCACTAATCCTTAAGTCTTGTACAAATTACTAGTAGGCTATGTGTTTTCTTTTGTTACAACAAGAATATGGTATTGCTTGATACATGAAGAATACAAGAAGTAGGATGAACACTTGAAGACCAACTAGAGAGATGAGTACTCTCTACTTGTTTTCCATCACATGAGTTCAAACACTACAATTACCCGATGTAACCTTGGGCCCGTGAGCCATCTCCGGCAGTACAGACTACTTTGGCTGTTGTACCCTGGGAGACAGACGCGTTGTCTTTAGTAGATGCGCGAAATCTGTTTAAGGGAAGCGTGTTGAACACGTGCCTCAACCAAAATCGTCAACGTTTTAATGTGCTCTTTGTTGCAGTCAAGGATTATTTTTCAAGACTCAAGATGATGAATATTCGAGTCTAGGATGCTATTAAGTGCGCGTGAAGGACCCACCAGAGATGCGGCTTGAATCAAGATTGGTATATATAATTATATTTTATATTCTTTTTATTTTGTTATTGCAACCGGTATTGTACTATGATATTTCCTATGAATAACGAGAGACTCGTTATTACATATTTTGTAATTATATTTTATAAATGGTGAACCTAATTCCTACAAACTTAAACAGATTTCATGAGATTGTTGCTACAATCTTAAAACCTTATTTATAAGGATTTTGGGTTCACAAAAGGATTTATAATAAAAAATATTTTTAAAGACTATGATCTTATAAATATTTTCTTTTGGGAAATATGTATGTGGTACAACTTGTTGTGTTTGGATTTCTTGAGATTAAGATACAATCTTAAATCCTATACCGTGGTACAAAACGAATAGTTTTGGTTCAACCGTTTGGTTTTTGAAACGATTTTGGGAATCGTTAATTTTTCTAACTTTTGTGTTAGATCGGGTTTATTAGTGTAAACCATACGTTTTTTGTAAACGTTAAATTTTCTAACATGTGTGTTAGACCGGAATTATTGGTGTAAACCATACGTTTTTTTTGTAAACGTTAAATTCTCTAACATGTGTGTTAGACCGGAATTATTGGTGTAAACCATACGTTTTTTGTAAATGTTAAATTCTCTAACATGTGTGTTAGACCGGAATTATTGGTGTAAACCATACGTTTTTTTGTAAACGTTAAATTCTCTGTAGTAGAGTTTTTTTTTATGTCTTTAAAAAAGAGTTTTATGTCTCTAATTAAGTCTCTATTTAAAGTAGACTTTTCATCCACCCATGGATTGATATGAACAAATAAGTCTTATAATGATTTTTATAATCATTTGTCTTCTAACATGCTGTTACACCCCGATATTTCCACGTATTACCGGTGGGCCCGGTGGGGAGTATCGTGACGTAGTTGATATCATCATAGTCAAACAACACAATATATAAATGCACAGCGGAAGCAAAAGATAAATATATTACAATCCGAATATAAAGTAATATCAAGTATTACAACGAAAAGTAAAGGATCCACAGGCGGATCGAAAATAAAAGGAAACATTATTCAACAGACTTTGGCATCTAGAGCTTGAGAGACTTGATTATGGATGTCTGGAGTAGCCAACCTATTACGTGTAGTACCTGCACTTAGCCTTTTTGGAAAATACGTCAGTTTACACTGGTAAATACAACTTAACTGACTCATTTTGAAAAGAGTTTGAAAATTGATTTGAATGCACTTCGGCAAAAATATCTTTTATAACTTGGGACAATCATTTGTATATAATCTTGTATACAGTTTTACTTATTTGTCGTCCATCAGGGCCGGTTTGTAGGGCCGGACAAGATTAACTGACACGCCACAGGTATAATGCCCACAAGGATTATATTCCTCTAAGTGGATTACCAGTTTTTACATAGTGCATCCGTCAGGTGTACGCCTACACCCCGTGCTTAGGTCGTGGCCATTTCGTAAAATGATGCCAAGGATATCCGGGACATGGTCATTTAACCCCCAAAGGCCATACACCAAATAACACATATTAAACGGTTCATGCAAATACATTAATCACAATCCGATTCAAATGACTACACACCCGACCAAGCGGTACTTTTATAGTACCGTATCCCAAGCCCGTATAGGGAAAATAAGTTAAGAGTATTTACCTGAGCAAAGTATAAATCAAATACAGCAAGTGCACGTAGCTTTTACTGGGCTCCTAATCTGGAACGAAGGTTTTTAATAACCTATTAGAATCCTAACGGGTCTTTAATTAAGCCTTGACTTAGACCGGTTAGTTTTCAAAGGAAGATACGGTTCAAACGCATATTAAGGCGAAGACCGGTTTAGAATGTGGTTTTGACCCGACAAGCTTGTATGATTGTTTAATATGGGTAACTTAAACACACTCTGGATTTTGAGATAAAAACGATATGGTTTGACCCGTTTCGGCTAATATATGTAAACTAGTTACATAAGCCGATCCGAACGCGACAAGTGCGTAACGAGTAACCAAAAGAGTCATATACAGGTTTCCTAAGTTAATATGCCTTAAATATGTTGTGATATCAGTAGGATACCTTCCATTATGCCCAAAACGAGTTTAATCTCAATTTAAGCCCCGTAAGGGTATTTTGGTCATTTTAAAGGTTATAAAAGAGATTAAATGAAATTCTGAGATTCGGGTCCGAACACATCAGTAAAATAACTTATTTTAATAGGTTATATCAGTTGGTAATAAGTCTTGTATGCCAAAATAGTTTTAAACCCATACTAGGTGTTTAATACGCGTTAAAAAACCGTTTTAAGCGATTTTCGGGTTAAACAGGAAATCTGAGTTTTCTGATCAGGTTATAAAGTTCAAAATACTTTATTTATTATATAAAATCAGTAGCAATTGGATTGGTGTCAAAATACTATGTAGAACTCATTTTATAAGCAAAAAGGGTATAATCGGTATTTACCGAATCAACGCCATAACCTCAGGTTATGAGCAGGTTAAAAATAATTAAAAATATTTAAAAATCTCAAAATATTATATTACATCAGTGGGTAAAAGTTTTGGTGTCAAAAGTTGGGTTTAGATAGGCTTTATGCTAATTGCGCCTTTTAATTAACAAAAGCTTTCTAATTACGCTAATGAGCATAACTCCTAATCTAGACCTCCAACTGATGTGAAAATTTAGGGACATGTTTATAAATCAGTAACAAAGATTATTGTCCTTTCATATATTCAAAATTCTTGTTTTATGGTCAAAAGGGCATTATGGTCAACATTAAGCAATTAACGGAAACGTGTAAACGAATCGGACAATCAATGAACCAACCACAGAGGGTTGTACCCACATGTAGCCTGGTCCTAAGGAAGCTCTAAGGCATTTCTAAATCATACTAAATCGGGTCAGAACTGAAGTCAAAGCAAAAGTCAAAGTTTTGCGACTTTCGGTTCCGAACCGGGTCTAAACAGAAAATTGTCGGGTCGAACATGCTTAGACATGTTCTTACATTTATTACTAAGTTATATGAGGGGTAAAATAGGTTACATGCCTTCTACATTGCTAATTACATGTTAATTCGCAAATTATGGTTCTGTTGACTTTTTATAAACAACTTTGACCCGACATTTGATCTAGTTAGAACGGGAATCAGAGGGTGTCCTTTTAAGGGTTTATTGCCCACATAATTACCAACTTATAACTACCTTCAATTCGACTAATCACTGGACCATTAATGATTAATCGCTAAGTCAAACGTTAATTACGACGGTTTGACTTTTAAGCTAATAAGTAAGTAAAACTCAATTAAGGAAGGTCAAGGGTACTTACCAAAGTCTAATGCACTATTAGAGATGACTTGGGTCCGCTCTTATGCTCCAGGAAGCTCCACAAATGCAGGTGGAAGGTGTGATCAAAATGTTGCAACATGAAGGGCCTTTATAGTGAATTTGAGGGCTTATGATCATGCCACACAAGTCTAGCATTGTTCCCAGATCATTTACAAGTGCCCCTAAGGCCTAGGAACTATTAGGGGTCGCCCATGGATGTGAAAATATCTAACTAAGGCGGTTACAAGCTCAAACAGCCAACTGTCCCGTTTTTCTGTTGCTGTGCATGCCTTACGGACCGTAAGGCTTGACCCTTACGGTCCGTAAGCTTGTTCCAGAAGGCAAAAATCTTTTGACCTTTCAAGCTTCGAACGGGTAACTAGTGTAATACGATTTTGGGCTATTATTTTCAGTTTGGGGCCTCTTGATTGGGTTATGAACAGTTTACACCCCTTGATATGATATAAAGTTCCCTTGGATCCTTTTGAAAGTGCCGTAAATGAAGGTTGTCGTGCTTATTCTCGTAGGATCCCATTCTTGCAAACATGAATCGATTATTGTTAGTGTTTACCGGATTTGAGTATATCAGATGTTTATAATATACATTAGGGTCTTGGGATTTATAATGAGGTCGTTGAGAGGTGTTTAATTAACATGTCGACGCTTTAAATCCTACCATACATCTTTGACTAGATTCGGGTTTCTAACACTTTTGTCTTGTATGACACGTGTCGTTATTTTATTGAACACGAATTTTCGAGGTGTTACACATGTGTGTTAGAAACGTTCATGAAACGCGTTAGTTTGGAAGCAATTTTTAATTGTTTAGTTTCTAACGTGTGTATTAGAAATGACTTATTTATTTGAACCATATATGTGCTTTTAGCAAGTCGAATTAACATTTTGTGAAAATGTTAATATTTCTAACGTGCGCGTTAGAATTTCTTTCATTTTAACATGATTGTTAAAAATGGTTAAAATACAAATGCTTTGAAATGTTTTATGTAAACATTTTATACAAGTAATTTGTTGTAGCATTGATTTTAATGCTTTGTATGATTTAGAAATAAAAGGTCATACTTTGAAGTTGATGTTTGATTGGCTTCAACAATTCAATCACCAAAAAGTGATGGTGTAGTTGTGTGGGATTTATCACCAACTTTAATTTGTGATTTCTAAATCCATTTGAGTGAAATTTTAATTACTAATTAAACTCTTCATATGGTGAAACTCTTGAGTAGAGTTTTAATGATGACATTTGATGAGTTTTATTAGAGTTTAAGTCTATAATTATTGAGACTCTTAACTCTTCATATGTGAAACTCTTGAGCAGAGTTTTAATGATGACATTTGATGAGTTTTATTAGAGTTTAAGTCTATAATTATTGAGACTCTTAACTCTTCATATGGTGAAACTCTTGAGTAGAGTTTTAATGATGACATTTGATGAGTTTTATTAGAGTTTAAGTCTATAACTATTGAGACTCTTAACTCTTCACATGGTGAAATTCTTGAGTAGAGTTTTATTGATGGCATTTAATGAGTTTTAATGATGACATTAATGCTTTAATTTGGTCATGTTTTGTATATATAAAATAACTTAAATTTTCTAACACGTGTGTTCGAAAATGTGTATCACGAATACGAGGTTAGAGATTGTTCATAATGAACAGAAATGTTTTATGTAAACATTTAATTGCCTCTGTGTGCATTAAAAATGATGAGAAACGGTTTATTTTATAAACTATATCTTTGGAAAACGTTTTATGTAAACGTTCGATTCTATAATGTGCTTGTTATAATTTTTTTTTTCTAACATGCGTGTTAGAAAATGTTTAGTACATGTGTAAGACTAAACAATAAAAAAAACCATTTGATATTTTGGGTTTGATCTATGTTTTCATAACCCTAATTGATATTATTAATATTGTATATTGAAAAACTAAGAAACTGTTTTGAATTATTTTTAAAACAAAGTTTTGCATAACATTAATAATTCAAATGGTTCGCTACTCTTACTAGAAGTAGCATATGGTGAACAAAGTAACAGCCTGGTGGATGTTATTTGGTGAAAAACAACTTGATGTTGTTGTGAACAAATTTAATTGTTTAAGTTTACTACTTAAATGTAGTATTTGTAACAACTTGGTGTTGTTTTGAGCATAATTGTTCAAGTTTAAAGTTTCAAGATGAAATGTGAAACTTGTACTTACAAGTGCATGGAGTCTTATTGAGGGAGTACATCAAGACATGCCATAGAACAATATTGTTGAGAAGATTTCGATCAGATTATAAAGTGTTGAAGATAAAAGCACTTTGCTATTTGATGTCTACATATTGTCTATGCTTCCGTTTAAATTTCAAAAGTGATTGGCACTTATGATTTAGTTTCCAATGTATTTTATTGTTTTGTGTTCAATATCTTCGGATAACACATTCAATATTTTACAAAGAAATAAATCACTAATGGTTGTGACGTATAAATTATTTTTGTGGAAAATAATTATAACGTCGGTTATACATTGTTTAAAAGAATATGGTTTTAAACGGATAGTACATGAAAATATTTGGACATAAACAATTTGAGAGTTATTACATTGACTAAAAGTCAAAGACGAAACATCAAATGTATAACCACATCATGAATGAGTAATGAAAGAATGTAGTGAGTGTATTGAGATAAAATACACTAACGGCATTCATGTTGCATACTTCATTAGAAGTCATTGAAAAATTCACAAGTGTGAATTCTAACATATGAAAGTAAAAGTACTATATGTTATTGTATACCTTTAATAAATCTTGCGAGATTTATAAGTAGATGCGTCTACCACTTGATTATTGTTAGATCTATATGGAGATTTTACCTTCATTTGGGAGAGCATCCTAAATATACATATCTCCTAATAAATAACAATAGATGTGTGCAAATCACTTATGGCAAAATTATGAATGCCATGTTGTTGAGTGTCGATCTAGTTGACTCTATCTCACACATAATAGTGATTGTAGACGAGAAACATTCATCTTGTTGGTGATGAATGTGTTCACCAAGTGACTTGGATTAAGACTTATGTTTAAGTACTTATGAGTCAATGGTAGATTGTTAGAGATTAAAGATAAACAAGTTATGTTCCTTAAATGAATGATGAAATTTGTGGAACCTTCCTAAATATTGATGTTTTAGGATTATGATTAAGTCTCATTATTTTGTCTTAACAAGGGATGAATGTTGCAAAGTGATATTATGATATCCTTATGGCTGTGAAGAATCAGAATGATGCATCTTCTGTTCACATGCTAAAGTATTGTAGTCTAAAGCATGCTAGACTAGTACTTGGTTAATTATGGGTCTTGAAGGAGACTAATTAACTCGAAACATTCAAATGTGTATGAACACAAAAAGAATTTGTGTACAGACAAAATTAAGGGAGAATTTTTCATTCATTATAAGGAAAAGACATGTAACTTTTGAAGAGTTTGTTCGAAAAGCTAATGAGGAAAACTCATTGTCTAAGCTTATTCTAGATGTTAAATTAGAATTATTCTAAGTTGGTGACAAACTTATGACAATGGCATGTGTTGCTTTGGTCAACTCGGAATGCAATATGAGTTGAATTCACACAATGAGGTTGATCTTGTTCAATCATATGTGTATAAATGTCATCATAAGTGAAGTTACGGAAATGTTGATCAAATGGCAAGAAATGTGGGGGAGGATCCATTTAGAAACAACCCTATAAGGGTATGTAGAAATGGTTTTCATTACCCCATCTGGATGATATCCTATAACACTTAAATGTGGGGGTGTCTTGCATTTGTATCATAAAAGTTTGGCAATAAGGATTTTGTAATCCAGTCTAACATTGCAAACAGACGACTATGTGGAGGACACAAAGGTCGTAATGTACAATGGAGATGTGTTTGCCTTAAATGATAAGCGTATCTTACAAAGACATATATTATAACCAGATTCAGATGGCCACTGAGGTTATAGTCTTAGAACTTGACAATAGGCAAAATTAACTTACGAGTTAAGAACACATCATGAAAACTGATCTCAAATATGTAAAGTTATTTGTTAATGTTATGGATCCAACAACCTGAGGGTTTATTAGAGATCAAGTTATGGAATGAGACTGAAGCCCATGAAAAAAGGGTATGTGAAGGACACCTAACTTAGTTGACTGGAGATCCCAAGATCTAAGTTCAATAGGACAACTAACTCATATGCCTAAAGGTGGTCACTGTGGGGGAATAAATGATATGCATAAGCTAGTATATATGGTTATACATACCCCCAAAGTATAAAAGGGTGTTTAAATACGTCCTAGTCTATTCCTATGATATTCAGTGACAAAGAGTGAGGCTAAGCATAATATGTGGTAAATGATTTTGCTAAATCACGATAATCACAATGCTTTTAATGATCTAAGGAGAATCACCTATGTTAGAGAGAAGTGGGGTCGCTTCGAATGGAATTGGGGGCACAATTCCTAGAGCTCTCGCAGAACCAGGAAAGTGTTCCACGACTATTATTGGACACGACTATGAGGAGATGACTCGGCTAGGGAGAGTCTTGTGTGAATTGTATTGTCGTCTACACAAACGGTAGACGAGTTCAAAGATCGAGATCTACTCAGAGCTAGTGGGCTAAGTGCATTTCATGAGCGAAGGTTCAAAGGGTAACACCTACCTATCGTATGCAAAACTCAACTGTCGAGGTTACATTGGAAATTTTAAGTGTTTTGAACGATCTCCATTCATGTGGGGGATTGTTGGAAATTTGGTGAATGGATATTTAATATATTTATAATATAATTTAATGAAATTATAAATATTAATTAGAATCTTCATGTGGTAAATAAAAGAGAAACTCTTGAGTAGAGCTTCTTAATGACATTTAATTAGTTTTATTAGAGTTTTTAAGTCTCTAATTAAGTGAATAATTAAGTGAAACCTTTCACTAATCCTTAAGTCTTGTACAAATAGTAGGCTATGTGTTTTCTTTTGTTACAACAAGAATATGGCATTGCTTGATATATGAAGAATACTAGAAGTAGGATGAACACTTGAAGACCAACTAGAGAGATGAGTACTCTCTACTTGTTTTCCACCACATGAGTTCAAACACTACAATCACCGGATGTAACCTTGGGCCCGTGAGCCATCTCCGGCAGTACAGACTGCTTCGGCTGTTGTACCCTGGGAGACAGACGCGTTGTCTTTAGTAGAGGCGTGAAATCTGTTTAAGGGAGGCGTGTTGAACACGTGCCTCAACCAAAATCGTCAACGTTTTATTGTGCTCTTTGTTGCAGTCAAGGAGTATTTTTCAAGACTCAAGATGATGAATACTCGAGTCTAGGATGCTATCAAGCGCGCGTGAAGGACCCACCAGAGATGCGGCTTGAATCAAGATTGGTATATATAATTATATTTTATATTTTTTTATTTAGTTATTGCAACCGGTATTGTACTATGATATTTCCTACGAATAACGAAAGTCTCGTTATTATATATTTTGTAATTGTATTTTATAAATGGTGAACCTATTTCCTACAAAACTTTATCTATAACTATTTCTCTTTTATTCACATCAATTGAAGAGGTTACTTACAAAACTGAAAAAACTACTTAAAATTATAATTTTAGATTTTTAATGAAGATTTAATTCAGGTTTAAAGTAAAGCTTGAAAACATATCCTAACTAAAAATCAAACTAATTACCCAAATTTGGATAGCCTAAATTTGGTGACACAAGCTTTATTGAATCACTCATCCTATTTCTAATAGTATAATAAAAAGTGGCATGCCTGTAAACTTTTTGTGTGAATAAAATATCAAACCTAAATCGAACATGAAAATAATCTATCATACTTGACATATATGATTATTGTATGGAATAGAATTTCCAATTCTTTTTTAGTGTATTAAATTATTAAAAATAACCTTTTAACAAGTGGTTTTCTAATTTTTATACTAAGCAGTATGAGGGCCGGCTTAGGCCCGGCGAGCCCAGGCGCCGGTCCTCCACACCGCCCCCTGCTTCCGTTCCGGCGTATCCGGCTCCCCACAGACGGAGAGGACGGGCCCCTCTCTCTCTCTCTCTCTCTTCTTTCTCTCTCCTCTCTCTCTTTCTCTTCACGGCGCCGGTCCTCCCACACCGCCCCCCTAGCCCATCCTTGGAGGACTTGCCTCTTCCATACCTTCCAGTCTTAAGGTTAAACCCTTCCAACTTGACACATTATTATTATTATTATTATTATTATTATATGTTACGTCACCTCACTAGGTTACATTTTTCTAGAGTAAAAACTCTAAATAGTTTGACATATAAAAATTTAACGGAAACTTGAATTTCAATAATTCACATTTATAATTTAGGAATAATAGATTTTAATAATTCTAACTATTACCTATTGGCCGGCAACAGTCTCAACTTAAAAAATAACCAGTGATAGTCCCACATTTTCATGTATTGTAAACCAATGGACATTTACTAAACCAAAAAAGATAAGTGGACAAAAAGAAATTATGGTTCTGATAGTAAAGGTCCATTAGTTTAGAATATGTGAAAAGGTGGGACCGCCACTGGTTATTTTTGAAGTTGGTACCGTTGCCAGCCAATGGCTAATAGTTTGGATTATTAAAATCCATTATTCCTATAATTTAACTAGCCCATTATGATTGAAGATCTTGTATATTAATTCAAAAGTGTGAGAAGTGTGAGAAATATTGTATAGATGACATGTGTACTCAATCTAAATTAATTCAAAAAGGTAAACAAGTAATTTTCTTATTAATTCAATTAATTGATAACCTTTCATAACCGCCACACTTTATTATTGGAAATACGAATTAAGAATTAATCTACGAATTTGTGTCATCTCGTTCATCAATTATTAATTCTGAAGATCGCATAATGAAAATTTATAGAGTGTTATATAGTGATGGATGCAGAATGAAGGTTTTATATGACACTACAAATCTCTATAAAACACTACGAATAGCATATAACACCATATAACCCTTTTATAACCCTGTATAACACTACAACATTATATATAATACTGCAATCACCATTCAGAAGTGTATAGTGTTATATATTTTTATATAGTGTGACATAATGTTATATGATGTTATATAGTGTTTTTGGTGTTATATAGTTTTATATGATGGATGTATAGTGTTATATGGTGTTATATGATGTTATATAGTGTTATTTAGAGTTATATAGTGTTATATAATGTTATAGTGTTATATAATGTTAGGAGTGAATCGCTAGAATTTAGGAGATGTTACATAATTTGAAACATATACAAGACAATATTACCCCTACAATTTTCAAATTAGTCAAAATAATAAAAACACAATTTATAATGTGGTCCCTATTGATCTCAACCATTAGATCAAAGATCTAATGGTTTAAAACACTTCTTACACTTCTCACACTTTAGACACTTTGTACACTATCCCTACCCAACCGATTATAATGGATATTAAAAATGTGATCAGTAAAATTTCTAACTTTTAATTTGGTTGAGAATGTCAGTTTTTAATAGAAAGTTACAAGTGTTATTTGTCACATTGTCTGTCACAACCCCCGATCCCTTTTCCCCGGAAGCGGGCGACCGCGAGTCTCAGAGCGGTGGTATCGGTGTTTATTAATTTGGTAGTGGAAATTTCATCAGGACCGTAGTTAGGAAATAGTTTATCAGAGTAAAACACCACATTTTTATAATTAATAAATATATGAGAAAAATCCAAGTTTCCATTACAAACATGTTATAGGGGTAACCCCTAATTTATTGAAATAAAACTTCTTTATTTAGGTAACTTTTATAGCCACTTTTCCAAGCCTTCAGTGCTCTCCAGCTGGCTTCTATTTGGCTTTCACATTTTGTAATCTGAAACGCGTTTTAAAAAGTTTTATCAGCAAGAAATACTGGCGAGTGAATCCCAGTTTAATCAAAACAGGTTTTACCATTTTACAGCATTGAGGGCATCCCGCAATTACATTTGTTTACATCTACTTTAATTACCACCCACGGTACTGTCAATCCTGACTTGTGGAAATGTTACTACTCACAGTGTAGTAACAAGTTATGTATACAAAACCCCAACATACCGACAGTAATTGTAGAGTCACAAATACTCAATCACTGTTAAATATAACTTAAAACAATTGAGGTTTTGTAAAAACAGTTTACAAAAAGAGGAATTACTCACATTGCTATTTTAGATAATTCCTGGTGACTTCCTGGTTATAATCTATTTAAAATAAACAATGCACAAACATTAGTATAATAACCCAATTGACATTAGCTATACCCTCCCCCGAGACCGAACTCCAACGACTGAGTCGGGCAGAGCCTAGACATGCGTTACGGAGCTCTAGATAAATCGGGCAGAGTAACTAATACGTACCCGGGGGTTATAATACTTACAACGAGGCAGAGCTTCGCTAATTAGTGGGTATTATACTGTCACACCCCGATATTTCCACGTATTACCGGTGGGCCCGGTGGGGAGTATCATGACGTAAGATTGATATCGTCATGGTCAAACATATACAGAATAGCACAGCGGAAGTCTTGGAATATAAAATATTATTACAAACCCAAATGTCTGAAAATATCAAAGTATTTATCATAGACGAGCCTGTAATATCAAATCCGCAGGTGGATCTTTATAGAATGTATAAAATGAAGTTTAGCAGACTTTAAGGCATCTTTAAGGATTTGCAAGATCCTCTATTTCGATACCGAGCAACTCCCAGCCTATTACGCGTAGTACCTGTCACTTAGCCTTTTGAAAATACGTCAGTTTTCACTGGTAAATACAATTAACTGACTCTTTTGAAAAGAGTTTATGAAAATTGATTTAGGCGCACAAGGCACGAAACCATTTATAACTTGGGACAATCTTTAATAAAATCTTGTATTCAGTTTTACATGTTTGTCATACATATGGGGCCAGTTTGGAAGCCGGTCTTGATTAACCGACTCACCACTTATAGAACCCACTAAGGAGTTATCCCAAACATGTGGGGTATTTAGCATTTGGAGTAAACTTCCGTTTTGCTCCCTATGGTTTGGTCATTTTAACGGTTTTGCTCCAATAGTTTAAAAATAGCCATTTTCCTCCCTGATTTTTCTAAGTTATCTTCATTTTGCTCCCAGCCTCTAACTCCATTAGGGAGGAAACTGGCGACAAACTCGAAAGATTAAGGAGCAAACTGGCGACAAACTCGAAAGATCAGAGAGGAAAATGGCTATTTTTAAACTATTGGAGCAAAACCGTTAAAATGACCAAACCACCGGGAGCAAAACGGAAGTTTACTCTAGCTTTTGCATCTGTTAGGTGTATGCCTACACCCCGTGCATAGGTCGTGCCCATTTTCAAATGAAATGAGCCGAGGATATCCAGGACACGGTCGTATTAACCCTCAATGTTTATGTTATCAAACAAAACAGATTAAAACGAGTTATGCAAATTTATTAATCACAATCCGATTAAATGATTTCATACCGGACCAAGCGGCATTATTATAATACCGTATCCCAAGCCCGTATAAGGGAAAATATGTTAAAAGTATTTACCTGAGCTAATACTTAATTCACAGCAAAATAACTCAGTCGTATCCAATCTATCTAAATGCAGGTAGCTTTTACCGGGTGGCTCTAGTCTGGAGTGATGGTAATATATAATCAATTCAGAATGCTAACGGTCTTATTTAAGTCGTAGACTTAGACCGGCTAGCTTAAAGTATCTAAAGCGGTACGATACGCTAGATTAAGCGATGACCGGAATAGAATGTTATTTAGACCCAACAAGTATGAAGACTTGTATAATATGGGTAAACTAAGTACATTCTGGATTTTAAAGCAAAAACGATAAGGTTAAACCCGTTTCGGCAAACTTACGTAAACTAGTTACATAAACCGATCCGAACGCGTAAATGCATAACGGGCAACCAAATGAACCATATACAAGTCCCTTATGTTATTATGCTTAAAATATGTTAATACATCAGTAGGATGTTAACATATATGCCCAAAAAAGTATTTAAAACCAAATTAAGTCCCGTAAGGGGCATTTTGGTCATTTTCCTATTTATAAAAGAGGTTTTAAAGTAAATTGAAATTCTGGTCTAAAACATTCAGTAAAAATATTTATTTTATGATGTTAAAACAGTAGGATATCATTCATATGTGTGCTTTACCATTTATGGCCAAACCATGCCCCGAAAGGGTATTTTGGTCATTTCACATATGATTTTAAGGACATAATTGGAAGTCTGAGTTCATAACTTATACCTACAGTAAAAGTATTAAAAAATATTTATAAATTCAGTAGGTAACAAGTCTTGGGTGCTAATTATGGTTTTAAACCATACTATGCACCTAATTAGCGTAAAAATCGATAATTGACGATATTTAAGATGTTTATGTGATTCTGAGATTTTGATCAACCTTGTATGCTTAAAATATTTTATTTTTCATATCAAGTCAGTAGAAAAATGTTTGGCATGCTAATTACATGTAAATCACATTTTATTAGTCAAAAGGGCATTATCGTCAATTAAGGAATTTATACAAGAACTCTATGTTATGGTCAGTATCAAATCTGACCCAACATTCTAAAAATTTCTAAAAATGATATCATAACAGTAGGTAATGAGTTTTGGGTTAAATTCTATTGTTTAAACATGTATTATGCACAAAAGCGTAATTTAAATAAGACTCATAATAAAAATTTCAATTTTACGATATCATGCATAACATCGTTTTGAGACCAGAGAATCATGTCAAATTAATTTAGGCATGCTTATATATTAGTACTTAACCTATTTGAATGTTCATATATTCAGAAATCTCAATTTTTGACTATAAGGGCATAATGGTCAATTATAAGCATAATAACGGAACCTAGCATATAATTCAGAATATTAATGACCAGATAATATAACCTCAGAGGGTTATACTACAACATAATATGGTCCTAATGGAAGCTTAAAACATAAAGGATTTAAGCTTAATCGGGTCAGAACTGAAAGTCAAAGCAAAAGTCAAGCTTTTGCGATTTTCGGTTGCGAACCGACCCTAAACTCAGAATTGTCGGGTTGAACATGCTTAGACATGTTCTAATAATATTTACCAAGTTATTTAAGTGATAAAACATGGTTCATAACTTCTACATTATCAGTTTTAATTATTTTATAAAAATCTGACTAGTTTGACTTTTTGACTAGTTATTTTGACCGGACAATTAACTATGCAAACGAGAAAATTAGGAGGTGCCTTTTTAAGGGATTAACACCTACCTAATTATGGTCACATAGCCATATTCACCTCGAACAATGGCTGGACCATTTGAGTTTAAACCGAGAGTCAAAGCTATTTTACGTAACTTTGACTTTTCAGTTTTTAATTAATAAAACTGAACTAAAGAGGGGACTAAGACACTTACAAAGGGTCCTAGCAATCTTTTCTACTAAAATGAGCTTCATTTTTTATCAGGAACCTCCAGAATGCTCAAGAAAAGCTCAGGCAATGAGAAAGAGTGTTGAGAATGAAGGTGCAAGGATTCAAGGCAACCCAAGACCCCTATTTATAGTTTTTGAGAATCGATATGATGATGCCAAGTGTTTAGGGACATCTTAGGATCATTCCAGGTGTCTTAAACAGGTTTTAAAACCATCAAAAATCCATGGTTTTCAAGTTTAATGGATTGGTAGTTTGTTTGGAGGCCAAGGAAGAAGAACTTGTAGCTGTCCAAGAGATTCTGTCAAAATGAGGCCGTCGCCGCACGCGAAGGCAAAGGGGGGTAGGCGGTCGCGCGACGCCATTACACAAAACTCCAGCAAACAAGTTTTAAACTTGTCACTTTCAGTCCCTGTACCTTCTAATGCAATGTATCTTTCATTTTAGGCACTTTTAACCCTTCTAGTTGGTTTGTAGATGATCTAGAGAATATAACCAAACACCGTTAGGTCCGATTTCGTTAAACGATCACCGAAAACACTAGTTTCATCTCGTTGACGCTTTTAACCCTTATTCTTGGGAATTTGCGTAAATAACACATAACGATATCGAAACCTCGTGAAATTATTATCACTTATTCTTGAGAGTATAATCGAACATTACGAAGCCCCGAGTTCGTTAAAAGGTCACTTTATGGTGTAGTTTCACTAGTTGACGTTTTTAGTCCTTTTAACGCACAAAGGTGTGCGTAATATCGTTTAATGTCATGAAAGCCTTCCTTGGCCCATATTAGGCATTCCCGAGCGTATGACTGCATATCTTAATGCTTTGGGTTCGTTAAAAGGTCATTCAGAGGTATAATTAAACATGTTGACACTTTCAGTCCTTCTATATTCAAGGTTTTTGATTTTTGATGAAATTAGTCCCCCATAGTCAACGTTTGACTTTATTAGGGTTTATTACACGTGTCAACACATCATTGCACATGATTTTTATGAGGTGTTACATCCTCACCCCCTTAAAAGAAATTTCGACCCTGAGATTTACTGAAACAAGTGAGGGTACTTTTGTCGCATAGTGGACTCAACCTCCTACGTATATTTAGGGCCTCTACGGGCATCCCATTTAACTTTTACAATTGGTACATGCTTCCTTCGGAGCTTTTTAACCTGTCGATCCTTGATCGATATAGGTCTTTAAACAAACCTTAGGCTTTCATCAATCTGTACGTCTTTATGAGACATTGCTAGCGATTTATTAGCTAGACATTTCTTTAAGTTCCAGATGCGGAACACATTGTGAATTCCACTAAGCACTTTAGGCAAGTTTATCTTATAAGCTATACTGCCTACACATTCGATGATCTCGAATGGTCCTAAATATCCAGGGCTCGACTTGCCCTTTATAGTGAAACGTATCGTACCCTTACATGTTGGTATATATTTTTTAATAGAGTTTTGTTCCCTACTTGGAACTTTAAGAGATTTGCGCCTCTTGTTCGCATTCCTCTTCTGCCGATTACTGGCAGCTTTCAGAAAATTACGGATTCATATTATCTTATCCGCCGTCTTTAAGACAAATCTCAGATTCTGATAATTGGGATTTCCCAACTCCTGCCCAACAAACGGGCGTTGACACTTTCTCCCATACAAGGTCTCTAATGGAGCAGCCTTGATGCTTATATAATGTTATTGGTTATAGGAGAACTTAATTAGGGTGAGATAGTCATTCCAACTACTACCCGAATCAATCTTAAGGAATTAACTACCGTCATGGTTATTCGAACAAGTCGACGATCCTGGGCAGCTAATAACGATTCTTAATTGTTTCCTAGTTAGGTTGCAGTAATCAATGCACAAGCGTATTGCATTGTGCTTTCCTTTATCAACAATAATCGGAGCTCCTAAGACAATGAGCGAGGCTGTACAAGCCTTTCTTTATAACTCATCTGATTGGCTCTTAGTTCTTCCATTTCCGCTGGTGCTAACCGATATAGAGCTTCTGTAACAGATACGGCTCCTAATAGGATGTCAATCCTAACTCCACTTTGCCTCTCAGGAGGTAAACAGGGTTGTTCGTCACTTGTGCCATGCAAATAACACATCTGTTTTACGAGTGCATGGATGCCTTAAGTAGAGACGCCTACCTAGGCATTTCTATAATGGATATCATCTTTGAATACCACTACCTGACTTTAGTACAATATGACCATTGGAATATCTTAGTGGTTCCATGCATTAAACCTCCATACTGATCAGGCATGGACGCAATCTATGGAACACACTGGGATACGCCAATCCTCATATGGCGCTTTTATCAAACATAGTTGGCACTCACAGTAGAAATCAATGAGAAAATAATTAGAATAACATATATTGTCGTACTCTATTCGAAGAAAGAGTACTCTTAGATTTTTCAGAAGGATCATTGACGAAAATAGAAGAAACGTTCTTTATGGTTTCATTGGTAAGTTTTACCTTATACTCAGTATATGGAGTTCTTATGAGTATACTCAAAAGTTTTCCAAGCTTAGTTGTACCTTCATTGACAGCTTTAGGCAATTGGTACTGATGTGGTATTTCTCACCACAGCCTAAACAGACCGATTCTTTATGTCCCTACATTCGTTGGACTGATGATCGGTTCTTTTACAAATGCCACAATGCTTTGACCTTTGTTCTATTCGACACTGTCCCCAGTGTCTCTTATAGTAGTGCTTACATACAGGCTTCTTACTGAACTTTTGTTGGTTCTTATTAAGCCCGTACTTGCTCTTTTTCTTAGATTTCTGGGAGTTGTCCTCCTCCTTTGGTTCATCCTTCACATTCGAAGTGTGAACAAAGCTCTTTTCATGAGCATTTGAATGTGGTTTTGAATACGAATTGGAGCGAGTAGCACTCGGCTCTTTGAACTGTTTCATGACCTTTTCCATGGCCTTTCCTACAGCTGCATCAATCACAGCTTGGAGATTAACTCCATTAATATTGAGGTTTATGTTTGTAGCATCATTAGCTTTTGTCGCATCATTAATATCGCGACTGTTGTCTACCTCATCCGAGTTTGCCATACTCGAAGCTTGGTACTAACCACCAAATTAAAAAATTGTTAGTCATCATCTTGACGACCTGACATAGATTAGCCATGGCATCAATAAACCGTATAGGCTATTATGTTCTGAACATTCTTAATGAATGTTATTTTGAGGAATATCAAATATTGTTCTTGCCTAGGTCACAAGAGAACCATAAATGGCATTTAAAGATTGGACCGAGTCCATTACCTATTTGACAGGGGATAACAATGTCACTACTGTCTTTGTCATATAGATGATTATGAATAGCTCGAAGGCTAGCCTTAAAGGACTTCCAATGTACATGGCACAGAGGCCCGTCACTTGGGACATAAAACGATATGGCATAGAGCCTAGTCACGAAGGATATAAATAATAATATGGCGCGAAGGCCTTGTCGTAAAGGACATTTTAAGATATGGTACTAAAGGCCTGTCTCGGAGGACATTTTAAAATCTTGGCGTAAAAGGCCTGTCCTTATGGATGTTAACATTTAGTATGTTAACTTGTCACGAACGACAATTTATAGCACATTGGCTTGTCATGAATGACTTAAAAATATAACTTGTTGGTTTGTCACAAGGACATTAATTTATAAGCCGCAATCTTATTAGATCAGGGGCTTTAAGAATTGAATATAGTTCTTCACCTTTGGACAGGGAGGCATAGACTACAACTGTCATCGTCTTGAAAGACGATTCACTTTGGCACAAAGGTAAACCAATTGACATCACTAATGGATGTTTATATATAATCATCGTATTTGATGATATTAGTCATGATCACATTGATCATATAGACTGCGAAACGTGGGCATAGCTTTCCACTTTGGACAGGGAACCATAATGGTCACAACTGTCATTGTCTCAAATGGACGATATAATGTAGCCCGTAGACGAGACATTACTAGGAATGTTTAGTATGATTAAGATGTTGATGATTAGTCATGATCACATTGATCACATAGACTATTAGGTTTGGGTATAACCCACCACTTTGAACAGGGGATAACAAAGACCACCACTATCTTTGTCTTATCGACAATAGAGTAAAGTATAGCCCGTAGGCATTTCATCGCTAGGGATGTTAATATTATGATCATCATACTGATGATATTAGTCAGGATCGCAATGATCATATAGACTATGTGATTTGAGCATAGCTCATCCCCTTGGGCAAAGAATCATAAAAGATTACAATTGTCTTGTCACAATTGGACAATATAATATAGCCCGTAGGCAAAACATCATTAAGGATGTTAAATTTAATCATCACATTGATGATTTTAGTCATGATCGTATTGATCATATAGATAATTAGACTTGAGCATAGCTCACTACCTTGGACAGGGGATCATAAAGATCACAATATCAATGTCACAAATGGACAATATAATAGGGCTCGTAGGCTAAACATCACTTAAGGATGTTAAATAATATGATCATCGTATCAGATGATATTAGCCATGATCGCATTGATCATATAGACTATTATGCTTGGACATAGTCCAATATCTTTAGACAGGGGGCCGTAGACCACAACTGTCGTTGTCTTATTAGACAACAAGTTTAGCCCGTAGGCACTTCATCACTAACGGATGTTTATATTTTGATCATCACATTGATGATACTTGCGATGATCTAATTTGAACATATAGGCTTTAAGGCTTGGACATAGTCCAAATACCTCGACGGCTGGTGTGGTTTCTCAAGTCACACTGCCAGGAATGTTAACATGTTCTTAGATGTTAACAAGGATTAATTGTCTTAAGAGAGTTTTACCATCATAGCCATGTTCATAGACATATAGGCTAGGTTATACCATTAAGATGATCTTTTGAAATTTTCAGCTGATCGATAAAGTTTGAGTAAAATTCGGAACTATCGTTAGATAAAGGACGAAAAGAATACCTATATAAAATTTTTCAAAAACTTTCCATAAATCATTAGGAAATCTACAATAGTGCCTTTATCAGGACTTTTAGTATCTTATTTGTCCACAGAGGACTAAGAGGAAAGATATAAGTCCGTATAAGGACTATAAAATATTATAAGTCCGTAGGGGCTATAATGAAATGTCATGTCTAGAAAAGGGTTATAATGAAATTTCATGTCCTCAAAGGGACTATTTCGAAATAGCGTATCCCCAAAGGGATTTTAATGAAATAACATGTCCATAAAAGGACTATATTGGTACAGCGTGCGCACAAAAGGGGCTTTGCTGTACAGATGTCCTCACAGGGACATAAAGCAACTTTAGTCCATGCAAGGACTAAAAGAAAATATAAGTCCGTATAGGGACTATAATATATGTTCGCATTGGGATTATTATGATATATCATGTCCACGAAGGGATGTTATTAAATAATTGTCCTCGTAGGGACTTTATGTCAAAAGATACATCCTCATTGAGACTTATTAATGAAACAATATGTCCTTGAAAGGACTATAATAAAATATCATGTCCACAAGGGATTTTAATGGACTAATATGTCCATAAAGGAACTTTGATGAATCAGCATGTCCACAAAGGGACTACGATGAGATAATATGTCCTTGAAAGGACTATAATGAGTTATTATGTCCGCCAGGGGACTTTGATGAAATAATATGTCTACAAAAAGATTATTAATGAAATAATATGCCCATGAAAGGACTATGATGGAGTATAATGTCCATGAAAGAACTATATTGAAATACCAAGTCGACGAAGGGACTATTTTAAAATAGTGTATCCACAAAGGGGTTTTAATGAAATCACACGTCCATAAAAGGACTATATTGAAATAGCATGCCCACCGAGGGACTTTTTTTAAAATATAATGTCCATGAAGGGACTGTATTGAAATATAATGTCCACGAAGGGACTATAATGAAATATAATGTCCATGAAGGGACTAAATAGCAAATGCCCATACAGGGTCTTAAGTTGAAAGATGTGTCCACACAGGGACTATATAGAAGAGATAGGTCCTTATAGGGACTTAAAGGATAATGAATATTATGAAAGAAGGATTCTCTGACGCCATCCTTGCTCCATTTCGATTATTTCCCTTCTTTGTTTACCATATACGTTAAGGACACTGAAGACCTCAGTGAATAAAGTAAGTATTCCAATCAGGATCCTTTATATAAATAAAATTTAATAATTCCTTGGTTAAAGAATGATATGGATAACGGATTGGGTTTTGACTGATACAATCCAAATCTGGGAATTCAAAACTTGGAGGTAAGAAATAGGGATCATTAGAATCCACTGGTATTATTTTCTATACGGGAGCCTCAGGGACCACTTGGTATGGATTCCACTAGCACAGACTTCAAAATTTTGAGCCTCAGGGACGTACGGTATGGACTCGAAAGTCTGATTGCAAGTTTCAATAGGTTTGACTTTGAAATAAGGTCCATAAAGGCCTTTCCTCAAGATCGGCCGCACGCTTATCCTAGCCGTGATATGAAGCTTGGCATTCCTCGGCTTCGGGCAAAAAGAATCTCCATCAACGGCCTCTTTGATTGGCGACATATCCAAAATACATAAAAATCGAAAACAATGTTTACTTAATAGGGATGAGAGCATTCCTATGTTATGTCTAGACTCAGGAGGTCTAAGGAATATGCTACTGTGTCATTGAGATTAAACACAAAAGACTAGTGTTTAATTCACTCAATGTTGGCTCTGATACCAACCTGTCACACCCCGATATTTCCACGTATTACCGATGGGCCCGGTGGGGAGTATCGTGACGTAAGATTGATATCGTCATGGTCAAACATACACAGAATAGCATAGCGGAAGTCTTAGAATATAAAATATTATTACAAACCCAAATGTCTGAAAATATCAAAGTATTTATCATAGACGAGCTTGTAATATCAAATCCACAGGTGGATTTTTATAGAATGTATAAAATGAAGTTTAGCAGACTTTAAGGCATCTTTAAGGATTTGCAAGATCCTCTATTTCGATATCGAGCAGCTCCCAGCCTATTACGTGTAGTACTTGTCACTTAGCCTTTTGAAACTACGTCAGTTTTCACTGGTAAATACAATTAACTGCCTCTTTTAAAAAGATTTTATGAAAATTGATTTAGGCGCACAAGGCAGGAAACCATTTATAACTTGGGACAATCTTTAATAAAATCTTGTATACAGTTTTACATGTTTGTCATACATATGGGGCCGGTTTGGAAGCCGGTCATGATTAATCGACTCACCACTTATAGAACCCACTAAGGAGTTATCCCCAACATGTGGGTTATTTAGCATTTGCATCTGTCAAGTGTATGCCTACACCCCGTGCATAGTTCGTGGCCATTTTCAAATGAAATGAGCCGAGGATATCCAGGACACGGTCGTATTAACCCCCAATGTTTATGTTATCTAACAAAACAGATTAAAACGGGTTATGCGAATTTATTAATCACAATCCGATTAAATGATTTCATACCCGACCAAGCAGCATTATTATAATACCGTATCCCAAGCCCGTATAAGGGAAAATAAGTTATGTCACACCCCAAGCGATGTCGGAAACATCGGGGCGTGGCACTGAGCGAAACAGACTGTCCAGAAGTTTCCATAACAACTATAATTACCAATTATTTAAAGCAACATGTCCCATACCATGTCATAAAAGATAACATAATTATTACAGGCAAGATCTAGTCAAATTGTTCTGTTCTGACAACTCGGATTTTTATTACAGACAATTGTTTATTGTTGACCTAGGTCTTTCCTAGCGTCGATTTCACAGCAAGCTAAGCAAATAAGCATCCAAAGCACCTGTCACATACGTTAAAATAAAGGTCAATACACATAGTGTAAAGGTGAGCATACAAGTTTAATAGACATAATAGAGTTCGAAATCGTTACGCATAACCAGCACGTACACAGTGTAAAATGAGGCATGTTAGTTATCGACATGAACCTATCAATACCAATGACTGCGAGTTGACTGCCCAAGGCAGTTCGTATTGCATGATCACCACCGTGACCCATGTAATTAATTGTCCTTAACAACCCCTGAGTGAACAGGTGCTGAGTCCAAACAAATAGTACTACCGTTGCTAAGGCAGGTAGACAGCATTCCATGGGTAAACATAACAAACAAGCATTCATTAAGTCACGTATAACATGTGGTAACGGTTAGCGTTAAAGTATTGAGTAGTGTGTTCGATGTGATTTAGAATAAGTAACGTATGTAACACCCAAAAATGCGTAAAGCAAAAAGGGATCGAGTATACTCACAGCGATTGATGGATTGAAGGGAGCGCTAGAGAGTAGGGTTAGCCTGAACAGATTGATAGCATAACAATAAGCGACGCGTAAAATGAAACAAGTGACAGTGGGTCGAACAACAGTTCGATCGGATGGTAGTCCGATCGGACAGCTGGTCGTTCGAGTGTCAGTCCGCTCGGATAGTCATCCGATCGGGTGACCTTTCGAGTGGATTGTTTCTTCCTTTCTGAAGGATGTGTTTGTGTATGATGGTTTGACTTTTGAAGTTTACGTTGTAGCATTTTGAAAACATAGAAGTATCACTACCTTTCAGGTTGGTCGATCGGTCGGACGTTCGATCGGAAGACAACCCGATCGGTTGGATACTTTAGTGAGAACCAGTTCACAGTAGTTTGTCACTCGATCAGATGGTAGTCTGATCGGATGGCAACCTTGGTGCATTGAACATGTTGAAAATTGTTTAAGTATTGAAGCTTCAAAACATCACATAGTCGGATGGTCGGTCGATCGGGTGGTAACTCGATCTGACGGAAATCCGCTCGGTGTTCCAAAACTCTTGAAGTTTGATTTGAAAACTAATTGTGGGGCCAAGGTGCAAGTCGTTCGGGTGGTCGGTCGTTCGGGTGGTTTTCCGATCGGACGACACTCCATCCTGGTCGACCTGATCGTCTTCTTCCTTGGTCATTCTGGTAGTTTGTCGTTTTATCGAGATGATTTGATAACGTATTAGACAATAGAAACCTTGCCATGACTCAGTAGCCTGATCGGACAGGAATCACCCAAATCCGCCCGGTTAACTATTCGAGACGGTGTTCCATGTTTAACCCGAAATCGGTAATCTCGTGGATGGAATCCAGATCTTGAACCAACACATCACAAGAAGGAGTAGAAGGTTAGAACAAGCTCCGATTCTATCGGTTTTGAGGCATTGAGTGTAAAAGAGTTGAAAGAAAGTTAGAAACCATCTTTCAATCCTTTTTCACCTTGAATATGTTTAGATCTATGAAGGATCTTTGTTTATTTGTATGGAAATCGTTTGGACCTAAGTTGTTCTTGGTGGATAGAAGCCAAAACATGAAGTTCCTAAGAACACCATGATGACATCATCCTAGAACACCTCAAATCTAGTGATTTCACGGTTAAAAGTTAAGATTCAAAAGATAAAAAGGTGGAGGAGTGCGTGTACACTAAGAAAGTACAAGATTTAGGTTGAAATCTTACTGGAATCGCGAGGAATCGAAGGAAAAGTGGG
Source organism: Helianthus tuberosus (assembly GCA_030545235.1). Classification (NCBI taxonomy): domain Eukaryota; kingdom Viridiplantae; phylum Streptophyta; class Magnoliopsida; order Asterales; family Asteraceae; genus Helianthus; species Helianthus tuberosus. The sequence goes on from CM060359.1 coordinate 165,893,025, forward strand.
ATTGGAGCGCTGGTCAGACAGGAGTGTGAAAAAGTTGTAAGTTAGATGTGGACAGGGGGTATTTATAGGGTTTCCCAAAGTGGAAAGTGCTGGCCGATCGAGTGGCAACCCGATCGAGTGGCTGGCCGATCGAGCGGCAGCTCGATCGAACGGCTGGTCGATCAGCTGGTCACTTGGTCGATCAGTCACTTGGTTCGAGTGTTCGGTGCGACGAGTGTTTTTCATTTCGATTGCGATGCGATAGAGTGTCCTAGTCAAATTACTTTTAATCCCAACTACTATATCAACATACAATCACCCTTATTTCGTATTCGTTTAGCATTTGCGATTCGATTGCGATTGAGTTCAATTGCGTTTCGATTGATTACCATCACATAACATAAATAAACATGCACAAGTAACACATAAGGCACACACACACGTATATCCATAACCAGAACGCGTAATTCGAGTTGCGAGTGCGATTACGATAGCGATAAAGCGATAAAACATGCGATAAATATTGAATAAACCTCGATTATTAATAAGTACTCCACATAATACAACTAACGTAAGACATAAAATAGACTATCTAAGAGTCAAATAAGTCAAAACAGGAATTGAGCAAGGAGTGACAGATCGCAATTAGCAATCTTGTCTCCCTTTGACTTCAATATTGACTTTGACTTTCGAAACACGGGGTGTTACAGCCTCCCCTAGTTGAGGGAATTTCGTCCAGAAATTAGGCCGAAGCCGTAACAAACAACTGCGGGTACTTCATCTTGATGTTGCTTTCGAGTTCCCAAGTGAATGCGCCTCGTTTTCCTTCCCATCGGACTTTCACAATAGGAATGCGTGAGCGTCTGAGCTGCTTGGTTTGGCGTTCCATGATTTCGACAGGCTTCTCCACGAAGTGTAGTGTTTTGTTTATTTGGAGATCATTAAGAGGTACAATTAAATCATGCTTAGCCAGGCACTTTCGGAGGTTCGAAACATGGAAAGTCGGGTGAACGTTACTAAGCTCCTCCAGTAGTTTGAGTCTGTAGGAGACTTTTCCGATCCTTTTCCTCCAGTAGTTTGAGTCTGTAGGAGACTTTTCCGATCCTTTCCAGAATCTTAAAAGGTCCAACATATCGAGGCGCTAGTTTCCCTTTCTTTCCGAATTTGACCACACCCTTCCAAGGTGATACCTTTAGGAGTACGTAGTCGCCAACGTCAAATTCAAGGGGCTTGCGTCGTCTATCGGAGTAACTTTTCTGGCGACTTCGAGCTTTCAGCAGATTGTCTCAAATTTGGAGGACTTTGTCAGTCATTTCTTGCAATAACTCAGGACCGGTTAATTGCGAGTGCCCGATCTCGTGCCATACAATAGGCGATCGACATTTTCTTCCGTATAAAGCACCGAATGGTGCCATTTGAATGCTAGAATGATAACTGTTATTATACGAGAATTCGACTAACGGCAGGTAAGCATCCCAATTACCACCAAAATCTATGATACACGAACGGAGCATGTCTTCAAGAGTACGGATCGTTCTCTCAGTCTGACCGTCGGTTTGAGGGTAGAATGCGGTACTTAGATTAAGCGCAGTACCGAGAGCTGCTTGACACGTTTCCCACTATCACGAGGTAAACCGAGCGTCTCGGTCAGAGATGATGTCGCGAGGCATCCCATGTCGACAAATAATCTCATTGGTGTAGATTCGAGCTAATCGTTCTACCTTGTAGTCTTCTCGTATTAGCAGGAAATGAGCTGATTTGGTCAAACGGTCAACAACAATTCAAATGCTGTCGTGACCTGATGGCGTGCGCGGGAGCTTTGTTATGAAGTCCATAGCTATACTCTCCCACTTCCACATAAGGATCGGGGGTTGTTCGAGTAAGCCAGAGGGTCTTTGGTGTTCAGCCTTGACCTTTGAGCAAGTCAGACACTTCCCAACGTAGAGAGCGATATCCCTCTTCATGCCCGACCACCAGTACTTGTAGCGAAGGTCCTGGTACATTTTGTCGGCACCAGGATGAATAGAATACCAAGATTTGTGGGCTTCGTCAATCAAAATCTGTCGCAAGTTGGTCCACTTAGGGATCCAAATTCGGTCCAGAAAATGGAATATCCGATTCGACTTATTCACAAGCTGGGCTCCATCGTGATAGATTCTTTCTTACTTCAAAGTACGCCCGTTAAAGCAAGCATACTGGGCTTCGCGGATGAGGGTTTCGAGATCGTATTGGGCTTGGACATCACGAATGCTGAGCAGATAGCTCCGCCTACTGAGGGCGTCGGTAACGACATTTGCTTTGCCTGGGTGATAACGAATCTCACAGTCGTAATCGTTGAGAAGTTCTACCCATCGGCGTTGACGCATATTAAGTTCCGTCTGGTCAAAGATATGTTGTAGGCTCCTATGATCGATGAAGATCGTACACTTGGTACCATACAGGTAGTGTCGCCAAATCTTTAACGCAAAAACAACTGCGCCTAGCTCGAGATCATGGGTTTTATAGTTCTTCTCATGGATTTTGAGCTGACGAGATGCGTATGCAATGAACTTGTCTCGTTGCATGAGGACACAACCAAGACCAAGGTTCGAAGCATCACAATAGACAATGAAGTCATCGTTTCCGTCGGGTGAAGTGAGGACGGGAGCATTGCAAAGCATGTGCTTGAGGGTTCGAAAAGCAGACTCTTGTTCAGTTCTCCAAACAAAAGGCTTGTCTTTATGCGTGAGAGCGGTAAGCGGCACAGCAATTTTTTAGAATCCTTCGATAAATCGATGATAATAGGCCGCTAATCCGAGAAAAGAACGGACTTCAGACGGGTTCTTAGGTGTAATCCTACTCTTAACTGCTTCAACCTTCGCGGGATCAACGTGAATACCTTGACTATTGACAATGTGACCGAGGAATTGAACCTCCTCCAGCCAAAATTCGCACTTGGAGAACTTGGCATAGAGTCGATTCCCTTGGAGTAGCTCGAGAATTAAACGTAGATGTTGCGCGTGTTCAGATTTCGACTTGGAATAGATCAAGACATCATCGATGAACACGATGATGAAGCGGTCGAGACAAGGTTTACACACGTGATTCATCAGATCCATGAAAACCGCGGGTGCATTGGTTAAACCAAAAGGCATAACAACGAACTCATAGTGGTCGTATCGAGTGCGAAAAGCGGTTTTGGGTATATCTTCCTCTTGAATGCGTAACTGGTGATAGCCTGAGCATAGATCGATCTTGGAGAAACACGTAGCACCTTGAAGCTGATCAAACAAATCGTCGATGCGAGGCAGGGGATAGCGATCCTTGATTGTTAACTTATTCAATTCCTGATAGTCGATGCACATCCGAAACGAACCATCCTTCTTTTTGACGAAAACGACTGGTGCGCCCCATGGAGAGGTGCTCGGGCGAATGAAACCTTTATCAAGTAGTTCCTGGAGCTGACTCGAGAGTTCACGCATTTCGGATGGAGCGAGTCGGTAAGGAGCTTTAGCAATAGGGTTTGCTCCAGGAGTGAGGTCGATACGGAAGTCGATATCACGACTTGGCGGTAGTCCGGGAAGATCCTCAGGAAAAACGTTAGGAAATTCTTGGACCACTGGAATATCGTTTACACCAGGTCTTCCTTTCTTTTCCTTCTCCACTACTACAATGTTAGCCAAGAAAGCTCTGTATTCCTTGCGGAGATACCTGCTAGCTTGGACACATGACATGAGCTTGAGACCTTTCGAAGCAGTTTCACCATAAACACACAATAGATCACCATTCGCGAGCGAGAATCGAATCATCTTATCGAAGCACACTACTTCAGCATGGTTTTCGCGAAGAAATTCCATGCCTACTATGACGTCAAAACTTCCGAGTTGCATCGGAATAAGATCGATTGGGAAGATGTGATTGCTGAGCTCAAGAGTACAATCACAAAGAACAGAATTAACGGCGACAGTTCTTCCAATGGCGACTTCGACATCGAACGTCGAGGGGAGTTGGGAGCGCTTACGACTAAGGAGTTTCTCGAATTCAAATGACACAAAGCAGTTATCGGCTCCAATATCAAACAAACACGAAGCATAAATACCAATCACAAGGAACATACCATTGACCACGTTGTTGTCATCCTGAGCTTGGCGCACATTGATGTTGAAAGTTCTGGCGCGGGCGGCTTGTTGCTGTTGCTGTTGAGGCTGTGGCTGCTGCTGAGGCTGCTGCTGCTGGGGCTCTTGTTTCACAACCCTGTTCGGGCACATTTTCACGAAGTGGTTGAGATCACCACACTCGAAGCAGACTCTGGCGTTGACCGCGGGTTCCTGAGCCGCTTGTTGGCCTTACGGGGCTAGGAGTAGAGCTTGATGAGCAGTGGCTTGAGCTGGTGCTTGTCGGGGACCAGTACGGCAATTGGGGGTAAAGTGGCCGTACATGTTACAGTGCACACAAAATCGGCAAGCAATACCCACTGGGTGATGATAAGTACATGTCGGGCAGGCAGGGTGGGGACTAGTGTATGCACGCTTTACAGGCGATGCATAGATAACTGGTGCTGATCGGTGCTGAGATTGCTGCTGAGCCAGTACGGCTTGAAATGGAGCAGCAGTGGTAGTGACAGCACAGTTCTTGTTGCTGGAGCTGCTGTTGTTCTTCTTTCGACGTGAGGACTTTGATGATTGGGCGGCGGCGGTTTCAGTGGGCGGTACGGCGGTGGCTTGGTGCAGGTTCTTCGAAGCTTTATCCCAAAAACCAGCTTTTACTCTCCTGTCATTGATTTCAGCGGCAAGTAAGTATGTTTCTTCGATTGTTGCTGGTTTTGCAGCATGCACAAAATCGCAACACAGTCTGGTAGGGCTCGAATGTACTTCTTGATGGTCATCTCGGGCGTCTTCACTTGATCGGGACAGATGATACTGAGCTGCTTAAAGCGAGCAGTCAGAGCTCCGTTCTCTCCATCCTTCTGCTTGATATGCCAGAATTCGTCCTCCAGCTTTTGGCGTTCATGGGGAGGGCAGAATTCATCCATCATAATGGCCTTCAGCTCTTCCCACGTCAGCTCATAGGCTGCGTCATTTCCGCATTTGTTCCTCTCGGCCGTCCACCAGTCTAGTGCGCTGGACTGGAAGACGCCGGTAGCGTTTAGAGTACGGAGATTTTCAGGACATCCACTCTGGCGCAGAGTGACTTCGACGGAATCAAACCATTGAAACATAGCCGTTGGGCCATCTTCGCCAGTAAATTCCTTTGGACCACAAGCTTTGAACTGCTTGAAGCTGAAAGCAGTCTTGGGAGCAGCTTTAGGAGCTTCGGTTCTGGACTCCTCGGATGATTTTCTCACATTCTCATATATTTCACTCACAATCTCAGGAACTACATTTGCTACTTGTTTAGCGACGAGAGCAGCAAGGCGTTTGTCTCTCTGTTCTTGGCGAGTGATTCGTGGGTGACGAGGTACAAATGATGGTCCAGTTGACATTGTCTGCAACAGACATCGCCACAGGACTCAACATAACATAATCGAATCTCACCTCACACGTCTAGTACTACTAAAGCTCAGGAATACAATCATGTAAACACGTATGCACATAACCACAGATCCATATAAGCACAGAAGCACCTAAGCACGTAAGGCACAGAAGCACAAAAGCACAGAAGCAGATAAACACATAATTCACCTATAAGCACACGGGAGCAGTCAGAATACAGAAACCTATTATTCAAAGTCCGCGAGCGTTTGAAAATAACGATTGCGATTAACATGGCGAGTAGTATAGCATGCGTATAATCCCCAATATTGTCGATTTGTTAGCGTGTTGAGATAGATGTGCAGTGCGAGTCGTGTGTGTCGATTGAGAAGCGAATGTCGAAAATCGAATAAATCACCAGAAATCAAAACATATAAACAGATAAATACACACATAAACACATAAAGTCAACGAATATCAGAGTCGGCAGTTGCGGGCTCAGAATCGAAACACATAAAAATCAAGAATAGATTGTCTGCGGCTATTTAGACATCGACTACCCAAAGTGATCCAACTATTCACAGAGACTCTTGGTACACACTTTGGCCTTCGGGACTGTGCTCTAGCCTCGAATCTGGGTGATTGGCATGCATCCCTCCAGTCATATCGTGACTTCAAGTCGTTGGAGTCCATCGAGACCTTGGTGAGAGTTTTGTAAAACCAAGTCAAGGTCGGAACAAGTTGCCAAGGTTCGGGTTTCACCCATGTCTTAACAACGTCGTTCCTGTTTTGATAAAATAAAAGAGAATTATGCGTCAAAGTATGGATTTCACTCCTGATTCAACGCAATTTCTCGTGTTTATAGATGAAAATGCGAGGCGAACAAGCAAATTTGGTCGAGAGTTTGCGGTTTTCACACCTAATCTCGGCCCAATCGCTCGTCCATTCTTTGAAACTAAAGTGTAGTGATAGTGCAACGTAGGCGAGAATAGCGAGAAATAGCAGTAACCTCGTACATAATCCCTACCGGATATGCACAAGTTGGTCTGTTGGTTCCTAACTATAGACTAGCTCATTTCTACGACACCGAACCGGACTAGGTCGAGTCTTGCCTAATTCCCTATAGTTATGGCTCTGATACCAATTTGTCACACCCCAACCGATGGCGGAAACATCGGGGCGTGGCACTGAGAGAAACAGATTGTCCAGAAGTTTCCATAACAACTATAATTACCAATTATTTAAAGCAACATGTCCCATACCATGTCATAAAAGATAACATAATTATTACAGGCAAGATCTAGTCAAATTGTTCTGTTCCGACAACTCAAATTTTATTACAGACAATTGTTTATTGTTGACCTAGGTCTTTCCTAGCCTCGATTTGTCACACCCCCAAAATACCACATGGGGAAACCCCCGCGAGGCGTGTGATGTACCAGGATCTAGCCACCAATCATGTTGAACTCATAACAATTATTCCAAATAAAACTTTCATTTATTATTGATAGAAGTGTTACAAAGCATTATTTAATGTTTAGCGGAAGCATAATACATTAATTAAGAATTTCATAAACCAAGTGTGTGAAAGCCATTAGATTCGTCTCGCGTTTCCATGTAACTCGACCCATGACCACTCTAGCATCCCAGACAGCAAGTTCCAACAATATGCACCTAAAGGCCTGCAAGGCATGTAACAACGAGTCAACAACAAAGTTGAGCGAGTTCACAGTTGATGTTCATTTTAAATTTGTTCCAAAAACCATAAGTTCGTTCGTAAACCATGAGTTAACCAATTCCTTGTTTCCCAAACCATAACCATAACCAGTGGGGGCTTCCCCATGTGAACCACGAGACCCGTTACCATATCGACCACTGACTAAAGTAAGTTGGTGCCCTGACGCCAATGTATATCATCATTGACTAGTGCCCAGATCCATTAGTTCATGCCCGTCCTCTGCGGCACGGTGTGAGGCTTGTCAAACCTAAATAGCGCTATCTAACTAATGACCCGCTCGCCATTGGCCCGACGATTAAGTCGATATAAAAGGAGGGACTTCATGATAGAGATTTTGGTCTAGTATCCGTGTTGTCACCCTTCAATAAAGAGGGTGTGTACGAAATCCCCAAACCAGGAGATTACGTAGGTTCTAATCAATTCCTTATCACATGTTGTCACCCTTCAATAAAGAGGGTGTGTACGTGTTACAAACCTGGAGATCACGCAGTTTCATTTTAAATCCTTTACCCATTCCCAACCATTGGGAATCCCATGCCTTGTGAAAAGTGTGAACTCACCTTGGTTTGCTCGGTAAGATTAGTTACTTGTTCACACGTAATCAGTCAAAGCCTATGATGTTCATGTTTAAGTGATTAGTTTTCATCCGCATGGTTCACGTATAATTTACAGTCATAGTGTACATTCGAACAACATAACAGTTATTCAAGTTCATACGATTCCACAATTCTCATGTATGTTTCACAACGGTGTTAACAGTTACATGTACTACTCATAACGACCAAGTCACATATATTACACAGTTTGTATTCATCACAGGGTCAGTGTACAACACGTATCATGCATATCACGTAATAAGCATTAACATATGTATCGGCTACTCACACAAATCGAATCATGTTTCTCATTCCCAGGTAACATTATTAACATGTAACTGGTAGAGTTTGGAAAAGTGATCCGACAACTTGCAGTTTGTTAATAAATTCTAGCAGCTCCCATGTGGTTACACTTCTATGTCATTAGATTAATAGATTGAATTGTCGGCCATACTTTGCTAAGTCAAGTTTAGTCATGTGGTCCAATTAAAATCGAGTGTGATCAGTCCATTAATGGTCATCGGCCCTAGTGCTAAATAAAGGTTATGTTCTCTAAAAATTGTGGCCCAATCACAAGAGACTAATCAACTTTATCATTACTTACACAATCGGCCCTAGTTGATTTAAATCAGAGATGCATGTGCTAGTAAGGTCCAATTAAATTTTGTTGACTCATTATTCATTACATCTTTCTCGGTGAACAAAACCCCCTTGACCCACTACCTCTAATACTTATTTTGTATATCATAATTATCAATAATTAGCCAAGTTAAGCTACCAATTAATCACAACGCATCATTGACTATCATGAAACCTAAACATCATATCGGTCGTTCCCTACACATACACATCAGATAGTTCATCATCATATTAGATCCATGTACAATTATCATTTGTTAACATCTAATATTCAAGATCACAAGACAATCCATCACACCTAGCCGAGAGGGATCAGACTATGCACATCGACAAAATCATGCAAGGGTTATCAAAACATAGCGTGCGTATGGAACGTGATTAGTGATAAATTGTGTAGGACTATATTTAATAACATTTACAAGCAATCCCTAAGATCATGCTTTGAGTCTAACATAACAACGCGTATTTAAATATCAATAATCATACTCATCACACCAATAACCAATCATAAACAGTAAGTTAACATACCAGTCGATTGCAAGAGCACAAGAGATAATGTTTTGAAGGTAGAAGAGTTCCGATTAGGGGGGGGGGGTATCTACTGTCTTCGTAAATCAAGAGAGGAGAAGTAGGGTTTGTATGTGTTGTTATTGTGAGTTGTAAAATAAAAACGGAAGTTACGTAACATCTATTATAATGCCAAACAATCCTAAGTGGGCCGGTAATCAAGGACTTGGGCCGAGATCAAGATTAAAATGCATAAAATGTGAATTGGGCCGAGATCATGAAGTGTGAATATGTGGCCCTAATACGCGCGGCCCAATTCATTCGGTGGCCCAACTCATTCGGTTTTCTAACTCAGACGAACGACACACAAAACGTTTAACAATTTACCGTATAGTTAATCAGTTAAACATATGCAATCATAAAGTGATGCACGAGATAGGCAGATAGCATAGAGATACACACTAAAAGTTGTGGGATTTCAAGCAATGTTAACCTTAATTATCCGGGTTGTCACATCATCCCCAACTTGAAAGAAATTTCGTTCCGAAATTTGACAAGTAAGCACAGAAGAGTGAAGCGATAGAAACTCTAATTAAACTATATGTAATACTACACAAATAATAATCACAAATAATAATCAAGCATTACAAGCAATCACTAAGCATCCAGATAACTGTACAGACACCACGTAAACCAAATTGTAAAAACAGGATTGCGAGGTCAGTTGGGTGCCACATCATCCCCAACTTGAAAGGGAATTTCGTCCTGAAATTCGCCAATGATATCGAAAGTTGGTCCTACCATTTGAACAATCGGGGATAACAGAGCTTCACCTGATCTTTGCGTTCTCACAGGAACTTCGGTCCACGTCTGGAGTTCCAACGAACTCTCACGATTGAAATTCGACGGTGTTTACAGTGGGTTTCTCAACAAGGGTATCACAAGTGTTGCGTCGAACAGACGCTTCTTAGATTCGAGACATAAATGTTATCATGCACATTACCCAACTCGTCGGTTAACTCGAGTTTGCAGAACATGGCCCAACGTAACGTAACTTCATCTTGCCACACTTCCCAAAGCGCACCGCACCCTCCCAGGATGGGACTTTCGATTATGACACGTTCGACTACGGCGAACTCCCAGTGTTTCCTGACAGTCACGCGTTGCCGTCAAACAATTTTCTGATCTAAGCAATCTTCAAGAGTTTCGAGTACAAGTCCTGGATCTGTGATAAGGTTGTCACCCACCTTAGTCCAATAAGAAGATTGGTATTATCGTCCATGCAATGCCCCCCAAACATGACTGTCCAGATACTAGAATGGTAGTTGTTGCAGTAAATTCAATTATAGGTAGGTGTCCTTCCAATGTTACTAGGTCAATCACTCACATGCCCGCAGCATGTCTTAAAGTGTCAGGATGGTTCGTTTACTCTAACCGTTTGTCCTATGATGATGAGTAATGCTCCTGTCTATACGTGATCCAAGAGTGTTGTGTATTGCCTGACATAGATCAAATTCGAAGGTAACAGGAGTTGGCACCTCATACCTAAAAGCCGCCTCTCTTAGAGGAACATTCACAACTCTGCTGGTAACTTGAGTCCATCAATGATCACCCAGGAAATATTGTCTCTGTTTCGTGTTGTAAGTAGACTAGTGGCAAAATCCATGGCAATCTGTCCTCACTTCCATATGAGTGTTTTTGGTTGCTAATATCCCGCCTTGACTTTCCCAGATGTCAAACTTCGTTCCCATGCGTGGCTATGTGGGCCTTTAGGCCCGGTCACCCGTACATGGTCTTCGGTTTTTAATATATCCTATCAGAACTCAGATGAATAGGATATCGAGGCCCGTGTGCTTCGCCTACACCAGTTCCCTAAGGTTGCTGCATAGTGAGGTCCATATTTGTTCCATGAAGTAGAAAATATCGTCCGACCTGCCAAAGGTTTCTTCCCCATGCCCTGCATGGGTCAATCTTGAGAACTCTCTTTCTTCATTCCTTCAGTTTGAACAAGGCGAGTCTGATCAGGTATGTTAGAGTGGATAGCGAGCTGCAAAGCTCGTGTACGTCCGGGTTTCACGGTCGCATTCATTCAAAAGTTCCATCCAGCGATGCCATTAACTGATTTAACTCTCTCGTAACCAGGGTACACGGGAGGCCCTTGTGATCGGTCTAAGTAGTGCATTCGGTACCATCCAAGTAATGCCTCCCACTTAAATCCATAGACCACGGTTTCCACCGCAGATTGTATATCGTGCAGTTCCTCTTCGTAACTCCATTACGTAATTCATCACTCTCTCGTGTTACATCGGCGTGTAACTGGGACTCTGATTCGGAGCATCATGGTATACCGCTAGATCATCCGTACCCTTAGGTAAAGACGATGCTCAGTGCATTGTAGAGTTGGGATTTGAAAGCTGAAATGATGTCCCCCCGTTTTGTCTTCCACGAACACAACACCCTGCTGTGTTAAAGAGATTTAAGCTGCACGATCTTCGAAAATCTCCTGATGGATCTGCTATAGTATCCAGTGAGGCCAAGAATTGCTGCATCCTCAAAGGGATCTTTGGTGTCGATCAGTTTCTAACAAAATGGATCTTAGTGAGATCCACGTGTATTCCCACTTCATTGTTTATATGCCCAAAAATGTACCTCTCGAATCCAGAAGTTACCTTTAATAGGACTTCGTGCGTAGTGGCTCCATCCTCAGGAGCTCTAAATAAGATACATATGCCGCCCATACTATTCCTTTCGCCTGGTAATGATTTCAAATGTCCTCAATAAGCACGGTCGGTTCATCTAATCCATAAAGCTGCTGGTGTTTGATTAACCCCAAGGTCATGGAATACAAAGTCCTATGGCCGAATTGAATTTGATAAGCCGCTTTAAGAACATTCTCCCCATGAATTTCCATCTGAAAATAGTCCGTTCGTAATTCAATCCTCGAATGAAAGCTTGTCCCTCGTAACTAGTCGACAGGTTGTCACTACATGGTCGAGGCAAATGGTTCTCGACTGTCACCTTGTTAAGTTCTTGATAACAAGTACACGTACGGAAAAGCTTGTCTTCATGGGTGTAACTAGGGCTCCCCAAAGAGAAAAACTAGTTCCGCCAAAACTCTTGGCGTGAGATCAAACTGAGTTTCTGCCTAACAGTTGTGGAAGTAATCCTGGAAGTTCTTCAAGTAGTTCATCGGAAGAAATTATAAACAACTGGTGGATCCTCGATCCTCTCTTCCTTAGCCTTATCATCAGTAACCGCTGTTAGCAATGGCGAGGTAATCCCTCCGTAGACACTTCTGGGCTTTCATTGCAGAATTGATGCTAACCTTTACACAACTCTGATATTTTGGAACAAATGACAATTCTCCACTAGGGAGGGGGGGGGGTACGCCAAGTTTTCTTCTCACAGGGTATATCTGCGTGATGTATGGATAACCAATCCATACCGACTACTGCATCAAACTATCAAGGATAGCAGAAAGAAGGTCGAGTTTACATCCCAACAGACATATGAGGTTTCATTTGACTTGCCATCAGTTGCTTCCACAACAGGTTCGGTTTCAAGAAGCATCAGGGTTAACCAAAACAGGGCTACTTATACAAGCTACCATGCTGCTGTTATGCCTGGCGTCACCTACGCCAATGCTAAATGCCCTTCCATGAGCATCATTTCCAGTGTTGTTGTTTTCGTTACGAGAATTTCCATTACTGTCATCATCCCCTTGGTTGTTATCTTGAATTATCAGCGGTCAATCCATGTCGTGGGCACCATCATTTCTACATTGTAGGCTACGATTACAAGTACCTTGATGTTGCCGCGACTGTTGCCTCTAATGTTGTTGCCTGTAAAGGTGTGTCCTGCATCCTTTTACCAACAGGGTCCATCTTTTCACATTCCGCGTCACGTCCTAAGGCACTACTCATGGTGCGGGCGGTTACACATTCCGCTCTACAGTCAATCGTCATAGATTTTGTCCCGATTAGCTCATATGAGTTGACTCCTGTAAGTCACGGACTAGAGTTACGGATTTGGTTGAAGCCAATTTGCTGATGCTCGTTGCCGGAAATCAGGGTCGTCTAACTACTGGAGTCGGTAAAGTGCTACATTTACCCTTTTGTCCATCGTCCTTGCAAGTTGACTGAGTAGTACACGGTATGTTGCCAAGGTGTTGCAGAAGTGATCGTACTTCGGGGTCTAAGGCGTCAGTACATTGAGTTCCCACAAACAAAGAGAAGTGAGGGAAGTATAAGCCAATCATTTGGCGTTGCAACATCCAACTCAGGGATGTTCGTACAAACACCTAACATTCTACACAGTTCGCTAGGCGTTCGGATGGGTGTACAGGTGACACTCGATAGCATCGAGCTTCGAAAGGTTTCAGAGGGAAATGAAAAGATCACATTCGAGTAGGAGACAATCACTACTATGACTCCTATAGGCTGTTGCGTTTCATATAAATCAAATAACGGAACGGAACCCCTTTTTCACTTGTTAAGCCTCACTGGGACTCGCATACACCCCACATTATTATTATGTGTGCACCCACAATAATATTGCGATTTGCATGCTCATCTCAGCTCCTCTTAACTCATGTCAAATGGTTCCTCAAACTCGAGTAGCAAACGAAGAGCATCACGAAGCGTAAGTCTTGAATGTTTAGGGAAATACCACCCTAACAGTCACATAACACATGCAAGTAATACATGAATTCATATTGTTGTGCTAAACGTGCAATCGCATGCAATATCATATGTAAGAGTTCACTAGTTATGCAGTACAATGAGTATGCGAGAGACGAACCTTGCAATCTGGAGCTGAGTGTCATGGTCGTATTCATGTTTTCAGAACTGTTCGGTTATAGTCTGGTTTTACAAAAATGTTTTTCCCCTTTTTAAAACCAAGTTCACTATAACCAATGGCTCTGATACCAATCTGTCACACCCCCAAAATACCACATGCGGAAACCCCCGCGAGGCGTGTGACGTACCAGGATCTAGCCACCAATCATGTTGAACTCATAACAATTATTTCAAATAAAACTTTCATTTATTATTGATAGAAGTGTTACAAAGCATTATTTAACGTTCAGCGGAAGCATAATACATTAATTAAGAATTTCATAAACCAAGTGTGTGAAAGCCATTAGATTCGTCTCGCGTTTCCATGTATCTCGATCCATGACCACTCCAGCATCCCAGACAGTAAGTTCCAACAAAATGCACCTAAAGGCCTGCAAGGCATGTAACAATGAGTCAACAACAAAGTTGAGCGAGTTCACAGTTGATGTTCATTTTAAAGTTGTTCCAAAAACCATAAGTTCGTTCGTAAACCATGAGTTAACCAATTCCTTGTTTCCCAAACCATAAGCATAACCAGTGTGGGCTTCCCCATGTGAACCACTAGACCCGTTACCATATCGACCACTGACTAAAGTAAGTTGGTGCCCTGACGTCAATGTCTATCATCATTGACTAGTGCCCAGATCCATTAGTTCACGCCCGTCCTCTGCGGCACAGTGTGAGGCTTATCAAACCTAAATAGCGCTATCTAACTAATGACCCGCTCGCCATTGGCCCGACGATTAAGTCGATATAAAAGGAGGGACTTCATGATAGAGATTTTGGTCTAGTATCCGTGTTGTCACCCTTCAATAAAGAGGGTGTGTACGAAATCCCCAAACTAGGAGATTACGTAGGTTCCAATCAATTCCTTATCACATGTTGTCACCCTTCAATAAAGAGGGTGTGTATGTGTTCCAAACCAGGAGATCACGCAGTTTTAGTTTAAATCCTTTACCCATTCCCAAACCTTGGGAATCCCATGCCTTGTGGAAAGTGTGAACTCACCTTGGTTTTCTCGGTAAGATTAGTTACTTGTTAACACATAATCAGTTAAAGCCTATGATGTTCATGTTTAAGTGATTAGTTTTCATCCGCATGGTTCACGAATAATTTACAGTCATAGTGTACATTCGAACAACATAATAGTTATTCAAGTTCATACGATTCCACAATTCTCATGTATGTTTCACAACGGTGTTAACAGTTACATGTACTACTCATAACGACCAAGTCACATATATTACACAGTTTGTATTCATCACAGGGTCAGTGTACAACACGTATCATGCATATCACATAATAATCATTAACATATGTATCGGCTACTCACACAAATCGAATCATGTTTCTCATTCCCAGGTAACATTATTAACATGTAACAGGTAGAGTTTGGAAAAGTGATCCGACAACTTGCAGTTTGTTAATAAATTCTAGCAGCCCCCATGTGGTTACACTCTTCTATGTCATTGGATTAATAGATTGAATTGTCGGCCATACTTTGCTAAGTCAAGTTTAGTCACGTGGTCCAATTAAAATCGAGTGTGATCAGTCCATTAATGGTCATCGGCCCTAGTGCTAAATAAAGGTTATGTTCTCTAAAAATTGTGGCCCAATCACAAGAGACTAATCAACTTTATCATTACCTACACAATCGGCCCAAGTTGATTTAAATCAGAGATGCATGTGCTAGTGAGGTCCAATTAAATTTTGTTGACTCATTATTCATTACATCTTTCTCGGTGAACAAAACCCCTTTGACCCACTACCTCTAATACTTATTTTGTAAATCATAATTATCAATAATCAGCCAAGTTATGCTACCAATTAATCACAACGCATCATTGACTATCATGAAACCTAAACATCATATCGGTCATTCCCTACACATACACATCAGATAGTTCATCATCATATTAGATCCATGTACAATTATCATTTGTTAACACCTAATATTCAAGATCACAAGACAATCCATCACACCTAGACGAGAGGGATCAGACTATGCACATCAACGATCATGCAAGGGTTATCAAAACATAGCGTGCGTATGGAACATGATCAGCGATAAGTTGTGTATGACTATATTTAATAACATTTACAAGCAATCCCTAAGATCATGCTTTGAGTCTAACATAACAACACATATTTAAATATCAATAATCATACTCATCACACCAATAACCAATCATAAACAGTAAGTTAACATACCAGTTGATTGCAAGAGCACAAGAAATAATGTTTTGAAGGTAGAAGAGTTCCGATTAGGGGGGGGGTGTCTACTGTCTTCGTAAATTAAGAGAGGAGAAGTAGGGTTTGTTATGTGTTGTTATTATGAGTTGTAAAATAAAAAGGGAAGTTACGTAACATCTATTATAATGCCAAACAATCCTAAGTGGGCCGGTAATCAAGGACTTGGGCCGAGATCAAGATTAAAATGCATAAAATGTGAATTGGGCCGAGATCATGAAGTGTGAATATGTGGCCCTAATACGCGCGGCCCAACTCATTCGGTGGCCCAACTCATTTGGTTTTCTAACTCAGACGAACGACACACAAAACGTTTAACAATTTACCGTATAGTTAATCAGTTGAACATAAGCAATCATAAAGTGATGCACGAGATAGGTAGATTGCATAGAGATACACACTAAAAGTTGTGGGATTTCAAGCAATGTTAACCTTAATTATCCGGGATGTCACACGATTTCACAGCAAGCTAAGCAAATAAGCATCCTAATCACCTGTCACATACGTTAAAGTAAAGGTCAATACACATAGTGTAAAGGTGAGCATACAAGTTTAAAAGATATAATATAGTTCGAAATCGTTACGCATAACCAGCACGTACACAGTGTAAAATGAGGCATGTTAGTTATCGACATGAACCTATCATTTCCAATGACTGCGAGTTGACTGCCCAAGGCAGTTCGTATTGCATGATCACCACCGTGACCCATGTAATTAATTGTCCTTAACAACCCCTGAGTGAACAGGTGCTGAGTCCAAACAAATAGTGCTACCATTGCTAAGGCAGGTAGACAGCATTCCATGTGTAAACATAACAAACAAGCATTCATTCATTAAGTCACGTATAACATGCGGTAATGGTTAGCGTTAAAGTATTGAGTAGTGTGTTCGATGTGATTTAGAATGAGTAACGTATGTAACACCCAAAAGTGCGTAAAGCAAAAAGGGATCAAGTATACTCACAGCGATTGATGGATTGAAGGGAGCGCTAACGAGTAGGGTTAGCCTGAATAGATTGATAGCATAACGATAAGCGACGCGTTAAACGAAACAAGTGACAGTGGGTCGAACAGCAGTTCGATCGGATGGTAGTCCGATCGGACAGCCGGTCGTTCGAGTGTCAGTCCGCTCGGATGGTCATCCGATCGGGTGACCTTTCGAGTGGATTGTTTCTTCCTTTGTGAAGGATGTGTTTGTGTATGATGGTTTGACTTTTAAAGTTTTCGTTGTAGCATTTTGAAAACATAGAAGTATCACTACCTTTCAGGTTGGTCGATCGATCGGACGACAACCCGATCGGTTGGATACTTTAGTGAGAACAAGTTCACAGTAGTTTGCAACTCGATCGGATGGTAGTCCAATCGGATGGCAACCTTGGTGCATTGAACATGTTGAAAATTGTTTAAGTATTGAAGCTTCAAAACATCACATAGTCGGATGGTCGGTCGATCGGGTGGTAACTCGATCGGACGGCAATCCGTTCAGTGTTCCAAAACTCTTGAAGTTTGATTTGAAAACTAATTTTGGGGCCAAGGTGCAAGTCGTTCGGGTGGTCGGTCGTTCGGGTGGTTGTCCGTTCGGACAGCAGTCCGATGACACTCCATCCTGGTCGACCTGATCGTCTTCTTCCTTGGTTATTCTGGTAGTTTGTCGTTTTATCGAGATGAATTGATAACGTATTAGACAATAGAAACCTCGTCACGACTCAGTAGCTTGATCGGACAGGAATCACCCAAATCCGGCCGGTTAATTGTTCGGGACGGTGTTCCATGTTTAACCCGAAATCGGTAATCTCGTGGATAGAATCCAGATCTTGAACCAACACATCAACAAGAAGGAGTAGAAGGTTAGAACAAGCTCCGATTCTATCGGTTTTGAGGCATTGAGTGTAAAAGAGTTGAAAGAAAGTTAGAAACCATCTTTCAATCCTTTTTCACCTTGAATATGTTTAGATCTATGAAGGATCTTTGTTTATTTGTATGGAAATCGTTTGGACCTAAGTTGTTCTTGGTGGATAGAAGCCAAAACATGAAGTTCCTAAGAACACCATGATGACATCATCCTAGAACACCTTAAATCTAGTGATTTCACGGTTAAAAGTTAAGATTCAAAAGAAAGAAAGGTGTAGGAGTGCGTGTAGATTAAGAAAGTACAAGATTTAAGTTGAAATCTTACCGGAATCGCGAGGAATCAAAGGAAAAGTGGGATTGGAGCGCTGGTCGAACAAGAGTGTGCAAACGTGGTAAGTTTGATGTGGACAGGGGGTATTTATAGGGTTTCCCAAAGTGGAAAGGGCTGGCCGATCGAGTGGCAGCCCGATCGAGTGGCTGGCCGATCGAGCGGCAGCCCGATCGATCGGCTGGTCGATCGGCTGGTCACTTGGTTGATCAGTCACTTGGTTCGAGCGTTGCGATGCGATAGAGTGTCCTAGTCAAATTACTTTTAATCCCAACTACTATATCAACATACAATCACCCTTATTTCGTATTCGTTTAGCGTTTGCGATTCTATTGCGATTGAGTTCGATTGCGTTTCGATTGATTACCATCACATAACATAAATAAACATGCACAAGTAACACATAAGGCACACATACGTATATCCATATCCAGAACTTATAATTCGAGTTGCGAGTGCGATTGCGATAAAGCGATAAAACATGCGATAAATATCGAATAAACCTCGATTATTAATAAGTACTCCACATAATACAACTAACATAAGACATAACATAGACTATCTAAGAGTCAAAGAAGTCAAAACAGGAATTGAGCAAGGAGTGACAGATCGCAATTAGCAATCTTGTCTCCCTTTGACTTCAATCTTGACTTTGACTTTGACTTTCGAAACACGGGGTGTTACAAGTTAAAAGTATTTACCTGAGCTAATACTTGATTCCCAGCAAAATAACTCAGTCGTATCCAATCTATCTAAATGCAGGTAGCTTTTACCGGGTGGCTATAGTCTGGAGTGATGGTAATATATAACCAATTCCGAATGCTAACGGTCTTATTTAAGTCGTAGACTTAGACCAGCTAGCTTAAAGTATCTAAAGCGGTACGACACGCTAGATTAAGCGATGATCGGAATAGAATGTTATTTAGACCCAACAAGTATGAAGACTTGTATAATATGGGTAAACTAAGTACATTCTGGATTTTGAAGCAAAAACGATTTCGGCAAACTTACGTAAACTAGTTACACAAACCGATCCGAACGCGTAAATGCATAACGGGCAACCAAATGAACCATATACAAGTCCCTTATGTTATGATGCTTAAAATATGTTAATACATCAGTAGGATGTTAACATATATGCCTAAAAAGTATTTAAAACCAAATTAAGTCCCGTAAGGGCATTTTGGTCATTTTACTATTTATAAAAGAGGTTTTATAGTAAACTGATATTCTGATCTAAAACATTCAGTAAAAATATTTATTTTATGATGTTAAAACAGTAGGATATCATTCATATGTGTGGTTTACCATTTATGGCCAAACCATGCCCCGAAAGGGTATTTTGGTCATTTCATATATGATTTTAAGGACATAATTAGAAGTCTGAGTTCATAACTTATACCTACTGTAAAAGTATTAAAAATTATTTATAAATTCAGTAGGTAACAAGTCTTGGGTGCTAATTATGGTTTTAAACCATACTATGCACCTAATTAGCGTAAAAATCGATAATTGACGATATTTAAGATGTTTATTTGATTCTGAGATTTTGATCAACCTTGTATGTTTAAAATATTTTATTTTTCATATCAAGTCAGTAGAAAAAGGTTTGGCATGCTAATTACATGTAAATCACTTTTTATTAGTCAAAAGGGCATTATCGTCAATTAAGGAATTTATACAAGAACTCTATGTTATGGTCAGTATCAAATCTGACCCAACATTCCAAAAATTCCTAAAAATGATATCATAACAGTAGGTAATGAGTTTTGGGTCAAATTCTATTGTTAACATGTATTATGCACAAAAGCGTAATTTAAATAATAAAAATTTCAATTTTATGATATCGTGCATAACATCGTTTTGAGACCAGATAATCATGTCAAATTAATTTAGACATGCTTATATATCAGTACTTAACCTATTTGAATGTTCATATATTCAGAAATCTCAATTTTTGACTATAAGGGCATAATGGTCAATTATAAGCATAATAACGGAAACTAGCATATAATTCAGAATATTAATGACCAGGTAATATAACCTCAGAGGGTTATACTACAACATAATATGGTCCTAATGGAAGCTTAATCGGGTTAGAACTGAAAGTCAAAGCAAAAGTCAAGCTCTTGCGATTTTCGGTTGCGAACCGACCCTAAACTCAGAATTGTCGGGTTGAACATGCTTAGACATGTTCTAATAATATTTACTAAGTTATTTAAGTGATAAAACATGGTTCATAACTTCTACATTGTCAGTTTTAATTATTTTATAAAAATCTGACTAGTTTGACTTTTTGACTAGTTACTTTGACCCGATAATTAACTATGCAAACGAGAAAATTAGGAAGTGCCCTTTTAAGGGATTAACACCTACCTAATTATGGTCACATAGCCATATTCACCTCGAACAATGGCTGGACCATTTGAGTTTAAACCAAGAGTCAAAGCTATTTTACGTAACTTTGACTTTTCGGGTTTTAATTAAGAAAACTGAACTAAAGAGGGGACTAAGACACTTACAAAGGGTCCTAGCAATCTTTTCTACTAAAATGAGCTTCCTTTTTGATCAGGAACCTCCAGAATGCTCAAGAAAAGCTCAAGCAATGAGAAAGAGTGTTGAGAATGAAGGTGCAAGGATTCAAGGCAACCTAAGACCCCTATTTATAGTTTTTGAGAATTGATATGATGATGCCAAGTGTTTAGGGACATCTTAGGATCATTCCAGGTGTCTAAACAGGTTTTAAAACCATCAAAAATCCATCGTTTTCGAGTTTAATGGATTGGTAGTTTGTTTGGAGGCCAAGGAAGAAGAACTTGCAGCTGTCCAAGAGATTCTGTCACAATGAGGCCATCGCCGCACGCGACGGCAAAGGGGGGTAGGAGGTCGCGCGACGCCACCACACAAAACTCCAGCAAACAAGTTTTAAACTTGTCACTTTCAGTCCCTGTGCCTTCTAATGAAATGTATCTTTCATTTTAGGCACTTTAACCCTTCTAGTTGGTTTGTAGATGATCTAGAGAGTATAACCAAACACCGTTAGGAATAGTTTCGTTAAACGATCCCCGAAAACACTAGTTTTATCTCGTTGATGCTTTTAACCCTTATTCTTGGGAATTTGAGTAAATAACACATAACGATATTGAAACCTCGTGAAATTGTTATCACTTATTCTTGAGAGCATAATCGAACATTACGATGCCCCGGGTTCGTTAAAAGGTCACTTTATGGTGTAGTTTCGCAAGTTGACGTTTTTAGTCCTTTTAACGCACAAAGGTGTGCGTAATATCGTTTAATGTCATGAAAGCCTTCCTTGGCCCATATTAGGCATTCCCGAGCATATGATTGCATATCTTAATGCTTCGGGTTCGTTAAAAGGTCATTCAGAGGTATAATTAAACATGTAGACACTTTCAGTCCTTCTATATTCAAGGTTTTCGATTTTTGACGAAATTAGTCCCTCATAGTTAACGTTTGACTTTATTAGGGTTTATTACACGTGTCAACACATCATTGGACATGATTTTTACGAGGTGTTACATATACCCGGGAATTATTTTAGTTATTCAGAAATTGAGAGAGAGTTGCGAGAATTGAACGATTTGAAATGAACGTCGGACTTGTCAATTTATAGTGCTGGAAATGGGGCGGCTCGTGCCCCGCGAGAGCTGAAGCACAAGCCTTCGCGGCCCGCGAGGGTGTCAAGGGTAGGCCCTAGCTTAGCTGAGTCGACGACTAGACCCAACACGTTGATGACACGTGGCAGCACCGGGTGGTCGCCTAGTGTTGAGCTGTCGCGGCCCGCGACAAACTTGTCTGTCTGCGTCGCGCCCCGCGAGAACCCCCTGATTTTTGTTTTATTTGATTTTTGTTGAATTAAAGGTAATTCAGGGTCGTTTTTCGTATATGGGGTGTATTTTAGGGCATATAGGGGTGTAGTAAGTATTTTAGGAGGGTTGTTATATCCTCTCCACCTTGTTTTAGAACTCGTCCTCGAGGTCTACTGGAACAGGTATGGATATTTCCTCTGCATCTCGGATTCAAGCTCCCAAGTGTACTCTGGTCCTCTCTTGGTATCCCATTTCACTTTGACTAGAACTAATCTCTTGTGCTTGAGATTCTTGATCTTCCTGTCTTCAATCTGTAGTGGTCTCTCTATAAACTTAAGTTTTTCATTTACCTTTATGTCCTTAAGAGTTACCACTAATAATTCATCTGCTAAGCATTTCTTGAGATTACATACATGGAATACATCATGTATTCCTACCATTTCCTCTGGCAGTCATAGCTGGTAGGCTATTGGTCCTATTCTTCTAATAATCACAAAAGGTCCAATATACCTGAGGCTTAGCTTTCCTCTTTTTATGAATCTGACCACTCCTTTCCATGGAGAAACTTTTAATAATACTTTATCTCCTACTTGAAATTCCAACGGTTTTCGTCTGTTGTCAGCATAACTCTTTTGGCGATCGCGTGCTGCTTTTAGTCTTTCCTTGACTTGAATAATCTTGTCCGTTGTTTCTTGTACTATCTCTGGTCCAGACAATTGCTTTTCTTCGATTTCTGCCCAACAGACTGGAGTTCAGCACTTTCGTCCAAAAAGTGCTTCAAATGGAGCAACATTGATACTGGTATGATAGCTGTTATTGTAGAAAAATTCTATTAATGGTAAATGATCGTCCCAATTTCCTCCGAAATCAATTACACAAACTCTAAACATATCTTCCATTGTCTGAATTGTCCTTTCGCTTTGTCCATTCGTTTGAGGATGATAAGCAGTGCTTAGATTTAACTTGGTTCCCATTGCTTTTTGGAAACTAGTCTAAAAATGAGAAGTGAAACGGCTGTCTCTATCCGAAACAATAGATAAAGGAATTCCATGTAATGAAATTATTTCATTTACATATAACTTGGCTAATTGTTCCATACTGAAAGTTTTCTTCATCGGTAAGAAATGAGCCGACTTGGTTAATCTGTCTACAATCACCCAGATTGTATCATTACCTTTTCGTGTCTTGGGTAATTTGGTAACAAAGTCCATTGTTATCAATTCCCATTTCCATATCGGCATTTCTAGTTGCTGCAGTGAACCTGAGGGTTTCTGATGTTCAGCTTTAACTTGTGAACAGGTTAAACACTTGGCAACATAGGTTGCTATATCCTTTTTCATTCCCATCCACCAGAAATTCTTTCTTAAGTCTTGATACATCTTATCACTACCGGGATGTATCGTATACTTAGACTTATGGGCTTCTTCTAAAATTCGGTGGCGTAGGTTTCCTCGTTTGGGTATCCAAATTCTTTTCTTATAGAATCTCCAATTCCATCTGTTCCTTGTTCCAATTCCTTAATCATTCCTTTTAATTTTTCAGTATCGTCCTTGATTACTGATTCCTGTACTTCTCTAATTTGTTCGTTTAAATCTATCTGCAGATTTAACTTAAGAGAACATACTCTTTTTGGCTTTTCATGATACTTTCGACTTAAAGCATCAGCTACTACATTAGCCTTTCCTGCATGATACTGAATATTACAATCATAATCACTAAGAATTTCCATCCAGTGTCTCTGTCTCATATTTAACACTTTTTGCCCAAAAACATATCTTAAACTCTTATGATCGGTGAAAATGGTAAACTTACTACCGTAAAGATAATGTCTCCAAATTTTAAGGGCAAATGTCACGGCCCCGACCCAGTTTCCCGGTTCGGATGCCGCGGGACAGAAAACCTGTGGTATTTGTATTTAATTTGGCAGCGGAAATTTTAACCGGATCGTTTAAACTGAAAACACCCATTTATTTCATTTCAAATTTCTGGACAACCCCGTAATTTACCATAAAGGAATTTCACTGGGAAATCCCCTGCTTACAAAAACATGTTTATTTATTTACTGAGCCACTTCCTTTAAGCTGTAGTGCTACACGACACTTTTCCTGGTTCACAGTAAATCACCTGCAACATGTTTAAAAAGATTTTATCAGCGGGGAAATACCGGCGAGTCATTCAATTTGCACAAAATGACACATTGTTACAAATTACAACATTAAGGGTTTTTATATTTGCCCCTATCTTATAATTAGCTGGTTCAGGTGTCACTCGACCGAATCTATGACTGTGGACATATCACTAATTAGGCTCGCCCACCAAAAGTGATAAATCGTTAGTAGTAATGTGCACAAAACCCCCACTTACTGCCAGTAATTAAAGATTAGCAAAGACTTAATCACTACAAAGTATAACTGGAAAACATTTAGGGTTTTGCAAATAATTTGGTAAAAAGAGAATGACTCACATTGCGAGTATAACTGGATAGAGTTTTTCCTACTGATTTAGCCTCGTATCCTTGTTAAATAACAATGCACACGAAACTATGTTAGTAACTTAATATAACATTTACGATAAGCTCATGAAATCAAAACCCTCACGACGAATGACAAAGTATAGCCCGAATTCGGGCAGCACTTAAACATCCATCGGATCGGTTTCAATCGATCGGACATTGTATCGTAGCAGTGATCGGGTTATTACCCTGTAATCGTAGCAGCGTTTCGACACCTAAATATACAAAATTTAGCAGATTCTAACGTTTTTGAAAGGATTTTGCAAACACAGAAGAAAGGCCATGCAACATCCAATTTATAGCTGAAAAATGAGTTTTACGCCGCCCGCGTAAACTTGAAGAACAACCTATGCAGCCCGCGAGGGCCACCCTAGCTACGGCTAGGGCTGCCGTGACATGGTGTAGGTCTGCCACGTGTCTGACACGTGGCCTAAAGCTTATCCGAAGCATTTTCAAGCTGTCGCGCCCATCGTAAGCTTTCCTTAAGTCTTACGCGGTCCGCGACCAACCTATAAATTTTGATTTTCTTGGTTTTTCATGAAATTTATGGTTTTAGGGGTCCGGGTTTCTACTTACGGAGTATTTTGGGACATTTTTGCAGGTCCTTACATCCTCCCCACCCTAATTAAAATCTCGTCCTCGAGATTTATTGAAACAGGTAAGGATATTTTTGTTTCATTTCCGATTCCAACTCCCATGTATATTCAGGTCCTCTCTTCGAGTCCCACTTTACTTTGACGAGCACCAATCGTTTGTGCTTGAGGAATTTGACTTTCCTGTCTTCTATTTGAAGCGGTTTCTCAACAAATTTCAAATTTTCATTTACCTCTATGTCTTGAAGAGGTACTACCAGTGATTCGTCAGACAAACACTTCTTGAGATTAGATATATGAAACACATCATGTACCCCAGCTAATTCTTCTGGTAGTTGTAAGCGATAGGCTACTGGTCCTATTCGTTGGGTAATTGTGAATGGTCCAATGTACCTTGGACTTAGGTTTCCCTTCTTACCGAACCGAAGAACCCCTTTCCAAGGAGAAACTTTCAAGAGTACCTTGTCTCCAACTTGGAATTCTAACGGCTTACGTCGATTATCTGCATAACTTTTCTGGCGATCTCGAGCCGTTTTCAGTCTTTCCTTGATTTGGGTTATCTTGTCGGTGGTTTCCTGTACAATCTCGGGTCCTGATAATTGACTTTCTCCTATTTCTGCCCAGCAAACTGGGGTGCGACACTTTCGTCCATACAGTGCTTCGAACGGGGCATCACTGATACTTGTATGGTAACTATTATTATAGGAGAATTCAATTAATGGCAAGTGGTCATCCCAATTTCCACCGAAATCTATTACACATGCCCTGAGCATGTCTTCTAGAGTTTGGATCGTCCTTTCACTTTGTCCATCTATTTGGGGATGGTATGCAGTACTTAAATTTAGTCGGGTCCCCATTGCTTCTTGGAAACTTGTCCAGAAATGCGAAGTGAAACGACTATCCCTATCTGGCACAATGGAGAGTGGGACTCCGTGTAAGGATACTACTTCGTCTACTATAACTTAGCCAATCTCTCCATGCTAAAGGTTTCCTTCATTGGTAGGAAATGAGCTAATTTGGTTAATCGATCTACAATCACCCAGATTGCATCTTTACCTTTCCTGGTCTTGGGTAGCTTAGTAACAAAATCCATTGTTATTAGTTCCCATTTCCATACAGGCATTTCTAACTGTTGAAGTAACCCTGACGGTTTCTGGTGTTCTGCCTTAACTTGCGAACAAGTTAGGCACTTAGAAACGTATCTGGCTATGTCCTTTTTCATTCCTAACCACCAGAAGTTGTTCCCTTAAATCTTGATACATCTTGTTATTACTAGGATGCATCGTATACCTTGATTTATGGGCTTCTTCTAGAATCTTATTTCTTAAATCTCCTTGCCTAGGTACCCAAATCCTTTTCTTATGGAATCTCCAAATTCCATCAGTCCATTTCTCTAATTCCTTTATCCATACTTTCATTCCTTCAGCATCATCCTTGATTGCCGTTTGTTGAACGTTCTTCAGTTGTTCCATTAAATCTAATTGGAGATTTAGTCTAAGAGCACGAACTCACCTTTGTTTTTCATGATACTTACGACTCAAGGCATCTGCTACTACATTCGCCTTTCCTTCGTGATATTGAATATCACAATCATAGTCACTTAGAATTTCCATCCATCTTCTTTGCCTCATGTTTAATTCTTTTTTCCCAAATATGTATCTTAAACTTTTATGATCTGTATAGACAGTAAACTTACTTCCATACAGATAATGCCCCCAACTCTTAAGGGCAAAAATTATTGCTCCTAATTCTAAGTCGTGAGTCGTATAATTCTCTTCGTGCTTCTTCAACTGCCTTGATACATACGCAATTACCTTTTTACGTTGCATTAGCACACATCCTAATCCTAGTTTAGAAGCGTCACAGTAGACTTCAAAATCTTTTGTCCCTTCTGGTAAGGCAAGGATTGGGGCATTTGTTAATCTTTGCTTCAAGATTCTAAAGGCCTCTTCTTGCTTGGGTCCCCATTCAAACTTAACTGTTTTACAGGTTAGCTTAGTTAATGGAATAGCTATCTTAGAAAAGTCTTTAATGAAGCACCTATAATATCCGGCTAACCCTAGAAAATTTCGAACTTCGGTTGCTGATTGTGGGACCTTCCAATTGGTGATCGCTTCTATCTTGGAGGGATCCACATGAATACCTTCGTGATTCACCATGTGTCCTAAAAATTGCACCTCTTGTAGCCAAAATTCACACTTTGAAAATTTGGCGTAAAGTTTCTCTTTTCTTAACAAAGTTAAGAGTGCATGTAGGTGCTCACAATGTTCATCCTGGCTTTTGGAGTAAATAAGTATATCGTCGATAAAGACAATTACGAATTTATCCAAGTACGGCTTACAGATCCTATTCATCATGTCCATGAATGCTGCAGGGGCATTCGTTAGTCCAAAGGGCATGACTGTAAACTCGTAATGACCATACCTAGTCCTAAAAGCAGTTTTTGGTATGTCTTCTTCCTGTACCTTCAGCTGATGGTATCCGGAGCACAAATCTATCATAGAGAAGTATTTAGCTCCTTGAAGTTGATAAAAAAGATCATCAATCCTAGGTATTGGGTATCGATTCTTAATTATAACCTTGTTCAATTCCCTATAATCGACACACATTCGCATCGAACCATCTTTCTTCTTTACAAACAGCACAGGTGCTCCCCAAGGGGATGAGCTAGGTTGTATGAATCCTTTGCCTAGTAATTCATCTAATTGCTTCTTTAGTTCTAACATTTCTGTAGGTGCTAATCAATAGGGTGCCGATATTTGGGATGAACCGGACCTTTTCAAGATCGGGCCGGATCAAGTTATTAGGAGGTGTGTGCCCAAAACGGAAATGTTGGAAATCTTGACTCATGCTCATTCATCCGCTTGTGGAGGCCACTTTAGTGGGCATAAAACGGGTTACCGGGTTCTCTCATGTGGGTTTTATTGGCCCACAATTTTCAAAGACGCGTGTGAGTTTGTAAGAAATTGTATAAATTGTCAAAAGATGGGAAACAAATTAAAGAGGGACGAGATGCCATTACAACCAATTTTGGTTGTAGAAATATTTGATGTATGGGGCACTGACTTTATGGGTCCCTTCCCGAATTCGAATGGCTTCCTATATATTTTGGCAGCGGTGGATTACGTCTCAAAGTGGATTGAAGTTGTTGCAACATGAACAAACGACCATTCGGTTGTTTGTAAATTTGTCCAATCCAACATCTTCTCTCGTTTTGGTATCCCGCGTGTTATTATAATTGATGGTGGTTCACATTTCAAGAACTTTAATTTCGGGAAGTTATTGAAGAGGTATAGCGTGAATCACTGGATTGCCACACCTTACCATCCGCAAACGAGTGGACAAGTTGAAGTGTCCAACCATCAAATCAAAGAAATCCTCATGAAGACGGTTAGAACGGATAGGAAGGATTGGTCGAGCAAGTTGGATGATGCGTTGTAGGCATACCGAACGGCCTACAAAACTCCGATTGTCACAACACCTTACCGGATGGTTTATGGAAAGGGTTGTCATTTGCCAATGGAGTTAGCGCATAGGGCACATTGGGCAATCAAGACGGTAAATGCGGATTATGATGAGGCGGGGAAGATGAGGAAGTTGCAATTGAGCGAGATAGAAGAGATTAGAGATGAGGCGTATGAGTGTGCATCGGCTTACAAAGACAAGCTCAAGAAGGTACACGATGCAAAGTTGAGGAAGAAAACCTTTGAAGTGGGTCAAAAGGTTTGGTTGTACAATTCAAGACTCAAGATGTTTGCGGGCAATCTTAAAAGCAAATGGATGGGCCCGTATGTCGTTCGGCGAGTTGGGAGGTTTGGTAATGTAGATATCCAAGATGAGTAAACAAATAAACAACAAACGGTGAATGGTCATAGGTTGAAGCCATACTTGGAGGGGAACGACATCAACAACTTGGAGCTTGACAAAGCGGGCTATATTTTACGCCCGGTCGATGAGGAACAACCATGAGAAGCCCAGGTGTGGTAGTGTAAATCGTTAGCATTTCATTTTATTTGTTTTGTTTTGTTTGCACGTTTACCGTATTTGCTTGAAGTCCGTGTTTGAAATAAGTGTGGGGATGTTCGGGACACGAATAATTCTAACATTGTGTTGAGCACAACACGGGACTTTCGAGGGGGTAGGGTAATTTTTATATGTTTTTGGAGAATTTTAAAAAACAAAAAAAAATTTGAAAAAACTGAAAAAATCTAAAAAAATCTAAAAAAGGTACTTAAAATTGCATTTTTAAGCGAATCAGGAATGCCCAGGTATCACCGTAAATTACGGTGGTACCCTAATTTACGGTGGAGGATGAAAACATTTGGGCTTTACGGTGAAAACCCCCTGTCTTACGGTGAAAATATTGTGCCAGGTGACACCGTAATTTACGGTGTCCACCGTAAATTACGGTGGACCTGGCGAGTTGAAGAGTCGATCCGGTTGCAGCATTCATATAAAAAAAATAAATAAAAAAATAAGGCACGTGAATCAACCCCAGGCCACTCATTTTCCTTTACTCCTCTCCTCCAAACATTCTCATCCATCACTTTCTATTGCCCCACCAAATCTAAGAAACTCCATAACCTTCTTCAACCTTCAATCCTCCATATCTCTCTCAATTCTTAACCAAATCAAGTGAAATCTAGGTCTAACTTGACTAATTTTTCACATACTTGCTGATTTTGAGGAGAGATTTGCCAAAAAATGAAGTTTTCTGGTTCGAATCACAAACCCTAGGTCCGAAAATTTTAGGGGTTTTTGAAGTTTTTGTTTCACAAGTGTTCTAGCATCTTTAAACAAAGGTATGGAAGTTTATTTGTAAAATTTTGATGATGCATTGTGAAGATTAAGGTTGTTAGTGGATATTTGTTCATACCCACTTGCTTGTTCATAGTGTTTATAATGAATTTTGTTATTTGATCATTGAAAGGGTTGTAGATGTAGGATCGATGGCAAAGTAGTGAACTTTTGGGAACCTCTATGTTGTAGAGGCATAATGCCCAATTTTTTAAGAAATAATTTATAAAAGTTTTGGTTCACTAGCATCTACAACCATAGTAACAAGCAAGTGTGGGGATATTTTGGATAGAAGGGTCTAATTTTTGTGTTTGGTTGTGTTGTTTGCTTTGTTGTGTGTGTAGAACAATGGTACGGACAAAGGAAAGAGCCGGAGCAAGTTCGTCTTCTTCGTCTAAAGACAAGGGCAAGCAACCGGAACAACAACCAAGAAAGAGGCAATATATGGGTCGAGTTAGTGAAAGTGAAAGTGAGGATGAGGAAATGGTGGAGTTGGATCCGGCTGAAAAAGCCAGGATGGGAGTCGGGTCCTTTAGATGACCAACCAGAGGAGTGGCAGCCAACACTTTTTCATGATAGTATGAACCGATTAAAGAACAGGGCTGCCGCATTTATTTGCGAGAGGGAAGTTCGTGAAGTTGAATTTTGCCCGTTTGGTGTGTTTGCCCAATTCCGCGCTTTAGGATGGGAGGGGGCGCTTAATTGTTATGATAAGGATAGCAAGAATCTGTTTATGACTGAAATTCAAGAATGGATGGCGACGTTGAAGTGTAACAAGTATGATAGGCCATCACAAATGAAGTTGACGGGTGAAGTAAATGGAATAAAGGTGGAGATGTCATTTGACACACTAAAGAAATTGGGGAAATATGACAGTCTACAGGCTCGCGATTACATGATACCTAGTCTTGATGACCTTTTGCTTAAACCGAAGAAGCATCCTCGTTGGAATGATATGTTAGCGGCGATATTTTTGCTCGGTACTTATAGTGGAGTTTTGTACCGGAGGAACTTGAAGATAGAAGCAAAGTTGTTGCTAGCGATTTTCATTTTAAATGTTATTCCACGAAGAGGGGATAAAGAGCAAGTGAGGTACCCGGAAGTACCTGTCCTCTATTCGTTACTCAATGGGTCTCCGCGTTTTCCAATCCGATATTTGATCATGAACCACCTCTGGATTTTCCGAAACAAGTTGGGGAGAGATATTATCCCGTATTGCCGAATTATCACGGGATTGATGAAGCAGCAAAAGGCAATCATGTCAGAGGATAAAGGGGCACCAAAAAGGCATCAGCCTTTTACCTTGCTAAAGATGGGGATTGGTTGGACTTACACGCAATCGGAACGGTATCATAAGCTCAAGTCGGAGGGGCAGAGATGGAGAGCATTGAAAGTGGGTGCAAGGGACCTTCTACCGGGTGAAGCGGATGAGCCGGAAAGTGATGCGGAAGTTCCGAGTGGTGATGATGATTATGCAGACGAGCCTCATGGTGGTGAGAATGTGAATGTGGGCAAAGGGGGCCTAGGTAGGGGTTATGGTGGTGCCTTTTACGATTACACAGAGCGTTCCTATGAGCCAAATTGGGCTTATGATGGCACGATGCAAGAGGTTATCGAGAACCAACGTCCTCCGGCACCCATTTTTGAGTCATGGTCGGGTTCGGAGTGGACTTTATTTGATCAACACACGATGATGAGTGCCAGCATGGAGCGGTCTTTGAAGCATAACTTCGATCGTCAAGAGGCGTGGAATCGCACGAACGCGTATTCCCATGAATTGGAAATGAATAATTGATACCATGATGACCAAGCAAGAAGAATGCATGCAGATTGGCACGCCGGGCGGCCGGTGGTTGTGGATGCACAACATGTGGATTATGCGTCTCTACCACCTTACGATGGTAGTGTATCGTATCCCACCCCGCCGCTCCATCATTCACAGTGGATCGACCCGCGCCAACAAAAAGGAGCTCCGCAACAAGGTGGGAGTAGTAGCGGTGCATTTGCTTTTGGAGAATGGAATGACATGATGTCTTCCATTTTTGGGCCTCCGCAGCCACGCTATTACTAGTCAGGTTGTGTTTCTTCATTGTATATTTTGTGAATATTTATTTAATTGGATATGTTTATGGTCGGGTGGTTGGGTGGAGTTGAGTTTTTGATGTTATGTTTGGTTGGTGGAAGTTGGCGGTGTGATGTTTTAAAAGAAGAAAAATATAAAAAGAAAAATCCAAAAAGAAATTTATGGTTTGAGTTGAAGAGCTTTTGGTTGGTGTTAAAGAGTTAAGCGATCAAATCCTCCTAAAAACATACATTGGGGTCAATGTATCCCAAGTGTGGGGATGGGGGAAATTTTTGAAGCTTTTGAAAAAAATTTAAATCAAGCAAAACAATGTGAGAGTTTGAAAACCTTGGATTAACCCCAAATAATGCACCGGCAACCCTTAATACTTTTCTTTATTCTTGGTGAGAGTTGAAGCCACACATGTAAATAAATAATACTTGTCTTTGATGAGAGTGGCAATGGGTGGGGGTGCATTAGAACTTGTGCCTTGATACGGTTTGAGTCCTTAGTTGGATATGAATGCGAAAAGGATAAGGGCATTTAGGTAGCCTCGTCATTAGTGTGTGCGAGTGTGGGATTTGGGGGGTTGGACCTCATAAATTATATATATGAGCATGGTTGGGAGTGGGGCGGGGGTTTGGACATTTAGTTGCCCAATTTTGTGCCTAAAAGCCTATCGTTTGTTACCCCCTAGCTAGTTACCTAAAAATTTACCCAACTTGACCCGGTTTTATAGTGTTAGTGATTGTTTAGTAGTATGTAATTTTATTTAATGTTATATTGAAAGTTTGAAAAAAAAAGATAGAGAAATCGAAAAATGAAAAATGAAAAAGAAGTGATATTTAGTTATCTTGTACATAGTAGTTAAGTTTGGTAGTTGTTTGTTTGTTTCTTTGTGTAACAAAAGACCGGGTTAAGTTTTCGCTACTTCATATATATTCCATTTCCTACCTATACACCTAGCCACGTTACAACCTTGAAAGTCCCTTTGATTTGCATTCATGTTTGGCATTTGTTAGGAGAAGGATTGATTTAGGTACAAGCCTATAGTTGTGCAACCGCCCGTTTGCTTTTTGTGTGTCTAGCTCGTAGTTGCTAGTGCTTACTTGTTGCCGAGAGGAGAGACATAGCGAGGGGTGCGTTATTTTGGGTGTTAAAAAGGGGTTAGTAAAAGGACTACATGTTTATGCTTGGTTTACATTGATCGTTTGTTTGAAAATGATTTGATAAGTTGCTTGGGACAAGCAACGGTTAAGTGTGGGGATGTGACGGGTGGTCCATTGGACAACCCTTCATGATGTTAAAAGACGAATTTATCCTTCACTTGATCGT
This sequence comes from Helianthus tuberosus, assembly GCA_030545235.1. NCBI lineage: Eukaryota > Viridiplantae > Streptophyta > Magnoliopsida > Asterales > Asteraceae > Helianthus > Helianthus tuberosus. Next base: position 165,926,329 of record CM060359.1, read on the forward strand.
GTAATTATCTTGAATTAGATAACTACGAATGCTTTTGTTTCAGGTACAGTTCGGGAGCTAAAAAGGGATAAAACGCAGCTTTAGACGGTTTGGAGATGAACGGGTCGTACATGGAAGGAACGAAGAAACAAAACCCAACATTCAGGGCTCCACCGTAAATTACGGTGGCCACCGTCATGGTTGTAAAAGTCGTTGGGCGCTCTCTAGTCGGTCGACTAGGGAGTTGAGAGTACTCGACCTATGCGGAGAGTACACGGGGAGTACTCGGAGATGCCAAATTATAAAAAATTAGTTTTCACAAATTAAATATATGTCAAATAACATAAATTTACTAATATTTATAACAAAATACGTGAAATTGATATTCATTATTTAATATGATAGGCATAGAAATTATGTTTTATTTTATTTTAAGTCAAACTCGGCCCAAATTGACCTACTAGATCCGATTTTAGCCAATGTTGATCGCATTTGATCGATTCCGAGTAATTAGTCGGAGTTGAAGAAAGTCGCCTCGGCAGCCTACCTTGTAGCGACTACTCGGTGAGTACTCGGCCTTGGAGACCTTGTTTTACAACCATGGCCACCGTAATTTACGGTGGCCCTGAAACATGTTAAATTTTCACCGTAACACAGGCTCTAGCTACCGTAACATCTTGATGTCCACCGTAAGGCGACAGACAATTTTGTAACTGCTCATTAAAACGGTTTTTGATGGTGCCTTTTCACATTATCTCATCATTGGACGTTTCTCTGGAGTGGTAGAGCGAATTTTGGCTTTGGCAAGTGTTTGTGAACAATTTCTAACAATTCGGTTTGTCTTTGATTCATATGAACTTCAATCTTGATGTTATGATGATTCACCAAACAAAGTCCGGCTAAACTTTCGGTGATCATCTTAGGTGAAGGTTTCTTTATAACTTTTGTGTGATGAATCTTTATTTCTAAAATAATAGACTTGGTATGTTGCTATGTTTATTATGATGCATGAGTGTTTGGTTGTAAACTGTTAATTGATGTTTTGTTCCTAATCTAATTCGTACGTCGTTGACAATCGAGATATCACGGGAAGGGTTAGGGTTGGATATTAGTTAATTGATCATCGGGTAACAACCTCGCGTTTACATAATCCGAGTACTTCGTTCCCTTTTATCACAACAAACGTTTATGCATGAGTTATGTCTATGTAACTCTTTCTAGTTGGATTCGCGCACAATTGTTAATGGAAACCGGAACCTAAGATGGTCATTTTCTCTTAATCTGTTAAACAAATAAATTTTGATTTTGCAATTAGTTAGTAATTTAGTTTTCTTAAACAACAATCCAAATCATTGATCTTTAATTTCTGCAAATTAGGTTAGTTGTAGTTAAATCGCAAAGCTATAAAATCAACACATTTTCCACATACTCCCTGAGTTCGATACCCAGTTACCACTATCTATTAGTTGTTATTTGGATTAAATTTGCATGTACTACGACAGCACGTTAAATTTTGAAATCGAGTCATAAGCTTCCAAGTGAAAATAAGGTTCCTCCGTTGCTAAACCCTTATACTTCGGAAAACTTTGCAATGAATTGGTTCGCACTTCAAAGGTCCTCCCTTGATCATTGTGAGGAATAACTACCGGTGAAGGATTGTGAGTGATTACCGGCCTAAAATGCGCTTCAATGCCTCTCGCATGTTCTCTAAGATGCCTTCTTGGCACACCCAACCTAACCCTTGGTCGAACAGGACCCATTGGCCTTTGCATAGGCCCCTGTGGTACATGTGGTTGAAATTGGTGTTGAATCGGCCTTTGGAATTGTGGTTGTACATTTTGCGGACGAACTTGTTGCAATGGTATAGGGCGTTGCACTTGTGGCCCTTGTGGCCTTGGCCGAATGTGTTGTGGTATAATTTGTTGTTGTTGTTGAAACCCACCAACACTTGGCATTCTTTGAGTTTGCCCTAGCACATACGTAAGTTCTCCTTGTTCCCCATCACCCACATAAGCATATCCTTCTTCCTCATAACCCTCAAAATCTTCATATCCTTCTTCATATCCATCTCCTCCTATACCAGATGATTGCCCAAATGGAAGAGTCGTGTATTGAAAACCCAATTGGTTTGATGGTCTAAATGTATATGTAGCATGGACAATAGTTGAGTTTGGTGCTATTGAGTAGGTAGAGGATGATTGACCCGTAGTTGGGGGAAAGAAGTGTGACAATGGTGGTATTGTGGATGAAGGGCTAAAGGTAAGATTGGGTTCAACTTGAGTAGTGATCGGTTGTGTGGTGTTGGTTGGTGTAGTGTCATGAGGTGGAGTAGGAATTGTAGTGATATTAGGTATGGTTGTGTTTGGTGATGGGTGTGTGGAAGTAGGTATAAATGATGAGGTCGTTTGACCCGTTGTGGGTGGTATTTGAGATTCTTGCATGATGTTTCGTGGTGTGATGGGTGATGTAGGTGAACCAATAATTCTGTTTTCTCTTACTAAAACTCAGTTTTGCCTTAATGTTCTTTCGATCTTCGGATCAAATGACAATGGTGATGACTTGTGAGAGCCCCTAGTATGCATGCACCTATAGAACCTGCACACTAAACACACCAGTGTAAACCCGAAAATAACAAAGCAAAACTAACAAACTGACACACGTTGCGCACTAGTCCCCGGCAACGGCGCCAAAATTTGACGTGCTGTCGTAGTACACGCAAATTTAATCCAAATAACAACTAATAGATAGTGGTAAATGGGTATCGAACTCAGGGAGTATGTGGAAAATGTGTTGATTTTATAGCTTTGCGATTTAACTACAACTAACCTAATTTGCAGAAATTAAAGATCAATGATTTGGATTGTTGTTTAAGAAAACTAAATTACTAACTAATTGCAAAATCAAAATTTGGGTGTTTAACAGATTAAGAGAAAATGACCATCTTAGGTTCCGGTTTCCATTAACAATTGTGCGCGAATCCAACTAGAAAGAGTTACATAGACATAACTCATGCATAAACGTTTGTTGTGATAAAAGGGAACGAAGTACTCGGATTATGTAAACGCGAGGTTGTTACCCGATGATCAATTAACTAATATCCAACCCTAACCCTTCCCGTGATATCTCGATTGTCAACGACACCAAGAACGTACGAATTAGATTAGGAACAAAACATCAGTTAACAGTTTACAACCAAACACTCATGCATCATAATAAACATAGCAACATACCAAGTCTATTATTCTAGAAATAAAGATTCATCACACAAAAGTTATAAAGAAACCTTCACCTAAGATGATCACCGAAAGTTTAGCCGGACATTGTTTGATGAATCATCATAACATCAAGATTGAAGTTCATATGAATCAAAGACAAACCGAATTGTTAGAAATTGTTCACAAACACTTGCCAAAGACAAAATTCGCTCTACCACTCCAGAGAAACGTCTAATGATGAAATAATGTGAAAAGGCACCATCAAAAACCGTTTTAATGAGCAGTTACAAAATTATCTGTCGCCTCCACCGTAATTTACGGTCTCCACCGTAAATTACGGTGGACATCAAGATGTTACGGTAGCTAGAGCCTGTGTTACAGTGAGAATTTAACATGTTTCGGGGCCCCCGTAAATTACGGTGGCCACCGTAATTTACGGTGAAGCCCTGAATGTTGGGTTTTGTTTCTTCGTTCCTTCCATGTACGACCCGTTCATCTCCAAACCGTCTAATGCTGCGTTTTATCCCTTTTTAGCTACCCAACTGTACCTGAAACATAAGCATTCATAGTTATCTAATTCAAGATAATTACACGATCAAGTGAAGGATAAATTCGTCTTTTAACATCATGAAGGGTTGTCCAATGGACCACCCGTCAATCATCAATCCTAGGTACTGGGTATCGATTCTTAAGTGTAACCTTGTTCAATTCCCTATAATCGACATACATTCGCATCGAACCATCTTTCTTCTTTACAAACAACACAGGTGCTCCCCAAGGGGATGAGCTAGGTTGTATGAATCCTTTGCCTAGTAATTCATCTAATTGCTTCTTTAGTTCTAACATTTCTGTGGGTGCTAATCGATAGGGTGCCTTAGCTATTGGGGTAGTTCCAGGAATTAGATGAATTCTAAACTCTACTTCTCTATCTGGTGGTAATCCAGGTAGATCTTCTGGAAATACATCTGGGTATTCTGACACTACTGGGATTTCCTTAAGTTCCTTACTTTTAGTGTTAATGATTACCGAAATCATATACACTATTCGTTGTTTTCGTTCATAACTAGCAACCTTAATTACTGAAATGAACTTCATTGGTTTACGTGTTTTATCTCCTGTAACCACAACTATTTCTCCTGCGGGTGTATGTATTTCTATGGAATTCTTATCACAGAGGATTCGAGCATGGTTGGCTATTAACCAATCCATCTCTAACACAACATCGAATCCAGCAAAATTCATAGGCAGCAGATTTGCAGAACATTTATGTCCTGAGAGTTCTATCTTTTCCTCTTGCAGAACCTTATCTATTTTAACAGAATTTCCATCTGCCGTTTCTACCGTATAGATCTGCCTAAGTTTGGTTAGAGGTTGCTTAAGAGCTTGGCAACATGAAGTATTTAGAAAAATTTGGTTTGCACCAGAGTCAAATAATACTTTTGCGTAAACTTCGTGTACAAGAAACGTACCAGCTATCACATCCGGAATAAGATCTGCCTCTTGTGTAGTCAGCTGAAAGGCTCTGGCATTTTTCTTGTTGGTTCCTTCAGCAGGTTTGGCCTTGTTGTCAGCTGGCTTAACCAATTTAGGGCATTCAGGTCTAAAATGCCCAGCTTCTCCGCAATTGTAGCAGATCTTTGATTTCTTCTTGCACTCCTCCTCTCGGTGCCCTGGTGCCTTGCAGAAATTGCAATTTTACTTACATTTTCCAAAATGTTTCTTTTTACAATTTACGCAAAATGGCGGTGTGGAAGACTGCTCGGTTCCCTTTCTTTTGAAATTACTAATATTTTTACCCACCCGAAATCCTTGGGTAATCTTTTGGGCCAATTCCTTTTTCCTGTTCTCTTCTCTTGTGCGCACCAGTCCGTCAATCAAGGTGTTGGCCAGTTCGACTGCATCGTCAATTTTGCGGGGTCTCACAGCTTTGACTATGTCGCGAATCTCACTAATTAGTCACCAAATATAGCGAGAAATAAGCACCGGTTCTGGCGAAGCCAGAGTTGGTACAATTCTAGCATACTCGAAAAATTTCGAGGTATACCCCCGACAATCCACGTCCACCATCCGGTGGTTCAGGAACTTATTTGTCATTTGTTCCTTTTCATAGGAGGGACAAAACTTTCTTTCCACCAATTCCTTAAATTCTTCCCAACTCATGGCGTAAGCCATGTCACTTCCTTTAGCTTGTAGCACCGTGTTCCACCATTCTAACGCCTCTTCTTTGAAAAGGTGGGATGCGTACATAACTTTATCTTCCTCTGCGCATTTACTGATTTTGATTACTGCTTCGGTCTTTTCTAACCAACGCAGTGCGGCAGTCGCCCCTTCATTGCCTGCAAATTCGATTGGTTTACGGGCAAGAAATTCTTTATAAGTGCAACCAAGTGTTGCAACTTTCATTTTCTTAAGTATTGGGGCTTGAACCACATTATTGTCGTTATAGCCGCCTCCATTCACACTGTTACTAAAATTATCATCACGAGTACGTTTGCTATTGTTGGCTTGGGAAGGTTCAGCAGGATTCTTAACAGCATTGACAATTACCAGGATAGCGTTGGTTATTCCCTGAGCAACGATATTTTCGATATCTTGTCTATTAAGAAAATGGTCTTCATTGTGTTGTTCCGATTGGTTAACTTCGGTTGCCGGTTGGTTATTGCGTTTTCCATCTGAATAATTAACAAGATATATATATATATATATATATATATATATATTATTGTCACACATTGGATAGCAACTAAACACGATAAGGCAATCACCACATAATCAAGTCAACACATAAATATAGCCAAAATCGTCGACCTTGCGACATTTATATTTATATAATATTATGCATCAATACAAACCGTTTATTTTACAAAATTTTTATTTTAGTTATTATATTATTATTATACATATTTTAATATATTATTATTATTTATATTATTATTATTATTATTTTCACATATTATTATTATACAAAAACTTTTCAACCACAATCAACTGGCTTCTCAGAAACGATGCCCCCTCTCGTCATATTTCCAGGTGATGTTTTCCCCCACTTCCCGAATCCGGTTGCCCGCATCCACCAGTTCCTCGCCGTAGCGGCGTAACTCGGCAACGTTCTCTGCGCTCATAGGTGGGAATGGTGCAGGTTCAGGATCAAACTGGGGAAAATAAACATTGGGGTTATTCATGAAATTCTGAAAATGCCAGTCGCTCGTCCACCACTCTTCCAATTGCCCGGCAAAAGGTTGTGGGTTAATAATAGGGTCCGGAATAGCAGGTTCCAAATTAATTGGAAGTTCAAATTGGGCTGGGAAATTAAAAAGGTTCTCGTCGGCAGGTCTGATGAGGTCACAATTCGCCAGTTTCCTATCAAGCTCTTCCCAAGGTGGCATCTCCTGGGCTTGACCGGAAATTTCCCCTACTTCCTTTCCTTTTCCTTTATCTTTTGGATCCTCTGTCTTTTTCACCTTTTGGGCTGCTGGCTTCTTCCTTCGCCCTCGCTTCCAGTCCAGGATTCTTCTCCTCTTTTTAGGCTTTGGTTTCTCCTGGGGCTGGGCCTGGAACACTAGTGGCTCCTCAGTATCCGCTTGATAGCCAGATTGGGTTCCTGTTGTATCCATATCGGTTGAATGGATAGTAAAGTTTCGGAGTGCCTCCGACAGTTCATTCATGCTGTTAGCACACATGAAGAAACACACACACAAATTTTAAGTTAAAATTTTATTTATTAAATTAAATGTTCACAGAATCACTGAATGGCAAATTGGAAAATTAAGTATTTCTAAATACTTAATTGGCTTAAATCAGTGGCTCTGATACCACCTTTTTCTGTCACGGCCCCCGACCCAGTTTCCCGGTTCGGATGCCGCGGGACAGAAAACCCATGGTATTTGTATTTAATTTGGTAGTGGAAATTTTAACAGGATCGTTTTAACTGAAAACACCCATTTATTTCATTTCAAATTTCTGGACAACCCTGTAATTTACAATAAAGGAATTTCACTGGGAAATCCCCTGCTTACAAAAACATGTTTATTTATTTACTGAGCCACTTCCTTCAAGTTGTAGTGCTACACGACACTTTTCCTGGTTCACAGTAAATCACTTGCAACATGTTTAAAAATATTTTATCAGTGGGGAAATACTGGCGAGTCATTCAATTTGCACAAAATGACACATTGTTACAAATTACAACATTAATGGTTTTTATATTTGCCCCTATCTTATAATTAGCTGGTTCAGCTGTCACTCGACCGAATCTATAACTGTGGACATATCACTAATTAGGCTCGCCCACCTAAAGTGATAAATCGTTAGTAGTAATGTGCACAAAAACCCCACTTACTGCCAGTTATTAAAGATTAGCAAAGACTTAATCACTGTAAAGTATAACTGGAAAACATTTAGGGTTTTGCAAATAATTTGGTAAAAAGAGAATGACTCACATTGCGAGTTTAACTGGATAGAGTTTTGCCTACTGATTTAGCCTCGTAACCTAGTTAAATAACAATGCACACGAAACTAGGTTAGTAACTTAATACAACATTTATGATAAGCTCACGAAATCAAAACCCTCACGACGAATGACAAAGTATAGCCCGATTTCGGGCAGCACTTAAACATCCATCGGATCAGTTTTAATCGATCGGACATTATATCGTAGCAGTGATCGAGTTATTACCCTGTAATCGTAGCAGCGTTTCGACACCTAAATATACGAAATTGAGCAGATTCTAACGTTTTTGAAAGGTTTTTGCGAACACAGAAGAAAGGCCAGGCAACGTCCAATTTGTAGCTGAAAATTGAGTTTTACGCGGCCCGCGTAAACTCGAAGAACAACCTACGCAGCCCGCGAGGGCCACCCTAGCTACGGCTAGGGCTTCCGTGTCATGATGTAGGTCTGCCACGTGTCTGACACGTGGCCTAAAGCTTATCCGGGGCATTTTCAAGCTGTCGCGCCCCGCGTAAGCTTTCCTTAAGTCTTACGCGGCCCGCGACCAACCTATAAATTTTGATGTTCTTGGTTTTTCATGAAATTTAGGGTTTTAGGGGTCCAGGTTTCTACTTACAGAGTATTTTGGGACATTTTTTGCAGGTCCTTACAGCAAACATTATGGCTCCTAACTCTAAATCATGGGTTGTATAATTCTCATCATGATTCTTAAGTTGTCTAGAGACATAGGCTATAACCTTTTGACGCTGCATCAACACACATCCATAACATAACTTAGAAGCGTCACAATAGACTACAAAGTCTTCAGTTCCTTCTGGTAACGCGAGTATGGGTGCGTTGGTTAATGTTTGCTTAAGAATTCTAAAGGCTTCTTCTTCTTCAGTTTTGTTAAGGGAATGGCTATTCTAGAAAAATCCCAGATAAACCGTCTATAATAACCTGCTAGTCCGAGAAAGCTTCTCACCTCTTTTGGTGATTCAGGGACTTTCCATTTAGTAATCACCTCGATCTTTGTGGGATCCACATGAATTCCTTCATGATTAACCAGGTGTCCAAGAAATTGTACTTCTTGTAACCAAAATTCACATTTTGAAAATTTAGCATAAAGCTTTTCTTTTCTCAGCAATGTAAGGAGTGCATGCAAATGCGCTGCATGTTCCTCTTTACTCTTAGAGTAAATTAGAATATCATCTATAAATACAATTATGAATTTATCCAGATATGTTTACATATTCTGTTCATCATGTCCATAAATGCGGCTGGGGCATTGGTTAAACCAAATGGCATGACTGTAAATTCATAATGACCATACTTCATCCTAAAAGCAGTTTTAGGAATGTCCTCTTCCTGTACCTTCAATTGATGATATCCTGAACGTAAATAAATCTTAGAAAAGAATTGAGCTCCTTGCAGTTGATCAAACAGATCATCGATTCTCGGTAATGGATACCGATTTTTAATCGTGACCTTGTTCAGTTTTCGGTAATCAATGCACATACGCATTGATCCGTCCTTCTTTTTGACAAACAGGATTGGTGCTCCCCATGGTGATGAACTAAGTTGTATGAACCCTTTCTCCATAAGTTCGTCTAACTGTTTCTTTAATTCTTGCATCTATGCTGGTGCTTAACAGTAAGGTGCCTTGGCAATCGGTGATGTCCCTGGTAGTAGGTGAATTCTGAATTCAACTTCCCTATCCGGTGGTAGTCCAGGTAGTTCTTCTGGGAAAACATCTGAGAATTGAGATACTACAGAAATATCTTTCAATTCCTTTCCTTTAGTGTTAATGATTATGGAAATCATATACACTAGTGACCCTTTTCTTGCATAGCTGGCTATTTTCATCACAGAGATTAATTTTGTTGACCTGGTTGGCTTGTCTCTTTTAACTGTGATCTTTTCACTCTTTGGTGAATTTACTTGTATTGACTTTTGATCACATAAAATATTGGTTTGATTGGCTATTAACCAATCCATTCCTAATACAATATCAAATCCAGCCAGATTCTTTGGGTAAAGGTTAGTAATAAATTTATGCTTTAAAATTTCTATTTTTGCTCCCTGCAAGATTTCAGTGATCTTAATAGATTCTCCATTTGCTGTTTCTACCAGACATTCTTGTTGAAGTTTAGTTAATGGTTGATTGAGAAGTTTGCAGAACGAGGTATTAATAAAACTTTGGTTCGCACCAGAGTTAAATAATACTTTAGCAAAAAATCATTAACTAAAAACGTACCGGCAATCACGTCCGGAATCATCTTAGCTTCTTCAGCAGTCAGAACAAATTCTCTAGCATTCTTAGTAGTCTTGTTGTTCATGGCTGGAGCTAGTTTTGGACAGTTCGGCTTGATATGCCCCTTTTCTCCACAATTGAAGCATATCCCATTACTGGGTTTCTTCCTACAGTTTTCTTCCTTATGTCCTGATATTTTGCAGAAGTTGTTGTATATGGAGCATCTTCCTGAATGCTTCTTCTTATAGTACTTACAGTAAGGTGCAGAAGTAGAACCTATGCCTTTCCCACGGTTGGAATTACCGTAGCGAAATTCCTGGGTAAGTTTTTGGGCTAGGTTCTTCCTCTGGTTTTCTTCTTGTGTACGTGCTAATTCATCAGTCAATGTATTGGCTAATTCTACTGCTTCTTCTATGGTTTATGGTCTAGCTGCCTTGACTACGTGTCTGATCTCACTAATTAATCCCCAGATGTAACAGGAGATTAATATTGGTTCTGGTGAGGCTAGGGTTGGCACTATTCTAGCATATTCGAATAATATAGTAGTGTACCCCTTACAGTCAACTCCAGTCATTCTAAGGTTTGAGAACTTATTAGCAGTTTGTTCTTTTTCATTGGGAGGACAGAATTTTCTTTCGACCATATTCTTAAACTCAGTCCATTCCATATTGTAAACTCTGTCACTTCCCTTAGACTGGAGAATAGTATTCCACCATTCTAACGCTGCATTCTTACAAAGATTGGAGGCAAACATAATTTTATCTTCTTCTACATATTTGCTTATTTTTAAGACTGCCTCGGTCTTTTCTATCCAACGTAGAGCTGCAATAGCTCCTTCATTGCTAGAGAATTCTATTGGTTTGCAAGACTAGAATTCTTTGTAAGAACAACCATATGACATGGTTCTTCTTCTTTTTGGAATAGGCAATTGATGTAACGGTCCATGATTCACGCTGTGACTGGGTTCAGTAGGTGGTCGTTTACTTCCATTATTAGTTTTATTATTTTCTGCTTCTTTAACAGTCTTGATGATGTATGGCATAACATCTATGATTCCTTGTGTAACTATGTGTTGGATAGCACTGTTATTTATTTGGTTTCCATTATTATCGTTATTTTGATTTTCCTGATTCACTTCATTGTCCATCTGAATTATAAACATATATGAGGTATTAATATCACGGAATAATATTTAATGTAAACAATCATACAAACATATTGATAAAAATCGTCGAGCATTGCGACATTCTACTCTTTTTATATATATATATATATCTGTTACAGTCTACAACGGAAATTAAAACATACTGCTAGTTATGCATCAATAGGTACTAGATTATCTATGATTTTTTTTCAAACTACACACACACACACACATATATATATATATATATATTATTACTACTAGGGGTGGTTTCAGAATTGCATCTCCCGCTCGTCATATTTCCAAACGAGCTTTTCTCCTATTTGTTTGATTCTCTCTCCTTCCTCAACTAACTCCTCACCAAAAGTACAGAGTTCCGGCACATTTTCCTCACTCATGGACGGTAGTGGTGCGGGTATTGGTTCAGGGTACTGGGGCATAGGTTCTCCGTATGGGTATGGGTTTTCTAGTATCTCCTGGATATATCGATCGGCATTCCAATACGGATCTAGAGGGTTAAGATTCGTATATTGTGCTATGGGGTTTGCCATTGGGTTTCCCTATGGATAGAGTTCCTGATAATCCCTATGGTTATCCTCTCATGGGTCATACATTAGAGGGTTAGGTGCTGGGACTCTAGGTATCTCATTTGGGTCAAATGCAGGTAGGGGAATTTGATCTCCTTGGTTCGGTTCTATCTCCATTGGTTTGGTTGGGAATAGTGGTAGTGGTTGTGGTGCAATTATCTGTTCTAGGTTTGGGTCTGCTGCAGTGGTGGCTAGTATATGAAAGTTTGCGAGTCGCCTATTGATTATGTCTTGGGTCTGGGTGTTCATCTCCCTATTAGCTGCTGCTAAAGCCCTTTGTTGCTGTAACTTTCTCATTCGCTTCCTACGCTCATGTGCTCCCCGACTGAACCATCCTCTCTTTTTCGTAGGGAATGGTTCTTCGGATTGCGCCTTAAAGATGAAGATCCCCTCTTCGGTATCAGCAGAATACCCCGAAGGAGTAGGCTGGGAGGAAGTTCCTTCACTTTTGGGAGAATTGTCTAGGTGACGATAGGCGTCAGACGGACCTTGATCACTCATTCTGTAAACTAACAAATTGTCAATTAACACAAAACAATAATATACAGATATGCATATAATCACATAGATTATTTCCTAACATAATTGATAAAATTTTGGTGTCAGCAGAACACTTTTGTAGCTTAAATCAGTGGCTGTAGCTCTGATACCACCTTCTGTCATAACCCCCGATCCCTTTTCCCCGGGAGCGGGCGGCCGCGAGTCTCAGAGCGGTGGTATCGGTGTTTATTAATTTGGCAGTTGAAATTTCATCAGGACCGCAGTTAGGAAATAGTTTATCAGAGTAAAACATCACATTTTTATAATTAATAAATATATGGGAAAAATCCAAGTTTCCATTACAAACATGTTTATAGGGGTAAACCCTAATTTATTGAAATAAAACTTCTTCTTTATTTTGGTTACTTTTATAGCCACTTTTCCAAGCCTTCAGTACTCTCCAGTTGACTTCTATTTGGCTTTCACATTTTGTTACCTGAAACACGTTTTAAAAAGTTTTATCAGCAAGAAATACTGGCGAGTGAATCCCAGTTTAATCAAAACAGGTTTTATCATTTTACAGCATTGGGGGCATCCCGAAATTACATTTGTTTACATCTACTTTAATTACCACCCACGGTACTGTCAATCCTGACTTGTGGAAATGTTACTACTCACGGTGTAGTAACAAGTTATGTATACAAATCCCCAACATACCGACAGTAATTGTAGAATCACAAATAATCAATCACGATTAAATATAATTTAAAACAATTGAGGTTTTGTAAAAACAGTTTATAAAAGGAGGAATTACTCACATTGCTATTTTAGATAATTCCTGGTGACTTCCTAGTTATAATCTATTTAAAATAAACAATGCACACGCGTTAGTATAATAACCCAATTTACATTAGCTATACCCTCCCCCCGAGACAGAACTCCAACGACTGAGTCGGGCAGAGCCTAGACATGCGTTACGAAGCTCTAGATCAATCGGGCAGAGTAATTAATACGTAACCAGGGGTTATAATACTTACAACGAGGCAGAACTTCGCTAATTAGTGGGTATTATACCCGGGAATTATTTTAGTTATTCAGAAATTGAGAGAGAGTTGCGAGAATTAAACGATTTGAAATGAACGTTGGACTTCTCAATTTATAGGGCTGGAAATGGGGCGGCTCACGCCCCGCGAGAGCTGAAGCACAAGGCTTCGCGGCCCACGAGGGTGTCTAGGGTAGGCCCTAGCTTAGCTGAGTCGATGACTAGACCCAACACATTGATGATACGTGGCAACACCGGGTGCTCGCCTAGTATTGAGCTGTCGTGGCCCGCGACAGACTTGTCTGTCTGCGTCGCGCCCCGCGAGAACCCTCTGATTTTTGTTTTATTTGATTTTTGTTGAATTAAAGGTAATTCAGGGCCGTTTTTCATATACGGAGTGTATTTTAGGGCATATAGGGGTGTAGTAAGTATTTTAGGAGGGCTGTTATATTGTCGATATGATTTTTATCAACCACCGAGTTATAGTTAGTATCATTAAAAATTTAATTCAATTAATAATAATTATATCTAGAGTTAAATGTCATTTTAGTTCTTGTGGTTTGGGCCATTTTGTTAGTTTAGTCCAAATGTTTCAATTTTAACATCTGGATCCAAAAAGGTTTCATCGTTGCCATTTTAGTCCAACTGACTTAACTCCATCCATATGTGTTAAGTCTGTCAAGGGCATTTTAATCATTTCATAAATATATAAATAATCCTGCCCTACCCCACCCCAACACCCCCCTCTCTCTCCACCAGCAACATCTACAACCACAAACATGCGCATCCGGAACCGGTCGACCCAAGTTGATGCCGACCTATTTATCGATCCCGATCGATATGACTATCTCTGACCCAATTAAACCAACGGGATAATAGTTTTCGGTCACAAAAGCAATAATGCACATATCTTAAAAGCAATAATGCAGGTGGCTGTAGTTTGGTTTTAATTGTTGACCGAACTTTTTATGCACATATCTTAAAAGTAGTTAATAAATCACAATAACAGACGTATATAAGTATATGACAAATAAGAATAATCTCATAGCTTACATATCAGGTTCAGAACAAAGCAATAAAGCGATAATTGAAATAATAGAACCTACAAAAAAAAAAAAAAAACAACTCAAGCAATGTTTCAGATCTGTTACGGTGGTGATTGGGGTTTAGAGACAGAGACGGGTTAAATATGCAACGACGACGGTGAAGGATCTGGTTCTTCATTCTCCGACGACAGGAAACCTGTAACGCCCACGATTCTCGGGGAGTTCCCACAGTGGCCGGCGGTGGATCTGGTTCTGTCTGCGAGGATCTGGTCGGGTATCGGTAGTGCAGAGAGAGGGGATTTGGTCTGGTTCTGTCGGTGAGGATCTGGTCGGGTATCGGTAGTGTAGAGAGAGAGGATTTGGTATGGTTCTGTCAGCGAGGATCTGGTCGGGATCTGGTCTGGTTCTGTCGGCGAGGATCTGGCCGGCGGTGGATCTGATTCTTGGGGAGTTCCCACAGTGGCACTGGATAGTGGTGAAGCGATGCTAAGGCAGTAGTGGTGATGGTTGTGGTGGTGAGACGGTGGTGGTGATGGTGGTAGTGGTGGTAAGGCTGTGGTGGTGGTGGTGGCTGTGGTGTTGATGGTGTTAGTGGTGGTGGCAGTGGCTATTGTGAAGATGGAGGGTGAATGTGATGCAGGTGTGTGTATAATATATCTAAGGGAAAATCAGATTCTATGTTTATATACATATATAGAGATATTAATGAAATAAAAGGATAGTTAAAATAGTTTGGAAAATGACAAAAATGTCCCTTGACTAAGTGAGGAGCATGGATGGAGTTAAGTCAGTTGGACCAAAATGACAACAATGAAACCTTTTTGGATCCAGATGTCAAAAATGAAACCTTTAGACTAAATTGTCAAAATGGCCCAAACCACAAGTACTAAAATGACATTTAACTCTTATATTTATAATTTATAAGTTATATTAAAACACATCACAAAATTATTGTAGCTTACTTCAATGCGGTTTTTCTTTTATAGTTTCAAATTAACATTTATATTATAAATAGTGGGTTAGGATATAATAGGAAGTTTATTTGGCTAAGAAGGCTAGGAAGTAATCTTGACCATCCATTTATTTAATCAATAGCTAAGATTAAATGAGGGAAATTGAAGGGAAGAAAAGAGTCGCGTGAGTTTGTTTATGGGCATTCTAGTCAATCCAAGGCAATAGTTTCTCTCTCCTCCAATCCCCCCCCCCCCCAATTTTTTAAACGTTAATAACTCTTTCATACGACATTATTTTTTATAAAAATTGCACCAAAAAACGAGCGTTTTTTACCTTTAAAACGAGTATACTATTGCTATATTTTGGAAAAAAAATTCTAAAACCCGGTTGCGTAAAACACAATAGAAAAAACCCAGTTGCATAAAACGCAATGGAAAAAAAACTTAAAAAATGACATTTCTCTAAAACGCAATGCACCAAAAACACAAAGAAATGTCATATTTGCAAAACGCAATGGCCAGAAAACATAAAGAAATGTCTTATTTCTAAAACGCAATAGCCTAAAAACACAAAAAATGTACTTTCTAAAACGCAATGGACTGAAAACACATAAAAATGTGCTTTACCTAAAATGCAATGCACCAAAAACTCAAAGAAATGTCTTATTTCTAAAATGCAATGGCCAGAAAACACTTAAAATGTCTGTCTTTTAAAACGCAATGGACTGAAAACACATAAAAATGTGTTTTACCTAAAACGCAAAGCACAAAAAACACAAAGAAATGTTTTATTTATAAAACGCAATGGCCAGAAACCACTTAAAAATGTCTCCTTTCTAAAACGCAATGGCCTAAAACGCATTGAACCAGTACAATAGTTTTGTCTGTGAATTGTCTGAACCAGGAAGTAGAGATCAAAAGGCTGTTTACGAATGCAGTTTTTTAGAGGCAATTTACAGAAAATTAAATGTTCTGGTGCATTTTTATTAAAGCAATTTACAGCTCAACCCCAGCCAGGGGCTCTGCCCCTTGGATCCCTCCAGGGGCTGCCGCCCCGTGGACCCTGCTATCAGGGGCGCTGCCCCCGGACCCCCGCCAAAATCGTAAAACGCAATGACTAAATCAAAAACCCAGATCATAAAAATGAAATTAAAGAATTTCTTACATGGATCGAAACCGATTTCTTCAACGATTGACAAAATCTGAATGATTCAAACACTTATCAGCGATCGAATCGAACGGATCGAGTGATTATCTTCAAAATCACCGGAAAAAACGAGATTTTGTATGAAATTAAACTGGGTTTTCTTCAAAAAAAACTGAAGAACACGTTGATCGGGTGTTTGAATCATTGATTGGTGATGAAAATCACACAATAATGTAGTGATTATTGAGATAGAAAGTGAAGAAATGGTTGAAGATTGTGGGTTTTAAAAATGGTGGGTTTTGAAGTTACTGTAGAGAAGAAGGAAGAAGAAAGGATAATATTGACTAAAATATCATTCCTCTTTATTTTAAATTTTGCCACATGTCCTTCTACTATTACTTTATACACTTCTTAGCCAAAATAAACTTCTTATTTGATCATAACCCTATAAATAGTATACACTTTAACTCAATATTTTTATCTTTCTTAATACTTTTATTCGTTAGTTTTTTCATACATAAACTAAATACATAACATAATTCTTTTTTTAACAGGTGGACCTATTAACCACCAAAAAAAATATTATTTTTTTCTTCACAAAGAATACATAAGTTTAAATTAAAATTTATTAAAAGCCGAGTTGCCCCACCATTATAATAAATAATATTAAAACACAACTTCCTGATCAGCAAGCAGTGCTGGCCACAACCGCAAGTGCCAGCGGTGGTCGTTGTTATAGGTTAGTAATCTCATGCGTGTCGTGTCACAACACCATGTCATAGGTACTATGTCACGATTCGTTCTTCTATTTGTTACAGTATCTTTTGTTTTTAGCTGGTCTTTGCCATTTTCAATACATACAAACTTAAGTTAGAGATGTCGGCGGGAATAGTGAAAGAACACTATTGGCCAAAAGTGGCGGCTGACTTTAATAAGTTTTTTTTTTTTTCATAAAATAGTTATTTATAAGTCCTGTTAAATTACGATTTTATCCCCTGTTAAAAATTATGATATTGCCTCCGGTTCGAAATTGAATTTATGCTTTGCCCCCAGCTTAGATCTATGATTTTGCCCTCTGTTAAAAAATACGATTTTGCCCTGGTTAAAAAAATATTTATACTTTTGTGTATAATTTGGTTCCCATTTTAAAACTACAATTTCGCCCCCAGTTCAAAATAAAAATTTTGTTTGCCCTTTTGCCGACAGTAAAAAAAATTACGATTTTGCCCACAATTCAAAATAAAAACATGGTTTTGCCTTCAATTCAAAATATTACTCCACCTCCAGTTTAAAATTACGATTTTACCCCAGCTAAACATTGCAATCTTCTCATCATTTTTTTTGGCAAAACTGTTATAGTCTTTTATTTGACTTGGTTGACTTAATTTAGTTTTTATTTGTGCCAAACAACTGCCTAGCACTCGCTAATTGGTCCTGACAAATTATCGTTTTGCCCCTAACTGTAAATTACACGCTTGCCATCGTTTTAGTTATTTTTTTTATCATAACTATGTAGTTTTTTCTTACTTGGTTAACTCGATGTATCTTTTTTGATATCGTGTTATAAGTAGCATGTATAACTAACCGAAATAAATGCATACATGTTATTAAAGTTAGAAATATTCGGTTTAGTGCCCCGTAACGCGGGCGACGCATAACTCTAGTTAATACCTAAATATCAAAGTGGGGCATTTCATAACTCATAAGGGAAAATGTGTGTTAAAAAAACCCAACATGTAAAGAAAAAAGAATTGAACCTTTGTGGAACAAAATTGTTAAATGTTTCGAGGAGTGAGATACACGCATAGAAGGGCGAGATGAGGGGAGAACAATGGGTTGTATTATTGTGTCTTCCCATATATAAAATAAGATATTAACATATAATATAGGGAATAAAAGTCAAGTGATGAGGCAAGAACTTAGAGGATTATTACGAGTCTGCCAATTATGGGTCCAGAAAGTATTTACAGTCGAAACGGAACGGGGAAAAGACATGTGGAAGTGGATACTGTGAGAAAACTGTCAACCTAGGATTATAAAAGGGTCTTGCTATTCACACACTTCACCTACCTCCTTTGTCTATTTACACACCCCCCAGTGTCGATCTGTGGCCAGAGCGCGGCGTTTTGGTCCGGTCAACCAGACAAAAGACTGACGGGTTTCTGACGGGTCTGTTGACCTGACCAAAACGCCGAGCTTTGGCCGCGTTCTGGTCCTGTCAACCAGCCAAAAGACTGGCCGGGTGTCAGTCTTTGTCTGGTTGACAGGACCAGAACGCGGCCAAAGCTCGGCGTTTTGGTCCGGTCAACAGACCCGTCAGACACCCGTCAGTCTTTGTCTGGTTAACCGGACCAAAACGCCGCGCTCTGGACACAGCTCGACACTGGGGGGTGTGTGGATAGACTAGATGTGTGTGTGAATAGACATGGCCTTATAAAATGTATCTTGCCGACAATGTATGGTGTTCTTTAGTTTGCGCCAACAGTTGCATTACATGTCACCACCATGTCATTTAGAGGGGGTAGGGGTGGTATCACCCACAAACAATTCCATCACTCACAACATCCAATTAGGTTGTGCTATGTCATCAACCAATATTTCCATCACTCACACCGTTTTTTGGTGGAAATGGTCATCACTTGTACAAATTTCATCACTCACTAATTTTTTTATTTTTTATTTTTTTAAATTATAAATTAACAATAAAACACTAAAATTATAAATTATAAATTTCATTTAAATAAAACGTAAATTACAAACTAAAAAAAAAATTAAACGTTGGAAAAAAAGACCGACTTAAACGGATGGCATGTCCCACCCCCACCTTTCACAAATCTCGCGTTTTTGTTGAATTACGATCGACTTAAACGGTTCGTCGAGATTAGTGTGCGGCTCACACAAGATTTTTAAATCATTTTGTCTTTCTATTGCTTTCAAGTGCCCCACATACGCATGCTCGCGTTCAAGTTTTGTGGACATAAGTTTTTCTCTTCTTGCTATTTCCGCTAATTTCGCCGCTTCGATTTTGGAGATCGATTCCGCCACCGCTTCCTTTCCTTTACTTGACGATTCACCACTTTTCTTGCGGCGCGGCCTTGTATGTGCAAGTAAGCCTTGACCAAGGCGACCTCCTCCTCGCTAGTCCATGCTCTCCGACCGGATGTCGGCACAACTTCTTGAACGTCGTCTTCTTCTTCTTCCTCATCTTCTTCTTCTTCTTCTTCTTCAATGTCATCCTCATCTTCATCGTCATCGAGACTTGGTTGTGATTCGCGGTACGCACTTGCAAGATGATGAATGAGCGTGTCATCTTCTAGCGGATCGACTTGGTGGGATTGCGGTTGAAATTGTTGAAACGGTTTGGAATGAAATTGTTGAGGTTGATACGGTGGAACGAACGGTGGGTTTTGATACGGTGGAGATTGAAAGTGAGGAAATTGTTGGGTTTGAAAGGTTGGAAATTGTTGGGTTTGAAATTGTGGGTTTTGGTCGGGTTCGTCTTGCAACCTAAAGCGCGCCGGCTCGCCAAGATTCTTTCGAACCTTGGGTCGTACGGGATTCTTCCTCGACCCCGAACCTCTTTTGCTAGAGCCCGAGCCTCTCTTGCTTGAACCATCCATCTTTGTAGTGATTTTTTTATAAAATTTGGAAGAAAATGTGAGATTGAAGGAGAGTGTTTGTGATTTGGATTTAAAAAAAATACCTTTGTATATATACAAAAGCTTCAAACGGTCACCTGCCAACCCCAGTACCCCACCAACGTTTCATTTTCAAACATCCAACACACATTGTCTTTTTGACGCGTTAAACAAGTTCCACGCGTTGCCAAATGCCGGCGGCGGTGTTCCAATCAAGTTCCACGTGTGATGGGGGTGATAACGTATCCACCCCGGGTCCCCTTATACACTAAACAATATACTCTCCAATACGTTGATTTATATTGTTTAATACTGACTTTTGTATTTTTTTTCAAGTTAACTATCATTTTCGTCATCATGGTTTGGTGAAAAATAGCACTTCAGTCTAAAAAAAAAATTACGCTAGTTTCGTCCTCAACATTTTTGAAACGTGTCACTTTAGTACAAAAAGATAACGTCTTGCGTCAGTTCTATCCTCAACAGTTTTAACGGGCGTTATCTTTTTAGACTGAAGTGGCACGTTTAAAAAATTTTGAGGACAGAACTGGCGCAATTTTTTTTTTTTTTTGGAATGAAGTGGCATTTTTCACCAAACCACAGGGACGAAAAGTTAACTCTGTTTTTTATTCGTACAGAGGTCTAGTTCGTTTGATTTTGTTCATGAATGCTGTTCATTTACGCTCATTTATGTTCGATGGTACATGTTCTTTTGTTTATCTTGTTCAATACTGACTTTTGTATTTTTTTAATTCTATTATTTATAGTTTCTTAGTTTTCTATATTTATTATCCTCAAAATTAAACTAGAAACATGTCGAGTCCCTGAGTTCCGGTATGAAGTCAACGAGGCTCGTCAACATTGTAACGGATTGATCTTGTCCACCTACAAAAAAGAACACCGTTAGCCTCGCCACGGAGGGCCCCGGGGGGGGGGGTCCGTGAACAAGCTCCGGCGTGAGAATAAGAAAACTTGCCGGAGAAAAAGGAGCTTATTTCGACGAATATGGTGTCGCCAGAATATCCTCTTTGGTGTGAACCCTAGGTAAAGAGCCTTAAATGTGATCCAAAGAATATTTGGATTAAATGTGTAGTGTGAGTGTAATCAATGAAATCGGAATTCAATGCTTACTCTTGATTATATCGGGTCCTCCTTATATTATGGAGATGGCTTATCTCTTCGGTGAGAGCTCCAATGTCATCTAACGGTTTTGTTGGACCCTTGGGAGACTCAGACACGTGTCTGATCCCCACCGGCTTGATGCCTTGATCATTAAATGAAGCCAACTGCTTCATTGTACCTTTCCGGCGATAATCACCTTTTGTATGAGAGTAATTAATGTTTCCTGCAAGGGACGAGACATCCCTTTTTCCCGCTCTTTTTTTAGTTCTCTCTTATAAGAGATAATTATCTTTGGGCCTGCTAGCAAGCTCAACAAAAGGGGGCCCAAGACGAGGCAGTCTCATACCAAGTGGGCCTCATCGACAAGTCATCTCTAGTCCTGGACTACAGGGCTCGAGACGTGTGGGCTTGGACTGTAGTACCATGACACTTCAACGGTAGAAGTGGGGCCCTTCATAATGATCATAGTACCTGACGATTCCTAGTATCGATAAAACCCCTCGATCCAACGGCCAGGGTTTTTAATCTCTGCACACGAGCTCCAGATCAAGGGCTGTGTTTAAAATGTTGATTTGACGGTTACCGCCTTGGTCAGAGAGACTCTTTAAAACCCGTGAATGGTTTTCCACTTCTCCATTATATCCTATTTTCTTCCTTTTATCTCTTTTTCTCCAATCACTTCATTCCTATTCTGATCATGAGTAGAAAAGGAAGATCGATGATCCGTTCCATCCTCACCAGAGAGGATTTGGAATCTTTCGTTACTGCTTATAAAATCCCATCGACGCTTACCCCGAGCCTTCCGGGTCCGAATGATCCGGTAGTCTGTTCGCAAGAGAGGATTGTCGTCTATACTCTGTCTTTTTCTTCCTGTGGTGTTCGGTATCCTCTTTCACCCTTTAAAATGGCCCCTCTGAAACACTATGGTATTCATTTCTCCCAGTTGTATCCTTTGGCTTTTATGAGAATCGTATACTTTGAGTTCTCTTGTGTAGCCTTTGCCGGTGAACCTTCGCTGCCGTTGTTCCATCGGTTTTACCGACTCTGGTCAAACGGGGGCAGGTTCACATTCGAGAAGAGGAAGGATAGTGTTTCCCTTCCCTGCTATTCTTTCATGCCTACCTCTACATACCCTAAAGAATGGAAGAACAGGTTTATCTTTGTCTCCCCTTCTATGATCCCCGAGTCCCTTCCTCTAAGGGACTCTGCTACGGCTATTGATGATGGTGTTCCCGCCCTCTCGGCGGGCGTGACCGAGGATGTTCGTTAGCGGAAAATGTATGAGCATCCTACCAGGGCTTTCAATTTTCCTGAAGGGATCCTTGTCGTGGGAGGTCTGAGTCCTCTCTTTCCGATCCGTCCTAAGGCCTTTCATGAAAACAGAGGTGAGTCCTTGCTTTAATAATGACCTTAATTGTGTCTGGATCTAACACAGTTGTTTTCGTTTGCCCAGTCATCTCTTGTGTTTATTTGTTTGTGCAGAGATGTCTTTACGGAGCCTGCTGCAAGCGGATTATAAGGGGATATCGTTTGTGGTTGAAGATGTGATGAACCCAAAGATGGGTGGTGTTCTTGGAGGAAACACTCCAGATGTTGGTGGTTCTGCTGTTGAGATGATAGTGTGACAACCGTCAAATTTCCATGTAATTCCATACATGTTAAACAGTAATTTGTGCTTTAATAGCTGTGCTTGATTTGAATTAATGGCATGAATGATTTCTGATTATTGTCATATACATACAAGTGCATCACATGTTGCATGATTTCATATCATTATTGCATGCAACACATTATGATCCAATTAGTGCACGAAACAAAGTTAGCACAGTTACCAGACAAACTAGAAGTACTGACGGGAGTTCAATACTCAGACAGACATGATGTTAAGACACAAAATGAGCCCGAAACCAAGAGTTACACTAGTATAGTGTGTAGGGAAGTAAGGATCATAAAACTGTCTTCCTAGTGATAGTTTAAGTGCCGGAAAGTGCATAAAACTCACACAAACTGCAGAATTCTGCATTTTTCAGCAAAAAATCAGCATTTTAACACTAAAATATCATGCAGAATTATGGTTAAATGGTCCAGAATACCTTCCTAGGTGTCGGGAATCAAAACTGTCACAAAAGGGAACATAAAGCACACTAAACTGCGTAATTTAGCACCTTAACAAACTGGTAACCAACCGAACAACCGGACACTACCCGAAACACTAAATTTTCACTAGAAGCATTGTTTTAACATTTCCGAGCTAGTTATGGTCACCGAACATCATAATACACCTTATAAACATATAACACGTAAAAACACTAAACGTTAAACTTGAAACCTAACCAAATCAACTAACTTACCATTACATCTCAACCATATACCCCCCTTTGGCGATGGTTATGAAGGGTAGACCCACCCTTGATTTTTTTGAATTGTTTATTTGATTATGTTGGATACTTAGTGAGCACAAGGACCATTAGACATTTTGTTGTTGGAAGTTCATGTATTAAAAACTACAAGATCACACTACAACTCATTTTCACCATTTCACCAACATCATCTTCTCCTCTTCCCTCTTCCTTGTTCTCGGCCTAAACCCACCACCACAACACATCCATTTTTAATTCATTATTATACAATCCAAGGAGGTTCTAAGGTGCAAGAAGCTAAGTTAAGGATCTTGGAGCCATTGGAGCTTGAAGGACCACTCTCTAGAGCTTTTATCCACCTTGTTCATCATCTTGTTCATCTTTGATTTCTTCCCTAGCCTTGTGCTAGTAGTAAGCCTCTTGTAACTTGATTTTACTTCTCTTTTTGTTGGTTAAAAGATTATGTAAGTGGTTAATCATAAGAATCATGAAGAAACAAGAAGATAATCTTTCACATAAAGCTTACTAACATAAGAATCTAAGTGTTTTAGTGTATGTATGATACTTGATGATTGATTTCTTGTGATTATGATGTTGATATCATAAGAAGCTTGCTAGATTGTGATTAAACACATGATCTAGCAAGTGAGAGGATGAATCTTGTGAAAATCAAGATGATCATCCTTTATGTTCCACATGAACTTGAAAATGAGGTTGATTTTGTGTATGATGAAGTTTGATACATGTTATAAGACTTGTAAATGAATGATTTCAAAAATAGTTTTGTCGAGAAACCAAAGTTATTTACAAGATTTACATAATCATGATTTTTAAAGAAACTAATCATATTTTTAGTGTTAAATCAAGACTAGAAACATGTTGTTAACAAGAAGAATACAAGATAAATCATTTTTAGAAAATCTTCATGTGAATTGTAAAGGACTAGATTTTACAAGAATGAGATTTATAAACAAATAACCATGTTTTAAAGGGTAACTAAACCTACTAAATAACATACTAAGTTACTACAAGTTTTTACAAAATTTCAAGTTCATGATGTAGTGTAACTTGCATATTTTGGCTCATGGTAAGTCTTTAATGATTTGTTGATGATTGATGATGATTTTAAAAGAAAATGATATGCTTTTAAAGCATGGAAACCTCCATTTTTAAGGGAAAACTATGGCAAAATTTTTCTAGAATTTAAACACATAGAAAATAATTTCCAAACAAGTGTTTACAAGTAAATTTTAAACATGGTTTTTCATATAAAATTTGCCATAATTTTTGTTACAAAAATTACAAATATCAAAGGTTGATTTTTGATAAATAAAAGTGGCTAAGTATATATTTAGGAAAATATATTTAGATGTCACAATTTGTGTGTTACTTGTATATTATATGTATTAGTTATATTATTTTAGGACTTGAAAATAATATAACTCACCAAAATACCAAGAATTATAATACAAAATATTACCAAAATTCCAAGAAAACAAATATATAATTTATACCCGAATATTGGACAATCGGACAAACGGACATACGGACTACACTTATATATATTCCGGAATTAAACTCATATATAATTTGACAAACGAGATAAACGGTATTTTGGAAACCATAGAAACGGAAATGATGATTTTTACAAGTATTACAAAAATATACCATATTTTTACCAAGTAGAAAATATATTATTTTGAATGGAGAAAAATAAATATATTTTCTTGAACGATCAGAAGATATATTATTTTTGAGGAAAATATATATTTTCTTAAAAAAATTAAGAATATATCATTTTGAGTGGAAAAATGGATTTATAAATATTTTCTAAGTTAATCTTGAAAATATATTATTTTTGAGGTTTATATGAAAATATAATTATTTTTGTCAAAAATATTTATAGATAATTTTCTATAAAAGTTTTCTTAAAATACATATATTTTGAGGATATAAATTAGTGATTTTTATTTGATTAAAAATAATATTCCGGAAAATTAAATACAAAATTAAGTATAAAAATACTTAATAAATACAAGAAAATACGTATTCTCGTACGTACAAATACACACCGGAATACGCCACCAATACTTGGCAAAATACACAAGTCTAGAAATACACAAGTACAAGTACACCCATACTTGGGAGAATATACATGTATAAATACATAATATACCAAGATAAAATATATTATTTTATCAAATATTCCAAATTATTATTGATAAACATAATTTAATTTAAAATATTATTATTTTAACCAATAATTATATACATTGGAATAAAATAATGTACATCAAGACGTAACTCAAAGAATGCTAAGTCATAAAACATAAGACTAAGAGTCGTTACACGACCTAGCCGTCTAATAAACCGTAGCACGTGTATAGGTAGTAGTGCGATCAGGAGAAAGAACCTTTGAGTTACACCAGACAGCAGGACGCAAGATTGTGATTTCATGTCCCCCTTTTATTTTAACTGTTTTTAGTTTTATAACTTCGGGGGTGAAATACATGTTACAATTGTTTACAAACGTTTACAAATGGTATGGCTAGCTAATGAATGAACTGTTAGATCATGTGAGTGGTGGGTACAACACTTAAGACCATTAATCCTCGTATAAGGATCGAGGGACATGATTTATAGATCTATTTGGGTGTTGCGAGCCCCACCCCTGGGCCGGAAGTGGGCGAAGGTGGTGACTATGTCTTCCAGCCGGAAGCCCGTTACAAAATCCGCTAGGTTTGAGCCTTCCTGCACCATTGTACACATATTAATGACCTTGCAAATCATTAATTGATCTGTTCATAGACGCTTTCATACCGGTTTACAAATACATACTTACAAAGGCTTACAAGGTTAGTCGTGCACACATACAAAACACATGAACTCGCTCAACTTTTGTTGATGTTTTCAAACTACATGTATTTCAGGGAATTGATGGATCTGGAAAAGGTTGAAAGTTTTCAAGATATGTTTACAAGAAATGTTGTCATCCCGTTTTGAAGGGTTTGATTTGTGTATTTTATCTTTGATAAGATACATGAATCAAAGCCTTGTTTTATTTATGTCTTTTGTCAAAGTCCTTTATGGAGCTTCAAACATTTGGTTGGTTTGTAATCTAAACTTGAAGTCTTGGTTGGTACTAAAACAAAGTGGTTTGTATTATTTTGAATCTTAGTAACGGATGAACATCATGGTTTCTATCATATAGTTTTTTGTTATAATTGAATGCAATGATATTAAGCAAGTCACACATAATACGCTTCCGCAAAAGTCAGGGTGTGACAGTTTGGTATTAGAGCTTCGATTGTAGTGAACTAGGATTCCTTCTCAAGTCTAGACTACAATCATTAGGACTGATGTGCGTGTAGCGTTATACGTTTTTATGTATATTTTTAGCCCTTTTTACACTTTAGTTAAGTTTTAAATTTATAAAACACGATATTTTACTAACACTAAACACACATATGGGCAAGTGCACCCATCGTGAGCGTAGTATAGCGTTGGTAAGATACCGAGGTCGTCCAAGGACACAAGAGCTTTTAGTACCGGTTTATCCTCAACGTCTAATCAAATCAAAATTTTAGAAAAAAAGGTTTAAACATGAAAATAAAAAACTAAAAATGATGAAAATAAAAATAAAATAAAAACATATAGACAAGATGAATCACTTGGATCCAACTCGCCTTTAGTGTAACCTTTGATTATTTCCGCACTTTTGCACTTTTTAAGAGATTATCTTAGTTATAGTAGTAGGCCCCTCTTTTGAAGGTGACGTTACCCTCAACCCAGTAGTTTGAGTCAGCAAAGATACAATCCTAAAGGGTTGGATTATCGAAAAATAATTAATTAAGTTATTAATGCGTAATGTGGTAGGCCCCTCTTTTGAAGGTAACGTTACCCTCGGATACGTAGTTTGAGTCAGCAGGGATACAATCCTAAGTAGCCGGGTTAATGTTTAAATAGTATATTTTTATTAGGTTTTATTTTTATGTTATTTACAATCCTATTCGTTATGATTTATTTAGAACATTACATAAGAGAAATTACTTATTTGGGCATAACATGCCTCTTTAAAATTCCATTTATATACAAGTTCACATACCTCACGGGGGATCACTCAACACTTGGCCGAAGATGTAATTTTGTGAAACACTCGAGACCGGCATGGAACTTACTTCTATCATATGCTTGCCAAGCAATCAATCCTCCTCCTTTTTAACTATAAACCTTTGTAAATATCAAGAGGACTTTTGGGGAAGCGTTAGGCTTGGGTTAAAGGTAGGTGGTTTTGGGTTAGTGGTTAGTAGAAAAGGGCGAAAAGGCGTATAAAGCGTCGGTTTTCGTAAAACATTTTGTTTTTGTGACTTTTTATTTTAATGAAGCATTTTTCAAACAAAGTTTCTTTTGATGAACTTGTTTGTTTATTGCTAAACTTCATCATAAATATAAAAAAAAATTTATAAGGAATGTCACATGAAAACCGAGCTTTTTACTAAAATAAAGGGTTTAAAATGAAAAAGGGTTTTGGTGGGTAAAGGGTGTTTGTTTTGTGGGTTTAGAAATGAAAAGGTTTAGGCTCAAAGGGGTTAACTAGGGGGATTTTGGGTAGGTGGTAAAAAAGAGAAAAATAATGGTGTTGAAAGAAAAAGGGTTAGTCCTAATGCCTCCATCATTTACTTACTTGGGTTTTAGTTGGTAAGGACCGGGAATGTATCGTGATGGCAAGTTCTAGAGTCGTAAGAAACCAAGCGGCTATTCACACAAGAAACGAAAAATGAGCATTTAGTTTAAAGATGTGTATTTGTATGCTCAATAAAGGCTCAAAACTCACTTTTTGTGGGAATGAGTTTTTTATGTGATCAAGTATATATAATCAAATTTTAACTAGATTTGTCATGCCGTTTCATAATTTTCTTATGTTGGTTCTTTTTATCACGACGCTATTGGTTGTAAATTTGTAAAAATATAACCTTTTTAGAACATGTTATTCCTAAATTAAACCAAGACAAGTAAAAAAATAAAAAAAATTTGAAAAAAATTGGGGTGTTTAGCGGTTACAATAGAGTTTTGTGTAAGGCTTGTAATTAGGACTTGCAAAATTCAAGGTTTTAGCACCCCCCTACACTTAAATTACACATTGCCCTCAATGTGTCCCAAAAAATAAGTTTTTAGGTTGATTGAATGTGTAAAAGGTGTGTTAAAACAAAATTTTATGCTACTGGGCATCTAGACACAGCCCCGTGTTGGATGAACACGACCCCGTGATCAGATTGCCAGTAATGAGAACTTACAGAAGGTGGACACGGGGGCGTGTCTGGTGAACACGACCCCGTGTTGAACAAAAATCTGCATAATTTTGACAAACAGCAGGTCTGGGCGTTGGGCACGGGGGCGTGTCGGCTGAGCACGACCCCGTGTGGACAAATTGCAAAAATGTAAAACAGGTTTCTGGCTTCAGTTTTGCTGTCCCGGATTTAGTAGCACTAATGTTTAGTGCTCTAAGCCTCATATGTACCTGTTTAACTAATAAATACCACACCAAACAATAACCAACATCCTAAATTACCAAAGTTCATCATCCACGTCACAAGTTAAAGAAAAAGAAATGCAGAAAATAAAAAGTGTTAAAGGAAGTAAATTGTTCAACAAATGGCACGCAGGCCATGCAATTGTTTGTGAGAGATAAGGCTTAACCTGATAGACCTTCAACCGGGTGATCCAACCTCCAACTCCTCCCACTCAATCCATGTCCTCGTCTTCATCATCATCCCCTCCATGGCCTGCCATATACTCCCGGTTGTTTCCAATGTCATCCTGCATGTCGAAGATGTTTCTCTCTATTACTCAGACCCAGGCGTATGTGTTGCTAGCCATGTTGTAGGTGTTCCTGGTGCACATAAGGTTTTCCTGCAATGAATCATGTAAGCTTTGAAAGTTAGGAAAACCGCCTCCTTGAGAGGAGGATTGACCTGGATCACCCTGGTGCTGGTAGTGGTACTGAGGAGTAGGACGGATGTGTGGAGCGTGTAAGATGAGTGCTTCTTGCGGGTTCCATGCATGCCCTTGAACTCTCTGAAAAATGACCTTCCCGTCATCTGCTTCATAAATCAAGTTCATGGAGCGGCAAATGACCATGTCCACTCTCCCCGACCATGGGCTCTTTTGAAAAGACCTCGACATCCTATCAACAAAGTGTTTGAAAAGGTGGTAAATCCACCCTCCAAAGAAGATAGGAGTTGGGGGAGTAGCAAGTTAGTTCCAGTGCATGTTAAGGAGTAGCAAGTATGGAACATCAAGGTTGGCACGGGTGTGAATGCAATGGAGGACTAGCATATCTCGTAACCCTACAACGTCGCTGCTGTCGTGCCTCTGGCTAAGAGAGTAGGTGAGGACCCTGTGGATGTAGCGGTAAAGAGGGTCTCTCAATTGTGTACTCTTAGTTCGGTTTGGGTTATAGTGACCCTCTCCGATTTGAGCCCAAGCAGCTTAGCATTGATTTTCTTGAAGCTCTCAGAGACCGCCAGTGTTCTCTTCATCCCCAGCATCCTCTTCCGAGTACAACCCCACCAGAGCCCCAAATTGAGCGATTGAGATCATGTACGTGGTCCCTCCACAACGGAACTCTACCCCTTCATTATCAAACGGTTCAGCTCTTGTCTTGAAGACAAACGTGCTGTAAAATTCCATGTTGTATTCATGCACGGAGCGAAGTCGAGTGCAAAGGGCAGCTCGTAGTGGGCCGGTGACGATGTTGTTGAAGCGGTCTATCTGGTTCACTGTTTCTAGAAGATATGTGCATACTTGTCGTGGATACTCCTCGGGCCTAGTTCTTAGCACATTGTATCTTGCTTGAGCATCCAACTCATTTGCATTGAATCTGGTAAATTTCTTGGCCATCTGAAAGAAAACACCAAACAATTAGCAAGAAACAGTGAAATTCTCAGAGAAAACTGAAAACAGTCAGCTGAACAAGCCCCCGTGTTCAGCGGACAAGCCCCGAGTTCGCCTGGATTTGGGTAGACACGCCCCCGTGCTCGCTGAGTACGACCCCATGTCCAGACGTCTGTTTCCCAAAAATCCCATTTTTCGACCGGGTCCAGAAAACTTGAAAATTTTTGGTTCAGTAAGGGCGGTTTTCCCCGAAAATGAAACCCCAAGTGCCGTTTTCCCAAAACAAACCGTTTACCCCTTCAATTTTATCTTTTTCGGTTCAAAATCAAGGGTTTGGGGTTTTTGTGAGAAATCGGGCGAATCTACAAACAATACAAGTTGATTTACTTCCTATAACATATATCTAAACTAATGCTAACAGATTTATGCAAAAATTTGAGGTTTGATCTGGTTCAAGTTGAAGAACCCTAGATTTTTCCCCAAATCTTGATGTTAAACTACATGCAAGTACTTAATCTAACTAATTATAAGGATAGAATCATACCTTGACGTTTTTAGAAGAAAGGGAAACGTCGAAATCTGCAGAAAAAATCGCCGGAACCAGAGAGTTTTTGGGGAAACGGGGCGTGTGGAATGAAGAAAGTGAAGGAAAAAGGGGGTTTTATCCCGACACGGCCACGTGGGTGGGCAATTTTTAAAAATTTTTTAGTGCTCGTGTGAGTGCCCTGTTTCCCAAAACTTTGTTCTTTAAAATCTTACCGATTTAGATGTATTTCCGATTGTTCGCAACTTACCAGGTATGATGTTGATGCTTGAACCTTTGTTTCATTCTTCGACCGTTTGAAGCGAGATTTCTTCCTCTTCATCCTCAATAAATCCTTGATAGAGCTTCAGCCATTGTCCATTGACTTTGAATGGAATTCCATTCCGAGATTTAATTTCGACTGCACCGTGTGGGAAAATATGGGTGATGGAAAAAGGTCCTGACCACCTAGACTTTAATTTTCAAGGAAATAATCAAAGTCGTGAATTAAACAATAGAACTTGATCTCCTACCCGAAATTCATTAGGTTTAATGTGTTTATCATGCAAAATTTTCATTCTTTCC
Source organism: Helianthus tuberosus (assembly GCA_030545235.1). NCBI lineage: Eukaryota > Viridiplantae > Streptophyta > Magnoliopsida > Asterales > Asteraceae > Helianthus > Helianthus tuberosus. The sequence goes on from CM060359.1 coordinate 165,957,721, forward strand.
TTATAAATTTCGGAGTTAGAATATGCAAAATTCCTTAATTCGTCTAATTCATTTAATTGGCAAAATCGATTTTTACCTGCAAATTCTAAATCCAAGTTTACATTTTTAATTGCCCAGTAGGCCTTGTGTGCTATTTCTACTGTCAAATGACATCTTTTTCCATAGACGAGCTTATATGGGGTTGTACCTATTGTTGTTTTATAAGCAGTTCGAAAAGCCCATAAAGCATCGTCTAATTTATCTACCCATTCTTTTTTATTTAACCCTACGGTTTTTTCGAGTATTCATTTTAAAACCTCTATTAGTCACTTCGGCTTGTCCGTTTGTTTAAGGGTGATATGCTGTTGAGACCCGGTGATAGACCCCATATCTTGTTAAAAAAAATTCGAGTTGATGGTTACAAAAATGGGTACCTCTATCACTTATTAATGCTTTTGGTGTTCCAAAACGAGAGAATAATCTTTTCAGAAATCTTACCACGACTCTTCCATCATTTGTTGGAAGTGCCTTGGTCTCGGCCCATTTAGACAAGTAATCTACCGCCACAAGTATATATTTGTTTCCTTTTGACGGTGGGAAGGGTCCCATAAAGTCGAGTCCCCACACATCAAAAATTTCACAAACAAGAATGCCATTTTATGGCATTTTATTTTTGGAAGAAATATTACCTGATCTTTGGCAAGCGTCACATGTCTTGACAAGACTTTGGGCGTCTTTGTAAATGGTTGGCCAATAAAATCCTGAATCAAATACCTTTCGTGCGGTACTAGCGGCACCATGATGTCCTCCGTATGGACCTTCATGACAATGGCGGAGAATTCTTCTTGCTTCACTACCATGTACGCATCGGTGGATGAGTTGATCGGCACACATTTTGAAAAGATAAGGATCTTTCAAAAAGTAATGCTTTACATCGACAAAGAATTTCTTTCTTTGATGATGTGGCCATCCTTTCGCGACTATACCGCTAGCTAGGTAGTTAGCATAGTCGGCGTACCATGGCTCTTCTCGGTATTCCACCATTTCAAGGGACTCCGTTGGAAATTTTTCGTTGATTTGCTCATCCCTGGTTGCCTCCAATGCTGGGTCTTCTAAGCGTGAAAGATGATCTGCTGTGGTGTTTTCTGCTCCTCTTTTGTCTTTTATTTCAATGTCAAATTCTTGGAGGAGTAGAATCCACCGAATCAAACGTGGTTTAGCATCTTGTTTCTTGAAGAGATATCAAATGGCTGCATGATCTGTATAGACTATTGTTTTAGAAAGAACAAGATAAGAACGAAATTTATCAAAAGCAAATACCACGGCTAGTAACTCTTTTTCTGTTGTTGTGTAATTTTCTTGTGCATCGTTAAGGGTTTTACTAGCGTAATAAATTGGGTGAAAATGCTTATCTTTTCTTTGTCCCAAGACAGCTCCAACTGCAGAGTCACTTGCATCGCACATGATTTCGAAAGGTAATTTCCAATCAGGTGCTATCATGATAGGTGCATTGACTAGCTTTTCTTTTAGTGTTAGAAATGCTTGCCTTCAATCCTTGTCAAAGATGAAAGGGGCATCTTTTTCAAGTAATTTTGTTAGAGGCCTTGAGATTTTAGAAAAGTCCTTGATAAATCGTCTATAAAATCCGGCATGCCCTAGGAAACTTCTGATAGCTCTAACGGAGGATGGGGGTGGTAATCGAGAAATAGTGTCTATTTTTGCTCGATCAACCTCCATTCCTTCGCTTGAGATTTTGTGACCAAGTACTATTCTCTCCGTTACCATGAAATGGTATTTTTCCCAGTTAAGGGCGAGGTTAGTTTCCTCACATCGGGATAGCATTCGTTCAAGGTTATCGAGGCATTGGTCGTATGAATCTCCAAAGATAGAAAAGTGGTCCATGAAGACTTCCATTGTCTTTACTATCATATCATGGAAGATGGCCACCATGCAACGTTGGAAGGTTGCAGGGGCATTACATAGACCGAATGGCATGCGCCGATAAGAAAAAGTTCCATAGGGACATGCAAATGTTGTCTTTTCTTGGTCTTCGGGTGCTATCGGAATTTGAAAGTAACCTGAAAAACCATCTAAGAAACAATAAAATTTGTGACCGGATAATCTTTCTAACATTTGATCAATGAAGGGTAAAGGAAAGTGATATTTCCTTGTTGCTTCATTTAATCGCCGATAATCTATACATACCCTCCATCCTGTGACGGTTCTCGTTGGTATTAATTCATTCTTTTCATTAGTTATTACCATCATACCTCCTTTCTTTGGAACTACTTGGACGAGACTTACCCAAGGACTATCAAAAATTGGGTAAATGAGTCCGGCGTCAAGTAATTTGATGACTTCGTTTTTAACCACTTCTTGGACATTTGGATTTACTCTACGTTGTGGTTGTATTACCGATTTATAGTCATCGTTCATTAAAATTTTGTGCATGCACATGGAAGGACTTATTCCTTTAATATCTACAAGCTTCCAAGCGATCGCATTTTTGTATTTTTTCAAAAGCGTAATTAATTTTTCTTTTTCTAAACTAGTTAATTTTGACGAAATAATTACAGGTGATTTACCATATTTGTCTAGAAAAGCATATTCCAAACCTTTTGGGAGTTCTTTGAGCTCAAGAGGTGGGTCTTTAGGAGACTCCTTATTTGGTTGCTCATTTTTGTGAAGAATCACAAAGGTTTGTTCTATGGCGACCTCTTCTTCAACAAAGTGGTCATTTTCTTCTCTCGTATCGGGTGGTTCATCTTCATCTTCAATTAGATAGATTGTTGTACTTCCGATTTTTCAAAGCTTTTGTAAAAACCCCTAATTGAAGAATGGATATTTCATTGAACGCTCAAGATCGACACTCTTTTTAAATGCCCCTAATTGAATAGATAGATTGTTGTACTTCCGATTTTTCAAAGCTTCGTGGGTTTTTACAAAAGGTCGTCCCAACACTAGAGGAGCGTCATCAAGGATGACAAAGTCGGTTGGGATTACCATTTGGTTGGTTTGGACCAAGACATCCTCAACTACCCCTATCGATTTTATTGCTTTCCGATTAGATAGAAAAATGGGTATTTGAAGTGGAGAAAAATCACTAATACTTAATTTTTCGAAAATGTAGTTTGGCATTATATTAACACAAAGATCTTTATCAATTGTGATATTACTAATAAAGGAGTTTTGAAAAAAACATGGAACCGGTGTAATGTTAATTTCAAATGGGACTTCTTTTATTAGCGAAGTTTAATCATTTGTTAACTTAATGCTTGTCGTTTCGTCAATTTTAGTGTTAGTGCTTAACTCTTTTAAAAACTTAGCATGAGTGGGTACTAAACAATGATTTTCGAAAGAAGGTGACAAGAGATTAATTTTTTCAAAATTAGACTCTTCTTGAGTTTTAACGTTATCGGACTCACCTTTCTCGTTGTTTAACTCCTGTGTCAGTTTTTCACTTATTTGTTCTTCATTTTTACATTTTCAACTATCTCTTCTTTATTACAAGTTAATTCTTCCCTTGCGCGGGACTCCTCTTCCCTTGCGCGAGACTCTTTTATGCAACGTTCGATAGTTTTAATGTGTTCTATTATCTTATCGGCTATGTGGGTGATAGAGTAAGGATCAGGATCCTCAAAGCTTAAATCCGGATGTTCGATCCTTGGTTCCTCATAATACTCATAGGAAGTATATGGTTCACACCATTGTTCTTCATTGTAAGTATATGATGGATAAGGGTCGTAATTTTGTTCTTCATAATACTCATATGAGGTAGGTTGTTCACGCCATGGTTCCTCATAATAAGCATATGAAGGTGGAGGCTCATATCTTGGTTCCTCAAAGTATGAGTATGAAGGTTCATACCTTGCTTCATCAAAATATGAGTATGAGGGAGAAGGTTCATACCTTGGGTCTTCATAGGATGTGTATGAAGTTGATGGCTCGTACCTGGGCTCCTCATAGTAGTTGTATGAAGTGGATGGTTGAAGTAAGTCACAATATTGTACCGAGTGAGGGTTACCACAAATGGTTCATTAATCTTCCCTATAATCATCCTCCTCATAGGTGTAGTTATAATCTCCTGAGTATTGATCTATAAGAATCACTCAGCAGACCACAACAGAGTCTCGGGACCAGAAAACAAAAATAAAAACGGAAACAGAGGCTGGACACGACCCCGTGTTCAGTGGACACGGCCCGTGTTCAGGTGCTGTATCTGGGCATTTTAATAAAAGTAACTGGTTTTGTGTAGCACGGGGGCGTGTTCAGTTACCACGACCCCGTGTTCAGACTCTGTATCTGGGAGTTTTGAAAAAAAAATGTGCAGCACGGCCTCGTGTTCAGTGAACACGGCCCCGTGTTCAGTGAACACGGCCCCGTGTTCAGGGTACTATAAATGCAAAAACTAACTAAAATGCAGAAAATGTGCGCGCGTTAAAAAGGTTTTGAAAAACTGATTATGCCGTCGATTTTAAGCTTTCTTAAAATCCTTGTGTCCCCGGAAAAGGCGCTAAAAACTTGATGTGCGTGTAGCGTTATACGTTTTTATGTATATTTTTAGCCCTTTTTACACTTTAGTCAAATTTTAAATTTATAAAACACGATATTTTACTAACACTAAACACACATATGGGCAAGTGCACCCATCGTGAGCGTAGTATAGCGTTGGTAAGATACCGAGGTCTTCCAAGGACACAAGAGCTTTTAGTACCGGTTTATCCTCAACGTCTAATCAAATCAAAATTTTAGACGTTGTACTTCCGATTTTTCAAAGCTTCGTGGGTTTTTACAAAAGGTCGTCCCAACACTAGAGGAGCGTCATCAAGGATGACAAAGTCGGTTGGGATTACCATTTGGTTGGTTTGGACCAAGACAACCTCAACTACCCCTATCGATTTTATTACTTTCCGATTAGATAGAAAAATGGGTATTTGAAGTGGAGAAAAATCACTAATACTTAATTTTTCGAAAATGTAGTTTGGCATTATATTAACACAAAGATCTTTATCAATTGTGATATTACTAATAAAGGAGTTTTGAAAAAAACATGGAACCGGTGTAATGTTAATTTCAAATGGGACTTCTTTTATTAGCGAAGTTTAATCATTTGTTAACTTAACGCTTGCCGTTTCGTCAATTTTAGTGTTAGTGCTTAACTCTTTTAAAAACTTAGCATGCGTGGGTACTAAACAATGATTTTCGAAAGAAGGTGACAAGAGATTAATTTTTTCAAAATTAGACTCTTCTTGAATTTTACGTTATCGGACTCACCTTTCTCCTTGTTTAACTCATGTGTCAGTTTTTCACTTATTTGTTCTTCATTTTTACATTTTCAACTATCTCTTCTTTATTACAAGTTAATTCTTCCCTTGCGCGGGACTCCTCTTCCCTTGCGCGAGACTCTTTTATGCAACGTTCGATAGTTTTAATGTGTTCTATTATCTTATCGGCTATGTGGGTGATAGAGTAAGGATCAGGATCCTCAAAGCTTGAATCCGGATGTTCGATCCTTGGTTCCTCATAATACTCATAGGAAGTATATGGTTCACACCATTGTTCTTCATTGTAAGTATATGATGGATAAGGGTCGTAATTTTGTTCTTCATAATACTCATATGAGGTAGGTTGTTCACGCCATGGTTCCTCATAATAAGCATATGAAGGTGGAGGCTCATATCTTGGTTCCTCAAAGTATGAGTATGAAGGTTCATACCTTGCTTCATCAAAATATGAGTATGAGGGAGAAGGTTCATACCTTGGGTCTTCATAGGATGTGTATGAAGTTGATGGCTCGTACCTGGGCTCCTCATAGTAGTTGTATGAAGTGGATGGTTGAAATAAGTCACAATATTGTACCGAGTGAGGGTTACCACAAATGGTGCAATAATCTTCCCTATAATCATCCTCCTCATAGGTGTAGTTGTAATCTCCTGAGTATTGATCCATAAGAATCACTCAGCAGACCACAACAGAGTCTCGGGACCAGAAAACAAAAATAAAAACAGAAACAGAGGCTGGACACGACCCCGTGTTCAGTGGACACGGCCCGTGTTCAGGTTCTGTATCTGGGCATTTTAATAAAACTAACTGGTTTTGTGCAGCACGGGGGCGTGTTCAGTTACCACGACCCCGTGTTCATACTCTGTATCTGGGAGTTTTGAAAAAAAATGTGCAGCACGGCCTCGTGTTCAGTGAACACGGCCCCGTGTTCAGGGTACTATAAATGCAAAAACTAACTAAAATGCAGAAAATGTGCGCGCGTTTTTAAAAAGGTTTTGAAAAACTGATTAGGCCGTCGATTTTAAGCTTTCTTAAAATCCTTGTGTCCCCGGAAAAGGCGCCAAAAACTTGATGTGCGTGTAGCGTTATACGTTTTTATGTACATTTTTAGCCCTTTTTACACTTTAGTCAAGTTTTAAATTTATAAAACACGATATTTTACTAACACTAAACACACATATGGGCAAGTGCACCCATCGTGAGCGTAGTATAGCGTTGGTAAGATACCGAGGTCGTCCAAGGACACAAGAGCTTTTAGTACCTGTTTATCCTCAACGTCTAATCAAATCAAAATTTTAGAAAAAGGTTTAAACATGAAAATAAAAAACTAAAAATGCTGAAAATAAAAATAAAATAAAAACAGATAGACAAGATGAATCACTTGGATCCGACTCGCCTTTAGTGTAACCCTTGATTATTTTTGCACTTTTTAAGAGATTATCTTAGTTATAGTAGTAGGCCCCTCTTTTGAAGGTGACGTTACCCTCAACCCAGTAGTTTGAGTCAGCAAGGATACAATCCTAAAGGGTTGGATTATTGAAAGATAATTAATTAAGTTATTAATGCGTAATGTGGTAGGCCCCTCTTTTGAAGGTGACGTTACCCTCGGATACGTAGTTTGAGTCAGCAGGGATACAATCCTAAGCAGCCGGGTTAATGTTTAAATAGTAGTTTACATATGAGGGGATCAAGAAATTCGAACCCCTGCCATCCAATACCAGTGGGTATTGAAGGAGGTCCTACTAAGCTTGACCCAGGTCCTTGCAGGATCTATGCCCTGAACAAGGCAAGACGCTTACCAAACCATTCCCTTAACCCCCGACCAGGTAGCCAACATATCTCCATATAGACCGTGGAGATATGAATGGTCTAAATCTTTTATTTTATATAGACAGTAAAATAACGCCAAGACACCACGGACAAATGATAAGGAAGTTTCACCTTCAACATAAGAAACTAGTTATTAAAGTCATTAATACATAACCAAATAAAAAGTGCGAAAAGATTAAAAATAAAAAGTATTACACTAAATGCTTGTCTTCGCCAAGTGATGTAAGAGACTTAGGCAAACATGGCCTTTGATTGTCAAGAACTCTTACTATCAATCTTGGATCCCGAGACTACTACACACACTCTATGATGGATGATGGTGGTGGATGTGGGTTGTGATGGTGGTGGTGGGTGGGTGAAGTGTGAGAGAGGTGGTTTGCCAAGGGATGCCTTTGAAGTGAACCAAGCACCTCTATTTATAGCCTGCACAGAAGCCCGAACACGGCCCCGTGTCCATCCATCTTCTCTTTCTTCATTAAATGCAGTTTGTCTGCATCAGTTGACCACGCCCCCGTGTCTGTTGGGCATGGCCCCGTGTGCAGAAGCGTATCTGTACTATCAAGATTTGCTTGGATTCTGCGAATCTTAGCGTTGACCATGGCCCCGTGTCCGCTGGGCACGCCCCCGTGTTGGGAAATAGAAGCTTCTACAACTTTGTCTTTTCTGCAGACACTTGGGCACGCCCCCGTGTTCAATGAGAACGGGGTGTGTTCAGCCTTCTGAAGTCTTGTTTTTGCTTGGGGAAGTGCTGTTGAGGGGTCAGGCATGCCACGTTTATTCCTTTTCTTGTATTATTGTTAGATTTGGCTGCATTTTTGCTTCTTTTGTTCATTTAAGTTCTTTTAACCCTGAAAATACAAAAGGAAGACAAAAGCACACTTTTTCCAACAATAGTACTTAAAAAGGGTTACTTTTATGCCTCATTTGATGTAATTTATATGTTGCATTTTACACACATCAGGACTCTCTCATGAAAATATTTTTACAAAATTTTTTTCATTGCATTTACAAAATGCCACGATCCATGGAACAAACATTTTATAAAGGAAAGACAAGAAACACAAACAAAGATACAGTCGATGGTTTAGTTTGCATGGGGTAGACTTGTTAAGATAGAAAAAGTCTCGCGTAGGGATAACGTGAATACATGTTAAAGTGATGCCTGTCTTTGCTTACATACACCGAGTGACAGTGGTTAACATATGTGCACATGCCATGATTATTATGTTACAAGTACCTATGTTGTCATCAGAGAGCGGATTTTCCGACGACCGTGATCCCATGGCAGTAGTATCTGACGATGAGCTTGTGCCAGAGCCGGAGATCTTCACGTCAGATTCAGAGAGTGATCTGGAGATGTTGTTCGACGACGAGGACGATTTTCAGCCCTTCGCTTTATCGGACTTTGGAGATGATGCACCTATTGCTGATGGCATTCCCATTGATGATGTTTTTGCGTTTCCCGCTCCTATCCAGTACCATCTCATCATCGCTCACCCCGATGGTGAGCATATAGTTGCCCCCATCCTGGATGTTGTTCCTTTAGTGGTCATTCCCCCAGAGGATTGGCCCTTCGATGATTTTTTTGACGATGACGTTAACTTGTTTTTGGATGGTCCCCCAGCGGATGCTCAGGGTGATGGGGAGGTTGACGACGTTGTTGTACTAGATGTACCTCCTCCTGCTATACATGTTATTGAGATATCTTCCGATTCTAGCTTGCATTCTGTTGCAGACTCCTTTGAGTCTTTAACTTCATCAGCCCTGAAAGATGCAGGACTTCAGCTTTACGTCACTTATCTAGATGATGACGATGCGATGTTTGCTGCACCGTCATCTCCTGTTCGAGTCCCTTCTCTCCCTCACGTCCCAGAGCATATTCCTGATCCAGACCATGTTCCATTTGGTTTGCCTGATATTGCACCACTTATCCCTGAGCCGATTACCGCACCAATTGAGCTACCCCCTGTTGACCCATTTATTCCACCACCTCCACCTGCTGATATTACTCCCCCACCTCCTTTTGTGTCCGATGCTCATCGTACCGATCTCCCGATCGTTTTTCTACAGAAGATCCCCGATGCTCATGGTTCCCACCGTACACCATGCCTATTTCCGACCCTTATCATCCCTCTCATTATGGAGGCTACACTCGCGATGAGTTACTTTTGTCACTATAGTTACAGTTTGAGATTTTGAGTCACCGAGTTCTCGAGCTGGAGTTCGGTGAGGGTGCCAGACGGTCACCATTTCCTTTTCATCCTACTTCTGTCCCTCCACCCTCATCATCAGCTTCATTTGTACCTCCACCTGCTGCTCCTACATCTGTTCCGGGCTTTGATGCTCGCTTTCTCACATTTGAGCAGCAGATCAGTTACTTGATTCGCCGAGTTCATGAGCTCGAGGAGGAGCTCGCCCATGTTCACAGTTTTCTCTTCTTCCCTCCTCCTCCGCCATCAGTATCGTAGGTTTTTGGTTTTACGCAGGTACTCTACTTTTGGTGAGAACGCTACAATTGTGCCGAGAATTACAAAGACATGAAGACCACTTTTTGATTATTGCTTTTGTATATTGACCGACTTATTTGACAGGGATAGTGTGACCCCATGTCTCTTTTGGTATGATACAATTTGAAAACAATGTAACTTGTGGTTGGTTATTAATGAAAGCTCAATAGTCGTGTTCTCATTAAATACATTGTTGGTTTACATATCCATGACTATGATTATGTTATTGTGTGGTTGTTTGCTATGATGATTGCTTATATATATATATATATATATATATATATATATAGGACAATGCTATATAAGAAACCCCACATTTTTAGAAAACTTTGCAAACTCAATATGTGGCCTATATTTATCCACATCATCCAAGTCAATTGATTAAGCTTATGGCAGCTAAGGGTATATTAGTAATTTAGTACATCTATCCACCCACCTCAAGAACTCTTCCCCATTTGATTTGACATTACCATTAATGCCTATCACCTCACATCCATACCCCCTATTTATAGATTATTTCATTTTTAAAATCCAAATTATATACATCTCGTCCCTCATATCTCCTCATCTTCACTTGCATATCACCCTTTTCTCCATTAATGTCCATGGAGACAAATCCACCAACATTCGATGTGATTCTGGAAGATGATTTGAGTTCTGCATCTGATCTTCATGCAACTACTGTTAATTCTTGCTCTGAGAATATAGGTCAAGAAAATGGAAGCAGTTATAATCCAAATCATCAAAATTACTTTGCTCATCCTCCTCCAAGTCAAAGTCAACCACTAATCAAGAAAAAAAAGAAGTGTTCCAGGCAACCCAGGTTTAAATCACTGAAATATTTAATCTTGTTTCTTGGCTTTTTCACAATTTAAAAAAAAAAGAGACGAAAAAATGGTGGGTTTTCAATTTTTCATTATTTCTAAATGAAAAATATGTTTTTTCAAAGAAAGTCTACCATGAATGTACTAGCAGTTGACCCCAGGTTGAAAATGGTTAAATCTTTAATCTTTTTTCATGGGTTTTGCCGGTGGATATTTGTACTATGTAACTCTTAAATCAAAAACATATTTATAAAAAAAAGTAATAATAAATTATGTGATTATGAAATGACAATTGAGACAGTTTCTGTCTTTAATAAACTTAAAAATAAATTGTAAAAATTGTAGATCCAGAAGCAGAAGTGATATCCTTATCACCCAAGACATTAATGGCAACAAACAGATTTGAGAAAAAGATTGCAATTTAGCTAAAAAGTTGTGATGTTGTTTGAGAAAAAGATTTTCTGGCTATGAATGTGTTAATAGTTATGTCTGGTTAACGACTTAACGGTTATCTTATCTTTTTGTTATTAGGATGGTGATGGATACAAGGGAAAGAAGATCCAATTCTCGGGACCGTTGGTTTCGTCAAACGTGGATCAGATGCTTAAGGATCATGACCATGTTTATGTTACAGCACAACACAACTAACACGTGTTATAGTTTGAACTTCAGGACATGCATGTGTTACATGTGACATGAAACCCATGTACAACGTAACACGTGTTAGTGCTATGTATTTTTGTTTACTAGTAATATGTAATGTGAGACTCTTCTTGTTTTCTCTAGTACACGATGTTAAAACGGTCTAGACTTAACACATTTTCTGTTGGAGGCACCCGTATTTGTACCTCTACTGTTACAGTTACTATTGAAGTTTATGCATCCATTCTGGAAGTCTTAACACATGTTATAATAGAGGCTTAACACACGTTATATCAGGTTTACTCTGTTGTTGTTAAGTTACTATTGGAGTTTATTCATCCATTATGGAAGTCTTTACACACGTTATAATAGATGCTTAACACATGTTATACATTTCAGTCGCTTAACACATGTTACAGTATGTATATACACATCATGGTGTTTTGGAAACCAATAGCTTATACATGACACCATGTTAGGTTAAACCAAGATTATAACAGAGGGTTAACACATTTTATCCCAGGTATACGATGTTACGATATTAACTTGTATGTTCCATATTAACTTGTACACGTGTTTACTATCAGTATATGCACATCATAGTGTTTTGCAAACCACTTTCATATACATGAATACAAGTCGGGTTAAAACAAGATTATAATGGTGGAGGCGCCCGTATTTGTACCTCTACTGTTACAGTTACTATTGAAGTTTATGCATCCATTCTGGAAGTCTTAACACATGTTATAATAGAGGCTTAACACACGTTATATCAGGATTACTCTGTTGTTGTTAAGTTACTATTGGAGTTTATTCATCCATTATGGAAGTCTTAACACACGTTATAGTAGATGCTTAACACAGGTTATACATTTTCAGTCACTTTAACACATGTTACAGTATGTATATACACATCATGGTGTTTTGGAAACCATTAGCTTATACATGACACCATGTTAGGTTAAACCAAGATTATAACAGAGGCTTAACACATTTTATCCCAGGTATACGGTGTTATGATATTAACTTGTATGTTCCATATTAACTTGTTCACGTGTTACGATCAGTATATGCACATCATGGTGTTTTGCAAACCACTTTCATATACATGAATACAAGTCGGGTTATAATGGATGCTTACATGTTATCATATGTATACAAGTGGGGTTACAACAAGATTACGATATTAACTAAGCTCCCTATTAAACTCATCGCCCCCGTCGACTGTTTTCACCCTTGTCACATGTTAAGCAATTACATGTTCCGAACAGACAAATTGTAACACATGTTAGATCACTTTATACACATCATGGTGTTTTGTAAACCACTAGCTTATACATGAATACATGTCAGGTTACAAAAAGATTATAACAGAGGCTTAACACATGTTATACATTCCAAAATGTGCAAAACAAATGACCTGTTTCGTATTATATATTCCAAAATTACTGGTACATGTGTTACCATAAATGGCTCGTTTCATATTACACGTTACATCATGGTGTTCTGTTACAGCATGAACCACCAACAAATGTTATAAATGAACGAAGACTTCTTTCCCAAAGGATGTGACTTATTCAATGTCCCCGCATTAACGTCGCCTACATCCATCCAGCTTGTCAATTCAATATCTTTCATGGATCTGTTTCTATAAATCAACACACGTTATATATCATTCTACCAGGTGCTTAACACATGTTATGGGTCTGTCTCTGTAAATCAAGCAACCCAACAAAAAAAACAATTATTGTTAAGATCAAAAGCCCCAAACAAGCAACCAAACCAACAAAAAAACCCGTTCAAAATCTCATCCTAAAGTTTTGGATTTATTTAAAATACATGAACATTAACCATTACTAGAACACGCATTAACTTCGCCTACATCCATCAAGCTTGTCAATTGAATATCTTTATGGATTTGTTTCTGTAAATCAACACACGTTATATATCATTCTAACAGGTGCTTAACACATGTTATGGGTCTGTTTCTGTTACAGCATGAACCACTAACACATGAAAACTAAGCTCACCATTAAACTCATCGCCCCCGTCGACTGTTTTCACCCTTGTCACATGTTAATCAATTACATGTTCCGAACAGACACATTGTAACACATGTTAGATCAGTATATACACATCATGGTGTTTTGTAACCCACTAGCTTATACATGAATATATGTCAGGTTACAAAATGATTATAACAGAGGCTTAACACATGTTATACATTCCAAAAGGTGCAAAACATGTTAGAAATGAACGAAAACTTGTTACAGCATGAAAACTTCTTTATGGATCTGTTACAGCATGAACCACTAACACATGTTATAAACGAACGAAAACTTCTTTCCCAAAAGAGTTGACTTATTCAATGTCCCCGCATTAACTTCGCCTACATCCATCCAGCTTGTCAATTGAATATCTTTATGGATCTGTTTCTGTAAATCAACACACGTTATATATCATTCTAACAGGTGCTTAACACATGTTATGGGTCTGTTTCTGTAAATCAAACAACCCAACAAAAAAAAACACTTACTGTTCAGATTAAAAGCCCAAACCAGCAACCAAACCAACAAAAAAAAAAAACAATTATTGTTAAGATCAAAATCCCCAAACAAGCAACCAAACCAACAAAAAATCTTGTTCAAAATCTCATCCTAAAGTTTTCGATTTATTTAAAATACATGAACATTAACCATTACTAGATCTTGATTGAAGACAGAGGAGAGGAGAGAGAGAGAGAACATTAACCATTACTAGATCTTGACTCCGACGACGTTCCGAACTCCGGCGCCACCAACCACCCACCCTCCACCACCTTCTACAACCACCCACTGTCGCCGCTATCAACCACCAACACCCCAGAATGAACCAGTCACCACCTTCCACCAACCACCAGATCTGCAACCACCATCGTCTTCTGCAACTGAATCATGCTTTGATCTGCAACCACCATCGTCTTCTGCAACTGAATCTGGGATTAGTATTTCTTGAAATCTTGAAGGTAGATATTTTAATTCTGAAATGAGAACATCTTCTTCTTGTTCTTCTTCACGTTTGTGGGGTCGGGGAGGAAAGAGATTTGATAATTGTGAGTAGAGAGTGGGAGAGAGAAAAAGGGATATGATTTTGAAATCTCTTATTTGATTTGACAGTAAAACATGGCAGATGGGTTTTTGATTTCCAATGCTCAAAAAGTCTTTTTTACTACCCAAAATGCCCTTTATGCATTAATTTAAATCTAATATATACACCAAAAAGGAGAGCCATTGATCTATTAAAGTGAAACCAAATCAAGGGTGAATCTAGGGTTTCCAAGGTTTCTTAAAAAAGATGGGGTTTCTTATAGAGCCCACCCCTATATATATATATATATATATATATATATATATATATATATATATATATATATATGTACATACGACTCCTAGACAATTATTTATTTATTTAACGAATAAGGCCTGACCTATCCGATCTTCTTCCTAGAAGAACAATGCCACCTCGAAGAAACACCAATACCAACAATCCACTGCCAAGGACTAAGGCAGAGCTGTAATAGTGCATCTAACAAGCTATCGCTCAACACGAGGCACTCCGCTCCGAACATAGCGGTGGTACCTCGGGGAATAAACCCCCAATCGGTATTGTTAAGTCACCTAAGACACATTACAACTCGTTTGAATATTTCCAATTGTGCTTTGCCAATGCTTATTGCGAATTGTGTTGCTTGTGTTACAGGCTGTACCTACAAGCAATTGTTGGACTGCAAGCCCCTTAATTTCGATGGCACTGAGGGTGCTGTCGCATTCGTATGCTGGGTGGAGAAAACTGACTCTGTATTGAGGATGAGCAAATGTGCTCCAGAACAAAGAGTTACGTATATTTCTGGGTTATTTCTAGATGGAGCGCTTTCGTGGTGGAATCTCCAAGTTCAGACGCTGGGTGAAGCTGTTGCATATGTATTAACATGGAATGAACTGAAGGAATTAATGCGCAAAAACTACTGCTCTCGAGTGGAGATTCAGAAGTTGGAGACAGAATTCTGGAACTTAAAGATGGATGGTCCGAAGGTGGCTGAGTATATTCAGTGATTTCATGATTTTTCGAGACTCGAGAGTTGGTCCTTATCTGGTGGAGCCAGAATTTAAAAGGATTAACGTTTTATCTGGGGATTGGCATCTCAGATTCTGTGTATGGAGACAGCTTCCAAGCCTCTAACTATTTATGAGTCTATTGACCTAAGTGTGGCGCTTACTGAGGAGCAGTTCGATTGGGAAAGTTTTCGATCTCTGAAACGAAAAAGAAGGAAACTCATGTGGAGTCATCGGGTGATAACAAAAGAAAGTTTACTAATTTCAAGAAGGGCACCCGAGCAAATAATAATAATAACAACAACAACGCCAACAAGCGTAGGGATACCAACCAGGCAGCTGAGGCACAAACTGGCGTTGCAAATGCTGAAAATAAGGGAAAAGGATACATGGGTACCCTACCAAAGTGTGACGTTTGCCAATTTCATCATGCCGGCCAGTGTAGATATAGGAAGTGTGGCAACTGTGGAATAATTGGGCATTCTAAGGAGACATGTTGGTATGGAGCAGGACGTGGAAATGGAGGACAAAGTGGTAATGGAAACTGTGGTGGGAATGGAAATCAGACTGGAAATCGAAACCAGGGAGGAAACGGTAATTTTGGGGGAAACGGGAATCGTGGTGGTTATGGGAACCAGGCGGGTAACAGAAATCATGGAGGAAACAATAACAACACTCAGGGCGGAAACGGAAATGATAATGGACGTGGCCAAGGTTGTTTTGGTTGCGGTGACATGGGGCACTTTAAGCGGCACTGCCCTAAAAATAATCAAGCTCGTGGAAGGGTATTCACCATTGGAGCCAGGGAAGCACGCCAGGATCCTAATGTGGTTACTGGTACGTTCCCTATTAATCAACGTTATGCATCTGTGTTGTTTGATACTGGTGCCGATTTTAGCTTCGTATCACTAGACTTTAAGAATATACTTGGTTTAGTTGCAAGTAAGCTAGACGTTCCGTATTCGATAGAACTAGCTAATGGGAAGTTAGTAGAAGTGAATGAGGTGATTAGAGGTTGCAGTATGGAGATTGGAGAGCGCGAGTTTTCTATAGATCTTCTGCCAGTTGATTTGGGATGTTTTGATGTCGTGGTCGGTATTGATTGGTTATCTAGCAACCGTGCAGAGATAGTTTGCCATGAGAAGATCATGCGTATTCCGATGGCGAATGAGGAGACGATCGTGATTCATGGAGAGAAGCATGATACGCCCTTGCGAATCATCAATTGTATGAAAGCGCAGAAGTGTCTACGTAAAGGATGCGTTGCCTTCTTAGCTCTTGTAGTGGATAAGGAAGCCGAAGAGCCGAAGCTTGAAGATATCCCTGTGGTAAGGGAATATCCTGAGGTCTTCCCCGAAGACTTGCCAGGATTACCTCCGCAAAGACAAGTCAAGTTCCACATTGACTTGGTTTCAGGCACCGCGCCTGTAGCCAAGGCACCATATTGACTTGCGCCATCCGAGATGCAAGAGTTATCCACGCAGCTTCAGGAGTTATTGGATAAAAGATTTATAAGGCCGAGCTTCTCGCCTTGGGGAGCTCCAGTATTGTTCGTTAAGAAGAAGGAGGGTAGTTTTCGCATGTGTATCGACTAACGGGAGCTGAACAAGTTAACTATCAAGAATCGGTATCCGTTGCCGAGGATTGATGATTTATTCGACCAACTGCAAGGATCAAGCTACTACTCCAAGATTGATCTTCGATCGAGTTATCATCAGTTACGGATTAAAGAGGAGAGCATACCAAAGACCGCGTTCAGAACTCCTTATGGACACTACGAGTTCCTCGTGATGTCGTTCGGATTAACTAACGCACCAGCAGTGTTTAAGGACTTGATGAATCGTGTATGCAAGCCATATCTCGATAAATTTGTGATTGTATTTATCGATGATATTCTGATTTATTCACGGACAAAGGAAGAGCACGAGCAGCATCTCAGAGCCATTCTGGAACTACTAAAGAAGGAAAAGCTCTACGCAAAGTTCTCAAAGTGCGAATTATGGATTCGCGAGGTATAGTTCCTTGGTCATGTGGTAAACGAGAATCGTATTCATGTGGATCCCACAAAGATTGAAGCAATAAAAAACTGGGAAACTCCCAAGACGCCGACTGAAATCCGACAGTTTTTGGGATTAGCGGGCTATTACCGCATGTTCATCGAGAATTTCTCCAAGATAGCTCAACCGCTCACTTCCCTTACTCAGAAGGACAAGAAGTATGCTTGGGGAGACAAGCAAGAAGAAGCCTTTCAACTACTCAAGAACAAGCTATGTGACGCACCGATACTATCCCTACCCGAAGGCACGAAAGACTTCGTGGTATATTGCGATGCTTCACGTTAGGGATTGGGTTGCGTGCTCATGCAACGCTAAAAAGTCATCGCTTATGCTTCACGCCAACTGAAAGTACATGAGAAGAATTATACCACTCACGATCTGGAGCTAGGTGCAGGGGTATTTGCCTTGAAGATTTGGCGACATTATTTGTATGGTACTCGATGTACTGTCTTAACGGATCACAAGAGTCTGCAGCACATATTTGATCAAAAAGAGCTTAATATGCATCAGGAACGATGGGTTGAGTTGCTGAATGATTATGACTGCGAGATCAAGTATCATCCTGGAAAGGCCAATGTAGTAGCAGACGCCTTAAGTCGAAAAGAAAGGATTAAGCCCATAAGGGTTTGGGCTTTAGAAATGACTATTCAGACGAATCTCACTTCACGCATACGTGACGCACAACAAGAAGCTCTTAAGAAAGAAAACCTTAAGGATGAATCTCACTATTCAGACGAATCTCACTATTCAGACGAATCTCACTATTCAGACGAATCTCACTCCACCCAGGATCGGACAAGATGTACCAAGACCTGAAAGATTATTACTGGTGGCCAAAGCTCAAGAGCGATGTTGCTATTTATATTGGGAAATGCCTAACCTGTGCTAAGGTTAAGGCCGAGTATCAGAAACCTTCAGGTCTTTTGCAACAGCCTGAGATACCCATGTAGAAATGGGAACAAATTTCGATGGAATTCATAACAAAATTACCCAGGACTCCTAGAGGACACGATATGATATGGGTAACAGTGGATCGATTGACAAAGTCTACACACTTCCTACCGATTCGAGAGAAGGATAGCACGGGAAAGCTAGATGAGCTTTACCTCAAGGAGATAGTAGCACGTCATGGAGTGCCTATCTTAATAATATCGGATAGAGATGGACGATTTGTATCAAGGATTTGGCAATCCTTTCAAAAGGCCTTTGGATCTCAGTTGAATCTGAGTACGACCTTTCACCCGCAGACAGATGGTCAGAGCGAACAAACTATTCAAACATTGGAAGACATGCTTCGTGCATGTGTGATGGATTTAGGTGGCAGTTGGGATACTCATCTACCTCTAGTTTAGTTTTCTTACAATAACAGCTACCATACGAGCATTCAAGCCGCACCGTTTGAAGCTCTTTATGGCTGTAAGTGCCGCTCACCGTTGTGTTAGGTAGATGCTGGAGATAGACAGATGGTTGGTCCCGAACTAGTTCAAGAAACAACTGACAAGATCATGCAGATCCGAGAGCGCATCAAGGCAACTCGTAATCGACAAAAGAGCTACGCAGATCAAAGACGGAAACCGTTGGAATTCGAAGTAGGAAACATGGTTTTGTTGAAAGTCTCACCTTGGAAAGGTGTAGCACCATTGGGGAAACGTGGCAAGTTTAAATGGTGTACATGATACATTTCACGTGTCAAACCTGAAGAAAATCCAGACTCAGGAGACAGTTATCATCCCTGCGGATGAAGTGCATATCGACGACACTTTCCAATTTACTGAGGAACCCGTTGAAGTTACGGACTCGAAAGTCAACAAGACTCGGAGGAGTCGTGTCAAGCTTGTCAAGGTTCGTTGGAATTCACGTCACGGCCCAGAGTTTACTTGGGAGCGTGAAGATCGAATGAAATCAAAGTATCCACACTTGTTCCCTAACTCCCCTATAATCGATAACGCAGCTTAAAATTTCGGGACGAAATTTTATTAACAGGGGAGAATGTGACAACCGTCAATTTTCCATGTAATTCTGTACATGTTAAACAGTAATTTGTGCTTTAATAACTGTGCTTGATTTAAATTAATGGCATATATGATTTCTGATTATTGTCATATACATACAAGTGCATCACATGTTGCATGATTTCATATCATTATTGCACGCAACACATTATGATCCAATTAGTGCACGAAACAAAGTTAGCACAGTTATCAGACAAACTAGAAGTACTGACAGAAGTTCAGTACTCAGACAGACATGATGTTAAGACACCAAATGAGCCCGAAACCAAGAGTTACACTAGTATAGTGTGTAGGGAAGTAAGGATCATAAAACTGCCTTCCTAGTGATAGTTTAAGTGCCGGAAAGTGCCTAAAACTTACATAAACTGCAGAATTCTGCATTTTTCAGCAAAAATCAGCATTTTAACACTAAAATATCATGCAAAATTATGGTTAAATGGTCCAAAATACCTTCCTAGGTGTCGGTAATCAAAACTATCACAAAAGGGAACATAAAGCACACTAAACTGCGTAATTTAGCACCTTAACGAACCGATAACCAACCGAACAACCGGACACTACCTGAAACACTAAATTTTCATTAGAAGCATTGTTTTAACATTTCCGAGCTAGTTATGGTCACCGAACATGATAATACACCTTATAAACATATAAGACCTAAAAACACTAAACCTTATAGATGAAAACTAACCAAATCAACTAACTTACCATTACATCTCAACCATATACCCCCCCCCCCCTTGGCGACGGTTATGAAGGGTGGACCCACCCTTGATTTTGTTGAATTGTTTATTTGATTATGTTGGATACTTAGTGAGCACAAGGACCATTAGACACTTTGTTGTTGGTAGTTCATGTATTAAAAACCACAAGATCACACTACAACTCATTTTCACCATTTCACCAACATCATCTTCTCCTCTTCTCTCTTCCTTGTTCTCGGCCTATCGAACACCACAACACATCCATTTTTACTTCATTGTTATACAATCTAAGGAGGTTCTAAGGTGCAAGAAGCTAAGTTAAGGAGCTTGGAGCCATTGGAGCTTGAAGGACCACTCTCTAGAGCTTTTATCCACCTTGTTCATCATCTTGTTCATCTTTGATTTCTTCCCTAGCCTTGTGCTAGTAGTGAAGGGTAAGGTCCCAAAAACCTTGCACAGGTGCTCAGGACCATACCACAACTTTACCACCAAGGAACCTCTTTCAAAGAACCTTGCGCGGCAGCGCGCTGGTTCTAAAAAAGAGAACTTAAAAAAGCAGTCTACAACATCCGCTCGCCAAGTTAGAGATAACATATCCTTGCACATGCTCTCATATAGCAGAACAGTTAGGATAAGGTCCTAACAGCACCTCCACGCGAATGTCATCCAAACTGGGATAAAAATAACTTTTCTATTACAACATAATTTACATGAAGAAAAGCCACATGAGATTACAGCTGTAAACCTTCTAGAAGGCTTTATCGTGTATCACCATTCGGTTATAACCGAATGGCCACGTGGCATCATCCTGGGCACTCCTCAAAAGTCACGATGATGGCACCAAATTGAAGGAAGATCCACACTTTTCCACTTTCCACGTGGCATCTCCCCAGCCGTTGATCATGCCCACGATCCGTGTGCATCCACATCTCGTTAGTGATTAACGGTGAAAGGAGTAACCGCTTACGGAAAATAACTTTCCGTCTTCTCTCACGTCAATAAACTTTCCCGCCCAAATTCGGTTATAAATAAGAAACGAGTCAGGTACAATTTCTCAAGTTACATTCACTTCACTTTCAATACTTCTTCTTCACCGAAACCTGTACTTATTCTCACGCCAGAGGGTGGTCACTTAGAGAACCCCCATTCTCCCCGTGGCGAATCTAACGGCTGTTTGTTTTGCAGTTGTTGTTAGAAGAATTGTAGGATCGATTGCAGACCCGAACGAGTCGTTCAGAAGAGTTTATCTCGGTTTCAGAGGCGGAAACTAAGAAACCGAGGTCAATTCAGCGAGATTTCACTTTAAACTGTTGTTGTATTGATAACGAATGCGATTACAGACCTAACAACACTTCGGCAGCACTTCGTGGCTCACCGGAAGAATCTCTGAAAAAGTTTTTACAAATGAAATGACAAATGGCCTATTTATAGTAAGCTTGATTTCGCTTGAAGTCTTGAAGCGAAATCCCATCCTCATGATTTCGCTTCAACATATTTGAAGCGAAATCTATATAATGTTTTGTCTTCAAGCGAAATCTTTCAACATATATTTACAATCTGTTTTCATGCAAGTATGCCATTTCACGTGAAGATGCAATAGGTGATGTCATCTCCATGATGTCATCATTAAAGATGATGACATCATCATCCTTGATTAGATCCGCAACGCAACCTGAGACTCGATATAAGACGAAGACGACAGATGTATGCACCAACAGACTCCCCCTCAGATGTTGACGAGTCTTAAGTGTCGAGTCTTCTCAATCTTCAGTCTTTATCAGTCTTTGATCTTCCTTCATACTTCAACTAATCTCCTCCTCAGATGTCTTCAGACTCCCCCTATCAATCTGCTGGGATCGTAGTCTGGAATTCACTTTTCACAGGTTCTTAAATCGTAACCTGGCACTCTATCAAACTCAGATTTCGGAACCTGGCTAACCTGCAAAAAACTCTACCCAAAAATAAATTTTCTGATAACCATTTTGAAGATAAGATGTTCAAGTCTAATTTACCACTTGCAGGAATAACATTTATATTTCAAAACTTTTTTTTTATTTCATTTCAACACTCTTCAAACACTTTCACCCAAACCATTTGTTCATCATGTTTAGCATTCGGAATTTTGAAAACCAGCTCTCCAACACCAGTTGTCGAAAATCTTTTTAAATTTTTCAAAATTTATGCTAAAACACACTAAAATCTTTTTGGATTTTTGACTGAAATAGAAATGCAAAAAATGAAATATTTACAAACAATATTTTTTGTGAGTTCGTGCAAGAGGATCATATCAGTTTAAGAGACAAATCACCAACACCGTTAAGCTTCATTTCATTTTAAGTTCTAAATGATTCACTTAGATTGTCAGTATGTTTGTCCACTTAAATTTTCACACAAAGTTCAATTGATCCGAGATATGAGATTAATGTTTTAAGCTCTTGAACTTATTCGTGTGTCCCACTACTTGAATATACTCCCGTATCCAGATCCCAATATTCAGTCTTACAGGTGAGTATACCACAGATGATATCTGTCAGGGGAATAAATTATAGTACGAGGGCCGTGAGAGCTCAGGTCGATCTTTCGATACGCAGAGAGATGACGGCTTCGACTTTTTGGTGAGTCCCCTTTAGAGGATCTTTTGCATTACAACAGCAGCGACTATCAATTTTATTGTTTCATCAGCTTGCTGAGGGCGATGCTATGTTTCAAGCATTTGCAGAAAGCATTATCCGGGGACTAGGTCAGAAATTTCTTTCAGCAGAAGTCCCGGGATAATACCCCAGATATCACTGAGCATAAAGACCTAGTATCTCAGAATAAGGGACCTTTCAAACAAGATTTCAGGGGTTACCTATATATCCAAGTTTGTGTTAACCCACATAACAAGCAAGTTTGAAATTTAGGTTTATATCTCGTCACAATCTACTAAATGTGCAAAAACCTACTGACACATCATCAGTGAGACCGTTTATCACTTTTTATCTTACCAAATCTTTAGCATGTTGTGATTGTCCACTGATGTACTATCATTTCCTCTTTTATGCAACAAAAACTCATTTTTTCATTTTTTCATGTTTTTGGCTTTTTCAAATTTTCAAATGTTTTTGAATTTTCTAAAATTCTTACTCCCCCTAAAATGCAAACACATTTTAGGAAATTTGAAAACAAACTGTACAATAACATGACAACTGATATCGAATTGCCTCAATTCTCCATTCACTTGGCATAAACAATCAGAACTCCCCCTCACAACAAACTATTTTCCCATTATGATTTCAAAACACTTAAGTTTGTTTTAATCAAATGGTTTTTCCGGAAAATAAGTTTTGTTGATTTTATCACTTGTAAAATTGGGGATCAAATCATCACATTGTTTTACCAATCATATGTAGTAAATCAGATACAAATTAATGTCCCTGATTTACCACTTGTAAGATCATTCCAATTCAACTTCTGAACCACTTGTAAAAATCACAACCATACAACTTAAACCTGTTTTTCAACCAATTTACCATCTTTTGATTGAATTCTCAAGGTGCCGATTCCTACTCCTCGCTTACATACCTGGGAGTTCCGGCAAGTCCTGTAAAAACTTCTCAAACATTTTATACAAAAATGATAAAGAATGATGCCGATTCATGATCCACGATTATCAACTTGGGATCTCCGGCAAGTCAGATTTTTACTCTTTGAAAAAAATATCCACCCAAGCCTGACCTTCCTTGGGTGTAACAACCTCTTTATCATCTTTTCTTTCAACTAACCTGTGACCTCCTCTTTTGGCAGCATAAAATTCTTTAACACTTTTGGCCTTACCATTGATCATTTTGCCAAAAATGTGTTTCACAGTTCCGTTGAAAGCTTTATCAACATCAAATTTCTTCTTATCAGAATAAAATTGATTTGATATTTCAACTTTTCCAACTTTCTTTTTAAAATTTTCAGCACTCAAAGGTGGAAAATTCACATCATCCACTTTTGAAACTGATTTTTCAACCTTTTCTTTAACAACTTTTGGCTCCTCTGATTTTGTGGAATCAGATTCATCACCAGAACTATTACCTGAACCCTTCACAACCCATTTTTGATTTATTACATTTTCTTTTCTTTTTACCACATTCTTTGAACATTCACCAATCTCAAAGGTCGAATTTTCAAAGCCAGTAAATGGTTTGGTTATAAGTTCAGTTTTCTCCACAACTTTCTCTTTCAATTTACCAGATACTTCCTGTTTTGGTTTGAATATTTTCGGACAATTCCTAGCAACATGACCAGTAATCTTGCACTGAAAACAGGTTCTGGTTTCAATCTTCTTTGGCACAACATTCTTCTTCAGCTCTTCTTGCTTCTTAGCAAGGAATTCCTGATTCGTCTGTTTTCTGAAAGCTTGTTCTTTCTCAGCTTCTGACGTTTTTCCTGAAACAAACACAGTTTTTGATTTATAAGTTTTTTCATTTTTATAATTTTTCGGTTGAATAAAACCAAGACCTTTCTTTTTGAAATTACGATTATGGTTTGGTTTCTTTTGGAAACTATAACCACAATTGTAACCCATTTTCTTGTTAAATCTTTGTTGATCTCTTGAAGTGTATTGTTTAGGTTTTCCATTAAGATTTAAATCTTTTATTTCAGAAATATTAATTTCTGTAATTTTGAAAACCTTTTGAATCATTTCAAATCTGACACTTCTTATTGGAAAACTCTCATCAGAATATAATTTGTCAGAACCTTTCAAAGTGTATGCTACTTTGACTGATTCATCATTCAAATTAGATTTTGATAGCAAAAATTTCTTATCATAAACCCGTTTGTCCTTTTTGAATGTTGACTTTGACGCATCTGACTCAGACTTTGACTTGAATTTGGACTCTGGTTTTGACTCCGCTATGTCATCTTTGTCTAACACCTGATCGACCACACTTTTTATCAATTTTGACTCATGATCAGTATCGGACGACGTGTACGTGACATCAATATTTTCTGGCAAGTTATCCGACGGTCCAGACTCCCATTGTAAGTTCATTGCCTTTTCGACTCTTTCGGAATTTGGATTTCG
This sequence comes from Helianthus tuberosus, assembly GCA_030545235.1. Classification (NCBI taxonomy): domain Eukaryota; kingdom Viridiplantae; phylum Streptophyta; class Magnoliopsida; order Asterales; family Asteraceae; genus Helianthus; species Helianthus tuberosus. The sequence continues at coordinate 165,982,706 of CM060359.1, forward strand.
AGGTAAAAATCCATTTTCGACCGGGGGCGGACATCTAGTGTAGACCACACTTGGTTTCTTACCAGAAGTCTTCACTTCATCTTTTGTCACAGATTTCTTTTCTTCAGACATTTTCATTTCTTCAAATGTCTTCAAATTCTCCACTACGGGATAAATCCTGTCAACAACAAAAGAAGAACATGAGTAACTGTTTAATAACTTTTTAACCTTCTCAGTCTCTATCTTTTGTGTTGCCAACTCAAGCTCTAGATCTGCACATTTCTTAATGTTATAGTTTGCCGTATCAAGCTGTCTCAGATAAGCTATCTTCAAAGTATTCATAGCTTCAGCTTGTTCACCGTTTGAATCAGTATACTTGTTGATTTCTCTGTTCATTGTATCATATGATTCTTTCAATCTGTTTATGTTATGCAGCAATTCATTGTTTTGCTTGATTAAAGAATCACAATTCATGCACTTTTCAGGATCTTTGATAGGTTCTGCATCAACTTTGATCTCAAATTCAGGAACTTCTTTGACTGTTCTGTTTGATTGTAAAAATTCAGCTCTTCTCTTTTTCTCAGCTTTAGCTTCAGCTTTTAATCTTTTTTCTTCTTCTTCCTCTTCTTTGTTCTTTCTTCGTCTTTCTTCAGCTGCTTCCATGACTTTTCTGCACCTTTCTGCACATTTCAAATCATAAGCATTTGCAAAGAAAACATTAACATTTGAAGTGTCTTTGGACATCTCTTTGGCCATAAATTCTTGATCTGAGCAAAAATTGTCCCAACTGAAACCTTCAGCTAATTTTTCATTGTCTTGATCTGCCAAACACAATTTGCTATTTGTTGGAACATATTTATCCCAACTGAATCCACCATCATTTCCCAGACAAGCTTTCTTTGAATCTTTAATCTGCATCATACCATGTGCAGTTTGTGCCTGATGCAGTGCTGGTGGTGTGATTTGATGATAAATCGCCTTTTTGTGATAATCGTTGTTTCCAAAAGGATTCTGAGCTCCAGTAGCTTCACGATTTTTGCACTCTCTCTTGAAATGCCCCTTTTCCCTGCAACGAAAACATGTAACTTTGGACTTATCAAAGCCTAAGTTTGAAACACTTGCATCAAGAAAATCATTTCTCCCTGTGATTTGTTTAAACTTCTCAGCTCTTCTCATTACACTGGCCATGCACCATTTAATATCCATTAATTCCATTTCCTCAGCATCGATTTGATCGTAATCCTCTTTCGTGAGCATTGGATTACCGATCTTTCCGGCCACAAAACTACTATATGATTCCAACACCATTCCCAACAAAGACATTTGATTTTTAGCAACCTCTTCAGTATAATCTTGATCATTTTCAAGACTTAGAACAATATTGCACTGAAGTTTTCTTCCGTTCTTTGTTGCTGAAATGTTTGGATCGAATGATGAAAATCTAGTGCTGCTTGATCCCTGGGATGATTTCTTTTCAGAAGAATCATTCACACTGTAAGCAATTTCAATTTTTGGAGAAAAATTTGATTTTTCGTTGACACCACCTTTGTAATACAAACTGATATCTTGTTCTCCATCATAATTCTTCATCCTAGCAATCTTCCTCTGCTCCATCTCCTGAGCTTCCAGATGCTTGATAAAATCTCCCAGTGTCATGTCCTTATAATCTGTTTTGTTTGACCGCAGCATCATCAGAAATGTTCCCCATGTTTCATATGGTAGCGCATCTGCAAGTTTTTCAACCAATTCATCAGTATCTTTCTTAACACCAAGTTTCGTCATATTTCTCACCAAGTTACAATATCTATCAATTAATTGCTTGACACTCTCATTTTTCAATCCCCGAAATAAGTCAAATTCCTTTTTCATGAGAGACATCTTATTCCTGAGCATATCGTCACTTCCAGTAAACTTTGCTTCCAACTCTTTCCATATTGAATATGCAGTTCCATTATGTTGAAGCAGTATCAAAATATCTTCTTTTATCGCTTGCTGAAGCAGACTCACCATCAATTTCTCATCTCGATATTTCTTTTTATCTACAGTAGTCATTTCTCTAAGTGTCAACGGAGTACCATTCACAACATTGTCCTTTGTGGGTTTAACATACGGCTCTTCAGTGTGTTCCCACGCATCCAAGTGATACGCCTCAACCCAATTTCCAAACCTTTCGGACCATCCATTGTAATCATCAATATCCATAAGTTTGGGTGGTTTCTGAGACGTCCCGGTTTCATTTTCATGCAAAGCATTCTGAGTGATTGTAACTGGACTAGCAAAAGCATTGTATAACTTGTTTTCCATGTTTTGAATTTTCAAAATGAGCTATACCACCTTGTAAAATACTTGTGAATTTTCTGTGCGGACTGAATGTTGACCAACTGTGCAGACAGAATGACCCGGTTCGAATTCAATTGACCTGACCCTTCGAAATCTTTGAACTCCAAATCGTACGAACTGAACAATTATCACGCAACTTGATCACACTAAACAAACTGACTGTTCAAACAATCTTGATCAATCCGTGTAAACCGACTAACCTTCAAACCTTGTGACCTGACTACTCAAGTGTCTTGAACACATACAATTATACCGACAACATTCACTATAGATGGACTTTATACAAACAAAAACTAACACATTAGATGGGCTTATCCAAACACAATATAACACATGAGATGGGCTAGTTTTTCAACAAGTGAACTGATAACTTGGACAGATGATCACAAATGCGACAACTCTTTAAAAAAAAACATTATCCGGTCAGTTTTTATTAAATCGAAGACACATGAGCTGCTAACAACTTTTAAAACAACACTCAATGAATTATCATTGGACCTAACATACCACTAATTTGACAACAATATAATATTCATATTCAAACTATCACATGCAAAGACTGACAACTTACACATATATCGAATATGAATTATATGCAATTTGATTTAATCAAGAACCGACAGAATGTGACCTAATACTTATCAACTCACATGCTACACATAAATCGACGTGTTCACAAGTACACAAAGCTCACATGTAATCTGTCATCAATCAACGTAAAATATTAGACAACAAGCACAGGTATACACATGTATACATTTAATGAACCGAATCTGAAAGAAATCAATGCACTATATAAACCGTATATTCACAATCAGATAAGCTGACTTAAGCAGACAATTGGTTTTTAATGAACAGCAGGTTTCGATGAACAGCACAATTCAGTTAAGACATCAGAATATTTCAAGTGAATTGCAGGTTTCAATCAGATATCAACGTATTTTCAAGCGAAATGCAATCAGATCAATTTCGCTTCAACTATTCAATTTTAATCAGAATATTTCAAGCGACACCTTCAATTTCGCTTCAGACACTAACTTGTTCAAGCGAAATCATACACAAAACTTATATTCTCAAGCGAAATCAACCTATTTTCAAGCGAGCCTGGATGACATCATCACGTTCGGTCTGGTTTTGATCTAATTGAATGAGTAAATGGCCGAATTAGATTCTGAAATTTTCAAGGGTTTGTTAAAACGTATTTTCGCACAATATGTGAAAGTTTGAACTGATTTGAACCGTAAAAAGTTGATTAATTTTGAAAGAAGGTGTAGAAAATCAGAAAACGTGGCTGAATTGGTATGAACTCTTCCTCCTGAGCTCTGATACCAATTGTAGGATCGATTGCAGACCCGAACGAGTCGTTCAGAAGAGTTTATCTCGGTTTCAGAGGCGGAAACTAAGAAACCGAGGTCAATTCAGCGAGATTTCACTTTAAACTGTTGTTGTATTGATAACGAATGCGATTACAGACCTAACAACACTTCGGCAGCACTTCGTGGCTCACCGGAAGAATCTCTGAAAAAGTTTTTACAAATGAAATGACAAATGGCCTATTTATAGTAAGCTTGATTTCGCTTGAAGTCTTGAAGCGAAATCCCATCCTCATGATTTCGCTTCAACATATTTGAAGCGAAATCTATATAATGTTTTGTCTTCAAGCGAAATCTTTCAACATATATTTACAATCTGTTTTCATGCAAGTATGCCATTTCACGTGAAGATGCAATAGGTGATGTCATCTCCATGATGTCATCATTAAAGATGATGACATCATCATCCTTGATTAGATCCGCAACGCAACCTGAGACTCGATATAAGACGAAGACGACAGATGTATGCACCAACAAGAATGAGCTTAGCTAACCCCAAATCAAATGAGAAGAACCACCCCTTTTATGCAGATTCAAACCCCCTGGTTCAATTGATTCCGATCTATTGAACCAGTGTTTCTTCATTGGCGCCCACCGATTTCTCAGTTTTTATTCACATCTTCTCGTTTTGATTTACTCTTCCACCTCTGTTTTTCAATGGAAGAGACTCCGACAAACCGCCAATCAGGCCCTCGGCCAACAAATTTCACACACAATACCCAATTCGAAGGGATTGTGGAAGAGGCTTCCGATGATAACGAGGTCCAATACAACGTTAATCATCTGAACGATCCTGTTACTCCAGGAGCACAACCCGAGAACCCGATAAGTTCAATTTTACCTCCTGGTGAAACTCCCATCTCGTGGTACGTCAGATCCCAAGGTGCCATAAACGCAGTTTACGCACAACTTTGTGCACAGACTACTCCTCTCGTCACTCAATCATGAAGACCAGCATCTTACGTACGGGCACCATCTGCACCACGTACTTCTCACCATGATGCACCATCACGAGTACATGTAGACGACAAAGAAGTCTACTCCAGATCCCCTACCAGGTATGAATCTACCCATTCTGAGACTCACCAAAGGGATTACCGTGACGAGCCATATTCTCATAGAAGGCAGTTAGTTGATTCACGGCTGGGCCCGCGTTCTTACCAAAAGCGGGACACCCAGACCGACGAATACGAAAAAACATATCATGAAGGAGATAACATAAGTGTGTTCAGCCGGCTGCAGCGGGACCATAAAAATTACAAACCTCGCGCGGTTTATAACCCGGATGCAGAGCACGATTACAACTTAATCTACCGCCCAGCAGAGGCAGCGGAGAACTTGAAATTTGTCAGTGAAATCGCCTTAGCTCCCTTAGAAAGGGCGAAGCTACCTTCAAACATCGGAAAATTCAATGGGATGTCAGATCCAGACGATCATCTCCGCGTATTTACCAGCGCAGGCCTGGTAGGCGGTTGGACTTTGCCCATGTGGTGTCACTTTTCCGTCCAAACCTTGACAGGTGCAGCGCGGTTGTGGTTCGATAACTTACCGGTCGGGAAGCTAATGCCGTGGGTGGATTTAAAAGAGAAGTTCCTAGTTCACTTCAGCCAACAACGAAGTTCTATCAGAGACACCGCCGATGTGATGAATATCTGGAGGCGTGATGATGAGAGCCTGGAGGACTTCATAACGCGATAAAACAAGGAAGTGCTAGAGATCGGTGACGTTCACGAGCATCTGATACGTGCTCAATTCAAGTATGTTGTACACTGCGACAACATGATCAAGGTTCTGTCGGGAACAGAGGGTTTTGTCACACCCCCAAAATACCACATGCGGAAACCCCGCTAGGTGATGCGTGTGAAGTGTTATATATATTAGGTGTATATTTTAAGCCCCTTTAACACTTATTTTTAGCCAAGTTTTAAATTTATAAAACACGATATTTTACTAACACTAAACACACATATGGGCAAGTGCACCCATCGTGAGCGTAGTATAGTGTTGGCAAGATACCGAGGTCGTCCAAGGACACAAGAGCTTTTAGTGCCGGTTTATCCTCAACGTCTAATCAAATCAAAAAGTTAGAAAAATGTTTTAAGTTAAGAAAAATAAAAACTAACTAAAAATGCTGAAAATAAAAATAAAAAGAAAAACAGATAGACAAGATGAATCACTTGGTTCCGACTCGTATCTAGTGTAACCTTTGATTATTTCCGCACTTTTGCACTTAATTAAGAGATTATCTTAGTTATTGTAGTGGGCCCCTCTTTTGAAGGTGACGTTACCCTCACCCCAGTAGTTTGAGTCAGCAAGGATACAATCCTAAAAGGGTGGATTATTGGAAGATAATTAATTAAGTTATTAATGTAAATTATGGTAGGCCCCTCTTTTGGAGGTGACGTTACCCTCGACTAAGTAGTCTGAGTCAGCAGGGATACAGTCCTAAATAGCCGGGTTATAGTATTAATAGTAGTTAACTTATGAGGGGATCAAAGAGTTTGGACCCCCGCCATCCAATACCGTTAAGTATTGAAGGAGGTCCTACTAAATTTGACCCAGTTCCATTGCAGGACCTCTAAACGCTGAACAATGGCAAGACCTTTACCAAACTGTTCCCTTAACCCCCGACCAGGTAGCCAACATACCTCCATATAGACCGTGGAGATATGAATGGTGAAAATCTTTTATTTTATATAGACAGTAAAATAACGCCAAGACACCACGGACAAACGATAAGGAAAGATCACCTTCAACATATGCAACTAGTTATTAAAGTCATTAATACAAAACCAAATAAAAAGTGTGAAAAGATTAGAAATAAAAAGTATTACACTAGACACTTTGTCTTAACCAAGTGATGTAAGAGACTTAGGCAAACATGGCCTTGATTGTCAAGAACTCTTACGATCAATCTTGGATCCCGAGACGACTCACACACTCTACGATGGACAATGGATGATGGTGGTGGATGATGGTGTTATGGTGGTGGTGGGTGGTGGGTGAAGTGTGAGAGAGGTGGTGTGCCAAGGGATGGTTTGAGCTTGAGCCAAGCACTCCTATTTATAGGCTGAACAGAAGCTCGGGCACGGCCCCGTGTCCAGTGGGCACGGCCCCGTGTCCACATCCTTCTCTTTCTTCATTTAATGCAACTTTGTCTTATTAGTTGACCACGCCCCCGTGTCCGCTGAGCACGACCACGTGTGCAGAAGAATCTTTGTACTATGAAGATTTGGCTAGATTGTGCGAATCTTATAGTTGACCATGGCCCCGTGTCCACTGAGCACGGCCCCGTGGTGAGCAATAGAAGCTTCTACCACTTTGTCTTTTCTGCTGACACTTGGGCACGCCCCCGTGCTGGCTGAGCACGGGGCGTGTTCAGTCTTCTGTTATCTTGTTTTGCTTGGGAAGATGGTGTCGTGGGGTCGGGCATGTCACGTCTTGTTCCTTTTCCTGTATTTATGTTAGATTTTGATGTCTTTTTGCTTCTTTTGTTAATTTGAGCTCATTTAATCATGAAAATACAAAAGGAAGACAAAAGCACACTTTTTCCAACATTAGTACTAAAAAGGGTTAGTTTTATGCTACAATTGATGTAATTTATATGTTGCATTTTGCACACATCAAATACCCCCACACTTGAATCTTTGCTTGTCCTCAAGCAAAACTCTTTAATATGTGGCTATTACACTCCCAAATGGAATGGGTAGAAAAGAAGGTTTCGGGTTTGTCATAGAGTGTCGGGATTTCCAAGATTCTTTATTTAGTTTTATATTTATTTATTTACAATCCTATTCCTCATGATTTATTTAAAACTTCCCATAAGATAAATTACTTATTAGGGCATAACATGCCTCTTTTAAAATTTTATTTATATACAAGTTCACATACCTCACGGGGATCACTCAACACTCGGCCGAAAATGTATTTTTGTGGATCTCTCGAGAGCGGCATGGAACTTACTCCTACCATAGGCTTGCCAAGCAATCAATCCTCCTCCTTTTTAACTTGTATACCTTTGTAAATATCAAGAGGACTTTTGGGTGAAGGGTTAGGCTTGGGTTAAAGGTAGGTGGTTGGGTTAGTGGTTAGTAGAAAAAAAAGGGCGAAAAGCGTAACAAGCGTCGGTTTTCGTAAGACTTTTTATTTTTGTAACTTTTATTTTGATGAAGCTACTATTTAAACAAAGTTATTTTTGATGAACTTGTTTGTTTATTTTCTTTTGCTTCATCATCAACACATTTTTTTTGTTTTTTTGTTTTTTTTGTTTTTTTTGTTTTTTTTTTTTTGAGAAGTCATACGAAAAAACGAACTCATTACTAAAACAAAGGGTTAAAAATGAAAAAGGTTTTGGTGGGTAAAAGGGTATTTGGTTTGGGTTATGAAATGAAAAGGTTTAGGCTCAAAGGGGCTAACTAGGGGGATTTTGGGTAGGTGGTAAAAAAAAAAAAAAGAAAAATAATAGTGTAGAAATAAAAAGGGGTTAGTCCTAATGCCTCCATCATTTACTTACTCGGGTTTAAGTTGGTAAGGACCGGGAATGTATCATCATGGCAAGTTCTAGAGTCGTAAGAACCAAGCGGCTATTCACACAAGAAACGAAAAATGAGCATTTAGTTTAAAGATATGTAATTGTGTGCTCAATAAAGGCTCAAAACTCACTTTTGTGGGAATGGGTTTTTATGTGATCAAGTATATATAATCAAATTTTAACTAAGCTTGTCATGCCTTTTCATAATTTTCTTATGTTGGTTCTTTTTATCACGACGCTATCGGTTGTAAATTCGTAAAAATATAACATTTTTGAGAACTTGAATTTCCCGAGTTAAACCTAGACAAGTAAAAAATGAAAATTTTTGAAAAAATTTGGGGTGATTAGCGGTTCCAATAGAGTTTTGTGTAAGGCTTGTATTTAGGACTTGCAAGATTCAAGGTTTTAGCATTCCCCCCATACTTAAATTACACATTGTCCTCAATGTGTCCCAAAAATAAGTTTTTAGGTTGATTGAATGTGTAAAAAGGTGTAAAAAGCAAAAAAATTGTGTTACTGGGCGCTGAACACGGCCCCGTGTTGTCCGGGCACGGCCCCGTGTTCAAGTGCCAGTAACAAAATTAAATTAAGAGAAACAGAAGCCAGGACACGGGGGCGTGTTGGGTGAACACGGCCCGTGTCCAGTTACCTGAACTGGGTCTTTTTCTACAGACTGTGCAGCACGGGGCCGTGTTTGGCGGACACGGCCCGTGCCGAGCTTACTGTAAACGAAGAATTTCGTCGGACGGTCCTGTTTTCCTGCATGGGGTGCTGGTTCAAGTTTCCCTTGTATCCTTTTGTCATCTCAAGTGTGTTTTATTCATTTCAACACCACCCAAACACCAAATTAACTAAAACCATCATTCATTAGTCATAGAGAGAATTACATACTAGTCCTAAAAATGAAAAATAAAGCAGAAAATAAAAGTTAAAAGTCCTAATATTAAATAGGTCAAGTGATCCGTAAAATCTTCCTAAGGAGTTCTACTACCACAATAAGAACCAAAATTCCAGAAGTAGACTTCCGGTCTAAAAGCCTTGTAGAACCCCAAGTCGAACGATGTCCCCTAGATGTTGCTAGAGCCATTCTTCTATCTCCCTTGGGAGAAGGGAGGCGGCTTCATGTTCCTCAACATCTTGTGGAGGAGGAGCGACACCAATCGGAACCCCTTGTAGTATGTCTCGAGGGGGTTCCGGATGCAAGGCGTACCATTCAGCTGGAATGATGACTTCCGGTACCACATTCCATGCCCTTTGGGTGATAATTGGCACCAAAGGAGGAGAGGCGAGAAGGTTCAACCTTTGGTGCAAAAGGTTGACTTCCCGGAGACATCCTTCTAGTCCCACCGTCAAATGATTAATGCGGTCAACCAATGCCTCTTCCACACTTGTCATTTCATCAAGGGCTTCTCTCAAGGCGTAAACATAGTTTACAAGTGAATCTTCAACCGTTGATGATCTTCTCCCCTGCCGGTTGTTCCTGGAATGCGATGAAGAGTTTCCGCTAGTTCTGCTTGCCATTCTAAGAAAACACACCGAAAAGAGTTCAATTTTATGGAAATAGTACTTCGGACACGGCCCCGTGTTCAGCGAACACGGCCCCGTGTTCAGATATCTGCAGGATTTAGGAACAAGGAATCTTGGGGTTTTAAATTGGTTTCATGATTTGTAAAGCATTTTTTAACAGAATCAACTTAAAACATAGTTGTAGAACTTATTTTTAACAAGATTCCATGGTCAAAAATCTAACAAACATCTCAATAAGGCTTGAAATTATGGAAAGTTCAAGCTTTAATGGAAGTATGAGAAAAATTGAAGAAGAAGATAGTGGATAAAAGAGGAAAGGACAAGAAGATGGTTGAGAAACTTCTTTTAGAAAATACCTAGGATGGTATGTGAGAATATTCTCCAAATCTCTGTCCTTGGAATGGTTCAAATGTGCAGGATTCTTGGCTGCATTTATAGAAAACGACAGTACGTTGCGCACGGCCACGTGTCGGCTGGACACGGCCCCGTGTGCAGATGGAATCCTGACACATTTTTGTCCGAATTCTGACAAAATCAGAAGAGAATCTTTGGGTGGACACGGGGGCGTGCTGACCTCGGCACGACCCCGTGTCTAGAAGCTGTCTTAAGGAGTTCGTCTATTTTTAAAGAACTTTTCCGGATCGGGCGGTTCCTTACTGGATGGAACAACCCCAAAGTGCCTAAGATACCTTAATTGATCTAGATTAAGACGATAACGCAAGAGGTTGTCGGTGAGGGTGATTCCTATGCTATATGTAGGTGGACAAGTCCAACCCTTTTCTGGGCTCTCTTTAAAGAAGGTATATGTCGAATCGCTCAGGTCTATGTATGCATCGAACGAAGTCGATGGGGAGTCCTTCACGGCACAATCGACACAGGGACGACTATCACTCAAGTCCTCACTAGAATTAGGAGTATCTTCGGAAACAACGAAGTTGTTTGAATGCGTTTCCAACCCTTCTTCTTGGTTACCGTTTTGGAAAAGATTATTGAAATCTTTCCTAAGTTCTTTTAACCAATCAATAATTAGATCTTCTAGTTGAAATAATTCATCGATAAGCATTTCTCCTAGAATATCCGGTTGGGAGCATTCGAGGGAGAGATAGGGATTATTTTTACTTTCGCCCCTCTTAAGGATACTAGGAAACGATGGGTCTATATAGTGGGGTTTATAATTTAGAAAATAACATTCTAATTCTTTATGGTTACCACCACATAATTGACACCACATTGTACCATAAGAGTGCCGAAAGTAAAAAGTATCAGTATCACTCATGTTTGTGTCAGAAATTACCAACCGTCGGGATCTTACGGTTCTGTTTTCAGTAACTGAAACTTGGGCACGGGGGCTTGTTGAGTGGGCACGGCCCCGTGTTCAGCTTACTGTCTGACTTAAAACAGGATTGCCAGTTCCAATGATTGGGCACGGGGCGTGTTCAGCGGGCACGGCCCGTGCTGAGTTCTGCAGAAGCTGAAAAATTAAAAAAAAATCCTAAAAAAATGAAAAATAAGAAAAACGATTAGGCCGTTGATTCCTAACTTTCTTAAAATCGTTGTGTCCCCGGAAACGGCGCCAAAAACTTGATGCGTGTGAAGTGTTATATATATTAGGTATATATTTTAAGCCCCTTTAACACTTATTTTTAGCCAAGTTTTAAATTTATAAAACACGATATTTTACTAACACTAAACACACATATGGGCAAGTGCACCCATCGTGAGCGTAGTATAGTGTTGGCAAGATACCGAGGTCGTCCAAGGACACAAGAGCTTTTAGTACCGGTTTATCCTCCACGTCTAATCAAATCAAAAAGTTAGAAAAATGTTTTAAGTTAAGAAAAATAAAAACTAACTAAAAATGCTGAAAATAAAAAGAAAAAGAAAAAACAGATAGACAAGATAAATCACTTGGTTCCGACTTGTATCTAGTGTAACCTTTGATTATTTCCGCACTTTTGCACTTAATTAAGAGATTATCTTAGTTATTGTAGTAGGCCCCTCTTTTGAAGGTGACATTACCCTCACCCCAGTAGTTTGAGTCAGCAAGGATACAATCCTAAAAGGGTGGATTATTGGAAGATAATTAATTAAGTTATTAATGCAAATTATGGTAGGCCCCTCTTTTGGAGGTGACGTTACCCTCGACTAAGTAGTCTGAGTCAGCAGGGATACAGTCCTAAATAGCCGGGTTATAGTATTAATAGTAGTTAACTTATGAGGGGATCAAAGAGTTTGGACCCCCGCCATCCAATACCGTTAAGTATTGAAGGAGGTCCTACTAAATTTGACCCAGGTCTATTGCAGGACCTCTAAACGCTGAACAATGGCAAATCCTTTACCAAACCGTTCCCTTAACCCCCGACCAGGTAGCCAACATACCTCCATATAGACCGTGGAGATATGAATGGTGAAAATCTTTTATTTTATATAGACAGTAAAATAACGCCAAGACACCACGGACAAACGATAAGGAAAGATCACCTTCAACATAAGCAACTAGTTATTAAAGTCATTAATACAAAACCAAATAAAAAGTGCGAAAAGATTAGAAATAAAAAGTATTACACTAGACACTTTGTCTTCACCAAGTGATGTAAGAGACTTAGGAAAACATGGCCTTGATTGTCAAGAACTCTTACGATCAATCTTGGATCCCGAGACAACTCACACACTCTACGATGGACAATGGATGATGGTGGTGGATGATGGTGTTATGGTGGTGGTGGGTGGTGGGTGAAGTGTGAGAGAGGTGGTGTGCCAAGGGATGGTTTGAGCTTGAGCCAAGCACTCCTATTTATAAGCTGAACAGAAGCTCGGGCACGGCCCCATGTCCAGTGGGCACGGCCCCGTGTCCACATCCTTCTCTTTCTTCATTTAATGCAGCTTTGTCTTATTAGTTGACCACGCCCCTGTGTCCGCTGAGCACGACCCCGTGTGCAGAAGAATCTTTGTACTATGAAGATTTGCCTAGATTGTGCGAATCTTATAGTTGACCATGGCCCCGTGTCCGCTGAGCACGGCCCCGTGGTTGGCAATAGAAGCTTCTACCACTTTGTCTTTTCTGCTGACACTTGGGCACACCCCCGTGCTGGCTGAGCACGGGGCGTGTTCAGTCTTCTGTTATCTTGTTTTGCTTGGGAAGATGCTGTCGTGGGGTCGGGCATGTCACGTCTTGTTCCTTTTCCTGTATTTATGTTAGATTTTGATGTCTTTTTGCTTCTTTTGTTAATTTGAGCTCATTTAATCCTGAAAATACAAAAGGAAGACAAAAGCACACTTTTTCCAACATTAGTACTAAAAAGGGTTAGTTTTATGCCACAACTGACGTAATTTATATGTTGCATTTTGCACACATCACTAGGCGTGTGACGTACCAAGATCTAGCCACTAATCACATTGAACTAATGTTATGAGATTAAACAAAGTTTCCATTCATTATGGTAAAACAATCATAAACGTAATCTAAGTTTAACATGTTCAGCGGAAGCAAATAGTAAATCATTGTTTAAAAGTTTCAAAACCAAATGTATGTGAAATCAGTAAACAAGTCATGCATATCCAAGCAGTGCGACCCATGACCACTCCAGCAATCTCAGATAGCAAGTTCCTTGTCCATAGTACCTAACGACCTGCGAGCATGCAACAAGTGTATCAGACAACGCTGGTGAGTTCATAGTTTTACGAAAACGTTAGTTACCAAGTGTTTAGTTCAGTTCATTGATAACAATGTTGATAATAACTCGAGTATCGTACAAGATGGCTTCCAGATTATTTTGCCCGTCCCTAATGCCCCCTATCTAAGCATTGGTCATGATTAAGGTCATTAGTTCACGCCCATCCTCTCAGGTACGGTGTGAGGTTGCCAAGCCTAATAGCGCTATCAACTAATACCCCGTTACCTCTCAGATAATTATTCAGTAGAAGATGGGACTTAAGGTGATAGGAAATGAGTGTATTATCTAACATTCCAGTTTTTACCCAAAAGACTTATTACTCTCAGGAATACCCATTTGACTGTCCCACCCACCGGGACGCATGCTCAAGAGAAATGAACTCACCTTAGATTTGCTCGTTATGTTAAGTTACCCGTCCAAGTTGGTCAACCCGAACCCTACCGTGCTTACCAATCAAAATTAGTTTCACAGTCAATCAAGTCACATATTTTACACAGTTTGCATCTACCACAAGATCACCGTCTATCACATATCACGTATTCAGTCCTCATACATGTCCACATCTCATGTGCAAGTCTCATAATAACATTTTACAGACGAATTGGCCACCCTCATTTCTAGTTAACATTATCATCATACAACAAATAGAATTTCACAAACATAACTGTACAATATCATAAGCATCCTAATTGTTTCACTGTTCAGGCCATTTGCCTTCACGGCGAAGCATCCTTATGGCGAAGTCTATTCTTCATCGTGAATGAATGCGGCGAAGAATCCAAGGGGTTCATCAATCATTAGTCGACGAAGACCTATCCTTCGTCGGAGTTGAGTACGACGAAGAACCATGAAGGTTCGTCAAGAACCACTCAACGAATAACCCATTCTTCGTCGAGTTATATTCTTCGCCGGGGAATCCTTCGTCGCCGCCCTCAGAAGCGGTTACAATTCATTTGATTTCGTAAAACAGTTTCCATATCAGATTAAACAACATAACTTTTGTAACGATTACTCATCATCATACAGTTCTACATCATTGATCAATCATCAAACAAGATTCCTCGATTCCCATACACCTTAGTTATCCGAAACATCACCGAGTAACAATTATCATTAGCACTTACTAACAATCATATGCATGAACCCTAAAGCACCAAGAAATCATCAACAACTCACCCCGAGTAGATCCGGGTATTCCCAATTAACCCGAAACCACTAGAATATACACATTATGCACCCTTAATTCACTAATTACTATGGCTAGATTAATCTCAACAGCTGAGTTCCTACGAGGAAATCACCAAGACCTTATTATCATGCAACCCTATTCACATACAGTCATGCATTGATCACAAATCAAATAAACAATAACAAACACTAACCGATATGCAAGATAACACGAGGAGACTTGAGGACAAGAGAGATATGCTCAAACGATAGAGAGCTTCGAAGGAATCAAGACTGCCGTCATACAGGAAGGAGAGGGAGAACTTTAGGGTTTTTGCATTTTGCAGTTACGTTTATCAGAAGTTATACGCGTAATATACTGGGCCTCAAATAACCTGGGCCGAAGGCCCTTTTGGCGAAGTATCTCTTGGCGAAGATCATTCTTCGCCATGTTGTGAGGGTGACGAAGGATCAACCTTCGTCGAAGGTTTGTTGTGACGAAGACCTATTCTTCGTCGAGGGAGGGTTGTGACGAAGATCCATTCTTCGTCGAGTGTGTTACTGAGTTAAACATAGACTAAACCTTAAACAATGCTTAAGTTTTCATGTAACAACCAAACGTAACAATACTTAAATCATTCAAATATCATGCACAAGATACAACGTAAAATGAATTGTGAAACAAGTGATGTGTAAAGAAAAGACCTTGAAATCTCGAGTTGTCACATCGTCCCCAACTTGAAAGAAATTTCGTCCCGAAATTTGACAAGTAACCCACAGCAAGATGTTTGATCAGGATGACTGTGGATTTTCCGCAGGTGCCACAGGTTTGCCCAAGAGCTGGGAAAAACTGATGGCGGTAGCCAAAGTTTACGCCCAGACAGAACGAAATCTCAGCTCTAACAGACCACCACCACCACACAATCGTCCGCAAGATATGAGCGGAAGCAGCGGGAAGAAGTTCAAGAAGAACTGGAGAGACTCAACCTCTTGAACATACTCGTCTGACGACGCGTGCGTAACAATAAACAAATTTGCGGCACTGAAAGAAGCAAAACAAGAGAATAGAGAACGACAGTGGACCCCCCTCACGAAGACTCCGACGGAGGTGCTCAGCACAGAGGACTATCAATTTAAAACTCCTCCGCCAATGAAAAACAAAAGAGGTCAGGATCCGAATCAGTATTGTAACTATCACAAAGATAACGGTCACACTACCAACAATTGTATAAGCCTCCACACTGAAATTGAGAAGGCATTAAAAAGTGGCGAGCTCACCCATTTACTTCATAATGTGCGGAAGGATATTAAACAGATTACTCGTGGAGATGAAGGCCCGAGTAAGAAAGCTAAAACTTAAGTGGTGCAAGTGCAGCAAGCATACAATAGCTTCTGCTCATGATTGGTTAGGTTCTTCAACCTACCAATCCATTACATAGAACTATTAGTATGAGTAAGTTAAGTTCCAATTTAATTATCCTAAGCAAACAACTTTGTAACCACGGCCTCTGAGCCTTATCCTTAATCAATGCAAAGTTTGTTTTATTATTTCCATGTTTATTACAAAGTGCATGCAATTCCTTTTGGTAAGCGCAAAAACATTATGGTAACCTTAACACAAGTCTCATGAACTGTCTGTGATCACACGCATCGCGCAAGGCCAGCCTTACGTTCACACATGAGCTTTATACCACCTTTATTCGCCTTACCTAACCAAAGCAATTGTACTCATGCAAAATATTGTAATTCAAACACATATTATACCAGTTACTGGCGCACCATACGCCTTAACAAAAAACCATGCACATACACGGCAGTGTATAAATAAAGTTACTTGCGCCATAGCGTATTAACAAACAGGGATCCCCATCCCAAACCTAAGTTAACTATCCATTGTTTATACAACCACAAAAAAAAAACCTAAGCTAGGTCTTCGTCTTCATCCTCTTCCCTATCTGGAAAAACCTCTCTCAGCCGCGTCACGAACTCTTCAGACTGTAGCGTGGCAGTGACGAGATCCATGACAGGAAGCTGCAAGGTATTAAATTGACTCTTTGTAGCAGCAAGAGCAGCTCCGGTATCAACACCATGCGTAGCAGATCTACTGGTATCCCAGTCAACTTTTAAGGCACTAACAACATGCTGGAAACATTCTGAGTACCCTTGGGCATACCCATCGTTACGCGCAGCAACCAGCAGGTGCACGACCGTTTTATCTAGTTCTTCGGAATTAAGAACAGACTTGGCAATCTGCACAATAAAATAAGTAAGAAGGCGTATTATCATCGAACATTATCAAAAGTAAAAACACTTAAACTTACGATCCCGTGATCTTTCAACCATAGCATATCATTCTTCAACGGTTCAAGCTTACTCTCCACTGTGGCCCGAGTAGTCTCGGAACTTTCCAACTTTTCTTTAGTTTTAGCAAGGCGGCGGGACGTCTCAGCCTTTTCAGTCCGTTCAAGCTCCAAATCATTTTTAGCAGACTCAACTTCCGCCTTAAGTTGTTCCTGCTCAGATAATAAAGAAGTAAGTTCTTCTATCTCCTTATCTCTAAGGGCAAGGGTAGCGCAGGTCTGTACCTCTCTGTAACACCCTTAAAATTTCTACTTGAATTTAGTAATAATTCGTAAGAATTTATAAGAAGATATCCAAATCAAAACCTTAGTTCAAGAACCACATTCTAGAGTAACAAACATTAGTTATCTACCAACTAATTAAAACATCCATACGTTGTTTAACAAATGGTTTACAGCATAAGATTCTTTTTAAACAGAGTTAATTATTGCGGAAGCTTCAAAATTTTGTGTTCGGTTCTTCAAAAGCTAGCTTGACCGTCATCCGTAGTCCTTGGTTACCTAAAAGCTGAAATGTTTACATTAAACATTAGTATTAAAGTACTTAAAAGAATACATGATCGAAACCACGTTTAAAACGAATTCTATTTAACTATTAAATGCCAACATCTATAGACATTTCAGAGGTCTACCGTAACTTACGGTACCTACCGTAAGTTACGGTAGACATTTGAAGCTTATGGTCTACCGTAAACCAGTAGACATCCACCGTAAACATCCTGATCTCTACCGTAAGTTACGGTGGCACCGTAACTTACGGTAGCCCCTGCACATTTACATTTTGGCTTTTTGCTTGTTTTGCCCACACGATTTTCTCGAATCCTTATTCTAACAAAATCAACATATTAAATACTCATGTTTTAATATGTCCATATTTAATCGATAACAATAGATCAATAAATCATGTTACTAAGCAATATCCATGCTTTATTGGATTATTTGACCCGTTTAGCTCGTCTACGGAATTCCTCCCTTATGACGACTACCACGAGTTCTAACCAAATTTTGACCAATTATTCAATATAGCGACATCACCGCTTTAATTCAGAGCAACCTTTATTCTAAATTTCAACTACGCATATTACAATCATCAAAATTTACTTAATGTAACGGGTCAAGTTACATACCTTTAAAGCAAGCCCTTCGAACGTGCGTCCACACCGGTTTGCCCGCTCGATGCCCCGGCTTCCTTTCCTATAGAGTTCAATCATTTTATGTTTAGAACTCTTTGTTTCACATACATAACGCATATTTTGTCATACATCATAATTATGCGTTTTTAACTTAACAATTCAGTTTCAAGCCTTCTTTGAGGCATTTCAACAAACACTATAAAGGCAGAATTTTTATATCTTTCATATTCAAGTTCATAGCTTACTTATTAGCTAACTTAATCATCAATAAGCCTTCATATAGCAATTTAAACATCATACTTTCCTGAAAGCACTTTCTATGATCAAATTACACTAGGATAATCATTCTAAACCCTAATGTTCATCATTATCTTATGAAACCCATAACCCACCTTCAATGTGTTCATGGAATTTCCTGAATTTGGACATGATTTCCCATGTAGTTGTCTAGGTTTTTACCTCTAGACACTATATTATCCATAAACTAATCAAAACACAAACATGCAACATCTAATTTCAGATTTTCCAAAATCATGAGAATTTCAAGTTGAAAGTTTTCTCAAAGTTTTACATACCTTGTAATCCTCTTGTGATGAGGATCAGTAATCTATGTTCGGATTTTGATTTGGGACAGAATTCAGCCTTCAATTGATTGATTTTGTGAAGTTAGGGTTTTGGTGAGGAGTCCTGGTCGCCCCCTGCTCTCTTGATCGACCAGACACACTAATTTGTGTGTTTGGTTTTAATTTATTTTGTTTTAATAAATTCTAGTTTTAATTTTTACATGATTAACCCCTCCTCTTTTGTATAACTTATAGTTTGGTGTTTTTAATCCTATTATAAGTTATTTCTAGACTATTAGCTAACTAGGTTAAAATTCCTAGTTAGTAAATTCTTGTTTATTTATACTTTATAATCCTAATATAAAGTTTTGTATTTTCGGGATGTTACAAGTCCACCCCCCTTAAAAAGGGTTTCGTCCCCGAAACCGAATTACGTACCAAATAAAGTAGGGTAGAGGCGTCGCATCTCCTCTTCGGACTCCCATGTGGTATCCGCACCCTTCCTGTGTTCCCATTTAACCTTCACCTGGTTAATCGCTTTATTCCTCAAGGTCTTCTCTTTACGATCTAAAATCGCAATTGGTTTTACTGCATAGTTGAGGCTGTTATCCACCTCGATATCATCGTAGTGGATACGAGCAGTTTCGTCTGCTAAACATTTTCGGAGATGTGACACGTGGAATGTGCTATGAATCCCACTCAACTCCTCGGGTAATTCGAGACGATAAGCTACTTTACCAACCCGTTCAGTGATTCTGAATGGCCCAATAAATCTCGGGCTTAGTTTCCCCCTTTTTCTGAATCTAATAATGCCCTTCCATGGGGAAACTTTTAGCATAACCATATCGCCAACCTGAAATTCAATTGGCCTATTCCTTTTATCCGCATACGCCTTTTGCCTATCTTGAGCCGCTTTCAAATGTGCCCGAACCTTATCAATCTTTTCATTTGTGGCTTGTACTATATCTTGGTGGGCGAGTTCACGTGGACCCACTTCACCCCAACATACCGGGGTTCGGCACTTCCTACCATAGAGCATTTCGTACGGTGCCATCTTGATACTAGATTGGTAGCTGTTATTATACGAAAACTCAACTAACGGCAGGTGAACATCCCAACTTCCTCCAAAGTCGATTATACACGCCCGTAGCATGTCCTCCAATGTTTGTATTGTTCTTTCACTCTATCCATCTGTTTGAGGATGGTACGCAGTGCTAATGAACAATTTGGTTCCCATTTGCTCTTGGAAATCTCGCCAGAAATTTGAAGTAAACCGGGTATCCCTATCAGACACGATGGATACCGGTACCCCATGACGTGCTATTATTTCATTAGTGTAAACTTCTGACATCTTTTCTGACGTATAAGTCTCACGGATTGGAATGAAATGAGCACTTTTCGTTAATCTATCCACCACTACCCATATGGCATCGAAACCACGATTTGTCTTAGGCAACTTGGTTAATAGGTCCATTGTAATATGTTCCCATTTCCAAACCGGAATTTCTAACGGTTGGAGTTTGCCGTATGGTTTCTGGTGCTCCGCTTTGACTTGTAAACATGTCAAGCATTTTTCCACATACTTCACCACATCCCTCTTCATTCTAGGCCACCAATAATTTTGTTTCAGATCATTGTACATCTTGGTCGCACCCGGAGGAATTGAATATCAGGATTTATGAGCTTCATCCAGTAGAAGCGCCTTCACCCCACAAGTATTTGGAACCCATATCCTTCCGGATCGAGTCTTTAACCCGTTATTCCCATCCGAAAAATCTTTCAACTGACCGATTATTCTTTCTTTTTTCCAATTCTCTTCTTTCACTGCTTCTAATCGCGCCTCTTGAATACGTTCAAGTATACCCGAGGTCACCACGAGCTGCATCGACCTTACTCGTATTGGGACATAGTCCACTTTTCTGCTCAGAGCATCCGCCACCACATTTGCCTTTCCGGGGTGGTAGTGTATTTCACAATCAAAATCTTTCACCGTTTCTAACCATCGCCTTTGTCGCATATTTAGCTCCTTCTGATCGAAGAAGTATTTCAAGCTCTTGTGGTCGGTGAATATGGTGCACTTTACCCCATACAAGTAGTGCCTCTATATTTTAATGCAAATACCACCGCAGCCAACTCGAGATCGTGCGTGGGATATTTCTTCTCGTGTATCTTCAATTGCCTCGAGGCATAAGCTATAACTTTGCCCCGTTGCATCAACACGCATCCGAGCCCCGATAATGAAGCATCCGAATAAATCACCATGTTTTCGACTCCGTCCGGTAATGTTAGTACCGGAGCTTGAGTTAACTTTTCTTTTAGCGTTTGAAACGCTCTTTCTTGATCGATACCCCAAATGAACTTTTCTTTCTTTCAGGTTAGCTTTGTTAGTGGTGACGCAATCTTGGAGAAATCTTGAATGAATCTCCTGTAGTATCCCGCCAGTCCCAAAAAGCTTCTAATTTCTGAAGGGTTCTTCGGGGGATTCCATTTTGACACAGCCTCTATCTTTGACGGATCCACCAATACTCCGTTGGCACTTATGACGTGGCCAAGAAATTGTACCTCTCGCAACCAAAAGGCACACTTAGAAAATTTCGCATACAGCCTTTCTCGTCTAAGTGTCTCTAACACTTCTTGTAAGTGGTGTGCGTGTTCAGCTTCGCTTTTTGAATATACCAAAATATCATTGATAAACACAATGACCGACTTATCCAACATTGGCTTGCAGACCCGGTTCATGAGGTCCATGAAAGCCGCGGGTGCATTTGTTAGCCCAAATGACATCACGAGGAATTCGTAATGTCCGTATCTCGTACGAAAGGCCGTCTTCGGCACATCTTCCTCCTTAACCTTTAATTGGTGGTACCCCGATCTAAGGTCAATTTTTGAAAACCAGTTCGCACCTTGTAATTGGTCGAATAGGTCATCTATCCTCGGAAGCAGGTATCGATTCTTTACCGTGAGTTTGTTTAACTCCCGGTAATCGATACACATGCGCATACTTCCGTCTTTCTTTCTCACGAACAATACCGGTGCACCCCAAGGAGACACACTCGGCCTTATGAATCCTTTGTCAAGCAAGTCTTGAATTTGGGACATCAACTCTTGTAATTCCGACTGTGCGAGTCGGTACGGAGCTTTTGCTACGGGTTTTGCGCCCGGAATCAATTCGATCCCGAACTCTACTTCCCGTTCAGGCGGTATCCCCGGTAATTCCTCCGGAAACACATCTCCATAATCTCGTACTACCGGTACATCTTCAATCTTCCGTGATTCTTTCTCGTGTTCATTTGCGTATATCATGAATGCCTTGCATCCTCGCTTCATAAGCTTGTGAGCCTTCAACATTGAGCACACTATGGGGTTACCTACTTTTTCGCCATAAATGGTGATATGTTTCCCGCTCGGAGATGTTAGCTTTATCTCTTTACGAAAACACACGACTTTTTCATGGTGCTGGGCTAGCCAATCCATCCCAACGACTACTTGAAATTCCCCCATTGACATCGGGATTAGGTCTATCAAGTATTCCTCATCGTCGATGCTTAATTTGCAGCCTCGACAAACATCACAAACTATAAAACTTTTGTTATCCCCTATTTCAACTTCTAAAGGCACAGGTAATTTCGTCAATACAAATGAAGGATGTCGAATAAATCCATTCGAAATGAAGGATTTATTCGCACCCATATCAAATAATACACGTGCTGGAATTGAGTTAATTGTGAATATACCTGAAACCACATCGGGTTCTGTCTTTGCTTCAGCCGCAGTAAGTTGGAAGGACCTAGCCTTCGCTTTGGGAGCTTCTGTTGGAGATTCTTTAACATCTCTCTTTCCAACTAAGTCCGGACATTCGGACTTTTTGTGGCCGGGTTGATAACAGTTGTAGCAAACAGAGACTTTTCCCGGGCATAGCGAGGCCGTGTGCCCCGTCTTATTACATATGGGGCATGGCTTGTTCTTGAACCGACATTCCCCTTTGTGTCCCTTCCCGCACACTTTACAACTCGACGACCCACCTTTTGCATCCACCTTCTTTCCCGATTCTCCAGTTCGGGCTTTCTTTGTAGGGCTTGGATTCACATCATGTGCCCTTCGCTCACCTCTTTCGACTTGTTTCTTCAATTCGATTTCCCGTTCCCGAGCAACGTTAATGATTTCAGTAAGGGTCTCGTATTTTGAAGGAGTCATAAACTCCCTATATTCAGCGCTCAACATATTGTAGTAGTAATATATTTTCTGTTCTTCGTTCGTCACCAATTCGCTACTAAACTTCATTTTATCCATAAACATCGCCGTGATCTTGTCTATGGTTTCACCCTTGTGTCTCAGTTGCATGAACTCTTCCTTAATTTTGTTAATGACCGCTTTGGGACTATGATGTTTAAGAAATGGTGTCTTAAACTCTTCCCATGTCATGGCCCTTGCCGCTTCGGCCCCTATTTCATTCTTTTTGTTATCCCACCAATCCTTGGCTTGTCCTCTTAACTGGCCAGTTCCGTAAGCAACGAAATCGCTTTCGTCGCAATGGGTCCTTTCAAACACCCCTTCAATATTGCCCAACCATCTTTGGCAAAATATCGGGTCGACTTCCCCGTTATAGATTGGCGGTTTACACGCCATGAATTCCTTATATGAGCACCCTTTACGTTCTCCAGTTTTGTCTTTCATAAGGTTGACAGTATCCTCCAACCTTTTAACTCGCTCTTCTACGAGCGACAACACCGTGCTTTGAATCTTGTCTATAAACTCGGATAGACTACCCTCAATTACCTTTCCTACCTCCTCGGCAATTATCTCTTTCATTTGTTCGGTGCTTGTCGGCACCGAATCATTATTGCTTCCTTTCGACATCTTGAAACTGAAATGTTTACATCAAACGTTAAACATTTCATTCATGACATTGCTTCGTTTGTTTCGGTTTACCCAAGTTCCTAACTTGCTTTAATCGTTCACATTTAGTGCACTTTCCGGGTTTGAGTGTGTTAACACGCTCTTCCCATGCATATCACTTCGTTTTTCATTCCTTAGATAATACATAATTTATTAACATAATAAGTTAACTCTTACTGGACGATCGATCAAGCTTGAACCGAACACTTTGTTGACAACCTTAAGCTCTGATTACCAACTTGTAACACCCTTAAAATTTCTACTTGAATTTAGTAATAATTCGTAAGAATTTATAAGATGATATCCAAATCAAAACCTTAGTTCAAGAACCACATTCTAGAGTAACAAACAATAGTTATCTACCAACTAATTAAAACATTCATACGTTGTTTAACAAACGGTTTACAGCATAACATTCTTTTTAAACAGAGTTAATTATTGCGGAAGCTTCAAAATTTTGTGTTCGGTTCTTCAAAAGCTAGCTTGACCGTCATCCGTAGTCCTTGGTTACCTAAAAGCTGAAATGTTTACATTAAACATTAGTATTAAAGTACTTAAAAGAATACATGATCGAAACCACGTTTAAAACGAATTCTATTTAACTATTAAATGCCAACATCTATAGACATTTCAGAGGTCTACCGTAACTTACGGTACCTACCGTAAGTTACGGTAGACATTTGAAGCTTATGGTCTACCGTAAACCAGTAGACATCCACCGTAAACATCCTGATCTCTACCGTAAGTTACGGTGGCACCGTAACTTACGGTAGCCCCTGCACATTTACATTTTGGCTTTTTGCTTGTTTTGCCCACACGATTTTCTCGAATCCTTATTCTAACAAAATCAACATATTAAATACTCATGTTTTAATATGTCCATATTTAATCGATAACAATAGATCAATAAATCATGTTACTAAGCAATATCCATGCTTTATTGGATTATTTGACCCGTTTGGCTCGTCTACGGAATTCCTCCTTTATGACGACTACCACGAGTTCTAACCAAATTTTGACCAATTATTCAATATAGCGACATCACCGCTTTAATTCAGAGCAACCTTTATTCTAAATTTCAACTACGCATATTACAATCATCAAAATTTACTTAATGTAACGGGTCAAGTTACATACCTTTAAAGCAAGCCCTTCGAACGTGCGTCCACACCGGTTTGCCCGCTCGATGCCCCGGCTTCCTTTCCTATAGAGTTCAATCATTTTATGTTTTGAACTCTTTGTTTCACATACATAACGCATATTTTTTCATACATCATAATTATGCGTTTTTAACTTAACAATTCAGTTTCAAGCCTTCTTTGAGGCATTTCAACAAACACTATAAAGGCAGAATTTTTATATCTTTCATATTCAAGTTCATAGCTTACTTATTAGCTAACTTAATCATCAATAAGCCTTCATATAGCAATTTAAACATCATACTTTCCTGAAAGCACTTTCTATGATCAAATTACACTAGGATAATCATTCTAAACCCTAATGTTCATCATTATCTTATGAAACCCATAACCCACCTTCAATGTGTTCATGGAATTTCCTGAATTTGGACATGATTTCCCATGTAGTTATCTAGGTTTTTACCTCTAGACACTATATTATCCATAAACTAATCAAAACACAAACATGCAAAATCTAATTTCAGATTTTCCAAAATCATGAGAATTTCAAGTTGAAAGTTTTCTCAAAGTTTTACATACCTTGTGATGAGGATCAGTAATCTATGTTCGGATTTTGATTTGGGACAGAATTCAGCCTTCAATTGATTAATTTTGTGAAGTTAGGGTTTTGGTGAGGAGTCCTGGTCGCCCCCTGCTCTCTTGATCGACCAGACACACTAATTTGTGTGTTTGGTTTTAATTTATTTTGTTTTAATAAATTCTAGTTTCAATTTTTACAAGATTAACCCCTCCTCTTTTGTATAACTTATAGTTTGGTGTTTTTAATCCTATTATAAGTTATTTCTAGACTATTAGCTAACTAGTTTAAAATTCCTAGTTAGTAAATTCTTGTTTATTTATACTTTATAATCCTAATATAAAGTTTTGTATTTTCGGGATGTTACACTCTCTCTGTTCACTTCTTTCCCTATGAGAGCGTGCTTCATCACGCGCTGCTTCAGGCTCATCTTTTTCTTGCTTCAACCTCTCAATATCCGCATCTTTTTAATCTCTCAACTTCAGCTTTGAGATTATTAATGATATTGCGGAGACCTATCTTCTTATTGTTGTCTTTCTCACAAATCTCTCTCCAATTTTTACGCTCCTTAGAATGGAGAGCAGCCTCAGCCTCTGCCTTTCTTTTCCAACCAGCTACAGACAATTCTTCAGTCTTTTGGTCGTTCTTAAACTTGGCCCGATCAGCTTCCAACTTAGCCCCCAATAGGGCAGCTCGGGCCTCATCCTCAACAGCTTTCTTCTTGGACGCTTCAAAAGCAGCCCATTCCTTGTGCATACTACGCCATTCGCGCACTATACGATGCGTAGTGGACGTATAAGTAGCAGCTTCTTCAAGGTAGGCATGATAAGTCTGCTCATGAGGACGCCTTTCTTGGAACTTAATCTCTCCAGGAGGAAAGGTTCCCTGCAACCAATCACGGCACATATGCCAATCAGAAAAGGTATCCCCTTTTTTCAACTTCCACACCGGTGCATAAACCTCATCCTCCTATTTCTCCTAATAACATCTATAATAATAATCCCCCGGAGTTTCATCCAGGCGGATGGGAGAATTTTCATCAACTTGAGCAAAAGAACCCTGGTCTCCATCAGGATTCTTCTCAATGTTCTCAAACACAGAAGCAAAAGCCGCAGTAGGAGAAGTTGCTACAGGGATTTCTTGAGCGAATATTCCTTTCTCCAGGTCGCGCGCCACATCTTCAGGGGACTTAGGATGAGAAGCATCAACACCCGTAGTCTCTGGATCCACAGACTTCTCCGTTTCCACCTTAGGATTTTCCACCTCAGGAATCTTCTCCGCGATATCTTCAGCAGCTTTAGAACTTTCCAGCTGTTCGCTGGTCGGCGTGTGGGAGGATGAAGGCGGGAGTTCCTCATTAACTGCGGATGATGGCTCCACATAAACAGGAGAGGCTGGTTTTTCTGCAAAACAAAAATTCACGTTACAAACATGCAATTCCCATAAAAAACAAACAAAACAAGTACTTACCCGGAGGAGGTTTCGCAATAAAGGCATCAAGATTGCCCCTTCGGGTAATCTTTTTTCTTTAAACCTTCTTGGCAGGCTGCCCCTCATCCTCAGCGTCAGTCTGTTTTTTTTCCCTGCCTTTATCCTCAACAAGTGTTCGGGACTCGACTCTAGGTCAATCGGGTCATCTGCATTTGAAGCAGGAATATCAGCAGCATCCCGCGGCTCCGCCTTCGGTTTCTTCATAACTACAGGCGCAAGACCTTCCAACGAGTCAGACACAACTACATAGTCACCCCAGGAGCCAGAGGAATGGCGCGTACCTTTTTTCTTTCCTTTAACATTTTTAACTTTGGACGACTGGGCTTTCGCCGTGTCAGTCTTTTTCGGCACAACATTAGCGGCAGGCGCGCACCTTTTCTTCTCAGGGCCTATGCCCAGGTTAGTCAGCTCACCTTCTTAAAAGGAATACTGCAATATTACCCAACGCGCAAAGATAGCAAAAGAATAGCATCGCAACATAAAAACAAAAAATGGATACTTACCAGCGCCAGTTGGGGGTTGCGCGGCCAAATCTTCTTCCCGTGGAAGAACAAAATTCTTAACAATTTGAAGGTACCAAAGCTCCTCATCAGCCCTTTTCGGAACAGTAGCCATCTTTCCACCATCTCTCTCGAATGCAACAACGTATAAAGAGACAACTACAAAAGGAAAACAGGGGCAAATTAAAAAAAAAAGAGAGAAGAATAAGCAAACAGGGTAAGGAAACCCCAAATCTTACCTTTATCGTCTTCCATGTATACGGGCTTATCTTCTCGATTCATCCGCAAACAAAGGCTCATACCAGCACCGACCAAGGCTTTTTCTAGAAGATCAATCGGCGGAACGTCTTTTAGATCGTGGTACCAATTCTCTGAGAAAGGAGTTTGTATAGTCTCCGGCACAACATCTTCTTTACCACGGAAAACCATCTTCATCGGAATCACACCGGCTTTAATGAAAAAGAATTTGGGTTTCCAGTCATGAAAGGATTTCGGGGGTTGCAACAAGATCTTCTTTGCCGAAGCACGTTGGACAAAGGAATAAAATCCCTGTGAACAGTGCATTTGGTGAAATACTCGGAAACGATTAACCGTCGGCTCGATATGCATCGACCGGCAAACGAATTCGAAGTGACGAACCCAAACCATTCCAATAGGATGCATTTGGGAAACATGAAACTTATAATATGAAAGGATTTCAAGGAAAAATTTTATTACAGGCAATCGAAAATTGCCTGCAGCAAAGAAATCCGAGAACAGAGTAATGTACCCGGCCGGAGCATCCGCCGCCGTCTGACCCTCATCAGGGTATCGAGCGTCCCAACTATCAGGAAACTTGAAGGTTCAAACCATACCGTCAAAGGTTTCCTTAGGTCACTTCAATGGTGGGAGACCGGAAGCCATTTCTTCAGAAGAGTCTTCGTGGCGTTCTACGGTTGACATAAAGGGGGAAATTGCAGATTTCTTCAAAGAAGTAACAGGGAAGACAAAGAAGAAAGGGTTTCAAATGGCGATACTAACAAAAGAAGACAATCGAAGGATTTATATACCCACCGCCATCAATGACCTAGAAAACCGCAATAACACCTTTTTCAGAGAAAACACGGTTATCTAAGCACCAGGGGCGAGTGGGAATAAAAATAACGCGAGTCCACTCGCGCGTATAAGCTACGATCGATGACATAAAACTGAGAAGTGATAGCCTGTCACACGTCAACAGTCGTCACTGTACCTTTTCACCTGCCAAGAGTCAAGATTTTCAAAATTAAAATCATAAGCAAAAGAGTATCTTCCTCATGAATATTCTCCATTTTTCGCGTCAAAAACACCCATCTCCTATAAGTCAAGTACTCCACTTATTTGCATAAGAGCAACACTGGACTGGGGGGACTTGAAGGGGTAAGGTCCCAAAAACCTTGCACAGGTGCTCGGGACCATACCACAACTTCACCACCAAGGAAGCTCTTTCAAAGAACCTTGCGCGGTAGCGCACTTGTTCTAAAAAAGAGAACTTAAAAGAAAGCAGTCTTCAACATTTGCGCGCCAAGTTAGAGATAACATATCCTTGCGCAAGCTCTCATACAGCAGAACAGTTAGGATAAGGTCCTAACAACACCTCCTCGCGAATGTCATCCAGACTGGGGTAAAAATAACTTTTCTGTTACAACAGAATTTACATGAAGCAAAGCCACATGAGATTACAGATGTAAACCTTCTAGAAGGCTTTATCGTGTATCACCATTCGGTTATAACCGAATGGCCATGTGGCATCATCCTGGGCACTCCTCAAAAGTCACGATGATGGCACCAAATTGAAGGAAGATCCACACTTGTCCACTTTCCACGTGGCATCTCCCCAGCCGTTGATCATGCCCACGATCCGTGTGCATCCATACCTCGTTAGTGATTAACGGTGAAAGGAGTAACCGCTTACGGAAAATAACTTTCCATCTTCTCTCATGTCAACAAACTTTCCCGCCCAAATTCGGTTATAAATAAGAAACGAGTCAGGTACAATTTCTCAAGTTACATTCACTTCACTTTCAATACTTCTTCTTCTTCACCGAAACCTGTACTAATTCTCACGCCGGAGGATGGTCACGGAGAGAACCCCCATTCTCCCCATGGCTAATCTAACGGCTGTTTGTTTGCAGTTGTTGTTAGAAGAAGGAGCTTAGCTAACCCCAAATCAAACGAGAAGAACCACCCCTTTTTATGCAGATTCAAACCCCTGGTTCAATTGATTCCGATCTATTGAACCAGTGTTTCTTCAAGTAGTAAGCCTCGTGTAACTTGATTTTACATCTCTTTTTTTGTTGATTAAAAGATTATGTAAGTGGTTAATCATAAGAATCATGAAGAAACAAGAAGATAATCTTTCACATAAAGCTTACTAACATAATAATCTAAGTGTTTTAGTGTATGTATGATACTTGATGATTGATTTCTTGTGATTATGGTGTTGATCATCATAAGAAGCTTGCTAGATTGTGATTAAACACATGATCTAGCAAGTGAGAGGATGAATCTTGTGAAAATCAAGATGATCATCCTTTATGTTCCACATGAACTTGAAAATGAAGTTGATTTTGTGTATGATGAAGTTTGATACATGTTATAAGACTTGTAAATGAATGATTTCAAAAATAGTTTTCTCAAGAAACCAAAGTTATTTACAAGATTTACATAATCATGATTTTTAAAGAAACTAATCATATTTTTAGTGTTAAATCAAGACTAGAAACATGTTGTTAACAATAAGAATACAAGAAAAATCATTTTTAGAAAATCTTCATGTAAGTTGTAAAGGACTAGATTTTACAAGAATGAGATTTATAAACAAATAACCATGTTTTAAAGGGTAACTAAACCTACTAAATAACATACTAAGTTACTACAAGTTTTTACAAAATTTCAAGTTCATGATGTAGTGTAACTTGCATGATTTTGGCTCATGGTAAGTCTTGAATGATTTGTTGATGATTGATGATGATTTTAAAAGAAAATGATATGCTTTTAAAGCATGGAAACCTCCATTTTTAAGGGGAAACTATGGCAAAATTTTTCTAGAATTTAAACACATAGAAAATTATTTTCAAACAAGTGTTTACAAGTAACTTTTTAAACATGGTTTTTCATATAAAATTTGCCATAATTTTTGTTACAAAAATTACAAATATCGAAGGTTGATTTTTGATAAATAAAAGCGACTAAGTATATATTTAGGAAAATATATTTAGATGTCACAATTTGTGTGTTACTTGTATATTATGTGTATTAGTTATATTATTTTAGGACTTGAAAATAATATAACTCACCAAAATACCAAGAATTATAATACAAAATATTACCAAAATTCCAAGAAAACAAATATATAATTTATACCCGAATATTGGACAATCGGACAAACGGACATACAGACTACACTTATATATATTCCGGAATTAAACTCATATATAATTTGACAAACGAGATAAACGGTATTTTGAAAACCATAGAAATGGAAAGGATGATTTTTACAAGTATTAGAAAAATATACCATATTTTTACCAAGTAGAAAATATATTATTTTGAATGGAGAAAAATAAATATATTTTCTTGAACGATCAGAAGATATATTATTTTTGAAGAAAATATATATTTTCTTAAACAAATTAAGAATATATCATTTTGAGTGGAAAAATGGATTTATAAATATTTTCTAAGTTAATCTTGAAAATATATTATTTTTGAGGTTTATATGAAAATATAATTATTTTTGCCAAGAAAGATTTATAAATATTTTTTATAAAAGTTTTCTTAAAATACATATATTTTGAGGATATAAATTAGTGATCTTTATTTGATTAAAAATAATATTTCAGAAAATTAAATACAAAATTAAGTATAAAATACTTAATAAATACAAGAAAATACGTATTCTCGTACGTACAAATACACACCGGAATACGCCACCAATACTTGGCAAAATACACAAGTCTAGAAATACACAAGTACAAGTACACCCATACTTGGGAGAATATACATGTATAAATACATAATATACCAAGATAAAATATATTATTTTATCAAATATTCCAAATTATTGATAAACATAATTTAAGTTAAAATATTATTATTTTAACCAATAATTATATACATTGGAATAAAATAATGTACATCAAGACGTAACTCAAAGAATGTTAAGTCATAAAACATAAGACTAAGAGTCGTTACACGTAGCAGTCTAATAAACCGTAGCACGTGTGTAGATAGTAGTGCGACCAGGACAAAGAACCTTTGAGTTACACCGGACAGCAGGACGCAAGATTGTGAGTTCATGTCCCCTTTTTCTTTTAACTGTTTTCAGTTTTATAACTTCGGGGGTGAAATACATGTTACAATTGTTTACAAACGTTTACAAATGGTATGGCT
Organism: Helianthus tuberosus; assembly: GCA_030545235.1. Taxonomy (NCBI): domain Eukaryota; kingdom Viridiplantae; phylum Streptophyta; class Magnoliopsida; order Asterales; family Asteraceae; genus Helianthus; species Helianthus tuberosus. The sequence continues at coordinate 166,014,369 of CM060359.1, forward strand.
AGCTAAGGAATGAACTGTTAGATCATGTGAGTGGTGGGTACAACATTTAAGACCATTAATCCTCGTATAAGGACCGATGGACATGAGTGATAGATCTATTTGGGTGTTGTGAGTCCCACCCCTGGGCCGGAAGTGGCCGAAGGTGGTGACTATGTCTTCCAGCTGGAAGCCCGATACAAAATCCGCTAGGTTTGAGCCTTCCTGCACCATTACACACATATTAATGACCTTGCAAAATCATTAATTGATCTGTTCAAAGACGCTTTCATACCGGTTTACAAATACATACTTACAAAGGTTTACAAGGTTATTCGTGCACACATATAAAACACATGAACTCGCTCAACTTTTGTTGATGTTTTCAAACTACATGTATTTGAGGGAATTGATGGATCTGGCGAAGGTTGAAAGTTTTCAAGATATGTTTACAAGAAATTATGTTATCCCGTTTTGAAGGGTTTGATTTGTGTATTTTATCTTTGATAAGATACATGAATCAAAGTCTTGTTTTATTTATGTCTTTTGTCAAAGTCCTTTATGGAGCTTCAAACATTTGGTTGGTTTGTAATCTAAACTTGAAGTCTTGGTTGGTACTAAAACAAAGTGGTTTGTATTATTTTGAAACTTAGTAATGGATGAACATCATGGTTTCTATCATATAGTTGTTTGTTATAATTGAATTCAATGATATTAAGCAAGTCACACATAATACGCTTCCGTAAAAGTCAGGGTGTGACAGTTTGGTACTAGAGCTTCGATTGTAGTGAACTAGGATTCCTTCTCGAGTCTAGACTACAATCATTAGGACCCTCTCACGAAAATATTTTTACAAAATAATTTTCATTGCATTTACAAAACCCCACGATCCATGGAACAAACGTCTTATAAAGGAAAGACAAGAAACACGAACAAAGACACAGTCGATGGTTTAGTTTGTGTGGGGTAGACTTGTTAAGATAGAAAAAGTCTCACGTAGGGATAACGTGAATACATGTTAAAGTGATGTATGTCTTTGCTTACATACATCGAGTGATAGTGGTTAACATATGTGCACATGCCATGATTGTGGATGCTGAAAAGAAGCTTCTGGAGAGGGACGAGAATGAAGGGCTAATGAGTGAGCTGAAGACTTCCCAGACTGTTGGTGCTGAGCTTAGGTGCCGGATTATGGATACTTAAAAGAAGCTTCTAGAGAGGGAGGTGTGTCCCTTTTCCTCCCTCCCCTTTTATATATATATATATATATATATATATATATATATATAGTGTGAGATTCATTGGGGAACACTAAAAAAGTGGGGAACCGGGGAACACTCTTAAAAATTTAACTTAACATGTTAAAAATTAATTTTTTAAACATCTTTTTCGACGTTTATCCTTATATATACTTGTAGAAGCATTTTTAATAAAAAAAATCAAAAACTAAAAATATTAAAAAAAACAATTAAAAAAAGGCTAAAAAAATTTTTTTTTAGAAAAATTATTTTTTTACTCGACTAGTTTCTCCTCCTTTTTATAAAGAAAAGCGCTGAAATTTTTAAAAAAAATATATATATATATTTTTAACATGTTAAGTTAATTCTATAAGATATAACTGTTTTTTAAACATTTTTTTATATTTTTAGTTTTTGATTTTTTTATCAAAAATGTTTCTACTTGTATTTATAAGAAAAAGCGCCGAAAAAAAATTAGAAAAATAATTTTTTTAACATGTTAAGTATAATTTTTAAAAGTGTTCCCCCGTTCCCCACTTTTTTAGTGTTCCCCAATGAACCCTCCCCTATATATATATATATATATATATATATACACTTAAACCTTTTTGCTGCTTTTCTTTTTTAGAACGATGGAGTCATGTTGGAGCAGATGGAGAAAACTTGGGAGAGGGACTAAGGCTTAGGGACTAAATTCTGGGTTCGATTTTTACAAAGGGGTTTTTCGAGATTTATTTGGTTTACTCTTGAATTGATGTATAAGCAGTATTGCCTAGTGAAGATAGATATAATTAGGTGGTTATGTTGGTGATACGATAATACTTCGGTGATTTGTCAGTGATTCAAATTTACCGTTAGAAAAAAGGACTAGTTATTTAATAATCATTTAGTTTTATTTAATTATTATTATATATAATCTACTCTTATATTTTATTTTATTGTTATATAGTAAGAAAAGTTATGCTGATATAATAAACCGGTAAGGATAAGAAGGCACGTTTCACCGGTTTAGAAAGCAAAGCTGTGGATTCTTTTCAAAGTTGTTGTGCAGGTTGGTTTGCTAGCTGTCTCCAACTTGTTTGACAAGAAAGCGACTTCCGACTCACGCACTTTTATTTCTATAATAAACACCCCCCTAACGTTTATGATAAATTCCAAACAACGAGCTTTGTTATATACTAGTTTTTGCCCCGCTTGTGTTGTGGGGCACTAAGCCGAATATTTTTTTCTCATAACATGTACGTACTACTTATAACACGATTTAAAAAAAAATACATCGTTTCAACCAACTAAAACAAAATATTATGATACTTTTACTAAAAAAAACTAAAACAACGGAAAGACTATAATTTCAAACTGGGAGCAAACAAATGAGCGTATGGCAGACAGTCGTTTGGCACAAATAATAATTAAATCGACTCAACCAATTAAAACAAAACACTACCATAGTTTTGTAAAAAAAATTAAAATGATGGCATTACTATAAGTTTACACTGGGGGTAAAATCGTAATTTGATAGGAGAAAACGGTGGCAAAACTCTAAATTTGAACTGAGGGCAAAATTGTAATTTGGCTAAGAGGGGGAAAAATAAAACCAATGACAAAACTGTAAATTTAAATAGAGCAAAATTGTAATATATGTAGAGAGTGAAACTATAATCTATATAAGAGAGCGAAATATGGTTAACAAGATAATATATATATGGAGTTGATAACCATAATATATATTTATAACGCTCATCCTTGATTATTAACCTAATGCACTTGGAGATGTTTCATTAAAAATCTTGTCAGAAAACCCAATAGGACAAAACCAAAGCTAAGGGAAAGAGTGGAGCGTGTAACGTTCCTTTTTTTCCTTCGATACTTTTGGATCAAGTTTGTTGCCCCATTAAAAACTTCATTAAGAAAACTCGGTAGGATAAAACTTAGTAAAGGGAAAAATGTATAACTTATGGATCAAGTTTGTTGGGTCATTAATATACCCCCTCATTTTAATATGTAGTATTTAAGTATCATTTCTTGATCTTCCTTGAAAACTTTTACAATTTTTAATGAGCAATTTTGTATTATCTTCAGAAGAGAATTCTAGTGTCTCCTCTTGTAAACAAATACCATAAGATCCATGACAGTGTTGTGTTATATTCCTTGAATTTTCGAGACTAATCAAATACCATAAGATCCATGTTTTGGGGAGATCTACATTGAGACCAGCGGATCTGCTCGTCTTTGGTTGGGCGGGAGGGAAACATGCTTGTGTGGATCTCACAGGAGTCTCCCCCTTAGCTGGTTTAAGGGAAAGCGGGTTTGTAGCAGGACATGTTATAAAGAAAGCGGAATCTAAAAAGGTGGATAAACACGCTAAAGCATGTGCTGATAACCAACATGCATTTGTCCCCTTCGCCTTCGACACCTTTGGCTCCCTAGCTCCAGAAGCTATCTGTTTGTTAACTAGGGTCCAAAAGGTTGTCCACAACAGTTGCTCATCAACAGGGGGCAGAGGTTTGTCTTTAATAGGCTAGTGTTTGCTATTCAGAAAGGGGTAGCGGCGCAGCTTGTTGCTCACTTACCTGCGATATTGATGTAACTCGGCCAGTATTTTATATATAAAAATACAACATAATTTAAAAAAAAATATAATATATCTAATCATATATAACTAGCAAGAATCATTAATGCATCAATTGTATATAACTTCTGGACCAAAGGCCTTTACTTCTTTAATAGAATATAATAAGAGTCATTTCTCTATATCAACTAACTGGACGTTATTAAATGTAGTTACACGTAAGGTTTGTCCATATTAATTTGTTCATCATCTTCTATATGTATTATGATTGATGGATGAAAATGCTTTTCCAACATATCGAGCCGTAAATATGTAGTACCATCTTCAATTTCAAATTATTGCTTTAATAAAGCTTTTTCGATATCTTCAGAAGATACACTAGATAGACTGATATCGTCAACATACGTATTTTAATGAAAACATTTGTACCAACTATACCATATGTATTTTTTCTTTTCTGAGCTCATCAGTGAATTGGTTAATACAACATTTGACTCGACTATTTTTATCATAAATCTGGTAAACTTTGTAGAACATTTGCTGAGGTTTTCGTATCAATGCTTTGAAATTTACAATCGATCACAGACTATTGGAAAATATGGGGTTAACACAAGAAGTAAAATTTATTTGAGGTGTCTCTATATTTAACAAGACTGATACTTTATAGTTTAACTTTGTAACTATTTACATTTGTAAAAGTAAAAAAATATGATTTTAGGGCTTCTAAAAATGTAGGTTTAGATTCTTTGATTCGCACAATGGTTGACCCTAACCTTTTAGACGTTGAAGAACTTGTTACCAAAAAGCTAATTTGAAGGAGATTTTTTTTGAACAACGAATTTTATTAACCAAGCTAGCGAGAAGCTAGGAGGGAACAACAAAAACTACAAAAAAATAAACTTTACACCACTGAGTCCAATCTAAAGAGTTCAGTTGCGCCCGATTTTTAATCCATAGAAACCTAATCGCTTTTATGTCCGCCATTATCTTCGAGACATCCACCCGCTTGCTTGAGAACATGACTTCGTTGCGCATTTTCCAGATGCACCAGCAAGCAAGGAGTACGACCGATTGCACCATTTTCCTTTTAAATTTGAAGGAGTTGCCGGAGATAATCATAAGCTATTAGAAGTTTACTGAAGTACTCCTTCTAAATCATATAAATATATATAACCCCATACATTAGTTTGCGACTTACTTAGGGTTTTATGGTAATTTTCTTTTGAGCTTGTACACCCATGTGGAGATTAAAGACTAAATTTTACTAATTATTTATTATTAACACACTTATAAGACATTGTCACTTTGGGGTTGTTTACTTATTAGGCTGATAATATTTGTTTGCCAGCCCATTAAACGCTTTTTGCAGTTTGTGTTTGTGAGTTAAGTTATTCTATAAAGGCTCCTAAAAATAAGAAGTGTAAGAAGGTATTATAGAGTAACAAGTGTCCAAGAACCTAAAACCTAAACCCACTACACCAGCACCCAAAACCTAAAAACCCACCCCACCCCACCACCACCCAAAAACCTAACCCCCCCCCCCCCCCCCCCCACACACACACACCCAAACTAAATGTTAAAAACTAAACCCCACAACTAAATGCTAAAAAAATCTATTATATATATATATAGGGGAAGGTTAAAATGAGAACCACCTCGAGTTGTAAGAACCAGCGAGAACCACCCCCGCGGGTGGCCGTTGACCACGAAATTTTTTTTACAACTAGATGTGTATATTTTAACACCCTACGTAAAGTTTGGGTTTAAACGGCGCGCCCGAGGGGGTAGTTTTTTACGCCCAAAGTTTGGGTTTTTTTAATTTCTTTTAATTTTTCTTTTTTTTTTTAACCAAACTTTGGGCGTAAAAAACTACCCCCTCGGGCGCGCCGTTTGAACCCAAACTTTGCGTAGGGTGTTAAAATATACACATCTAGTTGTAAAAAAAAATCGTGGTCAACGGCCCCCCGCGGGGGTGGTTCTCGCTGGTTCTTACAACTCGAGGTGGTTCTCATTTTAACTTATATATATATATATATATATATATATATATATATATATATATATATATATATATATATATATATTAAAATCGCTACTTTTCGTCACAAAAAAAGAGGTGGGGGTTTTAGGTTTTTGGGTGGTTTTTTTTTTTTTTTTTTTTTTTTTTTTTTTTTGCTGTAGTGGGTTTATTTTTATGAAACTTTATACAATTCTTATTTTTAGGAGCCTTTGTATTTGATCTTAAAATTTGTGTTTGTGGGATTCAGAAATTGATATTATTAGGTTGTTTTGTATTGTGTTGCAACTTTCATTCTTGGGTGTGTGCATTCAGGCCCAATATATTAGCAGTTTTAACAATTAAGTTGGGCTGAAACCCACAAAGCCCCAATACGCCCAATACACTTGTGTTAAAAAGTTAAGACTTTAGAAGCCCATTATTTTGGCAGTGGCACTTCAAAGGGATGGTCCAAGCCCATCTTCCAGAAGGGGCCTCTTTGTTGAATCCAACGGATTAAGGACCAGTCCCATTCCCAAGGAGTCAATAGTAGGATACTTCTTTGAGTTTGTGTAAAGTTGAGTGGTACAGGACCACCAGAGGTCTTCAGGGTAGGGATGGTAAACGAACCTGAACCTAACGAGAAAAATCAAAAGCGAAACATCTGGAATGGGTAGTGGGGCGTGTGTTCGGGTCTGATAATAGATTGTTAAAGTTTCCAGAAGTATGAGAACAGGCAGGGGCGAAGGATAAGAGGGGCGGGGAGGGGCGCCCGCCCCCCCGATTTTTTCGCTCAGTAGTGTTATATATGTAGTTTTCGTATAGAAATTTGTGGGTATATACGTTTTCACCCCCCCGGTTCTATAGAAATTTTTTGGTATATACGTTTTCGCCCCCCCGGCCGAAAAATTCAAGCTTCGCCACTGAGAACAGGTATTGTATTAGGTGATACCTGGTCCAGTTGCCCAAAACATGCATACCCGTTTACCCATACCGTAACCTGCATACATTTTATTTTTAGTTCTTTAATTTGTCCTTGGTAATAATAGAATAAATGCCGATTCATTAGCTTTTAGTTGTTATATCATTAGTTTCATATGGTAATATATTTGTATATATATTATGGTGTTGGTTAACGTACAAATTGTGTAAACGTACGCAGCTTACGAGATTGAGTTACAGCATGCGAACTTTATTTTCACCATGCGATTTTTTCTTTATAACATGCTATTTTCTCATTTATACAACATGCTATTTTTTCATCTTTCAACATGCAACTTTTTCTTTATAACATATGCTATTTTCTCATTTATACAACGTGCTATTTTTCATCTTTCAACATGCGACTTTTTTGTTTTTCAACTTGCGAATTTTTATATTTTACAACATGCGAGTTTTCAGTTATGAAGTTTATAACATGCGGACTTCAAATCTCGTACCCTCGTACCATAAGGCATATTGTACATTACACTTTCACTAAATATTATAGTAGTAAGAAATACGAGTAGGTTCTAGCAAATTAACGAGTATACTTAATATTTGACGGGTAATTTGTAATTACCTACCTGATAAGTATTAGGTACGATATAAGACATAAGAAGAGGCTCAAGTAGGGATGACAATGAAAAAGGTTTGAGATATGTATTGGTAATCTGAGATTTATACTGGATTGTAAAAATAGCAGCAAAAAGGGAAGGATGTATTAGGTCCATTTTCTTCCCTTGTTAATTTGGGAGGTTTTTTTTTTTTTTTTTTTTTTTTTGAAGGTTATATATTTTTCTTATTAATAAACGTTACCTTTACAAAGGAGATGACTGTTATATCCTTTTTTTTAAATATGAAGGTGCCGAAATTAAAATTTTGTTTAAGGCCCTGGAATAAGTAGTCTCTTATGATTACAACATCAATGTTTAGTACAAAATATCTCTTCATATTGATTTTTGTATTATGTGAAACTCACTGTGAATCAGTTTCAACAACCGGTATAAAAGACTAGCTCATGACTTAGACCTTGCGTAGTGGGGCGGTATAAGCCCCTATAGCGCCGAGATGGCGCCGAGAACACCGGGACGAAGGGCGCTATGCCCAAAAAAAAAAACAAAGCGCGATGGCTATAGCGGCGCTATCGAACGAGAGTTTGAATTTTTTGACCGTTTACAAACGGTCATTTATAATAAAAAAAAAAATTAAATTTATTTTTCAAATTTTCCTTTAAATCATTACCTCCTCTCCTATTTTTTTTACCACAAACACTCAAAAACTCTCTCTATCTCTTCCATTTTTTTTACAATCTTTATATTTTATACAATGCATCCATACAACCGTGGCTTCATTCCTCCCCGATCAAGTGCGGACCCAAACGAAAGTGGTAATCCTACTCGCCCCGTGTTGCCGGTTCCCACTAGACCCAACCCTTTCGGCTCCGGTTTTCTCGACTACAATCAACAAAATCCCGGGTTCATGAATCTTTTGAACCAACCGCTATCATGGGACCCGAATCTCTACGGGTGGAACCCGAATCAAAACACCGACGGAATGGGGTCGTCTCAAGCGTTCGGGTCGGCTCAAGCTTTCGGCTCCCCACAACACGAACCCGACGTTGTTCCGGAAACACAACCCGAAGTAGCGGAGACCCAAAAAGGAAAAGCAAAAGCAAAACGGGCACATAAAAAAAAGCGGAAACCAGCACCCGGGCACATAATTGGTAAAGATGAGGAATACCGCCCACCGGACTCTATATCGGGGAAGTGGACCGATATAAACAAGAAATGCACAAACTTTCAAACCGTGTACCAACGCACGTTTGCCGGATGGAAAAGTGGAAGTAACGATGAAGATATTACGCAAGCGGCATTGGTCGAGTATACGAAGGGTAATGGCCCTTTCCCATACATGAGGTGTTGGCAAATCCTTCGCCATAGCCCCAAATGGGCCACCGTATCTACGGCGAGTGGTCGTTCGGGAAATACACGGCCATCAAAGAGGTCCAAAACAAACGAGTCGGGTGAACCCGAAACGCCAACCTCCGACGCTCGAAACACCTACTTGAACGAGGATATTCCGGATGACGACCCGGCGGAGGAGTTACCAAGACCGCCCGGAAGAAAAAGCCGAGCGAAAAAACCCGAGTCATCGTCGATGTCTATGGGAACGGATATGAGTAACGCATTTTCGGAGATAAACATGCGACTTCATGATTTACACGAACTCGGTAATAAACGTTTGGAGGAGAACCACGAAGTTACGGAGATTATGCGGGATAGACAATGGGAACGGGACTTTGAGTTCTACTCGAAACCGCACGACCACCTTACCGGAAAAGCTTTGAAGATGGCGTTGGCCCAAAAGGAAAGGATCGAAAAAAAATATAATCTTTGAAGTGTTGTTTTTTTATTTTTTTAGTCAAACTTTTTTTTTTTTTAGTGGAACCGTTTTTTTTTTTTTTTTTTTTTTTTTAAGTGTAATGTTTTTTTTTTTTTTTTAATTGTAGTGTAATGTTTTTTAATTTAATGAAATGAATTTTAATTTTATAAAGTTAGAAAATAATTATAAAAAATTGGAAATTAATAATTGAGTAATGATTAGACGGGGGCTTTATGACTACGGACTTAAAATGCATAACGCCCCACGCTGACGTGGCGCGCCACGTGTCGCATAACGCCCACAAAGGGGCGTTATGACTACACATGCCCTTATAAACGGAATTTACGATTAACATCCCAAGACCAAGATAAGAGCACTCATGAACAACATTAATAAGATGGACCCACAAGGTTTGACCTAATAACTTTTTCTTTTTTAACGAAAAATGTTACTTTCTCTAATTTACACCATATATTCTCATTGTTTATGTTCGAACCTGAGACCTCCTTTTAAAATACATATACCTCTACCAAGTAAGCTACCCCACATTGACTTGTTTTAAAAGACATATACCTCTACCAATTAAGCTATCCCACATTGACTTGTAAAAATGACTTGAAATAGTGGAGGGTGGGTGAATATGCATGCGAGCACTCCTAGTGCAACTAGCTATGTACTTCTAAACCATTGGGGTAGGGGCGCCCATCACTCATCACTCACAACTTCTAATTAAGTTCCGTCATATCACCAAACATTATTCCATCACTAGTGATGAATTTTAGTGGAAATGTCCATCACTCACCACACCCAACAATTTCCCTCATATCTTCAACGCGTTATGTAGTCCACGCGTGATGGCCACGGGTGGCGGCGCGTGGTCACCAGCCACCACGTGCCATCACGGATACGCCCGGTCCCCCCTTAGTGGTGAAAAAACTTTTTTAACGGCAAATTTGGATCAATGATGGATAACTGGAGTATATCATGTCATCAACAAAATCATCCAATCATATCCATCTCTACTAGGCAATAATGCTTATAAATCAATTCAGGAGGATACCCAATAGATATGGGAAAAACCCCCTTGTGAGAATTAAACCCAGAACGTAATGGTTCTTAAGTTTTATCTCATCCCTAAGATGCCACTAAAGCTTAATGCCCATGGATATGATGAAATGAAAAAACCTTTGGATTACACAGGCATGCATGCACACAAGCATAATACATACATATATACGCATACAAGCCCAATATATCATACACAAACATATTACATACAAAAAGATACATACATACATCCTTCCCTTTTTGGTGCTATTACTTTTTATTATGGTGACGACTTGAAAGATACATTCTCGAACATCCCTCTTTCCATCAATAAAATTATCAAGGATATGTGAAACATAGATCAAGAATGGATAGTTTAGAATGGTCTTAATGGTGTCTTTTATCATTTATCAATAGTTCCGGCTATATGTTTTTAGTTTGAGGTTTTTAACATATTACACACACAAAGATACATACATCTTTGCCTTTTTGGTGCCATTACTTTTTTAATCTTTATGATGATTGCACAATTTTCCTTTATTAAAAATTTTATTTTTCTAACGGCAAGGAACGACGTGCTAACCATCGTGACACCGGCGCAGTGGTCAAGATCGACTACTCGACCGCCGCCAGCCCCTTGGCTCTCCCAAGATGCGTGGAAACCCGAACTCCACCCGCTCGAAGGCACGACAGTGGAATAATCGGTAAAACCTCGCCTCACATCCAAGTCGAACCAGCGCCACCATTCGCTTTTCAACTGGATGCTGCAGAAAATAATGTGGATAGTGGGAATCGAACCTGAGTCTACAAGGAACACCAATTCTTTCCCCAACCACTCCACCCCTACCTCATTGGCATTAAAATTTTTATCTATAGTTCAAGTGTAACGCCCCGCTTGCGGTATGCGCATATAATATATATGTGTGTGGGCCCTGGGGGGGCAAAAGTGAAAGTGCACTAATTTTAACGTTATTTTACTAATTTCGTGAAAATAACAAACAAAAACGCCCCTACCTCATTGGCATTAAAATTTTTATCTATAGTTCAAGTGTAACGCCCCGCTTGCGGTATGCGCATATAATATATATGTGTGTGGGCCCTGGGGGGGCAAAAGTGAAAGTGCACTAATTTTAATGTTATTTTACTAATTTCGTGAAAATAACAAACAAAAACGGAGGACGGTTAATCATGCATCATGTGGTGGTGTTAATAGCCGAAAGACTAGGGGGTACATGCACTAATCGGCCTTTGTCCCAATTGTTGGGTGTTATATATCTTATGTTCAAGACTTGATGCAAAACTACTATCGAGCCGGGGGTTTCACTGGAAGCAGCCACTCTATTCTTACGGGTAGAGATAAGATTGTCTACATCTTACTCTACTCAGACCCTACGTAAATCTTGCTATTGATGAGATTTAGTTAGTATGATGATAATCTATACTTCAAGTGTATGTGGGCACAATTTTCCTTGCTAATTTTATATTTTAGTTAATAAATGTTTAGACAGAATAAATGAATAGTGTGCATGGAAAACGTCCATTGCAATCAAGTAAAAGAAAGTCAAAATATAATTAATTAATATAACATTCGTGAGGTGGTAAACGCATGTGCAAAGCTTAAGCTAATGCAGCTGCGCCTCTCGCCCTTAAAATATGATGCATAAGAGCATTCACATTCTATCCACCAAATCTTGAGAGATGGGTTTTTAAATTATAAAAAGTGGTTTAAGTGGTTGTGAGTAGAGGAGAGAGAAAATGTTACTGTTCATCTGTATATTTGGGGGGACACTGTTCACCCTGTATAATTTTTTAATATATTTTGAAAGTGGTTGTGAGTAGAGGAGAGAGAAAATGTAATATATATTAAAAAGGAGAGAGAAAAAGTATTTATTTTTAGTGGAAATATATTGATATAGGAGTTGTTTTTTAGTGGAATGTATGTATATTTTTAGTGGATTGGATGTGAATGCTCTAATACACCATAAAATATGATATAATAATCGTTTTTAAAAGCAGCTAATGAGCTAAAATGTTTCTTTTATGATAATAATAACATATCTATACTTTCTATTAAAGGAGATATGAGCATTATATCACAATACTTACGTGATAATCAGATAGACTGTCCAACGACGTATGTCTTATGTCATTATTGCATCATTAATCATTAATTTAAAATCTTTTAAAATCAATTTAAAATACAAAAATCAAATTTTACCATCTTCATTTGAATTTCAAATTTCAAATTTCAAATTAAAGAATGAGCTCCATTATTACATCTCTCCAAACCTCACATTTAAAATTCAAAAATCTGCCTGATTTATGGACTCTTTCTCCCTCTCTCTCCATTCTCTGTTATTCACAGATAAGAGAAAAGGTCTACACTCCACCGCATTTCCGTTACTGCTCCGTCGAAGATCTCCGATTAGATCATGTTGTACGTATTCCGATCAGATCATGATGCTCCGTCAAAGATCCCCTTCATCCTCTTCATCCTTCTCACTGTCTTTTCAACTTCGTTTTTTTATGTTTGTGATATATTTTCATCTGTAAGTCACTTTCATCCCTGCTTCTTACTGTTGGAAATATTGAAGGTAAACATACAAGTTGGTATGTTTCCTTCATCCCACATTGGTGGAGGGAGTGAAGTTTGAGTGGTTTATAAGGAATTACTCCTTATGGGCCTCCAAAGTATTAAATGGGTTGAGAAGTGGATAAAGCCCACACGCGCGCCGAGCCGAGCCGCGAGCTCGCGAATGGTCGCGTTTGAGGCGCACTTTGCACGTACGCATCGTCGCGAGGAGCTGATGAGCTGATGAGCTTTTATTTTTAGCTAAGGTCCGGTTCAGGTGGGTCAGATCTGTGGACCGAATGAGATAAGGAGATAGAGGTGAATTCGAAACAGTGGGGGTTATCCCATTATCGCTAGTAATTCGAATTCGTATGAGATATATCCAGCAATCGAATTAGTTCTGGATGGTTATCTCAATCCCCGTTTTTCTCATTCTTTGGTGTGATAACAACCTATAAATAAAATGTAAGACCCGACTTAAATATAACGAGATTAGTGATACATATACTTGCATTTAGTACAATAATTTACGAGTTTACAAAAGTGTTCATAATTTTAAGACCTTACATGATCATAATAATCAAGTCATTATGCTACTAGTTAATTTTTAAAACATAGTTTCAAGTGTTTACATATTACTAAAACAAAATAGACAAAATGCGGAAGCTTCATTTGGTGCGTTCGGTTCTTGATAATAGCTTGATCACCATCCGGGTTAGGTCCATCTTCACCTACGGTCAAAACCATGGAAATAATCAATTTTGACTCTTTAAAATCAAGAATAAACAAGTTCCATACTCAAAAGTATCAAAAAAAAAAAACAAAAACAAAAAAATATCGGATCTGAGCTGGTGGCGTCGCGCGACGGGTGTTAGGGCCTGCCGTCGCGCAGCGCCACGGGGTATATTTGGCAGAAAGTTGTTGCTGGTGCTGCACATTCCCAGCATAACCCGATTTCACGGAAACGAGCATAACTCTCTCGTTTTTATTCCGTTTTACCCGATTCTTTTTCCTACGCGCTCGTAATTTAATTCTCCATCTTATGGAGTTAAAATCCAACATCCGGATTAATAAAATTTCAGAGTTTTAAGTCTTCGACTTATTACCTTTTTTACCAAATTTTGACCCGTTCGTGATATTATCAAACAAACATGTTTATTTGATCTATAAACTCATGAGATTCATAATTTCAATATCTCCTATCATATTAATCATAAATCACGGATTTCTTACTTAATTAAAGCCCGTTTACGCTCAAGTGCTTATTTTGACCCTTTAAGGGTATTTAAGCACTTTAAAGCTTAAAATCGCTTTCATTCATTTCTAGCATCATATTCCTACATTTCTTATCAAGTAATCTTCCACCACAACTATATGTGTGGTGGATTTAATGTGGATATCTATATGTTCCTAGTTTTTACCCCTCGGATTATCGTTTTACGTCAAAGACTCATATAAAGTCATTCGACCCAAGAATCTACATCTTTCACTTTCTATACTTATTCCGAGTATTTATTTAATCATGAAACTTGTTTCCGACCCACTTTTAAGGGTCGTTCGCTCGAAATAGCTTACAAGGGCATTTTGGTCAATCTTCATCCTTCTTTTACTACGAAGGACTTTTAAATACTTGTTTGACCCAAAAATTCGACCTTTTAACTATAGCCTTGTCTAGAAACCAATATGTTTCTAAAACGCTATAATCCTAACTCAATTTATTCGGTTTACCTAAAAGGTAACCAAATATCTATATTTTAACCTTGCCTACTCTTATAGAACCTCAAGCTCTACATGATGAGTTGAATCATTATACATACCTGACTCGGATCAATATATTGACCCGTTTCGATACCTTGTCTTAGTAGCCGCTAAGAAATAGCGATGTACATATCCATCTGATATTTATTCCTATAATCATATAACTCAACAAACCATTAATCGATATTGTCAAAGGGTGATAATTTCACCTTTTGACCCGTTTGGTCTAAAGAACCATGAAACTGTATGAGATGATATTTATTACCATCTTATTCATACAACTAACTCCGGTTTACACCGTATAGTCGTTTTACTTGTAAATCGTCAATTGATTCCCTTGACCCATTATAACCACGCAATGACGTATCTTTCCCCCAAACTGACGGTTATTGTCAACAAGTGACTAAAGTACTATTTTACCCTTATTATTTGCATTGGATTACCATACAAGGTAATTATTGAAAACTTGTTATCTTTTAGTCATTTCATGACTATTTAACCATACTAGCTCCTCTTTATCCATTCACATGTTTATGACCATTGTCTTTTGTTCCGGACCGCACTTGTCGTGTCGGAACATCATAATTTAAAAAAGACTTATCCTTCATAACCTATAAAATCATTAGGTATTAAATAACTAGAGTGTAAGCTTTACTTACCTTACATCCAAATTATGCTTTTCCGTCATTCATGCTTCGTTTGACCCGCTTCCTTCCCCAAGCTTTCACTTAGCTTGCCAAGCGTCAAACTATCATTGTAATTGTAAGATGGTTAGGTTAGTCATAATCATATACGACTATTCCATCCTACGCTTCTTATGTCGAATTTATCATTCGATCATATACTTGGTCGGCTTGAATTTTTAAAGTAAATCGACTTATCAACTTATTCAATGCACATTTGGTTTATTGAATTTCACTTAGGCATTTTAACGAACACCTAACGGATATAATTTTTACATATTTAAAATCAAGTTCATAACTTGTTATTTTTGCCCAATATAAACATGCATTTCAATTCCTTTAAGTCAAGCATGCATATTATTATCAGAATCATCTTATAGAAATCAAGTAGCACCACTTTTGATAGTCATAATTCTTGTGTTCATCCTATTTCTACAAAATCCATTTAACTTATAAATGGATTATCATGAACTTCATAATCTAAATACAAATTCAGCAAGTTATTGACTAGGGTTTACTCCTAGACATGTTTTCATTACTAATTTCATCTAAACATCAATTAATCAAGCCCAGATTTCGATTTCACAAATTATCAAGAATTTGAGACAAAACCAAATGATGAAATTTAGCATACCTTATGATCCCTTCACCGAGGTGATCACGAATTTGTGCTTGGATTTCGATTTGGGTTAGATTTACCCCTTCAATTTGCTGATTTTATGCTTGTTAGGGTTTGAGCTAGAGAGCTTCTTGGCTCCTGTGTTTATGTCGACCAGAACACACACTCAAGGTGTGTGTTTTGGTGTTGGGTTTTTATTTATTAAAAACTAGTTTCTAGTTTAACACTTTTAACCCCTCTACTTTTCCCAAGTTTTATTTAGGGTGTTTTAATCAAGTTTCCTCATTACTACAAGACTTATAATTAACTAGGTTATTTATTTCCTAGTTATTTTTATCTTGTTCATAACCCGTTTTATTTTTAAGTCCCGTTAACTCAGGCCTTTCGTAAATTTATTTTCTCAAAAGTCTTCGTATAACCTTTATTTTATATTAGGTTTAATTATTTAAATCCTAATATTTACCGGGTAAATTTTACCACTAACGGTACTTTACCCGTCTTTTAGTGTTAACGTGGTTTGATTACCAAACCCATTTTCGGGGTGTTACATAAAAGGCTTCTGCTACCCATTCTCTACACACAATTTTTGCAGCCTTCTCTGTTTCTTCTCCAGCTTCTGCGTTTTTCTGGTTTCCATTGCTGTTGGAATACTAGATCAGTTCTGCATTAAATCCTGGGAGTTTACGCTGCAGCTTACAGCAATACGGGCGCGTAAAATCCTTTAAGGACATGAATCATCCGTGCAGTTCAAGGATCTTTGTTCTCAATCGCCAGGTTGGTTTTAATTTTTGCGTGTTCTTTAAATTCGTCCGATAACGGGACAGTCTCCTTCTACCTTTCTTTAATCAGTTTGCTCAAGTTGGAACAAACTGGTTTGGCTGATAACTCGGTAATTAATAAAGTTATATTAATTTACTATTTGATTGAAATATTTTTCAACAATCTTAAAGGATTTTATTTTTTGTGTTTAATCAACAGTACTAATGGACTCTGAACTACCAACAGCCAATCTGAGATTCATTAATCAAGAGTTTGTCAAGTTGGACAGATTTGATGGTCAGAACTATACCCGTTGGGCGGACAAGGTTAAGTTCATGCTAGTTGTGCTGAAACTCTACTATATCCTTGATCCAGACTTGCCTAAAATCCCTGATGACCCTCCTCTTGAGGCAGGAAAGGTCCCGAATCAAGATTTGGAAAAGCAAAGACTTGTCCATAAGGAAGCTGAAGATCTTTGCCTTGGCCACATCAAAAATTCTCTTTCGGATCGTCTCTATGACTCGTACGCGCCGGTAAAAAGTGCTAGAGAATTATGGAAAGCTTTGGAAGATAAGTACAAGGCTCATGAAGAAGGTACTAACAAATACCTTATTTCCAAGTACTTAGACTTTCAAATGGTCGATGACAAGTCAATCCTGGAGCAAGTGCATGAACTCCAAGTTCTTGTTAACAAATTGACCGCACTTTCTATTCCGCTGCCAGAAATATTTCAAGTAGGGGTCATTATTGCAAAACTGCCTCCTAATTGGAAAGATTTCTCAAAGAGAATGATGCACAAGTCCGAGGACTACTCTTTGGACAAACTGTTGAAGCACCTCTGAATTGAGGAGGAAACGTGCAACAGGGACAAAAGAGGTAAAGTCGGATCGAGTGTGAATCATGTTGTTGGAGGATCGAGTGTTAACAACATGTTATGTTCACAATAGGATCACTAGTCGTGTGATACCTATGAGCCCATATGAGTTGTGGAAAGGAAGAAAACCAAACCTAGAGCATTTGAGGGTTTGGGGGTGTCTTTCCTACTATCGCGTACCTGATCCAAAGACACTCAAACTGGGAGAATGAGCTTTCAAGAGTGTATTCATTGGATATGCTTCGCATAGTAAGTCTTACCGATTGTTGGATGACGAATCAAGTATAGTTGTAGAATCTAGAGATGTGGAATTCTTTGAGAACAAGTTTTCTAGAGATGATGAAAACTCAAATTACACCACAGCTTCTAGTACTTCTAGAAAAAGAGTCCAACCTTCACCGATAGTTGAAGAACCAAGAAAAAGTACTAGAGTTAGAAAAGAGAAAAGTTATGGAGATGATTTATTTTCTTACCTGGTTGAGGGAACTCAAAAGAAAGTGATAAGAGAGGTCATTTTCGCTGTAAATTTGGATGGTGATCCTAAAACTTTCAGCGAAGCAATGTCATCAAGAGATGCTCCTTTGTGGAAGGAGGCAGTCAATGATGAAATGGATTCCATTATGGGAAATGGAACTTGGGAGTTAGCTGATCTACCCAAGGGAAAGAAACCTATTGGATCAAAATGGATTTTCAAAAGGAAGTATCATCTAGATGGATCCATCGCTGCCTATAAAGTGAGATTAGTTGCTAAAGGGTATAGGCACAGAGAAGGGATCGACTATTTTGATACCTATGCACCTGTTGCTAGAATTAGTTCTATTAGAACTCTAATAGTGGTGTCTGCTTTGAAAGGGCTGTACATCTATCAAATGGATGTAAAGACTGCATTTCTAAATGGGTATCTAAATGAGGAGATTTATTTGGAGCAACCAGAAGGGTTTATAATACCCGGACAAGAGAACAAAGTGTGTAGACTTATTAAATCTCTATATGGTTTGAAGCAAGCTCCTAAACAGTGGCATGAGAGATTTGATACCACTGTGACTACTTTCGGGTTTCGGCACAATATTGCTGACGGATGTATTTATACTAAGTTTGAACCCGGTTATACAGTCGTCATTTGTCTCTATGTTGATGATATGTTGATCATTGGCACTCACCATGAAGGTATTTCTGAAACTAAGAAATATTTGTCCTCGAACTTTAAGATGAAAGATCTAGGAGAAGTTGACACCATTCTTGGGATCAAGGTGAAAAGAACTGGAAGTCAGATTTCTCAAAGTCAATCTCATTACATAGAGAAAATTCTGACTAAGTTTCAACACTTAAATATTAAAGAGTTTAATACCCGGTTTGATCCAAGTGTGAAACTTAAAGTGAACTCTGGAAGAGCAGTGGCTCAACTGGAGTATGCGAGTGCTATTGGAAGTATGATGTATGCAACGCATTGCACTCATCCTAACGTTGCTTTTGCTGTAAGCAAACTGAGTCAGTATACTGTCAATCCAGGGACAGAACACTAGAAGGCAGTGGGTAGAGTACTTGGATACCTGAAAAGGACCGGTAACTTAGAACTGACATACACGTCTTCTTCCAGAATACTCGAAGGTTATTCTGATGCAAGCTGGATTGATCACACCAGTGATTCAAAATCTACAAGTGGGTGGATTTACACTCTAGCAGGATGAGCAATTTCTTGGGCGAGTAAGAAACAGACGTGTATTGCCCACTCAACTATGGAAGCTGAGTTCATAGCACTAGCTACGGCTGGTAAGGAAGTGGAGTGGATTAGAGATCTACTTACTGGCATCCGTCTGTGGGATGTTCCAATGCCGTCCATTCCCATGTATTGTGATAGTGAGGCCACACTATCTAAAGTATACAACGCAATGTATAATGGGAGGTCAAGACACATAGGTCTTCGGCACAATTATGTGAGACAACTGCTTGAAAGTGGTACCATCAAGGTTGTCTATGTCAAGACAAGTAAGAACTTGGCAGATCCGTTTACTAAACCTCTGACGAGAGATTTGGCTGTGAATACCGCGAGAGACATGGGTCTAAACCCACAATAGAATCGTTAGTGATGGAAACCCAACTTGAACTTAGTGCTCCTATTTCTCAAGTTTAATGGGTAAAAACGAAGTCACTTAACGATAGAAGGTACTATCAAATTTGTTAGATCCATGTGAGGTATGATAGTACGTCGTTGCCGAGAACAAGGGTGAGCTTATGCTCTTAACAAAGTTTTGGAGGCATCCAAGAAACTTGGATGATGTAAAACTTTGCCTATATGATCAAGGGGTGGTGCCGCCTCAAGTGAAGATTAGTGGTTTATCTTCTAAAGGGTCATGAAAAGGATTTATAGTGCACGACCATATTCGCGCTCAGTGAGAACGCAAAGTCAGCTGTTGATGTGTGGGGGTAAACCGAAGGGGGCTATTAGGTTAATGGTTTAATTCCATAGGACACCATCAAATCTGTCTCTTCTTGTTTATCAACATAAACTGGGTTTAATCTTTGTGACACCTAGTGACATCAACAGTTTAAGTGAAAGGAAACATTCCAACTTGGTGGGGGATTGTTGGAAATATTGAAGGTAAACATACAAGTTGGTATGTTTCCTCCATCCCACATTGGTGGAGGGAGTGAAGTTTGAGTGGTTTATAAGGAATTACTCCTTATGGGCCTCCAAAGTATTAAATGGGTTGAGAAGTGGATAAAGCCCACACGCACGCCGAGCCGAGCTGAGCCGCGAGCTCGCGAATGGTCGCGTTTGATGCGTGAATGGGCGCTTTTGAGGCGCACTTTGCACTTCGATCGTCGCGAGGAGCTGAGGAACTTTTATTTTTAGCTAAGGTCCGTTTCAGGTGGGTCAGATCTGTGGACCGAATGAGATAAGGAGATAGAGGTGAATTCGAAACAGTAGGGGTTATCCCATTATCGCTAGTAATTCGAATTCGTATGGGATATATCCAACAACCGAATTGGTTCTGGATGGTTATCTTAATCCCTGTTTTTCTCATTCTTTGGTGTGATAACAACCTATAAATAAAAGCCTTCTGCTACCCATTCTCTACACACAATTTTCGCAGCCTTCTCTGTTTCTTCTCCAGCTTCTGCGTTTTTCTGGTTTCCATTGCTGTTGGAATACTAGATCAGTTCTGCATTAAATCCTGGGATTTTACGCTGCAGCTTACAGCAATACGAGCGCATAAAATCTTTTAAGGACAGGAATCATCCGTGCAGTTCAAGGATCTTCGTTCTCAATCGCCAGGTTGGTTATAATTTTTGCGTGTTCTTTAAATTCGTCTGATAACGGGACCGTCTCCTTCTACCTTTCTTTAATCAGTTTGCTCAAGTTGGAACAAACTGGTTTGGCTGATAACTCGGTAATTAATAAAGTTATATTAATTTACTGTTTGATTGAAATATTTTTCAACACTTACTTTGCTTAATCTCTCTACCGGCCCTCCTCAACGATTTTAACTTAGATGTTTGGAATCTGAATCGATTGCAACTTTAAATGATTCATAATCACCTTTGATGTTCATCTGAAATCACTATAAAAAATGCCATTTAGTGACATCCAAAAAATGCCACCAAAAAACAAAAAAAAAATGCCATTAAACCAATGCAGGAATGGGTGGCACACAAAAAAGTGCCACTAAAAGTGCTGACGCTAAAACCTATTAGTGACACTTTTTCGATATGCCGCACAAATTTTGGAGCTTTTAGTGGCACTTTTTTTGCCATTAAAAAGTAATCCTAGTTACATATCCATATTAGTTTAGTGGCACTTTTTTGCCACCATATAAAGACATTTTCTAACACAATTTTTGTGTTGGTAAAAACTGTTATATGTACTATTCTTAGTGACGTATAAATTTGTCACAAATATCATAGTATTTACAATATAAAAAAAAGTTCGATAAAATTGTAAATGTAGAAGTCATAGTATTATAACTTCAATAATAAGTTCGATACAAAACATATTCCACATGTTAGCAAAACATTGTGTAATAAGTCACATTTTTCATATTCGAAATGTTTACAAGGAGTCTAAACGTTTTCTTGGGTGAGAATTTCATTGTCCTAAAACTTAGCTTCAAAGCTCCCATGATATCTACCCTGCCATCATCAACTACATAAACATACAGTAGTATTGATTCTCGAAAATCTAAAAGTTCTTTAATTTATGGAACACGTTCTTGATTAAAAAAACATGTATAAAGATCATCTAACAATTAGACAAAAAACCAACATGTGCAACCATTATAATTGAACTAACACCTAACACTTGCCTTGTAATATTAGACAAAAAAACCAATATTACCTTGACTGCAATGTCAACAAAAATTTGAAGATCAATTGTCTAAATGTCTTTCTTGCCCTGTAAAATATAATGTTTTGGCTGATCAATTCCATACCAAGATTACAACATAAAAACATCCATTTAATACTACGAAATAGTTAAACCTTTGTAAACCTTAGGACCTTTGTGAGTCTGTATTGAAAACTTCAGGATCTATGTGAGTGTGACTTTCTCTTATCATTTTCATGGCTTGTTAACGGAACTGAAGTACCATCAACCTCCATTGTCTGATTCTCTGTCAAATCCCCAACATAATTTGTAGACTAAATTCCTTTAACATGGGAAGTTTCAGCATTCATGTTCTCACTTAACATTCAAGTATTCTGCAATTGAAGCTTGCTGCTTGGTTGCTAATCAGGAAGTCTTCCAGATCTGTTTAGTTAGCCTTATAAATAGATTAAAGGTTGTCCATTGTTATAAATGCTTCACTTGATATTGCTATCTTTTTGTAGTGTATTATTCTTTTCAAGCTCTAACAATATGAAATACATTCTTAAATTCAAAGGCCTGTTCTTCCAGCTTCTCTTCTCGGTATCCAACTCATCACTTGACATTGGATCATCATCATAAGTCGTGGCCTTCATTGATGGAAACACGTGTTAACTTAGTTACCACATAAACAGGTCAGCGTACCAGTTTGATTATGACGCACATATGAGCACCTAAAAGATGTTTTCAAAAGAAATGTCAAGTAGAGAAACCACCTTGTAAAAGAAAATATGTAAGACCCCTTCTACTATTCTTATCGTTGACAATAATTAATACATTTATAAGTATTATTAATATTTAAACATCGAATTAATGACATTTGGATAAGTCTCAAAACTTTATAACCACACTTCCAACGATTTCCAAAACATGTTGTTCCAGACCCAACTTACTTATCTTTCTAAAAACAAGCAAATACATATTTACAAGAGTTTAACAACACTAAAGTGAGTTGTATGACAAAAGTAATAGTTTTCATTTGCGGATGCTCCTTATAATGTGTGTTCGATTCTTAATCAAGGATTGATCGTCATCCGCAAGTTCATCCCTTTACCTATAACCAAAATTTAGCAAATATTAGTTATGACATGGTACCTTATGCAATTACAAGTCCCTAAACTGAAGCAGCAAAAAAAAACAAAGTTTTTCAGTCATTTAGGGTCGTCGTGTGGCGCGACGAAGAAAAGCCGAAGCCGTCGCGTGCCGCCAGCATCCTCGAGCGGCGCGACAGTGAGTTCTGTTGTGGTCGCGTGACGCGACTCCACAAAATTCACAGCAGGTTTTGATTCAAACCTGCAGAATTCCCATCCAAACTTGTTTTTACGCTAATGCTCATAACTTACTCATTTTAGCTCCGATTCCGGTCACGTTTCTTCCTACGTGACCGTAATTCGATACCTTACAACATAGAATAAAAATCCTACATTCATCTGTATAAACTTCTTTCATTTAAGTCCACGGATTTTTGACATTTTCATCATTATTCGACCCGTTACAATTTATGAACCATAACATTTAATTATGAGTTTCAAAACATCTATAAGAGCGACATTCTGACATACTTCCATGTTACGACCCATTCTACTAAAACTCAAGTGTCGGTAACAAGGTACATATGTCTTAATTGTTTAATTTAACTTGTTTAGCGATATTTATCACTTTAACTTATCAAGGTTTCAATACTTTGATGATTTGGAACCGTTTGATTTCATTGGCAAAATCCAATGCTATTATTGAATCAAACATGTAGTATTTGAGTCCATTTGACCTGTTTAAACTTTCAAGTGGAATCCACCACTTCCATTATTTCTATATTTGTGAATTCTCTACTTATTCGTGTTGAATATTACAAACGAAAATCCTTCATTTTAGTATTATCCAACACTATAACGAGTTAATCATCATTCAAGTATTCAACATAAAAAAAATGCTAAACAAGATATTACGAAGCGAATAGCCACGTACCTTTCAAAGCTTTCCTTTTAAGCGGTTATCCGACCCGCCTTGCCCACTCGATGATCCACCCAAATCACCTATATAATTCAAT
The DNA here is from genome assembly GCA_030545235.1 of Helianthus tuberosus. NCBI lineage: Eukaryota > Viridiplantae > Streptophyta > Magnoliopsida > Asterales > Asteraceae > Helianthus > Helianthus tuberosus. Next base: position 166,038,233 of record CM060359.1, read on the forward strand.
CTGAATATATTGTTTAGAACTCATGGTTCGATGTTCAACCTTTCATACTTTTAATTACTCGATTGAACGATTACTTCATGATTTCCAAGAAATCCAATTCACTTAGACATTTTATCAAATATCTTAAAGGCATAATCATTATAATACCATTTTCATGTTTGTGATTAACTAGTTAACCATATCAAAACATCATTTATGTGTTAATATGATTAAAACAATCAAAATTAACACTTAAACCTGCATCATAGCTATCATTTAACTTCAATATCATACTAATTCAAGTAATCCTCACAAAACTCATATCACAGCTATATGAAAATCATTGAAACAAATAGGGTATGGCATGAATTGATCAAAGTGTTGTCTAAGACTTATTCCTAGACTTGTATTTATCCTAATTTAACCATACCCTTCATCAATTCACCAAAAACTTCTGTTACAAGAATTCAAGAATCAATAAAACATCTTTATATAACAAAATTGAGCATAACTTTCGATCTACTAGTGTTAGTGATCAAGATGCTAGCTTAAGATTGATTCTTAATTGAATTCTCCTTTGATTTTTGAGTGAACTTTGTAGGATTTAGGGTTTGAAAGAAGTTTTGGTCACTCCTGGGGTTTCAATCGATCAGGATACACACAAAGTGTGTGTGTTCTGATGTTTATCCAGATTTAAGCAAACCTCTTTCAAAAATTGCACCTTTGGCCCCTCAAATTTCTAAGTTTTATAAAAAGGTTAAAACACCTTAATTTCCCATCTTTTCTATTAATATTGTAACTAGGTTTATTATTCCTAGTCTCTATTCTCATTGTTTTATTAAAATTTTATAACTTACACATGTTCACAAACATATATAATTTAATAATTTAGGGGTGTTACAAGTCTACCCCCTTAAAAGGATTTCGTCCTCGAAATCGTGACACATACCGAATAGGGAAGGGTACAAGCGTCTCATCTCTTCTTTGGACTCCCAAGTGGTGTCTGATCCCTTCCGATGTTCCCATTTAACTTTCACTTGGTTAATCTCCTTATGTCTTAAGTTTTTGACCTTCCGATCAAGAATCTTGATAGGCTTTACGACATAATTCAATTTATCATCAACTTCAATGTCATCATAGCTTATATAAGCCGTTTCATCAGCTAAGCACTTTCGTAGATAAGAAACATGGAAAGTGCTATGTATACTACACAACTCTTCTGGAAATTCAAGTCAGTAAGCTACCTTACCCACACGCTCTAAGATTTTAAATGGCCCAATAAATCTCGGACTCAGTTTTCCCCGTTTTCTAAATCGGATAACCCCTTTCCACGGAGATACTTTAAGCATAACCATATCGCCAACTTGGAACTCGATTGGTCTTCGTCTTTTATCCGCATAGGACTTTTGTCGATCTTGAGCAGCTTTTAGATGAGCTCGGATTACTTCAATATTTTCATTAGTGATCCTGACTATGTCTTTGTGAGCTATTTCTCGCGGACCCACTTCGTCCCAACATACCGTGGTTCGGCACTTTCTGCCATAAAGCATCTCATACGGGTCCATTCCAATACTGGAATGGTAGCTGTTGTTATATGAAAATTCAGCTAGTGGTAGATAGATATCCCAGCTACCGCCAAAATCGATAATGCATGCTCGTAGCATATCTTCAAGTGTTTGAATAGTTCTTTCACTCTGCCCATCGGTCTGCGGATGATATGCGGTACTAATAAACAACTTAGTACCCATCTCCTCTTGAAAATCGCGCCAAAAGTTTACAATGAAACGCGTATCTCTATCTGATACAATAGACACCGGTACCCCATGGCGTGATATAATTTCATTGGTGTATACTTCTGACATCTTCTCAGAAGTGTTTGTTTACCGAATTGGAATAAAATGAGCACTCTTGGTAGTTTAGTTAACAGATCCATAGTAATGTGCTCCCATTTCCACACAAGAATGTCTAACGGCTGAAGTTTACCGTAAGGCTTCTGGTGTTCTGCTTTTACTTGTAAGCAAGTTAAGCATTTTTCCACATACTTCGTGATGTCTCGCTTCATTCTGGGCCACAAATAATTTTGTTTCAAGTCTTTGTACATTTTGGTAGCTCCCAGATGAATAGAATAGCGGGACTTATAGGCTTCGTCAAGAAGAAGAGTTTTAATATTGCAAGTGTTTGGAACCCAGATTCGATCGAAACGGGTTTTTAATCCATTACTATCATCCTGCAAGTCTTTGAGCTGACCCACTATTCTTTCCTTTTTCACATTTTCTTCCTTTACAACTTCAGTTTGCGCCTCCTTGATTCATTCTAGTAACCCTGAGGTCACTATTAACTGCATCGACTGCACCCGAATAGGTGAATATTCTTCTTTCCTACTCAGTGCATCTGCAACTATGTTGGCTTTTCCGGGATGATAATGAATTTCACAGTCGTAATCTTTCACCGTCTCTAACCAACGTCGTTGTCTCATATTTAACTTTTTTTTATCAAAGAAGTACTTGAGACTTTTATGGTCAGTGAAAATAGTGCATTTCACTCCATATAAATAATGCCTCCATATTTTTTAAGGAAAAGACTACCGCCGCCAATTCCAGATCATGTGTTGGATATTTCTTTTCATGAATCTTTAATTGTCTGGAAGCATAGGCGATCACTTTTCCTCGCTGCATAAGTACACACCCAAGACCAAGCTGGGATGCGTCTGAATAAATAACCATGTCTTCTGTCCCATCCGGTAACGTTAGTACCGGGGCACTGGTCAATCTTTCTTTAAGGATACGGAAGGCATCTTCTTGTGCACTACCCCAATCAAACTTCTCCTCTTTACGGGTCAATTTAGTTAATGGAGTTGCGATCTTGGAAAAATCTTGTATAAATCTCCGATAATAACCCTCAAGACCTAGAAAACTCCTAATCTCTGATGGATTCTTTGGAGGTTTCCATTTTGACACAACTTCTATTTTGGACGAATCTACCGAAACTCCCTCGGCACTAATAACATGCCCAAGAAACTACACTTCACGTAGCCAAAAGGCACATTTTGAAAACTTTGCATAAAGTCTTTCATGCCTAAGCGTTTTAAGTACTTCACGCAAATGACATTCATGATCCGATTCGCTCTTTGAATACACCAGAATGTCGTCGATGAAAACAATTACCGACTTATCCAGCATTGGCTTGCAGACGCGGTTCATAAGATCCATGAAAGCCGCAGGTGCGTTAGTTAATCCGAAAGACATTACTAAAAATTCATAATGCCCATAACACGTTCGGAATGCTGTTTTGGGTATATCTTCTTCTTTGACTTTCAACTGATGATAACCGGATCTTAAGTCGATCTTCGAAAACCAACTCGCGCCTTGTAATTGATCGAACAAGTCGTCGATCCTAGGAAGTGGATATCGATTCTTTACCGTGGGTTTATTCAACTCCCGGTAATCAATGCACATCCTCATACTTCCGTCCTTTTTCTTTACAAATAATACTGGTGCTCCCCATGGAGAAACACTCGGTCGAATAAATCCTTTGTCTAAAAGGTCTTGTAATTGCGAAAACAATTCTTGTAGTTCCGACGGCGCTAATCGATAAGGAGCCTTGGCTACCGGGTTCGCGCCCGGGAATAATTCAATGCCAAACTCCACCTCACGCTCTGGTGGTAACCCCGGTAGATCTTCCTGGAAAACATCTTTGAATTCTCGTACTACTGGTACATCTTTGATTTCTGGAGCCTCTTTATTTGAATCATGTATGTAGGCCATATACGCTTTACATCCATGTCGAACCAGCTTGCAAGCTTTGATGAAAGAACAGATTATGGGGCTACAACTTTTCTCCCCATAAATAGTAACATGTTTCCCGCTTGGAGACATTAGTTGTATCTCTTTACGGTTACATATTACTTTCGCGTGATATCGAGCTAACCAATCCATCCCGATTACCACTTGAAATTCTCCCATTGACATGGGAATTAAATCAACAAAGTATTCTTCATCGTCAATGCTCAGTTGGCAATTCCAACACATATCACAAACAATAAAACTTTTATTATCACCTATTTCTACTTCTAGTGGTATAGGTAATTTTGTTAATGTGAATGTAGGGTGCTGTACAAATTGATGTGATATAAAAGATCTATTTGCACCCGTATCAAATAAAATTCATGCTGGAATTGAATTTATAAGAAATATACCTGAAACGACATCAGGTTCGGTTTTAGCCTCCGCAGCTGTCATGTGGAAAGATCTAGCCTTTGCCTTCTGGGCATCAGGCTTTACATCAGTGGTGTCTTTGGTTCCAGCTAACTCCGGGCACTCAGACTTTTTGTGTCCCGGATTATAACATTTATAGCATACCGACACCTTTCCTGGGCAATTTGCAACCACAAGTCCCACTTTACCACAAGTAGGACATGGTTTGTTCTTAAAATAACATTCGCCCTTGTGATTCTTTCCACAAATTTTGCATGGAGGTATCCCCCCTTTTCTACTCCTTTCTTTGGAGCTTCATTCAGCTTTTGTTTCTTCGCAGGGGTTGGGTTTTTATCAAACACCCTTCGCTCACCCCTTTCAATCTGCTTTTTCAGCTCAATTTCCCTTTCACGTGCGGCATTCACTATCTCTGTAAGATGCCAATATTTTGAAGGAGTCATAAACTCCCGATACTCCGCGCTCAGCATATTATAATAATAATATATTTTCTGTTCTTCAGTCTGAACCAGCTCATCACAAAACCTGAGCTTATCAAGAAAGATCCCCGTAATCTTCTCAATCGATTCACCACTATGCCTTAGCTGAATAAATTCTTCTTTAATCCTGTTGATCACAGCTTTCGGACTATCGTGTCTAAGGAACGGAGTTTTGAATTCCTCCCACGTCATAATTCCCGTGGCCTCAATTCCCTGTTCCTTCTTCAAATTATCCCACCAACCCTTAGCTTGACCCCTCAATTGACCGGTTCCGTACGCCACGAAATCAGTCTCCTCACAATGGGTCCTTTCGAATACCCCTTCGATATCGCTAATCCATCGTTGACAAACAATCAGATCAACTTCACCATGATAGAACGTGGGTTTGCATGCCATAAATTTATTGTATGGACACGCTTTCGATTTACCCGCATCTCTCTTTTCATTCATCTTATCGTTTATCACCGCTAAAAGCGTTGTTTGTAGTCTATCGATAAATTGCAGTATACTAGCTTCTAAAGCTTTTCCGACTTCCTCGGAAATAGTAGCTTTCATCTCTTCAGTTACACGAGATGTTGATTCCTTTCCGGTTTCACTGGCCATTTCTTTGACTGGAATATCCACAGTAGTTAATCAATAACTATTTAATTCATTTCCATCTTGTTACATGGAAATTTATGTTACACATACTTAATCACAAGTAATGTGTTGTTTCTTTTTAGGTTTGGTCAAGTACGTATCTTTCCTCACCTTTCTCACTTAGTGTATTTCCCGGGTTCGAGCATAATAATACACTCCTCCCATACACTTTTGTATCTTTTACGTCATCTAAATCTATACATCTAGACTCATTTATAAATAACTCTTACTGGATATCTTGATCAAGCTTTGACCCGAACACACTTTATCTTAACGAGGCTGTGATTACCAACTTTTAAGACCCCTTCTACTATTCTTATCGTTGACAATAATTAATACATTTATAAGTATTATTAATATTTAAACATCGAATTAACGACATTTGGATAAGTCTCAAAACTTTACAACCACACTTCCAACGATTTCCAAAACATGTTGTTCCAGACCCAACTTACTTATCTTTTTTAAAAACAAGCAAATACATATTTACAAGAGTTTAACAACACTAAAGTGTGTTGTATGACAAAAGTAATAGTTTTCATTTGCGGAAGCTCCTTTATAATGTGTGTTCGATTCTTAATCAAGGCTTGGTCGTCATCCGCAAGTTCATCCCTTTACCTATAACCAAAATTTAGCAAATATTAGTTATGACATTGTACCTTATGCAATTACAAGTCCCTAAACTGAAGTAGCAAAAAAAAAAACAAAGTTTTTCAGTCATTTAAGGTCGTCACGCGGCGCGACAGAGAAAAGCCGAAGCCGTCGCGTGCCGCCAGCATCCTCGCGCGGCGCGATGGTGAGTTCTGTTGTGGTCGCCTAACGTGACTCCACAAAATTCACAGCAGGTTTTGATTCAAACCTGCAGAATTCCCAGCCAAACTTGTTTTTACGCTAATGCTCATAACTTACTCATTTTAGCTCCGATTCCGGTCACGTTTCTTCCTACGTGACCGTAATTCGATACCTTACAACATAGAATCAAAATCCTACATTCATCTGTATAAACTTCTTTCATTTAAGTCCACGGATTTTTGACATTTTCATCATTATTCGACCCGTTACAATTTATGAACCATAACATTTAATTATGAGTTTCAAAACATCTATAAGAGCGAAATTCTGACATACTTCCATGTTACGACCCATTCTACTAAAACTCAAGTGTCGGTAACAAGGTACATATGTCTTAATTGTTTAATTTAACTTGTTTAGCGATATTTATCATTTTAACCTATCAAGGTTTCAATACTTTGATGATTTGGAACCGTTTGATTTCATTGGCAAAATCCAATGCCATTATTGAATCAAACATGTAGTATTTGAGTCCATTTGACCCGTTTAAAATTTCAAGTGGAATCCACCACTTCCATTATTTCTATATTTGTGAATTCTCTACTTATTCGTGTTGAATATTACAAACGAAAATCCTTCGTTTTAGTATTATCCAACATTATAACGAGTTAATCATCATTCAAGTATTCAACATAAAAAAATGCTAAACAAGATATTACGAAGCGAATAGCCACGTACCTTTCAAAGCTTTCCTTTTAAGCGGTTATCCGACCCGCCTTGCCCACTCGATGATCCACCCAAATCACCTATATAATTCAATCCGAATATATTGTTTAGAACTCATGGTTCGATGTTCAACCTTTCATACTTTTAATTACTCGATTGCACGATTACTTCATGATTTCCAAGAAATCCAATTCACTTAGACATTTTATCAAACATCTTAAAGGCATAATCATTACAATACCATTTTCATGTTTGTGATTAACTAGTTAACCATATCAAAACATCATTTATGTGTTAATATTATTAAAAGAGTAAATTGCCATTTTAGTCCCTGAGTTTTGTCCAAATTTGCCAGTTTAGCCCAAATAGTTTTTTTTTTGCATCTGGGTCCCTGACTTTTACATTTTGTTGCCATTTTGATCATTTTGCCTAACTCCATCCATAAACACCATCTGTAACCAGGGGTATTTTGGGGATTTCCTTAAAAAATGTTTTCAGTTGCCATTTTGATCCAATTACAAAAAATCAAAAAAAATCAAAAAAATTCCAAAAAATTCAAAAAAATCTAAAAATAAAAAAAATTCTAAAAATTCTAAAAAATTCAAAAAAATCTAAAAAATAAAAAAAAAAATCTAAAAAATCATTAAAATTCAAAAAAATCAAAAAAAATCTAAAACAATCCAAAAATCATTAAATGTTTCGGCACGAACTGTTTCGACCCGTACCGTTTCGAACCGAACCGTTTCGACCCGTACCGTATCGAACCGAACCGTTTTGACGCGAACCGTTTTGAACCCGTACCGTATCAAACCGTATCGAACCGAACCGTTTCGAACCGAACCGTTTTGACCCGTACCGTATCGAACCGAACCGTTTCGACGCGAACCGTTTCGACCCGTACCGTTTCGACGCGAAACGTTTCGACGCGAACCGTTTCGACGCGAACCGTTTCGACGCTAACCGTTTCGACGCGAACCGTTTCGACCCGTACCGTTTCGAACCGTACCGTTTCAACACGAACCGTTTCGTACCGTACCGTGTCGAAACGGTTCGCGTCGAAACGGTACGGTTCGACACGGTACGGGTCGAAACGTTTCGGTTCGAAACGGTTTCGTGTCGAAACGGTACGGCTCGAAACGGTACGGGTCGAAACGGTTCGGTTCGAAACGGTTCGGGGTCGAAACGGTACGGGGTCGAAACGGTACGGGTCGAAACGGTACGGGTTCGAAACGGTACGGGTTCGAAACGGTACGGGTCGAAACGGTACGGGTCGAAACGGTTCGCGTCGAAATGGTTCGCGTCCAAACGGTACGGGTCCAAACGGTTCGGTTCGAAACGGTTCGCGTCGAAACGGTTCGCGTCGAAACGGTTCGGGTCGAAACGGTACGGGTCGAAACGGTTCGGTTCGAAACGGTTCGGTTCGATACGGTACGGTTCGATACGGTACGGGTTCAAAACGGTTCGCGTCAAAACGGTTCGGTTCGATACGGTACGGGTTGAAACGGTTCGGTTCGAAACGGTACGGGTCGAAACGGTTCGTGCCGAAACATTTACTGATTTTTGGATTTTTTTAGAATTTTTTTGATTTTTTTGAATTTTTATGATTTTTTAGAATTTTTTTGATTTTTTTAGAATTTTTATGATTTTTTTAGAATTTTTTTTATTTTTAGATTTTTTGAATTTTTTGGAATTTTTGGAATTTTTTTTATTTTTTTTTTATTTTTTGTAATTGGATCAAAATGGCAACTGAAAACATTTTTTAAGGAAATCCCCAAAATACCCCTGGTTACAGATGGGGTTTATGGATGGAGTTAGGCAAAATGATCAAAATGGCAACAAAATGTAAAAGTCAGGGACCCAGATGCAAGAAAAAAACTATTTGGACTAAACTGGCAAATTTGGACAAAACTCAGGGACTAAAATGGCAATTTACTCTTATTAAAACAATCAAAATTAACACTTAAACCTGCATCATAGCTATCATTTAACTTCAATATCATACTAATTCAAGTAATCCTCACAAAACTCATATCACATCTATATGAAAATCATTGAAACAAATAGGGTATGACATGAATTGATCAAAGTGTTGTCTAAGACTTATTCCTAGACTTGTATTTATCCTAATTTAACCATAACCTTCATCAATTCACCAAAACCTTCTGTTACAAGAATTCAAGAATTAATAAAACATGTTTATATAACAAAATTCAAGAATCAATACTCCTTATGGGCCTCCAAAGTATTAAATGGGTTGAGAAGTGGATAAAGCCCACACGCGCGCCAAGCCGAGCCGAGCCGCGAGCTCGCGAATGGTCGCGTTTGAGGCGCAAATGGGCGCTTTTGAGGCGCACTTTGCACTTCGATCGTCGCGAGGAGCTGAGGAGCTTTTATTTTTAGCTAATGTCCGGTTCAGGTGGGTCAGATATGTGGACCGAATGAGATAAGGAGATAGAGGTGAATTCGAAACAGTGGGGGTTATCCCATTATCGCTAGTAATTCGAATTCGTATGGGATATATCCAGCAACCGAATTGGTTCTGGATGGTTATCTCAATCCCCGTTTTTCTCATTCTTTGGTGTGATAACAACCTATAAATAAAAGCCTTCTGCTACCCATTCTCTACACACAATTTTCGCAGCCTTCTCTGTTTTTTCTCCAGCTTCTGCGTTTTTCTGGTTTCCATTGTTGTTGGAATACCAGATCAGTTCTGCATTAAATCCTGGGAGTTTACGCTGCAGCTTACAACAATACGAGCGCGTAAAATCCTTTAAGGACAGGAATCATCCGTGCAGTTCAAGGATCTTCGTTCTCAATCGCCAGGTTGGTTTTAATTTTTGCGTGTTCTTTAAATTCGTCTGATAACGGGACCGTCTCCTTCTACCTTTCTTTAATCAGTTTGCTCAAGTTGGAACAAACTGGTTTGGCTGATAACTCGGTAATTAATAAAGTTATATTAATTTACTGTTTGATTGAAATATTTTTCAACACTTACTTTGCTTAATCTCTCTACCGGCCCTCCTCAACGATTTTAACTTAGATGTTTGGAATCTGAATCGATTGCAACTTTAAATAATTCATAATCACCTTTGATGTTCATCTGAAATCACTATAAAAAATGCCATTTAGTGACATCCAAAAAATGCCACCAAAAAACAAAAAAATGCCATTAAACCAATGCAGGAATGGGTGGCACACAAAAAAGTGCCACTAAAAGTGCTGACGCTAAAACCTTTTAGTGACACTTTTTCGATATGCCGCACAAAGTTTTGGAGCTTTTAGTGGCACTTTTTCTGCCATTAAAAAGTAATCCTAGTTACATATCCATATTAGTTTAGTGGCACTTTTTTGCCACAATATAAAGACATTTTCTAACACAATTTTTGTGTTGGTAAAAACTGTTGTATGTACTATTCTTAGTGACGTATAAATTTGTCACAAATATCATAGTATTTACAACATAAAAAAAGTTCGATAAAATTGTAAATGTAGAAATCATAGTATTATAACTTCAATAATAAGTTCGATACAATACATATTCCACATGTTAGCAAAACGTTGTGTAATAAGTCACATTTTCATATTCGAAATGTTTACAAGGAGTCTAAACGTTTTCTTGGGTGAGAATTTCATTGTCCTAAAACTTAGCTTCAAAGCTCCCTTGATATCTACCCTGCCATCATCAACTACACAAACATACAGTAGTATTGATTCTCGAAAATCTAAAAGTTCTTTAATTTATGGAACACGTTCTTGGTTAAAAAAAAACATGTATAAAGATCATCTAACAATTAGACAAAAAACCAACATGTGCAACCATTATAATTGAACCAACACCTAACCCTTGCCTGGTAATATTAGACAAAAAAACCAATATGACCTTGACTGCAATGTCAACAAAAATTTGAAGATCAATTGTCTAAATGTCTTTCTTGCCCTATAAAATATAATGTTTTGGCTGATCAATTTCATACCAAGATTATAACATAAAAACATCCATTTAATACTACGAAATAGTTAAATAGTAACTACAAAACCTTTGTAAACCTCAGGACCTTTGTGAGTCTGTATTGAAAACTTCAGGATCTATGTGAGTGTGACTTTCTCTTATCCTTTTCATGGCTTGTTAACGGAACTGAAGTACCATCAACCTCCATTGTCTGATTCTCTGTCAAATCCCCAACAGAATTTGTAGCCTAAATTCCTTTAACATGGGAAGTTTCAGCATTCATGTTCTCACTTAACATTCAAGTATTCTGCAATTGAAGCTTGCTGCTTGGTTGCTAATCGGGAAGTCTTCCAGATCTATTAGTCAGCCTTATAAATAGATTAAAGGTTGTCCATTGTTATAAATGCTTCACTTGATATTGCTATGTTTTTGTAGTGTATTATTCTTTTCAAGCTCTAACAATATGAAATACATTCTTAAATTCAGAAGCCTGTTCTTCCAGCTTCTGTTCTCGGTATCCAACTTATCACTTGACATTGGATCATCATCATAAGTCGTGGCATTCATTGATGGAAACACGTGTTAACTTAGTTACCACATAAACAGGTCAGCGTACCAGTTTGATTATGACGCACATATGAGCACCTAAAAGATGTTTTCAAAAGAAATGTCAAGTAGAGAAACCACCTTGTAAAAGAAAATATGTAAGACCCCTTCTACTATTCTTATCGTTGACAATAATTAATACATTTATAAGTATTATTAATATTTAAACATCGAATTAACGACATTTGGATAAGTCTCAAAACTTTACAACCACACTTCCAACGATTTCCAAAACATGTTGTTCCAGACTCAACTTACTTATCTTTTTAAAAACAAGCAAATACATATTTACAAGAGTTTAACAACACTAAAGTGTGTTGTATGACAAAAGTAATAGTTTTCATTTGCGGAAGCTCCTTTATAATGTGTGTTCGATTCTTAATCAAGGCTTGATCGTCATCCGCAAGTTCATCCCTTTACCTATAACCAAAATTTAGCAAATATTAGTTATGACATGGTACCTTATGCAATTACAAGTCCCTAAACTGAAGCAGCAAAAAAAATAAAATTTTTCAGTCATTTAGGGTCATCGCGTGGCGCGACGGAGAAATGCCAAAGCCGTCTCGTGCCGCCAGCATCCTCGCGCGGCGCGACGGTGAGTTCTGTTGTGGTCGCGTGACGCGACTCCATGTTAGGAAACTTTATTTGTAAGTATTGAAGAAAATCACAATCAACTGGATCTATGAAGAGATCACAGTCCTGAAGATCACGAACTAGAAAAAGAAGATCAGATGGGACAACTGGAATGCATAGCATCTACTTCAAAGAATCACAAGTTGATCAAGAGCTAAATTGGATAATCAGAAAAGGTCATTTCTGATGGATCTGATGATATTTCTGATGAAATATCATCAGTATCTGACGATTCTGATCATCAAGAATTTTCTGATGATTTGTTCATCAGAATTTCTGATGAAGTGGTTTATCAGAATTCTGATGAAATACCTACTTGTCTGAAATTGGCTCTGTCCTGCCACACTTACCGAAGCAAGTTGACATTAATTGATATCATGATGAAAAAGGCAACTTGAACGTTGGAATCAATGAATATGTCAATTGGCTACTTTTTACAGGAATTATTGCATGAATAAACTATTGTTTATTCATGCACCAAGCTGTCTATAAATAGAAGGCTCAACCAGGAGAAGCAAAGTGAGTTTGAAGCTTAGCATTCACACATACATCTAAACTCCATTGCCCTCTCACCCACAGAATTCAAGATTCGTTTGTACTAGATAATAATCTTACAATCACCTTGTAAACCATTTTGTTTCAAAGTGATATAAACTTGATAATTCTGTAGGTCTTGTTTATTGAAAGTCTGATTTTCATTTCCGCACATCTTTTTCACATCTACTGAAATCACTTGCCATATTACGTGAAAAGAAGTTGTTTTGAGCCCGAACTGGGATCAACAATTGGTATCAGATCAGATTGAATAAACTATTTTCAAACGATCAATCGCTCATCTTCTTTTCTCTAAATATGGCCTGCTTTCAATCCTGGAATAATGCTTTTAACATTAGTTCTATGTCCAAACCTCCGACTTTGGTCAGAGAGGAATACCCCCAATGGAAAATCAGGATGGTCAATTTCCTTAATGGTCATGACCGAGCACTGTTTCAATCCATTGAAAGGGGTCCACATACACCAATGACTGATATACCTGCTATTCCAGCAACTGACCAATCACCAGCTATCCCTGCCTCCCGCGCTCCTAAAAGTGAAATAAACTGGAGTGCGGAAGACAAGGACCTGGTGGCTGGGGATGAAAGGGCAAAGTCACTTTTAATAATGGCCATCCCCAATGACATATTTTCACAAGTTGATGCATGTGCATCAGCTAAGGAAATATGGGATCAGTTGGAAAACCTTTGTGAAGGAGGAGAAAGGATGAGAAGAAACAAGAGAACAAATAATGTTTCATCTTAAGAAAGGTTTAAAAGTTTGCCAAATGAAAGGTTAAATGATACATATCAAAGATTTACAAAACTTTTAAACGAGCTAAAGAAATTTGGTATAACAAAATCAAATGATGAAAGAAACATAAAATTTCTTGATGCCCTTCCTAGAGAATGGAGAAGTCTAACCATGACTTTATCATCAACCTTAGAACTAGGAAACATGAGTCTTCATGACTTATACAGCATCTTGATCTCCAGAGAGGAAGAAATATTTGAAGAAACTATTCAAAGAGGGTGATCTTTAACTCTTATCTCAAACTCACAAAGATCAACAACAACCAATGATCCACAAACATCAAACAGCTAAAATCTTGAAACTTCTGATGCATCATCAGACTTTTCAGCTTTTGCTGAAGCAATAGCACTGCTTACCAAAACATTTGAGCAGAGGTTAAGGGGAGGTAGCCAGAGATACCAGAGGAGTGACAAAGGAAGGATGGATGGAAGATCTAAAGAAGAGATTAGATCTAAGGATAAAGGGAAGGCTGAAGTTGTGTGTTACAAGTGCAAGCAGAGAGGTCATTATGCATCAGAATGCAAGACCAAAAAGCTGAAGGATGTTGCCTATTATGAGAAAAAACTTGAAGAAGCAAAGAAGCAGCAACAAGTAAGCTTAATTGCTGGAACAGATACATGGTTATCTGATGATTCTTCCGATGATGAAGAAGAAGAATTGGCAAATTTCTGCCTCATGGCACTCTCTGAAGGACTACCAGAAACTTCTGAACAGAAGGTAAATTTAGACAATCTTGATCTTGAACACAAACTAAACAAGCTCATGTCAGATTTTCTAAATCTGCAAGAAAAACATCAATCAGATATTAGAAAATATGATGAGTTGCAAAGGACTTTGAATAAAATCATTCTTGAAAACCAACTTCTTATAGAGGACAATTTAGATCAAAGAGCAAAAATTGAGTTTTATGAAAATGAAAGAAAAAATCTTTACAAGAAAATCAATGACAAAGAAATCAATGTAAGAGGTTTTCAACAGGCTAAAGAGTTCATAAATTTTATTGAGTCCACACCAAAGAACAAAAGGAGAGGGTTTAGGCTATACAAGTTCTACAAGATCAAATAGAAATAAACCCACTATCTTTGTAAAAGCAAATCATCAGATTTCTGATAATTTTATATCAGAATCTGAATCTTGCAAAACAACCTGTTCTGAATACTCTTTTGAAAAACCTAACTTCAAAACAAACAAGAGTGAATGCAGTCGAGAATCTGTAAAAACTCCAGAAGCAGTTCACTCATCTTTTCAAAATTATCCACTCATTCCATCACAATAGGAACTATCAGAAAATTCTGATAACTCTTGTATGTGTGTTGACATACTGAAGCTTGTCCAACACCATCTTCAAAAGAAAACTGTAAAATCTATTAATGGCTCAGCATATAACAGAGTTTCTGATGCAAAACCAAGAAGAAGAAAAAATAAAGCAATTAACATTCCATCAGAAACAGTACCCAAGCATGCCTGGGTACCAAAAACCCTCTAATCATTTCATTTCAGGACCATCATGTGCAGCAGATCTGGTACTGCGATTCAGGAAGCTCCAAGCACATGACTGGGGACAGGAGCTTACTCAGCAACTTTGTTACAAAGCTGGGTAGAATAGTAAATTTTGAAAATGGAGTGAAAAGGGAGAATCATGGGGTATAGTTGCATAAGGTATGGAGGTCTGACCATAGAGAGAGTAGCCTATGTTGAAGGCTTAACAAAAAATCTGCTTTGACATGGTCAGATCAATGATAAAAATTGCTCAGATATTTTTATCATCATGAAAATGATTGATAAATTGCTTTAGTAACATTCAAAATCATATATCTGATAAATCATCAGCAAATCTGGCAACTTATCATGAATTCTGATGAAGTCATCAAAAAATCTGACACAACATCAGAAAACCTGATAAGTCATCAGAATTTTGGTAAAACATCAGAAAATATGTTGGATAATCAGAATTGTCGAAATTCAGTAAAACATATTGCCGAATATCACCATCCTTATTCATATCTCTTGACTGAATATTCATTGTTGTACATTTTCTTTTAACAAAATTTTTCAATAATTTTTTTTTTCTTTTAGTGCTGATAACGTCATCCAACAGAAACTTTCTGGGAACTCGTTTTTATAGAACGTTCTCTCTCCTTCATTTATTACACCCCATCATGCATTAAGAAGAATGAAGTGACATATTGGTAGGCTATCAGATTACATCACCAGAAATTAGCCGCCTATATCATTAAATTGCATGCGGAGTAGAGAAGAAACATATCTCTATTATTTTTTTTTTCTGTCCTCTGGTAATCATTAAAATAACAGAGATTGCGGCGAAGAAAATCTACAAGTTGGTAGCTTCCATTTATGGCAAATTTCATATTTACTATAAATAATCACCACTTTGAGCTAAATCTGTCTTCTTCACTCCTCTTCTCTTCACATTCACACACTCACAAAATGAACACCATCAAGGATGAATGTTTCCCACTTATTCTTTATCCATATCATAACCTTAGATTGAGGACCAATCTGGAAGGTCCTCAATGGGAAGGGTGTCAAGTTGTGTTGAAGATGCTCATGAGCAGTAATTTGAGCTATGCCCTCACTGCTCATATAGCTGTTCATCCAGAAATTCTTCAAACCTTCTGGAAGAATGCAACATTATCTGACTATCAAAACAGAGAACAGATGGCCATCAAGAGTGTGGTGCTAAATCAACAAATTCTGTTAAATGAAGCCACCATCAGGACAGCTCTTCAACTCAATGATGACAATGACTTCCTGATGTTCACAAGGGCTCAGAAGGATGATGTATTGAGACAAATGGGTTATCACACACAAACCCAACAACGAGCCATCAACAAACATGGCTTCATTAGGCCATGGCAATATCTGATCACACAGATGGGTGCATGTTTTTCAAAGAAGGTCATCAATCATCATGAGGTATCTCTCAGATTGATGGAGCCCATACTGGCACTTGTACTCAATGTACCTTACAACTTCTCCCATTATTTAATGAGTGATTTTGCAAGTAATATGTGGGTTGGCAAGCGATTCTTAATGTATCCTCGTTTTCTAACAAAGATAATAACGAGTCAGCTAGACTTTGCAGGCATACCTGCAAGTTATCCAAGAGTTGATATGAGACTTCAAGAAAACATGAGTCTCAGCATGCTTGTACCCACCAACCACAACTATGGGCTAATAATTGATCTGTTATTACTCCTGGAAATAGAACATGGTGAAGGAATGGATATTGATTAGTTTCTGTTTGATTTGCCTGTACATCATTTCTTTTGTTATTATGTCAATATTCCGTGCTTGCTTGATTTGGTGGTTTATTTTTTTTATCATCAGAAATTAACATTCTAACTCTAAACACAAGTTTTCTGATGACAGAAGACTAAATCTGGTAATTAAAAATCGGATCTTAATTTTTTTTTCTGATAAAACTTTAAAATGATAAAACGTTCTTAGAAAATATCAGAAAAGGAAAGGAGACAAGGATACTACCAAAAAAAACTAATGTGAGTCTTCTGATCTTATCTTATTCCCTCTCATCTCAAAAAAAAAAGGGGGGGGGGGGCTCACAAATTTAGGGGGAAATCTCAGAGATTCTGTTGAAAAGTCTGATTACTTCTGTTGACCACATCTAAAAAGGTCAATAGAAGTCAAAACAAAAAGAGGATACATATGATCAATAGAATTTCTGATGACTTTATCAGAATGGGACTTTCTGACTTATGAAGAAAAGAGGGTACATATGAAAGAAGATAATTGGACCTTCTATCAAATGGGGTCCACAAAGAAGAAAATGTGTCATAGAACCGATAGTTTTCTCCAATCAAAAATCAATACAACATTTTCAAAAAGATATGATTGAAGAAACTACAAATCGAAGAGTCAAGTTGAAAGGGCATAACCATGATTTCATGATGAAACAATTTCATTAATGTCTTAATACCCACGATCCAACGGTTACATTTTGAACCAGAAACTCAGCACCCACTATCTAACGGTTATAAAGACAATTAATGATCTCGTTATCACTATTTCATACCACGTTCTATATCCCTTCAACTCCTTCAATTCCATACACCCACAATACTCTCATATTCCTCATACCCTAAAATCCCCTGTTTTTTTCACTCACAATTCAAAAATCCCTAAATTTCAAACCCTAACTCACAGAGACCAACAATGGCAGAAGTTAACCTCAATATTCCAATCGTTCAACATGAAGTACCTTTTGTCGAGGAAGCATAATTTCTACCAATGAAGGAAAACAATCTGCTGATGAATACAGAGTATTCAGAGTATGATAAAAGATGTCAACTTCTGGTAGAATATCTTACAAAATGTCCAATCTCAGGAGCACTAACAAAAGGAAAAGAAATACCAGAAAGGATGCTACAGCAATTTGTTTACACCTTTAATGAAGTTGAAGAAAATCAGGTGTCTGCTCATGTATGGGGAAGTGTTTATGTAACATTAACCCCAGCAAGAGTAAGAGAATGGCTTGGACTGCCTATTTTTGGCAGTTACACTGAAGCCCCAAGCAGAGAAGATTTATTAGACTTTTTCATTAGGCTTGGATACAAGAAAAGAGATGTCAACAAAATTGGAGCAATAAGAAGAAGTGAATTGCCAGCCATCTGGCAAGTGATGATGGAAGTGTTAAACAAAAGTCTCACTTCAAAGATAGGAGGAACTGATCAAATCAATCAAGCTATTCTGACGATCATGTTTGGACTCATAAATGGGTTCAAGATCGATTATGGGTCAGAAATCTTTAACCTTCTCAAAAGATCAATCATCACCAGAAATGGAAGAATAACCTCTCATATGCCATATCCAAGGTTAATCTCAATTTTCATTTCTGAAGCATTTATTGAAAGAAACATGGAGATTCCAATATTAGAAGATGTCTGGAGATAAAAAACAATGAAGGCCTGGAGTTCCAATCATGGATGGGAATCAGAAAAAGATATCCCTGTATTACCAGAAAGCATGTTATGCTTCATTGCACCTGACTCACAATACAGGATACAACATGAAAAACTTTTAACAAAATCAAATTCTCCCACAGAAGAACCCAGCAGAGAAGTTGTGAACTGTTCTTCATCAACAGAAAAAGGAGATGATGAGAAGTCCTCACCATCAGAAAATGAGGGTGTAGAAGAAAGAAGAATTCTGGAAACAGCTAACTTGGAGATAGCCAACTCACCAGAAAACGAAGAAGCACATGCTGCTGAAATTGAAGCCACTGAAGTCATTCATTATGATAAATCTTACATTGCTGGTACATCCCTTTTAAACACTGTTCTAGTAGAAACTCACAGAGAAGAAACAAAATCAGAAAGTTCAGTTAATGTTTCTTACAAAATAGAATATAGAACAACGAATGTTAATCAAAAGGTTACTAGTTCCATTAATCTCAACTCTGAATCAGAAAATGAGGAAGAGGATGAGATCCCAACAGATGGAGATCAGGAAACTGATCAAGGAAATCTGGCTAAAGGTAATTTGTTTACCTCAAAAACTTATGGAGGATCATATATTGATATGATTCAAGGACATAAGGAAACCCAGGATGAGAATGAGTTTTTCATCACTGGTGGAGATAATTCTGGTAAACTTAAAGCTGCACCAAAACCTGGTAAAGCCAAGAGTAACCCCATCATCTCTAAAACAGCAGCAAATGTGTTTGCAGCTGGAATGTTAGAAGGAACATATGTTGTTCCAAATATCCCTGAGAAACCCATGAACCAAGAAAACATAGAAGCAGAGCTGGAAAATGTTTACAAAGTCTGCAAAAGAAATCCAGTGGAAGAAAAACTTGATATGCTGCTGTCAGAAATACAAGGTTAACAGGCTGATATGAAGACTTTGTTAGAATCAGTGAAGGCAATGAAGAAACAAACTGAAGAAAACACTGAAGCACTAAAGTCTCTTCAAAAAATGAAAGAAAAGGCACCAGAATCCAATATCTCTGCATCAGAACTCCAAACGATTCTCACAGAAATAGAAAAGATCAAAGCACAAGTTGCAAAGGTGATTGAATCAAGGCAGTCAAGTAGTACAAACAGAGTTTTGGAATAAGTTACCATACTAAGGGCAAGTAATAATAGTATCACAGATGCCCTTGAGAAGCGGTCAAAAGAATGGGCTGTAATTAAAACAAAAGCTCAAACAGAATTCACAAATGTTCAGAAGAACATAAACAGCAACTCAAAACAGGTAAAAGAGGTGCAACAACTAATAGAGAAGATGCAATTCAACATCGCAAAACTGGCCAAAGTGGATCCCCAAGAACTCATGAAAGAAATTCCCGCTGAAAGCTCACATCAAGAAGCTCCAAAATCAACTCCTCAACAATCATCATCCACACCAATCACAAAAGCTGGAATCACAGTGATGGGTCCTCCTCCGAATGTCCCAAAAGATGAAATGCTGAAAAGGTTAGCAACTGCAAAACCTCAAGTTATTACAAATTTGAAATTCCTAGCATCTGTCCCAAATCCAACAATATCTGATGACTCAGCAATAAGTAAGTATATGAATATTCAAATAATGAATGAATGGGAACAAGAAGGTGAGTCAGCAACAAAATCAAAGACTGTTAAGAGAAAAATCTCTTAAACCAAGTCTATCATGGTTAAAGAGATTGCCCGGGATGTAATGATATTCCCTGAGTCCAATCTGGTGAGTTACTATTTAACGAAAGAAGATGAAGCACCAAGATCACTATCACCTACCAGACTGGACCTAAGAGAAGAAAGGATAAAAAGAGGGCCAAGTAGCATTCACAAACAAAAATGGAATCCAGTAAAAAGAATTCTAAAAGTGAATGAAATAAAGAGTGCAATTGATGATGTTGGAGGAACTCATGTGCAAAACAGATACACACTTCAGAGGGAAAATGTAGAAGAACAAAAGGTGACTGATGAAGAAATAGCTGACCAGTTGCATCCTTTAGACATTTTGTTTATGAAAGATCATTATAAAAAGGAAAAGAAAAATAATCAAGAAGTCAGAAGAGCATTAAATGGCATATCAAAGGCTGGAATACTGCTGTTTGAAAGAATAGCTTTTTCAGACTTTGATCTATGCATCAATTTTGAGCATATACACAACAAAAAGGTGTATGTCAGATCACCAAAGACAAAAGTTCCTTCAGACATATTGGAAGATGCAAGATCCGGAGACATCATTATGCTGACAAATAAAAATGAAGAACAAGACTATGGTGTAATCTTCAGAGATCATCATAATAACAAAGCTATGTTCAGAAGTGTTGACATCTGCAAGTACTCAAATCAAACTTTGAGGTATATCTTGAAAACCATAAACAAAAGACAAGAACATCTTCAGAAGATAGAAAAGAACTTGGAGGGAAGCAGAAAAGAAATTGAGCAGATAATTGAAGAATGGATCCAAGCAAGAGAATGGTATAAAGACATGTATGTCAGCTGCAACAAATATATCTCCTATAAAAAGAAGTTAAAAATAGGAGATGTGCATAAGAGAGTGAAACTGAACTGAAGAAACTATTTATTTGATTTCTCGTCTTTTATGTAATTTTTTTTCTTTAACATCAGTGACTGGTTTAATTTTGCAAGTATTCTATTTCCACTGTTTGGAAATTTTCTGTTTATGAGGTAGTTTATTTTCTTACAATACTTAGGGGGAAACTGTTAGGAAACTTTATTTGTAAGTATTGAAGAAAATCACAATCAACTGGATCTATGAAGAGATCACAGTCCTGAAGATCACGAACTAGAAAAAGAAGATCAGATTGGACAACTGGAATGCATAGCATCTACTTCAAAGAATCACAAGTTGATCAAGAGCTAAATTGGATAATCAGAAAAGGTCATTTCTGATGGATCTGATGATATTTCTGATGAAATATCATCAGTATCTGACGATTCTGATCATCAAGAATTTTCTGATGATTTGTTCATCAGAATTTCTGATGAAGTGGTTTATCAGAATTCTGATGAAATACCCACTTGTCTGAAATTGGCTCTGTCCTGCCACACTTACCAAAGCAAGTTGACATTAATTGATATCATGATGAAAAAGGCAACTTGAACGTTGGAATCAATGAATATGTCAATTGGCTACTTTTTGCAGGAATTATTGCATGAATAAACTATTGTTTATTCATGCACCAAGCTGTCTATAAATAGAAGGCTCAACCAGGAGAAGCAAAGTGAGTTTGAAGCTTAGCATTCACACATACATCTAAACTCCATTGCCCTCTCACCCACAGAATTCAAGATTCGTTTGTACTAGATAATAATCTTACAATCACCTTGTAAACCGTTTTGTTTCAAAGTGATATAAACTTGATAATTCTGTAGGTCTTGTTTCTTGAAAGTATGATTTCCATTTCCGCACATCTTTTTCACATCTACTGAAATCACTTGCCATATTACGTGAAAAGAAGTTGTTTTGAGCCCGAACTGGGATCAACACTCCACAAAATTCACAGCAGGTTTTGATCCAAACCTGCAGAATTCCCAGCCAAACTTGTTTTTACGCTAATGCTCATAACTTACTCATTTTAGCTCCGATTCCGGTCACGTTTCTTCCTACGTGACCGTAATTCGATACCTTACAACATAGAATCAAAATCCTATATTCATATGTATAAACTTCTTTCATTTAAGTCCACGGATTTTTGACATTTTCATCATTATTCGACCCGTTACAATTTATGAACCATAACATTTAATTATGAGTTTCAAAACATCTATAAGAGCGATATTCTGACATACTTCCATGTTACGACCCATTCTACTAAAACTCAAGTGTCGGTAACAAGGTACATATGTCTTAATTGTTTAATTTAACTTGTTTAGCGATACTTATCACTTTAACTTATCAAGGTTTCAATACTTTGATGATTTGGAACCGTTTGATTTCATTGGCAAAATCCAATGCCATTATTGAATCAAACATGTCATATTTGAGTCCATTTAACCCGTTTAAACTTTCAAGTGGAATCCACCACTTCCATTATTTCTATATTTGTAAATTCTTTACTTATTCGTGTTGAATATTACAAACGAAAATCCTTCGTTTTAGTATTATCCAACATTATAATGAGTTAATCATCATTCAAGTATTCAGCATAAAAAAATGCTAAACAAGATATTACGAAGCGAATAGCCACGTACCTTTCAAAGCTTTCCTTTTAAGCGGTTATCCGACCCGCCTTGCCCACTCGATGATCCACTCAAATCACCTATATAATTCAATCCGAATATATTGTTTAGAACTCATGGTTCGATGTTCAACCTTTCATACTTTTAATTACTCGATTGAACGATTACTTCATGATTTCCAAGAAATCCAATTCACTTAGACATTTTATCAAACATCTTAAAGGCATAATCATTATAATACCATTTTCATGTTTGTGATTAACTAGTTAACCATATCAAAACATCATTTATGTGTTAATATGATTAAAACAATCAAAATTAACACTTAAACCTGCATCATAGCTATCATTTAACTTCAATATCATACTAATTCAAGTAATCCTCACAAAACTCATATCACACCAATATGAAAATCATTGAAACAAATAGGGTATGACATGAATTGATCAAAGTGTTGTCTAAGACTTATTCCTAGATTTGTATTTATCCTAATTTAACCATAACCTTCATCAATTCACCAAAAACTTCTGTTACAAGAATTCAAGAATCAATAAAACATCTTTATATAACAAAATTGAGCATACCTTTCGTTCTACTAGTGTTAGTGATCAAGATGCTAGCTTAAGATTGATTCTTAATTGAATTCTCCTTTGATTTTTGAGTGAACTTTGTAGGATTTAGGGTTTGAAAGAAGTTTTGGTCGCTCCTGGGGTTTCAATCGATCAGGACACACACAAAGTGTGTGTGTTCTGATGTTTATCCAGATTTAAGCAAACCTCTTTCAAAAATTGCACCTTTGGCCCCTCAAATTTCTAAGTTTTATAAAAATGTTAAAACAGCTTAATTTCCCATCTTTTCTATTAATATTGTAACTAGGTTTATTATTCCTAGTCTCTATTCTCATTGTTTTATTAAAATTTTATAACTTACACATGTTCACAAACATATATAATTTAATAATTTAGGGGTGTTACAAAATAAAAAAAATACTATCTAAGAAAAGTCAAGCAGTTTAGAGAGTGCTGAAATGTATTAATGAAATACTAAAATCTGAAGGCAAATACTAAAATCTATTTGCCATGGGCCTCGGAAAAAATGTTAATAAACCCCATGATAAAGACAATTTTTCCAAATCCAGCACCACCAAAAGGCCAATCTTTCTTCTTTTATATGGTTCCACAAGATCCACAACCTAGAATATCTCAAAAGATTATTATACTTCATAATAGTGTGAACTTTTACATAGAAAGAAATAAGTCGAGCTTAAACAAGCTCGAGTCCGAGCCTAAAAACAGCCTCGTTTAGTAGAGCCCACTATTTATCTAATTAGAAGAAATTTGAAAGTGTAATGGAATTGGAAAAAGATAAATAAATATTTATTAGTATATAAATTGAGTAAATTGAAAAATAAAAACTAAATGTTAATAAAAGTGTATGCTAACAATATGGCATACATAAAGTGCCACTATTGTAATACATATAACTAAAATACACAAACAAGAACTTTCATATTTACTGTAGATATGAACAAAGGACTTCAAATTTGTGACCCAATACATTAGTGCAATCATTTTAAAGAAATTGTAAGCTAACTACTTAGTATAAACCTCAAAATATAAATCAAGCACATAATCTAAATGAAAACAAGCTTTACATCATGCATAAAGTATAAGCATACTATTACCAACCACCTCCAAAGCACCAGTTGTGCCATACATATATCAAATTCTCAATGAGTGTACACTGATGTGGTTGCAGCCTTTGCTTTCTAACTTAAAACAAATATTTAAGATAATTAACAATTTAAATACCTAGCGAGTCGGGAGAGGAACAAGTTAGAACGTGTTTGAGGCACCAAGTAGTGTTTAGTTCTCACCTTCAATCATTTGAAATGGAACCAACTAGCTAGGGGTGTTCACGGTCCGCTTTTGTCGGTTTTTTGTCAGACTGTAAGCTAAACCGTTAATAACGATTTTTTATTATTGGAAACCAAAACCAAACCGTTAATATTTAAACCGAACCAAAACATTACTAGAAGTTTGGTTTCATGGTTTGGGCTTTATCGATACTTCCTATAAATTGCATAGCATAAAAGCAATGTGCCCTTATCCTCTTTAAGTACATTCTTTGTTGACTAAATCTTTGGCCAGAAAGAAAACAATGTGTATATAGTATCTTTGTGGAGTCACACATATAACTTATCATAAGAAAAAAAACAAGCAATTTGCAGCTAGTCTTTCAACATATACACATTACCCTTATAAACTAATAGTCTTTTAGCATATGACAGAAAAGAGAATTAGTAATAATAGAATTATTTAAACACAACCAATAACTTATTAAACTTGTCAATCCACTACTATCCATTATGTATGACTTTGTAAAGAAAGTCTATAATTCCCAATTTTATCATGGTATAATCCTATTCTGAACAAGTACATAAACATAAAAAAGACAAATAAACATGTATGTTAAAAGAAAATAATAAATGTTTAGTGTAATATATATATATATACACACACACACATCTATATATGTGTATATACATGTATAATAGTTTAGAATTTCAAAATTGTCTGATCCTACGGTTCGGTCCGGTTTTATACAACGTTTTCGGAATAAACCGCAAACCGGGTTCGTTATGGTTTCAAAATTTTGAAACCAGTTTGAACAGCAGGGCCGGCCCTGAGAATTCGTGTACCCTGTTTGAACTCGAAAAACGTGTCCTTAGGCCATAACGAATTTGGGTATTGGGCTCACTAAAGGTCTAAACTTAATGCCAATGGGCTAATAACTAATCTAAACCATAAAAATAGTTTTGTAAGTGAGCCTATGTTGGTGTTTGTATGGGTATACACTATTAATTTACTTTTATCCATATACATATCGATTTTTTTTTAAAAATAACATGCCCTTCGAAAAATCGAGCCCTGGCCGGTCGTCCTCTCCGCCCACCCTCAGGGACGGCTGTGACAATTGTGTTCTGTAATCGATGTACGATGTAAAACAATGATGATTATTAATGAAACATTGTGCTTTGGTGTTATTATATGTGTTTTGGTGTTTCTATGTGTGTATTTGTGTTTGGTGATTTTTCAATTCGATTCGATTCCGATTGCAAGCTTTAAATCGCATTCTGGAAGTTTATACGCAAACTGGTGCGTAAACGCAGTCAGTATAACGCGACAAACACTCCGGAATAGTTACATAGGCTTAACATACCTTAAATAACCTCCACATAACTTAGAAATAATTTTTGAATGGTTTGGTGTGTCGAAATCAACTTTGTTCGATCGCAGGGACTATTTGTGTCAAACTGTGAAACTATGCCGATTTGTATAGTAACGAACATTCCGGAACTTGATCATAAGTTAAACATACCCTAAATAACCTTTACATAGCTTAAGAATAGGCTTTGAGGGGTTCGGTATGCTAAAATAAACTTTATGGTCATTCAGGGACTAAAAGCGTCAAAAAGTGCATAAGTTTGCACTTTCGCGCATATCTTACGTTCTGGATACATCCGGACATTCAAAAATTTATGTAAGCATTAAAATATTTTATTTTAGTGTTTGGCATGATAAAATTCCATTCGTCGCTTAATTTGGATGGTTTTTGCGTTCGTTATGACTTCCGTCGTAATTAAGCGAATAACGCAACCGTACAACCAAACAAACCGACATCCGAGATACTTTTGAGCATGTTTTGAGTTCCCTATACTTTAACTTTATTTTAGAGCCTGGAAATGGGGTTAACGGGGCTTAAAAGTGCAAAAAAATCAAGTTTTACAAGTGCAGGGACCATTTTTTGAAATTTCTGACCAGATTCAATGAACCTAGTCCATTTTGAAGTGTTGTGGTTTTAACCCATG
Organism: Helianthus tuberosus; assembly: GCA_030545235.1. NCBI lineage: Eukaryota > Viridiplantae > Streptophyta > Magnoliopsida > Asterales > Asteraceae > Helianthus > Helianthus tuberosus. The sequence continues at coordinate 166,064,635 of CM060359.1, forward strand.
GTTTTGCAAAACCATTGGCTGGTATTCAATGAACCTAGTCCATTATTAGGGGCTCCCATGGTTTTAGAAAACCATGGGCACACATGTAAGGTCCAGATCAAAGCTCAGTTTTCGATGAACGATCTTAACGGTTCTTGAATTCATATAAATACCCACCTTCGTTTCCTTGCAAACTCACACTTGAATCTGATTTTGGCTCTCTAAGTTGAAGTTTATGCTTCATACCTGAGAGTAAATCGGATCAAGAGCTTGCGGGGACCTTCTGTAAGTGTTCTTTCGTTCTTTTCATTCGTTAAAGTCAAACTGCGTTTGACTTTCTGCATTGACCAGTTTATGGTCAATGTGAAGTTCGTTTGAAATTCATAGCGTGAGCATAATCACGATGGTTATAGTCCCTAGTGACTATACCTAATGATTACCACGTTATCTAGGCTTAGTGACGAGTCGTAGTTTCGGCCAAAATGCGCATTCTTGCGTATTTTGTAACCAAACTACTCTTAGGTATCAAAACCGTTTGTTTTGATACCAAACCTTTTTTCTAACCTTGTTAAAAATGTTCTAACATGTTTAGCTCGTCACTTTTAGTTTTGTCCCTGTCTAGGGTCGTAAAGGTAAGCGATCTAAACAATCGCTTATACTTTCGAACCCGACCCGTTTGGTCGATCATTAGGATCCGACCAAACACATTAGGTGATCATATTATATAGAGAATAACCTTCCAAGGTTATACCTTATGGTCTCTTCGTTTAAATAGTTTTATGATAGGTAGTTTATATGCCTTAGGTAAATTACCAAAAATGCCCTTTTACGCCAAAATTCATTTTAAGCATATGTAACATAACCTTTGGTATCTAAACTGATTAGACAACAATATTAAACATATTGAGGCATATTTTACTTATCATAGGACTAGTTAGGCGTTCCGAACGTGTTTCACACGAACGACGCGTTAAAGTAGCATAAGCTACCTTAATAGGACACGATGGGTCGAAAGCACTTTGGTTAGGTTTCACTTAGGATGTAGGCCTTGTTAAACCATATCACATGAGTTCCAACACTCATTTGGTTTATGTCGCAACCCCCGATCCCTGATCCCCAGGAACGGGCGGACGCGATCACAGAGTTTCGGTGGTATCATGTTTATTTAATCTTGCAGCGGAATTTACATCAGGATCGTAGTTAGGAAATGTTTATCAGAGTAAAACCACCTCATTTAATATTAATAAACACATGGGTAGAACCCAAGTTTCTTATTACAATACATTTATAGGGACAAACCCTATTTTATTGAATTTAAAACATTGTTTATTTGGTAACTTTTATAGCCACATTATCCCCAAGCCTTCAGTGCTCTCCAGCTGGCTTTTTACTAATTGGCTTTCACATTGGGTTACCTGAAACGCGTTTTAAAAACATTTGTCAGTCAGAAATACTGGTGAGTGAATCCCAATTTAATCAAGAAACATTTTATCGATTAAAACAGTATTGAGGACGATTACAATGTTTATGTCTACACAATTAATCCATTTGGTACTATCAATCCACTGACTTGTGGGTCATATTACACATTGGCTAACTCATTGTCCAATGGTAACGTACTGTCAACCTTGACTTACTACTCACAGTGTAGTACATTTTGTATACAAAACCCCAACATACCGGCAGTAATTGAAGAACTACAAAGACTCAATCACCGCTTAATCACATTGTAAAACAATTAAGGTTTTGTAAATTATTCCAAAAACGTTAACAAAAAGAGGATAAACTCACATTGCTATCTTAGGCTTCTCCTAAGGTTTTCCTGGATATAATCTATAATTTATACAAATGTACATTGGTTAGTATTATAACCCTTTGAAATTATTAATGATACCCTCCCCGAGACGGCATTCCAACAACTACGTCGGGCAGAACCACGACAGTTGTTACAGAACCCTAAATCAATCGGGCAGCGTAACTATTACGAAACTGGGGTTATAATGCTTACAACGGAGCAGAACCTCGCTAATTAGGGGTATAATACCCGTGTATTATAAATTCTCTACAGAAATTGTGATTTGAGATTGAAATGTGAGCGACGAAAAACGTAAACTGATGGCCTTCTTATATAGTTGTGATATCTGACTTCCAGGCGGCCCGCGTAAGGTAAGGCGAAGCCTTACGCGGCCCGCGTCAAACACACGGTCAAAACATAGCTTATCCGGATCATCACTAGGCTTGACATGATGACGACACGTGTCAGCTCAGGATGTATTCGCGTTTGATGAGCTCTCGCGGCCCGCGTCAACTGTCCAAGACTCTTACACGGCCCGCTTTAACTTAGTTTTACCGGAATCAAGTTTAGACCTTGATACCGCCCGCGTTAACTTGGGGTGAGGTCTTACGCGGCCCGCCTCAGCCCTATATTTCTTGTTTTTGATTTATTTTATAATTATAACATAACTAGGGCTCGGTTTTCACATACGGGGTGTAATATAAAACATATTGGGACATTTTATAATATACTAGAGTGTCGGAAATAATTACGAGAACATTGGTTTTACCGAGGGTTGTTACATTCTCCCTACCTTGTTTTAGTGCTCGTCCTCGAGATCTACTGGAATAAATGCGGATATTTCTTTTGCATTTCTGATTCGAGCTCCCATGTGTACTCAGGTCCTCTTTTGGAGTCCCACTTCACTTTGACTAGAACTAGTCTTTTGTGTTTAAGATTTTTGACTTTCATGTCTTCAATTTGTAGAGGCCTTTCTACAAACTTGAGTTGTTCATTTACCTCTATATCCTTAAGAGATACTATCAATGATTCATCAGCTAAACACTTTTTGAGATTTGATACATGAAACACATCATGTATTCCTGCCATTTCCTCTGGCAATTGTAGCTGATAGGCTACAGGTCCTATTCTTCTAATAATCTTAAAAGGTCCAACATACCTGGGACTTAGCTTTCCCCGTTTGATGAATCTTACTACTCCTTTCCAAGGAGAGACTTTCAATAATACTTTATCTCCTACCTGAAACTCCAATGGCTTGCGTCGGTTATTGGCATAACTCTTTTGTCGATCACGTTCGGCTTTCAGTCGTTCCTTGACTTGAATAATCTTATCGGTTGTTTCTTGCACTATCTCAGGTCCAAATAGTTGCTTTTCCCCAATTTCTGCCCAACAGACTGGGGTTCGACACTTTCGTCCATAAAGTGCTTCAAATTGGTGCAGCATTGATACTTGTGTGATAACTATTATTATAAGAAAATTCTATTAAAGGTAAGTGATCGTCCCAATTACATCCGAAATCAATTACACAAGCTCTAAGCATGTCCTCCATTATCTGGATTGTCCTTTCGCTTTGTCCATCCGTTTGAGGATGATAAGCTGTGCTCAATTTTAACTTGGTTCCCATTGCCTTTTGGAAACTTGACCAAAAATGAGATGTAAAGCGGCTATCCCTATCAGAAACAATTGATAATGGAATACCATGTAAAGAAACAATTTCATTTACATACAATTTAGATAATTGTTCCATACTAATTGTTTCCTTCATTGGTAGAAAATGAGCTGACTTGGTTAGTCTATCTACAATCACCCAGATTGTATCATTTCCTTTCCTAGTTTTGGGTAATTTAGTAACAAAATCCATTGTTATCAATTCCCATTTCCAAATGGGCATTTCTAATTGTTGTAACAAACCTGAGGGTTTCTGATGTTCAGCTTTAACTTGGGAACAAGTTAAACATTTAGAAACATAGACTGCTATGTCCTTTTTCATTCCTATCCACTAGAAATTTTTCCTTAAATCCTGGTACATTTTATCACTTCCTGGATGCATTGTATACTTAGATTTATGGGCTTCTTCTAGTATACGATGACGTAGGTTTCTTAGTTTAGGTATCCACATTCTCTTTTCATGGAATCTCCAAATTCCATCTGTTCCTTGTTTTAATTCCTTTAACATACCTTTTAATTTTTCAGAATCATCCTTGATTACTGATTCTTGTGCTTCTCTTATTTGCTCATTTAAATCTACTTGCAGATTTAATTTAAGAGAACGTACCCTTCTTAGCTTTTCATGATACTTTCTACTTAAACACTGAGTATCTCCATCCAGCGTCTTTGTCTCATATTCAACTCCTTTTGCTTGAAGATATATCTTAAACTCTTATGATCAGTGAATATGGTAAACTTACTACCATAAAGGTAATGTCTCCAAATCTTAAGAGCAAAAATTATAGCTCCTAATTCTAGATCATGGGTTGAATAATTTTCTTCATGATTCTTAAGTTGTCTAGATGCATAAGCTATAACTTTTTGGCGTTGCATCAATACACATCCATAACCTAATCTAGAAGCATCACAATAGACTACAAAGTCTACAGTTCATTCTGGTAATGCTAGAATGGGTGTATGGGTCAATCTTTGCTTAAGGATTCTAAATGCTTCTTCTTGTTTTAATCCCCATTCAAACTTAATAGATTTACAGGTTAACTTAGTTAAGGGAATGGCTATTCTAGAGAAATCTTTAATAAATCTTCTATAATAACCGGCTAATCTTAAGAAACTTCTAACCTCAGTTGGTGATTCAGGGGTTTTCCATTTAGTAATTGCCATGATTTTTGTTGGATCTACATGAATTCCTTCATGATTGACTAAGTGTCCAAGGAATTGTACCTGTTCTAACCAAAATTCGCACTTTGAAAACTTAGCATAAAGCTTTTCCTTTCTTAACAGACTTAAAAGTGCGTGCAAATGCTTTGCATGATCTTCTTTACTCTTAGAGTAAATTAGAATATCATCTATGAATACAATTATGAATTTATCCAAATATGGCTTACATATTCGGTTCATCATGTCCATAAATGCAGCTGGGGCATTGGTTAAACCAAATGGCATGACAGTAAATTCATAATGACCATACCTTGTTCTAAATGCGGTCTTAGGAATGTCCTCTTCCTGTACCTTTAATTGATGATATCCTGACCTTAAATCGATCTTAGAGAAAAATCGAGCTCCTTGCAGTTGATCAAACAGATCATCGATTCTTGGTAATGGATACCGATTCTTAATCGTAACCTTGTTTAATTCACGGTAATCAATGCACAAACGCATTGATCCGTCCTAATTTTTAACAAACAGTATTCGCGCTCCCCATGGCGACGAACTTGGCTGAATAAATCCTTTTTCTAACAATTCATCTAGTTGTTTCTTCAATTCTTGCATTTCGGCAGGTGCCAAACGGTAAGGTGCTTTAGCAATTGGTGATGATCCTGGTAGCAGGTGAATTCTGAATTCAACTTCTCTGTTTGGAGGTAGTCCTGGTAATTCTTCTGGAAAGACATCTGAAAACTGAGATACTACTGGAATATCTTTTAGTTCTTTTCCTTTAGTGTTAGTGATTATAGAAATCAAATACACTATAGAACCTTTTCTTATACAACTTGCAGTTTTCATTACAGAGATGAACTTAGTGGACTTAGAAGACTTATTTCCCTTAATTGTGATCGTTTTACCTTTTGGTGAATTTACTTGAATTGACTTTTGATCACATACAATATTAGATTTATTGGCTATTAACCAATCCATTCCTAAAACAACATCGAATCCTGCCAGATTCATGGGATATAGATTTGCTATAAATTTCTGATTCAAAATTTCTATGCTTGCTCCCTGCAAGATTTCAGAAATCCTAACAGTTTCTCCATTAGCTGTTTCTACTAGACATTCTTGTGGTAGTTTAGTTAATGACTGATTTAAAATTTTGCAAAATGAAGTATTAATAAAACTTTAGTTCGCACCAGAGTCAAATAATACTTTAGCAAATATATCATTAACTAAAAACGTACCAGCTATAACGTCTGGGATCATCTTGGCTTCTTCTGCAGTCAAAACAAATGCTCTAGCATTTTTAGTATTCTTGTTATCTGTGGCTGGAGCTAATTTTGGGCAGTTTGGCCTGATATGACATTTTTCTCCACAGTTATAGCATAATCCATTACTGGATTTTCTCTTGCAATTTTCTTCCTTATGTCCTGGCATCTTGCAATAGTTGTAGAGATTGGAGCATTTTCCCGAGTGCTTTTTCTTGCAGGCCTTGCAATAGGGTGCAGAGGTAGAACCCATATTCCTACGATTGAAATTTCCAGAACGAAATTCTTGAGTAAGCCTTTGGGTTAGGTTTCTCCTCTGGTCTTCTTCTCTAGTACGAACTAACTCATCAGTCAAGGTATTTGTTAGTTCTACAGCTTCTTCTATGGTTTGAGGTCTAGCTGCCTTGACTATGTGTCTAATCTCCCCAATTAATCCCCAAATATAACGAGAAATTAACACTGGTTCTGGTGAAGCAAGATTTGGTACTATTCTAGCATATTCAAAGAATATCTTAGTATACCCCTTACTATCTACACCAGTCATCCTAAGATTTAGGAATTTGTTTGCTATCTGTTCCTTCTCATTAGGTAGGCAGAATTTCCTTTCTACCTTATTCTTAAATTCTTCCCATTCCATATTATAGGTTTGATCACTTCCTCTTGTCTGAAGGATAGTGTTCCACCATTCTAGTGTTGCATTCTTAAACACATTAGAAGCAAACAATATTCTATCTTCTTCAGCACACTTGCTTATCCTTAAGACTGCCTCAGTCTTCTCTATCCAGCGTAAGGTTGCAATGGCCCCTTCATTGCCCGAGAATTCCATTGGTTTACAAGACCAAAATTCTTTATAAGAACAACCATAAGGCATGGTTCTTCTTCTTTTGGGAATAGGCAATTGAAGTACCGGTCCATTATTTACACTGTTTTCTGGTTCAACGGGTCGCTTACTGCTATGTTTACTTTTATTATCAGCATCTTTAACAGTTTGAAGAATAAACGGCATCGCATCTATAATTCCTTGTGCCACTATGTGTTGGATAGCACTATTGTCCACTTGGTTTCCATTGTTATTGATACTCGGATTATCATTAACCACGTTAATGTTACTCTGGTTATCGTTATTCAGATTTCCTTGATTTTCTTCGTCGGCCATCTGAATTTTAAACATTTATCCCATATTAATATCACAATTAATATCACATAACACACAATCTAGCCAAAAACGTAGATCATTGCTACTATACTTTTTTTCATATACTTATGCGTCTATTACACACTATTACAGAAATAAAAATTACAATACCAACAGTAATAAAATAATAATATGCATCCGTACACACATATTTTATTTTATTTTATTATATTATTATTACTACTGCTTCCTCCATTCTAACATTCACGGATATGGATTCATCCAAAAATCCATATTGCGCTCATCGTATTTCCATACGAGACGCTCTCCCACCTGACGCATCCTCACACTGCTTTCTAAAATTTCCTCCCCAAAAGTCCTAAGTTCTTGGATGTTTTCTGCACTCACTGGGGGTGCAGGTTCTAGGGTTGGGTTTGGAATCTGGGGTGCGGGTTCCTGATATGGAGGTAAAAGTGCCTGAAATTGGTAAGGATCTTCCAAGATTCCCCTAATGTAGTTATCATGGTAATAGGGATCTAAAGGGTCCATACCTGAATAGGCTCCTATAGGTGTGTTTTCAGGAATAGAGTAACGTTGCACATAGTCCTTATTCTCGTCCCACCATGGGTCGTAATTTGGGTCTAGGGTTAAAGTCATGCATCTCCACTTGGGTTTCCTGGTTTTCTATCTCCATGAGTTGTTCTGAGTTTTGTGGTTGTGGGGCTACTAGTTGTTCTAGACTTGGGTCAGCAGCAGTTGTAGCTAGGATATGGAAATTAGCTAGGCTTCTATTAAGCATATCTTGCGTATGAGCATCTGTCTCTCGCTTAATAGCTGCTAAGGCCATTTGCTGTTGCAATTTTCGCATTCTCTTCCTACGAGCAAAAGCTTCTTTACTAAACCATCCTCATTTCTTATTAGGAAATGGTTCTTCAGATTTAGCTCTAAAGGCAAATATTCCCTCCTCCTGATCAGCAGAATACCCTTAAAGGGCAGGCTGTGATGATGTACCTTCACTCCTAGGTGAATCAGATAACTGACGATTCACGTCTGATGGTCCTTGATCACTCATACTGAAAACTAACAGAGAGTCAAATAACACATAACAAATAAATACAGTTATGCACGTATTTCCGTAATTTATTTCCTAACACAAAATATAGAATTTAAGTGTCAGCAGAACACTTCTTTGGCTCAGACCAGTGGCTAGGCTCTGATACCACCTTCTGTCGCAACCCCCGATCCCTGATCCCCGGGAACGGGCGGACGCGATCACAGAGTTTCGGTGGTATCAGGTTTATTTAATCTTGCAACGGAATTTACATCAGGATCGTAGTTAGGAAATGTTTATCAGAGTAAAACCACCTCATTTAATATTAATAAACACATGGGTAAAACCCAAGTTTCTTATTACAATACATTTATAGGGACAAACCCTATTTTATTGAATTTAAAACATTGTTTATTTGGTAACTTTTATAGCCACATTATCCCCAAGCCTTCAGTGCTCTCCAGCTGGCTTTTTACTAATTGGCTTTCACATTGGGTTACCTGAAACGCGTTTTAAAAACATTTGTCAGTCGGAAATACTGGTGAGTGAATCCCAATTTAATCAAGAAACATTTTATCGATTAAAACAGTATTGAGGACGATTACAATGTTTATGTCTACATAATTACTCCATTTGGTACTATCAATCCACTGACTTGTGGGTCATATTACACATTGGCTAACTCATTGTCCAATGGTAACGTACTGTCAACCTTGACTTACTACTCACAGTGTAGTACATTTTGTATACAAAACCCCAACATACCGGCAGTAATTGAAGAACTACAAAGACTCAATCACCGCTTAATCACATTGTAAAACAATTAAGGTTTTGTAAATTATTCCAAAAACGTTAACAAAAAGAGGATAAACTCACATTGCTATCTTAGGCTTCTCGTATGGTTTTCCTGGATATAATCTATAATTTATACAAATGTACATCGGTTAGTATTATAACCCTTTGAAATTATTAATGATACCCTCCCCGAGACGGCATTCCAACAACTACGTCGGGCAGAACCACGACAGTTGTTACGGAACCCTAAATCAATCGGGCAGCGTAACTATTACGAAACTGGGGTTATAATACTTAGAACGGAGCAGAACCTCGCTAATTAGGGGTATAATACCCGTGTATTATCACTTCTCTATAGAAATTGTGATTTGAGATTGAAATGTGAGCGAAGAAAAACGTAAACTGATGGCCTTCTTATATAGTTGTGATATCTGACTTCCAGGCGGCCCGCGTAAGGTAAGGCGAAGCCTTACGCGGCCCGCGTCAAACACACGGTCAACACATAGCTTATCCGGATCATCACTAGGCTTGACACGATGACGACACGTGTCAGCTCAGGATGTATCCGCGTTTGATGAGCTCTCGCGGCCCGCGCCAACTGTCCAAGACTCTTACGCGGCCCGCTTTAACTTAGTTTTACCGAAATCAAGTTTAGACCTTGATACCGCCCGCGTGAACTTGGGGTGAGGTCTTACGCGGCCCGCCTCAGCCCTATATTTCTTGTTTTTGATTTATTTTATAATTATAACATAACTAGGGCTCGGTTTTCACATACGGGGTGTAATATAAAACATATTGGGACATTTTATAATATACTAGAGTGTCGAAAATAATTACGAGAACGTTGGTTTTACCGAGGGTTGTTACAGTTTACGAGACCTCATTCTGTCCGATCTTCCGATTTAGGCGTCTATTGTTTGACTAGTGATTAAATTACTAGGTGCTGCTTGATTTCTCTGGTTTACTCGAGTTTGTTGAAGTACTATTGATTTGAGGATACCTTGTACTACATGTGAGTACATAGTTCCCCTATTTTACTGTTTTCAATTGTTTTGGGGTGATTCATATGTACAAAATGTTTTCAAGGTTTAAACGATGATTTCAAAAACGAATAGAACGATTGATACTAAACTATTAACGATTTTGATAATGTGAACGAACTTGTTGGTTGTAGTTACATAACGAACGACATTCATTAGCATTGATCAAGCCGACCAGTATTAGGTTATGGTACCATATGATATGACAAATCCCGTTATTTCAGTATACCCATGGTTATGTGTGGGTGTTGTGGGTAACGACTGAATCTGATGATTGTTAACTTACCCTTTGGAGGTTTGTTAATGCAAGAACGAGTTGAACGATGAACGAGTCACAAAGGTTTGAATGTTATTAACGAGACGACCATATATAAGTTTTCACAATTAAAACGAGGACGATTTAAACGAGTAAACGATTTGGGTAAACGATTGGCTTCTGGGCTAGTGTTTGGATAACGGGACGGGTGTAATGTGGTGAAAACATGGTAGATACGCCGCTGCTACTTCTTATATATAAGTGTTTTCAACATATTACATACCGTGGCGTTATTTAGTTCACTTGGGTAAACAATATTGAAACGATGTCACTCAACGATGTTTTCGAAATAATATACGAGTTGTATTAACGAGTTCATACGAGATGTTTTACAAGATGGTTTTCTAAAACAAAAAGCTTTTGGGATAAGAATCATGGCTATGAAATTTTATAAAATATAACCATCTTGATTTGAGTTGGTTAATCATGTTGCAATATTATACACTTTTTTAATAAAACAAGGTTTTCGAGTATTGCAATATAAGAATACAAGCCATGATTCCGATACTCTTATAAAACCTATGTACTCGCCAGCATTTCTTTGCTGAATTTGTTTTTACATATGTTTCAGGTGTTGTTGCTTGATCGACGTCCTAGGATGCATTCGTCACATAGGATGTGGACGAGGCCTTAGTGACATAAAACAATGATAGTCGATATAAAACTTTTTTGTTACGTGTTAAAACAATGTTAATGTTTAATATTATCAATAAAACGAGACACTTTTTGTATCCATGGTTATGAAACGATAATTCTGTTACAACACTCCCCGACGTTTCCGCCACGCTTTGTTGTTTTACGTGGTCGGGGTGTGACAGAAGAGTTGGTATCAGAGCCAATGGTTATAGGGAATTAGGTTATTAGTAATTCTTTGACCTAGACTATAACTTCTAGGACCCCAATGCAAGTTTATTTGCGTTTAGATTTTTTAAACAAAATCGTCACCTATCCTTAGGTGATAACTACAACGAGAATACAATTTTCGAATCTGCTTTGAAAACTAATCATCTGTTCTAGGATGATTGATTACTAGGTTTTGAACCCTCTGTTGTAAGGTTTTGAACCCTTCCAGTTTAACTCTTTTTTTTTGGCTTTATGCCTTTTGAGTTTTCAAAATCTCGTCAAAGTTTGGGTCAAAATAATGTGAACACGTGCAAACTGGAAGAGTGAATGCCTGTACCCTGAGTTTTTTGTCTAAGGCTAGAGTGTTCGTACAAATCCACATAATCGGACCTGTCACTCTTACCTGGGAACTCTTGGGGTGAGTGTTCACTTATAGGCGAGCATGTCTTCGCGATACATTATTTTTGACCTATTTACTTTGACTAGTCACTGCATGTCGTTAGTTTGTTTGAAGTAACGAACGAATGATCGCCTCTCTTGTGTTTTGTCGATACCTCTTTTGTTTTCCTGATTTTCAACCTCACTCGATTCTCCTGTTTCCTTGTTAGACAATGCCTCATCGACGTGAAGCACAATCTTTTACCATTGAAGAAATCGCAGCCCTGGTCTCTCAGCAAGTGGCTGCTGTGCTTCCCGGTGTTGTGACCCAAGTCCACGAGATATACAACAACAATAATAACAACAACAATGCGCCGTGTAATTTCAAGAACTTCAATTCTGCGAAGCCGCTTAAGTTTACTGGGTCACAAGGAGCAACTGCACTCCTGCAGTGGTTTGAGAGTATCGAGAGCACATTCAGACATGTGCTGTGTCTGAATGCGCGTAAGGTTGAATTTGCTTCGAGCGTGTTTGAGAAGCGAGCGCTTACCTGGTGGAATGGTATTATGCGCGACAGGGGTGCCGAAGTGGCGTTGGCACAAACATGGGAAGAGCTTCGGGCTCTCATGATGAAGGATTTTTGTCCCCGTCACGAAACTCGGGCTTTGGAACGAGAGTTTGACGATTTAAAGCAAGATGGGGCTGAACACCGTGCGTACACGGATCATTTTGAAGAACTCAGTCTATTGTGTCCCACCATGGTTACCCCTCTGGAGAAAGAAATCGAGAGATATATCGATGGTCTACCCGATTCTATTCTGGAAATTGTGACCGGTGTTAATCCTACTACCCTTCGTTAAGCAATCGAGTTGTCTGCTACCCTGACTGAGACTCAAGCCAGGAAGGGTAAACTCACTCGCAACGGTGATAAAAAGAAGGCGACTGATTCAGGGAAGGACAAGAAAAAGGGTAAGGGTAAGGAAGGTGAGTCATCGAAGAAGTCGAGGAAGCGAAAGGGTGCCCAGAATTTTGCTGTTACAGCACAGACTGCTCAAAACCCGCAGAACCCACCGGATCAGCCACCTGCAAAGAAAGCGTATGCTGGTACCGTACCTCATTGTGCTCGTTGCAACGGTCATCACATTGCACAACAAGCTTGCAGGCAATGTACGACGTGTGGTAAGCTTGGGCATTTGGCCAATATTTGTCGTTTGGGACAGAATCAGGTTGCTCAGGTTCCAGCTCCGGGTCAGGGGAATGCTGTGAGATTCCCACCGGGTTCATGTTTTAATTGTGGAGAGTATGGTCACTTCCGCAACAACTTTCCGAGACTGGTGAATGCAAACGCGAATGCTAACGCGAACCCGAATGCGAACGTCAACGTTAATGTGAATCCCGCTCGTGGGCGAGCGTACAATTTGAATGCAAACGAAGCGAGGGCCGACAACGAAGTGGTTAATGGTACGTTTCTTGTTAACAATCGACCTGCGTCTATTCTTTTTGATTCTGGTGCCGATAGAAGTTTTGTTTCTTTGTCTTTTGAGCCTTTGCTTGCGATACCTAGAACCAAACTGAGGAAACCCTTATCTGTCGAAGTTGCTACTGGTAAACCTCTTGTTCTCGATTCTGTTATTTTTTGATTGTCAGTTGAACCTTGATAACCATCTTTTTCCTATTGACCTCACACCGATGTAACTTGGGAGTTTCGATATTATCATTGGAATGGATTGGTTAACCAAACACCACGCTGAGGTGGTTTGTTTCGATAAGATTGTTCGTATTCCTTTGTCTTCTGGCGATGTTTTGGAAATTCGTGGCGAGAAACCTTCAGGTGGTTTGAAGCTTATGTCGTGTTTGGAAGCCCAAAGGTATTTACGAAAAGGATATGTTGCTTTCCTGGCACATGTTATCGAGGAGAAAAGCAAGAGCAAGAGCAAGAGTATTCAGGATATTCCGACTGTTCGGGATTATCCAGAGGTGTTTCCTGATGAACTGCCTGGTTTGCCTCCAGTTCGTCAAGTCGAGTTTCATATTGACCTTGTACCCAATGCCGACCCGATTGCAAAAGCACCTTATCGTCTTGCACCGGCGGAGATGCAAGAGTTATCGAAACAGCTTCAAGAGTTATCTGATAAAGGATTCATCTGACCGAGCTTTTCACCTTGGGGAGCTCCTGTCCTCTTCGTGAAAAAGAAAGATGGATCTTTTCGAATATGTATCGATTATCGTGAGCTTAATAAGCTCACCATCAAGAATCGATATCCCCTACCTCGAATTGATGATCTTTTCGACCAGCTGCAGGGTGCTTCATGCTTTTCCAAGATCGATCTGCATTCTGGGTATCATCAACTTCATGTTCTCGAAGAAGATATTCCCAAAACTGCTTTCCGCACAAGATATGGGCATTACGAGTTCACTGTCATGCCTTTTGGTTTAACAAATGCTCCAGCTATCTTTATGGACTTAATGAATAGGGTCTGCAAACCTTATTTGGACAAGTTCATTATTGTGTTCATCGACGATATTCTCATTTATTCAAAGTCTCGAGCCGAGCACGAGCAACACCTTCGCTTAACATTGGAACTCCTGAAGAAGGAACAACTTTTTGCTAAATTCTCCAAGTGTGAATTCTGGCTTAAAGAAGTTCAATTCTTGGGTCATATAGTCAATGAGCAGGGTATTCATGTGGATCCATCCAAGATTGCTGCTATTAAGGACTGGAATACACTAACGACGCCTACAGAGATTCGATCTTTTCTTGGTCTTGCTGGTTATTATCGTCGATTCATTTCAAATTTCTCAAAGATTGCGGTTCCACTCACTGTTTTGACTCAGAAGAATAAGCCTTTCGAGTGGGGACCCAAGCAAGAAGAAGCGTTCCAAACGCTGAAGCAGAAGTTATGTAATGCTCCTGTTCTATCTCTGCCCGAGGGAAGCGATGATTTCGTTGTCTATTGCGATGCGTCCAACTTAGGTCTTGGTTGCGTCCTTATGCAACGAGGTAAAGTTATAGCATATGCATCTAGACAATTGAAAGTTCACGAGAAGAACTATACGACTCATGATCTTGAGTTAGGAGCTGTGGTTTTCGCGCTTAAAATCTGGAGACACTACCTCTATGGAACGAAGTGTGGTTTTCACAGACCAGAAAAGTCTCCAGCATATTCTTAATCAGAAAGAGCTGAATATGAGGCAACGGCGTTACGTTGAACTCTTGAATGACTATGATTGCGAGATTCGCTACCATCCTGGTAAGGCGAATGTCGTAGCTGATGCGCTTAGTCGAAAAGAACGAGCCAAGCTTCATTCTGTTCAAACTCTATCTGATCTTCAATCTCATGTCCTTCAAGCTCAACAATTTTGTCTTTCACAAAATTTGATGGGTATGGAATTACCACGTCAACTTGAGCTTAAGCTCGAAGCGAAAGACGATGGTTTGCTCTATTTTATGGATCGATTGTGGATTCCGAAACAAGGCGATCTTCGCACCTTGGTAATGGACGAATCTCATAAGTCTCAATATTCTATCCATCCTGGTGCTGATAAAATCTACAAGGATCTTCGTACTCAGTGCTGGTGGCCTGGTATGAAGAAGGATGTTGCCTTGTATCTATCGAAATGCCTAACTTGTCTCAAAGTCAAGGCTGAACATCAACGACCTTCTAGCTTGCTTGTACAACCAGAGATACCGGTTTGGAAGTGGGAGAACATTGCGATGGATCTCATCACTAAGTTACCGCGTACGTCTAAAGGTCATGATGCTATTTGGGTTGTTATCTATCAATTAACGAAATCAGCTCATTTCATTCCGATTCGCGAGGATCTATCTGCTGATAAACTTGCAAAGATTTATGTTGACGAAATTGTGACACAACATGGTGTGCCCTTGGATGTCATCTCTGATCGTGATGCTCGATTTTCATCACATTTCTGGAAGGCGATGCAATCTGCTTTGGGAACCCAACTGAATCTAAGCACTGCTTATCATCCCCAAACAGATGGCCAATCTGAGAGAACGATTCAAACTTTGGAGGATATGCTTAGAGCATGCGTGATAGACTTTGGTGGTAATTGGGATTCTCATCTGCCACTGATCGAGTTCTCTTACAACAATAGTTATCATACTAGCATTAATATGGCACCATTCGAAGCTCTCTACGGTCGAAAATGACGTTCACCTGTCTGTTGGAACGAGACCGGTGAAGCTCAGCTTACTGGACCTAAGCTCGTTCTGGAAACAACAGACAAAATCAAGAAAATCTGCGATAATCTTGTGACAGCTCAAAACCGTCAAAAGAGTTATGCGGATATGGGACGCAAGCCCTTAGAATTTCAAGTCGGAGATCGTGTCCTACTCAAGGTTTCACCTTGGAAAGGAGTCGTGAGATTTGGAAAGAAAGTAAAACTTGCACCTCGATATGTGGGACCATTTAAGATTGTGGAAAGAATTGGAAAGGTTGCCTATCGTCTAAAGCTACCTCCAGAGCTTGGAAATATTCACCCGACTTTTCACGTGTCCAATCTGCGAAAGTGTCTAGCTGATGATGATCTTCACATTCCCCTTGACGAGATCCGAATCGATGAAACAATGCACTTTTTCGAGAAACCCGTGGAGATCGTGGACCGTGTTTTCAAACAGTTGAAGAACAAACGGATTCGATTGGTCAAAGTTCGCTGGGAATCCAAACGTGGCCCAGAGTTTACTTGGGAACGTGAGGACCAGATGAAGACAAAATATCCGCATTTGTTTTCACAAGCTTCCTCTAGTTAAAATTTCGGGGCGAAATTTCCTGAAGTAGGGGAGACTGTGACAACAGTGTTATGTAATCGATGTACGATGTAAAACAATGATGCTTATTAATGAAACAATGTGCTTTGGTGTTATTATATGTGTTTTGGTGTTTCTATGTGTGTATTTGTGTTTGGTGATTTTTCAATTCGATTTGATTCCGATTGCAAGCTTTAAATCGCATTCTGGAAGTTTATACGCAAACTGGTGCGTAAACGCAGTCAGTATAACGCGACAAACACTCCGGAATAGTTACATAGGCTTAACATACCTTAAATAACCTCCACATAACTTAGAAATAAGTTTTGAATGGTTTGGTGTGTCGAAATCAACTTTGTTCGATCGCAGGGACTATTTGTGTCAAACTGTGAAACTATGCCGATTTGTATAGTAACGAACATTCCGGAACTTGATCATAAGTTAAACATACCCTAAATAACCTTTACATAGCTTAAGAATAGGCTTTGAGGGGTTCGGTATGCTAAAATAAACTTTATGGTCATTCAGGGACTAAAAGCGTCAAAAAGTGCATAAGTTTGCACTTTCGCGCATATCTTACGTTCTGGATACATCCGGACATTCAAAAATTTATGTAAGCATTAAAATATTTTATTTTAGTGTTTGGCATGATAAAATTCCATTCGTCGCTTAATTTGGATGGTTTTTGCGTTCGTTATGACTTCCGTCGTAATTAAGCGAATAACGCAACCGTACAACCAAACAAACCGACATCCGAGATACTTTTGAGCATGTTTTGAGTTCCCTATACTTTAACTTTATTTTAGAGCCTGGAAATGGGGTTAACGGGGATTAAAAGTGCAAAAAAAATCAAGTTTTACAAGTGCAGGGACCATTTTTTGAAATTTCTGACCAGATTCAATGAACCTAGTCCATTTTGAAGTGTTGTGGTTTTAACCCGTGGTTTTGCAAAACCATGGGCTGATATTCAATGAACCTAGTCCATTATTAGGGGCTCCCATGGTTTTAGAAAACCATGGGCACACATGTAAGGTCCAGATCAAAGCTCAGTTTTCGATGAACGATCTTAACGGTTCTTGAATTCCTATAAATACCCACCTTCATTTCTTTGCAAACTCACACTTGAATCTGATTTTGGCTCTCTAAGTTGAAGTTTATGCTTCATACCTGAGAGTAAATCGGATCAAGAGCTTGCGGGGACCTTCTGTAAGTGTTCTTTCGTTCTTTTCATTCGTTAAAGTCAAACTGCATTTGACTTTCTGCATTGACCAGTTTATGGTCAATGTGAAGTTCGTTTGAACTTCATAACGTGAGCGTAATCACGATGGTTATAGTCCCTAGTGACTATACCTACTGATTACCATGTTATCTAGGCTCAGTGACGAGTCGTAGTTTCGGCCAAAATGCGTATTCTTGCGTATTTTGTAACCAAACTACTCTTAGGTATCAAAACCGTTTGTTTTGATACCAAACCTGTTTTATAACCTTGTTAAACATGTTCTAACATGTTTAGCTCGTCACTTTTAGTTTTGTGCTTGTCTAGGGTCGTAAAGGTAAGCGATCTAAACAATCGCTTATACTTTCGAACCCGACCCATTTGGTCGATCATTAGGATCCGACCAAACACATTAGGTGATCATATTGTATAGGGAATAACCTTCCAAGGTTATACCTTATGGTCGCTTCGTTTAAATAGTTTTATGATAGGTAATTTATATGCCTTAGGTAAATTACCAAAAAATGCCCTTTTACTCCAAAATTCATTTTTAGCATATGTAACATAACCTTTGGTATCTTAACTGATTAGACAACAATATTAAACATATTGAGGCATATTTTACTTATCATAGGACTAGTTAGGCGTTCCGAACGCGTTTCACGCGAACGACGCGTTAAAGTAGCATAAGCTACCTTAATGGGACGCGATGGGTCGAAAGCACTTTGGTTAGGTTTCACTTAGGATGTAGGCCTTGTTAAACCATATCACATGAGTTCCAACACTCATTTGGTTTACAAGACCTCATTCTGTCCGATCTTCCGATTTAGGCGTCTATTGTTTGACTAGTGATTAAATTACTGGGTGTTGTTTGATTTCTCTGGTTTACTCGAGTTTGTTGAAGTACTATTGATTTGAGGATACCTTGCACTACATGTGAATACATAGTTCCCCTATTTTACTGTTTTCAATTGTTTTGGGGTGATTCATATGTACAAAATGTTTTCAAGGTTTAAACGATGATTTCAAAAACGAATAGAACGATTTATACTAAACTATTAACGATTTTGATAATGTGAACGAACTTGTTGGTTGTAGTTACATAACAAACGACATTCATTAGCACTGATCAAGCCGACTAGTATTAGGTTATGGTACCATAGGATATGACAAATCCTGTTATTGCACTATACCCATGGTTATGTGTGGGTGTTGTGGGTAACGACTGAATCTGATGATTGTTAACTTACCCTTTGGAGGTTTGTTAATGCAAGAACGAGTTGAACGATGAAGGAGTCACAAAGGTTTGAATGTTATTAACGAGACGACCATATATAAGTTTTCACAATTAAAACGAGGACGATTTAAACGAGTAAACGATTTGGAAAAGATTTGGGAACGATTTGGGAACGATTTGGAAACGATTTGGAAACGATGATAAACGATTTGGGTAAACGATTGGCTTCTGGGCTAGTGTTTAGATAACGGGACGGGTGTAATGTGGTGAAAACATGGTAGATACGCCGCTGGTACTTCTTATATATAAGTGTTTTCAACATATTACATACCGTGGCGTTATTTAGTTCACTTGGGTAAACGATATTGAAATGATGTCACTCAACGATGTTTTCGAAATAATATACGAGTTATATTAACGAGTTCATACGAGATGTTTTACAAGATGGTTTTCTAAAACAAAAAGCTTTTGGGATAAGAATCATGGCTACGAAATTTTATAAAATATAACCATCTTGATTTGAGTTGGTTAATCATGTTGCAATATTATACACTTTTTTTAATAAAACAAGGTTTTCGAGGTATTGCAATATAAGAATACAAGCCATGATTCCGATACTCTTATAAAACCTATGTACTCGCCAACATTTCTTTGCTGACTTTGTTTTTACATATGTTTCACGTGTTGTTGCTTGATCGACGTCCTAGGATGCATGCGTCACATAGGATCTGGACGAGGCCTTAGTGACATAAAACAATGATAGTCGATATAAAACTTGTTTGTTACGTGTTAAAACAATGTTAATGTTTAATATTATCAATAAAACGAGACACTTTTTGTATCCATGGTTATGAAACGATAATTCTGTTACAACACTCCCCGACGTTTCCGCCACGCTTTGTTGTTTTACGTGGTCGGGGTGTGACACCGGCCATGTTGAACACTTTCATTGTTTAAACCGAACTGTGAGCACCCTTAGAACCATCCATGGCATATTTTAGATGGATCCATAACCAATGCTGCTAAGTTATAATTACCAAAAACTACACATATTTCACATCTAACAGAACATGTTTCACACCACCACTTTGGAAACTCGCACCATTAAAAGTATTATTCCCATGAAATGAATAACTTGTCACATGAAAACTTAAAGATCAACAATAAGATCCAAGGCACCATATTCTATATATAATACATGATGCTCATCATCTGAGCAATACTTTGCTGATGCAATAGACCATGCGCAGACGTTTGAGTCTGCAGCGTTTTTGTTTTTTGGAAGTGATTTCATAAAAAAATCTCTTCTAAACCTCTTCTTGGCACAGACATGGCCTCACATCTTTAAGCCTCTTCTAGACCTCTTCTTTCAAGACACATATCAAAAAAACAAAACCCTAGAACTCTGCTCTTCATCACAGCAGAAATCAAAATCACCAGCGGCCGGTAAGAAGTCCACCACGGCAGCAAGAGCTACCGCCACAACCACTGGCGGCCGTAAGAAGGCTACTCCGGCGAAGAAAGCTGTTAAAGCTGTGAAAGCGACTCCGATGAAGCAGACAAAGAAGATGACTCCGGCGAAAGCGAAACAGCCGAAGTCGATCAGGTCACCGGCTCCGATCAGGTCACCGAGCAAAAAACAAACACCCCCTGCCAAACCAAGCTACTGTCTGTACATATTCACCTTCATACAACCTCAACTCTCTCTTTTAGAGAGAGAAACTGAATCTATCTGACAATTATCTTTTAATTTCTTTGATTGTTTCAAAAGCAAAGCACAAGATTCATCCTCCTCTAAACAAAGAAACATGGTTGGTCTTTTTTTTCAAGATTTTCCGTCAGCAGAAACTGTTGACATTTGAGGGTATGAAATTGGGGGTTTGACCGTTTTGACATTTGATTTAATATGTTGATTTTATTTTTTTTTGCTAATTTGGTAGTTAAAGCATCTGAATTTTGGGAGATGGGGTTTATGATCCACTGTATGATGCTATGTATGTTTTGTTGTATGTTGATCAGTCAAATTATTGGTTTTGTTATGTAACTTTACCTTATTTGACTTTTGAGAGTCAAATGAGCATATATTTAAAGTCAAATTTGATGAGAACTGTTTGGTTTTAAGTAAAAAGATCAATTTAGGTGTTAAATTTTAGGTGGTATTTTGCAGAAGTTAAAAAACAAACAGTCTTCTTCCTGCAGACTACAGAGGTTTGGTCCACCTCTTCCGCTACAGACGTCTGCAGATGTGGTCCGCAGACTGCAGACGTTTTATCTCTGAAAAAACAAACACCACCTAAGACTAGTCTGCTACATGTTTATGACTTTATGCACCAAGGATGACTTTATAAGATAAGTGTCAATCTTTTAGCAATATGTAAAATAACTCATTGAAAGAAATCAAACACACGTTTCTAAATAATTCAGAAAAAAATAAATTGACCAGAACTAGTCTAGAAGTGTACATCAGTGAAGATGGACATGTTTGGCATACACTTAGTCAATATTTAATATAAAGCTGCAAAACACATTATTAACTAATTTACATCAGAAGCACCATAATTTAGTAAAACATGTGCCATTAAAGAAACTTTATTCATAAACATGTTGAGTTTGAGATTTAGTACGCTTGACAACCATAAAATACGTGTAAATCAGAAAGCAATATATTAGACAAAATGTAGTGCTTTCAATTTCCATATCACAAAGCAAATAAGAATAGAAGTGCTTTCAATTAGAAGAACAAACAACTAATCTAAAATCTTAAGGGATTAATTTAACACAGTAAGTTAAAGTTATTTAAAGAAACATTTCGACAAACAGTTGGAGAGCCTTACACTAATGCATGTTTATTGACGTCAATAAGAGCCTAGTCGTTGAAGAGTATTGCACTAAAGAAAGGGTGAACAAGAACCTTTCTTGGGTCACCAATCACATGAAAAAAACTACAAGATGGAGAAACAATAACAACTACGATTCATTACGAAATTACTAACAAAAAAACCTACAAATTGCAAACACCATAGAATCATTCACTAATTACATTAAACAAAACAGATATACTCAGATAAATACACGTATTTGTGGATTAACCCTATAAAAATAACAATTCTTCATTTGGATCAATTAAGAATCTGATTTTGCATCCAATAATTTTCAAAATTGGGGCCTTAGGGCTTTACCTATGATGAAGAACAGTCGGCTCCTCTATAAAGCCCATGGCATTGTAGAGTGAGAGTTTGATCTGAAGAAGCATTCGATATGTAGAGAAAAAGAGAGTCGGCTTGGATTGTTGGAGAGACAGATCAAGAAATTAGGGTAGGGGATTACATATTGAGCGGGAAAAAAATTTAGGAGGGGGGAAATGATCTGAATCAAAATTCAATAAAAATATGTGTAAATGAGCCCATGGGAAATTATTATAGGGGAATTTTACTAATATCTATACTTTCTATAAAAGGAGAAATCCCAAAGACATAAGAAAAGATGATGTGGCAGCCACAGAGGCTGTCCAACAATGCTTTTCTTATGTCATTACTGCATCATAAAACCTAATATAGAAAATCACTTTAAAATCTATCTAAAACTCTGACCTCCAACCTCTGCTCATATCTATGTATTCATGGATAAGAAATTGAAACATCCATCATCAAAATCTCTGCTTAGATTCAAAATTCAAAATTCTGGCTCCAGATTCAAAATTCAAACCATACACGTATACATATATAACACAACTGATTCCGACTCCACATTCAAATTTCAATTTATCTCTCTCACTCATATCCGCGAGCAATCTCTCTCTCTCTCTCAAATGTAGAATTTCCATATTCCGTCGGTTCATCTCCGATTACAGCTTTTTGTACTTCACATAATTCTTTCAACATCATTGTTGCAACATCGTTGAGAGTATGTTTTTTTTCTGTAATTTTGAATTTTAAATTTTGAACTGATCTACTCTAATTCTCACTTTATATTTCAGCCTAATCAGAGTTGTTTGAAATTCATACAATCAGCTGCAGATTATTTTAGGTTTGTGGATTCTTTTAAACTATTGATAATGTTGATAATTTTTTTTAATGTGTTGATATATTTCAGCTTTGTTTTTTTCGAGCGACCAGTGGGAAATTCTTCTACACTATTCTTGAAGTCTGATGTAGGAGAGTGGAGGACTTCATGAAGCAATCTGATGCTGCTCCAGGTTTTCTTGTAATTATTATCACTGATGATGTCGATTTTATATATTAGTTCTTCATCGGCTTTGTTTTCTTCTAGCGACCATCTAGAGAATTACATTTCAACATCGTTTGTGTCCGACCAGTGGTAGAAGCATGGGTTTGCTATGTAGAGTTTTGTTGGTGTTGCATATTTTGATTTGTTTTTTGAGATGATAGGTTTTTAAAAGACAATTGTTGATGTTTTGAATCAAACTAATCATCAGTCTTTTATAGTGTTTAAAATGCATCTTTATGGTAAATGAAGAGGTTAATGGTAATTATGATAACCTGTTTTTTTTTCTTTTGATGCCAAAGGTTTAAAATTTGTCCTTTCGGTTTCTTGATATTTATTTTTTTAGTTTTCCCATGAAAACTTATTTTTGAAAGGTTTTGCATTAAATGGCTGTTGTTTTTAAATATGAATTTATATGTTTATATTAAATGTACACGTTTTTGCCTCCTAGATTAGTTTAAGGGTACAGTGAAATTAAGTCTGACCTTTGAGCTATTAGCTATTTCACTATATAATATGATTGTCAGTTCACCTGTTTTTCATTACGTTTTACTACCAACATATCCTTCTTTTACATCAGACTTCAAGAAATATATAACTTAAAATGTCATCATACACTTCTGCAGACTCTGATGATTTAAAGTATCGCTTTATCAAGCAAGTTGAGGATCAAGTATATGAGGATAGGGCTACTCTTCAAGAGCTGAAGTGGTATTTTGATAGACTGCATCTTGGTCTGTTCACGAGAGACCAGGTGTCCAGAAACCTGATGGCGATGCCTTCAACTTCCGTACGTGACCTTTGTGCTGTCAGTAATATAGAGTGCGGTGATAGAGACTTGGAGTTCATGGCGATGCTTAAAGATATACATAGAGAAGTTCAGTACTCGATGGAGTTGAAGCTAAAATTTCTTAATTCTTGCTGTTAGATTCTTAAATTTCTTGGTGTATATGTTAGATTTTAAAGTTTCGTTGTTCAGTACTCGATGTAATTGTTGATCTTTTAATGGCATAAATAAATTTTAATTCTATTAATCTTTGTGGAGCGTTTTATTTTTACTAATTTTAGCATGAACAGTTGTTTGAGTTGATATCTTCTATTGTAAAGGTCTGTCAAAGTTAAAGTTTGCAAAAAGAGAACAACTGCTTGAAATCATCGTCTGCTGATGATGAAAGCATTATAATGTCTTCAGAACATCAAAAGTCTATTCTTAAAAAATAGCTATTTTTTAAAAATTTGTAAAAAATCCTTAAAAGTATGTTGAAAACAATTGTTTTTGAAACATCTGTTTGGCTAAAAATTCATCCACTGCTGAAAGGTATTGTCTGTTCTCATAAGTTCTGTTTTATCTAAGGATTATTGACTTGCTACTGTTGCCAACATCTGTCGTTGCCCAACAGAGGTTTCCAAACAACTGTCATCCATTAACACAACAGAGGTTCTGAAGTGGGCAGATGTTAGCCATCAGATCTTTGTAAAATGTCTTCAGAACATCAAAAGTCCATTCTTAAAAAATAGCTATTTTTAAAAATATTTTGAAAAATCCTTAAAAGTTTGTTGAAAACAACTGTTTTTCGAACCTTTGTTTCTCTAAAAATTCCAGTGACATAAGAAAAGATGATGTGGCAGCCTTAGAGGTTGTCCGACAATGCTTTTCTTATGTCAATATTGCATCATAAGTCTTAATATATAATATCACTTTAAAATCTGTTTAAAACACTGACATCAAACCTCTGCCCATATACATGTATTCATGCATAAGATTTTGTCTGTAGAGTATTGTCTGGTGTTGCAGATTTTAAACATTGTTTTTTGAGAGGACATATTTTTAAAAGACATTTGTTGATTTTTAGAATCAAACTAATCATCAGCCTTGTATAGTATTTGTTGATGTTTTGAATCAACCTTTGTTCGGATAAAAATTCATCCACTACTGAAAGGTATTGTCTGTTTTCATAAGTTCTGTTAATCCTGGCGACTGTTGATTTACCACTGTTCATAACATCTGTTGTTGCCCAACAGAGGTTTCCAATATATGTGTTCGATGAAGTGGTAGAAGCATGTGTTTGCCATGTAGAGTATTGTTGGTGTTTAAATGAAGAGGTTTTTTTATTATTTTTTTTATGCCAGAGGTTTAAAATTTGTCCTTTCGGTTTCTTAATATTTAATTTTATAGTTTTCCTAGGAAAAATTATTTTTGAAATGTTTTGCATTAAATGGCTACTGTTTTTAAATGGCTGCTGATATTTAATTTATATTTTTTAATATGAATTTATATGATTATATTAAAAGTCTGTTGAAAACAACTATTTTCCAAACTTTGTTTGACTAAAAATTCATCCACTGCTGAAGGGTATTGCCTGTTCTCATAGGTTCTGTTTAATCTAACGACTGTTGACTTGCCACTGTTGCCTAACATCTGTTGTTGCCCAACAGTGGTTTCCAAACATCTGTCATCCATTATCACAACAATGGTTCTGACGTGGACATATGTTAGCCATCAGATCTTTGTAACTTCTGACACGTCAGCATTCACTTTTTCACTTTATAAAACCCTGTTTCATCCCCAAACAGATGTTTTACTGCCGTCTCGAATTTAAAATTCATCAAAGCGGTTTCCATCTTCTTCTTCAACACTTCTTCGTGAACCTCTCGCAATTTTCAATTCCGATCATGGCTCTGACAATGAAAAAGCAACATAACTACCTGGCTATTTTTGAGAAAACCGAGAAAAATACCCTCTATCATTCAATGATTGATGTTCTTACATCATCAAAATATAAGGCCATTCTTACTGCTGATGCACCCATTTACTAAGAAACACTCCGTGATTTCTGGGTAAATGCGAATATTGAAGAACAAAACAATGAGCCATTCGTATAACTTCAAAAGTCGGAGGTGAATCGGTTGCTATTACCCCCACTACCATATCAACAACATTTGGGGTAAACGACTTGGCAGGTAAGATATCTTTGCCCAACAGTGGTTTCCAAACATCTGTCATCCATTATCACAACAAATGTTCTGACGTGGACAGATGTTAGCCATCAGATCTTTGTAACTTCTGACACGTCAGCATTCACTTTTTCACTTTATAAAACCCTGTTTCATCCCCAAACAGAGGTTTTACTGTCGTCTCGAATTTAAAATTCATCAAAGCGGTTTCCACCTTCTTCTTCAACACTTCTTCGTGAACCTCTCGCAATTTTCAATTCCGATCATGGCTCTAACAATGAAAAAGCAACATAACTACCTGGCTATTTTTGAGAAAACCGAGAAAAATACCCTCTATCATTCAATGATTGATGTTCTTACATCATCAAAATATAAGGCCATTCTTACTGCTGATGCACCCATTTACTAAGAAACACTCTGTGATTTCTGGGTAAATGCGAATATTGAAGAACAAAACAATGAGCCATTCGTATAACTTCAAAAGTCGGAGGTGAATCGGTTGCTATTACCCCCACTACCATATCAACAACATTTGGGGTAAACGACTTGGCAGGTAAGATATCTTTCTCGAAAAATGAGATTCAAACAGAGTTGATTGAGAGGGGATGTGATGGACAGTTGAATAAGGCAACTATGTTTAAGGAAAATTTTTCACCACCAATGAAATTCCTGTTCCATACTCTCTTAACCTGTCTCTCAAATAAAATTACTTCTTTTAATGAAATACCTTTGAAAATTCAGTCCTTGGGGTATGTAATTTTGACAAATACTAATTTTAACTACTCCCAAGCACTGTTTGCTGACTTGGTTACAAATTTGAAAAACATTAAAAACGGGAAAACTGCTGATTTTCTTATGTTTCCTAGACTATTAAGCTACTACCTGCAAAAACATGTTTCTCAAAAAGCTTTTAAACAAGGCACCGCTTTTAAAATGAATAGTCTAACATCTGAAACTTTTACTTGCCTTATGGCTAAAGAGTCAGATGTTTCCAAAAGACAAGCAGAGAGGAATTGGCAAATTTTAGATGAGTCCACAACTGCTCCTCAAACCTCTGTTGCTGAGCCTACTGCTCTTGGTGATCACAACACTACAACCACTGTTGTGAAACCCCCACCAACAAAACCTAAAAAGACCAAAACAAAATCCAAAAACCCACCGAAACCACAAAACGGGTCCTGTGGAAGATGAGATCCTAGAGGTTAACCCTGTGACTAGGGGTGCAAACGAGCCGAGCGGCTCGCGAGCTACTCGAGATTGGCTCGAGAAAAAGCTCGAAACGAGCCGAGCCTTATCGAGCCCGAGCCGAGCTTGAGCCTCAAAACAAAACTCATTTGTTTATCGAGCCCGGACTCGAGCCTTACATGTGAAGCTCGTTAGGCTCGTCGAGCCTTATCGAGCCTTAGTGTAAACGAGCCGAGTCGAGCCGAGCTTATTTAAACTTGTTTAAAAGCTGACCTCGAACCTAAAAATAAGCTTATTTAGTAAACGAGCCCGAGTCTGAGCTTTACTTATCGAGCTCGCAAGCCTAAAAAAGTCTATTATTTATATTATTTTTATTTAATATACTAATTAATAGATAATAAACGAGCCGAGCTCGAGCTTGATAAAATACAAACGAGCCGAGCTCGAGCTTTGAAAACAAAGCTCGAATCGAGCCGAGCTCTCATAAGTTAATCGAGCTCGAGCATGGCCGAGCTCGGGCTCGGCTCGTTTGCACCCCTACCTGTGACAACACAAATGTCACTAGAAATCACTGTTGCTACTTCCTCACAACATGTGGAAAGAGCTCAACCCTTAAACCAAACTCCTCATGATTCTTCACAAAAGGAAGATGTTCACTGGGACACCACAATATGATGTCATACCCTCATTTGAGAGTATGCTTAAAAGCCCTTCTCCCGGGGCAATGTCTCTTTCCACAGCAATCACTTCATCTTCTAATCCACCAAAGTTTGTAACACTACTTCAAGCTATTGACATTCAGAGTCATAGCAGCCCCTCCCACGAACACATTACTGAGAGTTTAACTTCAACAATAGTTGTGTCTGAACCTATTCAATTAGCTAACCCATAAACAGTTGAGGAGGCTACACCTCTTGAATTTCACGAAATTCTTGATGGTATTTCAAGTGGAGTAGCTACTACAAATGTGAAATCCACTGATCTACATTTGGACAATAGTTTCATGAGTCAGACTCCCTTGAAGGCAACCACTGCTGTGTCTACCAAGTTATCCACAAGTGAGTTCATGTTAACCACTGGTGTGATCACTAAGGTGACCACTGATGCAAAGGGAAGCTCTCAGAACCAAGAACAAGGGTTGTCTGCTAATGAAAATTTGGAGATACCTCCTGTTTCAAAAGCAGATACAACCACCTCTGGTGGGAATTCAGATGATCCTATTAAGTTAGGTGATGGATTAAAATACCAGGATTTGACGGAGAGGATATCCAACTTGGAATCAGCTGTTTCTGATATGAAAGATCAATTGAAGCAGTTGGTGGATGCTTTCAAAAGTCAACCTTCTCATCAGCAGTTATGCCAAGAGCTTTGGAACTTAGTACAACCCATTCTTGCAGCTCAAAGGGAACTGGCTGAGCTTCAACATAATTCCCACATGCAGCAAATTAGAGTTATGGTTGAAGTAAGATACAAAGACACACAGGCTGACATCAAGAGCATAAAAGAATCCATTGCAAAGTTAACTGGCACTACCCCTGCACCTGTGTTTGAAAAAGATGATGAAGATAATGCCAAAAAGGGGGAGAAGTATTCCATGAAAAACTTTGGCAAACCAACACCAAGGAATCAGCCAAAACAAAATCCAAAGCCTGCCAAGAAAACATATGCAAAATCTTCTGGAAAATCTGACACTGGTAAGATAAATGGAATTGATGATACCCTTAACAAATAGATTGATAAGGAGATTGAAGTAAAGCAGAAGAGAAAGGATTGAAAAGAAAGTAGAACAAATGTGTTGAGGCAGGAGTTAGTGAAAAAAAGTGAAGAAAGAAAACAAAGTGCTGAACATTGGAACCTCAAATAGAAGAAAATCACACAAACACAACAAACCTCCTATTGTCATATTTCCTAAACCAAAATCACCACCAGAAAAACCAACCACTGGTGCCAAACCTAAAACCACTGCTGAACCTAAAAAGCCAAACTCTGATACACCTAAACCAAAACTCTCACCACAAAAACCACCTCTCAAAAAGCAGAATACAAAACCCTCATCACCACTACCAACCTCCACTGAAACAATTGTTGATGCAACAAATGCTTTAACAGATGTTAAGACAACAACGGTTGAGACACCAGTTGTCTCAACAGTTGTTAGTCAATCTACTGATTCTATCCAATTTCAATTCCCATCACAATCAACCCTTACACCCTTAGCACATTCTTCTAAACAAACTCCTCCTCCTCCAAAATCTGTTTATACAAGAAAAAGAAAATTCATGGTGCATTATCATCTGCTCCATTCATTCAAACTTCACCCAAACCATTCATTCAACCCCCATCACCAAATATCAACCCAATCAAACATCCACCTGCTGGTTATACTCCATGAGACATTCCATTGGCAGTAAATTTCCCTCTGGAACTGCTTGCAGTTCAAGATGAAATGATTTAATTTTACACAGAGGATGAGCCATCCAAAAGAACATTCCCATTTCTTCACGGATTCAGAATTCCAAATAATATTGATGAATATCTGAAGCTAAAGGCCAAGCAAGTAGAATATCAGGCAAAAAAAGAGAGTATAGGGCTAGGAGACAGCAACTTATCAGGTCGCATGCAACATGGGCTTAGTAAAGTCAAGAAGTTAGAAGACTTTGCTACAGACCTGAGTAAAAAAATGTTAAATCTGTCACCAAATGCTGAGCTACAAAAGACATTAAGGGATGATTTCTTAAACATTATCATGGATACCAAGCCCTACGAAGCCTACAAGTCTGATTTCAAAGACTGGCCCCTTGAAGCTCTTAAAGAGGAAGTTAATAGAATTGAAATGATGAATAAAGATCCTCAAATGAAAAAATCTGCTCCCAACTGGAAACAATACAAGAAGGTTGAAGTGGATGAAGCATTGAAGTACAAGATAATGAGGGCAGAACTTGTAGCAGCTAAGTATGGGACTGCTAGAGCTATTGCAAGATGGTCTAGGCAGTATATTGATCAAGCTTACAATAAGCTAGAAAAGCAAAGAAAGACAGATCCATCCCTTCCTAAAAAACCAGTATACAAAGATGAAACCACTGTTAGACCTCGGCAGACCCTTCGCTCTAAAAAGTTGTTCTCATCAGCAGATGTATCCATCACTGTCTTGAACCAGAGAAAAAGACAACAACTGATTGATGAGGAAGATGAAAAGAGAGAAGCTGAAATCAGAAAAGAGGCTATCAGAAATCAGTTACGATATGGATTGGATGATGCTTCGTTGCAACTACAAGCTTAAGTTTCTCAAACACTTCAAAGGTTGGCAAGCAGGCCTCAATCGCCAGAATCCTCTCAAATAAAACTTCTCCCAATAAACCCATCAGACCCAAAAATACTAAAGTGGGAGTCTGACAAACAGACCCATGTATTGACTTTGCTCAAGTCTGATGGTAGTGTTGAAAAGATATCAAGGGAGAATGCACTTGGTCTGAATCCAATTGACCTCCAAGATCTTTTTAACCTTCAGCTTGATAGGGATGAAGATGATACTGATTCCTTGGATTTTGAGCTCCAATTCAAAGGGCAAATCCGGGAAACGTCGATGGGAGAATAAAGATCTGATGATTTCTAAAGTTTGCTGATTTATAAAGGCTGTTATGCACAAAAATCTGCTGAAGTCTAAAGTCTGTTGAAGACCTATCATCTATTGAAGTCAAAGAACTGCTGGAAGTCAAAGGCCTGGTCAACCTTGATTTACCTTTGGTGAAAGTTGTTGAGGCAGGTGATGGTGTGTTCGTAGTTAATGTTTGTTGAAACTTAAGTTGTATTCAAATTCTATTAAGTTTGTTAGACATCTTTTATATGTACTTATGTCTATAAACAGATTACATTGTCAATGGGTGGATACTCCCTTTTTTTGGATAGGAGAATGGAAATAATCGTATGTAACTGATATATTAACCGATGATCTATGTTTATAGTTGTCTTTTATCTATAATAGATAACACGTTTTGATACAATATCTATATACCTATCTATACTTTCTATTAAAATGTGTTATGCATGGTTTTCTTAAAACCACCCGTGTTTGCGCACGGGTCTTACTACTAGTACATGTTAATAAGCCTTGCTACTTCAGTTCAGCTAGACAAAAAAAATTCTAAACTTGCTGAGCTTTAGTGAGCTCGAGTCCAAACCTAAAAAATAAGTTTATTTATTAAACGAGTTCGAGCGACGCACGAGCGTGAACAAGCTCACTATCAATAAAATTACGAAAATATATTTGATAAACAAGGTTACAAATCTTTTAAAACTTAGTTTTTGATAAAAGATCTAGGTTTGTTTAAATTTTTCCTTGGAATTGAAGTGATTAAAACTAATGGGGTGTATGTCTTTCTCAAAGAAAGTACTGTATAGATTTGTTAAACGAGTATGGGATGAGTGGAAGTAAACCACTATTTGTCCCATAAAACAAAACCATGTTTTAACAATTTTAACAAAAAAGGAATTAAAAACTGTTGATATTACTCAGTATCAAAAGTTAGTAGGTAAATTAATTTACCTATCTCATACCAGGCTAGACATAGCATATTCTGTACACCATTTGTCTCAGTTCATGCATAAACCAACTAAGGCACAAACTCAAATAGCTTTTAAGCTGTTGAGGTACTTAAAAGGTGCACCTGGTGCAGTAAATTTTGTTTAAAGGATTTGAGTTGGTATATAAAGTGTTACAGCAATAAAGTGTTATTTGTTTACAGGAATACAATGTTCTTTATGTGTTGTTACATATATGATGGTCTGTTACAAAAATATATGTTACATTTTTATGTAACATTAATGATATATAAAGAGGTTTTTGTTATTGTTACATATGTTACATTTTTTTGTATAACATTTCTATGTTACATTTTCATGTTTATGTAACGTTACATGTTTTATGCTATGTTTTTGTATATATCATTTCTATGTAACATTTTATGCTTGTTAATGTATTTGAGAAAGAAAATAAAAAAGATCAAAACTAAAGAGAGTTTGAGAAAAAGATTAAGATAGAAAGATAGAGAGAGAGCAAGAAATTTGATTATTGATTTGAAAAAAAAAATATGAGAGAGAAAAGTAGTGTAATGATTATGTTAAGAAAAAAGTTGGTAGGTTACATCAGTCAAGTGTACTGTACACAGGTATAGGTTACTCTTTAAATAACAAGTGGATATTACTTGTTATTCAGTTTAAATGTTTCTAATTGTCTTTATATTTTTATATATTAATTGTTTTCATTTGTTTTGTGTGAGGTATTCTTGCTATTGAGCTGGTCATTTTAAGATTGACTTGTTGATAATGCGTGTTGGGCTTGAAGTTGTCTTGAAGTGGAGATTGGGCTTGGAGCGTATGCAACCGTTAAGGCATTGGCCTTTGGCCTGCCTATATATTAGATGTTAGGTGAAGAGATAAGATATCTCTGATATCTCTGACCTTCTCTTACACACACATTCTCTTTTTGTCTCACATGTTCATTCGTGAGTTTCTTAGGGTTTTTGTAGATTGTTGATGATCATCACTTTGATGATCTTTGTTTTGTTGCTTTACTAGTCAATCTGTGATGACTAGCTAGTTTATTTTTGTTATTCGTCTAAGAGATTCATTAATAAAGTTGCTTTTATATTCGATCTTGAGTTCTGACAGTTACATCTCCCCGAGGAGATCAAGTTTCCCAAAAAAAAAAAGCCTTTTGGTTACTTTTAGAATTTTCAGATTCTTTTATTATATAAAAAAGTGACATTTGGTCTCCATCCATCAAAGGACAACCGTAAATCTTAAACGATCAATGGCTAAAACATAGTTTTCAAATTTTTTTTAACTCAATAGGGTTTTCTGAATATCCTTCTCGTGTGTGTGTGTATATACATATATAGGATACGGTTCAAATGAAAACCACCACGAGTTGTGAGAACCGTGAGAACTTTTTGATTCCACTCGAGTTGGGCCAATTTTTTTTTGCACAAACGGAGATGAAAACATTACAAACACATCTCTAAAAAAGTAAAAAAAATATTATCGAGGCGTTAGCTTTAACTGATTCAAGTTTTTTTTACGCACTGGTGTAAAATTTTACAGTTGATAACTATTTTTTATTAGGACGTAAAAAAAAACTTGTATCAGTCAAAACTAACGACTCGGCATTTTTTTACTTTTTTTACAGATGTGTTTATAATGTTTTCATCTATGTTTGTTCAAAAAAAAATTGACCCAACTCGCGCGGGATCAAAAAGTTCTCATGGTTCTCACAACTCGTAGCGGTTCTCATTTTAACCCATCCATATATATAGGAGAAGGTTCCGTTACGAACCACCCTTTATTGCGAGAACCAATGTGAACACAACCAAAAAAACCTAAAAAAATCTAAAAAACACAAAAAAAAATTGTGTGTTTTTTAAATTTTTTTAGGTTTTTGGGGGGTGGGTTTAGGTTTATGGTTTAGTTTTTAGCTTTTAGCTTGGGTGGGGGGTTATGTTTTTATCAGGTTTTTTGGGGGGTTTAGCTTTATGGTTTAGTTTTTAGCATTTAGTTGGGGGGGGGGGTGGGTAGGGGGTTAGATTTTTTTAGGTTTTTTAGGTTTTGAGTGGTGGTGTAGTGGGATTATTTTGTTGTGTTCATATTGGTTCTCGCAATAAAGGTGGTTCTCGCATGAATCCTACCATATATATTATATATATAGGGTAAGGTTCATGCGAGAACCACCCTTATTGCGATAACCGCGAGAACCAATGTGAACACAAAATAAAATCAAAAAAAAAATCAAAAAAGCACTCAAAATTTTTTTTTTAAATATTTTTTAACAAAAATCGCTATATTTAGTTACCCCAAAAAAAAAAACTTTTTTTTTCGAGTGACAGTTATCCATGTACATGTGCATATGTATCATTATTTCAATAAATTCCGTAATACGTTATCAGTAATAGACAATTGCACTTTAATTTACAATACCATCTGTAATACACTACTTTTTACATTACCAATATTCAAAATGCACATGTCCATCATTAGGTATAACCATGATATAACATGTTTTGGTACAAAAAGTTTGTGATTTTGAATGGAGAAGTAGGCCCATATATATGTTTTTTGGTTAGTTATAACTAGTGGTTGATGATTTGGCTATAGTTGTTACTTTATGATGTAATATGATGATTGGATGGTATAAATGGTGTTGATATACATGTAATAAAGTCAAAATATTGGTAATGGTATTGTATTATGGATGGTAGGAGGTAATGATATTGTACTATGGATGGTAGGAGGTAATGGTAGTGTATTATGGATGGTATGATATATGAAAGGGAAAGTGTATTCAAAGTAGTGTACCAAAACACCTTATTTCATGTTGATACATGTAGATGCACATGTGCATTTCTAATATTGGTAATGTAGAAAGTAGTGTATTACATATGGTAGTGTAAATGAAAGTGTAATTGTCTAATATTTGTAATGAGTTACGAAATTTGTCAAAGAAATGATACATATGCACATGTGCATGTTTGTGTATTATGGATGGAATGATAGATGAAAGAGAAAGTGTATTCAAAGTAGTGTATTAAAACACCTTATTTCATGTTGATACATATAGATGCACATGTGCATTTCTAATATTGTTAACGTAAAAAGTAGTGTATTACACGTGTTAGTGTAAATGAAAGTGCAATTGACTAATATTTGTAAAGAATTACGGAATTTGACAAAGAAATGATACATATGCACATGTGCATGAATAACTATTACTCGAATTTTTTTTTTTTTTTTTGAAAATTTTTAAATTTTTTTTATTAACAAAATATAGCGATTTTTTCAAAAAAAAAATAGTAAAAAATAAAAAAAAATGGGTGTTTTTTTAGATTTTTTTAGGAATTACTGTTTGTGTTCACACTGTTTCTCGCGGTTCTCGCAATAAAGGGTGGTTCCTAACGGATCTTTGTCCTATATATATAGGGGAATGATGTATAAAAAACCCACTTGTGGTTAGAAAACCCGGGAAACTCAAAGCTCCCGATTTTTTTTAAGCTTACACATGTTATATACATGTTTTTAAGGGTTTTGGGTAAAAAATCAAAAAAGCGTCGAGTAGATATTTTTTTTTAAAAAATAAACAAGTTTTGGTGTAACATATGGTACATTCGTCTGACATATGTTACCCCAGAAATTTGTTTATTTTTTTAAAAATATCCACTCGGCACTTTTTTGATTTTTTTCCCAAAACCCTTAAAACATGTATATAACATGTGTAATTTTTTTGAAATAATTCGGGAGGTTAGAGTTTCCTAAGTTTTCTCAATTATAAGGGTTTTCTATAAATACTTCCATTATATATATATATATATATATATATATATATATATATAGTGTGAGATTCATTGGGGAACACTAAAAAAGTAGGGAACCGGGAAACACTCTTAAAAATTTAACTTAACATGTTAAAAATTAATTTTTTAAACTTTTTTTTCGGCGCTTCTCCTTATATATACTTGTAGAAGCATTTTTAATAAAAAAAAATCAAAAACTAAAAATATTAAAAAAACAGTTAAAAAAAGGCTAATTTTTTTTAGAAAATTTATTTTTTTAATTCGACTAGTTTCTCCTCCTTTTTATAAAGAAAAGCGTTGAAAAATTAAAAAAAAATTTAACATGTTAAGTTAATTCTATAAGATATAACTGTTTTTTAAACATTTTTTTTATATTTTTAGTTTTTGATTTTTTTATTAAAAATGTTTCTACTTGTATTTATAAGAAAAAGCGCCGAAAAAAAATTAGAAAAAAATAATTTTTAACATGTTAAGTATAATTTTTAAGAGTGTTCCCCCGTTCCCCACTTTTTTAGTGTTCCCCTATGATCCCTCCCATATATATATAGGGGAAGGTTCATTGGGGAACACTAAAAAAGTGGGGAACAGCGGGGAGCCGACTCAAACGATCTCCGATTGGACTCATTCCAGCGGCGTTGGAACCGGCTCGTCGAACCCTAACTAAGATCTCTTAACCCTAAATCCTAACTCATAAACTCTAAACCCTAAAGCTAAAAAATAAGGCTAAAACCTAAGCTAAACCGTAAAATCTAAACTAGAAACCCTAAAAGCTAAACCCTAAAGGCTAAACCTAAAGATAAACCCTAAAGCTAAACCCTAAAACTAAACCCTAAACCCTAAAGCTAAACCCTAAGGCTAAACCCTAAGGCTAAACCCTAAGGCTAAACCCTAAGGCTAAACCCTAAAAGCCAAACCCTAATCTATTTAGGGTTTAGGAGTTATGATTTAGGGTTTAGGGTTAAGAGATCTTAGTTAGGGTTCGACGAGCCGGTTCCAACACCGCTGGAATGAGTCCAATCGGAGTTCGTTTGAGTCGGTTCCCCACTGTTCCCCACTTTTTTTGTGTTCCCCAATGAACCTCACACTATATATATACATATATATATATATATATATATGTACAGGGTTAGGTTCATTTGTGAACAACCCCCTTGATAGTGAACTATGTGAACTAATCATAGCTCTTAGTTATCAGTACACAAGTGTAAATCAATAGCCAAGATTTGATGATGAAAATACACTAACGTATGATGAAAATACACTAGTGTATTTTACGATTTGATGATGTAAATCAATGGCCAAGATTTGTTCACTCAGTTCACAAATACACTAGTGTTCACTCTAGAGACCACCCTATACATGTATATATATAGAGAGAGAAACGGGATCAGGAGAAAACGCCCTAAAGTGTGATAACGGTGAGAACGCATCCTGGCCCAACAGGTGGCGCGGGATATGATCAGGGCGTGAGGGGCTTTTTGTCTTTTCAATCTTCTTTATTTCCCAATTTCGTGTAACATGCTGCTTTATTTTTGGCGTCTAAGATTATTTTGGCGTTAATTATATTCATTAACTACTGGCGTTTTATTGTTTCTTCGATCTGTTACTTTGAATTAATTTTTTTTTGGTCACGTAGATAATTTTTTTGGCGTTATAGCATTTCCCAGGTCAATTTTTGGCGTTCGTGGCGTTGTTAATAATTCATTTCGATTCATTAATATTATCATAAGATTACAAATAAGACCAAATGTTTTTAATGGCGTTTAGTCAATTATTGGTGTTTTTAATAATACATTGTTTTGGCATTTTTTTGGCGTTTCATATATTAACAAGGTGTTTTGCCAGCGTCTGTTCTCACAGTTTTCATACTATTAGGGTTTTGGTGTTTTATATAATAATATATTTTATTAGTAGAGAATTAGATAACAAACAACAGATAATTAGATAACAAAACAATAGAAAATGAAAAAAATCCTAATCTAATTTCTCATCCAAATCTTCACTGTCATCAGCCTCTTCTTCTTGAATTTGTTTTGGCGTTTTGAACCTTTGAATACCTTAGCAAGATGCCAATTTTCCTACATAACGCCCATCTTTTTAGACGAAACCTATTAGTGGTATCCTGTATTTTGGTGTGATATTCTTGTTTGGTGATATGTCATTGAAGATCAACTCCTGCTTGAATGTTATTTATAATAATGGAGTCCAAAATAGCATTTTACACTGGAATTGGTCCCTTCATGCCATGCGTATATTCATCAAGAACAAAGCTCACATGATGACATATCACTGTTACCAGTCTCTTTTTCTTGAATATTTTTCCATCTCATTCAGCAAAAACTTATAGAGATACCCACACTCAGAGAAGAATCCATTCAGTAAAACTTTCATGCAGAATAATATTGGATATAGAAGAAATGAGCTTTGCCATCTGTGGTTTTTTTTAACTATTTTTTGGCGTTTAAAGTGAGTGGTTTCTAGGAAACATGGCGTTTGTTTTTTGGGTGTGATCATTTCATTGTGTAGAGACCTCTCTCTTATAGGATGTTTTTTGGTGCGTACTTTAGAGGGGATTTTTATTATAATAAATGATAGTAATAAAGTAACCTTCTTTTCAGTTATTGTGTGTATTTATTGTTTTGTTCAGCTTTATCTGTTTGAGGGTGATAGACGTCCCATCCTCCAAGTTTGGCGTTTTTTAATGGCGTTATGTAGACCAAGATGACAAAATACAATAACAGAGAAAATATTAAACAGGAAAAGTAATTTTTCTTATATTTGGCGTTTTGTAAGCAATAACTTTTTGTAGTTTTTTTTTTGGCGTTTTGAAACTAAATAGAGAAATATAGCATTTAATTATCTTAAAAAAAGATTACACAGAAGAAAACCCAAAAAAAATTAAAACTACTCGTCAGAAGGTACTTTATCTGAGAAGTATCCATCACTTCTGTTGTCTTCTTCCTCGGAGTCTTCATCTAGACTTTCATCCATGTCATCACTTTCACTTTCATCGGCTTCTTGTTGTTGAAGATTCTAAAGCCTCCATTTGAACATGTCCTGCATCAATGCCATTTTTAATTCCATGTCTATGTTCAAACAAGTGGCGTTGTGAAATTCTTCCACGAACCCAATTCCCTGCTTTGTCATGATGTCTTCAAGCAGGTAGTCTTCTTTCTCTCCGTGTCACATATAAAGGTCACCACGTCTGCTTCCTCATCAAAACGCCATGATGTTATGACTGGGTCCGTTTTTCCATCTGATTTGCTTGGTCCAAATTTCCTTATTAATGTTTTCATAAGCTTATGTGTTCCATGACATTCGTTATCCAGAGCGATGCCAAGCGATAGGATACCCCTTTGTACCTCTTCTTCCATCTTCAAAATTGCTTTGATTGTCCTAACATACACCCTCCTTCTGTTGTCAAAATGTATGACGAATCTTCTGATTCTCATAGTGTATCTCCAGGAAACGATGGTTTCCATTTTTGGCGTTTTGGTTAAATTTGGCCTTTTTTTGGTAAAAGATGTTTTTATAGAATGATGGATTGAAGTGATTATGGAAGCGATGTTTGACATCGTTTATATAATGATGTTTTTGGCACGTAATTTAGGAGGGAATTTCTTCTAATAAATGTTTAATAATTGAATTTTCAGTTACTGTGTTTGTTTCCTCTTCCTGTAATCTCCAACGCGTTTTATCACTAATTTTTGGCGTTTTGTATTTAATGGTGTTTTATTTGTTTTGAATAGCGTGTAATCATTTTTGTTGGCGTTTTGAATTTGAGCAGTAAAAGACCCTTTTACCCTTAATGAAGCGCCTTCACTTAATAAAATTGGTGTTATTTACGATAACGTCACCGCGCCAATCTAGTCCATAGATTGTTTTGATCGGACGATCCATAACTGTTCTCACACTTTTCACCCTTTTCCATTAATCCTGACCCTATATATATATATATATAAAGATAAGGAGAGAGGATGAGGATCATTACAGAACACTAATCATTGTGAGAACATAAGGAACAACTTTAAATCACTAAGGTGCTGTTTGTTTTTTCTGTGAGAAAAGGTCTGCAGTCTGCGGACCACATCTGCAGGCATCTGCAGGAGAAGAGGTGGACCAAAGGTCTGCAGTCTGCAAAGAGAAGAGGGTTTGTTTTTTTTTATTTTATAAAAACATTTATCACTTCTCAACACACACCAGATTGTTGCAACTTCAAACATATATCACTTCTCAACCTCCCTCGATCTCTCTCCTCTCTGCCTTCATCACCACCACCAAGCACCACCGCAAACCCACCGCCACCACCGTCACCACTACACCACAAACCTCCCCCGTCGCAACCACCCACCCCCGTCACACTCTCCTCCATCGATCTCTCTCTCTCTCTCTGCGTTCATCACCACCACCAAGCACCACCGCAAACCCACCGCCACCACCGTCACCACTACACCGATCTCTCTCTCTTCTTTCACTCTCTCTCTCTACGGTAGCAGAGATCGAGAGGGGTGTGTAGCAGAGATCGATTTGGGGGTTTTGTTAGATTTGGGGTTTTTTGTTCGATGATGATCAGATTTGGGGTTTTTGTTCGATTTGGTGGTAGCAGAGATCGATTTGGGGGTTTTTGTTCGATTTGGTGGTGATGTATCAGGTGGTGGTGGTGGTGGTGGTGGTGGTGGTGGAGGTGGTGACGGGGATGTGGGGGTGGAGGTGTGGAAGAAGAGGTGTGTAGCAGGAAGAGGGTAGAAGAGGTCTTGAAGACCTTTTAAGACATTAGGCCACATCTGTTTGAGGCAGAGGTTTTGAAGACTTTTTTTTTAAAAAGCACTTCAAGAAAACAAACGGTCTGCAAAATAAAAAGTCTTCCCGTGCACGGTGCAGACAAAAGACATCAGGAAGACCTTTTAGCAAAAAACAAACAGCACCTAAATCTGGGATTTAAGGTTTATATTTTCTAAATTTTATGTTTCTCACATTTATATGTGTATTATATATATATATATATATATATATATATACATAAAAAACCATATTTTTTACCTCCATACATGTACGTAATTTAACCTACACATATGTAGGTTATATAAAAACTAAGTTTTTTTCATATTTTGTTTATGAATTTTAGTGTGAGAAACTAAATCGTACATTTCTAACATTTTCATTTTTTCTTGAATGATAACGCTTGCTCTACTATTCACCAATATTCTAAATATTTCACCTTTGCTCAGGATTAAACATGTGATCTCTCCCTTAAGAGGCATGTGCCTCTACCAACTAGGTTGTAACACCTCGTAAAATCGTGTCCAATGCATTGACACGTGTCCTTATTCCTAATTGTACCTAATGTTGGCTAGGAGGGACTATTTTAGCCAAATATGAAAAGTATGAAATTGGAGGGACTAAAAGTGTCAACATGCTTAAACTATTCCTTTGAGTGACCTTATACGATGTCTGTATTTTTAAACGAGCCACTTGTTGGACGAACGAAACCGTTTATGAACTTGTTTAAAAGTTTGTTAGTTGGAGGGTTAAAAGCGTCAACATGTTAATTTATACCTCTGAGTGACCTTTTAATGAACCGGGAGCTTTATGATGTTCGGTCATACTCTCGGCTGTGTCTAATATTGGCCATGAAGGGTATTTATACCACTTATTGATGATACATGCAAGTATGGGAGTTAAAGGGCCAAACGTGTCAAAGTGTGGAACTTATCATTGCTGGCCGAGACCCCATACGGACCGCAAAGGCTGAGCCTTACAGTCCGTAAGGCCTGCACAACTTCGAAAATTTGCTTGGTGGCCACTCCAAGCTGCCATAAACCTCCTAAACGAAACTAGGGGCTGAATACTTGTTTGTGACACGTTTTAAGAGACTTGTTTTCATCTCTTGAAGCCTCATAACACCTGGAATCATCCTCTAATCCCTCCAACACTATAAATAGAAGTGTTAGCAAGCATTCCGACTTGCACCTTCTTGATTTCTTTCTTATCTTCACTTCTGGACGTTCCTGAGCATTGAGGACTTCCTAAGAAAGTGCATTTTCATCTAAGGACCACTAGTAAGTGCTCCTTTCAGTTCTATTTTCGTTTATAGGCTTTTTAAAGCAAAAAGTCAAGCGTTTTCGATAAACGCTTTGACTTTCGGTTTAGACCTTAATGGTCCAGCCATTTTTTGAGGCGAACATGGCTACGTGATCGTAATTAGGTAGGTGTTAATCCCTCAAAAGAGCACCTCCTGAAAATCACATATGGTTGGTCAATTGACGGGTCAAACTTATAGTTTTAAAAAGTCAAACTGGACAGTTTTAGAAATTATTGTAATCTGAGTTTGTAGGTGTTCTAAGTTATGTTTTAACACTTAAAAAACTTGGTAATAACTACTAGAACATGTGTAAGCATGTTCGGCTCGTCAATTCCAGTCTTCGGGTCGGTTCGCAACCGAAAGTCGCAAAGTTTGACTTCTGCATTGACTTTCGATTCTGACTCGAATTAGATTAGTTTGCTACTGATTTAAGGTTCCATTATGATCGTAATATAATGTAGCATAACCCTCTGAGGTTATATTACATGATCATAATAGTAATCTGAGTTTTTGCACATGTTCTGTTATTATGTCATACTTTGACTAAATTGCCCTTTTTATCAATAATAAGGTTTTAATCAGTAATGAACTTGCAAATGACTTATGTACTGATATGTTAATATGTTTAACATATTTTGTTGTTATTAAACTGATCGTAAACTGAGTTTTTGTATAATGTCGTAAATTATGCTTTAAAGTGACCAAAATGCCCTTTCGGCACCTAAAATGGTTTTAAACATAATTTCTTATACCAAACTCATTACCTACTAATGTAGTATCATAATTAGGATATCAAGTCAGTTTATAATCTGAGTTTAAGCAAAAGTTCTTGTAGTATGTCCTTAAATGATGAAAATGCCCTTATGGCACTTAACATGGTTTTAAATCATAATTTTTACACAAAACATTTTACCTAGTGATATGTTATATTAAATAACATATTTTAACCATATAAATATGATCTTAACATCAGTTTTGATAAAACATCGTAAATATCGTTATTTAACGACTTTAACGCCCTTTTGGCGCATAATATAGGTTTAAACCATATTTATCAACCAAGACTTGTTACCTACTGATTTTATAATTTATTTAAAATATTTTTACAGTAGGTTCATGTTATAAACTCAGATTCCCAAATAAGCTTTCAAACTATGTGTGAAATGACCGAAATGCCCCTACGGTGCATAGTTTGGTCTTAAATTATAAAACACACATATGTTTGATATCCTACTGATATTATATCATAAATAAAGTATTTTTCCAGAATGTTTATGGTCATAATATCAGTTTGTATGCAAGTTTCTTTTTTTACGTCGCTAAATGACCAAAATGCCCTTATGAGGCATAGTTTGATTTTAAAACCTTAACGACCATACAAGTTGATATCCTACTGATATTATAACTTGTTTAAAGTATATTGGCATATAGAACTTATTCATGACTCATCCGGTTACCCGTTATCACTTATATGCGTACGTTTTGGCTTATGTAACTAGTTTACATAAGTTTACCAAAACGGGTTTAACCTTATAATTTTTATCTCAATTTCCATAATGTTATTTATTTACCCATATTATACAAGTCTTAGTACTTGTTGGGTTCAAACTACATTCTATTCCGGTCATCGCTTAATCAAGCGTATCGTACCGTTTTTGATACTTTAAGCTAGCCGGTCTAAGTCTACGACTTAAATAGGACCCATTAGCATTCTACGCTTGTCCTTTGATTAAACAGCTGAGTTATTATAAACCTTGCATTTGTAAGACAAGTCTTAGCTCTAAATACTCTTAACCTATTTTCCCTATACGGGCTTGGGATACGGTAAATTATTAACGCTTGGTCGGGTATGGGATCATATGCCAGATTGTGGCTACAAAATCTTCATAACCCGTTTTAATTCGTTTTGTCTGATAACTTAAACATTGGGGGTTAACGCGACCATGTCCTGGATATCCAAGACTCATTAAATTAATAATGGCCACGACTGAGCACGGGGTGTAGGCATACACCCGTCAGATGCTAATGCACATATAAAAATATTTTCTTACCTGTTGATCAGGGGATACCCCTTTTTGGGTTTAAGTGGTGTGTTGGTTAATCATGTCTCGGTGTTTAGTACTGGGCCCCATATGTATTGACAGACATATAAAACTGTATACAAGATCATTTTGAATTGTCCCAAGTTATTTATAAAACATGTGCCTTGTGCACTTAAAACAATTTTGAAAATGTTTTCAAAATGAGTCGGTTGATTGTATTTACCAGTGAAACCTGACGTATTTTCAAAAGGCTAAGTCACAGGTACAAATACGTAAATAGGCTGGAAGCTGCTCGGTAATGCTAGAAGAGGAATTTGTAACTCCTTTGCATATGCCTATTAGTCTGTTGATCTCCCTTTTGTACTTTTATTTGATCCGCCTGTGGATTCTATTACAAACAAGTCTGTATATTTATTTTTGAACTTTGAACACTTATGTTTGTAATAATATTTTATACTCCAAGACTCCCGCTGTGCTATCTGTTATTATTTGACTATGGCGATACCAATCTTACGTCATGATACTCACCATCCGGGCCCACCGGGATATGTGGTAAATATCGGTGTGTGACATAGGCTATCCCATATTGGCTAACATTTTCATTTACTTTTTAGGTTGTTAGGATTGAAAAAATAAATGATTCATTTTGTTTTGCGTATTCTACAAATATTTAGTGTTCTCTATAT
Source organism: Helianthus tuberosus (assembly GCA_030545235.1). Taxonomy (NCBI): domain Eukaryota; kingdom Viridiplantae; phylum Streptophyta; class Magnoliopsida; order Asterales; family Asteraceae; genus Helianthus; species Helianthus tuberosus. The sequence goes on from CM060359.1 coordinate 166,108,786, forward strand.
AAACTTTCCTCATGTGTATATATTATAGTATTTATTCGTTTCATAAAAGGTTTGTTATGAGTGATTCAATAAATTAATTAATTCTTGACAATATATGTTGGAACTTTTGAGATCGTTCATACTTGTACTGGATTAGTTTAATTATAGTTTGTAGCTTATTTTATAGTCTAGGGGCTTATTTTGTAATTAGTTGAAACTAGCAAACCTGACTTGGTGTAGTTAAGATTCCAGCATAATTATAATTATGCTGGCAAGTCAGGATCTATAAATACCCAAGCATTATAGCCCTAGCCAAGCTTTTGGATCTTTGGTGAATGAAGTGTTGTTTACATTAAATCTCTTGATATTGTGTTCTAATCAGATTTCCAAGGTGCTTTATTGATTTATATACTTGTTTGGATTCAATACAACACTTGTTGTATTCATCAATCCATTAGCTTCATCTTCATTCTTGATTGTTCTTAACTTTTTCATAGTTCAAACACTTAATCAATAGGTGGTTTGGACTAAAACAATCAACCACTGTGATCCGGATTGATATTGAGATCTACAATTTGGTATCAGAGCCTTAGTGTTCTTGGTTGTTGTGTTTTTGTTAACATTTTTCAAAGTTTTGAAGGTTTTTCAAAGTTTCAAGGTTTTTCAAATTTTTGGACTTAAAATGGATTGATTTGGTGTGTTTAATCGATAGGTTGTTGTTAATCTGTGATTAGGGAGTCATTTTGGACATTTTGATGCATCAAAACATGGTTTTTGAGTGATTAGAGGGTTTTAGCTCGTGTTAAACCCTCTGGTTAGCGAAATTAATTGAATACAGCGAAGAATTTTTGAAGACAGCGAATTTATTTTTGAATATAGCAAAGACATTTTTTTAATATAGCGAAGAAACTTTTGAATATAGCGAACAATCTTTGAAGACATCGCAAAATCACTAATTTCGCCGACTAAAACTCGAGCGAAGTTGTTGATTGCCGGCGAAATAGTGCCAAGTGTCCCTTTAGCGAAATTATCAAAGGCGACTTCGAGAACTGTGATATAGAACCACAACGTTTTTATCACGGTGTACGGCGAAATAAGCCAAACTAACGTGTGTGTTTCTTGTATCAGCGGAATTAGCTTCTTTGCTTGTGCAGGATTTCTCCGCGTACAAGCGAAGACAATTGAGCAGCGAAGATCATCGGTGAAATTGGTGCTATTCAGTCAGATCTCCGGCGAATTTACTTAATTCACCGGCGAAATTGTTCACCGGCAGTCTTTCAGCGAAATTAACCTCTGATCAGCTTTCTTAAGTCAAAAACAAGTCAAGATGTCGGTGAATCAGCTAAGTCCAATTGCTCAAGCTGAACTTGAGACCAGAACCACCACAAGACCACCAAAGTTGAAAGGAGCTGAAGACTTTGGTACTTGGAAGAATCGAATCACGTCATTCCTCGAATTCACTGACTACAACCTATGGCTTTCTGTCATCGCTGGACCCCACGTTCCAACGGTGGTTCGAGGAGATGTGATTGTCAACAACGACGACCCCACAACTTTCACCGAAGAAGATAAAGCTCTAATCCAACGCGACCGTCGTGCACATGCTGCCTTAACCATGGCGTTGTCAACTGATGACTGTAACATGTTTGAAGAATACAGAACTGCAAATGAACTATGGCATGCTTTGATCGAACACTACGAGGGAAATGAAGAGCTGATTGAGAGCAAAAGAGACATGGTGCAAAAGCAATACGACATGTTTGGTGGAATTCATGGAGAAAGCCTTTCTGATCATATCAGTCGCTTTCTGAATATGATGACCAAGATGAAGAAGGCAGGAAATCATGTCACTAATCGTGCTGCCATAAAGAAGCTTTTGGATTCACTTCCCAAGGAACGGAGTCTTCAGTGCATGATGATAAAAAGGGATTTCCTAAACAACCCAAATCTTGTCACTCTGTCCGATCTAATCAACACTCTGAAGGCTTTTGAAATGGACGTCAACAAACGCGAAATGAATACAGCTGGTTACTCCCCAAAGGCGGCTCAGACTTCTACTGGACTAAAGAATGTGGCATTTCTAGCTTCAGGAGCCACCAGTAAACAAGCCTCAGAGATGTCCTACTTTAACGTTTCTGCGAGCGCGTCAAAGGCTCCACAATCTAGTGATAAGGCTGCTGTGGTTGGTGATACACAAGCTTTGAAAGTGTCAACTGAACATGTGGCACTTTTTAACATGTTTTTGAGTAGCTATGAAGCTCTAATGTCGGGGGAGCTCAAGAAGGAGATGCTCACTGCTGAAGATATATATCATGTTGATCCTTATGACATGGAGGAGATGGACTTGAAGTGGCAGATGGCTATGATCACTTTAAGGTTGAAGAAGTTTCAGGATAAGATTGGAAAGCGTGTTCGTCTTGGAAAAGCTGGTTTTGATAAATCCAAACTGAGATGTTACAACTGCAAGAATCTTGGTCACTTCAAGCGTGATTGCCCCTTGTTAAAGGAAGGAAACATTGAAGCCACTCCTGCTGTGAAACAAATCACTATCGAAGAAAACAAAACCAACTCGTCTCCCAACACACCAAAAGCTCTCGTTGTTGAAGATTATGATTGGGGTGAAGAAATTGCTGAGGCGAAGGAACAAGTCAACAAAGCTCTCATGGCAAAGATCTCAAGCGGGTCGTCATCAAAACAATTTGAGAAACAAACTGTTGGAATCCCAAAGGGGGATAACATTGCTGACAAGGGTCAGAAAAGCATTCTCATCTCCCCGGAGCCTGAGAAAGGAAAGAACTCTGAAGAAGCTGAGAAACCCAAGGAGCATGTTCCTAAGGAGTCATCTGATGAGAAGAAAGAAAAAGTCTCAGCAGCAGCAATGAAAACAGAATCCTCCAAAGAAAAAGCTGACAAAGACTTGGTAAATAGTATTCCACATAACTTTAAAGTAAAGTTATGCACACCAGCATGCGTTGATGTAGTGGCACATTATAAATCTCTTAATCTAGAATTTGAAAGGCAAAAAGACAAAGCTTTAAAATTTAACTAAGAACTTAAACAGAATGAGGCCGCATATCAGAGAAAGTTGAATTCAACTTTAGCTGAAATGCAAACTCTAAAAGAATTTGTTTTTAGAAAAGATTTTATCATTAACGATCTTACAGATAGACTAGAAAAAGCTTTGAACGAAAAGAATAAATTGCAAATTATCATAGACAAATGGAATGTCAGTCAGAAGGCCTTCACTAACATCAAGAACTGCCAACGACCAACGTATGTAAAAGATGGGATAGGGTATAAGGATAGGCAGGGAAATGAAAGAAAACTTTTCTTTCCACCACATAGCAAAAACTATGTGCCTATGCCAACTCCTCATCCCGAAAATGCTTTCACAGATGAAAGGGCCTCTGTAGAACAAAATGATTCTTTTACAAATGAAACAACCGCTAATATTTCTAAAAGTAATGCAGATCCAATTGTGTGTAAAGAAGATGTGTGCGATGAGGATGGAGACTGCGGCGGTTCAAAAATAGGAATAGGTTATTCAGGCGACAGTTATTCCACTGTTAACTGGTTCGCCTGGAACTGTTCTAAGAAAAACAATATTCGGGATGAATGTAATAATTTAATTAGGACGGATGACTGTAATGGCCATGTGCCTAAATTTAAATCTTTGGATGACTGTAAGGGCCATGTGCCTACATTTGAGACCGGTGATCGTGAACATGCTATATTTGAATGTCATGATTTAAATTCTGCATTTTGTGATGATAAAAATGTTTGTAAATCTCCTGTATTTGTGCCAGAATTGAAAAAGAATAGCTTTGGAAAATTCCTCACCGAGGAAATTCCAGAATTTATTCCATCTCGAACAGGTATTACAGATTCAGAGAAGAAAGTCGCTGAAGATAGCAGCAAAGAGGATTCAAACTCTTCTGCCTCAGAAAAGGAAGAAGAGACGTCAAGTTCTGATGAAGAACAAGAATCAGAAAATTCAAGAAAAGATCAAACAACAGAAGATGAAAGCTCCGAAGATTCGAGTGACGAAACAATTGAAGATCAAAATTCAAGTGAATATCAAACAGAAAGTTCATCAGATTCCGACAATGATGAAGACTGGTCAGAAGATGAAAGCCGTGTTGAGAAGAAAATGAAGAAAGTCGAGAGCTCAAGATACACTGCATCAAAAGACTCATAAAAAAGCTCAAGACACTCATCATATACACCATCTTCTAACACCAAAAAGCCCAGACGTAAACGATGTTTTCGTTGTGGTCATTTAGGGCATACAGCGAAACATTGTAAAAACAAGAATTTTTCTAAACCAGAATATGTTTTTGTTAAAAATCTCACAAATCAGCTTGATTATCTTAAGAAATCTGTTAAAAATCTGGTTAATTCAACAGCTTATTTTTGGAAGCCAAAAGAGGACATCGTGGGTCAAAACCACGATAGAGCCAAAGTAAAGCAAATCTGGGTTCCCAAATCAAACTAATATGTATATATTCTTGTGTTTCAGAATAAACTCCAGAAATGGCTTCGAATGCTCATGGAATACATCTGGCATGTCGACAGAATATGTTCAAGACACATGACAGGTTAAAGGAACTCCTGACGAATTTTCGTTTTATTGATGGTGATTTCGTGTCTTTCGCTGGAGACGAGAAAGGAGGGAAGATCGTTGGAATGGGAGACGTCGTGTCTGAAGCACTCACTTTGGAAAATGTCAACTATGTTCCAGAATTATGCTACAATCTTATGAGCGTATCACAAGTCTGTGATAAAGGAATATCAGTGCTTTTCAACGACATGGAATGTTTGTTTCTCAAGCCTGAATATGTGGTTCCTGCAGAGATGATCATGCTCACAGCTCCAAGACAAAACAACACATACGTGCTCAACATGAAAAACGCCAAGACAAATGATAACCTGACTTGTTTAATCTCCAAGGCTTCAGAATCGGAGTCACTGCTTTGGCACAGGCGATTGGGGCATGTAAATTTCAAAAATATGAACAAACTTTCTAAGTTAAACTTAGTAAGAGGTCTTCCGATAAAAGAATTTCCTTTTTCTGAAAAATGTATAGCATGCGCCCAATGAAAGCAACACAAGAAATCGCACAAGTCCAAAGCAGTGAACACGATTACTGCGTCGCTTCAGTTGATGCATATGGGTCTTTTTGGTCCAATAAGTGTTAAAAGTCTTGCTAAAAGTTCTTACTGTTTGGTGATTACAGATGATTTCTCTCATTTTTCATGGGTTTATTTTCTTGAAGCTAAGAGTGAGACAGCTGATATCCTTAAGTCATTCATTCCCTTGATTGAAAACGTGACCAAATTAAAAGTGAAGTCGATCAGAAGTGACAATAGCTCTGAATTCAAGAATCAAAGCTTCATATCCTTTTGTGCTGAAAAGGGAATTCATCTTCAATACAGCGCGGCTAGAAATCCTCAACAAAATGGCGTAGCTGAACGAAAGAATAGAACTTTGATCGAAGCCGCAACAACCATGCTGGTGGATTCAAAGCTTCCAATCATCTTTTGGGCATAAGCTGTAAATACAGCATGCTATGTTCTGAATAGAGTTCTCATTGTAAAACCTCACGAAAAAACTGCATACGAACTTCTCTTCAAAAGGAAGCCACTCATCGATTTCTTCAGACCGTTTGGATGTTCTTGCACTCTTCTAAACACTCAAGAGAGTCTCATCAAGTTCGAAGCAGTGGGTGATATTTGCTATTTCATGGGATATTCATCCACTCAGAAAGCCTACAGAGTCTACAACAAAAGAACAAAGATGGTGATTGAGTAGTATTACGTTGACTTTCAAGAAGCAAACTACACTAACACTGGAAGTACTCCCGACTGGTTTTATGATGTGGGTGTGATCTTCAACACCTTCGAAATTCCAGAAGATGTTCCAGAAGCAGAACCTGCAGAGGCTGCTCAAATTGAACCTCTGTTTGACACTTCAGAAATTGGTTTAACTCCTTTCACTACACGTTTCTCTCCATTTTCTGTTGATCCACTTCTCTCTGTAGATGAAGTAAATAGTGACACTTCGCCTGAGAACACCCGTGAAAACGGTGCTTCTTCTTCACAGGAGAATGTGGATGAACCAACTCAAGAAGATGACCCTCCAGTAATCTACGTTGATGAACACTTCACCAACCTTCCGCAGCAAATTGAGGCTCACACAAATGCAGGATACAAGACAAATCGCAATCATCCTCTTGAAAATGTCATAGGTGCAGTAGAAGAAGGAGTACGTACACGTGGTCAGTCATCAAGCATCAACAAAGGTCTCTATGCAGCTTTTCTCTCGCAATCCCTGCCTCGTGACATTGAAGAAGCCATTCAAGACTCCAGTTGGGTTCAGGCCATGCAGGAAGAACTATCTCAATTTCGCAAACTCAAAGTTTGGGAGTTAGTAGATTTACCTGAAGGAAAGTTTCCGATTGGTACAAAATGGGTCTTTTGTAACAAGATGGATGATCGTGGAGTAGTGATCAAGAACAAGGCTAGATTGGTGGTGCAAGGGTTTCGTCAGGAGGAAGGAATTGATTACGAAGAAGTTTTTGCTCCAGTTGCAAGATTGGAGGCAATCAAAATATTCCTGGCATACGCATCATACAGAAATTTCAAAGTTTTTCAGATGGACGTAAAGAGTGCTTTTCTGTATGGGAAGGTAAAGGAAGAAGTCTACGTGTGTCAGCCTCCAGGGTTCGAAGATCCTCATTTTCTAGGTCGCTACTACAAGTTGGACAAAGCGCTCTATGGTCTTCACCAGGCTCCACGTGCTTGGTACGAGACTTTGTCAACGTATCTTCTGAAGTGCGGGTACACCAGAGGAATGATCGACATGACTCTCTTCACCAAACGAATCGAAGAAGACGTAATGCTGGTTCAGATTTATGTGGACGATATCATCTTCGGGTCAACAAACGAGGAGTTATGTAAAGAATTCGAGACCGTGATGAAGGCAAAGTTCAAAATGAGCATGATGGGAGAACTCACGTTCTTCTTAGGGCTAGAAGTGAAGCAAAAGGAGGACAGCATTGTTATTCATCAGGCTAAGTACATTCGGGATATTCTCGCGAAGTACAACATGAACGACTGCAAAGTTGCAAGCACTCCATTTGCCTCTCAGACGGAGCTTACTCTAGATCCTCAAGGAAAACCAGTGAACAAGTCCTTTTATCGCTCAATGATAGGCTCTCTGATGTACTTAACTGCAAGCAGGCCTGACATTATGTGGGCAGTCTGTCTCTGTGCTCGTTTTCAGACTAATCCCAAAGAATCACATGAAACCGCTGTGAAGTGCATCTTCCGCTATCTTAAAGGAACTCCGAAACTAGGTCTTTGGTATCCTAAAGATAGTAATTTTGATCTTATTGCTTATTCTGACAGTGATCATGCAGGTTGTAAAGTAGATCGCAGGTCTGTATCAGGAGGATGTCAATTCTTGGGAAATCGTCTGATCTCTTGGCAAAGTAAGAAGCAGGCAACGGTGTCCACCTCCACCGCTCAAGCAGAATACACTGCGGCCTACAGTTGCTGCTCACAAGTCCTCTGGATACAAAATCACTTGTTGGATTATGGAATCAACATCATGAAGACTCCTATATTCATCGACAATGAGGCATGTCTGGGAATTGTGAAGAATCCCATCCACCACTCCAGAACAAAGCATATCGAAATCCGTATTCACGCAATTCGAGATGCCTACGAGAAAGGATACATTCAAGTGGTGCCAGTGGATACAACACAGCAACAGGCCGACATTTTCACAAAAGCCTTCAATAAAACCCGTTTCAACCAGCTGGTAACCTGGTTGGAAATGGTAAATTTCCTTGAATGGAAATGAATCTTGTTGTCCAAAAGCTTCCGTAAATACTCTATCTTTTGTCTATATTTTTAATAATCTTAAAAAAAATGTTTGTTAAAAGTAAAACAAGTATCGTTAAAGGTTGCCCACCAAAAAGATTTTCTGAAAAATTAAAATTTCATTTTCGGGCAAATGGAGTCTCGAAAATTGACGGGTGGTCCGTAGGACAACCCTTAAGTACCTTAAAAAGATTAAAATCCCATGCTTTACACGTTTAATTGTTTGAACTTGGTAACCACTAGTTGTTTGGACATGCAGGTGTAAATGGAGCTTAAAAGGGAAGGAATTTGGAGCATCAATAAAAAATAAAATATTGGAATTGAAGAACTAAGAATATCACATGATAGAGGATGAAATTACGAGAACGTGGGCGAAAATGGCGAAGAAAACGGAGTTGAAACGAGAAAGTTATGAAGAAAACAAGAAAACGAAATCTGGTGCCGCCGTAACCTACGGCTCCTGGCCGTAGGTTACGGCCCTCACTGTGTTTTCTGGTCCACCGTAGCTCAGTTCTGGCCCACCGTAAGAGTTTTATTGACCGTAACCTACGGCGAAGGGTCGTAGGTTACGGCTCTGACCTGCGTAAAAGTTGTAACTGCCCCATTTATTGGTATTTTATGATGTCTTTTGAGTACCAATGATTCCCATTCGGTTACATACACTTGAGAGACGAATTTTAGGTGTTCTGGAGGGCTTGAAACAATTTCTAAACATCTTGTTAGTGTTTTTAATCCATATGAACATTGAACTAATTGTGAAGATGGTTGTTCTAGCCATGAATGGCTAAACTCTTTATGGTCATCTTTAGTTGAAGGTTTGTAGAGACAATTGTGCTTGATTTCATATTTCTAGAATGGTAAAGTGAATTTATGTTTTATTTATCATGGTGTGTTCTTATTTTCTTGTAAATTGTTGATGCTTATGATTATTCTATTTTGAAACCATACGTTCTTGGTGCCGTTGGCAATCGAGATATCATGGGTAGAACTAGGATCGGGTAAGGGTCAATTGGTCATCGGGTAACAACCTCACGTTCTAGGAATCTGAGTACTTAGTTCCCTTTTATCACAACAAGTAATTGCACATGAACTATGTCTATGTAGTTCTTTCTAGTGAATGATAGCACAAATGTTGAAGCAAACCGGAAACTAAAGATGGTCACTCGTCTCTAATTTGTTTACAACCAAAACACTTCCATTTTGCAATTAGAATAGTAGTCTTAGTTTTAAAAATCAACCAATCAAACCCACTCTTGAATTTATTTTATTTGCAATTAGATTAATTTAGTCAAGTTAGATATACACTTAGATAACATACATTCCACAAACTCCCTGTGTTCGATACCCACTTACCACTATCTATTTAGTAGTAATTGGATTAAATTTGATTGTGACCACGACATCACGTCAAATTTTGGCGCCGTTGCCGGGGAGTAGTGCGCAACGTGTGTTATCTTGTGTATTAGTTTGAAGAAAAAAAATTAATTAAAAAAAACCAAAAAGATTTATTTTATGTTCATGATTTACACTTGGTAGTTGAGTTGTGTTGTGCAGGATGACAGGGCATTACACAAATTTCAGCTTATTTACGTGTAGATTGTGCGGGGGTCCACGACATCCATGTATTGGTTGCCACGAGGCTCACTACAGGAGGGCGCATGGAAAACCGGTGTCTTATGTTTCACAGCTTCCACCTCCATCATACGTTGACGATTATGAATCAGAAATGGAGGATGACTATTATTCATATGGATACGATCGGGATGAGGAAGTTTATTATGAGGCAAGGATGGATGGTCTATGTTTTTGTTGCGGTCGTGATCACACTTATGATTATGATGTGTGCCCGGTGTATTCGGAAAACCCGAAGTATTGGGATAAAAAGATGATGGATGCGCGCATCTATAGACCGTATCAGGGATATCGACAATACCATCCTGAAGAATATTCTGAGCCCAAGGGTGTTTATGTTTATGAGACCGAGGAGGAGAAAGAACTTGCTGTATTGGAAGTAACTTTGTCCAAACTCGAGCAATATTTAGCAACACCCAACCTGTCCGATGAAGACCGAATCAGCTGCTTAGTTTCTAAGTGTCATACTTTAAAATTGAAGATAGAGATAGAAGAATGCCTCTCACCATTACCTGACGATATTAGAGATTATTCTCACATGAAGGAGGAGGTTGTGGAGGATAATACCACACCAATGAGTCCTTTATCTGATGAAGAGTCACTTGTAGATCAGATGATGTGTGCAGATTATGAGGTAGAGCAGGCTGATGAGATGGATATGTGTACCGAACCTCTTCCCATATCAATGATTCAAATTAAAAAGTGTGGGGAAGAGGGTTCGAGGAATAAGATGAGAAGGGTGAAACTACCAGACATTAAGGTATATGTCATGAAGTGGACTAGCAAAGCCCGTAGGAGCAGCTTTAACATGCCAAATATACTGACAAATCTATGGAGATGGCATGTAAATTTCCGGGCATTTGTTGGAAATGTTGTGGGTAAGTGTGCATTAAGACCATCATAACGCATATCAGGTATGGTCTGGCTGAAGACCTTTAAACTTAGCGCTCTCGGGAGGCAGCCCGAGGATGTAGAGTATTGTATTTTTGTTTTGTTTTGCTTTGTTTGGTTTTGTTTTGGTGTTGTGTTTGTGTTTTGGCAGGTTATTACGTTTCAACCCTCGCGGATGCAATGATTCAAGTGTGGGGATGTTTGGCAACATCCCTGTTGAGATATCGGCGAATCTAAGAGATGTTTTTGAACCAGTCCGATTACCGCAGCTGCATCACTATCAACACTGCTGATTTACTAATCAGGTCGTGTCTTGTTCTCATCTTGTGCACCTTTGTATATATTCATGTTTAAGTTTATGGTTGGGGGGTTGGGTGGTGTTTTGATGTGTTTAGTTTATGGGTTGTGAAGGATTGGTGGTGTTTCTAATAATTAAAAAAAAATACAAAAAGAAATTTGGGATTTGAGAGTATTAGCGAAAGTTAATGTTGTTGGTTAAAAGCGATCTTTCCCTCAAAACCATACATTGGGACAATGTATCCCAAGTGTGGGGATGAGGGGAATTTTTTTGAGAATTTAAAAAAAAATTTGTGAAACCAAGCGAAAATTGTCAAAATTTGAAAACTTGATATTGTTCCACTTGAGACATCGATACCCATTCCTAGTCATTTCTTGGTGAGTGTTTGAGCCACATATGATTATTATAGATATTTCTTTGTTTTGAGTGGCGGTGTGTGTATTGTGTTAATAGAACTTGTGTATGAATTCTTGTTAAATCCTAGAGTTAGCATGCTTTTGAAAATGATAGGGGACTTTTAGGTAGCCTCGTCTAGATGTGTGAGAGTGTGGGAATTAGGGGTTGGATCTCATACGTTACATATATGAGCTTGGTATTGTGAGGGGTGGGGGTTTGGTCATTAGAAAGCCATGTTTGAGCCTTATACCATTCGGTTGTGACCCAAACCTACTTCCTACAAAATTTTACCTTTTGAGAAGACCCGGTTTAGGAGATTTAGTATGTAGTATTGATGTTCTTCTATATAATGTTGAGTTTGATGTGTTTTGAAAAAAAAATGAAAAAAAAAGAAAAAAAAGAGACAAAAGAAAAAAAAAAGAAAAAGAAAAAAAATATGAGAAAGATATGAGAAAAATACAAAAAAGAAGTATTTAGTTGCGATTGTAGTTGAGAACGTTGAAAAAGTTGTGTATATATTTGGTGTTTGCTTTGTTTAGTAGTAGAAATAAAAACCGGGACAAATCAATGAGCTACTTTCACATTTCCACAATTTCCTACCTTTGCACTTAGCCCCATTACAACCCGTAAGTCCTTTTTGATTCAAAAGCATGTAGGTATTTGTTAGGAGGAGACTTGATTTTTATACAAGCTTATTGTCGCACAAACACACACACGCGTTGAATGGTTTAGCATTATGTGCTAATATTTCTTATCACCGAGAGATTTTTGTGAGGGGTGTGTCTTGTGGGGCGATAAAAAGTTAGTAAAAGGACGATACATTTTAGCTTGGTTTGCATATTGATCGCTTGTAGTTTTGAAATGGTTTTTGAATGGGTTGCTTGGGACAAGCAACGGCTAAGTGTGGGGATGTGACGGGTGGTCCGTAGGACAACCCTTAAGTACCTTAAAAAGATTAAAATCCCATGCTTTACACGTTTAATTGTTTGAACTTGGTAACTACTAGTTGTTAGGACATGCAGGTGTAAATGGAGCTTAAAAGGGAAGGAATTTGGAGCATCAATAAAAAATAAAATATTGGAATTGAAGAACTAAGAATATCACATGATAGAGGATGAAATTACGAGAACGTGGGCGAAAACGGCGAAGAAAACGGAGTTGAAACGAGAAAGTTATGAAGAAAACAAGAAAACGAAATTTGGTGCCGCCGTAACCTACGGCTCCTGGCCGTAGGTTACGGCCCTCACTGTGTTTTCTGGTCCACCGTAGCTCAGTTCTGGCCCACCGTAAGAGTTTTATTGATCGTAACCTACGGCGGAGGGCCGTAGGTTACGGCTCTGACCTGCGTAAAAGTTGTAACTGCCCCATTTATTGGCATTTTATGATGTCTTTTGAGTACCAATGATTCCCATTCGGTTACATACACTTGAGAGACAAATTTTGGGTGTTCAGGAGGGCTTGAAACAATTTCTAAACATCTTGTTAGTGTTTTTAATCCATATGAACATTGAACTAATTGTGAAGATGGTTGTTCTAGCCATGAATGGCTAAACTCTTTATGGTCATCTTTAGTTGAAGGTGTGTAGAGACAATTGTGCTTGATTTCATATTTCTAGAATGGTAAAGTGAATTTATGTTTTATTTATCATGGTGTGTTCTTATTTGCTTGTAAATTGTTGATGCTTATGATTATTCTATTTTGAAACCATACGTTCTTGGTGCCGTTGGCAATCGAGATATCATGGGTAGAACTAGGATCGGGTAAGGGTCAATTGGTCATCGGGTAACAACCTCACGTTCTAGGAATCTGAGTACTTAGTTCCCTTTTATCACAACAAGTAATTGCACATGAACTATGTCTATGTAGTTCTTTCTAGTGAATGATAGCACAAATGTTGAAGCAAACCGGAAACTAAAGATGGTCACTCGTCTCTAATTTGTTTACAACCAAAACACTTCCATTTTGCAATTAGAATAGTAGTCTTAGTTTTAAAAATCAACCAATCAAACCCACTCTTGAATTTATTTTATTTGCAATTAGATTAATTTAGTCAAGTTAGATATACACTTAGATAACATACATTCCACAAACTCCCTATGTTCGATACCCACTTACCACTATCTATTTAGTAGTAATTGGATTAAATTTGATTGTGACCACGACATCACGTCAAAAATAACGATTTTAGGGGGGATATTCCAGAAAATAAAAAATTAGATGCTTGTGTCTGACTCCTGTTAGAGGAAATGATAGAAAATTGCTAACACTTTGTCATTTCTTGAAAAACAGAAACAAAAGAAATCGGGGTACCAGGCAACGACGTGTCGGTAGATTCAGCAACACCAACGAGTAAACTGCTGTTAGGGAGCAAAACATAACGTCTACACAAGGATTCTGGGTTTTCTCAGGCATTACGCATCACAGTGGGTAACACGTTGCGGCATATGGCTTAATGGTCTTAAATCTTGCGTAGATAGATTGCCAAAGTCTGAGATCTCAGGTCTTTATATTGGTTTTACATTCGGGGATATCATAGTCGTTCTTCTGCTGCATCCAGATACATGCTGACCTAGACGCTATGATATCCTTTCAATAATAAGTGCCTAAAAAAAGGCCAAACCCTTTCATAATAAGTGCCAAAATTGGCCGAAACTTTAGTTGGACTAGTTTGGTCTCTCTGTTGTACGAAAGTACTGACCTGTTCACCAAACTATCTGTCTCCGCCCTCGATAGTTTTCGGGATCTCTGCTGTACGAAAGTACTGACTGATCTCCACTCTATCGTTGAAAAGAATGAATCCAATATACTCACCTGTTATGAGGAACCTTTGGGCATACCTTGATCGCGGGGGTATGTCCTGACGTGGGACTCACGGGCGTAATGATTCTATTCTCAATAGCTTGTGTGGGGGCCATAGAAATCTTGTCAATATTACCGAAAACATGATAATTGCGCTCTCCGAAGGCATGGTGAAAGAAGGATGCATGGATTTAAGCGGACAAACATACTGGCAGTTTTTCTTGTGCCTCGATTCGCTAATAATAATAATATATAAGAAATTGACAAGTGTTGGCAATATGATCTTCTGCAGGTAAGTCAATCAGCGTCAAAAGAATCAAGGAAATCAGGTTAAAATGGAACCTCCCAAGTTTGCAAAACGAAGTTCGGAGTCAAAATGGCCCAAATTTTCTCTAGTTTGTAAATATTTCGTAATTTATAGTGGTTTAAACAAAATTGGGCATGTTTTTCGAGAAAGTTTGAAATTTACGAGCGAACTTAAACTTGTTTTTGAAATTGGTTTACAAATCATCTATGGCGGCGGAATTAAGATACCAGCGAAATTGTTTATTTCGCTGGTTATCTAGAATCTCCAATAAAAATATCCTAACCGTCATCATTTTCCAAAAATTTCAAAAACCTCTCATCATCTTCCTCTCTAAACTCGGACATACTTCACAATTGGTTGTTTGTCGAAATCAGTTTCAAGCTCATCTGTTATCTCACATTGTTTTCGGTCAAGTCGATAGGTAATCCACACCACTTCTTCACTTATAAATCTTCCTGATTAATGATTGTTGTTGTTCAAGTGCTTATGATTATCTATTAAATTCGAAATTTGACTTCATCAATCTGTAAATATTAAGATGATTTGGGGGTAGTTGGACATAGGATTATCGATATTTCGAAACCTGTTAAGTCTGTTGATGATCAGAGATAATCAGAGGGTGATAACTGTTAGGGTATAAGAAGGGTTTTTCAAGAAAAAGATGATGCCAGCGAAATACGATGAATGTGGCGAAGTAGGCGATTTTATCATGAGTCAGGGAATTTCAAAAGTCTCGAACGCGAGTTCGAGCAACCGGCGAAATAATCTATTTGGACGGTAAGTTGGCCTAGACTATTGTCTTCGCTGATGAACGAGTTATGTGACCAAACCTTGTCTTCGCCGGAGATAATCAGCGAAATTAAATGGATCTCACTTTTTTTATTACCGGCGAAAACATTAAATACCAGCTCCTGTCACCGGCGAAAATATCATCAGCAAAACCGATCGGTTCTCTTATTTGTTGCCGGCGAAATCATCCTTGATCAGTTATTGTCGCTGGCGAAATAGCCTGATCCCGGTCATGGACATCAGCGAAGACAACATTCTGGGCTGTCAGCGAATTTAACTCTTAAATATTTTTTAATTATTTTAAATACCTAATTTAACTTTTAATTATAACCTAAATTTTTGTAAATATTTTCTAATTTCATTTTCTTTTTATAATATGTAAATATTTTTTAAAAATTTGTTTCATTTATAGTATTTCATTGTAAATAAATTATACTTTTATCTCGAAAAACTTTCTAACTTGCCTCGTTTCTCGTGTCCAAAACAGGATGGTGAAAATTATTGAGTGGGATAAGACGTTAAAGCACAATCAGAGTATCAATTTCAAGCAAGTACCACAGGATTTCCAGGACGCAGCAAGATGGATACGGTCAAGCAGAATTGGTTACGCGGTTGAAACAGTAGTTCCCATTTATCGCATCCACATTCAAGAGTTCTAGGAAAATGCAAAGCCTGAAACTATTAACAAAGCCAGAGGGATATCTTCAACAGTTCACAACAAACGTATAGAAGTGACTGAAGAAAGGATTCGCAATGTTCTGAAGCTGAAAGATAACGGAAAAGATCCGATTCGCTTGAGCAAGGACGACATCTTGGATGGTTTCCGTGGCATGGGATACGTGGGAGACTTCAGTTCAAAGAAAGAAATAAAAAGAAATGGACTCACGAGAAACTGGAGATTCATAGTACACATAATTGCTATGAGCTTAGCTCATCGTAAAGGTGGATATGATGGACTGAATCTGGAGTGGTCGGCAGCAATGTTGAACTTGTGTGTGAATCAAAAGTTCAACATCTCTGGTCTAATTTTCAATTACATGCTCGAGAATGTAAGTGGGCCGACTTGGGCAATGTATCCCAGATTCATCCAGATGTTGATCAACGATCAATATGAAAATCCGCCGCATGATGGAAACCTCTACACCTTTCATGTTCCCACAAGTCGACAATTCACAGAGATCAAAATGAACGAATGGGTGATGTTACATGATTGGATGTATGCTGCCGAGAGACAGCCGTTGGTCAAAGAAGCTTATAGAAAGTACAGAGAAGCAGTTTTAGCTAAACAACAAAGAATCGAGCAATAGGCTGCAGACAAAGAAAAAGAACAATCAAAAGGAAAAAGAAAAGGAAAGCAGGCAGCTTACGATGAACCACCAAAGAAGAAAAAGTCCTCTGAAAACCCTGAAAGACTTATGGGTGCAAGCTTCAGAGCTGCCGAATCAGAAGAACATCGTCAACATATTCAAGACATGCAAGAAATTCATGCAAAGCAAGAAAGAGAAAAGAGAGAAAAGAGGCTGAAAAGACAAGAGATGTCAGAATCCGAAAGACCAGTTGTGGTGTCAGAAGAAGAACAAACATTGGATGATTTTTTTGATACGTTACTAACAGATCCAAATGAAATCTCTGCAAATAAATCAACTCCCCCGAAGAAGAAATCAACAGATGAAGGACCCTCAAAGTTTCCTCAAGTCAAACCAACGAGGATCTCAAAGCCTCCAGTGGTTTCTCAATGGGTTCGTCCATTTCAAGAGTTATATGATAAACTGGTTAAAGAGACTGGTCCAATTTCAGCCAAAGAAATCTGCCTTCTCAAAAATCAAGTAAATGACACAAACATTCTAAGAGAAAAGTTAAAAGATCAGCTGAAGAAGAACAAAGTAATGAATGCTTATGTGGCCAAGCAATCAAAATTCATAAGATTCCAACAGCAAGGGATTGAGAAATTGTACAGAATGATAAGGAGTATATGTGCCAAGACAGAGATAGAGCCTATGTTTTCCTTCGAGGAAGTTTTCGACTTTGATGCCTTCATAGAAGAAGAAACAACTAGAAAAGCCAAAGAAGTCGAAGCTAAGAAAAGGCGTCTAGAATCAACGGAAAGAGTAACTGAAGGTGATGAGAGTGACGAAGAAGAGGTTGATAGGGATGAAATGCCTGCTAAATTTCTTGAATGGGGATTAGAAGAGGAGGTTGTGTATGAACGAGAAGATGGAAAAACTTTCTCCCCTCAGCATCCCGAATGGTTTAAGAAGGAAAGAGAAAAACTTCCTGATTTTTATCAGGTAGTAACGGTTGAAAAGACAGAAGCCACTGATAAAATTATCAGTTGGATGTATAGCAATCTAAGGGGAATGTTTGTGGTTAAAAGAAGAGGTGGCGTGATTCAATACTTCCGAACAGGGTTTGATCTCTTTTCACTTCCAAGATGGGATCTACGTGAGCTCGGCCGACTGGATATGCTAAATCCAGATGATAGAAGCATTGGTGGGGATTTTGAGCGCTTAATTGCTAAAGAATGCAACAAAGGTTTCCCAAATCACAAGCCGCAGCATCCCAGACAGAGAGTGTCCAAAACAACAAAAGATCCAATCACTGGAAAAGGCAAGGTGATGTGGGTTATTAACCCTGCAATAGTTGTCACAAGAATCAAGCTCCTGAAGAAGTTCCTGTATGTCTAAACAACTTCAAAAAGTGGTTTTATGACAGCAAGACTGGTGAAGCAGTGATTCTCTCAAACGAAAATGAAGATATTCGCATATTGGATCCAATGGACGTCTTTATGTTCGGACTCTCCGATCTTACGGTGTTAAATGCGAGTCGTATAAATGTGGGAGCTGGAAACGCTAACCTGGAAGAGGCCATGTTATTTCAAAGAGCAGTGGAGAGAGCTTGGAAGATAAAAAGAGAGATGCTCGAGATCGTTGATAAAATCGAGAAAAGAAATGAAGCTGTTGAAAAGAAGGAAGAGAGAAAGAAGAAAAAGCACGAAAGAAAGAAAGAAAAGTCTTCCTCATCAGCAAAAGAGCCCACCACCACAACTTCTCAAGCAACATCATCACCTCCAGCTTCATCCACATATGAAGCCGTTATGGAGGATCCACCAACAAGTGAAGCTGTTATTATCCAAGAAACTCCCGTCACAACAATCGAAATTCAAGCATCACCAGAAGCAGCAGGGCATGAAGAAGTCCCCCAAGAGCCTGAGAAGAAAGCTACAGAGAATCCAGTGGAAACTACAGAAGAATGAAAAGACAAGTATGCAACGATCTAGGGGGGATATTGTTGGAACTTTTGAGATCGTTCATACTTGTACTGGATTAGTTTAATTATAGTTTGTAGCTTATTTTATAGTCTAGGGGCTTATTTTGTAATTAGTTGAAACTAGCAAACCTGACTTGGTGTAGTTAAGATTCCAGCATAATTATAATTATGCTGGCAAGTCAGGATCTATAAATACCCAAGCATTGTAGCCCTAGCCAAGCTTTTGGCTCTTTGGTGAATGAAGTGTTGTTTACATTAAATCTCTTGATATTGTGCTCTAATCAGATTTCCAAGTAATAGAATATGTGTATATTAGGAAACGATTGTATATGGTTATTGTAAATATCGCCTCAAGATTAGGCGATTCTGTTTTGTAACTATTTATATTGGATTGGTGATAATGAGAAGGCAAGGAAAATTACATTCTATCATGGTATCATCCTTTTTCTCCGAAAAGATCCTGACCTAATTTTCCCTCTCTTCCCTGCCGACATCTTCTTTGTCGCAGCCCTCCTCCCCCTGCAATTTTTCGTCTTCTTTCTCACCAATCCTCTGTCATGGATTCCAAACTCCATCCTGTCCTCACTGTCTCAAACATCAAGACTCATGTCCCTATCATTCTTGACAAAGATTCCACTCATTACACAACTTGGAAAACCCTATTCTAGGTTCACTGCCAGATTTATGATGTCATGGATCACCTCTCACCAAAACCTGCCGCCACTCCCTCCTCCTCAGCCACTGACAAAGCTGAAGCCGCGACCGCCGATGCCCTATGGTCCCGCCTTGATGCTCTCATGCTTCAGTGGATTTATGCCACCATATCCCCTGCTCTTCTTCATACTATCCTCAAACCAGGACAGACTGCTCATGCCGCTTGGACCTCGGTTGAAAGTGAATTTAATGGCAACAAGAATACCCGTGCAGTGTTTCTAGGACAAGAATTTGCAAACCTATGTCTTGAAAACTTTCCATCTATGGCGGATTACTGTCAGCAGGCTAAGCACCTGGCTGATCAACTGGATAGTGTCGGCTCACCGGTTCATGATCCCATGCTCGTTCTCAAAATCTTGACTGGCCTCACTGAGCAATATGACGGGATTTCTACAGTGCTTCAGAATCGTGACCCGTTACCGGACTTCAATGAGGTTCGCTATCGCCTGACCATGGAAGAAACTAAGAAAAAGCGATACGCCACTCGGGCCGCTCAGTCGTCTGCCACTGCACTCGCTGCCACGGTCACTACCCCAAGCACCACTCAACCGGCCCCTGCCTATGCCTCATCTGATCGCAGCCGTGGTCGGACTCGAGGACGTGGTCGCGGTCGGGGCCGTGGTACTTCTAACCGTAGCCGCGGGTATGCTCAGCAGCCTCCTAACCAGTTGCATCCATACATCGTCTTTCCCAGCAGTTGGGCCGCCTCCCAGTGGGCCGGCCTGCTACACAACAACCATACAGCAAACTCATCGGCCCAACCCCCTTGCCCGTACCCCTCACGGCCTAGTAACCCCAACTCGCAAGGCATTCTTGGCCCGCGTCCTGATCAGGTTTACAACACAGGTTATAGTCCTACAGACATTGAGCAGGCTCTCTACACAATGGCACTAAACCCCCCGGATCATGGGGTCATGGACACGGGCACTACGGCACACTCCGCCAATGAGCAAGGTATATATTCCCCGTCTACTTTTAATAAATGCACTAATAAACATATTACTGTTGGGAATGGCATGACTATCCCCGTAATGGCACAAGGCAACCAAGTTTTACCACCACAGTTTCCACCTTTAAAACTCAACAATGTCTTGTTTGCCCCAAATATTATCAAAAACCTAATCTCTGTACGTCGCCTTACCACTGATAACTTAGTATCTGTTGAATTTGACCCGTTTGGTTTTCTTATAAAGGATCTCAAAAATCGGGCTCCTATCCTACGATGCAATAGTACCGGCGATCTTTACCCGCTCGCTCAACCTCTCCCGCTCAACCTCAATCAACCTTCTACATTCGTCGCTGTTTCTCAAGATCGCTGGCACCAACGCTTGGGACATCCCGGCAACACTTTATTGCATTCGTTAAAACGTTCTTCTTTTATTGATTGTGGGAAACTTAATAAAACTCATTGTGAACCTTGCATTTTTGGGAAAAGTATTAAATTACCTTTTTATGATTCTCCTAATTGTACTCACTTACCGTTTGACATTATTCATAGTGACCTTTGGACCTCCCCGGTCCTTAGCACCGCGGGCCACCGATACTACATCCTGTTTTTGGATGATTTTTCCAATTTTTTATGGACCATCCCTATTTCTAATAAATCACAAGTCTTTGACATATTTGCTAAATTTCACAGCCTTATCCACACTCAGTTTGAACGTAAAATTAAACAATTTCAGTGTGATAACGGTAAAGAATACGCCAACCAACAATTTTACAATTTTTGTAACCTCAACGGCATGCAATTTCGTTTTTCGTGCCCCTATACCTCCTCCCAAAATGGCAAAGCCGAACGAAAGATTCGTAACATAAATAATATGATTCGTACCCACTTGGCCCAAGCATCCCTTCCCCCAAATTTCTGGCATCACGTGCTCGACACTGTCACTTACCTTCTAAATATTTTGCCTAGCAAAAATCAAAACTTTCGCTCCCCTACTTCCTTGCTATATCGTTGTACACCCGAGTACGATCACCTACGCGTACTTGGTTGTTTTTGCTACCCCCTAATGCCACCAACCACCATAAATCGGCTCACCTTCCGTTCCAAACCGTTTGTATTTCTCGGCTATCCCTCTAACCACCGCGGTTACAAGTGTCTCGATCTCTCCACACATTAAATAATTATTTCTCGTCACGTTCACTTTGAAGAATCCATCTTCCCCTACAAAATTCAATCCCCAACACCCCCACCCTCTTATGATTTCTTACACTCGTCTCTTCACCCACTATTTTGGGACCACACCACCACCCCACACTCACATCTCAGATCCGCATCCACCTCAACTACAAATAATCTTACAGCTCCACATAATACTACACCCACTTCTGGCCCACCCGATACTTCGGCCCATCAGTCACCTCAACCCCTCGGCCCACCCACCATCTCCTCCACTTGCAGTCAACTCCCCCCTTCGGCCCAACATCCCATTACCCACCATCTCCCCCCTTCGGCCCAACAGCCCAACCTCTCTACTCCTCCCACCCATTCGGCCCAACAGCCTAACATTACTACTCCTCCTATTCCGAACCAACCACAACCCTCCTCATCACCTGTTACCTCCCCTCCGTCCCCACCTCCTCCACTCACGACTCGCACCATTCACACGCGATCTATGAGTGGCATCACTAAACCCAAACACGTCTTTAACTTGCATACCACCACTGTTGTCCCCATCCCCAAAAACCCATGGGTTGCCTTGTGTAACAACTCTCATCAAAATTCATATTTATTAAAATAATTTGTCCAATAGGAAACCCTAATTGAGACACCCAAGTGATTCTACACAAACCCTAAAATTTTCAGAATTTTCAGAATCAGGATTAGGGCCCCTAAAACTCAGGGGGGGTAAAACCCTAGTTACGATTATCTACATAAAACGTTGTCAAAATTGAAATTTACGAAACTGTCGACTCAGCAAGCCTACCCATGCACATAGCTACCCTATGGTAGAATAGGAGGCCTCGCGTCACGCGAAGCCTAGGGCAGGACCCCTCGCGTCACGCGAGGGGGGTCAAAAATCATGTATAAATAGTGGACATTGGCAATTGAAATTGGGCACTTGAACGACGAACAAATTCAAAATATACGCCGAGTTATAGTCTGTTTACTATTACAACACACACGAATCACTAATTGCTGCCGCAAAACAGGGTAATAACTCGATCGCTATTACGATTCATTGTCCGATCGATCAATATATCCAATGGATGTTTAAGTGCTACCCACATTAGGGTTATGCTTTGTCATTCGTCGTTAATTCGATGGATGTTTAAGTATCGCACTTTGTCATTCGTTGTGAGGGTTTGATCTCGTGAGTTATCGTAAATGCTGTATTGATTACTAACCTAGTTTTGTGTGTATTATTATTTAAATTAGGTTAACAAGGCTAATCCGTAGACTAGACTCTGCCCGTGTTAAATCTGCAATGTGAGTCATTCTCTTTTTATCAAGTTTGTTTACAAAAGCTTATTTATTTCAAAAGTTATAATTACAGGGATTAAGTCTATGTAATCTGAAATTACTGCCAGTATGTGGGGGGATGTGCACATAGCTACTAATTATTTATCACTTGTGGGTGAAAGGACCCAGCAAGTGATATGTCCACAGTCACAAGTTCGGTCAAGTGACAACTAGGTCAGTTAATTCAAAAGATAGAAACATTGTAATCGCTCTTAATACTGTAAATTATAACAAACAGGTCATTTTAGTAAAATGAAAGATTCACTCAGTATTTCCCGCTGACAAAACCTTTTTCAAACATGTTTCAGGTGATCTGTTGTGATTCAGGAAAGGTGCTGTGGAGCACTGCAAGCTTAAGAAGTGGCTCATTATAAAATAAAGAAGTATGTTTTGTAAAATAAAGATTTCTCCGTGAAATCATAGTTTTGTAAATTACCGGGGTTTTATCCCGAGTTGTGAAATAAAATAATCGGGAAAATTTTAGCTTTAAAAAGATCCTGGTGATAAACTTCTGCTGTTAAACTCAATTAAATAAATACCACGGGTTTTCTGTCCCGCGGCTCCTGAAACGGGTCAAACCGGGTCGGGGGCCGTGACACCTTGGCCACTCCGGAGTGGTATAATGCCATGACTAACGAATTTAGTGCACTTATTAAAAACAAGACCTAGGAACTTGTACCCAGACAACCCAATATGAACATAATTCGTAGTATGTCGCTCTTCAAGCATAAGTACAGGTCTGACGGCAGTTTGGAGCGGTATAAAGCGAGGTTGGTTTGTGATGGTCGTAATCAACAGACAGGTATCGATTGTGGCGAGACTTTTAGCCCGGTGGTCAAACCGGCCACTATTCGGATGGTTCTCTCTCTTGCATTAGCCAAATCCTGGCAGATCCATCAACTTGATGTAACTAATGCGTTTCTACATGGTACTTTAGAGGAAACCGTCTACATGTACCAACCCATGGGGTTTCATCATAAAGATTATCCGGATCATGTTTGTCGCCTAAAGAAATCCCTATATGGTCTCAAACAAGCACCTAGGGCCTGGTACCAGCGGTTCACTGATTTTTTCACGCTTCAGGGATTTCGCAAAAGTAAGTCAGACAACTCCCTGTTCGTCTTCAAACATGGTCAAGATGTGGCGTATCTTCTTATTTATGTTGATGACATTATTCTCACCACTTCCTCGGACGCACTACGACATCGGCTTATGTGTGCTCTATCTGGGGAATTTGCCATGAAGGATTTGGGATCTCTGTCTTATTTTTTAGGTATCCAGGTTAAACGGGAAGGCAACTACATGTTTCTCTCTCAAGAGGCTTATGTTCGTGACATTATTAATCGTGCGTCTATGGATTCTTGCAAACCGGTTGCCACTCCCGTCGACACACAGACGAAACTGTCCTCGGATCCGGCCCTTTACACGATGATCCTACTACCTATCGGAGTTTGGCCGGGGCACTACAGTATCTGACATTCACTCGCCCAGATATATCATACGCGGTTCAGCAGGTATGCATGCACATGCATTCTCCTCGTCTTGCCCATTGGAATGCTTTAAAACGCATCATTCGATACATCCAAGGGATGTCTGATTTTGGTCTTCATCTCGGCCCGGCTCAGAAATTCTCTTTGGTAGCTTATACGGATGCGGATTGGGCCGGCTGCCCGGACACTCGTCGGTCCACTTCAGGATACTGTGTGTATTTAGGTGACAATCTCATCTCCTGGTCCTCTAAGCGTCAGTCCACGATCTCCCGCTCCAGTGCTGAAGCAGAGTATCGGGGCGTCGCTAATGTTGTCGCCGATATTTGTTGGCTTCGGAACCTTCTACTGGAACTACATCACCCATTGTCTCGCGCGACTCTGGTTTACTGCGACAATGTGAGTGCTATCTATCTCTCAGGTAATCCGGTACAGCATCAACGGACTAAGCACATCGAGCTGGATATACACTTCGTTCGTGAACAGGTTCAACGCGGTCACATTCGAGTCCTTCATGTGCCTTCTCGCCATCAGATCGCTGACATATTCACCAAAGGCCTCCCTCGTGTCCTCTTCGATGACTTCAGATCCAGTCTAAGCATTCGGCCACCCAACGCTTCGACTACGGGGGTGTAATAGAATATGTGTATATTAGGAAACGATTGTATATGGTTATTGTAAATATCACCTCAAGATTAGGCGATTCTGTTTTGTAACTATTTATATTGGATTGGTGATAATGAGAAGGCAAGGAAAATTACATTCTATCACCAAGGTGCTTTATTGATTTATATACTTATTTGGATTCAATACAACACTTGTTGTATTCATTAATCCATTAGCTTCATCTTCATTCTTGATTGTTCTTAACTTTTTCATAGTTCAAACACTTAATCAATAGGTGTTTTGGACTAAAACAATCAACAACTGTGATCCGGATTGATATTGGAATCTACAATATATAATTCTTTTAACCCTCTTTACATCATTATTTTTACGGGGACCAATATATGCAAACTATCTTACTATTCTTTAGAGTTCTCCTAAATTGGTTGGAAACTCTAACGAAGAAAAACACTATTTTATTAATTGTATAATACAATAAAATATATTACCTTTCTTTCTAAGAGATGCAATAATGTTATTATGAGACTAGTTAACTTATATAGTTGTTAATCTTACTTCTGCTCTACATTTTTTTTTTAGTAAATTACAAGTTTTTCAGTTATATATACAACAAATTGCAGACGGTGTTTTTTACCTTTAAAATTGACGGGTTTCGTACTTAATGTTTCAAAATCTTGCACGGTATGTCCTTTGAGCCTAACTCAGTTTATTTTTTTAGTTAAATTTGGTTATGTGCCTTGTACATGGGGGCATTCTTGTCATTTTATCTTTCTAGGGACTAGTGTGTAAATAATCAATATTCAAGGACTATTTTGTAAAAAAAACATATAAATAAAAAATATAAAAAACTGAAACTCACTCTCTCCCTTCTCTCTCTCTCTCTCTAAACTCATCACAATCCGAGCCCTAACCCTAACACTCTGCACAATTTTTCCTTAATGGAACAACAATCAATCATCCAAACCAACGTAATTGAAGGATCAGACGCCAATTTCCCTTTTGAAGATGCTACGAATTCCTTCAAAGAACCCGATCAATGTGTTTCAACCTTCGAAGAATCTAACGTTACTTTCATATCAGAACACTCGCCGGGATCTCCCCCATCTCCTTCCTCCGCCGGCTTACGTCATCGCCGACTTGCATCATTTAAAACCTGCAAAGAGTCTCATTTTTTTTTAAATAATCCAGACGGATTAATAGATTTCAATCCTGATAGCACCTGTAGTTCTCCAGTGAAGAAGTTGAAGGATAATAAGAAATTAAATGAAAATTTGAATTCAAGTGTTGTTTGTTCGAGTTCGGGAAGCGATAGTAACCGGTTAGACGACGAAGCGGATGCGAGTTTTGCGATCACTGGAGACAATAATGTGGATTCCCCAAATGTTTTACCTGATGTTATTTATATCCTGGCTGAATTGGTTATCAAAGTTATTAGTTTTCAAAGAAAGTTTTTATCGAATTCTGTTATGTTTCCGATATGGTTAATGCATTTGGTGTACTTGGTACTGACAGGTAGGGGAGTTGATTTGGAGATGGTGGTGGTGATGGTGGTTGTAGATGATGAAGGGTGGTGGTGGTGGTGATGACGGCGGCTGTTGATTTGGAGATAGTGGTGGTGGTGGTGGTGATGGCGGCGGCTGTTGATTTGGAGATGGTGGTGGTGGTGGTGATGGGTGGTTGAATGGTGGTTATTGATGGGGGAGGATCCACTAAAAAGTGGATTTTGCCTAAGTAGCCTAAGAAGGAATCTTAACCATTCATTTTTCAAATCAATGGTTAAGATGAAAGGGTAGGAGAAAGGAGGAGTGCAAGGGTATTTTGGAAAAATCATATTTATGGACTTTCTCTCTCCACATGCAAGTCACATGCATATTCCACCCTCATTTTTTAAACGTTCATAATTTTTTTATACGACATTATTTTTTCATAAAAATTTCACCGTAAAATCGAGCGTCTTTTTATCTTTAATTTGAGTACCATATTGCTATATAAAATATGAAGACTAAAAAAACCCACTTAAATGTGTTGTATTTCTATGTTATATAACATTTTTTGTGCTGAATTTTTGTACTATATTTTTGTGCTAAATTTTTCGTGCTGAATTTTTGTCTTAAATTTTTTTTCCTCAATTTTTTTGTGCTAGATTTTTTTGTACTACATTTTTTCCTAAATTTTTTCGTGCTATATTTCTTTGTACTAGATTTTTTTGTGCTATATTTTTTTTTACTACATTTTTTGTGCTAGATTTTTTGTGCTAGATTTTTTTGTACTAGATTTTTTTTGTTTATATTTTTTAAAAACAAAAGGGGTGCCACATGTCATTTTCACTCCTATTTATAAGGACCAAAATGCCCTTCATTTCTACTTATTAGGAGTGCCACATGTCATCATCACAATCCTTCTTAGGCTACTTAGGCAAAATCCACTTTTTAGTGGATCCTTCCCCGGTTATTGATTTCTATATAAATATATATAGTTATAAAAATAATAATTTTTTTAAATAATTTTGTTTTTTAATAATACTAAATAAACAGGGTAAAAAGACAAAAATACCCCTGGGTGATCAGATTTAACCAAAAAAATAAACTAGGTTAGGCTCAAATGACATACTGTGCAAAATTTTGAAATATTAAGTAAAAAATCCGTCAATTTTAAAGTCAAAGGACACCGCCTGTAATTTGGTGTAAAAATAACTAATTTACTTTTTTTTTCTCTACTTTAAGATTAGAAATTTAAGCCTATAGCGAAAAAATATTTTCCACACACCTGAACCACTAGTGTCTAGGCTAGAGGTGTTTTTGCTAGTCACGACGTCGTAGGAAAACTAATCAACTCAAATGCACATGAACACACTTGTA
Organism: Helianthus tuberosus; assembly: GCA_030545235.1. NCBI lineage: Eukaryota > Viridiplantae > Streptophyta > Magnoliopsida > Asterales > Asteraceae > Helianthus > Helianthus tuberosus. Next base: position 166,136,183 of record CM060359.1, read on the forward strand.
AAAAAAATATGAGCAATACTTTTTGTGGTTTACTTTCTGACCGAGTTAAATTCATCGTTAACTAGCTAGAGATATACCTTGTTATTTCGACGTAGTTTTATGAATTTAATAAAGGTATGTTTAAATTAAAAGTTTTTTTTTTCTAAAATGGTGTTGGTGGGCAAAGTATTTACCAAAATGATGTTATATCAAAAATATTTATCAAAATAGTGTTTTAGTTGTTAAATCTAAAGAAAATTTTACTCTATAGTTTCTCGCTCCTAACTCTATTGGTTAACTTAAATTCATTATATATAATTCATTTAACCATTATATATATTAATTTCGAGGGACGATGAACAGCAACTTTATTTTTATAAAAATATATAGTTTTTTATTATTTTATTATTTTATTATTTAATAAGTTATAGTAGTTTATTATTATATTTACTTTTAATAACATATTTTTCTTTTTTTTAAACATCTATTTCCTTTTCCTATTTTTAATAATTGTTTTTTTAACATATATTAATTTATCAATTAATTTGATACTTTTTAGTAAGTTACTGATGAAACAATGGTTAACCGGTTGGGGTTAACTCACTGGTCTCGTCAAGTATGGTTAATCCCTTCTTTCCGAGGATCGCCGGCTGGATCGTCCGCTGGTTGGTTTCCGGCACAAGGAAACAAGCCGTGACTCGTAACAAGGAGGATGGGGTGGGGGGTGCTCCTTGTTACCACTCTCCGGTGTGAGAATCAGTAATTTGTTTGGGAAGCAAAGTGTGATAGTAGTAGTAGTGAGAGAGTTGAGAAGAGATACCTCAAACCTGGTTTGGGATGGGTATTTATAGCCGAGGAGTGAATGAGGATAGTTGAGTAGCTAGTCTGACATCGCACAGTCTCTTGCAGGTGTGTCAGACCTGTCGGTTATGGTGGTGATGCCACGTCCTGCTGTGGTGTCAGACTGTTGCACACATGTGGGCTGATAGACGACTGTTCCCAGTGCCACTTGCACTGTGGTGTCAGACCCACTTGCCTTGTAGGCTGGATGCGGTGCCGGGCCGTATTGCTGCTTGCGGTTACTGATGTTGTTCCCGCGTTCTTGTTCTGGCCAAGATGTATGCGGGATGCGGTGCCGTGCCGCATCGCCGCTTGGTGACCGTTACTGTTGTCCAGATCCCTTGTCGTGACGAAAATGTTCATTGGATGCAGTGCCAGGCCGCATCGCTATGCGTAACATCCGTTCTCGTACTTAAGGTAAGTCTTCTCATCAATGGACAGATTGGTTTCAACCGCTGTGTTCGCGCGTGCCCGCACGGACACAGATAAGTTCTTGCTGGTGGGGGTTTTTGATAAGGGTAATGGTCACTCACGGTCGTGCTGACGCGAGATCTGAGACCATACCCCTTCAAGTCCCCCCAGTCTAGTGTTCCTTCCTCAGGCAAGTTGCATGTGGGAGGGATACTGGACTATGGTGTCTAGAAGGTAGAATATGGGCCATGCAGATGGCTCCTACTTTCAGTAATTCAAGTTGCGGTTCCGGTGACGTCTCTTCCGTACCGGTGAGTAAGTTCCGTCAGATACGGAATTCTCCGCCAAGGATTTGATCCGGTAATATGGTCTACCTTTCTTTGATGTCATCAGCCACCTGTTGGTGTTTCTAACCAACCTTTGAGACGGTGACTGAAGATGTTAGCAGGGTTCGAACCAACCTTTGAGATGGTGACGGAAGATGTCCGTGATCGCCACTCTAGTTGTAACCTCTGCGCCAGCTGATGCAATGTTTGTAAGTACTTTGCTCAAGCTCTGTGTTCATCAACTGGACATTCAACGATGATCCCTGTTTTGTGGGGTGTTCGTGTTCTTCCAGTTTAACTCTCAAGTAACCGCACGTCTTTTGCGGTTTAGCTCTCAAGTAACCGCACGTCCTTTGCGGTTACCTCGTTGCTGCACATCGTCCCTGTGGTATGTCCCAAACATCAGGTTGAGCCCCTAAAAACAATTTTTTGCATTCCGGGTCCCTATGGTATTAATTTCATAACACTATGAGTCCTTCTGTCAAGCTGCCGTTTGTTTGACCGTTTGAGCCAGGGGTAAGACCGTCTTTTTGATTTAATTCCTTTCTAAAACCCCAAAAATCACTATTATGCCCTAATTTCCTCCCGCCAAAAGACGAAGACAGTTGAGCAAGAAAGAAACCCAAATCGATGGAGTTCACATGGCGAATTCGTCCTCAAGGTGAATACTACGACCCTGAAGATATATATGGTACTATGATTGTGTCTTCTTCCTCAGGGGTATAGTTTGTTTTGGGTAAGTTGAATATTATGTGATGTGTTGAACATTTGTGTTAACAGGGAATGAACCCAGACTATTTTCTCTAAAGATTAACCATGGAGGTGAGTTTACTGATTATCCAGGAAGTGAGTATGTCAACGGTAAGGTTAGTTACATTGACCGGGTTGATTTTGAAAACTTAAGTGTTGCTGTTCTTCGTGAAATGCTGATAGATATGGGTTACATAACAGATGATGTGTTCAATTATTTTGTTAAAGATCCTAATGTGTGTTTGGATTTTGGTTTTAGACACATTAGTGATGATGATGAGTTAGATTATGTGTATGACCAAGTTAGAAAAGGATGCAAGTTAGTAGATTTGTATGTTGAAATAGGAGAGTCTAGAATCAAGGATTCAACTGCATTGAGCCTAGCTTTACTAGATAATGTGGGTGAAGATAATGTGGTTGAGGGTGAGTCAGAAAGTAGCGAGGCAATTTCTGAGGGTGAGGCTGAAAGAAGTGATAAAGAGAACAGTGATGAAGAAGATCCAGAATACACATTAGATCAGGAACCAGGTAATCCAGTGTTTGATTAAGAAGTAGATATGAGTCAGTTCATAGCATGTGTTGACTTTGATCTTCATGAGGTCAGTGAGACAATTAAGGATGCTAGAACTAAGAATACTGAAGAAGAACTTAGGCAGGAAGACATAACTTGTGATCATGAGGACAATAGTGATAAAGATGATAACTGTACACTGCTGGAGAAGGTTGCCAAGAAGGTAAGGAAGAAGAGAAAAAATACAGGTAATGTTAGTGACTCATACCTCCCATTTTCAATTGGTCAATTAATACCAGATAAAAAACAATTGAATGACATGGTTAAGACATATGCTATTAAGAGTAGAAGGCAGATTTATATATTAAAAAATGATAAGTTGAGGTTCAGAGTTATTTGTCTTGGGACTAATCCAACTTTGGGTTCTGGTGAGGGGCAGAATAGTAAATTTAGAGGGCTAGGATTAAAACAAGATAAAAGGCACTTGAAGCCCACTTGTCCTTGGGCGGTTCAGATCTCCAGGAGAAATGAAAAGGAATCTTGGTGTGTGAAAACCATTACCTCACAACATCATTGCCTCCAAACAAGAGAAGTGGGCCTGTACACCATGTCTGAGATAGCTAATGAGATCCAACCCATGATCGAGTCAAACCCTGGCATGCCTTTGCCAGCCATACAGGATATGCTTGTGAAGAACCATCAGTTGAATGTTTCAATCCAGAAAGTCTTTAGGGCTAAAAGAATTGCTACAACAAGGATCTTTGGAGATTATAGAGAGCAGTATGATATCCTAAGGTCTTATTGTGAAGCACTGTTGAGGGCAAATCCAGGTAGCACAATTAGAATAGATTGTGAACCCTGTGCTAACCCTTGTCTTCCTACTAGGCAATTCAAGAGATGTTATGTTTGTTTTGCTTCGATTATGAGAGGGTTCAAGATGTGTGGTAGAGAAATATTGGGACTAGATGGATGTTTTATGAAAGGTCCATATCCTGGACAGATTCTTACTGTAGTTGGTGTAGACGGCAACAACGGTATATATCCTGTAGCATATGCTTTGGTGGAGGCTGAAACTTTTAAATCTTGGGAATGGTTTTTGGAATTACTCAAAGATGATCATGGCTTAGCAGACAGAACCAACTTCACTTTCATCTCAGACAGGCAAAAGGTATGGCATTTTATCATTTAAATGTTTATGGCATTTTATCATATCTAACTTACATTGTCTGAGGCAGGGACTACTGCCTGCATTATCCAAAGTGTTCCCAGACTCTGAACACAGGTTCTGTTTAAGACATATCCACCAAAATCTGAAGAAGGATTGGCCAGGTGATGTGTACAAAAACTTGTTGTATGGAGTAGCAGGCAAGACATCAATTCCATATTTTGAAAAGTCAATGGAAGAAATTAAGATTGCAGAGCCTGGTTTCCATGAGAAGCTATTAAGTATCCCAGCAAGCAGTTGGTCAAAAGCACACTTTTCAGGTAGGGCCAAATGTGACATATTGTTGAATAATATATGTGAAGTCTTCAATAGGCAGTTGATAGGAGCTAGAGACAAACCTGTAATCACATGTTTAGAGTTCATAAGAGTGTACATGACCAAAAGAATTGTGAATGTAAAGAAGATTCAAGCTAAAGCTCATGGTCCATTAACTCCTCATGCTCAAGAAGTGTTTAATAAGATCAAAGAAGAAGCCTCACAACTCAATGTTTTAATGGTGGATGCAGTACAGTACCAGGTATGTATATTGCAGTTTGACCAAACAAGAATCTTTACTAGGTGAGTAACTCAATGTTTGACTGTTGGATACTGATTTTGTGTAGGTGAATAGCTCAAGATCCCAGTGTGTTGTTAATATGAAGGATAGAACATGCACTTGCAGAAAGTGGGATTTAACTAGCATGCCATGTAAACATGCAGTGGCTGCTATAAATGATATGGCCAGGAATGATATTAGGATAGGGGTGCCCGAAGAATTGGTTGATGAAGTGTATTGGTTATCCACATGGAAGAAGGTTTATGAGAATGTGATTAATCCAATTCCCGGGCCTGAGAATTGGATGCCCTCACAATGTCCCACCAAACTTCTGCCTCCCAAACACCATAAGCAGGTTGGGAGGCCACAAAAGAAGAGAAAGAAATCAGTTGGTGAGGCTGAAGTTGAAGCTCATTTTGATAGTGAGGGAAAAATGACCAGGAAGGGCAATACAACCAAGTGCAGCAAGTGTGGAAATTTGGGACACAACAGTAGGACATGCAAGGGGCAGGGAGGGGAGAATGTTGAACATGCACCAAGTGAGGATCAAGTTGTTGCAGGTGAAGAAAACATAACCAGGAAGAAGTGCAGCAAGTGTGGAACCTTGGGACACAACAGTAGGACATGCAAGGGTCAGGGAGGGGAGAATGTTCAAGAATCTCAAACTGTATCACAAGGTGCACCAAGTTGAGTGAAGCTTAGTTAGTATGCAGTTTATGTTTGTTTCTAGTATGCAGTTTATGTTTGTTTCTAGTATGCAGTTTATGTTTGTTTCAACTATGCAGTTTATGTAGTTCAACTATGCAGTCTAGTATGCAGTTTGTAATACACTTTATGTTATGCTGATCTTGGTAACTGCAGTTTATGTTATGCAGTACAATTTATGTTATGCAGTTCAACTGCAGTTTTTGCACATTGAGTGTCTGTAATGCAGTTCAAATGCAGTTTATGTAGCATACACATTGAGTGTCAACCACAACTAAATTTCATTAAACGTATCAAACACATGCCGAGTCTCATCCAATACAAACATTTAAAAACCTAACAATCTACTTCCAATGAGCATCCTAACAATCTACTTCCAATGTGCATCATCATTTGACCATTCGGAGTCAGAAGAATGCTCCCCCGGGTACGGATCATGTTACCAATCATCCTCTGGTGGTTGAACTGCACATTCCCACCTATCCCTTTCCAACTCTTCTGAGTCGTAGTCCGCTGCTGGATCTGGAAGAGACGCTTCATACTCTGCTTCCAAGACTTCTATCACAGCATCATAGTCATCAAACCACTCCTCCTTCAGCACAGACGGAACAAAGTCCTCCTCATTGTCAGCCACTTCCTCAACCAATTCGTCATTCTACACATCAACGGCAACATTCACAGCATTAAAGTGATACTAACCAAAACTTGTTCAATGTTCATTCATTACATTAACAGAGTCTTACAATAAACTAACTAAAAATACACATAAACAACCACAATCATTAACCAACTAAACAATAAACACATTTTCAAAAACATCACTTCGTTAGCTTTCTTCATTGCCAAATCATCTTTCTTTTCCATGCTCCTTAACAATGCGGGTATTACCTTCTCATAAGCAGAGCATGAATTTGAAGGTGGAGATGAAGGTGTATCAGCCCACCTTATAAATCCACAATCTTTCTTCTGTAAAAACACATCAATCAGGAAATGTTGCAATATAATTAACTTCAATCTTTCTTATAGAATTTTAACTTACACAGCATAAGAAACGTCGATTTGGGTTAGCTTCCGTCTTTGATACCTTGTACCAAGTAGGTGCACCACAAGAACACAGGAATTGAGAAGCTTCCCCGCCAGCTGATTTCTTGTTGGAGCTTGAAGCTGATTTTTGAGACATCTTCACAATTGTTTAACACTGGATCGATCAATTTGGGAATTGGGGTTAGGGTTCGTATGAGCTCAGTGTTCTTATGAATCAGTTTGATCAACTATAGGTAAGGGATTATATGTATAAGGTCATTAAGGGTATATTGGACATTTAGGAATAGTCAAACGGTCAAACAGACGGAATCTTGACAGAAGGACTCATAGTGTTATGAAATGAATACCACAGGGACTCAGAATGCAAAAAATTGTTTTTAGGGGCTCAAGTTGATGTTTGGGACATACCACAGGGACGCAAATTGCATTTTACTCTTATTTTTATAAAAATATATAGTTTTTTATTATTTTATTATTTAATAAGTTATAATAGTTTATTATTATATTTACTTTTAATAACATATTTTTCTTTTTTTTAAACATCTATTTCCTTTTCCTACTTTTAATAATTGTTTTTTTTTAACATATATTAATTTATCGATTAATTTGATACTTTTTTAGTAAGTTACTGATGAAACAATGGTTAACCGGTTGGGGTTAACTCACTGGTCTCGTCAAGTAGGGTTAATCCCTTCTTTCCGAGGATCGCCGGCTGGATCGTCCGCTGGTTGGTTTCCTGCACAAGGAAACAAGCCGTGACTCGTAACAAGGAGGATGGGGTGGGGGTGCTCCTTGTTACCACACTCCGGTGTGAGAATCAGTAATTTGCTTGGGAAGCAAAGTGTGATAGTAGTAGTAGTGAGAGAGTTGAGAAGAGATACCTCAAACCTGGTTTGGGATGGGTATTTATAGCCGAGGAGCGAATGAGGATAGTTGAGTAGCTAGTCTGACATCGCAAAGTCTCTTGCAGGTGTGTCAGACCTGTCGGTTATGGTGGTGATGCCACGTCCTGCTGTGGTGTCAGACTGTTGCACACATGTGGGCTGATAGACGACTGTTCCCAGTGCCACTTGCACTGTGGTGTCAGACCCACTTGCCTTGTAGGCTGGATGCGGTGCCGGGCCGTATTGCTGCTTGCGGTTACTGATGTTGTTCCCGCGTTCTTGTTCTGGCCAAGATGTATGCGGGATGCGGTGCCGTGCCGCATCGCCGCTTGGTGACCGTTACTTTTGTCCAGATCCCTTGTCGTGACGAAAATGTTCATTGGATGCGGTGCCAGGCCGCATCGCTATGCGTAACATCCGTTCTCGTACTTAAGGTAAGTCTTCTCATCAATGGACAGATTGGTTTCAACCGCTGTGTTCGCGCGTGCCCGCACGGACACAGATAAGTTCTTGCTGGTGGGGGTTTTTGATAAGGGTAATGGTCACTCGCGGTCGTGCTGACGCGAGATCTGAGACCATACCCCTTCAAGTCCCCCCAGTCTAGTGTTCCTTCCTCATGCAAGTTGCATGTGGGAGGGATACTGGACTATGGTGTCTAGAAGGTAGAATATAGGCCATGCAGATGGCTCCTACCTTCAGTAATTCAAGCTGCGGTTCCGGTGACGTCTCTTCCGTACCGGTGAGTAAGTTCCGTCAGATACGGAATTCTCCGCCAAGGATTTGATCCGGTAATATGGTCTACCTTTCTTTGATGTCATCAGCCACCTGTTGGTGTTTCTAACCAACCTTTGAGACGGTGACTGAAGATGTTAGCAGGGTTCGAACCAACCTTTGAGATGGTGACGGAAGATGTCCGTGATCGCCACTCTAGTTGTAACCTCTGCACCAGCTGATGCAATGTTTGTAAGTACTTTGCTCAAGCTCTGTGTTCATCAACTGGACATTCAACGATGATCCCTGTTTTGTGGGGTGTTCGTGTTCTTCCAGTTTAACTCTCAAGTAACCGCACGTCTTTTGCGGTTTAGCTCTCAAGTAACCGCACGTCCTTTGCGGTTACCTCGTTGCTGCACACCGTCCCTGTGGTATGTCCCAAACATCAGGTTGAGCCCCTAAAAACAATTTTTTGCATTCCGAGTCCCTATGGTATTAATTTCATAACACTATGAGTCCTTCTGTCAAGCTGCCGTTTGTTTGACCGTTTGAGCCAGGGGTAAGACCGTCTTTTTGATTTAATTCCTTTCTAAAACCCCAAAAATCACTATTATGCCCTAATTTCCTCCCGCCAAAAGACGAAGACAGTTGAGCAAGAAAGAAACCCAAATCGATGGAGTTCACATGGAGAATTCGTCCTCAAGGTGAATACTACGACCCTGAAGATATATATGGTACTATGATTGTGTCTTCTTCCTCAGGGGTATAGTTTGTTTTGGGTAAGTTGAATATTATGTGATGTGTTGAACATTTGTGTTAACAGGGAATGAACCCAGACTATTTTCTCTAAAGATTAACCATGGAGGTGAGTTTACTGATTATCCAGGAAGTGAGTATGTCAACGGTAAGGTTAGTTACATTGACCGGGTTGATTTTGAAAACTTAAGTGTTGCTGTTCTTCGTGAAATGCTGATAGATATGGGTTACATAACAGATGATGTGTTCAATTATTTTGTTAAAGATCCTAATGTGTGTTTGGATTTTGGTTTTAGACACATTAGTGATGATGATGAGTTAGATTATGTGTATGACCAAGTTAGAAAAGGATGCAAGTTAGTAGATTTGTATGTTGAAATAGGAGAGTCTAGAATCAAGGATTCAACTGCATTGAGTCTAGCTTTACTAGATAATGTGGGTGAAGATAATGTGGTTGAGGGTGAGTCAGAAAGTAGCGAGGCAATTTCTGAGGGTGAGTCTGAAAGAAGTGATAAAGAGAACAGTGATGAAGAAGATCCAGAATACACATTAGATCAGGAACCAGGTAATCCAGTGTTTGATTATGAAGTAGATATGAGTCAGTTCATAGCATGTGTTGACTTTGATCTTCATGAGGTCAGTGAGACAATTAAGGATGCTAGAACTGAGAATACTGAAGAAGAACTTAGGCAGGAAGACATAACTTGTGATCATGAGGACAATAGTGATAAAGATGATAACTGTACACTGCTGGAGAAGGTTGCCAAGAAGGTAAGGAAGAAGAGAAAAAATACAGGTAATGTTAGTGACTCATACCTCCCATTTTCAATTGGTCAATTAATACCAGATAAAAAACAATTGAATGACATGGTTAAGACATATGCTATTAAGAGTAGAAGGCAGATTTATATATTAAAAAATGATAAGTTGAGGTTCAGAGTTATTTGTCTTGGGACTAATCCAACTTTGGGTTCTGGTGAGGGGCAGAATAGTAAATTTAGGGGGCTAGGATTAAAACAAGATAAAAGGCACTTGAAGCCCACTTGTCCTTGGGCGGTTCAGATCTCCAGGAGAAATGAAAAGGAATCTTGGTGTGTGAAAACCATTACCTCACAACATCATTGCCTCCAAACAAGAGAAGTGGGCCTGTACACCATGTCTGAGATAGCTAATGAGATCCAACCCATGATCGAGTCAAACCCTGGCATGCCTTTGCCAGCCATACAGGATATGCTTGTGAAGAACCATCAGTTGAATGTTTCAATCCAGAAAGTCTTTAGGGCTAAAAGAATTGCTACAACAAGGATCTTTGGAGATTATAGAGAGCAGTATGATATCCTAAGGTCTTATTGTGAAGCACTGTTGAGGGCAAATCCAGGTAGCACAATTAGAATAGATTGTGAACCCTGTGCTAACCCTTGTCTTCCTACTAGGCAATTCAAGAGATGTTATGTTTGTTTTGCTTCGATTATGAGAGGGTTCAAGATGTGTGGTAGAGAAATATTGGGACTAGATGGATGTTTTATGAAAGGTCCATATCCTGGACAGATTCTTACTGCAGTTGGTGTAGACGGCAACAACGGTATATATCCTGTAGCATATGCTTTGGTGGAGGCTGAAACTTTTAAATCTTGGGAATGGTTTTTGGAATTACTCAAAGATGATCATGGCTTAGCAGACAGAACCAACTTCACTTTCATCTCAGACAGGCAAAAGGTATGGCATTTTATCATTTAAATGTTTATGGCATTTTATCATATCTAACTTACATTGTCTGAGGCAGGGACTACTGCCTGCATTATCCAAAGTGTTCCCAGACTCTGAACACAGGTTCTGTTTAAGACATATCCACCAAAATCTGAAGAAGGATTGGCCAGGTGATGTGTACAAAAACTTGTTGTATGGAGTAGCAGGCAAGACATCAATTCCATATTTTGAAAAGTCAATGGAAGAAATTAAGATTGCAGAGCCTGGTTTCCATGAGAAGCTATTAAGTATCCCAGCAAGCAGTTGGTCAAAAGCACACTTTTCAGGTAGGGCCAAATGTGACATATTGTTGAATAATATATGTGAAGTCTTCAATAGGCAGTTGATAGGAGCTAGAGACAAACCTGTAATCACATGTTTAGAGTTCATAAGAGTGTACATGACCAAAAGAATTGTGAATGTAAAGAAGATTCAAGCTAAAGCTCATGGTCCATTAACTCCTCATGCTCAAGAAGTGTTTAATAAGATCAAAGAAGAAGCCTCACAACTCAATGTTTTAATGGTGGATGCAGTACAGTACCAGGTATGTATATTGCAGTTTGACCAAACAAGAATCTTTACTAGGTGAGTAACTCAATGTTTGACTGTTGGATACTGATTTTGTGTAGGTGAATAGCTCAAGATCCCAGTGTGTTGTTAATATGAAGGATAGAACATGCACTTGCAGAAAGTGGGATTTAACTAGCATGCCATGTAAACATGCAGTGGCTGCTATAAATGATATGGCCAGGAATGATATTAGGATAGGGGTGCCCGAAGAATTGGTTGATGAAGTGTATTGGTTATCCACATGGAAGAAGGTTTATGAGAATGTGATTAATCCAATTCCCGGGCCTGAGAATTGGATGCCCTCACAATGTCCCACCAAACTTCTGCCTCCCAAAAACCATAAGCAGGTTGGGAGGCCACAAAAGAAGAGAAAGAAATCAGTTGGTGAGGCTGAAGTTGAAGCTCATTTTGATAGTGAGGGAAAAATGACCAGGAAGGGCAATACAACCAAGTGCAGCAAGTGTGGAAATTTGGGACACAACAGTAGGACATGCAAGGGGCAGGGAGGGGAGAATGTTGAACATGCACCAAGTGAGGATCAAGTTGTTGCAGGTGAAGAAAACATAACCAGGAAGAAGTGCAGCAAGTGTGGAACCTTGGGACACAACAGTAGGACATGCAAGGGTCAGGGAGGGGAGAATGTTCAAGAATCTCAAACTGTATCACAAGGTGCACCAAGTTGAGTGAAGCTTAGTTAGTATGCAGTTTATGTTTGTTTCTAGTATGCAGTTTATGTTTGTTTCTAGTATGCAGTTTATGTTTGTTTCAACTATGCAGTTTATGTAGTTCAACTATGCAGTCTAGTATGCAGTTTGTAATACACTTTATGTTATGCTGATCTTGGTAACTGCAGTTTATGTTATGCAGTACAATTTATGTTATGCAGTTCAACTGCAGTTTTTGCACATTGAGTGTCTGTAATGCAGTTCAAATGCAGTTTATGTAGCATACACATTGAGTGTCAACCACAACTAAATTTCATTAAACGTATCAAACACATGCCGAGTCTCATCCAATACAAACATTTAAAAACCTAACAATCTACTTCCAATGAGCATCCTAACAATCTACTTCCAATGTGCATCATCATTTGACCATTCGGAGTCAGAAGAATGCTCCCCCGGGTACGGATCATGGTACCAATCATCCTCTGGTGGTTGAACTGCACATTCCCACCTATCCCTTTCCAACTCTTCTGAGTCGTAGTCCGCTGCTGGATCTGGAAGAGACGCTTCATACTCTGCTTCCAAGACTTCTATCACAGCATCATAGTCATCAAACCACTCCTCCTTCAGCACAGACGGAACAAAGTCCTCCTCATTGTCAGCCACTTCCTCAACCAATTCGTCATTCTACACATCAACGGCAACATTCACAGCATTAAAGTGATACTAACCAAAACTTGTTCAATGTTCATTCATTACATTAACAGAGTCTTACAATAAACTAACTAAAAATACACATAAACAACCACAATCATTAACCAACTAAACAATAAACACATTTTCAAAAACATCACTTCGTTAGCTTTCTTCATTGCCAAATCATCTTTCTTTTCCATGCTCCTTAACAATGCGGGTATTACCTTCTCATAAGCAGAGCATGAATTTGAAGGTGGAGATGAAGGTGTATCAGCCCACCTTATAAATCCACAATCTTTCTTCTGTAAAAACACATCAATCAGGAAATGTTGCAATATAATTAACTTCAATCTTTCTTATAGAATTTTAACTTACACAGCATAAGAAACGTCGATTTGGGTTAGCTTCCGTCTTTGATACCTTGTACCAAGTAGGTGCACCACAAGAACACAGGAATTGAGAAGCTTCCCCGCCAGCTGATTTCTTGTTGGAGCTTGAAGCTGATTTTTGAGACATCTTCACAATTGTTTAACACTGGATCGATCAATTTGGGAATTGGGGTTAGGGTTCGTATGAGCTCAGTGTTCTTATGAATCAGTTTGATCAACTATAGGTAAGGGATTATATGTATAAGGTCATTAAGGGTATATTGGACATTTAGGAATAGTCAAACGGTCAAACAGACGGAATCTTGACAGAAGGACTCATAGTGTTATGAAATGAATACCACAGGGACTCAGAATGCAAAAAATTGTTTTTAGGGGCTCAAGTTGATGTTTGGGACATACCACAGGGACGCAAATTGCATTTTACTCTTATTTTTATAAAAATATATAGTTTTTTATTATTTTATTATTTAATAAGTTATAATAGTTTATTATTATATTTACTTTTAATAACATATTTTTCTTTTTTTTAAACATCTATTTCCTTTTCCTACTTTTAATAATTGTTTTTTTTAACATATATTAATTTATCGATTAATTTGATACTTTTTTAGTAAGTTACTGATGAAACAATGGTTAACCGGTTGGGGTTAACTCACTGGTCTCGTCAAGTAGGGTTAATCCCTTCTTTCCGAGGATCGCCGGCTGGATCGTCCGCTGGTTGGTTTCCTGCACAAGGAAACAAGCCGTGACTCGTAACAAGGAGGATGGGGTGGGGGGTGCTCCTTGTTACCACTCTCCGGTGTGAGAATCAGTAATTTGCTTGGGAAGCAAAATGTGATAGTAGTAGTAGTGAGAGAGTTGAGAAGAGATACCTCAAACCTGGTTTGGGATGGGTATTTATAGCCGAGGAGTGAAGGAGGATAGTTGAGTAGCTAGTCTGACATCGCACAGTCTCTTGCAGGTGTGTCAGACCTGTCGGTTATGGTGGTGATGCCACGTCCTGGTGTGGTGTCAGACTGTTGCACACATGTGGGCTGATAGACGACTGTTCCCAGTGCCACTTGCACTGTGGTGTCAGACCCACTTGCCTTGTAGGCTGGATGCGGTGCCGGGCCGTATTGCTGCTTGCGGTAACTGATGTTGTTCCCGCGTTCTTGTTCTGGCCAAGATGTATGCGGGATGCGGTGCCGTGCCGCATCGCCGCTTGGTGACCGTTACTTTTGTCCAGATCCCTTGTCGTGACGAAAATGTTCATTGGATGCGGTGCCAGGCCGCATCGCTATGCGTAACATCCGTTCTCGTACTTAAGGTAAGTCTTCTCATCAATGGACAGATTGGTTTCAACCGCTGTGTACGCGCGTGCCCGCGCGGACACAGATAAGTTCTTGCTGGTGGGGGTTTTTGATAAGGGTAATGGTCACTCGCGGTCGTGCTGACGCGAGATCTGAGACCATACCCCTTCAAGTCCCCCCAGTCTAGTGTTCCTTCCTCATGCAAGTTGCATGTGGGAGGGATACTGGACTATGGTGTCTAGAAGGTAGAATATAGGCCATGCAGATGGCTCCTACCTTCAGTAATTCAAGCTGCGGTTCCGGTGACGTCTCTTCCGTACCGGTGAGTAAGTTCCGTCTGATACGGAATTCTCCGCCAAGGATTTGATCCGGTAATATGGTCTACCTTTCTTTGATGTCATCAGCCACCTGTTGGTGTTTCTAACCAACCTTTGAGATGGTGACTGAAGATGTTAGCAGGGTTCGAACCAACCTTTGAGATGGTGACGGAAGATGTCCGTGATCGCCACTCTAGTTGTTACCTCTGCGCCAGCTGATGCAATGTTTGTAAGTACTTTGCTCAAGCTCTGTGTTCATCAACTGGACATTCAACGATGATCCCTGTTTTGTGGCGTGTTCGTGTTCTTCCAGTTTAACTCTCAAGTAACCGCACGTCTTTTTCGGTTTAGCTCTCAAGTAACCGCACGTCTTTTGCGGTTACCTCGTTGCTGCACATCGTTGGCCATGTGTGGTCGAGCTACGTGGGGTACTTGCGTCATTGTTGGCCGTGTTTGGTCGAACAATTTGAATCTGGACTATGGGCAAATAAACATGGTCATAGGCATGGTAGTGCCCACCATTGTTTATTCTATGCGGTCCATATGTCGGCAAATAGTCATAAGCAGACTTGTTACCGCTGTTCCTTAGCTACTTTCCTTCACGCTTTGGTGGAAAGTAGTTTTCCTTTAAGTAGTGTTGCCGAAGGAGATCACCTTAGATACTTGGGAATCTGGGTGAAACTCGTCCGCATTCGTTCTGTAACCACTTTCCTTCACGCTTAGTTGGAAAGCAGTTTTCCTGGAAGTAGCTTTGATCAACCGCGTGGTAGTTTAGTCGTGGCTCTTCCGTAGCTACCGTTTACGTATTTGTAGTTTGCCGCAGCTATTCGTGAGTGTCTGCGGTTTGCAGCAAAGAACTCGCTTCTAGAGAGTTTGAAACTTGTATGTGGCTCTTGAAGGATCAGGAGACAGGGTTGCTGATGTGCGGTTGCTCAGCATACTTATCCTTTATCCTAAGGAGAAGCTGTTTGCGTTCCCTCCGTGGTTGTGAACCGGACACGAGGGATTTGAAACTTGAAGAAGCTTGCATAGAATGCGGTTTGCCGCATCCTGAGAAGCGGTTTTCGCAGTCCAAAGAACCACGCTGGTTCTGAGTATCTGACACACCTGTACGGGCTCGTGTGTGTCATCTCCGCATATTCCACGTGTGCTCGTAGGTATATGCGGATATTGGTTATACCCCTTTACCTAATGTAGAGATATTTATTTTTGCCTTTTTTGAGGGGTATGTAAAAAACGACATGCGGTATGAGTTATGGTGCGGTAAACCAGAGGAACCGCATGCCGCGTATGTTTGGATATTGTTCTCGCTTTTGTGCTGCATACGTGGCTGAACGCACGTGTGAGTTAGTGAAAGTTGGTAGGATTTTCTGGCATGTGCTGAAATGAAAGGAAGTTTGCACTGTCCGAGGTCATTAATGCACTGTAGCAAGGAGTGTAAAAGTCTCTTTTGTCAGTCGCGTGGACGGCCACGCGCGCGTGGTAACCGTCAGCGGAACCGTCGCTGAGCACGTGGCGTCGCGTGATTCGCCCATTTTGAAGATGATGAGTCGGTTACTGCATCGCATTAATTGCGATGCGTATATAAGGGGAAACCCTTCGATTTCTCCTCACTTGTTTAAAATTTGAAAAATTTTCCTGTGAGGGAAAGAGAGCATGCTTCAAGACAACTGAAGGTTCACGAGAGAAATTATACCACTCACGACCTGGAGCTGGGTGCAGTGGTATTCGCCTTGAAGATTTGGCGACATTATTTATATGGTACTCGATGTACAATCTTCACAGATCACAAAAGCTTACAACACATATTTGATCAGAAGGAATTGAATATGCGCCAGCGACGTTGGGTTGAGCTGCTGAACGATTATGACTGTGAGATTAAGTACCATCCTGGAAAGGCAAACGTTGTAGCGGACGCGTTGAGCCGAAAAGAAAGGGTTAAGACCCTAAGGGTTCGAGCATTGGAAATGACGATTCGAACGAACCTCACTGCACGCATTCGTGATGCCCAACAAGAAGCTCTTAAAGGAGAGAACCGTAAAGCTGAATACCTACGGGGTATGCTTAAATACATGGCGCCAAATGAAGAGGGAGCCTTATACTTTAAAAAGTGCATTTGGGTTCCGCTCTATGGTGGCCTACGAGAAGTCATCCTTGATGAAGCGCACAAGTCAAGATACTCGATCCACCCAGGGTCGGACAAGATGTATCAAGACTTGAAAGAATACTATTGGTGGCCGAGACTCAAGAGTGACGTTGCTGTCTACGTTGGAAAATGCCTAACCTGTGCTAAGGTTAAGGCAGAATATCAAAAACCGTCCGGCCTACTACAACAACCAGAGATTCCCGTATGGAAGTGGGAACAAATCTCGATGGACTTCATAACGAAATTACCCAGGACCCCGAGAGGGCACGATATGATATGGGTAATAGTTGATCGATTGACGAAGTCTGCGCATTTCCTACCAATCCGAGAGAAGGATAGCACTGGAAAGCTTGCAGAGATATACTTAAGAGAAATTGTGGCACGTCATGGAGTGCCAATCTCAATCATTTCAGACAGAGATGGACGCTTTGTCTCAAGAATCTAGCAATCATTTCAGGAAGCCTTTGGATCTCAGTTAGATCTAAGCACGGCATTCCATCCGCAAACAGACGGCCAGAGCGAACGGACTATACAAACGTTAGAAGATATGCTCCGCGCATGCGTCATGGATCTAGGCGGCAGCTGGGATACTCATCTACCTTTAGTTGAGTTTTCCTACAATAACAACTATCATACGAGCATAAAAGCTGCGCCGTTCGAAGCTCTGTATGGCCGCAAATGCCGATCGCCCCTATGTTGGGCAGACGCTGGAGATAAACGTATGGTTGGTCCTGAACTTGTACAAGAGACAACCGACAAGATCGCGCAGATCCGAGAGCGCATTAAGGCGGCTCGAGAGCGACAAAGAGCTACGTTGATCCGAATAGAAAATCGGTAGAATTCAAGGTGGGAGACAAAGTGTTGTTAAAAGTCTCACCATGGAAGGGCGTAGTCAGATTTGGAAAGCGTGGAAAGCTGAATCCACGATACATCGGACCATTCAGAATTTTGAAAAGAATTGGTACCGTGGCATACAAATTGGAGTTACCGGAAGAACTTAATGGAGTACATGATACGTTTCATGTATCCAACCTGAAGAAGAGTCCAACACAAGAAAACGTGATCATCCCGATGGATGAAGTGCATATTGATGAAGCCCTCCGATTTACAGAGCAACCCGTTGAGGTTACCGACTGGAAAGTCAACAAGACTAGGATGAGCAGTGTGAAGCTTGTCAAAGTACGTTGGACCTCTAAGCACGGACCCGAGTACACATGGGAACGTGAAGACCAGTTCAAGAAAAAGTATCCCCACCTATTCAAGAAGACTCCAGCGAGAGTGAGTTCAGCCTGAATTTCGGGACGAAATTCTTTTAACGGGGGGAGACTGTGACAACTGGCACAAACCGGTAATTTCCGTACACTTTAATCATTATTTAATGATTGCAATTATGTGCTTAATTGTCAGCAATGTCTGAACACGTGATTAAACAAGTGAATTCATTCACGTTGTATACTACAAAATATTGCTTTATGCATAAACGAGAGCGTTGCGTCAAAAATACTAGTAAACTCACCGGTAAGACACACTGTGTCAACAGAACTGCAGAAAGCAGTCAGACAATAAAATTGAGGCCTAGGTGTAGGTCCGACGACAAAAGTGCATTAAAACCCAAGAGTACATACAAGGGTTTAATATATATGCAATACGGAAGCAAAAACAAGCACTAAAAAGCACCCGAAACGCACTTTAAGTGCAGAATTTACATAATTCAGCAATAAATCAGCATTTAGACATATAAATATTATGCAGAAATGTCGTTTTATTATCCAGAATATTTCCCTAAGTGTTGGGAATCGATAGTATTATAAAAAGATACTTATTAAACACAAAAAGGTGCAATTTAGCACTTTAACGAATCGGTATGCAACCGAACAACCGGACTATACCCGGAACACGAAAATATTGTTAATAACATTATTTATCTTTCTCTGAGCCAGTTAGGGTCCCTGAATACCCTAACACCCGTCATAACACACGACACACAACTAACCGGGTTAATCCCTAAACTTAACTATATTAACCTAACTATCTAGTTGGATTCGAACTAGTCCCCCCCCCCCCCTTAACCAAACCGTCCCCATGAGGGGGACATACCTTGTACCCTTGTGATTATTATAATCCTAATGTTTAGTATCTAAATGACATAGTATCCATTGGTTAAACATGATTGAGATTGTCTATAAGTTGCAAGATTTGCACACCATCACCTTCACTTAACACACACCACTTCACAACTCTCTCTCCCTCTCCTAGAGCTTACGGCCGAACACCCCACACCCATCCATCCATCTTTCAAGTTTGATCTTGCAAGTTCCAAGCATCTACAAGTGTTAAGGGTCGCATATAAGGAGTCTTGGTGCAAACGGAAGGCGAAGGACCTCTCTACTTTACTTTTATCCACGCATTTTTCGCATAGATTCTTCCCTAGCCTCGAGCTAGTGGTATGTTACTTAAATCACCTTCTCGAACTATTTTAAAGTGGTTAATACGAATTGTAACGGTTAAAACTCGTAATCTTACAAGTTGAAGCATAAAAGTCTACTAAAAACACTAAAAATGTTGGTTAAAAGCTCATAGGTTGTGTAAATCATGTAGTAATTGACTTGTGTGATTATTTGGACCCGATCTATGTTGTGGTAGCTCGGATCGTCATTTAACCCGAGTTGGTCATGATCATGGATCATGACATAAGGTTGTTTTGGAAGTAACAAGGGTTAAAGGATGAAACTCTACCACACACGAATCATGAACTTGTGTAAAAGCGATTTTGTTTATGAAATGGTGTTCAAAACTAGTAGATCTACGGATCTATAAGCGGTACTTTCAAAGGACCAAGTGTCCAAGAAATCATATTTTCTAAAACCGAGTCTTACATGAAAAAGAATGATTTAGCAAACACACGAGTATGTAAACACTGGTGTAACACAAAGTTTCGACAAAATAACTATTTTTGTAAATGTTGACCGGAAGTTGTAAAGATGTAACTTCTTTAAAAGCAAGACTTTCAAGAAACAAAGTTGATCTATACAAAGATCCACTAAAAATAATGGAAGGATACTACCTATTTTGGAAAAACCACAAGTTCATGTATTTCTGCGATTATATCTATTTTAACTAGTTGCATATTGTTTATTGTTGAATGAGGAGATTGTTGACGATTTAAAAGAAAATAAACACATGTTTTGAAAACATGGGAAACCTCCATTTTTAGGGGAAACTCTGTCAAAATTTTTATAAATTTTGACACTTAGAAAAATATAAGTTTTTGAGAAACTTATTCCCTAAAAATGTGTTTAAAAGTATTACCAAGGTTTCCCTAATTTTTGGTGATAAGAAATGAGGATTTCTTCAAAAATTAAAAATGGATATAAGTATGTATATTTTGAGAGAAAAATATATATATTATTTTATCACCAACTTTTCTGCTAAGTGTATATAGTATGTGTTATACGTGCTAGCGTATTAAGACTTAGAAATACACTAAATACTCGTGAGGAGTATAAACATAAAAATACACATACAAAATACAAAGTACATAATTCGGGTGCGAAGTGCAAAACACAAAAGACTTATATTTATTTTAGAGGAAATAATATAAGTAAGATACGTAGTTAAAAATATGGAACATTTTTAACACAACAATACAAATACAAAAGAGAGTGACTGTACTTGTGCGATGCAAGTCTAGTTACTAACATTAAGAAAACGCGTATAGGTTACGACGTTAATTAAGCAAATCCGGTGAAGTTTACGACGCACAGGAACGCAAAGTTGTGAGTTCATGCTCCCCCTTTTCTTTAACTGTTTTTAGTTTTATAACTTCGGGGGTGAAATACATGTTACAAATGTTACATTGTTTACATATGGTATGATGAGTACAAAAACATTCAAAGGAAAAACATTCATGTGAAACATTCAAGTGAAACATTCTAGATCATGTCTCGAATAGGGTACCATAAGCACCATTAATCAACGTATACATTCAGACCGCGGAACAAAAGGTTAGATCTAATGGGTTTCAGGCAACCCCACTCTTGGCCTACTTCTACCAATGAGTGCTTCTGTGTCTCAGTCAAAGTCGACAAAAATGCCTAGGTTTGGTGGCTTCCTATGTCGTGACATATGTTAGTGGCCTTGCAAACCACTAGCGATCTCACACAGTCAAACATTCATAATAAGGAGATTACAAATATGTGTTATCAATACATTCAAACATTCACAGTACTCAGTTATAGATGCGTTTTACAAGTTACATTCAAACATTCACATATTCTACAAGTTACATACTATGTTTCCATTCAAGTATTTAAAACATTCAAAACAATCACTGCATGAATTCACACCAACTTTATGTTGACGTTTTTCCAAAACTCACATGTATTTCAGGTAACTAGGATGGATGTGCGCGTGGTCTTACTCATGCTCGTGGATGTCGCTTTGTTTATCTTTAAATAAAGTTGTGACTTTTAAGACAATATGTTATCTCGTGTTGTAAACACTTGACATATGTTTTCAGTAATGTAATATTTGAAGGTATTTTTGAGCATGTAGTATGTTTACTCTTCGTATGCAATGAGAACCTTTCATGATCACACCTCGTGCTTCCTCCGCAGAAAGGGGTGTGACAGTTTGATGCTCCTCATTCCCCGTTGCATGACACAGCTGCAGATGCGGGGGTTAATAAAGAATTTACCAGAAGCCCTTCTATTAAAGTGGTACCTGAGCCCTCTGTGCGGGCAGAGGATACTGGGAAGGGGCCTGCGGCTCAGATCTATGACACGGTGGACTCCCATTATAATCTGATCTCCCCGCAGGACACTGATGATCTGAACCTGAAGTTTTCTGATGCTGAACAAAAAAAATCTCCTTCTGCCAAGAAGGCTTCTGGTTCCGCTTCTGGGGGTGCGGGTTTTAAAGGGCCTCCTATTCAGCCTTAAGAGTCTGAATTAGAGTTCTACTACCGCAGCTATACTGAAGACCGGGCTGTGAACTATCACCGTCCCCCTTGGAATGTTTTGCAAGGGGATGATATTTCCACTGATCCCTCCGCGTGTAGGGAGATTTTGGGTGGTCTGGGCACCCCTTTTGAAGTTAACCGGGCCCGCGGTTTGCCACGTGAGCTCCGGATCAATCAACTCTCCTCCATGCTTGTGGGGAGTTCCATAATGGCGAATGCCATTATGGAAGACTACAAGGTGCTGGGGCGCAAGGAGGAGGAAACTGCTTGCTTGCGGGCTGAGGCTGAAGAGTTGGTTAAAGCTGCCCATGTAGGTGCGGAGCAGCTTAAAAAGGATAAGGCTGCCTTTGAGCAGCATAAGCAGACTGAAGAGTGGGTTGCAACTTCTGGTCTTAAACAGGTTCGTACCCTTGCAAACTGCTCTCTGATGAGCGCAAGAGTTTGAATGAAAAACTTTCTAATGAGCGCAAGACTTGGAAAGAATATTGGGCCAAACAGAATGAAACTCTGTTTCTTGTTCGTTAGGAGTTGACAAATGTTAAGGCAGCGAACGCTGCTTTGGTCAAGAAGAAAGCCGCAGCTGAGGCCGCTGTCAAAGAGGCCAAAGAGGCGGAGGCTCGTACTGCCAAGGCTCTTGAAGAGGCCAAGGAGGCGGAGGCTCGTGCTGCCAAGGCTCTTGAAGAAGCAAATGCTGACCGTACCAACTTAACCAAGACTGTTAAGGGCCTACAGGTATGAGTTTCTTTTGCTCTTGACTTTGTATATATATTCCACAAGTGTGATTGATCATCTTTGTATGCTTGTGTTTTCGTTGTTAAAAGGCTGAAGTGCGGAGCCCGGTGGCCATTATTGAGGAGGTTACTGCCCGTGCTGCTGAAGCTGGAGCGCGGGCAAGGGAGGCTGCCGAGGCTAGGGATAGCCTTGTTTCTTCATTCGATCAGCTCAAGGACGATCGCGATTAGATGCGTGATCACGGTATTGGGCATGTAAGTATCCGGTGCTTTTGCTTTCATTTTAGATTTGCCTGTGATAACCGCATTACTTGTGTGTTGTAGATTGTTAAGGCTATACTCGACGCACCTGAGAACGCAGATGGTGTAGAGCAGATTAGATTGCGTGCGCGGGAAGCTGGTTTTAAAGCTGGCTACAACCGTTGCATCAGTCATATCAACGTCTTAGCCCAGGGGAAATATACCGATTAAAGGTCCGGGTTTCATGGCGTGGATACCGAAGCGCGTCTTGATGCCGCTCTTGCGGCGTACAACGACATGTCCATTTCCGCCCTTGAAGAACTTGATAAATGCTTGGATGCGGAAGACTACGTGGACCGCTTGCGGTTGTTATATGCTAATGAGGAAGAGGAGGAAAAGACTGCTGGTGATGACAAGGGTGGTGCGGAGTCCAGCAGTACAAAGAAAAACTAGGTTGGCCTGTGTGCCCTTTTTTGTTTCCTCATTGGTGTAAATTGTAGAAACTTTATGTAAATTTCTTGTGCACCGCATAGGTGTAGAATTTTTTCTGAATATAAAGTTTTAACTGTTTTTGTTCACTTTGTACAAGTGTTTTTACTACTCGCATGTTTGAACTGTATGAATTTGTGTTATCGTGAATAGCACTACGTCTGGGTTTGCCTTTTGCCTATCTAGGTGATATGCAAGTACGAAGAACCCTACCAGCAGTAAAGCGCGGTTGAGTATACTATATACCTTTGCTGGCCTATTACAATGTTTATGTGTGGTCATCACTTTGTGTAGGTATCGCGAATGAAGATTTTGCCAATCTGTTTTGCGTATACCGCAAAGTGGAACACGCATTTGTAATAGAAGGAAATAAACAATATTGCATTGAATCGTTCATTTATTTGCAAATGGCCTGCGGCCCGATAGGTTACATGGAAAATGTAAAACATGGCTTACATGTAACAGCGTCGAAGCTGTTGTGCATTCCATGTGCGTGCGATAGGTTCGCCATCTAACGTTTGCAGTTTATACGCGCCCTTGCCCAGGACTTCTTGGATGAGGTAGGGTCCTTCCCACTTGGGGGCAAGTTTCCCTGTGCGCTCCGCGTTAGATGCTTCATTGTCACGAAGACATAGTCTCCCGGGTTGAAGGTACAAATGCGGACGCGTGCATTGTAGTATTTTTCAAGTTTGGTTTTGTACCTGGTCTCGTTGATTGCTGCATTTTCACGTCTTTCCTCTAGGAGGTCCAAGTCAACCTTGCGTTCCTCACTGTTGTCTATTTTGTCTATAGCCAACATTCGGGGTGAGTGGAGACCTACTTCAGCGGGGATCACCGCCTCAGTGCCATAAAGCAGGCTGAATCGAACCAAGCCCTCGAATGAGGCCAGTGATCCCACTGGCAAAGAATCGAACCAAGCCCTCGCCAGACCCGTGGGGGAAAAATTGACACCAGGTGGGCTCGTCCCACCTGCCGTTGCACCCTGGGCCGGTGAAAATGTTCATGTGATCGTCCGGGTCGGACGAACCATTGTATTTCCCAATGTTTAATGGGAATTTAGTGGTGTTGACATCGGCGTGGGCAATCTCTGGGGCGAACTTAGAGTTTTCGGCCGCAGATTTCGGCCTGTAGGTTGGCTCTGGTGTCGCTTTGCAGCGCGGAGGTATGTGGTGCGGGGTTGAGTGGGAGGAACATAATTGCGTCCTCCCGGTCTACTGCGAGGAGCATGAGACTCCCCGCCGTATGTATGGTAGTCCGGATCGGTACGGCCATATCCTTCATGGTGGGACTGGGGTCCCAGCCGGCTGTGAATGCCGGAGCCGTGGAGGGCTGTAGATTTGCGGCTATGTATTGGGCCCTTGCGGCGGGACCTATATGAGGAATCGTCCTCATCGAGTGTACGGACTTCGCAATAGGAGGAACTGCGGTTTTCATGCCTACTTCGGGAGGCTGGGTGCGTGGGGGCCTGCCGTCGTATTGTAAAATACGACTCGCAGGGGTATGCGGTGCTGGGGTATGGCCGACCGGTACTTGTGCCTCTGCGCAAGCTCTGTTGTATGTTGCGGCCAGCAGAGCTTGTTGTTGGTCATACCAAGCATAGAGGTTCATGCCTGGAGGTATCACAAAAGCGTACTGTGACAGATCGTGTCCGAACGTAAGGGATGCGCCCCCTTGCGTTGATGTGCCAATGTGGCCAGGATTTAGGGCTGGAGGAGCGGTCCCCGCGGGCCCTGGGTTTGCGTGGTTTGGACTATCTCCGACAGTGTTGTTTAGACGATCGGACATGATCTTTGGAAAGAAAAGGATGGTGGAAAAAAGTGCTAAGAGTAGCGGTGGGCGCCAATGATGAAACAATGGTTAACCGGTTGGGGTTAACTCACTGGTCTCGTCAAGTAGGGTTAATCCCTTCTTTCCGAGGATCGCCGGCTGGATCGTCCGCTGGTTGGTTTCCTGCACAAGGAAACAAGCCGTGACTCGTAACAAGGAGGATGGGGTGGGGGGTGCTCCTTGTTACCACTCTCTGGTGGGAGAATCAGTAATTTGCTTGGGAAGCAAAGTGTGATAGTAGTAGTAGTGAGAGAGTTGAGAAGAGATACCTCAAACCTGGTTTGGGATGGGTATTTATAGCCGAGGAGTGAAGGAGGATAGTTGAGTAGCTAGTCTGACATCGCACAGTCTCTTGCAGGTGTGTCAGACCTGTCGGTTATGGTGGTGATGCCACGTCCTGTTGTGGTGTCAGACTGTTGCACACATGTGGGCTGATAGACGACTGTTCCCAGTGCCACTTGCACTGTGGTGTCAGACCCACTTGCCTTGTAGGCAGGATGCGGTGCCGGGCCGTATCGCTGCTTGCGGTAACTGATGTTGTTCCCGCGTTCTTGTTCTGGCCAAGATGTATGCGGGATGCGGTGCCGTGCCGCATCGCCGCTTGGTGACCGTTACTGTTGTCCAGATCCCTTGTCGTGACGAAAATGTTCATAGGATGCGGTGCCAGGCCGCATCGCTATGCGTAACATCCGTTCACGTACTTAAGGTAAGTCTTCTCATCAATGGACAGATTGGTTTCAACCGCTGTGTTCGCGTGTTCCTGCACGGACACCGATAAGTTCTTGCTGGTGGAGGGTTTTTGATAAGGGTAATGGTCACTCGCGGTCGTGCTAACGCGAGATCTGGGACCATACCCCTTCAAGTCCCCCCAGTCTAGTGTTCCTTCCTCATGCAAGTTGCATGTGGGAGGGTGATGCGTGTGAAGTGTTATATATATTAGGTGTATATTTTAAGCCCCTTTAACACTTATTTTTAGCCAAGTTTTAAATTTATAAAACACGATATTTTACTAACACTAAACACACATATGGGCAGGTGCACCCATCGTGAGCGTAGTATAGTGTTGGCAAGATACCGAGGTCGTCCAAGGATACAAGAGCTTTTAGTACCGGTTTATCCTCAACGTCTAATCAAAATAAAAAGTTTAGAAAAATGTTTTAAACTAAGAAAAATAAAAACTAACTAAAATGCTGAAAAAGAAAATAAAAAGAAAAACAGATAGACAAGATGAATCACTTGGTTCCGACTCGTATCTAGTGTAACCTTTGATTATTTCCGCACTTTTGCACTATTTTAAGAGATTATCTTAGTTATTGTAGTAGGCCCCTCTTTTGAAGGTGACGTTACCCTCACCCAAGTAGTTTGAGTCAGCAAGGATACAATCCTAAAAGGGTGGATTATTGGAAGATAATTAATTAAGTTATTAATGCAAATTATGGTAGTCCCCTCTTTTGGAGGTGACGTTACCCTCGACTAAGTAGTCTGAGTCAGCAGGGATACAGTCCTAAATAGCCGGGTTATAGTATTAATAGTAGTTAACTTATGAGGGGATCAAAGAGTTTGGACCCCCGCCATCCAATACCGTTAAGTATTGAAGGAGGTCCTACTAAATTTGACCCAGGTCCATTGCAGGACCTCTAAACGCTGAACAATGGCAAGACCTTTACCAAACCGTTCCCTTAACCCCCGTCCAGGTAGCCAACATACCTCCATATAGACCGTGGAGATATGAATGGTGAAAATCTTTTATTTTATATAGACAGTAAAATAATGCCAAGACACCACGGACAAACGATAAGGAAAGATCACCTTCAACATAAGCAACTAGTTATTAAAGTCATTAATACAAAACCAAGTAAAAAGTGCGAAAAGATTAGAAATAAAAAGTATTACACTAGACACTTTGTCTTCACCAAGTGATGTAAGAGACTTAGGCAAACATGGCCTTGATTGTCAAGAACTCTTATGATCAATCTTGGATCCCGAGACGACTCACACACTCTACGATGGACAATGGATGATGGTGGTGGATGATGGTGTTATGGTGGTGGTGGGTGGGTGGGTGAAGTGTGAGAGAGGTGGTGTGCCAAGGGATGGTTTGAGCTTAAGCCAAGCACTCCTATTTATAGGCTGAACAGAAGCTCGGGCACGGCCCCGTGTTACCAGAATGTTTAACCTCTGGTGCAAGAGGTTTATTTCTTGGAAACTGTTTTCCAACCCTCACCGAGAAATAGTTTATACGGTCAATGAGGACCTCCTCCACCGAAGTCATCTCGTCAAGGGCTTCACGTAGCGCCATTACGTATCTTACGAGAGTTGCTTCAATCGATGGTCTCCTTTCCCGTCGACTGTTCCTTGAGTGCGCAGAAGAGGTTCCACTGTTTTGGCTAGACATTCAACGAAAACAAACCAAAAATAGTTCATTTTAATGAAACAGTATCACGGGCACGGCCCCATGCTCAGTGAGCACGGCCTCGTGTTCAACTTTCTATAGATTTTTAGAACAAGGAATCTTGGGGTTTTAAATTATTTTCTTAACTTATGAAGCTTTGTTGAGCAGAAATAACTTAAAACAATGTTGTGTAACTTATTTTTAACAAGATTCCTTGAACAAAAATTCAATAAACATCATAACAAAGCTTGAAATCAAGCTTTAATGGAGTTGTTGGTGCAAGAAAGATGAAAAAGAAGGCAATCGATAAAAGAAGAAAGGACAAGATGCTTGTAAGAACCTTCTTTTAAAACATACCTAGGATGGTAAGTCAGAAAATCCTTTCAAATCTCTGTCCCTGGATGGTCCAAATGTGCAGGGTTCTTGGCTGCATTTATAGAAAACGACAGCGTGCTGGACACGGCCCCGTGTCGGCTGGACACGACCCCGTGTGCAGGCAAGATCCTGACACGTTTTGTCCGTATTCTGACAAAAGCCAGAAGGGAATCTTTTGGTGGACACGGGGGCGTGTTGACCTGGGCACGGCCCCGTGTCGGAAGGCTGTTTTATGAAGTGCGTCTATTTTTAAGGAACTTTTCCGGATCGGGTGGTTCCTTACTGGATGGAACAACCCCAAAGTGCCTAAGATACCTTAATTGATCTAGATTAAGACGAGAATGCAAGAGGTTGTCGGTGAGGGTGATTCCTGTGCTATATGTAGGTGGACAAGTCCAACCCTTTTCCGGGGGCTCTCGTTAAAGAAGGTGTATGTCGAATCGCTCAGGTCTATGTATGCATCGAACGAAGTAGATGGGGAGTCCTTCACGGCACAATCGACACAGGGACGACTATCGCTCAAGTCCTCACTAGAGTTAGGAGTATCTTCGGAAACAACGAAGTTGTTTGAATGCGGTTCCAACCCTTCTTCTTGGCTATTGTCTTGGAAAAGATTACTGAAATCTTTCCTAAGTTCTTTTAACAAATTAATAATTAGATCTTCTAGTTGAAATAATTCATCGAGAAGTATTTCTCCTAGAATATCCGGTTGGGCGCATTCGAGGGAGAGATAGTGGTTATTTTTACTTTCGCCCCTCTTAAGGATACTAGGAAATGATGGGTCAATATAGTGGGGTTTATAATTTAGAAAAAAGCATTCTAATTCTTTATGGTTACCACCACATAATTGACACCACATAGTACCATAAGAGTGCCGAAAGTAAAAAGTATCAGTATCACTCATGTTTGTGTCAGAAATTACCAACCGTCGGGATCTTACGGTTCTGTTTTCAGTAACTGAAACTTGGGCACAGGGGCGTGTTGAGTGGGCACGGCCCCGTGTTCAGCTTACTGTCTGACTTAAAACAGGATTGCCAGTTCCAATGATTGGGCACGGGGCGTGTTCAGCGGGCACGGCCCGTGCTGAGTTCTGCAGAACCTGAAAAACTAAAAAAAATCCTAACAAAAATGAAAAATAAGAAAAACGATTAGGCCGTTGATTCCTAACTTTCTTAAAATCCTTTTCTCCCCGGCAGCGGCGCCAAAAAATTGATGCGTGTGAAGTGTTATATATATTAGGTGTATATTTTAAGCCCCTTTAACACTTATTTTTAGCCAAGTTTTAAATTTATAAAACACGATATTTTACTAACACTAAACACACATATGGGCAAGTGCACCCATCGTGAGCGTAGTATAGTGTTGGCAAGATACCGAGGTCGTCCAAGGACACAAGAGCTTTTAGTACCGGTTTATCCTCAACGTCTAATCAAAATAAAAAGTTTAGAAAAATGTTTTAAACTAAGAAAAATAAAAACTAACTAAAATGCTGAAAAAGAAAATAAAAATAAAAACAAATAGACAAGATGAATCACTTGGTTCCGACTCGTATCTAGTGTAAACTTTGATTATTTCCGCACTTTTGCACTATTTTAAGAGATTATCTTAGTTATTGTAATAGGCCCCTCTTTTGAAGGTGACGTTACCCTCACCCCAGTAGTTTGAGTCAGCAATGATACAATCCTAAAAGGGTGGATTATTGGAAGATAATTAATTAAGTTATTAATGCAAATTATGGTAGGCCCCTCTTTTGGAGGTGACGTTACCCTCGACTAAGTAGTCTGAGTCAGCAGGGATATAGTCCTAAATAGCCGGGTTATAGTATTAATAGTAGTTAACTTATGAGGGGATCAAAGAGTTTGGACCCCCGCCATCCAATACCGTTAAGTATTGAAGGAGGTCCTACTAAATTTGACCCAGGTCCATTGCAGGACCTCTAAACGCTGAACAATGGCAAGACCTTTACCAAACCGTTCCCTTAACCCCCGACCAGGTAGCCAACATACCTCCATATAGACCGTGGAGATATGAATGATGAAAATCTTTTATTTTATATAGACAGTAAAATAATGGCAAGACACCACGGACAAACGATAAGGAAAGATCACCTTCAACATAAGCAACTAGTTATTAAAGTCATTAATACAAAACCAAGTAAAAAGTGCGAAAAGATTAGAAATAAAAAGTATTACACTAGACACTTTGTCTTCACCAAGTGATGTAAGAGACTTAGGCAAACATGGCCTTGATTGTCAAGAACTCTTATGATCAATCTTGGATCCCGAGACGACTCACACACTCTACGATGGACAATGGATGATGGTGGTGGATGATGGTGTTATGGTGGTGGTGGGTGGTGGGTGAAGTGTGAGAGAGGTGGTGTGCCAAGGGATGGTTTGAGCTTAAGCCAAGCACTCCTATTTATAGGCTGAACAGAAGCTCGGGCACGGCCCCGTGTCCAGTGGGCACGGCCCCGTGTCCACATCCTTCTCTTTCTTCATTTATTGCAGCTTGTCTTATTAGTTGACCACGCCCCCGTGTCCGCTGAGCACGACCCCGTGTGCAGAAGAATCTTTGTACTATGAAGATTTGCTTAGATTGTGCGAATCTTATAGTTGACCACGGCCCCGTGTCCGCTGAGCACGGCCCCGTGGTGGGCAATAGAAGCTTCTACCACTTTGTTTTTTATGCTGACACTTGGGCACGCCCCGTGCTAGCTGAGCACGGTGCGTGTTCAGTTTTCTGTTGTCTTGTTTTGCTTGGGAAGATGCTGTCGTGGGGTCGGGCATGTCACGTCTTGTTCCTTTTCTTGTAATTATGTTAGATTTTGATGTCTTTTTGCTTCTTTTGTTAATTTGAGCTCATTTAATCCTGCAAATACAAAAGGAAGACAAAAACACACTTTTTCCAACATAAGTACTAAAAAAGGGTTCGTTTTATGACTCAATTGATGTAATTTATATGTTGCATTTTGCACACATCAGAGGGATACTGGACTATGGTGTCTAGAAGGTAGAATATGGGCCTTGCAGATGGCTCCTACTTTCAGTAATTCAAGTTGCGGTTCCGGTGACGTCTCTTCCGCAACGCGCGATATAAATAACTAGTTATTTTAAATAAGCTAATAGCTGATCTTTATTGTTCGTATCTGATCTCAATTTTAAATAAGCTAATTGTTGATCTTAAATATTGTTCGCATCTGATCTCAAGATTGTAAACTAATGTGTAATTATAATGTTTTATTTAAATATATATGTAACAGAAAGTATATACATGTATTTTTTTATAAAAATGTAAAGCCTATATATTTCTATTCCAAATAAGTGGGTCGGCTTGAAGTTCATAAGTTCGTAATCGATTAAAAAAATAATAAAGAACTATAATGGGGTGATTATCCAAATAGATTCGGAATTCAATCTTTTAATCGAATTCAAACCTGTAAATTTCGAACCGCTCGATTATTCAAAAATATACAATTTTTATATTTTTATAAAAATACATGTTTATTTTTAATTATGATATAAATATATATTATTTATTATCATATGTATATTTTAATTATGGCATATATATTATTTATTATCTATTTGTTTATTGTTTATCGTTGTTTTTTTATTTATATATAGTAAAAAAACAACATTGATAATTACGTATTTACTTTTGAGCTCACAAAGAAGCGCAACCGTAATTTTATTTGGAACGACGAGAGCAAAAATATTTGTGGTTGACAATATTCTTGTATTAAAAAATATTTATAACGATAACTACATAGTGTATTAAAGTTAACCAATGAAGTTAATTAGAGTGAGAAACTGAGTGAGATTTTTTTGGATTTTACAACTAAAACACTATTTTTGGTAAATATTTTTGAAATAACACCATTTTGGTAAATATTTTGCCCACTAACACCATTTTAGGAAAAAAAAACTCTAATATAAATTGAAGTATTAAAATTTAACTCTCTGGGTCTTAAACCGGCCCTTATTACACTAGTGAATAGGTTACATAGCATAGCATATCATTTTACATGTTGTGAAGACTAGAGTAGCTAGGTTACGTAGAGAGAATCTTAAGTAGGTTATGTGTGGCATTTAATCTATTTAAATGCTATTTCTTTTAAATCACTCATCTTTCTTTATTATTACAATATAAAATTTTAAACTGTTTTCATAAGGCTTATTATATACGCACCCCTCTCTTTCCTGATTATACCCTCCCTTGTGAGAGGAAAACTGTCGGTCCCACGCAGGCCCCACCTGTAAGTATGTGAGAGGAGGGGGTGAAAAAAGTAAATAGGGGGTGTAGAAAGTAGCACTCTTTCATAAAAGAAATTACCACGAATAAATTATGATCAAACCCCATCCGGTAAAATAAGTGTCACTTTATTCATCTCTCATTATCATAATGATTAGAGTGAATTTCAAGGATTGTCCTTTATCTTCATACCCATTTTCAGGCACTGTCCTTTATGTTTAAAATTGACGAGTTTTGTCCTTTATGTTTTCATATCATACACGTTTTGTCCTTTAGGCCTAACCCAGTTAGTTATTTCAGTTAAATTTGGTCATTTGCTTTGCACATGAGGGCATTTTTGTCAATTCAAAGGTTGCAGAAGCTTTGAGCTGTAAATCTGTCGTTGAACTTACCTTTGAACTGACAAAAATGCTCCCATGTGCAAAGCATATGACCAAATTTAACTGAAAAAACTAACTGGGTTAGGCCTAAAGGACAAAACGTGTATGATATGAAAACATAAATGACAAAACTCGTCAATTTTAAACATAAAGGACAACGCCTGAAAATTGGTATAAAGATAAAGGACAATCCTTGAAATTCACTCTAATGATTATTAATTAATTGTCATCCAATTTTATTTAGATGTTCAGTATAAATCATAACTATTTACAAGAGCTCATGAGCACAACTATTTGATAAAGAAATGTTAACCATTATAACTGTGCTTGATGATTCACATTATGTAGATTATGGTTAAGTGTAGAGATTTAATGTGTATACTATAATTCTTAGAAAAATAGAAACTTAAACCTCACATCCGAACCTAAACAAGGTTTAACATGGTTTACACAATCAATTTGGTCGACCTACATCTACGTCCACACTAGGGATGAGATTGGTACAGTACTCATACCCCATACCCATACCTGTACCGGTACCGAAAATACCGGTACCGAATTTGAACAAAACTGGGTACCAAATACCGTACCAAATATATAGGTACGGTACGGGTATTTTCGGTACAGTACCCGCTTTGGTACCATTTTGTTTTTATTTAGTTTTTGAGCACTTGTACGAGTACTAAATAGGTAAAATTGACATTAATACCAATATAATACGAGTACCACATAGGTAAAATTGGTACGAGTACCAATACGATACGGGTACCATATAGGTAAAATCAATACGAGTACTATAAATACCATAATACGAAATAAACATAATACAAAAAAACTTTTAAAGGTCTACATAAAATTCAAAATAAGATAACAGACACAATTACTCTACATGCTCATCAAAAAACATACAATTCAAAATTACTCTATAAGTGTATGATAAGTACTTTGCAGCTAATCATTAATTACATACTACAAAATATCATTCAAAAGTACTTAACAAATGCATTAAACAACATAAATTTCAAAATTACTCTATAAGTGTATCATAATTACTCTACTAGTTTATCAAGATAACATAATGTACACAGTTACTCTACAATTTCATCAAACAACATACAATCAAAATTACTCTACTAGTTTATCAAAATAACATAACATAAATAATTACTCTACAAGTTCATCAAACAACATACAATTCAAAATTAGGGTCAGGATACACTAGGAAGTTTATTTGGGTAGAAAGGCTAGTAAGTAATCTTGACCATCTATTTATTAATCAAGGGCTAAGATTAAACGGGTGAAATTGAAAAAAAAATGAGGCGCGTGGGTTTGTCTAGGGGCATTCTAATCAATCAAAGACAATAGTTTCTCTGTCCTCCAATTCCCCACATTTTTTAAACGTTAATAACTCTTTCATACGACATTATTTTTTATAAAAATTGCACCAAAAAAACGAGTGTTTTTTTATCTTTAAAACGAGTATACTATTGCTATATTTTCGAAAGCCCAATTACGTAAAATGCAATGGACATAAAGCGTAAAAAATGTCTTTTTTTCTAAAACGCAATGGACAAAAAACACAAAAATGTCTTATTTCTAAAACGCAATGGTCTAAAAACATAAAAGAAAGTGTTCTTTCTAAAACGCAATGGAATAAAAACACTTCAAAATGTGTTTTTCTAAAATGCAATGGACCAAAAAACACATAAAAATGTTTTTTTTTTTTTTTTCTAAAACGCAATGGCCTAAAAACACAAAAGAAAGTGTTCTTTCTAAAACGTAAAGGACAAAAAACACATAAAAATGTGTTTTTACCTAAAACGTAATGGACTAAAAACACTTCAAAATGTGTTTTTTTAAAACACTTCAAAATGTGTTTTTTAAAACACATTGGAACAAAAAACACATAAAAATGTGTTTTCCTAAAACACAATAGATAAAAACACAAAATAAAGTGTTTTTTTTTTCTAAAATGCAATGGACTAAAAACAAATAAAATGTGTTTTACCTAAAACGCAATGGACTAAAACACAATAAAATGTGTTATTTCTAAAACGCAATAGACTGAAAATACAAAAAAAAAAAATATTTTTTCATTCCTTTATAAAACGCAATGACTCAATTCAAAAAACTCAGATCGTAAAAATGTAATTCAAATTTTTTTTATATAGATTGAAGCCGATTTCTTCAGATTTCTTCAACGATTGCTGAAATTTGAATGTTATAAACACTTATCAGCGATCGAATGGAACGACTCGAGTGATTCGCTTCAAAATCACGGAAAAAATGAGATATTGTATGAAATTAAACTGAGTTTCTTCAAAAAAGTTGAACACGTTGATTTGGTGTTTGAATCATTGATTGGTGACGAAAAGCGCACTATTGAGATAGAAAGTGAAGAAAAGGTTGAAGATGATGGATTTTGAAAATAGTGGGTTTTGAAGTTACAGAGAGAAGGGAGAAGATTGGATAAATTGACTAAAATACCTTTTTTCTTTATTTTAAATTTTGGCGCATGTCATAATTCTATTCCTTCATATCCTTCCTAGCCAAAATAAACTTCTTATTGATCCTCTCCCTTCAAAATTAATCTACAAGTCGATGCTAATTAATCTATAGTTCATCATTCAAAATTACTCTAGAAGTGTATCAAACAATATAAATTTCAAAATTACTCTATAAGTGTATCAAACAACTAGTTATTCTAATTACTCTACAAATATATCATAATTACCCTACATTTGATAATTACCCTACTAACTGAATAATTACGAAAATGTCATCGCATTTTTTTTTACTTTTCCATATCATTCATACATTTTATACGATAAGTGTATATGTATTTGATCTTTTGTCTATATACCCAATGTTATTATGTTCTTACCTATTGTTACCTGAGGTAATAATCCGGGCCTATAATTGCATGCGAGTAAAGTAGTATTATTAAACTAGTTGTAATCGTCGGTCATCGGTATATTTCATTGAACATTCGACTGTAATATATTTCATATTAAAAATGAAAAATACAAATCTCGAGAGAAGGCTAAGGAAGTGTTTTATTTTTCTTCGTGAATTTTGCTTAGGAAACAATCAAACATTGCAATAATTATTTTGTTTATATTATTTGTTCCTCGGGATCGTTTGTTTCATTTAATAACACATCTATTTGATACCACAACGCGTTATACTCGCCAGTGTATTGCACCACCAGCAATTAACCAAGTTAAATAAGTTATACCCTTAACGTACTAACTTATCATTTTAGGGAACTATCTCGACTAAGAGAGAATTGTCACTTTAGCCACATCTCCTTCTAAGTATTATCATCAAATATAGGGATATTGTTAATTAACCACCTCTCTTACATGATTATGAGTTAACCCTACTTTCACTTAGAGAGGGCGGGGCACCTTAGCGGGTACCTTACCCGGTTTCACTATCCACACGGCAACACCGCCACCACCTCTGTGGGTAGGTTGCGTAGCCAGGGTACCCTTTGCCGCATTGAATATGAATGTTGATAATGATTTGGTGGTTAGTAATTAATTGTCTAATTTATTTTAAATTAAAAAATAAAAAGTATTATGATACTTGTTTTTTTTTGAACGGCGATTGACTCCAACAGTCGAGAGGATCACACCCACATTGCATGGGTCCCTAGTCCCCCTCGGGCGAGGCATCCAAGGTTGACCATAGGCGCTCCACGAGAAAATTTCCAGCCGACAGCCACTTGACTGCCGTTGCAGCCTCCGCACTCAAGAGCCGGAGTAACCGCACTGTAATAGAAAACTCGTGTGTGGCTCAAGACTCGAACCTGGGCTATTACGCACTCAAGGCTCTTATCCATCATTGCCATGACCCCTCAACCAAGGTTGGGGCCATTTACCCCCAAATGCAATGGGTGGGGATCGAACCCGGGTCTCCAAGGAAACCCAAAGTTCTTTCCACCACTCCACTATGATACTTGTGGGTAGGTGTTAATGGTTTGTGAGTATTGAGAGTAGATTTGAGATAGCATTCCATGATTGGATTGGGCATAGATAGTCCTTCCACACTTACAACATTATTATCTAAACCCAATATTTCCAGAAGATATTCATTTTTTCTTATACTTTAACCAGTAACAAATTCTTTTAATATATATCTAATAATAAGTAATTCGTTGCATCACGTAATTAAAATCTTCATTTTTAAGTATTTAAAATTTCATTTATTCAACCCGTGTAAAGATAGATGGGGCAGGAGCTAGATGGAGGGGCGGGTTCATGTGGGTTGAAGCGGGTTACACTAGAACACCGTTGCATCTAGTTATGGTTCGACGTGCGACTTCAAATCCGGCTTCACCAACCCGTGCTAGATGGATTTAATAAGGTGAGTTCAAACGAGGCATCATCTTCCTATAATTGTTAAAGCTATCGTCTTCAAACCAGGAACCAGATACATGAATTTCTAACCTAGTTAGATAACGTTATTTTATATAACAATTATACAACAACATTAAAAAATACACACACAACCCTAATCTTAAATCCATTAAACATATTTTTTTCACCTATAGTAGGAAAGTGTACACACGCGTTATAACACATGCGCGTAGGTATATGAATGTAAATTGCATGGATCGTGTCTACGAGTCCAAATACGGTTGTTTGCGATCTACGTTAGCTTTAACCTACACCACCGGCGTCGTCACCGGCCGTCAACTTTCCTCTCATTACATCTTTTTCATTGACACCCACGCAATAGTAGATATATATAAAACCATTTTTCACATCAATTTTAGACTGATACATCATCTTATTTTCACATAACGTACTTTAGATTACTTAAAAAGAGAGGTTATATATATATAGAGAGAGAGAGTGAATGATGGCGTCGTCGTCGAGCGGCGGCGTTCCTCCGGGCTTCCGGTTTCATCCCACCGATGAAGAGCTTTTGCATTACTACTTGAAGAAGAAGGTTTCGTTTCAGAAATTTGATATGGATGTTATTAGAGAAATTGACTTGAATAAGGTTGAGCCATGGGATCTTCAAGGTAATTTCATGTTTACGTTATATATATTATTTATGCAGTGTTGAAGTAATCGCTAGTCGCTAGTCGAGGTGGGGACTAGTGATTAAACGGGATTAATCGGAATTACCTAGGATTAATCGGGATTAATTTTGATTAATCGGTGATTAATCAGCGCCTAGTCGGGATTTTGATGAGGTGGAGACTAGTGATTAAACGGGATTAATCGGACCTAGGATTAATCGGGATTAATTTTTAATTAATCAGTGATTAATCAGCGCCTAGTCGGGATTTTTACAATCATGTATGTATCTCTAAGAAGAATATTTATATACGTCATATAAATTTTCTTTTTTTTTTTGGTTGTCATTGGAGATGATTGTTAGGTAAGTCTTTGTTTTTGTTTGATGTTTTTTGTTTACAGAATTTTAGTATGAGTAAGTTGTTACTATAAATCAGCTCAATTTACAGTTAAATAGAAGTATACTAAATAGATTTTCAATGA
Organism: Helianthus tuberosus; assembly: GCA_030545235.1. Taxonomy (NCBI): domain Eukaryota; kingdom Viridiplantae; phylum Streptophyta; class Magnoliopsida; order Asterales; family Asteraceae; genus Helianthus; species Helianthus tuberosus. The sequence goes on from CM060359.1 coordinate 166,173,845, forward strand.
TGAAAAAAATTGGTACTAAAAAAATTTTTATTATGGAAAATTCATTGGCGATTATTGACAGATGAATCAAAATTCAGAAAAAAAAAAAGTAAACTTTAGTGGTATATATGAGAAAAATTAGGTATAAAAATACTAATTTTGTTTATAGGATGAAAAAGAATAATCAGGGAATAAGAGGTTTTAAATGACAAAATTATGTTTTATGAGTTGATGAAATGATTAACATTTTGACTTAATTAGTATATTTCTTTATCATGATTGTTTCTATACTTTTTATCTTAATCTTGATAATACAAAGCGTATCTTATATCGTATATCATGTTTAAATAAAGGGAAAATTACGAAATTGTTGGTTGATCAAGAGGGTTTTCAATTTTGTCACTCTCCTGCGTTTTTGGAAGGACCACTGAGCTTCGGAAGAGTCCGCATGTTATGTTGATGCGTCCATGTCCCTAGAAGCAGACACGTGTCCCACATGTTTACGGGAAGAGTCGGTGACTCTTCCGAAGCGTCGGTGGACTCTTCCGAAGGAGCGTGATACATGGACTCTTCAACATGATACGCCGACTCATCCCATACTCAGTGGTCCTTCCAAGAACGCGAGAGAGTGACAAAATTAAAAACACTCTTGATCAACCAACATTTTCGTAATTTTCCCTTAAATAAATTTACGTATTCTTGCCTCATGTTCAAAAGAAATAACAGGCAAAAGGCGAACAAAATGATATAAAGAATAAAAGCAACTTTTTTTACATAGAAAGAGAGAGATAAGTCAATATTTTTATGATTTTTTTATCTGCTACGTGAAAAGGTGTACCCATTAAATTTTTTAAAACCAAATTACAGCTTTGTTACAAAATGATGGTATTATATAGCTAGTATCAAGTAAACAACTTGAAACCAAAAGTTATGGGAGATAATAACTTGCACTAGGGCACTACAACTTAAGAACCAAAATATTCAAAGTTGACACTAATTTTAAGTTCCATTCAACCATAGGAAATAAGTGTGATTAATATTGTAAGTACATATGCTCCATAAAATAGTTTTTATCCATCGAGATAAACAAATTTATAAAGTTAGAGCTATCAATATTTATGTTCTATTTACAAATGATTGTAAGTGGTGATTAAGATCTCCTTGATGTACGGGTCCTCTGGGGGACGGGAAATTCTTCGTACTGTTTTGGTCCAGATTGGTCATTAATTAAATTTCCAGTTTGAGACATTTTAGATGGTGAATTAGGGTTTTAGATCGATCGAAATCCTCTATTTGAAACCCTAAACCCAGGTGGATGATGAGAGAGACGTGTGTTTGTGTGTTTTTTGATCGAGTTATATATAATTAATTGACTTTTGAAGCATAGATCCACTAAAAAATAACCCGCCTATTTGAATTTTCATGTCGTCACCGATAACATGGTCACAATTAACAAATACCTTTTTATTTTGCATGCTTTTGTGTATTTTTCCCACAAATTGCCACCGAAAATAAAAAGGTGGCAAAAATTGCAATCACTTTGCTACCGTATCATAATAAATACACTTATCTTCATTTCCGTGGCAAATCAGTGGCTAAATTTGCTACCATTTTTTTCGGTAGCAAATTTTGGTCACAACTACCTAATTTTCTAGTTGTGGTACTAACTAAAATCAATATACTATATATTCTATTTATAAGCTTTTGAAGGTTTAGGATGATGAAAATATATAATAAAGGTTTAGGAGTTAATGATGTAACATATTTATAAGCCTGTAAATTATCATATCACCACTTTTCTGTTTGACTTTTAATTTCATTTCACCAAGATCTAATTATGCTAAAATTAGACAACTTAAATTATGATATCAGCAACCAAACATATATAAGTTTTTAGGGTCAAATCCCATTATTACTTAGAGATAAACCGCCTTATAATTGTAGCTCATAAATAACAACATATTGACATGAATTACTACAGAGAGATGTAACATTGGATCCACACCGCAAAATGAATGGTACTTCTTTAGCCACAAAGACAGGAAGTACCCAACGGGTTCAAGAACCAACAGAGCGACAAACGCCGGTTTTTGGAAGGCGACTGGGAGAGACAAATGCATCCGTAACACTTTTGAGAAGATTGGTATGAGGAAAACCCTTGTGTTTTATCGTGGACGTGCTCCCCATGGTCAAAAGACTGATTGGATCATGCATGAATATCGACTAGAAGATAACGATGATCATCATGATCCCCTCAATCCCTCTCTCACATCTCCTGTAAGTTGCATTTCTTAATATCCCCTCATCTTGATTCAATAAATCAAACAGTTTGAAACCATTTGATCTTACGTCTCTGCTAGTAGGGTTTCGTCCAATGTTTTTATAACCAGCCAGGTCGTTCAACAGACCGCCTTACCAATTAACTGGTTTGACCAGTTGGACCGGATTTAAAATAAAATATAATATATTTGTTGTGTTTGCTTACGATATTAATAGCGTTTGAAGGCTTAAATAAACAAACTATAGTGTTTAAAGTAGTAAACAAATCAGTAAATGATATTTTGGAAAGAAAATAACAAAAAAATTGAAATCCAGTCCGACCACTTGCTACAGTTCCAGATCCGATCAGTAGCCTGCCAGCTTAATGAAAGCGGTTTAAATACGCATAACCAGGCCGGTTATGTGTCGGAACCCTTATCCAACCGGTTGGAGTTGTGGTCTAGTTTTGAAAATATTAGGGTTTTTTTTATTGACGAATTTCTTGCTCCTTGTAAGACTTGAACTCAAAATGTCACAATTAGTGTTTAGAAATGTTTTACTTACCTAGTGGTTGAAAATACTAGTTTCACCATATATTTACATAACGTACATTATAAATGTAGCTAATAAATAAGATAAAAGCATTACACAAAAGGGTGATTTGAAATTCTCTTTATTGAATCTTTACACACATTGATCTTCAATGATTTATTTTTCTCTAGGAAGATGGATGGGTAATTTGCAGGGTGTTCAAGAAGAAGAATTTGTTCAAGGTTGGAGGAAGCGAAGGATCAAGAGGTAGCATTGGGTCCGATCAACTTAACCATGGTTCAAGCCAACCCGGTTCATTTTCACACGCCAACCATCACTACTTAACATACAATCAAGAACAACAACACCAACAACTACAAACTTTCGTCGATCTTGGGCTCAACCACGGTCACCTTCCTAGCCAATATCCCCATCTACAAGCCCAAAACTTCATACCAACCCACAAGCCCTTGGGTTACGAGTTCTCAAATTTTCCATCTGAAGACTCACCCGCCATGGTTAAACAGTTAATGTCGAACCATGGCGAGTGTGACAGTGGAAGTTGTGAGAACCAACTTCAAGTTGGTTACCAAGCTTGTGAGCCGGGGTTGGAGGTTGGAACATGTGAACCCGCGACTCAAAGCATGGTTAATGCAACTGGAAACGAGTGGGGAATGATGGATAGGCTAGTGACACCGCATATTAGTGTGGCCAACGAAGATGGCGATTCCTCGAAAAGGATGGTAAGGTATGAGAATAACACAAATGCATCTTCTTCATCAATGCAACAAATCAATCAACTCTCGTTGCATGGTGAGATGGACTTTTGGCGCTACGGAAAGTAGTGGAATATACATATTTGTATACTTAATTTTATGAGTTAAATGCCATTTTAGTCCCTTTGGTTTGGGCTATTTTGCCAGTTTAGTCCAAAGGTTTCATTTTTAACATGTGGGTCCAAAAAGGTTTCACAGTTGCCATTTTAGTCCACTGTGTTAACTTCATCCATTTTTTCTGTTAACGAGAAGGCCAATTTGGTCATTTTGTATGTAATTCTGTTAATTAAAAGGGCAATTCAGTCATATAAAATGACCGAATTGGCCTTCAAGTTAACAGAAAAAATGGATGAAGTTAACCTAGTGGACTAAAATGGCAACTGTGAAACTTTTTTGGACCCACAGGTTAAAAATGAAACCTTTGGACTAAACTGGCAAAATGACCCAAACCACAGGGACTAAAATGGCATTTAACTCTAATTTTATTTTAAAACATTTGAATACAAGGATTAGAGCTCTAAATGAAGACGTTTCTAGTCCTATAAGCTTAAGATTAATTCTGTATTTTACTCTATATAATTAATTTGACTAAGAATTGAATATCGTATGATGTATTTATATTTGGGAAATTCATCGAAATTATGGGATGTCCAAGCAAATTGTAAAAAAAGACCTTTCTTTAAGTTAAGCTATTATTTTAATACTTATTTTTTTATTATTATTTTTATATGTTTACTTCAAAATTTTATAAAAAATAAATTCTAAAAATTTTAGGTTTTATACGTTTTAAAATTTTATGTTCTTAAATACATTTTAAATTTTTTCTCAGGATCATTGATAAAAACTAAAAGAGTTATTTAAGTTTTTTTTTGTCTCTATTGTTTGTTGAAAATAACAATTACAGTCCATTAGTTTAAAAATTGTTAAAACAATCTATGTACTTTCACCTTGTAACAATTATAGTCCCCCATCACTAACGTCATCCAGTTAAACTGTTAGTTAATTTGAAATGACCATAATGTCAATGTTATTAAAATTAAAGTTAAAATAAATAAAGAGTTAGGGGCTGTTTGGTAGCCTCTTAATGACCATTCAGATGCTACCTCTTAATGGTTTAAAACCTCTGAATGAATAAGAGGTAACCTCAAGTCTGAATGGTTAAGAGGCAACCTCTGAATGGTAAATCATCACATGTCACATTCTTCTACATTCTCATTGGTAAAATTCTTAATGGTTCTATTAAGAGGTAGCCTCTTAATGACCATTCAGAGGCTACCAAACAGCCCCTTAGTTACGTTTTTTTGTCCGTTTGGTTTGTTGAAAATAACCATAACAGTACATTAGCTTAAAAATTGCCAAAACAGTACTAGTATCCTTCACTTTACTTTTCACTCTTCCCGTTTCTTCGGATCCTACCAGAACATCACCTGTTCCGGCTCACAACTCTGTTCTGATGACTCAGTTCACCACCGCTTTCCTCCGCCGTATCACCGTCAACCGGATCTCCTCCGTCACCTCCACCAACGTCAAACCTGTCTCCGTCAACCAGTTACACAAGAATCAAAATCGCTGATCTCATAACTTTCCCCCACCACAACCGAAATCGCCGACCACCTAATTTTCCCCATCACAATCGACGCTAGTAGGAAAACTTGAGGCCTACCCAAAAAACTTGAGAGGAGGAGATGAAGTATGGGCGGTGCCCTGTGTAGTGGTCGGAGTTGGTAGAATTCATCGGTAGAAAAGGAGTTAGCCGATGATTTGTTTGAAGAGAATGAGCATAGGGTGTAGGGGTAGTGGTTGGTGGCAGCTCGATGACGGTGGTGAGCAGATTGGGTGGTGGATGTGGTCATCGTTCAAGTATGTATTTGTGGTGCTGTGAGATGTTGAAGATGGATGAAGTGGAGAGGGTGTGGAGCCGAAGCAGGTGATGTTTGTAGGTCCTGATACGGATCGTCGGACAACTACGAGATCTCGTTTCGGATGCCGGAACAGGTGCGGAATCCCTGTTAAGACACAAACCGAGCGAGAGATAAAAATACGACACAAAGATTCAACGTTTAACGGTTGTATATTAATATCGACATAGTTTAGTTACAGAATGATACAATATGAAATACAACTAAACTCTCTGATGTGCTCTCACAGTTCTCTCTCTAGTTGCTTCTGTTACATGGTCTTGTTTAAATACCCAAACCCATCTGCAGATCCACGAAAGACTAAGTCTTTCGTCACTATCCCACGAAGACTGCAAAGTCCATTAAATAAGTCCCACGAAAAACATGAACCTACGAAGAATAGAGGTTCTTCGTTGTGACCATTTCAGCAATTAACTATACCCACGAAACATACATATCCACGAAGAATATGAGGTTCTTCGTGGAGTGTTGTTTGAATGGTTCTTCGTGGTATCATGACCAAAGGTTCTTCGTAGGAGACATTGCATGGGTTCTTCGTAATATGTTATCACATGACAGGCTTAGTTCTTCGTCAAACAGAGACCACATGTTTAAAGGTTCTTCGTATGAGTATCTGATGAGGTTCTTCGTGGATGATCTGCACTCAGCAGAATTTGCAGTCTTAAACAAACAGCAGCTCGGGTCAATGTAGGAGGGTATATTGACCATGATCTTCACATCGTAACGTCGTTGAACCCTGGGGCACACGACGAAGGAATGCCGTGACGTCGGTCTTGAGCCGAACCTAACCGAGTCGAACCGAACCAAGCCGTGTCACATTAAATGTATCAACAAACTTCCCCTTGGTCGCTGCTCGTGATGGTTCGTTCTTCACACTATCGGATCTTAAACGGTCTTCACGTTCCACAAACAGGGAGTGTATCAACATACCCCCCCCCCTTAAATGATGCTCGTGAATCTTTTGATCTTCAATCCTTCAAATCCTTTTGGTGTTGATGAGTGATCACCTGCAACTCGATCATCATGATCTTCTGATTGCATCAATGTTGTGTCTTCACTTTACGGCTTGTCATTTGACACGTTCTCTTCGCTTTTAGTTGGTTCGAATGCATGATCTTCTGATTGCATCAATGTTGTGTCTTCACTTTACGGCTTGTCATTTGACACGTTCTCTTCGCTTTTAGTTGGTTCGAATGCAACATTTGCACATGCAACAGAGCTAAACACGTAATGAGAATAACCGCTTGGAATATAGTCAAATTAATCAAACGACACATATGAGACCAACTCTTAATCAAACACCGACCGACAACAGTTTGAAAGTTTAAAAATTGATCACTTTTAATCCTTTAACTTTCAAATCTTGTTAACTTCGAACGTTTATGAAGGTGCAATTGTTTTCCGGCTTAAAATCAGGATTTTGGGGTAGGATAGACTCGAGTTCCAACATCGGTGAATCAAAAATAAATTAGAAGCAAAATCTTTTTGGCTTTTATAAAATTTAGATTAAAACACACCTAAAATCTTTTGTAATTTTTTATTTTTCAAATGTAAAGACGGAAAGCAATAAATAAATATATACAGGGATGCAGAAACGGAGAATTGTAAATAAAAATTTACAGACATTCTTTTTGCGAGTTTCGAGTGTAAGAGAATCATATCAGTGTACGGTCATGCCAAAACGCTTTTGTTTTTCAATTACTTTACATTTGGATAAACATCCTATAACGATTATCGGTATTGTTATCCACATAACTCAACTTATCAGATGTAATCACGCTTAGGGGATACGATTAGTGTATGATTTATACTTACCGACCGATGTTCATCCATACACAATCCCGTATCAAGGTATGCACGAGAGTTCATCTTACTGGTGAGTATACCATTTATCATCTGTTTTGACGTATATGAAAATGTGAGATACTCACTTATTTTGAATTGAAAACAAGCCCTATGTGATAGAATCACTTATTGATGAGGAACTTGATTTTCAGATGCATGAGGGCACAGGAGCAAGTCCGTGAACAGGTTAGTACCAACGTACAGACAAAGAGACGAACTTGACTCCCGCAAGAAAGCTGTGATATATTATCACTTACTTTGTTTGGACATGTGATTGTTAATCACTTATTGAGGTCGTATGCAATATGTACACGTATGTATGGTATCATGGAAGATCTAGACTTCGTCTCCGTTATTTTTTCGGTAAAAGAAACAACCATGATACCCAGATGATAAACAACATAAAGATCACATATCTCAGAACCTCGACAATCTATCAAACAAAATTTCGGTACCAAGACCATATGCCAATGAGCGGTTCCCACCTGGTCTTCAGTCAATTTAGGTTTATATCGCCCTGCACACTTTAAAATGATTGTGAGCCTACCGATACATCGAATATAGAGCTACTTATCGTTTTTCATTTTAAGTTCAAAGAGGTTTCGACAGACCACTGATGTGTTATCATTTTCTTTTTTTCTCGCCCGGAAACTCATTTTTGATTTTCACTTGTTTTTGTCCCTTTTGACATTTTGCAACGTTTTTGAATTTTTCGGATTTGGATTTACTCCCCCTAAAATTCAAAAAGTAAATTTTTGAAAGACATCTTTTTGGATTTTCTCAAGAAAAATATTCACAAAAACGATTTCCCGATGTCGGTTAACTCATGTTTTACCTCAATGCCATTTACCAAAATTAATTTTAATCATAAATGATTTTATCGAATTTTGGAAAAATGAGTTGACATGTTGGTACTCGGTGCGGACCATGACAACATTGACGAGTTTCATATTGAAACAATCACGTGTGAGGTGACATTTGAGATCAACGTGTCTGGCCAAAGAGTGTTGTACGAGATGATAATAATTCATAAAGCAGCTTAAATATCGACAAGTATAAGAAAGATTAGAAATTCAAAACCGTATCCTGCAACTGCTTCATGCATTGCAAGGAATCTGAGTGCTCTCCCAAACTGGATATCCACATGGGTGTAGATTTCAAGGTTGATTTTTCAGCTACATCAATTAACCGAGAAATCTCTTCACGGCAACAAGCTCAGAAACCTCCAGGTCCGGCCGGTTTTCCACATTGCACCAGCGAAGGTCTTTGACTTTCTCTTTGAGAAGTAGTGTGCGGTTGTTCAATCCACGCCAAGGAATCCGCACACCCGGTTGGTTTGTTCAACAAACACATGTTCTTCAATTACACCGTGGAGAAATGTACACTGCACGTTCATCTTGTTGATTTTGAACTTCAGACGTGCAGCAGGTGCGTACATTTTGATTGAATCTATCCTGGGGACCCGATCAAAGCCTTTAACAATCAAACTTTGGAATGATTTTCATTTTGTCGAAGCTTTCATTTTCTTTCATCAGACATTCTTTCACCATCATATTCTTCTTTTCTTTTTCTCTCTCCATCAAAGGCAACAACTCCTAGATGTAACAATGTGTCGGAGCCTTAAGTCACCTATCTTGTGCATGGACGCTCCACTATCAACAATTCTAAGACTATCAATAGTTCCTCCTGGAACATCCTGCACACTCATCAGAGATTAGTTGGAGAGGGGGACCCAAGCCTTCATCAACTTGGGTCGTCCGGCATCATCGAGGATTGTAACTTCGATTTCCTGATGATTCGGAATAGATTGAGCCCCCCTGAAACAGTTACCGTTTTTGGTTTCCAAATTTGTTCTTGTTTTTCATTTTTAACATCTGATTTAACAGACTGTGTTTGGACAACCTCCGGTTTTAAAGCCTTTTCAACTTCTTTTCTTTGTTTCCTTTTCTGTTTCACTTGTCGTTGTTTAACAAGACGTGGGTTATGTTTTGGTGAAACAGATCTTTTATGGTAACTGTTACCATGGGGGGCTTCAACCTTTGCCTTTCCCTTGGTGAGATATGACAGTTCTTGACAATGTGTCCAAACTCACAGCATTCAAAGCATGATCTCCGCTCAACAAACCTTGGAGTATCATAACTATAAGAGCTTGATTATGAACTTCGTGATCTTGAGGTACTTGGTGCTACATCACAACCGTTTGTGTGTTGTGTGTAATTGTTTTGACTGTTTCTTTTCAAAAATTTACTTTGTTTAACAAAATCCGTGTTGGATTTGTTTTCGAAAGTTTCAATTTTATCAGTCCCTTGGGATTTTACAAAGTTCACCTTCTGAACCTTTTTCTTGGTTTGGCTTTGTTTGCCTTTTCCTTTTCCTTGAGTAGCGTGATTTTGCTTTCGTTGATTGTGTTGTGGTTGCAATTTTTTATTCCCGTACTTCTTTCTAACTTCAGATTTTGGGATAGTACACTGAGTTATTACAACTCTTGGGCTCGACTTTCCCAAAAACTTACTAGTAGAATCCTCGAAAACTTTATCAATCAAGGATTGATTGACATTTTTTATTGGGAAATCTTTCTCTGAATATATTTTATCAGATCCAATCAACGTGTAAAGCAAGATTATGCTTTCACAACTCACAGATGAAGATTCGACAGACTTGACTGTAGCAGTCACAAACGGTTTTGCACAAGGGTCACAAAGAATATGATTTTCGAGAGGTATATTCTCCTCTTTTGTAACCGTCTCTGACTGCTTAGGTTTGTCCTCATCCGACTCGTCATCCGAACTATCACAATCTTCAACAATGGGAGGACTCTGATTAATTTCGGATTTGGAACCGTTGACTTCGTCCGGTTGACTTTGACTTGAGGATGCGCCCTTAGTGAACCCTAGACCAGTTGTAAATTCATAAAAATCTAAAGGAACGGTGGGTTCAAAATGGGGCATATCCTCGTCATCAGGCATTTTGGTGTAGTTATGTCTAACCGGGGGAGGACACGCCTTATAACCAATACACTTTACATCACCCTTTTTCTTTTGAACATCAATGATATGATCTAAAACATATCTCGAGTTGGAATAACTGTCCAACTTGAGTTTGATTGCATCATGTTCACACTTTGCACATGCCAACTCTTTCTTTGTTTCCTCAAGCATGTCAATGTAATTGTTAATCGCTGTTTGTTTTCTCGAAACATTCTTTGTTAATTCAGAAACATCTTTCCTTAAGGTTTCAATTGTTGTTTTAAATTCTTTTTCGTTTTTTTTAAGAGCTGTGTTTACCTCAGTGCATTTTGTCAAATCAACAACCATACTTTGATGATGTTTCTTGGTGTGATCAAATTTACCCTTTAGCTCTAAGTATTTACCCTTTAAAACTATACATTCAAAACACTTAGACAAGATAGGTTTATCGCGACTTACCTGACTGGATTGGCAATCTAAACGAGCCATGAATGCTGCACGAAGAGTGGAAGATCCGCTTGATGAGAGATGCTTGAAAAACTCATCAGAAGACCCTTCAGTTTCACGCTCCAAAGCTACTTCATCGCTAGAGGTGTTCAAAACCTGATATCCGAAAATTCGGATATCCGAAAATTCGGATATCCGAAATTTTTGGATACCATATTTCACTATCCGAATCCGTATCTGAAATTTCGGATACGGATTCGGATAGTGAATCGGATATCCGAAAATCCAACTTTTTATTTGATTTTTATTTTTTTATTATTTTTTTCATATTCGGAAACGGATATTTTTGATAGTTTCGGATATCCGAATATAAGTTTTCAGATATTTTCGGATATTTTTCGGATATTTTCGGATATTTTTCGGATATTTTCGGATACTTCGGATATTTTCGGATATTCAGATATACGAAAAAAATGAAAATTAAATTTTCGGATATCCGAAATATCCGAAAACTTTGAAAATCACTATCTGAATCCGAATCCGAAAAATTTGGATATCCGAATTTCGGATACCTATTTTCGGATACTTAGGATATTTTTGGATATTCAGATATCCGAAAAAAATGAAAATTAAATTTTCGAATATCCGAAATATCCGAAAATTTTGAAAATCACTATCTGAATCCGAATCCGAAAAATTCGGATATCCAAATTTCGGATACCTGAAATTTCGGATATCCGATTTTTTGGATTTTTCGGATACGGATAGTTTTGAACACCCCTATTCGTCGCTATCCATTGATTCAGTTTCAGTAATCACATCATCTACCTCAGCATCAACATCTTCAGATTGAACCTCACTTGAAGTCGATCCTGCTTCATCTGAACTGCTGTTATCCCATGAACTGTCATCATTTCTGGAAGATTCTCCATTACTGTTATTCTTTGTAATTTCAGCATAGAATGCAGTGCCTCCCCCGCCACTGTTTCCAAATTGAACAGACTAATCACAACCTTCATCTGTCTGAACAATCAAAGCTCTGTTTGAGGGAACAATTGCTCTTTCGTTGTTAGCAGCTTGATTTCTGTTGAAAGGATACTGATTCCCTTGCTGTGGAGGCTTCATGCATTCCCTTTTAAAATGCCCCTTTTCTCTGAAGTTGAAACAAGTAACCTTCCTTTTGTCAAAACCGTATGGAGTATCCTTGTTGCTCTCTATATTAGTTCTTCCCGTTCTCTCCATAAAGTCTTTTTCTCTCCTCACAGCACTTGCAAACGCCCATCTGATATCAATCAACTCCATCTCATCTTTATCAATTTGAGAGTAGTCCTCACTGGTTAGATTGATGTTGCCAATCTGTCCAGCTATCAATCCGAAGTAAGAACTCACCAAGGTGTTTAGAAGCTCCATGTGTTCTTTGGCAACTTCCACACTTACCTTAGATAGATGTGATGTATCAAGTCTGACGGTGTTTGGGTTGGAAGGTTGAAAGTTGTTACCATAGAAATCTTGTTGTGGTTGGGCTTGAGGTGTAGCAACTTGTGGTTTAGGAAAATAGGCACTTGGATTGAATTGGGGTTGAGGAGTAGCAACCTAAGGTTTAGGAAAATAGGCACTTGGATCGAATTGGGGTTGAGGAGTAGCAACCTGTGGTTTAGGAAAATAGGCACTTGGATCGAATTAGGGTTGAGGAGTAGCAACCTGTGGTTTAGGAAAATAGGCACTTGGATCGAAGGCTTGTTGTGAAACTTGTGGCATAAAAGGGTTTGTATTTGATACATATGCTGTCTGAAGCTTCGGTTGCTGACTTGTACTCGCACCTGTGTTAAAACCTCCAAAATACATCTCTGGATTTTGTGGAACTGGAATTCGTTTAGCTTTTCGGATTTCTTCTTCATCTTTGTTCTCTAGCTTCTGAACGAATTCATAAATGCTACTCACATTCAAAACCCCAGTGTGCTTCAGCAACTAAATGAATTGATTCCACTTAGGAGGTAAAGC